>CM077668.1:36437585-38937585 GCA_039707655.1 Elymus sibiricus | reverse complement strand
GCGGGAGTCCGGACACGCGAAACGTACGAATCCGACACCCCCGGCCCACCGAAAACCCTTCCCGAACCCCGCGACTCCATCCTCCTCATTTTCTCTCCTTCCTTCTTTTTCTCTTGCCTTTGCAATTGTTGGTGGACCTGCAAAACAATGGGATCCGGAGACCTTGTGGGAGGTGATGACATGTTGTGTGATCATGCACAACATGATCGTCGAGGATGAGGGTGATGATGCTGCCGCAGCTCTGGAATTTGAGAACATGAGTCATCATATCCAACTTCCAGACCAGAATCCGGCCACATTTGAAGAGTTTATTCAAATGCATCAACAAATTCGGCATCGACCAACTCACGAGCAGCTGAAGGAAGATCTGATTGAGCATCAGTGGACGGTGAAAGGGGGCAACAATGTTCGGATGTAATATTTGAACTTTTTTAAATTTGAACTAGTTCTGCATGCGGCTATTTGAACGTCTGTACCCTTTGCATGCGGCTATTTGATCATGCGGACTTGAAAAAAAATTTGAGAAAGGCCGGATGTATGCGGCTAGCGTTGGATGGCGTCCTCCCACATCCGTGTCCGTGGACTGGTGCCCCTGTCCGCGGACGGATGCGGGGGGAAATTTGCGGGTTGCCGTTGGAGATGACCTAATCCTATATGTCCACACGTCAGCACGCGGGAGATCCGGTGACCCCCTCACCACCGGTGACCAAGAGGTCGGAGGGGAGCCGCCCAAAAGCGAGTGGCCCAGGCTAGATCGCCTTTCTTGCTTCGGAAAGAATAAAACGGATTTTCAGAACATGGGGGCAACGGAGCACTTTATTTTGAACTGCTCCAAAAAGGTGCTTAAAAGATTTGAAAAAAAATGATTTTTTCTACATGAATACGCATGCATGTGGTCTAAGTACCTGTGAAATTTCATTCAATAATACGTTGTATTACATGCTGCAAAAAAAGACATAATTTCGGCCCAAAAACAACAAAAAAATAAGCCCCTAGTTTTCATGTATTTTGTCTTTTTTGTATCTTTTACATGTAAGCATGTATATTGCTGAAACTTTGGCCCGATATATTGCATTGCTATACGTTCATGCACACAAAAATTTGAAAATTTTCGAGCCGTAAAAATCTATTTTTTTGAACTTCAAAATAAAGTGCTCCGTTGCACCCGTGCTCAGATGTCAATTTTCGGAAAACGAGTCGCTTCTCTACTCCTCTCCTCTGTTCCCAGTCCGACGTGGACACCCGCGCCCTTTACGCAGGGAATACTTGTATATCGATATAGACACGTCAAAGACTTTGGAGGCGACGTCAAAAAAAGAAAAAAGACTTTGGGTGCCCGCCTGGTGGGCACCCTCGACTTGTGCCGCTTCCTCTTGGTCAAACTACCTGGCTGTTCCCCAACTGGTTGGATAGTACAGTATTTGTACAAGTACAACCATCAGTAGCATTTCCCTTGCGAACTAACCTGTGGTTGGATGGTTAGAGGGACTGTGGTATCCCCAGCCCACCAGGGTTCAAATCCTGGTGCTCGCATTTATTTCTGGATTTATTTCAGGATTTCCGGTGATGTGCATTCAGTGGGAGGAGACGTTTTCGTCGACGACGAGGCGCCTATGGTGACTTCGTAAATTTCAAAATGATATGCCGGCTCAGTCATTCGGAGGTGCTCATAGGGATAGGGTGTACGTGTGTGCGTTCATAGGGGTGAGTGTATGTGCGTGTATATGAGCGCTTGCGTCTGTACTGTGTTAAAAAAAAAAGTAGCATTTCCCTTGCCGGGTACCGGCCCTTCGCTCCGTCCGGCCGTCTCTGCTCTATATATACCACCCGGCCTCTCTACTGGCAGCACAGCTCCCCGGCCTCCTGCTCCCCAGTCCCCATAGCGAAATAGAGCTGCATCATCCATCTCCACAGTCAACCACACCTCCCCCCGCCTTCATCTTCCCCAATCCTAGCTCCCCATAGCACAAGAGCTTCGAGAGATCCCGAATCGAATCCCCAACGCTTCGATGGCAAGCATCGCTGAGATCTACTCCCTCCCTGAGAGTCAGACTCGAGATCTTTCGAGATGTACCGACCAGAAGTTCATATCTATTCTCAGAAATTACCGTGGGTCGGAGCGCGTCGCGGCCCTCCGCGACCGCCAAGAAATCGACCGAATCGACCGGTGCGTCGTCTTGCGCAATATTACTAACCGATATTTCCTTTAAGGAGGTGTTTGTTTGCAACGATGGTAACGTAAATGGTAAGGGAACCAAGTTACGGTGGGACTGGGACGTAATTGGATTTTTCCTCATCTTGTTTGGTTCCACTCGGCAATGGGACGTAATGGGATTTTCCTCATCCAAAGAGGTCGGGGCGGCCGGAGAAATCAGTAGAACCATGGCGTGGGATCCAAGAAGCTCTACCTCGAGCAGTGGAGCAGATCGTCGGCGGCCGCCGCTCCACGCGTGGTGCCGTTGGCCGTTGCTTCCCTTCACGCGACGCTTCTGCCCCCTCCCGCTGTGTTCTTGCTCGTGACGCAGAGGTAATCGAGGATGAGATCGGGGCGTCCACTGCCACCAGCGCCGGCGAGTGAAGGAGATTGGCGGCCACCGCAGCTCTTAGCGCGATGCCGCTGCTGGTCCTCCCCTCAACAGCCACCAGCGCTTCCGGTAAATCGGGCGGAGAGATCGGCGGCGGAGGTTCTGCTCCAGCCGTCGCCAGATTCGTTCGAAGGCGCTAATTTTTTTTAAATAATACATTTTTTTTATAAATTACAGAAATAATACACGAATTTGAAAATTTTCAAAAATAGAATCCAGTCGGCTGGAGCTAAGCCGATAGGCCACGTGGCAGGTTCAGTCGGCTACGGCTAAGCCGACAGGCACGTGGCAGCTTCTGATTTGCCCGAACACGTCGACCGTCGCGTTGGATTCGCCAGTCGGCCTGGCGCGCTGCAGTCGGCTGCGGCCCAGCCGACAGGGTTCCAGTCGGCCCCGGCGCAGCCGACAGGCCGTCCAATCGACCGGGGCGTGGCCGACAGGGGCCTGCCAGCCCACCGCGCCTTTTCTCCTTCCCTCCTCCTTTTCTCCTTCCCTTCTTCTCCTTATCTCCTTCCTCCTGCGCCCGTGAGCTCTCCTTCTTCCTCTTCTTGCTCTCTCTCTCATTTCTCTCTCAGTCTCTCGCAACCCCCCGTCGATCTCCTCGCTGGTCCATCCATTTTTGCATCCAACCCACAGAAAGAGTAGATCATAGCCAACTCCGGTGGCCTACGGTATTTTTTTTTCCAATAGGATAGTTTTTTTTCTCGTTCAAGTGAGGTGAGGAGGAGGCATGGTGGAGGTGGTTGAACCATGGTAGAGGTGGTGGTGAGGAGGAGTTGCTGCTGGGGAGGAAGAGGTGGTGAGGAGGAGGAGGAGGTGCGGCTGAGTTGAAGAGAGGAGCAAGAAGCAGTGGCACACGCGTCGAAGGTATACCTATGTCGTCAAATAATTTCTCTAAGTTGTACATATTTTGAAAAATTAATGTCAGTATTTTTAGTTGCTCCGGGTAATATTTCGTGTTATATGTGCATGTCAAATATTTAGGTCTGTTAGTATTTTTAGTTGCTCCGGTAATATTTCGTGTTATATGTGCATGTCAAATATTTAGGTCTGTTAGTATTTTTAGTTGCTCCGGTAATATTTCGTGTTATATGTGCATGTCAAATATTTAGGTCTGTTAGTATTTTTAGTTGCTCCGGTAATATTCCGTGTTATATGTGCATGTCAAATATTTAGGTCAGTCAATATTTTTAGTTGCTCCGGTAATATCCCGTGTTATATGTGCATGTCAAATATTTAGGTCTGTCAGTATTTTTAGTTGCTCCGGTAATATCCCGTGTTATATGTGCATGTCAAATATTTAGGTCTGTCAAATATTTAGGTATGTCAGTATTTTTAGTTGCTCCGGTAATATCCATAATATATTAAGTTGTTTCAATATTTAGCTTCGTTAATATTCCCTAATCTATGTACTTGTCAAATTTTTAGGAGTGTGAATATATGTAGTTTGTCATGTTGTTTAACAGTTGTCTGTCCATGTTAAAAAAATTTATAGGTGAGCCGAGATGTCTGATATAGTGAAGTTCATATTTTTCTACGGTCCTGGTAATGTCCAAACAAATGAGATTGGGGTTGATCTGAGTGAATTTGAGCACATAGAGGTGGCACTGACCGACCCTCAAACATGGTCTCTTAGTCAGTTGAAAGAATGGGTGACAGCATGTTTAGGGCTGAATACTGAAACACAGACCGTGGGTGTTCATGCATTATGGACCCGGTCAAGTTCGAATGTCTTCTTCTATTTGAGGCCAGTAGAGAGGGATTCTCAGTGGGTGCGCTGGTTACAAGGTTGCGAAACAAGGGGATGCAATCCTTGTGCCTTAGTGCTTCCCGTTCTGAAGGAGGTAATTGCGCCTGAAGGCCAGGGTGGTAACGATCCTGGGCAAAGCAGTGACGGGATGATGTTATCTGTGTCAAATGCTGGAGATGATGGTTACGAACAAGGGCAGAGTAGTCAGGTAGAAGGAGGAAATGGCGATGGTTATTACAGTGACGAGGCGGACGCGGACGAGGTAGATGGGCACATGCAGAACATCATGGAAGAAGAAGACACCGATATTGAAAGTGGTCATGCAGATAATTCTGACGAGTCAGATGAAGAAGAAAATGCATAGGAGGTCCCGATTCCTGCTTCTTGGAATCATGACTTCTCATCTGCAATGACCGTGAACGATGGTCATGATTCTGCCTGGCAATATCACCAAAACAACATTGCGACCGGTGCTATGTATCCCAACAAAGAAGCTCTGAAGGACGCAATAATAAATTGGGCAATGTCCACACAAAGGGTTTTCATAGCTGAGGTGTCCAGTCAGAAATACTTGACAATGGTATGCAAGAATGCAGGTTGTCCTGCCAGGGTGCACGGCTATCTCCCTAAGTATGGCACAAGTTGGGTGATCAGTGACCTAGTTCATCACACATGTCTTATTCCCTGCATCCCTCAAGATCATCCCAACCTTTCATCCACGCTTATTGCGAGGTTGTTTTACAGTGAGATAGTGGAGAGCAAAGCGATGGAAGTTAAGGCTATCCAGACAAAAGTATTCGTCAGGTTCAGGTACAGAATTTCTTACGGCAAGGCTTGGAGGGCTAAGCAAAAGGCGCTTGAGAGCAGATTTGGTTCTTATTTCGATGCATATGACTCAGTTGTCCGGCTCCTCCAGACGCTGAAGGACAGGAATCCGGGCACCTATGTCGACATCGAAGACCTCTTCATGCCAGAGTTCCCAACTGTGAGGGTGCTGCATCGACTGTTCTTCTCTTTTGGTGAGGGTCCTGACCAGGCTGGTAGTTCGGCGTGGCATCAGCAGCAGGATCCCACGTCAGGCTACGTGTTTCGGCCAGGACCACAGCAGCAGGGTCCCACGCCAGGCTACGTGATGCAACCCCCCCCTACAGGTATGTTTCTTCATATTAATTCTTTCCAATATCGATTGCGACTACGTATTTCGTCAGTACTTATGTTCCATCCCTCCCGCAGCAGGCTACGGATATATGGCGTCTATGTCCGGACATGACGCGTCTATGTCCGAATCCAGGTGGGAGAGTGAGCCTGACGATGGGCATAACACACAGGAATACTTGTCGCAGCACAACGAGTGGGTGGACATGTATTCGACTCCTGCACCACCTCCCACACAGGAAACACAGTATGACCTGGACGGGTCCGAGCTTCCTCCCCGTATCATCCGGCCACCCCACAGGTATATGTGGCCGACGCCGGAGACACCACCTCAACGACGTGGCGGACGAGGTGGCTGATGATTGTGTGTCACTTATATCTAGCTATGTATGCGATAGACATATATCTGCCTATGTATGCGAGAGACATATTCTACCTATGTATGCGAGAGACATATTTCTGTTCATTCGCTTTGTTAATCGAGTTACATTTTCGGAGAGACTGCTGCAGATAATTAAGATACAAGTACATCTGAATTAAACGGTACGACTGACCATAAATAATACTGCATACAAACTACATGAAGACATCATCGTGCTTCTCGCTAACACTACATAAAGTCATCATCACTATTCTCACTAACATGTTTCTTCGACTTAGATTTTTTATTGGCTGACATAAACTCATCGCTGGAAGAGTAACCATCATCACCGGGCTTTGGTGATGCATCGCTGCATTTCTTCTTCTTCGAGCTTGAGCCATCATGAGTTGATACATATTTCGGCGGCGGAACGGACCCAAATAAAAGCTTGAACCATGCCAACATACTGACATCGTGGTTCATTTCTTTAGCGTCCACATTGTATCTCTACAATTCACAAAATGAACAAAAATGAATTAAAACGACAAACATATTAAATATGTAAATCAAATACGAAATTTAAATTACCTTTTGAAACGCAATATATTCATCAACTGGAAAATCTATCACATGATGATCTAAATCATCAAATGATCGTGTGAATCGCGCTGATTCATATATTAGTTCACAAAGTCTTTCCCACGTTGCACGCAACCGAAAAAGTTCTAGTCGAATGTCCGCTGTGTTTCTACTATGACAAGCTGTTTGTCTAAACCTCCGCAAGTTACTCTCACTGCTAACTAATTCATCGAAAGATACACCTGGAGTTCCATGAAGCCCGGACTTCATGGAAACCGCACCCATCAAGACATCACGAGATGCCTCTCGTGAAAATGGACGAGGATCACCCATCACTGCGGATTTGTTAATGCTACCACAACAAGTAGTGAGGAGAAGAGGAAGTGAGGAGAAGTATTGTGAGGACAAGAGGCAGAGAAGAGCTCTTTTTAAATAACCGTCGAGGCTCAGTGCGCTGCTGTTTTCCAGTCACACTCACCACCGAAAGCAACACTTCCAGTCAAACTCACCACCGAAAGCAACACTGCCAGTCAAACTCACCACCGAAAGTAGCACTGCCAGTCACACTCACCACCGAAAGCAACACTGCCAGTCAAACTCACCACCGAAAGTAGCACTGCCAGTCACACTCAGCACCGAAAGCAACACTGCCAGTCACTTCCTGTCACACTCACCACCGAAAGTAGCACTTTTTCGTTGCCTTGCGGCGGCCACACCCGACAGCATCAATTTTCCCTCACTTTCGGTGGTGAGTATGACTGGCAGTGTTGCTTTCGGTGGTGAGTGTGACTGGCAGCGCACTGAGCCTCACAACACTTCTCGTCACTGCCTCTTCTCCTCACTGCCTCCTCTCATCACAGCCTGTAAACCGTCTAAATCAGCATATGGGCAACGAGAAAAGAGAAAGGGCTTGTGGGGCTACTCTGCCTTGCCGCTAGAATTGCATTGCATTGTGGATGGTGGCCGCAGAAGGTCAGATGAGCCGGATGGCGGCGGCGGGCATCACCGGCATCACCGAAAGGGGGGTAAAAAAAAAACTAGTCGGCTTAGCCCCAGCCGACTGGCCAGTCGGCTTAGCCGTAGCCGACATGAGCCCCAGTCGGCTGGGGGGGGGGCATGCAGTCGGCGGGGGGCATGCAGTCGGCTATGCTGGGCCCAGTCGGCTTAGCCGCAGACGACTGAATCCAGTCGGCTTAGCTCCAGCCGACTGGATTCTATTTTTGAAAATTTTCAAATTCGTATATTATTTCTGTAATTTATAAAAAAAATGTATTATTTAAAAAAAATTAGCTTCGAAGGCCTCCGGTAACGTGATCTGTTTACGGTGGGGGTTGGCCGGTATCATATTTAAGTTGGGCTGTAATTTGTTTGCGGCGTATGCGTTTACGGTCTGAGTCAACCAAACACCTCCTAAGTAGTTATTCCAGTAATGAACAAACAGGATCCAGTTACCAGAGCAAACAAACCAAGCATACCAGGACAACAGAGCAAGCACAAGAATGAAACTGCAAAGTTAATTAGGACAGGACCAGTTCCACCATAGATATGAACCATAACATGCACACCAACCGAACATCATCACCAAAGCCAAAACATCACCTCGGCACGCGATGGCCAGCATAAAGTGGCTGTTACTCAAGCGCTAGGTCTCAAAACTTAGAAACCAGAGGATGAACCGAGGAGGAAACAAATAACTGACCTCGCTAGATCGTAGCCGAGGCCCGAACCACACCGTCGCACGGCAGCGAGAACCAATTGACGAAACCATGGCCGGCGAGCACACAGGAGCACGAGGCCGCGGACCAGGAGCAGGGCCGTCTCCAGAAATTTGGGCCCCGGTGCGAAATGGGAAAGGGGGCCCAAAAATATACAAAAAATTGTATAATTAATATAACTATAAACATATTTTTCACGTAATTATATAGCTTCCAATATGTGTTATTTTGTACAATATTTGGAAATATATCATATATTGTAATGCTAAAGAGTAAATGTAGTACTGAAACAATAAACTTTTTTTTCTTCTGAATTATACTTAAACAGTAAACTGACCGCATGTTCTACCGAAAAGTATCATCCGTCTAGTAATTGTTGAAACAAAAATCTTTATATTGGAAAGAAAATATGCTAGTAGTGTAGCAGGCGAGCACACAACGATGAATTAGTACTAGAATTAGAAATTAGATTATGGGTACATGCCTAATCGAGTAGTACTGCTGTACTACTAGGGATTGCATTAGATGCGACAGGAAAATATCAAAAGAGTCAGAAAGAGAGCGATTTGTATCAGAAAGAAATAACCCTAACTAGTTTTCCGTTCATCTATTTTGCTTCCGGCTTATGGCTTACGGCTTACCTTGGAAAATATTGGGGGATGCCAGATGTGGCTGCTGCAGTTGGGAAACAGGCGGCGACGGCTGGACGCCGCGGCCGCTATCTATCGGCGGCTCATCTCCTCGTCGAAGCCCTGTTCTTTCTCACGAAGTCGTTCCGGAGCGAGAGATCGCTCGTGAAGTCGTGGACACGCGCACGCTTCGCTAACGAGTAGGCCCAGTAGCGTAACTAGCCTGCCTTGTTTTTCTATTTGGATCTTGGATCGGTGCTAGGCCGACTGGGCCCTGTTGGCTGGGTACTAGTCGAATGAAACTGAATATCGGCCTCACCATAACGTGCGTTGTCCTCAAAAAAAAAAAAAAAACCATAACGTGCGTAGGCGCATCAGCCATATGATCGAGCGAACCAGCCGAAAAGCCAGCCAGCCAGCGTATGAACCGGACGGTTTCGTGGTTTATTCCTTCGATCGGGGCCCCTACAATTTTGGGGCCCTGTGCCTCGTCGACGGGCCTGACCAGGAGGGGGTGCCGCGCAGGAGGCAGCGGGGAAACCAGCCGGAGGTGTGATAACAGGAGCCGTCCGTAATCGTCGGCAACGGATGCAGCGACGAACTCGGGACTTCGGGAGAGAGAGAACGGAAAAGGGGATCCTGTTTAAAAGTGTCGTGTGCGTGAGTGCGTGCCGCAAAACCGAGACACTGCCTGCGTGAAGCCGTGAACCACAACCGCCCTGTTGAACATTCCCCATCCGCAGCCACCTCATCGGCTATCGGCGCCACCTTCGATTCCGGCCGCCGTAGGCCGCCAGTGCCATCCTGCCCGCCACCATGAGAAACTCCGCCACCCCGCCGCCCATTTCTGCCGCCTTGGAGCATTTGCTAATATTTTTAGAATTTGTGAACATTAAAAAAAATCACGACTATATTTTCAAATTTGTGAAAATTTTCTGGATTCACAAACATTTTTCTTTTTACTTTTCTTTTTTCGTTTTCCTTTCTATTTTTTTTCGTTTTTCTTTTTAAACTCACCAATATTTTTTTGCATTCATGATCTTTTATAAAATTAAAGAACTAAAACAACCAATAATATATTTTTAGAAAATTGTTCAGTATATGTTTCATAAAATGTTCTGTCTATATTAAAAAAGTTCACCGTATATTGGAACAATATTCAGTGTGTACTAAAAAACGTTCATCGTATAATTTAAAAAGTTCACTGTGTATTACAAAATGTCAGCGTATAATTTAAAAAGTTCATCGTATATGAAGAAAGCTCAACATAAATAAAAAATGTTCAGTGTGTGTATTAAAAAGTATTCATTATATAACTACAAAAAAGTTCATTGTATTTAAAAAATATTAAGTGCACATTACAAAAATGGTGGTGTGCATCCAAAAAATGTTCATGAATTCGAAACATTGTTTTCAAATTCCAAAATTGTTTAGGTCTTCATTATTTTTTTAATATTTTCAAAATTCAAAATTATTTTTAAATTCACAAATCATTTTTTAGATTCGTAATTATTTTTTATCAAAATAAATAATGCCGAAATAGATTAGAAATGAAAGAAGTAAAGAAATATAGGATGCTATTTTTTTTCCGTGTGCTGGCTCACTGTTTGTTTTCATGCTCGCAGGGCCGGGATCAGCGCCTCAGCGCGCGAAATGCAAACCGGCGGTCGTACCGAGGGGCACCTGGGCCGGCCCATTAGGCTGATCGCTCGGCTGCCCGAGTCGCTCGCCCTGCTGTCTGTTAAAAAAAATCAGCAGCTGCCTGTTCTAAAAAATACGGAAACCTGATTATCTGAAATAAGGATTTTTTTACAAATTAGAAAAAGTTTTCATATTGAAAAGAATTCATAAATTAAGAAAAAAATCATGAATTTTAAAAATTCACGGATTTGAATTTACTAATGGTATTAAAAAAAGTTCAAGAATTTGAAAACAATTGACAGATTTTAAACAAGTTAACTAGCATAAAAAACATGAATTTAATTATTTTCACAGATTCATGGTCTTCAACAAGTTCGTGAAATTAAAAAAAGTTCATGAATTTGAAAAATGAAAATCATAAATTTAAAATTAAATAAACACAAAAGAAAAAAGAAATAGAAAACAAAAGAATACCTAGGTGGAAACTTCTAGAGCCATCCGGAAGCTTCAGAAGCTACCAAAACTTGTAATAGTTCTTGCGTATATGGCCCGGGCCCGTTAGGTGTGCGCCTCGTACGTAAACGTGTGCAACCGGCGCCAAATAGGTAGAGGTGAAACTTGTACCGTATCCTATTTTATATTTATTTTTGAATTCGGTAGCGCAAGGTATACTAATTTGAATACCGGATTATGCGGATACGAATACCGGATTATACGGATGCGAATACCGGATATGCGAATTTGAAATGGTACGGTAATGGAACGGTGTCGATGGAAAACGGTCATTGACCATAATATTCATATACAACAATATATAAATGCTTTAAACTAAAATTTTACATAAACAATGAGCAAATATCAATACATATACACTTTAAAAACACATAAATCACTAAATAATATTAAAATAAGCCAAATAAATCACTACCAAGCATATATCTTGTCTCATAAGCAAAACTAGCATTCACGTATTACTAGTTCATACTTACAACTTCACGTGTAAATCGGATTCTTAATGTAAAAGGTCAAATTATTTGGCTAGATAAAGATCCTATTGTCGCACTCGGATTTAGATCGGATTATTGTCGTATGTCAAAAAACTCTTACCTTATTCTATTAAAATGGATAAATACCAGGTAACACCGGGTATTACCGATAAATAATATATAGGTGAAAAATATTTCCGGTGATGTTAAATTATATATAATATGCTCTAATAATTGTTAGAGGGCTTTTATATTTAATTTAATATCAACGGGTCTTAAAAGGCCAAGTGATGGAAGGCAACTTGAGCCACTTGGGCCCAAGGGTGGCACCCCCTTCTCCTCATGGAAAGGGGAGAGGGAGGCCGAATTGGAGGGGAGTCCCCCTCCTCCTTGGCCGGGCAAGGGAGGGGACTTTCCCTCCCCCTTGTGGCGCCCCCTCCTCCCTCTCTAACATATATATACTTGAGGTTTTGCACCTTTTCAATATACAAGTTTTATGTGTCTCCTCTAGCCCAATACTACTAGTTCTAATTGAGATAATTAGAGCTAGTTCTAGTTACTCTAATCCTCATAATTAGAAGCCTCGAGTGGCTCTAATCTTATCTAATTCTCCGGCGGCGATTAGTTCTGAACGGCGAACGCTGCCGGATCGTGAAGATCGTATGCTTGCAAACTGTAGAGGCGCCGTGCTTTCGGTCTTCGGTTAGAGGAATCGTTCGAGGGCGGTTCGCGAGATCGTTCATCGACGGTTCGAGGGACTCCAAGTACGATCTACACCGACTTGTTTGCTTCCACTACATACTCGGAGTTGGTAACGATCATGATCCAATCCTCTAATGCACCTTCATATTGTTCCTGGGTATTCGTAGGGCGATTTTTTTTGTACTACATTTCCCAACAAGAGCACACCCACCTCCACCTCCGTTCATTCGCCTAATTACCCCCCTCTAATCGCCCATACCGATCCTTTCAACCATGAAACTCTTTCAACCAGCACGAATCTCAACATATATCCTATATACCTAAGAGAGTGATCCCACTACTTCTAATTATCTCAACATGCATGCTTTCATATCATCCAAATTGTTGTGGCCGTCAGATTTACCAGCTTGATCCACTAAAATCCACCTGATCTATGCATGAGAATTCTTTATCATGCAACATGCATTAGTGCATTCTAAGTGGATTTTAAATTATTTTTCATTTAATTGTGACATGCACTACAAACCACTACGTATTTGTCCTAGCATGCAGTACCACATCAGTAAGCCATACATATAAGTTATAGGTTACAACTTTTGCGTTAGTAATTTATGCTGCGCTGCCATGCCACATCAACATTTCATACATGTAAATCACCTGTTAGTTTTTTGCACTAAATTTTGTGCTCTAATAGGCAGGGTATATGTTCTGGGTGCCTAGAGCAAAACTATATAGTTGATCCTTCATTTTTTTTTTGAAATGACACGTTAACTAAATCTACTTTTCTTTTGTATACATCATTTTGTTATATGCGTCATACATCCTCTGTAAACTTTTATAAGATGTTTTAGATCACTAAATTCATAGAGAGAGTTTTTTTTGTATTTTTTTCATTAGGTTTAATTATTTATATAGCATATTATTTCTTAACAAATTACTGCACTAAGAGCATCTACAGCCGGGCGCCTCAAACCCGGCTCATACGCCCGGGCGGGCCGCCCGGTCACGAAATTTCGACCCAGACGGGCTTCTTAAACGGGCCTCAAATGCCCGGGCTGACCGGCACCCCTCATATCCAGCCCAAATATGGGGCAGATATGGGGCGCCCGGGCACGCCCGCCACGTCGAACCCGACAGCCCAACCCCACCGCAAATTGCACCAAATCCACCAAACCCTTCCTCCTCCTCCCGCCGCCCTTCAACCTTTCCCGCGCCTGAGCCCTCGCCGTCCTCCACCCTTGCTCCCCATCCTCACCACCGGTCCCGATCCACCGCCGGATATGTCGTCCAGCCTGTCCCCGACCGCCGCGACGGAGACGCAGTCCGTCTCGTCCGTCGGCGTCCCTTCGTCGGCTCTGTCTTACAAGGCGAA
Source organism: Elymus sibiricus (assembly GCA_039707655.1). Classification (NCBI taxonomy): domain Eukaryota; kingdom Viridiplantae; phylum Streptophyta; class Magnoliopsida; order Poales; family Poaceae; genus Elymus; species Elymus sibiricus. The sequence goes on along the minus strand of CM077668.1, from coordinate 38,924,110 downwards.
GAACATCGCCCGGAAGTTGCGGCGACGCCGGCAGCGAGAGAGGGAGGCGGCGACGGCGTCGTAGGGAGGTTCGGACATGGTCGAGCAGTTGTCTTCCCCGCCACGCCCGGAACCCCTGTAAAGCTCAATATGCGGTCCTATCCTCAAGGAACTTGGAAGTCCCGCTAAGGATAGAAGCGCATATCGAAGACGCTTCGCAAGGTGGATATCATTACAACATACCATGTACTCAATAGATGAGAATACCAGATAAAGGATTACACTCGCCACAAGCTACATCAGGAATACAACAATACATCAATACATAGCAATCATCATACAGAAGAGCAGGATCCGACTACGGATGAAATCAAACGAAAAAGAAGAAAGACATCCACCCTGCTAGTCCCAGGCTCCCGACCCAGAACTCATCCTATGATCGTCGAGGAAGAAGAAGAAGAACTCCAAATGGAACAAGCATGCATCGCTCTCACTTCAAATCATCGCTTTACCTGTACCTGCAGCTGTTGTTGTAGTAATCTGTGAGCCACGAGGACTCAGCAATCCCATTACCATGGGTATCAAGACTAGCAAAGCTTAATGGGTATGGAATGGATAAGTGATGAGGTTGCAGCAAGTACTAAGAATTTGTATGTGGCTAACTTACGAGTACAAGAATAAGAATAGTAAACTACGCATAATCGGGTGCAAATTAATATGATCAAGAAGTGATCCTGAACTACTTACGAGTCAAAATAACCTCACTGTGTTCTCTTCCCGAACTCCCTCTAAAAGAGACGATCACGGTTACGCACGCGGTTGGTGTATTTTAATTTGATTTAGTGTCAAGTTCTCTACAACCGGATATTATAAATTTCCAAGTCGCCACATAATAGCGGACACGGCTTTCCAAAAGATTTAACTCTGCAGGGGTGTCCCAACTTAGTTCATCACAAACTCTCACGATCAGCGTTGGAAAGACCTCAACCTCGAGATGGCCTGAAATTTCCTCGGAATCCCGGTGCACAAGATATTTCGACAATGGTAAAACAAATCCAGCAAGACCACCCGGCGTGTCGATGCCCCGATAGGAGCCGCGCGTATCTCGTTCACAGGACACTACCAGATAGGTCAGCCTACGAGTAAAACCAATCCTCGAGTGGCCCCGCGGTGGCCCCGCAGTCTGCCCGTTTTGGACCAACACTCATGAAGAGCACTGCCCCGGTTTATTGATTAATTATACTCGGGGTCTGGAAAATCCCTATGCAAGTTTTATTAGGTTGGCGAATGGTAAAACCAAAGTTGGGCCTTGCTGAAAGAGTTTCATTCAAAGCGAACTGTCAAGGGGGGCCCATAAACCCCAACCGTGTAAGGAACGCAAATCAAGGAACATAACACCGGTATGATGGAAACTAGGGCGGCATGAGTGGAACAAAACACCAAGCAAAAGGCCGAGCCTTCCACACACAACCAAGTATATAGATGCATTAATTAAATAAGAGATATTGTGATATCCCATGATATCCATGTCCCAACATGGAACAACCTGCAACTACACCTGCAACTAGCAACGCTATAAGAGGGGCTGAGCAAACCGGTAACATAGCCAAACAACGGTTTGCTAGGAAGGTGGGGGGGGGGGGTTAGAGGCTGTATCATGGCAATTTGGGAGGCTTGACAAACAAGTGGTAGGTAGCGAGACATAGCGATAGCATAGAGATAACTAGCAAGCAAAGATAGTAGTGATATCCAAGGTAATGGTCATCTTGCCTGGAATCCCGCAAGGAAGAAGACCGAATTCATGAAGTAGACGAACCAACGTAGTCGAACGAATCCTCATAATCACAACATAACCGGAACTATCGAGAAGAAGTACAACCGGAAAGAAGCAAACAACATGGTAAACACACAAGCATAAACATGGCAGGATGCACAACCAAGTATGATGCATGACAAGGTTAAATGTTGTTACTCATGGTAAAAGATGAATCACAATTGAACTACCAACCTAGGCAACATTACATGAGGCCGGAAACAACACATAACAATTCCGCAAATTCCCCATATGCAAATTTCGAAATTGGTACTGTTCTTAATGAAACACAATGTTAAAGTTGTTAAACATGCCAAGCAAATGCACCATGTGATTCTACACATTTTTCTAGTCAAGTTACATATGTAGATCATTTAAAACAGAGGTACGGTTTAAAAGATATGAGCTAAACAAGTTTAACATGACAATGATGCAAATGGATGCAAACCACAATCACAAACATTTTAATCATGGATGCAACGAGATATTATGAAACTACATGCAATTCTAAGCAAGTTTCATGTATGACAGGATTAAAACGGAGCCACGGTTCAATCATCACAATCAACACAAGTTTTAATTATAATCTGCCAAAACCGTGAGATGCCTACTTAGGAGCAACAAACATGATGCTACATGAACATAATATGTACAAACTTAGTATGCAGTTACAGTAGAGTTAATATGCTTCAATTGATCTATAGGGTTCAGGTTCATAAGCATCAATATTAATTTAATATGATCCATACAAAATGCAATGTTCTACTCCAGTTTCATGACTTAGTGGAAAATTGGAGGTTGCAAACCAGTAACATTACGATGCCACATTGGGATGCACAAAACAGTAGATATAGCAATTTTAATATTTATGTGGATGATATGTACATGCAGTAGACATGGCAATCTTCATTTTACTCCATTGGCACAAGTTCATAGGATGCATAGATTAATTAATATGATTTTTACGAAAAGGTACTTTCTGTTAACAGGATGACAATTTTATCATGATAGCATCTTTAGAGCAAGAAAGAGACATGCTACATGAATTTTACATGGCAACCAAGGGCATGACAATGAAGTACACATCACATAGAGCAAAACTCATGAAGGAATCATATGCATATGACTTATAGATTAGTGGCAATCATCAAGCAAAGTTTGCATGTTTTAACAGTTTCTGCAGTTAACATTGGGATGCACTTTTGCAACAGTGATTACAACATGTAGATGAACCCTAACATGAATGCAAATGCAACCATAATGTAGAGCACAGAGAGTAGATACTTTTTCATATAAAGATCATCATCATCGGACAAATATGCACAGAGTTATAGCTCACACAAAAATGCATATGAGATGAATTTTTCTTGGGACTTGGTGAAATTTGACCTCGGGCGAAATTGGACGGCGTGGTGCAGTGGGACGAGGCGGTGCGAGATCGAGCGGGGCGGTTGGATGGGTGGTCGCAGCGGTGCAGGGACGGCGCAGAGTGGGATGTCGCGGCGCGGGATCGAGCGCGGCGGCGCCTTGGGGCTCGGCGCACGACGGAGAGGCCGGCAGGGGCGCGGATCCGGCCGCGGGGCACCCGTTCCCGGCGGCGGTGGGGTCCGGCAGCGAGCTTAGCAGACGGCGGTGTGGTTCCCTGTGAAGGTAAGAGAGAGAGATGTGAGAGAGAGAGAGAGGGAGAAGAGGCCGGAGGAGGGGACGGGAAGGAGGGGCGCGAGGGCGCCGGTCTAGTGGAGGTGGTTGCCGGCGGTGGCGCGGCTCCGATGAGGCGTGAACAGCGGCGGCGGGGTCGGGCGGCGGGAGGCGCGGCGCGCTCGGGGTCGGCCCCGATCCGACCGAGCGGGGGCTGCGGGGCTCGGGCGGCGGTGGCGGTTCGGGCCTGGGCTGGCCGGATCTGGGCCTGGCGGGCCCTGGCGCGTGGGAGGAGGCCAGGGGCGCGTGGCGGCGTATGGTTGGCCGGGGCGGCGGTTAGGTGGCGGCGCAGCCGCTAGCTGGTCGCCAAGTGTTGGCGGAGGAGAGGGTGGCGCCGGATTGTGAGGAGGAGGGGGCTAGGTTTCCAAACTGGGCAGGGGGTAGGCTTCCTTATACAGCAGGTAGGCTAGGGTTTGGTTTTGGGGTGGATTTTGGACCCTCCGATCGTAATCGGACGGCTCCGGTCGGAGGGGTAGGCTAGGTGGGCTGTGTAGAGGGAGTTGGGCTGAGATGAGAGGGAAGAAGAGAGGCCCGACACAAGTTTTGCAATACCGAAAATGTCTGCGATTTGACCTGCTATAATGCCGCTATAGTTTAACGGTTGGGCTATCAAACGACCCCCGAATGCGATGAAATTTGGCAGGCGGTCTACCTACAATATAACAAGATCGCACGCCAACTTTCAACCCATTCCAAGAACATTTTATTCCCACTTAGAAAACAATTATTTAACAATGCCGTGGGTGCGTGCAAGTGTGGTTGGTCTCGAAACGGTCAACGACTATAACGGGGAGAGCCGGAAAGGATGAATGGATGCAAGTTTTATGAAAACATATGGATGCAATGCGCATGATGGCATGATGAAATGCAACAAGCAAATAACACACTGCGATAGCCACAATAAATGGAAGGCATCTGGAGCGTCGGTCTTGGGCTGTTACAACTCTCCCCACTTACAAGAGATCTCGCCCTGAGATCTTAGAATGAGAAGAGGAAGAGGAAAAGGTAAAACTAAGTTGCTTCTTTGACAAACGAGTGAAACCAACGAACCTTGGAATGTTGCAAAGACAGGAAGGATGGCACAAGGGCAAGAAAGAATTCTGACAGCACTCCGGCTGAATATAGAAGGCATAGAGTATGAACTCGACAAGATGGGATGATACTTGATGAGAGCAATAACACAATGCCTCCAAAACAAATGAATGATAGCTAGATAGGTGGAATGAATAGAACAGAGAACGAAACCAACATCTTCTACCATCAAGAACTTGAAAGAGCAAGCTTACAAGAAATGCTAGAACGGAGTTGTTTGAAGAATCAATAAGCAAAAGATATGCTCCTCGTGGGCTTATGGAAACATCTCAACACTTGAGGTGAAATTTCTGCCACTACCAAATGATTGATTAGTTGAGAGGAGCGAAGAGATGCAAAACTCCACTTCAAAAGATAAGGGAGAATGAATTGCACTTCGAAATGCAAGAAGAAGAATACTTGAGCTCCTCCAACAAGAATCTTGATGAACACTTCGAGAACGAATTAAATCCTTAATGAACCACCATGTTGAGCCTCCGAGAAGAACTCCGGTAATGGAGGATTATATAAAAGAATTGAAGGTTGAAAAGAACAAGAGTTGAAGACTTCAAATGATTTAGATGGAGCTTCATGACGAGACAACCGAGAAAACTTGGAACTCCGGAAACTAAAGATGAACAACTTGAAACCGAGAATTTCTTCATCATGAACAAACTCCGAAAGAAGGAATTGAAATCGCCTCGAGGGAAACAAGAATAAGATTTATTGTATGTTTATCCTTCATCAACTTCAATTGATGACCAGCAACGGATTTGTCATACTACTTATTCTTCTTGAAAGATTGAAGAGAGATTTAGCGCAAACTCAACATACTACCGGTAGGATTTTGAAAAGAACGGATGAATTGATACGATAGCAAAGGAAGAGGAATCTTGAATGAACCACCGTAAGAATGTAAAACAAACGAAGCAAAGAGGACGAATCACCAGGAAGAATTAGAAATTAACAAAGATACTTGAGGGAATTTGGATACAAGAGAATGAAGAGATCGCCAGCTGACTAGAGAATACTTGAATGAAGCACCAGAAGGATATGGAGATTAATGAAGAAACAACAATTTAGGAGAATTGGTGCACGAGAGCTGAAAGTTGAGAATGAAAATAATTTGAAAGCGATCTTGGAGAAGGCATATGACTGATGGAAATTCATTCTTACGTCAAAATTTTGAAAAGAATTTGAGAATAACTCCGAAAAAATTAGAAGAGTCAGGTAAGATCCTGGGAAAGAACTGTGGGTTATGGGCCCACTGAAAGAAAACACCGTTGGAAATGATTGCTTGAAAGAGAGATTGTGCCAGTTGATTTAAATGGCTTGAATGAGGTAACAATCTTGAAATAGAACGAACGGGTCTTGAATGAAAATACGAGTCTTCTGGGATATCTTCAACACTCCGGAGAAGAAATAGAGAGAGTTGGATAAATAAGAGAGGCTTGAATAAGAATTTCCAACATGGGAAAGCATGTGAAACAAAAGGAAGAGATATGATCAACACCGAAGCTTGAATTTAGACCACCGGAGAAGAAAAGGAGAGCGAAGAATGATTAACTGTAGCTCCTAGCATCTTCATGAGAATCACTGGTTAAGAACATTGAAGGAAAAGAATGAAGAGACTTCTCATGAATAAAATGGATACTTGATTTGAGATCTCTGACTCCGCGAAGAAAAAGGGTGGGGAAAAGAAATACAACTTGGGATGGATGGAACGGACACCGTTGAGAAAGCTGAGAATTGATCTTGCAAATGTTGAAGGGATTGGATCAACTTGAAGAGAAGCACGCCGGTTGAAAAGAATTGTCATAACAATTCTGATTGATCAAAGGATTAGCACTCCCATAGAAATATGAGAACACCGCTTAAGAAAAGTATGGAATCAACACTTAATTTCGAAACAACTCGCATACCTCAACTCAAATAAAACAAAGGATTTGGCTTCCAGAATTAAGCTGAAAACAAATACATATCCCTCATGAATTTTTTTGGAAGGATAATCCTAGGTAACTAATTGAATTCCCACCTAGGAACTCCCGAAACTTTCGGTTATGCAATCCGGTCCAACGAGTACAAGGAACAAAAATCATCACGCAACTCCTAGCTGAATTCTACGCTCCAAATGTACCACCTCCATCAACACATATCCAAAATCTCGGAAACTCGTGTACCTCAGACCTTCGAAAAACAACAGCTATACTAGACATGGTAGTACTCCCGAACTCCCTCCCCAGTACTGGGTGGCGTCGAGGTTATCTCACCACTAACAGTATAGAAGCGTTTTCGATGTCGGCGTCCTCTGGTATTCAGGAACTAAAGTGATAGCGAAAGTGACAAGACAACCATGGAGCTCAACTCCCCCGGACACCACCCATAGATAGGAGGCACCAAGACAGAAATCCGTCACACTGTGATACGTCTCCAACGTATCTATAATTTTTGATTGTTCCATGCTATTATAATATCAATCTTGGATGTTTATTATGCAATTATATGCTATTATATATCATTTTTTTGGACTAGCCTATTAACCCAGTGCCCAGTGCCAGTTGCTGTTTTCTACATGTTTTTGGCTTTTTTGGGAAACAGTACCAAACGGAGTCCAAACGAAGAAAAAAACTTTGGATTAATTTTTTCTGGACCAGAAGAAACACTAGAAGCTTCGGGAGAAGACCGGAGGAGGCACGAGGGAGCGACAAGCTTGGGAGGCGCGCCCTGGGGGTAGGGCCTGCCCCCCAGACTTGTGGGCCCCTCACGGCACCTCCTGACCTAATTCCAGCGCTATAAATTCTCAAATATTCCCAAACCAACAGAGAGCCACCCGAAACACTTTTTCCGCCGCCGCAAGTCTCTGTTCCTTCGAGATCCCATCTGGAGACCTTTTGCGGTAATCTGCCGGAGGGGGAATCAATCACGGAGGGCCTCTACATCAACCTTGCTGCCCTTCCGATGATGCGTGAATAGTTTACCTCAGACCTACGGGTTCATAGCCCGTAGCTAGATGGCTTCTTCTCTCTCTTTGATCTTCAATACAATGTTCTCCTCGATCTTCTAGGAGATCTATTCGATGTAATCCTTCTTTGTGGTGTGTTTGTTGGGATCCGATGAATTGTGGGTTTATGATCAGATTATTCATGAATATTATTTGAGTCTTTTCTGAATTCTTATATGCATGATTGTTATAGCTTTGTATTTCTCTCCGATCTATGGGTTTGGTTTGGCCAACTAGATTGATTTATCTTGCAATGGGAGAGGTGCTTTGTGATGGGTTCGGTCTTGCGTTGCTCAATCCCAGTGACAGAAAGGGACATGACACATATTGTATCATTGCCATTAAGGATAAAACAATGGGGTTTATTCATATTTATTGGATTTACTTTGTCTACATCATGTCATCTTGCTTAAGGCGTTACTCTGTTTTTCGTGAACTTAATACCCTAGATGCATGCTGGATAGCAGTCGATGGGTGGAGTAATAGTAGTAGATGCAGGCAGGAGTCGGTCTACTTGTCTCAGACGTGATGCCTATATACATGATCATTGCCTTGAATATCGTCATAACTATGCGCTTTTCTATCAATTGCCCAACAGTAATTTGTTTACCCACCATATGCTATCTTCAGGAGAGAAGCCTCTAGTGAAAACTATGGCCCCCGGGTCTATCTTTTATCATATATAAAAACCAAAAATACTTTGCTGCAATTTATTTACCGTTCTTTTATTTTGTGTTTTATTTTATCTATCTATCACTACGAGATTTGATCCTTGCAATTAACCGCCAAGGGATTGACAACCCCTTGTTTTGTGTTGGGTACAAGTATTTGCTTTTGTGTGTGTAGGTGCTGCTAACGAGATTCTGTGTGTTTCTCCTACTGGATTGATAACCTTGGTTCTTAACTGAGGGAAATACTTATCTCTACTGTACTGCATAATCCTCTCCTCTTCGGAGAATTACCAACGCAGCTCACAAGTAGCAGGAAGAATTTCTGGCGCCGTTGACGGGGAGATATCATCAAAACCTATCAGGTACGTACACGCAAACAATCATCTACTTGCATTTACTTTATTTGCCATTTGCCTCTCGTTTTCATCTCCCCCACTTCTAAAACAATTTTACAAAAAACACAAAAATATTTTCATTTTCCTTTTTGTTCGTTTGCTAGTTTTCTCGATTGCTTACTTCTACCACTATGACTAGTATTACTATCCCTCCTTTGTCTCCAGACTTTGAAGTTCTTTACTTTAAACAGAAACAAGGAGAAAATTTAAAAGATGCTTGGTATAGGATAATGGAATCATATAGTGTTTGCAACATCAAAGGGGATATGAAAATTTTGCTTCGAAATTTTTACGTGGGGTTAACTATGCCCAATAGGCAACTTTTGGATTTTGCTGCTAAAGGAAATTTTATTGAAATGATGCTAATACTGCTTATGAGATACTAGGGGGAATTGTGGGACTCCCATCCCCTCAAAAGGTATTTAATTATACTCAAGAGGGGATCCAAATCTTGGAAAAACTAGGTGATATTCAGAAAAACTTCGTTGATTTACAAAAGTCTAGTGAACCCCTTAAAAATATTAGTGGTAATCTCAATCGCATGAATAATCTTCTCACCATTTGTAATAAGCGATTGGATACTTTAGATAATAAAATTGCTTTATTTCCTGAGAATAATTTGAAGCATAAGGAACCGCCCGGATTTGAGAAAAGCCCCACTAGGGTGGTGAAATCGAAAGATGACAACACTTCAAACTATGCATTACGCCTAGTTAGGGGCGTAAAACAATAGCGCTTGTTGGGTGGCAGCCCAATAGTTATCTTTATTTTCTTGTTCTTTTTCTGTTATTTGAGTTTGCACACATTTATGCTAATGTTATGATTGTGTTTTTATGTTTAAATTAATGTTTGTGTCAAGTAAAGCTTTTAGGATGATGCGGGACAATAGTTGCTTTGATTCTGTGAAAAAACATAATCTTTTACGCTCAGTCCAGAAAATTTTAAAAATCACTGGAATGTGTTTTTGCTCTGAATGTTTTACACATCATTGATATACAAATTGTCCACGTTGTCCTAATTGTTCAGAATTTTTGGAGGTTCAGAAGTATGGTCATTATTCAGATTGCTACAGAATATTCTGTTTTAGACAGATTCTGTTTTCGTTGCATAGTTTGCTTGTTTTGATGAATCTATGGATTGTATCAGGGGGTATAAGTCATGGAGAAGTTGGAATACAGTAGCTATTATGCAATAATAAAATATGAATGGGTTCATAACAGTACCTAAAGTTTGTGATTTGATTGTTATACTAACGGATCTCACGAAGGTTTTTGTTGAGTTTTGTGTGCTGAAGTTTTCAAGTTTTGAGTGAGATCACGATGGATGAAGGAATAAGGAGTGGCAAGAGCCTAAGCTTGGGGATGCCCGAGGCACCCCAAGATAATATTCAAAGAGACTCAAGCAATCTAAGCTTGGGAATGCCCCCGAGTGGCATCCCCTCTTTCGTCTACCAACCATCGGTAAATTACTTGGAGCTATATTTTTTTTCATCACATGATATGAGTTTTGCTTGGAGCGTCGTGTATTATAGTGGTCTTTTTCTTGTTTGCTTTTTAGTTTGCCACAATCATCCCTTGCTGGACACACCATTTTAGAGAGACACGCATTTATTCATGATTTGTTAGAATACTCTATGTGCTTCACTTATATCTTTTTGAGCATGGCGGTGGTTATATTTTAAAGAAATAGTTGCACTCTCATGTTTCACTTATATCTTTTTGAGAGTCTCATGAATAGTAATGTCAATTTGTACGGGTTATGAAATTGGTCCTAATATGATAGGTATTCAAGAAGGATATAATAAAAACTTTCATGTGGATCACTGATGTGATAAGTTTGATTCCTTGCAATAGTTTTGCGATATTAAGGCGGTTATATGTGGGAGGTACTAGTGAATGATTGTGGTTTAGTAAGAATATTGGTGTTAAGGTTTGTGATTCCCGAAGCATGCACGTATGGTCTGTCGTTATGCTAGGAAGTTGGAGCATGATTTATTATTGATTGTCTTCCTTTGTGTGGCGGTCGGGGGCGCGCGATGGTTAACTCCTACCAACCTCCCCCCTAGGGGCATGCGTAGTAGTACTTTGCTTCGAGGGCTAATAGACTTTTGCAATAAGTATGTGAGTTCTTTATGACTAATGTGAGTCCATGGATTATACGCACTCTCACCTTTCCGCAATTTGCTAGCCTCTCCGGTGCCGTGCATTCCCCTTTCTCACCTCGAGAGTTGGTGCAAACTTCGCCGGTGCATCCAAACCCCGTGATATGATATGCTCTATCACACATAAACCCCCTTATATCTTCCTCAAAGCAGCCACCATACCTACCTATTATGGCATTTCCATAGCCATTCCGAGATATATTGCCATGCAACTTCCACCATTCCGTTTATATGACACACATCATCATTGTCATATTGCTTTGCATGATCATATAGCTGACATAGTATTTGTGGCTCAGCCACCGTTCATCATTTTTCATACATGTTACGCTAGTATCATTGCACATCCTGGTACACTGCCAGAGGCATTCATATAGAGTAATATTTTGTTCTAGTATCGAGTTGTAATCTTGAGTTGTAAGTAAATAGAAGTGTGATGATCATCATTATTAGAGCATCGTCCCAGTGAGGAAATAAAAAAGAAAAAAAAAGAGGCCAAAAAGAGCCCAGCAAAAAAAAGAGAAAAAAAGGGGAAAAAGAAAAGAAAAATAAATAAATGAGAGAAAAAGAGAGAAGGGGCAATGTTGCTATCCTTTTTCCACACTTGTGCTTCAAAGTAGCACCATGTTTTTCATATAGAGAGTCTCCTATGCTTTCACTTTCATATGCTAGTGGGAATTTTTCATTATAGAACTTGGCTTGTATATTCCGATGATGGGCTTCCTCAAATGCCCGAGGTCTTCATGAGCAAGCAAGTTGGATGCACACCCACTTAGTTTTCATTGTTGAGCTTTCATACACTTATAGCTCTTAGTGCATCCGTTGCATGGCAATCCCTACTCCTTGCATTGACATCAATTGATGGGCATCTCCATAGCCCGTTGATTAGCCTCGTCAGTGTGAGACTATCTTCTTTTTTGACTTCCCTTTATTAATCTCCATCACCATATTCTATTCCACCCATAGTGCTATATCCATGGCTTGCGCTCATGTATTGCATGAGAGTTGAAAAAGCTGAAGCGCGTTAAAAAGTATGAACCAATTGCTTGGCTAAAACCAGGGTTGTTCATGATAAATATTTTGTGTTAAGAAGATGGAGCATGACAGGACTATATGATTTTGTAGGGATAACTTTCTTTAGCATTTTTATTTTGAAAGGCATGATTGTTTGTTGGTATGCCTGAATATTGATCTCTTTTTATCAAACTATAGACTATTGCTTTGAATCATTCGGATCTTAATATTCATGCCACAAAAGAGATTACATGATGAATATGATAGGTAGCATTCCACATCAAAAATTCTGTTTTTATCATTTACCTACTCGAGGACGAGCAGGAATTAAGCTTGGGGATGCTGATACGTCTCCAACGTATCTATAATTTTTGATTGTTCCATGCTATTATAGTGTCAATCTTGGATGTTTATTATGCAATTATATGCAATTATATATCATTTTTTGGGACTAACCTATTAACCCAGTGCCCAGCGCCAGTTGCTGTTTTCTGCATGTTTTTGGCTTTTTAGGGAAACAGTACCAAACGGAGAAAAAACTTTGGATTAATTTTTTCTGGACCAGAAGAAACACTAGAAGCTTCGGGAGAAGACCGAAGGAGGCACGAGGGAGCGACAAGCTCGGGAGGCATGCCTTGGGGGGTAGGGCGTGCCCCCCAGGCTTGTGGGCCCCTCGTGGCACCTCCTGACCTAATTCCAGCGCTATAAATTCTCAAATATTCACAAAACAATAGAGAGCCACCTGAAACACTTTTTCCTCCGCCGCAAGTCTCTGTTCCTTCGAGATCCCATCTGGAGACCTTTTTCGGTAATCTGCCGGAGGGGGAATTAATCACGGAGGGCCTCTACATCAACCTTGCTGCCCTTCTGATGATGCATGAGTAGTTTACCTCAGACCTACGGGTCCATAGCCAGTAGCTAGATGGCTTCTTCTCTCTCTTTGATCTTCAATACAATGTTCTCCTCAATCTTCTTGGAGATCTATTCGATGTAATCCTTCTTTGCGGTGTGTTTGTTGGGATCCAATGAATTGTGGGTTTATGATCAGATTATTCATGAATATTATTTGAGTCTTTTCTGAATTCTTATATGCATGATTGTTATAGCTTTGTATTTCTCTCCGATCTATCGGTTTGGTTTGGCCAACTAGATTGATTTATCTTGCAATGGGAGAGGTGCTTTGTGATGGGTTCGGTCTTGCGTTGCTCAATCCCAGTGACAGAAAGTGACATGACACGTATTGTATTGTTGCCATTAAGGATAAAACGATGGGGTTTATTCATATTGATTGGATTTACTTTGTGTACATCATGTCATCTTGCTTAAGGCGTTACTCTGTTTTTCGTCAACTTAATACCCTAGATGCATGCTGGATAGCGGTCGATGGGTGGAGTAATAGTAGTAGATGCAGGCAGGAGTCGGTCTACTTGTCTCGGACGTGATGCCTATATACATGATCATTGCCTTGAATATCATCATAACTATGCGCTTTTCTATCAATTGCCCAACAGTAATTTGTTTACCCACCGTATGCTATCTTCAAGAGAGAAGCCTCTAGTGAAAACTATGCCCCCCCGGGTCTATCTTTTATCATATATGAAAAGCAAAAATACTTTGCTGCAATTTATTTACCGTTCTTTTATTTTGTGTTTTATTTTATCTATCTATCACTACGAGATTTGATGCTTGCAATTAACCGCCAAGAGATTGACAACCCCTTGTTTTGCGTTGGGAGCAAGTATTTGCTTTTGTGTGTGTAGGTGTTGCTAACGAGGTTCTGTGTGTTTCTCCTACTGGATTGATAACCTTGGTTCTTAACTGAGGGAAATACTTATCTCTACTGTACTGCATCATCCTCTCCTCTTCGGGGAATTACCAACGAGCTCACAAGTAACACACCGATATCGCAACGATTCCAAAATACCCGCGTGATCCTAAAAAAATTGAGTGAGAAGAGTAGTAGAATCAAAACACCTACGTCACAATTCCTCACCAGAGCAATGAAGGGAATAAAGAGTAAAAAGAATTCCTACTCTCCGATATATAACTAGACTCAAAATAGTTTATCTTCTAGACTCAACAACGGCAAGTTCGATCAATAAAGAGGGCTCCTGCGGTCGGTATGGCTCTGATACCAACTTGTAACGCCCAATATGCAGTCCTATCCTCAAGGAACTTGGAAGTCCCGCTAAGGATAGAAGCGCATATCGAATACGCTTCGCAAGGTGGATATCATTACAACATACCATGTACTGAATAGATGAGAATACCAGATAAAGGCTTACACTCGCCACAAGCTACAACATGAATACAACAATACATCAATACATAGCAATCATCATACAGAAGAGCAGGATCCGACTACGGATGAAATCAAACGAAAAAGAAGAATGACATCTACCCTGCTAGTCCCAGGCTCCCGACCCGGAACCCATCCTATGATTGTCGAGGAAGAAGAAGAAGAACTCAAAATAGAACAAGCATGCATCGCTCTCATGTCAAATCATCGCTTTACCTGTACCCGCACCTGTTGTTGTAGTAATCTGTGAGCCACGAGGACTCTGCAATCCCATTACCATGGGTATCAAGACTAGCAAAGCTTGATGGGTATGGATTGATAAGTGGTGAGGTTGCAGTAAGCACTAAGCATTTGTACGTGGCTAACTTACGAGTACAAGAATAAGAAGAGTAAACTACGCATAATCGGGCGCAAATTAATCTGATCAAGAAGTGATCTTGAACTACTTACGAGTCAAACATAACCCCACCGTGTTCTCTTCCCGAACTCTCTCAAAAAGAGACGATCACGGTTACTCACGCGGTTGGTGTATTTTAGTTAGATTTAGTGTCAAGTTCTCTACAACTAGATATTATAAATTTCCAAGTCGCCACATAACCGCAGGCACGACTTTCTGAAAGATTTAACCCTGCAGGGGTGTCCCAACTTCATCCAGCTCAAACTCTCACAATCAGCGTTGGAAAGACCTCAACCTCGAGATGGCCCGAAGTTTCCTCGGAATCCCGGTGCACAAGACATTTCGACAATGGTAAAACAAATCCAGCAAGACCACCCGACGTGTCGACGCCTCGATAGGAGCCCCGCGTATCTCGTTCTCAGGACACTACCGGATAGGTCAGCCTACGAGTAAAACCAATCCTCGAGTGGCCCCGCGGTGGCCCCGCAGTCTGCCCGTTTTGGGCCAACACTCATGAGGAGCACTGGCCCGGTTTGTTGATTAATTATACTCGGGGTCCGGAAAATCCCTATGCAAGTTTTATTAGGTTGGCGAATGGTAAAACAAAAGTTGGGCCTTGCTGGAAGAGTTTCATTCAAAGCAAACTGTCAAGGGGGGCCCATAAACCCCAACCGTGTAAGGAACGCAAATCAAGGAACATAACACCGGTATGACGGAAACTAGGGCGGCATGAGTGGAACAAAACACCAGGCAAAAGGCCGAGCCTTCCACACACAACCAAGAATATAGATGCGTTAATTAAATAAGAGATATTGTGATATCCCATGATTTCCATGTCCCAACATGGAACAACCTGCAATTGCACCTACAACTAGCAACGCTATAAGAGGGGCTGAGCAAACTGGTAACATAGCCAAACAACGGTTTGCTAGGAAGGTGGGGGTTTAGAGGTTGTACTATGGCAATTTCGGAGGCTTGACAAACAAGTGGTAGGTCGCGAGACATAGCGATAGCATCGAGACAACTAGCAAGCAAAGATAGTAGTGATATCCAAGGCAATGGTCATCTTGTCTGGAATCCCGCTAGGAAGAAGACCGAATCCATGAAGTAGACGAACCAACGTAGTCGAACGAATCCTCACAATCACAACATAACTAGAACTATCGAGAAGAAGCACAACCGGAAAGAAGCAAACAACATGGTAAACACACAAGCATAAACATGGCAGGATGCACAACCAAGTATGATTCATGACAAGATTAAATGTTGTTACTCATGGCAAAAGATGAAGCACAATTAAACTACCCACCTAGGCAACATTAAATGAGGCCGGAAACAACACATAACAATTCCGGAAATTCCCCATATGCAAATTTCGAAATTGGCACTGTTCTGAATTAAACACAATGTTAAAGTCGGTAAACATGCCAAGCAAATGCACCATGTGATTCTACACGTTTTTCTAGTTGTGACGCCCCCGACTCAATCGTGCACTAATCATACACGCAAATGCACACGATCAAGATCAGAGACTCACATGAAGATATCACAACACAACTCTAGACACAAATTAAAACAACAAGCTTATATTACAAGCCAAGGCCACAAAGGCCCGAATACATAAGTTAGCGGAAGCAACAACATCTGAGTACAGACATAAGTAAACAAGTTTGCCTTAAAAAGGCTGAGAAAAACAACGACATCTAGATCGAAAAGGCGCAGGCCTCCTGCCTGGGAGCCTCCGAACTACTCCTGGTCATCGCTCTCCACGCAGTAGTAGGCTCCGTCGGTGTAGTAGTAGCCGACGACGGGGTCAGCTGTCTCCTGGGCTCCGTCATCTGATCGCAACAATCGGGTAGAAGGGAAAAGGGGTAGCAAAGCAACCGTGAGTACTCATCCAAAGTACTCGCAATACTTACATCAGAACTATGCTAATTATGCATCGGTATCAAATGAAGGGGGCTGTATCTGTGGAATATACTGCCGAAATGCCAGAACAGTGGAAAAGGCCTAGCCTATCGAAGATTAGCATCTTGCAGCATTAGAAGAGTGTAGATTAGCATAATATAAAGCAATAAGTATGTGTTAGCATCGCCCAGAGATCCTTCCTCGACTCCCTGCGAGAAAGCGATCCCGAAGCCATCATATTAATTAATTACCACAAGTATCAAGTTTTAGTTGTAGTAGATCGGGATACAACACTAAGCGTCCTGTTACCGTGGACACGGCGATTCGAATAGATTACTTCCCTGCAGGGGTGCACTACTGTTACCCAACACGCTCGATTATCTCTGGCCGGACACACTTTTCTGAGTAATGCCCGGCCTTGGATAACCGACACGACGTAGTCCTACCTAGGCTCCGCAGAGAGGTCCCCGCCGGTCTACATCCTAAGTGCGAAGAGGTCATGGGACAATCGTCCTAAGCACTCCGGGTCGTTGTGAGGACGGTGAATACCAGTGCCACCTCCGTCCTGGATGGCGTGATCCGACCATGCCACAATGCTGAACTGGACGTCTGACAGAGCTTTCGGAAGAATCGTACGACACCGAGGGCCCCATTAAACCATTATCCCGCGTGGTAGTAGTGCGTATAGGCTAGTTGCCAACTCAGATCAAATACCCAAATCTGTTAAGCGTGTTATTAGTAGCTCGCGGACACGAACAGGGCTCCAGGCTCACCTCCGACGCCCTGTCTCACCGACTTGGTATCCCGCGGACCAACGACCAGGGACCAGGCCCACCTCTCTCCTAGGTGGTTTCCACCTGCCCTGTCGTTCCGCCACAGATATCTCTCGCGGGTACCGTTGGGGCCAACCCGACTTCACAAAGGACTGAGGTGAAGGTCAAGGTATCCGTGTGTCCATAACATCATGGGGAATCTGAGGAATCACCCTCGATGGACTCCCACTCGATGTAACCATCAAGGTGAACTTGGAGGAATCATCCACGATGGTCCACACTTGATGGGTTGCATGACAGAGTCATCATCGAGAGGGGAGAGCGAGGAATCACCCTCGGCAATCACAACCGATGTGCTATACTACAGAGATATCATTAGTAGTGAGATACGAGGTATCACCCTCGGCACTCGATAGTAGCTCTACAGAGTCGTACAACTAAGGGGGTGCGGTGATGTGCTCGGTCTCTGCACGTCGATCACAATGATTGAGTCATTCGGTAACAGCGCGGGGCAACACGGACAAGGGTGCGGGGCTACTGATGGATCACTAACCAACCTATACTAAGCATATAGGATAACAAGTACAGTAACAGTAGCAGGTTACAAAAGCAGGCTATGCATCAGAATAGGAGCTATCAAATACAGTAGCAAAATCTAATGCAAGCATGAGAGGGAAAGAATGGGTGATATAGGAATGATCAAGGGGTGTTTGCTTGCCTGGTTGCTCTGCAGACAGATATGGATCCTCGACGGTGAAGTAGTCGATCACCAGATCAACAGCGGTCTCGGAGTCTACCGGAAAGGAAGTAATGGAGGGGGAACAATAAATAACAGAGTAAACAAATGCATCACAGATGTATGTCATGGCAAAACGTGTTGGTGATATGCTCTAATGCATTACTAGGCATTTTAAAAGAAGAGGGAAAATAGTCTGGAATATTTTCCCAGCTCAAGGTACTTTCGGTCAGATGATCCTGATGCAAAATGTCCATATTCACTATGTTAGAGGGGTGCGGCAGGTATGTGGATAGCACATTCGGATTCGTCATATTTTTCTGATCATTTTTCATATATAAATTATTTTCATCCGAGTTACGGTTTATTTTATATGATTTTTAAAAGTTTTAATAATATTCTGAAATTGTTTTAATTATTTAATTCGAATTTTAAATAGTGCTGATATTTTTTACACTCAGAGGCAGCCAGCCACAGTCAATGACATGTCGGGCCCCTGGGCTGGGTTGACCCAGTCAACATTGACTGGTCCACTGATGAACAGTGTCAGTGGGGTCCAATTGTCATTGACTCATTTTTTTAACAGAGATTATTAACTGATTTTAATTAGGTTTAATTAACAGGGGGGTTAATTATTATTTTTAGCTGCTAATTAAAGGGGCCGGGCCCAGGTGGCAGTGGCCCAGGCCGGCCACTGGAGGGGTAAACGGCGCGCGCGCGCACCAGCAGAAGGGCCGGCCGTGGCCAGAGGCGGGCGCGGCGAGGCCGGCCGGTAGCGGCGCCGGCGAGCAGTGGCTGGCAAGCAGCGGCATCAAGCGGCGGCAGCAGAGCTGCGCAACAGTTTGAGCAGCAACAGCACAATAGAGCAGTAGCAGCGCCAGGAAGAAGCAGAGTAAGCAGCGGCGGCGGCAGCGCACAGAGCAGCAGCGGCAGCAGGGGCCAGTGGTAGCTGCAGCAGTGATAGAAGGCGGCGCCGGCAGCAACTAGAAGGAGGAGCAGCAACGCAGATAGTAAGAGGAGCAGTAGTAAGCAGCAGCAGCAGCGGCGGCAGGAGCAGCTCGCAGGGGCGAGCGGGGATGCGAGCGCGCGCGGGCTAGGCGGCGCGGCCAGGGCGCGCACGGGGCGCGGGCAGGGGAGCCTAGGGCGCGTGCTGGGCGCGGCCGGACGCGGCCAGAGGCTCGTGGGCGCAGCCAGGGAGCGCGGCGAGCAGCTCCGGGCAGGACGGTGGGCGGCGGCCTACGGCAGCGGATCGAGAGGGTGAGCAGGGGCAATCGACGCGGCTCACCGAGAGAGGGCCGATGGCGAGCTCGTACGGGGCCGAGGCGGACGAGGTGATGCGAATCGACGGCGAGGCCGCGGTGGCCGTGGCGGAGGAAGAAGGAATAGGGGACGTGGGGGCGGCCTCCCGGCTTCAATCCGGGGGAGCAGAGGACGAAGCAGACAGCGGCGGACCACCTGGACGCGTCGGCTTGGCGGGGGAAGGCCTGTCGCCACGAGGACGACGGCGGCGTGGTGACGGAGCTTCGGGCGCAAGCTCCAAATCGACAGGGAGGGACGATGGGGGAGACAGAGGGGATTAAGGTTTGTCCATGGCGCGCAGGGGCTTCTTATCCACCTCGGGGAACCACGGGATGCTCGACGCGTGTGGCCCGGCGGCCAGGGCGCCATGGATGGCCGCCACGCCTCTGTGCTGGAACAGAGGTAGAAGGAGAGGGGTTAGGTGGGCTGGGCCATCACTGTAGACCTAGAGCCCATTGGCACAGTGGGGTGTTTTTTTCTTTTCCTTTTTTGTAATTGCTTTAGCTACTGTTTTGCAATTAATTAGTGCACCAATTGACTTTTGTAAAATGTGCCACTAGTCAATTTAAATACTTTGAGATATCTAGTACTGCCACAAAAAGTTTAGAGGTATAATGATTTCATTTGAATTTTGTTTAAATGAAAATGGATTAAAGGGGCTATTTTAGTCACTGTTTTTTGTTTGCTAGTTTCAAAATAAGCAAACAAGTGATATAGTTTTCCTGAACAGTAATTATCTATGGATTATTTCCTAAATCATGAGCTATTTTTTAGCCATCTTTGTGAAACTTCAAATTTCACTTATAATTAGAATTTTGAATTTGACTAGGGTTTGAGAGTTGAATTATTTTTAATGCAATTTAATGAAGATGATCATGATGACATGGCCATTTAGTTAGCTTAAAGACAGGGTTAGGATCTGGGGATGTTACAAATCTCCTCCACTAAAAGAAATCTCGTCCCAAGATTTAAGAGGTAGAGTTATGGGGAAAGAATTGGTTACGAAATTCTAACGAGTCTTCTAGGTCTTGGTTGCTCTTTTCGAAGAAGTTGATCCCTTTCATTGATGTCTTCATTTCACTGCATCAGGGCATCGTGACGGAGTTGTCATCCTTTCTTTGGGGACTCCATCGTACTTACGAATAGGGTAGGAGGGGAAACTATAAGGACGGATGTCTGCAAGGACTGATATTCGGTAATTATCTTAGGGAATGAGATACAAGGTATCTCTCGAGTTGAAACTCAGGGAAATCATCGAGAGCAATATAAGATGGTACAAAAAGTTTCAAACGGGTAAGCAATCGTTCGATGCGTGAAATACAGTGTGAAAGGGGTTCAGAGCAACGGGAATAAGTATTGCATCTGAAACTAGAATGGATCATCTCTATGAAGGTGGCTCATGAATTACATACGAAGCCAAGCGTGAGGAATAACTTTGGAAACAGGGATGTACAGGAGAGTCTGGTTTCGATCCTGTGGAACGGTGGTGAGTGTTGATTAAGAGTAGGAAGGGCGGTGACGTCTTGCACAGTCACGATAGCAATGCCTGTCAGAGTGTAGCTTGTCAGCTATGTCGGCAACAACGTCGGTACCAAGGGCGGGGAACGAAGAGAACCATTTTCCTGCTAGTTAAAACGAGGCGGACCAATAGGCAAAGTTCTCGTCCACCGGTGTTACCGGAATGTCATCAACAATAGTAATAGGGCTTTACTTGACAGGGTTGTACTTGGGGGTGCTTTCCTAAGCAGAGAATTGTTACTGCTTAGATCATATAAATCACGAGAAAGGTTAAACAGACAAATGGAAAGGAAAATGTGATTACCAAATTAAACAGACGAATGGAAAGGAAAATGTGTTTATACACAAGTTTTAGGTGTATGTCTTTCTCAAGAACAAGCAGAGCATGATATACATGACAGTACATCAAGTACATAACCATTTAGATAAAGGGGCAAGGAGAATCATGACGTTTACCCATACAAAGGTGTTTGGATAAGTGATCCAAAAACATTTAGCATTGCGCTTCCAATGTTGTTATTGATATTTGGAATACCACCGTCATGCTTCGGGGTAGCAGAAATATGGTGTTTCAAGTAAAGATTGGATTTGAGGATCACAAGAATACACAAGGAACAATTTCAAGAGCTGCAAGAACTCAAGGTATAACCAAAACATGACCAAGTCTGTGTTGGAAGAAAGTCAAGGATGTTGTCGATGATAACACAAAGCATCAAAGGGCAAGGATGGTATTTCTCACTATTAATTCAATTGACACTTGGCAAGAGCCAAAATGTTGACGATGATCATGACACATTTTGTCGAGAGGTTTCAAGAGGATGCAATCGAACAGCGACGACATCAAGCAAGGGAATGACTAAGCAAAAAAGTTATGGGAACAACAGATAAGATGCAAGCTCGAAATCGGAATTGCTTTTCAAGACAACGAAATGATGTTGAAAACTCGACGTAAGCCTTGCTCACGGTTTGAAGAGTTCATGCACCAAAGAAGGACGAGGTAGCACGGTCAAAGGTATCATGATAAGGATGTAGCCGGTAGTCTAGGAATGACAAGATAGAGTTTAAATTTCCCAGCAACGATTTACCAAAGGCAGAGGATACAATTTACCAAAGGCATTATGTATCCGGGGAAGAACTCACAAGGTTTTTGAATATGAAGGACACTGTCGGATATTAATCCAACCAAGGGTTTGGCGGTCCACAAGGGATCTGATGTGAGTATCGGTACTCAACTAGAAGAAGAAAGAATGCAAAGGCATCGGATTATAGAAACATCTGAATAATTTGACGCTTAAGTACAAAGGAATTATGATTTCCAACACGAAGGATCACAAGCAGACGCTCTGATCAAAGATGAGTAAGTTGAATAGTACTAGATGGACAATAAATTGCAACTTAATTGGCCGAGAACCAACTCATGTCCAAAATGATATCTGAGCCGGAAGGATGAATTCTAGGAATTAAATGATGATAGCGAGCATTCACATACATATTGAATCAATAGGCTCAGAGTGACAATGACAAAGGATGTTAATGAATATTGCTAGACATATGGAATTAACCATAATGCAGGCAGGCAAGACTTTCCAAAGCAATAGGTTGCAGAGGATTCTCAGGAGATCAGATAGTATTTCAAAGTATTTTGGGAAACACATGAACAACTGGGGATGAACGGATCACCGGTAAGTGTGAGGAATTATCCGCAGTGCGAAAGAAGCTGCAAGGCAGCAGGCACAAAGGATTCCCGGAATACCGGAGAGTATTTCGGGGCATCTTGTAATAACAAGAGTAACTGGGAATGAAAGTATGAATGACAAGTGTATGTAGTAATCCATAGGGATTTATCGGTGGTAGGGAATTGCAAAGACGGTGGGCACAAGGGTCTCGGGAAATATCGAAGAGTATCTACTCAATCTTCTGGTGAATCAAGCGATCAGCTAGAATGAAGGGCTCTCCGGGAGGAAGTAGTTACGAGAACCTAGTGTTAGAGTTAGCAAAATCTATAACCCGGATAGAAGAGAGATCAGAGTCCTAGAGTAAAGGAGAGGAATAAAATATCCTAATCCCATCCATTGGCGATGTGGGCCCGTAAGCCACACAACAATGTTAGTAAAACAACAAGCTTATATTACAAGCCAGGGCCACGAAGGCACGAATACATAAGTTAGCGGAAGCAACAACATCTGAGTACAGACATAAGTAAACAAGTTTGCCTTAAGAAGGCTGAGCAAAACAACGACATCTAGATCGAAAAGGCGTAGGCCTCCTGCCTGGGAGCCTCCGAACTACTCCTGGTCGTCGCTCTCCACGTAGTAGTAGGCTCCGTCGGTGTAGTAGTAGTCGACGACGGGGTCAGCTGTCTCCTGGGCTCCGTCATCTGATTGTAACAATCGGGTAGAAGGGAAAAGGGGTAGCAAAGCAACCGTGAGTACTCATCCAAAGTACTCGCAAGACTTACATCAGAACTATGCTAATTATGCATCGGTATCAAATGAAGGGGGTTGTATCTGTGGAATATACTGCAGAAATGCCAGAACAAGGGAAAAGGCCTAGCCTATCGAAGATTAGCATCTTGCAGCATTAGAAGAGTGTAGATAGCATAATATAAAGCAATAAGTATGTATTAGCATCGCCCAAAGATCCTTCCTCGACTCCCTGCAAGAAAGCGATCCCGAAGCCATCATATTAATTAATTACCACAAGTATCCAGTTTTAGTTGTAGTAGATCGGGATACAACACTAAGCGTCCTGTTACCGTGGACACGGCTATTCGAATAGATTACTTCCCTGCAGGGGTGCACTACTGTTACCCAACATGCTCGATTATCTCTGGCCGGACACACTTTTCCGAGTAATGCCCGACCTTGGATAACCGACACGACGTAGTCCAACCTAGGCTCCGCAGAGAGGTCCCCGCCGGTCTACATCCTAAGTTTGAAGGGGTCATGGGCCAATCATCCTAAGCACTCCGGGTCGTTGTGAGGACGGTGAATACCAGCGCCACCTCCGTCCTGGATGACGCGATCCGACCGTGCCACAATGCTGAACTGGACGTCTGACAGAGCTTTCGGAAGAATCATACGACGCCGAGGGCCCCATTAAACCATTATCTCGCATGGTGGTAGTGCGTATAGGCCAGTGGCCAACTCAGATCAAATACCCAAATCCGTTAAGCGTGTTATTAGTAGCTCGCGGACACGAACAGGGCTCCAGGCTCACCTCCGACGCCCTGTCGCACCGACTTGGTATCCCGCGGACCAACGACCAGGGACCAGGCCCACCTCTCTCCTAGGTGGTTTCCACCTGCCCTGTCGTTCCGCCACAGATATCTCTCGCGGGTACCGTTGGGGCCAACCCGACTTCACAAAGGACTGAGGTGAAGGTCAAGGTATCCGTGTGTCCATAACATCATGGGGAATCTGAGGAATCACCCTCGATGGACTCCCACTCGATGTAACCATCAAGGTGAACTTGGAGGAATCATCCTCGATGGTCCACACTTGATGGGTTGCATGACAGAGTCATCATCGAGAGGGGAGAGCGAGGAATCACCCTCGGCAATCCCAACCGATGTGCTATACTACAGATATATCATCAGTAGTGAGATACGAGATATCACCCTCGGCACTCGATAGTAGCTCTGCAGAGTCGTACAACTAAGGGGATGCGGTGATGTGCTCGGTCTCTGCACGTCGATCACAATGATTGAATCATCCGGTAACAGCGCAGGGCAACACGGACAAGGGTGCGGGGCTACTGATGGATCACTAACCAACCTATACTAAGCATATAGGATAACAGGTACAGTAACAATAGCAGGTTACAAAAGCAGGCTATGCATCAGAATAGGAGCTATTGAATACAGTAGCAAAATCTAATGCAAGCATGAGAGGGAAAGAATGGGCGATATAGGAATGATCAATGGGGGTTTGCTTGCCTGGTTGCTCTGCAGACATATACGGATCCTCGACGGTGAAGTAGTCGATCACCGAATCAATAGCGGTCTCGGAGTCTACCGGAAAGGAAGTCACGGAGGGGGAACAATAAATAACAGAGCAAACAAATGCATCACAGATGTATGTCACGGCAAAACGTGTTGATGATATGCTCTAATGCATTACTAGGCATTCGGGAATATTTTCCCAGCTCCAGGTATTTTTCGGTCAGATGATCTTGATGCAAAATGTCCAGGTTCACTATGTTAGAGGGGTGTGGCAAGTATGTGGATAGCATATTCGGATTCATCATATTTTTATGATCATTTTTCATATATAAATTATTTTCATCCGAGTTATGGTTTATTTTATATGATTTTTCAAAGTTTTAATAATATTCTAAAATTGTTTTAATTATTTAATTCGAATTTTAAATAGTGCTGATTTTCTTTTACACTCAGAGGTAGCAAGCCACAGTCAATGACATGTGGGGCCCCCGGGTTGGGTTGACCCAGTCAACATTGACTGGTCCATTGATGAACAGTGTCAGTGGGGTCCAATTGTCATTGACTCATTTTTTAACAGAGATTATTAACTGATTTAAATTAGGTTTAATTAACCGGGGGGTTAATTATTATTTTTAGCTGCTAATTAAAGGGGCCGGGCCCAGGTGGCACTGGCCCAGGCCGGCCACTGGAGGGGTAAACGACGCGCGCGCGCACCAGCAGAAGGGCCGGCCGTGGCGAGAGGCGGGCGCGGCGAGGCCGGCCGGCAGCGGTGCCGGCGAGCAGCGGCGGGCAAGCAGCAGCATCAAGCGGCGGCAGCAGAGCAGCGCAACAGTTTGAGCAGTAACAACACAACAGAGTAGTAGCAGTGCCAGCAGGCAGCAGAGTAAGCGGCGGCGGCGGCAGCGCACAGAGCAGCAGCGACAACAGGGACCGGCGGTAGCGGCAGCAGCTGCAGAAGGCGGCGGCGGCAGCAACTAGCAGGAGGAGCAGTAGCGCAGCTAGCAAGAGGAGCAGTAGTAAGCAGCAGCAGAGCAAAGCAGCAGCGGTAGTAAGTAGCAGCAGCGGCAGGAGCAGTTCGCAGGGGCGAGCGGGGACGCGAGCGCGCATGGGCTGGGCGGCGCGTGGGCGCGAGCTGGACATGGCCGGACACGGCCAGAGGCTCGCGGGCGCAGCCAGGGAGCGCGGCGAGTAGCTCCGGGCAGGACGATGGGCTGCGGCCTACGGCAACGAATAGAGAGGGTGAGCAGGGGCAATCGACGCGGTTCACTGAGAGAGGGACGATGGCGAGCTCGTACGGGGCCGAGGCGGACGAGGTGACGCGAATCGACAGCGAGGCCGTGGTGGCCGTGGCGGAGGAAGAAGGAACAGATGACGTGGGGGTGGCCTCCTGATGTCTACTACACAACTTATTCTTGTAGACTCGTGTTGGGCCTCCAAGCGCAGAGTTTTGTAGGACAGTAGCAATTTTCCCTCAAGTGGATGACCTAAGGTTTATCAATCCATGGGAGGCATAGGTTGAAGATGGTATCTCTCGAACAACCCTGCAACCAAATACAAAAAATCTCTTGTGTCCCCAACACACCCAATACAATGGTAAATTGTATAGGTGCACTAGTTCGGCGAAGAGATGGTGATAAAAGTGTAGTATGGATAGTAGATATAGGTTTTTGTAATCTGAAAATATAAAAACAGCAAGGTAGCAAGTAACAAAAGTGAGCACAAACGGTATTGCAATGCTTAAAAACAAGGCCTAGGGTTCATACTTTCACTAATGCAATCTCTCAACAATGCTAACATAATTGGATCATATAACAATCCCTCAACGTGCGATAAAGAATCACTCCAAAGTTCCTATTTGCGGAGAACATAAGATAGAAATTGTTGTAGGGTACGAAACCACCTCAAAGTTATCTTTTCCGATCAATCTATTGAGCCATCCCTATAAGTGTCACGAATAGCCCTAGAGTTCGTACTAAAATAACACCATATGAAACACATCAACCAACCCTAATGTCACCTATATACTCCAATGTCACCACAAGTATCCGTGAGTTGATTATTCGATATGCATCAAACAACTTCAGATTCATAATATTTAATCCAACACAAAGAACTTCAAGGAGCACCCAAAGTTTCTATCGGAGAAAAGATAATGAAAACGTGCATCAACCCATATGCATAGATTACCCCAATGTCACCGCGGGAATCCGCGAGTTGAGTGCCAAAACATATATCAAGTGAATCAATATAATACCCCATTGTCACCACGGATATTCATATGCAAGACATACATCAAGTGTTCTCAAATCTGAAATATTCAATCCGAAAATAACGAAACCTCAAAGGGAAAAGATTCGATTCATCACA
The DNA here is from genome assembly GCA_039707655.1 of Elymus sibiricus. Classification (NCBI taxonomy): domain Eukaryota; kingdom Viridiplantae; phylum Streptophyta; class Magnoliopsida; order Poales; family Poaceae; genus Elymus; species Elymus sibiricus. The sequence goes on along the minus strand of CM077668.1, from coordinate 38,897,067 downwards.
ACAAGAATAGAGAGGGGAAAAACACCATATGATCCAACTATATTAACAAAGCTCGCGGTACATCAAGATCATGCCAAATCAAGAATGCGAGAGAGAAAGATAAAACACATAGCTACTGGTACAAACCCTCAGCCCCGAGGGTGAACTACTCCCTCCTCGTCATGGAGACCGCCAGGATGATGAAGATGGCCTCCGGTGATGATTCCCCCCTCCGGCAGGGTGCCGGAAAAGGGCTGTAGATTAGATCGTGGAGGTACAGAGGCTTGCGGCGGTGTAAAAACTCATCTAGGTTAACTTTCGGGGGTTTCTGAATATATATGATTTTTTTGGCGTTGGAATCACGCGAAGAAGGGCCACAGAGGGCCCACAAGGCACCAGGGCACGCCTGGGGGGGTGGCGCGCCCTGGTGGCTCGTGGGCCACTGTGGGTCTTCTGGCCTCCTCCCGAAGCTTCTAGTGTCTCTTATGTTCCAGAAAAAATTGTCAAAAAGTTTCGCTGCATTTGGACTTCATTTGATATAGATTTTCTGGAAAACCAAAAACAAGCAGAAAACAGCAACTTGCACTGGGCACTGCTACTTGTAGCTTGTGTTGGTATTTTCCCCGAAGAGGAAGGGATGATGCAGCACAGTAGAGATAAGTATTTTCCTCAGTTATGAAACCAAGGTTATCGAACCAGTAGGAGAATCACACAACACCTCGTTAGCAGCACCTGCACACAAACAACAAATCCTTGCACCCAACGCAAACGAGGGGTTGTCAATCCTTCGGCGGTCAATTGCAAGATTAAATTGTATATGATAGATAGATAGATAGAAACAAAAATACAAAATAAAATAAATAAAAGAAAATGGCAGCAATATTTTTAGGGTTTTAGTAATATGATTTAGATAGACCCGGGGGCCATAGTTTTCACTAGAGGCTTCTCTCGAGAAAATAGCATACGGTGGGTAGACAAATTACTGTTGGGCAATTGATAGAAAAGAAAATAATCATGACGATATCCAAGGCAATGATCATGTATATAGGCATCACGTCCGAGACAAGTAGACCGACTCCTGCCTGCATCTACTACTATTACTCCACACATCGACCGCTATCCAGCATGCATCTAGTGTATTAAGTCCATAAAGAACGGAGTAACGCCTTAAGAACGATGACATGATGTAGACAAGATAAACTCACGTATGAATAAACCCCATCTTTTGACCTTTAATAGCAATGATACATATGTGTCATGTCCCTTTCTGTCACTGGGATTGAGCACCGCAAGATCGAACCCATTACAAAGCACCTCTTCCCATGGCAAGATAAATCAACTCAGTTGGCCAAACCAAATCAATAGATCGGAGAAGAAATACGAGGCTATAATAATCATGCATAAAAGAGTGCAGCAAAGACTCAAATAATTTTCATGGATAATCTGATCATAAACTCACAATTCATCGGATCCCAACAAACACACCGCAAAAAGTGATTACATCGGATAGAACTCCAAGAACATCGAGGAGAACATTGTATTGAAGATCAAAAAGAGAGAAGAAGCCATCTAGCTACTACCTATGGACCCGAAGGTCTGTGGTAAACTACTCAAGCATCATCGGAAGGGCAGCAAGGTTGATGTAGAGCCCCTCCGTGATCGATTCCCCCTCCGACGGAGTACCGGAGAAGGCCTCCAGATGGGATCTCTCGAGAACAGAAACTTGCGGCGGCGGAAAAAGTATTTCGTGGACTCCCCTAAGGGTTTCTGATTTTTTGGGAATTTATAGTGGAGGAATTAGGTCAAACGGAGCTCTGTGGGCCCCATGAGGTACCAGGCCGCGCCACCCCCTGGGGCGCGCCCTGGTGCCTCGTGGCCCACTGCTTCATCTTCTGGCCCTCTCCCGAAGCTTCCAGTACTTGTTATGTCCAGAAAAAAAATCTCCAAAAAGTTTCGTGGCATTTGGACTTCGTTTGGTATTGATTTTCTGTAAAACAAAAACAGGGCAGAAAATAGCAACTGGCACTGGGCACTAAGTTAATAGGTTAGTCTCCAAAAATGATATATAATTGCTGTAAATGATTATAAAAACATCCTAGATTGATAATATAACAGCATGGAACAATAAAAAATTATAGATACGTTGGAGACGTATCAGTTACTAGGTCAATATGTTAGTCCATGAAAATCATATAAAAGTGCACCAAAATCATACAAAACTATAATAAACATGGCATGAATACTTCATAAATTATAGATACGTCGGAGACATATCAGCATCCCCAAGCTTAATTCCTGCTCATCCTCGAGTAGGTAAATGATAAAAGAAATAATTTATGAAGTTTGAAATCTAGCATAGTTCATAAGTTTGATCAATGATAATTTCAATCACTTTTCCTAGCATCATAACAGCAACTTTTTCTCATAAAAGTCATCATGATAAAGTAGCACTTAAAAACAGAAATTTTGATGTGGAATGCTACCTATCATAATCATCATATAATCTTTTCTTTTATAGCATGGACATTTGGACTTGAATGATTCAAAGCAATAGTCTATAGTTTGACATGAAGATATAAATACTCAAGCATACTAACAAGCAACCATGCCTTTCAAAATATCAATGCTAAAGAAAGTTATCCCTAGCCCTTTATGCTCAATCATTGATCCATTCATGAAACACACTCAAATATTAGCTACATCCAATGCACAAGTATGACAATAGTGCTCTCTAGTTGGTGCTTTTGTAAGAGAAGGTGGAGACTCAAATAAAAATAAAAATTGCATAAAAGTAAATAGATAGGCCCTTCACACAGGGAAGCAGAGATTTGTCAAATGTGCCAGAGCTCAAGCTTAAATTAGAGAGATAAAATTATTTTGAGAGGCATGCTTTTCCTGTCAACGAAAACGACCGAGAATTCCCAATATTTTCCATGCTAGACACATCATAGGCGGTTCCCAAACAGAAACTAAAGTTTATTTCCTTTCCACCATTCTTTCACAATCCATGGCTAGATGTATCCACGAGTGCCCTCCATACCAACACTTTCCAAGGAATTTTGTTGTTATTAATTTTTGATTCATTGTGGGACTGGGCATCCCTATTACCAGCCACTCTCTCGTGCAATAACAAGTGAATAAACACTCATCGTGAGAATAACACACCAAGCATGGGAAATATTGGCCACCCCCTGCCGCTTCATGAGCGGTACGGGCACACAAAATGGATTTTTTTTTTGAAAATTAGAGTTGGCACACGCAAATTTACTTGGAACGGCATGGAAATACCGCATATAGGTAGATATGGTGGACTCATTTGGCATAACTTGGGTTTAAGGAGTTTGGATGCACAAGCAGTATTTTCGCTTAGTACAAATGAAGGCTAGCAAATATATTGAGATGCAACCAACCAAAAAGAGAAAACGGTCATAAACATGCATTGAACATAACTAACACCGAATAATGCACCATAAGTAGGATATAATTTCATTGCATAACTATTGACTTAATGTGCATGCATAGGGAATCACAAACCTTAACACTAATATTCTTACTAAATCACAATTACTCACTAACATGACTAACATATCATCATCTCCATATCGCAAAACTATTGCAAGGAATCACACTTATCATATCCAATGATCTATATGAAAGTTTTTATTATATCCCTCTTGAATATTCATCACTTTGGGACCAAATTCATATCTTGTGCAAATTACCATTACCATTATCAACTCTCAAAATAATATAAATGAAGCATGAGAGTCTATGGCCACTGTGGGTCTTCTGGCCTCCTCCCGAAGTTTCTAGTGTCTCTTATGTTCCAGAAAAAATCGTCAAAAAGTTTCGCTGCATTTGGATTTCATTTGATATAGATTTTCTGGAAAACCAAAAATAAGCAGAAAACAGCAACTGGCACTGGCCACTAGGTCAATATGTTAGTCCATGAAAATCATATAAAAGCCATATAAAAGTGCTCCCAAATCATACAAAACTATAATAAACATGGCATGAATACTTCATAAATTATAGATACGTTGGAGATGTATCACCTCCCGGCTTCAATCCGGGGGTGCAGAGGACGAAGCAGACAGCGGCGGACCACCTGGACGCGTCGGCTTGGCGGGGGAAGGCCAGTCGCCACGAGGACGACGGCGGCGCGATGACGGAGCTTCGGGCGCGAGCTCCAAATCGACAGGGAGGAACGATGGGGGGAGACAGAGGGGATTAGGGTTTGTCCATGGCGCGCAGGGGCTTCTTATCCACCTCGGGGAACCACGGGATGCTCGACGCGTGCGGCCCGGCAGCCAGGGTGCCGTGGATGGCCGCCACGCCTCTGTGCTGGAACAAAGGTAGAAGGAGAGGGGTTAGGTGGGCTGGGCCATCACTGTAGACCTAGAGCCCATTGGCACAGTGGGGTGTTTTTTTTTCTTTTTCTTTTTTGTAATTGCCTTAGCTACTGTTTTGCAATTAATTAGTGCACCAATTGACTTTTGTAAAATGTGCCACTGGTCAATTTAAATACTTTGCGATATCTAGTACTGCCACAAAAAGTTTAGAGGCATAATGATTTCATTTGAATTTTGTTTAAATGAAAATGGATTAAAGGGGCTGTTTTAGTCACTGTTTTTTGGTTGCTAGTTTCAAAATAAGAAAACAAGTGATATAGTTTTCCTCAACAGTAATTATCTATGGATTATTTCCTAAATCATGAGCTATTTTTCAGCCATGTTTGTGAAACTTTAAATTTCACTTATAATTAGAATTTTGAATTTGACTTGGGTTTGAGAGTTGAATTATTTCTTAATGCAATTTAATGAAGATGATCATGATGACATGGCCATTTAGTTAGCTTAAAGACAGGGTTAGGATCTGGGGATGTTACACTAGTCAAGTTACATATGTAGATCATTTAAAAAGGAGCTACGGTTTAAAAAATATGAGCTAAACAAGTTTAACATGACAATGATGCAAATGGATGCAAACCACAATCACAAACATTTTAATCATGGATGCAATGAGATATTATGAAACTACATACAATTCTAAGCAAGTTTCATGTATGACATGATTAAAACGGAGCCACGGTTCAACCATCACAATCAACACAAGTTTTAATTATAATCTGCCAAAACAGTGAGATGCCTACTTAGGAGCAACAAACATGATGCTACATGAACATAATGTGCACAAACTTGGTATGCAGTTATAGTAGAGTTAATATGTTTCAATTTATTTATAGGGTTCACGTTCATAAGCATCAATAGTAATTTAATATGATCCATGGAAAATGCAATGTTCTGCTCCAGTTTCATGACTTGGTGGAAAACTGGAGGTTGCAAACCAGTAACATTATGATGCCGCATTGGGATGCACAAAACAGTAGATAAAGCAATTTTAATATTTATGTGGATGATATGTGCATGCAGTAGACATGGCAATCTTCATTTTACTCCATTGGCACAAATTCATAGGATGCATGAATTAATTACTATGATTTTTACGAAAAGGAACTTTCTGTTAACAGGATGACAGTTTTATCATGATGGCATCTTTAGAGCAAGAAAGAGACATGCTACATGAACTTTACATGGCAACCAAGGGCATGACATTGAAGTAAACATCACATAGAGCAAAACTCATGAAGGCAATGCATATGCCTTATGGATTAGTGGCAATCATCGAGCAAAGTTTGCATGTTTTAACAGTTTCTGCAGTTAACATTGGGATGCACTTTTGCAACAATGATTACAACATGTACATGAACCCTACCATGAATGCAAATGCAACCATCATGTAGAGCACAGAGAGTAGAAACTTTTTCATATAGAGATCATCATCATCGGACAAATATGCACAGAGTTATAGCTCACACAAAAATGCATATGAGATGAATTTTTCTGGGGACTTGGTGAAATTTGACCTCGGGCGAAACTGGACGGCGCGGTGCAGTGGGACGAGGCGGTGCGAGATCGAGCGGGGCGTTTGGATGGGTGGTCGCAGCGGTGCAAGGACGGCTCAGAGCGGGATGTCGCGACGCGGGATCGAGCGCGGCGGCACCTTGGGGCTCCGGCGCGCGACGGAGAAGCCGGCAGGGGGGCGGGGTCGCGGATTCGGCCGCGGCGCACCCGTTCCTAGCGGCGGTGGCGTCCGGCAGCGCGTGGATGGCCGGCGGCAAGCTTAGCAGACGGCGGCGTGGTTCCCTGTGAATGTAAGAGAGAGAGAGAGAGAGAGAGAGATGTGAGAGAGAGGGAGAAGAGGCCGGAGGAGGGGACAGGAAGGAGGGGGTGCGACGGAGCCGGCCTGGTGGAGGTGGTTGCCGGCGGCGGCGCGGCTCCGGCGAGGCGCGAACAGCGGCGGCGGGGTCGGGCGACGGGAGGTGCGGCGCGCTCGGGGTCGGCCCCGATCCAATCGAGCGGGGGCTGCGGGGCTCGGGCGGCGGCGGCAGTGGTTCGGGCCCAGGCGGGCCGGATCTGGGCCTGGCGGGCCCTAGCGTGTGGGATGTAACACCCCTGTGTAATGAGCTACAGTGATCCTCATGGTTATGCTTAATCACTTTGGTTTGCAATGCTTGATCACCTTTGGAATCATATCTCATTTCAAACTTCCCCTTTGAATTGAATTAAATTTGCAAGTGGAAGTTGAAGTTGCACAAAAGTGGTTGCAAAATAGTCCATTATTTAGCAAATATTCCATAACTAATATTTGTTAAGGAAAACAACATCACCTCAAAGCTAAAGTGGACTATAGCAATTAAAACAATGCCAAAAGCAGCATTTTAAATGCCTTTTCATATGTGAAAAACCCAAATGGATTCAAATGCCTCCCAAACTTTTTATGACAGTGCCATATATTGTAGTGCATTTAAATGGCCAGGCTCCACATTTTTGCAAAGTCATTTGGTGGCTTAATTAATTGCAAAACAGTGTCTGTTTAAATGAAACAGAAAAAGAAAAGGGAAAAGGCCGAGACTTACTGTGCATATGGGCTTCAAGTCCACAGTCCCGCGGCCCAGCCCACCGCGGTCACCTTGAACCTCCTGCTCATCCCCCTCGCTCGCTGTTGCCTGTGCGCACGCGCCCGAAGCAGGCCCCCCCTCTAGTCCGATCGACAGTGCACCGCTACAGGGCGCTTGGAGGGGATAAGGACCCCGTGCGCCTCCACCTGGTGAACCCTAACCCTCTCTCCCCCTCTCTCCCTCGCTCTCCCATCTCTCCCGAGCGCCGCCATAGGCAAACCTCACTGAAGCTCGCGGCCACCGCCATCCCTGTGCCTCCGGAGCCTGTCCAGGAGCTCCGCCGGCCTCGACTCCTTCCTCTGCACCAACCAGCTGGAGCCAGGAGCCCCTGTTTTGCCTCCAGCGCCGTCTTCCCCAACCTCAGGCGCAGTTCGCCATTGCCATCGATTGCCTCGACTCTGACCTCCCCCGCGCCTCCCTGAGCCATCTCTGCAACGCTGTGAGCACCAGCGTCGTTTCCCCTGTCCTAGCGTTCGTTTTTATTGCCCGTAGCCATCGCTTCCGTCATGGCCGTACTCACCGCCGCGGTTGAGCTCGGCACCGTGGCCCCTGTTGTCGCAACCCGCGTCCGGGCTCGCTACCGAGTTCCTGGAGCTCTCAGTAGCTAAACGCGCGCACGCCCGCAGCCCTACGACGCCCCTAGCACCATTTTCGCCCGGACCCGAACTCCGGCGCCCGCCCGCGAGCTCTCCGTCGTCGAGCCTGACCACCGCAGCCCCTGTCACGGCCACCATTCGACACGGCGTCGAATGCCCGATCGAATGCCGCAAACCGCGCGTCAAATGGACCGTCGTAGCCGTTTTCTGCCGCCCTCCCATGCGCGCCGCCGCAGAATTTGGTCGCCGGCGTTACTTCGGTCGCCGGTGCTGACCTGGCCCACCACGTGGCCCTTGCTGGGTCACTGACCAGTGGTTCCGGCGGGCCCAGTTGACTGGGTTGACCTGGTCAACTGTGCTGACTGGGCAGCCCCAGCCACTGACAGGTGCCCCCCACACATTAATTAAACTGTTTTTATAAAATAACTTAATCTGTTAATTAACTGTGTCACTGACAGTGGGGTCCCACTTGTCAGTTTGACCAGTCAACTGCCAGTGTTGACTGCTGACTGGGCTTTGACTGGCCCCACATGTCATTGACTTTGGCTGGCTCTGCCGTGTGTAATAAAAGCAATTTACTGTTTAATTTCGAATTAAAATAATTCCAGTAATTTCAGGATATTGTTAAAACTTTGAAAATTCATAGAAAATAAGCGTAGCTCGGATGAAAATGTTTTATATATGAAAAATGAGACGAATCCGTTGGTGCCCTCCATATGCCTGTCCCATGCCTCTATCACAGCAGACATGGAACCTTCCCCTCCGGTTCATCTGTCTGACAGATGCCTAAAGCCGGGAAAATATCCCCAGATATTTCCCCGCTCTGCCTGTAATGTGTAGTGCTGCATTAGGTCACCCCTAGCACAACATACCGCCATGTCATGCATTGTGCTGCATTTATTTGCTTGTATTTATTGTTTGTTCCCCCTCTTCTCTCCGGTAGACCCCGAGACTGACGCTGCTCCCGAGTACGACTACACCGCAGAGGACCAGTCCCTTTCAGCAGAGCTTCCAAGCAAGCAAAACCCCCTTGATCATTCCTATATCGCCCATTCTTTCCCTCTCATGCTTGCATTAGATTTTGCTACTGTATTAGATAGCTCCTATTCTGATGCATAGCCTACATTTGTAACCTGCTATTGTTACTTTACCTGTTATCCTATATGCTTAGTATAGGTTGGTTAGTGATCCATCAGTGGCCCCAATCCCTTGTTCGTGTTGCCCCGCTTTGTTACCAGATGACTCGATCATGGTGATTGACGTGCAGAGACCGAACACATCACCGACACCCCCATTAGTTGTACGACTCTGTAGAGGTACTATCGAGTGCCGAGGGTGATACCTCGTACCTCACTATTGATGATATCTCTGTAGTATAGCACATCGGTTGTGAATGCTGAGGGTGATTCCTCGCTCTCCCCTTCCGATTATGACTCTGTCGTGCAACCCTTCAAGTGTGGACCATCGATGGTGATTCCTCCAAGTTCACCTTGATGGTTACATCAGGTGGGAATCCATCGAGGGTGATTCCTCGAATTTCCCCTTGATGCTTTGGACACACGGATACCTTGACCGTCACCTCAGTCCTTTATTGAAGTCGGGTCGGCCCAAGGGGTACCCGCGAGAGTTTGTGGAAGTCGGGTTGACCGTGAGGGTACCCGCGAGATAATGACGCGGCACGACCGGGCAGGCAAAGAGCGCCCCAGGAGAGGGATGGGCCTAGCCCTTGTCGTAAGTCCGCGAGACGGGGTGACAGGATCACTGATCGTTTCCGCGAGCTCCCAACACACTAATGGGTTTGGATATGTGATCTGAGTAGGCCTCTGGCCTTTTCGCACTGACCACCACGCGGGAATAAGTATGGGCACTCGGCGTCGTATGCTTCTCCCAAAAGCTCTTCAGATGTTGCAGTTTAGAGATGTAGGCTGATTGCCTGGGTGGACGGTAACCGCCCACGCTTGTATAAGGGGGTGGGTCTGGTCCCCGGCCAGTCGCGCAACGTGCAGGAGTGCAAAGGGTGATGGGCCCGGACCCCTGAGCGCTTAGTATGTAGACTGGCGTGCTGACCTCTCTGTTGAGTCTAGGTAGGGCTACATCGTGTCGATTAGCCGAGGTCGGGCATGACCCGATAAAAGTGTGTCCGTCCAGAGTTAATCGAGCGTGTTGGGTAAGTTGGTGCCCCATGCAGGGAAGTATATCTATTCGAATAGCCGTGTCCATGGTAACGGATGCTCAGAGTTGTATCCCGATCTACTATAACTAAAACTGGATACTTGTGGTACTTGAGTAATATGTTGGCTCCGGGATCGCTTTCTCGCAGGGAGTCGAGGAAGGATCTCTGGGCGTTGCTACTACATACTTATTGCTTTATATGTTATTTTGTACTCTTCTAATGCTGCAAGATGCTAGTCTTCGATAGGCTAGGCCTTTCTCCCTGTTCTGGAATTCTGCAGTCTAGTCCACCGATACAGCCCCTTCCTTTGAGACTGGTGCATAATTAGTATAGTTCTGATGTAAGTCTTGTGAGTACTTTGGATGAGTACTCACGGTTGCTTTGCTACTCCTTTTCCGCTCTACCCAATTGCTGCGATCAGATGGCGGAGCCCAGGAGATAGCTGACCCCGTCGACGACTACTACTACCTCGACGGAGCCTATTAGTACATGGAGACCAATGACCAGGAGTAGTTCGGAGGCTCCCAGGCAGGAGGCCTGCGCCTCTTCGATCTAGATGTCGTTGTTTTGCTCAGCCTTCTTAAGGCAGACTTGTTTACTTATGTCTGTACTCAGATATTGTTGCTTTCGCTGACTCTTGTATTCGAGCTTATGTATTCGAGCCCTCGTGGCCCCTGGCTTGCAATTTAAAGCTTGTATGGCTTTTAAATTGTGTCTAGAGTTGTGTTGTGATATCTTCCCGTGAGTCTCTGATCTCGATCGTGTGCATTTCCGTGTATGATTAGTACACAATTGAGTCGGGGGCGTCACAAGTTGGTATCAGAGCCGACTACTTGTAGGAAGCCCCTTTCCAACTCCTTGGCCGAAGTTGAGTCTAGTCTTTGAAAAACTTGTTTACTAACATGGCTTTGTGGCTTACGGGCCCACGTCGCCAATGGATGGGTTCGGATTTTTTATTCCTCTTCCTTACTCTGGGACTCTGATCTCTCTTCTATTCGGATTAAATATTTTGCAAACTCTAACATTAGGTTCTCATGTTCACATTCACCCGGAGAGCTGGATTATCTGCTGCTATTCCTTTCAGTGTATATCTTTTGATTCTCACACTGTCTTTTGACATCTTTGAACTCCTTGTTTCAGATGCGCCCCGCAATGCAGCTTGTTCGCCAGACTATGACTATTGATGCAACTGGGTTCCCTGCTATTCTGGTCGACCTCTTGACCAAGCTGGGATATCGCTGGTACCCTGAGTACTCTGTTTACAAGGACTACCGCGAGTTCAACCAGTGGCAGTACCACGCTGTGGTTCATATCTTCGATCGGCAGAACATCACCAACACTGAGTTGCACACCTTTCATGGTGTTGGAGTGACTATTGACATGGCAGTCCATGATGCTGCCTATGCTGCTATTACCCGTCTCCGTGGAGAGCACCCCCGCTTGGAGGAGACTGGATTCAGATCCATCACGTACGTCTCCGCTGGGGATGAGAGCGGATACTACACTGCTGTCTGTACCCCTTACGTGTGCCGTCATTACGACCCGCAGGTTTTGGTTTGGTACACTGAGGCTCTGGATCGCACTGCCCGAGCTCTTGCTGTTGAGTTGTACGCCACTCGTACTCGTCTTTACGACGCTCTGACACAGTTGCTGCCAGTAGTCAGTGCAGGGATGCACCCAGAGCACATTCTTTACCCGCGCAGGACAGAGATGCCACCAGGTCTTGAGTGGCCGGCTGTTGGAGGTTATACTCCTCCACGTGGACCTTTTCTTCCAGTTCGGGATCAGGTTCTGCACCAGAGTGTTCACGGAGCGCAGGATCCCACCCTCGATGGCAACCTGCATCGTCACTTGCAGCTACCTGACTACATTGGTTTTCTCCGACGTTGATGTAGCTATTGCTATGTCCCGTTGTTGTATCCTTCCTCCGCGTGCCTGCGTGCCGCCTAGTGTGTCTAGCTTTTCCTTTCCGAACTTGTACCGCCGGCTTGTAATCGAATCTATGTATGGATCTGTATGTCATGTTTGACTATTGTGATGTATCTATTGCACTTCCTTTGTTGTGCGTGTTACTTCATGAATGATTCTATACACCTGTAATTACTCGTTGCTAAACTACCCCTGTTAAATTTTAGCAGGATGGTTAGACCAGCAGGTCGTGGCCGTGGTGCCAACAATCCACCGCCGCCCGACTCTATGGCCGGAATGATGCAACAGTTTGAGCTGAATCGCCAATTCATGCAAGGGATAATGGATCAGTTTCCACATCCGAACCTGAATCAGCAGCCAGCCGCAATAACTCTGCAGGACTTTGTGCGCCTCAACCCAGCTGTCTTTCGCAACTCAATTAAGCCTCTGGATGCTGATGACTGGCTCCGTGACATTACCTATGAGATGAAGTCAGCCAATGTTGCCCCTGCCAACTATGTCATGTTTGCATCGTACTTCCTGAAGGGTCCCGCTGCTCAATGGTGGGACAATCATAGGCGTACCCTAACTGTCAGAACAATCATTACTTGGCTGGAGTTCCAAGCTGCTTTCCGTGCCCGCTACATTCCCTAGGGAATCATGGACAGGAAGAAGCGTCAGTTCCGCAACCTCACTCAGGGCGGCAAAACTGTGGATGTCTACTAGCGGGAATTCTTGGACTTGTCCCGCTATGTTGAAGAAGATATCGCTACTGATGCTCGTAGGCAGGAGAAGTTCCGTGAAGGGCTCAACCCTGATATCAAGCTCGCACTCCTTGTTTAGGACTTCGCTGATTTCGCCACCTTGGTGAATAAGGCCATTCAGGTTGAGACTGGCCTGAAGGAACACAAGGATGCAATCAAGCGTACCCGTGACGTTGGCTCATCTTCAAGCTCGTCATCCCAGAAGCGCCGGATTTGGATTCCAAACAGCATGTACCATCCGGCTGCCCCTGCACCAAGGCCGTTTTATGATGCACCTCGTTTGCCTCCACCACCTCAGAGATAGCCAAGATCTCAAGAGGCACCACCTCGAGCTCCTGCTCTCCGTCCCAATGACGGGCTCTGCTTCAAGTGTGGCCGTCCAGGTCACCATGCTAGAGACTGCTCTCAGAATCAGAATCAGCTGGTCTTCCATCAACTGGCCATGGCAATGGCCGTGGTAACAATCAGCCCCGCAATAACAATGCCGGACCTTATGGTCGTGGTCAAGCTTACCATGTTGATTTGAATGAAGCTCAAGACCAGCCTGCGACAATGATGGTTACTCTTCTTGTTAACTCAGTACCAGCTTCTGTTTTGTTTGATTCAGGAGCATCGCATTCTTTCATTTCCGAAGAGTTTGCATTCATGCATGGCATACCACGTGAAGAATTGCACTCGCCGCTAATTGTTAGTACCCCGGGATCCCAATTTCATGCTTCCCTGATAAGTCATGATGTTCCTATTGAGATTGGAGGTTTAGAGTTTCTTGCCTCACTCATCACCCTCAATTCTTCCAACATCGATGTCATACTCGGGATGGATTGGTTGAAAGCTCATACTGCTTCAATCGATTGTGCCACTAAAACCGTCCAGCTCCTTCATCCTTCGGACAAGATAGTGAACTACTCTGCTCGACTTGTTCGAGATGCCGAAGCCCAAATTTATGTGTTGAATGCGTTGAACGCTTCTCCTCTTGAGGGAATCGATAACATTCCAGTCATTCGCGACTTCCAAGATGTCTTCCCAGAAGAACTTCCAGGAGTACCCCCTGTTAGAACTGTCGAGTTTGTCATCGACTTGATACCAGGCACCACTCCAATTGCCAAGCGACCCTACAAGATGCCGCTGCATGAACTCCTTGAACTTAAGGAGGAAATCGACAAATCACTTCGCAAGGGTTTCATTCGTCCAAGTTCCTCTGCTTGGGGAGCACCTTCTCTCTTTGTCAAGAAGAAGGATGGAACAAATCGGTTGGTCCAAGATTACCGGCCCATCAACCAGGCAACCATTCAGAACAAGTATCCGCTTCCTCGGATCAACGATCTGTATGATCAACTTGCTGGTTCCTCAGTTTTCTCTAAAGTCGACTTGAGGTTGGGTTACCATCAGATCCGAGTCCGCGAAGAGGATATTCCGAAGACTGCTTTTGTTACTCGCTATGGTTCATACAAGTACACTGTCATGTCCGTTGGTCTAACCAATGCTCCAGCAACGTTCTCTCGCTTGATGAATTATATCTTCATGGATTACCTCGACAAGTTCATCATGGTTTATCTAGATGATATCCTGGTATATTCGAAGAATAGGGAAGAACATGCTGAACATCTTCATCTTGTGCTGGAAAAGCTTCGAGAGCATCAGCTATATGCCAAGTATTCCAAGTGTGAATTCCGGTTATCTGAAGTGACCTATCTTGGCCATGTGATTTCCAAGGATGGTATTGCTATCAACCCAGAACGAGTTCAGGCCATTCTTGACTGGACTCCCCCGAAGAATGTCAAGCAAGTGAGAAGTTTTCTCGGACTCGCCAGCTACTGCCGCCGTTTTGTCGATAACTTTTCCAAGATTGCCAAGCCTTTGACTAATCTGCTTCACAAGGGCGTTAAGTTTGAGTGGACAGAAAAATGTCAGGAAAGTTTCCAGATGCTCAAAAACAAGCTGACATCTGCTCCAGTGCTTGCTCCCCCGGATTCTCGCAAGGAATTCGTCATTTATTGTGACGCGTCTTGTCAAGGATTAGGCTGTGTCCTAATGCAAGAGCGCAAAGTGATTGCTTATGCCTCACGATAGTTGCGTCCTCATGAAGAGAACTACCCAGTTCATGATCTCGAACTTGCTGTAGTTATTTATGCACTGAAGTTGTGGTGACATTACCTTCTCGGTAATCGATGCGAGATCTACACGGATCATCAAAGTCTGAAGTATCTGTTTACTCAGCCGGATCTGAATCTCCGTCAGCAAAGATGGATGGAGGCCATTACATACTATGGCTGCGGTATTTCATATACCCCTGGCAAGGCTAATGTGATGGCCGATGCTTTGAGTCACAAGTCTTACTGCAAAAACTTCATGGTTCAGCAAGCTCAACCCCTTCTTTGTGAAGAACTTCACAAGTTGAACCTTCACATCGTTCCACAGGGTTCTCTTAATACCCTTGTTCTGCAACCAACTCTTGAGAAAGCTATTAAGTCTGCACAAGCAAAAGACACTGAAGTTGATTAGATGAAAAGGGATCTTGTCTTTGAAAAAGCCAGAGATTTCTCGCTTGCTAAAGATGGAACCTTGCACTTCAGAGATCGCCTTGTGGTACCCCGGTTCGAACTTATGACAGACAAAGTTATGAAGGAACCACATGATACACCTCTGTCTATTCATCTGGGTAGTACCAAGATGTATCACGACATCCATGAAAGGTACTGGTGGTTTAAAATGAAGCAAGACATTGCTTGCTATGTTGCTGAATGTGACATTTGCCGTCCCGTCAAGGCAGAACATCAAAAACCTGCTGGAATTCTGCAACTGCTCCCTATTCCTGAGTGGAAGTGGGACAAGGTTCAAATGGATCTTATCACTGGCCTTCCCAGGTCACAAAAGGGTCACGATGCTATCCTTGTCATCGTCGATCGATTCTCCAAAGTTGCACATTTTCTGCCAGTCATGGAGACGATCACTGCTAGTCAGTTAGCAGATTTGTATATCTCCAGAATTGTGTCACTCCACGGTATTCCGAAGGAGATCAGTTCAGACCGTGGCAGCCTCTTCACCGCAAAGTTCTGGGAAAGTTTCCAAGAAGCTATGGGAACTCATATAACCTGGAGCACAGCTTATCACCCCCAGTATCAAGGCTAAGTTGAATGAGTTAATCAAGTGCTTGAAGATATGCTGCGTGCTTGTGTCATCTCATTTGGCAAGAAGTGGGAAGAATCTCTCCCGTATGCTGAATTCTCATACAACAACAGCTATCAAGCTAGCTTGAAGATGGCCCCCTTCGAGGTATTATATGGACGTAAGTGCCGAACCCCTCTGAATTGGTCAGAAACTGGGGAATGGCCGCTCATTGGTCCGGATATCATCCAACAAGCTAAAGAGCAAGTCCGTATTGTCTGGGAAAATCTTAAGGCGGACCAATCCTGCCAAAAGAGCAATTATGATCGTAAACATTGGGGATCGATCTATCAACCTGGTGAGCAAGCTTATTTGCGTGTCACTCCTATGAAGGGCACTCATAGTTTTGGAATCAAGGGCAAGTTAGCTCCCCGCTACATTGGTCCCTTCCGCATTCTCGCCAAACGTGGACAGGTGGCTTATAAATTTGAATTGCCACCACAGTTCTCTCACATCCACGATGTCTTCCATGTGTCGCAACTTCGCCGTTGCTTCAAGGATCCGCACCATGCAGTGGATCATGAGATGCTTGAATTGCAAGATGACCTCTCTTATAAGGAACATCCGATCCGCATACTTGATGAAGCTGAACGTCGAACCCGTCAGAAGGTGACCAAGTTCCTTAAAGTGCAGTGGTCAAATCATTCTAAAGATGAAGCCACTTGGGAACGCGAGGATCGTCTTCGCGAAGAATACCCCGATCTTCTTCCGTCTACCTCCTGAATTCTCGGGGCGAGAATTTCTTTTAGAGGAGGATATTTGTAACACCCCTGCGTAATGAGCTACAGTGATCCTCATGGTTATGCTTAATCACTTCGGTTTGCAATGCTTGATCACCTTTGGAATCATATCTCATTTCAAACTCCCCCTTTGAATTGAATTAAATTTGCAAGTGGAAGTTGAAGTTGCACAAAAGTGGTTGCAAAATAGTCCATTATTTAGCAAATATTCCCTAACTAATATTTGTTAAGGACAACAACATCACCTCAAAGCTAAAGTGGACTATAGCAATTAAAACAGTGCCAAAAGCAGCATTTTAAATGCCTTTTCATTTGTGAAAAATCCAAATGGATTCAAATGCCTCCCAAATTTTTTATGACAGTGCCATATATTGCAGTGCATTTAAATGGCCAGGCTCCACATTTTTGCAAAGTCATTTGGTGGCTTAATTAATTGCAAAACAGTGTATGTTTAAATGAAACAGAAAAAGAAAAGGGAAAAGGTCGAGACTTACTGTACATATGGGCTTCAAGTCCATAGTCCCACGGCCCAGCCCACCGCGGTCACCTTCAACCTCCTGCTCATCCCCCTCGCTCGCTATCGCCTGCGCACACGCGCCCGAAGCAGGCCCCCCCTCTCGTCCGATCGACAGCGCACCACTACAGGGCGCTTGAAGGGGATAAGAACCATGTGCGCCTCCCCCTGGTGAACCCTAACCCTCTCTCCCCCTCTCTCCCTCGCTCTCCCATCTCTCCCGAGCGCCGTCATGGGCGAACCTCGCTAAAGCTCGCGGCCACCGCCGTCCCTGCACCTCCGGAGCCTGTCCAGGAGCTCCGCTGGCCTCGACTCCTTCCTCTGCACCAACCAGCTGGAGCCAGGAGCCCCTGCTTCGCCTCCAGCGCCGTCTTCCCCAACCCTGGGCACCGTTCGCCATTGCCGTCGATTGCCTCGACTCCGACCACCCCCGCGCCTCCCCGAGCCTTCTCTGCAATGATGTGAGCACCCGCGTCATTTCCCCTATCCTAGCGTTCATTTTTATCGCCCGTAGCCGTCGCTTCCGTCATGGTCGTACTCGCCGCCGCGGTTGAGCTCGCCGCCGTGGCCCCTGTTGCTGCAGCCCGCGTCCGAGCTCGCTACCGAGCTCCTAGAGCTCCTAGTAGCCGAACGCGCGCACGCCCACAGCCCTACGATGCCCCTAGCACCGTTTTCGCCCGGACCCAAACTCCGGCGCCCGCCCGCGAGCTCGCCGCCGTCGAGCCTGACCACCGCAGCCCCTATCACGGCCACCATTCGACGCGGCGTCGAACGCCCGGTCGAATGCTGCAAACCGCGCATCAAATGGTCCACTGTAGCCGTTTTTCGCCGTCCTCCCGTGCGCGCCACTGCGGAATTTGGTCGCCGACGTTACTCCGGTCGCCGGTGCTGACCTGGCCCGCCACGTGGCCCTCACTGGGTCACTGGCCAGTCGGTCCGGCGGGCCCAGTTGACTGGGTTGACCTGGTCAACTGTGCTGACTGGGCAACCCCAGCCACTGATAGGTGGCCCCACACGTTAATTAAACTGTTTTTATAAAATAACTTAATCTGTTAATTAACTGTGTCACTGACAGTGGGGTCCCACTTGTTAGTTTGACCAGTCAACTGCCAGTGTTGACTGCAGACTGGGCTTTGACTGGCCCCACATGTCATTGACTTTGGCTGGCTCTGCCCTGTGTAATAAAATCATTTTACTATTTAATTTCGAATTAAAATAATCCCAGTAATTTCAGGATATTGTTAAAACTTTGAAAATTCATAGAAAAATAACCGTAGCTCAGATGAAAATGTTTTATATATGAAAAACGTTCAGAAAAATGAGACGAATCCGTTGGTGCCCTCCAAATGCCTGTCCCATGCCTCTATCACTGCAAACATGGAACCTTCCCCTCCGGTTCATCTATCTGACAGATGCCTAAAGCCGGGAAAATATCCCCAGATATTTCTCCGCTCTGCCTGTAACGTGTAGTGCTGCATTAGGTCACCCCTAGCACAGCATACCACCATGTCATGCATCGTGCTGCATTTGTTTGCTTGTATTTATTGTTTCTTCCCCCTTTTCTCTTCGGTAGACCCCGAGACTGACGCTGCTCCCGAGTACGACTACACCGCAGAGGACCAGTCCCTTTCAGCAGAGCTTCCAGGCAAGCAAAACCCCCTTGATCATTCCTATATCGCCCATTCTTTCCCTCTCATGCTTGCATTTGATTTTGCTACTGTATTAGATGTTGGAAATATGCCCTAGAGGCAATAATAAATTAGTTATTATTATATTTCCTTATTCATGATAATCGTTTATTATCCATGCTATAATTGTATTGATTGGAAACTCATATACATGTGTGGGTACATAGACAACAATGTCCCTAGTAAGCCTCTAGTTGACTGGCTCGTTGATCAAAAGATGGTGAAGGTTTCCTAGCCATGGACATAAGATGTCATTTGATAACGGGATCACATCATTAGGAGAATGATGTGATGGACAAGACCCAAACTATAAACGTAGCATATGATCGTGTCAGTTTATTGCTATTGTTTTCTGCATGTCAAGTATCTGTTCCTATGACCATGAGATCATGCAACTCCCTGACATCGGAGGAGTACCTTGTGTGTATCAAACGTCGCAACATAACTGGGTGACTATAAAGATGCTCTACAGGTATCTCCGAGGGTGTCTGTTGGGTTGGCATGGATCAAGACTGGGATTTGTTACTCCGTGTGACGGAGAGGTATCTCAGGGCCCACTCGGTAATACAACATCACAATGAGCCTTGCAAGCAATGTGACTAAAGTGTTAGCCACGAGATCTTGTATTACGGAACGAGTAAAGAGACTTGCCAGTAACGAGATTGAACTAGGTATAGAGATACCGACGATCGAATCTCGGGCAAGTAACATACCGAAGAACAAAGGGAACAGCATACGGGATTAACTGAATCCTTGACATAGAGGTTCGACCGATAAAGATCTTCGTAGAATATGTAGGAGCCAATATGGGCATCCAAGTCCCGCTATTGGTTATTGATCGTAGAGGTGTCTCGGTCATGTCTACATAGTTCTCGAACCCGCAGGGTCTACACACTTAACGTTTGGTGACGATTAGTATAGTTGAGTTATTTTGTTGGTGACCGAAGGTTGTTCGGAATCCCGGATAAGATCCCGGACATGACGAGGATCTCCGGAATAGTCCGGAGGTAAAGATTGATATATGTGATAATAGTGTTTTGATCTCTGGAAGGGTTCCGGAATTCACCGGAAGGGGTTCCGGATGTTTACCGAAGTATTCGGGTGCAGCAACACTTTATATGAGCCAAAGGGGTAAAGCCCACGAGGTATTGGAAAGTGCAAAAGGAAGTTTTGCTGCTGCCTTAAGCGGTACTACCGCTGGTAAGGCAGTACTACCGCGTAAGCGGTACTACCGCATAAGCTGTACTACCGCTTGTGTGAAGCGGTACTACCGCTCAAGCGGTACTACCGCTCGTGAGCGGTACTACCGCTTGTGCGCGGTACTGCAGGGATCCGAGTTGGACTCTTTCCCTGCGGGCCAAACCGACCTTGTGCGGGCAAAACCGACCTGGAGGAGGCTTTTACTCCAAGTTTAGACCCCAAGGCTCAACATATAAATAGAGGGGCAGGGCTAGCACACGGGACACATCAAGATTTCCCAAGCCGTGTGTCGGCAACCCTAACCCTCTAGTTCTCCCGTCATAATCTCCGTAGTGCTTGGCGAAGCCCTGCAGAGATTGTTCCTCACCACCATCACCACGCCGTCGTGCTGCTGGAACTCACCTACTACTTCATTATCGCTCGCTGGATCGAGGAGGTGAAGGCGTCATCAAGCCGTACGTGTGTTGAACGCGGAGGTGCCGTCCGTTCGGCACTAGTTCGTGATCGGATCGAGGGACGACTTGCGATTTGGATCGCGGAGACGTTCGACTACATCAACCGCGTTTCTTAACGCTTCCGCTTAGCGATCTACAAGGGTATGTAGATTCACTCTCCCTCTCGTAGATGCTCATCACCATGGATAGATCTTGTGTGTGCGTAGGAAAAATTTTGTTTCCCATGCAACGTTCCCCAACAGTGGTATCAGAGCTAGGTCTATGCGTAGATGAGATCTCGAGTAGAACACAAACGAGTTGTGGGCGTGGGTGTATACATATTGCTTGCCGTTACTAGTTGATACTTGATTCGGCGGTATTGTGAGATGAAGCGGCCCGGACCGACATTACGCGTACGCTTACGCGAGACAGGTTCCTTCAACTAACATGTAACTTCGTTGCATAAAGATGGCTAGCGGGTGTCTGTCTCTCTCACTTTAGTTGAATCGATTTCAATGAAGAGGGTTCTTTTAGAAGATCAAAAAGCAATCACTACACCACGTTGTGGTTTTGCGTAGGTAACAACGGTTCTTGCAAACCCGTAGCAGCCACGTAAAATTTGCAACAACAATTAGAGCACGTCTAACTTGTTTTTGCAGGGTATGTTGTGATGTGATATGGCCAATTACATGATGAGATATATGTGATGTATGAGATGATCATGTGTTGTATAGAATATCACGACTTGCATGTCGATGAGTACGGCAACTGGCAGGAGCCATAGAGTTGTCTTTAATTATGGTATGACCTGCGTGTCAATCATTAAGCGCTATGTAATGCTTTACTTTATCGCTAAACGTTAGCAATAGTCGTGGAAGCAACAGTCGGCGCGACAACCTCATGGCGACACGTTGATGGAGATCAAGATGATGGAGATCATGGTGTCATGCCGGTGACGATGGAGATCATGCCGGTGCTTTGAAGATGGAGATCAAAAGCACAAGTTCATGGCCATATCATGTCACTTATGATTTGCATGTGATGTTAATCCTTTTATGCATCTTATTTGGCTTAGGACGACGGTAGCATTATAAGGTGATCCCTCACTTAAATTTCAAGATAAAATTGTGTTCTCCCCGAGTGTGCACCGTTGCGAAAGTTCGTCGTTTCGAGACACGCCGTGATGATCGGGTGTGATAGACTCTACGTTCACATACAACGGGTGCAAGCCAGTGTTGCACATGCGGAACACTCGGGTTAAACTTGACGAGCCTAGCATGTACAGACATGGCCTCGGAACACAAGAGACCGAAAGGTCGAACATGAGTCATATAGTAGATATGATCAACATGAAGATGTTCACCATTGAAACCACCTCAACTCACGTGATCATCGGACTTGAGTTGGTGGATTTGGATCATGTTACACTCGAATGATTGGAGGGATGTCAATTTGAGTGGGAGTTTTTAAGTAATATGATTAACTAAACTCATTATCTAGAACAATAGTCTAAGTTGTCTTTGCTATATTTATGTTGTAGATCATGGCTCGCGCAGTAGCACCCCTGAATTTTAATGCGTTCCTAGAGAAAGCTAAGTTGAAAGATGATGGAAGTAACTTTGTGGACTCGGCCCGTAATCTAAGGATTATCCTTACGGCTTCCCAGAAGGCTTATGTCCTTGATGCACCGCTTGGTGATCCACCCGCTCCAGTTGAGTCTCTAGACGTTGTGAACGCCTGGCAGGCTCGTTCTGAAGATTACTCAATAGTTCAATGTGCAATATTGTATGGCTTAGAACCGGGACTTCAAAGACGTTTTGAACGTCATGGAGCATATGAGATGTTCCAGGAGTTGAAGTTTATCTTTCAGAAGAATGCCCGGATCGAGAGATATGAGATCTCCGATAATTTCTATGCTTGCAAGATGGAGGAGAACGGGTCTATCAGTGATCACGTACTCAGAATGTCTGGGTACTCCACCCGTCTGGCTGAATTGGGGATGCCCCTTCCACCAGAGGCTATCACTGACAGAGTTCTTCAATCATTGCCACCTAGCTACAAGAGCTTCGTGTTGAACTATAACATGCACGGGATGAACAAGTCAGTCGCCGAGCTGTTTGCGATGCTGAAAGCCGCTGAGTCTGAAATTCAGAAGGAGCATCAAGTGTTGATGGTCAATAAAACCACTAGTTTCAAGAAAAATGGCAAGGGTAAGAAGGGTAACTCCAAGAAGAGTGGCAAAGCAGTTGCTCCTCTCGTGAAGAAACCCAAGGCTGGACCCAAACCAGAAACTGTGTGTTTTCATTGCAAGGGAACTGGACACTGGAAGCGGAACTGCCCCAAGTATTTGGCTGACAAGAAAGCGGCCAACAACAAACAAGGTATATATGATATACATGTTATTGATGTGTACCTTACCAACTCTCGTTGTAGTGCCTGGGTATTTGATACCGGTGCAGTTGCTCATATTTGCAACTCAAAACAAGAACTGCGGAATAGACGGAGGCTGGCAAAGGACGAAGTGACGATGCGCGTGGGAAATGGTTCCAAGGTTGATGTGATCGCCGTCGGCACGCTCGCTCTTCGATTACCATCGGGATTAGTGATGAACCTGAATAAATGTTATTTGGTGCCTGCATTAAGCATGAACATTATATCTGGATCTTGTTTATTGCGAGATGGTTACTCATTTAAATCAGAGAATAATGGTTGTTCTATTTATATGAGTAATATCTTTTATGGTCATGCACCCGATGTGAGGGGTTTATTCTTATTGAATCTCGATAGTAATGATACACATGTTCATAACATTGATGCCAAAAGATGTAGAATTGATAATGATAATACCACTTTCTTGTGGCACTGCCGTTTAGGTCATATTGGCATAAAACGCATGAGGAAGCTCCATGCTGATGGACTTTTGGAGTCACTTGATTTTGAATCACTTGACACATGTGAGCCATGCCTCATGGGCAAGATGACTAAAACGCCGTTCTCTGGAACAATGGAACGGGCAAGTGACTTGTTGGAAATCATACATACTGATGTGTGCGGTCCGATGAGTATTGAGGCGCGCGGTGGTTATCGTTACTTTCTCACCTTCACTGATGACTTAAGTAGATATGGGTATATTTACTTAATGAAACACAAGTCTGAAACATTTGAAAAGTTCAAACAATTTCAGAGTGAAGTTGAGAATCATCGTAACAAGAAGATTAAATTCCTACGATCTGATCGAGGAGGAGAATATCTGAGTTATGAGTTTGGCAGTCACTTAAGACAGTGTGGAATTGTTTCACAATTGACACCGCCTGGAACACCACAGCGTAATGGTGTGTCCGAACGTCATAATCGAACCTTATTGGATATGGTGCGATCTATGATGTCTCTTGCCGACTTGCCACTATCATTTTGGGGTTATGCATTAGAGACAGCTGCATTCACTTTAAATAGGGCACCATCAAAATCCGTTGAGACAACGCCATATGAACTTTGGTTTGGCAAGAAGCCAAAGCTGTCGTTTCTTAAAGTTTGGGGATGTGATGCTTATGTCAAAAAGCTTCAGCCTGAAAAGCTGGAACCCAAAGCGGAGAAATGCGTCTTCATAGGATACCCAAAAGAGACAGTTGGGTATACCTTCTACCTCAGATCCGAAGGCAAAGTGTTTGTCGCTAAAAACAGAACATTTCTTGAGAAAGAGTTTCTCTCGAAAGAATTGAGTGGGAGGAAGATAGAACTTGATGAGGTTGTTGAACCTTTACTTCAACCTGAAAGTAGCGCAGCGCAGAAAGATGTTTCTGTAGAGCCTACATCAGCTGAAGAGGAAGTTAATGATGATAATCATGAAGCTTTGGATCAAGTTGCTATCGAATCTCGTAGGTCGACAAGGACGCATACTGCGCCTGAGTGGTATGGCAACCCTGTCTTAGAAGTCATGTTGTTGGACAACGATGAACCTACGAGCTATGGAGAAGCGATGATGGGCCCGGATTCCGAGAAGTGGTTAGAGGCCATGAAATCCGAGATGGGATCCATGTATGAAAACAAAGTATGGACTTTGGAAGTATTACCTGAAGGGCGTAAGGCCATTCAGAACAAATGGATCTTTAAGAGGAAGACGGACGCGGACGGTAATGTCACCGTCTATAAAGCTCGACTTGTGGCAAAGGGTTTTTCACAAGTTCAAGGACTTGACTACGATGAGACCTTCTCACCCGTAGCGATGCTTAAGTCCGTCAGAATCATGTTAGCAATAGCTGCCTTTTTCGATTATGAAATTTGGCAGATGGATGTCAAAACAGCGTTCCTTAAACGGTTTCCTTAAGGAAGAGTTGTATATGATGCAACCAGAAGGTTTTGTCGATCCAGAGAATGCTGACAAAGTTTGCAAACTCCAGCGATCCATTTATGGACTGGTGCAAGCATCTCGGAGTTGGAATCTTCGCTTTGATGAGGTGATCAAAGCGTTCGAGTTTATACAATTTTACGGAGAAGCTTGTATTTACAAGAAAGTGAGTGGGAGCTCTATAGCGTTTCTAATATTATATGTGGATGACATATTGCTGATTGGAAACAATATAGAAATGTTGGAAAGCGTGAAGGAATATTTGAACAAGAGTTTTTCAATGAAGGACCTAGGAGAAGCTGCTTTCATATTAGACATCAAGATCTATAGAGATAGATCGAGACGCTTAATAGGACTTTCACAAAGCACATACCTTGACAAAGTTTTGAAGAAGTTCAAAATGGATCAGTCCAAGAAGGGGTTCTTGCCTGTATTGCAAGGTGTGAAGTTGAGTAAGACTCAATGCCCAGTGACTGCAGAAGATAGAGAAAAGATGAGTGTCACCCCCTATGCTTCAGCCATAGGCTCTATCATGTATGCAATGCTGTGCACAAGACCCGATGTCAGCCTTGCCATAAGTATGGCCGGAAGGTTTCAAAGTGATCCAGGAGTGGAACACTGGACGGCGGTCAAGAATATCCTGAAGTACCTGAAAAGGACTAAGGACATGTTTCTCGTTTATGGAGATGATCAAGAGCTCATCGTAAAGGGTTACGTCGATGCAAGCTTTGACACTGATCCGGATGACTCTAAGTCACAAACCGGATACGTATTTATTCTTAATGGGGGTGCGGTTAGCTGGTGCAGTTCCAAGCAAAGCGTGGTAGCTGATTCTACATGCGAAGCGGAGTACATCGCTGCCTCGGAGGCGGCGAAGGAAGGTGTCTGGATGAAGGAGTTCATGACAGATCTTGGAGTAGTGCCTAGTGCGCTTAACCCAATGACTCTGTTTTGTGATAATACTGGTGCCATTGCTCTAGCCAAGGAACCAAGATTTCACAAGAGCACCAGACACATAAAGCGACGTTTCAATTCCATCCGCGATTACATCAAGGAGGACGACATAAATATTTGCAAAGTACACACGGATCTAAATGTTGCAGATCCGATGACTAAACCTCTTCCAAGGGCTAAACATGAACAACACCAGAACTGCATGGGTGTTCGATTCATTACAATGTAAATCACATAGTGATGTGAACTAGATTATTGACTCTAGTGCAAGTGGGAGACTGTTGGAAATATGCCCTAGAGGCAATAATAAATTAGTTATTATTATATTTCCTTATTCATGATAATCGTTTATTATCCATGCTATAATTTTATTGATTGGAAACTCAAATACATGTGTGGGTACATAGACACCACTGTCCCTAGTAAGCCTCTAGTTGACTGGCTCGTTGATCAAAAGATGGTGAAGGTTTCCTGGCCATGGACATAAGATGTCATTTGATAACGGGATCACATCATTAGGAGAATGATGTGATGGACAAGACCCAAACTATAAACGTAGCATATGATCGTGTCAGTTTATTGCTATTGTTTTCTGCATGTCAAGTATCTGTTCCTATGACCATGAGATCATGCAACTCCCTGACATCGGAGGAGTACCTTGTGTGTATCAAACGTCGCAACGTAACTGGGTGACTATAAAGATGCTCTACAGGTATCTCCGAGGGTGTCTGTTGGGTTGGCATGGATCAAGACTGGGATTTGTTACTCCGTGTGACGGAGAGGTATCTCAGGGCCCACTCGGTAATACAACATCACAATGAGCCTTGCAAGCAATGTGACTAAAGTGTTAGCCACGAGATCTTGTATTACGGAACGAGTAAAGAGACTTGCCGGTAACGAGATTGAACTAGGTATAGAGATACCGACGATCGAATCTCGGGCAAGTAACATACCGAAGAACAAAGGGAACATCATACGGGATTAACTGAATCCTTGACATAGAGGTTCGACCGATAAAGATCCTCGTAGAATATGTAGGAGCCAATATGGGCATCCAGGTCCCGCTATTGGTTATTGATCGTAGAGGTGTCTCGGTCATGTCTACATAGTTCTCGAACCCGCAGGGTCTACACACTTAACGTTTGGTGACGATTAGTATAGTTGAGTTATTTTGTTGGTGACCGAAGGTTGTTCGGAATCCCGGATAAGATCCCGGACATGACGAGGATCTCCGGAATAGTCCGGAGGTAAAGATTGATATATGTGATAATAGTGTTTTGATCTCCGGAAGGGGTTCCGGATGTTTACCGAAGTATTCGGGTGCAGCAACACTTTATATGAGCCAAAGGGGTAAAGCCCACGAGGTATTGGAAAGTGCAAAAGGAAGTTTTGCTGCTGCCTTAAGCGGTACTACCGCTGGTAAGGCAGTACTACCGCGTAAGCGGTACTACCGCTTGTGTGAAGCGGTACTACCGCATAAGCGGTACTACCGCTTGTGTGAAGCGGTACTACCGCTCAAGCGGTACTACCGCTTGTGCGCGGTACTGCAGGGATCCGAGTTGGACTCTTTCCCTGCGGGCCAAACCGACCTTGTGCGGGCAAAACCGACCTGGAGGAGGCTTTTACTCCAAGTTTAGACCCCAAGGCTCAACATATAAATAGAGGGGCAGGGCTAGCACACGGGACACATCAAGATTTCCCAAGCCGTGTGTCGGCAACCCTAACCCTCTAGTTCTCCCGTCATAATCTCCGTAGTGCTTGGCGAAGCCCTGCAGAGATTGTTCCTCACCACCATCACCACGCCGTCGTGCTGCTGGAACTCATCTACTACTTCATCATCGCTCGCTGGATCGAGGAGGTGAAGGCGTCATCAAGCCGTACGTGTGTTGAACGCGGAGGTGCCGTCCGTTCGGCACTAGTTCATGATCGGATCGAGGGACGACTTGCGATTTGGATCGCGGAGACGTTCGACTACATCAACCGCGTTTCTTAATGCTTCCGCTTAGCGATCTACAAGGGTATGTAGATTCACTCTCCCTCTCGTAGATGCTCATCACCATGGATAGATCTTGTGTGTGCGTAGGAAAAATTTTGTTTCCCATGCAACGTTCCCCAACATTAGATAGCTTCTATTATGATGCATAGCCTACTTTTGTAACCTGCTATTGTTACTTTATCTGTTATCCTATATGCTTAGTATAGGTTGGTTAGTGATCCATCAGTGGCCCCGCACCCTTGTCCATGTTGCCCCGCTTTGTTACCAGATGACTCGATCATGGTGATCGACGTGCAGAGACCGAACACATCACCGACACCCCCCTTAGTTGTACGACTCTGCAGAGGTACTATCAAGTGCCGAGGGTGATACCTCGTACCTCACTACTGATGATATCTCTGTAGTATAGCACATCGGTTGTGAATGCCGAGGGTGATTCCTCACTCTCCCCTTCCGATTATGACTCTGTCGTGCAACCCTTCAAGTGTGGACCATCGAGGGTGATTCCTCCAAGTTCACCTTGACGGTTACATCGGGTGGGAATCCATCGAGGGTGATTCCATAGTTTCCCCTTGATGCTTTGGACACATGGATACCTTGACCGTCACCTCGGTCCTTTGTTGAAGTCGGGTCGGCCCAAGGGGTACCCGCGAGAGTTTGTGGAAGTCGGGTTGACCGTGAGGGTACCCGCGAGATAATGGTGCGGCACGACCGGGCAGACAGAGACCGCCCCAGGAGAGGGATGGGTCTGGCCCTTGTCGTAAGTCCGCGAGACGGGGCGACATGATCATTGATCGTTTCCGTGAGCTCCCAACACAGTAATGGGTTTGGATATGTGATCTGAGTAGGCCTCTGGCCTTTTCGCACTGGCCACCACGCGGAAATAAGTATGGGCACTCGGCGTCGTATGCTTCTCCCGAAAGCTCTTCAGATGTCGCAGTTCAGAGATGTGGGTTGATTGCTGGGGTGGACGGTAACCGCCCGCGCTTGTATAAAGGGGTGGGTCTGGTCCCCGGCCAGTCGCGCAACGCGCAGGAGTGCAAAGGGCGATTGGCCAGGACCCCTGAGCGCTTAGGATGTAGACCGGCGCGCTGACCTCTCTGTTGAGTCTAGGTAGGGCTACGTCGTGTCGATTAGCCGAGGCCGGGCATGACCCGATAAAAGTGTGTCCGGCCGGAGTTAATCGAGCGTGTTGGGTAAGTTGGTGCCCCCTGCAGGGAAGTATATCTATTCGAATAGTCGTGTCCACGGTAACGGACGCTCGGAGTTGTATCCCGATCTACTACAACTAAAACTGGATACTTGTGGTACTTGAGTAATATGTTGGCTCCGGGATCGCTTTCTCGCAGGGAGTCGAGGAAGGATGTCTGGGCGTTACTACTACATACTTATTGCTTTATATGTTATTCTGTACTCTTCTAATGCTGCAAGATGCTAGTCTTCGATGGGCTAGGCCTTTCTCCCTGTTCTGGCATTCTGCACTCTGGTCCACCGATACAGCCCCTTCCTTTGATACTGGTGTGCATAATTAGTATAGTTCTGATGTAAGTCTTGCGAGTACTTTGGATGAGTACTCACGGTTGCTTTGCTACTCCTTTTCCCCTCTACCCGATTGCTGCGATCAGATGGCGGAGCCCAGGAGACAGCTGACTCCGTCGACGACTACTACTACCCCGACGGAGCCTACTACTACGTGGAGACCGACGATCAGGAGTAGTTTGGAGGCTCCCAGGCAGGAGGCCTGCGCCTCTTCGATCTAGATGTCAGTGTTTTGCTCAGCCTTCTTAAGGCAGACTTGTTTACTTATGTCTGTACTCAGATATTGTTGCTTTCGCTGACTCTTGTATTCGAGCCCTCGTGGCCCCTGGCTTGTAATATAAAGCTTGTATGACTTTTAAATTGTGTCTAGAGTTGTGTTGTGATATCTTCCCGTGAGTCTCTGATCTCGATCGTGTGCATTTGCGTGTATGATTAGTACACGATTGAGTCGAGGGCGTCACATGGGAGGAGGCCAGGGGCGCGTGGCGGCGTACGGTTGGCCTGGGTGGCGGCTAGGTGGCGGCGCAGCTGCTAGCTGGGCGCCAAGTGGCGGCGGAGGAGAGGGTGGCGCCGGATTTTGAGGAGGAGGGGGGCTAGATTTCCAAAATGGGTAGGGGGTAGGCTTCCTTATATAGCAGGTAGGCTAGGGTTTGGTTTTGGGGTGGATTTTGGACCCTCCGATCGTAATCGGACGGTTCCGGTCGGAGGGGTAGGCTAGGTGGGCTGTGTAGAGGGTGTTGGGCTGAGATGAGAGGGAAGAAGAGAGGCCCGACACAAGTTTTGCAATACCGAAAACGTCTGCGATTTGACCGGCTATAATGCCGCTATAGTTTAACGGTTGGGCTATCAAACGACCCCTGAATGCGACGAAATTTGGCATGCGGTCTACCTACAATATAACAAGATCGCACGCCAACTTTCAACCCATTCCGAGAATGTTTTATTCCCACTTAGAAAACAATTATTTAACGATACCGCGGGCGCGTGCAAGTGTGGTTGGTCTCGAAACGGTCAACGACGAGAACGGGGAGAGCCGGCAACTACGAACGGATGCAAGTTTTATGAAAACATGCAGATGCAATGCGCATGATGCCATGATGAAATGCAACAAGCAAATAACACACGGCGATAGCTGCAATAAATGGAAGGCATCTGTAGCGTCGGTCTCGGGCTGTTACAACCCCGCACCCCTTCCATCCGAGCGCCGACGCGGATTACGCCGTCCGACCCCGTTGGGACAGAGGAGGATTCGACGGCCGGCTGAGCCATTCTGGAGAGCTTTTCGCCGACGCAGATGCTGGCGGCGACGTATGTGACTCGCCGCAGCTCGTTCGGGCGCGAATGAGCACGGGCACCGGCAGCGCCCGGGCTGCCCTCGACATGTTTGACGGAATGACAGAATAAGAGTCGGTACGTTTTCTTTGCTCCCGTCCGATCAAATTTTTGCATAGACCACTAGTTCATTTCGCACATGATGAATGTTTGCAGACCATGATCATGTAGGAGGCGTTCTTGTCGAACATGATCAATGACAATGAAGATCCGACCGAAATGGAGTATGAATTGGAGGGCACCACCGCATTTGAAGTTGGGACAATATCCGATCCCAATCCGAGCAAGAAGAAGAAGAAGACTAAGACGGCGAAGGCAAGAGGTCCAGCATTCTCAAGATTTGAGGACATCTTGTTGGTCAAAACTTGGTTAGCCACAACAATGGATACAATATGCGGCACCGAGCAAAAGGGGAACACGTATTGGGAGAAGATTTGGAAGGAGTATCACGAACAAAAGGAGTATGTGGAGCTGCATCCTATCGTGACCACCCACAATGTGGCATCTCTCCAATATCGATGGGGGATCATTCAAAAGGGAAAGTGAACAAGTACGTCGGCTACAACTCACAAGGGACCAAACGCCCTCAAAGTGGGATGGGAGTGGCAACTCACGTAAGCTCAATTGCTTCATCTTGTTGTCATTTGCATATGCTTCTTGTGTTTGCATTCTTGTGCTCATACATATGTTGTTTGCTAGACGATGGTGGCGGCCACTTTGTATCACGAGGTGGAGAAGAAGCCGTTTGCTTTTAGCCATTGTTGGATCATATTGAATGGCAAGCCGAAGTGGAACCAACTTGTGGCCGATCTCAAGTCCGGCAAGAAGAGGAATGATGGCTCAAGCTCCCACCAATTCATTGGGTTGGACGATGAAGAGGATGATCATGTTGGCGGACGAAACCCTTTTGGATGAGCATGCAAAGAAGTGGCTTGCGGATAAGAAGAAGGAGATCAACGACCATAGGGAGTACGAGGCGGCGAGGGCGGCAGCGGCAGCGGCAGCGGATCATGCGGCCAGGATGCAAGCGGAGCAGGATGAGCAGGACGCAGTCCGCCTGGGCTCGGAGCAGGC
The DNA here is from genome assembly GCA_039707655.1 of Elymus sibiricus. Lineage (NCBI taxonomy): Eukaryota > Viridiplantae > Streptophyta > Magnoliopsida > Poales > Poaceae > Elymus > Elymus sibiricus. The sequence continues at coordinate 38,865,645 of CM077668.1, read as the reverse complement.
GGCATGGATGGCCGCGTCCGGCAAGTGATCCAACAAGCAAGCCATCCGTCACACTCGGACATTGATTTTATTTTGGCATGTCCGGTTTGTTGAACTATGATTTGATTTGTTTTGTTTCGAACTGTTAAATTCGAACAATTTGTATCGGATGATTGACATGCATGAGTTGCATGGATTTAAGGATTAGCATTTGAGATATGTAAATGTGCGGCGCAACATATGAGGAGCCCGCCTGTTCGCGGCGTATAGGTCCGGCTGTAGATGCTGTAACGCGCAGGGTATCGTTCGTCTAGTAGTTGATCGAACTGTGAACATCTGAGTACATGACGGAGATTTCGCTGAATCTTAGTCGACGGGGCAAATTAAATATATTTTCTCTCCAACGGGGACATGTTGTTGGCACCGGGCACGCGTCAACCGAGCCACCGGGCACGTCGTAATGTAAAAATAATAAATGGGCGCGAGATCGACTACCTTGTGGCCAGCTCACGGTGCGCAACCACCTCGCGGCGCGACGCGTGCCACGGCGCGCGCGTACGTGGTGCCTCGCTGCGCTAAACAAAAGGGCCGTGCCGTCCCATCGCCGCGCCGGTCCGCCAACAGAGCACACCCACCTCCGCGCCTCCGCCTCCATTCATTCGTGGAGAACCGACTCCCGGCCGACTCGCCGTCGCTGTCCCGGTGGTGCCCGCGACAGCGAGGAGGAGGATGGTCGTAACTGTGGCAGCGACCGGCGCGGACACGGCCGAGCCGCTGCACTCCACCACCTTCGCCTCCCGCTACGTCCGCGACCAGCTCCCCCGGTCAGTCCCCTGCTCTCCTCCACACACTACGCCAGCACGCCTGGCGGTAACCGGCCACCCACTACCCCACCACCACCACCACTCCACTACAAGGCACCAGCGCACACACCGTCGGTGTGACACCACCACTGCCCGATCTCATCCTTTATTCCATCCATCTCCCCCGTCACCTGCACCGCGCTGCGCTAGACACACTAGACAGCAGAGGAGAGGAGAGCGGTAGCAGCTGAGCGGCGCCGGCGGCCATGGTGATCTCGCACGCGAGCTCCAGCACCGGGGAGGCCGTGTACTCCACCTTCTCCTCGCGCTACGTCCGCGAGGAGCTCCCTCGGTGAGGATGAGAGACCGGCCGGCCGCCTAGCCCGCGGTGGCTATCTGTCCGATCTGACGGATGTTGGTTGCTGACTCCGTCGTGTGTTGGTTGCGTGGGCGCAGGTACCGGATGCCGGAGAACTCGATTCCCAAGGAGGCGGCGTACCAGATCATCAGCGACGAGCTGATGCTGGACGGCAACCCGCGGCTGAACCTGGCGTCCTTCGTCACCACCTGGATGGAGCCCGAGTGCGGCAAGCTCATGATGGACTCCGTCAACAAGAACTACGTCGACATGGACGAGTACCCCGTCACCACCGAGCTCCAGGTCCGGGAAATCCCAGATCCGGGTCTCCTTTTACTAATTGTTTTTCCTTGCCATTTCGTGCAAGGGAACAATCCCCAACACTTTTAGTGCCATGTTCACAAGTAGTAGCAAATCTCCTAAAAATGGAAGGGTCCGAGATCCCTGCACCCGGGCGGCTTTGGTTGGTACCGCTCTGCTCTTCTCTGTTCCTGTTCTGCTCTGTTCTGCTGCTCCATTCTACCTCTTGCCGGCCGGCGGCGGTGGTTCTCCGGCGACCGGAGCTGGGCGGAGGAGAAAACCAACGGCATATCGAACTTCGACCCGACAAGATAAACTAGCTGTGCATGGTAATCCATATCCTGAACAGGAAAACTTGTCCATCAGGCTACAGACAACACTGCTGATGTTACTCAAACACCAGTGAATTTCGACCCGACAATCTGAATTGGAGAACGTATCCATCAGGCTTCTTCAGAGCTGCAGACAACCACCTGATGCTAGTCAGCCACCGGTGTATGGTTCATTTACTAATTGTTTGTGACCCACTGGCCTATCAACCTTCTTGAAAACATAGTTTGCTTCAGTAACGGGAAAGTGATAGTTGTTTTTTTAGATAGGCAGGGAGGCTCTCCCCAGTTCCATTACAAGAACGAAACCAAGAAAGTGATGGTTGTTTTGTTCCATATGGTTTTACCTTGAACTGGTTGTGACCCGGATGGTTTTGGTCTGGTGGCCTGGGCCACTTCACATTTATTTAGCAAATGGTTTCACCTGGTTTCCGGTCAAAACCGCAATGGTCTGGCTGAATCTGGAAGTAGTACACTTTAAGAAATCATCCTATTTTAGGCATCACCTGGTGGGGAATTTGGTAGTGGAAGTGACTATCTTTTATAGAGCTCTTTTACTGTTCGTAAGAACAACCGATGCAAGAATAACTATTTATGCACCATACCAGTTAATTGCAACCAAACAATACGAAGCCTATTACAAACCCTTGGTGGAGAGCCTCTTGATCCACGCTTCTTTTCCGTGAACCAGCACAATACACTTATTATGTACTGTTGTTGGATTTAGCTACCCATATTCCTATATATGTATCTCCCTTGCATTCATATGCGTCTATATCGGAATGCATGGACAAGTTGTTGGATTTAAGCACTGCATGCATTTGCTTATCACTTGTTTGTAATTTCGCAGAACCGTTGTGTGAATATGATAGCTCACTTGTTCAATGCACCGATCGGTGAGGATGAGACAGCCATCGGAGTCTCAACAGTGGGGTCCTCGGAAGCAATAATGCTTGCAGGCCTGGCTTTCAAGAGGAAGTGGGCAAATAAAAGAAAGGAGCAGGGGAAGCCATGTGACAAACCTAACATTGTTACTGGTGCCAATGTTCAGGTATTTTTGTTGTTCTCTGGAGTAAAATATTTTTGATTTTCACCCACTATATATGTACCAGAAAGATGCCTCTCGTAACCAACCTCTCGTGTTTGTAGGTTTGCTGGGAAAAGTTTGCTAGATATTTCGAGGTGGAACTGAAGGAGGTCAAGTTAACCGAAGGATACTATGTCATGGATCCTCTGAAGGCTGTTGAAATGGTGGATGAGAACACTATATGTGTTGCAGCCATTTTGGGATCTACTCTCACTGGAGAGTACGAAGATGTTAAACTGTTGAATGACCTTCTTGTGAAAAAGAACAAGGAAACAGGGTATGCAGTTTATCTGTCGATAGTTATATCCTAATTAGACAAATTCCCTTGAAATTGTTCAGAAAGTATGCGGCACAGTTGACATATGCTTAGTCATTGTGGTGATGGATAATGACTAAATTGTATTGGTAAAGTAGAGCAATGCAACACAGTTGACATATGTTTTATCAACATACACTTGACGACGCAGGTGGAACGTGCCGATCCATGTTGATGCCGCTAGTGGAGGATTTATTGCTCCTTTTCTTCAGCCTGAGCTTGAATGGGACTTCAGGCTACCATTGGTGAAGAGCATCAATGTCAGTGGGCACAAGTATGGGCTTGTGTACCCTGGTGTTGGATGGGTCATTTGGCGGAGCAAGGACGATCTGCCCGAAGAACTCATTTTCCACATAAACTATTTGGGAACAGATCAGCCCACGTTTACACTAAACTTCTCCAAAGGTTAATCTTGTTCTGTGCCTCAGCATGAATTCTTTGTGATGTTACAATAGCTTAAGTGTACTGTGTCAATTCTGTGCAGGTGCTAGCCAGATCATTGCGCAATACTATCAGCTGATACGCCTTGGCTTCGAGGTATGCGTCGTCAGCCTTCATTTTTCCTCACTCATTTGCAAACTGCAGAGAGTAAGAGTAGAAGATATATGAATGAATCATGAATGGTCGATGTTTTGGTGTTGACTTTTGTCAAACCACATGACAGGGGTACAAGCATATCATGGAGAACTGCAAGCTGAACGCAGCGGTGCTGAAGGAGGGCATCGACGCCACGGGCCGGTTCGACGTGCTGTCCAAGGCGGACGGCGTGCCGCTGGTGGCCATCAGGCTCAAGGACAGCACCAACTTCAGCGTGTTCGATGTGTCGGAGAACCTGAGGCGGTTCGGGTGGATCGTGCCGGCCTACACCATGCCCGCGGACGCGGAGCACGTGGCCGTCCTCCGCATCGTCATCCGGGAGGACTTCAACCGGAGCCTCGCCCAGCGGCTCCTCGCGGACATCAGCAAGATCCTGGGCGAGCTGGACGCCCACGCTGTCCACGCCGTCAAGGTGTCCACCGCCGCCGGCGAGGGCGCGAAAAAGAGCGCCAAGGACACCGGGAAGGGGATCGCCGAGGCCTGCATGGACCTGGTGAAGAAGAAGAAGAAGGCTGGAGTTTGCTGAAGGGGGCGTGCATGCTTTGCTCGCTGAGACGCTTGGCGGTTTTCTTTCATCACGTCTTATGTTGTATCTATCTATGATTGTTGTGGAGGAGTGCATGTGTGAACTGTCAAGACCTGCCTCCTTATTTTGTACGTACGCGGATTTTGCATTGTTCCCTTTCGGCTCTGCTAGCAATTGGTGCGCTGCACCTGTGGTTCTGTACAGGACACCTCTCGATCGAGGATATGTATCTATTGTTGTTTGCTTATTAGTTGTACTTCTGCCACGAAATGTTTTACGTGTTTGCTTGCAGGAAAGAATAAGTTTTACTCAGCATTTTTCTGGTTGATTGATCATCTATCAAAGAATATCATGTATCTGTTAGTACAAACACTTCTGCTTCGGTACAACCCTAAATACACCGGAGTTGACCTCTACGCTACACCGGAGCTCTCGGGGTTGCACAGGTGATGCTAATGCCCCGCTCTACGTCTGCTGTTCCGCTGCCGCCGGAGCAGAGCCGAGTTGTCGACCCCGACGGTCCTTGCCTCCCAAAGCTCCACAGCCTCTTCAGCAACCCCGGAGACTTGGACGCGTCGCGCGGGGTCCCCGACACCATCCTTGACTCCGGAACGTCGATCATTCGCCGGCACCGGCGGTACGGAAGGGAGGCTCGTCGACCTCGACGTGGATGCGTCGGGCTTGCTGACGACGGTGACCCGGCAGAGCGGGCAGGTGGAGTGGGATGCCAGCCACGTGTCGACGCACTGGGCGTGGAACCCGTGGCCGCACCGGGGCAGGAACCTCGCCTCCTCCCGGTCCTCGAGACCGGCCAGGCACACCGCGCACTCCACCACCCCGACGTCGTCCGCCGAGGCCGCGCGGTATACCGTGACCGGTAGCGACCGCAGCAGCTCCGGGTCGACGCCCCTCGGAGCCGCCGCCAACTCTGCGCCCCGCGCCCGCTGCCGACGACCGCTTGGCGCCGGTGCCTCGGGCTCGGCGACGCCGGTGCTGAAGTAGTAGTAGTGGAGGAAGATGAGCGCGAGGGCGAACGTCAGGAACAGAAGGAAGATGGACGCCATGGTGAGTATCCCGCCGGCCGACACGGTCGGCGCGGCCGCGGAGACCGCCCAGCGTGACGACGACGAGTCCATGGCGGCCCTGTGGTCGGTGTCTCGTACCAGGTCTCGGTCATTAGTTATTCCGTGTGACTTGGCGAGTCTCGTGCCCGTATAGGTATGCATGCGGAGGGAGTGTTCCAGTCGAGTGAAGAGGTCAGTGACGTCGACATGGATGAAGCAGGGGAGAAAGAAGCTGGAAGCGGGCATGCGGATGCGGGCGCGCGCTCTCGATCGGTCTTGATGAGGTCGTTATGCCAAATGAGTGGACGATGCCTACCAGAGGACCTCGTCCAAGTTGAAAGTGTTGTCTGATTCATTTCAAGCCAAGCCGCATCATCCTCTTTCTTGCATAAGGCAAAATGTAACGGGTTTCAAACTATTTTTTGTAGTCTTGGTTTATTTGCTTCAGCAAGTCTTGGTTACTGTGCATGACGTCTTGTCCAGTAATTCTGCCTGTGTTACATTTAGAGATGCTAGAGAGATGAGACAGAGGAGATGTGGGAACAAATCCAAGAGTTGTGAGATGTGTGATTTTGAATGGGGATAGGGACAAATGTGTGTGGACCCTGAATGAATCTGGTGTTTTTCTATGCAGACTTTGTACACATCTGCTTCGGTACACCCCTCTAAACACAAGGACGGCCGAGATTAGCCCATAACCCTTCATAAAAAAAGGGCAGGATGGTCTTATTTTAAAAAAGTCTTCCCCCACCCGTCGGGGGTACAGGCGGCGTGTACGTACAGTACGAACTCCCCGTACGCGCGTCGCGTCGCGCAGGGCAGGAGTGCGAGGCGGGTGCGGTCCCCGAGGCGCCATTAATGCCGGCGTTACGCCGGCCCCCGGCCTCCCCCCGCCCACCGGCTATAAAATCCCCCCCGGCCGCCCTCCCCGGCCACACAACTTCTCTCCCGCCCTCCCCCGCCGCCCCACCAGATGATGAACAACTCCGGCGCCGGAAGCAGCCGGGGACGCGACGCGGCTCCCGCCGGCTCTTGGCCGTCAAGCCTCAGCGTGCCGCAGGCCGAGGAGCTCGGCCGGTACGGCATACTGGTGCCGCCGGCATCCCGCCTGCCGCAGGGGTGGCACATCACCGCCGACGGCTACGCGGTGGAGGGCCCCGCCGCCCCCCGTGAGGACCGACGACGGCATCCCGGCGGCCCGTGGAACGCCCGGGGCCACCGTCAGTTTTGGGACGGGCGCGACTTCGAGGCCGTCCTCAACAAGCACCGGCGGAGGGACACACGCGTCGACGCACCGGCGGTGCGCGTCGGGCCCCGCGCGCCCCCACCCATTCCAGCGGCGCGTGTCGGCCGCCGCGCGCCCCCATAGACTCGTCAGAGGTCCAGATCCCGCCGGAACTGGCGGCGCTGAGAGAGGCGGGCGACCCCGAGTGACAGTGTCCTAGACTAGGGGGTACTCACCGTCCTAGACTAGGGGGTACTCACCATGTCGTCTCCCGGCCAGGAGGGCCGGGCCGAGGACCCTCGTGGCGGTTCATTAGCAGGCCACTTGGAGCGGCCCATGACGCATACGAGGAAGATTCCACAAGGCTTGGCATACAAGCCGAGGACTTCTCTCCACCGACGTAGCCGACTAGGACTCCTGTTATCCTAGGCCTCCGGTGCATTATATGAACCGAGGCTGGGCTAGTCGATAGAACATTGAAACTTAGACACACTCGATCTCGAGGTAGATCAACCTATACTCGATACTTCCACAATCAATACAATCAAAGCATGACGTAGGGTATTATCTCTTCGAAAGGGCCCGAACCTAGGTAAACAATGTGTCCCTTTGTTCCTGTTACCATCGTGCCAAGACTACCAGATCGGGATCTCCTACCCGAGATCTGCTGGATTTAGATCCATCATTGGTGGCCCATACAGGTCCCTCTGCGTACTCGCAGCTGTGCGATGGGAGATCAGATCGATTCCGGCACGATCTACGCGCCAGAACGATTCTTCATCTTCGGCATCGGCATCTTCGTCGTCGACTCGACTGGTCACCTCGGCTAGGCCGAGGACTACGCCCGAGGTCGGATCGTTAAGATCGTACGGGTGTCTTTATCAACATCGACTTCGATCTCAACCTAGGTCATGCAAAAATTCGTCCATGGAGCTTGGGGGCTCTACATCAACTTTACCCTCGCGCGATCGTGCAGTTATTTCTGGACAGCGGAATCATTTTTGACCTCCCTGCCTCCTCGAGCATCGCTTTGACGATTCCTCGGAGGAATTGTGCGGAATTGAGTCTACAACAACCCCGTAAAATTTCATCGTGTTCCGATGGAGGAATCTCCGGGAATCACCGATATACCGAGGCCCTGACGGATCTGGGCGGAAATCCACGCAAGTTTGGGACGAGGAGTCCAGCAGCCAGCTCGGACATCCCTTGGAAGATCCAACCGTTCATATGCTGCGGAATTTCCTTTTGAACAACCCCTCAAAATTTGAGGACGATCCGACAGTGCAAACTCTGGGACGAGTCCGAAGAGTGCGTCAATTCTCGAATCTATTTTTTGCGCGAAAACGAATCCGACCCGAGTTCATCTTTTTCATGAACGGGTTACCGGACGTCCTTTCTGGAGGAATTTTATTTCTAGGGTATTGTGTTTTGATCTGAAACACGTGCCTATAATTTTGAGCCTTTTTCAAGGTGCTCTTCACCGTCGTGCCGGTGTCAAACCGGTCCGACCATGTTGCTCCATGGATGCCGACCTGCCTCAGCCGCGCCGTCGCTTCATCGGACCGACGTCAACCACGTCGCCTCGCGGTGCCGAGGAGGAGTTCGGCATCGCCGAGACCACATCGCCGCTCCATGGAGTGCGCAGGCCGGGCGCGCAGGCATCGCCGCACCATCACTTCATCAAGCCGACGCCGACTGCGTCACGGATTCCGACCTGCGTCGGTATTGCCGCGCAATCGCTTCATCAAGACGACGTCTACCATGCTGACTTGCTCCATCATATCGGCTGACGTGGGGGCTCCGACGTCACCTCATCGACATGCTCCGTCACCTTGGCTGGGCCAGGGGCTTTGCCATCGCTTCATCGACCTGCTCCGAGGGCTCCAGTGTCAACGCGCCGACCTACTGAGTCACCTCGGCTGGACCGGGAGCTTCGCCTTGGCACATCGGCTGTGCTGTGTCGCCACTTCGTCGAACCGAGATCTTCGCTCTACCACATCGGATCGGCTTGGGGGCTGGGACCTCGGCCAGCCCGAGGACTACGCACCATGTCGGATCTGTCAGAGATCGATGGGCGTCTTCGTCCCGCCGCAAGCTCGGACCACGCCATCAACGCCAGGAACATAAAAACAGCTAAGTCACTTTCATGCTAATTTTTTTTCAATTTTCAATTTTTGTTCGGTTCAACCAAGCATTAAATTTGTGTAGAATAAAAATGTTGTTCTAAAACACTTTCTTTACCCAAGTCACCTGTGGGCTCTTAAACTTATATGTGTCATTTTTTAAGCGTTTTCTTCTTAGTCGTTGCAAAGTCTTTTTTTTGGCTCGACTTCACGGTCAAATAGCCGGGATAACCTGGCTTCTCTATATGCCGCTCGAGTTTACTTAGATAAATTGGCCTGAGAAACACTCTGTATGCGCCTTCGGGGCAAGGAGGTTGAAACCGAAGACTGGCCCACTCGAAGCCTGGAGATCGGATGTATCATGTTAAAGCACGACGGAAGCACAAATTAATTTTAAGACCAATTTCGGATTGGCACCAAAAAACTTGACTTAATTCAAATGTAAAGATTTTACGTAAGTTTTTTGGTTTTTCGAGCTTATGACACTTTTAACTTATTTGTGTCCTTTTTTTTCAGGAGGCAGGACATCCTCTTGACCGAGGTGTACTGCGTATTATTCTGCTCGGGAAAGATCTTTTCCGACCCGCAGTTCGGCATTTTCCCTGCCGAGCTGCACCTCGGCTATGACGAGACAAATACGTCGGCTGAACAAGTTCCCGAGGAGATACGATCCTAGGGTCGGCCATGTTGCCCAATCCAAGTCTCGGGGCTACTGCATTGACGATTCAATGCAGAAAACTCAAAGTGCAATACGGTTTCCGAAGAGATTGCGATCCTCAGGTCGATCGCGGCACCCGACCTGAGTCTCGGGGGCTATTGCACACCGCGTTTCTGTTTCTAAAGTATGCTGCCGAGCAAGGATTTGATCCTCAGGCCGATTTCGTGAATCGACCTGAGTCTCAGGGGCTACTGGGATCAACGGTTTTATATTTTCCTTCAGGTGCATCCCGGATTTTAGGCCGGCACACACCTTGAGGGCTACTGGCTATACATCTCGGCAGAGAATAAATTGCGCCAATCGGAAATATTCCGCGAAGAACCGGCTTGGAGTAAAAAAAATTCCCACGGAGGCCGGCCATCTACGTCGACAACTCAAAACCGAGGTGGTGCACCACTTCGGATGCAGTCCAGTGTTGGAACTCGGCTGCAAGAAAACACTTTTACCCGAGGTGTGGCGTGAAAATAACAAGGCATTTGACAAAGGCCGAGAACTTAAAGGGGCTCCTCGGATGCCCGACATGTGAACTCTTCGGATACACCTCGGCGATCCTTGAGATCGGAGATGGAAAGATTTGTTGAACCAGCTTTCAAGACCGGCGACCGAAGATGAGAAATAGTTCGGAAGAACCGAGGAGCGTTCCCAACTTAAGGACCAGTTCAGGGGCTACTAATGGTGTCCTGGACTAGGGGGTACTCACCATGTCGTCTCCCGACCAGGAGGGTCGGGCCGAGGACCCCCGTGGTGGTTCATTAGCAGGCCACTTGGAGCGGCCCATGACGCATACGAGGAAGATTCCACAAGACTTGGCATACAAGCCGAGGACTTCTCTCCACCGACGTAGCTGACTAGGACTCCTGTTATCCTAGGCCTCCAGTGCATTATATAAACTGAGGCTGGGCTAGTCGATAGAACATTGAAACTTAGACACACTCGATCTCGAGTTAGATCAACATGTACTCGATACTTCCACAATCAATACAATCAAAGCATGACGTATGGTATTACCTCTTCGAAAGGGCCCGAACCTGGGTAAACACTGTGTCCCCGTGTTCATGTTACCATCGTGCCAAGACTACTAGATCGATACCCCCTACCCGAGATCTGCTGGATTTAGATCCATCACCGAGGACACGCCGGGGCTGTTGCGCGCGATCCGCGTCTTGGCGACGGCGCCGAGTTGGGTTCCAGCAGCGGAGCTCAGAGACCCGGAGGACCCGGCGGACGAGCCGGGGTACATGGCCGCCATCCGCGAGTCGATGCAGGCGGCCGACAACGGGCTCGCGTTCCTCGACGACATCGGTGACGACTACGACGACGACGACGGTGCCGAAGACGGCGGCGGCGGCGAGGCGGACGTCATCGACCTCGGCGGCAGCGACGATGACATAGTTTAGGGTTTATTTTTGAATTTTAAATTTCGTTCAAAAACGATGTAAAATATCCAAAATTTTGAATGAAATTTAAGTTGTTTGAATGAATTATGAATGATTTCAATGAGTTATGAGTTGTTTGAATGAAATTTTTATTTATTTGAATAAATTTTGAAATTTGTGAAACTAAAAAGAAAATGAAAAAATAAAAAAAAGCCCGTCCCGTCACTGGGCCGAGCTAGGCGTAATCGGCCCATCCTGATCAAGCCCAAGGGCGAAAGAGACATGCCTTTTGGCCGCATAACAGCCCAACATCGGGGTCCCACAGGGCAGCGACGGAACCAGTCTGTTTACTTAGAGGAGTTCGAGGGCTAATGCGGACGCGGCTATTTAAACTCTCACCCCCGCCCGTGCAGGCGCGCGCTGCGCGCGCTTGGGCCGGCCCAACAGGCGCCCGACGGGGGCGATGCAGTGGGCGAGTTGGGCCAAGGCCGCAGCGATTTTTTTCTTTTTTCTATTTTTTCTTTTTCCCTCACTTTTTCGTTATTTCATTTTTCTCCTTTTTTAAGTTTATTTTTCTTTTTGATACTTGTTAAAAAAATTGAAATATTGTTCAGAATACCAAAAAATGTTATTGTTTTCAAATTTTGTTCACAATTTTAAAAAATATTTATGAATTTTGAAAAATGTCCACGTTTTCAAAAAATTTCTTCACAAATTTAAGAAATGTTCATGTTTCAAAAAATGTTGAGAAATTTTTAAAAAAGTCCGTGGTTTCAAATTTGTGTTCACAACTTTCATCAACTGTTGGGAATTTGTTAACAATTTTTAAAAAATTGTTCATGTTTTTAAAAATTTCATAAACAATTTGAAATTCCAAAATTGTTGAAAAATTTCAAAAAATGGTTAGGACATAAGAAAATGTTCATGTTGATTCATAATTGTGAAAATTTCATATTTGAAATAATAGAAGCATTCAAATTAGAAAAAGCTACGTGCTCACGGATGCACCTGTCTGGGCTAGTGAGGAATGACCCCAACTTTTGCCACCAAGGGGGCATGCCCATGGTAGGCATACATGTCTGGTTTGAATGACTTTTGACACAATTTACACGTTGCGAGACGTCCGGCCATTCATCGGCTTTTTTTCACCGAGAAAACTCCAAAAAATGCAAAACTTGTCGAAAACCAAAACAACTTGGCATGGTGCCTTGAATTGGTCATACAAGGTCATGAAAAAAATTGGGGCCATTTCACGGATGTCGACAAACGACGTGCTCACAAACGGACCCTTCTGGCCTACCCGAACACCCTCTGTTGAACATGGTCTTTTTTTGGACATGTGAGGAATGACCCCAACTTTTGTCACCAAGGGGGCATGCCCATGGTAGGCATCCATGCCTGGTTTGAACGACTTTCGACACCGTTTGCACGTTGCGACACGTCCGGCCATTTATCGGCCTTTTTTCACCGAGAAAACTCCAGAAAATGCAAAACTTGTTGAAAACCAAAATAACTTGCATGGTGCCTTAAATTGGTCATACAAGGTCATGAAAAAAATAGGGCCATTTCACGGATGTCGAAAAACGACGTGCTCACAAACGGACCCTTCTGGCCTACCCGAACAGCCTCTGTTGCACATGATCTTTTTTCGGACATGTGAGGAATGACCCCAATTTTGCCACCAAGGGGGCATACCCATGGTAGGCATCCATGCCTGGTTTGAATGACTTTCGACACCGTTTGCACGTTGCGACACATCCGGCCATTTATCGGCCTTTTTTCACCGAGAAAACTTCAAAAAATGCAAAACTTGTCGAAAACCAAAACCACTTGGTGTGGGGCCTTGAATTGGTCATACAAGGTCATGAAAAAAAATTGGGGCCATTTCACGGATGTTGAACAATAAAATAAATAATAAAGAGAAAAATGTTATTTTAAGTTATTAACATAAATAATAAAGACAAAAAAATAAAAGATATATTTTTAAGAAAAATATATTTAAAATCATAATTTAAAATAGCAACTTAAAACTGTTATTTTAACTTATTAACGTAAATAATAAAGACGTAAGGAAAAAATTAAAACAATTAATGAAATTATTTTTAAAAAGGAAAAACCGCCGGCGGCCTTGGGCCCAACCGCGCGTCGCATCACGGCGGCTATTGGGCCGGCCCAACCGCACACCTCATCCCGTGATGTGATGTAGTCGGTTAGCGCCGACTGCATGTGCACACGTAAAGTTCATTAAGGCTATTTTTCGGGCGCCGCCGCCGCCATCTACACGCTGACCGCCGCGACCGCGACTAACCCGACGTAGGCCACTGCCGCCGCCGCCAGCGAGGGAGACTGCCACGCAGGCCGGCCGTCGCCCCCCGTGGCCTACCTGACGTAGGCCGCTCCCCTGTGACCTACCCGACGTAGGCCGCCGCACCCTAACCTACCCCCGACGTACGCCGCCGGTCTGCGGTTTTCGGCTGTGAACATCGGGTCGTCGCAAGGTATTCTCTCCATTCGTCGCGGCCTCTTTTGGTGCACTTCCGTTTAGTGTTGTGTAATAAGACCTAATTAGTGTAATTTTTTTCGTATAGTATGAAAGAGTATGGAGAAATTTTTTTGCTCGGTCGAAAAGTGGTGCAATCTTGTAGACAAATTTACATCTCGACACGTTTACGGCTTTCCTGTACGAATTTGCAAGTTATGTTGCAAATTCCTAGGGTGAAGATAAACTTACTGAAATTTATGATCAAAACATACGACGAAAAAACCAGCAGATTTATTTTACAACCCAAGAATGGTGAGATATCTGTTCGTCCAAGGATGTGTTAACAATATTTGGGTTACAAAATGATGGTGTCGATGTCATCTCTACACTAGTAATTGTTGAGAACGACGTAAAGAAGCTTGTACCATCTCACTTTATGAATAAAAAATCTGGTCAAATAGTGATAGATGATTTGATCAAAAATATTATTGAAAGTGGAACCTATGACGACGACTTTGTCCGAAAGGCTGTATTGGTGCTTATTGGTACAGTTATAGCACCATACTCCACCAAGTTTGTGCCATTGAGATACTACAAATTGATGGAAGATGTTGAGCTTATAAAGTCATACAATTGGAACAATTTTACGTTACGAGTTTGCATGGATGGCATTAAAGCGACGAATCAAAACGTTCAGAGATTTGAATGGCCGAAGGGAAACTTGGCGCTCATACAGGTAAACCTCAATATTTAATTATATTGTTTTGCACTTCGAGTATGTGTTGAACTCATTTGAATGATTTTTTTGCAGTACATCTACTGGGAAAAGGTGCAACCAATATCTCTTGAAACATTTGATCCATTGACGCGTCAGTTCCCACTCATGCTAAATTTGCATGAATTAGAAGCTGAAAAGAGAGACGACTATGACACCTTGAACGGACATGGTCATGGAAAGGTAAATAATCAAGACTAGTCGGTATTAGTTGCATCTATTAATCATTTAGTGTTTTGTGTATTTGATTGATTTTCTTCTTAAATCCGCAGATTGATGATTTCATTACCGAAGAGTATAGGTACGCTCAGCTAGCACAGGAAGGGATTGTACTTGAGGAAAAATCAAAGTCGACGAAACGCAAATGTGGCAGTAGTAATAAAAAGTCACGTAAGTCAGAGGCTTCACCTAGCTTGGACCGTCTGATGGAGCGTGTGATGAACAGCATTAAGCATCTTCAAAAGTCTTATTCCTGGCAGATGTGCAGAGGTAACGCACGTGTTGTTTCATTTTGTATCGTCTATTTGCACATGTCTTGTATGGGTTGCATTTGTCCTTGCAGAAAGTCATCGAAAGGTTGAACAAACAAGCTGTCATTTATAAACCATGTAAGGCAGAAAATTCTGACATCTGTGCTGATGTGGAGGAAAGTGAACAGAGAAACAAGAGTCTTTTTTCCAGAAAAAGAATTTCAGGAATGTAACGATAGCGCTTCCTTTGATGCACCTAAGGAGGAGAATATTGAAGCATCTTTTACAGGTGTGAAGCTAAAGGAGGTGCTCTTTGATGATGCAGCTTTACCAACACCTACACCGGTCAAAGGTGATGCATCAGATCCTTACGTTATTCTTGAAAATGGAAATTCCCCAGCGTCATCCTCTTCTGTACCAACAAAAGACTTTTCATCTTTAAGCCGAACGCCGCAAAATGGAAATGTTCTATCCGGCGAATCTAGCGCCGCAGTATCTCCATCACATTCACAGGAAACTTTTGATAGTTTGAGAACTATGTGCCGGAAAGTGAGGGAGAGTGCCAGTGAGGTGGATGAGAATAAGGAAGAGGATGATGGGAAGGGCAAGCGACACCCTTCAAGATTTCTTCAGTCCCCTTACGATCAGGACACTCGCCGCAAACGTGTTAAAAAGAGTAAGTTGCATCGAAAATGCTGTTTGGAGGCCGAGATCCATGGTGCTCTTTATCATGCGTATCAGTCTTTGTAGCGATCAAGCACAGCGCCGTATTACTGTCGCGTATGTCATCCTCCAGCTATTTACAAGCCACCTTATTTCTCCTTTATCAACAGTGATATCCCATATGAACCACGACGTCTGCCCCCTCTACCACTGACCACACCTCAAGTCCACGGACAGTGTTATTTAATTGCGAGATCAATCCAGCCAAGACAACTATCATCCCACTCACAACAGCTCGGCGCCATTATTACACCTTCATTATTTTTTGAGTTAATTTTATCTGTGCAAACTAGAGCTTGTCTCCACTGTTTACCCTGCTGACTTTTCCCATTTTACTTAATGGATAAGATACCCCCATGGTGATGTTCGCTTGTATAACGATCATGTACGAGTCATTCAGCATTTGCAAAAAAAAAAAAAAAAAAAAACGTTCGGAAAATCACATGGATCAAATGCGCATCGAACTACTAAATTTTTTTAAGGACGATATAAGAAATGTTCTATATTCAACATACAATCCGTTTATCCGAAAATGTCATTCTCCCGCAAAACACATTAGTTAGCAAAAATGTCATGTTTGTTTTGATCTTAATACCTTTTTCATGGCTTTGATCTGTGATAAAGTTCTAAAAGATTATATATATACGCACTCAACATCATTATCCAATGATACTCCGTCAAATCCGGGGCACATTTGCCACCGAACCAAAATTATCGCTTCCATGTGCTCCCACCATGTTATGTCTCATGGCTGAAGCATCCTTCCCCTCCCGATCACCAACACCCCCTGAAGGGGAACGCAGCAGAAAACAAAAATTTTCCGACCTACGCACCAGCCCAGGACCACTATGGAGACTGCATACAAGGTTTGATCATTATCGTTACCGACTCGTAGCGCAGCGGAAATAGAGTCGATGACGATTGGCGGTGCAGATCCCCGCAGCTAGGATTTTACAACCTCCCAACCGCGAGGATGTATACCCTCATCTGCCCCGCGGACAGCCCTCCGGGAGGCGGTCACACAGTCCCCCGGACGGTGTCGCGGACAGCCCTTCGGGAGGACCTCCGAAACTCGGACTGTCACTCGGACAGCCCTTCGGGAGGACCTCCAAAACTCGGACGGTCACACGGACAGCCCTTCGGGAGGCACTCTCGAACTAAGACCGAAACTACGATCTCTCTACAGAGTTGCACACATACGGTGTCATCTATCCGGCAGGGCTTCGCCGTCCAGAACTAGTTCCTGCCGGAACCCAGACAGCCTTTCGGCTCTACGAAACTATTTCGCTGGGAGGGAGAGAAGAATGCCATATCATGCATGGCTATGTGTATGCGAGCAAGAGTGTGTCTTATGGCAGCCCACACACCTCCTATTTATAGGAAACCCAAGGGGTAGGGTGGTTTTACAAGAAGACCCAAAACCCACATGGAAAGAAGTCCTTCCCAAGGACCTAAAAGGTGAAACCAAGGAACAAGGGGGACTCCATGAAGGAGTCCACCATGTGGCCGGCCACACCCTCATGTGGGGCCCCAAAATTGGCCCCTATCCATCCATGTCATCCCCAAGATCTTTTGGAGCAAAGCCCCAAAAGGTGGCTTTCCAAAAATATCCCAAAAAGCACTTTCACTATTCACGACGACATTTTTCAGCGTCTGATCGAACTGAAAATATTCATGTGGGCTTAGAACAATTCTAGTACCCACCAAAAAAATTTTCAACGCGAGCCGGAACAATTCCGGTTTAGTGATTTCATCTGCGAAAAGCATCTGAAGCGGTTTCGGCAGCTCCGGAACATTTCCGGTTTTCATCCCGGAAAATTCCAGAAAGTTTCCAGAATGATTCTGGCACCCTCCAAGAATTATCAGGCATGTGCCAAAACCAATTTGACTTTATGGTATCCTCTGAAACAACTTTTCAGTTTCACCGGAACTCATCCGGTGACCTCTCTGCGGAACTTTTCCGCTGTCCGAAACTTTTCCGGCGTCCGAAACTTTTTCGGTGATTTTCTCTCAGACTCCCTGTCTAGTATTCAGCAGATAGATGACCCTTAAGCGTGTGACCCTATAGGTTCGGTGAAGCATAGACATGACCCGGAACCCCTTCCGATCAATGATCAACATCGGAGCCGTGGACACCCATATCGATCCCTATACCCACACGAATAAATATTCGAGTGAACCACCAGTTGCCGTGAGCTATTCCTGTTGCTTCGCGATATGTTACAATTACCCGAGGTGAGAAACATCGGCATCCTCGTGGATCAACACTTGTCCACAATGCCAGTTACCTCGTTGCCGGTATTGTTCTCTTTTCTCGTTCCCGTGTTCCGGCATCCCTGTGATCAAATCACCCTGTGTCTGGCCAGACGATGATGGATACCGTAACACCGAGAGGGCCCAGAGATATCTCTCCATCGTCGGAGGAGCAAATCCCAATCTTGAGCTATCAAGTCCCTTGACATACTTTTCCATGAACCCGTAAGCCGCCGTAATAGCCACCCATTTACGGATGACGTTTAACAAACCCCAAAGTTCATGAAGCAAGCATGAAGAAACTCGACACTCTCATGGTCTAAGGAATTATGCAAACATTAACTTCTCTGTGTTATTAACCATAAACTTATGACGAATGTATCTCATAGCATAACATCAATCGGGTCGATTCAACACAAGTGTTCTACCAACAATTGTGCCCTCAAAATTGCCGGCATAGCCATGCCCATGATCAGGAAAACAGGATCATCATGCAATATTTGAGCCAGTCATAGAGGCTTGACTAGGAATACATTTTACCGTTTATTATCCCACACGTGCATATGAGTCTTCCTCCGAGCCTCGTGGTTATTGTAGACTCGAGAACCATAGCAGTTATAGCATGGAACATAAACCTAATTATGAACAGGGAGATAATCAATAACATTTATTATTGCCTCTAGGGCATATCTCCTACAGACTCCCACTTGAACTAGAGTCAATAATCTAGTCAATGCTAATGCACTTTACACCTATGGCATACTGGTGTAAAATATGCTTCGCATGTGGTATAGCCTGATGTCCAACGGATCTGACGACTTCAGCTCTGTGTGTAACTTTGCATATCCTTGCGTTTTCACGCTTTCACAAAATTCATATTTTGTCTAGACTTGGCCTTGCATATGTGTGAATCATTGGTCGAAACCTGATTCCTCAGACTGAGCTATGGAGCAACTATCTGCAATAGTGTCCCATAGACCAAAGTCATCTTGGAACCATACTAAGTTCATGAATGAACTATATGATTCAACAACTTCTTTGTCGCTTCTTAAGCATCAACATATTTAGCCTTTGTTATAGAATTCGCCACAGTATCTTGTTTGGAACAATTTCCAACTACCGTGCCACCATATTGTGTATCACACAAAACCCTCAATTTAAATCGAAAATCGCATGGAGCATTGATGAAGACTGTATCGATGTAATCACTTACAACGAGCACTTCATAATCTCTACTTGCGAGAAAACATGTCATCAGCACTACTCTTAGCACTTAATGACATCTTTCACTGTTGTCCCATGATCAGTACTTTGATCACTATGGTATCTATACTCGCAACAACTTTGGAGTATTGGACATATCTGTTTGTTTTTACATACCATGGAATACATGATTAATCCAAACACAAGAGTGTGTGGAATCTCCATCATGTATTTTACTCATCAGTGTTTTGGGACACCGAGTCTTGCAAAAACTCTTTCCATGTGACTTCGGCAAGAATCACTCCTTGGCGTTTTAAATGCTAAAAGGTTTTAGCATCTTGTCAATATGTATTCATTGCTTAGCCCCATTAGGTAAATCTATCTCCATAGATCATCATGCCTAATATTGAGGCTATTTAGCCTAAGCACTTCATTGAAAAACTATTTTCAAATGAAGTCCTAATTCGTGTCAAGAAATTTATTTCCAATTAACAATGTGTTAAGTACACAAGGTTTTTAGAAATATTATTATGCTCCCACTTACTTTCTTGAATCACAAGCATCTTCGATACCCATTTGATGAAGTCAAACCCCCTTGACCATTTCATCAAAAACGAAGATTCCAACTCCACTTTGCTCTCTTCTGTCCATCGCTGGAACTCTAAAGTTTGCATACTTACTAGCATCCTCTGGATCGACAAATTACTTTGGACTGTATCACATACAAGTCCTAGGTTTCATTTCCATCAGATGGAAATCTTTTTGTCATCCATGTTTCATATCTCATGATTGAAATATGTATTAATTGCTAGTTCAACCTGAACCGACTTTAAGCATCGCTACGGTGAGACAATCTCATTGTAGTCAACTCCTTGAACTTGTTATTGCAACAAGTCGAGCTTTATGGATAAAACATTTTATCCGTATCAGTTTTTAGTTCCATAAATATTCGTTAGACTCTAAGTCTTCCGAAAGGTGTATCAAGATTTTAATCTCGAATCACTTATATGGAAACTATCTCGGATTGTATTGGCATTTAGCCAATTCCGGAGTCAGGGCCCATCAACGCTTCCTTGTGTATCGTAGGTATACTGTTGTCTAACAACAATATCTCGTATGCGCACCTGAGAGGTTTGCACGAGTTTTTCCTACGCGGTTCAGCTGCAAGTTCGACCGAAGTCCATACATCTCATGTAGAGGCTTCCGTATCAGTCGCAGTAGGAAACTCCGGAATCACTTCCAAGGTTCCTTTCCTTTGACCTGATGACAAAGATACTGGTTATCTCGTCGAGTTGCACTGTCCTCCCACTCTCCTTTTGTAAGAACTATTCTCTTTAAAAGCATACCGTTTTGTGGCAAAAAACCTTTGCCTCGGTATAGTGGTGGGGGAATACCCAATGACTTGGGATAACCTTACAAAGTAGCACTTGTCTGATTTGGAATAGGTTTGTAACCTTTTACACAAGCCCCATATTCCAAATGTTAAGAAAAGATATAACATGGTTGGGCGTACCATACCATGACGTCTTTTCAACAGACCCGATGGAGCTCTTTTCAGTGTAAAAGCCGCAGTCTCTAAAGCATCACTTTAAAAGTGATAATGGCAAATCTATTTATGTCATCTTTGATCTTACCATGTCATAAATGGTTCGATTACATCTACACGGACTCTCCACTTGCAGTGGTGTTCCGGGAGGTGCAAGTTATGAAACCCCTTTCACAACTCATCAGACATTCGCTAAACTTGTAACTTAAATATTCCTTTCTGCAATCGAATTGTAGAAACACAATTTTCTTGTTACAACAACTTCTACTTCATTTTTGAAAACCTTCTGAATGAATTCAAAAGATCTAGACTTACGTCTCAACAAGTAAATATCCATATATCTACTTGAGTCATTTCTGAAGACAGATAAATCCACTACTTGCAACAACATTTATTGGACTACACACATCATAATGTATGATTACCAATATGTTCTTTGCTCGTTCCTTATGGCCTGTGAATGGTATTTCAGTCACTTTACCTTTCAGAGGAAAGTTGCAAGTGTCAGATGATTCAAAATCAAACGACTTCAAAATCCATCATAATGGAATTTTCCATGCGGGTTTCTCCAATGTGACCAAATGCAGTGCCACACTTGTGTGGTATTCTTTTAGTCTTGCGACATTTAGCGTCAGTGTTATGGATGTATCATATTTGCATCAATATTCATAGCATACATCCCATCCTGTATGGAAGCATGGCCCTTCATGTTATTCATAACACCGAACATCAAAAGTTCTCTTATGAATAACCTTCTTGCAAAATACCTTATGCAAAGGGCTAGAGTGTATGAAACTCTAAATGAATTATGAAAACAAACCCAGAGGTAATGTATTATTATCAATATTCATAACATACATCTCATTCATAATGAAAGTATGGCCCTTATGTTATTCATAACACCGAACATCAAAAGTTCTCTTATGAACAACCTTCTTGCAAGATACCTTATGCAAAGGGCTAGAGTGTATAACTCTAAAATGAATTATGAAAGTAAATACATAGGGAATACACCGATGGAAGGCATAGTAACATTTACTATGTTCCCTGCGTGTATCTAAACCTCATTCCTGGCTAGTCTCTCAGGCCATAGTAGTTCTTACATCGAGTTGCAACAGAATGCAATCGAGCGGGTATCTTTGTGATTAACTCACAATACCCAAGAATTAGTGATTAACATGTTTAACCATAATTCCCAAGAACTATATCTTTGACCAGCCTTCTATACATCAAAAAACCTGTATGACATTCATACACGAGCTGGATATTCCAGTCTTCTATCCTTTTGCCATTATACTTCTAACAGTTTAACTTTTAGTATTTCTCCTACTCTCAGAAGAAGCACCCAACTTAAGAGTGGCGTTAGCCCCGGATTTCCTAGGCGTGAAAGTTTCACTAACACCCTTCGGATACTTCCTTTCTCTTTAAGTTGTTGTTTTATTCACCATCATCATATGACAGGCGTTCTTCTGGATCCCTCTCTTATCAGTCAAATGCCCAGTAAACACTTTTACTAATAGTTTGCAAACAAACATGGCTTTAGATATCTCATATCTTTCAGCCTTTGTTTGTATCTGAAAATTAATTTTCAGTTCCATGAATATCACATAACTATCCCAAAACTTTTGAAGTTCGGGTCTCATGGAAGCAAACATATTTCACTCGACCGTAACGGAATTTTAGCTTTTGGATCGAAGGACGTGAGTCACATGATCCATAGCATTAGCGGGAGAATACCGAAAATATGCGATAGGACAAAGTCCTTCTCGGCACTCTAGAGGACAATCCTCACATTACGTTTACCAACCGTAAAGTTTTAACCAGATATTAAACAGCTATTCAATTTTAATAGGAAAGGTGGAAACGCGAGCCATTCTTCTACAACTATTATGCAAATCACACTTAGACAATGTTCAAAATTAATTGCACTGAGAATTAAACAAGTTAATTCAACAGTGCGCTCCCACTCAAATCAATATCTCTCATAATTGATTGTGAGTGATACAAGACCCACGTATCAATTTTTCGCCATTGGTGTAACACCACTGATGACGAAAATCTCAACCGGTAGGCAAACTTGCCAATCACATCTTCCATGCGACTCTTGTTCATCTTTCGATGCGTGTGTTCCGAGCTCATGACGGTCATGCCTGAACGTCAAGACAACCAAGTGATCTCGCTGCGAGGTCTCAACTCACCCGCCTCACACATCCCTAATCGTTCGTACCCGTGTGACACGGCGCACCCCGAAAAGATAGGTGCCGTGACGGTGCTACACTTGGGAGAACACTAACTACTTGATATTTTTGTGAGAGATCACCCTAATAAATGCGACTACCGCGCAATCAAGAAGGGTGCATCATAAGGGATAAACATCTCAGGCAATTCATAATAGCATGATATGGTATAGCCCTTCCGACGGAGAAGTCTTGTATTTCTTCGTCTTCGGCATTCACGTCGGTATTCACCTTCGCGAAGATTGCCACCACCTTGTCGGTGCACCAGATAATATTGCTATCTCTATAGCTAATAAAATAAGTGCATTACATAAGGTTGACACGCAGGTCATTAAAGTGCAATCATATGGCTCCAGCCATCATGCCGAATCATGACACGCAGGTCATGTTAATCAATTTACATCATATAGTCATCTCATACATAATCAAATTATTATGAACACTGCTATACCACATCACATGCGCATGCAAACCATCCTGCAAAACCAAGTTAGACGCCTCTAATCGGTTCATGCAAAATTTTATTTTATGTGGCTTCTAAGGTTTCGAAACAAACCGAAGCTACCAACGTCCATCATCAAGCATGATAATCCAAGTCGCTAGATTAACATTCCAGGGTGTATGAAACACGAGATAATAAAATATCGAGCCCCATACTAAACTTCGTCATACGCGTGACCCCCGTGCAGATCACATCTGCATTGCCCTTTCGTCTGCAAAATTTCATCTTTCTTTTTAACTACGGTGGAATTCAATGAACTGTTAGCACTTCGTTGATCAATCAGGATCGCGGATTGCCAGAACATTGAAACTCCACCATACTGTTATCAAGATTAGAAATATGCAAATTCGAGGGAAGCAACAAGAACATCGGGTAACAGACTTCATCTGCTACCCGCACAAATAATTTTCAGCAATAGATCTCATCTACTACCTAATTATATTGTGCAACACCCATACATCTCTATGTATTCTAGATCGCAACCTGCATCTACGCATAGCACGGCTCTTGATGCCACTGAAGGGGAACGCAGCAGAAAACAAAAATTTTCCGACCTACGCACCAGCTCAGGACCACTATGGAGACTGCATACAAGGTTTGATCATTATCGTTACCGACTCGTAGCGCAGCGGAAATAGAGTCGATGACGATTGGCGGTGCAGATCCCCGCAGCTAGGATTTTACAACCTCCCAACCGCGAGGATGTATACCCTCATCTGCCCCGCGGACATCCCTCCGGGAGGCGGTCACACAGTCCCCCGGACGGTGTCGCGGACAGCCCTTCGGGAGGACCTCCGAAACTCGGACTGTCACTCGGACAGCCCTTCGGGAGGACCTCCAAAACTCGGACGGTCACACGGACAGCCCTTCGGGAGGCACTCTCGAACTAAGACCGAAACTACGATCTCTCTACAGAGTTGCACACATACGGTGTCATCTATCCGGCAGGGCTTCGCCGTCCAGAACTAGTTCCTGCCGGAACCCAGACAGCCTTTCGGCTCTACGAAACTATTTCGCTGGGAGGGAGAGAAGAATGCCAGATCATGCATGGCTATGTGTATGAGAGCAAGAGTGTGTGTTATGGCAGCCCACACACCTCCTATTTATAGGAAACCCAAGGGGTAGGGTGGTTTTACAAGAAGACCCAAAACCCACATGGAAAGAAGTCCTTCCCAAGGACCTAAAAGGTGAAACCAAGGAACAAGGGGGACTCCATGAAGGAGTCCACCATGTGGCCGGCCACACCCTCATGTGGGGCCCCAAAATTGGCCCCTATCCATCCATGTCATCCCCAAGATCTTTTGGAGCAAAGCCCCAAAAGGTGGCTTTCCAAAAATATCCCAAAAAGCACTTTCACTATTCACGACGACATTTTTCAGCGTCTGATCGAACTGAAAATATTCATGTGGGCTTAGAACAATTCTAGTACCCACCAAAAAAATTTTCAACGCGAGCCGGAACAATTCCGGTTTAGTGATTTCATCTGCGAAAAGCATCTGAAGCGGTTTCGGCAGCTCCGGAACATTTCCGGTTTTCATCCCGGAAAATTCCAGAAAGTTTCCAGAATGATTCTGGCACCCTCCAAGAATTATCAGGCATGTGCCAAAACCAATTTGACTTTATGGTATCCTCTGAAACAACTTTTCAGTTTCACCGGAACTCATCCGGTGACCTCTCTGCGGAACTTTTCCGCTGTCCGAAACTTTTCCGGCGTCCGAAACTTTTTCGGTGATTTTCTCTGAGACTCCCTGTCTAGTATTCAGCAGATAGATGACCCTTAAAGCGTGTGACCCTATAGGTTCGGTGAAGCATAGACATGACCCGGAACCCCTTCCGATCAATGATCAACATCGGAGCCGTGGACACCCATATCGATCCCTATACCCACACGAATAAATATTCGAGTGAACCTCCAGTTGCCGTGAGCTATTCCTGTTGCTTCGCGATATATTACAATTACCCGAGGTGAGAAACATCGGCATCCTCGTGGATCAACACTTGTCCACAATGCCAGTTACCTTGTTGCCGGTATTGTTCTCTTTTCTCGTTCCCGTGTTCCGGCATCCCTGTGATCAAATCACCCTGTGTCTGGCCAGACGATGATGGATACCATAACACCGAGAGGGCCCAGAGATATCTCTCCATCGTCGGAGGAGCAAATCCCAATCTTGAGCTATCAAGTCCCTTGACATACTTTTCCATGAACCCGTAAGCCGCCGTAATAGCCACCCATTTACGGATGACGTTTAACAAACCCCAAAGTTCATGAAGCAAGCATGAAGAAACTCGACACTCTCATGGTCTAAGGAATTATGCAAACATTAACTTCTCTGTGTTATTAACCATAAACTTATGACGAATGTATCTCATAGCATAACATCAATCGGGTCGATTCAACACAAGTGTTCTACCAACAATTGTGCCCTCAAAATTGCCGGCATAGCCATGCCCATGATCAGGAAAACAGGATCATCATGCAATACTTGAGCCAGTCATAGAGGCTTGACTAGGAATACATTTTACCGTTTATTATCCCACACGTGCATATGAGTCTTCCTCCGAGCCTCGTGGTTATTGTAGACTCGAGAACCATAGCAGTTATAGCATGGAACATAAACCTAATTATGAACAGGGAGATAATCAATAACATTTATTATTGCCTCTAGGGCATATCTCCTACACCCCCCCCTACCACCACCACCCTCCCGCCGGCATCTGCTCTAGCACTCGATAAATGCAACAATAAAACGAACAAATCTCAAACCACATACATATCATATTTTCATTTTGTTTTTCTACTTTATATGTAAATTGCATAAAAGAAAAAGGATAATTAATTTTATACCCCTAGTTGTGTCTCACTCGGCAGTTTTACCCCTAGTTTTCAAAAACCCTCGGTTCTGCCCAAGCCATTTCGCTCCTCTTATGCTTTTGCCCTTTGACCGTTTGACCCTCACTTTGAAAACTTCATAACAAATTCATACTAACTAAAAAATACAAATAAGATATCAAAATATTTAGAAAAACATCACCTGTATGTGCATGTCATTTGCATTCATGACAAAAGTGTTGGAAAGTCCCCATTTTAGTTTGAGCTCATATGATCTCAGCATGAATAGTAAAATTTGAAAAAATTGAAAAAAAATTCAAAAAATTCTATTTTTTTTTTTGTGGCAAACATTGACAAATGTTTTGAGTTATTGCAAAGTTTCATCAGGGAATGACATTCATGGAAGTCGTGGCAAAAAAACAAAGTCAGCACTCCAAAATGCTTTTATTTTGGAGCATTGATATTGTTTTTTTTTGCCATGACTTCCACGAATATCATTCCTTGATGAAACTTGGCAAGCACTCAAAACATTGGATAATGTTTGCCACCAAAAAAATTTAGAATGTTTTGAATTTTTTTTCAATTGTTTCAGATTTTACTGTTCATGCTGAGATCATATGAGCTCAAACTGAGATGGAGATTTTCCAACACTTTTGTCATGAATGAAAATGACATGCAGATATAGGTGATGTTTTTCTGAACATTTTGATATCTTATTTGCATTTTTCTGAGTTGGTATGAATTTGCTATGAAGTTTTCAAAGTAACAGTCAAACGGTCAAAGGGCAAAAGCATAAGAGGAGCGAAGTGGCTTGGGCAGAACCGAGGATTTTTGGAAACTAGGGGTAAAACTGCTGAGTGGGACACAACTAGGGGCATAAAATTAATTATCCCAAAAGAAAAGCACTCGCTTAATATCACGAGAACCATATTAAAACAGTGGCACCATCTCTAAAGACCAACACGCGCGGCTTTCAATGCATAATACCATGACATTACAGGCGCGCTGCTTCGTGCTTTGAAACTCACAAACACTTGTACAGAAACAAACATCAAATCATCGACAAATCTTAATTTTGAGCTTTTTGATTTATCTTCTATATTTTTCTTTAAGAAAAAACAAACCTAAACTAAATCAATGGGCATCATTTTAAAATACCTGCACGACCTAATTGAGCATTCTAAAGTATAATCCGCACGACTCCTAATCTAGACGCCACACCATTACAAAGCGTACTAACTGTCGCTTGTAAATCGTCAAACACCACGTGAAATCTCTAACCATATAATGGTGATGCACACGCGGTGCCATACATATAAAATTATTTGACCTCAGCATCACGCCGACCAAAATTTTCATCGATCAACTGACCGTGCACCAAAAACTATCATATAAATTGACTGATTTCAGTTTTCTCAGTACCCACACCCTGACGTGCTAGAATACATTGCAAACCCATTGGCCATTTCCTCCCTCTGATCGTCCCGTAATTAGGGGATTTTATCCATTTTGTCGATGTAGCATGACAGTACATCATATCGAGTATGCGGCTACATTTTCAAACCTGTTGCCATTTCCTTCTTCCGATTGTCCCATAGTTAGGGGACTTAATTCATTTTCTCGCCATAGCATGACAGTACATCATATCAAGCATGCAACTATATTTCAAAAATTAAGAAAATAATAACTCGTCAAGTGTCTCAAACTTTTCATATCTTAAATTAAAATACTTGTTTTGGAATTTTCTGCTTTAGTTCATTTTTTGTTCTCAGATTTTTTCCGTAAAAATAACAATGTCTTATTTTGTTCTCAGAATTTTTTCCAAAAAGCCCATTTACTGGGCCCGTAGCATAACATTAGCCGTCTGAGAGGATCACAAAGTGTCTAGCATCTGCATCTGCAAGCATTGTCTCACTCTGACGAATCCTTTATTTCCTGTCACGCTTAGCATTTAACCCAAGCATCTGCTCCGACACACCGCAGCCATTAGCACAGCTCGCCCACTTGTTCGTGCAAACATCGGAGAGAACGGGTGTCCATGTACAAAGCAAGCACATCAACTCATGGCACCGGTGTATTTCCTCCAGACAGCCAGCGTATTGTACTGCAAAAAGCAGGCTGCACAAATCCCAATGTAACAATGGCTGGACTAGATAACGGGAGCCAGATAGCTCGGCCTCCAAAACGCTCCTCTCAAGTTGCATTTACTATTATTGTAAATGGAGTGGTTATTTATCCGTTGCATTTACTTACCTCGTTGAGATCTAATTGTTGCAGGTCTGTTTGGTCCAAATGACGTTCGGCACGATACAAATGCGTTGACTCCGGAACACATAGAAGCGGCCGTTATTTTTGTTCAAAAACTAGCATCGACCGAGAAACATGCAAGAAATACTGTATTTAAGGTGGAGGAAGACACATGTACGGCACACATGCTTAGAGACATCGTTAACTATGAGTGGTTAGACGGCGCTGTAAGTCTTAGTACTAATTTTGTACTAAATTTGTTTACTATACTGCAGAACAACTAATAACAATAAAGTCGTAATGCTATTTACAGGTCATCAATGCTTATGCGTCACACCTTATGACCCGTGGTTGTGGTGTTGATCGTCACCTAGCGTCTACATGCATGGCGGTCAAAATGGCTATTACAACGAGCTGCAGGAGTGGTTAAATCTAGGAAGACGAAAAAAAACAAGGAATTTGTAATAAATAAGTCGACATGCGTTGCGAGAGTCATGGACGAATTTTTCTCATGAGAAAAGGTATAAACGGTTGCTACTACACAATGCATGAGAGATACATGCTACTATTATTTATTTATTTTTGCTACGTAATAATCTTTATTTACACTTAGATACATTTATGGTATCGTAGGCATATTTTCCTGTCAACTTGAACGAATTGCATTGGATGACCGTTGTCATGCACACCACAAAGAAGGAATTTAAGGTTCTTAATTCAACGGGTAAACTTAGCAAAAGGAATCATAATGTTATTACCACACTGGTAAGCTTATATTTTGGTGTATCTGTTGCCATACAGACATATTGTTAATTTGTAACGCCGTGAATTAAAGGCTATACGTGCTATCTTTTTTTTCAGAGAGCAGAAATTGCAGCAGATATTCGGGAGGCAAACATAGCTGCCAACCTGAATTATCCAGATGTCTCCACATGGCCTATAAGAGAGTACGACATGCCGAGACAAAGAGATGGTGAGTTTATGCTGCAAAATAATATCATATCTGCTTGTACAATGGCCCATTATTTGACCCCGTGCGTTTATACCAGGTGCTCCTGTGGAATATTTGTAGTGCGATGCATGGAACACTGGGACGGAGATGTGTGGACATGTCAAATTTCCCAGGATGAGATTGACAAATCGAGGGAACGTATGCTAGCTGAAATTCTTTATGCAACAAGCAACACGCTGGTCAAGAACAAAATTCTAAACGTCATGCAGAAGCCATAAGTGTTATTCGACGGTGTAGGGTTTTAGTCCCGTAGAAGGTTTCCATACCATGTTAAAGACTGCGTTTTGTTTTTCATTGTAATAACACAAATTACTTTTTTGTGTGCTTTAACTTATTAATGATGAATATATATGTGCGCGCGACCGTTTCAAAAAAACCACCGACGCCCTAAAAATAAATGAAATGAATTTAATAAAAAAAATGACGCCGCCCCAGCGCGCGTCGCCACAGCGCCGGCCCAGCGCGTGTCGCCCAGCGCCGACGCCTCGGGCGCTTAGTGGGCCGGCCCAGCGCGACCGCGTACCGCCTAAGTTTAGTACCACCTCGCCGCGCGAGAGGCGTGTCGACCGGTTTAAATAGCCGTCCGCGCCCCACCACGTCAAGCTCCTCTCAAATAAAACCCCCGTCCTGACGTGGCCGCCCTGTGGGCCTGGTCGCCGCCGCGCGCACGCCGAAAGGCCGTCCCTTGTCGCCCATATGGGCTTGATTCGGGACGGCCAACTAGGATAAGCCTGGCGGCCCAGGCAGGCATATTTTGTTTGTTTTCTGAATTTTCACAAACGACTAAAAATGTCTTCTTTTTTAATTTTGTTTCTAATGTTTTCTCTGTTTGTCCAAACTTACTGAAATTTTCCAGAATGAATATAACGGTACTATGCAATTTTGAGAATTAATTTGAAAATTTCTGAAAACTTCTTATTTCACAGTTTTTTCTAGAAGATTCACACATTAGACCACTCAAACACAAATAGCTTATGTCTCACATCACAGACACATAGAATTTGGAAACCGGTAATGTAAATTAAAACTAGAACACAAGTTCTTTAGGCATACGCCGAGTAACTAGCTGTCTCCCTTCGACGAATGAACATGCATCTCTGTTTCGTCAAAAGAGACTATGTAAATCTCATATCCAACTGATAATGAAATTAAATAATACTAAAAATACTGAAAATCTCCATCGCATTATGGCTGGGAAACAAGGAAACAATGTAAGTTTTGAAACAATGGAGGAGAGTTCAGAGAGAGAACATGACGTGAGAGAGAAACAACAATATGAATGTATGGGGAAAAAGATGGCAGATAAAAGAGAGAGAGAGGAGACTTGCAGCAGCAGCAGCAACGCCTGTGTCAGTGAGAGAGAACAAGCAACAACACTAGTACGCAGCCAGCAGCAGCTAACACTCGCAAGAGAAGAGATAGCGGCGACGGCACAACACGCCTGGGAGCAGCAACATGCCAAGCATTGGGGAAGATAGAGCAGCAGCATAGCGCGCGACGCCCAGGACAATGCATGACCACGGCGGCTGGCCAGTTACACGTACGGGTGAAGGGAGAGAGAGCAGCAGCAAGCCAAATAGGCCATCAGTTCAAGTACGGGAGGAGGACGAGGAAAAAGAGAGACCGGCCAACAGTTCACACACAGGAGGAGATGGAGTGGAGCAGCACAACGCCCGCGGCGTAGAGAGAGAGCACGAGCACACAGTTTTTTAGCATCACTTCTAAACCTTTTGTTTTTTCACTCCTATCTAATCTTCAACAAATTCTCTAGTGGACCTATCATTCTTGTCAAAAGTAATCAACATGAATGATCTCCACCCGTCACCAATTTACTCAAACCATCCACACTCATATGAGCTTTCCATTCAAGATTTCCTGTCCTATCTTCTTCTAAACAAATTGAGAACTTGAACCACATTTTTTTGGAAGCTATACTGAAAAGCTACCACATATACTACTTTACAGCAAGTAGCTTTTGAACAAAACATAATTGAAAGTTGCAAGCATTTGAATAGGAGGAAGTCCAACTCAGCTGCAAGCATAAGGTCAACCAGAGCATCAGAATAAGTACACTCAGCTGCAAGCATAAGGTCAACCAGAGCATCAGAATAAGTCCAACTCGGCTGCAAGCATAAGGTCAACCAGAACAATTGGGGGAAGATACCTTATGTTCAGAGAAATGCTCAGCACAAAACAGAATTCAGGGGCGAAAAATTCTTCTATTTTCAGACATTTAACACAAACACCTTGCTGGCATAAAATCTCTATAGAGCATGTCAGCAGCAGGTTCGTCGTTAGCCATCCCCGTACTATCCCTACTGATTCTCCCGTCCTGCCCAACCAAATCACATCGAACTGCAGACGCGCAATGTTGACACCGAACCAGGGATACAGGAGCTGGAGAAGGAGCCCCATATGTTATTTTAAATGCCGATGGAAGGAATTGAGAGCTCCTATTATAGATCATCATTTGCAAAACAGAACAGAACTGAAAGAAATTTAGGAGTTCTGGCCGGTGCTGTTTTTGTTTCCCCATTCAACACATTCTACAATAGCAACCAGAAAAACAAATTCCATTTACAACTAATTGGAGATTAACTGATAAGATGAACTGAAACAGACTAAAACAGGTGAACTGAAATTTGAACCTCCATGAAGCCTCTCGACGGACTGGAGCTTCGTTCATTCCAGGAGCTTGACCTGCAGAGGAGCACCAACTAGAACGGACCGCAGCGGCAACGAGAGCAGGGGCCGCGGCGGTGGGCAAGGGATACGGTGGTGGAGGGGTGCGGGCTACGGCAGCCGATCCGAGAGAGGCCGCCGCGACGGCTGTAGGTGGTGGCAGTGGGCGAGGAGCCCAGCGGCCGCGTACGACGGCGGTGGTTGGGACGGGAGGTGGCGGGGGCGGGGAACGCGACGGCTGAGGAAGTGGGAGGTGGTGGTGGTGGGCGCGGGCCGGCGGCGGCGACCGCGACGGCTGTGGAGGTGGGAGGTGGTGGTGGTGGGGCGCGCGCCGGCGGTCGGGGCCATGGTGGCTGTGGGATGTGGGAGGTGGTGGCGGCGGGACTCGCACCGGCGGCGGCTGGGGTCGCGGCGGCTGTGGGAGGTTGGTGGTGGTGGTGGTGGTGGCGGGACGCGCGCCGTCGGCAAGGGCTGCGGCGGCCGTGAGATGTTGGTGGATGGGGATCGGGGATGGAAGGTCTGGGTTGTGTTTTTTCGACATGGGGATGGCTTGCGGCCTTTTTTTGTTTTCCTCGGGACTGTGTAATCGGGCCGTTGGGCCCTATATAGAGCCGACAGTAACAGAATATCATAATAATATTCTGTTACTAGTAACAGAATAGTCCTATATACTCCCGGTGACTATGCCACCCTGTGGGTGGCAGTGCCACCCCATGTTATCTCCGTTCAAAGCATGCCTCGTGATCTGTGCAAACACTATGCTATCGTCATTCCTTCATCGGGATTCAGTTAATGAAGCATGCAAATGATCACACTAATACGATTTCATCAGAGTATGTGTCAGACTAGGGGTATCAAATGCCAAATCATGAATGCTTAACCAAAAAGATTCCCTAATAGTATAAAAGTACTATAACTTACTAACTTTCTATAAGAGTACAAAAAGTTGGTTGGTGATTAAGACTTATATTACCTAAAAAGTAGTTTCCCATGAACTCAAAACAGATTCCCTGAAGATAGATCCATGCGTATACACAGTATCAATATTTAATCTTGGTACTACTTAGTGCTAATGAACTCGTAACAGTGCAATTAGACAAATTGAAGACTAATCAATGGCGTCATTTCAATTTAGCGTTAAAAGTGTATAGTTTTAGCAGGAGGGCTATCCAAAAGTTATAACGGGCTATTTAAAACTTTGCTATAAAGTGTGGCGAAAGCCTGTTTCGAGAGCCATGGTTACTCGAAAGAACTAGCAGACCTATGGCGATAAACTGACATGGCTAAGAGGCGCAGTGAAGCAGTGACTGTCCAGTACAGCCGTGGAGAGTTTGGTCTGGATCAGGTTTGTATACAGTGCTAGTTGCAACAGTTGCACAATTAAGTAATTTTTTTTTGAAACACGGTCCCTTAGGGCCCGATTCATTAAAAAAGGTCGAAGAGAGTTGCCCAGTTAATTAACGGAAAACCGGGGCAAAAACCGTCACAACATGCCCGCAAAAACAAGGCAGTCAGGACGACCTGGCAACCCACACAAGAACGCACCCACGCCGTCGAGGAGAAAAGCGTCGTCGAGGTTGCAATCCGGTGTCATCGTCATCACTCCTTCGCGAGGGCGACTCCGACTCCACCTTCAACGACCACCGATGAAGCCCTCACCGCTCAAGCACCGAGGCCTGCGCCCGTCGATGCCAAACAGTCCACCATACGCGCCGACGACCAGGCAGCTCCGACTCTGTCGACGAGCATTGCAGGGGAAAAGCACTGGGCCTGCGTCGAGACGACACCGGAACCGATCACCCGTCTCGTGTCATCGTCACCGCAGAGACACGTCCTCTGCAGCTCCGACTTCAGGAAGACAAGTGAGGCACGGCAACCCCTCGAACACGTCGGATGAGACCAACTACCAAAGCTCAGCAGCCGCCCAAAGCCGCCATCTTTGCCACACAAGAAGTCGCGCCACATCACCATTGCCGGACGGACACCTGCCGACCGCAATGCCGCAAGCGTCCAGCCCATGGAGCGCGCAAACGGGATCCAATGCTCTTCAAGACGACGCCCCAAAGAAGGAAGTGACGATGCCGACGCCGTCGCCCGACCCGGTTGGGCCTTAGGCTTTCACCCGAAGAGCTGGAACCGAGGGTGTGCAGGGGGTGGACTCCACGGCGGCGCCTCCAAGGAGGTGACACGACGTCCGCGGATGCCGACGCCGTCGGACGGCTAGAGCCCGTCAAGCTTTCGCCCGGAGCACCGCCCAACACCACACCCTCATGCACTGCACCTCCGCTGGCCCGCTCACCTCCCACGAAGCCAATTAAGTATTTGTTGGGTTGATATGATGCCAAAAAAACCCTGCAAATGTTATTTCTCTGAACATAATAATGGCTGGTCTAAGAAGGTGCACATTTTGTCTGCAAACTGCCAATTCCAGCACTGTCAAATCTGTGACCAGTGCATTTGTTTCATGATACTAACACCTAATTTTGTTTTTGTTATTACCAGAACAGAAATATGTTTTCCCTAATCTTTTCACATTCGCGGGCAAGCAGAATTGCTCGGTTGCCTCTCAGTTCAATGAGACATGGCACCTAACCTGTCTTTTACGGCCGGTCATGAGCTTTTGGATCTACTGAACATGCCACGCCTCAACCGTCGTCGGGTGGGCTCTTCAATGGTAAATCCCCCTGTTACAAGTATAAACGTGATTAGGATAGAGATAAGGAGATAAAGATAGACTTAGTTTAAACACACAATATCTTGCCTTGTACTCAAGCCATTTCTAAGTTGTACTCTATGTATACCCACGAGGGTCAGATCAATACGACACCGAAATATTTAGGGATTCATATTTTTTCACATGGTATTAAAGCGGTTAGTTCAACGACGCTGATCCTAGGCCAACCCACCACTTCCGCAGCACACCACCCCCGGGGAGATTAATCTCCTCTCCCCGGGGGCGCGGCACCCGATCGATCAAAGATCAAATTGGTTCCCATAGATTTGATTAGATTCCTCAAATTTTCGTTATTCTATTAGATTGATTTTTTTTTAGCCACCAAATAATTCGACGACCTCAAATTCCGGTGCCAAGCAGAGCAGCATCGACATCAAACCGATGTACACGGCCGTGCGGGACTACAGCAACACAAGCGGCTGCTTCGATCCGAACGAGCAGCGCCTAGCGACGGGACGACACGCGTTCTCGACCATCGAAGGGCCCAGTCACCGATCTACTGCGGCCTTGCCCTCAGGCGGAGACGACGACCCCGGCGAGAAGCAGCGAAGGACACGCACGTCCGATCACGGGAGGGCGTAGCTCCCGCGCAGATTTCCTTCGCGAACCAGTACACGGATCTCCCGACGGCCGACAACAACCCCGACGCGGGCGAGCGACTTCGGCTGGCTTCCTCGTGTACGCGCGCGGCGCTTCCGACAGCATCGACAGGTGCATGGTATCTACGCCCACGCGTCCATCTACATCGACCCGATCGACGCCGATGGCTTCGATCACGCGCACAGCTTCGATCCGATATACAGGGCCTCAGTCTCATGCGGCAGAGTGGGCTCCACGAGATCTGCAGCTACCCCGGCACGGCGGTACGTGCATGCCCTTCTAAAGATCCAGTACGTGAATGCATAAGTCCTACTGGACAGACACTTTTGTATGTGCGTGGGCGCTACATCTTTGACTACGCCACGAGCCGTTCGAGCCGGCGACACCAAGCCTCGCACGAGAGCCCCTCTGCACCGAGCGATCTGCACCGAGCGATCTGCACCGACCTCAGGCCACGAGCTGCTGTACGACTACATCACGCCTAAAAAAACAAAACATGAAGCGATCACGACATGCATCATCCACACGTCAGGCCGGTGTGGAAAGAGATGCAATTCTTCATCGACTTCTCCGGCACGACACTTCGTCGCCTAGGAGGGACGTCTTCAAGCGACGCATCATCGTCGACACGCCGCTGCTGTTAGAGATATATTTGGTATTTAGAAATTGTCCGGGATTAGATAGGAATTGTTTTCATCTTATCTCTAGAAGACGTCTTGCCCTCCAAGTCTTGTACTCAATATATACTCGCCCTCGAGGCTTAATAATACATCCATCGCATTACGCCAATCATCCTTCTCTATCCCTTCTTACATGGTATCAGCCTAACCGATCCAAACCCTAGCCGCCGCCCGTCGCTTCCGCTCCACGCCGCCCCCGGGGCGGTCGATCTCCATGACCACCGCCGGGGGCCGCGCCGCCCGTACCTAGGGTTCGTCCGCCGGTCGTGTTGACCGGCTGCCCTAAAGAGTCTTTTTCCCGAGCCCTTGCTCCGGGTTTTTCTCTTCTCGCCGTTCGTCTTGATCGGCGTTTCTTTTTGGTTTTCCAATCTAAGATCGGTTTGCGTCGTCCGCCGCCGCCGTCGACCCGCGCCTCTACTCCGACACCGGCGCGACCACCCGGCCTCTTGTCCGACTGGGCGGCCTCGCGCGACGCGGCGGCCTGTCACGGCCACCATCCGCGCATCTGCCCGCCCGTCGCTCTGCGCCGGGTGTCACCGCCCTGTCCCCGAGTTCAGCGCACCCCTCCACCGATCGAGCAACGGGCTGCCGCTGCGTCGCCCCGTCGGGCCGCAGCGCCGCCGCCCCGTGGTTCTCCCCGTGGCTGCACCGATCGGCGCCGCCACTGCGTCGCCCCTTCGGGCCGTAGCGCCGCGGCACATGGTCCCCGCCGCCGCCCTGAGGCCATTCCCGTGGTTGCACCAACCCGCGCGCTGCCGCTGCGTCGCCCCTTCGGGCCGTAGTGCCGCGGCCCGCGGTCAACCGCCGCCCCGAGGCCGTCCGCTCCAGGCCTTCCCCGAGGCTGCACCGACCCTCGCGCTGCCGCTGTGTCGCCCCGTCGGGCCGTAGCGAGCGTGGCACGCGGTCCCTGCAACCGCCCTGAGGTCTTCCCCGCCGCCGCCCCGACCCGCGCGTTGCCGCTGCGTCGCCCCTTCGGGCCGTAGCGTCGCGGCGCGCGGTCCACTCCGCCATCCCCGCGCGTCGACTTCCACGTGATATGCGCCGCATCGCCTCCCTTGGCGCGGGAACGTCACCGTCCGCGCCGGTCTTCGTCACGCTGTCGGGTTCTTTCTCGCCTACTTCGAGCACCGCCGCCGCACTCCTTCCCTAGCCGCCGCCGCCGCCTCCCCAGGCCGCCGCCGCTCTTCTTCCGCAGCTCCACGGCAACTATCTCGACACCGGCCACCCCGACTCGACATCGACCACGGCGTTCTTCGCACGGCTGCCTCGACCACGGCTACACCACCCTACGCTCTCGGCTACCTCGACAACGACACAAAGGGCTATCACCTCGCTTGAGCAACTCGACGGCTTCCTCTATAGTCCACACGTCCGCTACGCGACACCGTCCACGACGCTCCCGCTGCGACTGCGGGGGGGGGGGGGGGGTGTCAGCCCGTCGGCTGCTATTCTCTCCAGTCTGACCGTCCGTGACGCTCTTGTTGTTCGCAACGCTACCGCTACGACTGCGGGGGGATGTTAGAGATATATTTGGTATTTAGAGATTATTCGGGATTAGATAGGAATTGTTTCCATCTTATCTCTAGGAGGCGTCTTGCCCTCCAAGT
Source organism: Elymus sibiricus (assembly GCA_039707655.1). Taxonomy (NCBI): domain Eukaryota; kingdom Viridiplantae; phylum Streptophyta; class Magnoliopsida; order Poales; family Poaceae; genus Elymus; species Elymus sibiricus. The sequence goes on along the minus strand of CM077668.1, from coordinate 38,828,261 downwards.
CTTGTACTCAATATATACTCACCCTCGAGGCTCAATAATACATCCATCGCATTACGCCAATCATCCTTCTCTATCCCTTCTAACAGCTGCAACGCCAACGCCGACACTTCACCGTCAAGGTCTTCACAAACGTGGTCTTCACCAACATCTTCGTCAACACACTGTCTAGAAGATGGACATCTCCAGCGTCCTCTGATAGTATAACTGCAAGACGTGACCTCGACGACGGCAATGTCCGCGTTACGACGACGGTATCGACCGCGTCGTCTACGACGGCATGACTGCATCGACACGGTGTCACTTTAGTGACGACCCTTTTCACGGCCACACGGTCCTGGCAAAACCGATGTGTGCTCGATGGGTTTCCTCTGGTCCTGGCAAAACCGGTGGACTCATCGTTGACGGCACCCTCTGACATCCGCAAGGTGCATCGTCCACGACTATAGCTCCGTCATATATAACTTAGCGCTTTTTTTTTGCGCCTCTGGCTTTGTGCGGCTTCATCATCCACGACGACTACATCATCGACCATGATTACCTCGACCACGGCTACATCATGATCGGCTACCTCGACATTGACATACATGGCTACGTCTACAGTTACTCATCGGCAGCAACTCCAGTCAACAGCGTCCGCGTCGTCACTAGCGTCCACGCCACTCCCGCTGTGACTGCGGGAGGGAACAGAGGAGAGACAAGGAAGGCACCAGAAGGGGACGGAGTCACCACCCTAGGTGCCGACCCATCAGCCATTAGAGACGCAGTTGATGATGGCGCAGCGGAGAAGATGACAGAAGCGCAAGACTTCAAATTCAGTCGCAATCTTCCTGTACTGTTGTTTAACCTTGTTGGATGCTGTTGGCTTTATTAATATAAAGTCGGGCTCGTGCCTTTTATCTAGAAAAAAGGGGGAATGTTAGAAGTATAGACATGATTAGGGTAGAGATAAGGAGATAGAGATAGACTTAGTTTAAACACACAATATCGCCTTGTACTCCAAGCCTCTTCTACGTTGTACTTTATATATACCCACGAGGGTCAGATCAATACAACACCGAAATATTTAGGGATTCATATTTTTCCACACCCCCTCCACGTCATACTTCTACCACCTGATCACAGCACGGGGTGTTTGCTGGCCGCTGGTTAGGCTTAATTATCTGGGTCTCTGTTATTCCAAAGAAATACCGAGTTTTCGTTTGGCTAGCTTTCTGCGGTCGACTGAACACATGCGACAACATGATGAAGAAAAAGTGGAGAACCGTTTCCACCAACTTCTGTGATCGTTGTCCGGCCGATGAGACAATCGACCACATTACTGCTGCGCTGTGAGCTTGCACACTACCTATGGGCGTTCCTGGGACTGTCTTCCCTCGCAAATTCTTCGGTATCCATGCTTGTTGCTTGATTTTCTTCATTCTGCACGTCAAGGCGAAACCTACTGGCACATTCTTTTTGCAGCCTGCGCTGTTCAGTTTTGGGAAGCTGCTAGAAACAAACGTATTTCTGAGTGGACATGCTCAGATTGTGGAGTCATCGGAGTTACCAGTCTTAACACTAATTGTTACCTTGCACCTTGAAAACAAAATACATATGGCAAATTGAAGTATTGATATCTGAGTGCAAGGTCACAAGTTCATTACAACGAAGAAGCTTGCACCATGTGAAGATTTGACTTGGAAATTGGAAGTATGATGATGTCAATCCATTAAATTACAACCAAGGATAGAGGTCAGAAGGGTAAGATAGAGACACCTGATGCTACCGGAGAAGTTCAACTATTCTTCATTTATGTTTCAACAATGGCATCAGTTGCCATCCACAGTTTCCTTCCCTTCGTGAAACACCAAGGTAAACTTCCAAGGTAAATATCCAATTCAACATATCTTCTCCGGAAGTCCAAAAGGTTTATTTGAGCACCTGACTGGCACAAATAGAACAGCATTGTGCCAATTATTGCATCCAAGGTATTTCAGGCTTCGACTTTGTCACCAACAAAGAAGGATTTTATCTCCTCAGAAAAATGGCCCTTCCAGTCAGAAACAGAAGCAAATGGAAGTAAGCCAGTCAAGGCTGGGATAATAAGCCCCAGCAAAGCATAAAATATGCACCGGCGAACCCAGTACGGCAGCCAGACACCATCCTTGATGTGAGTTATTGAAATAGGACCATGAAGAACACGGTACATAACAGATGGATAACAGCTTCCGAGTAAATGGATGAAACAAAGGACCTCCCAACACACAAACCAGATATTTCCATCGCCGCCTAGAGTGTTGGCACAAAACCTTCCAGCAAAGCCGCAAATGACTCCCAGCAAAACAAAATTGAAAGTTATAGGCATATTTGATCCAGGCAGTGCAGAACGCTGGGATGCTAACCAAGCAATCGCCACAATCATTACCATGCCAAAGCACATACGTGTTACTGCTATCACATGACATCTGATGAAGCGCAAGCCAGAATTGAAGTTTGACACTGAATTTGGCACCCACCAAGATTTCGATCCCTGTATGAGGAGGCAGAAAAGAGACTGTGAGAAGTTTCCGATTAATTACAAGACTTATCAAAATTACTTTTGATTGATAAAGTACATGAACGTACCCTTGAAGCAGCTAAACAAGCTGCTGTAACATCAGTTATCCGTTGGTACGAGTGAACATAAGTTCCATAAGCAAAACACACTGACATAATTACCACTGCACTAACAAGGAAATCTGTTAGTGTCCTCAGGATTTCTGCGTGCCTTAAGTCCTGCATCTGAGTCTTGAATTTCTCTCCTTGGAAGGAAGCTTTCTGAAACCCCAAGGACAACTTAATCTTCTCTAACATGTGCGAGTAGGAGCTGAGAGCTAATTGAGACTGTTTCAGTTGCAGCTTTCTCATGCTAAGACCAATCTCATATTCCTTGAGCTCGTTTGAGCGAGCCTGCTCCTCCACAGATCTCTCAAAAGCACTGAGAATGCACCGATCAGCTTCACGAGAGGATCTGCTACGAACAAGATCAGCCAGCTGTTGATTGTCTCTGGCATAAAGAACAAGTTGACTTTCTACAGAATTCACGAGGTCCTGCCTGACTTCTTCTGTACAATTTGGCGAATCAACAGCGCTCGAGTTTTCTACAGCCGCAGAGCCTCCATGCTTGAAAGAACATTCAGAAGTAGGACTTCTCTCATGGACTGGTATCTCATTAATACCATGAAGCGTCATCAATGTGCAGCTAAATGAATTCTCAAAATTCCTCATGAAACTGTCAGTCCTGTCACCATATGTCTATACAAATGATAAGTAGAAGATATACAAGGAAGGAATGTTAACAGAAAAGTAACCTCCGACAAAAAGAGAGGCATGCTTACATTTGCCAAAGATTTCTTCACAGCTGAGGTACAGATCTGCATTTCGAATTCTACTAGATTTGAGACCACATTTTTTTATGGTTTACAGAGGTTATCGCTAAATTAGAAAGCATGTACCTTGGAAAGGATGGCCGGATGCAATCTTTCTCCTGAATCATTGCTTGAATTCATAACCTGCGATCAAGGAAGGTAACTCCTTATTACCCTGACCATTTAACAAAACGATAATGATACTAGGAACTGAACAGACGTGTGTAAAGTAAAGGCAATATATATAATTCCAAAGAAAATGCTACAAATGCTGGCCTCGCGCAAGCAATAATCCAAACTTTTTTGTGTACCACCGGGTGAGCACGTACCCGCGCGAGGACGGCCGCGAAGGACATCCCCAGGGGCAGCGCGAGGTCATGCGCGAGGTCATCCTCCGCACCGCCCCGAGAAGCCAAGGTCGGCGCTGGTGGCCGCCACCGCAGAAGACGAAGGCGGAGCCCCCTGCGCGGCCGGGAGGCCCGCGAGCCGGAGGAGGATGCGGCGGCGAGGCAGGGCCCGTCGTCCATCCCCCGGAGGAGAGAGAGAGAGAGAGAGAGAGAGAGAGAGAGAGATTAAATGGGAGTCTGTGATCCGGAGAGGGATGGGGAAAGAAGAGATATATAATATGAACATCAAGCTTTTGCTTTGGCTACTGTGTGCAGGCCTAGTGGAAAAAATGGTGAAGCATTCGAGAAAGCGATTCGGGGACGAGGGTAATGCAGCTCGGAATCGTGTTCGCCTCGGAAGCAAGTTTCCAAATACAAAAAAGAGAAAGAAAAAATTGCGCTAGCCATGGCCTTGGCTGACACAGCAGCACGGAGGCTGCTACATGGCGCAGGCGGCGGCATGGCTCAAGGACGACAACAAGAAGAAAAAAAAGGGTACGGAGTAACTTACAGAGTAAGCTAACAATGTAGTGCGATCCACCTCCGATCTGAACCATAGTTTTAAATAGCCCGCTATAGCTTTGCTATAGCCTTTTTAATAGGGTGTCGCTAAATGGTCTCATGTATAAAATGCACGCTATAGCCCGATATAGCCCGCTATAGCTTCGCTATAGACTTTTTGAAGGTCCGCCGCTATTTGCCATAGCCCGCTATTTAAAACATTGATCTGAACAAGTTACTTTCCTTTCTTCATTCTTTTAGACAGGCATGCATGAATCGTACGTACTACTTTTTTCGAACTGCATGTGATTTTTTTTATTTTTTTTTGTGATCTTTACAGAAGAAGAATAAGAAATACAAGTTCAGTACAGGAGGGAACGACCAGATGCGCTTGCGACATACTAACCGCATGACAAACTTACATTTGAGGCGCATCCTGGCTGAAATCACAAAGCACCCTTGCCTCAGCCAAAGGCACATCCGCAACATAAGCAATGTTGGAGCAGCTCGCTGCCAGGAAATCTCCATGATCGTCACGAAATACTGCGCCCGAAGCTCCCTTTCATACAACCATATCTCCTGATTTTTGCAGTCAGTTTTGTGGCTTTATAGTAGTTCAGAGAGAAAGCAGCTATAGCTTGAGCTGATCGCACAGGCTTCTGAATGTATTCACCATGCATCAGCAGAGGCGCGATCATCGCCGATCCCGCCCTGTCAATTAAAGAAGCTCTCCGAATGATGCTTAATAAACCCTACTGGTCCAGATTTCTGTCACTCTTGGACACTGAAAGAAAACATGGAGAGTTTCTTCACAATGAATATTGCAAATAGAACATAGACTAGTGTCTTGGATATGTTGATTAGCTAGCACACACTAACAAGGTATTGTGTTGTGGAGGAGTCTCCATGATTTCTTTTTAACTTTTTGTGCAACCATTAAAGACCAAACCCTACTCCAAACTGGGTTTTTTCTTTTCGAAAAGGGGATCTCCACAGCCTTTCCATCGGTTGATGCACACAACCATCTTTATTACGAAGTTTTAAGTGTATGTTGATTAGTTTGGTGGCTTTATAGTAGTTCAGAGAGTATGTCCAACTGGATGAGGATATCAGAGGTGATCCGCCTCAGTTGTCGTCAGAGGAGAGTGCCTTCCTAACTGCTCCTTTCATGGAGAAAGAAGTGTGGGATGCAATCTCTCAGATGGAACACAATAAAGCGCCTGGACCAGACGGTTCCCGGCGGAGTTTTATCACAAATTCTGGCCAATCATAAAAGGAGATTTCATGCCTATGCTTGCTGATTTATACGGTGGGAATTTGCCCTTGTATAAAATTTTGGTATTATCACTCTCCTCCCTAAAAAGGAAGAGGCTATCAAAATTCAGCAGTTCCGGCCAATATGTTTATTCAATGTGAGTTTCAAAATATTCACCAAATTTGCAACAAATCGTGTTACTGTGATCGCTCACAAAGTGGTGAGACAAACACAGTCGGCATTTATGCCGGGACGACATATCTTAGAGGGGGTTCTTGTCCTACACGAAATGATACATGAGTTGCACTCGAAGAAACTTGATGGGGTTATCTTCAAGGTCGATTTTGAAAAGGCTTATGACAAGGTGAAGTGGCCATTTTTGCAATAAGTAATGCGTATGAAAGGCTTCCCACACAAATGGTGTCAATGGGTTGACTCATTCGTTAGTGGAGGTAGCGTAGGCGTCAAGGTTAATAATGATATGGGTCATTATTTCCAAACCCAAAAGGGATTGAGATAGGGAGACCCCTTGTCACCCATCCTTTTCAATATTGTTGCTGATCTCCTTGCTGTGCTCATTAGTAGAGCCAAGGAGGCTGGTCATGTTGCTGGTTTAATTCCACACCTTGTGGATGGTGGTGTATCAGTACTTTAGTATGCTGATGATACTATTATCTTCATGGAGCATGACATTGAGAAGGCTAAAAATATGAAGCTTATTCTTTGTCTATTTGAACAGTTATCTGGCCTGAAAATGAACTTCCAAAAAAGTGAGCTCTTCTGCTTTGGAAAAGCCAAAGAGGAGGAGAACCAGTACAAACAACTTTTTGGTTGTAAGGTTGGGTCGTTCCCTTTTAAATACCTTGGGGTTCCAATGCATTTTCGTAAGCTTCCTAACAAGGAATGGAAATGCATTGAAGATTGCTTTGAGACAAAGCTTGGTTGTTGGATGGGTAAACTAATGTATTATGCGGCAAGGTTAACTCTAATCAATGTTGTTCTCACGAGTTTGCCAATGTTCATGTTGTCCTTCTTTGAAATACATAAAGGGGTAAGGAAAAGATTGGATTACTACAGATCCAATTTTTTTGGTAGTCTGATGAACATAAGCGTAAATACCGCCTGACAAGGTGGGGTGCGATATGCTTGCCGAAAGACCAGGGTGGTTTAGGGGTGGAAGATCTTGAGATTAAAAATAAGTGGATGGGGGTGGCAAGAATTACTTACGAATAAGTATCTCAGGTGTAAAACCCTTTCCTAGGTTCAGGCCAAACCTACGGATTCACAGTTTTGGAAGGGTCTCATGGGGTGAAAGATGATTTTTGTTCGCAGAGGTATTTTTGTGGTGGGCAATGGCTTAACCACTAGGTTATGGGAAGATGTATGGCTGGGAGATAGACCTTTCGCCCTGCAGTACCCGCGATTATATCATATTGTGCAACGAAAAGATGTGTCCGTTGCCTCTGTGATGGGTCAGGTGCCGCTAAATGTGGCATTTAGACGGTCTCTTGCGGGTGTCAAATGGACTGACTGGATCCACCTTGTTACAAGGTTGATGACGGCCAACCTTACCGACGAAGCTGAATGGAAAAGGACTGCTTCTGGTGTGTTCACAGTTAAATCTATGTATTTAGACCTCATCAATGATGGAAAACCTTTTCATCGCAAAATTATTTGCAAAATGAAAATCCCATTGAAAATAAAAATCTTCATGTGGTTTTTGGATAGGCAGGTGATCCTAACTAAAGATAATCTGAAAAGAAGGATTTGGCAAGGTTGCACTAAGTGTTGCTTTTGCGGTGACGAGGAGTCGATTCAACATTTATTCCTTCATTGCTGGCTTGCCAAGATTTTATGGTGGTCTATCCATATAGCCTTCAATTTATCTCCACCAAGTAGTAGTACGAATTCGAAAACTGGTTAGTAGGGATTCATCCTAAGTTGAAGTCTCAGATCCGTATGTGAGTTTGCACTTTACTTTGGGCCATTTGGAATACTCATAATGATTGTATGTGTAACAGAACCAAAGTTCCAAATTTCTTGCAGGTTATCTTCAGTGCCATCAGCTGGATCCATACGTGGTCCTTTCTCGCAAGGTGGAGGAGCGGGCACACACACACTATGGGTGCAACCAATGGGAGATGGTCGCTCGGTGTTTATTCAACCAATTTGGTTGGCGGCCTATTAGTAGGATTAGTGTTGCATGATGCCTCACATATCCACTTTTTTCTTATTTTCATTTGCCCTATGGGCGTCCGCTTGTGGCTTCCTTGTACTTTTTTTTAAAACTTTGATACTTGGATTTGTTGTACCCTCGAATAATTAATAAATGGCTGTGTGCATTACTTGATGCAGAGGCCGAGGGTTGCTTCCCTCTTTTCAAAAAAAAGTAGTAGTTCAGAGAGAAAGCATATATAGCTTGAGCTGACCGTGCAGGCTTTTGAATGTTTTCACCATGCACCATTTGACGTCTTTCCCACCAAATATACCACAATGTATTAGCCACTAATTTTCCCTAACCAAGTGTCGGGGCCGGATTTTCGGGACACAAAATCCCAGAAATTAACTCCTCGTGTCATCACCAGCCCCAAGATCATTGTTCACTGGTGGACACATCCTTGTTACAGATTATCAAGCAATTACAGGGATTGAGTACAAGACCATAAAGGTCTAATGAGTGCAACAATGATTTCTAACAGCGGATGACGCAGGTGGCTCGAGAATCTCCAACTTCGATGGGTCTCCATTCCCACAGGAACGGCTAACCGGGATAACTCCTATCTCACGTGGCTGCTATCTCAGGCTCCTAGTTCGCAAGGGAATCCTCGTAGCACCTTCTTCGAAATCATGATCTGACCAAGTTAATAGCCAGGGACAAGTCAGTGAGTACGTTGAATGTACTCGCAAACATCATGGACAAAAGATATAATAAAAGCAGACAGAATGCATGCAATTAAACTCTCAAGTAGGTTCAAAAATTATTATGACATGGCATGAAGTCAACCAAAACATGCTGTTAACTTAACGAAGATGCATGATTAAAAGTAAGTTACTCCACCGTGCTTAACCTTATGCTAGGAGTATTCTATTTGCAAAGAAAATAAAGGTTAGCCAAACGACATCAACAGGATATAAGTAACCATATTGTTACACAAAAATATAAAGTCGGGCCTCAGGAGGTAGAACCGTCCCGGGAGAACCCAAGAGAAAAAATATAAAAGAATGCCAAACGGCTTTAAAATAAACCAAAGGCAAGGTGGGTTCTAGGAGGTAGGACCGTCCTGAGAATCCCAAAGGAAAAATAACATACAAGCCAGTCGGGTGTCTGAAGCGACGCCTCGAAAGGTCTTGACAATAAATGCCACAGTCGGGTGTCTGAAGCGACGCCTCATAAAGGGCTTTTAAAGAAAATAAAAGCACACAATAATAACAGAGTGTAATGAGTATCCAGGAGGTAGAACCTTCCCAGGAGATACTCAACAATTCATATAAGAGGAAATGTTAGTCCATAACAGCATCAATAATATATTCATGACAGCATCCGTAGTAATAATAATCATCCATATAAGACCGACACTTGACCCTCCCAAACTACCGTCCTTGACCGCGGACACTGCTATTCGAATAGGTTAGACTCTGCAGAGGTTGTACTCTTTACCCACATGTAAAGGATTTATGTAGCCAACATCGAAATGTTGACGAGTTCCGATGATGGTCTTTGGGAAGCAAACACACATGACCAACACACACCAGTTTTAATTTTCCCGATGCCAGGAATCACCCAAAGCATCGGTCAAGAAAAACCCTAAGTCGGGAAGGTCACAACCTCGAATAGCATGGGGAAAATCATCATATTTATATCACGCGCGCAACTAGGGGTGCCCCCCTCTTCGGTCCCAACCGGAAACATCCATGCCCCCTGACCCGATGACTGGCATTACCCAGGGCCATGGAACCGTCATCGTGGCCTCTATGTGTGGTGTGTGCGAGGAAAGGGGTTAACAACTTACTAAACCATACCCTCCTTACGGAGGGACATGTGGCAACACGAATATAGTTAGGAAATAACGGAACAAGACTCGATCTAGGTCGACTCTGGATGCTTATATTCCCTGGAGTGGGTTAGCACATTAATTATTATATCAATCAAAACAGGGTCACAACCCGGCATGTCCCAACATGCCACAATCAACTTATATGACCATGTCCCAACATGGCTTCGATTCTCTCGGTCAGTTTTACCCGTGACAAACAAGTCCTAGTTATCACTTTGCACCTTCACATAATTCAAACATAACATGCTCAAAATTCTAGCAAGTAGTCCATCAAGTAATCATTATATCAAGTGTTCAAGATGCTTGCCTTGGGTTTGCAGAAGGGTTGGTTTCAAACCACAAGTCTTGGAAAAATCATTTTCCCTCCATTTCCTATTTTCAAAATAACCAAAGTTTCACATAAAACCCTAACAGTACAAAAAACTTGTTTGGAAATTTTTGAAATAAATACTAAAATAAACTAGATGAAAAAATAAAGAATGTCAGAAAAAGAATCAATTAAAAAGGAGCTATAGATAAAAAGTATTGATAGTTTTAAGTTAAGGAACCTTTCTGTAATAAAAATTCTTACTATCGGGTCCTCAGACAGTAAAACAGAAAACGGTTAGGATAGAAATACGTTTTCTAAAGGCAGAGGCATAAACCGAGTTAGTGGAAGCGGAAAACCTGAAAAGGATAAATTCCTGACCAGTGGGTCCCACGCCTGGCCCACTGGTCAGGTTTGACCAGGTCCAACCGCGCTGTCTCCCTTCTCTGGCCGTGGCTTCCGACGATCCTCGCCGGCGATTGGAGGCACGCCTCCGGGATCCGAGCACACCGTCGTGCTCAGGAGCTCCTGGCGACCAACCAGAGGTGGAACTTCGTCACCGGAGAGTCCCAGAGCTCTAGTGGCTTCGATACCGGCGGACGGCGACGTCGGCCGAAAGAGCGGTTTTGGTGGTGAGCATCCTTTAGAGAAATTGAGGTGGCAAATCGGAAAAGGAATGCTCCAGGAACTCTAGGGCGGGAGAAGACGGAAAATCATGAGCTCGCTTGCTTGGAATCATCCGAGACAGAGCGGCAGCCACACTCGCCGGACTTGAAGAAGATGGCTTGAATTTAACCAACTAAACCCATTCTTAATTTTTGATTATTTCAATGAGATAAATTTTGGAAAAATTAAGAATTTTAGTATTTTTTCTTATTCTTTTTATTTATTCTTTCACCCCGTCAATTAGCTGCCCTAGGAGGTTATCAGAGGAGATAGGAGTGCTGTGGAGGGGGATGGATGGTCTCGAGCTCGAGCTTTATAGCCCTGGAGAGGCGGTTCCGAAATGGCCGGTCCAACCAAGCTGTGCCACCACGAGGGTCGGCCATTATAGGCAGGGAGGAGGTGGTTGGCTTGGCCGATGTTGCGCTAGGAGCTACAGGGGAAGGCCACAGCCCTTGGATAGCGCTGGAAGCTCGTGGGGTTGCCAGGTGGCTCGGGCAGAGGCGTGCCCGAGACGGCAGCGGCCGTGGTCGGTGTGGGCGGCGGTGGTTGGCGCTAGAGGCCAAGGGAGAGTGTCGGCAGGGTGCTGGTGGCTTGCGGAGCAAGGGGGAAGTGGAGCGCGTGCAGGGGAGGCAGCGGGGCGGCGGCAACATCTCGGGCGCGAGCAGGTGCAATTCGGGCACTCTGTTCGTGCTCTGGACATGCACGCAGAGTGCTTGACTGAATGCGAAGGCGGCCTAGGAGGCTCTTTTACTTATGAATTTGGGCAGGATGGCTATACTTTGCCTGGTAGGGATGATGGACAAGTTTGTTTTGCAAAAGAACCAAGTGGCACATGGATTTCAGATGTTTGAAAAATTCTGTCATGCACATGAAGTGTTCGACAGAATGATAGGGCTATCTAGAGAATTTTGTTGGATGTGAGACTTGGCAGGAGGGTGCCTCATTGGATGCTGGAGTTGATGGTTGAGTTGGTTTTACAAAAAGAACAAGTTGACAATGCAAGTTTTTAGGAAGTTCAGTTATGAACCAGAGTTTTGGGGAATTATTTGGGGGTCTTCCAAGATGTAAATGGGGCTGAGTTTCTGGACTTAAGGGTTTCTTTGGAAGGACTACAAGGTGGAAAAATTTCAGAATTGTTTGAGCAATATTTAATGTAGTTGTAGTTATAAGCTAGAATTGGACCAGAATTGAAAAGTGGATGGTTTGCTCAAAAATTTCAAAAGACCAAGATGGGTTTTTGCACAAAAGTGAATTATAGGCCTAAGAGGGTCTCCCAAAAATTTGTGGCATTTTTATAAAATTTATTTAAAATAGTTTCAGTTCAACAGAAGCATTTCAGAGTTGGAAAATGACATTAAAAGAATTATTTTGGGGCAAATTTATTATGAAAATATTTCCTACTGATATTTAAGAAGTAATAAAAGAGTTGGGAAAATTTTTAAGACCCTCAATATTTTTCCCAAAAAATTTCTGTCAGGAGGAAGAGGAAAACAGGAGAAATGACTTTAAAATTATTAAAAGATCCAATTTAATTAACAAAAATTATTTCTGTCAAAGTTTTATTTGCAAAAACCTTTTATTAAAATTTGGGGTGTTACACCAAGTTCACCAAGCTGCGGGCATCTTTGGTCGTTCCTCATCAGCAGAGACTCGATCACCGCTGATCCCGCCCCGTCAATTACAGAAGCTCTCCGAATGATGCTTGATAAACCCAACTGGTCCCAGATCTCTGTCACTCTTGGAAACTGAAATAAAGCATGGAGAGTTTCTTCACAATGAAATTTGCAAATATGACATAGACTAGTGTCTTGGATATGTTGATTGGCTAGCACACAATATCAAGGTATTGTGTTGTGGAGCAGTCTCCATGATTTCTTTTTAACTTTTTGTGCAACCATTAAAGACCAAACTCTGCTCCAAACTGGGTTTTTTTCTTTTCGAAAGGGGGATCTCCCAGCCTTTGCATCGGTTGACGCATACAACCATCTTTATTATGAAGGTTTAAGTGTTTAAACATCCAAACAAAGGACAAGAAAAAGTGCAAAGGGTGAGACCAAAAGCAACAAAGATTACATGGCACACTTATGCATCACAAATCCTATTACTAGACCGACATATGTGGCACTCCGATTCAATTAACCGGACACCCTGTGCACCAGCCCAGAATCACATCTTCTAGCACATAATACAATTTGCTATGGCAATCCAAACCAGAATAAATTACAGGTCATAGTGACCATAAAGGTTTGATTATTGCAACACAGCGAGGCAAAGGATGGGCACATCTCGTGCATCAACTATGTACATTATTTGTCAAATATAGGGCCTCGAAACTAGCAGCGAAATATGAAGCGGAAGTAGAGAAACACAACATTGGCTGCACTCCAATCCCACAGAGATACTGCTGGGACACTCCTAGTTCGCAAACTCTTCATCCACGGCATAACCAAACATAGCATCTCCTCCATATGGCCACATAATAATCCAGGTGAGTACTTTGAATGTACTCGCAAGTCATCAACAACAAAAGCATACCAATGGCATAAATAGAAGGAGATAGAGCAAAGATCAAGAATAAAGTCCAACAAACATAGACAAGGATGGGATGGCATGCTTACTTCTAAATGCAACAACATCAAATGAACTTAGCATACCTTACCTCTGCAAGGGAGACCACCGCTCAAAAGTATTTCAAGTTCACTTAGCTTTATTATCATTATCATTATCAGTCTCAGTCTCATTATTAAGGTCACTTGGACCATCATTCAAAAGACCATTCAAAGGTCATCGTTCTCATAGCCTTCGAAAGGCTGACATTCTCATGGCCGTTCCAAGACCATATCGTTCTCAAAGCCGTTCCAAGGCTTAACATTCTCAAGTTCACATCACAAGTTCACACCTCAAGATCGTATCACAAGTTCTTTATTAAGTTCATCATCATCATTATTAAAGTTATTCCTCCATGTCATAGATCAATAGGGTGTTGGAAATATGACCTAGAGGCAATAATAAATGTATTATTATGTTTCCATGTTCATAATTAAGTTTATATTTCTGTGCTATAATTGCATTGGTTCTTGAATATGAGATTCGGAGGAAAACTCTATTGCATGTGTGGAAACATAAACACCAAATGGATCCCTAGACATGCCTCTAGGACTAGCTCATGTATTGATTATGATCTTGTTTTCCTGATCATGGGCATTGTTAAAGTAACAAGGATGCCAACAATAATGAGAACGCATTGTTATTGGAACAATGGTGTTGGATAGACCCAAGTTATGAATTACTGCGAAATCACATTGTTATTCTGTTGTCCTAAGACCATGAGAATATCGTATGCCAACATACCAGATGGTTACTTTGGGGTTCCCAAATGTCACATCATAACTGGGTGACAATAAAAGTGACTTTCGGGTATACCAGAAAAGTATGTCTCGGTATCGATAGTTCAAGACTGGGATTTGCTCATCGGACAATGGAGAGATACTCTTTGGGCCCACTCGGTATTACAGTATTATCATCGTCTAGCCAGACACATGTGATTGAGATCAGCGGGATACTGGAATACGAAAACGAGTAAAGAGAACAAAACTGATAACGAGGATAACTGGTATAGTGATCAACGTGTTGAGCACGAGGATACCGATAAAAGTCTCGCCTCGGCTTTTGTAATGCATTGCGAAGCAAAAGGGAACTGTATGCGGGAACATAAGGTTCGCTCGATAAATATCTTCATAAATATGTGGGAATTATCAACGGTGTCCATATCCCGCATTTAATTATTGACCGGAAGGTGTTCCGGATCATGTTCACTTATTTCTGAACCTGCAGGGTCACATGCTTAATGACTAGTAATTTATATGAGAACTAAGAGACCAAAGAGAATGAGAGAATGGGCTCCGGAAGTGTCTCGGATGGTCCCGGAAGCGCTCCGAGAGTTCCAGAAGTGTGTTGGAAGTGCCCGGGAAGGTCCCGGTCTATATATGGAAGGTCCGGAAGGTTTCGGGGTGCAAACCCCCTTGCCTAGGCCCAAGGGGGCAGCACCCACATGGGCCAAAAGGGTCCCAAGGGGTGGCGTCCCCTATTTATGGAAGGGGGCAAACCAAATTGTGGGGGAGGGGGGAGGGGGAAGAGGCCTTCCCCCCTTGGTTTTGCCTAATTGTGGGAGGAGTTCTCCTCCAAGTTGGCTGCCCCCCTCCCCCTTGGCCACCTATATACATGTGTTGGGGGGCTCCCCTAGAAGTACACCAATCCTTTGAGGAGCTCCCTCACATAGCTACATGCACTAATCTCTCCTTTGGTCTAATTAGAATTAGATTTCTAATTATTCTGGAGTGCCGCTGGGCTAATCTCTCTCTCTAATTTTGTAACAGCCCCAACTATAATAATGTCATTAAGCGAATTAAGCATGCCATGTCATCTTAATTATTATAATTTAAATTGAATTACGGCTTAATGAAAAGTTGAAACATTAATTAAAGGCAAACCCAAAACAGTTTTCAAAAATATCAAACGTATTTTATCAAACCTCAAGACTTGGTTAGGACCTCATCTAACTCATGTGGGGTTCTCCCCAAAAAATCGTGGATTTAATAGGAGCTCAATTTGGTTATTTGGATTAAATCATACCCCTCTTTAATAGGGCAAATAAATCCTAAACAAATTAAATAAACTTCCAAAAATTATGGAAATTGTTGTGTGGCTTGGCAATGATGCTGTGAGGCTACATAAAAAGATTCACAAAAGTTGAGGCTTATTTGAATCATCAAATAATAGCAAAACCGGAGGTAACCAGTTTTGTAAAAAGAATAAAGATAAACTCATGGTTTAATTCAGCCTAAATGCTACAGGACCTAGCCAGCCCGGCCCAGTGCTACACTAGCGTCTTCCTCCCCGTGTTAGCGCATCTGTGCCCGATCTCTCCGTCGCCAGCCAGATGATCAAGGCGCCGACGCTACAGGAGCCCTAAGAAGAGTATATGGTCATCCTCGGTCGTGTAGACAAACCCTAGCTCCCATTTCCCCCTCTCGCGCTCGTCTCGTTCAATCTGGTCGTCTCCGAGCTTAGCAGTCGCCGCCGCCTTGTCGATCTCGTGCACAGAAGCATCCCTGCGCCACCAGATGATGTCCAGGATCTGCGCCGTCATTGGCTATGCCATCTACATCGAGCCAATCGCCGACGATCGCACCACAGCTGAAGCCCATGACCGGTTCTTCTCCGGCACCGACGCAACTACTCACCATTGATTCGCACCACCCCGACCAGCTCCGGCTCCCCTGAGTTCCCCATGAGCATCGCAGTGAACTCCCGCGCCTTTTCCCTCTCTGTTGTGGCTCGATCTCGAGCCCTAGCAAGCTGTAGCCGTCACCACGAACTGGCCGACGCTCTGCTGTCCCCGCCATGCTTAATACCATTGCTATTGTCCACCCTAAGACAAACCAGTGTCGATATCGTACTCATGGCGCCCCTAGGAGGTCACCTCGCGTCTCAGGTCGACGGATCCGAGCATGTTGGATCGCTTCCGTCATCGCCATGTCACTGCTACCATCGGTCATCATCGCTGCCGTCGTTCTCGATCACCCCAGCACCTGGAACCGCCACCCTTCGACGTGCACTACTACAGATCTGAACAACACTGACCGGCCAGAATGTATCATCACTGACGCGTGAGTGGTCGGTCAGTGCCTCGGGGTCAGTGATGACATTGTGATCGCAAACGGGCCGGACGACCCGTCTGTGATAACAGTTAACATAGACCGCTTGGCCGATCAATGATAACAAATTACGGTTTAAGCAAATTGGGGCTCCACTGCAAGCAATATGCAAGCAGTGAAGCCCCAAGATGCACTAAGGAAGAAAGTTACACATAGGCACATACAACGAAATTGCATTACATTTCATACATATGTCCAAATGTTTAGGGCTACCAATTCAACTAAGTGCTAATGTATTGATCTATGAGTAGATGAGTCTTGTCGTCGAGGAATCAGCAATGCCACCGAAGCTAATCTGACACTTGAATGAGTCCTTCAACTCACTTCACAGCCTAGTCATATGCAACATACTTGTAAACTTATAACATATAAAGACAAGTGTGTTGTGATGTCACTGAATCTATTAACTCAAGTAGTCCGCTTGTCTAGTCTCTTAATGAACTAGAGAGAGGACATATATTTTCTCACCCCTCTCGGTCCAACTTCAGGTTGAATAACCAATGGAACAAGTCCTGACGAAAGCTCCTCGTGCTTACACCACTGGTCATCTTGTTTTGTGCAGTGTCCCTAAAATGTAAGTCTGTGTACAACAAAATTTGTCATGGCAATTTACATAAGATATTTATTGATTTATTTAATAGATGTAGTTAAGAATATCATACCGAAGCCCAATGTCATCACCTACGCTGGAGGACTCAAACTTGGCTTCTCCAAGAATCAGGAGGTAACGACAACCCCAACATTTATGGGTACTTGTTGTGTGTGTGAAGACGGAAGAACCTGCAAGACTTGCTTCTTGCAGGCACACAACCCGTATCCAAAACTAAGAGGCTAGAGTATCTTGGGCCTACCCCTGAGCCTTCCTCTTCTCTTCACATATTTTTGTACAGTGCAACTAAAATATAAAGCAGCTGTAATAGAAATATTTAATTTAGATGTAGTTTACACACTTCATTATACATCGATCAAGTGCCTGTAGTGCAATATCACTAGACTAGTTTGACATAAGTCTAAATTCTAAACAGATTTCTGTAAGCAGCATCTACCACTAGAAAAATCCATAACCATATATATAGCATCTAAGCCTACAATAATCCATCGGTGAGTCATTTAGATCTAGTTTACACATGATTATACATCAATGAAGTGTCTGTAGTGCAACATCACTAGACTAGTTTGACTGAAGTCTAAATCCTTAACATATTTCTATAAGCAACATCTACACTAGAAAAATCCATAACCATATAGCATCTAAGCCTACAATAATCCATCGGCAAGTCATCTATATGTAGTTTACACACTTCATTATACATCAATCAAGTGCCTGTAGTGCAACACCATTAGACTAGTTTGACTTAAGTCTAAATACTTAATAGATTTCTCTAAGCAGCAGCTACCACTAGCTACCTCTAGAAGGAATGAAGCTTACCACCATGGCCGGCGCCGTGACCAAAACAACGCAACAAATGTCGGGTCTACAACCACGCACAGAGGCGCGAGAGACATGGCGTCCGAACGCACGACGGACTGCACGACACCAGAAACGGCCGGAGGCTCGGGACGGTGTGGGTGCGGCCGCACTGGCTTGCCGTGGGGCCGTCGGCATGGATGAGCGGCAGGAGGGAAGAGAGGGTTTGAGGATGCTCAGGTGATCGAGATGAGCAGGGTGCGCGGCCAGAGAGAGTGAAAACTAAGAGAGGGGATCGGCGGCGTGGCGGCGAGGGTTTGGAATGGAGACGGGCAGTGGACTTGGATTACAAACTGGCCGCGTACATAACAACACTAACCGGCAGGAAATCGAAGAGTCAGATTTAACCGATCAACAGAGACCAGTCAACTATCGCAACCAGTCAACTATCGCAGCCCGTCAGTGCTAAATATCCGTCCACTTTGCTTTTCTGAGAGAACTATCATTGACCGGTCCATTTTTAACCAGTCTGTGATGACCAGCCATCCAAGCATGTTATCACTGACACCTCTACGCTGGCCGGTCTGTGGTGACACTCATCACTGATGCGTGGCTAGAGGTCAGTCAGTGATGAGCGGTCAGTAGTGTTCGGATCTATAGTAATGGCGACTCATCCTCAGGAGCCCGTAGGACTAAACCCCCGGCTCAAATGGCAGCCGGATGTGGCCGCACGCGTGCCTCCACCGCGTCCAGTGGTCGCTAGCGACTCTGCCGGCGCCTGTGCCATTGACAGGTGGCCCCCACCCGTCAGCTAATTAGATTAGAGACTAATTAACCTATTAACATTATTCACCTAAATAATAGCCACTAACAGTGGACCCCACTAACTAATTAACCATTTAATCAACCATGTGTCTATTACACCTGGGCCCCACCTGTTAGTTTGACCAGTCAGCAGTTGATCACTACTGAATGGACTGGGCCCCACTTGTCATTCTGAGTGGTTAGCCCACTGCTGTGTAACAAAAGTATTTAGCAATTAATTTAGAATTAAATTAAATCTAGTAATTCTGAAAAATCAATTAAACTTAAAAAAATTCATAACTAATTCGTAGTAATTCAGAAAATATAAATTATATATGAAGATTTATCAAAAAAATGTGTACTTTCCAACTACGCCATTTTCATGCATGTTAACAACAAAAAAAAACTGTTTTTAGTAATAAAACACTAATAGGACAATTTCTACTAAATATTTGGAGCGGGGAAAATGCTACATATGCAATTCCCACTTCAATTAAATTGTATAGCAATGCATTAGATTAGATCAGCACCACATTATGCCATGCCATGCATTCATGTGTTGCATATTGAAATGCTATGTTATTTATTGTTTTCCGGTATTTGCTTCTTATCGGTAGATCCCGAGACTGATGTAGACTAACTATGCTTCCGAGGAGCAGATCCAGCCTGCCGAGCAGCAAGGCAAGCAAACCCCCTTGAACATCCAGATAGTGCCTACTCTTTCTTCCTCTTCGTGCATTATAGTATCGCTTCAGTTGTTGATCAGTAGATGTCACCTACTCCTTTGCATAGCCTGTTTTTGTCGCCTATTGTTGCCTTTACCTGTTATCCTAGCATGCCTAGTATATGCTTGCATTTCCATCATGTTAGCCCTACATTCTTGTTGTGTGTAGCTATGCTTAGATTGCTAGGCAGTAATTTATCTGGGATGATGATCACTGTGGTAGATATACATGACACTTGAGCGGGCTTATGAGTTGACATGAGATGATCGACGACATGATGTGAGATGGACCAAATGGTCGGACATGGACCTGAATATCGGATGGAGTGTGTTCCAGGAGATAATTAAATAACTAGTATGACTAAAAGGCAATAGGTGGGAGGCTATGCTGGAGAGCATGGTGATTTGTTCCACATAAAGCCGCCCTAGGACCCGAGTTCTGGTTATTGATCCAAGAATATATATACGCAATAACCACATGCGGGATAATGGTTCCCAATGTCGTAGTTCCTCACCTCGGCTTTTTCAGGAGTCACATAGATTCGGGCTTTCTATTTACGTGTGTGTGGCTGCAGGTACAGAAGATGGACATGAACACTAAGACTGTGATGTGATGTGGTGTGATTTCACCTAGGAAGTGGGCCAGGCTGGCAAGCGTATACCATTCGAAGATGTGGGCTTGATTCCCGATCCGTCACACAACGCTTGTGACCACATCGGGAGTACGACCGAACTCGCCCTTGTGGTTAGGATGTAGACTCAGCATGTGACCACCCTGGATTAGTTCGACGTAGGGATATGTCATGTTGATCACCCTCTGTCGGCATACTAATGGTTGTGTGCTAATCTAGTGGAGCAAAAGGTGGTCGAGCATGTAGGGTAATGTGGTGCACCCCTACAGGGATGGTTAAATCTATTTGAATAGCCGTGTCCACAATAAAAGGATGACTTGGAGATTGTAGCCCATTCACAGAATAACTACAACTGGATACTTAATAAAATTGCCAACCTAGTTAAATGCTAGGTATCGCTTCCTCGGAGGGTAATCGAGGGAGGATTCATAGTAGTGTTATGCTGTCGTAAGTAGATGGACTCTGTGCGCTATCTCATCTATTAATAGGAGATGCTGGTAGTCGTAAGTTCCGTTGACTTCTCATCTATTCTGGCTTTCTGCAGTACAGTACACATATATACCCCCTTTCCTTTGATGTTGTTGGATAATGTAGATAGATCTGATGTAAGTCTTGTGAGTACAACTTCGTACTCACCTTGCTGTGGATATTCTTTTAATCTATTGCAGAGTACGTCAACGATCCCTACGCTAGATACTACTTGGAGTTTGGCGCCGATGAGTAGTTTGGAGGTCCCAGGCAGGAGCCTGTGCCTTTGGGAGGGTCATTTGCTTTTGTTCCAGCCTTCTTAAGGCATTTGTTAAACTTGTTCTATACTCAGACATATTTCACTTTCCACTTGATGTAGTGTTGGGTCGTGTGTCCTCTGTGTTTATATATTTGCTATCTCTGCTCATGTATGAGCTTTTGTCTATATATGCTTTGGTCATAGAGTTGTGTTGTGGTACTGGTTGTTTCACCCTCATTGCGTGCATGATGCGTATATGTTTATAAAGTGCATGTTGTGAGCAGGGTCTTGGAATCTCTGGGATACACTTGCTAGCATTTGTGTTTCGGGATGTGATAAATCATTAGCCGAGAGCTCGAGAGTTCCTAGTACACCCGGCCAGGTGTGCCGCTTTGGCTCAGCTATTGGGTTGGTGACTCCGTATGACTGGGAGCTTGGGAGTTCCTAGTACACCCCGCCAGCTGTGCCGCTTTGGCTCAGTCATATAAGAGTATTGGCGTTCAGGTCCAGCCTGTACTGGCTGCGAGCGGTATCAGTAATGGCAGATTGCTTGAACCGTGATTTTGGTACTCAGATTTCATCACTGAATACTAATCTCGACGTCCGGATTGATTATTGCTGCTAGACTTGTATGTCTTAGATTCTAGGGTCTTGGAGCTCTTTTTCCTCGATGGCGGAGTGCTGCTGAATTACTACTTTGGAACGCATGGATACCTCGGAGGGGTCGCCTACTTCGACTTTAGATCAGTGGATCGTCTCGGAGAAATTCTCGCGGCTGGAAGGTATGACCTAGGTGCGGGAATCATCGCTCTTCACCGACAAACTACACTGCTTCCGCTACTCTACTATTCGGTGAGATGATCATTACCCGCCTCTGCATAGTGTTCCTGGGTGTGATCGCGTAGCATTTTTTGTTGTTGCATAGCACATTCCCCTACATAGGGTGACTTATCCCAGACTGTGTCCATGGCCAAGGATGCATCTATTCGAATAGATTTTAGGGATAATTAATTTTATGCCCCTAGTTGGGTCCCACTCGTCTGTTTTACCCCTAACTTCAGAAACTCGCCTGTTCTGTACAAGCCACTTTGCAATTCTTATGCTTTTGCCCTTTGACCCTTTGACCATCACTTTGAAAAAATCATAACAAATTCGTAATAACTCAGAAAAATGCAAATAAGATATCAAAATGTTCACAAAAACATCACCTATATGTGCATGTCATTTTCATTCTTAACAAAAGTGTTGGAAAGTCCTCATCTCAGTTTTAGCTCATATGACCTTAGCATGAACAGTACAATCTAAAAAAATTAAAAAAATTCTAATTTTTTTTGGTGGCAAACATTGACCAATGTTTTGAGTGCTTGTATTTTTTTTGCCACGACTTCCTCGAATGTCATTCTGTTATGAAACTTGGCAAGCACTCAAAACATTGGTCAATGTTTGCCACCAAAAAAATTTAGAATTTTTTGAATTTTTTTAGATTGCACTGTTCATGCTAAGGTCATATGAGCTAAAACTGAGATGAGGACTTTCCAACACTTTTGTTAAGAATGAAAATGACATGCACATATAGGTGATATTTTTGTGAACATTTTGATATCTTATTTGCATTTTTCTGAGTTAGTATGAATTTATTATGATTTTTTCAAAGTGACAATCAAAGGGTCAAAGGGCAAAAGCATAAGAATTGCAAAGTGGCTTGTACAGAACAGGTGAG
This sequence comes from Elymus sibiricus, assembly GCA_039707655.1. Lineage (NCBI taxonomy): Eukaryota > Viridiplantae > Streptophyta > Magnoliopsida > Poales > Poaceae > Elymus > Elymus sibiricus. The sequence goes on along the minus strand of CM077668.1, from coordinate 38,805,973 downwards.
TTTCTGAAGTTAGGGGTAAAACAGACGAGTGGGACCCAACTAGGGGCATAAATCTAATTATCCCTAGATTTTATACTCTGCAGAGGTTGCACACTTTAGCCACACTATGGAGCTTTGATGTCCCACAAGTGTAGGCGGTCAATTGTAGATCTTTTCGATAAGTAAAATTATCAATCCCACGAGGGGCTTAAGGAAATGGTAAGTGCAAAAATAGCAAGGATTCATTGTAAATGCTAAAAGGTGTAACGGTGTTGTGATTTGTCAAGGTGATGTGGAAATAAAACAGGAATAACCATAAAAGTAAAAGAGTGCAACAAGTGGCCCAATCCCTAATAATGCTAAGGACAAGCCGGGTGCCTTACTTATGATGATCAAACGTTCTTGAGGATGGTGGGATAATCGCTTAGTTGTCAATTCCATAATGACTTGCATTGATTAGTGTTGTTTCGTCGGTGTTGCAGGGTTACAGCCTAATGCTATGTGCTGCAAAACCATTGACTCACATATACTTATGATTGTGCTCCTAGTAACCATCCACAACTACGAAGATTTCTTAAGGCATATAGTCCAACCATAGCCATAACTTCCTATGGGGTCCCTATTTACCCCTCAAGTCATAACTTGTAAACTCAGGGAACGGTCATTTCTGTCACTCCGGCCTCCCATCCTAAACTTATTAAAACGCAATGCTCTTCTCTAGCCCCATATAGGTTAACTGCCATGCAGTCGACATTCGCATAACACAACTAGAGAATTGCACTACAACATGATCAAACAACAATCTTTGATTCAAATATATATGACACTTGACAACTATCTTTCTCCCATATCCTCAAGAACACAACGGAACTACTCAAAATGCATCATGGCGAACGTATTCAGTATGGTAATGATAATTGTAACAATCTGAAAGTATGAATCTTTGACCAATAAAACACAAGGCATCAACTACCAATACAACAATTAACACCGACAAGTGGTAATGGTAAGCAATTCACACTTGATTGTACAAATATGGATGAGATGGGAATGTGGATGATGGTGTTGTTGATGCAGATGATGAAGATGGCTTGGATGAAGATGTTCCCCTTGATGCCCTGGAGTTGGTGATGACGATTGCTTCAAATTCCCATGGCCAGAGGAGGCAGATCTGGCCTAAAACAGCCCTCTGGAGGAAGAACTAGGTTTCCACCTCGCAGCTACTGTGGAAAAATTCTTTGAAAAATAGATATGGAGTTTTCTCTCCGAAAGTGACTAAATGGGACCTGGAGGGTCACCAGAGGACACCTGTGGGCCCTAGGCACCCCCTCGGCACCCCTGTAGGGCAGGTGCCTAGGCACCCAAGGCCCCCCTGGCTATCCCCTTCTGGCCCTGGGCTCTTCTGGCACAAAAACTTTTGAGCTATTTTTTTGGGGGTTCTGGAAGTGTACTTTCTTCAGAAAGGTCCAAATTCCTCCCGTGACAGCATCTCTGGGAATTAATCCAAGAATTCTCTGCATTATGAGATAAACCACCATAAAATTAGTGCAAAGGTAATTGAAATAGTATAAAAGTAGAGTATTTATGCTCTGAAATTGTGATGCAAAATGCATGTATTAGATTACTCCAACAAGCAAAGTTCAGATTAAAAGAATGGTTTCAAGAAAGGAGTGACTCAACATAAAATGAAAATAAAGTCCCCTCGCAGAGGGAAGTAGGGATTGTCATGCGCTTTATTGTTGACCGTTCAAGAGTTTAGTCTGTTGAAACAATAAATTCTGATTGCCTCTTGTGATGGTGCCGGCTTTGTTTTTGTTTTTTCCGGTCCCCCATCACAAGTTCATGGAAAATTGTCATTCCCACACAATAAAAACTTAAACGGAGAAATTTTTAGTTGGCAGTGAGTTGCCTATGGCATTGAAAATTTACATGGAGTAACCTTACTAATTCACATAGGTAGGTATAGTGGACACCTATGGACTAACTTGGCTCGGGTTATGGATGTACAAGCAGAATTAATGCTTAGTACATATTGGTTTTGGCTAGAAAGCTACTAAGTAAACAGTGCTTGTCGGAGGGCCCATGAGTAATGGTTTTTAACCTATGATCACATATATACATTTACCTAGCTGTCTTCCATACCCAACCGTAAAAGATAGTTTAGGTTTTGAAATTTGCAAATTGAAGATTAGTTATTGATCCCAAGGTTTTTGAGATAATGTATTTGCATATGCACATCCTTTCATTTCGTACTAAGTTTCATGATTCCATTATAAGACCAGGCACAATTTTATTCATCAAGTTGGCATCCACTTTTAAATTCTGAGTGTCAGCAAAGTCCTGTCCTCCAACAACGTATAATCTATAACTTGTGCGATAATGCTAGAACATATAATAACAAAAGGAAATGGAAAAACTTGAGCCCTCTCTTTATTGTATATATGACCTCACATCACTAGATTCATCAATAATTATCACTCTAAAGGAGTGATAGTACACTTTGCAACCTAACTTCAAAAAGATCTATATTCCACTAAAACGATAATCCTAATGCAAAACATAAGATAGATGTGTAGTTTGATACCCGGCAACCTCTCCCAAGCTTCGATAGAAACAAGGAGGGAGAGGTGCCTATTACCACTTTTTATATAGTACTTTGGCGGAGGAGGGTTGTTGTCGTCAAGCAGATAATACATGGCTGCTTTAGCCATCTTCTTGAACCTGCACTCATACTCATAGAGTTGTTTCTGCATCTCACATATTTGACTCTGAGAGAATTGAAGCAACTGTTCCAAAGATCCAAATGCCCAATGAAGTTACAAATTCTTCTTCTCCACTTCCTCAACCTTAGCTTTGATTTCTGTAGTCATCAAGTAATGTGCATCAAGGTTTTCAAATATCACACCTTCATATTTGGCAACTGTTTCTTCCAGGGCTTCTACCCTTTCTTTGAGGTCTTCCTCTTTCTTCGAGACTTCCACATCCTTGATCTGCAGTTGTCCCTCCTACATGGTGATGGACTTAGGTTAAGCCATGACGGAGAGGAGGTAGGGGTTGATGAGCTTCACGAAGAATTCCTCTTCCTCCTCCTTCTTGTCCCTGGAGGTGGACTTCCCAGGAAAAGTTCCCGAGGAAGACATGGTTGTAGATTGAATCTTAGAAGAACCCTGACAGAAACAGCTCTCGAAACAAAAATAGAGAATAAACTTGCGATACGGAGATTAGAAAAATTAAAAAAAATTATATAAGGGGTTTTCCGTGGGGAAGGGGTAGCCTCGCGAAAAGGTGGCCAAAGGGTAGGCCCCCGGGGCCTAGGCGCCCCTGTAAGGTGGGCGCCTATTGTAGGCACCTAGGACCCACATGGCCCCTCTCTGGCCAATTTTGGGCGAGCGTGGCTCTTTTTTCGAGAAACTGCCAAAACTATTTTTGTTTGATTTTTTGAAGAACAAAGTGTGTACCTTTTCTTACCATAGATTTTTCGGTCTTTTGGAAGGTTCTGGTCTACTTTTGAATAAATATCTTAGGAGTGATTAAGTGCATTTTCCTCTACATCAATTGGATCACCGGCAATATAGCCCTACAACCTCTGATCATTAATAACCCTCGGTTTTCCGCAGTATTCACCTTCCAGCCTGATGGCCCCTGAGCGATAAACCTCAGCTATGGTGTATGGACCACTCCATTTGGATAGAAGTTTGCCTGCAAAATTTCTGAAATGAGAATTGTATAATAGTACACGGTCTCCTACCTTGAACTTCGTATGTTGTATTCTCCTATAGTTCCACAACTTAATTTTTTTCTTTAAACAACTTGGCACTCTCAGAAGCTTCTTTCCTCCACTCATCTAAGGCATTAATATCCAACAACCTTTTCTCCCTGTCTTGTTGAAAGTCATAGTTTAATTGTTTAATTGCCCCAAAAGCTTTATGTTCTAGTTCTAAAGGAAGGTGACAAGCTTTACCATAAACCATTTTGTATGGAGACATACCCATTGGATTCTTATAAGCAGTCATGTATGCCCAGAGTGCATCATTTAATTTCTTTGACTAATCATTCCTTGACCAGTAATTTATTTCTCTATTGGTTAACTCTACCTGGTCACTAGATTGAGGGTGATAGGGTGAAGCAACTCTATGGTTAACATCATATTTAACCAACACTTTTCGGAAAGCACCATGAATAAAGTGAGAACCACCGTCTGTCATTAAGTATCTAGGAAACCAAACCTAGGAAAGATAACATCTTTAAGCATTTTAATTGAAGTTTTACCCACTTAGTTAAATAATCAATAGCCACCAAAATGTGAGTGTATCTGTGAGAACTAGGAAAAGGTCCCATATAATCAAAACCCCAAACATCAAATGGTTCTACTACTAAAGAATAATTCATAGTGATTTCTTGACGTTTACCAATATTACCTATCCTTTGACATTCATCACAAGATAGAATAAATTTTTGGGCATCTTTAAATAAAGTAGGCCAATAAAAACCAGAGTGTAGTACCTTATGTGCAGTTCTGTCTCCAGCATGGTGTCCTCCATATGGGCTGGAATGACACTTCCTCAATATGTCCTCCTGTTCATTTTTAGGTATACAACGCCAAACAATACCATCTACTTTTTATTATACAAATGAGGATCATCCCAAAAATAATGTCTCAAATCATAAAAGAATTTTCTCTTTTGTTGATAAGTAAAGTTAGGTGGAATATATTTTGCAACAATATAATTAACATAGTCCACAAACCATGGTTTAGCAATATAAGTTGTAATAGCAGCTAGTTGCTCATCACGAAAACTATCATTGATAGGTATAGGATCATCAGGTATGTTTTCCATTATGGACAAATGATTAGCTACAGGGTTATCTTCACCCTTCCTAATAACAATATGTAAATCAAACTCTTGCAACAACAAAACCCACCTAATGAGTCTAGGCTTAGCATCATTCTTATTCATAAGCTATTTAATAGCAGCATGATCAGTATGATAGTGACTTTAGAATCAACAATGCAAGATCTAAACTTGTCACATGCAAATATAACTGCTAAAAAATCTTTTTCAGTAGTAGCATAATTTCTTTGGGCAACGTCCAAGGTTTTACTAGCATAATGAATAACATCAAGTTTCTTATCAACTCTTTGTCCAAGGACAGCCCCTACTGCATAATCACTAGCGTCACACATAATTTCAAAAGCCAAATTACAATCAGGAGGTTGTATTATAGGTGCAGTAACTAAAGCTTTCTTTCATGTTTCAAAAGCCACTACACAATCATCATCAAAAGATAAAGGTACATCCTTTTGCAACAAATTTGTAAGATGCCTAGATATTTTAGAGAAATCTTTAATAAACCTCCTATGAAACCCAGCATGACAAAGCAAACTTCTTATACCTCTTATATCCCTAGGATATTGTAGTTTCTCTATAGCTTCTATCTTAGCTCTATCAACCTCAATACCTCTTTCAGAAATCCTATGGCCAAGGACAATACCTTCGTTCACCATGAAGTGGCACTTCTCCTAGTTCGAGACTAGGTTGGTGTCTTCACACCGCTGCAAAACGTTGTTAAGATTATACAAGAAATTATTAAGAGATGTTCCATAGACAGAGAAATCATCCATGAAGACCTCAACAATTTGTTCAACGAAGTCTGAAAATATTGCAGTCATGCATCTTTGAAAGGTTGCAGGTGCATTGCACAAACCAAAAGGCATACGTCTATAAGCATAGGTTCCAAAAGGACATGTAAAGTTGTTGTCTCTTGATCCTTATGAGAAACATGTATTTGAGAAAAACCAAAATAACCATCAAGATAACAAAAGTGTGTATGCTTAGATAATCTTTCTAGCATTTGATCAATAAAAGGTAAAAAATATAATGATATTTCCTAGTAGCCTTATTCAATCTTCTATAATCAATACACATTCTATAACCAACAATAGTTCTTTGAGGATTAAGTTCATTGTTTTCATTTGGAACAACAGTTAAACCTCCCTTCTTTGGAACACAATGAACGAGACTTACCCACCTACTATCGATGATGGGGTAGATAATACATGATTCTAATAGCTTAAGAATTTTAGTTCTTACCACTTCCTTCATCCTAGGGTTCAAGCGACATTGATGATCAACAACATGCTTTGCATCTGGTTCCAAATGGATCTTGTGAGTGCATAAAGTTGGGCTGATTCCTTTAAGATCATCTAGAGTATATGCAATAGCAGCCCTATGAGCTCTCAGTACTTCCAATAATCTTGCTTCTTGCCCTCAAAGGTTAGCATTGGTAATGACAAGATGCACTTTCTTTTCATCCAAATACGTGTATTTAAGTGTTTCCAATAATTGTTTTAATTCAAACATGGGGTCACCCTTTGGAGGAGGTGGAACCTTCCCCAAAGGATCAAGTGGAATGTTTACTTTCAAGAGTGGTGGTTGAAAGTGAAACGTTTCATCAATTTATCTTCTTTCTTTATCATGTATAAGACTTTCATGATCTATTAAAAATTGCTCCAGTGGGTCAGCTGGAGGAATTCCTATTGAAGCAATTTGTGCAAAATCATCTTTCATATTATTATCTTGAGTATTAGGTTGATTAGAAAACTCGAGAAATTGAATTCAACTTGATCATCACTAAACTTAAAAGAACCTTTTTCTTTAAACAGTCAACTACATCACTAGCAGGGTGTAAAAGGGTCTACCGAACACAATAGGACAAAAGCTATCTTGTTCCAATCCAAGCATGAGAAAATCAGCAGGATACTTAGTTCTACCACATAGAACATCAACATCTTTTACAATTCCTACATGCTTAACATAGGACCTATCAGCAAGATGTATAATAGTATTAATTTTTTCTATGCTTAAAGGTGATATATCCTCAGAGATTTCTTTATATAAACAGAAAGGAATAACACTAATGCTTGCCCCAATATCGCAAGCCAAGATAACTGTGATTGCCAATAGTAACAGAAATAACAGGTGTTGCAGAGTTATGATGCCTTCTTTTTCTTATCACATTAGAAGCAGGTTCCATTAAGCACACAATTTCTTCTTTAGGATCTTCAGTACTTAATTATTTGATCATAGATAATTCAGGTTGTGCCTCTATTTGTTCATAAGAAGCATGACATTTATTACTACTTTTGCTTTTAATAGTAGAGTCTAGCACATGTTCCCTAATTTTCATGGGAAAGGGTGATTTCTCGACATACTTAGCAGGTTCCACCTGTTTAACAGTGCGTACACAAATTTCTTCCTAAAAAAACTATTACTTTAGAAACATCGTTAAAAGGTTCATGATATTGTTCCCAACTAGCTTTAGGAATTTTAATGTGAGAGGTAAAAGATTCAAGGAGACTAACAATTACTTCAGAATCAAGATCATACTTAGTACTCATGGCATTAAAATCATCAGTTTCAGAAAAATTTAATGCATTTATACTCAAAAGATTTACCTCCCTTGTTACCTTTGTCCATCTCCCATCCCTCGCTGTTGGAAGTAATAAGATTTGAAAGATCCCAAGCTTCTTTAACACTTTTATTAATAAAACATCCTCTAGAGAAACTATCAATCCTTTCTCTATCATGAATGTGATGCCTTGCATAAAAGCTACTAGCAATGGTTTTATCAAATAACTCATGATTGGGGCATTTGAGCAAAAGTTCCTTTAGCCTCCCCCAAGCTTGAGTCATGCTTTCTCCCTCGCGAGGAAAAAAGTTATATATAAATTATCTATCAGCATGAATTTGATGGAGAGAATAAAATATTCTTCAGAATTTATCACTTAGTTCTTCCCAACTCATGACATAAGGATTATCCAGTGAATGATACCATTTAAGTGCCTCTCCCTCTAAAGAGAGAGGGAATAATTTCTTCTTCAATTCATTACGAGATAACCCATTAATATGAAAGAGGATGCATGTTTCGTCAAGCGAACAAAGATGATCATCAGGATGATCTTTATCATTTCCTGCATAGCGGTTAGCTTTGACATGTTTGATATAGCCAATAGGTACTGCATAAGCCTCTTCTTTTTATATAATAGGTTCTTCACAAACTTTCTTACGAAGTGCCATAAAAGTTCCCAAGAGGGAATTACTAAAATATGAAGCCATAACGATGAAAGTAGCAGACTAAAATAAAAAATAGCACGTGCAATGAATGGTTTCCTTGGCACTTTCAACTTACCGAGAGCTATACGCTCCCCAGCAATGGCACTAGAAAAGAGTCTTGCTGTCCCACAAGGATAGGGGGTCAATTGTAGATCTTTTTCATAAGTAAAAGTATCGATCCGATGAGGAGTTGAAGGAAATGGTAAGTGCAAAAATAGCAAGGATTCACTGTAAATGCTAAAAGGTGTAACAATGTTGCGATTTGCGTAGGTGATGTGGTAATAAAAGATGAATAACAATAAAAAGTAGAAGAGTGCAGCAAGTGGCCCAATCCCTAGTAATGCTAAGGATAGGCCGGTTGTGTTACTTATGATGATCAACCATTCTTGAGGATGGCGGGAAAATCGCATAGTTGTTAATTCCATAATGACTTGCATTGATTACTCTTGTTTCATCGGTGTTGTAGGGATAGAGCCTAATGCTATATGCTGCAAAACCATTGACTCACACATACTTATGATTGTGCTCCAAGCAAGCATCCACAACTACTAAGATTTATTAAGCCATATAGCCGAACCATAGCCATAACTTCCTATGGGGTCCCTATTAACCCCTCATGTCATAACTTGTAAATTCAGGGAATGGTCATTTCTGTCACTCCGGCCTCAAATCCTAAACTTATTATAACACAATGCTCTCCTCTTGGCCCATATAGGTGAAGTGCCATGCAGTCGATGTTCACATAACACCACTAGAGAATTGCACTACAACATTATCAAACAACAATCTTTACAGCTTTCTCCCATATCCTCAAGAACACAACGGAACTAATCACAATGCATCATGGTGAACATATTCAGTGTCGTAATGATAATTATAATAATCTGAAAGTATGGATCTTTCACCAATAAAACATAAAGCATCAACTACCAATACAGCAATTAACACGAACACGTGGTAACGGGAAGCAATTCACAATTGATTGTACAAATACGGATAAGATGGTAATGGGGGTGATGGTCTGTTGATGGAGATGATGAAGATGGCTTGGATGAAGATGTTCCCCTTGTTGCCTTGGAGTTAGTGATGATGATTGCTTCGAATTCCCTCGGCCGGAGGGAGAAGATCTCGCCTAAAACAACCCTCCAGAGGAAGAACTAGGTTTCTGCCTAGCAGCAACAGCAGAAAAATTCATCAGAAAAAATGGAGATTTCTCCCCGAAATTGACTAAATGGGACCTGGGGGGTCACCAGAGGACACCTGCAGGCCCTCGGCTCCCCCCCAGGCGCCCCTGTAATGTGGGCGCCTAGGGCAGGCGCCTAGGCTCCCCAGGGCCCCCCTGGCTGCCCCCTTTTGGCCCATGGGCTCTTCTGGCACAGAAACTTATGAGCTATTTTTATTCTATTTTTTTGGGTTCTGGAAGTGTACTTTCTTCCTGAAGGTCCAAATTCCTCCCCTAACAGCATCTCTGGGACTTAATCCAAGAATTCTCTATATTATAAGATAAACCACAATTAAATTGGTGCAAAGGTAATTGAAATAGCATAAAAGTATAGTATTTATCGTCTGAACTTGTGATGCAAAATGTACGTATCAAGTTTCCCCTTTTGTCATGTGCCTCAGTACATTACCCTCGTGAGTGGACCCGGGTTACGCCAGCAAGACTGTTCTACCAACATTGCCATGGGAGAGAGTTACTAGATCCTCCCACTGTAGTGATACCACATTTGGCCTGCAGGGATTCACATTTGATGGATCAATACACCATTGGTCCAGGCTCTCACAAGTTATGACTTTTGCCACACAAAGTAGCACACCCCACCAAACTTTCCCATAGAGATGATAGCAATAAAAGGCATGTTGATATAATAAGCTGGGGCCTTCCCATAAAGACAAGTGTGGTTGCATATTATTAGTTCAGTTCGGTGGCACTATGGCTCGATCACATGGACAGAGGTGATTATTAATCAGTCAATTTTAATATCATCAGTCCTCCATCAAGTTCTAGTTCATTTTTGATCAAGTCATAGTTATCACCATTATAGTTTGCATATGAAGAAATAAAAGTGCTTCCATCATATAAACATAATATGATCATGCATCCAATGCACATGCTTGACATAAGTAAACTCATGAGCTCTGTTCTACCATGTCCATGCTTCTACACAAAAAGTTTGAATGCAAGAACATGTATTAAACATGTCAGATTCATAGCTAGCAAAGATATGAATCATGTCATATGGAAAATCAATTTTAATTAGCTAAATATGATCATCTCAATGCAACCATTCAAGACATTGCATGCATAAGGTTGTCAAGTCTTGCCTTGGCCAGAGGGGATGTCAAAGTTCTCCTGCTCTTCACCACACAGTGCAAATCCCTTTAAATGACATTAATAGAATATATATATATATAAATACACATGCAACATATATATTTATACATGACAGAAGATAAAGTTTAAAAATTATGAAAAGGGCACCACTTGATAGAGCTCTTGAAGAAAAAAATTATCAACAAGAATCACTAAAAAAGAGTTGAAATGACTAAGTTATTAAGGGTCAAAGTTTGGTCAACTTTTAGCTTTTTTATATTTATTTTAAATAGAAGGGGGTGGACAGACATCGAACGCGTATTCGGCGAAGACGCCTTCGATCAAAACGTATCTGGGCCTCCATCGTTTCAAATATGCGGCTGACACGCGGGGCCCATAGGGGTTATTTTGAACGGCATTTTGGTGCAAACAGGAGAGAGATGGAGGTGATGGCGCTCACCGGTGATGATGGCGAATATCATTCGTGTAAACATAAGGGTCAATATGGATGTCCGCAGTTCCGCTATTGATCATTGAACGAAAGGTGTTTTGTTCATGTCTATGTTTTACCGAACTACAGGGTCACACGCTTAAGGGAATTATGACCTGTTGAGTTTAGTGGAGTGAGGAATGTGAGAAAATATTCTTGGAATAGTTTCGGGAATGAAAGAAATAGTTTCGAGAGAAACCGGAAGCATTTCGGGGTTACCGAAAGTGTTTCGGGGAATACCGGGAAATGATATATAGGCATAAATTGTTTCCGGTGACCTAATATAAATAATAGAGGGCTTATATAATTATCTAGGAGTCCCTAATATTTATTTAGAGTCAATGGGCTAAAGAAAATATCAATAAGGCCTAGTAGTGGAGAGTTATTGGGCCATAAGGCCCAATAAGAGTTGGGGCACCCCCAAGCTTGTTGGACAAGCTTTGGGGCGCCGAATTGGAGTGGGAGGAGGACTCCTCCTCCCGTAGGCCGGTGCACCAAGGAGGGGAGTCCTCCTCCCCAAGGTGGAGCCCCCTCCCTCTCCCTACACCTATGTATACTTGAGGATTTGGCCCCAAAGGGACACACAAGTTCTATTGTTTAGAGCCTCCTCTAGTTCTCTTGTTCTAGTTCTAATTTAGACATGATCTAGATTAGAGCTAGTTCTAGTTCTCTCTAACCCTCATAATTGAGAAGCCCAGTGAGGTACTCTTCTCCCTCCTCTAATTCTCCGGCGACATCAAGCTCTGGACGGCGAAGCGCTGCCGAATCGTGAAGCCCGAACGCGTGCAATCCATAGAGAGGCCGTTCTTTCGGTCTTTGGTTCGAGGGATCGTTCGTGAACGGTTTGAGGGACTTCATCAACGATCTACACCAACTCTTTTTCTGCTGCAACTCGAAGTTGGTAACGATCTGATCTAAACCTCTAATGCATCTTCGTAGTGTTCCAGGATCTTGACCGGGGGCCACGGGGAGGCCGCCGGCGTGTGGTTTGCTGCCATTTAAATCCACGAAAATTCATCGGAGGCCGGAAAATCACGGTAACTGGCGCGGCGTCGTCACACAGCCCCTGGAGGCTGTGGTAAAAATCCGAGGATGTTTTGCATTTGCATCCACGGAGGTTGTGTGGAAAAGGGACCTTCCCCCACGAAGGATCTAGCTTTCGAGGGGGAGTGCATCCAGTTTGTGAAGGGGGTGCGGGGCCCGTTCCTCCGTTGTCCTCAAAACTTTTTCTGTGCTCAGATGAGTCCATTCAAAGACACATGCCTGGTCCTGGCCTTTTTCGGGGATCCACATCCCCTCCCCACTGCCGAGACCAGAACGTAGCACCGCCTGTTAGTTGCAACGTGGCCCCCTTTCATTCTTGATCTTGTTTCATCAGAATGTAACTAAAACTCCCTTTTACTAGCAAAAAAAATAAAATAAAGATACAAAGGAAGAAAATAATTGTTACAAATGAAAATTAAGAAGAGGATAGGCAGGGGTAAAAAAAAGGAGTAGTCTTTGCCGAGTTCCCAATTTTGGGATCTCGGCAATGTTCGCGTGGGAAAAGTTTCGCTGAAAATGCATGCACGCACCGTGAGATATGCTTTGTCGAGTTCTTATTCACGGGAGAACTCGGCAAAGGTCGCAAAACGATATTAATCGGCGAGACTATCCATTTCCCTTCCCATTTCTCATCTCGCTCGCGCCAGTGCCTCCTCCACATCCCACCCCGCCGGCGGCCCCTCCCCACGCTGTCGGCGCCTCCCCACCGCCGGCGGCCCCTCCCCACGCCGAATCCGAGGGGATCCGCCGCCCCTCTCCACCGCCGCTCCCCTCCTCCACATGCGCCTCCCTCCTCCACCACGGTGCCCACCTCGTCCACCGGTGCCCCCCTCGTCCACCTGGCCCTCCCGCTCCACCGCAGCACCAGCGCACCCCTGCTCCACCGCCCGACAGGACGACCACCGGCGGTCACCGCCCCACCACCCGCAGCTCCACCAGCACCACCGGATGGCAGCATCACCTCTGCCGCACAGTGATCACCCATGGCCTTTTTTTTAATTTGCACTTTTTGTTTCATATGAATTTTGTTATAGGAATTGTGCTATATGAATTTTGTTCTATGCATTTTGTTATATGAATAGCATATTTGTTTATGAATTGTGTTATATGAATTTGGCCATATGAATTTTGTTATGTGTAGTTTAGGTTAATTACATATGACTTGTTATATGACTCATTTAGGATAATTTTGTATATGACTTGTGTTATATTGATTTGTAGTATTTATAGTTATAGGTTAATAAATGTAGGATATTTTTATCATATATACAACCACTTGAGAGATGAGAGATGTTTCCCAGAGGAAGGAACCCGACTGTTATCGTAGGAGGTCATTCCTCCTCATCTCTTCCTTGGAGACCTTGGTAACGCAGGAGGAGATGGGGAGGAACGGCCATCACCGATAGTCGAAATACTAGTGAGGGGGTGTCCACCATATATACAAACACTTGAGAGATGACAGATGTTCTGAGAGGAATGATACCAACTCTTGTCGTAGGGGGTCATTCTTCCTCTTCTCTTCCTCTAAGACCTTAGTAAAGAAGGAGGAGAAGTGGAAGAACGACCATCACCGACGGTCGAAATACCACCGAGGGAGTGCCCACCATATATACAATCACTTGAGAGATGAGAGTTGTTGAAGAGAGCCTCGACGGACTGAAAGTCAATCCACATGCTAAATAAGCAAGTCTTTTAGGTTTGACTTCATGTTAGGTTTAGTCTATGTATTGACTTTGCGATTCCAAGTTCAATGTGTTTTTTTCTTCATGTTAGGTTAGGTCTGCGTGTTCACTAGCGGATGACAAAGATGGGGACTTGGAGACGCCTTGCCAGGGAGGCCGAGGCCGCCGACAGGGCGGCTGCAGCAGCACGGAGGGTGGCCGCCTACGATGAGAGCGCTCATGCAGCGGCCGAGAGGGCGGCCGCCTGCGTTGAGAGCGCTCGTGCAGTGGCCGAGAGGGCGGCTGCCTGTGATGGGAGCGCTCGTGCAGCGGCCGAGAGGGCGGCTGCAGTAGCCGTCGATAACGCAATGGCTGCCTTTGCCGCGATCGAGACCGCGACGGCCCCTTCTCTACGAGATTGATGAGTGCGAGATGGAGATTTAATCGGCGGAGAGCTCATGTGTCCACTCATCTGATCTTTTGTTCTATGATGCTTGTGAACTTAATATGTTGGTACGAAGATTGTTATGTGACTTGTGTTTAATTATTTTGAGTTGTCATGATCATACTCAATCTATGTATTGGCTTTCAGTCTGATGGCGGTCGACAGACTGAAGTTTAATGTCGAAGTCAACCATTCCCCATTTCTAACACATAGCGGTTTTGCTACGATGGAAGAAGAGAACCATTCACAACTTGACGACTTTCGAGTTCTTCACGCTCCTACTCTGAAAGTCGATTTTCCATTGTAGCAAAATTATTCTTTCTTGCTCAATATTTATGACATATTATGTTTGTGACACATTTTTTTGTTAATGTACTCAAGGGTGTTAGAACCGAATAGTAGTCATGGCGTCGCCCTACGACGCCGCTCCCGTTAGGGTCGACTTCCTGGCCGAGGATGAGCCGGACCATGTGGCACAGGTCATAGCCGAGTGCGCCAGTGAGGCGTACTTGGCGGCACTCGTTCAGGCGAACCCGCAGTTCCTTGCTAAGAACCGCGCGATCTACGAGTCAGTCCAGGATGAGCAGAAGGCCAAGGGCATCCGCCAGATGATGGTCCGCCTTCGTGCCGAGCAACAGAAGTTTTTTGAGGAGTTAGCCAAGAAAGAAGCGCCACCTGAGGAGAGCGATGACCCGGTGCCATTGAATCCGCCGACCGCCAGTGCAAACGATGCTTTCTCCTCCACTGGGGGGGGGGGGGTAGATCCCCACCTGGTCCAACTCCGCGATGAGCGGCTTCACTGACTATGACTCGGAGTAGAGCTCCATTCCGGGAGTAGTCTAGCTAGATAGTTTGACGTTGATGTAGGGATGTAGTTATGTAGCGGGTGATGTGGACTCGGATGCCAACTTCTGATGCTTTTGGTATATGAATCATGGATCCTTATGTTGCTTATGTCTCCATGCATGTGTTTTTCTAACGTCGTGTTGTCTGTTGAAATCTTGTTATTCTTTCTTTTGTAGATGAAGTGGTATGGGGTGTACTCAGGTAGACATCCAGGAGTCTACGATTCATGAAAAGCATGCCATGAACAAGTCAATCGTTACAAAGACAATTGCTACAAAGGGTTTGATACTAGGGAGGAGGCAGAGGATGCTTACTCCAAGTGTTTGCTCAAAGAGAAGAAGAATCATGAAGTAGGCAAGGGTGCAGGTCAGATCGGGTGGAGTGGGATGAAGAACTTGTTTGTCCTACTTGTGGTGTTGCTTGTTATGATGCTTGTGTGGACCATGTAATATAAGTTGGTCACATTGAGGTTTAGTGACTACTTGTGACTTGTTATGATACTTTTGTGAGTTTGATGGAATGTATGTGAATTGGCTAAGATGTGGTATAATTGTCATATATACATGTGTTTTGTTGCAGGGCTAATTTAAAAAGCAAATAAAAAAAAATCTGAACTATGATTTGCCGAGTACTAAACTCGGCAAAGATATTTTGCCGAGAACAAAGCTACGCGAAGCTGCCACGCGTCGAGCTGTGGTTACTCACTGGATACTTTGCCAAGTGCATAAGTCAGGATCTCGGCAAAGCGAGCCCGTTGGGGCTTGCCTGAACATGGGTTCGCCGAGTGAAAACTCTCGGCAAAGAGCAGAACACGGCAATTTGTTTTTGCCGAGAACCTCAGGGCGCGTCTCGGCAAAGATGGGAGACCACGTGGCGTCCTCGTGTGCGTCCAGGTTCGCCGAGTACTTTATCTAGGCTCTCGGCAAACCAATGTGACATGTGGCAGCCGCCGTCTCTGTCCCCCCGTCAAGTGCCTTTTTTCGGCCGAGTACCCCACCTAGGTCTCGGCAATGTGTTTGCCGAGTCACCGACGGTTGGTTCTCGGCAAACTGTCGTTTGCCTGAAGGGTTCGGGCTGAGTACTCTTAGCTGAGAACTAAACTCGGCAAACTCGTTGCCGAGTGGTAAAGGGCTTCCGCCGAGTGTACCAGGCACTCGGAAACCTGGAAATTGCAGTAGTGTATGCGCTACATTATGGAATGGAGGGAGTACTTGTTAATGACTCGCGCGTCAAGTCAGTGGATCTAAGCAGTTTCTCGGATGCAACCATCGATGGGTATATCCTTAGATAGTACAAGGTATCATGTGAACTTCCGCGGCTTTTTACCTTTTCCAGCCTTCAAGGAGAGGAAAGGAATAATCTCACGTTGTCACCACCACCCCGACCGAGATCAGCTTTGTGCATGCTGGCACCTTTGTACGTACTCTCAACTTATAAAATGCAATAAAAGCTTGATTTTGATTTATTTATGGTGAAAAGGTGAAAAGCTCATGTCTCATTTCCATTGATAATGGCGTTGGTACAATGCTAACGTTGTCACTGTTTTTTGGCAGAACACCTTTGCCCACTTCCTCTCACTAGCTCTCCTCTGCCCACCCATCCCCGCAGCGTATAGTGCCGGTGACTGGCATGAAGATTCCCTTAGCTCACACGCTGCGCATACTCTTATGTCGATGCTCTGTGCTGCTGAAGTAGGTACGGTACGGAGGTTGTAGCTACCGAAGCTCTTATGCCGATACTATTATGTCGATGCTCTGTGCTGCTGATTTTTTAAGTTGAAAAGGACAACTTTAAAGTCCCATTACCATTGAAAATCATAAGAACGATGATCTTAGTGTGAGCATGCATGCACCCCAAACCCCCCCCCCCGCCCCCCCCACCCCCACCAAAACTCTTGCCTATATATATAGATCTAACTACTGTTGTTGCTCCCATCGAGAGTCTGCAGGCAGGCATGGACAACAACAGCAGTGCTAGGTCGTCGACTACACAACTGCTCCCGCCGGTGCCGAGAGAACGGCTCCCGCCACCAAGGTTTGGTGATCTCATCGCGGTGATGAGCATCGACGGTGGCGGGATACGGGGGCTGATCCCGGCGGTCGTCCTCGAGGAAAAGCTCCAAGTAAGTAAAACCACTATATCTCTTTGTCGATCGTTTGAGAACACCGCGTGTGACTGCCTTAAAATGTTACGTTGGACGGACGTGTACGCAAATAATGGGTTGTGCCTAACTTGGTCTCTGTTCTGTTCAGGATATTGACAGGGAAGGTCGGCGTAAGAACAAAAATGCTCGGATAGCGGACTACTTGGATGTGATCGCGGGCACACGTATGGGCGGCCTGACCGCGGCGATGTTGGAGCGGCCAAAGTTCAACCCCGAGCAAATAAAGAATTTGTACGTGAAGAACGGGCCTAATATCTTCCCTGAAAGGAATAGGTATATAGCGCGCGATTCGTCTGTCCGACAAATTTAAGTCGTGGCTTTATTCATGGTAACCTTGCTAGCTAATTCTCCATGCATTCGTTGCTTGCTTCATAGGTGGCCGGGGCTACTTGGCATGGTACGCGCGTGGTGGGGGCCTAGGTACGACGTTGAGATCAAGGAAGTCACGGGCAAGCACACCACCCTCGCCGACACCGTCACCAAACTTGAACTTGTGGTGCCTACGTTGGACGTCCACATGCACAGGCTGCAGCCCCTCATCTTCTCCTCCTTCAAGGAGCACCTACCGGACCCGGAAACAATGACGCCACATACAAGAGGGCTCTTGTCGGACACCGTCTGCATCGGCACCACCTCATCAAACAATGACTTCTTCTTCTTTAAGGCCAAGGCCTTGCGTATCGATAGCATGAAGCGGTGGGTGTACCACCTCATCGACGGCGATGGCGGCATGGCGGCCAACAACCCCACCATGACTGCTATAACGGAGGTTACCATGGAGGTACTGCTCGGGAATCCGGACTTCCACTCCGATGTGAATTACAACAGGTACCTCGTCATCTCCATCGGGACCGGGTGTATAACGGTGGTGCAGCGGGCGTACACCGCGGAGGACTGTGCCAACTGGGGCGGCTTTAACTGGCTCTACAACATGAGCAACAACCACAGCCCGCTCATGGAGGTCTACTCCCAAGCCAGCGCCGTGTTGGCCTACTTGCACGGCGCCATGCTCTTACGCAACAGTGACCAACCCGAGGAGAAGCAGAACTACCTCCGCATCCAGGCTCAGGTACGTATGTACGTACGTAGAGTCATCGATCGTATCGTATTTAAGCGACTGACGTCCCTACCTACTCCCTACAACTCAAATTTAAACATGTATGTGTAGGCTTCGCTGTTCGAGGATCCCGCGATGTCAATAGACACCGCGACTGAGAAGAACATCGGCGACAAGCTGCAGGGGGAGAAGGTGGGCTCTTTCGGTTTGTATCAGACCGAATGTACGGCTAGCTACGACTACGAGACCGGTCGATAAATAAAGAAAATGCTGCAAGTTTTACGCAGCGCCAAACTGTGTGTGTCTCCTTCATCCAGTATTCCAGTTCATCCATCGACGTATGTGTGTCAGTGTGTGCTCGTGTTCTGAGTTGTGTGTTTTGATCCAATTGGCAACTACAGCTAGCTGCATGCATGGCACTGTTAGCCTGTGGGTGCTGTACGTGACCAACATGAAGAGGGCTGAGCGGAGTCTATAATAAGTGTGACCGTTGACCGTGAGCAGTCACTACCTATGAGTGTACCCTTGACATTCATCAATACACATAACCTCCAACCGCATCATTAATGTAGAACCCCTGTATTAATTTCTTCTACGCTTATGATTCAAGGAT
Organism: Elymus sibiricus; assembly: GCA_039707655.1. Classification (NCBI taxonomy): domain Eukaryota; kingdom Viridiplantae; phylum Streptophyta; class Magnoliopsida; order Poales; family Poaceae; genus Elymus; species Elymus sibiricus. The sequence continues at coordinate 38,787,246 of CM077668.1, read as the reverse complement.
CAGGGATATGTTTCCCAAGCATCCCAATATCAATTTATACAGCCGTAGTGTATCCTCTCAAGTACATGAAGGCAAAAGAATGTGAAGCCGGTCTTCACACAAGCCCATGAAAGAATTTAACAGGATAGGAACAATGAATAATCAACGAAGTTTGGATTCGGTGCTCCGACTAGGTGTTTACCCATGTCCTCGACAACCTACAAATAAAAGCATGGCTAGGGTGTAATAGATCTGGATACAATCGGGCAGTAGCGGAGCTTGAAAGAAATATCACAAGGGGCAAAGCAGCAAAAAAATAAATTCCAAATATGAAATCGTACGACTACAAGAAGTTATATTTTGCAAAATATTGAGAAATTTAGATAATTATATTGATCTTGTCCACATTAGCTTACAAAATACATTTCTAACATTAATTATATATAAAAGCTACTCCATAACAAAAAAACTGTACCAAAATACTATTTAACCATGGAGTATTGAGTTAATCACTACAGATCAGCTATTCGTTTCTTTGCGCTCCTAAATTGCATAAGACCATCTTCATGGCTTTACTTCTCCGTGATATCACTCTCTATGTTTACCACCAAGCTATCTATCTATTATATACTAAAAGCACAATATGGGTCAAAAAAAGAGAAATAGCCTAGAAATTCCCACAAAAATTAGAAGCATCTGACCTTTAGTTTTATACATCAGAAATCATAACCGTTAGAATCACTTTAAATCTAGAGAAATTACCCACCAATGCCATCCTCTCGAAATTACCCACCATTGCCATTACATAAAACCATTACATAAAAACATATCCACCAGTAGTGCCATGTACACCCTATCAAAAGAGAATCTCAAGCGATTAAGGCAGCCCCATGATATCATGCACGTGAATCAAATCCTCATGTGTACGTCAACACTGTTGGACCGAATTATTTCTCTCGGCCTCTCAGATGAGCTAGGCGCGTACACACATCACAATCTAAACAGATCATCTGATTATTCCTTTGACGTGCTCACGTCTCTCATTGCCTATTTCCATCGCCCTGTAAATACAAAGCCACCACCTTTGTGCTTTCACTGTCGTGACACAATCGGACAGCCAGATGACGCACACGTATAGGAAAGAAAGGCTGCCCAGGAGATGTGAATCCACTTGCAGCAAGGTAATAATTGGGGTTAGTAGCTAGATCAAGAGGATAAACGGATTAATTTCGTATTAGTCGGAATGCACGTCAATTGATCTCACATTGGTTGGCATGCACATCAATAAGTCAATTGATCTCGTATTGGTCGGCATGCACATATCAAAGAAGACCTGCTGCATGTACATGACCGTAACATGAATCTAGAGTTTAGTTTCACGTATATTGTCTGCCCCATATAGTATAGTATACGACCTCGGGATTCAAATTCATTTTTTTATTCTTATGTATTGCACACGGGAGATCCAATCAACAACATAGATGACAAGGTTCGTATTGTTCAGAAGTAACAAGTATGTATGTACATATGTACATGTCAATATGCATGAAACTAAACCTGGACATAACCCAGGCCAGGCCGAGCTTTGTAAAGCTCGACCTGAAAATGCCAAGCCCGAGCATAGGGTTCAGGAAAATGCATAATTTTGCATTTAAAAATATTAAATAAATCACTTTTAGGATTATTTAATGATGGATTATACATATTTTTCAAAAAAAATACCAATAAACGTTTGTTCGGTGTTTTTGAGCTTCTGGGCGGATAAGTGAAGCTCAATCTCGGTGTGCCTAGGTTTTGGGGCGAACCCGTCGGGTCGGGCTGCCCATGCCTAGGTTTACGTGAAACTATGTCCCATGCAACCTTGGTATTGCGTGTGTAGTTTTTCTATTAGTGCTTAGTGCTCCATCACTAATACAACTGCATATATCTCCATTAGTTGTAATAGTTATTATACTCCCGCCACCTCCGTGAACTACTCACCGTTATAGACCTCCCACCAAATTAAAATTTCGCATATTTTGACTATTGATATCTATTGAATATTTAGATGAGATACATATAAATCATATAATGTCTCAAGATGTACCTTACTAATCTCTCTGTTTAGAAATGTAATGCTTATTTTGATTGTCCAAATTTAAGCTTTAACTAACAATTTAATCCAATAATATGTGGGCTATGTCACACAAAAATTACACTGGTGGATTTGTATTAAAAAATATTATGGGCTTGATTTATTAACTATAAAAAAGTAACAAAATATTACGACAAAAGTTTGAACTTGATAGTCAAGTGTGACTTATGTTTCTAGATGGAGGAAGTAATATTGTAAGTATGTGTGTGAATTGCTAATTATGTTGCAACATATTTTAGTACTTAAAGTGGCGTTTTGCAGACATGCACGGTTGACGTCCAAAGTGACAAATTTCACAGAACTGGAGAGAGTACAAATTCTGGGAGCTGAACAAGGTGCTGAACCTGAGTGGAGTGTCGTCGTAACATGGTGCAGTTGGGTAAAATACAGAGTTCAATTAATATCTGCCAAAATATTGTGGTTGTGTTCGTGTCGAAATGGCGTAGCTTAAGCATTCTATCATTAGGGAGCAACCAAAAAATGTTATCATTATCATAATTTATTTATGTCCTTGTGTAGCTTACTCACTAGAGAAGTAAATGTGTACTCAATGCTTGAGCTTGGTCCTTATTCGGTGGCTTGATTTGACTTCTAAACAGATTGTGTGCCTCCTTCTTAAGAATGTTACAGGGAATTTTTTTAATCGAGTGGTATATTTTCCATATAGTAGATGAAATATATGTTTTTAAGTACTTATTTGATTAATCTACATGATATGTAGAATAGGACTATGTTTTGTTTGGTGGAATGACCAAAAGACTTGCATGCAATTTGTCGTGTCGATTAGCTCTGGAATAGTGAAGAATGTAAATAGAGTTGTCCATCTAGTATAAGATTGCTTGATGCATGGTTTTCATATAATATTTTATATTTTAGTACAGAAAATGTATATTTTTTGTTATTTCTTCTAACTAAATCTAGCATAGTGAAGCATGTAGAAGAATTTTGCGATATCTTTTCATATATATTTTGTGTGACCTAATATTAATCATCGGTGATTCAAGCAAAATTGTTTATGCAACAATTAATTTAGTAAATGAAGTATGGCCGGCAGATCTTCATAATTTCACTTAAACACTTCAGGCCATTGTTCTGGTGAACCTTATTAGAGGATTGATGTTCATATATTTTTAATTATTACAATAAAAACCAAAATATTTTTAGGTCAAAATTGATAGGTTTGCATAATAGCCACTATAACACAAATATTTCTACTAAATAAAATAAATCAAGAAAACACAAGACATAAAAATGATGGCAATAGGATAAAAAAATCTAAAATAAAAATTCAATCCATTGATTTGGTGGATGGCCTTGCTACTTTTGAACGACAACCGATAGATCTTGGTAACCATACCTAAAATCATATTCTTCATGAATTCGGTATGCACTTATTATTAATGAATTACAACCCATAAATTTATAAATGTATAACATGCAGTAAAGTGATCTAAAATTGAAAGCAGTGCAATCAAATTATTTCTGCATGTCTCATCTAATACTAGTAGTATGGGTAGTGACTAATATTCACTTTGTACTATAGTCATAATTAAACTTTTCAAATGTCATGGAGGTTGGTACTCCCTTACTACCACATGTGGTGGGTTCCGATGATTGTATATGATGCCATTATGTCTAGGAGAGTAGATCCCTAATATCTTGTACAACATATTGAATTGAGTACAACGTATGGTGAGTTTTCTTAAACTCTTATCCCTAATACTTTATACTCCCTCTATCACGGTGCATAGGGCATGTGCGTAGTTCTAGGTCGTAGGTTTGACTAACTAAAAATGTGTTATATGTCATCAAAAGCATATCATTGGCTTCATATGCGAATGTAGTTTCTAAATATATATTTTTTGTTACATATAATGTATATTTAGCTAGTCAAATTGATGACCTAGAACTACGCGCATGCCCTATGCACCGGGACGGAGTACAACATATCTTTATGAAGTTTTTGAATTTCAATAAAATATTAGTAGATTATATATTCAAATGCTAAATTTTCATTAATATGCATGCATTCTCTAGGATCGAGTTGATTTTTAGTAAAAGTTACCTAATAATAAGAAGAAACAAAATGGAAAAAAATCTAAATGGATTCTAAAATTTAAGTACAGTTACTTAATATATAACAATAAAATATAACACATGATTAAGGCCCTGTTCGGATCTTCTCCACGAGCTAGCTTCCCGAAACAGGTGCGTGAAGCCACCCCGAACGCCCCAGCTTCGAGAAGCCCGCTTCCTGGAGACAAGGATCGGCCCTGTGTAATTTTCGCGGAGACGAGGAGCAGCGGAAGCCCCGCTTCACAAAAACGAGAAGTTGGAGTTCCTCAAAATTACGTGGGAATGCCACCGCTAAGTTGCGTACCGGTTCGATCTGTTTTCTCCCGAGCTCCCGCACGAACGAGGCAGCAGATGTGGACGCATCAAGGTCATCCACAACGAACTGGGCCTGCAGCCCATGTGACCATCTAAGTTCCCTAACGGGCCATCTGCCTGTAGCCCAGCGCCAGCCCATGCAGCGTGGGGAGAAGCTGGCCACAGCCTGCCGAACGCACGCAACTCCTGGCGAGAAGCTGGAAGCTGGCGAGAGAAGCTGGAGACGTGGATTTCCTGAAGCTGGAGAGCTTCCGAAATAGTGCCATGGAGACAAATGATGAAGACAATGATGGCTCTACACCAGCGAATGAAATAGACCCTGACTTTCAGCTGGATCTCGATCTGGACTGATTTGAGGCTTGAAGATGTGTATCTTTAATTGCTTTTGCTGGACTTCACTTGTGGTGTTGTTGAACCTTTCTATTTCCATGATGAGTTGATGACCTCCTTTATTTTGTAATTCAGACCACTTATGTTGGTCTTGTGATGTTGTGTGGAACATATTTATTTGCTATCTTCAGTTCTTCATATATCCTTGGAGTGCTGACTTGTTTCTTATGCCATTGCTTGAGTGTTTATCTGTTTGATAGTGCAAATCTGATTGCTTTTATCTTTGTAGGCTGCTGGTGCTGGTTTGTGGAGAAGCCGAGGCCCTGGCCATTGGATATTACATTTGGCATAGCCTCAGGTAATCAGGTTCTTCATCCACTTGTCTTCCATGCATTCTATTTGTATTGTATATGCTATACTGTGCTACAGCTATATAGTATATATTACATACTAATACTAGGTTTTAGTAATTGATTACTGCAAGTTGTGTGCTACAGTGCCATGTCGACTAGTCCAGGTGTAGTCTAGACTAGTCACGATTAGTCTATGAGTCTCAACCTTCGAACGACTCGTCGACTCGTAAACCTTGGTCTGATTTTTTCATCTGAAGCCGGGTTAGCGGGGTCGTGATCCTCATTGGATCACCTCGTTCCCATACGACACCTCTCCCCTGTGCGGGGTGTTGTTGGGTGGCGACCAGACGGCCAACGTTCAAGGCGCTTTGCCTTGCTTGGTCGGATGAAGATGGAAGTTGAAGTCCTTCGTGCTGGTTGTGCTGATGAGTTTTGTGGTGGCGGTCGGTGGTAGTGGTGCGGCCGGCTTGGGGTCGACGGTGGTTTGAGCTCTTCTTCGACGGTGTTCTTCTGGGATTCGTGCTCGAGCGCTACATGGTGTGTCTCTGCTAGGCGATGCCCTTCGACTATGCCGGTGGCAAACAAGTGCCGTGGCGTCGTCACGGCCTCGCGTGACCTTTCGAATGCGCGGCGTTGTGGTGTCGCGGCGTTGTGCAGTTTCGGATGCGCGGCGCCTTTCGATTGCGTTGACGGTGCAGTGTCATGGTTTGGTCTTGGCTGGCCGATGCCGTTCGATTACACCGACGGTGCTCTTTGTTGTGTTGTGTTTTCCCTCTTTGTTTCTCCCTGCGATGTGTGTTGTCGGTGTGTGTTGTTTTTGCTTTTATCTCTTCTCCTGTGCCTCCCCTATGTTTCTGGTTCACTTGAACCTATCATGCATAGGCCTCCTACCTGCAAGGGACCAGATTGAGACAGTGTGCCAAAAAAAAAAAAAAAACTCACATCTCGTCATATATAATCTGGTACACTCAAACGTTAGCAGACAGCTACGTTGGACGGAGCTAATTAACTAAAGTAAATAACATGGGCTAGCTGTGTTGAATTATTTAGTTTAGTTTGCACGAACATCGGTTGTTGATCCATCCACATGCAATTTTGAACAAACGACGCGCGGGAGCTAAATATATGCACTAGTCAGAAATAAAACAAGGCATAGTAAGGCGCGCTGCCAGTGAGCTGGATCTGGCTGTACAAAGCAAGTAAGGAAAACTAGCTAGGTATGCAAATACTACGACTGTGTGTGATGATCCAACGGAGATGAATGAATATGCACAAACACGCGAAGGTACAAACACGCGCACTCGCACGAAGGAACCAGAAGGACCACCTGTCCCTGGAAATATGCACAAACAACCCACACAGCAGAAACAACAAAAAAAAAAAAAATCAGATCCTAGGGCGTCGAAGTGCATCCGAGCTTGCCGCAGGTCACCGCCGTCATCGAAAGAGAACGCCGAAGACCACACCTCAGCCTGGAAGAGCGCCATCACAGAACTAGTTGCTTTCACGGACCTCACTGTAAAAACCCCGGACTCCTCCAGGACCGGCTCCCCTTCCCCACCGGGAAGAGCCACCGGAGCCGCACTCCTTCCTTCCACGAAGCCCTAACCGGAGAAGGTGGCTCCCGGCCACCAACGCAGACAGCAAAGCAGATGGCCACCGCCGTCCACGCCACCTCCTGTACAGAGCTCCTTCGACCTATCGTCGGTGATGGAGGGAACACCAACAAGGCGGGGGAGAGGCCTTAGGATTTTTTTCAATAAAATCCTATGGAATCATAGGTTCTGTCGTTCCCACTGCTTCTCCTTGAATGGTTAGCTCTGAATCCCGCAACGGAGCTTCCAAAAAATTTCTTTCCGAGTTAATTTTCTCAGTTTTATTAAAGGAAACAAAAGCCCCAACAGGGTCGCCGCCACCGCCATGCCGCCGCCGCTCGGCAAACCAGCCTCCCAGAACCATGGCCGACGAAGGAGAAGATCACGTCGGAGGGGATCTGGAGGCAAACTTATTCGGCACCGCCGTCGAACACCACCGCAGCAAGCGACGAACGGCCGAAAACACAAGCCCCTAGGTACTAGACTACCTACAGCTATACAGATCCGTGCGGCGGATCCGACGAATTCACCCTCACCGACGAGCACACGCCGTCAGCGAAGGGAAATCGCCGGACGGATCCACCGCTGGAAACTAGTTCGCCTCCTGTGTCGCCTTTACAGCGGAGAAGGGACGAGAAGGAGAGCGAAAGAAGAAAAGCTTAACTGTGAAGAACTAGACCCATACAAGACAACCATGTACAGGCGTGTAAACGTACACAGGAAGGCATAAAAGCAGAGACCATAAATGCTCAGGGTTATGTACGAAGCATGTTAGAGTTCTGTTGCTTATTCAGAGTCAAAAAGGGTATCCCCCCACCCACACAGACACACACACACATACAAAATAGTAAACATATTCTGCTACACAGAACCATGAGGTATCCGTTTAGCAAGAGGGGTGGATGAACAAGCCATGAGCTATCCATCCAGTATATGCCCGGTACAATTAATTTCGATAAAACCTTATTACTTACTGGTACAATCTAAAAGTACTATCAGATCAGATATACGACCATGCACCTTACTTACTGGTACAGTTTAAAAGTATTATCAGATCAGCTATACAACCATGCACCCGGGTTTGAGGTATCAAGATTTTTCACTTTCCATGTATATATAGCATAGCAGCTAAATTAGTTGTCCAAATCATGCATAGTGGAAGCATTGCAAATAGGTAACATTTCTACATATGACACGACGGATATTCAGTTTCCAACCACAACTAAGATAATCAATCCAGTAAAACGTAATCACATTATTCTCTAACTCCCGCTCATCGAAACCTAAAAGGTAAACTACAAGCTAGGCCCATACTCAATTATCCACCAAGAGAATCAAGTATTACCATTTTGCAATCTAGGTACTAAACATTAGAGGAACATGATCAGGTCTTGCAAAATTCAACAGATTACATCCAAGGTCTTGAGCTGATGTACACTGAATATTATTGGTGTCGCAGCAAACTAATCTAACAAAAACAAGTGCATTAAATTTAGTTAAGTTGGCGTTAATAACCAGGGTGCAGGGGTGGCGGTAGTAGTACGCCAGAATAAACATGGTCATGAGGATTCAGTCAGAAAACAAGATCGATCTGGCGGTTTGAAGAGGCTAATCGGGATGTAGATATCAGTAGCAGCGGGACGGATCTAGGTGCACCGGCACACCCAAAATTTCGGAGGCTGGTGGAGTTGAAGTCTTAACTAATCGTCGATGAAGAAATGCTCGTACATCTTTAACTTTGAGAAAGCAGGGACGCGACGAGAAACAAAGGAACAGTAATGGGCCCCTCTATCTGCAGTCAAAAACTGCTCCCTAGGCATCAAACATTCTCCAAACTGTGATGATGGATCACAAATAATATTGGACACAGCTGAGCCCCCTCGAGCCAGGAGATAGTTCATGATGCCCTTGACAATCCACGCACATCTCAGGTGTAAACTGTGTAAGAAGGATCATAATGATCATCGGTCAGTTCAGCAACAACTATTTGTAGTTATTACAAAATATGGTTTATCTTTGCAACTCTGTAATTCCTGTTTTCAGCTTGTAATACATATGTTTACTCCTCTGTTTAGTACGAAAAAATGACTCATCTAATACGAAATTATTTATTTTCCCTTTCTTTGTATGGAAGTACTCCATACTAAGTATTTTTAAGAAATTAACCCCACCCCCCCACCCCCCCAGCTCCCCCCGCAACCCTATACACACCTATCATATACCTCTACCACATACTGTACAACTACATGTCCCTAGTTATTCCACTTAGTGATAGCCGAGGCCGAGCTTAGTAAAGCGGTGGAATAGCATGTAAACTACCGACGTGGGACTAAAGCAGTGGTAGCTATGGATCTGGTCCATCGTCCTTGAAGATAAAACATGCTCTGACACAGCACCATTCAGGCCATGGAGATCAAGATTACTAATCCGCTTAAGAAAATTTTAATTTTCTGCGAGGGCCGCTTAAGCAATTGTTGGGTGCATTAGTAGCTAGTTAACTAGTGCCAAACCGTGTCACTCATCCGAGACGACAAAGATAGCCTGTGGCATGGATTAACTAATACAGTAATGAGGTAAGGCAGATAGTTAGTGACAATTGCAATGTGCCTTTCTTGAGATCTGCTAGCAAGGTCTAGTTTAGTACCTTGGTGGAATAGCACCATGCTCTGGCCATGATGGAGATTAATAATCTGCTTAAGTAATTTTTATTTTTCTGCGAGGGCCGCTTAAGTAACTGTTGGGTGCATTAGTAGCTAGTTAACTAGTGCCAAAGCGCGTCACTAATTCGAGACGACAAAGACGAGCCTGTGCCATAGGCTAACTAATAAAGTAATTAGGCAGGCAGCTAGTGAGAAATGCAATGTGCTTTCCTTGAGATCTGGTAGCTAGTTCTAGCTTATTACTCTACCTTACCTTGGGCATGCACGAACCAAAGTTATATTTATCCAGAACCCAACAAAGCTGTTCAATGGTAGCTATGGATGGTGGGTGCAGGTAATTTTAGAGCCCTACCCAGCTCTGTGCGTTTGCATCATCGAAATGAGGACAACAGAAGTCCGGACCATAGCTATCCTCTGTGTCGATCGATACCATCAGAATTAACAAATCATGGCAAGAAAGGTAACGAATTTAACCACCACCGGTGGAAGGGGAAATGGTGACTGACCGTGTCTACTTCGCCGCCGCCGCCGCCATGCCACGCGCGCTCCTTCGCCGTGGAGAATTGAAGGCGGGGGCGGGGAGGCTATGCTAGACCGGCCGTCGCCTCCCCCGGCTCCGCCGCGCGTGCGTCCATTCCGCCGACAACTCCGAGGCCGATGCGCGTGCCTCCCTCCGCCTCCGCCTCCTCCTCCCGGTCGCCGGCGCTGCTCCTGTCCCGTCAGGCGCCATGATAGAGCTCCCCCGGGCGGCCAGTCCGCGGTGGCGCGGGATCCCAGCCGGCCGGAGATAAATCTTGCGGCGGCGGCGGCGGCGGGGCTCCGGATCTGCTCTCGGCGAAGGAGGAGCTTCCGCTCTCTATTGTTTGTGTGATTTTTTCTTCCTTTGATTTTTTTTTAACTGAAACTTATTTTCTTTTCTGAGAAAGGAAAAGTTAGCTATAGCTACTGCTACGGCCCATGTGCCTTACCGGCCGCGGCCCATGAAATGGATGACCTGATGCGTGAAGCAAGCAACTTTTTTTTTCCAAAAAAAAGAAACAACTTTTTTTTTCTCTTTCGTGTCGCTTGATAAGTAAAGCAAGCAACTTGGGGCGTCTCCAATGTTGCAAAAACATGGATCTTAAGCCAAAAAATAGCCTTAAGACTCACCCTCAAACATTGTGAGAAGAGGTCTTGCAACAAAATCTTAAGACCAGGTCATAGTGCTAAGACCAAACCATAAGGATTGGAGAACGAGTTAAATATATATACCCCCTAAACTCTCACATTAGACCACATCACCCCCGGACTCGATTTTGGCCTACTTAATCCCCTGAACCTGCTTAAACCGGGCAAAACACCCCCTGGCGCCTGGTTTGGTGGTTTGGGACGGTGGTTTTGGGGGCGTGGCAGTGACCCCTGCCAGCAAGGCGTGGCGGCTGGATAGAAAAGGAGCGAAACAGCTGAGGGCCTCCAGAACTAGCGCGTGAATGATTTTTCCCCCTTTCTTCTCCCCCGAGCTAGGCTTAGGGTTCATCTTTTTTCTAGCCAATCCAGCTCGAATCCATGGGGGCACGCAGCATAGGAAGCTCCGGTTCGTCCCGGTCATCGGCGTCTTCACGGCCCCGCCGCAACCTTGGTCTTCCAATCCCGTACAGGGAGTCGCCGTATGCTGTAGTGTTCTCTTTTTCTGGTTGGATTGACTTGACTTCCCTTCTCTATTTTCTGATTTGGAATTTGTGTTTTGTTTTTGCAAGATTGGAGGTGCTGGAGGGTGTCAGTATTACGACTGGTTCGACAAACTGACGACGCCATTTCTGAGGCAACTCATCGTGGACTTGCGTGATGCAGTTTGGGAGCAGAGGGAAGAGAATTTTCGGCTCAGAGATGAACTGGAGAAAGAGAGAAAAGAAGCTTCTGATCATGATCTTACAGAAGCAATGCACAAGTTTGAAATGCAGAAATTGCAGGAGAAGTTGCAGATCCAACCTTTAGAAATAAAATCGTTGAAGATGAAGTCACATTGGAGTTGGTTTAGCAAGATTTTGTGGTTTATTTCCATTGCATTTGCTAAGTTTGTTGGTAGGGCTATGTCAGGCCAGTGGCAAGCATGAGAAAAATTAGTATTTTGCATCAGGAGTACCTTTTTGTATCAGTGACAATTTCTCTAAATATTGTCTGAAAAATGCAAGTGTTTGTCTGACTGAAATGAGTTTGTATGTGTGTTTTCAGTTTTGACAGCAAAAGAAAAATTCTGCCATACACCACAGCAACATGAAGCAACAAACTTGGCTTTCAGAACAACATCCATCATACACTACTAGGGAAAACCCTATAGGTAGACTCTTAACAGTAGCGTGGGGTAATGGGTCGGCGCTACTGGTACTTAGCAGCAGCGTGGGGCTGAACCACGCGCTACAGGTAATCATATAGTAGTAGCGCGGGCTGGCCATCCCGCGCTGCTGCTAAGTGGTCCCCACCGTACCTCCCGGGGCTACCCATAGTAGCAGCGCGGCGTACAAGACCCGCGCTACTGCTAAGATGATAGCAGTAGCGCGGGCTATGTACCCGGCGCTGCAACTATGGATACACGGGGCCAGCTGGTGGGCCCCACTTAGCAGCAGCGCGGGCTACAGACCCAGCGCTATAGCTACTGCTCTTAGCAGTAGCGCGTGCCCATGCCCCGCGCTGCTGCTAAGTGCAGCAGCCACCTTTTTCCCATCCCCCCCTCCCCATTCCATCTCCCTCACTTGTTTCTCCCCCCTAGGCTTTGTTCTCTCTTCCTTCTCCTACCTCTCTTCTCTCTCCTTTAATGCCCCCCTCCACCATCTCCATTAATGCCCCCCTTCCTCTCTTCCTCACTTTTCTCTCCCTTCTTCCATATATCTCTTCCACTCCTAGCTTTGTCTCACTAGCTAGCTCTCTCTCCCTCTCCACTAGTTAGAGTCATCTCCTCCCCAAGTAGATCTACTCATTTAATAAAGTAACCTATCTACCACCCCTCATTAATGAAGTAAGCCATCTTTGTCCACTTTCGATCCCTAGCTAGCGACACCGGCCTCATCACCGTGCTCGATCTCTCTCGAGATAGGTGAGTAAAAAGTAGTGTTTTGCAAGAATGGAAATATGTGTGTGTGTGTGTGTGTGTGTGTGTGTGTGTGTGTGTGTGTGCGCGATATGACCGAATCGGGTGATATGATGGAAATTGTGCGTGTGGCATGAGTTGCCTATGTGTATTTGCCGAATTGTGCGTGACATGTGTTGCTTATGTTTTGCCGAAATGTCAATTTATTTCCGTTTCGGCGAATTTTGGGCAAACTCGATATGTCCTATTTTTAGGGAAGGTCATGCCGAATTTTTGTATGACTTTGATGCATGCATGCATGCGTGGTTATAATTATTTTGCTTATTATACCGCGCAGGCGATCATGAAGGTCAGTGGAAGGATGGTGGATAGATACTTGCGATCCGCGGTAGACGACATGCATGCAAATAACCGGAAGGCGGTTTTATGTCCGTGTCGAAGATGCAAAGAAGGAGTCTGGTTCGACCCCTTTCAGGGTGGCCGTTTGAAGGCGCACCTGCTCATGAATGGTTTCATGGATGGCTATACTCGGTGGATAAGTGAAGATGATGATGAGACGTCAACGGGGTAGGCAATAATGACATGGGGCCAGACGAAGAGATGACCGATGGACCAGAAGAAGAGGGCGCCGGACATGGCGGCGGAGAAGAGGCCGGACATGGTGGAGAAGAGGCGGACACGCCACAGTCTTCATCGCAACTAAGTTCAGTCGTGCAGGACCCTCATGTTCGAGACCTGCTTCGCAAGAATACGACTAGCGACAGAGCTGCTTCTAGTGAGGAGGCCAAGCTGGCTCAACTGGAGGTAGACTTGAAGACTCCATTGTATGATGGTTGCGATCCCGAGGTGACCCGCTTGAGTTTCACGCTCGAACTTCTAAAGACGAAGGCCAAAAACAAATGGACCGACGCAAGCCTCGATGAGCATTTGAAGTATCTACATAAAGTTCTTCCCACGGGGAACCTGTGTCCTACTAGTGTCGAGGAGGACAAGAAAATCGTGTGCCCTCTTGATCTGCCGCACATTAGATACCACGCATGCATCAATGATTGCATCATTTATCGGAAGGAGCACGCGGAAAAAACCAGCTGTCCAGTGTGCAATGCTTCTCGATACAAGAAGGCCGGAAAGAAAGCTCCTCAGAAAGTTGTATGGTACTTTCCGATCACTCCCCGTCTGCATCGGTATTTCATAGATCCTAAGGAAGCAAAGCTCATGCGCTGGCACACGAAGAGGGTGAAGCCCGACGATGGAGATGATCCGAAGCTGAGACACCTCGCAGATGCTAGCCAATGGAGAGCATTCAACGCCGAATATCGATATTTCGCAGATGATCCAAGGAACAATTCTTCAACTGCCTTACCGGAATCAAAGTTAGTTCCGGTTATTGTGGGAAGATAAGCAGATTTCTAGACACCAAGAAGAAAAGGTTCAGCGGGATGAAGTCTCATGACTGTCACGTGATGATGACGCAGATACTCCCGGTTGCCCTTAGAGGGATAATGGACAAGCACGTCCGTGACACGCTTACTGGTCTCTGCAACTTTTTCGACGTTATCTCTTGAAAATTGATCAGTGTGAAGCAGCTCCGAAGGCTACAGGAAGAGATCGTTGTCATACTAAATGAGCTTGAGATGTACTTCCTGCCTGCGTTCTTTGACGTCATGGTGCATCCGTGTGTCCACATTGTGGACGACATCATCGACCTCGGGCTGACATTCCTGCACAACATGATGCCGTTCGAGAGGATGAATGAGGTCATCTAAGGATTCGTTCGTAACATGTCCCGTCCGGATGGAAGCATCGTCCAGGGCTATCTGACCCAAGAGTGCATCTCCTTCTGCGAGAATTATCTAGGCATCGGAAACCCTGTTGTTGGTTTGCCCGTCAACAAGCACCTTGGGAGGCTCGGAGGAGAAGGTCACACCAACGGCCGGAGGGAATTGCATGTGGACCACTCGGGTCGACGCAACGACTTTGACTGAGCTAACTTAGTAGTGTTACAGCACCTAAAGGTGCTAGATCCTTTCGTGACACTGCACAAAGAAACCATCGCAAAGAACTACCGTGACCGGGGGCTGCGCAAGACGGACGCCGAAGTTATTAGAGAGCACAACTCCACTTTCTTGCATTGGTTCAAAGAGCGAGTTCTGGCTAATCCCCCGGAAGAGGGCTGTATGGACGGAATGCTCATATACGCCTTAGCACATGGCCCCGCGGTCAACCTCGCGACCTATCAGGCATACGATATCAACGGATACACGTTCTACACAGAGGCCAAAGATAAAAACAACGATTACCAAAACTCAGGGGTGACGATGGAATCCATGATCGGCGACGACGACGCAACTGAAAGATACTACGGAAGGGTCGAAGAGATCTGAGAGCTTGACTACTCTGGACTGCACAATGCGACGGTGTTCCATGTTAGATGGGCTAAGGCCGTCCAAAGAGAAAACCGCTATTTCATTACCATGTCTATACCCGACGCCAAGAGCGCTACCGTGAACGTCACCGCCAAAAATGAGCCATGGGTACACGCTAAGCACGTGACACAATGCTTCTGCATAACCGACCCGAGCAATCCCAGCCGTGTTGTCGTGAGGAGAGGCAAAAGGAGCATCGTCGGAATGGATGGAGTCGCCAACGAGGAAGACTACGACCAGTACGGTGACCCGATGAGGGAAGATGGCGATGACGATGAAGCATACGTCAAAAGAAGAAGCAAGACTACATTACCTAAGAAGAATCATACTCCGACGAGGGGCTCAATTATTCGACAGCGAACAAAAAAGGAAAGAAGATCACTCTGAAATGTCGTCGACGCTAAGAAACTATCATTTATATATATGTACCTATTTTGTATACGCACTTAACCGTTATCGGTCAAATGATGTAATATATATTATGCACTAACTATTATCGCTAATTAATATGGTGCATCGATCTGAGCTATATACATTGTATCCGCTGCCCACCATGGTTCTGGTGATATTCGCTCAGTGTGGGAGGAGTCGACTGCGAGGTCGGCTCAGTCTTTTGGAGGTGAAAAAGAAAAAGAAAAAGAAAAGGAATAGAAAAGAAAAAGAAAAGGAGAAGCAAAAATAATAAAAAGAAAAAAAAGGAAAGGAAAAGAAAAGGAAAAATAAAAAAGAAAAGAACATTTTAGGAAAAGAAAAAGAAAAATAATAAAAAAGAAAAAAAAAGGAAAGGAAAAGAAAAGGAAAAGAACATTTTAGAAAAAGAAAAAGAAAAATAATAAAAAGAAAAGAAAAAAAAGGAATGGAAAAGAAAAGGAAAAAGAAAAAAGAAAAGAACATTTTAGAAAAAGAAAAAGAAAAATAATAAAAAGAAAAGAAAAAAAGGAAAGGAAAAGAAGAGGAAAAAGAAAAGAACATTTTAGAAAAATAAAAAGAAAAATAATAAAAACCTTAGCTGTAGCGCGGGGTAGAGTGGCCGTGTATATTGTATAACTGAAAATAATAAAAACAAAAGAAAAAGGAAACCTTAGCTGTAGCGCGGGGTCACTAGGCCTGCGCTACAGCTAAGTTAGCCGTAGCGCGGGCCTGGTGACCCCGCGCTATAGCTAATTTGACTTAGTACAACCCGGGCGTCCTCCTTCCCCCCCTTCCCCACTCCCTCCTCTCCTCACTCGATCCTCCTCCCTCTGTCGATCGCCGTCGCCGTCGCCGGATTCCGCGCCCTCGCCGTTGCCCGAGCCCCGGCTCCCCTGCCTCGTCACTGCCTCCTCCCCGTCATCACCGCCTCCTCCCCGTCGTCCACCGCTGCCTCCTCCCCGCCTCCTCCCCGTCCCCAGCGGCCCCTCGTCGACCACGGCCAACGCCGAGCTCCGCTTCCCCGCCTCCGTTTCTGACTCCCTCGCCAGCCAGCGAGCTCCGGTTCTTCCTCCGGTCGCTGCCGCCGCCTCGCCCCCAAAGGTTTGATCCATCCCCCGCTCTCCTTTCCTCTGGCTAGTGGCTAGAGTTTCTAGGATTTTCTAGGGTTTGTGATCATAGCTCGAAATCATACAGATAGAAGATAGAAGAAGATATACATCCATTTCTAGGGTTTTCTAGGGTTTCTGATCATAGCTAGGATTTTCTAGGGTTTCAACTACAAGTATGTATATTGAGCTTAATGGCGGATGGATACATATAGATAGAAGAAGATGAGTTTTTTGTTCATATTAAATAGCTATCTTTTATTTGGAAGTCATAGATGAGCCCTAGCTTAAACTGTTTTACAAAATTAGGGCTACTGTGACTGATCATATAAAGTCGAAGATGAGCCCAAGCATAGGCTGCTAACAATTTGATGCAAGTTTGTGAATTATCGTGCATGGAACACACATATTTTTTAATCTTTTGAATTGTCTTGTTTAAGAGTAGCATATACATTTCTGTTTTTTCTGAATGTTGCAAAGACCAATAAATTCTCGTGAAATGGCCCTAATTTTGCTCTCTCCAATTGCTTAGGAAATACTAAATAATCTTCAACATTAGAGGGCCATGGTGATGTAGACTATTTTACTTTTGTTCAGTTCAAAAATTCAGATTGTATCTAGTTGTAGATGTTAGACTGTTCTACTTTTGATTTGAATAAAAACCTGCGGCTAAATTATGTGCTGGCCATGGTGATGTGTTGCCTATGGGTGCACTTCTGCCGAAGTGCTGGTAGTATAAGATTAGTAGTACTGGTGCTGGTAGTACTTGTCTCTGCTGCTGTATATTCTGAACATTAGTATACATGTGCAAAGAATTTTTTTTCACTTCAGAAGATTGAACACTTGATCATGCATTTGAGTTAAAGTCCAGATTGAGAAGGGATTTGTGCATTCTCTCAATAGTGTTTGATTTGTATCTTCTTGAAATTTTCTCAATCTGGATACAAAACATACACCCGCAAAAGGTCAGTACCAGTAGCGCGCGTCCGGCGCCCTGCGCTACTGATAATTTGGGCCCACCGCCTGCCCACGTGCAGTTTTAGTAGCAGCGTGAGCCGTGCACCCGGCGCTACAGCTAACATATTAGTTGTAGCGCGGGTTACCCAGACCACGCTGCTACTAAGGCTAGACCGGGGGCGGCCTTCTGGCCCACTTAGCAGCAGCGCTTGGGCCGTGGGCCCGCGCTACTACTATGTATTACCTGTAACGTTGGATTTAGTCCCGCGCTGCTGCTAGTTAACAGCAGCGTGGAGCTTCTACCCCACGCTACTGTTAAGCTGCTACCTATAAGGTATTTCCTAGTAGTGTGTCCCACTTGTGCTTCGTCGACGACTGAGATGACAAGGCGCTTTCGGCCGCAAGCCTGTGTTGCTCTCTCTGCAAAAGGAACATGAACCATTTACAAATGTGACTAGAACGTAGTCGACTTGATCAGAAGCTAATATAAGGTGGTAAAATAATAATTACCAGTAGTCTAATGAAATCCCTCGTCGGCGCGTCCGTGTACCAAACCTTTTTTTCCTTGTCCCACTTGTACCGGGCCCTGATGAAGTCATGCTCCCGCGGGTCGGTGAACTCCGCCAAGGGGTCTGGGTGCCCTTGACTTTCACGTTCTGCGTCCTCCTTAGCCCACACGGGCCTCTTACCCGTGTAACCATGGCTTCCGAGGCGGTGGTTCCCCGTGTTCCTGGCCTGAAGCTCCTTCATTCTCTCTGACTTGGCCTTGGTTTCTTCGGCAACGCAAGTCTCCTTGAATTTTCCGTAGTCCGGTTCCGTAATTGTCGGATTGTCTGCAAAAATCTTGGCGTAGGATTCTTTTTTTGCAATCGCTCGTTTCACCCTGCTTTTCCAGGCGCTCAATGCGTTGCTGAACTTGCCAACGGCTTTGTTGTTTATCTTGTCCATGGCATCATCTTTCCATGGTTTGACATCGTCATTCCGGCCGGGGAACTGGAATCTCTGGTGCAACCTCGTTAGGAGGAGGTGCTCCAGTTGTGGTTTCTTCCTTATGTCTGTGTTGTTGATGTTGGCAGTTTCCCATAGGATGCATCCTATTTGGTTGCCGTAGCACGCTGACACTTCCCGCGGCACTATTGGCTCGAATTTGCCGGGGTGCACCTCCGTGACCACCAGTCTTCCGGTGCTGAGCTTGTTTGGTCGTCGTTCCCTCTTCTTCTTCGTTTCTTTAGTGGCTTGGCCGGTACCAGCTTCCGTGGTCTGGTTGCCACCATCCGTGCCGGTCTCGGCGCCGGTGTCGGTGCCATCGGTGCCGGTGTCGGTGTCGGCGGCACTACTACCCTCCGTTATGAGAAGGGGGCCCTGCAACCCTTCTGCTTCCTAACTAGCCAGATAGTCGAGGTAATTGTGTGCATTCTCTAAGTGGGCGTGATCAGAACCCCCGACTTCGTCGTTGTGCGCCATGTTTCCTACGGTTCAATCTGCTCGTTTAATTCTAGAACTAATAAAATGAATAATGACATAAAAAATGGCCTATGTTTTGCCGGAATGTTGATTCATTCCCGTTTCGGCAAATCCCGGGCACTCGATATGTCCTACTTTCTAGCACAAGTCATGCCGAAATTCACGGAAAATTTCGGCATGACTTTGCAAAAAAGTGGACATATCGAGCGTCTGAAATTCGCCGGAACGGAAATGAATCAACATTCCGGCAAAACATAGGCCACTCAGACCAGTTTCCCTGCAAACAAGAAAATGCCTCTGCTTGCAAAAGCAAAATGCAAGATAGAACTTGGGTAGATTGTAAAGTATGTGGACTTGATCACATTGGCTGCCACATGTTTTCATCTTCAACTTAGCATATGAAAGCTGAGCCAGCACATGAGCATCTGAATTTGTATACTAAACATTTATTCAAATGAAACCATTCAAGTATCATATGCTCACCCATATAGTTAACTGCCATCACAAGATCAACTGAACTCATGTTTTTAACTTCTTTTTTTTTGCGGGTGTTTGATTTGTATCCAGATTGAGAAGGGATTTGCATTCTCTCAAAGTCATGCCGAAATTTTCCGTGAATTTCGGCATGACTTGTGCTAGAAAGTAGGACATATCGAGTGCCCGGGATTTGCCGAAACGGGAATGAATCAACATTCCGGCAAAACATAGGCCATTTTTTATGTCATTATTCATTTTATTAGTTCTAGAATTAAATGAGCAGATTGAACCGTAGGAAACATGGCGCACAACGACGAAGTCGGGGGTTCTGATCACGCCCGCTTAGAGAATGCACACAATTACCTCGACTATCTGGCTAGTTAGGAAGCAGAAGGGTTGCAGGGCCCCCTTCTCATAACGGAGGGTAGTAGTGCCGCCGACACCGACACCGGCACCGACACCGATGGCACCGACACCGGCGCCGAGACGGGCACGGATGGTGGCAACCAGACCACGGAAGCTGGTACCGGCCAAGCCACTAAAGAAACGAAGAAGAAGAGGGAACGACGACCAAACAAGCTCAGCACCGGAAGACTGGTGGTCACGGAGGTGCACCCCGGCAAATTCGAGCCAATAGTGCCGCGGGAAGTGTCAGCGTGCTACGGCAACCAAATAGGATGCATCCTATGGGAAACCGCCAACATCAACAACACAGACATAAGGAAGAAACCACAACTGGAGCACCTCCTCCTAACGAGGTTGCACCAGAGATTCCAGTTCCCCGGCCGGAATGACGATGTCAAACCATGGAAAGATGATGCCATGGACAAGATAAACAACAAAGCCGTTGGCAAGTTCAGCAACGCATTGAGCGCCTGGAAAAGCAGGGTGAAACGAGCGATTGCAAAAAAAGAATCCTACGCCAAGATTTTTGCAGACAATCCGACAATTACGGAACCGGACTACGGAAAATTCAAGGAGACTTGCGCTGCCGAAGAAACCAAGGCCAAGTCATAGAGAATGAAGGAGCTTCAGGCCAGGAACACGGGGAACCACCGCCTCGGAAGCCATGGTTACACGGGTAAGAGGCCCGTGTGGGCTAAGGAGGACGTAGAACGTGAAAGTCAAGGGCACCCAGACCCCTTGGCGGAGTTCACCGACCCGCGGGAGCATGACTTCATCAGGGCCCGGTACAAGTGGGACAAGGAAAAAAAGGTTTGGTACACGGACGCGCCGACGAGGGATTTCATTAGACTACTGGTAATTATTATTTTACCACCTTATATTAGCTTCTGATCAAGTCGACTACGTTCTAGTCACATTTGTAAATGGTTCATGTTCCTTTTGCAGAGAGAGCAACACAGGCTTGCGGCCGAAAGCGCCTTGTCGTCTCAGTCGTCGACGAAGCACAAGTGGGACACACTACTAGGAAATACCTTATAGGTAGCAGCTTAACAGTAGCGTGGGGTAGAAGCTCCACGCTGCTGTTAACTAGCAGCAGCGCGGGACTAAATCCAACGTTACAGGTAATACATAGTAGTAGCGCGGGCCCACGGCCCAAGCGCTGCTGCTAAGTGGGCCAGAAGGCCGCCCCCGGTCTAGCCTTAGTAGCAGCGTGGTCTGGGTAACCCGCGCTACAACTAATATGTTAGCTGTAGCGCCGGGTGCACGGCTCACGCTGCTACTAAAACTGCACGTGGGCAGGTGGTGGGCCCAAATTATCAGTAGCGCAGGGCGCCGGACGCGCGCTACTGGTACTGACCTTAGCCGTAGCGTGGGTCACCTGGCCCGCGCTACTGCTAAGCCCACCTTATCCTTCCCCGCCCGACCCGTCGGTTTCCTCTCCCTCACCACACTCACTCTCACTCCATCTCTCTCGCGCAGCGCTCGGTCGCCGTCGCCAGCCGCCGCCGCCCGCCACCATCGCTCACCGCCGTCGCCCGCCGCCGTCGCCCGTGCCCCACCGCCACCGAGGTAGCTCCTCCTACCTCCCTCCTCCTCTCGTCCCTCCCTCCTTCCCCCCCTCCTACCTCCTTCCTCCTCGATCCCTCCCTCCTCCCTTCCCCTTCCTCCCTCCCTCCTTACTCCCCCTTCTCCCTCCCTCCCTTCTCTCTCTGTTCTTGTAGAATGTAGGTAATTTGAATGTAGGTTTTAGAATGTAGACATTGTAGAATGTAGGTTTTTTAATAGAGTAATTTTTTTAGGTCATTTGAGTAAATGAGGTTTTTTTGACTATTTTAGGTGTTTTGAATACAATAGGAAATTTTAGGTCTTTTGATTAGAAAGTTTAGTAATCGAAATTTTTAGTAAAACAATTTAGTAACAGAAATTTTTTAGGTATAGAAAATTTTCAATATAGAACTGTATCGGAATGCCATATGAGAAATTTAGTAATAGAAATTTTTAGTAAGAAAATTTAGGTAAGGAAATTTTTAGTAATTTTCTTTTTCAATATGGAAATTTTTAGGTATCGGTATGTTATATGAGATTTGATGATCTAATTTTTTTACTCGGTGGAATATGCAGGCTTTGTAGTGTCGCGTCTCCCTGGAGTGATCGTCGTCGGAGCTACCTCTACTTCCTCTACACCCGAGTCGGTGAGCTAAAAGTCCACCTCCTCCTTCTCTACTCCTCGGTGTTGAATAGAGTAGAACTAGGGTATTTAGTTATGCTTCTTAACAAAATGAAATGTTCGGGTTATAAGATATATTGAAATGTTTTTGTCAATATTGAACCATTGTATGTGTATGAACATCTTTGTATCGCATGGAAAATCCGAGTGGCCTATGTTTTGCCGGAATGTTGATTCATTTCCATCTCGGTAAATTTCAGGTGCTCGATATGTCCTATTTTAGCAAAGGTCATGCCGGATTTTTCCGTGAATTTTAGCATGACTTGTGCTAGTATGTAGGAAATATCGAGTGCCTTGGATTTGCCGGAAAGAGAATTAAACGACATTTCGGGTTGACTTTAACTCTGTCGGGGCTCAATATATGCACTAGGGGAAGGAGGAGTAGCGACCATCACTGTCGGTCGAATATCTGCGAACACCACGTGAGATGAGAGTTTTCAAGGAAAGATTCGATAGACCGAAAGTCAACCCGTGATGAGTAATAATGATCTGTGTGTTGAGTTCCTGTTATTTGCCGTCGATTTTTAATCTTTGACTTATGAACACAGGTAATGTCTGACGACGATATGATTCCTGAGTGCGACTACTGCGAAGACGACCGGGGTATGTGCGACAGGATGCCTTATCTGCAAAACGGTAGGTACTTCACCATCGTGCTGAAGGAGACTTTCGACGTTTTTACGGTATGTAACGACGACAAGTATTTTTCCGTAATTATGCATGACTTGTGAATTTTGGCTTCAACGTGTAATTTTCCATTTTTTTCAATTGAAATAGTTCATCCCATGTCATGCAAGACCGTATGTCTTGGAAAAGCTCGGTTTTGAAGATAGGGAAAGAACAGAGACGAAGAGTGCTCACCTTAAGACGAAGCATGGTTTCACATTTTTGGTTAAGCTATTAAATGCACCAAATAGCTCGCATTTCGGTTGCTCAACTTGGAGAGGATTTTGCAAGGCCTAGGAATTTAAGGAGGATATGCAAATCACATTCGATCTTCGGCCCGAAGATGAAATTGACGATAATATCGACATTTGGGTGGATGTCGAGACGCTTCCAGTTCTACCTCTTTGTGAGTTTGTCAAATAAATTTGTTAAGTAATTTATATTGTTTATTTAAAAATCATTGACGGCTTATTTCCATTGACAACTTATTTCCATTCTTCAAAAAATGTATGGAAGATAGTAGACAGAACCTACTACACTGATGGCTCTGAACTAAGTTACCAGGAGAAAGATGATCTTATCTCATTTATCATTGATGTTGAGAATTTCAATATCAATTATGAAACTCCTCCACATTATGGTCAATACGTGCCACTAGTGCACATGTTGAACTACGGTAACATCCATGGAGATGGCATGCTAAGATTTTTTACTATTACGACATCAGTGCATCTTTTGCATACATTCTTCTAAAGCTAAACTACATTGCTAACTAAGTTATTATTATGTTCTTCAACAGAAAATCCTGAAGGATTGTGTGCCTCATCTGATGTTTACGAAAGGTCGCATTGATGTTATTAGATTACGGCCAAGTCCGCCTCGGGTTCACCGCTGTTCATACAAGATTTCTCAAACCGATGAAGACATCACAATCAAAGAATGGAAAAAAGTTATGAATAATGAAAGGGAGCTACTTGGAAGCAACATTGTGCGAAGCGCACGAATTGGAGACAGGATAATCTCCATTCTTCATAATGGAGAGTCAGGGGCTATGTTGTTTTATGCTATTTTAGCTTAGAGAGCATAGCAGGTCCTAGCTAATACTCATGATCATGTGCTAAGAACAATTAACTAGGGTTGGTTATGACTATGATGATGATGAGTATGACTTGTTATTATGATAACGAGTAGAAGTTGTTAGATGACTATATATGAAGATGATGATGAGTATGACTTGTTATTATGATAACAATGATGAGTTATTATTATGATGATGATGCTGAGTTGTTATATGAGCATGATGAGTTATTATATATATCAGTGGGTGAAATAAACGTGGATTAGATTCAAGTGGAGGCAACATGGTGCAGATCGAAAGTACTACTAATCCAAACTAAAGTGATCAAGTTTGGATTAGTAGTACTTTCGATCTGCACCATGTTGCCTCCACTTGAATCTAATCCATGTCTCTTTTACCCACTGATATAATAACTCATCATGATCATAAAATCATATGATGAAACTACTGTATAAAACCTGCACAAATACAGGGCCAATATGTTGCAGAAAAAAATATACAGGAAAAAATAGCAGTAGCGCGGGCATGCATGTAGCAGCAGCGTGCTATTATCAGCAGCGCGCTCTGGAAAGAGGCGCTGCTGCTATTAGCAGCAGCGCGGTTTAATGAGCACGCTACTGCTATGTATAGTTAGCAGTAGCGCGGGTAAACCCACGCTACTGCAAAAATTTAGCTGTAGCGTCGTAGCAGTAGCGCGGGCACCCGCGCTACTGCTAGCCCAAAACCAGCACTACTAGTAGGCTTTTTCCTAGTAGTGACACCCCTTTCAACCGGGTCATTAACATAATGCAGGGACACCCGGTGGACCAGCGGCCGCAGTATGGACATGTGCACGCTGCCGGAGAGGGCGCCACGTGGAAGTACTACTACCACGAGGACCCGGAGGCCAAAAGGCAGAGAAGGAAGTTGAGTCAAGTGACTATCGACGAGAAGATGGCGCTGGCGGTTGAGAAAAAATCAGCTGAAACCAAAGAAGCGACCAAAGCTGAGGCGGTCCAGGAGGCAGTCTAGGCAGCGGTAGCTGCCTACATAATTGATTTCGCAGCTGTGATTTCTTCCTTGATTCCGGCTATTGTCACCTGGACGAAGGAAAATCCAGACAAAAGGGCAGAGGATTTTCTCGTTCCCAGCTTCGTCGGGAGCAACTCGGTGAACATCACACCCGCACCTGGTCTCGCAACCGCACCTGCTCCCGCACTCACTCATAGTAGCCCGTCCTCCATCTCTGGCATGCTCGGCGGGGCTTCGACATTGGCTGAGCTCGACGCCCTCACGGTAATTACGCGTCGCACCCTCATCAACATATCTATAATCTTCCGTTTCTGCTGCCTTTCGGATGTCTGACACCGCACACATGTCTTTGCAGGCCGACGAAAATCCGTGCACCCTACTATACCACATCAATGGCCAGTTGGTGGATGTGGGAAAGGCTACGATACTGAAGCCCAAGGAACGCGTGTTCCACGGCCGGCAGATGCCCGTTGGCGCCTTCAGGGTTTCCGTGGCGAGTGTGAAAGAGGGCCACCAGGGTTTGGCTCCTCCGATACGACCCGGGGGAGAGGACGACGAGACCCCGACACGGCTTGGCCAATGCAAGAATTGGATGCTGCTGTGGCCGAAGAGTCTTCTTCGTGTGGAGGTGGCCAGGAGCACACCAATGACAGCACCTCAGCAAGGTATGACCACCACCCTACCAATGCAATTACCACCGCCTGTCGTGCTGGGTGAGAGCGGACGACGCGAGGAAGAGGGTCCAACCGTTCCAGTGGCTGATGACGTCGCCCCCGTGGAAGAAGCTATGGATGATGACATGGAGGAGGATGACCCTCTCCGGTGGCTCAATACCGGCTATGACTCCGGAAGAATGATGAGTAAGCCATATGGCTCAGGCTATGAGCGTGAAGATGAGATGCATGATGTACCAGAGCAGGAACATCCTAGGGTTGATTGCAAGAAGTCTCTCTTCATGCAATCCTCGCAGGACATGCCTCCAGATGCCGCCTCAACCCAGGGTCAACAAGGCGAGGGTCATGCAGTGCTGAGCCCGACAACACTGGGGGCGGTGGTCAGGGAGGGTCTGGTAGGCTCACTACCTGTACCCAAGAAGAAGCAGAGGAAGAGACCGCCGAGGAAAGGCTCTGCTGCCGCCAAAGCTGCTAAAGCTGCTTCTAGTAGCCAGCCGCCTCCGCCGACCCGGGTTGCAGACAGTGTACCGTTCAGAGGTGCGCCGGTACTCCATGTCGTGGGCGAGCTGATCCTACCGGCAAAAGCGCAAGAAGCCATAATAAGGGATCTCAGGAGACTGCATGACGATGTGCTGTCGAGAGAGAAAAGCCTTCTCGCCTCACAAGATCCAGGATACCCGCTTTACGTGGTTCATGTGCCGGCTGGCAGGTTGTACGTCCAGACATGCCCCACGGACCTCTTCTTCCTGCGATTTGATTACATCTTTGAGATGTTTCACATGAGGCGGCTCGATTTTACCATCGTCTGCCTTTATGCACTGCATATGAACTACATCATCAGGAAGGAGCAAATCTCTCAAATCGCGGTCGCGGACCCGTACTACATGCATGAGGGCTTCTTAGCAGTCAACCCAGTGAACCGTGAATATGCCAGGAACTACATCGCCGACTTCATGGTCGCTAATAAGGACAAGGAAACGATTCTCCTGCCTTATCATCCCATGTAAGTCATCCGCTGATAGCCACTATAACGCATACATCCTTTCGTACATTTCAATCATTCCTTTGCACGTATGGATGAGGTGTACTTATTTTGCGCAGCGAGGGGCGTGCCGTCCTCATCGTTCTTTACCCGCAAGTCTCCCATGCTCTGTATTTGGACTCGTCGAAGAACATACAGAAAAAAATATTACACGCACATAAAGAGTGTTTTGGATAGTGCTATCCTGAGCTTCGGCACGCGGGGTGGCGACATCAGGGTTAGAAAAACAAGGAACGGCGTGCCATATTTCGGCCATAAGACCGACTTCTGGTGCATCCAGCAACCGGCAAATAGAATCAAGGATGGATTCTACATCATCCATCACATGCTGGAGTACAGAAGGGATCGGCAAGAACTTCGCATGACATCTACATCCGGCGATGCCCATATCCGCAAATGGGCCGAAGGCTTAGGAACCGTACCAGATCATCAAGTCCGAACTGAGTTCTATCGCATCCAGTAGGAAATTGTGATGATCATCATGAAGGACGTCCTTGAAAAGAATGGGGTGTTCTATGGCGGCCCAGTGGCGCGGGCTGATGTCCGAACTCGCATAGCCCTACAGCGTCTGGACATGACGCCTTTCATGAAGCTAGGGTGCATCCTCCTGGATTTGGACGGATGGAACATGGAGTGATTGATGATGACAATGTGTTTGTTTAGTTAGTACTTTCTCTAGGACGAAATTTTGTGATGTAAACGGTCCTCCTCAACTTGCATAAATCGCTCTAGTTAATTAGTTTGGGTACGATGAACTTCGTTATTTATGTTTACTATATGTTGCTTGTATTTGCTAACTCTTTCTCTTCGTGTTGCTCAAGTATATTATGTTGCATATTATCGATGAATTCGCCTCCTGACGATGCATCTCTGTCAGGGATATAAATCATCGATGGCGAAGAAGTGCTATGCCGTGTACATAGGGAGGGTTCCAGGAGTGTACAACGAGTGGCCAGAGTGTCAGGCCCAAGTGTACCGGTTCCCGGGCGGCAGCCAAAGAGGGTTTGAAAGCAGAAGCAAAGCGGAAGCTAGTTACTTGAGGTTCATGCTAGCGCGAGAGAGGAATCAGAACCGGCGCCTCAAGAACTACTACATAATCCCGCTCTTGCTCATAGTTATCGCTCTTCTCTTGTATATCATAGTTTAGATAGATGATGAAACATGTGTATGTGATGACCATGTAGTTGTATGTATTGAGGACATGTGATAACTTGTATCGCTATTTCGAGATGATGATGAGACATCATTTGTGTTGGATCATGATGATGATGATGATATGATGAGACTATGTTGTAGCACTTCGATGATGATGATGATGACGACGACGAGACATTCTTGTCTCATATAGTTTAAATGTATGTGTATGTTGCTATTGTATAAAACTTGTACAAATACACCGTAAATACGTAGAAGAAGAAAAAATACAGAAAATCTTAGCAGTAGCGCGTGTTAAGGGATTAGCAGCAGCGCGGACTTAGCAGTAGCGCAGGTTCCATAGCCGCGCTGCAGCTAGTTAGCAGTTGTGCCAGGTGGACCCGCGCTACTGATACGTATGTGTAGCAGTAGCGCGGGGTGGGGACCCGCGCTACTGCTAAAAGTTAGCTATAGCGCGGGCCCCCGCACTACTGGTAGGCCTTTACCCCGCGCTACAGCTAGGGTTTTCCCTAGTAGTGATATATAAAAGATTATATAAGATGCACTAGAGCCTTTGTAGTTTGTCATAACAGCAACATGAAACAACAAACCCAATGCATAGTCAGCATAGAGCCTTTCTAGTTTGTCATAACAACAACATGAAACTCGGCATTCAGTTCACATAGTCAGACAGAATTTTACATAACCTAAAACATAAACTGAAGTTTAACATGTCCAAAAGTCAAAGCTACAGCCACTGGATGTTTGACATCATGTTCACATGTCCAAAAGACAAAGCTACAACTATAAACTGAAGTTTAACATGTCCAAAGGACAAAGCTACAGCCACTGGATGTTTGACATCATTTTCACATGTCCAAAAGACAAAACTACATCCATTTTTCCATGTCCAAAAACACAGGTTTAACATGATGTTTCACATCAACAAAAGAACCATCTTCACACTGATGTTTGACATCATCTTCACTGATCAGAATCTATCACCAAATAACAGCCACTGGAATCTGTTATCCTTTGGAACTTGGCTTGAAGATGACCCAGGTTGAGACATTGACACTGTTGAAGTTTGTTTATTTTTCTTCCTTTGTTGTCTTTGTTGTGCCCTTGCTGGTGGCTATGAGCTTCCAGCTAGTTGTGTTCTTGGTGCTTGCTAGGAGTGCCTAGGTGCTGGTTGTAATCTTGGTGCATCCTGGGAATGCCTAGGTGCTGGTTGTGACCTTGGTGCTTCCTAGGAATATATTGCTGCTTGCTAGAAGTGCCTAGGTGTTGGCTGTGACCCTGCTGGCTGG
Source organism: Elymus sibiricus (assembly GCA_039707655.1). Classification (NCBI taxonomy): domain Eukaryota; kingdom Viridiplantae; phylum Streptophyta; class Magnoliopsida; order Poales; family Poaceae; genus Elymus; species Elymus sibiricus. Next base: position 38,758,352 of record CM077668.1, on the reverse strand, counting down.
GAGCTTCCACTTGCATGTTGAGAACTTGCATTAGGTGCTGGGCGGGAGCTTGCTCCTGCTTGCTTAGAAGTTTGCTCTTGCTTCTCTTTGGTTGTTGAGTTGGCTGCATAAAAAACAAATCAATACATGCATAATGAAAACAAACCAACACATGGTTAATTTAAAAACCAATACATGCATAATGATCATACCATCATCATCATCATCATCACCGTCGTCCATAATCATTAAAGGTTAGAAATAAATAAATGCATAATTCAGAACTAAATAAATGCATAATTAAAAAACAAAGACATGCATAATTAAGAAACAAAGACATTCATAATTAAGACATGCAAAAGTTACATACCTTAGGGTTCCCTGCTGCTTGGTCTTTTCTTTTGCTGCTCTTGCATAGATGGCATTATCACTTCTGTTTCCAGGGACACACTTCCTCTTTGTATGCGCTACATTATGACAAATGGAACATCTCATCTTCACTCATTTCCTTGATAGTTTGTTTCCAGCACTCTTTGGTTTCTCAGTTTCTTCTCTAGTTCTTTCTGTCTTCTTCCTTCCAGGTTTGTTATTCACTCTGACAGGTGGATATGGTTTAGGGTATGGAGATACAGGTCAACTCTCCTTGCCTTCAACTGGTTCTAGCACATGATCATATATACTATTGTAAGTGGTGATTGAATAACATGGAGCACTGAAATCCTCTAGTTTGCCACCACATGTGTATATTGCACTAATGGCATGGCAACCCAGATAGCTCCCAATATCTGCAAGAGCAAGACCAATGTGGCGCCCCCGAACTCAACCGTGCACTAAACATACACGCAGCATGCACGATCAAGATTAGAGACTCATGGAAGGATATCACAGCACAACTCTACGACACAAATTTAAACATAAATCTTTATATTACAAACTAGGGTCACGAGGAACCATAATACATTAGTCAGGAAAGCAAATAATATCTGAGTACAGATATAGTTAGACAAGTTTGCCTTAAGAAGGCTGAGCAAAACAATGACAACTGATCGAAAAGGCGCAGGCCTCCTGCCTGGGACCTCCGAACTACTCCTGGTCGTCGATCTCCATGTAGTACTTGCCCTGGGGGTCTTCTGGCTCCATGGCATCATCATCTGAATGCAACAACCGGGTGGAGGAAAAAGGTAGCAAAGCAACCATGAGTACTCATCCAAAGTACTCGCAAGACTTACATCAGATCTATGCTAAGTATGCATCATTGTCAAAGGAATGGGGCTATATCTTTGGACTATACTGCAGATATGCCAGAGTAGAGGGGGAGAAGCCTAACCTAGCGAAGACTATCATCTTGCAGCATCAGAAGAGAGTAGCGTATAATAACATATAGCAACAAGTATATATTAGCAACGCCCAGAGATCCTTCCTCGACTACCCTGCGAGAAAGCGACCTCGGAGCAGTATAACAGTTAAGCATTATGAAAGTATCCGGTTCTAGTTGTAGTAGACCAGGATACAACTCCCAGCGTCCTGTTACCGTGGACACGGCTATTCGAATAGATTACTTCCCTGCAGGGGTGCACCACATTACCCAGCACGCTCGATTACCTCTGGCCGGACGCATTTTTCTGGGTAATGCCCGGCCTCGGATAACCGACACGCCGTAGTCCTACCTAGGCTCCCCAGAGAGGTCCCTGCCGGTCTACATCCTAAGCGCGAAGGGGTAGTTTGGCCGCTCACCCCTAAGCACTCCTGCGCGTTGATACGTCTCCATCGTATCTACTTTTCCAAACACTTTTGCTCCTGATTTGGCCTCTAATTTTCATGATTTGAATGGAACTAACCCGGGCTGACGCTGTTTTCAGCAGAACTACCATGGTGTTGTTTTTTGTGCAGAAATAAAAGTTCTTGGAATTTGATGAAACTTTTTGGAGATTTTTTATGGAATAAATAAAAAATACTGGAACCAAGACCCATTGGAGGGGGGCCACTGGCTGCCCACGAGGCACCAGGGCGCGCCACCCCCAGGCACGCCCTGGTACCTCGTGGGGCCCACGTGGCTCCGTCTGACCTAATTCCAATGCTATAAATTCACAATCCCAGAGAAAAAAATGGAGAGGAAGTTTTACTGCGTTTCACGATACGGACCCGCCGCCACCTCCTATTCTTCATCGGGAGGCCAGATCTGGAGTCCGTTCAGGGCTCTGGAGAGGGGGATCTTCCGGCATCGTCATCATCAACCATCCTTCATCACCAATTTCATGATGCTCACCGCCGGGAGTGAGTAATTCCTTCATAGGCTTCCTGGACGGTGATGAGTTGGATGAGATTTATCATGTAATCGAGTTAGTTTTGTTAGGGCTTGATCCCTAGTATCCACTATGTTCTGAGATTGATGTTGCTATGACTTCGCTATGCTTAATGCTTGTCACTAGGGCCCGAGTGCCATGATTCCAGATCTGTACCCTTTATGTTTTCATGAATATATTTGTGTTCTTGATTCGATCTTGCAAGTTATATGCACCTGCTATGTGTTATGATCCGCATACCCCAAGGTGACAATAATTGGGATTCTTTCCGGTGATTGCCATAGTTTGAGGAGTTCATGTATTCACTAAGTGTTAATGCTTTGTTCCGGTTCTCTATTAAAAGGAGGCCTTACTATCCCTTAGTTTCCTTATGGACCCCGCTGCCACAGGAGGGTAGGACAAAAGATGTCATGCAAGTTCTTATCGCAAGCACGTATGACTATATACGGAATACATGCCTACACTACATTGATGAATTGGAGCTAGTTCTGTGTCGCCCTAGGTTATGACTGTTAAATGATGAATGTTATCCAACATAATAACCGATCCAATGCCTACGAGTTTTTCACATATTGTTCTTTGCTAAGTTACTACTGTTGCTACTACTGTCACAATTGCTAAGTTACTACTGCTGCTACCGTTACTGCTACTGTTACTATTATTGCTACTGCTATCAAACTATCATACTACTGTGCTACTGATCACTCTGCTGTAGATATTTAGTCTCCAGGTGTGGTTGAATTGACAACTCAACTGCTAATACTTGCAAATATTCTTTGGCTCCCCTTGTGTCGAATCAATAAATTTGGGTTGAATACTCTACCCTCGAAAACTGTTGTGATCCCCTATACTTGTGGGTTATCAAGACCTTTTTCTGGTGCCGTTGTCGGGGAGCATAGCTTTATTTGCTAAGTCACTTGGGATTTATATCTGTTGATCACTATGAAGAATCTGAAAGACGCTAAGACCTAGATCGTTCCCTCTAAGATGAGGGGAGGTAAGGAACTGCCATCTAGCTCTGCACTTGATTCACCTTCTGTTTTGAGTAAACTTGCAACACCACCACATGCTATTAATTCTGATATGTCGCAAGTTATTTATGATACCACTTCTACTATGAATGATACTTATGATGATGCTAGTACTATGCTTGATAATGCTGTGCCACTTGGTGAATTTCTTGTTGAACAAATTGCTAAAGCTAAAGAAATTGAAAATGCTGAAACTCTTGATTCACCTATTATGCCTAGCTCTCCTACTAGAGTTGAAACACCTGATGAACATTGCTTTGATAGGGAGACGGCTAGAGCCATTCTTGCTTGTAATGATAGACATGAAGTTATAAAACTGCTTGTTGATATGAAAGAAAAATCTATGAGGGAGAGAATGAAATATGATCCTATGTTTTCTACCTCTCCCATATTTGTTACTGATAAGGATTATGAATTCTCTATCGATCCTGAGTTAATTACTTTGGTTGAATCTGATCCTTTCCATGGTTATGAAACTAAAACCGTTGTGGCACATCTTACTAAATTAAATGATATAGCCACCCTATTTGCTCATGAGGAAAAAATTCGCTATTACTATATTCTTAAGTTATTTCCTTTCTCATTAAAGGGTGATGCTAAGGAATGGTATAATACTCTTGCTCCTGGTTGTGTGCGTAGTCCCCAGGATATGATTTATTACTTTTCTGAAAAATATTTTCCTGCTCATAAGAAACAAGCTGCTTTACAGGAAATATTTAACTTTGTGCAAATTGAAGAAGAGAATCTCCCTCAAGCTTGGGGGAGGCTTCTCCAATTACTTAATACTTTGCCTGACCATCCTCTGTAGAAAAATGAAATACTTGATATCTTCTATAATGGACTAATCGATGCTTCTAGGGACTACCTAGATAGTTGTGCGAGTTGTGTTTTCAGGGAACAGACTATTGATCAAGCTGAGGAATTATTGAATAATATATTAAAGAATGATAATGATTAGACACTTCCTGAACCACCGCCCAAACCCACGCCGAAGAAGAGGGGTATTTTATATCTCAGTCCTGAAGATATGCAAGAAGCAAAGAAATGTATGAAGGAAAAAGGTATTAAAGCTGAAGATGTTAAGAATCTACCACCTATTGAAGAAATACATGGTCTTGACACACCGCCACAGGTAGTAGAGGTAAATTCTCTTATAAATTTTTTTGAAAGTGATATTCCTTATAACAAACCTCCTAGTCAATGCTTGTATGAATTTGACAATTATATTATTAAGCAAGATCACTTCAATGCAAATGTTATGAAACAATTGAAACGAAATGCCTACATGATTGATCGCTTGAGTGACTTGTTATTTAGAAGTGTTAATGATGTTAAAGGTGTGAGTAAACATGCATCTATTGTTCAAACTCAATTAGAACAAGTTGCTAAATCTCAAAGTGAATTGCTCAATGAAATGAATAACAATATGAATGATCATGCTATTAGAGTAATGACTAGAGGAGGTAGAATGACTCAGGAGCCACTTTATCCTGAGGGTCACCCAAAAAGAATTGAACAAGACTCTCAAAGAATTAATGCTGATGCACCTAGTCCTTCTAAAAAGAAAAAGAAAAAGAAAAATGATAGGACTTTGCATACTTCTAGTGAACCCGAGGTAGAAAAACCCTTGGAGGATAGTAATGACGTTTCTATTTCTGATGCTGAAACACAATCTGGTAATGAACAACCACACGATGATAATAATAATGATGATGCTCATATGGATACCCAACCAGATAATGATAAAGAACCTGATAATGATGTTGAAATAGAACCTGCTGTTGATCTTGATAACCCACCTTCTAAAAATAAACGTTATGATAAAAGAGACTTCGTTGCTAGAAAACATGGTAAAGAGAGAGAACAATGGGTTCAAAAACCCATGCCCTTTCCTCCTAAACCATCCAAGAAAAAGGATGAGGAAGAATTTGAACGCTTTGCTGAAATGCTTAGGCCAGTCTTTTTGTGCACTCGTTTGACTGATATTATAAAGATGCCTCCCTATGCTAAATACATGAAAGACATTGTCACAAATAAAAGAAAGATACCTGAAGCTGAAATTTCCACCATGCTTGCAAATTATTATTTTAAGGATGGAGTACCTAAGAAACTAGGAGATCCAGGAATACCAACCATACCATGCTCCATTAAACGAAATTATGTCAAAACTGCCTTGTGTGATTTAGGAGCCGGTGTTAGTGTTATGCCTTCCTCTTTATATAAAAGACTTGATTTGAATAAACTCACTCCCACTGAAATATCATTGCAAATGGCTGACAAATATTATTCCTATCAGTGTTTGTGAGGATGTGCCCATTGTAGTTGCAAATGTTACTATCCTAACAGACTTTGTTATACTTGATATGCCCGAGGACGACAACATGTCGATTATCCTTGGTAGACCTTTCTTGAATACTGCAGGGGCTGTTATTGATTGCAACAAAAGCAAGGTCACTTTTCATATCAATGGTAATGAACATACGGTGCACTTTCCGAAGAAACAATTTCAAGTAAATGGTATTCATATTATTGAAAAGACTCCGACAATTACTATTGGAAGTTTTCAACTCCCTCTTCCTACTATTAAAAATAAATATGAAACTCTTATTATCGGGGAGATGCATATCTCCGTTGAGGTAACTTAGTGTTATACGAAAGCTCTTCGGTTTCATGTTACTCGGAAATGGTTTGTTAATAAGACTTGATCAACCTTATTAATGGATTCTTTTTGATGGGCATGTGGTCGATGAATTTAGTAAGCACAACCTTCTGTACCCACTTTTTGTTTTCTGTCATTTTTAGTTAAATAAAATAAAATGCCATGATTATCCTGTTTTCTGACTTATCCGTGCAATAAAAAAGTGCTCAGAAATAAAAGTGCTCAGAATGCAATAAAATTTTGATATGAGTTTTTATATAATATTTAAGAATTTTTGGCACTGGAAACGTACCAGGGGGGTGCCCCAGGTGCCCACGAGGCACCAGGGTGCGCCACCCCCCTTGCGCGCCCAGGTGGCTCGTGGGCCCCACAGATACCCCTCACTTATCCCTTCAACCCACTTCGTCTCTTACCTCTAGCAAAAATTCCTGGTATCTCTCTTTCTCATGTTCCTGCTCACAAAACTGAAATTTTCGATCTCTTTGCTCGGAGCTCCGTTTCCGAAACTGTTTTGGGAGATTGCTCCTTGGTATATGACTCCTGCATTGCTCCAATTAGTTTTTGCTCTAGTGGATTATATTTTGCATAATTAGCTGCTCTTGGTGCTTCTGAAAATGAGCTTGCATGTTGAATTCTTTGAGTTCCAAGTTGTTTGAATGCTTGATATAGCCTCTAGACATCCATATGAGTAGTTGCTATCAATCTTGTGAAGTTTTATTGATATCATTTTGTGGCCCAAATTTTTTTTTTCAGAAAATTGTTCTTAGGAAAATGAATATCTTCTGGAGAAGTTCTTCGAGGAGGTGGTCCTCTGAAGCGTCATCAAGTGAAATCTCAGCACGCCAATCATATGAGGAACCAAGGGCAAGTTCGGTGCGGGGTGCCGAAGCAAAGTCATGTCGATGGCCGTGCAACGAGTTCATGCTAGGTGCAGGCATCAAGGAAGAATTTGACCAATATGTTCACAACACCGAGCTTGCTGCCTTCGTCGCAGATAAGCCACCACAGCACTACTACCTCACTCATTCATTCACTCAAAACTTTGATTATCATCCGCACACTTCTAGAGTTTTATTTCACCTCTATGACAAATCCTATAGTATGCCTCTAGAAGAATTCTGTGATGCATGCAAAATTCCATATTGGGGTTCATTAGATGAACCGCAAAAATCTGATTATGAGTTGTTTCTTAATAGCCTTTGCAACCTTTAGGATAGGGGAGTCACGCAGACCAGAATAGTTAGCATTCACTTTCCTGCTATCCGATATTTTGCACTCTTTAACAGTAAATGCATTGTTGGTATGCAGTACGCTTTGCGCCCCTGATCTGAGCCTTATTCATACGGCTTTGACTGGCAACAAGTATTATAATCTTGGGGCTATTGTCGCGCGTAGGCTGCAACGTAACGCGGGTAATGGTGACTTGTATGGAGGAATTTATGCCTCCCGCGTAGCGGCAAGGTTAGGGGTCTCACCCAATTACAATGATCCCCTCCTACCTTATAAATATTTAAATTTCGAAACAATGCGAGAACATAAGTTTTTAAAACGCAATGCACAGGGATATGAATACAACTTAGTTTTTGATAAATATCGTTCTTTGTATATTGCTTTGCCTGCTCCTGCCCTCTTTGATTTTCAGAACAAACAGAGATATTATCTATCAGAGAGCGAGGTGCACGAGTACAAGGCGGCGGTCGAGGCTGCCCGTCTGGCTGAGGAGGCGGCTCAGAGCACCTCTACGAGCTACCACTTTGACTATTACCCAGACCAGGGATGGCGATGACCAAGCTAGGCAAAAGCCTAAGCTTGGGGCAGTATGTATCTCTCACTGACATTACATTCATGCTCACACATTTCATTCCAGTTGTCGATATTCATACTTTTTCATTGTACAATCCATGCTAGTTTTATTTTCTCGTTTTCTTCTAGTGTGTTTGAAAAACTTGAGAAAATCCAAAAACATTTCTCGCTTCTTTTCGGTTTTTTCTTTCTAGTTTGATTAGTTGTAGTTTCGTAGTAGTAAAAGAATACCCAAAAAGATTTCCCGTTTCTTCTTTTACTTGTTGGGAGCTTTCCCGTGTAAATAGTTTTTCTCTTTTTCATTTTCTTCTTTATTTCATTTTCTTCAGAAAAACTAAAAACTCCAAGAATATTTTAGTGTGTTTCTCTTCAATTCTTTTCTTCTGTTGAGTCATTGTAAGGAGAAGACCACGATGAAAATGTTGAGTGGCTCTCATATGCATTGTTGTTGATCTAGCAAAGAGCCCAGTTTACCTTGTCTCTTCCTTTGAATAAAATGCTTGCAGATTCCAGCTTAGTCCACGGCATGCTTGCACTATTATTATTTTCATATCATTCGGTCGTGCAAGTGAATGGTGATACGTCTCCAACGTATCTATAATTTTTGATTGTTCCATGCTATTATAATATCAATCTTGGATGTTTTTATAATCATTTATAGCAATTTTATATCATTTTTGGAGACTAACCTATTAACTTAGTGTCCAGTGCCAGTTGCTGTTTTCTGCCCTGTTTTTGTTTTACAGAAAATCAATACCAAACGAAGTCCAAATGCAACGAAACTTTTTGGAGATTTTTTCTTGGACCAGAAGAACACTAGAAGCTTCGGGAGGAGGCCAGAAGACTCTGGTGGGGCCCACGAGCCACCAGGGCGCGCCTGGGGGGGGGGGGCAGGCGCGCCCTGGTGCCTCGTGGGGCCCACCAAGCTCCGTTTGACCTAATTCCAGCACTATAAATTCCAGAAAAATCAGAAACCCTCAAGGGAGTCCACGAAATACTTTTTACGCTGCCGCAAGCTTCTGTTCCAGAGAGATCCCATCTGGGGTCCTTCTCCGGTAATCTGCCGGAGGGGGAATCGATCACGGAGGGGCTCTACATCAACCTTGCTGCCTCTCCGATGATGCGTGCGTAGCTTACCACAGACCTTCGGGTCCATAGTTAGTAGCTAGATGGCTTCTTCTCTCTTTTTGATCTTCAATACAATGTTCTCCTTGATGTTCTTGGAGATCTATCCGATGTAATCTCTTTTTGCGGTGTGTTTGTTGGGACCCGATGAATTATGAGTTTATGATCAGATTATCCATGAAATTATTTGAATCTTTGCTGCACTCTTTTATGCATGATTATTATAGCCTCGTATTTCTTCTCCGATCTATTGATTTGGTTTGGCCAACTGAGTTGATTTATCTTGCCATGGGAAGAGGTGCTTTGTAGTGGGTTCGATCTTGCGGTGCTCAATCCCAGTGACAGAATGGGACATGACACGTATGTATCATTGCTACTAACACTACTGGAATCAGGCACTTTGCCGTCTGCTATAGCAGACGGCAAAGGCATACTTGGTGGACGGCAAAGGCTTTGCCGTCAGCCAGCAGACGGCAAACACTCCGGCCGAACGGCTGCCGGCAAAGGCGGCTTTGCCGTCTGCTGGCAGACGGCAAATGAATTTCCTTCTTTGCCGTCTGCCAGCAGACGGCAAAGAGCGTGGACGGCACAGAAAAGGTTCCATCCCCGTTAGGTGGCTAACGGCGCTCTTTGCCGTCTGCCAGCAGACGGCAAAGAACTTTCCTTCTTTGCCGTCTGCCAGCAGACGGCAAAGAGCTGTAGATGACGTCAGGCTTCAGCTGGGCCCAGGCAGGCTCTTTGCCGTCTGCTGGCAGACGGCAAAGAACTTTCCTTCTTTGCCGTCTACCAGCAGACGGCAAAGAGGCCACAAATATATGACCCCATCGGCCTCTGGAAGGCCGAAGAGCACCTTTTCGGTCAACAGGAGGCCGAAGAGGTGTCGGGGGTCGGGGGTGTCGTGTCTGGGTGGCGTGGTGTCGGGGTGTCGTGGTGTCGGGGTGTCGGGGTGTCGTGTCGGGGTCGGGGTGTCGGGGGGTGTCGTGTCTGGGTGTCGTGGTGTCGGGGTGTCAGGTGTGTCGGGGTGTCGGGGTCGGGGTCGGGGTCGGGGTGTCGGGGGGTGTCGTGTCTGGGTGTCGTGGTGTCGCGGTGTCAGGGGTGTCGGGGTGTCGGGGTCGGGGTGCCGTGTCGGGGTCGGGGTGTCGGGTCGGGGTCGGGGTGCCGTGTCGGTGTCGGGGTGTCGGGTCGGGGTCGGGGTGCCGTGCCGGGGTCGGGGTCGGGGTCGGGGTGTCGGGGTCGGGGTGTCGGGTCGGGGTCGGGTTGTCGGGTCGGGGTCGGGGTGCCGTGTCGGGGTCGGGATCGAGGTCGGGGTGTCGGGGTCGGGGTGTCGGGTCGGGGTCGGGGTCGAGGTGCCGTGTCGGGGTCGGGGTTTTTTCTCTTTTTTTCTTTTCTTCTTCTTCCTCTTCTTTCTTTTCTTCCTTTTCTTCCTTTTTTTACCTTCTTCTTCTTCTTCTTCCTCCTTTCCTTTTTCCTCTTCTTCTTCTCCTCCTCTCCTCTTTTTTCTTCTTCTTCTTCCTCTTCTTCTTTTTTCTTCTCCTCCTCCTCCTCTTCTTCTTCTTCCTTTCCTTTTTTCCTCTTCTTCTTCTCCTCCTCTCCTCTTTTTTTCTTCTTCTTCTTCTTCTTTTTTCTTCTCCTCCTCCTCTTCTTCTGTTTCTTCTTCTTCTTATTATTTTTTGTTCTTTTTCTTTTTTATTTTTCCTTTTTTTCATCTTCTTTTCTTCTTTTTTTTCTTCTAGGTTTTTTCTTTTCTTCTTTTCTATCTAAGTTTTTTCTACCTAATAAAAACTAACTAATATGAACTAATAACTAACTAATATAAACTAACTAAATGAACTAATAAAAACAGAAAAAAAACAGGAAAAAAACAAAAAAGGGGGGGAATGGAGGAGCTCACCGGAGGGTGGTCGACGCGGCGGCGCTGGGGAGGTGGGGGGCGGCGGCGGTCGGCGGGGAGGAGGGTGGCGGCGGCGGTCGGCGGGGACGAGGGGGTCGGCGGGGAGGAGGGGGTCGGCGGGGAGGGGGCGGCGGCGGCGCTGTGGAGGAGGGAAGGGGGCGGCGGCGGCACTGTGGAGGAGGGGAGGGGGCGGCGGCGGCGCTGTGGAGGAGGGGAGGGGGCGGCGGCGGGGAGAAGGGGGGCGGCGGGGGTCGGCGGGGAGGGGGCGGCGGCGGCGCGCAGAGACAAAGAGAGAGAGAGAGATGTGAGAGAGAGAGAGGGGGTTTGGGCGCGGGGGGCGAAAATTAAGCCCCCCTCTTTGTCGTCTGCTAGCAGACGGCAAAGAATTCTTTGCCGTCTGCCAGCAGACGGCAAGGACGGTGACCGTTAGCCCGTCCCCGCCGTTACACTGTGGGGCCCCCCTCACCTCTTTGCCGTCTGCCAGCAGACGGCAAAGAGTTCTTTGCCGTCTGCCGGCAGACGGCAAAGAAGTGGCCCGTGTGACCTAGCCAACGCAGTACCCCGTGGGCCCCACTTTGGTCTTTGCCGTCTGCCAGCAGACGGCAAAGAAGTGAAGATGGCAAAGAGCCTCTTTGCCATCAGCATGTTCTTTGCCGTCTGCTTTGTAAAAGCAGACGGCAAATATGCTCTTTGCCATCTGCCAGCAGACGACAAAGAGCTGGCAGATGGCAAAGTCCCTGATTCCAGTAGTGTAAGGATAACAAGATGAGATCTATTCATTGGATTTATTAATTCATGAGTTTATCTTGTCTACTTCATGTCATCGTTCTTAAGGCATTACTCCGTTCTTATGGACTTAATACACTAGATGCATGCTGGATAGCGGTCGATGTGTGGAGTAATAGTAGTAGATGCAGGCAGGAGTCGGTCTACTAATCTTGGACGTGATGCCTATATACATGATCATTGCCTTGGATATCGTCATGATTATTTGCTTTTCTACCAATTTCCCAACAGTAATTTGTCTACCCACCGTATGCTATTTTCTCGAGAGAAGCCTCTAGTGAAAACTATGGCCCCCGGGTCTATCAAAATCATATTACTATACCCTAAAAATATTGCTCCATCTCTTTTTATTTATTTTATTTTGTATTTTTGTTTCAATCTATCAATCTATCACATACAATTTAATATTGCAATTTACCGCCGAGAGATTGACAACCTCTCGTTTGCGTTGGGTGCTAGGGTTTGTTGTTTGTGTGCAGGTACTGCTAACGAGGTGTTGTGTGATTCTCCTACTGGTTCGATAACCTTGGATTCATAACTGAGGGAAATACTTATCTCTACTGTGCTGCATCATCCCTTCCTCTTCGGGGAAATACCAACGCAAGCTACAAGTAGCAGGAAGAATTTCTGGCGCCGTTGCCGGGGAGACATCATCAACATCTATCAAGTACCTTTGCACAAACTCTCATCTCCTTGCATTTACTTTATTTGCCATTTGCCTCTCGTTTTCATTTCCCCCACTTCTAAAACGTTTTTACAAAAATACAAAAATATTTTCCATTTGCCTTTTTGTTCGTTGCTATCTTTGCTTGTGTTGCCATGTGCCTTCTATTTGCTTGCATCTTCGCTTGCTAAATATCTATTGATATGGATACTCATCCACTTGCTAATCTTTTCAAAAGACCCAATTATGATGAACCAATTGCTAGTGAGTTGAGTGCACTTGATTATCTTTATGAAGTTTTGCTTGAAAATCATGAATCTGAAAATTTTGATGAAGTGTTGAAAGAAGAAATTTATAAAGTGATTCATGATAGCTCCTTCAATGAAAAGCATGATTGCAATAATGTTAGTATAAATTCTATTAATGTCAATTGTGCTAATAATATGCAAAACTACGAGCTTGGGGATCATAATTTTGTTATATCCACTACTTATTGCAATGATCATGATTGGGGTGATAATGCTTCTTATGATCTTGAAAATTTATTTAAACCTCATGATGAATATGTAATTAATAATAAAATTTGCAACACTATTAAAAGTGGGTTTGGAAGAGCGTCAACTTTAGGTAATAATAATCCCACTATTTTGGAAAATTATAAGAATTTTATGCATGTGAATCATGGAGAGAAGATTTTATATGATAGCTATATTGTTGAATTTGATTATGATCCTACATGTAATTATTATGAGAAAGGAAAATGTGGTTGTAGAAATCTTCATGTTACTAAATTACCTCTCGTTATGTTGAAATTTTTAATGCTTCATTCTTCCTATTTGCATATGCTAGGTGTTGCTTGTCTTGATAACTTGTTTGCATATAAAATGCCTATGCATAGGAAGTATGTTAGACTTAAATGTGTTTGTCACATGTATTATGATGCTCTCTTTGTGCTTCAATTCTTATCTTTCATGTGAGCATCATTGAAATCTCAAAGCCTATCTTAATGGCTATAAAGAAAGAGCTTCTTGGGAGGCAACCCAATGAATAAAATAATTTTTTCTGTTATTGTGTGTTTTCACAATTATGCTACTGGTATGATTGTGTTTTTGTGTTTTTAATTAGTGTTTGTGCCAAGTAAAGCCTTTGGGATGATTTGGAAGATAGTATAATTGATGCTGTTTGAAAACAGAAAGTTTTGCGTCCAGTGCTGGAATTTTGTTTTTTCTCTGGAACGTCAGAACCTTCTGAATTTTTTACACAATATTGATATATGAATTGCCCACGTTGCCTTAATTTTTCAGAATTTGTGGAGTTACAGAAGTATGACCATAATTCAGATTTCTATAGACTGTTCTGTTTTTGACAGATTCTGTTCTTAATGCACTACTTGCTTGTTTTGATGAATCTATGGATTGTATCGGTGGGGGGGGGGGGGGTATAAGACATGGTGAAGTTAGAGTACAGTAGGTATAATGCCAAAATAAAATATGAATGGGTTTGCAACAGTACTTATAGTAGTGATTTGTTTTGTTATACTAACGGATCTCACGAAGGTTTTGTTAAGTTTTGTGTGATTGAAGTTTTCAAGTTTTGGGTGAGATCACGATGGATGAAGGAATAAGGAGGTAGCAAAAGCCTAAGCTTGGGGATGCCCAAGGCACCCCAAGGTAATATTCTAGGAAGACTCAAGCGTCTAAGCTTGGGGATGCCCCGGAAGGCATCCCCTCTTTCTTCTACCAACCATCGGTAATTTTACTTGGAGCTATATTTTTATTCGTCACATGATATGAGTTTTGCTTGGAGCGTCTTGTATTATATGAGTCTTTGCTTTGTTTGCTTTTTAGTTTGTCACAATCATCTTTGCTGAACACACCTATCTTGGGAGAGCCACACGTTTATCATCATGATTTGTTAGAATACTCCATGTGCTTCACTTAAATTTTTTGAGCTAGGCAGTTGCTCTAGTGCTTCACATAAATCTTTTTGAGCACGGTGGTGACTATATTTTGAAGAAACAAATTCTCATGCTTCACTTATATTATTTTGAGAATTGACAAGATTAAAATTTTGAAGAAATGAATTCTCATGCTTCACTTATATTATTTTGAGAATTGTTAAGATTGAAATTTTGAAGAAATATTTGCACTCTCATGCTTCACTTAAATCTTTTTGAGAGATGATCAATAGTAACGGTAATTTGCACAAGATATGAATTTGGTCCCAAAGTGATGAATATTCAAGAGGGATATAGATAAACACTTTCATATAGATCATTGGATATGATAAGTGTGATTCCTTGCAATAGTTTTGCGATATGGAGATGATATATGTGAGTCATGTTAGTGAGTAATTGTGATTTAGTAAGAATATTAGTGTTAAGGTTTGTGATTCCCTATGCAAGCACGTTAAGTCAATAGTTATGCAATGAAATTATATCCTACTTATGGTGCATTATTCGGTGTTAGTTATGTTCAATGCATGTTTATGACCGTTTTCGTTTTTTGGTTGGTTGCTTCTCAATCTTTTGCTAGCCTTCATTTGTACTAAGCGGAAATACTGCTTGTGCATCCAAAACCCTTAAACCTAGTTTTGCCATATGAGTCCACTATATGTACGTATATGCGGTATTGCAATGCCGTTGCAAGTAAATTTGCGTGTGCCAACTCTAATTTTCAAAATAATTTTTCTGTTTTGTGTGCCCGTACCGCTCATGAAGCGGCAGGGGGTGGCCAATATTTTCCATGTTAGGTGTGTTATTCTCACGATGAGTGTTTATTCACTTGTCATTGCACGAGAGTATGGTTGGTAATAGGGATGCCCAGTCCCACATGAAATGAAATTAATAACAACAAAATTCCTTGGAAAATGATGGTATGGAGGGCACCCGTGGATACGGCTAGCCATGGATTGTGAAAGAAATGGTGGAAAGGAAATAAACTTTACTTTCTGTTTGGGAACCACCTATGATGTGTCTAGCATGGAAAATATTGGGAATTCTCGGTCGTTTTCATTGACAGGAAAAGCATGCCTCTCAAAATATTTTTTATCTCTTTAATTTCAGCTTTGAGCTCTGGCACATTTGAAAAATCTCTGCTTCCCTCTGCGAAGGGCCTATCTATTTACTTTTATGCAATTTTTATTTTTATTTGAGTCTCCATCTTCTCTTACAAAAGCACCAACTAGAGAGCACTATTGTCATACTTGTGCATTGGATGTAGCTAATATTCGAGTGTGTTTCATGAATGGATGAATGATTAAGCATAACGGGCTAGGGATAACTTTCTTTAGCGTTGATATTTTGAAAGACATGGTTGCTTGTTAGTATGCTTGAGTATCTATGTTTTCATGTCAAATTATAGACTATTGCTTTGAATCATACAAGTTCAATGTCCATGCTACAAAAGAAAAGAATATGTGATGAATATGTTAGGCAGCATTCCACATCAAAAATTCTGTTTTTATCATTTACCTACTCGAGGACGAGCAGGAATTAAGCTTGGGGATGCTGATACGTCTCCAACGTATCTATAATTTTTGATTGTTCCATGCTGTTATAATATCAATCTTGGATGTTTTTATAATCATTTACAGCAATTTTATATCATTTTTGGAGACTAACCTATTAACTTAGTGCCCAGTGCCAGTTGCTGTTTTCTGCCCTATTTTTGTTTTACAGAAAATCAATACCAAACGAAGTCCAAATGGAACGAAACTTTTTGGAGATTTTTTCTTGGACTAGAAGAACACTAGAAGCTTTGGGAGGAGGCCAGAAGACCCTGGTGGGGCCCACGAGCCACCAGGGCGTGACTGGGGGGCAGGCGCGCCTTGGTGCCCCGTGGGGCCCACCAAGCTCCGTTTGACCTAGTTCCAGCACTATAAATTCTAGAAAAATCAGAAACCCTCAAGGGAGTCCACGAAATACTTTTTACGCCGCCACAAGCTTCTGTTCCAGAGAGATCCCATCTGGGGTCCTTCTCCGGTAATCTGCCGGAGGGGGAATCGATCACGGAGGGGCTCTACATCAACCTTGCTGCCTCTCCGATGATGCGTGAGTAGTTTACCACAGACCTTCGGGTCCATAGTTAGTAGCTAGTTGGCTTCTTCTCTCTTTTTGATCTTCAATACAATGTTCTCCTTGATGTTCTTGGAGATCCATCCGATGTAATCTCTTTTTGCGGTGTGTTTGTTGGGATCCGATGAATTGTGAGTTTATGATCAGATTATCCATGGAATTATTTGAGTCTTTGCTGCACTCTTTTATGCATGATTATTATAGCCTCGTATTTCTTCTCCGATCTATTGATTTGGTTTGGCCAACTGAATTGATTTATCTTGCCATGGGAAGAGGTGCTTTGTAGTGGGTTCGATCTTGCGGTGCTGTATCCCAGTGACAGAAAGGGACATGACACGTATGTATCGTTGCTACTAAGGATAACAAGATGGGATCTATTCATTGGGTTTATTAATTCGTGAGTTTATCTTGTCTATTTCATGTCATCGTTCTTAAGGCATTACTCCATTCTTATGGACTTAATACACTAGATGCATGCTGGATAGCAGTCGATGTGTGGAGTAATAGTAGTAGATGCAGGCAGGAGTCGGTCTACTAATCTTGGACGTGATGCCTATATACATGATCATTGCCTTGGATATCGTCATGATTATTTTCTTTTCTATCAATTGCCCAACAGTAATTTGTCTACCCACCGTATGCTATTTTCTCGAGAGAAGCCTCTAGTGAAAACTATGGCCCCCGGGTCTATCAAAATCATATTACTAAAACCCTAAAAATATTGCTGCCATCTCTTTTTATTTATATTATTTTGTATTTTTGTTTCAATCTATCAATCTATCGCATACAATTTAATCTTGCAATTTACCACCGAGAGATTGACAACCTCTCGTTTGCGTTGGGTGCAAGGGTTAATTGTTTGTGTGCAGGTACTGCTAACGAGGTGTTGTGTGATTCTCCTACTGGTTCGATAACCTTGGTTTCATAACTGAGGGAAATACTTATCTCTACTATGTTGCATCATCCCTTCCTCTTCGGGGAAATACCAACGCAAGCTACAAGTAGCAAAAGGCAATAATGACGATGATTTGATGAAGTGACTGTGGCAAGGAAAAGCGGGTATGAACTCAACTTGTTCTTTGTTTTTGTAAATATGTTTAACTCAGTATCCATGATTCAGCATGTTATAATTAAACATGTTTATGATGACAATTAGAGATTATAGTTGCTCATGCCATGCTTAAGTAGCTAGGAGTGGATAATGATTTATCTTGAGTGTCAACATGCATTAAAATGTTCATGATGTAGTATGATGATATGGTATCTTCATCTGAATGTTTCGAGTGGCTTTACTTGGCACATGTTCACGCATGTAGTTGATTCAAAACCAACATAGCCTTCACGATATTTATGTTCATGGTGTTTATATCCTACTCATGCTAGTATTCAATGTTGATTATTCATAATGCATGATTATGACCGTTTTCGCTCTCTAGCTGGTCGCTTCTCAACCTATTTGCTAGCCTTTGCCTGTACTAAGCGGGAATGCTTCTTGTGCATCAAAACCTTTAAACCAAAGTTATTCCAGATGAGTCCACTATATCTACCTATATGCGGTATTACTCTGCCGTTCTAAGTAAATTTGCATGTGCCACCTCTAAATATTCAAATGAACATCTATTTTGTGTGCCTGTACCGCTCATGTAGCGACAGGGGGCGGTCAGTATCTTCCATGCTAAACGGGTTATTCTCATGATGAGTGTTTATTCACTTGTCCTTGCACGAGAGGGGCTGGTAATCGGGATGCCCAGTCCCATTATTAAAATTGTAAAATAATAAAACAAACTCCCCCGGAAAGTTGTTGGTATGGAGGGCACCCGAGGATTCGGCTTGTGATTGTTGGTGGAGGGGGAGTAAACTTTACTTTACCGCTTGGGAGCCGCTGCTAATGTGTTTAGCATGGAAGATATTGAAAACTCTCGGTCGTGACGTTGACAGGAAAGGCATACCTCCCAAAATTTTATTTATCTCTGATTTAAGCTTTGAGCTCTGGCACCTCTGCAAATCCATGCTTCCCTCTGCGAAGGGCCTATCTATTTTCTTTTATGTTATTTTACTTTTATTGTTGAGTCATCACCTTCTCAAATAAGCACCAGTCCTGAGAGCACTATTGTCATTCTCATGCATTGTGAATAGTTAATGTTGTGTGCATCATGACTGGATCTCTTCTAGCATGAATTACAATGTTTAGTCGCTGCTTGAACTTTGGAGGTGCTCTGCATTTATGTTTTGCAGTCTCAGAAAGGGCTAGCGAGATACCATGTTGTCATATTATATCATGATTGTTTTTACAAAGTGTTGGCATTTGAGATATCTTATTATTGCTCGCTAGTTGATTACGCCATTGATATGAGTGAATATAATTTCTAAGAGTTATGATTTGCATGGTTAGTTATAATCTTTGCTGAAAACTTGGGTACTATTTAAGCATATATATAGATACAAGAACAAAAGGGTTTGTAAAAGTTTTTCTTTATCACTTTCAGTTTGTCAACTGAATTGCTTGAGCACAAGCAATGGTTTAAGCTTGGGGGAGTTGATACGTCTCCATCGTATCTACTTTTCCAAACACTTTTGCTCATGTTTTGGCCTCTAATTTGCATGATTTGAATGGAACTAACCCGGACTGACGCTGTTTTCAGCAGAACTACCATGGTGTTGTTTTTTGTGCAGAAATAAAAGTTGCTGGAATTGGATGAAACTTTTTGGAGATTTTTTATGAAATAAATAAAAAATACTAGAACCAAGACCCACTTGAGGGGGGCCACTGGCTGCCCACGAGGCACCAGGGCGCGCCACCCCCCAGGCGTGCCCGGGTACCTCGTGGGGCCCACGTGGCTCCGTCTGATCTAATTCCAATGCTATAAATTCACAATCCCAGAGAAAAAAATGGAGAGGATGTTTTATTGCGTTTCACGATACGGAGCTGCCGCCACCTCCTGTTCTTCATCGGGAGGCCAAATCTGGAGTCCGTTCGGGGCTCCGGAGAGGGGGATCTTCCGGCATCGTCATCATCAACCATCCTTCATCACCAATTTCATGATGCTCACCGCTGGGAGTGAGTAATTCCTTTGTAGGCTTGCTGGACGATGATGAGTTGGATGAGATTTATCATGTAATCGAGTTAGTTTTGTTAGGGCTTGATCCCTAGTATCCACTATTTTCTGAGATTGATGTTGCTATGACTTCGCTATGCTTAATGCTTGTCACTAGGGCCCGAGTGCCATGATTCTAGATCTAAACCCTTTATGTTTTCATGAATATATTTGTGTTCTTGATCTGATCTTGCAAGTTATACGCACCTGCTGTGTGTTATGATCCGCATACCCCAAGGTGACAATAATTGGGATTCTTTCCGGTGATTGCCATAGTTTGAGGAGTTCATGTATTCACTAAGTGTTAATGCTTTGTTCCGGTTCTCTATTAAAAGGAGGCCTTAATATCTCTTAGTTTCCTTATGGACCCCGCTGCCACGGGAGGGTAGGACAAAAGATGTCATGCAAGTTCTTATCGCAAGCACGTATGACTATATACGGAATACATGCCTACATTACATTGATGAATTGGAGCTAGTTCTGTGTCGCCCTAGGTTATGACTGTTACATGATGAATGTTATCCAACATAATAACCGATCCAATGCCTACGAGTTTTTCACATATTGTTCTTTGCTAAGTTACTACTGTTGCTACTACTGTCATAATTGCTAAGTTACTACTGCTGCTACCGTTATTGCTACTGTTACTATTATTGCTACTGCTATCAAACTATCATACTACTATGCTACTGATCACTCTGCTGTAGATATTTAGTCTCCAGGTGTGGTTGAATTGACAACTCAACTGCTAATACTTGCAAATATTCTTTGGCTCCCCTTGTGTCGAATCAATAAATTTGGATTGAATACTCTACCCTCGAAAACTGTTGCGACCCCCTATACTTGTGGGTTATCACGCGTCACGTGCAGGGTCAGCCTCACCTCATACGGAGGATATTTGCTGGTCTCCCGGCCGCATCTCTGAACTGGACATCTGACAGAGCTTTCGGTAGAATGTACGACGCTGAGGGGCCCATGTACCATTATGCCGCGTGGTGGTTAGTGCATATAGGCCAACGACCTACTCAGATCAAATACCCAAATCCGTTAGTGTATTATTATTAGCTCGCGGAGGCGAACATGGCTCCTGTCGCTCCGACTAAGTAACTCGTGGACCATGACCAGGGACCAGGCCCACCTCTCTCCTAGGTGGTCTCCGCCTGCCCTGTCATTCCGACTTGTTAATCTCTCGCGGGTACCCTTGGGGTCGACCCGTCTTTAACATAAGGGACTGTCGGGGTTCAGGTCCATACCATCAAGATGAACTCTGAGGAATCACCCTCGATAAGTTCACGCTTGATGTATTGCATGATAGAGCCATCATCAAGAGTGAAGTAGGAGGAATCACCCTCGATAGATCACACTTGATGTGCAACACTATAGAGTCATCATCGAGAGTGATATACGAGGAATCACCCTCAGTATCATGACGCTTGGTGCGGCTCTGCAGAGTTGTACAATTTTATGGGTCCAAAGGGGTGTTCAGGTTTCGATACATCGGTCAACTTTGGTCGAGTCACCCAGGTAGTAAAGCATGGCAACACGGACAAGGGTGTCGGGCCACTGATGGGACACTAGCCTACCTATACTAAGCATATAGGATAATAGGTAAAATATCAACAGCAGGTTACAAAAATAGGCTATGCATCAGAATAGGAGCTACCGGAATAACAACAGTAGCAAAATCTAATGCAGGAATAAGAGGGAATGAATGGGCGATATCTGAATGACCAAGGGGGTTTTGCTTGCCTGGAAGCTCTGCGAAGAGGGGCTGGTCGTCGTGGACGTAGTCGTACTCGGTGGCATCAGCGGCAGTCTCGGGGTCTATCGAAGGGAAGCAGAGGGGGGAAGAAACAATAAATAAAAGGAAAACAATGCAACACAGATGCATGCCATGGTAGCATGCTATGCTAGGGGTGCTCTAATGCGTTACTAAGCATTTTTCACGAAGCGGGAAAATATTCGGGCATATTTTCCCAGCTCCAGGCATTTATGGGTATATTGATCCAGGGGCAAAATGTCCATGTTTGCTATGTTAGAGGCATGTGACAAGTATGTGGATGACATATTTGGATTCGTCATATTTTTCTGATCATTTTTCATATATAAATTATTTTCATCCGAGTTACGGTTTATTTTATATGATTTTCTAAAGTTTTAACAAATTCTAAATTTTCAGTATTTATATTAATTCGAATTATTAAATAGCTAAATTGCTATGGGTACACAGAAGTGTACCCAGCAATGTGTACTAGTGGCTGACATGTGGGGCCAGTCAATGCCCAGTCAACAGTCAACAGCACAGTCAGCAGGTCAACATAGTCAATGTTGACTGGGTCAACCTGACAGGTGGGGTCCATCTGTCAGTGACAGATAGTTATCAGAATAATTAAATTAGCTTAATTAAAGGTGGGGCCCCTCTGTCATAGTCACAGTTTATAATAGGATTATTTTAGCCAGTTAATTAATTGAAGGGGCCCACACGTCAGTGTATACTTAGCAGCAGGATTAGCACTGGACTATTGATGTCGACGTCAGCTAAATAGGGTTTAAACGCCGGCGATAATCTGACACAGCGGAGGAACTCCGGCCGGCCGATTCCTGCAAAGAGGGGGCGTGCGGTTGGGTTCTATGGATGCGGCGTGATACGGCGCATCGAGTGGCGGCAGCTGCAAGTGTCGGGGCGGACTGTGCTAGCGGCGGCAGCGAGCGTAGGCGGCGGTGGAGCTCGGGGTGTTGCGGGCATCAGTTCCGGGGCACGAATTTGGCAAACGGATCAGGGCATCGGTTGCACAAGGGCCTACTAAGGTCGCAGGCGTCGCGCAGGACCGAATGGTCACTGGTGGGCTCGGCCACATCGAGCGCACGGCGGTGGTGCATCGAACTATAGCAGGAAAGCGGGCTAGAGCTCGAATTCAAGCTCGAGAGATGACGGGGAAGTAGGTGGTGCTCACAGTGACGCGGTGAGGTGCTCGGGGAAGTCAAGGGTGCAGCGGTGACGGCGCATTCAACGATGGAAGATTGCGGCCGAAGTTGGGGAAGAAGCGTCGATCCCGATGATGTAGCGCTGCCCTGCTCGATCTGATCCTCGGAGGCGACGAAGATGAGGCAGACGAAGCTCTTGGACATCTCGGAACGGTAAGAGGAGGCCGGTGGCCGCGGTGGCGAGGCAACGCGGTGATGGTGATATCGGTTGTCGACCGGATCGAGTGAGGGAGGGGAGGCGAGGGGAAATGGGGGCACTAGGGTTAGCAGGGGGGCCGGGCTCGGCCTTATCTCCTCCTCCGCGAGCTCCTGTGGCCTCGGTGTCGCCCATCGCGCGGCTATTACGCCGGCGATGGCACCTGGGGGTGACACGGGTTGAAGACGATGAACAGATGGGCTGGGCCTGGCACTGTAGCTGGTAGGCCGTAGTGCACAGTGCCATTTTCCTATTTTCTATTTCTGTCAAATATTTCAGCCACTGTTTTTCATTAAGTTAAGTGAGCAAGTGATTTTTGCTATAGATGATACTTGGCACATAAATACTAGGTATTAACCTTGGGCTGCACAAAAAGTTTGGGGTCATTTGGAATGGTTTAAATATTTGTTTATCTTGAAAATGGCAATTTATTTGTTGCTGGCTATGTTTTATTTGGATTAAGGGCATTTAAATATTTCAAATAATGTTGGCTTCATTAAAGTTATTAGTTAGGGATTATTTGCAATAACATGAACACTTTTGTTTTACTGTTTGAAGAAATAATAATTTGACTTGCAATTTAAATTTGAATTTGACTTTGATTTTTATCAAGTGGCAATTTGGCTTAGTAAAACATGATGACATGGCATCATTAGCAAGGGATCACTGTAGCTTAACATTTGGGGTGTTACAAATCTCCTCCACTAAAAGAAATCTCGTCCCGAGATTTAAGAGGTAGAGTAAGGGGGAACAAGGTCTGGTTTCGTATTCTAACGAATCTTCTGGTTCTTGTTACCCTTCTCGAAGAAGTTGATGCTTTTCATTGCTGTCTTCATTTCTCTGCTTCAGGTCATCATGATGAAGTCGTCATCCTTTCTTCGGAACTCCATCGTACTTACGCATAGGGTAGGAGGGGAAACTCTATAGGGACGGATGGCTGGGAGGGTTGGCATCCCGTAATTATCTCAGGGGATGATGGTATAAAGTATCTCTCGAGTTGGAACTCAGGAAATACATCGAGAGAAATAAAAGAAGGCATGACAAGTTTCAAGTGGGCAGGCAATTGTTCGATGCCTAATCAGAAGGTGAAAGGGGTTCAGAGCAACGAGAATAAATATTGCGTCTGATACCGGAATAGATCATTTCTAGGAAGGTGGCTCGTTAATTACATACGAAGCCAAGCGCGAGGAATAACTTTGGAAACAGGGATGTACAGGAGAGTCAGGTTTCGATCCTGTGGAAACTATGGTTAGTGTGGATTAAGAGTAGGAAGGGCGGTGACATCTTGCATGGTCACGATAGCAATGTAGGGGAACGCAGCAGAAAACAAAAAATTTCTGACCTACGTACCAGCCCAGGACCACTATGGAGACTACATACAAGGTTTGATCTTTTCGTTACCAACTCGTAGCGTAGCGGAAGTAGAGTCGATGACGATCGTTGGTGCAGATCCCCGCAGCTAGGATTTACAACCTCCCAACCACGAGGATGTTCTCCCTCGTCTGCCCCTCGGACAGCCCTCCAGGAGGCAGTCGGACAGTCCCTCAGACGGTGTCACGGACAGCCCTTCGGGAGGATGCTCGAAACTCAAACGGTCACTCAGACAGCCCTTCGGGAGGACCCTTGAAACTCGGACGGTCACTCGGACAGCCCTTCAGGAGGCTGTACATGGCGCACCCCAAAAAGATACGTGTTGTTGACGGTGCTACACTTGGGAGAACACTACCTACTTGATATTTTTGTGAGAGATCACCCTAATAAAAGCGACTACCACGCAATAAAAAAGGGTGCATCATAAGGGATAGACATCTCATGCAATTCATAATAGCATGATATGGTATAGCCCTTTCTGACGGAGAAGTCTTTAATTTCTTTGTCTTCGGCATTCGCGTCGGTGTTCACCTTTGCGAAGATTGCCACCACCTTGTCGATGCACCAGATAATATTGCTATCTCTATAGCTAATAAAATAAGTGCATTACTTAAGGTTGACACGCAGGTCATTAAAGTGACAATCATATGGCTCCAGCCATCATGCCGAATCATGACACGCAGGTCATGTTAATTTTACATCATATAGTCAGCTCATACATAATCAAATTAATATGAGAACCGCTATACCACATCACATGCACATCTTATGTCATCCTGCAAAACCAAGTTAGACGCCTCTAATCGGTTTATGCAAAATTTCATTTTACGTGGCTTCTAAGGTTTCAAAGCAAGCCGAAGCTACCAACATCCATCATCAAGTATGATTATTCAAGTCGCTAGATTAACTTTACGGGGTGTATGAAACACGAGATAATAAAATCTCGAGCCCCATACTGAACTTTGTCATACGCATGACCCCCGTGCAGATCATATCTGCATTGCCCTTTTGTCTGTGAAATTTCATCCTTCTCTCTAACTATGGTGGAATTCAACGAATTGTTAGCACTTCGTTGATCAATCAGGATCGTGGATTGCCAGAACTTTGAAACTCCACCATGTTGTTATCAAGATCAGAAATATGCAAATTCCAGGGAAGCAACAAGAACATCGGGTAACAGATTTCATCTGCTACCCGCACAAATAATTATCAGCAGTAGAACTCATCTACTACAAATTATATTGTGCAACACCCATACATCTTTATGTATTCTAGATCGTAACCTGCATCTACGCATAGCACGGCTCATGATGCCACTGTAGGGGAACACAGCAGAAAAAAAAATTCCGACCTACGTACCAGCCCAGGACCACTATGGAGACTGCATACAAGGTTTGATCTTTTTGTTACCGACTCCTAGCGCAGCGGAAGTGGAGTCTATGACGATCGTTGGTGTAGATCCCTGCAGCTAGGATTTACAACCTCCCAACCGCGAGGATGTTCTCCCTCGTCTGCCCCTCGGACAGCCCTCCGGGAGGCAGTCGGACTGTCCCTCGGACGGCGTCACGGACAACCCTTTGGGAGGATGCTCGAAACTCAGACGGTCACTCGGACAGCCCTTCGGGAGGACCCTCGAAACTCAGACGGTCACTCGTTCAGCCCTTCGGGAGGCACTCTCGAACTAAGACCGAAACTACGATCTCTCTACGGAGTTGCACACATACGGTGTCATCTATCCGGCAGGGCTTCGCCGTCCAGAACTAGTTCCCACCGGAACCCAGACAACCTTTTGGCTCTACGAAACTCTTTTTGTGGGAGGGAGGGAAGAAGCCAGATCATGCATGGCAATTGTATGTGAGAAATGAGTGAGTGTGGAGAGCACCTCTCCACCTCTATTTATAGGAAAACCAAGGGGTAGGAATGGTACACAAAAAATACCAAAATACCCACACTTTATGTCACACATAAAGGGCATAAAAGGAAGGCAAGTGGAGTAGCTCCACATGGCTGCCATCCCTTGGTGGGACCCCCCCCCCCAAAAGGGGTTCCTTAGTCCCTAAGTCCTTCTAGAAGCCTTTTGGGAAAAGCCCTAAAAGGT
The DNA here is from genome assembly GCA_039707655.1 of Elymus sibiricus. Classification (NCBI taxonomy): domain Eukaryota; kingdom Viridiplantae; phylum Streptophyta; class Magnoliopsida; order Poales; family Poaceae; genus Elymus; species Elymus sibiricus. The sequence goes on along the minus strand of CM077668.1, from coordinate 38,732,291 downwards.
GGCTTTCCATAAAGTAACCCAAAAATCACTTTCACTATTCATGGAAACACTTTTCCGCGATCGTTAAATCCGAAAATATTTTTATAGGTCTTAGAACATTTCCAGTACCCACTAAAATAATTTTGGACATGTTCCGAAACAATTCCGGATTAGTGATTTTCATCTGCGAAAAGCAAACAAAGCGGTTCCGGCAGCTCCGGAACATTTTCGGTTTTTTTCTCCAAAAAATCCCAGAAGTTCCCAGAACAATTCTGGCACCCTCCAAGGATTTCCAGGCATGTGTCGAAACCAATTTGACTTAATGGTATACCCTGAAACAACTTTTCAGTTTTACCGAAACTATTCCGGTGTTCTCTCTCCAGAACTTTTCCGTTGTCTCCGAAACTTTTCCGGTGACTTTCTCTCAGACTCCCTGCCTAGTATTCAGCAGATAGATGACCCTTAAGCATGTGACCCTATAGGTTCGGTGAAGCATAGACATGGCCGGAACACTTTCCGATCAATGATCAACATCGGAGCCGTGGATACCCATATTGACCCCTATACCCACACGAATAAATATTCGAGTGAACCTCCAGTTGCCGTGTGCTATTCCTGTTGCTTCGCGATATGTTACAAACACCCGAGGTGAGAATCATCGGCATCCCCGTGGATCAACACTTGTCCATAATGCCAGTTACCTCGTTACCGGTTTTGTTCTCTTTTCTCGTTTCTGCGTTCCGGCATCCCTGTGATCAAATCACAATGTATCTGGCCAGACGATGGTGGATACCGTAACATCGAGAGGGCCCAGAGATGTCTCTCCATCGTCGGAGGAGCAAATCCCAATCTTGAGCTATCAAGTTACTTGACATACTTTTCCATGAACCCGTAAGCCGCCGTAATAGCCACCCATTTACGGATGACGTTTAACAAACCCCAAAGTTCATGAAGCAAGCATGAAGAAAATTGATACTCTCATCGTCTAAGGAATTATGCAAACATTAACTTTCTCTGTGTTATTAACCATTAACTTGTGACGAATGTATCTCATAGCATAACATCAATTCGGGTCGATTCAACAAAAGTGTTCTCCTAACATTGTGCCCTCAAAGTTGCCGGCATAGTCATGCCCATGATCAGGAAAACAGGACCATCATGCAACACTTGAGCTAGTCTTAGATGCCAGATTAGGAATACATTTCACCGTTTATTATTCCACACGTGCATATGAGTTTCCCTCCGAGCTTCGTGGTTATTGCAGACTCGAGAACCATAGCAGTTATAGCACGGAATATAAACTTAATTACGAACATGGGGATAAATAATAACATTTATTATTGCCTCTAGGGCATATCTCCTACAGACTCCCACTTGCACTAGAGTCAATAATCTAGTCAATGCTAATGGACTTCACACCTATGGCATACCGGTGTAAAAATGCTTCGCTTGTGGTATAGCCTGATGTCCAACGGATCTGACAACTTCAGCTCCGTGTGTATCTTTGCATATCCTCGCGTTTTCACGCTTTCACAAAATTCATATTTTGTGTGGACTTGGCTTTGTATATATGTGAATCACAGGTCAAACCTTGATTCCTCAGACTGAGCTATGGGGCAACTATCTACAATAGTGTCCCATTGACCCAAGCCATCTTGGAACCATACTAAGTTCATGAATGAACTATATGATTCAACATCTTCTTTGTCGCTTCTAAAGCGTCAACATACTTAGCCTCTGTTATAGAATTCGTCACAGTAACTTGTTTGGAACAATTTCCAACTACCGTGCCACCATATTGTGTATTACACAAAACCCTTGACTTAAATCGAAAATCGCATGGAGCATTGATGAAGACTGTATCGATGTAATTACTTACAACGAGCACTTCATAATCTCTGCTTGCGAGAAAACATGTCATCAGTGCTACTTTAGTACTTAATGACATTTTTCACTGTTGTCCCATGATCAGTACTTTGATCACTTTGGTATCTATACTCGCAACAGCTTGGGAGTATCGGACATATCTGGTTGTTTTTACATACCATGGAATATATGATTAATCCAAACACAAGAGTGTGTGGGATCTCCATCATGTATTTTGCTCATCAGTGTTTTGGGACACCGAGTCTTGCAAAACTCTTTCCATGTGACTTCGGCAAGAATCACTCCTTGGCGTTCTTATGCTAAACTGTTTTAGCATCTTGTCAATATGTATTTTTGGATTAGCCTATTAGGCAATTCTATCTCGTAGATAAATATGCCTAATATCAAGGCTATTTAGCCCAAGCACTTCATCGAAAAACTATTTTCCATGAAGTCCTAATTCGTGTCAAGAAATTTATATTATTTCCAATCAACAATGTGTCAAGCACACAAAGGTTTTTAGAAATATTATTATGCTGCCACTTACTTTCTTGTAACCACAAGCATCTTCGTTATCCATTGATGAAATCAAACTCTTTTGACTATTTCATCAAAACGAAGATTCCAACTCCATTTTGCTCTCTTCTGTCCATTGCTGGAACTCTGAAGTTTGCATACTTACTAGCATCCTCTGGATTGACAAAATACTTCGGACTGTATCACATGCAAGTCCTCGGTCGCATTTCCATCACATGGAAATCCTTTTGGCATCCATGTATCATATCTCAAGATTGAAATATGTATTAATTGCTAGTTTAACCCGATCTGACTTTAAGCATCGCTACGGTGAGACAATCTCATCGTAGTCAACTCCTTGAATTTGTTATTGCAACAAGTTGAGCTTTATGGATAAAACATTTTATCGACATCAGTTTATAGTTCCATTAATGTTCGTTAGACTCTAAGTCTTCCGAAGGGTTTATCAAGATATAATCTTGAATCATTTATGGAAACTATCTCGGATTATATTGGCATTTAGCCAATTCCGGAGTCAGGGCCCATCAACGTTTCCTTGTGTATCATAGGTATACTGTTGTCTAACAACAATAACTCGCTTGCGCACCTGAGAGGTTTGCATGAGTTTTGCCTACGTGGTTCAGTTGCAAGTTCGACTGAAGACCATACATCTCATGTAGAGGCTTCCATATCAGTCGCAGTAGGAAACTCTGGAATTACTTCCATGGTTTCTTTCCTTTGATCTGATGACGAAGATACTGTTATCTCATCCAGTCGCACTGTCCTCCCACTCACCTTTTTGCAAGAACCATTTTCTTTAAAAGCATACCGTTTTTGTGGCAAAACCTTTTGCCTTGGTACAGTGGTGGGAGAATACCCAATAACTTGGGATAACCTACAAAGTAGCACTTGTCTGATTTGGAATAGGTTTGTAAATATTTCACACAAGCCCCATATTCCACATGTTAAGAAAAGACATAACATGGTTGGGTGTACCATACCATGGAGTCATTTCAACAGATCTGATGGTGCTCTTTTCATTGTAAAAGCCGTAGTCTCTAAAGCATTACTTTTAAAAGGGATAATGGCAAATTGATTTATGTCATCTTTGATCTTACCATGTCATAAATGGTTTGATTACATCTTCACGGATATTCCACTCACAGTGGTGCTCCGTGAGGTGTAAGTTATGAAACTCTTTTCACAACTCATCAGACATTCGCTAAACTTGTAACTCAAATATTCCTTTCCGCAATCAAATTGCAGAAACATAATTTTCTTGTTACAATAATTTCTACTTCATACTGAAAACCTTATGAATGATTTCAAAGGATCGAGACTTATGTGTCATCAAGTAAATATCCATATATCTACTTGAGTCATTTCTGAAGATAGATAAATCCACTGCTAGCAACAACATTTATCGGACTACATACATCAAAATGTATGATCACCAATAAGTTCGTTGCTCGTTCCTTATGGCCTGTGAACGGTATTTCAGTCTCTTCACTTTTTGGAGGAAAGTTGCAAATGTCAGATGATTCATAATCAAACGACCTCAAAATCCATCATTATGGAATTTCTCCATGCGGGTTTCTCCAATGTGACCAAATGCAGTGCCACACATGTGTGGTATTCTTTTAGTCTTGCGACATTTAGCGCCAGTGTTATGGATGTATCATATTACCATCAATATTCATAACATACATCCCATCCTTGATGGAAGTATGGCCCTTATGTTATTCATAATTCTGAACCACAATTGTTCTTTTATGAACAACACTCTTGGAACAAACATTATGCAAATGGGCTAGAGTGTGTAAAACTCTAAAATGAATTATGAAAGTAAATACAGAGGTAATGTATTATTATGAATATTCATAACATACATCTCATTCATAATGAAAGTATGGCCCTTATGTTATTCATAACACCGAACATCAAAATTTCTCTTATGAACAACCTTCTTGCAAGATACCTTATGCAATGGGCTAGAGTGTGTAAAGCTCTAAATGAATTATGAAAATAAATACAGACGGTAATACACCGATGGAAGGTATAGTAACATTTACTATAATCCCAGCGCGTATCTAAACCTCATTCCGGCAAGTCTTTTAGGCCGTAGTAGTTCTTGCATCGAGTCGCAACAGAATGCAATCGAGCGGGTATCTCTGTGATCAACTCACAATACCCAAGAATCAGTGATTAACATGTTTAATCATAATTCCCAAGAACTATTTCTTTTGACCAGCCTTTCTATACATCAATAGCTTGTATGACATTCATACATGAGCTGGATATTCCAGTCTTCTCTCTTTTTGCCTTTATACTTCTAACAGTTTAACTTTTAGTATTTCTCCTGCTCTCAGAAGAAGCACCCAACTTTAAGAGTGGCGTTAGCCCTGGACTTCCTAGGTGTGTAAGTCACACTAACACCCTTTGGACATTTCCTTTCTCTTTAAGTTGTTTGTTTTATTCACCTTTATCATATGATAGGCGTTCTTCTGGATCCCTCTCTCATCAGTCAAATGCCCAGTAAACACTTTACTAATACTTTACAAAACAAACATTGCTTTGGATATCACATATCTTTTAGCCTTTGTTTGTGTCTGAAAATGATTTTCAGTTCCATGAATATCACATAGCTATCCCAAACTTTTGAAGTTCGGGTTTCATGGAAGCAAACATATTGCACTTGACTGTAACGGAATTCTAGCTTTTGGATCGAAGGACGAGAGTCACATTATCCATAGCTTTAGCGGGAGAATACCAGAAGCATGCGATTGGACAAAGTCCTTCTCAACACTTTTGAGGACAATCCTCACATTACGTTACCAACCGTAAAGTTTTAACCAGATGTTTAACAGCTTATTCAATTTTAACAGGGAAGGTGGAAACGCGAGCCAATATTCTATAATTATTATGCAACTTTCACTTAGACAAAGTTCATAATTAATTGCACTGAGATTTAAACAAGTTAATTCTACAATGCGCTCCCACTCAAATCAATATCTCTCATAATTGTTTTTGAGTGATTCAAGATCCGCATTTCAATTCGACGCCATTGACGGGTTCATCACTAATGACACGAATTTCAATCGGTAGGCCAACTTGCCAATCACATCTCTATGTGACTCTTGTCAATCTTTCGATACGCGTGTTCTGAGCTCAGGACTGTCCTGCCTAAACATCAAGACAACCAAGTGATCACACAATGAGGTCTGACCTTCACCCGCCTTACACCTCTCTAATCGTTCGTGCTCATGTGTACATGGCGCACCCCAAAAAGATACGTGTTGTAGACAGTGCTACACTTGGGAGAACACTATCTACTTGATATTTTTGTGAGAGATCACCCTAATAAAAGTGACTACCGCACAATCAAAAAGGGTGCATCATAAGGGATAAACATCCCAGGCAATTCATAATAGCATGATATGGTATAGCCCTTTCTGATGGAGAAGTCTTTAATTTCTTCGTCTTCGGCATTCGCGTCGGTGTTCACCTTTGCGAAGATTGCCACCACCTTGTTGATGCACCAGATAATATTGCTATCTCTATAGCTAATAAAATAAGTGCATTACTTAAGGTTGACACGCAGGTCATTAAAGTGACAATCATATGGCTCCAACCATCATGCCGAATCATGACACGCAGGTCATGTTAATTTTACATCATATAGTCATCTCATACATAATCAAATTAATATGAGAACCGCTATACCACATCACATGCACATCTTATGTCATCCTGCAAAACAAAGTTAGACGCCTCTAATCGGTTTATGCAAAATTTCATTTTACGTGGCTTCTAAGGTTTCGAAGCAAACCGAAGCTACCAACGTCCATCATCAAGTATGATTATTCAAGTCGCTAGATTAACTTTACGGGGTGTATGAAACACGAGATAATAAAATCTCAAGCCCCATACTGAACTTCGTCATACGCATGACCCCCGTGCAGATCATATCTGCATTGCCCTTTTGTCTGTGAAATTTCATCTTTCTCTCTAACTATGGTGGAATTCAACGAACTGTTAGCACTTCGTTGATCAATCAGGATCGCGGATTGCCAGAACTTTGAAACTCCACCATGCTGTTATCAAGATCAGAAATATGCAAATTCCAGGGAAGCAACAAGAACATCGGGTAACAGATTTCATCTGGTACCCGCACAAATAATTATCAGCAGTAGAACTCATCTACTACAAATTATATTGTGCAACACCCATACATCTCTATGTATTCTAGATCGTAACCTGCATCTACGCATAGCATGACTCATGATGCCACTGTAGGGGAACGCAGCAGAAAACAAAATTTTTCCGACCTACGTACCAGCCCAGGACCACTATGGAGAGTGCATAGAAGGTTTGATCTTTTCATTACCGACTCGTAGCACAGCGGAAGTAGAGTCGATGACGATCGTTGGTGCAGATCCCCGTAGCTAGGATTTACAACCTCCCAACCGCGAGGATGTTCTCCCTCGTCTGCCCCTCGGACAGCCCTCCGGGAGGCAGTCGGACAGTCCCTCGGACGGTGTCACGGACAGCCCTTCGGGAGAATGCTCGAAACTCAAACGGTCACTCGGACAGCCCTTCAGGAGGACCCTTGAACTCGGACGGTCACTCAGACAGCCCTTCGGGAGGCACTCTCAAACTAAGACCGAAACTACGATCTCTCTACGGAGTTGCACACAGACGGTGTCATCTATCCGGCAGGGCATCACCGTCCAGAACTAGTTCCCACCGGAACCCAGACAGCCTTTCGGCTCTATGAAACTCTTTTCGTGGGAGGGAGAGAAGAAGCCAGATCATGCATGGAACTTGTATGTGAGAAAGGAGTGAGTGTGGAGACCACCTCTCCACCTCTATTTATAGGAAAACCAAGCGGTAGGAATGGTACACAAAAAATACCAAAATACCCACACTTTATGTCACACATAAAGGGCATAAAGGGCATAAAAGGAAGGCAAGTGGAGTAGCTCCACGTGGCTGCCATCCTTTGGTGGGACCCCCCAAAAGGGGTTCCTTAGTCCCTAAGTCCTTCTAGAAGCCTTTTGGGAAAAGCCCTAAAAGGTGGCTTTCCATAAAGTAACCCAAAAAGCACTTTCACTAATCACGGAAACATTTTTCCGCGACCGTTAAATCCGAAAATATTTCTGTAGGTCTTAGAACATTTCCAGTACCCACTAAAATAATTTTGGATGCGTTCCGAAACAGTTCCGGATTAGTAATTTTCATCTGCGAAAAGCAAACAAAGCGGTTCCGGCAGCTCCGGAACATTTTCAGGTTTTTTCTCCGAAAAATCCCAGAAGTTCCCAGAACAATTCTGGCACCCTCCAAGAATTTCCAGGCGTGTGCCGAAACCAATTTGACTTAATGGTATACCCTGAAACAACTTTTTATTTTTACCGAAACTATTCCGGTGTTCTCTCTACAGAACTTTTCCGTTGTCTCCGAAACTTTTCCGGCGACTTTCTCTCAGACTCCCTGTCTAATATTCAGCAGATAGATGACCCTTAAGTGTGTGACCCTATAGGTTCGGTGAAGCATAGACATGGCCGGAACACTTTCCGATCAATGATCAACATCGGAGACATGGACACCCATATTGACCCCTATACCCACACGAATAAATATTCGAGTGAACCTCCAGTTGCCATGTGCTATTCTTGTTGCTTCGCGATATGTTACAAACACCCAAGGTTAGAATCATCAGCATCCCCGTGGATCAACACTTGTCCACAATGCCAGTTATCTCGTTACCGGTTTTGTTCTCTTTTCTCATTTCCGCATTCCGGCATCCCTGTGATCAAATCACAATGTGTCTGGCCAGACGATGGTGGATACCGTAACATCGAGAGGGCCCAGAGATATCTCTCCATCGTCGGAGGAGCAAATCCCAATCTTGAGCTATCAGGTTACTTGACATACTTTTCCATGATCCCGTAAGCCGCCGTAATAGCCACCCATTTACGGATGACGTTTGACAAACCCCAAAGTTCATGAAGCAAGCATGAAGAAAATTGATACTCTCATGGTCTAAGGAATTATGCAAACGTTAACTTTCTCTGTGTTATTAACCATTAACTTGTGACGAATGTATCTCATAGCATAACTTCAATTCGGGTCGATTCAACACAAGTGTTCTCCTAACATTGTGCCCTCAAAGTTGCCGGCATAGTCATGCCCATGATCAGGAAAACAGAACCATCATGCAACACTTGAGCTAGTCTTAGAGGCCAGACTAGGAATACATTTCACCGTTTATTATTCCACACGTGCATATGAGTTTCCCTCCGAGCCTCGTGGTTATTGCAGACTCGAGAACCATAGCAGTTATAGCACGGAATATAAACTTAATTACGAACATGGGGATAAATAATAACATTTATTATTGCCTCTAGGGCATATCTCCTACAAGCAAGGCATGTCAGAGGATAGTTTGTCAGCTGTGTTGGCAACAACGTCGATACCAAGGGTGGGGGACGAAGAGAACCATTTTTTCTACTTGTTGAAACGAGGCGGACCAATAGGCCAAGTTCTCGTCCATCGGTGGTTACCGGAATGTTAACCGCAATAGCAACAGGGTCTTACTGATAGAGTTGTACACCGAGTGTTAGGGATATTCCCCATGGACGAGACCCGGCGTCATGAGACCCGGCCCCGAGCCTGGTAAACTTGAGTACGCTCTGAGAGTCACACTACTTCCGGGTCTCAGAAGGGAACCAAGCTAGGAAGACTAAGGGCCCAATTGAGACCTGGCCCATGGCTGCCGGCTCTTACATGAGTACTGTGGGCCGACTCACGTGGAGGCCCAGGAGAGGTTTTTCTAACTTGGAAGGCAAGATCATTGCGATTTAGAATAGGAGACGGGTTCAAGAGTACGACCCGAAAACTTCTGTAAAGCCAGGGACTCAACCTAGTATATTAAGGGGAGTTCCTGGGACAAAAAAGACAGGTTACAATCCCTCGAAAGCTAGGTAGCGAAAGCAAAACCTTGTAATCGAGATCATCATCAATAGCAATCAAGCAGGAGTAGGCTTTTACCTCCACCGTGAGGGGCCGAACCTGGGTAACTTTGTGTCCCTCATTTCCAATCAACCCCGTTCAAGCGACCACCTAGTTGCGATGGCCTCACGACTTAGTCTTCTTTCGAGGACATCTGCCGTGACAAAACCACGACACCGAGGTGTTTACATAAGCAGGGAATTATTACTGCTTAGATCATATAAATTATTTGAAAGGTTAAACAGACCAATGGAAAGGAAAATGTGATTAATAGATTAATCAGACCAATAGAAAGAAAAATTTGTCTATACACAAGTATTAGGAGTATATCCTACTCACGAGCAAGCAGAGCAGGATAATCATGACAGGTCAACAAGTACATAACCCATTAAATAAAGGGGAAAGGGGAGTCCTGAGGTTTACCCATACAATGGTGTTTGGATAATTGATCAAGAAACATTTAGCATTGCGCTTCCAATGTTCTTGTTAATATTTAGAGTACCACAGTCATGCTTCGGGGTAGCAATAATATGGTGTTTCAAGTATGGGTTGGGTCTGAAGATCACGAGGAATATACAAGGAACAATTTCAAGAATAGGAAGGAACTTAAGGTATAACCAGAAGATGACCAAGTCTGAGTTGGAAAGAAGGCAAGGATGTTGTCGATGATAGCAAAAATTATCGAGGGGCAAGGATGGTATTCCTCATCATGAATTCGATTCGCAACTTGGAAGAAGTCAAAATGTTAATGATGATCACAACACATGTTGTGGAGAGGTTTCAAGAGGATGCAATCGAACAGCTGCTACTTGTAGCTTGCGTTGGTATTTCCCTGAAGAGGAAGGGATGATGCAGCACAGTAGAGATAAGTATTTCCCTCGATTATGAAACCAAGGTTATCGAACCAGTAGGAGAATCACACAACACCTAGTAAGCAGTACCTGTACACAAACAACAAATCCTTGCACCCAACGCAAACAAGGGGTTGTCAATCCCTTGGCGTTAAGATTGCAAGATTAAATTGTATTTGATAGATTGATAGATTGCAGCAAAAATACTAAATAAAATAAAATGGCAGCAATATTTTTAGGGTTTTAGTAATATGATTTTGATAGACCCAGGGGCCATAGATTTCACTAGAGGCTTCTCTCGAGAAAATAGCATACGGTGGGTAGACAAATTACTGTTGGGCAATTGATAGAAAAGCAAATAATCATGATGATATACAAGGCAATGATCATGTATATAGGCATCACGTCCAAGATTAGTAGACCGACTCCTACCTGCATCTACTACTATTACTCTACACATCGACCGCTATCCAGCATGCATCTAGTGTATTAAGTCCATAAGAATGGAGTAATGCCTTAAGAACGATGACATGATGTAGACAAGACAAACTCATGAATTAATAAACCCAATGAATAGATCCCATCTTTTTACCCTTAGTAGCAACGATACATACGTGTCATGTCCCTTTCTGTCACTGGGATTGAGCACCGCAAGATCGAACCCACTACAAAGCACCTCTTCCCATGGCAAGATAAATCAACTTAGTTGGCCAAACCAAATCAATAGATCGGAGAAGAAATACGAGGCTATAATAATCATGCATAAAAGAGTGCAGCAAAGACTCAAATAATTTCATGGATAATCTGATCATAAACTCACAATTCATCGGATCCCAACAAACACACCGCAAAGAAAGATTACATCGGATAGATCTCCAAGAACATCAAGGAGAACATTGTATTGAACATCAAAAAGAGAGAAGAAGCCATCTAGCTACTACCTATGGACCCGAAGGTCTGTGGTAAACTACGCACGCATCATCGGAGAGGCAGCAAGGTTGATGTAGAGCCCCTCCGTGATCGATTCCCCCTCCGGCAGATTACCGGAGAAGGACCCCAGATGGGATCTCTCGGGAGCAGAAGCTTGCGGCGGCGTAAAAAGTATTTCGTGGACTCTGTTGAGGGTTTCTGTTTTTTCTGGAATTTATAGTGCTGGAATTAGGTCAAACGGAGCTTGGTGGGGCCCACGAGGCACCTGGGCGCGCCTGCCCCCCCCCCCCAGGCCCGCCCTGGTGGCTCGTGGGGCCCACCAAGATCTTCTGGCCTCCCCTCGATGCTTCTGGTATTCTTCTTTCCCAAGAAAAAATCTCCAAAAAGTTTCACTGTATTTGGACTTCGTTTGATATTGATTTTCTGTGAAACAAAAACAGGGCAGAAAACAGCAACTCGCACTGGGCACTAGGTTAATAGGTTAGTCTCCAAAAATGATATAAAATTGCTGTAAATGATTATAAAAACATCCAAGATTGATATTATAACAGCATGGAACAATCAAAAATTATATATACGTTGGAGACGTATCAGCATCCCCAAGCTTAATTCCTGCTCGTCCTCGAGTAGGTAAATGATAAAAACAGAATTTTTGATGTGGAATGCTGCCTAACATATTTATCACATATTCTTTTTATTTTTGTAGCATGGACATTGGACTTATATGATTCAAAGCAATAGTCTATAATTTGACATGAAAACATAGATACTCAAGCATACTAACAAGCAACCATGACTTTCAAAATATCAACGCAAAAGAAAGTTATCCCTAGCCCATTATGCTCAATCATTGATCCATTCATGAAACACACTCAAATATTAGCTACAACCAATGCACAAGTATGACAATAGTGTTCTCTAGTTGGTGCTTTTGTAAGAGAAGATGTTGACTCAAGAAAAATAAAAATTGCATAAAAGTAAATAGATAGGCCCTTCGTAGAGGGAAGCAGAGATTTGTCAAATGTCCCAGAGCTCAAAGCTGAAATTAAAGAGATAAAAATATTTTGGGAGGCATGCTTTTCCTGTCAACGAAAACGAATGTGAATTCCCAATATTTTCCATGCTACATACATCATAGGCGGTTCCCAAACAGAAAATAATGTTTATTCCTTTCCACCAATTCTTTCACAATCCATGGCTAGCCGTATCCACGGGTGCCTTCCATACCATCACTTTCCAAGGAATTTATTATTGTGATCACATAAGATTTTTCATTTCATTTCATTTCAGATTTCGGGACTGGGCATTCCTATTACCGCCACACTCTCGTGCAATGACAAGTGAATAAACACTCATCGTGAGAATAACACACCTAGCATGGAAGATATTGGCTACCCCCTTCCGCTTCATGAGCGGTACGGGCAGACAAAACAGAAAAATTATTTTGAAATTTTGAGTTGGCACACGCAAATTTACTTAGAACGGCATTGGAATACCGCATATAGGTAGATATAGTGGACTCATAAGGCAAAACTAGTTTTAAGGATTTTGGAAGCACAAGCAGTATTTCCGCTTAGTACAAATGAAGGCTAGCAAAAGATTGAGAAGCAACCAACCAAAAAACGAAAACGGTCATAAACATGCATTGAACATAACTAACACCGAATAATGCACCATAGTAGGATATAACTTCATTGCATAACTATTGACTTAACGTGCTTGCATAGGGAATCACAAACCTTAACACTAATATTCTTACTTAAGCACAATTACTCACTAACATGGCATCACATATCATCATTTCCATATCGCAAAACTATTGCAAAGAATCACACTTGTCATATCCAATGATCTATATGAAAGTTTTTATCTATATCCCTCTTGAATATTCATCACTTTGGGACCAATTGCATAACATGTGCAAATTACCGTTACTATCATCATCTCTCAAAAAGATTTAAGTGAAGCATGAGAGTGCAAATATTTCTTCAAAATTTCAATCTTAACAATTCTCAAAATAATATAAGTGAAGCACGAGAATTCATTTCTTCAAAATTTTAATCAAGTCAATTCTCAAAATGATATAAGTGAAGCATGATAATTTATTTCTTCAAAATTTCAATCAACTCTCAAAATAATATAAGTGAACCATGAGAGTTTGTTTCTACAAAATTTCCGTCAACTCTCAAAATAATATAAGTGAAGCATGAGAGTTTATTTCTACAAAATTTCAGCCACCACCATGCTCAAAAGGATTTAAGTGAAGCACTAGAGCAACTGCCTAGCTCAAAAAATTTAAGTGAAGCACATAGAGTATTCTACAAATTATGATGATAACGTGTGGCTCTCTCAAAATAGGTGTGTGCAGCAAAGATGATTGTGACAAACTAAAAATCAAACAAAGCAAAGACTCATATCATACAAGACGCTCCAAGCAAAACACATATCATGTGACGAATAAAAATATAGCTCCAAGTAAAATTACCGATGGTTGGTAGAATAAAGAGGGGATGCCTTCCGGGGCATCCCCAAGCTTAGACGCTTGAGTCTTCCTTGAATATTACCTTGGGGTGCCTCGGGCATCCCCAAGCTTAGGCTTTTGCTACTCCGTATTCCTTCATCCATCATGATCTCACCCAAAACTTGAAAACTTCAATCACACAAAACTCAACAAAACCTTCGTGAGATCCGTTAGTATAACAAAACAAATCACTACTATAAGTACTGTTGCAAACCCATTCATATTTTATTTTTGCATTAAACCTACTGTACTCTAACTTCACCATGGCTTATTCCCCCCGATACAATCCATAGATTCATCAAAACAAGCAAGTAGTGCATCAAAAACAGAATCTGTGAAAAACAGAACAGTCTGTAGCAATCTATTTAAAAGCCATACTTCTGTAACTCCAAAAATTCTGAAAAATTATGAAAACGTGGGCAATTCATATACCAATACTGTGTAAAAAATTCAGAAGGTTCTGAAATAACAGTGAAAAAAAAAATTCCAGCACTGGACGCAAAACTTTCTGTTTTCAAACAGCATCAATTATACTATCTTCCAAATCATCCTAAAGGCTTTACTTGGCACAAACACTAATTAAAAAAATAAAAACACTATCATACCAGTAGCATGACAGTAAAAACAGACCATAACATAAACTTATAACAAAAAATTATTTTATTCATTGGGTTGCCTCCCAACAAGCGCTATTGTTTTATGCCCCTAGCTAGGCATAATGCATAATCTCAAGTGTTGTCATCTTTCAAGTTGATTCCATAAGTGGCCCTCATAATTGATTCATATGGTTCTTTAATTTTCTTTCTAGGGAAGTGTTCCATACCCTTCTTTAATGGAAACTAAAATTTTATATTCCCTTCTTTCATATCAATAACGGCACCTATAGTTCGTAGGAACAGTCTACCAAGTATTATAGGGCAAGAAGAATTTCATTCAATGTCAAGAACAATAAAATCAATGGGCACATAATTTCTATTTGCAAGAATAATCACATCATTAATTCTTCCCAAAGGCTTTTTAATAGTAGAATCCGCAAGATGCAAATTAAGAGAGCATTCATCTATATTGGTAAAACCTAGCATATCACATAGAGATTTTGGAATTGTGGAAACGCTAGCACCCAAATCACATAAAGCATTACACTCATAGTTTTTAATCTTAACTTTAATGGTGGGTTCCCATTCATCATATAATTTTCTAGGAATTGAATTTTCTAGTTCAAGCTTTTCTTCTAACACTTTCATCATGGCTTCTACTATATGTTTAGTAAAAGCTTTGTTTTGCTCATAAGCGTTGGGTGAATTTAACATGGATTGTAACAAAGAAATACACTCAATCAAAGAGCAGCTATCATAATTAAAATCTTTGTAATCCAAAATAGTGGGCATATCACTATTTAAAGTTTTTACCTCTCCAAACCCACTTTTAGTAATTTTCTTATCAAGATTTTCACCCTCCGAATTTTGGGGACGCTCTTTATCTAAAGTTGACTCTTCTTCAGTCCCTTTTTAATCAAGTTTAATATTGCTAAATAAAGAATCAATATATGAAACACCAATCATTTTAATATCCTCATCATTACTACGATAGAAACCGGGAGGAATCGCTTTTTCTAAAAATTCTCGTTTAGCTCTTAGCATGGCGGTTCGTTTCTTACTTTCATCCATGGAGACATATAAAGCTTTGATTGAGTCACTAATATCAATTTTAGGTGGCAAAATTTTAGTCTTAAGATTTTCCACATCATGAATAATTCTATCGATGCTCCTAGACATATCATCAATTTTACTCAATTTTTCTTCTAACGTAGTGTTGAAAAGTTTTTGAGCATTAATAAATTATTTAATATTACTTTCAAGATCAGAAGGTATCCTATTATTATTGTAGGAATTACCATAAGGATTGCCATAATTATTAGAGGAATTTCCAGGAAACGGTCTAGCGTTGAAATTACCTCTATAAGCATTACTATTAAAATTGTTTCGTGAGACAAAATTCACATCTACGGGATCATTATTTTGCTCACTAAAAGTGGACAAAGGCACATCATTAGGATCAATAGGAGCATTTTTACTAGCAACCAATTTCATAAGAGCATCAACTTTATCAATCAAAGTATTAATTTCTTCAACGGAATTCACCTTTTTACTAGTAGGAGTTCTTTTAGTATGCCATTGTGAATAATTTTCCATAATATTATCAAGCAATTTAGTAGCTTCACCCAAAGTAATTTCCATAAACGTACCACCCGCGGCGGAATCTAAAAGATTTCTAGAGACAAAATTCAATCCCGCATAAATTTTTTGTATGATCATCCATAAATTTAAACCATGAGTAGGGCAATTTCTTATCATTAATTTCATCCTCTCCCAAGATTGGGCAACATGTTCATGATCAAGTTGCTTAAAATTCATAATTTGATTCCTTAGAGAAATAATTTTCGCGGGAGGAAAATACTTAGTAATAAAAGCATCTTTACACCTATCCCAAGAATCGATACTATTTCGTGTTAAAGATGAGAACCAAATTTTAGCACGATCCCGCAATGAGAACGGGAATAATTTCAATTTCACAATATCATTATCCACATATCTTTTCTTTTGCATGTCACACAATTCTACGAAAGTATTAAGATGGGATGCGGCATCTTCATTAGGACTACCGGAAAATTGATCTTTCATAACAAGATTTAGCAAAGCGGCATTAATATCACAAGTCTTTGCACTAGCGGCGGGAGGAGTAATCGGAGTACTAATAAAATCATTATTATTAGTATTGGAAAAATCACACAATTTGGTATTTTCTTGAGACATCGTGACTACGCAAATAAAATAGCAAACAAGCAAACAAGCAAACTAGAAAAAAGGCAAAAAGGCAACGGAAAATATTTTTGTATTTTTGTAAAAATGTTTTAGAAGTGGGGGAGATGAAAACGAGAGGCAAATGGCAAATAAAGTAAATGCAAGGAGATAAGTGTTTGTGCAAAGGTACTTGATAAATGTTGATGATGTCTCCCCGGCAACGGCCCCAGAAATTCTTCCTGCTACTTGTAGCTTGCGTTGGTATTTCCCCGAAGAGGAAGGGATGATGTAGCACAGTAGAGATAAGTATTTCCCTCGATTATGAAACCAAGGTTATCGAACCAGTAGGAGAATCACACAACACCTAGTAAGCAGTACCTGCACACAAACAACAAATCCTTGCACCCAACGCAAACAAGGGGTTGTCAATCCCTTGGCGGCAAGATTGCAAGATTAAATTGTATTTGATAGATTGATAGATTGCAGCAAAAATACTAAATAAAATAAATAAAAGAAAATGGCAGCAATATTTTTAGGGTTTAATAATATGATTTTGATGGACCCAGGGGCCATAGATTTCACTAGAGGCTTCTCTCGAGAAAATAGCATACGGTGGGTAGACAAATTACTGTTGGGCAATTGATAGAAAAGCAAATAATCATGACGATATCCAAGGCAATGATCATGTATATAGGCATCACGTCCAAGATTAGTAGACCAACTCCTGCCTGCATCTACTACTATTACTCCACACATCGACCGCTATCCAGCATGCATCTAGTGTATTAAGTCCATAAGAACGGAGTAATGCCTTAAGAACGATGACATGATGTAGACAAGACAAACTCATGAATTAATAAACACAATGAATAGATCCCATCTTTTTACCCTTGGTAGCAATGATACATACGTGTCATGTCCCTTTCTGTCACTGGGATTGAGCACCGCAAGATCGAACCCACTACAAAGCACCTCTTCCCATGGCAAGATAAATCAACTTAGTTGGCCAAACCAAATCAATAGATCAGAGAAGAAATACGAGGCTATAATAATCATGCATAAAAGAGTGCAGCAAAGACTCAAATAATTTCATGGATAATCTGATCATAAACTCACAATTCATCGGATCCCAACAAACACACCGCAAAGAAAGATTACATCGGATAGATCTCCAAGAACATCAAGGAGAACATTGTATTGAACATCAAAAAGAGAGAAGAAGCCATCTAGCTACTGCCTATGGACCCGAAGGTCTGTGGTAAACTACTCACGCATCATCGGAGAGGCAGCAAGGTTCATGTAGAGCCCCTCCGTGATCGATTCCCCCTCCGGCATATTACCGTAGAAGGACCCCAGATGGGATCTCTCTGGAACAGAAGCTTGCGGCAGCGTAAAAAGTATTTCGTGGACTCTCTTGAGGGTTTCTGATTTTCTTGAATTTATAGTGCTGGAATTAGGTCAAACGGAGCTTGGTGGGACCCACGACGCACCAGGGCGCGCTTGCCCCCCCCCAGGCGCGCCCTGGTGGCTCGTGGGGCCCACGAAGGTCTTCTGGCCTCCCCTCGAAGCTTCTGGTATTCTTCTTGCCCAAGAAAAAATCTCCAAAAAGTTTCACTGTATTTGGACTTCGTTTGATATTGATTTTCCGTGAAACAAAAATAGGGCAGAAAACAGCAACTGGCACTTGGCACTAGGTTAATAGGTTAGTCTCCAAAAATGATATAAAATTGTTTCTAATGATTATAAAAACATCCAAGATTGATATTATAACAGCATGGAACAATCAAAAATTATAGATACGTTGGAGACGTATCAACAGCGACGGCATCCAGCAAAGGAATGGTGAAGTGGAAAGTTATGGGAACAGCAGATAAGATGCAAGATCGGAATCGGAGTTGCTTTTCAAGACAAACAACATGATGTTGAAAACTCAACATAAGCTTTGCTCACAGTCTGAAGAATTCATGCACCAAAGAAGGACGAGGTAGCACGGTCTATGGTAGCACGATAAGGATGTAGCCGGTAGGCTAGGAATGACAAGATTGAGTATTAAACTTCCCAGCAACAATTACTAGGAGTAATGAACCATAGTGAGGATTCAAGTCACCTACCGGAGTTCTCGAGTGACGGACAATGCAAACCTGTGGAGTGACTAAAACGGTGAGAAGCATTATTCCAGTAAGAATTCATAAGAGGTGGTGCAATGGCACGATATCCTCGAGATACCAGAGGGTAATACTCGAAGGTAGATCAGAGTAGAGGTTGGACTGGTTTATTGATCTGCGGAGCACAAATACTTTAACCTTATTTGCGAAATGGAGGAGATTCCGGAATGAATTCCTCTAAGACATATCAAATGAGAACAACATGGTTGGAACCATGATTGCAAATGATCAAATCACAGATACAAGATGAACTTGTATCAAGGGGATAATTATTTTTACGAGAAGCTTCCATGATAAGATCTACATCATGCCCGTGGGCATGAACACAAAGGTTCAAGGCCGACTCCCACTTCTTCAACACATAACCTTTCATTCACCTCTCGCTTTCGATGAAGTTGTAGTGTTGAACATTTATCTGGCGAAACACTAGTAGAGTATGACCCGTAGAAATTTTTGGGGTCACACAGATGGCAGAAGCATAGATACAACCCATCGGGACATTTTTGGAACCTATACAATAAACAACAGAAGCAAGGGATACAAGTTCGAAAGTAGAGTATCAAAGTCAAAGTAGATGATACGACTCGACAAAGGCAATTTGTATCAAGGGAATAACTCAAGGTTTTAGAATATGCAGGAATGGTCGGATAACAATCCACCAAAGGATCTAGCGGCCCGCA
Organism: Elymus sibiricus; assembly: GCA_039707655.1. Classification (NCBI taxonomy): domain Eukaryota; kingdom Viridiplantae; phylum Streptophyta; class Magnoliopsida; order Poales; family Poaceae; genus Elymus; species Elymus sibiricus. The sequence continues at coordinate 38,712,971 of CM077668.1, read as the reverse complement.
AATGATCTGATGTGAGTATCGGTACTCAACCAGAAGAGGAAAGAATGCAGAGGCATCGGATCATAGAAACATCTGAATAATTTGAAGCTTAATTACAAAGGAATTATTATTTCCAAATTGGGGGATCAGAAGCAAACGCTCTGATCAAAAGATGAGTAAGTTGAATAGAATTAGATGGGCAATCAATCAAGGTTTGATTTGCCGCAAACCAGCTCATGTCTGGAACGACATCTGAGCCAGAAGGATGAATTCTAGGATTCGACTGATGATTGCGAGCATTCGCAACATATTTAATCAAGGGACTCAAAATCATAGTGACAAAGGATGCCAATAAGATTACTAGACATATGGAATTAACCATAATGCAAGCAGGCAAGAATTTCAAGAGCAATAGGCTGCAGAGGATTCTTGGAAGATCGGATAGCATTTTGAAGTATTTTATGAAACACGTGAACAACTGGGGATGAATGTATGAACGCCAAGTGTAGGTAGTTATCCATAAGGATTTATCGGTGGTAGGGAATTGCAAAGTGGTGGGCACAAGGGTATCGGGAAAATATCGGGGAGTGTTTCGGAAGGTGTTGATATATCAAGGGATGATTGGGTATGAGTGGCTCTCCGGAATGAAATCGTTATGAGAACCTAGAGTTAGAGTTAGTAAAATTTATAACCCGAAGAGAAGAGAGATCAGAATTCCAGAGTAAAGAAGCGGAATAAAAGATCCTAATCCCATCCATAGGTGATGTGGGCCCGTAAGCCAAACAACACAGTTAGTAGTTTAGAAAATAGTTTTTCAAGACTAGACTCAACATCGACCAAGGAGTTGGAAGGGGCTCCAACAGGTAATCGGCTCTAATACCAGCTTGTGACGCCCCTGAACTCAACCGTGCACTAAACATACACACAGCATGCATGATCAAGATCAGAGACTCACGGAAGGATATCACAGCACAACTCTACGGTACAAATTTAAACATAAATCTTTATATTACAAACCAGGGTCACGAGGACCCATAATACATTAGTCAGGAAAGCAAATAATATCTGAGTACAAACATAGTTAGACAAGTTTGCCTTAAGAAGGCCGAGCAAAACAATGACAACTGATCGAAAAGGCGCAGGCCTCCTGCCTGGGACCTCCGAACTACTCCTGGTCGTCGATCTCCACGTAGTACTTGACCTGGGGGTCTTCTGGCTCCATGGCATCATCATCTGAATGCAGCAACCGGGTGGAGGAAAAAGGTAGCAAAGCAACCGTGAGTACTCATCCAAAGTACTCGCAAGACTTACATCAGATCTATGCTAAGTATGCATCGTTGTCAAAGGAATGGGGCTATATCTTTGGACTATACTTCAGATATGCCAGAGTAGAGGGGGAGAAGCCTAACCTAGCGAAGACTATCATCTTGCAGCATCAGAAGAGAGTAGCGTATAATAACACATAGCAACAAGTATATATTAACAACGCCCAGAGATCCTTCCTAGACTACCCTACAAGAAAGCGACCTCGGAGCAGTATAACAGTTAAGCATTATGAAAGTATCCAGTTCTAGTTGTAGTAGATCAGGATACAACTCCGAGCGTCCTATTACCGTGGACACGGCTATTCGAATAGATTACTTCCCTGCAGGGGTGCACCACATTACCCAGCACACTCGATTACCTCTGGCGGACACACTTTTCTGGGTAATGCCCGGCCTCGGATAACCGACATGCCGTAGTCCTACCTAGGCTCTCCAGAGAGGTCCCCGCCGGTCTACATCCTAAGCGCGAAGGGGTAGTTCGGCCGCTCACCCCTAAGCACTCCTACGCATCGCGTGCAGGGTCAGCCTCACCTCATACGGAGGATATCTGCTGGTCTCCCGGCCGCCTCTTTGAACTGGACATCTGACAAAGCTTTAGGTAGAATGTACGACGCCGAGGGCCCCATGTACCATTATCCCGCGTGGTGGTTAGTGCGTATAGGCCAATGACCTACTCAGATCAAATACCCAAATCCGTTAGTGTATTATTATTAGCTCGCGTAGGCAAACAGGGCTCATGTTGCTCTGACTTAGTAACTCGCGGACCACGACCAGGGACCAGGCCCACCTTTCTCCTAGGTGGTCTCAGCCTGCCCTGTCGTTCCGACTTGTTAATCTCTCGCGGGTACCCTTGGGGCTGACCCGTCTTTAAGATAAGGGACTGTCGGGGTTCAGGTCCATACCATCAAGATGAACTCTGAGGAATCACCCTCGATAAGTTCACGCTTGATGTATTGCATGACAGAGCCATGATTGAGAGTGAAGTAGGAGGAATCACCCTCGATAGATCACACTTGATGTGCTACACTACAGAGTCATCATCGAGAGTGATATACGAGGAATCACCCTCAGTATCATCATGCTTGGTGCGGTTATGCAGAGTCGTACAATTTTATGGGCCCAATGGGGTGTTCAGGTTTCGATACATCGGTCAACTTTGGTCGAGTCACCCAGGTAGTAATGCATGGCAACATGGACAAGGGTGTAGGGCCACTGATGGGACACTAGCCTACCTATACTAAGCATATAGGATAACAGGTAAAATATCAACAGCAGGTTACAAAAATAGGCTATGCATCAGAATAGGAGCTACCGGAATAACAACAGTAGCAAAATCTAATGCAAGAATAAGAGGGAAATAATGGGCGATATTTGAATGATCAAGGGTGTTTTGCTTGCCTGGAAGTTCTACGGAGAGGGGCTGGTCGTCGTGGACGTAGTCGTACTCGGTGGCGTCAGCGGCTGTCTCGGGGTCTATCGGAGGGAAGCAGAGGGGGAAGAAACAATAAATAAAAGGAAAATAATGCAACACAGATGCATGCCATGGCAGTATGCTATGCTAGGGGTGCTCTAATGCGTTACTAAGCATTTTAGACGAAGCAGGAAAATATTCGAGAATATTTTCGCAACTCCAGGCATTTATCGGTATATTGATCCAGGGGCAAAATGTCCATGTTTGCTATGTTAGAGGCATGTGATAGGTATGTGGATGGCATATTTGGATTCATCATATTTTTTGATCATTTTTCATATATAAATTATTTTCATCCGAGTTACGGTTTATTTTATTTGATTTTCTAAAGTTTTAACAATATTCTGAATTTTTAGTATTTATATTAATTCAAATTATTAAATAGCTAAATTGCTATGGGTACACAGAAGTGTACCTAGCAATGTGTACTAGTGGCTGACATGTGGGCGCAGTCAATGCCCAGTCAGCAGTCAACAGCACAGTCAGCAGGTCAACAGAGTCAATGTTGACTGGGTCAACCTGACAGGTGGGGTCCATCTGTCGGTGACACATAGTTAACAGAATAATTAAATTAGCTTAATTAAAGGTGGGGCCTCTCTGTCATAGTCACAGTTTATAATAGAATTATTTTAGCCAGTTAATTAATTGAAGGGGCCCACACATCAGTGTATACTTAGCAGCAGGATTAGCACTAAACTAATGATGTCCACGTCAACTAAACAGGGTTTAAACGTCGGCGATAATCCGACACGGCAGAGGAACTCCGGTCGGCCGATTCCGGCAATGAGGGGGCATGCAGTTGGGCTCTATGGATGCGGCGCGATACGGCGCATCGAGTGGCGGCAACTGCAGGTGTCGGGGCGGGCTGTGGTAGCGGTGGCAGCGAGCGCAGGCGGCGGTGGAGCTCGGGGTGTTGCGGGCATCAGTGTCGGGGCACGAATTTGGCAAACGTATCGGGGCATTGGTTGCACGAGGGCCTACTGAGGTCGCAGGCGTCGCGCAGGACCGAATGGTCACTAGTGGGCTCAGCCACATCGAGCGCACGGCGGCGGCGCATCGGACTATAGCGGGAAAGCGGGCTAGAGCTCGAATTCGGTGCTCACAGCGACACGGTGAGGCACTCGGGGAAGCCGAGGGTGCGGCGGTGACGGCGCATTCGACGATGGAAGACTGTGGCCGAAGTTGGGGAAGAAGCTTCGATCCCGACGATGTAGCACTGCCCTGCTCGATCTGATCCTCGGAGGCAATGAAGATGAGGCAGATGAAGCTCTTGGACATCTCGGAACGGCGAGAGGAGGCCGGTGGCCGCGGTGGCGAGGTAACGCGGCGACGGTGATATCGGTTGTCGACCGGATCGAGCGAGGGAGGGGAGGCGAGTGGAAATGTGGCACTTGGGTTAGCAGGGGGGTCCAACTCGGCCTTATCTCCTCCTCTGCGAGCTCCTGTGGCCTCAGTGTCGTCCATCGCGCAGCTATGGCGCCTGGGGGTGACACGGGTTGAAGACGATGAACAGATGGGCTGGGCCTGGCGCTGTAGCTGGTAGACCGTAGTGCATAGTGCCATTTTCCTATTTTCTATTTCTGTCAAATATTTCAGCCACTGTTTTGCATTAAGTTGAGTGAGCAAGTGATTTTTGCTATAGATGATACTTGGCACATAAATACTAGGTATTAACCTTGGGCTGCACAAAAAGTTTGCGGTCATTTGGAATGGTTTAAATGTTTGTTTATCTTGAAAAAGGCAATTTATTTGTTGCTGGCTATGTTTTATTTGGATTAAGGGCATTTAAATATTTCAAATAATGTTGGCTTCATTAAAGTTATTAGCTAGGGATTATTTGCAATAACATGAACACTTTTGTTTTACTGTTTGAAGAAATAATAATTTGACTTGCAATTTAAATTTGAATTTGACTTTGATTTTTATCAAGTGGCAATTTGGCTTAGTAAAACATGATGACATGGAATCATTAGCAAGGGATCACTGTAGCTTAACATTTGTGGTGTTACAACCAACTATTGAGGTTGACTGTAAATCTTCTATAATCACCCTCTTGCACTTCAAATCCTTCTTTTCCATTCCACAGTACATTGCATCTTGCACTTCTCCTTATGTTCAGCTGCAACTTCTTGAAGACATTTGGGCAGATTGTGCCAGTCCACTTGCTAGATTTATCCCTGTTTTCTTGGATTCTAGCCATCACCTTTTTCCTGATGATTTCATGGCTTGTAATGACAGGGTAAAATCTAGCCCTTAAGATGGAATTATTGAAAGACTCACACATATTGTTCTCCACTGAGTCACAATAAGATCCAATCTTGAAATGTGACCTGCTTCAATGTTCTGGACTGGTTTTCATCATGTCTCTTGCTCCTTCTACTATTTTTTGAGCTAGCTTTTCTCTATGGTAATGGAAACCAGTCTGGTCAGAAACTTTTGCACAAGCCCAGAAGATCTTCTGATAAATCTTCTCCCTATGTGGCTTTCTCTAGTTAGCATAGATGTGCCTTGCTCTCATCCTGTGTTCTGCTTGAGGACAAATCTCATTGACTGATCTGATGAGGCCCTTCTGCTGATCTGATATGAACACCTAGCCATCACCATGGTTGTTTATCTGTATATCCTTCTGAAGAAGAGCAATAAACCAATACCAGCTGATATAGTTCTCAACTCAACAGTAGCCCATGCAATTGGGTACATTTGGTTGTTGGTATCTCTCCCAGTAGCACACAAAATCTGCCCATGCACTGCTCCCTTCAAGAAACATCCATCTAATCCCACAACTCTCCTACACCCAGCTAGAAAACCCCTTTTACAACCATCTAGACATACATTCATTCTCTAGAACATGGGTTTGGTAGTGACTTCAGGGTCCAATGTAAGTGCAACAGTGCTGCCTGGATTGCTCCTAATTAATTCCAGGTGATAGTCAAACACTCTGGAATACTAACCATTGGTTGAATCTATGATCTTTTCCATTACTAGTTTCTTTGCTCTCTTGCACTTGGATATGTGCACATCAGCTAGCAGGTCCTCAAGCACTGCTTCTTGCATCTTCTCAACCTTCCATGTTGGATTATCTCTGATCTGCCTGAAGTATTTCCTAGCAAGGACAACATTGGTCACTAGCTTGTTGTCCCTCCTAGGCAGACATGTGTGCATAATGTTGTATCTAACAACTAGCAACCAATCTGACCTACTGCTGATTGATCCATAAATACTCCATTGGCAACTAGGCCAACTAGACTTAGCACTCACTCTCATCTTTTCTCATCCTTCAGAAAAATGAGAAGATGAGAGTTCTTCAATCCATATTTGATCAGTGCCTGCTTGAACTCCCTGCTGTCATCGAAAGCCATACCCAGTTCAAACTATGGGGACTTGGTGCTGTCATCATACACCTTATGATGTGTTTTCCTCCTCCTGACAGCATTGACCTCTCCGTCACTGGCCTCATCATAGGATAAATCATCATCACTCTCAAAATATGGTGTTTCATCTCCATCATCTTCATCTATCTTACATGTTTCGGGGACAATGAAATTATCTGGCACATTGCAAGTCTTTCCTTGTTCTTCCCCAAGCATCTTCTTTCTCTTTTTCTCCTTGAATTCTTGAGCATACTTTCTGTACTCAATCACCTCATCATCATCTGCTGAGCTGTTACTCTCTACTGGAGGAACATCATAATCACTGTCACTATCACTGTCATTATCATCTTCAATAACCATCTGCTTATCTGCTATTCCTTTTCCTTTCTCATGTACTGATTTTGCAGGCCTGAAAACTGGTAACTTTGCACTTGCCCACTGTTGAACTTGCTCTGTTTCCTCTTGCTGAACATGCTCTTTTTCTTCTCTCTCAATATGCCATGCTTGCTCTGTTTCTTCTGTCTCAACATGCCATGCTTGCTCTGTTTCTTCTGTCTCAACATGCTCCCCTTGCTTTGTTTCTTTTGTTTGAATATGCTCTCCTTGCTCTGCTTGCAACTGCTCTTCACTCTCTAAACTAGCCTCCTCTGCTAATAATTCTTTCTCCTAATCACTTGATTCTGGAGTGACATCTCTAGGTATGGTAGCATAAATATCCATACAGCCGGCATCAGTAACATGACTTGCCATCATCTTCACTGATTTTACATCATTGATGACAATTAGAGCACTCTTCAGATCACCACCTAGATATTTCCAATGTAGAATTGCGTTTTCAAGGGCTAAATCAAAGCAAGCTACTGTTGGAAATATGCCCTAGAGGCAATAATATTTGTATTATTATATTTCCGTATTCATGATTAAAGAGTTTATATTCTATGCTACAGCTGCTATGATCCTGGAATATGCGATTCAGTGGAAAACTCATATGCACGTGTGGAATAATAAATGATTAAACTAAAGGTTCCTAGTCTTGCCTCTAGGACTAGCTCAAGTGTTGTTGGTGATCATGTTTTTCGGATCTTAGGATATCGTTAAGTGTAACGATAGTCCTAAAACAACATTGAGATTATGACGTTGGAAGAACGGTCATATTGAATCGACCCAAACTTGTCTGTTGTGAATTGAATTAATATCGTCTGTATTCAATTATAATAACATGGAGTGTTAACATGTGATCTTTCTCCTTAGACCATGAGAGTATCGTGGTCACTTCTTACCATACGGTGGGCTTTGGGGTTGCTCAAACGTCACCTGTAACACGGTGATCATAACGACAACTTACAGGTTCATCTGAAAGTTTGACAAGTGGCCGGATAGCTCGAGAGTGGGATTTGCTCCTCCGACGATGGAGAGATATTCTTAGGGCCCTCTTAGTGTGATGGCATCCATCATCATCTGGCCAGACACAGGTGACTTCGTCACGGGGATGCCGGAACACGATAACGAGAAAGAAGAACAAAACCGGTAACGAGGATATCGGTATAGTGAGCATGCGATGACTCAGGAGGATACTGATGCATCCTGGGTTTTGTGAAGTATCGCAAAGCAAAGGGAACATCACATGATAACCAAAGGTTCGCTCGAATATCATTCGTGTGCTCATAGGGACCGATATGGAAGTCCACGGTTCCGCCGTCGGTCATTGAACGAAGGGGTTTCGTTCATGTCTATGGGTTACCGAACCTACGGGGTCACAAGCTTAAGGCAATCACAATCTACTAAGTGTTTGTAGGATGGGAGTGATGAGAATATATTTGTGTAATTGTTTTATTTATATTCGTAATAGTTCCGAGGGGTTCCGGAAGCGTTTCGGGGTCACCGGAAGGGTTTCGGTGAATATCGGGTAATACCGGGTATTACCGATAAATATATATAGGTGGAAAATGTTTCCAGGAATGTTAAATTATATATCAAATGGTCTGAAAGTATTTAGGACAATTTTATATTTAATTTAATATCAACGGGCCTAAAAAGGCCAAGCGGTGGAAGGCAACTTGGGCCACCAAGGCCCAAGTGGGGAGGCGCCTCACTTCCCTAAGGAAGGAGGCCGAATTGGGGCAGGGGAGGAGTCAGACTCCTCCTCCCCTGGCTGGTGCACCAAGGAGAACTCCTTCCTCCTTGGTGGCAGCCCTCCCTCTCCCTTCTAACCTATATATACTTGAGGATTGGTGCTCTTTTGGACACAAGTTTGGAGCCTCCTCTAGTCCCTCTAGTTCTAGTTCTAGTTGGTCCTAGTTGACTAATTAGAGCTAGCCCTATTCTCTAATCCTCACAATTAGAAGCCTAGTGTGATTCTAATCTCCTCCCTCTAATTCTCCGGCGATGATTAGCTTTGGACGGCGAAGCGCTGCCGGATCATGAAGGTTGCACGCTTGCAACCAAGTAGAGAGGCCGAGCTTTCGGTCTTCGGCTCGAGGGGCTGTTTGAGGGATCGTCATCGACGGTTCATGGGACTCCAAGTACGATCTACACCGGCACATTCTTCGTCCGCTACAACTCGTTGATGGTAACGATCGTGATCACAACCTGTTGTGCATCTTCATATTGATCCTGGTTGTGTGTAGGTACGAAAACTTTTGTTTTTTACTACGTTTCCCAACAGTGGCATCATGAGCGGTTCTATGAGTAGATGCAGGTTGCGATCTAGATCACATGTGGATGTGAGGGCTGATCTTCTTGCTATGCTTCCCTCGAGTGTTGCTTCAGTTCAGTTCATTAACGGCATGGTGTCGCTTTTCACAAGGTTCTGACAATCGCTTGGCTCTGGCTGTGGACGATCTGCTAACAGTTCCTTGGGCTTCACCATAGTCAAGAATAGTGAACCATCGCGTGCACGAGAGGGCAATGAAGATGAACGATCTTCTAGGGGGTCACGTGTATTTGACGAAGTTTGGTGTGGGTGACGAGATTTTTAACTAAGTCTCTTCTTTCACACACCCCGAAAGTTGAACTAGCAACAAGAACTATCACCTTGGTGTGCACGTAGGTTGTGAGTATTACTTATTAAAACTGGCCAACCACGTAATAAAATTTGCTAAAACTGATTAGAGAACGTCTAACTTGATTTTGCAGAGTATGCATATGATGTGGTATAGCCTTCATCATGGTAATGAGTTTATGTATGAGATGGTTATATGTTGTAATGTTAAGTGGCCTGCGCGTCACGGCATGATGGCTGAAGCCACGAGATTGCCACGTTAATGTAAATATCATAGAGATAGCCTATAGGTTACAGGTGATGATGGCAAGACGTACACGGAGGACCCCGACATGGAGAAGGTGTACATGGCGCGGGACGAGGAGCTATAATTTCGTGCCACGGCAGAATTTCTGAATTTGGTGCCATGGCAACGTTTTTCTGAAACAGTCGCCACGGCAACATTTTCTGAAATTGCCGCCACATCAACGTTTTTGAAATGGGTGCCACGGCAACGAAATATTGGCCGTCGCGACGCTTCAACCCGAAATTGAAGACGGTCACGGAGGATTCCCGGCGCCCAGGGCTATACCATATGATGCTTTTATGAAATGCCTGAGATGTTTATCCCTTTGTTGTTTGCACCATTTGTTTGCACTGTAGTCAATTATTAGGGTGATCTCTCACTAAAAATATCAAGTTAAAAGGTGCTCTTCCCAGTGTTGCAACCATCTACGACATTCTAGCATCTCGGAGTGCGTCATGTCCACATGAATACAAACGAGTTGAGAGGTGTAAGACGGAGATGGTCAGACCATGTATGCAGATAGCACTCGGTTGTCTTGAAGTTGTAGCAGAATCATTCTGAGCTCGGAGCACAAAGCATCGAAAGATGAATAAGAGTCATATGGAGATATGATCGGCAAAAGTTTGCGTACCGATCAAAATTCTCGTCATCATTGATGTCCACATCAATGGCTGAGAACGAGATCAGGGTCTTGAATCACTCATTTTCAATTATGAGAGATATTGATTTGAGTGGGAGTGCACTTTATATTAAAATTTGTTTAAACACTAGTGCAACATTAATTATGAATAAATGTCTAAATGAATTTTGTGTCTATTGTCGTAGATCAATGGCTCGCAATATGTTCAACTTAGCCCCTATGTTAGAGAATGAAAAGTTGGCTGCTAATGGCGGAAACTATGCGGATTGGATCCGGAACCTGAGATTTGTTCTCAGGAGTGCTAAGAAGGAGTATGTGCTGGATCAGCCCTTGGGTGATGCTCCTGCAAAGGATGCTTCACCGAAAGAAGTTGCTGCTTACGCTGCTCGTAGTGATGACTATGATTCAGTCCAGTGCCTCGTGTTGACTTGCATGGATCCTGAGTTACAGAAGCGTTTTGAACGATCTACCACTCAATTTATCATTGGGTCGCCAGAAGTTCTGTACAAGAAGCAGGCAAGGACCGAACGTTTTGAATTAACCAAGGCCTTGATTGAATGCAAGATGAAAGAGGGTTCCTCAATGAGTGAGCATATAGTGAAGCTTGCAGGCTATGTTGATAGACTGGCTTCTCTGGAATTTGGAATTCCTCCAACACTCGGTACAGATATTGTGCTTGCTTCACTCCCCCCATCTTATAATGGCTTTATCATGAATTACAACATGAATGGGATGGAGAACATCGCAAACAAGTTGTTCACTATGCTCAAAACTGCGGAAGCTGGAATGCAGAAGAACAAAATAGTGTTGATGGTCACCAAGACCACCAGTTTCAAGAAGAAAGGCAAGTCCAAGAAGAAGAAATCTACTGAAGCCGGTATGACCGAGTCTCAGAAGAAGAACAAGGGCGGAGCCAATAAAGAGACTGAATGTTTCTACTGCAAGCAGAAAGGACACTGGAAGCGTAACTACAAAAAGTACTTAGCGGATAAGAAGAATGGTTCTTCTGGTAAAGGTATAATCGTTATACAAATTTAATGTTATTCTACTTGTAAGTTTCTGTATGACTTAAGTATTTGATACTGATCGGTTGCTCTCGTTTTTGCAAACCGATACAGGAGCTATAGAAAACTCGCAGGGAGAGAAGAAATAAAGTCATGATACAAGTCGGGAATGGTGATGGGATCGCTGCTCGGAGACTGTTGAAGTCATGTCTTTAGTTTATCTTCAAGATTTATCTTAGAACTAAAATAATTATTATTTTGCTTCGAAGTTATGTAATGCATTATCCTATGGGTTATGCGATGGATATTCTTAAACAATGGTTGTTCAGATTATTATGAGAATATGATATTTTGATTAAACCTCTTTTTGTGATGGCTTATTCATGATGAATCTTGAAGTTAGTGATCTATAACATTAAAGCTAAACGTCTTGAGAAGACTGATAAAAACACTGCTTGGTTATATCCGATAATTAAAAATCTTCATAGAGATGAAGTATAAAAGTCTTTTATTTGAATTGACTGAATACATTAAGATGAAATCCGAAGTATATAACAGGCAAAGTGAATATTTATACTTCATAAATGTTGTGAGTAAATATGATTTACTTGATAAAACATAAAGACTGAAATATTTGAAATAGTTCAAAGAAATTCAGTATGAAGATATAATAGCATCATGACAAATCATAAACAGGTTTCTTCTTTCATGAAGAAATATATCTAAGTCATCAGTTTAGCAAGCATTTAAATAATTGTGGAATTATTACAATTACCGATCTGCTCTCATTGAATATTTTGGGGATTTACAAATGAAACAGCAGAATATTTCACTGAAACAGATGCACTATCTAATGGTTTAAAAGTTACTATAAAGAGTTATGGAACATTTTTAGACCTATGCTTGATTGTAGGTTTTGTGTTCTTCCCACTAAATTAAAGGACAAAGTGTTTGTCAGAGTATGAATATATTTCGAGAAAGAGTTTACTCGTTAAAGGAGTAAGTGGGAGGATAAATACAGCTTATCGAGATTATTGAATCTTCTGCTAGAGTTAAAACAAGGCTAACCAAAAATGTTCCGGAGTATTCTTGTCTGGAAAACTTAGCTAGAGAAACTACTACATTGGATGTAGGAGCTTCAGTTAAGACTGTAACAAAATGCGAAGGTCAGAAAAGATTGTTGAATCTACTGAATTCTTCATCTTAGAAGAAGATGAAACTGCGCACTATAAGGAAGCAGTGATGGCGCCCAGCTAGAGTGGTATGGCGTTAACCAATTGAAATCCAAAAGTGAAGTCCATATACAGAGAACAAGTTTTGAACTTGGTGAAAACCTTTAGAAGGTGTGCTAAGCAATAAATGTAAATGGATCTTCGGATGTTCATGGATGGTGATCCTGAAAGAAAAGTTTTACAAAAGAGTTTTGTAAGAATAGAAGAGTTGATCTTGTCAAAACTTCTAGTTAGTAGCAATACTAAAATGGATTACGATGGTGAAGTGTTTTATATTATTGATTTACAACAAATGAATAACAAAAACTATTTTGAAAAGGGATTTGAAACAGGATGTATAAGATACAACCAAAAGGTTTTGTTATGAATACCAGAATGATATAAATATTTCAAGTCATGTGGATGATAAGAAATAAAATATCAAGTAGCTGGAATTTGATAAAGTGATTGGATAATTTAGAACTTTATCAAGAAGCTTGTGGATACAAGGAGTTTAGTGGGAGCTCTATTGCATTTCTGATGTTACATATGTATGACATATCACTTGATCAGAAATAATATTAGCACTAAAATATTGAAGTCATGATTCTCAAATACTTAGAATTATCAGATGAAAGTTTATATAGATAGATTGCAACAACTGATTATGCTAAGACATGTACTGTGACAAAGTTTTAAAGGAGTTTAAAAGGGAGAAAATATTTTCTCGAATGTCACGTAGCATAAACATCATGCAGAAATCAATAGTTGATAAGCATGTGTGGATGGATTGAATTCAATTTGCTTCAAAATTGAATTTATCATATGTGCTGCCAAATGTAGTAAGGCATATGTTTTGAATAAACTAATTGTTAGTAGTAAGTATCATAGTGATCCTGGAATGGTTCATTTGGATAATTACTTATAGATTAAGTACCTCAATTGGAAAAAGATTATCCATGGAGGAGATGAAGAGACTGTTGTATATAGTTACACAAATTGTTTGTTGTAAGAATTACACAAGACAACTTCATGACTAATCTATCGGGCTATAAATTATTGAAGAGTTTTCAGTAAATGAACATAACTGTGAAATTTACAAATGATAAAGATTGGGCTTGAGAATGCTCAATAGAATATAATCTGGATCAATAAAAGGTTTATTGATAAACAATGGTATAAGTTCCAAAGTAACATTAACTATATGAAAATATAGTAAAAGGACTATATGGAGATATAGTGAACTATATAGAGATATAGCATTAACCACTATATGGAGATATAATAAACTATAATGTTAACCATTAGTGTAACATAAGGATTACATAGAAAATCCAGATATTATCGACACAAATAACATTAGGATTTGAAGAGTGTCAGATCCGGTGATGAAGGCTCTACCACTAGCAAAGCATGAAACACCAGATAAGCCATGGGTGTTAGAAATGCATGCAGCTAGATTATTGACTCTAGTGCAAGTGGGAGGCTGTTAGAAATATGCCCTAGACACTAGTAGAAAACAGACCTTTCGTCCAACCCTTTAGTCCCGGTTTGATTATGGCCCGGGACTAATGTGACCATTAGTCCCTGTTCCAACGGCTAGGAGCGGTCTGGGGCACGGGCATCATTAGTCCCGGTTCATTTTCTACCTATAGTCCCGGTTGGTGATACAAACCGGGACTAAATGGGTGGTGGCAGGCTGGTGTCAGGCTGGGGCCCCACGATCACCTTTAGTCCCGGTTTGTATCACAAACCGGGACTAGAGGTGGACCTTTAGTCCCGGTTTGTATAACCAACCGGGACTAAAGACGTCCCTATATAAACCCTTTGTCCAGCCCGAGCCCATTCTCTCTGTTTTCCCCTTTCTCTCCTCTGTTCTTCCCCTTGCTCTCGAGCTCATCCTCCATTTTTGCCAAAGATTTGTCAAGATTTGAAGGCACCCCATCTATCCAAGTGTTCACAAAGGTTAGCAACTTTGTCCTTTCATCTCTCATTGCTAGATTAGCTCGTGCAATACTCTATAAGTATAGTGATTTGTGGGTTCTAGTTTGGGAGTAATTATGTGGGAGTTTATTTGATTTATATGCAATTTGAGCTCAAATTAACTTCTTAGTTTGTATATGTGTAGGTGTGGTTTACTTAGTGCCTTCCCGTCCCCGTCCTAACCACCGTCGATCGCCCGCACCGTCCCGTCGTCGGCACCACCTTGGTGAGCCTCTTGTTCTTATCCTTTTTGTAAAAAAATTCTTATTTGTATGATTTAGATAGTTAATTGTATAATTTTCTTACATGTATGATTGTTTGTTATACATAGTGCCATCACTTTGATATCCGTCCCCGTCGGCCCTCGTCCGGTTTATGATTCGGATGTGGTATGTATATTCTCTTTTATAACTATTTGTTGCATTTCGCGTTTATGACAATTATGCCCATCCAGTTGACATAGATATTTTTATCTAGGAGGTATGTGAACCGGAAATTGCAACCGACCCTCTTGTCAAGAAGTTAAATTTAGTTGAAAAAGAAAACGAGTATTTGAAAGAAAAATTGAAAAGAATTGAAGAAGAGAAGATGGAATTGGAGTTGTATGTTGCCGATGTCGTCGATGATCACAAGATCAAGATGGATGCAATGTGCTTGAAGATTAGAAAGATTAGAAACTATGCCGTTAATAAAGAGGCTTCGTATCATTATGTTGTTGGATCAATTATTACCTTAGTTGCGATTTTGATCGCATTTGTTGTTGCATTTAAATGCTTTAGCTAGATAGTTTTATGTTGTTTTATGAGAATAAGTGTGTATGAACGTTATGTATGAACTTGTATTAATTTGGTCTTTTCGGTGTTGTGTAATGAAGATGAGTCGGCAATGGATGTACGATGACCGACGCTCTCCCCAGTTCATTAATGGTGTGCATAGTTTTCTGCGTGCGGCTGAGGCAAACAAGCGGAATGGTTTTATGTGTTGTCCATGTGGTGTCTGTAAGAATGATAGGAATTACTCTAGCTCAAAAGTCATTCACGTCCACCTCTTTACATCCAGTTTCATGTCCGGATATAACTGTTGGACCAAGCACGGAGAAAGAGGGGTTCTAATGGAAGAGAATGAAGAAGAAGAGGATGATTACAACTATGCTGGGTTCCCTGAATACGATGGTACTACATTGGGGGAAGAGAATGAAGAAGAAGAAGCTGAAGAAGAGGCATCAGATGAGCCCGCTGATGATCTTGGTCGGGCCATTGCTGATGCAAAGAGAAACTGCGAAAGTGAAAAGGAGAAGTTGAAGTTGCAGCGCATGTTAGAGGATCGCAAAAAATTGTTGTACCCAAATTGCGAAGATGACAAGAAAAAGCTGGGTACCACACTAGAATTGCTGCAATGGAAGGCAGAGAATGGTGTACCTGACAAGGGATTTGAAAAGTTGCTGAAAATGTTAAAGAAGATGCTTCCAAAGGACAACGAATTGCCCGACAGTACGTACGAAGCAAAGAAGGATGTCTGCCCTCTAGGATTAGAGGTGCAGAAGATACATGCATGCCCTAATGACTGCATCCTCTACCGCGGTGAGGAGTACGAGAATCTGAATGCATGCCCGGTATGCGGTGCATTGCGTTATAAGATCAGCCGCGATGACCCTGGTGATGATGTTGAGGGCGAGCGCCCCAGGAAGAGGATTCCTGCCAAGGTGATGTGGTATGCTCCTATAATACCACGGTTGAAACGTTTGTTCCAAAACAAAGAGCATGCCAAGTTGATGTGATGGCACAAAGAAGACCGTAAGAAAGACGGGAAGTTGAGAGTACCCGCTGACGGGTCGCAGTGGAGAAAAATCGAGAGAAAGTGGCGGGACTTTGAAGATGACCCAAGGAACATATGGTTTGGTTATGTGCAGATGGCATTAATCCTTTTGGGGAGCAGAGCAGCAATCATAGCACCTGGCCTGTGACTCTATGTATCTATAACCTTCCTCCTTGGTTGTGCATGAAGCGGAAGTTCATTATGAGGCTAGTGCTCATCCAAGGCCCCAAGCAACCCGGCAACGACATTGATGTGTACCTAAGGCCATTAGTTGAAGAACTTTTACAGCTGTGGGACATAAAAGGTGTACGTGTGTGGGATGAGCACAAACAACAGGAATTTGACCTACGAGCGTTGCTGTCAGAAGATTATGAAAAGTTTCATGAAATTGCTCCCTTCACAGTGAAGACTGACCCAAGCATCCTGTTAAATGATGAAGATTGTCCATGGTTACGGCGCAAAGGGACACACGCGAAGAAACAGTTTTATACCCCAATATCCCACTCTGGGATGTGACCGGCTTCACCGTCATCACTTTCTTCTCTAGTGAGTTTTCGGACTTATCTGGAAAGTCCCACTTCGGATAAACCGGAGGGAATCTTTGTAATAGTTAGGGTATATATATGTGGTTTGGCATTTGAAACGTGAAGGAACGCTATTTTTCATGCATTTATTGATTTTTTGAGCTAAATGACCCTGAAATTGAAAAGCACTACAAATGAACTCTGAAAAGGTTGAAACGTGGCATAGTATCATCATTTCACCCACATAGCATGTGCTAGAAAGTTGAGACGGTTACGGCAAAAACTGGATGCACTTCGTGTACAAACTAGACAATCTCTTTCGAAGTATTAGGGTTTTGGACGAAAACTCATGTGTTACAAAGGCATTTTATTTTTTTAAACTTATTTTAACTCGAGACTTTTTGTGCGTTCAATATGCACCATTCAAAGCCACGTCATCAATTTTCAACCCTGTCTGACTTCATTTGCTATTTTTCATGTATTTATTGATTTTTTTGAGCTAAATGACCCTGAAATTGAAAAGCACTACAAATGAACTCTGAAAAGGTTGAAACTTGGCATGGTATCATCATTTCACCCACATAGCATGTGCTAAAAAGTTGAGAGGGTTACGGCAAAAACTGGATGCACTTCGTGTACAAACTAGACAATCTCTTTCGAAGTATCAGGGTTTCGGACGAAAACTCATCTGTTACAAAGGCATTTCATTTTTTTAAACTTATTTTAACTCCAGACTTTTTGTGCATTCAACATGATTTTTTTGAGCTATAAAACTAAAAGAGCTAAACAGAATCTGTTTTTGATTAAAACACCTATTTAAATAACCTAAAATTTACCAAATTGAACATACTGATAAAACACACTAATATTAAACAGCAGGAAAAAGAATCACTCAAAATCCTATTTTTAAAGTAAAGTTATTCACAAACTAGTGATTCACACAAATTTCAAAGAATTCAAATTTAAACTATTCAAATTTTAAAACTACTGGCACTAACAGAAAGTTCATAATTTTTGTGACCTAAACCAAAAAGATTCACTCAAAAACTCTAAATATTTGGCTGTAAGTAGAAACAAAAGAAAAAAATAAAGCAAAAAACAAAAAAAACTGGAAAAGACCTTTAGTCCCGGTTGGATCCACCAACCGGGACTAAAAAGTTGACATAACATTTGCAAAAAAGAAAAAAATGCCCGCCTACTAGGCCACCACAGCGTGCATACGACTAGAAACCCAACTATATATGGGCCAGGATGCAGGCCCGCATGGCAAGCAGGGCCCACAGGGCAGGGCGAACGTTAGGCATGTACTGCCTGCTTTAGAGAGGAGCTCGAGACGGCTATCGTAGCGGGGCTTATAAACAGGTGCGAGTGCCTCTCGCTTGGCGAGGTGGGACTAAACTTCCACCACGCTAGGACCAACCCTTTAGTCCCGGTTGGAGCCACCAACCGGGACTAAATGCCCCCCTTTAGTCCTAGTTCAAGCCACCAACCGGGACTAAAGGCCTGGGCTTCCCGCTGCTTGGCCTGGTGAAATTCACCTTTAGTCCCGGTTGGTGGCTCGAACCGTGACTAAAAGAGGGCCTTTAGTCCCGGTTGGAGCCACCAACCGGGACTAAAGGTCTCTGTATATAAGCGGCACTTACGAAATTTTCCAAAAGCCATCTAGTTTCCCCCGACGGCACCGAAGACCACGACGCCGCCAGGCTGCCGCACCTCGACGTCGCCGTCCTGCCGCTCTGCTCCCAAGCGCCGCCCGAGCCCGCGCCGGCGCCGCCACGCTGCCCGCCTCCGCCGCTCCTCCGCGCGCGCCCGCCTCGCGATCGACGACCGCTCCTCTCCACAAGCCGCCGCGGCCCGAGCCCGCGCCGGCGCCGCTCCTCCGTCTCCGGCGTCCTCCCCGCCCCCCTCCGCCCCGACGATCCCGGCCGGTGAGCCTCTCCCTCCTTAATTTTGTTCATCTTTTTTTTTCATAGATTGTTTTTTTTCACTAGATGTTGTAGATGCTTAGTATATGTATGTATGTATACAATGTATGTATGTATGTAGATGAACGATGGAATTTGCATAGAAAAAAGTTGACCATGTATTAAAAATATTTTAATGTTGGATCTTAAAAATATTGATCAAAAACATGTTAATATCTTATTTGGAAAATGTTAATATCTTAATGATGTATTTGCAAAAGTTTGTCATGTATTTGCAAAATCAAGTGAACAAGAATTACAAAAATCATAATCAAGCATTTAAAAAATGTTAAATTTGCATAGAAACATTTTTGGCGTCGACGATGCCCGGCCCGCATCCTCGTCGTCGACTCGGTGGCGACAACCTGCTTGAGAGGCGCCATGTCCGGGACTGGGCTCCGCCGGGCTGGCACTGGGAGGTGCTACCTTCTGGGGTGCGCAACTTGGTGAGGAACCGGGCTCCCATCGTCGACCCGGAGCTTCTTTGGTGGCGGTCGTGTGGGACACTATCGATGCGGAGGCAGCCGGCCCCCGAGGAGGTGGTACATCGCCGTGTCAGGGAGGAGGACGAGCACGTCTGTCGCTACATGGTTGCGTTGGACGTCAGGTTCTCCAATACCTGGCAGGTTCTTCAGGGATCTTGTTGGGGAATGTTGCATGGGAAACAAAAAATTTCCTACGCACACACAAGATCTATCCATGGTGATGAGCATCTACGAGAGGGAGAGTGAATCTACATACCCTTGTAGATCGCTAAGCGGAAGCGTTAAGAAACGCGGTTGATGTAGTCGAACGTCTCTGCGATCCAAATCGCAAGTCGTCCCTCGATCCGATCACGAACTAGTGCCGAACGGACGGCACCTCTGCGTTCAACACACGTACGGCTTGATGACGCCATCACCTCCTCGATCCAGCGAGCGATGATGAAGTAGTAGATGAGTTCCGGCAGCACGACGGCGTGGTGATGGTGGTGAGGAACAATCTCTGCAGGGCTTCGCCAAGCACTACGGAGATTATGACAGGAGAACTAGAGGGTTAGGGTTGCCGACACACGGCTTGGGAAATCTTTATGTGTCCCGTGTGCTAGCCCTGCCCCTCTATTTATATGTTGAGCCTTGGGGTCTAAACTTGGAGTAAAAGCCTCCTCCAGGTCGGTTTTGCCCGCACAAGGTCGGTTTGGCCCGTAGGGAAAGAGTCCAACTCAGATCCCTGCAGTACCGCGCACAAGCGGTAGTACCGCTCACGAGCGGTAGTACCACTTGAGCGGTAGTACCGCTTCACACAAGCGGTAGTACCGCTCACGAGCGGTAGTACCGCTTCACACAAGCGGTAGTACCGCTTACGCGGTAGTACTGCCTTACCAGCGGTAGTACCGCTTAAGGCAGCAGCAAAACTTCCTTTTGCACTTTCCAATACCTTGTGGGCTTTACCCCTTTGGCTCATATAAAGTGTTGCTGCACCCGAACACTTCGGTAAACATCCGGAACCCCTTCCGGTGAATTCCGGAACCCTTCCGGAGATCAAAACACTATTATCACATATATCAATCTTTACCTCTGGACTATTGCGGAGATCCTCGTCATGTCGGGGATCTTATCCAGGACTCCGAACAACCTTCGGTCACCAACACAATAACTCAACTATACTAATCGTCACCAAACGTTAAGTGTGTAGACCCTGCGGGTTCGAGAACTATGTAGACATGACCGAGACACCTCTACGATCAATAACCAATAGCGGGACCTGGATGCCCATATTGGCTCCTACATATTCTACGAAGATCTTTATCGGTCGAACCTCTATGTCAAGGATTCAGTTAATCCCGTATGCTGTTCCCTTTGTTCTTCGGTATGTTACTTGCCCGAGATTCGATCGTCGGTATCTCTATACCTAGTTCAATCTCATTACTGGCAAGTCTCTTTACTCGTTCCGTAATACAAGATCTCGTGGCTAACACTTTAGTCACATTGCTTGCAAGGCTCATTGTGATGTTGTATTACCGAGTGGGCCCTGAGATACCTCTCCGTCATACGGAGTAACAAATCCCAGTCTTGATCCATGCCAACCCAACAGACACCCTCGGAGATACCTGTAGAGCACCTTTATAGTCACCCAGTTACGTTGCGACGTTTGATACACACAAGGTACTCCTCCGATGTCAGGGAGTTGCATGATCTCATGGTCATAGGAACAGATACTTGACACGCATAAAACAATAGCAATAAACTGACACGATCATATGCTACGTTCGTAGTTTGGGTCTTGTCCATCACATCATTCTCCTAATGATGTGATCCCGTTATCAAATGACATCTCATGTCTATGGCTAGGAAACCTTAACCATCTTTGATCAACGAGCTAGTTAACTAGAGGCTTACTAGGGACACAGTGTTGTCTATGTACCCACACATGTATTTGAGTTTCCAATCAATACAATTATAGCATGGATAATAAACGATTATCATGAACAAGGAAATATAATAATAACTAATTTATCATTGCCTCTAGGGCATATTTCCAACAGTCTCCCACTTGCACTAGAGTCAATAATCTAGTTCACATCACTATGTGATTTACATTGTAATGAATCGAACACCCATGCAGTTCTGGTGTTGTTCATGTTTAGCCCTTGGAAGAGGTTTAGTCATCGGATCTGCAACATTCAGATCCGTGTGTACTTTGCAAATATTTATGTCGTCCTCCTTGATGTAATCGCGGATGGAATTGAAACGTCGCTTTATGTGTCTGGTCCTCTTGTGAAATCTTGGTTCCTTGGCTAGAGCAATGGCACCAGTATTATCACAAAATAGAGTCATTGGGTTAAGCGCACTAGGCACTACTCCAAGATCTGTCATGAACTCCTTCATCCAGACACCTTCCTTCGCCGCCTCCGAGGCAGCGATGCAGTCCGCTTCGCATGTAGAATCAGCTACCACGCTTTGCTTGGAACTGCACCAGCTAACCGCACCCCCATTAAGAATAAATATGTATCCGGTTTGTGATTTAGAGTCATCCGGATCAGTGTCAAAGCTTGCATCGACATAACCCTTTACGACGAGCTCTTGATCACCTCCATAAACGAGAAACATGTCCTTAGTCCTTTTCAGGTACTTCAGGATATTCTTGACCGCCGTCCAGTGTTCCATTCCTGGATTACTTTGAAACCTTCCGACCATACTTATGGCAAGGCTGACATCGGGTCTTGTGCACAGCATTGCATACATGATAGAGCCTATGGCTGAAGCATAGGGGATGACATTCATCTTTTCTCTATCTTCTGCAGTCACTGGGCATTGAGTCTTACTCAACTTCACACCTTGCAAAACAGGCAAGAACCCCTTCTTTGACTAATCCATTTTGAACTTCTTCAAAACATTGTCAAGGTATGTGCTTTGTGAAAGTCCTATTAAGCGTCTCGATCTATCTCTATAGATCTTGATGCCTAATATGAAAGCAGCTTCTCCTAGGTCCTTCATTGAAAAACTCTTGTTCAAATATTCCTTCACGCCTTCCAACATTTCTATATTGTTTCCAATCAGCAATATGTCATCCACATATAATATTAGAAACGCTATAGAGCTCCCACTTACTTTCTTGTAAATACAAGCTTCTCCGTAAACTTGTATAAACTCGAACGCTTTGATCACCTCATCAAAGCAAAGATTCCAACTCCGAGATGCTTGCACCAGTCCATAAATGGATCACTGGAGTTTGCAAACTTTGTCAGCATTCTCTGGATCGACAAAACCTTCTGGTTGCATCATATACAACTCTTCCTTAAGGAAACCGTTAAGGAACGCTGTTTTGACATCCATCTGCCAAATTTCACAATCGAAAAAGGCAGCTATTGCTCACATGATTCTGACGGACTTAAGCATCGCTACGGGTGAGAAGGTCTCATCGTAGTCAACTCCTTGAACTTGTGAAAAACCCTTTGCCACAAGTCGAGCTTTATAGACGGTGACATTACCGTCCGTGTCCGTCTTCCTCTGAAAGATCCATTTGTTCTGAATGGCCTTACGCCCTTCAGGTAATACTTCCAAAGTCCACACTTTGTTTTCATACATGGATCCCATCTCGGACTTCATGGCCTCTAACCATTTCTCGGAATTCGGGCCCATCATCGCTTCTCTATAGCTCGTAGGTTCATCGTTGTCTAACAGCATGACCTCTAAGACAGGGTTGCCGTACCACTCAGGAGCAGTACGCGTCCTTGTCGACCTACGAGGTTCGATAGCAACTTGATCCAAAGCTTCATGATCATCATCATTAACTTCCTCTTCAGCTGTTGTAGGCTCTACAGAAACATCTTTCTGCGCTGCGCTACTTTCAGGTTGAAGTAAAGGTTCAACAACCTCATCAAGTTCTATCTTCCTCCCACTCAATTCTTTCAAGAGAAACTCTTTCTCAAGAAATGTTCCGTTTTTAGCGACAAACACTTTGCCTTCGGATCTGAGGTAGAAGGTATACCCAACTGTCTCTTTTGGGTATCCTATGAAGACGCATTTCTCCGCTTTGGGTTCCAGCTTTTCAGGCTGAAGCTTTTTGACATAAGCATCACATCCCCAAACTTTAAGAAACGACAGCTTTGGCTTCTTGCCAAACCAAAGTTCATATGGCGTTGTCTCAACCGATTTCGATGGTGCCCTATTTAAAGTGAATACAGCTGTCTCTAATGCATAACCCCAAAACGATAGTGGCAAATCGGCAAGAGACATCATAGATCGCACCATATCCAATAAGGTTCGATTACGACGTTCGGACACACCATTACGCTGTGGTGTTCCAGACGGTGTCAGTTGTGAAACAATTCCACATTGTCTTAAGTGACTGCCAAACTCATAACTCAGATATTCTCCTCCTCGATCAGATCGTAGGAATTTAATCTTCTTGTTACAATGATTCTCAACTTCACTCTGAAATTGTTTGAACTTTTCAAATGTTTCAGACTTGTGTTTCATTAAGTAAATATACCCATATCTACTTAAGTCATTAGTGAAGGTGAGAAAGTAACGATAACCACCGCGCGCCTCAATACTCATCGGACCGCACACATCAGTATGTATGATTTCCAATAAGTCACTTGCCCGTTCCATTGTTCCAGAGAACGGCGTTTTAGTCATCTTGCCCATGAGGCATGGCTCACATGTGTCAAGTGATTCAAAATCAAGTGACTCCAAAAGTCCATCAGCATGGAGCTTCCTCATGCGTTTTATGCCAATATGACCTAAATGGCAGTGTCACAAGAAAGTGGTATTATCATTATCAATTCTACATCTTTTGGCATCAATGTTATGAACATGTGTATCATTACTATCGAGATTCAATAAGAATAAACCCCTCACATTGGGTGCATGACCATAAAAGATATTACTCATATAAATAGAACAACCATTATTCTCTGATTTAAATGAGTAACCGTCTCGCAATAAACAAGATCCAGATATAATGTTCATGCTTAACGCAGGCACTAAATAACAATTATTCGGGTTCATCACTAATCCCGATGGTAATCGAAGAGCGAGCGTGCCGACGGCGATCACATCAACCTTGGAACCATTTCCCACGCGCATCGTCACTTCATCCTTTCCCAGCCTCCGTCTATTCCGCAGTTCCTGTTTTTGAGTTGCAAATATGAGCAACCGCACCGGTTTCAAATACCCAGGCACTACAACGAGAGTTGGTAAGGTACACATCAATAACATGTATATCATATATACCTTGTTTGTTGTTGGCCGCATTCTTGTCAGCCAAATACTTGGGGCAGTTCCGCTTCCAGTGTCCAGTTCCCTTGCAATGAAAGCACTCAGTTTCTGGTTTGGGTCCAGCCTTGGGTTTCTTCACGAGAGGAGCAACTGCTTTGCCACTCTTCTTGGAGTTACCCTTCTTACCCTTGCCATTTTTCTTGAAACTAGTGGTTTTATTGACCATCAACACTTGACGCTCCTTCTGAATTTCAGACTCAGCGGCTTTCAGCATCGCAAACAGCTCGGCGACTGACTTGTTCATCCCGTGCATGTTATAGTTCAACACGAAGCTCTTGTAGCTAGGTGGCAATGATTGAAGAACTCTGTCAGTGATAGCCTCTGGCGGAAGGGGCATCCCCAATTCAGCCAAACGGGTGGAGTACCCAGACATTCTTAGTACGTGATCACTGATAGACCCGTTCTCCTCCATCTTGCAAGCATAGAACTTATCGGAGATCTCATATCTCTCGATCCGGGCATTCTTCTGAAAGATAAACTTCAACTCCTGGAACATCTCATATGCTCCATGACGTTCAAAACGTCTTTGAAGTCCCGGTTCTAGGCCATACAATTTTGCACATTGAACTATTGAGTAATCTTCAAAACGAGCCTGCCAGGCGTTCACAATGTCTAGAGACTCAACTGGAGCGGGTGGATCACCAAGCGGTGCATCAAGGACATAAGCCTTCTGGGAAGCCGTAAGGATAATCCTTAGATTACGGGCCCAGTCCACAAAGTTACTTCCATCATCTTTCAACTTAGTTTTCTCTAGGAACGCATTAAAATTCAGGGGTGCTACTGCGCGAGCCATGATCTACAACATAAATATAGCAAAGACAACTTAGACTATTGTTCTAGATAATGAGTTTAGTTAATCATATTTCTTAAAAACTCCCACTCAAATTGACATCCCTCCGGTCATTCGAGTGTAACATGATCCAAATCCACCAACTCAAGTCCGATCATCACGTGAGTTGAGGTGGTTTCAATGGTGAACATCTTCATGTTGATCATATCTACTATATGACTCATGTTCGACCTTTCGGTCTCTTGTGTTCCGAGGCCATGTCTGTACATGCTAGGCTCGTCAAGTTTAACCCGAGTGTTCCGCACGTGCAACATGGCTTACATCCGTTGTATGTGAACGTCGAGTCTATCACACCCGATCATCACGGCGTGTCTCGAAACGACGAACTTTCGCAACGGTGCACACTCGGGGAGAACACAATTTTATCTTGAAATTTAAGTGAGGGATCACCTTATAATGCTACCGTCGTCCTAAGCAAAATAAGATGCATAAAAGGATTAACATCACATGCAAATCATAAGTGACATGATATGGCCATGAACTTGTGCTTTTGATCTCCATCTCCAAAGCACCGGCATGATCTCCATCGTCACCGGCATGACACCATGATCTCCATCATCTTGATCTCCATCAACGTGTCGCCATGAGGTTGTCGCGCCGACTGTTGCTTCCACGACTATTGCTAACTCATAGCAATAAAGTAAAGCAAAACGGCGAAAATAATTAAAGACAACTCTATGGCTCCTGCCAGTTGCCGTACTCATCGACATGCAAGTCGTGATATTCTATACAACACATGATCATCTCATACATCACATATATCTCATCATGTAATTGGCCATATCACATCACAACATACCCTGCAAAAACAAGTTAGACGTCCTCTAATTGTTGTTGCATATTTTACGTGGCTGCTACGGGTTTGCAAGAACCATTCTTACCTACGCAAAACCACAACGTGGTGTAGTGATTGATTTTTGATCTTCTAAAAGAACCCTCTTCATTGAAATTGATTCAACTAAAGTGAGAGAGACAGACACCCGCTAGCCATCTTTATGCAACGAAGTTACATGACAGTTGAAGGAACCTGTCTCGCGAAGCGTACGCGTAATGTCGGTCCGGGCTGCTTCATCTCACAATACCGCCGAATCAAGTATCAACTAGTAAAGGCAAGCAATATGTACACACCCACGCCCACAACTTGTTTGTGTTCTACTCGAGATCTCATCTACGCATAGACCTAGCTCTGATGCCACTGTTGGGGAACGTTGCATGGGAAACAAAAAATTTCCTATGCACACACAAGATCTATCCATGGTGATGAGCATCTACGAGAGGGAGAGTGAATCTACATACCCTTGTAGATCGCTAAGCGGAAGCGTTAAGAAACGCGGTTGATGTAGTCGAACGTCTCCGCGATCCAAATCGCAAGTTGTCCCTCGATCCGATCACGAACTAGTGCCGAACGGACGGCACCTCCGCGTTCAACACACGTACGGCTTGATGACGCCTTCACCTCCTCAATCCAGCGAGCAATGATGAAGTAGTAGATGAGTTCCGGCAGCACGACGGCGTGGTGATGGTGGTGAGGAACAATCTCTGCAGGGCTTCGCCAAGCACTACGGAGATTATGACGTGAGAACTAGAGGGTTAGGGTTGCCGACACATGGCTTGGGAAATCTTTATGTGTCCCGTGTGCTAGCCCTGCCCCTCTATTTATATGTTGAGCCTTGGGGTCTAAACTTGGAGTAAAAGCCTCCTCCAGGTCGGTTTTGCGCGCACAAGGTCGGTTTGGCCCGCAGGGAAAGAGTCCAACTCGGATCCCTGCAGTACCGCGCACAAGCGGTAGTACCGCTCACGAGCGGTAGTACCACTTGAGCGGTAGTACCGCTTCACACAAGCGGTAGTACCGCTTACGCGGTAGTACTGCCTTACCAGCGGTAGTACCGCTTAAGGCAGTAGCAAAACTTCCTTTTGCACTTTCCAATACCTCGTGGGCTTTACCCCTTTGGCTCATATAAAGTGTTGCTGCACCCGAACACTTCGGTAAACATCCGGAACCCCTTCCGGTGAATTCCGGAACCCTTCCGGAGATCAAAACACTATTATCACATATATCAATCTTTACCTCCGGACTATTCCGGAGATCCTCGTCATGTCCGGGATCTTATCCGGGACTCCGAACAACCTTCGGTCACAAACACAATAACTCAACTATACTAATCGTCACCAAACATTAAGTGTGTAGACCCTGCGGGTTTGAGAACTATGTAGACATGACCGAGACACCTCTACGATCAATAACCAATAGCGGGACCTGGATGCCCATATTGGCTCCTACATATTCTACGAAGATCTTTATCGGTCGAACCTCTATGTCAAGGATTCAGTTAATCCCGTATGCTGTTCCCTTTGTTCTTCGGTATGTTACTTGCCCGAGATTCGATCGTCGGTATCTCTATACCTAGTTCAATCTCGTTACTGGCAAGTCTCTTTACTCGTTCCGTAATACAAGATCTCGTGGCTAACACTTTAGTCACATTGCTTGCAAGGCTCATTGTGATGTTGTATTACCGAGTGGGCCCTGAGATACCTCTCCGTCATACGGAGTAACAAATCCCAGTCTTGATCCATGCCAACCCAATAGACACCCTCGGAGATACCTGTAGAGCACCTTTATAGTCACCCAGTTACGTTGCGACGTTTGATACACACAAGGTACTCCTCCGATGTCAGGGAGTTGCATGATCTCATGGTCATAGGAACAGATACTTGACATGCAAAAAACAATAGCAATAAACTGACACGATCATATGCTACGTTCGTAGTTTGGGTCTTGTCCATCACATCATTCTCCTAATGATGTGATCCCGTTATCAAATGACATCTCATGTCTATGGCTAGGAAACCTTAACCATCTTTGATCAACGAGCTAGTTAACTAGAGGCTTACTAGGGACACAGTGTTGTCTATGTACCCACACATGTATTTGAGTTTCCAATCAATACAATTATAGCATGGATAATAAACGATTATCATGAACAAGGAAATATAATAATAACTAATTTATCATTGCCTCTAGTGCATATTTCCAACAGATCTCACCCGAGCTATGATCCTATGATGGTTCCTTCTCTTTGGGTGTCCACCGCCCGCGCCTCATGAACCGCGAGTCAACTGGATTATTCGATAGTATTCGATCTGTATTAGCTAGTGATGTTATATGATAATATTAGAGATGTATTAGTGATAATACTAGAGATGTATTCGAGATTATATTCGATAATATTCGATGATGCATAAGTGATAATATTCGAGATGTATTCGAGATAATATTCGAGATGTATTAGTGATAATATTCGAGATGTATTCGTGATAATATTCGAGATGTATTCGAGATTATATTCGATAATATTCGATGATGCATTAACTGGATTATTCGAGATGTATTAGTGATATTATTCGAGATGCATTCTAATTTGAATACTAAATTGTTTTATCTTTCTTCTGGATTAGTTAAGCTATGGATGCTAGCGGTAGAGACGACCATGATCAAGAGCATATCATGTTCGACATGATCCGAAACCCAGCGGGTGAACCTGAAGATGACGGCTCACAATATCTGAACGACGCCGGTGAGGGAATATTTGAGGAAGAACCAATAGACGAAGGGCACACAAACAATGATGGCGAAGGAAATGATCTTCAATTAACAAAGACCGGCGAGGTATATATAAGGCCTCTGGTGATCATTACATGTATTAATTGATTTGTATATATATATATTAACGAATCTTTCTTATTTTAGCCCTCCGGGTTGAGCAAATCTTCTACAAGTAGGGCAGTACGAGGCCCGGCCAAAAAGTTGCCGCCTGGCATAAAGTACAACATCGATGAGATCAAACCAAATGGCGAACCGCTTGCTCCTAAAAAGAATGCAGACAAATTTACTCGTCAGTGCGGAGTTATTGTCAGGGACGAAATCCCGATCTCCATTCCAGAATGGAATAAGCCAAAGGGACATCGAGAAGTTAGTTTTGTCGACGAAAGAGCGAAAGATCTGCTTTGGGAAACGCTCATGTCACATTTCACCCTACCAAAGCATTTAACAGATACAGAACGGGAGAAAGTCAAGAAGAGTGCTCTTCAGAAGATGGCCACACAATTCCGCAACCACAAGAAAAGATTATGGGCCTGCTACGTCGAAGCAGGAAAGCAGACTCCAGAATTCACTGGAGCACTGGAGAAGGCAAAAGATCACTAGGACTTATTTGTGGAGTTCAAGGAATCGGAAGCAGCTAAGGAACGGTCGAGGATAAACAAGATCAATGCTGAGAAGAAACAGTTTCACCATGTTCTGGGGCCAGGTGGCTACAAGACTGGCCGGCCTAAGTGGGATCAATCTGAGGAAAAGATGATTGCTGCAGGGGTCACTCCAGCAACATTGGGTTGGCCCGACAGGTGCAGGACTTTGTTTTATGCTCATGGGGGAAAGTTGGACCCAAAGACAGGGAAAGATTATGGTGCAGGCAAGTCTTAAAGAAGCCTCGGACGCTTTACTTGGTGCAATAGAAGCGGCTCGCACGGGGCGTTCCAGCCCGAGAGAGAGAACGACGAGCTTACACGCGCCCTCGGGAATCCTGAACACCCGGGACGAACACGAGGCAAAGGTCTTGTTCCGTGGGTTGAGGGGTTTGCGTACTAGAACGTCAGTTACAGAAGCCGTGCGAGAAAGAAGAAGCAGGAGGAAGACAAGAAGAAGCAGGATGCAGACCGGCTGTCTGAGATGGAATCAAAGCACGCGGAGTTGGAACACGCTTTCATGCGGCACCAGGAGCAGATCGACACACTTAGCCTGGAAAGGGCGTCTCAGCGGCAGCAGCAAGCAGATCCAGCATTGGATAGCACCGTCCCATCTAGGCCGAAAAGCAGCGTGGGTTCCACGGGGGTCCCGGCCGATGATGCACTGCTGGCTCGCTACCCCGTGGATGATATCGAAGAGACGACAAGTTCTGAGCTACACATGAAAGTGAAGAACATATCCATGAAGATGGCGGACGGCTATGCTTTACCAAATCCCCCTGAAGCAACCTTCCACGGCAATCCGATTCCACCTGGCGATGCTCGTGTCGGGGTGGATGAAGTTCTGTCGGCATATGACTCACTACAGCTTGACTTTCCTGGAGGTCAAGGGGAGCAAATACTGGGAGAAGCCAAACGTGGTATCATTGTATGGAGGAAGGATTGCATCGTCTTTCCAAACTCGACGCCAAGGGCACCGACTCCTCCTCCAAGTCCGCCGCGTCAGCCGACTCCTCCTCCAAGTCCGCCGCGTCAGCCGACTCCTCCTCCAAGTCCGCCGCGTTAGCCGACTCCTCCTCCAAGTCCGCCGCGTCAGCCGACTCCTCCTCCAAGTCCGCCGCGTCAGCCGACTCCTCCTCCAAATCCGCCGCGTCAGCCGACTCCAGCCCACCCCGAGACGGAGCCCAGCGCGAGTTCGCAATATCGAACTCTGCAGCGTCAGCGGACTCCCAAGCGGAAGAGAGCACCAAACAAGAAACCCGAGCCTCCTGCCAAAAAGAAGTTAGCTTACGAGATGACTGAGGAGGAAAACAAACGGGTCATGGATGCCCAAGTGAAGGCCCATTTTGCACCGAAACCGCCCCCGCCGCCGAAGGAGAAAATACCTGAGAAAGTCATACAACACTTTGTGGATCTTGCTAAAACGGCTGTGGAGAAAAGTGATTCAGACTATGAGCGCTCTATTAAGAAGTCATATCATGCACAAAAAGATAAGGAGTCGAGCCTTACAACAGGTAGTAATAAAAGCGGTAAAACTGTTCCCCAGCTGGGAGAACAGGCAGTGCAATCGATCCCCCCGCTCAAGGTGAGTACCACCGATAAGCCGGTAATAACCGACGCTGCTAGACAGATGTCTAGAGAGGCCGGTGTCACTGTTGAACAACTCCTAGGCATCGAGGATCTTCCCACGAATATTGATGAGAAGGATCTAGCATGGAAATACGTCCCCGGGAACCCTCTGGTCAGGCCTGAGAAGGTCGAGCTTCTACCAACGCAGATGCGCAGATTGCATGACTGGTACCTGAGAGAAGTAAAGGCCGGGTGAGAGAGCCTCATGGTGAAAGTCAAGCCAGAGCATTACTTCCATGGAAACGATGTGTGGATTGACTTGCCAGAACTTTTTCAGTTATACAATCAAGACGCATTGGACAAATCTCTCATCAGTTGCTATTGTCTGTAAGTGATTTCTTTCTGTAATTTATGTCTCTAGCTCAGCTCGTTCATTGCCTATAATTATCCTCACTATATTCTTTTGTGTGGTATTATGCAGAATGAAGATTTCTGAAATGAAAAGAGATGGAGTCTATGGCATTGGGTTCATTGACCCAAATGCCATTTATGAAAAAGTGTTAAAAGAAGAACCCAAAGACACAGAGGCCAACTTGCTAATGTTTTTGAAGGAACTAAATGCCAAACCAGAGATAGTATTTCCTTACAACTTCAAGTGAGTGTTACTGTCTTGTACTACAAATTCTATTTTGCTTACTCGATGTTAAGTGTAGTTGATGAGTTATGCATGCCCGCTTATACAAACGTGTGCGCAGTTTCCACTGGATCCTGCTAATCATTAGAGTTGACGAGGGAAAAGTTGAAGTACTGGACTCACTAACTAGAGACCCTAAAGAATACTACAACCTGAAGTTGATGCTCGACAGGTAATTTCAATCATTATCGCACTATGTCGGCCTCTTTAGTTCATTTCCTGATATCAAGTAATTAATAACTCCTTTATTCATTTTCTTTGCCGGGCAGGGTTTGGAAAAAGTTCATCAAAGAGGTTGTCGGTCCATGGAAACCAAGCCTGAAATGGTGGCGACCAAGGGTAATTAAGTAGTACTAGCTAGCTAGCTACGTCCGCGCATCTCTTTAATTCTAGTTTCAATACCATTATCATGCTTGATTATTATCTGATTGAATTCTGTTCTCATAAAGTGCTTGAGGCAGGCACCGGGGAATAATTTATGTGCATACTACGTTTGCGAGAACATTCGCATTATTATCAACGAAAGGAGCAGAGATGCAAGAAATCTTTGGGTACGTAAACACTATTCACAATTCTTTTTATCATTATCTAATATATATACACACAACTAATATATTCATATTGATCTCCTTCTTTAAAGATGCAAGAGATGCGGGATCAGGTCCTACCAACGGACCGCATACGAGCACTTCAAGAGGAAATGGCGGGATTTTTGCTTCAGAAGGTCATATCTCCCGACGGAGAATACCATTTCACCTAATGCCTGCATGTAATTATCTGCAAGTTGTAGGAGAAACTGTATATACCAAATTGTATATACCAAATTGTATATACCAAATTGTATATATATATATATGTGTATGCATGGTCGCACGAGAAATTCTATGATATATGATTGGTTCTACGAGAAATTCTATTATATATGCATAACGTGTACAGTATGTAGTAGCGTAAAATATGTTTGAAATGAAAAAGAATTAAATGGAAAACACAAAATGAAAAGGAAAAATAAACAATAAACCCTAAACCCCTAAACCTTTAGTCCCGGTTGGTGTCACCAACCGGGACTAAAGGTCCGCAGCCCCCGCGGCCACGTGGCAGGGATTTAGTCCCGGTTGGTGTCACCAACCGGGACTAAAGGTCCCCAACCCCCTGCGCGCGCTGCCGGCCACGTGGCAGGGATTTAGTCCCGGGTCGTGGCCAACCGGGACTAAAGGGTGGGGGCCTTTAGTCCCGATTTATTAGTCCCGGTTGGTGAACCAGGACTAAAGGCCGTTTCTCCACTAGTGAGATGCAATAATATTTTTATTATTATATTTCCGTATTCATGATTAAAGAGTTTATATTCTATGCTACAACTGCTATGATCCTGGAATATGCGATTCAGTGGAAAACTCATATGCACGTGTGGAATAATAAACGGTTAAACAAAAGGTTCCTAGTCTTGCCTCTAGGACTAGATCAAGTGTTGTTGGTGATATCGTTTTCCGGATCTTAGGATATTGTTAAGTGTAACGATAGTCCAAAAACAACATTGAGATTATGACGTTGGAAGAACGGTCATATTGAATCGACCCAAACTTCTCAGTTGTGAATTGAATTAATATCGTCTGTATTCAATTATAATAACACGGAGTGTTAACATGTGATCTTGCTCTTTAGACCATGAGAGTATCATGGTCACTTCTTACCGTACGGTGGGCTTTGAGGTTGCTCAAACGTCACCTGTAACACGGTGATCATAACGGCAACTTACAGGTTCATCAGAAAGTTTGACAAGTGGCCGGATAGCTCGAGAGTGGGATTTGCTCGTCTGACGATGGAGAGATATTCTTAGGGCCCTCTAGCTGTGACGGCATCCATCATCGTCTGGCCAGACACCGGTGACTTCGTCACGAGGATGCCGGAACACGATAACGAGAAAGAAGAACAAAACCGGTAACGAGGATATCGGTATAGTGAGCATGCGATGACTCAGGAGGATACCGATGCATCCCGGGTTTTGTGAAGTATTGTGAAGCGAAGGGAACATCACATGATAACCAAAGGTTCACTCGAATATCATTCGTGTGCTCATATGGACCGATATGGACGTCCACGGTTCCGCTGTCGGTCATTGAACAAAGGGGTTTCGTTCATGTCTATGGGTTACCGAATCTATAGGGTCACAATCTTAAGGCAATCACGATCTGCTGAGTGTTAGTAGGACAGGAGTGATGAGAATATATTTGTGGAATTGTTTCATTAATATTCGGAATAGTTCCGAGGGGTTCCGGAAGCTTTTCGGGGTCACCGGAAGGGTTTCGGTGAATATCTTGTAATACCGGGTATTACCGATAAATATATATAGGTGAAAAATGTTTCCAGGAATGTTAAATTATATATAAAATGGTCTGAAAGTATTTAGGACAATTTTATATTTAATTTAATATCAACAGGCCTAAAAAGGCCAAGCGGTGGAAGGCAACTTGGGCCACCAAGGCCCAAGTGGGGAGGCGCCTCACTTCCCTAAGGAAGGAGGCCGAATTGGGGCCGGGGAGGAGTCAGACTCCTCCTCCCCTGGCTGGCGCACCAAGGAGGACTCCTTCCTCCTTTTTGGCAGCCCTCTCACCCTTCTAACCTATATATACTTGAGGATTGGTTCTCTTTTGGACACACAAGTTTGGAGCCTCCTCTTGTCCCTCTAGTTCTAGTTCTAGTTCTAGTTGGTCCTAGTTGACTAATTAGAGCTAGCCCTATTCTCTAATCCTCATAATTAGAAGCCCAGTGTGGTTCTAATCTCCTCCCTCTAATTCTCCGGTGACGATTAGCTCTGGACGGCGAAGCGCTGCCGGATCATGAAGGCTGCACGCTTGCAACCAAGTAGAGAGGCCGTGCTTTCGGTCTTCGGTTCGAGGGGTTGTTCGAGAGATCGTCATCGACGGTTCGTGGGACTCCAAGTACAATCTACACCGGCATGTTCTTCTTCCGCTGCAACTCGGTGATGGTAACGATCGTGATCACAACCCGTTATGCATCTTCATATTGATCCTGGTTGTGCGTAGGTACGAAAACTTTTGTTTTCTACTACGTTTCCCAACAGCTACATGGTCTGTAAGGTGCATCTTCAGCTCTGTAACTGACAGCTTAGTGTGCTTAATTGTTGACATACCACTTCTTCCTCCCAAATTAATGCAATCCTCACCATTATGCTAAAATTCCCCTCTGTAGTGAAATCTGATAGAGATGTAATCCAATGGATCCATGGCTTAATCCTGAAGGAAACAAAGCAAAGTAGCAGCCCTAAGTCAGTGATTCTTCCATTGCATTCTTTAAAAAAAATGTATTTCTATTCAAATCATATAAACCCTAACTTGGACTAGGCAAATGTACACATATTTCAAACGTTTGAACTACAAAAGCCCCAAAAACCGACGACATGTTAAGGTACTTCAATTTTCTCAGACGATCAACAAAACCTAGCCCCAAATCAAAGCCCCACAAAACCCCCAAATAAATAGCAGCCACGGGGAGCATCTCAATGCATCAAAACAAGAGATTTTCTACAGAGGGGGATGAAGCACACTGATCTGATCGGCGCCGCCGGTGAGATCCTTCAGGGAATGCTGGTGCTCCTCACCCTCGCCGCGGTGGTCGCCCAAATCACCGCCATGGTCACTAGTGGAGAGGGAGCGGGAGGGAAGAAGGCAAAAAGGTGGCACACCGATGGAACCGAGATGGTTTGGTCACAACTAGGCCGAGTCCACCAGGTCCAAGCACACGTGGCGTCGGCTCCTGTTGAATTCCCCAACTACCACTGCCACGTCCCCAAAACCACCGTCCCAAACCACCAAACCAGGCGCTAGGGGGTGTTTTGCCCGGTTTAAGCAGGTTCAGGGGATTAAGTAGGCCAAAATCGAGTCTAGGGGGCGATGTGGTCTAAATGTGAGAGTTGAGGGGGGTATATACATTTAACTCGTCGGAGAACTATTTCCCTCTTCTGTCACATGATTTGAGGGGTTAAAACTAGAAGAGAAAAAATTGATATGTGGGCTTCATTGTAAGGTTCATGGGGTAATTAAGGATTGGAGGATTTCTAGTTTGTTATAACGAGTATTTTTTTTAAATCACCTCATTTGAGGCTAGGTTATCGCATTACCACCACCCTTGCTAAAATTCATAAGAAACTGACACTTTTTGGAGCAGACGCGTAACATGTAGCACTGATTCGATGTTTTGGTAGAATGAAACCAGTTGGCTAACAAAACTAATTGCAATTAAATCCAGACTTCTCCCTGCAACTATAATATCACTCTGTCGATAAAACTAGATACAAGGTGTGTTCTCATTGTTGGAATGGAGGCTCAGTAACATGAGCAGAATATCATGTCTTCAACATAATAGATCAAAGAATCAGCCTATGTTTTTATTTTCCATTTCATAGCCTTCTCGTTTCATTTTCATCCTGTGAAATCTGGAAAGATAGATTTCTTAAGGCTGTTGGGACATGTTATGGGAGGGTCCCTTCCAATTATCCACAGTATATGTGGCATGGTCTATTATACTTTGTTACTGGCAGTAATGTCAGTTGTTGCTCTCCCTACTATTATTCCATATTTAAGAGCTGCATCTTTGATGCATTACGTTGTTGGTCTGGTATGTTGTCTCAGTAGAAGTGGACCTGACTGCTATTTTTTGGCATAATAACCTGACTGCTTCAGTCCTTTGTTATCAAATGAAGTCATGATATATTGTTAGCAACTTAGGACAAGCATTATTTGCTCATGTTTCTAGTTTTGAGACATGTTGCTCATGAATATGCGTATTATTGTTTTTTATTTTATTTTGCCAAGAAATGCTTCACTTATATTCTATATCTAAATAACTAGCCCCCACTAATTATTTCTCTCAACATGCAAACATGCCACCTCATCATTCAACATGCATAGAAAAAGGTCCACCACTACATGCAACCTTGCATAAGAAAAAGCCACCTCAACATGCAAACATGCAAAGGAATTTCCATTCTAGTATGATATTTATATTATACAATAATCAAACACCATAAATCATATTTATTTATATTATTACTCAAAATATTCAAGTTCAATACAATCAATTCTCATTGAAATATAATGCAAAACATTCCCGCAACAACGTGCGGGGTGTCATCTAGTATGTTATAACGTTGGGCACTGAAACCATTTATTCCCCCTCCACTCTTTAATCAATTTTTATGTGTCTACTACAATACCCTTGACAAGGCCGATTCGAAATCTTGTGCCTCTCTGGATCATACCTGGTGATAGATGATGGAGTTTCGCTCACACAAAATGGAGGACTATGCATAGCACTGTGTCGCGCTGACCACAGGTTTATCGGAGGAAGTGTTGGCGGAGTGCTAACAGCAGCTGGAACTGTTCAGGTGATCGATCACATTTGTGTTA
This sequence comes from Elymus sibiricus, assembly GCA_039707655.1. Lineage (NCBI taxonomy): Eukaryota > Viridiplantae > Streptophyta > Magnoliopsida > Poales > Poaceae > Elymus > Elymus sibiricus. The sequence continues at coordinate 38,675,851 of CM077668.1, read as the reverse complement.
TCTCACATTTTACTAAAATATCAGCATGCCATCAATTTGGATAGTCATAAAATGATCTGCTGCACGCTTTTGCTGCAGGTGATTGTGGGGAGCTTCATGTACGCGAGATCGAAGAACAGCAGGAAAGGCAAGGCCAGGCAGGAGGCTGCTGCGGGGGAGGAACAACTGACCGGCGACACCAATGGTGGAGATGGAGGCGAAGGTGGCAAGGAGGAGGAGGAAGAGAGCACATCGCTGCTGATGTCGATGCCCCGTGGGGAGGATCTGCCATCAGACACGGGGGCCAGGAGGCCCGTGTGCATGGGGTGTCTAGAAGGTTTACCCTAGACCCCGTGTGCACGGGTTAGGCAGCCAATTGGCACATCCAAAGAGGGTTTTAGGCATTTTGGGTAGTAGATGAACTTGGGAGGGCTGGTGTATAGATTTGCATGTTCCCACACTTTTCATCCAAGCATCTCGACCCCTCTTAATAGTGCGGTTGTCCTATGACTCAAACAATCCAAAACAAAACCTCGAGTCATCGAAAAATCTTGCATTTTCCCTTTTTGAAGTGGGGGGTCAACCATCTCCTTTAATATAACCTCCGAGGGACAAATAACTTGAGATAAACTTTAGCAACCATCATTAGTCCCACTAACCATATTTTCATCACACCAAAACACCATTTAGGGATAAATGCACTTTCGGATTCAATACAAATAAGGACCGCTGAATCAAGCAGTAGATGCCCAGTCGCGGCAACATGAAGATGGGCTACTTCTGGCAATATCCACTGCTACATCAGCTAGGATGGATAATCAACAATGCGGGTACACTGGCAACCCGCACGCTACCAAATTACTAGCTAAACTGACCGTGCTACTGATGACCCACAAGTATAGGGGATCAATCGTAGTCCTTTCGATAAGTAAGAGTGTTGAACCCAACGAGGAGCAGAAGGAATCGATAAGCGGTTTTCAGCAAGGTATTCTCTGCAAGTGCTGGAAGATAATTTTGATTGGTAATTTGATAGCAAGATAATTGATAGCAAGTAACAAGTAACAAAAGTAACAAGGTGCAGCAAGGTGGCCCAATCCTTAATGTTGCTAAGGACAAGCCGGTGGAACTTGTTATAGTGATTAAAGCGCTCTCAAGGACACACGGGAATTTCGTCTAATTACTTTCACCATGATTCATCGACTTAAGTTCATTGCTTTGATGAGTTGTTATGTGGGTGGACCGGAGCTAAGGTGTTGTTCTTACTTGAACAAACACCTACTTATGATTATACCCTCCATGCAAACATCCGCAAATACAAGAGGAGTAATTAAGATAAATCTAACCATAGCATGAAACATATGGATCCAAAACAGCCCCTTACGGAACAATTCATAAACTGGGGTTTAGGCTTCAGTTACTCCCGCAACCCATCATCTACAAACTAATTCCACAATGCCTTCCCCTAGGCTCAAACATGGTGAAGTGTCATGTAGTCGATGTTCACACGACACCACTAGAGGAAGAACAACATAACATATCATCAAAACATTGAACGGTGATCAACTTCACATGATTACTAATAACTAGACTTCTCCCATGTCCTCAAGAACAAATAGAACTACTCACAAAGCATACTTGTGTTCATGATCAGAGGATATAAATATGTGTTTAACAATCTGAACATATAGATCTTCCACCAAGTAAACAAACTAGCATCAACTACGAGATGTAATCAACACTACTAGTATCCCCATGTACCAATCTGAGGTTGGATACGAAGATTGAGCACAAGAGATGAACTAGGGTTTGGAGATGAGATGGTGATGGTGAAGATGTTGATGAAGATGAGGCCTCCCACGATGAGAGGGGTGTTGGTGATGATGATTGCTTCGATTTCCCCCTCCCGGAGGGAAGTATCCCCGGCAGAATCGCTCCGCCGGAGAGCAAAAGTGCTCCTTCCCTGGTTCCGCCTCAAGATGGAGGCGGCTCATCCCGAAAGTCTTCTCTTGATTTTTTCTAGGGTAAATGGCTTCATATAGGAGAAGATCACCAGCAATGGGCCTCTGTGGGCCCCACAAGCCACCCTGGCATGCCCTGGGGGTAGGGCGCGCCCCCTGGCTTGTGGGCCCGCCGTGGGTCTTCTCCAGTACTTCTTTCTTCCAATATTTTTTATATATTCCAAAATAAATCTCCGTAAATTTTCACATCATTTTGAGCTCCGGAGAATTGCTATCTCTGTTGTAGCTTTTTCAGGTCAGAATTCCAGCTGCCGGCAATCTCCCTCTTTTGATGTATCTTGCATTTTAAGAGAGAAAAGGCATTAGAATTGCATCATAATATGGAATATAGCTTCAAAACAATACAAATAACAGTAGAAAAACATGATGCAAAATGGATGTATTAACTCCCCCAAGCTTAGACTCCGCTTGTCCTCAAGCGAATGCCGAACTCAATAAACATGACCACAAGTTTAGAGAGAGAGGTGTCGATAGAAGAAAATACGGACATAGCAGCATCATGCTTATAAACATCATTATAACAGCAATTAGCATCCATAAAACTTTTCGTGATCAAGTAATGATCTATCCACAATTCAAGGTATAAACAATAAACTCTCTTGAAAACTAACAAACTATGTTTTCAGTCATTCAAGCAATTACATTTCATCATACTTTTCGGAAGAGTCTATGTAAGAGCTTTTGATTGGGCAAACTTCACATGCTCGACTATCATATAATCTTCTAATGATTGCTGGTACTCAAAGCATATTTTTAGAGCAAACCATTTCCATTGAACAGAACGGAAGATGGGGGTTTAATAGGCCATCTCCCAACTTACTTACCACAGGGATAATTGTCAACAATAATAATTCATGATCATATATATTCAACTGGATATATGTGCCTGGATCTTTCCCCACCACATGTTTCTTGCCAAGTGGAGAATAATTGAGGTTGGAATATAAGATGTTTTGACTCTTGCATAAAAGGAAAACTTAAATAATAAAAGATAGGCCCTTCCCAGAGGGAAGCAGAGGTTGTCATGCGCTTTTTGATTTTGGGATGTGCAAGCTCTTAATGCAAAGGAACATCACTTTATATTGCCCCTTACGATAGTGACCTTTATTGAGCAGTCTGTCGCTTTTATTACTTCACCATCATAAGATCATACAAAGCTTATTTCCCTTCCAATAACAGACTATACATATTTAAGAGCAATTTTTATTGCTTGCACCGATGACAACTTACTTGAAGGATCTTGTTCAATCCATAGGTAGATATGGTGGACTCTCATGACAAGAAACTGGGTTTAAGGGTATTTGGATGCACAAGTAGTATCTCTACTTAGTACGGAAGTTTTGGCTAGCAAAAGATTATAAGCAAGCACAACATGTTGGAGGATCCATGACAATATAACTTCTATGCAAATATACATAAACATAACTCATTACGTTGTCTTCCTTGTCCAATATCAACTATTTGATCAAGTTTGGAATATTAATGAGGGTTCACAATCACAAAAGGTGTCCAAGACAGTATATTTGCATGTGAAATCTCTCTTCTTTATTTATTCTTTCATGAATTGTTTGAATGACCAATGCTATGTTTGTTTAACTTTCAATAAATTTTACCATCTACACCCCTCTGATAACCCACAAGTATAGGGGATCAATTGTAGCTTTTTCTATAAATAAGAGTGTCGAACCCAACGAGGAGCTAAAGGTAGAATTAATATTCCCTTCAAGTTCTATTGACCACCGATACAACTCTACGCACGCTTAACGTTCGCTTTACCTAGAACAAGTATAAAACTATTTTGTAGGTGATAGGATAGGTTTGCAAGAATAAAACTAGAAGTACTTTGTGAGATAATAAAACTATGAGTAAATTGCAAGATAATAAAAGTTAGTTGTTTAGTAGAAAGTTTTTGTAACAAAAGAGAATGATTTGTCCATAGGCAATCGATAACTAGACCGGTAATCATTATTGTAATTTTATATGAGGGAGAGGCATGAGCTAACTTACTTTCCGTACTTGGATCATATGGACTTATGATTGGAACTCTTGCAAGCATCAGCAACTACCAAAGATCATTAAGGTAAAACCCAACCATAGCATTAAGTATCAAGTCCTCTTTACTCCCATACGCAACAACCCCCTTACTCGGGTATGTGTTTCAGTCACTCACGCCACCCACTATAAGAGAATTATGAACGCATTGCAAACCCTATAGCGGGAATCCCTCACGCTTGCACGACACGCGGGGCACCATAGGACAGCACCAAAATAAAACATACAACTCAAACCAATCACGATCATCAATCAACCCATAGGACAAAACAAAACTACTCAAACATCATAGGATGGCCACAAATCATTGGATAATAATATGTAGCATTAAGCACCATGTTTCAGTAGAGATTACAGCAGGGAGAAGAGGTGTTACACCACTGCATAGAGGGGGAGAGAGTTGGTGTTGACGGCGGCGAAGTTGTTGGTGTAGATCACCATCACGATGCTTGCCCCGGCGGCGTTCCAGCGCCACCGGGAGAGAGAGGGAGAGCCCCCCTCCTTCTTCTTCTTGCTTGGACTCCCCCCTAGATGGGAGGAGGTTTTCCCCTCTGGTCCTTGGCCTCCATGGCACCCGGAGGGGAGGAGCCCCTCCGAGATTGGATCTCTCTCCCTGTTCTCTTCTGTTTTGCGTTCCTCGTTTCTAGCCCTTCACCGTTTCTTAAATTCCCGGAGATCCGTAACTCCGATTGCGCTGAAATTTAACACGATTTTTTTTTCCGGATATTAGCTTACTTGCACCCGAAGAAGAGCACCAACCGACCTACGAGGGCCTCATGAGGCACCACGGCGCGTCGGACCCCCCTGGCGCGCCCTGGTGCCTCGTGGGGCCCATGAGCACCGCCTTGTGTTGATTCTTCTTCCAGAAATTCACATATATTCCAAAATAAATCTGCGTAAATTTTTATCGCGTTTGGACTTTGTTTGATATGGATTTTCTATGAAACAAAAAACAAGCAGAAAACAGGAACTGGCACTGGGCACTGGATCAATATGTTAGTCCCAAAAATAATATAAAATGTTGCCAAAAATTTGTGAAAGTTGTAGAATATTGGCATGAAACAATCAAAAATTACAGATACGACAGAGACATATCAGCATCCCCAAGCTTAATTCCTGCTCGTCCTCGAGTAGGTAAATGATAAAAAAAAGATAATTTTTGATGTGGAATGCTACCTAACATAATCTTGATCATATAATCCAGTCATGGCATGAATATTAAGACATGAGTGATTCAAAGCAATAGTCTATAATTTGATATAAAGACATCAATACTCAGGCATCCCAACAAACAATCATGCTTTTCAGAATAAAAAATGCTAAAGAACGCTATCCCTACAAAATCATATAGCCTTGTGATGCTCCATCTTCTTAACACAAAATATAAATCATGTGCTACCCCGATGTCAGCCAAGCAATTGGTTCATACTTTTTAATGCGCTTCAGCTTTTTCAACCCCCACGCAATACATGAGCGCAAGCCATGGATATAGCACTATGGGTGGAATAGAATGCGGTGGTAGAGATTAATATTGAGAAGACAAAAAAGGAAGAAAGTCTGACATCGACGCGGCTAATCAACAGGCTATGGAGATGCCCATCAATTGATGTCAATGCGAGGAGTAGGGATTGCCATGCAAAAAATGCACTAAGAGCTATAAGTGTATGAAAGCTCAAACTGAAAACTAAGTGGGTGTGCATCCAACTTGCTTGCTCGAAGACCTCGGGCATTTGAGGAAGCCCATCATCGGAATATACAAGCCAAGTTCTATAATGAAAAATTTCCACTAGTATATGAAAGTGACAACATAGGAGACTCTCTATATGAAAAACATGGTGCTACTTTGAAGCACAAGTGTGGAAAGGATAGTAACATTGCCCCTTCTCTCTTTTTCTCTCATCTTCATTTTTTTTTGTTTTCTCTTTTTTTTCTTTTTTTTCTTTTTTTGGGCTCTTTTTGGCCTCTTTTTTTTCTCTTTTTTTTAAAATTTTGTCCGAAGTCTCATCCCGACTTGTGGGGGAATCATAGTCTCCATCGTCCTTTCCTCACTGGGGCAATGCTCTAATAATGAATAATGATGATCATCACACTTCTATTTACTTACAACTCAAAAAATTATAACTCGATACTAGAAAGTATGACTCTATATGAATGCCTCTCGCAGTGTACCAGGATGTGCAATGATCGAGCGTAGCAAAGATATCGAAAAACGGACAAGCCATGAAAATATCATGCTAGCTATCTTACGATCATGCAAAGCAATATGACAATGAATGCTCAAGTCATGTATATGATGATGATGGAAGTTGCATGGCAATATATCTCGGAATGGCTATGGAAATGCCATAATAGGTAGGTATGGTGGCTGTTTTGAGGAAGATATAAGGAGGCTTATGTGTGATAGAGCGTATCATATCACGGGGTTTGGATGCACCGACGAAGTTTGCACCGACTCTCGAGGTGAGAAAGGGCAATGCACGGTACCGAAGAGGCTAGCAAATTGCGGAAAGGTGAGAGTGCGTATAATCCATGGACTCACATTAGTCATAAAGAACTCACATACTTATTACGAAAGTTTATTGGCCCTCGAAGCAAAGTACTACTACGCATGCGCCTAGGGGGGAGGTTGGTAGGAGTTAACCATCGCGTGCCCCCGACCTCCACGCAAAGGAAGACAATCAATAATAAATCATGCTCCAACTTCTTAGTATAACGAGAGACTATACGTGCATGCTTCGGGAATCACAAACCTTAACACCAATATTCCTACTAAACCACAATCATTTACTAGTACCTCCCACATATTACCATCTCTATATCGCAAAACTATTGCAAGGAATCAAACATATCATATTCAGTGTTCTACAAGTTTTATGTAGGATTTTATGACTAACCATGTGAATGACCAGTTCCTGTTGACTCTCTAAATAGATATAAGTGAAGCAAGAGAGTTTAATTCTTTCTACAAAATACCATGCTCTAACAAATATAAGTGAAACAAAAGAGCATTCTACAAATAACGGTTTTCTATATGAAGAGAAATAGGCATCCAAACTTCAAATGATATAAGTGAAGCACATGAAGCATTCTATAAAGCCATACTCAAAAGATATAAGTGAAGTGCAAAAAGCATTCTATAAATCAAACAAGTACTATCTCATACCAGCATGGTGCATAAAAGAAAAGGGAAAAATAAACACAAAAGTCGCTCCAAGAATTTACGCATATCATGTGAACAAAACAAAAACTGAGACATACCGATAATTGTCGAATAAAGATGGGATGCCTTCCGGGGGCATCCCCAAGCTTAGACGCTTGAGTCTCCTTGAATATTTACTTGGGGTGCCTTGGGCATCCCCAAGCTTGAGCTCTTGCCTCTCCTCATTCTTCTCATATCAATACCTCCTCAATCTTTGAACACTTCATCCACACAAAACTTAACAAAACCTTCGTGAGATCCGTTAGTATAATAAAGCAAATCACTACTTTAAGTACTGTTGAAAACCCATTCATATTTTATTTTTGCATTATACCTACTGTTTTCTAACTTCTCCATGGCTTATACCTTCCGATACAATCCATAGTTTCATCAAAACAAGCAAAACAATGCATAAAAAAACAGAATCTGTCAAAAACAGAACAGTCTGTAGTAATCTGAACATTGACCATACTTCTGTAACTCCAAAAATTCTGAAAATTAGGAAAAAATAAAAACTTTGCATATAAGTACTGTGTAAAAATTTCAGAATTTTTGCATGTTCCAGTAAAAAATGTAAATTCACGCACTACAGCAAAAGTTTATGTTTTTGCACTGCACATACCAAACAAGCAATTTAAACATCCTAACGGTAAATCTTGGCACATTATTTTTATAATACAATGGATTTGTACAAGGGGATAATTATTTTTGTTGAAAAGTTTTTGTAATTCAAGAATCACAAAGTTTCCATGGGCATGAACAAAGCTCAAGGAGCTCCCCCACTTCAACGGTGCTCGTCTTTCTTACTTTCACTTTCCTTTTTGAAAAGTTTTATGTTCCCCTCTATATTTTTTTGTTTTTAAACTTTTTAAAAGCACACAACAGAATAAAATGACTCCTAAAACTTCCAGGTTGTCTCCCTGGCAGCACTTTCTTTAAAGCCATTAAGCTAGGCATAAAGTGCTTAAGTAATTGATCCACCCGGATCCCAAGGTATATCAAAGCCAATTTTAATTAACAATGATTTGTATTTTAGTAGTGAGCACAAAGCAACATATATCATGCAATGACGAAGTCTAACTCTCTTCCTATGCATCGGCATGTCATAAAAGAACAATTCATGCGCATCAAGTAAAGGCTAATACATAGCATAAACAGTTTCTTGCAATTTTATCGCATTGGAAACATAGAGAGGTGGAGTTGTAGTTCCTCTCTCATAATAATTGCAAGTAGGAGCAGCAAGCACATGGATATTATATTCATCAAAATCATCACGTGCAATAGTAAAACGCAACCCATCAATATAATCCTTAATAAGGGCAAACTTCTCCGATATAGTGTAGTTGGGAGAATTCAAAAAGATAATAGGACTATCATGTGTGGATGCAATAGCAACAATTTCATTCTTAAAATAAGGAACTATAGCAAGTTCATCTCCATAAGCATCATTCAAATTGGCATCATGGCCACAAGCACAGCAAGCATCAATTTCATCAAAAAGGGATATTTCAATCGAATCAACGGGATCATAGCAATTATCGTAGCATTCATCCTTCGGTAAACACGAAGGGAAATTAAACAATGTATGAGTTGAAGGGTTACTCTCATTAGAAGGTGGCCACGGGTAGCTAATCCGCTCTTCCTCCGTTTGTTCTTCGCTCTCCTCCTCATCTTTTTCATCTAATGAGCTCACAATTTCAGCAATTTCTTCTTCCATAGTTTCCTGCAAAATATTAGTCTCTTCTCGGACTGCGGAGGAGTCCTCAATATATCCTTTAACATAAGCAATAGAAGCATAGTTTTCATAGCAATATTTAAGTATGGCAAAATTTTCAGATTTGTAAAGAGTAGCATCACACTTTTCAATCAAAGAAGCAATTTCATAAGCACCCTTAAAAGCAACAAATTCTTCAATTTGTTCAATATCATAGTAACTATAAACACTTCTGGCATAAGAAGAAAAGATTCCATTATCCTTAAACTCACATTGGTACTGAAGGTGTTTTTTAGGGTCTTCAGAACAACAAGTAAAATCATGTATTTCACATAAATTCCAAGCATAGCAATTCTAAGTATTAATATGATGCCACAAAAGTTTCCCTTTTTGAGATAAGCGGTGTCGCACAAAATAAGCATGCTCATTTAATGATTTTCCCTCAACTAAGTGATACGTCTCCAATGTATCTATAATTTATGAAGTATTCATGCCATGTTTATTATAGTTTTGTATGATTTTGGTGCACTTTTATATGGCTTTTATATGATTTTCATGGACTAACATATTGACCTAGTGCCTAGTGCCAGTTGCTGTTTTCTGCCTTGTTTTTGTCTTACAGAAAATCAATACCAAACGAAGTCCAAATGCCACGAAACTTTTTGGAGATTTTTTATTGGCCAAGATAAACACTAGAAGCTTTGGGAGGAGGCCAGAAGACCCACAGGGGCTCCACGAGCCACCAGGGCGCGCCACCCCCCCAGGCGCGCACTACTAGGAAAACGGCTATAGCTAATATGGACATTAATGGCGCACCATGTATGTGGTGCGCCACTGCTATATAGCAGTGGCGCACCAGATATGGGTGCGCCATTAATGTCCAGATTACTAATGGCGCACCTGGTGTGTGGTGCGCCACTGCTAAGTTTGTCCTGTGCACACCCCCGTCCCCAGACTTACCAGTGGCGCACCGGGGTGTGGTGCGCCATTACTAGTTTAACTAGTAATGGCGCACCACACCCCGGTGCGCCACTACTAAATTTTTGTTTTCAATTTTTTTTTCAAAACTAGTAATGGCGCACCACTCCCCGGTGCGCCATTACTAATTTTTTTTTCAAAACTAGTAATGGCGCACCGGTGTGTGGTGCGCCATTACTAGTTTTAACTAGTAATGGCGCACCACTCCCCGGTGTGCCACTACTAACTAGTATTTATGGCGCACCAGGCAGAGGTGCGCCATTGTTATATGTATGTATGGCGCACCCCTCCCAGGTGCGCCATTGTTACCACCACCCCAGATCCGCGCCCCCCACCCCTCTCACTCTCACTCCTCTCCTCCACCACCCCAGATCCGCGCCCCCCACCCCTCTGCCTCCACCACCCCTCTGCCTCCGCCACCCGCCGCTCCCGCCCCGGCGCCGCCGAAGCCGTCCCCACCCACTAGGTCCGCGTCCCCAGCCACACACCCTAACCCTAGCTGCCACCCTGCCGCCGCCGTCGCCGTCGCCGTCCCCGTCCCCGTCTCCGCGACCCCGCCGTCGCCCTCATCCTCGCGCCGCCCCTCCGCTGCACCCACGAGATCAGCGCCATCCCGTGCCCGACCTCACCTCCCTCCGGCAAGCCCCGTCGGCCATGGCCGGCGCGCAGCACAGCCCCGACCTCGCCTCCCTCCGCTACTTCATCCCCTCTGGCCAGATCCGCCGTTTCAGGCCCCCATCACTCACCCACGACCCCTACCCCGTGCCTAGGGTTTCGGGTGGACGTCGCCTCAGACCCCTCCCACCGCTGCAGCAGCTGAGCCATCCCCTCCCTCCCCTGTGATGGAAGAGTGGCCGGCCCGCACCCCGCCCGTCGGCGACGCGGCCTTCCCCGGATCGAGCGGCCAACGCCATCATCTCGGGGGGCGCCGCCCTCGCCTCCACCACGAGGCGCTCGAGGAGGTCCAGGACGTCGACTCTCGCCGGAGCCTCACGCTCCTGCCCACCCCCGTCGAGACCATCGAGCCCACGCCCAAGTTCATCAAGAAAGGTCGTTTTGCCGCCCACAGTGCCTGTACTGCTACCTTTTTGTGTCGTTGCTAGAATATCGCTTAAACTCTGCATTTGCTCATCGATTTGTTTAACTTTTATAGGTGCGGGATGATGATTTGCATGACTGGCTTAGTTTAGCAATTTACTTCATGTGTAATGCCTTGTAGCTAGTTTTTTGAACACTTCTTGATGATCAAATCTGAATATATGCAATTGTAGTGGATATTACCATTTCAGTGGATGAGACTGCCAAACCATACTGTATATTGTATTATTCTGGTATGTGTACCAAGGATAATATTTGTATGTATTGGAATATTTCAACTACTGTATTTGTGTGGTTAGTTAACAAATACAACTGCCCTAATTATAAATAAGATAAAAATATCGGGAACACTTTCCTTCGTCATTCCTTCTGTGTTGTACTCATCCATTTTAAGTTTATCTTAAAACATAATAAAGCTTTGCAGGACAAACAGTATAATTTTGCCAAGTGTTTTATCCTTCTTTTTATCCTTCTTTTTAGCTTCCTAGGAAAGATGTAGAGGGCCTGTGTGGCTGTGGCATGTGAATGTGTGTGGGGGCTTGAAAACTTGTTCTAGTGATGAGAAGTAACAATGCTGGTGTTAGGGCGCCATGGTTCAGTTTCTTTTTGTGCTATGTTCCATCAATTTTTGATCAGTGCTTTTATGAATTGAAATGTATTCATTTGCATTGTGTCCTGAAAATCACTGTATTTTATTGATCTCGAAATCCTGTATACTTGCTCTGATCTGAAGTGCTCTGTGTGCAGGCAAATCCTATGCGAGTTCCCTTCGTGTTTTTATTTTTAATCCTGATTGCTTGTCTCCTTTGACCCTTATTGTACCGCTTTCTAGTTACCTGTTCTGTCTTGTGGTAGATACTGTGTTGGTTTCATGGGAGCTGATAGTACTAACGACGCAGAGTTAGCTTTCTTTGGCAAGGCAGGGAGAGCACTTGTTGGCAAGCCGCTGATGACCATACTGATTACCATCCTGTTAGTAATTCTGGCTTATAATGCTGCTGCTGTCCAGTTGTTAGAATTTAGATATGACCATTCCTATATCTCAAGACATCTGAAATTATAAGTTTTGGCATATTTTCAGTTTGCTGCTGCTGTTTAATAACTTGTCCTTACAATTATAGGCGGCCAATATTATTGAACTCTTAGCAAAATTACTAAAACAATATGTTGTGCACATTATCTTTGGATTTATATTTCTCTGAAAGAGCTAATGATGGATCCTTTTCCACAGGGCAAACTCCTGAGAATGTATCCAATCTAGAAGGTTCTTTGCTCGGAGCTCTTAAACTTATTACGCTAATAGGTATGCTGTCCTTAACTGAATGCTACAATGTGTATATTAATCTATTTATCTACATGTTTTAGTTCCTGTCAACTTCAACCTCCTAGTTTTCTGTGGATATTAGATGTGTTAACAGCCCTTGGATATGATCATCCTGTGACAATGCAGGTCTCGTGGTACATTTTGCAGGGATAAAGTGTAATCTGATGTCATGCTTTAGTACTCGTTTATGCTATTTCTAGATTCTATCTGTCCACTGTTTAAGACGTTTGGAAGTTTTCTCTACTTCACTGTGGGATATCTGACCTTTTCAGCTAGATTGCACCACTGAATCGATAATCAGCAGTGAAATAATAGAGAAAATATAGGGCCATGTCTCCTGTTGTTTTCTCCCTGCCACTTTTCTTATTGCAATGCAGACAATGTCTCTTGTTCCATCAGCATCTAATCTACTTATTTAATTAGTAACTTCTGCTTACAAGTAAGGATACAAGTTTCCCATGTAAGAAGGATATCGGAAGAGGTTATGTTATCTAATTCTTTAATGGCGCACTATTTCAGGGAGCTGTTGGGGCAGTCATTCACTATATGGGCTATACACCTGGCCTTCTTATTGTAGGACTGTTTGGAATCATGATTATGTGGATGTATGGGTATTTCTGGATTACCGGCATGCTTCTGGTTGCTGGAGGTTGTTCATCTGAATTTCTTCTGATGTTACCTGATTCAGCCTATTTATTTGATCATCCTAATCTAATGGAGGCTCCTCTGTGGTAATGCAGGTTGTATGTGCTCTTTGAAACATGCACGATAAAGGTAACCGGTCTAGTTGTACCTCCATGCAGGTACTCTCAGATTTAACGAAGAAAAATGGCTATGACGAACAACTGAGGAAAGAAGAATCACGGCAAATGACTCAGAGATCACGTGTTGTCTCTCAACCGGTGGGTTCCTGTCGTTGTAAATAACTTAATATGGAATCTATATGTTTTTGATTTGTACATGATCTTTGTTAAGTTTTGGAGCACACAATGTGATCTCTAGTTTTCTGCACAATCCCCTTTGTAAATGTACCTATTGATATTATTACCCTTTGGAGCTCGTGTGTATTGAAAAATTCCTCAGATACCACGTGCTACCCCTCAACTGATATTCTTATTCTGTTAGTATAGAATTTAGTCAGTTATCTTCTGTTATTTATTTAGTACAGAATTGAGTCAGTTATCTTTGTATGTAACTTGGTCAATTTCTTAAACAAGGTGATTTCTACACGACCCTCCTGTTTTGGACAATCTTGTTTGGTACCGTTTTCTTTGTATGACTCATTTATAATTGAAAAAATAAAGTCATTTGATAAGCATCTTTCTTGCAGAGTGGGGTGGAGTTTCTCTCTGAAGAATCCAGGCGTATACAGTGCACAAAATGTGGTAATTTTCATTTATGGATATGCACCAAGAGAAGCAAAGCAAAAGCAAGATGGTGCCAGGTTAGGACCCCAACCTGTACTTTTAGGGCACTTGTTACTTGAGAGTATCACTCCAGCTAATTTGCATGAATTGTGTGCTTGCAGGATTGTTCCCAATACCATGTTGCCAAGGACGGAGATGGGTGTCGTGTCGTGCCGTGCCGGACGATCTGGAGCAGGAGTTGCTGCTCCTATACCTCTGCTTGGACTTGCTGCTGGTTGGAGCTGCCTAGAACTTCTGTTTATTTTGTTACATTTTGCAGGGATAAAGTGAAGAAAAAGAAGAAAAGATTACTAGCAGATTAGTTTTAGGATTTTCTTTTATTTCCTTGCAATTTTCCTTTTATTGGATACTTGTAAAGACATTGTAATATTCTTACTGTAATAAAAATTATGATTCTATTTCATTTTTTGTTTTTAAATTATTTTTCCTTATAGGTTGTTTTCTGTAAATTTGGATTTTTTTTTTGTTTTCCAAATATATTACTAGTGGCGCATTTCAGCCCTTATTAGTGGCGCACCTTCCTTTATTACTAGTGGCGCACCTATAAGGCTATTAGTGGCGCACCCGGAGGGAATAGCAGTGGAGCACCTAAGGGTTAGTAGTGGCGCACCATGTGGTGCGCCACTACTATCTGGATTACTAATGACGCACCTCTGGTGCGCCATTACTATTTGTTACTAGTGGCGTGTTAATAGTGGCGCACCTATAGTGCGCCATTAATAGCAAAAACAGGTGCGCCACTAATAACCTTTTTTCTAGTAGTGGCGCCCTGGTGCCTCGTGGGCCTCCTGTGGCCCTTCTTCGCGTGATTCCAATGCCAAAAAATCATATATATTCAGAAACCCCCGAAAGTTAACCTAGATGAGTTTTTACGCCACCGCAAGCCTCTGTACCAAAGAGATCCCATCTACAACCCTTTTCCGGCACCCTGCCGGAGGGGGGAAAGCATCACCGTAGGCCATCTTCATCATCCCGGCGGTCTCCATGACGAGGAGGGAGTAGTTCACCCTCGAGGCTGAGGGTTTGTACCAGTAGCTATGTGTTTGATCTCTCTCTCTCTCGTGTTCTTGAGATGGCACGATCTTGATGTATCGCGAGCTTTGTTGATATAGATGAATCATATGGAGTTTTCCCCTCTCTATCTTCTTGTGATGAATTGAGTTTTCCCTTTGAAGTTTTCTTATCGGATTGAGTCTTTAAGGATTTGAGAACACTTGATGTATGTCTTGCATATGGATATCTGTGGTGACAATGGGATAGTCACTTGAGTCACTTGATGTATATTTTGGTGATCAACTTGCGGGTTCCATGACCTTGGGGATTTATGCATAAGGGTTGCCACACGTTTTCGTCTTGACTTTCCGGTACAAACTTTGGGGCACTCTTTGAAGTTCTTTGTGTTGGTTTGAATAGATGAATCTGAGATTGTGTGATGCATATCATATAATCAAACCCGTGGGTACTCATGGTGACATTGGAGTGCCTAGGTGACAATAGTGTTTTGGTTGATGTGTATCTTAAGGTGTTATTCTAGTACGAACTCTAGGGCTGTTCGTGACAATTAATGGGGATGGCTCATAAGATTGATTGGGAAGGATAACTTTGAGGTGGTTTTGTACCCTACAACAATTTCTTTGTTTGTTCTCCGCTATTTGTGACTTTGGAGTGAACTCTTTGTCGCACGTGAGGGATTTACATATGATTCAACTATGTCAACAATGTTGGGAGATCGCACTAGTGAAAGTATGAACCCTAGGCCTTATTTTCAAGCATTGCAACACCATTTGTGCTCACTTTTATTACTAGTTACCTTGCTGTTTTTATTATTTCAGATTACAAAAACCTATATCTACTATCCATATTACACTTTTATCACCATCTCTTCGCCGAACTAGTGCACCTATACAATTTACCATTGTATTGGGTGTGTGTTGGGGACACAAGAGATTTCTTGTATTTGGTTGTAGGGTTGTTTGAGAGATACCATCTTCAACCTACGCCTCCCATGGATTGATAAACCTTAGTTCATCCACTTGAAGGAAAATTTCTACTATCCTACAAAACTCTGCGCTTGGAGGCCCAACACGAGTCTACAAGAATAAGTTGTGTAGTAGACATCAAGCTCTTTTATGGCGCCTTTGCCGGGGAGGTGAGTGCTTGAAGGTATATCTTTAGATCCTGCAATCGAATCTTTTAGTTTCTTGTTTTATCACTAGTTTGGTTTATAAAAGAAAACTACAAAAAAATGGAATTGAGGTTGCCTCACATACTTCATCTTTATAATGTCTTTCATGAAAATGATGGAAAGGAAAATTGTGCTCAATTGATAGAAGAAGAATTCAATATAATGTTTGGCATAAAATCTTTGAATGATGAGCATGATTGCAATGTTGCTAGTATGAATTCTATGAATATCCATGATGCTAGTGATATGCAAAGCCATAAGCTTGGGGATGCTATGTTTGATGAAGATGATATTTTTAGTCCCCCAAGTTTTGATGAGAATATTTATTATGATGATGGCATTCCTCCTATTTATGATGATTATAATGATAAAAGTGGATATAGAGAGGTCATGACTTTATTTAATGATGAATCCACTATTTTGGAAGAGGTTTCAATTGAGTATGACAACAAAGTTACTATCTATGATGATTATTGTGATGACATGTATGCTATAAATAATAATGATAACCATGAAACTTGTCATTGTGATTTTAAATTTCAATTGTATTATGCCAATCAAGTATCCCATGATAGTTATTTTGTTGAGTTTGCTCCCACTATTATGGATGAGAAGAAAATTGCTTATGTGGGGAGTAATAAAAATTCTATGCTTGTAGGTCATGAAAAGAATGCTTTATGTGATAGTTATATTGTTGATTCATTCATGATGCTACTGATTATGAGAGAGGATCATATGCTTTTACATATTGCAATAATATCAAGTTTCCTCTCTATGTGTTGAAAGTTTCAAAGTTATACTTGTTTTGCCTTCCTATGCTAGTTGATTCTTGCTCCCATAAACTATTTGCTCAGAAATTCCCTATGCATAGGAAGTGGGTTAGGCTTAAATGTGCTAGTCATATGCTTCATGATGCTCTCTTTGTGTTTCAATTCTTTACTTTTATGTGAGCATCATTGAAATCATCATGCCTAGCTAAAAAGGCATTAAAGAAACGCGCTTGTTGGGAGACAACCCAACACTTACACCTACTGTTTTTGTGTGTTCACATGATTAAGCTACTGTGTTAATCATGTTTTATATGTTTTCTTTCAATAATGTGCCAAGTAAAGCCTTTGGGATAGTGTGGATGCTTGTTGATTTGATTCTGTGCAAAAACAGAAACTTTTGCGCCCAGTTCTGGAATTACCATAAATTACTGGAGTGTGGAAAAATTC
Organism: Elymus sibiricus; assembly: GCA_039707655.1. Lineage (NCBI taxonomy): Eukaryota > Viridiplantae > Streptophyta > Magnoliopsida > Poales > Poaceae > Elymus > Elymus sibiricus. The sequence goes on along the minus strand of CM077668.1, from coordinate 38,658,660 downwards.
TGAATTTTTTCACATGATTGATATACAAATTTCCTACGTTTTCCTAATTTTTCAGAATTTTTAGAGTTACAGAAGTATGCTCATTATTCAGATCTTTACAGACTGTTCTGTTTTTGACAGATTCTGTTTTCGGTGCATAGTTTGCTTGTTTTATAGTTTCCATAACTTATATTATGAGATATAAATTGTGGAAATGATAGATTAAAGTAGGAATTATGTTAGATAAATTATGAATCTTATCTTGACAGTACCTAAGTGGATGATTTATTTTTATCATACTAACCTATCTCACGAAGTTCCGTTAAGTTTTGTGTGATTGAAGTTTTCATGGTTTGGGTGAGATAAAGATATGAGGAGAATAAGGAGCGGCAAGACCCTAAGCTTGGGGATGCCCAAGGCACCCCAAGTTAATATTCAAGGAAGACCCAAGCAACTAAGCTTGGGGATGCCCCGGAAGGCATCCCCTCTTTTGTCTTATTCCATCGGTAACCTCACTTGGAGCTATATTTTTATTCGTCACATAATATGAGTTTTGCTTGGAGCCTCATTTTATTTTGTTGAGATTTTCTTTCTGTTATAAATAATCATGTTTTGTATCTTTTAGTTCAATAAAATGCCAAATATAGCCTTTACCATGCTTATTTTGCAAGTTCATGAGTTGCTGTTTCAAAACAGAAAGTTTGCTGCTATTGATTAAATTGCCCAGAAATGTCAGAATGTGATAAAATCTTGTAATTTTGACACAGTCAACTTTGATAAATTATTTCCAGTGTGGTAAATTTTCAGAATTTTTTGAGTTATTTAAGTATGGATTCGTAATTATCCTTTACAGACTGTCCTGTTTAGGCAGATTGCTGTTATGTTTGCATTGTTTGCATATGTTGGCTTGTTTAATGATTCTATTTGAGGATAGGAGTATTAAATAGGCAGAGGAATTTAGTATTCAATGTTTAATTATAATTTTAGTGATTTGGTACAGTACAGAATGTTGAGGTTTTGAGTGGATTTATACTAACATATCTCACAAGTTCTTGTGAAGTTTTGTGTGGATGAAGTTTTTGAAACTTAGGGAAACTATTATATGAGAAGAATTAACGAGACACAAGAGTTCAAGCTTGGAGATGCCCAAGGCTCCCCAAGTTAATATTCCAAGAAGTATCAAGCATTCAAGCTTGGGGATGCCCCGGTAGGCATCCCATCACTTTCCTTCATCAACTATCGGTTAGTCTTGATTGAACCCAAGTTTTTACTTGTTCACATAATGTGTGCTATACTTGGTTGTGTCTTTGTTCTGCTTGCTGTTTGAATAAAATATCAAGATCTGAAACTTTTTAAATGAGAGAGAGTCCTTACATAGCTACTTAATTGTTTCACTACTCATTGATCTTCACTTATATCTTTTTGGAGTAGTTTGTCATTTACTCTTGTTCTTCACTTATATCCTATGAGTAAATTATTGAAATGAATTGAATATCATAAAGTTGAAATTTATATTCTTCATATGCTTCTCCCATGGGGAGTAATGACATTACATAAAGAAAAGTATAAGTGGTAAAATTTATTGGAGGTTAACAAGCATAGCATTAGTCAATGATGCAATTCATGAAAAAGTTAATAAGGGAAGAGAAGATTCACATGCAAATATACTATCTTGGACATCTTTTATGATTGTGAGCCTCCATTAAGTATTTTATGTCAAAATGTTGACGTTGGACAGGGAAGACAACGTAATGAATTATTTTTGTTCATATTCACATAGAATTTATATTGTTATAGATCCTCCAACATGTGGTGCTTGCCCAATATCTTTGCTAGCCAAAAATCCACACCACGTAGAGATACTACTTGTGCATCCAAAACCCTTAAACCCAGTTTCTTGCCATGAGAGTCCACCATATCTACCTATGGATTGAATAAGATCCTTCAAGTAAGTTGTCATCGGTGCAAAAAGCAATAAAAATTGCTCCTTAAATATGTATGATCTTTTATTGCAAGGGAAAATAAGCGTTGTACGAACTTGTGATGGTAAAGAAATAAAAGCGATGGACTGCATAATAAAGGTTGCTATCACAAGGGGCAATATAACGTGATGTTCCTTTGCATTAAGGGCTTGTGCATCCAAAAATAAAAAGCGCATGACAACCTCTGCTTCCCTCTGCGAAGGTCCTATCTTTTATTTTTATGCATTTACTTTTATGTATTTTTTTATGCAAGAGTCAATAGTGTTCTCCTCTACTTCTTTTTATTATTTTTCTCTTTTGCAAGCATCATGTGGTGGGGAAAGATCTAGGCACATATATCCAGTTGGATATGAGTGATCATGAGTTATTATTGTTGACATCACCCTTGAGGTGAATAAGTTGGGAGGCGAAATCACAAGCCCCTATCTTTCTATGTGTTTGGCTGAACTTTTGCTCCATATATATGTCATCAGTGTTAGCAATCATAGAAGACTAAATGATGGTTGAGTATGTGGACTTGCAAAAAAGCTCCTACATGAGACCCTTCTTGAAAATATGATGAATTGCAATTGCATTGTTGACTAGAATAGTTTGTTAGCTTCCAAGAAAGTTTATGCCTTATACTTCATGGTTGTGATGAATTGTTACTTGCTCATGAGAAGTTTTATGATAATAAATATTGCTATTATAATAATGATCTTACTTTGAATCATTCAAGTCCAATGTCCATGCAACAAAAGACAAGATTATATGATGATTATGATGGGTAGCATTCCACATCAAAATTTCTGTTTTTAATTGCTACTTTATCATGATGACTTTTATGAGAAAAAGTTGCTGTTATGATGCTATGAAAAGTGATTGAAATTATTATTGATCAAACTTATTGATTATGCTAGCATTCACACTTCAAAAATTATTTCTTTTATCATTTACCTACTCGAGGATGAGCAGGAATTAAGCTTGGGGATGCTTATACGTCTCCAACGTATCTATAATTTATGAAGTATTCATGCCATGTTTATTATAGTTTTGTATGATTTTGGTGCACTTTAATATGGCTTTTATATGATTTTCATGGACTAACATATTGACCTAGTGCCCAGTGCCAGTTGTTGTTTTCTGCCCTGTTTTTGTTTTACAGAAAATCAATACCAAATGAAGTCCAAATGCCATGAAACTTTTTGAAGATTTTTTATTGGCCAAGATAAACACTAGAATCTTCGGGAGGAGGCCAGAAGACCCACAGGGGCTCCACGAGCCACCAGGGCGCGCCACCCCCCCCCCCCCAGGCGCGCCTTGGTGCCTCGTGAGGACCCTGTGGCCGTTCTTCGCGTGATTCCAACGCCAAAAAATCATATATATTCAGAAACCCCTGAAAGTTAACCTAGATGAGTTTTTACGCCGCCGCAAGCCTCTGTACCAGAGAGATCCCATCTACAGCCCTTTTCTGGCACCCTGCCGGAGGGGGGAAAGCATCAATGGAGGCCATCTTCATCATCCTGGCGGTCTCCGTGACGAGGAGGGAGTAGTTCACCCTCGGGGCTGAGGGTTTGTACCAGTAGCTATGTGTTTGATCTCTCTCTCTCTCTCGTGTTCTTGAGATGGCACGATCTTGATGTATCGCGAGCTTTGTTGATATAGAAGAATCATATGGAGTTTTCCCCTCTCTATCTTCTTGTGATGAACTGATTTTTCCCTTTGAAATTTTCTTATCGGATTGAGTCTTTAAGGATTTGAGAACACTTGATGTATGTCTTGCATATGGATATCTGTGGTGACAATGGTATATTCACTTGAGTCACTTGATGTATGTTTTGGTGATCAACTTGCGGGTTCCGTGACCTTGGGGATTTATACATAAGGGTTGGCACACGTTTTCGTCTTGACTTTCCGGTAGAAACTTTGGGGCACTCTTTGAAGTTCTTTCTGTTGGTTTGAATAGATGAATCTGAGATTGTGTGATGCATATCATATAATCAAACCCATGGGTACTCGTGGTGACATTGGAGTGCCTAGGTGACATTAGGGTTTTGGTTGTTGTGTATCTTAAGGTGTTATTCTAGTACGAACTCTAGGGCTGTTCGTGACAATTAATGGGGATGGCTCATAAGATTGATCGGGAAGGATAACTTTGAGGTGGTTTCGTACCCTACAACAATTTCTTCGTTTGTTCTCCGCTATTTGTGACTTTGGAGTGAACTCTTTGTCGCACGTGAGGGATTTAGATATGATTCAACTATGTCAACAATGTTGGGAGATCGCACTAGTGAAAGTATGAACCCTAGGCCTTATTTTCAAGCATTGCAACACCATTTGTGCTCACTTTTATTACTAGTTATCTTGCTGTTTTTATTATTTCAGATTACAAAAACCTATATCTACTATCCATATTACACTTTTATCACCATCTCTTCGCTGAACTAGTGCACCTATACAATTTACCATTGTATTGGGTGTGTTGGGGACACAAGAGATTTCTTGTATTTGGTTGCAGGGTTGTTTGAGAGATACGATCTTCAACCTACGCCTCCCACGAATTGATAAACCTTAGGTCATCCACTTGAGGGAAAATTGCTACTGTCCTACAAAACTCTGCGCTTGGGTTTTTAGCACGAGCACAAAGGCATCGAAGATGATCCAAGTAGAAAGCTTCAGCAGTATGATAGATTTTGGGTGGTTCTTCAACCATTGGTTTAGCAAGTACAACTAATTTTTTTGGTATTTTACGTTTCCTACCCATAACTAAAGATAGAAAACAAGAGCACAAAATAAAATTACTTAGTGATAAAGCAAACAAGCACACACGAGAATATAAACCCCACGCTATTGCTCCCCGAAAACGGCGCCAGAAAAAGGTCTTGATAACCCACAAGTATAGGGGATCAATTGTAGCTTTTTCGATAAATAAGAGTATCGAACCCAACGAGGAGCTAAAGGTAGAATTAATATTCCCTTCAAGTTCTATCGACCACCGATACAACTCTACGCACGCTTAACGTTCGCTTTACCTAGAACAAGTATAAAACTATTTTGTAGGTGATAGGATTGGTTTGCAAGAATAAAACTAGAAGTACTTTGCGAGATAATAAAACTACGAGTAAATTGCAAGATAATAAAAGTTAGTTGTTTAGTAGAAAGTTGTTGTAACACAAGAGAATGATTTGTCCTTAGGCAATCGATAACTAGACTGGTAATCATTATTGCAATTTTATATGAGGGAGAGGCATGAGCTAACATACTTTCTGTACTTGGATCATATGCACTTATGATTGGAACTCTAGTAAGCATCCGCAACTACCAAAGATCATTAAGGTAAAACCCAACCATAGCATTAAGTATCAAGTCCTCTTTACTCCCATACGCAACAACCCCCTTACTCGGGTATGTGTTTCAGTCACTCACGCCACCCACTATAAGAGAATTATGAACGTATTGCAAACCCTACAGCGGGAATCCCTCACGCTTGCGCGACACGGAGGGCACCATAGGACAGCACCAAAATAAAACATACAACTCAAACCAATCACGATCATCAATCAACCCATAGGACAAAAGAAAACTACTCAAACATCATAGGATGGCCACAAATCATTGGATAATAATATGTAGCATTAAGCACCATGTTTAAGTAGAGATTACAGCGGGGAGAAGAGGTGTTACACCGCTGCATAGAGGGGGAGAGAGTTGGTGTTGACGGCGGCGAAATTGTTGGTGTACATCGCCGTCACGATGATTGCCCCAGCGGCGTTCCAGCACCACCGGGAGAGAGGGGGAGAGAGCCCCCCTCCTTCTTCTTGCTTGGCCCCCCCCCTAGATGGGAGGAGGTTTTCCCCTCTGGTCCTTGGCCTCCATGGCACCTAGAGGGTAGGAGCCCCTCCGAGATTGGATCTCTCTCCCTGTTCTCTTCTGTTTGGCGTTCCCCGTTTCTAGCCCTTCACCGTTTCTTAAATTCCCGGAGATCCCTAATTCCGATTGCACTGAAATTTTAACACGATTTTTTCCCGGATATTAGCTTCCTTGTGCCCGAAAAAGAGCACCAACCGACCTACGAGGGCCTCATGAGGCACCACGGCGCGCCAGACCCCCCTGGCGCGCCCTGGTGCCTCGTGGGGCCCACGAGCACGGCCTTGCGTTGATTCTTCTTCCAAAAATTCACATATATTCCAAAATAAATCTGCATAAATTTTTATCGCGTTTGGACTTCGTTTGATATGGATTTTCTATGAAACAAAGAACAAGCAGAAAACTGGAACTGGCACTGGGCACTGGATCAATATGTTAGTCCCAAAAATAATATAAAATGTTGCCAAAAATATGTGAAAGTTGTAGAATATTGGCATGAAACAATCAAAAATTATAGATACGACGGAGACGTATCACCCTCATGTGAAGTCATTACTTCCCATGGGATAAGCATATGAAATTTACTTTGCTAAGATTGATGCAAATAAACAAAAGCAAAAGATACTCATACTAATCCTTATTATAGAAACTCTGACGCACGGTTACATTGATAGCACGGGGACGAAACAAACACTCAAAAACTACTACATACGAATACTTTTTCTAGATCACGAAATTCTAAGGATCGAACTATGATAGATAATAATGGTGAAAGGTGATGGTGATACGATACCGGGGCACCTCCCCCAAGCTTGGAACAAGCCAAGGGTGATGCCCATACCCGAGTACTCAAATCTCCTTCTTAGGTGATTGTGGTGATGAAGTGGTGGGCTTGTCCTCTTTCTTCCAGGGCATAGGTTCTCCATCAAAGAAAGAAGCAACAATCTCCGGCACCCTGAAATCCACAGCTAAACTCATCCTTTTAAACCTGGTTTCATACTCACAGTTTTGGTTTTGCAGGTCATAGGCTTCTGCTTGGAGATCTTCAATCCTGATGTGAAGGCTGTCAATAGCCTCCCAGATCTTGTTGCTGTCCCACTTCTGCTCGCGGGCGAACTCCTTGATCGTGGAGTGGTTGGCATCAAGTCCACACTCCACCATCCTCTGGCACTTGAAGAGTTCCTGCTCCACATCCTCGAGCCTGGCCTTCTCATCTCCTTTCTTCTTGGGCCCTTGAAGATCCCGGATATGAAGCACCCTATCCTGAAACTCCATGGTTTGGGGATGCTTCATTACTCTAGGGAGGTAAGGGTTGATGACCTTCTCAAAGAACTGATCATTGGAGGAGCTTAACGACGACATAGCGATCTAGAACCTGGCAGAAAACAGCTCGAAATGAAAATAGGAGGAAAACTTGCGATACGGGGGTCAAAACATGGAGGAGTATATATAATGAATTTTTATCTTGCAGTACAAGTATTCGGGAAGAAAACGGAGTCGGGAAAGTGCACGTGGGGCCCACAAGCCATGCTGGCGCGCCCAGGGGGTAGGGCGCGCCCCTGGCTTGTGGGTCCCACATGGACTCCCTTGGCTGTTTATTATTTTCCTAATTTTTATTTATTTCAAAACTGACATAAAGTATTTTTTTATGGAATTTTTGGAGTTGGTTTACTTACCGTATCACATACCTATTCCTTTTCAGGATTCTGGGGTGTTCCGGAAGGTCTTTTTTATGTACTCTTCTAGTGTAATTACTTGAATAAGGTCTGAATCAATGCTAATGGGGTTACCTGCAACATAATGTTTAAGTCTTTGCCCATTAACCGTTTGTTTCCTTCGATGTTATTAATCTTAATGGCTCCAAAACGATAAACTTATTCGACGATATAAGGTCCTTCCCATTTGGAGAGAAGTTTGCCTGCAAAATGTCTGAAACGAGACTTGTACAAAAGAACTTTATCACCAATATTAAATTCTCATTTCTGAATTCTTTTATCATGCCATCTTTTAACCTTTTCTTTAAACAACTTGGCATTTTCATAAGCTTCCGTCCTCCACTCATCTAGAGAACTTATATCAAATAACCACTTTTCACCAGCAAGTTTAAAATCATAATTAAGTTCTTTAACTGCCCAATAAGCTTTGTGTTCTAACTCAAGAGGTAAATGACAAGCTTTTCCGTAAACCATTTTATATGGGGACATACCCATAGGATTTTTATAAGCAGTTCTATATGCCCACAATGCATCATCAAGTTTTTTAGACCAATTCTTTCTAGATCTATTAACAGTCTTTTGCAAGATTAATTTTATCTCCCTATTAATCAATTCTACTTTCCCACTAGACTGAGGATGATAAGGTGATGCTACTCTATGGTTTACATCATATTTAGCTAAAACTTTACGGAAGGCACCATGAATAAAGTGTGAACCACCATCAGTCATTAAATATCTAGGGACTCCAAACCTCTGGAAAATAACCTCCTTAAGTATTTTAATAGAAGTCTTATGATCAACGCTACTAGTTGGAATAGCTTCTACCCACTTAGTAACATAATCAACAGCAACTAGTATATGAGTGTACCCATGCGAGGAAGGAAAAGATCCCATATAATCAAAACCCCAAACATCAAATGGTTCAATAACAAGCGAATAATTCATATGCATTTCCTGATGTCTACTAATATTTCCAACTCTTTGACATTCATCACAAGAAAGGACAAACTTACGTGCATCTTTGAAAAGGGTAGGCCAATAAAAGCCAGATTGCAATACCTTGTGTGCAGTTCTGTCTCCAGCATGGTGTCCTCCGTACGCACCGGAGTGACACTTCCTCAAGATTTGTTCCTGTTCATGCTCAGGTATGCAACGTCTAATAATACCATCTACTCCTTCTTTATAAAGATGTGGGTCATCCCAAAAGTAATGTCTTAAGTCAAAGAAGAATTTTTTTTCTTTTGTTTATATGTATAGCTTGGCGGTATATATTTAGCAACAATATAATTAGCATAATCAGCATACCAAGGATTATCACGAGAGGAAGAAGTATTAATAACAGCTAATTTCTCATTAGGAAAACTATCATTGATAGGTAGTGGGTCATCAAGAACATTTTCCATCCTAGACAAATTATCTGCTACAGGATTATCAGCTCCCTTTCTATCAACAATATGCAAATCAAACTCTTGCAATAAAAGGACCCACCAAATCAACCTAGGCTTAGCATCTTTCTTATCCATAAGATATTTAATAACAGCATGATTAGTGTGAATAGTAACTTTAGAATCTACAATGTAAGGTTTAAATTTATCACAAGCGAACACAACTGCCTAAAATTCTTTCTCAGTAGTAGCATAATTTTTCTGAGCATTGTCCAAGGTCTTACTAGCATAATAAATAACATTTAATTTCTTATCAACTCTTTGACCAAGAACAGCACCTATAGCATAATCACTAGCATCACACATAATTTCAAAGGGTAAATTCCAATCAGGTGGTTGAACAATAGGAACAGTAATCAAGGCTTTCTTAAGTGTTTCAAAGGCTTCTACGCAATCATCATCAAAAATAAATGGAACATCTTTTTACAAGAGGTTAGTAAGAGGCCTAGAAATTTTAGAAAAGACCTTAAGAAATCTTCTATAGAAACCAGCATGCCCAAGAAAACTTCTTATACCTTTGATATCTTTAGGACATGGCATTTTCTCAATGGCATCAACTTTAGCTCTATCTACTGTGGCACCCCGGCTCAGAGCAACCGGTTTACCTTGCATTGCCAGCCCAGAGATCAGGTCTTCTGGCAACACACAACAACTTGGTACAGAAAACAACCGCTTTATTGATTTCTTAGCGGATCCATAGGTTCACATATTACATGATGAGCGAGGCCAAGCGGCACCCACGGTGCGGCTGCACTTATGTACATTATTTAGAAGACATCTCAGGGGCCTCGATGATAAGGGAACTACTACGCGGCAGCAGAACAACGAGGTAGCGGAACTCCACTCCACATGGACACTACTGGGACACGGCCTAGAGCGCGACATACTGCTTGACATCCACACCATGCACGGCTTCTCCTGCATCTGGCATGATAAGCCAGGTGAGTATTTTGAATGTACTCGCAAGCTCACAACAAACAAAACAAGTGCGACAAACAACAACAAGGCATTTAACAAGTTTAATGCATGAACATGATACTACCCAACATGAGGTGTGCGTGAAACATTGCCATGGTCCCTGGGACCAACTTACCATTTCGGGGTCACCACGTAACCACCGTTCATAACTAACCAACGTGATCCTCACTTGATCACATCCATACCTTTCATAGTGATCCTCAATCGATCACCATGTCTTCATGTGCCATCTTGTGTGTCTTAGTGCGCAAGTTAATTATATATGTTGACCCACGGTGTGACCTACTATGAATTGTGTCCATATCCGAGTTCGCAGCTATCAATATATTTTACACTCTGCAGAGGTTAGTACACTGTACCCACACTACGGAACTCATGGCCTCGTGCTCCCATTTGGGTGGACCAATGACATTCCGACAAAACCAATCTATTGCATGACACTCTCCCGGCCACTCCGACAAACTCCCCTTTGGGCTATGTCCTGGATTGCCCCGATGTCAACTCGTGACACCCGCCACCTTTGTGGCCGCCACCGTCGTGGCCAAACATAAACATCGTCCCAAACGGGGACCTCGGTACCATAAAACTCGGGCACTCAAGGTTATGACTGCCTACCGGGCTAGGGTAGCGCCAGAGCAGAACCTTCCCTCGTAGGAGGCACCGGCGAGAGGCATGACAATAGACCGCATTAGGGCCTCCCCATCCAGGCAAGTGTGGTTGCACTGGTGTGCTCGATTCGGTGGCACCATGACTCGATCAACAGCATGTTAAAGTAGAATTAACCTCAAATTTAGCTTGAAATAAAATGATTCGAGCCATAGTGTGAATGGATGCACGGGTCACGATCATGAATAACAAAGGCATCATGCTACCATGAGAGTATATGACATGATTCCTACTGCACATTATGGTAATAAAGCATGTACCCTACTACATACTATCAAAATGACATGGACAAATTCTATGCAATAAGTTCTATATAGCAAATCATTTTTAATAGTGAATTAAATGGTGAATTTAATTCAAATAAACCAATGTCATTGCAATGCCATCCTTGCATATGAATATTGTGGCTTGCCTTGGTTCAGAGGAGTGTCACCATACTCATGGTCTCCTCCAACACAATTAGGAGCTTCTAAAAATATTTTAAATGCAAAAAGAAAATGTCACATAACACATTTTATTTCACCAGATATTCTCAACAGCAAGAAAAATTCTGAAATTTGGCATGCATAAACTTTGGCTCAATACAAACCAGTAGCAAAAAGAATCAAATCAATTGGACTTGTATAATAAAAGTTATAGTTGGTCAAAGTTGGGGTCAGAAGCTGGTCAAACATTTATTTAAATGAGTTTAACCGAAATTCTAGAAACGGCCATGTCGAAGGCGTATTCGGCGAATGCGCCTCCACTTATACCGCTTCGGGAAAGAGAGTGAGAGGCTGACAGGGGGTCCCACTGTCAGGGTTAAATGAGAGAGAGGGAGGGAACAGTGGAGGCGGCGCTGTCGCTGATGATACTCTGGCGAGGAGGCCACGGCGGTCGCCGGCGATGGGCGGGATGGACTCAGGGCAGCACGGCGAGCACACACGTACCCGAAGTGATGGAGGGGGTGGACGAACGGTGTCGGAAGCTTCTTCTCCAGACACGACGGCGGCGGAGCTTGTTGGATCCATCGATTCCGGCGATGATCCGGCGAGCTAGCGGTACCGTTGAGCTCAAGAGGTCTCCACGGTCTCGAGGGAAGCAGTGGATGGAGCTGGGGGTGGCTAGGTTGAGTGCACGTTCGTGAGCGATCAGCGGCGGGTTCCGGCGATCCCTGGCGGCAGGAGGCCCTCCCGCCCTTGCCGCGCTTGTGGAGTAGTGATTTGTGGCCAGAGAAGGGGAGGGGGATGGCTAGAACGACTCGGGAGTGCTTCTATTTATAGAGGAGAAGCGGTGCACAGGCTACGCGGTGCACGCGTGTGGGCATAGTGGCACGCACTATGCGGAGAACCTGGAGCATGCGCGCTCACTGTTCTGCTGCATAGCATTCGGCCGCTTCAGGTAAGCGGCTTGCCGGCGTTGGGGAGGAGCAGGGCGAGGCTTAGGTGGCGCGCTGGAGTTTGCCGCGGGGCTGGGACAAGCTGCGGTGTCGAGGGGAGGGCGAACGGGCGGCGGCAGAGGGCCCCGATGCACTGAGCGTGGCGAGCGCATGCAATGCACCGCGCTCTCATGTGGTCACCGCGTGCACTGGCACACTCGGTGCTTTCGGCGTTTCCACACCATGTCACACGTGTAGTCCTTTCAACGCGGTGCCTAGAAATGCTCTTGGCTTGCCATCTGGCGCAGTGGAGGTGACTAGAGCAAGCTGCAAAGTTTCTGGACAGAAACTTGTGCCATATACTGGGGACAAACGGCTAGGAGTTTAGAGCTGCAATTTTGGGGTTAAGCATTACTTAGAAGGGTAGTCATGTGGTAAAAATTTCAGCCCCAACAGATCAAGGAAAAATATAGTTGCTTCACAAAGTGACCATTCTGTCCAGAAGCAAAAACATTTTCCTTGGCTGAAATTTTCCAAATGACCATGGGATATTTTTGCATAGGAAGGTGAGGCATGATCCAAAGAATATTTGGGAATTTTCTTGGAATTTTTGGAGCAATAAAAATGAGGGTTGCTTCATAGCTTAGTGAGAAAAGGTGTATTTTCAGGAAGAAAAAGAATATAATGCCACTAAATAAAAATATCCAATGGCATTATGGTGAGAGGGATGAGGTCTAGGGAAGGTTTATGGATGATAGAACCCACTTGGAAGAAAATCAAAAATAAATCCAAGTGGTAAGTCCAAAAGAATTGACTGAAAAACTCAAATGCAATTTGAAATATTCAATAAATCCAAATAAAAGGAAAAGGCAAAATCCAGGATGTTACAAACCTCCCCCCCCCCCTTAGGATGAATCTTGTCCTTGAGATTCGGTTGCTCAGGAAACAAATATGGGTATGCAGTCCTTAAGAAATCTTCTCTTTCCCAGGTGGCCTCATCCTCAGTGTGGTGTTCCCATTGGACCTTGTAAAATTTTATAGTTTTGCTGCGGGTGACTCTGTCCATCTCTTCCTAGATCCTCAAGGGTTTCTCCTCATATGTTAAATCTTTGGCAAGCTCTAGTTATGTCATATCCGTCTGTTTTGCGGGTGGTACGATGCATTTCCGTAGCTGAGACACGTGGAACACATCATGAACCTCGGATAGCTCGGGAGGTAATTCTAACTGATAAGCCACTTTGCCCACTCCGGTCATAACTGGAAATGGACCGATGTACCTAGGTGCAAGCTTTCCCCGGGTATGAAACCTTTTAACTCCTTTCATGGGGGTAACTCGGAGATATGCAAATTCACCTGGTTCGAAACTAATCTGTCTATGATTTGAGTCGTAGTAGCTCTTCTGGCGAGATTTTGCCACTTGCAGTCTGTCTCGAATTTCTTTAACTTGCTTTTCTGCTTCCATCATCAAATCAGTCCCGAAGATTCGGCTGTCTCCTGTCTGAGACCAGTTCAACGGGGTGCGACACTTACGTCCATATAGAGCCTCAAAGGGTGACATCTTGAGGCTAGTCTGGTAGCCGTTGTTGTAAGAAAACTCAGCGTACGACAGGCTATCTTCCCATTTGGGTCCATGAGCAAGAGCACATGCCCGAAGCTTGTCTTCCAAGATTTGATTTACCCGCTCTGTCTGCCCATCTGTCTGAGGGTGATAAGCGGTGCTATGCTTCAAAGTGGTTCCCAAGGCTTGGTGTAGACATAGCCAGAACGCCGAGGTAAACAAAGATCCTCGGTCTGAAGTGATAGTCCGGGGTATCCCATGCAGACTGACAATCCTGGATATGTAAAGTTGAGCGAGTTGATCTGCACGGTAGGTGGTCCTTATTGGAATAAAGTGGGCCACCTTGGTGAGCATGTCGACCACGACCCATATGGCGTTATTACCTCGTGGTGTCCTTGGTAACCCCACGATGAAGTCCATGCAGATATCATCCCATTTCCATTGCGGAACGGGTAAGGGTTGAAGTAGACCGGCGGGTTTCTGGTGTTCAGCCTTCACCTTGTTGCATATATCGCAACAGGTGACGTAATAGGCGATATCTTTCTTCATACCTTCCCACCAGAATGTTTGCTTCAAGTCTTGATACATTATAGTGCCTCCGGGATGAATAGAGTATGCGGACTCGAGAGCTTCCTTCAGAATCTGCTACTTTAATTCCCCGAGGTCCGGTACACAGACTCGATCTCGAAATCGTAGTGTACCTTTGTCATCAATGTTGAAATCTAGCGTCTTCCCTTCTCGTACTTGGGCCATTATCTTGAGTAACATGGGGTCACCAGGTTGAGCCTTTCGGATTTCGTCTTCCAGAGTAGGCGTTACTTCCAAGGTAACCGAGCAAGTTGCATCACACAGGATCATATTGAGCTAGGCTATTTCTTCCTGAAGTGTTGGGTGCAGACGTTCGATTAAAGAGTTTGCTGTAGCTGGTGATACGTCTCCGTCGTATCTATAATTTTTTATTGTTTCATGCCAATATTCTACAATTTCCACATACTTTTGGCAACATTTTATATGATTTCCTGGACTAACATATTGATCCAGTGCCCAGTGCCAGTTCCTGTTTTCTGCTTGTTTTTTGTTTCACAGAAAATCCATATCAAACGAAGTCCAAATGCAATAAAAATTTACGAAGAATTATTTTGGAATATATGTGATTTTTGAGAGGTGGAATCAACGCAAGGCGGTGCTCATGGGCCCCACGAGGCACCAGGGCGCGCGCGGGGGGGCGCCGTGGTGCCTCATGAGGCCCTCGTAGGTCAGTTGGTGCTCTACTTCAGGTGCAAGGAAGTTAATAGCCGGAAAAAATCGTGTTAAAATTTCAGCACAATCGGAGTTACGGATCTCCGGGAATTTAAGAAACGGTGGAAGGCCAGAAACCAGGAACGCGAAACAGAAGAGAACAGAGAGAGAGATCCAATCTAGGAGGGTCTCCTGCCCCTCCGCCGCCATGGCAGCCATGGACCAGAGGGTAAACTCCCCTCCCATCTAGGGAGGAGGCCAAGGAAGAAGAAGAAGGAGGGGGGCTCTCTCCCCCTCTCTCCCGGTGGCGCCGGAACGCCGCCGGGGCAACCATCGTGACGGCGATCTACACGAACAGCTTTGCCGCCGTCAACACCAACTCTCTCCCCCTCTATGCAGCGGTGTAACCTCTCAATTCCGCTGTAATTCTCTACTTAAACATGGTGCTTAATGCTACATATTATTATCCAATGATTCGTGGCCATCCTATGATGTTTGAGTAGATTATTTTTGTCCTATGGGTTGATTGATTATCGTGATTGGTTTGAGTTGTATGTTTTATTTTGGTGCTGTCCTATGGTGCCCTCCGTGTCGCGCAAGCGTGAGGGATTCCCGCTGTAAGGTTTGCAATACGTTCATAATTCTCTGATGGTGGGCGGCTAGAGTGACAGAAGCTTACACCCGAGTAAGGGGGTTGTTGCGTATGGCAGTAAAGAGGACTTGATACTTATTGCTATGGTTGAGTTTTACCTTAATGATCTTTGGTAATTGCGGATGCTTGCTAGAGTTCCAATCATAAGTGCATATGATCCAAGTATGGAAAGTATGTTAGCTCATGCCTCTCCCTCATATAAAATTGCAACAATGATTACCGGTCTAGTTATCGATTGCCTAGAGACAAATCATTCTCTTGTGTTACAAAAGCTTTCTACTAAACAACTAACTTTTATTATCTTCCAAATTACTCGTAGTTTTATTCTCGCAAAGTACTTCTAGTTTTATTCTTGCAAACCTATCCTATCACCTACAAAATAGTTTCATACTTGTTCTAGGTAAAGTGAATGTTAAGTGCGCGTTGAGTTGTATGAGTGGTCGATAGAACTTGAAGGGAATATTAATTCTACCTTTAGCTCCTCGTTGGGTTCGACACTCTTATTTATCGAAAAAGCTACAATTGATCCCCTATACTTGTGGGTTATCAAGACCTTTTTCTGGCGCCGTTGCCGGGGAGCAATAGCGTGGGGTTGATATTCTCGTGTGTGCTTGTTTGCTTTATCACTAAGTAGTTTTTATTTTCTGTTCTAAGTTGTTCTCTATCTTTAGTTATGGATATGGGACACGAAACACCAAAAAAATTAGTTGTACTTGCTACTCATGGAGATGGGGAACCTCCTAAAACCCTCGATGCTTGTTATGTGGAAGACATTAAATACTACTTTGATAATCCTGATAAATCTCCATTTAACTTGATAATGGGGTATACTTTGGATCAACGGGAATACTTTAGGGATTATCGCTTGTCTCAAAAAGGGAAACTCTTATGGGATCAAATTTATTATTTGCATTGGTATGCTCGGAATTTATGCTTAAGATATGATTATACTTGTTGCCCTAAGATGAAGGCTCCACACCTTCCCTTTTCATGTGAATTTAATGATAATGCAAACAAGGCTTCTTATACTAATGGTATATATGATTACTATGATGTGGAACAAATAGAAGAATTTGTTGCTTTTAAAGGTGCTTATGAAATTGAATCTTTGTTTAAAAAGTATGAAAATTATGATGATGCTGTTTACCGATCTGAAAATTTTGCTATACTTAAGTATTGCTATGAGAATTATGAATATAATGCCTATATTGATCGATTTATTGAGAAAGTCTCCGTTGTCCAAGAAGAGACTAATATTTTGCAGGAATCTATGTAGGAAGAAATTGATGACACTGTGAGCTCATTAGATGAAAAAGATAACGAGGAGAGCGAAGAACAAAGGGAGGAAGAGCGGATTAGCTACCCGTGCCCACTTTCTAATGAGAGTAACTCTTCAACTCATACATTGTTTAATTTTCCTTCATGCTTACCGAAGGATGAATGCTATGATAATTGCTATGATCCCTTTGATTCGTTTGAAATATCCCTTTTTGATGAAATTGATGCTTGCTATGCTTGTGGCCATGATGCCAATATGAATTGTTCTTATGGAGATGAACTTGCTATAGTTCCTTATGTTAAGAATGAAATTGTTGCTATTGCACCCACACATGAAAGTCCTATTATCTTTTTGAATTCTCCCAACTACACTATATCAGAGAAGTTTGCTCTTATTAAGGATTATATTGATGGGTTGCCTTTTACTATTACACATGTTGATTTTAATGAATATAATATGCATGTGCTTGCTGCTCCTACTTGCAATTATTATGAGAGAGGAACTACATCTCCGCCTCTCTATGTTTCCAATGCGATAAAATTACAAGAAACTGTTTATAATATGCATTGGCCTTTACTTGGTGTGCATGAATTGTTCTTTTATGACATGCCGATGCATAGGAAGAGAGTTAGACTTAATAATTACATGATATATGTTGATTTGTGCTCACTACTAAAATACAAATCATTGTTAATTAAAATTGGCTTTGATATACCTTGGGATCTGGGTGGATCGATTACTTGAGCACTATATGCCTAGCTTAATGGCTTTAAAGAAAGCGCTGCTAGGGAGACAACCCGGAAGTTTTAGAGAGTCATTTATTTCTGTTGAGTGCTTTTATAAAGTTTTAAAACAAAAAAATATAGAGGGGAACCTAAAACTTTTACAAAAAGAAAAGTGAAAGTGAGACAGATGAGCAATGTGGAAGTGGGGGCTAGCCTTGAACTTTGTTCATGCCCATGGAAACTTTGTGAACCTTGATTACAGAAACTTTTCAACAAAAATAATTATCCCCTTGTACAAATCCATTGTATTATAAAAATAATGTGCCAAGATTTACCGTTAGGATGTTTAAATTGCTTGTTTGGTATGTGCGGTGCAAAAACAGAAACTTTTGCTGTAGTGCATGAATTTACATTTTTTACTAGAACGTGCAAAAATTCTGAAATTTTTTCACAGTACTGCTATGCAAACTTTTTATTTTTTCCTAATTTTTCAGAATTTTTAGAGTTACAGAAGTATGGTCAATGTTCAGATTGCTACAGACTGTTCTGTTTTTGATGCATTGTTTTGCTTGTTTTGATGAAACTATGGATTGTATCAGGAGGTATAAGCCATGGAGAAGTTAGAATACAGTAGGTATAATGCAAAAATAAAATATGAATGGGTTTGCAACAGTACTTAGAGTAGTGATTTGCTTTATTATACTAATGGATCTCACGAAGGTTTTGTTAAGTTTTGTGTGGATGAAGTGTTCGAAGATCGAGGAGGTATTGATATGAGAAGAATGAGGAGAGGCAAGAGCTCAAGCTTGGGGATGCCCAAGGCA
This sequence comes from Elymus sibiricus, assembly GCA_039707655.1. NCBI lineage: Eukaryota > Viridiplantae > Streptophyta > Magnoliopsida > Poales > Poaceae > Elymus > Elymus sibiricus. Next base: position 38,640,415 of record CM077668.1, on the reverse strand, counting down.
GCCCAAGTAAATATTCAAGGAGACTCAAGCATCTAAGCTTGGCGATGCCCCGGAAGGCATCCTATCTTTATTCAACAATTATCGGTATGTCTCGGTTTTTGTTTTGTTCACATGATATGCGTAAATTCTTGAGCGTCTTTCGTGTTTATTTTTTCCTTTTCTTTCATGCACCGTGCTGGTATGAGATAGTACTTGGTTGATTTATAGAATGCTCATTGCACTTCACTTATATCTTTTGAGTATGGCTTTATAGAATGCTTCATGTGCTTCACTTATATCATTTGAAGTTTGGATACCTGTTTCTCTTCATATAGAAAACCATTATTTGTAGAATGCTCTTTTGCCTCACTTACATTTATTAGAGCATGGTCTTTTGTAGAAAGAATTAAACTCTCTTGCTTCACTTATATCTATTTAGAGAGTCAACAGGAATTGGTCATTCACATGGTTAGTTATAAAATCCTACATAAAACTTGTAGATCACTGAATATGATATGCTTTGATTCCTTGCAATAGTTTTGCAATATAGAGATGGTAATATGTGGGAGATACTAGTGAATAATTGTGGTTTAGTAGGAATATTGGTGTTAAGGTTTGTGATTCCCGAAGCATGCACGTATAGTCTCTCGTTATGCTAATAAGTTGGAGCATGATTTATTATCGATTGTGTTCCTTTGCGTGGAGGTCGGGGGCGCGCGATGGTTAACTCCTACCAACCTCCCCCCCTAGGGGCATGCGTAGTAGTACTTTGCTTCGAGGGCTAATAAATTTTCTCAATAAGTATGTGAGTTTTTTATGACTAATGTGAGTCCATGGATTATATGCACTCTCACCTTTCCGTAATTTGATAGCCTCTACGGCACCGTGCATTGCCCTTTCTCACCTTGAGATGTGGTGCAACCTTCGCTGGTGCATCCAAACCCCGTGATATGATACGCTCTATCACACATAAGCCTCCTTATATCTTCCTCAAAACAGCCACCATACCTACCTATTATGGCATTTCCATAGCCATTCCGAGATATATTGCCATGCAACTTCCATCATCATCATATACATGACTTGAGCATTCATTGTCATATTGCTTTGCATGATCGTAAGATAGCTAGCATGATATTTTCATGGCTTGTCCTTTTTTTTTGATATCTTTGCTACGCTAGATCATTGCACATCCTGGTACACTGCCAGAGGCATTCATATAGAGTCATCTTCTATAGTTTTTTTTATCGAGTTGTAATTTTTTGAGTTGTAAGTAAATAGAAGTGTGATGATCATTATTATTCATTATTAGAGCATTGTCCCAGTGAGGAAAGGAGGATGGAGACTATGATTCCCCCACAAGTCGGGATGAGACTTCGGACAAAATATTAAAAAAAAAGAGAAAAAAGTGAGGCTAAAAAGAGCCCAAGAGAAAAAAAAGAGAAAAAAAAGAAAAAATAAATAAAAATGAGAGAAAAAGAGAGAAGGGGCAATGTTACTGTCCTTTCCACACTTGTGCTTCAAAGTAGCACCATGTTTTTTCATGTAGAGAGTCTCCTATGTTGTCACTTTCATATACTAGTGGGAATTTTTCATTATAGAACTTGGCTTGTATATTCCGATGATGGGCTTCCTCAAGTGCCCGATTTTCATGAGCAAGCAAGTTGGATGCACACCCACTTAGTTTTCATGTTGAGCTTTCATACACTTATAGATCTTAGTGCATCCGTTGCATGGCAATCCCTACTCCTCGCATTGACATCAATTGATGGGCATCTCCATAGTCCGTTGATTAGCCGCGTCGATGTGAGACTTTCTTCCTTTTTTGTCTTCTCCATATTAACCTCTACCACCGCATTCTATTCCACCCGTAGTGCTATGTCCATGGCTTGCGCTCATGTATTGTGTGGGGGTTGAAAAAAGCTGAAGCGCGTTAAAAGCTGACATCGGGGTAGCACATGATTTATATTTTGTGTTAAGAAGATGGAGCATGACAAAGCTATATGATTTTGTAGGGATAGCGTTCTTTAGCATTTTTATTCTGAAAGGCATGATTGTTTGTTGGGATGCCTGAGTATTGATGTCTTTATATCAAATTATAGACTATTGCTTTGAATTACTCGTGTCTTAATATTCATGCCATGATTAAATTTTCTGATCAAGATTATGCTAGGTGGCATTCCACATCAAAAATTATCTTTTTTATCATTTACCTACTCGAGGACGAGTAGGAATTAAGCTTGGGGATGCTTATACGTCTCCGTCGTATCTATAATCTTTGATTGTTTCATGCTAATATTCTATAATTTCCACATACTTTTGGCAACATTTTATATGATTTCTTGGACTAACATATTGATCCAGTGCCCAGTGCTAGTTCCTGTTTTCTGCTTGTTTTTTGTTTCATAGAAAATCCATATCAAACGAAGTCCAAATGCAATAAAAATTTATGGAGAATTATTTTGGAATATATGTGATTTTTGAGAGGTGGAATCAATGCAAGGCGGTGCTCGTGGGCCCCACGAGGCACCAGGGCGCGCCAGGGGGGCCCGGCGCGCCGTGGTGCCTCGTGAGGCCCGCGTAGGTCAATTGGTGCTCTACTTCGGGCGCAAGGAAGCTAATATCCGGAAAAAAATTGTGTTAAAATTTCAGCGCAATCGGAGTTACGGATCTCCGGGAATTTAAGAAACGGTGAAAGGCCAGAAACCAGGAACGCGAAACAGAAGAGAACAGAGAGAGAGATCCAATCTAGGAGGGGCTCCTGCCCCTCCGCCACCATGGCAGCCATGGACCAGAGGGGAAACTCTCCTCCCATCTAGGGAGAGGCCAAGGAAGAAGAAGAAGGAGGGGGCTCTCTCCCCCTCTCTCCCGGTGGCGCCGGAACGCCGTCGGGGCAACCATCGTGACGGCGATCTACACCAACAACTTCACTGCCGTCAACACCAACTCTCTCCCCCTCTATGCTGCGGTGTAACCTCTCAATTCCCTCTGTAATTCTCTACTTAAACATGGTGCTTAATGCTACATATTATTATCCAATGATTTGTGGCCATCCTATGATGTTTGAGTAGATTCTTTTTGTCCTATGGGTTGATTGATGATCGTGATTGGTTTGAGTTGTATGTTTTATTTTGGTGCTGTCCTATGGTGCCCCCCATATCGCACAAGCGTGAGGGATTCCCGCTGTAGGGTTTGCAATACATTCATAATTCTCTTATGGTGGGCGGCTAGAGTGATAGAAGCTTACACCCGAGTAAGGGGGTTGTTGCGTATGGGAGTAAAGAGGACTTGATACTTAATGCTATGGTTGGGCTTTACCTTAATGATCTTTGGTTGTTGCGGATGCTTGCTAGAGTTCCAATCATAAGTGCATATGATCCAAGTATGGAAAGTTTGTTAGCTCATGCCTCTCCCTCATATAAAATTGCAACAATGATTACCGGTCTAGTTATCGATTGCCTAGGGACAAATCATTCTCTTGTGTTACAAAAGCTTTCTACAAAACAACTAACTTTTATTATCTTGCAAATTACTCATAGTTTTATTCTCGCAAAGTACTTCTAGTTTTATTCTTGCAAACCTATCCTATCACCTACAAAATAGTTTCATACTTGTTCTAGGTAAAGCGAACGTTAAGTGTGCGTAGAGTTGTATCGGTGGTCGATAGAACTTGAAGGGAATATTAATTCTACCTTTAGCTCCTCGTTGGGTTCGACACTCTTATTTATCGAAAAAGCTACAATTGATCCCCTATACTTGTGGGTTATCAGCTGGTTTGCGACTAAGAGCATCGGCGACCACATTTGCTTTTCCTGGGTGGTAGTTGATACCCAGGTCATAGTCTTTAACCAACTCAAGCCATCTTCTTTGTCGGAGGTTCAGGTCCGATTGCGTGAATATATACTTGAGACTCATGTGGTCGGTGTAGATTTGGCATCGTTTTCCAATGATGTAATGCCTCCAAATTTTTAAGGCATGGACCACAGGTGCCATCTCCAGGTCATGGGTAGGGTAATTCTCCTCACGCGGTCGGAGCTGTCTTGATGCATAGGCCACGACCTTTCCATCTTGCATAAGTACACACCCAATGCCATGCCTGGATGCATCGCAATAGATGTCGAGGCTTCGGTAGATATCTGGTAGAGTCAATACGGGAGCGGTGGTCAAATGGGTCTTTAGCTCATTGAAACTGTTCTCACATGCTTCCGTCCATATAAACTTCTGATTTTTCTTGAATAGTTCAGTCATTGGCTTGGCAATCTTTGAGAAGCCTTCAATGAAGCGTTTGTAATACCCTGTCAGACCCAAGAAACTCCTGATTTCTGTTACTGAAACTCCTTGAGCGGAAAGAGTGTGCCCCAGGAATCCCACTTCCCTAAGCCAAAATTCACATTTGCTGAACTTGGCGTAGAGTTGATGAGCGCGTAGTCACTCCAATACTGCTCGGAGATGCTGCTTGTGCTCTTCTTCACTTTTGGAATATATGAGGATGTCATCAATGAACACCACTACAAACTTGTCCAAGAAGTCCATGAACACCTTGTTCATCATGTGCATGAACAATGCAGGAGCATTGGTCAGCCCAAAGGACATGACCGTATATTCGTATAGCCTATATCGTGTAGTGAATGCTGTCTTGGGGATATCTTCTTTTCTGATTTTCTGCTGGTGATTCCCGGTGCGCAAATCAATCTTGGAGAACACTTGAGCTCCACTGAGTTGATCGAACAAATCATCGATCCTGGGCAGCGGGTATTTATTCTTGATTGTGACATCATTGAGAGCGCGGTAGTCAACACACATCCGGAGACTGCCGTCCTTCTTGCCCACAAATATTGCCGGTGCACCCCAAGGAGAAGAACTGGGGCGAATATATCCTTTTTGGAGCATCTCATCTAATTGCTTCTTCAACTCCACTAGTTCAGATGAAGGCATTCGATAATATTTCTTGTAAATTGGTGCTGTCCCGGGCACAAGCTCGGTTGAAAATTCAAGCTCTCGATCAGGTGGCATGCCTGGCAATTCATCTGGAAACACATCTGGGAATTCACAGACCACTGGCACTAGATTCATCTCAGTAGCAATTGCTGCATAGACCATCCCCTTCTTTGGCATGGCTCGACCGGCAAAGAATCGAGCAGACTGGCCCGAGGGATTTATTAGCGTGACTTCTCTTGTTGCACAGTTGATGCAGACCTGGTGCCTTGTCAACCAATCCATCCCCAAAATAATATCCAATGTTGGAGATTCAATGGATACTAGTGATGCGGGGAAGATAACTCCATTGATTGATATTTTCAATTCTCGGCATACAATATTTGTTCTGAGCCTGGATCCGGGGGATTGTACCACCATAACTTTGTCCAAAAGAGTATAGGAAAGGCGATGTTGGGTAAAAAAACTCCGCGAAATAAAAGAATGGGAAGCCCCGGAATCGAATAAAATTGTTGCAGGTATGTCATTAACAGGAAACATACCAATGACCACATCGGGCACTTCGGAGCCTTCTTCGGCGGAGATATGGTGAACTTGCCCTTGAATATACTTTCGGTTGGGGAATTGCCCCACATAGTTGACTTGGGGCTTCAGGTTGGTTGGCAACTTTCCGTTCTTGGGGCACTGCCTAGCGTAATGGCTAGTTTGTCCACATGAGTAACATGCATTGTTACGTTGACAGTCTTCCTTGTTGGGCTTGGCGACCACAGTCTTGATCTGACTTTCATTCTTGATGTTCCCCTGCTGCCAGGTTGGCTTGAACTCGAACTGGGGTTGCTGCCAAGTACGAACCTTCTGAAAAACTTGCCCGTCCTTCTTAGGTTCAAACTTGCGTTTGCGGTCCTCATAGGCAGTCTTATGATCATTAACCAGTTTGTGTTCCCTTTCGGCAATGAGTGCCTTGTTCACCAAAGTTTGGAAGTCGGGGAAATCCAGCATGCTAAGGGCACATCGGAGGGTAAGGTTGAGTCCTCCGAGGAACCGATCTATCTTCCGTTCTTCTGTGGCCACATCATGTGTGGAATAACGGGCCAATTGATTGAACTTGTTTAAATACTCACTTACAGTCGAGGTCCCTTGTGTAAGGGTGAGGAATTCTCGCTGCTTGACCTTCAAGATACCGGTGGGAATGTGATACTTGCGGAATTTATCTTTGAACTTATCCCATGTAATCTCGTCTTCAGCAGGCCACATAACTATGGCATTGTCCCACCATATAGCAGCTGGTCCTTCCAGATAATGGGTGGCGAAGGGTACCTTATCAGTATCTTCAGCTCGAGCAATTTCTAGCTTCTTGTCAATGGTCCTCAACCAGTCATCGGCTTCCATCGGATCCACTACTTGATTGAAACTTGGCGGTTTGGTCCTCTGAAAATCTGACTGCTTGGACTGATTACCATTGTGATTATTCTTCCCAACCATAGTCTGCATGCTTCTCAGGAATTCCATCGGGTCTTGGTTTCTCTTTTCCTCAAACATTCGCATAATCTGCTCTATTGTGAGTGCTTGAGGTGGAGGAGGTGGTGGTTGATATGGTTCTGGCGAATGTCCTGCTTGCCTGGCGGATCGACGAACTGGAGTATCGTCGCCACCATGACAGGTACTGCCACACCTTGTCATCCTATATATGTTTCCCAATACGAAGCATCGAGATGAGCAACATCCATTAGGGGAAAAATAGGAAGGTGAAGCAACAAGCCCGAAAAAGAAATCGAGAAAAACCAAAGCGGATAACAGAAAGCAAGATAATTATATAATACATTATCCAGCATACATAACAGGACAACAGCATGGATAGTACTACTACATGCATACAACCAAACACCACATCGTCCTCGTCTACTTGCGATGACAGCGATCGCACTGGCATGCTGACGGTCCTGCTGGTGTCTCCTCGGTGTCGGACTCCGAATCAGAACTGATAAGGGACACCTCTGGAGCAAAGGAAACACGACGACGCTGACGGGACGACTCTCCCTCAGGGTCTGGGGGTGGCTCCACAGCATCAGAGCGGCTGGGGTAGCGAGAAGCATAGCCCACTGGGCTGGGGACTCGTGAGGAGTCACTACCGAAGTACCGGAGTTACACTGAGAAGGTGTGGGAGTCACTGGTGCAGGTGGAGGTAAGGTAACTGGAGGAACAAGCGATGTATGGATAAATAAAGGTGGAGCGAAGGCAGATCGAGCGGCGGCTAGCTCGTCTCGAACGCGGTTCAGCTCCTGGGCTAGGCTGACGATCAGAATGTATAAAGCTGTTATGTAACGAGACAGGTGGCTGGCTGACCGGTCACACTCCGGATCAATATAAGGGAAGCGGATCTGTCCTGACTCAAACAGGGACGGATAGAAGTAGAAACCTGGGTGCATCTGCATCTGAATCTCATTATAGCGCAAGTCAGTGAGAGCCTCGAATGCTGCAAACTGGACCGCCTGGTCGGGTGTAGAAGCAGTCCCGCCCTTGGTGGAGCGAGTGTAAGTGCCCACCACAGTACTGTTGTGCATGACGACCTCCACGTGATACTCATAAACACCATCAGCAAGCTGCTCTCGATACACCTGGTACACAGGGTCATCGCCATCGGGGTAGAGTCGGCGCCACACGTTGCTAAGCAGATGCGGAAAGGTGGAAGGTGCTAGCTCAGGCTGGTACGGATAAGGGACTGGTGCCATCTACACTCACAATATTAGCTGATCAGTATTAACAGTAAACTATATGCATGCAATGCAACACCCAAGTGCAGAGTCAAACCTCAAATCGCTACAGAGGCTAAAACTACCGTTCTCTAACACGTCGGCTGTCTAGGGCGTCCTACAGTCAGCGCGGTTCTGATACCAAGCGTTGTGGCACCCTAGCTTAGAGCAACCGGTTTACCTTGCATTGCCAGCCCAGAGATCAGGTCTTCTGGCAATACACAACAACTTGGTACAGAAAACAACCGCTTTATTGATCACTTAGCAGATACATAGGTTCACATATTACATGATGAGCGAGGCCAAGCGGCACCCACGGTGCGGCTGCACTTATGTACATTATTTAGTAGACATCTCAGGGGCCTCGATGATAAGGGAACTACTACGCGGCAGCAGAACGACGAGGTAGCGGAACTCCACTCCACAGGGACACTGCTGGGACACGGCCTAGAGCACGACATACTGCTCGACATCCACACCATGCACGGCTTCTCCTGCATCTGGCATGATAAGCCAGGTGAGTACTTTGAATGTACTCGCAATCTCACAGCAAACAAAACAAGCGTGACAAACAACAACAAGGCATTTACCAAGTTTAATGCATGAACATGATACTACCCAACATGAGGTGTGTGTGAAACATTGCCATGGTCCCTGGGACCAACTTACCATTTCGGGGTCACCACATAACCACCGTTCATAACTTACCAACGTGATCCTCACTTGATCACATCCATACCTTTCATAGTGATCCTCAATCGATCACCACCTCTGCATGTGCCATCTTGTGAGTCTTAGTGTGCAAGTTAATTATATCTGTTGACCCACGGTGTGACCTACAACGAACTGTGTCCATATCCGAGGACGCGGCTATCGATAGATTTTACACTCTACAGAGGTTAGTACACTGTACCCACACTACGGAACTCATGGCCTCGTGCTCCCATTCGGGTGGACCAATGACATTCCGACAAAACCAATCTATTGCATGACACTCTCCCGGCCACTCCGACAAACTCCCCTTTGGGCTATGTCCTGGGTTGCCCCGATGTCAACTCGTGACACCCGCCACCTTTGTGGCCGCCACCGTCGTGGCCAAACATAAACATCGTCCCAAACGGGGACCTCGGTACCATAAAACTCAGGCACTAAAGGTTATGACTGCCTACCGGGCCAGGGTAGCGCCAGAGCACAACCTTTACTCGTAGGAGGCACCGGCGAGAGGCATGACAATAGACCGCATTAGGGCCTCCCCATCCAGGCAAGTGTGGTTGCACTAGTGAGCTCGATTCGGTGGCACCATGACTCGATCAACAGCATGCTAAAGTTGAATTAACATCAAATTTAACTTGAAATAAAATGATTCGAGCCATAGTGCGAATGGATGCACGGGTCACGATCATGAATAACAAAGGCATCATGCTACCACGAGAGTATATGACATGATTCCTACTGCACATTATAGTAATAAAGCATGTACCCTACTGCATACTATCAAAATGACATGAACAAATTCTATGCAATAAGTTCTATATAGCAAATCATTTTTAATAGTGAATTAAATGGTGAATTTACTTCAAATAAACCAATGTCATTGCAATGCCATCCTTGCATATGAATGTTATGGCTTGCCTTGGTTCAGAGGAGTGTCACAATACTCCTGGTTTCCTCCAACACAATTAGGAGCTTCTAAAAATATTTTAAATGCAAAAAGAAAATGTCACATACCACATTTTATTTCACCAAAAATTCTCAACAGCAAGAAAAATTCTGAAATTTTGCATGCATAAACTTTGGCTCAATACAAACCAGTAGCAAAAAGAGTCAAATCAATTGGACTTGTAGAATAAAAGTTATAGCTGGTCAAAGTTGGGGTCAGAAGCTGGTTAAACATTTATTTAAATGAATTTAACCGAAATTCCTGAAACGGCCACGTCGAAGGCGTATTCGGTGAATACGCCTCCACTTATACCGCTTCGGGAGAGAGAGTGAGAGGCTGACAGGGGGGGTCCCACTGTCAGGGTTAAATGAGAGAGAGGGAGGGAACAGTGGAGGCGGTGCTGTCGCCGGTGATACTCCGGCGAGGAGGCCACGGCGGTCGCCGGCGATGGGCGGGATGAACTCAGGGCAGCACGGCGAGCACGCACGTACCCGAAGTGACGGCGCGGGTGGACGGACGGCATCGGAAGCTTCTTCTCCAGAGACGGCGGCGGCGGAGCTTGTCGGATCCATCAATTCCGGCGATGATCTGGCGAGCTAGCGGTACCGTTGATCTCAGGAGGTCTCCACGGTCTCGAGGGAAGCAGTGGATGGAGCTGGGGGTGGCTAGGTTGAGTGCACGTTCGTGACGGATCCGCGGTGGGTTCCGGCGATCCCCGGCAGCAGGAGGCCCTCCCGGCCTTGCCGCGCTTGTGGAGGAGTGATTTGTGGCCAGAGAAGGCGAGGGGGATGGCTAGAACGACTCGGGAGTGCTTCTATTTATAGATGGAGCTCGCCCATGTTCGGGTGTCCGCCGGCGACGAGCTGCAGAAGAGGAGAGGAGGAGATAAGCTCAGGCGCGGCATGGGGAGGAGCAGTGGTGCACAGGCTACGCAGTGCACGCGTGCGGGCATAGTGGCGCGCACTACGCGGAGAACCCGGAGCATGCGCGCTCACTGTTCCGCCGCGTAGCGTTCGGCCACTTCCGGCGAGCGGCTTGCCGCCGTCGGGGAGGAGCAGCGCGAGGCTTAGGTGGCGTGCTGGAGTTTGCCGCGAGGCTGGGACAAGCTACGGTGTCGAGGGGAGGTCGAACGGGCGGCGGCAGAGGGCCCCGATGCACAGAGCGCGGCGAGCGCATGCAATGCACCGCGCTCTCACGCGGTCACCGCGTGCGCTGGCACACTCAGTGCTTTCGGCGCTGCCACACCATGTCACCCATGTAGTCCCTTCAACGCGGTGCCTAGAAATGCTCTTGGCTTGCCATCTGGCGCAGTGGAGGTGACTAGAGCAAGCTGCAAAGTTTCTGGACAGAAACTTGTGCCAAATACTGGGGACAAACAGCTAGGAGTTTAGAGCTGAAATTTTTGGGTTAAGCATTACTTAGGAGGGTAGTCATGTGGTAAAAATTTCAGCCCCAACAGATCAAGGAAAAATATAGTTGCTGCACAAAGTGACCATTCTGTCCATAAGCAAAAAACATTTTCCTTGGCTGAAATTTTCCAAATGACCATGGGATATTTTTGCATATGAAGGTGAGGCCTGATCCAAAGAATATTTGGGAATTTTCTTGGAATTTTTGGAGCAATAAAAATGAGGGTTGCTTCATAGCTTAGTGAGAAAAGGGGTATTTTCAGGAAGAAAAAGAATATAATGCCACTAAATAAAAATATCCAATGGCATTATGGTGAGAGGGATGAGGTCTAGAGAAGGTTTATGGATGATAGAACCCACTTGGAAGAAAATCAAAAATAAATCCAAGTGGTAGGTCCAAAAGAATTGACTGAAAAACTCAAATGCAATTTGAAATATTCAATAAATCCAAATAAAAGAAAAAGGCAAAATCCAGGGCATTACATCTACCTCAATGCCCCTTTCAGAAATCTTATGACCAAGGACTATACCTTCGTTTACCATGAAGTGGCAGATCTCCCAGTTCAAAACAAGGCTAGTTTCTTCACATCTCTGCAAAACTTTATCAAGATTGCTCAAATAGTCATCAAAAGAAGTTCCGAAGACGGAAAAATCATCCATGAAGACTTCAACAATTTTCTCACAGAAATAAAAAAATATAGCTGTCATGCATCTTTGAAAGGTAGTAGGGGCATTGCATAAACTAAATGGCATACGTCTATAAGCAAAAGTTCCAAAAGGACAAGTAAAAGTAGTTTTCTCCTGATCTTCAGGAGACACGGGTATTTGGGAAAAACCAGAATATCCATCTAGAAAACAAAAAATCTATGCTTAGATAATCTTTCTAACATTTGTTCAATGAAAGGCAGAGGATAATGATCTTTTCTAGTAGCCTTATTCAATTTTCTAAAATCAATAACCATCCTATAACCAGTTACAACTCTTTGCGGGATAAGTTCATTTTTATCATTAGGAACAACAGTAATGCCACCTTTCTTAGGGACACAATGAACAGGACTTACCCATCTACTATCTGTAGGGGAACGCGACAGAAAACAAAAAAAATTGGTACAGTGAGCACGCCCAGGACCACTATGGAGACTGCATACAGGGTTTGATCTGATCATTACCGACTCGTAGCGCAGCGGAAGAAGAGTTGATGTAGATCGTCGGTGCAGATCCCCGCAGCTAGGATTTACAATCTCCCAACCGCGAGGATGTACTCCCTCGCCGGACAGTCCCTTGGACGATGTCAGGGACAGCCCTTCGGGAGGTCCCTCGAAGCTCGAACGGTAACTCGGATAGCCCTTCGGGAGGACCCTCGAACAGCCCCTCGGGCAAAAGATCGAAACTACGACCTCTCTACAAGGTTGCACACATACGGGAGGTGTTTGTTTTGTGGAGTGGTAACGTCAACGGAAATGGAATCAGATAACACTCTGTAACAACTCCCGACTGGACAAACCCCATTTTGTTTGGTTCTACAGTGTAAAGGAAACAAGTCCCTTAATAGCGTTTGGTTTGGCATAGTAATCAGCATGCACTTTTTCCACGTACAGAACACAAGGGCTTTCACATGCAAATTTGCAGGTGCTTCATCAGCACAGCTTCAAATTCATCAAACAAGCACGGAATTTAGAAATATTTTAACCAGAATTTGATGACACTTTAACGACATTACATATTTTAAAAATGCATATAATTAGTCCCTAAAATTATTTTATAAGATAAATAGAAAGGCAAAGCAGCTTGGGATGATTCGGAATCTTGCAAAGCAGCTTTCCATTAATCTTCATCTGCCACACCATTGATCTTCTCTTCTACTCAACATTGCTTATGTTCTCATCATCTGCCAATAAGCAAGAGTTAAAATGAGAAATAAGGAAACACAAGAGACAACTGCTAATAAAAAGTTTAACTAGCACTTATTTTGTTGTTCAATCGCAAAATTACTTGGCCTTGAAGGCACCATCAGCCTTCCACCTCGGATCCAAAGACAACTCATACAAGGCTTTGATAAGCTCATCGTCCTCATCAGAAGTCCAATTCCTTTTATTCTTGCCTCTTCCACGGGATGTGCTTGAGCTATCCACGCGGTCCATATCTGCACAACCAAGAATGATTACAAATGAGATGGCAAATATATATGAAAGGAAACAAATGCAAATGAGATGTAGTTGTAGCTTGCGAATATAATTGAAAGGAAACAAATATGAATGAGATGGTAAATATATATGAAAAGGAACAAATGCAAATGTGACAAATACAAACAACTTATACCTCAATGCGTCCTAGCAGCCCTATGTCTATTATACATGCCCTGAGCAAGACCATTCCGGAAATTTGTCCACTCATTTGAAGTTGAGATAGAAGTGATGAATTCTGGTTGGTCTAGTTCTCCCTCCATGTCTTCCAATGTTTCTTGCATTATTGGGGGCTCGTCGATATCAAGTGGGTCGATAGACATATTTTGCAATATAAGATTATGCAAGAGTGCACATGCCATGATGATCCGACATTGGGTCTTCATAGGAAAAAAGGAAGGGGACCTCAAAATGCCCCACCGACCCTTGAGCCTTCCAAAAGCCCTTTCTACAATATTTCGGGCTCTAGCGTGGCGCATGTTTAGATACTCCTCTGCACTACAAGGTGGGTTTTGTGGTGTCCAACCACCCAAGTGGCACCTTTGACCTCGGTATGGAGCTAAAAATCCTCTTGCATTTGTGTAGCCAGCATCCACAAGATAATATTGGTCTTCGGGGACACGCAACCCATTTGGCCATGAGATGGCATCCCTAAGAACACGGCCATCATGTGCAGAACCCTCCCAACCCGGTAATATATAGATGAACTGCATGTCAGGTGCACATACACCTAACACATTTGTATCTATATCACCCAACCTTGATCGATACCTTCCTTTCAGATTAGCCGGAACCGTTACGCGTATGTGTGTGCCATCTAATGCTCCAAGGCAATTCTACAACATAAACAACAATGTGCAAATATTAGCATCTTTTACCACTATTGAGATCATCTAGTGAATCATATTTTTTATTAGTAGATATTTTACCTTGAAATACTTCCATTTATCATCTATGCAATCCTCAGGTATAGGTTCAGGCTTCTTAAGTAGCAAGTGGTGCAGCTTCAGGACAGCTAGAAGACAAGCGTTGAAATTTCTACTAACTGGCTCCGGGCTTCGATAGAAGAGTTTGCCTACTGTCCTATTTTTGAGATGGTGTGATAATACATACAAGAATGATGCCACTATATCCTCCAATGATGTGTTCTTTGTACCCTTTAGACCACCAACATCTCTCACCATCTCACATAATATATGAAATGTTCTCCTATCCATACGAAGTTGACTTATACACATAGCGTTGCTCTCACCAATTAGCCGATACAAGTTTTCTCCCCTTAACTCTCTAATTTTAATTCTCCTTTCTATTTGCCAACATTTTCTCCTATAAGCTAATGCAAACATGAACCACACATAATAGTATACAAGCATAATGGAAGTGGTGAGATTCAAAAATACTGCATTTCTCCTTCCTCGCCTCGCTCTTAAAGGAAGACGAGCCATAATAACTGAAAAGTACAATACGATATATAAGCATAAAGAAAAGATACCTACCTAACAAGAAACATAATAGAGTTAGGCACTAGATATATGAAGAAGGTCTATAAACAGACTTGCATATCTTATCCTTCACTGGGACATCTTGTATAAATAAATAAAAAATGAAGACACACACATGGAGGCTACATCAGCAAGCGCATGCATTTGTGTAGCCACCAATGTTGACCAGAACATCTAACTATAGTCTAAGTAATAGATGTATAAATAAAAAAAATTAGAGAACGCCAAGTACTTTATTAGAGCACGAGTAGCAGATGTACAAATTGCGCTTCATGGATAACAAAATGTCCAAGTAACATAATCGGTTTTATCTAGATAGAAGTGCTAGTTGATAGAATATATGCCATCTAAATATAATGCAAATAATATGTGATGCATCATGTACATTGCTCAGATCATGTGTTCAATTGCATCATGTACAGTGCTAGTTTTTTTTTATAGTTGACAGAATATATGTCATCATGTACAGGAATACAGATCATGTGTTGAATATATAGAATTGCTCCCTAACTACCTAATTAATCAGTGGCGAGCCACAGTGTAGAAGTGTACTCATATGATTACATAGGAATTTAGTAAATCAAGTCACCGTAGGTGTGAATACTACACTGCTGAACAAACTACTTCAGGAATTTGACCACACAAGCTCACATAACATCACAAGGTGCAGTGCAGCATGATGAAAAAGTATACTTTCCAACTTGCCATGTTGATAAATGATCTGAACCCAAACAATTACTTTGTTCTTGCAAACAATCTTGTATAAATCAAGCAGTATAACTAACCAAAATCTCACAATCTTGTAAATCAATCTTGAGCACCATAGAATAGATAAGAACATATCAAGAACAGGCCACAAGATCTGCAGGTGGACTAGTAACCCTAATCTGCAGGTGGACTAGTAACCCTAATCAATCTTGAGAACCAGAGACTAGATCACCAGATCAAGAATAGAACAAATCACATATTAGATGGGGCAGGTGGACTAACCCTAACCTCACAAGATCTGCACGAGGAGCTTGATGGAGGTTGAACTTGGCGGCCTTGCTGCTCCTCCTCGGCGGCAATGGATCTTGCTGCTCCTCGTCATCGTCTTCAACGGTCCATCCTCGTCGGCGGCGGCGGCGGCTTCAACGGTCGGTCCTCATCGGCTGGCGTGGTGGGGAGGTGTTGGTGCTGCGCGAGGAGAACGGAGCCGCGGGGAGGCGGAGGGATTGAAGTGGATCTGCGCAGCGGCGGCGCTGGACGAGGCGGCGGATGGGTTTGTGGGGGAGGAGGAGGGGATCTCGTGGGGGAGGGGGAGGGTAACGCTTCTTTACCGGAGGGAGGTGGGTGGTATCGACCGAGACTTGGCCCGGAACCGTTTACGGAGGGAGACGATTACGGTGCACACTTACCAAACGCCAGTAACGGTTTCTGTTTACGGTGTAAACAGGTGACGGTGCAAATTGCCCGAAACAAACACCTCCACGGTGTCAGCTATACGGCAGGGCTTCGCTGTCCAGAACTAGTTCCTGCCGGAACCCAGACAGCCTTTCGGCTCTACGAAACTATTTCGCGGGGAGGGAGAGAGAAGGCCAGATCATGCATGGCATGTGTATGTTGAGAAAGAGTGAGTTTGGAGAGTGCCTCTCCACCTCTATTTATAGGAAAGCCCAAGGGGAAAAATACCCAAAAAACCCATCACATGGATCCTCCATAAGGGCATCAAAGGAAGGCAAGTGGAGCTCCATGGAGGAGTTCCATCTTGGCCGGCCACCCCTATGGGGCCCCCCACATGGGGGTTCCTTGGTCCCCAATCCCTTCTAGAAGCCTTTTGGGAAAAGCCCTAAAAGGTGGCTTTCCAAAAAATCAACCATAAAGTGATTTTCACTATTCACGGAACCAATTTTCCGCGACCGTTAAATCCGAAAATATTTCTGTGGGTCTTAGAATAATTCCAGTACCCACTAAAATGATTTTGGATGCGTTCCGAAACAATTCCGGATTAGTGATTTTCATCTGTGAAAAGCAACCAAACCGGTTGTGATAAAATCACAATGTGAGATTTTGGATGTGAGATTTTGTTCTCCTTTCTCGTTTCCGCGTTCCGGCATCCCAGTGATCAAATCACAATGTGTCTGGCTAGACGATGATGGATACCATAACACCGAGAGGGCCCGAGAATATCTCTCCATCATTGGAGGAGCAAATCCCAATCTTGAGCTATCTCGTTTCTTGTCATACTTTTCCGTGAACCCGTAAGCCGCGGTAATAGCCACCCAGTTACGGATGACATTTAACAAACCCCAAAGTTCACGAAGCAAGTACGAAGGAACTTGATACTCTCATGGTCTAAGGAATTATGCAAACATTAACTATCTCTGTGTTATTAACCATTAACTTGCGACGAATGTATCTCATAGCATAACATCAATTCTGGTCGATTCAACACAAGTGTTCTACTAACACTGTACCCTCAAAATTGCCGGCATAGTCATACCCATGATCAGGAAAACAGGATCATCATGCAATACTTGAGCCAGTCATAGAGGCATGACTAGGAATACATTTTACCGTTTATTATACCACACGTGCACATGAGTTTCCCTCCGAGCCTCATGGATATTGCAGACTCGAGAATCATTGCAGTTATAGCATGGAACATAAACATTCATTACAAACTTGGAGATACAAAATAATTGTTATTACTGCCTCTAGGGCATATCTCCTACAGACTCCCACTTGCACTAGAGTCATAATCCAGTTACATGGCTTCCCTAACACCAATGGCTATCCGGTGCTACTCATGCTTTGCTCGTGGTAGAGGCTTTGTCATCGGGTCTGACACGTTCAGATCCGTGTGAACTTTGCGTACTTTCACTAAACCCGCTTCGACATGATGTCGAATGAGTTTATATTTGCGTTCAATATGTCTTGTCTTATGGTGCGAACTTGGCTCCCTTGCCTGAGCCATGGCGCCACTATTATCACAATAGATCTCCACCGGGTCCAGAGCACTTGGAACCACACAAAGGTCTTCAAGAAATTGCTTGATCCATACCGCCTCCTTGGAGGCTTCTGAAGCTACAACATATTTCACCTCCGTCGTAGAATCCGCCACAGTCATTTGTTTGGAACTTTTCCAATCAACTGCGCCACCGTTCAATATGAAAACATAGCCTGATTGAGATTTGAAGTCATCTGGGTCAGTCATGAAGCCTGCATCAGTGTAACCACTTACAATGAGCTCTTCATCACCTCCGGACACAAGGAGTAAATCCTTGGTCCTTCTGAGGCACTTAAGAATACCCTTGACTGCGGCCCAGTGTTCCAATCCTGGATCACTTTGGTACTGGCTGCTAACACTTAGTGCATAGGAAATGTCCGGTCTTGTACATAGCATGGCATACATAATAGAACCAACTGCCGAAGCATGTGGAACATCATTCATCTGTACTCGCTCATCGAGAGTCCGAGGACACTGATTCTTGCAAAGCACTGTGCCAGGTGACATGGGGAGTAGGCCTTTCTTGGAGTTCTCCATGTTGAACCTTTTCAACACCTTGTCAATGTACGTGCTTTGGCTAAGCGCTATCAGGCATTTTCATCTATCTCTATAGATTCTGATGCCCAATACATATGCCGCTTCGCCTAAGTCTTTCATTGAAAAACTCTTCTTCAATGTGTCTTTTATTTCGCTAAGAAAATTCACGTCATTTCCAATCAACAATATGTCATCCACATACAAGATTAGAAATGCTTTTGCGCTCCCACTAAACTTCTTGTAAACACAAGACTCTTCGTCATTCCTGATGAAGCCAAACTGTTTGACCACTTCATCAAAACGAATGTTCCAGCTCCTTGACGCTTGCTTCAGACCATAAATGGCTTTCTGAAGTTTGCATACCTTTCCAGCATCCTTATGAACGACAAAACCTTCAGGATGTATCATGTATACTTCTTCTTTGAGATTTCCATTTAGGAAAGCCATTTTGACGTCCATCTGCCATATTTCATAATCGAAATAAGCAGCAATTGCTAGTAATATCCGAACAGACATAAGCATATCTACGGGCGAGAAAGTCTCGTCGTAGTCCACTCCTAGAACTTGCGTGAACCCTTTCGCGACAAGTCTAGCTTTGTGGATAGTAATGTTACCATCCGCTTCCGTCTTTCTTTTGAAAATCCATTTACAACCAACGGGCTTTACGCCTTCTGGAAGTTCTTCCAAGTTCCAAACTTGGTTTCGTACATGCATTTCGGATTTCATGGCCTTGTGCCATTCCCTTGAGCTGGGCCCCGCCATCGCTTCCTTGTAGTGCGCAGGTTCATCATCTTCAAGAATGAAGATTTCGTTATGAAACCACTCAGGTGGCTGGATAGCCCTACCTAATATCGCGGTTCAGTTACAACATTGTCTGAAGTTTCCGCATCACATGCGACAACTTCCGGCTCGGTTGTAGGGATAATTTGCGGAATTTCTTCCGGTTCGTTAGCCATATCAACGGTTGCTGAAGATTCACTAATCTCATCAAGTTGTACTGTCCTCCCACTCACTTCTTTAGCGAGAAACTCTTTCTCAAGAAAGACTCCGTGTTTTGCAACAAACACTTTGTTCTCGGAGGCGTGGTAGAAAGAATACCCAACTGTCTCCTTGGGATAACCTACAAAGTAACATTTGTCTGATCTGGGATCAAGTTTGCTTGGCTGTAAATGCTTTACGTATGCCTCACAACCCCAAATTTTGAGAAACGACAGGTCGGGTTTCTTCCCGTGCCATATCTCATATGGTGTCGTCTCAACAGACTTAGACGGTGCTTTGTTTAGTGTGTGAGCGGCAGTTTCTAGTGCGTGACCCCAAAAGGATATCGGCAGATCTGTAAGAGACATCATCAACCTTACCATGTCTAACAGGGTTTGGTTACGTCTTTCCGACACTCCATTTCGCTGTGGAGTTCCGGGAGGCGTAAGCTGTGAAACGATTCCACGATCACTCAGATGTTGGCTAAACTCATGACTAAGATATTCGCCCCCGCGATCAGACCGCAGAAACTTAATCCTTTTGTTACGATGATTTTCTACCTTATTCTGAAATTCTTTGAACTTTTCAAAGGTTTCCGACTTATGCTTCATCAAGTAGATATATCCATACCTACTCAAATCATCAGTAAAAGTCACGAAGTAGAAATACCCACCCCGTGCGATTGTGCTCATTGGACCACATACATCACTATGTATTATTTCCAACAATTCACTCGCCCGCTCAGGATGACCCGTGAACGGCGTCTTGGTCATTTTCTCCATCAAGCAAGCTTCACATGTGTCAAATGATTCAAAATCAAATGACGGTAAACTCCATATTTATGGAGTCTTTGCATGCGTTTCATTCCGATGTGGCCAAGCCGACAGTGCCACATGAAAGTGGTGGTGGTATTAGCCTTCTTAAGGCGTTTAGCATTCACGTTAAAGACATCATTTCCACATTCAAGATTTAGTATGAAAAGGCCCCCAACAATGGGTGCAAATCCATAAAACATATCCTTACAATAAAGTAAACAACCATTCTTCTCAGACTTGTACGAATACCCATCATGTACTAAACATGATCCGGAGATAATGTTTCTACACAATAGTGGAACAAAATAACAGTTACTTAGTTCTAAGATAAATCCTGAAGGGAGACGTAGAGGCATAATTCCGACGGCTTGAGCGGCGATCCCAGTGCCGTTCCCGACGCGCAACACGACTTCATTCTTGGCTAGCTTGCGCACCTTCTGCAGTCCCTGTATCGAGTTGCAAATGTGAGCAACCGATCCGGTATCAAATACCCAAGACTTAGAATTTTCGCTAGCAAGCAAAACGTCAATGACATTAACTTGTATAACAATTATACCTTTTCCAGTTTTCCCGGACTTCTTATCTTCCAGATACTTCTTGCAGTTTCTCTTCCAGTATCCTGTGCCCTTGCAGTAGAAGCACTCAGTTTCATTCTTGGCTCCGCCCTTAGAGTTGCTTTGGGAGCCGGTCTTACTGGCGCCCTTGCCCTTCTTTGGCTTGCCTTTCTTTTTGAAACTGGCGGTTTTATTCACAAGCAACACTTGCTTGTGATTTTTCCGCAGTCCTCCTTCCACAGTTTTCAGCATGACGAGCACCTCTTCCGGTGTCTTCTCCATCCCACTCATGTTGTAGTTCATGGTAAAACCGTCATAAGACGGAGGGAGTGAAGCAAGCAACATGTCCATCATATGGGCTGGTGGAATTGGAAATTCCAGGGTTTTAAGCCTTTCAGCGTAGCCAATCATTTTGACCACGTGTTCGCCAACTGAACTGCCCTCAGCCATCCTGCAATCCATCATGGCCTTCATGATATCAAATCGTTCAGACCGTGCGGTTTCCTTGTACAGAGCATCCAATTCCCGGATCATATCGCGGGCATTATGGAATTCAAAATGTTTTTGAAGCTCTGGACTCATGCAAGCTAGCATGAGGCACTGCACTAAGTTGTAATCATCATCCTTAGTGGCCCAGACATTTTTTTCATCTTCCGAGGCAGTTGCCGCCGGTCTAGCTGGAAGAGAATTTTCAAGCACATACATTCTGTTAGCGCTCCTGAGGACAATCCTCGGGTTACGGACCCAGTCCGCATAGTTGTTTCCAGTCGCAGCTATTTTCTCTTTCTCTAACATTGGGCCTAAGTTGAACGCGGCATTGCGAGCCATTTGATCTACAATGGTAAACACAAGTTTCACTTAGACTTTGTTCATAATAATTTTTTGCACTAGTGAATAAACAATTTTATTCTAAAGTGCGCTCCCACTCAAATCAATATCTCTCAAAATTGATTATGAGTGATTCAAGATCCGCGTCTTGATTGTTCGCCATTGGTGTAACACCACTGATGACGAAAATCTTAACTGGTAGGCCAACTTGCCAATCACATCTCTATGTGATTCTTGTTCATCTTTCGATGGGCGTGTTCCGAGCTCATGACGGTCATGCCTGAACGTCAAGATAGCCAAGTGATCTTGCTGTGAGGTCTCACCGTCACCCGCCTTACACCTCTCTAATCATTCGTACCCGTGTGACACGGCGCACCCCGAAAAGATATGTGTTGTAGACGGTGCTACACTTGGGAGATCACCCTAATAAAAAGCGACTACCGCGCAATCAAAAGGGTGCATCATAAGGGATAAACATCTCAGGCAATTCATAATAGCATGATATGGTATAGCCCTTTCTGACGGAGAAGTCTTTAATTTCTTCGTCTTCGGCATTTGCGTCCGTGTTCACCTTCGCGAAGATTGCCACCACCTTGTCGATGCACCAGATAATATTGCTATCTCTATAGCTAATAAAATAAGTGCATTACTTAAGGTTGACACGCAGGTCATTAAAGTGACAATCATATGGCTCCACCCATCATGCCGAATCATGACACGCAGGTCATGTTAATAAATTTACATCATATAGTCATCTCATACATAATCGAATTAATATCAGCACTGCTATACCACATCACATGCACATCCTGCAAAACCAAGTTAGACGCCTCTAATCGGTTTATGCAAAATTTTATTTTACGTGGCTTCTAAGGTTTTGACTTAAACCACAGCTACCAACGTTTATCATCAAGTATGATTATTCAAGTCGCTAGATTAACATCGCGGGGTGTATGAAACACGAGATAATAAAATCTCGAGCCCCATACTAAACTTCATCATATGCATGACCCCCATGCAGATCATATCGGCATTGCCCTTTCGTCTGCGAAATTTCATCTTTCTTTTGACTATGGTGGAACCCAAAGAATTGATAGCACTTCATTGATCAATCAGGATCGCGGATTGCCAGAACTTTGTCAAATTCCACCATGCTGTCCTGAGATCAGAAATACGCAAATTCAAGGGAAGCAACAAGAACATCGGGTAACAGATTTCATCTGCTACCCGCATAAATAATTTTCAGCAATAGATCTCATCTACTACAAAATTATATTATGCAATACCCATACATCTCCATGTATTCTAGATCGTAACCTGCATCTACGCATAGCACGGCTCTTGATGCCACTGTAGGGTAACGCGACAGAAAACAAAAAAATTCGGTACAGCGAGCACGCCCAGGACCACTATGGAGACTGCATACAGGGTTTGATCTGATCATTACCGACTCGTAGCGCAGCGGAAGAAGAGTCGATGTAGATCATCGGTGCAGATCCCCGCAGCTAGGATTTACAACCTCCCAACCACGAGGATGTACTCCCTCGCCGGACAGCCCTTCGGGAGGCGGTCAGACAGTCCCTCGGACGATGTCACGGACAGCCCTTCGGGAGGACCCTCGAAGCTCGAACGGTAACTCGGACAACCCTTCGGGAGGACCCTCGAACAGCCCCTCGGGCAAAAGATTGAAGCTACGACCTCTCTACTGGGTTGCACACATACGGTGTCAGCTATCCGGCAGGGCTTCGCCGTCCAGAACTAGTTCCTGCCGGAACCAAGACAGCCTTTCGGCTCTACAAAACTATTTCGCGGGGAGGGAGAGAGATGGCCAGATCATGCATGGCTTGTGTATGTTGAGAAAGAGTGAGTGTGAAGACTGCCTCTCCACCTCTATTTATAGGAAAGCCCAAGTGGAAAATTACCCAAAAAACCCATCACATGGATCCTCCATAAGGGCATAAAAGGAAGGCAAGTGGAGCTCCATGGAGGAGATCCATCTTGGCCGACCACCCCTAGGGGGCCGCCCACATGGGGGTTCCTTGGTCCCCAATCCCTTCTAGAAGCCCTTTGGGAAAAGCCCTAAAAGGTGGCTTTCCAAAAAATTAACCATAAAGTGATTTTCACTATTCACAGAACCAATTTTCCGCGACCGTTAAATCCGAAAATATTTCTATGGGTCTTAGGATAATTCCAGTACCCACTAAAATGATTTTGGATGTGTTCCGAAACAATTCCGTATTAGTGATTCTCATCTGCGAAAAGCAACCAAACCGGTTCCGGCAGCTCCGGAACATTTTTGTTTTTATCCCGGAAAAATCCCAGAAGTTTCCAGAACAATTCTGGCGCCCTCCAAGAATTTCCAGGCATGTGCCAAAACCAATTTGACTTAATGGTATACCCCGAAACAACTTTTCAGTTTTACCGGAACTATTCTGGTGTCCTCTCCGGAACGTTTCCGTTGTCTCCGAAACTTTTTTGGTGAATTTCTCTCAGACTCCTTGTCTAGTATTCAGCAAATAGATGACCCTTAAGCGTGTGACCCTATAGGTTTGGTGAAGTATAGACATGACCCGGAACACTTTCCGATCAATGATCAAAATCGGAGCCGTGGACACCCATATTGACCCCTATACCCACACGAATGAATATTCGAGTGAACCTCCAGTTGCCGTGTGCTATTCCTGTTGCTTCGCGATATGTTACAAACACCCGAGGTGAGATTTTCTGCATCCCCGTGGATCAACAACTTGTCCACTATGCCAGTTACCTCGTTACCGGTTTTGTTCTCTTTTCTCGTTTCCGCGTTCCGGCATCCCAGTGATCAAATCACAATGTGTCTGGCTAGACGATGATGGATACCGTAACACTGAGAGGGCCCGAGAATATCTCTCCATCGTCGGAGGAGCAAATTCCAATCTTGAGCTATCTGATTTCTTGTCATACTTTTCCGTGAACCCGTAAGCCGCCGTAATAGCCACCCAGTTACGGATGACGTTTAACAAACCCCAAAGTTCACGAAGCAAGTACGAAGGAACTTGATACTCTCATGGTCTAAGGAATTATGCAAACATTAACTATCTCTATGTTATTAACCATTAACTTGCGATGAATGTATCTCATAGCATAACATCAATTTGGGTCGATTCAACACAAGTGTTCTACTAACACTATGCCCTCAAAATTGCCGGCATAGTCATATCCATGATCAGGAAAACAGGATCATCATGCAATACTTGAGCCAGTCATAGAGGCATGACTAAGAATACATTTTACCATTTATTATACCACACGTGCACATGAGTTTCTCTCCGAGCCTCGTGGATATTGCAGACTCGAGAATCATTGCAGTTATAGCATGGAACATAAACATTCATTACAAACTTGGAGATATAAAATAACTATTATTACTGCCTCTAGGGCATATCTCCTACACTATCAGCTATAGGATAAATGATACCTGCTTCTAGAAGCTTTAGTATTTCATTTCTTACCACTTCCTTCATCTTAAGATTTAAGCAGCGTTGATAATCGACAACAGGCTTAGCATCGGGCTCCATATTAATTTTGTGTTGACACATAGAAGGACTAATGCCTTTAAGATCATCCAGAGTATATCCAATTGCAGCACGATGTTTCCTTAGAGTTTTCAACAATCTTTTTTCTTCGTGCACTGAAAGGTTAGCATTGATAATAAAATGATATATTTCTTTTCTTCAAGATAAGCATATTTTAAAGTATCCGGGAGTTTCTTTAATTCAAACACAGGATCACCCTTAGGTGGAGGAGGATCTCCCAAAATTTCCACAGGAAAATTATGCCTAAGAATAGGTTCTTGCCTAAAGAATATTTCATCTATTTCATTTCTTTCATTCATATGCATATCATTTTCATGATCTAACAAATATTGCTCTAAAGGATTTGTAGGAGGAACAACAATAGAAGCAAGACCAATAATAACATCTTCATCAGGTAAATCTTTATCATGATGTTGTTTGGAGAACTTAGAAAAATTAAACTCATGAGATTCATCTCCAAACTGAACTTTAACTCTTTCTTTTGCACAATCAATTTCAGCATTAACAGTATTCAAGAAGGGGCTACCAAATATAATGGGACAACATTATCTTGCGTAGATCCAAGTACTAAGAAATTAGTAGGGTATTTGATCTTACCACACAAGACTTCAACATCTCTTACAATCCCAAGCGGTGTAATGGTATCCCTATTTGCAAGCTTAATAGTAACATCGATCCCTTCTATCTCAACAGGTGAATATCATGCATAACTTCTTGATAGAGAGAGAAGGGAATAGCACTTATACTAGCACCAATGTCACATAAACCATGATAGCAATGATCTCCAATCTTAATAGAAACAACAGGCATGCCAACAACTCTTTTGTTTTTATCTAACTTAGCATGTTCAGTTCTAAGAGTGTCGGGGGGATGAACCCCGGATAGGCTTAAGGAGACAAGTCAACGTTTCAAAACATTCGGGACGGCTCAACCCCCTCAACCGGCTGGCCCCTCGGCCGGCTCCCCCCGCTGGAGGCCGGCTAGATGGGGCAGGCCGCCCGGGCTGGCTGGCGGCAGCCGGCAGCCAGCGGGGTCAGCGCCCGTCAAATCCAACCGTACCAGGTACAGGGACAAGACATCCTGCATGTCGTGGGGGCGTGGCTACAGTGTCGCCGGTACCGCTGACCATGACGGCCTACGTCAGGGCGACCCGGCACTGTAGAAGCATCGTGCCACCCACCCCGTGACGCCTTAGCCTACGGGCCACAGTACCGAGCAGCCGGTGGGCCCCACGGCCGACAGGACCCGGCAGCCGGCGGGCCCCATGTCCAATAGGACCCCGCAGCCGGCAAACCCCACTGGGGGCCGGAGACGCTGGCAGTAGGGGCCCACCCCTCTTTCTCAGACGCTTTGTAACCTGGGAGGCCCAAGTATAAGGCCTCCCAGGAGCCCTCCTAAGGAGGGGATCATTCATTCCACTCACACACACCCTCGAGGGAGAGAGCAGAGCTGAGAGCCCTCTTCTTCCTCCTCTGATACAGCTCCAGGAGCAACCTTGTACACCATGAGTTCATCATTGAGATCCTTGCAGGAGTAGGGGTGTTACCTCCACACGAGGGCCCTGAACCTGGGTACATCGCTGTGTCCATCAGTGCTTGTGCCTAATCCCGCATCCGGACGCCGTCGGCGCTCATCGGCCCCTAACCACACGAGATAAGGCATCCCATGGCATCTGCCATGCAAATACCATGACAGTTGGCGCCCACCATGGGGCCTCCCGCAGTGCCGACCGGAGTCATGTTCCGGATGGGACCCTTCACTCCCTCCGGCAAGTGCGTCGCGCAGGGCCTGGTCAGCAGGTTCGGTGCATTCGACTGCGTCAACGATAACGTGGCGCGCTTCGCAGACGCCGCTTTCCCTATGGGTGGCTCCATCATCCCTTTCGGTGATCACCGCATCTACGTCGCGGTGGTCTCCGACGAGTACCCTCGCGAGGTGCTCACCTTCGCCAACCTCCCGCTTGCTGGCGGCTGCGGTGCCTCCCGCGACGTTGCAGACCTTTGCACCCGCGTGAAGGTGCTGACCACCGGCTCCAACACCGGCAGCCACCGCAGCAAGCGCCCTGTCTTGGAGCAGCACGCGACTGCAGTGGAGAACCCGCTGCGTGCGGCGGTGCAGAGCCTGTGCGCAGCCATCGCGCTAGGCACCGACCCCAACGCCGCCGCGGCCGAGCTCGAGGAGACGAGCAAGTGCTTGCTCGACGAGGCCACGGAGCTTGCCGCTGTGCAACACCGGATGGAGTCCGTGCTACGCGAGTACAGCACCTCCCACGGCCTCACCCCTGCTGCCAACGGGCCCAGCCGGCGAGAGGAGGTGCGACGCCAAGGCAGGGCCAACGGCCAGATGCTGGGCGTGAACCGACCCACCTACGGCTCCCCCGTCAAGAACATGAGGGCGGCGGAGGCGTCCGCGACCGAGCTGGAACACCTGGAGGCTGAGGAGCTGCAGCAGCAGCAGCAGCAGCAGCAGCACGTCCACGACCTTCTAGCCGCTGTGAACCAGCAGCAGGCGCAGTCGGAGCCGCCTCACCCGGCCGCTTCCGCCTCGGGGACACTCCCTCTCCAGATGGCCAACCGGCTGCTGGCTGGGGGGCCTCGGCAAACGCAACAGGCATCTTCCCCGCACGGTGACGCCCGTTGCGGGAGCCGGCTGCAGGGCAGCCGGGGCAGGAGCAACCGCGGCCCACCGGCTGTCAACAGCTGGGCGGACGCGCCAGCTGGCGGAGCTCGCTTCCAGCCAGCACGGCGATCCCCGCCTACGCGGCGGGACCGGCCGGCGTCTGTAGGTCCGGCTGCATAGCCTGCGATGAGCGAGCGCCTGGGGCCTCACGTTCTCCTCGACATGCAGGATGCTCGCCACTGCATAGAGCGACTGGCACGGTCCCTGGCCTTGGAGGAGGAAAGCTCTACCGGCCCGGCGTGCTTCGGGCCGCGCATCCGCGAGGAGCCTTTTCCCAAGGGCTTCACACTGGCCCGCGACACTCCCAAGGTCAATGGGGCCACCAAGCCGGAGGACTGGCTGGTCGACTACACCACCGCCATCGGCATCGCCGGCGGCAACAAGCGCGTGGCGGTGTGCTACGTGCCCCTCATGCTGCTCGGTTCGGCCAGGACGTGGTTGAACAGCTTGCCGGCCAATAGCATCAACACCTGGCTGGACTTCGAGAAGGCGTTCGTGCGCAACTTCACTGGCACATACAAGCGCCCCGGCCGGCCACGCCAGCTCTCCCTCTGCGCACAGGACAGGGATGTGTCCCTCCGCGACTACCTCACGTGGTGGACAGAACTATGCAACTTCTACGAAGGAGTCCACAAGGTGCCGGCAATCCAATACTTCACTGAGGGTTGCAGGGACGGCACCATGCTCAAGGATAAGCTTATGCGCACGGAGCCGTCGACCATGGCAGAGCTCATGGCCATAACGGACAAGTACGCTACAGCCAACTCCGCGATGTGAGTGCCGATCCAGCTCGATGCAGCCAGCAAGGCGATGCAAGACCGCCCGGCTGATCGCCAGCCGGCTAGAGACGGCGGCTCCGGCTCCTCGAGGCGGCGCCAGAACGACCACGACAAGCGGAAGGACGAGCAGCTGGATAGCCGCTACGGCAGCCGGCAAGTCACAGCCGTGGAGGAGGAGCGACCGGCTGCCGCGGGCGGCGGCCGGCGATAGCGTACCGGCGAGAAGCAATGGTGGCCCAAGCTCACTTTCGAGGAGATGCTCGACGCGCCGTGCAAGTACCACAGCGGTGCGAAGCCGTCCACACACACCACTCGTCAGTGCAGCTGGACTCAGTGCCTGAGCCGGGGCGGCGCTCTTCCGCCCCCGCGTCCACCGCCACCGCCGCCAGCTCCCGCAGCCGGCAACGGCCACGACGAGTTCCCCCACCAGGATGCGGCCTATGTCGTCTTCACCAGCGAGGGAGACGGAAAGCGCAGCCTGCACGGGCGCGCGCAGGAGGTGAACGCCATCATCCCCCCTGTCCCCCAGTTCATGCACTGGTCCAAGAGGTCCATCACCTATGGGCGCGAGGACCACCCGGCCGCGATGCCCACGCCGGGTGGCTACACGCTAGTCCTCGACCCCACCTTCGCTTCCGAGAGGCTCACCTGCCACTTCTCGTGGGTGCTGATCGATGGTGGGAGGTTCATCAGCATCCTCTACCGTGACACCATGATCAAACTGGGGATCAAGGAGACCCAGCTCCAGCCCAACCGGACGGTGTTCCATGGCATCATTCCGGGGCACTCCTGCTCTACCATCGGCAAGATCCGGCTGGACGTCCTATTCGGCACCAAGGACAACTTTTGCCTCGAGCCGATTTGGTTCGAGGTGGTCGACTTGAGCAGCCCCTACCACGCGCTCCTGGGCCGGCCCGCACTTGCCAAATTCATGGCAGTGCCCCACAATGCGTACCTGAAGATGAACCTACCGGGTCCCAAGGGCATCATCACCATCACCGGTGCCAAGCTGGCTGAGTCCTTCATCATCGCCGAAGAAAAGTGCCAGCTCGACCGGCTCGTGGCCCTGGCACGTGAGCAGCAGGCCATGCCGGATCCAAAACTGAAGCAGCTGGCTGACAAGGCGCGGTTCTCAGCCAAGGACACCAAGAAGGTCCTGCTGGACCCGTCCGACCCGAGCTAGTATGTCGTCGTGGGAACCGGCCTCGACAACAAATAGGAAGGCGAGCTCGTCGACTTCCTCCATGAGAATCGGGATATCTTCGCATGGTCCCCCAAAGACATGCCGGGTGTCTCGAGGAAGTTCGCCGAGCACTTTATCCACGTGCGGCAGGATGCCAAGCCGACCAAGCAACCGCACCGCCATTTCTCTGAGGAGAAGCGAAAAACCATCGGTGAAGAGATCGCCCGGATGCTCGCAGCCGGCTTCATCATGGAAGTGTTTCACCCGGACTGGCTGGCCGACCCAGTCCTGGTGTTGAAGAAAAACAAGACCTAGCGCATGTGTATCCACTACACCAGCCTGGACAAGGCCTGCCCCAAGGATCCTTTTGCTCTGCCCCGTATCGATCAAGTCATCGATTCCACGGCCGGCTGCGAGCTGTTGTCCTTTCTGGATGCCTACTCAGGCTACCACCAGATAAAGCTGAACCCTGCTGATCAGATCAGACATCCTTCATCTCCCCGTTTGGGGCTTATTGCTATGTCACGATGTCTTTTGGTCTGAAGAATGTAGGTGCCACATTCCAGCGCTGCATGCAGTGGTGCCTCCTTCTGCAGATTGGCAGGAACGTGCATATGTACGTCGACGACATCGTGGTGAAAACCAAGAAGCACCTCACCCTCCTGGATGATCTCAAGGAGACGTTCGCCAATCTGCGCAAGTACCAGATCCTGCTGAATCCGGAGAAGTGCGTATTCGGCGTGCCAGTCAGCCAGCTCCTCGGTTTCCTCGTTTTGGAACGAGGGATCGAGGCCAACCCCGAGAAGATCAAGGCCATCGAGCGTATGGGCCGGCTAGCCAGCCTAAAGGACATCCAGAAGTTCACTGTCTGCCTGGCTTCTCTCAGCCGGTTTGTCAGCCGGCTGGGGGAAAGGGCCCAGCCTCTGTACCAGCTACTGAAGAAGATGGACAAGTTCGCCTGGACGCCGTAGGCGGACGAGGCTTTCCGCGACCTCAAGCGCGTGCTCTCCACTGTACCTGTCCTGGCCACGTCGGCTGAGAAAGAGCCCATGATGATGTATATCGCGGCCACCAATCGCGTGGTCAGCATGGTACTGGTGGTGGAGCACCCTGAGGAGGGCAAAGCGCAACCGGTCCAGCAGCCGGTGTACTACCTGAGCGAGGTGCTCTCTCTCTCCAAGCAGAACTACCCCCACTACCAGAAGATATGCTATGGCGTGTACCTGGCGGCTAAGAAGCTGAAGCAGTACTTCCAGGAGCACCCCATCACGGTGGTGAGCACGGCCCCCCTCTCGGAGATCATTGGCAACAGAGACGCCACTGGCCGGGTCACCAAGTGGGCCATCGAGCTGGCCGCCCACACCATCCTCTACGAGCCTCGCACGGCCATCAAGTCTTAGGCACTGGCAGACTTTCTTGTCGACTAGGCGGAGACCCAGTACCTGCCACCGCCTCCCGACTCCACGCATTGGCGGATGCACTTCGACGGCTCCAAGATGCGCGGGGGCTTGGGAGCCAGCATTGTTCTCTCCTCCCCCAAGAGCGACCGGCTCGAGTACGTGCTGTAGATCCACTTCGCCGCGTCCAACAATGTGGCAGAGTACGAAGCCCTCTCCCACGGCCTCCGGTTGGACAAGGAGATTGGCATCCGGTGCATCCTCTGCTTCGGGGATTCCGACCAGGTGGTGCAGCAAGTCTCTGGCGTGTGGGATGCCAGGGACGCCAACATGGCCAGCTACCGTTTCCTGGTCCAGCAACTGAGCGGCAGCTTCGAGGGCTGCGAGTTCCACCACGTCCCTCGAGCCGGCAATGAGGCAGCAGATGCCCTAGCCAAGATCGACTCCACCAGGCAAGCTATTCCACCCGGCTTCTCCCTCGAGCATTTGCGCAAACCCTCCATCAAGCACTCCCCCTACTCCGAATCCATCTTCATCCCGGCCGACCGAGGGACCGCCGGCTCGAAGGATCAGCCGGCTGCCGGCTCTGGCCCAGGGGCTGCCGGCTCCGGCACGGGGACTGCCGGCTCCAGCCCGGGGGCTGCCGGCACCAGACCAGGGGCTCCTGGCCCAGCCGGCCCCATGGAGGAGGCCGTCCTGATGGTGATTGAGGCGCCATCTTGGGTGCAGCCGATCCCCTCCTACCTTGTAAGTGGCAAGCTCCCCGTGGACAAGGTTGCGGCCAGGTAGATCCAGCGTCGAGCCCCAGCCTACACCATCGTCAACAGGGAGCTCCTCAAGCGCAGCGTGTCTGGCATGTTCCAACGCTGTGTCGAGCGGGACCAGGGGCTCTGGCTCCTGGAAGATATCCACCAGGGGGAGTGTGGCCACCACGCTTCCTCAAGGGCCATCATGGCCAAGGCTTTCCGCCATGGTTTCTACAGGCCAACGGCCCTGGAGGATGCCAAACAGCTGGTCCGCGCATGCAACGGCTGCCAATGCTTCAGCGCGCGGAGTCACTAGCCGGCTGCGGCCCTCAAGACCATCCCCATCACATGGCTCTTCGCCGTCTGGGGCCTTGACATGGTGGGACTGTTCAAGACGGCTCGAGCAGGCATGATGCACCTACTGGTCGCCGTTGACAAGTTCACCAAGTGGATCGAGGCCAAGCCAGTCAAGAAGCTGGACGGCCCCATAGCCGTCACATTCATCAGGGGCATCACCGTCCGCTATGGCATTCCCCACAGCCTCATCACCGACAACGGCACCAACTTCGCCAAGGGCGCGCTCGCTCACTTCTGCGCTAGCCAGGGGATCCGGCTGGATGTAGCATCCGTCGCCCACCCATAATCCAACGGCCAGGCGGAAAGGGCCAACGGCCTGATCCTAGCTGGCATCAAGCCCCGGCTCGTCGAACCGCTGGAGCGCTCAGCCGGCTGCTGGATCGAGGAGCTGCCGGCTGTGCTTTGGAGTCTCAGGACCACACCCAACCATTCAACTTGCTTCACTCCTTTCTTCCTCGTGTACGGGGCAGAGGCTGTCATTCCGGCTGACATCGAGTTCAACTTGCCGCGAGCCACCCTGTACACAGAGGCGGAGGCCAAGGAGGCGCGCGAGGATGGCGTCGACATGCTCGAGGAAGCAAGCGAGCTGGCCTCGGTCGGCCATCTACCAGCAGAGCCTGCGCCGCTACCACAGCCGGCGGATTCGCCCCCTCGCGTTCCGAGAGGGTGATCTGGTGCTCCGGCTCGTCCAATGGACGGCCAGCCAGCACAAGTTGTCCTCCCCTTGGGAGGGCCCCTTCATCGTCAGCAAGGGTCTGCGCAACAATGCATACTACCTCATCGATGCGCAGAAGGAAAGGAAGAACAAGAATGACGGCTCGGGCGTCGAAACAGAGCGCCCCTGGAACGCCGATCTTCTCCACCCATTTTATAGTTAAAATGGTGTACGTATGTATCGCGACCTTTTGGTTTTTCAGTGAAAGCAGCGGGTAACCTCGAGCGACCCTCAGGGGCTCCCCTTCGTCTCTCCCTAACGAGCAAATTCCATGCTTCACTGCATTTTCGTTTCTGCCCAGGTCCGGCAAGTCCGGCTCGGGGGCTGGCCGGCTAGCCCGTGCCCTCCTTTTCTGGAGCTGGCTTAGTAGTGTGTACAATACCAAAGACCCACTCTTTGTCTCCAGCTACATACCGCAATCCGGCTGTCCGGCTGGCAAGAGCAAAAGGCTGGCGGTGCTTGCACATGAAAAACGACTAAGGAAAATACCGGCTCGGACAATCTGGCTGCGCTTTTGGCCGGCTGCATTGGGCCGTCCGTGCGTTCGCCAACTGAGCTTCAGCCGGCCACGCCGCCTATCGCCCAGTCGGCCCACTGCTCGCTCGCTTGAACCTGACTCCTAATGTCTAAACTACTGTGCTCCCACCCTGGCGGCCCACTCCTTGCTTCAGCTATAGACCGCAACCCAGCTATCCGGCTGGCGGGAGCAAAAGCCAAAAGGGGGGGCAGATAGGAAAAACGGCCAAGGGACTAAGGGAAAAAGTGAGCCGTCAGCCGGCAACAAGCGCATATGTACAATAGAGATTCGCATAAGATAAAGGCCCGAGGCCGAGGTTCATTACAATCTTCTACACCCCCGGTGGGTGGACTTGCAAGCTAACACTGCAGTTCAAGCAAAATACAGTTAAAATGGTGTACAAACAAGTAACTCCTAGGCGACAGACGCGTCGGTCTCCGGCTCGACAGTCCTGGGGGCTTCCGGCTGGGCGGCCTTGGGGGCTTCCGTCTCGGCAGCCATCGAGGTTGTGGCCCCCGCCCCGTCGCTGGGGCCGGAGCTAGAGCCGGTCTCCTCGTCGCTAGCCTCCTCTTCACCATCGAGGGCCAGGCCGAAGGAGTCCTCTGGCACCTCACCTTCGGTCTCCGCCCGCCCCTTGACGAACTCGTCGGCGGCGGCGTAGGAGGCAATGGCGCTGGCGCGGGCACCGATGGCGCCCAAGAGCGGCTCCAGATCCGCCTCCGCACCAGCCCGCCGGCTGGCCAGTTGGTCCAAGTCCACCTCTGGATACCAGGAGAGGACGAAGCTCAGCGTCAGCTCCGCGCCGGCCCGGGCCGCGGAGGCCCTCCATGCATCGACGCGGTCCGACGCTGCCTCCAGCCACCTGGCCAGCCAGGTCGCAGTGCGGGGCAAGACCGCGGATGGCCAGAGGTTCTGCACCAGCTGCAGACCCGCATCACAGAGCCAGCGCAGGAGGCGGCTAACCGGCAGCAGCCGGGCCTCGGTAGCAAGGACGATCTCCCCCACCGTCCAGGCATCATGGTCCCCGACGTTGACGCCCTGTACTCTCTGCTCCGCCCGGTACTGCAGCACTGCCGCCTCGGCCACCCCTTGTGTGTCGGGGAAGGCCTCTGGAAAGAACCAAAAAGAGGAAAGTAAGCTACTGGCAAGAAGCCGGCTGGAGGCAGCCGCCAGCCGAGCATAAAGGAAGAAAGAAAATAGGCAGCAGCTGGCAGCCAGCCAAAGACCCAACAGTGAAGCTTACCAGTGAGGAGGTTGTCGATCTGCCGCACTTCCGCCAGCGCCTTCCGCTCCTTCGCCGCCCACACGCCTGCTCGGCGGTTGTACTCGATCGTCGGCTGGCTGAGCTGCTCGATGACCTCGCCAAACCGCCGCTCCTTCTCCTCCACCTCCTTGCGGTGCTCCTCAGCGAGCCGTTTGAGCTCGGCCTGGTGGTCGGCCGCCAGCTGGTCCTTCTTCGCGGCCAACCGCCGGAGGTCCTTGTTGAGCTCCTCCTCGCGGCTCGTCAGCTGGCGCACTTGCTCCTGCAACCGGTCGCGCTCCTCAGTGGCCTGGCTGCGCCGGGTTTCATGCTCGCTGAGCTGTCGCTCGGCCTCACCCAGCTGGCTCCAAAGATCTTTTACCTCAGTTGGGTCGGCGACGGCGGCTGCAAAACAAAACCAAGCCCACGGTCAACAGCCGGGCGGAAAAACAACAGAAGAGCAAGAAAACGCTCGGGAAGGTTCGACCCGGCTGCTGCGCAGCCGTCTTGAACCTTGGGGGCTACACCCAGTGGATGCGCTGGCGCGCCCCCACCGGAAGAAAAAACCAAAGGCATAACTTTTGCTTGCCGCAGTTCCTCCTCTTGGGCCTGGAACTGGCACTTGAGCTCCTGGTACTAGGCCTTGCCCTCATTATACCGGGCCTTAGCTTGCTGGAACAGCGCCGTGCGCTTGTTGTTGACGGCCTGCGAAGGAAAAGATGAAAAGGCTGCTGCACAACCGGCCCGAACCTCGGCGGCTACACCCAGTGGGTGCGCTGGCACGCCCCCACAGGAAAACAGCCGAGCCGGCCCAAGAAAAAGAAGAAAAGACCAAAAGACTTCAAAGAAAAAAATAGATGCAACAGGGGCAAGAGCTAACCTGGATGGACTGCTCCACCTGGAGTAGCTTGGCCATCGCGCCCTTGCTGAAGTTCCCCAGCCGGCCGCGGTAGTCAGCGATCAATGCGTGCATCATGGCGGGCGCAACCACGGCGGCCGGGTCGTCTGCGGCCCCCCGCACTGGAAACTTCACCCGCGCTTGCCCACTCCAGCTGCAGTTGGGCCATGGAGCCGGTACTGGTGGCGCTCGCAGCCGGCCTCGGCTCAGAGGAGCGCTCAGGGGTGTTGGCGCCTGCCGCCGGGATGATGGCGCCAGGGTTCTCGGGCGTGACCTCCGCGTCCGGCTGCTGCGACCCTCCACCGGCTACGGCGGCTACGGCCCCCCGGTAGGCCCCTTCGCCTCCACCGGTTGCGGCCTCCCGGTCGGCAGCCGAAGGCGCGTCGGCTGTGGCCGCCTGGCCGGCGACCAAGCCTTGGGTGTCTGCCGCTTCCTGGCCGGCCACCTCGCCGGCACCGGCTTCATCCCCTTCGGCGCGCGCGTCGGTTCTCGCCCACCGAGCCGGATCCTAGGCCCGCTTCGTATGACCCTCCCGGCTCGTGTTCTCCGAGGGACAGTCTCCCTCCCGAGCCGGCGACGTCATGACATCGGCCCGATCTTGGCCGCGGATTCATCCCGCACCCTGGCGGCGGCCTCCTCCTGCGCCATCGCGGCGTGCTCCTTCTCTATCTGGGCCAAAGCGGCCTGCTGCGCCGCGAGCTCCTTCGCGACCGCATCAGCCGGTGGATGCTCGCCCGTTCCAGCTGAGGTCCCCTGAAGACCAGCTGCGCCCCGGGGAGTGGCCGTCGTGGTGGTCTTGGAAAATTTGATTGGGACCCTACGTGGCGGGAGCCAAATAAGAGCCAAGAAGAAAGCAAGATGGAGCAGAAAAGATGAATCAACCTCAGGAAGAAGGGCTTACCCAGTTCTCACGGGGATCTGGCGCATGCCGCCTGGGCGTCGTGCAGCCGGCTACTGCCGGGCATGGAGGAGGTGGTGCGTATCTTCTTCGGGGCCTGCGCCTCAGCCGGCTGCGCTCCAGCCGGCCTCTCAGTTGGCCGCGCCTTGGCCGTCTGCTTCCCAGTAGGAGGGTCAGCGGCCACCGTCGGCCGCCGCCGCCTCTGGGCACCGGAGCCAGAGTCGGTCGGCACCGGCAGGAGTGCTGCATCGCTCGCGTCGGTGAAATCGTCCAAGCCGTCGTCAGACCAATCTTTTACAGAGCGGAAGGGCGTGAACTCACCGGCTGTGTTGGATCCGCCGGCCCTGGTGTGCTCAGTGTCCTCCTCGTCTTCCTCCGCGGAGGTGGCGGAGCCCTTGTCCGACTCGCTCTCCTCGTTGTCCCCCTCGTCAGACTCCGCGTGGTCCGGCATCAGATTCTACGGGTTTGGCCCATCGTTCGTCTGCTGACTCGGAAATAGCTGCGGCCAAAGCCGGCGTGAGACGAAGGGCAGGAAGAAGGAGGAAGAAAAAAGTGAAATAAGCTGCCCGGCAAAGAGCGTACCGGCGGCGCCGGAATGTCCCGACAGTAGGACTCCATGCCCCACCACCAGTCCTTCTCCGAGAGCTTGGCGCTCGTGATGGCGTTGACGTGGTTGGCGATCTCGGCCAGCTCCAGCTCGGCAGTCGACGTTCGGCTAGGGCCGAGCCGGCCTCTCATGTCGCAGATCCTATGCGGCCCGTGCTGGAGCGGCTGCACCAGGCACGCGATGAACATCGTGACGAAGTACGTCACAACGAGCCGCTCCCTGGCCATCAACCTCGCCAGCCGGTCGCAAATGGCGGTGATCTCCGGCACAGTCTACTTCAGGTCGTGGCCCCAGTTTAGCTTCGCAGCCGGCGTGACATTGTTGAAGAAGGGCAAGTTGATGCGGTCCATCGCCGGGTCGACGTTCTTCATGTAGAAGAATGTCCACTGCCATTTCTTGGCCGACTCGATGAGGGAGAGGCGCGGGAAGCCGCCGGATGCTCGGGTGTACGCCGCAGCTGCCCCAAAGGCAGACATCTCACCGTTGGCCGCCTGGGGCCGGAAGTAGAACATTCGGCCCCAGAGATCCGTCGTCGGCCGGACACCGATGTAGCCCTCACAGAAGGCCACGAAGCTTGACAGCTGCAGCATGGCGTTGGCGCCAAGGTGGTGCGGCTGTAGTCCGAAGAAGGTGAGGAAGTGCCGGTAGAATGAGCTCGCGGGAAGGCCGAAGCCGTGGGCGAAGTGCACGGTGAACACCACGTACTCTCCATCCCGCGGCTCCGGCACCATCTCGCCCTCGGCGGCGCGGACGGTCACCTCCATCGCCGGCTGGAGCTTCCGCGCCCGACGCAGGCGAAGGATGTCCTCCTCCGTGGTGGTCGAGCCCTCCCAAGAGCCCTTCCATCCGGCCATCTTCGAGTGCGGCGGGGGCGTCGATGCGGTGGCGGCGGCGCGGAAGAAGCCGCCGCGGTTCCCCAGCGAAGGCCTGCGCGGCGGACCGGCGTCGGAGTCGAGCGGCGTGGTGGCGGAAGCTCTACGGGCACGCGGTGCGGCTGGAGCAAGGGGCGGGGCGAGCTTTGGCTGGGCGTGAAGTGCCTCGGCCGCTCCCCCTCCCCCTCCATTTAAAGACAGGGGGATCGTGTGGGGATTGGGATCGTGTGCGCCCATGATCCCCACTCCCCCGCAAATAGCGGCCACATTAAGGCCCCGCGGAAGCGCAACCGCCGGGTTAGGCCACAGTTAATCCTGCGCGCGGGCCGAGGCCACAGCCTGGCGTGGCTTGGCGGGGCCCAGTCCCTCTCCGAGCCGCACGTGGCACACGGCTGGCCCGTGGCGGAACGCGAATCGACACGCCGGCCGGGCACGGGCCGGCCGGGGCGGTACAACTTCTGCGCCGGCTGCACGTCGGCCTGGCCGGCCGCGAGCAGTCGGCATCCCTGGCGGCTGGCCGGTCTCCGACTGGGAAGCCTTCGCCAGCCGGGCCCGTCTTCGTCAAGTCCTACGACCGCCGTCTGCCACATGTCTTCAGGGGAAACCTGCAGAGGCCCTCCGCTCGAGACCGCAGGACCTCAACAGCTTCAGGGGCTACTGTCGGGGGGATGACCCCTGGATTGGCTTAAGGAGACAAGTCAACGTTTCAAAACATTCGGGACGGCTCACCCCCCTCAACCGGCTGGCCCTCGGCCGGCTCCCCCCGCTGGAGGCCAGCTGGATGGGGCAGGCCACCCGGGCTGGCTGGCGGCAGCCGGCGGGGTCAGCGCCCATCAAATCCAACCGTACCAGGTACAGGGACAAGACATCCTTCACGTCGTGGGGGCGTGGCTATAGTATCGCCGGTACCGGTGGCCGTGACGGCCTACGTCAGGGTGACCCGACACTGTAGAAGCGTCATGCCACCCACCCCGTGACGCCTTAGCTTACGGGCCACAGTATTGAGCAGCCGGCGGGCCCCACGGCTGATGGGAGCCGGCAGCCAGCGGGCCCCACAGCCAACAGGACCCCGCAGCCAATGGGCCCCACTGGGGGCCGGAGACGCTGGTAGTAAGGGCCCACCCCTCCTTCTCAAATACTTTGTAACCTGGGAGGCCCAAGTATAAGGCCTCCCAGGAGCCCTCCTAAGGGGGGGGTCATTCATTCCACTCACACACACCCTCGAGGGAGGGAGCAGAGCCGAGAGCCCTCTTCTTCCTCCTCTGATACAGCTCCAAGAGCAACCTTGTACACCATGAGTTCATCATTGAGATCCTTGCAGGAGTAGGGGTGTTACCTCCACACGAGGGCCTGATAACCCACAAGTATAGGGGATCACGACAGTCTTCGAGGGTAGTATTTCACCCAATTTATTGATTCGACACAAGGGGAGCCAAAGAATATTTATAAGCCTTAGTAGTTGAGTTGTCAATTCAACCACACCTGAAAAATTAAATATATGCAGCAATGTATTCAGTAGCACAGTAGTTTGATAGTTTTGATAGTAGCAGTAACAGTAGCTATAGTAACAGGAACAGTAGCAGAAGCAGTTTTGTAGTGATTGTAACAGCAGTAGCAACAGTAGTAACTTAGCAAAGATCAATATGAGAAAAGCGTAGGCATTGGATCAGCAATGGATAATTGTGTGGATGACATTCATCATGTAACAGTCACAACCTAGAGCGATACACAATAGCTCCAATTCATCAATTCAATGTAGGCATGTATTCCGTATATAGTCATATGTGCTTATAGTAAGAACTTGCATGACATCTTTTGTCCTACCCTCCCATGGCAGCGGGGTCCATAAGGAAACTAAGGGATATTAAGGCCTCCTTTTAATAGAGAACCGGAACAAAGCATTAACACATAATGAATACATGAACTCCTCATACTACGGTCATCACCGGAGTGAATCCCAATTATTGTCACCTTGGGGACTACGGATCATAACACATAATAGGTGCATACAACTTGCAAGATAGGATCCAAAACACACTTATATTCATGAAAACATAATAGGTTCAGATCTGAAATCATGGCACTCGGGCCCTAGTGACAAGCATTAAGCATAGCAAAGTCATAGCAACATCAATCTCATAACATAGTGGATACTAGGGATCAAGCCCTAACAAATTGACTCGATTACATGATAAATCTCATCCAACCCCATCACCGTCCAGCAAGCCTACAAAGGAATTACTCACTCCCGGTAGTGAGCATCATGGAATTGTTGATGAGGAAGGGTTGATGATGACGACGGCGACGAATCCCCCTCTCCGGAGCCCCGAATGGACTCCAGATCAGCCCTCCCAATGAAGAACAAGAGGTGGCAAAGGCTCCATATCGTAAAACACGATGATTCCTTCTCTCTAATTTTTTTCTCCGTGAGACGGTACTTATGGAGTTGGAGGTAGGGCAAACGGAGGCCTGTGGGACCCGCAAGCTCACATGGCGCGCCCTAGGGGGGGCGCCACCTGAGCTTGTCGCTCTGTGGTGGCCCCCCTCCAGTAGGTCTTTTTGCCAATAATTCTTATATATTCCACAAAAATCCTCCATAAATTTTCAGCCCAATCCGAGAACTTTTATTTCTGCACAAAAATAACACCATGGTAGTTCTGCTGAAAACAGCGTTAGTCCGGGTTAGTTTCATTCAAATCATGCAAATTAGAGTCCAAAACAAGAGCAAAAGTGTTTGGAAAAGTAGATACATTTGGGACGTATCAGGGCCCTGAACCTGGGTACATCGCTGTGTCCATCAGTGCTTGTGCCTAATCCCTCATCCGAATGCCGTCGGCGCTCATCGGCCCCTAACCACACAAGATAAGCCATCCCATGGCAACTGCTGTGCAAATACCTTGACAAACAGGTTTAGCAATTCTAGCAGATTCTTCACAAAAATATATAACATGCCCATCAATATTATTAACCAAGAGATCTTTAACCATTGCAATTGAAGGTTCTACTTTAATTTGTTCAGTGGGTTTAGGTGTTTTAATATAACTCTTACGAACCACAGTTTTAGCCTTAGCATGTTCCTTAATTCTAACAGGGAAAGGAGGCTTCTCAACATAAGCAGTAGGCACAACTGGATTAGCAGAATAAGCTAGTGTTTCAGTTTTAGTAATACGAGGTTCTTCACAAGCCTCTTTAATGGGTTCATGATATTTAAACCACTTCTCTTTAGGAAGGTCAACATGAGCAGCAAAAGATTTACAAAAAGTAGCTACTATCTCAGAATCAAGTCCATATTTTGCACTAAGCTAATGAAAAACATCTGTTTCTACAAAATACTTAACACAATCATATTCAAGATTTATACCTGACTCTTTACCTTTGTCGACCTCCCAATCTTCAAAGTTGCATTTAATTCTTTCAATAAGATCCCATTTGAATTCAATAATTCTTTTTGAGAAAGAACCAGCAGAAGAAGAATCAAGCATTTCTTTATCATGAAGAGAAAGCCTAGCATAAAAATTACGAACAATAATATCTCTCGAGAGCTCATGATTGAGGCATTTGAGTATTAAGTCCTTAAGCGTCCCCCAAGCTTGAGCGATACATTCTCCTTCACGCGGCCAAAAATTATAGATATAATTTTGATCACGATGAACCAAGTGCATAGGATAGAATTTTTGATGGAATTCCAGCTTCGTTCGGTTCCAGTCCCATGAATCAGAATCATCCAGTAGCCTATACCATGCCAATTCTTTTCCCTCGAAAGATAAAGGGAATAACTTCTTTTTAACTTCATCCCTCGATAGACCTACAAGCTTAAATAATCCACAAAGTTCATCCATAAAAATTAAGTGCATATCAGGATGTATTGTTTCATTTCCTGCATAGGGATTAGCATACAATTTTTCCAAAATACCAAGAGGAATTTCATAATAAATATTTTCAGTAGGTGGAGGCTCATCTCTTACCACTTGTGCTCGAGGTGAAGATACCCCGAACAAGCCTCTCAAAGGATTGTTTTCCATAGTAGCAAGTGTAGATAAAATTCAGCACGTATACTAATTATTTCCTTACCAAATTCCACTTACCAAGAGCGCTACACTCCCCGGCAATGGCACCAGAAAAGAGTCTTGATGACCCACAAGTATAGGGGATCAATCATAGTCCTTTTGATAAGTAAGAGTGTTGAACCCAAAGAGGAGAAGAAGGAATCGATAAGCGGTTTTCAGCAAGGTATTCTCTGCAAGTGCTAGAAGATAATTTTGATAGGTAATTTGATAGGAAGATAATTGATAGCAAGTAACAAGTAACAAAAGTAACAAGGTGTAGCAAGGTGGCCCAATCCTTAATGTTGCTAAGGACAAGCTGGTGAAACTTCTTATAGTGATTAAAGAGCTCTCGAGGACACACGGGAATTTCGTCTAGCTACTTTCACCACGATTCATCGACTTACGTTCATTGCTTTGATGAGTTGTTATGTGGGTGGACCGGAGATAAGGTGTTGTTCTTACTTGAACAAACACCTACTTATGATTATACCCTCCATGCAAACATCCACAAATACAAGAGGAGTAATTAAGATAAATCTAACCATAGCATGAAACATATGGATCCAAAACAGTCCCTTACGAGCAATTCATAAACTGGGTTTAGGCTTCAGTCACTCCTGCAACCCATAATCTACAAATTAATTCCACAATGCCTTCCTATTGTAGGGCACGGGCCAAAGTGCCCCGATTTGTCCCGATGTTCACGAATTGGAGGTGGGTTCGAGGAAGAACACGAAGAACACCAGGAGGAACACGGAGAAATCACAAGAGAAACACTCAAGAACAAGCCCAATGACACATCCACTAGACTCACAATCACACAAGATCCACAAAGATACATGAACAACAAAGGGAGCAAAGATACAAGGTAGAGTTCATCCCAAATCCTATGAAGGAAATGAGGTCTTGATGATCCTATGATGGGGATCCTTCCCTAGATGGGGTCTTGATATCCACTAGGGGATCTTCTCCTAGGAGGCCTTGATCTCCATGGGAGAGGGGTAGATGAGCAAAGCTCTCTCTAATAGTCTCATATACTTTGCTAACCCTAAAAGAGAGGAGGGGTCGTCTATATATAGTGCTAGTACAAGTGGGGACGAAATGGGTACATGGGCCTCGGCCCGAG
Source organism: Elymus sibiricus (assembly GCA_039707655.1). NCBI lineage: Eukaryota > Viridiplantae > Streptophyta > Magnoliopsida > Poales > Poaceae > Elymus > Elymus sibiricus. The sequence goes on along the minus strand of CM077668.1, from coordinate 38,597,661 downwards.
TCATGCGTGCAGGCAAAGGCCGGATGATCCGGGTGGGCACCCGGATGATCCGGGCATCGTCCGGATGATCCGGGTGGTCACCCGGGTGATCCGGCAAGCTCGCAGCCGCTGGGAACAGCCGGACGTCCGGGACTCCGTCCGGACGATCCGGGCATCTTCCGGATGATCCGGGCAGGGTCCCGGATGATCCAGCTTCATGGTGAGCCTTCGGGTATGGTTCAGGATGCGTAGCCGGATCGTCCGGGCCGGTGTCCAGATCGTCCGGGAAAGGCCGGATCATCCGGATGGTGGTCCGAATCGTCCGGGCAAGTGCAGTCTTGCACTTCCTTGGCTTCTTCTGTCTTATCTTCCATGCTTGGCCTTGGTCCTTGGAGTCTCCCTGGTCATCTCGGTTGTACCTGAGTATACACAAGGTTCATGCATGTGGTAGCATCCAAGTCTGTAGTGGATCAAATGGAAGTTCACTATGGAAAGAAGTCACCTCGGTTCCATTAGATTGTCTACATGCTCTCGTCATAGGTCCACTCGAAGGTTGAGTAGACGGAGTCATGTCCATGGGGATGACCGTAGGATGCTCCGCATCATCCCCTCCCCCATGGGAAAGATCCGTCCTCAGATCAAAAACCTCATCACCATGGAAATGGTAAACTTGGAGGGACTTGTAGTTGGACGGAGTGTATGTCATGGTGCGATCAAAGTACTCCAAGATGTCGCCGGAATGGTATACATGCAAAAAGAGCAAACACAAAGGACACTTGGAAATACAATGGTTAGCGCACACAAGGTATCCATCAAGTAAGCATGAGTTCGTCCGACAAAATTGTTTGTGACAAGGCGCATGAAGCTTAGCAAAATGATATAGCATGGCATACAATGCCATCATGTGATCAAGTTCATTGTGCATCAAGGTACAAATTCTACCATTGTGTAGGATGATGTCATAGTGTGACTGTGTATCAATAGCATGAACATGGCAATCAGTGCTCAATGTGATTATGTTATCATGAAATTGATGGTGGGCAATGTGAGCATTATGTATGAATAGGCCATCAAGGTATATCACAACAAATTTGCTAAGAAAGTGCACAAGCTCATATATCATGCAAGATATGGAAAGACAAGATGCAAGGCAATCATAATGTGAGTCAATCCATGCATAAGGTGCAAATTTGTTGTGCATAAGGTCCAAAGTAGGTGCATCCACTAAGTCCAAGTGCTCCTCAACTTGATGTCGCGTAGAGCCAAGCTCCCATGTCGCTCCTCCATCCGATAGATGTATCATGTAGACAAGAAGAAAGAGACAACAATGAAAGTATGGCCCATCCAATATGCGTAAGTGAGGATGGTTCAAAGGGAAGGAATTCACCTTATGAATGTGTCCGAAAATGTTGGTGTCGCACATCATGTATGCCTTCGCATGAGCAACATGTCTCATGATGGTATCGCCTTGTGAATCCTTCAACACGAAAGAACATGACAAACACTTTGAAAAACAAATGAGGTGAGCATTAATGCAAAACCTATCATTTGTGTGGTGAGATACCCAACAAGTGTATGCATCATGCTTAGCATAATAAAGGACAAGGTAGTATGGCATGGTATGGAAGCATATGATGCGAGAACAACCAAAAGCATTAAGCTCAATTAACCAAGCATGCTTCAAAAGTAATATGTCTAAATCTCCAAGATCAATAGGCATAGAATTGTTGCACTCACTACAAGGTAATATGAGAGATGCAACTAGTGGAGACAAGTGACAATGATCAAGATAAATCAAGTGAGAGGCATGAACATATGTGCTATCAACCCAAAGAAACGAGCAATTATGTATCATGGGCGATGCAACAAAGCAAGTGATCATATTAATCAAGTCATGCAAACTAGTAGTGCGAAGATGCAACATACTAGAGGTAATCATGGCAAACATGTCATGTGTGCAAATAGTGAGCATAAAGAATGCACATGACATATCACAAGGATGAAAACAAGATGTGAGCATAGTATAATCATTGTATTGGCAAGAAGTCCTATGTAAATAGCAATGAAACATCATGACTCTCCCAACACAAGAAACAACAATAGTATGGGGCACAAGGAAAGCGTGGCAATCGCAACTAGTATCTCCACCAAGCATGTGAATACACATAGTAGTAGTAGAATGGTGAATCATGTGTAAGTGCAAGCAAGGGTCACAATTGCATGGCAAAAGAATAGCAAGAGGCATAACATGCAAAGTGAAGACGATAAAATGGGCATAAAGTGACAAGTGGTATATAGCCCATAGCCGTGTGAGAGCCAAGTAGAAGTAATGCGCGAAGTCCTTGCGCGAGGGAAACGGTTGGAGAAACATTCCAATGAATCCCGAATCATCGTTGCTCTCAAGAGCTTGTTTCGTCAACTCATGGGATTGTAAAGTTGACGAGTATTTGGGAGTACCAACACAAAACAAAGGCAAAGGGAAAATTGTGTGCGCGTGGTATATGTACACATCATCCATTATGATGTGCACGTGCTTGTGTTGGTTAGCACAAAATATCCGATGCTCAAATAAGTGAGATGCATGATATAGGAACATGTCATCCATCATGAAAGGTTTGTTGTTATGTATGGCATAATGGAGACTCAAACTGTGCGATGCATCACTAGTAATATCTAGAGCATTGTCATGAATGGTATGCATATGGTGCACACAAGGGATGGAATTATGCGATCTAGAATCATTTTCATGGCATGGCATAGGAGATGAAATGCACAATTTTTGCAAGGGAAGCATAGCAATATCATCGCAAGAAAAGCAAATACCAATAACCATGATCTTGTCATCTATGCCATAAGAGCAAATTGGATTTATTTTAATTGGATATGCATAGTTACTACGGTGAGATTGTAAGAAGGCAATATGGGAGATCTCACTCATAGCAAATGACAAGTGTAGCGGATTTTTGGACATGATGTGACCAATAGAATTTTCACATGATATCCTATGGAGCATAGCATCACAACGAAAGAATTCGACATGCTCATCATCATATGCATCATAAATGGGTGGCACATCTAAGCATGTAGAAGACATAGTATGTGGTGTATCCATAAGGTTATCAACATCATGCACACAATCAATGTCAAGATCGTCCACTAGTGGGACAAGCGAAGTACCATCACCTATGTTACCTTTGGAGCTCCACTCATGTGGTGTAGGTGAGGTGTCGAAGAGCGATGCGTGGTGAACATCGTCGTCTTGATGGAACCATGTGGGTGGTGCATCATCTTCCACCATGGCCATCATCATTCCCATTGGAGGGATGGTCTCGTCGAGGGTAGGCACGTCATCATGTATGAGACCTTGCACCAAAGAAGAAAACACACTCGGAGTAGAGGTTAAGTTGTTAGAAATCATAGTGGCCTCATGTGTCCTCTCAACTACCTCACTCACTAAGTGTTGTGGCTCACTCACTCCCGCTAGGATGCTCTTGCTCATATGGTTGGTTGAGTCACTCAAAGGGTGGTGATGGTCTCAACCTCACATAGGATGTGTGGCATGCTCTCATGTGTGGGGCTAGTGGTGGTCACACTCATCCTCTCGTAGGAAATGCACTCAATGTCACATATGGTGGAGGCACTCATCTCTCTCATGTGGTGGTGGCTCTCCTCACATGGCAATTGAGGCATCTTGTCATATGTGGGTGTCGGAGAGATGTGGGTGCAAACGTCTCCATGCTCAACTCCCTCATCCATAACGCCTCCAAAGATGAATGCCGTAGAAAGTGGCAAATCATCACTCTCCTCCAAGACCGAAGGGAAAGTCCCATGCTCGGCCTCGGTGCTTGACTCCAAGTATGAGTCCCATATGGGCGCCGTATTCATGTTGTTGAAGAGATTCGCGGTCCCCGCCTTGGTCGAAGGGATAGTCCCATGCTCGACCGTCTTGTTGCCGTCTTCTTGTAGGAGGGCCATGTGATATGGCACCTCGTTGCTCGCCTCCATGACCGAAGGGAATTTCCCATGCTCGGCCATCTTCCTTGGGGTGCTTCCGAAGATGGAAGGGTCACCCACGCTTGTAGTTGGTGGCCTTGTAGGTGGCGCCGAAGCTTCTTCTCGGTGGCGCTCGTCTCTCGGTCTTCTCTTGTGCTCATGAAGCTTGGTCGTAGAGCGATGTAGAGCTTGTTTGGACTTGTCGGTGTGCATCACTTGAGCTTCTTCATCTTGAACTTGTAGTCGACGCCGTTCGTCGTCTTGAAGATGAGGACGTGGACGAAATGCGCTTGCCTCAGATGGGCGCTCCGAAGATTTGCAACTTGAACGTTGTAACACCCCATGTATTTAAGCACAGTAATCCTCTCTTGATAATGCCAAGTCATCATGGTTATCAGTGCTTGATCATTCTTCGTTTCATATCTCATTTGAAATTCCACCTCAATTCAAAATTCAAACTTTAAGTGAAATTAAAAGTTTCACAAATAAGCAAGCAAAATAGTACATGATTTAGCAAATATTCCATACGTAATAAATGTTAAGAAAAACTATATCACTTGTTTGTTTAATCTGAAGTTAGCCTCCAAAAACCGTAACTAAATCAGCCAATTTAAATCACTTACATTTAAATCAAATTCAAAAGAATTCAAACAGGTCCCAAACTTTTTGAGGCGGTGCAGGATAATGCATAGCATTTATTGTAGCAAGCTGCCCATTTTACAAAATCCATTTGGTAGCTCAAATTAATGCAAAACAGAAAGCAAAAAGGAAAACAGAAAAGAAATAAAAAGAAAAAGGAAAAGCCTATTGTTGGCTGGGCCTTAGACTACAGGTGAGGCCCAGCCCACCTCGTCGTCTCCCACCTGCTCCCCCTGCGTGTCGGCATCGCCATGGCCGAGCACGTGCAGCTCCGGCCACTGGCCGCCATGGCGACGGGGCAGGTAGCCGGAGGGGATAAGATCGAACCCCGGAGCCCCCTGGATCGATCCCTATCCTCACCGTCCCTTCTCCCTCTCTCTCCCTCGCTCCCCACCGCCAAACCCGAGCGCTGCCATGGACACGCCGGCGTCGTTCGCATAGACACCGCCGTCGCCTCGCCCCTCCGACCTATCCACGAGGACCGCCACCGACCGCTTCTTCCTCCACGCCAACGCACATGAGCCGGGGAGCACCCCAGCACTGGATCGGCGTCGTCTTCATCCTCGGGATGCCAGAGCTCCACCTCGTCGATTCGCTGCGCCTACTGCTCCTAAACCCCCGCCGGCCTTTCGTGAGCCACTAGGTGAGCACGCACATGCGTTTCCCCAACTCCCCGCTTGTTTTGCTGCTTCGGGACGCCGTTGCCATTGCCGGTGCTCCCGCCGCCGCGACCTAGCTTGCTCCTACTGTTGTGGCTCATGTCAAGGCCAAACGAGCCCGCCAACGTGCTCAGGGGTTCCCCCTGGTGCTCCCTATCGCTTTAGATCGTGCATAAATGAACTGGGGCGACGTTTTTGTCAAGCCCCGATTCCGGCCGCCGCCTGCTGCTGTCGCCGTCATCAGCTCCGGGCGCCTTGCCCTGTGCGGGTGGCACCGTTGGACGCGTGAGGCCACGCCCGTTCAAACGCAGGTCGTGGTGCTCGATTTGGCCCAGGCTAGCGAAATCCCGACGCCGGCCGAGACGCGCCGCCGTGTTTTTGGCTCGCCGGAGTTCCTCCGGTGCCAGCGCTGACCTGGCCGGCCACGTGGCACCCCCTGTGCCACTGCCGCTGGGCCCCACGGGCCTAGTTGACTGGTCAACTGGCCTAGTTGACCAGCTGACTGGGCAGTTGACCCAGGTCAACGGGGGCCCACTGTCAGCCCCTCTGGGCGGACTGCACCGGGTGCACCTAACAATTTACTTGAGTATTTTTCGAAATTAAAATAAATCTGAAAAATCCAGAATTTGTTTAAGACTTTGAAAATTCATATAAATTCAACCGTAGCTTACATGAAAAAGTTTTATATATGAAAAATGATCAGAAAAATGAGAAGAATCTGAATATGTGGTCAAAATGCTTCACCGTCACTCCTATCATATCAAACATGGAACCTTCCCCTCCGGATCCTTATGCCGGTAATCACCTGGAGCCGGGAAAGTGTTCCCAAATATTTTCCCGCTCCGTCTAAAATATTTAGGGATGCGTTAGACCACCCCCGGCATATCATATAGTTATGTCATGCATATGTGCTGCATTTGTTTGCTTTATATTTATTGTTTCTTCCCCCTCTTTCCTCTCCGGTAGACCCCGAGACTGCCGACGACGCCGCTGAGTATGACTACGCCCCACACGACCAGCCTCCAGATGACCAGCCTCTTGCAGCAGAGCTTCCAGGCAAGCAAAACCTCCTTGACCATCCAGATATCGCCTATTCTTTCCCTCTTATTCTTGCATTAGAATTGCTACTGTTGCGGTTCCGATAGCTCCTATTCTGATGCATAGCCTAATTTTGTAACTGCTGTTGATACTTACCTGTTATCCCAACTGCTTAGTATAGGAATACCTGTGTCCCACCAGTGGCCCTACACCCTTGTCCGTGTTGCCATGCTTTGTTGTCTAGGTTGACTGAACCAGTGGGTTGGTGTACCGAGAACTGAGACCCCCCTTAGGCCCATGCAACTGTACGACTCTGCAGAGTCGCAACAAGTGTGATATTACCGAGGGTGATTCCTCGTATATCACTCTCGATGATGACTCTGTAGCGAAGCACATTCAGTGTGACCTTTCCGAGGGTGATGACTTATAGTTCATTCTCGATGATGTCTCTGTCGTGCAGTGCTTCAAGAGTGGATCCACCCAGGGTGATTCCTCGGATCTCACCTTAACGGTATGGCCCTAAGCTACGACTTTCCCCCTTTACAAGACGGGTCGGCCCCAAGGGCACCCGTGAGATAATGATACAAGACGGGTCGGCCCCAATGGTACCCGCGAGACATATGGTGGCGGTTCGACGGGTCAGGTGGAGACCACCTAGGAGAGAGGTGGGCCTGGTCCCTTGACTGCGGATTACCGAGACGGGGCGACAGGAACCCTGATCGTCTCTGCGAGCTACAAACACGACTAACGGATTTGGATGTTTGATCTGAGTTGGCCTCTGGCCTTTACGCACTAACCACCACGCGGGAATATGGTATGGGCCCTCGGCGTCGTACGTTTCTCCCGAAAGCTCTGTCAGACATCACAGTTGAGCGGCGCGCGCCCGGGTGAGCTGGTTATGTCTGTTGGTGCTTCCACAGTCGCGCTTGGTCCCGGCTGCCCACGCAACGCGCAGGAGTGCTTAGGGTGATAGGTCCATGACCCCTTCGCGCTTAGGATTTAGACCGGCGTGTGACCTCTCTGAAGAGCCTAGGTAGGACTACGTCGTGTCGATCATCTGAGGCCGGGCATTACCCAGGCAAGTGTGTCTGGCCGAAGGTAACCGAGCGTGTTGGGCACAGTGGTGCACCCCTGCAGGGAAGTTAATCTATTCGAATAGCCGTGTCCACGGTAACAGGACGCTCGGAGTTGTATCCTGATCCACTACAACTAGAAACGGATACTGTTACAATACTAAACTGTTATAATGCTCTGAGGTCGCTTTCTCGCAGGGTAGTCGAGGAAGGATCTCTGGGCATTGCTGCTATATACTTACTACTACATGTTCTTATACTCTACTCTCTTCTAATGCTGCAAGATTGCTGTGAGATGCTAGTCTTCGATAGGCTAGGCCTTTCCCTCTCTATTCTAGCATTTCTGCAATTCAGTCCAAAGATATAGCCCCATTCCTTTGATACCGATGCATACTTAGTATAGATCTGATGTAAGTCTTGCGAGTACTTTGGATGAGTACTCATGGTTGCTTTGCTACCTTTTTCCCCCTACCCGGTTGCTGCGATCAGATGACGGAGCCCAGGAGCCAGAGATCCCAGGAGGTACCTACTACTACGTGGAGCCCGCCGACCAGGAGTAGTTCGGAGGCCCCAGGTAGGAGGCCTTGCCTTTTCGATCTAGTGTCGCTGTTATGCTAGCCTTCTTAAGGCAAACTTGACTAACTATGTCTGTACCCAGATATTATTTGTGTGATGACTTATGTATTCGGGTCTTCGAGACCCCTGGCTTGTAATATAAAGATTTATGTTTAAATTTGTGTCTAGAGTTGTGTTGTGATATCTTCCCGTGAGTCTCTGATCATGATCATGCACGTTTGCGTGTATGATTAGTGCACGGTCAAGTCGGGGGCGTCACAAACGTCTCCGCCTTGAAGTTGATGAAGGGGAAGAAGACTTGTAGTTGGCCAACATGTGTCGGATATTGTCCATGTGCGTGTCCAACTTGTCGTCGAGATAGTATCTTTTTTTAGCTTCGGAGTGTCGGATGTTGATGGCGAGACGCTCAATGCGGTCACGCAAAGTACCTCACATTGCTCGTGGTAGTCTGAAGTGGGGAGTTTTGGTGATGTAGTTGTTCGCGCTGTCGTTATCGTCAAAGACCGGAGATGATGTGCTTTGCCTATGCATCACAAGACTCGAGCAAAGGTGAGTAGGAAATGAGATAAACAATACCAAGCTACCTTTTCCCAAAGTTGAGGATGTATCCCATGTCACTCAATGTGAATTGAGAGAATAGTGGAATTGGTACCGGACTTGTTCACTCACACCTACAAAAGTAAAGCTTATCGAGTGGCTTGGTTAGGACAAGTGGCACAAAATTCAAGCAAGTGTTAGTCCAAGATATCGAAAATGTTGAGGAAGATTCAAGATTCACAAAATTGCAAACGAAAGCAAATAGATCAATAGCTATGGTGGCACAAGGAACACACGCACGGATAGATAAGTGGGATCCACGCAACCAAGGAATGAGCACAAAATGTGTTACCACGGAAAAAGCTCGTGTTGCACGGATACTAGAGAGACAATAGCTCGATTACTCAAATGGGCTAGATACGCTTGTGCACCAACCTATGCGAGTAACCGTGCCGTCTTCAATCCCAAGTATGCTATGTATGTATGATCCAAGATGATGTACTATGCAAAATGGCTCAATGCTATTTCTATTGCTTACAAGCTCTTTTGTGTCTCCTCTTTTGCTTAAAAGCTTTTTGCTTTTTTTTTATATGCTTGATGCTCGAGCCAAGTATGATATGAGACAAGTATGTAAGATATGCATGGGAGAGACTTAATGGCACAATGATGATAGCAAGATGATTGCACGCTGAAACTAGCTATGCGGCGTAAGCGTATCACTAAGGTGCACAATGAGCGTGGCCCGACAATTCTCAACTCGCTAGTCTTGATAGGTAAGTGACGCAATAGGCTCGGGGTGATCAAAGCAATGGCAAGGAAATGTACAATGATGTCGTCGAAGTTACCGTCCTTGCTTACGGTCCTGGTGTCAAAGTGTGAAGCGGTCGTTGTCGATGTCGAGTCCGTGATGATGATGAGTGGCGATGTAGAACCGTTCCTAATTAGCTGAAACACCTTAGGAAATGGAAACCACAACTCAAAATTTCAAACAAAAATCTGTCAAAATTGGGTTATGGTGGCGGAAGAGTATGGTGGGTGGTGTATGCGGAAGTGATGGTGGAAGGCCCAAACAATGATGTCAAAATGGCCAAATTATGATGGAGTCAAATGATGGTGGAAGTATTTTTGTGGGATGGTGTATGTCAATAGCTACGAAACGAGCTAGAGAATGCGAAAAACGGAGTTCGGATGAATTAGTTATGGCCGAAACAAGATTTCAGCCCTGTCAGTTTCAGGGGTAGCCGGACATCCGGGAGCAGGTCCAGATGATCCGGGTTCGTCGTCTAGGTACTGATGTGTGGGTGTTGTGGGTTAGCCGGATGTCCGGGAGGGGGTCCAGCTGATCTGGGCAGGTCAAACTGCTCGGGATTTTCTTCCAGATCGCGATTTGGGGCAGAAAAATTCGATTTCGGGGGTCAAATTCGAAGGGGAAAAAGAAAAATTGGAGGGATTTCGTGGTGGGGGAGGTCGGGAAAGCCAAGATCCACTTGCCAAACAACAAAATTGTGGATCAAACATAACAAAATCTCACAAGAACCAACAAAATGCAAAAAAATTGGGATGGCTATTTTTGGTAGGGATTTTCGAATTGGGACAAAAACAAACAAAATTAGGCTAGAAAATGGAGGGGGAGATTCCAAATTCGTGTCAACGTGGCTCATGATACCAAGATGTTGTAGGGCACGGGCCAAAGTGCCCTAATTTGTCCCGATGTTCACGAATTGGAGGTGGGTTCGAGGAAGAACATGAAGAACGCGAGGAGGAACACGGAGAAATCACAAAAGAAACACTCAAGAACAAACCCAATCACACATCCACTAGACTCACAATCACACAAGATCCACAAAGATACATGAACAACAAAGGGAGCAAAGATACAAGGTAGAGTTCATACCAAATCCTATGAAGGAGATGAGGTCTTGATGATCCTATGATGGGGATCCTTCCCTAGATGGGGTCTTGATATCCACAAGGGGATCTTCTCCTAGGAGGCCTTGATCTCCATGGGAGAGGGGTAGATGAGCAAAGCTCTCTCTAATAGTCTCATATACTTTGCTAACCCTAAAAGAGAGGAGGGGACCGTCTATATATAGTGCTAGTACAAGTGGGGACGAAATGGGTACATGGGCCTCGGCCTGAGTCGTGCGCGCAGGCAAAGGCCGGATGATCCGGGTGGGCACCCGGATGATCCGGGCATCGTCCGGATGATCCCCACCCGGATGATCCGGCAGGGTCGCAGCCGCTGGGAACAGCCGGACGTCCGGGACTCCGTTCGGACGATCCGGGCATCTTCCGGATGATCCGGGCAGGGTCCCGGATGATCCGGCTTCATGGTGAGCCTTCGGGTATGGTTTGGGACGCGTAGCCGGATCGTCCGGGCCGGCGTCCGGATCGTCCGGGAAAGGCCGGATCATCCGGATGGTGGTCCGGATCGTCCGGGCAAGTGCAGTCTTGCACTTCCTTGGCTTCTTCCGTCTTCTCTTCCATGCTTGGCCTTGGTCCTTGGATTCTCCATGGTCATCTTGGTTGTACCTGAGTATACACAAGGTCCATGCATGAGGTAGCATCCAAGTCTCGAGTGGATCAAATGGAAGTTCACAATGGAAAGAAGTCACCTTGGTTCCATTAGCTTGTCATAGGTCCACTCGAAGGTTGAGGTGACGGAGTCATGTCCATGGGGATGACCGTAGGATGCTCCGCATCACTTCCCCTAGGCCCAAACATGGTGAAGTGTCATGTAGTCCACGTTCACATGACACCACTAGAGGAAGAACAACATAACATATCATCAAAACATTAAACGGTGATCAACTTCACATGATTACTAATAACAAGACTTCTCCCATGTCCTCAAGAACAAATAGAATTACTCACAATGAATACTTGTGTTCATTATCAAAGGATATAAATATGTGTTTAACAATCTGAACATACAGATCTTCCACCAAGTAAACCAACTAGCATCAACTACGAGATGTAATCAACACTACTAGTATCCCCAGGTACCAATATGAGGTTGGATACAAAGATTGAGCACAAGAGATGAACTAGGGTTTAGAGATGAGATGGTGCTGGTGAAGATGTTGATGAAGATGAGTCGTCCCACGATGAGAGGGATGTTGGTGATGACAATGGCTTCGATTTCCCCCTCCCAAAGGGAAGTATCCCCGGCAGAATCACTCCGCCGGAGAGCAAAAGTGCTCATGTCCTGGTTCCGCCTTGAGACAGCGGCGGCTCATCCCGAAAGTCTTCTCTTGATTTTTTCTAGGGTAAATGGCTTCATATAGGAGGAAATCACCAGCAATGGGCCTCTATGGGCCCCACAAGCCACCCTGGCGCGCCTTGGGGGGTAGGGCGCGCCCCTGGCTTGTGGGCCCACCGAGGGTCTTCTCCAGTACTTCTTTCTTCCAATATTTTTTATATATTCCAAAATAAATCTCCGTAAATTTTCACGTCATTTTGAGCTCCGGAGAATTGCTATCTCTGTTGTTGCTTTTTCAGGTCAGAATTCCAGCTGCCGGCAATCTACCTCTTTTGATGTATCTTGCATTTTAAGAGAGAAAAGGCATTAGAATTGCATCATAATATGGAATATAGCTTCAAAACAATACAAATAACATGATGCAAAATGGACGTATCAGCTACCACCAGGCACAGCGAGTGGGGAGTTCACCCTCCTGGATGGGATGCTCCTATTCAAGGGGAGCATTTGGGTGGGCGCCAAGCCCTTGGCGCATAAACACATTCTGGAAGCTCTCCATGGCAGCGGCGTTGGGGGCCACTCTAGGGTGTATGCCACATACCACTGCGTGAAACAGCTCCTTGCATGGACCAAGGTGAAGGAAGATGTGAAACGCTTTGTGGGGGAGTGCCAGATATGCTAGCGCGCAAAGCCCGAACATGTCAAGACATGTAACACCCCTGTAATTATAACACTGTTGCTCCCTTAATAAAGTTGCCAAGTCGTCATGCTTACTATGCTAATTGCCACTTTGTTTAAACTCCATTCAAATTCAAATTCAAAATGCAAGTACAAAATTATTTCTTCAAATGGTGAATAAAAATGTTCACATCGTTCCATTAAATCCCCAAACATTTTTCATGATGAAACCAATTTCATTTGGATTTCTAAATTGACCCCAGCAACAATTTTAGTGGACTAGCAGCATTAAATTGAATGTTTAAAATACAAACAAATATTTATACATTTCCAAATAATGTGAAAGTTTGTGTGTAGCCTTAACATATTGCATTCGATTTATGTACCAAGTTTCATGTTCAACAAAATTCATTTCCTAGTCTAAATAAATACAAAACAGAGCTAAAATGAATAAACAGAAAAGAAAAAGGAAAAGGAGAAAAATACTTACTGTACCGCTGGGCCTTGAGTGCACAGTGTACTGGCCCAACACACCAGCCACCATCGTCGTCTTCGTCGCGCTGTCGGCACAGCACGCGCCGACGCGCGATGACGCCGGCCGATACGCGACAGCTGCCGCCACAGTAGATCGCGGACAGGATAAGGAGACCACCCCGGCACCCCTGGACAACCCTAGCGCCATTTCTCTTCCTCCCTCACGCCGCTCTCGTCTCCACAGCACGCAACCGAGCCGTCCCCGCCATGGCTTACCTCGTCGCCGCGGCCACCGTGGTTCCCGTGCCGTGAAACCTTGTCTGGGAGCATCGCAGCCGTCGTCTTCATCGCCTTTGCCACTGGCTCAAGGCAGGGAAGCTACATCGACGTCGCGTGTGTCGTCTTCCTCACTATGGCCACCGGAGCTCCGCCGATTGATTCGGCGCCTTTGCACTTCGAAACCCCTCGCCGAGCCATTCATGCGCTCCACGATGAGCCCCCGCGAGTTTCCCCTCTCTTTCCCCATTAATCTCGCGTTGTAGTCGCTATTTTCCCCGCAGTCATGAGCTTCTTGCCGCCGGCCAATTCGCCACCGCAGCCAAAGCCGCCGCACGTCGCAGCCAAGCACCGCATCGTGCTCCTGGGTTTCCCAGGAAGCTGACGAGCCCATCAGTTCGTCCTGCCATGCGCCGTAGCGTCGATCCCGTGCACACCCGAACTCCCACCGCTGCTTTTGTCATCGCCGCCGCTTACTCCGGCCACCCCAACCCGCGTTCCGTGCACCATTGGACGCGGCTCAATGCCAGCTTTCGAACGCGACCAGTCGCACTTCAAATGGTCGCCCGTAGAGGATTTTCGGCGAGGTACCGTGCCGCGCCGCCATTAGTTTGGTCACCGGTGTGCGCCGGCATTCAAATCCGGCCACTGAGTGACTGACTCGTGGGCCCGGGTCATTAGCCATTTGGATTAGGCGCTAACAGTCACTGACAGTGGGCCCAGTTTACTGTAGCTGTTAATTAACCCACAGTCACTGACCACCTGGCCCCACCTCGCAAATTAACTAAATTGGATTAATTAAACTCTATTAGTTAACTGTCTCACTGACACTGGGACCCACCCACTAATTAAACATGTTTAAAATGGTTTATTAAAATGTCAGTCATTGACCACTAGGCCCCACCAGCAATGTTCACTATTTGACCAGTCAACCATTGACTGCTGAGTCAGCAGTTGACTGGCCGCACATGTCAGGCTGGGTGTGCTTAGCAATTTCCTATTAAATTCGAATTAAAACAATTCCAGAAATTCCAGAAAATGCAATAAACTTTGAAAAATCATAGAAAATAATCTATAACTAGGATGAAAATAATTTATATATGAAAAATGATTAGAAAAATATGAAGAATCCGAATATGCCATTCTCATGCATGACAAAACTCATTATCATACTGAACATTGATAAAAAGCTATTAGGTCAATTAATAAATAACATTTGGAGTTGGGAAAATATTCCTTAATATTTTTCCTCTTCAATTAAAATGTGTAGTAATGCATTAGATCACATCATCATCATATTTTGCCATGACATGCATTTTGTGTTGTATTTGAATGCCTGTTATTTATTTTGTGCCTGCATTTGCTTCTTATCGGTAGACCCCGAGTATGACTATGATCCCGAGGATCATATTTCTCCAGCAGAGCTTCCAGGCAAGAAAAACCCCCTTTGATTATTCCAGATATCGCCTACTATTTCTCTCTACATTCTTGCATTAGAGTATCGGTTCAGTTATTGTTCGGTAGATCCTATTCTCTGCATAGCCCGATTTTGTCGCCTATTGTTGATGCCTTTACCTGTTTATCCTAGCATGCCTAGTCTAGTAATGCTTGTGTTCCATCGGTTGGCCCTACACCCTTGTCCATGTCGCTATGCTATATTACCGAACAGTGATCCCTCCGGGCGATGATCACTAGTATTATGATATACATATAATACTTGGGCATACTTATGAGTACACATACTACATGATACACTATGGTGGACTCGGACTTCGGTGGCCTGCGACATGGAGCGAGATGGACTGCGACGAGATGCTGATGAAGATGAATGCAGTTACTGTGACATGTTGTGGTTTTACTCTGAGGCGGGTCGGCAGGGCAGGCATAGTACCATCGGGAGTGATGGGCCTGGATCCCGATAGTCCCCCGCATGCTCACCAGTGGCGGAACGACAAGGCAGGCATAGTACCATCAGGGAGTGATGGGCCTGGATCCTGACTGTGTCTGCGGGATAACTTAATAATACAACTAAAGGCATGTAGGTGGAAGGCTGTGCTGGAGAGCAGGGTTGTTAGTTCCACTTAGCCGATTAGGAACTGAGTTCTGGGTATTTGATCTGAGATTGCCACTGGCATATACGTACTAACCGTCACGCGGGATAATGGTTATGGGGCCCTCGGCGTCGTCAGTTCCTTACCGAAAGCTTTCCAGATGTCACAGTTCAGAGATGTGGGCCAGCCGGGGCAAGCGGATACTACCAGATTTAGAGGTGGGCTTGGACCCCGACCCATCTCGCAACGCATGTTGGAGCACTTAGGGTGAGCGGCCGAACAACCCTTCGCGTTTAGGAGTGTAGCCCGGCAGGTGACCTCTCTGGAGAGTTGAGGTAGGACTTCGGCGTGTCGATCATCTGAGGTTGGACATTGCCCCGGAAAGTGTGTCCGGCCATAGGGTGCTCGAGCATGTCGGGCAATGTGGTGCACCCCTGCAGGGAAGAACAAACTATTCGAATAGCCGCCTCCACGGTAACAGATGACTTGGAGATGTATCCCGTTCATAGACAACTTTAACCGGATACTTAATAAAACTTGCCAACTTAATAGATAGAATGCCCAGGGATCGCTTTCTCATAGGGAGTCGAGGGAGGATTCCGG
This sequence comes from Elymus sibiricus, assembly GCA_039707655.1. NCBI lineage: Eukaryota > Viridiplantae > Streptophyta > Magnoliopsida > Poales > Poaceae > Elymus > Elymus sibiricus. The sequence goes on along the minus strand of CM077668.1, from coordinate 38,581,883 downwards.
GTAGTGTATTGCTGTGGTGACTAGTTGGACTCGTGTGCGCTCTTTCTCACCTATTGCTACAAGATGCTGGTAGTCTTATATTACATTGAGCTTCTCCCCTCTACTCTGTCATTTCTGCAGTACAGTCCATAGATATTACCCCTTTCCTTTGATACCGATGCATATGTAGTATAGATCTGATGTAAGTCTTGCGAGTAATTTGGATGAGTACTCACCATTGCTTTGCTATTCTTTTCCTTCAACCCGGTTGCAGGTATCCCCGACGATGGTTGCTATTTGGAGTTCGACGTCGACAAGTAGTTCGGAGGTCCCAGGCAGGAGGCCTGCGCCATTGGGTAGGGTCGTCGTTTTGTTTCAGCCTTCTTAAGACATTTGTCAAACTTGTCTGTACTCAGACATAATTTGCTTTCTGCTCTGATGTAATGTTGGGTCATGTGACCTCTGTTTGTAATATATTTGCTATCTTTGCTCATGTATGAGCTCTTGCCTATATTTTTGTGTCGTAGAGTTGTGTTGTGGTACTACCGTGTTGTCACCCTCATTAGCGTGCATGTTGCGTGTATGATTAGTGCACGTTAATGAACGGGGGCACCACAAGACACCTGGCCTCTTTCAACCTTTGTCGGTTCCCACCAAGCCTTGGATGGTGGTGAGCTTGGACTTCATCGAAGGACTGCCAAAGTCACGCGGCTACGATGTCATCCTCATCATCATCAAAAAATTCACAGAGTACGGGCATTTCATTCCTCTCGCACATCCTTTTAAATCATTCCAAGTGGCTTAAGCTTACATGACTCATGTCCACCGACATCATGGCTTGCCTGAGGTGATCATCTCGGACCGCGACTGCATCTTCACGAGTGCTCTCTGGCAAGACCTCTTCAAGCTCTCCTATACCGCCCTGCACATGAGCTTCGCTTACCACCCGCAGACGGATGGGCAAACCGAACGTCTCAACCAATGTTTGGAGACGTATCTCCGTTGTGTCGTCCACGCCTGCCGCCTGCCCTAAGAAATGGTGGGAATGGCTTCATTTGGCGGAGTACTGGTACCATATCACTCGGCGGTGGAGAAAACACCCTTCAAAGTACTCTACGAGCATGCTCCTCGACACTTGGGTGTGGTGGCTGACAAGTGCAAAGTTGTGCCGGACCTCGGCACTTGGCTCCAAGAACACGCGGAACGAGATGCTCCAACTTCTTTGGCAACAACTTCTCCAGGCACAATAATGCATTAAGAGACAGGTGGACAAACGACGATCGGGGCATAGCTTTGAGGTGGGCGACGCTGTTCTTCCTCAAGTTTCAACCGAACGTGCAAACCTCATTGGTGACTAACTAGGACTGGACGTACGAACGAGCTTTTCGGCTCGGCCCGTTACAGCTCGGCCCTATAGGATAATTGAGCAGGCCGAGTTCTGAAAAGAAGCCCAATTCGCGACCGAGCCGAGCCGAGTTTCGGCCGGTCCAGCTCGGTGACTCGCTTGCGGCCCAGCCCAATTCCATCGTCCATCGCAATCGCTAGGGCATTAGGGCACGACCACACAAGCGACGCAAAGAAAGCACAAGTCTCTCCCTTTCTCTGCTCTGCGCCGCCTCACCCCTCTCTCGCCACCCGCAAAGCTGGACTGCTGGCGACGGGCGACGTCGCGTTTCCTCGCCACACTGACAGCAACGGGCTCGGCACCGATGGCGATGGGCGATGCCACCTTTCCTCACCACACCAGACGCAGACGGACGCGCCTCCCCTGGTTTCTTGCTGAACGTGACGAGCAGGAGCAGGTACTATCTCGGTATCTCCTTCCTTCCCAATCCCTAGCTGTAGCTCTCTGAACTAGCATGCATGCATGCATGTGATGGATGGATGGATCGATGGATGTAGTCATGTAGATGTAGGGCTAGATGGATGGATTGATGGGTGTAGTCATGTAGATGTAGGGCTGATGGATGGATGTAGCCTGTAGGGCTAGATGTAGAAGAGCCCGATGGATGGATCATGGATGGATGGAGCTGTAGGGCTGAATGGATGGATAGATCGATGGATGCACCTCACTTTCTGTTGCAGCAGAGCAGTTTGAAAACAAATCTACTTGCTGGGAAAATTCCATTGATTCCATGTGTAATTAGTTTACTGTTGTTGATGATTGACCGTTTGTTTTGTGCTGATGTGTGCAGAGGCCTATCGTCGCAACAATGGACAAGGAAAAGGGGAAGGAGAAGGAGAAAGAGAGGACCTTGGACTCCATTATGAAGAGTAAGCTGCCGGTCCCGGGGATGCAGAAGGGGAAGGGGAAGGGCAATGCAGCAGCTACTACACGGCTGTCGAGGAAGCTGGCGAAGGATTCCAGCAATGTCCCGATCGCTGAGTTGTTGTATAGGGTAAAAAAGAAACCTCCGCCTCGACGTCTCCCTGACCCCACCGGCGCTGGTGTGCGTGCCGCAATCGCCGCTGCCTCCAGCTCCGTAAACGACTATGAGAGGGAGGCTACATCTTCACTGGTATGTGCGTGCAAAATATATATTTGTGCAAGCTCATGTATGTGCTGTTTTTGCTATCTGAAAGTCAAATTTATGTGTGCCCAAGCTCATATGTGCTGTTTTTGGTATCCAAATGTCAAATATATGTTTGTGCAAGCTCATGTGTGTGCTGTTTTTGCTATCCAAAAGTCAAATATATGTGTGTCCAAGCTCATGTGTGTGCTGTTTTTGTGTGCTAGGCAATGGAGCATGATAAGCAAGCGGAGGAGGATCATGAAGAGGTGGAAGAGGATGAGGAGGAGGACGAGGACGAGCAAGATACTTTGTTTGAGGTGCCACCTGGGTTGGTGACAAATCAGATTCAGATGGGTTTGCGGATAGTGAAGAAGAAGCCTTCGAAGGTGATGACATGTCCGAGGATGGTCTAGGCCGTGGTCTTACGCCTCAAGAGCAAGAAACCGTAGTTCTTAGTTCGAGTGAGGATGAAGCAAGAAAAGTGCAACGAAAGAATGCCAAGAAGCGAAAAGGTCAAGCTCCTTCGAGGTCGAAGTCGGTGGTTTGGACCATCTTTCATAAGATAAAGGTGCCATCGAAAGAAGGTTTGATGGAGTTGAAGGCACAATGTATGTATTGCGACAATCAATATGCATATGTCCAAGGTGGAAGCACCACAACCCTTAAAACACATATGGAGACATGTAAGGATTACAAGGACAAGGTTAATAGGGAGCTCATCCAAGCTACTCTATTTTTTAGAAAAACCAATGCAACAACAAGTGGTCCAGCAGTGTAATGCATTGAGTATGATAAGGACCTCATCAAGGAGGTCATGGCTAAGATGATTTGCGTCCATGAGTACTCATTTAGAATGGTTGAACATAAATGGTTCAACATTCTCATGAAGTGCTTGAATCCAAACTATCAACCCATTGGAAGGAAGGCAATAAGAGCTGAATGCATGAGGGTTTTCAAGAAAGAAAGGGAGTTGCTTAAAGTTGCCCTAAAGGATGTGGACTTCATTAGTCTAACAACCGATTTGTGGACTAGAAACCAGACCATATCGTATATGTGTGTGGTTGCACACTATATAGATAAGGATTGGAAGATGCAAACACGTGTTCTTTCTTTCATAGATTTGGATCCTCCTCACTCCGGGCATGTGATTTCAGATGTTATCTATGAGTGTGTGACTGAATTGAAGATAGAGAAGAAAATTATATCCATCACACTTGACAATGCTTCAAATGATGTTGCGGTCAGAGGTTTGAAGGCAAAGTTTGCTGTTCGAAGAGGTATATACTTGCTGTTTTTGTAGTACATATGCTTTGTTTATCCAAAGAATGATCTTTTTGTTGAACATATGCTCATATGTGTGCTGTTTTGGTTGAATATATGGTCATATGCTTGCTGTTTTTGTAGTACATATGCTATGTTTGTCCAAAAAATGATATGTTTGTTGAACATTCATATATGTTTTTGTAGTACATATGTTCATATACTTGTTGTTTTGGTTGAATATATGGTCATATTCTTATTGTTTTTGTAGTACATATGCTTTGTTTGTCCAAAGAATGATATTTTGGTTGAACATATGCTCATATGTGTGCTGTTTTGGTTGAATATATTGTCAGTTTTTTAATAGGTACGGACTTTGAAGCCAAATATTTCCATGTCCGTTGTTGTGCACACATTATCAACTTGGTGGTGCAAGATGGGACAACTATCATGACCCCTTTGATAGAGAATTTGAGAGAGACGGTTAAGTATTTCAAGAAGTCACCAAGTCGCCTCCACAAGTTTGTTGAGACTTGCAAAATATTGGGTGTTGAGGTTGGCTAACCATTTGCATCTTGATTGTGTCACAAGGTGGAGTTCAATGTACAAGATGCTTGAGACTGCCTGCTTGTATAGGGAAGCCTTGTCCACTTATGCAGCCTCAAATGCCAACTATCAATGGGAGCCGGAAAAAGAAGAATGGGACAAGTTTGAAGTTATTAAGCCATTGCTCCTCTCTTTATCTTGTGTGCCCACTGCGTTTTCAGGGCAATTATATCCCACCTCCAACATATTCTACCCCCACATTGTGAGCATCAAGATTGCTTTGAGAAAAGCCATGGCCCATGATGATGAATGCTACAAGAAAATGGGTGATGCAATGATGGAGAAATTTGAGAAGTATTGGGATGAGCCGAACAATGTCATGGTGCTTGCTACCATCTTGGATCCAAGGTACAAGATGAGGTATATTGAGTGGTGCTATCACCAAATGTATGATGTGGGGAGAGCAAATACCGAGAAGAATGTTGTGCGCGGAGAGTTGGACACATTGTATGAGAAGTTTGTTGCCAAAAATAAGCAAGCTGAAGAAAGAGCAAGTGGATCATCAGCCAAGAACAATTGCAACACAAGTACCTCAATGCCACTTATGGATTGTGAGTTTCAGTCCTTCTTATCAACCACTTCATCAACACCATCACAAAGTGAGCTTAGAAACTGTCTAGATGACTTGAATGAGGCAATGGATCCTAAATTCAATCTTCTTGATTGGTGGAGGGTGAATGCACCTAGATACCCCGTATTGGCAATGATGGCAAAGAGGTTCTTGACTGTCCCGGCTACCTCTGTGTCTTCGGAATCAACATTTAGCACGGGCGGAAGAGTTTTAGGTATGTCTACTTGTTACTTTGGATGTTAACTTGTCAACTTGTCATCCTTGAACTTAGATATGTCTACTTGTGTGGTTTTAGATGACTACAGGAGTTCTTTGAAACCAGAAATGGTGGAAGCCTTGGTGTGCGGTGCTAGTTATATCAAAGGTGCTCACAAGGACTTCAATGTGGTAGTATGATTCCTATCTTTTTCTTACATGTTTCATTTCCAAAAGTGTAACTACTATTTCAACATGTGGCTACTTTTTCTTCTATGATTTCTGTCTATTTCTTGTATGTGGCTAACTTCCAAATAATTAGGAGAGGGATGAAGATGAGGAGGATGATGTTGAGAATATCAAGTTGCCCAAGATTGTTGATGTGGGGGATAACAACAATTGGTAACTATTCTTTCAACATGTTTCAGTTTTCATATGTTTACATGATCGTATGTTTACAAATCTGTGTTACATGTAGACATTCGTCATGTGGGTGTTGCTCTTGCTATTTCAAAGATGGATGTCTACATGATCTTGTCATGTGGATTGTTGAGGTCAATGTGATCGTCTCGTGCCATTTCTTTTGTTGTGATGAACTTCGAATTATGTGTTTGTTGTGATGAACTTTGAATTATGTGTTTGTTGTGATGAACTATGGACCTTGAATGATGTTGTGATGAACCATGGACTTTCAATGATGTTGTTGTGAACTTGTCATGAACTATGAACTTTGTATTATGTGGTTTTCACTTGTCATTGTTTGGCTGTCAACATTTTCTCATTTTTTATGTCAAAGTGGTAAGTGTTATGCTATGCAAAATTTCTTTGTTTGGTTGTCAATATTTGATGTTTTGCTGTGTAAAGTTCAAAGGAAGTGCTGTCCAAAAATTCAACAGAAATGCTGCCCAATTCTTTCTCTCATATTTGTTCCGTTGTTATACTTTTCGTAGAAGAATTCATAGAAGAAAGCTTATTTTTCATTACTATGACCATTTCTTAAAACATAGACTACTGGATGTTTCATTTTTAGCAATATAAACTGTTTGTTTTCCAAAATATGGGTTTAATTGCTATAGAAGATCAAGAATGTGGACTATAAATAGAGGTTCTGGAAGTAAAAGAGGTTCTGGTGGCAGCTGGCTTACGAGCCGGCTTAGTCTAAGCCGAGCCATACCCGAAGCGAGCTGAGCCGCCTAAAGTAGGCTCGTTGGCTGAGCGAGCCGAGCCGAGTCGCTCCAGAGCGAGCAAAAGCCAGTCTCGGATCAAGCTCGGCTCGGCTCGGCTCGTGTCCAGCCCTATTGGTGACCAGGTCCAATCAGTAGCTCTTCTTCCGCTTCTTCAGACTGTACAAGGTGCTCGAGCGCATCGGTCCCACGACATACCGCCTCGACCTCCCCAAGTCTAGTCAGGTGCATCCAGTCATCCATGTAAGCCAACTGAAGCGCCAAGTTCCACCGTCCGCGCCGATCAGCGGGGAGTTGAACCTGGTTGCCTTCACCATGCCGGAGGCCGTCATCGACTCTGCCCCTTCGCACCCATGGAATAACAACCATTGCCTAAGTCCACGTCAAGTGGTCTGGCTGGCTAGTCTCGTGCGCTACCTGGGAGAACAAAGCTGATCTTCGCCGCTGTTTTCCTTTTTTTTAGAAGATCGCCGCCGTTTTCCAAGAGCACCGACATGGGGACACGTCATTTCCAAGGAAGGGGGATGTTACGACCCATGGGCCCTGACCGGGCTGCGCCTCGTGACAGCAGCGCCCAGGCCCATGAAAACAGCCAGCCAGCGTGAGCGTCTCTCCTGCCGTCTTAGGGCCAATTCTTTTGGTGGCTTTTTTGGAGATTTTTTTGAAACTATGATGATTTTTATAGCAAATTCGGAAACTATACGCCCTAATGCATAAAAATCAAAAGTATGACCCCGTCGGCCTCCTGTTGGCCGAAGAGGGACTTTTCGGCCTACCATTGGCCGAAGAGTGCTCTTCAGCCTACCGTTGGCCGAAGAGTGGCCAGCTGGGCCGAAGATAGTAACTCCGGCTTACTGTTGGCCGAAGAGTGGTCTTCGGTCAGGCGTTGGCCGAAGATGCATGCTCTTCGGTTTATAGTAGGCCGAAGTGTTTTTTTATATTTAAAAGTGGCTTATAAATCCTGTACAACCATTGTCGTTTTATACATGAAAATGTACTTTCCCGCAATCTTTTTCCCTCCATTTTCTTTCCCGCCGTTCTTTCCCTCCATTTTCTCCCGCCATTTTCTTTCCCGCCATTCTTTGCCGCCATTTTCTCCCGCCATTCTTTGCCGCCATTTTCTCCCGCCATTTTCTCCCGCCATTCTCTCCCTCCATTTTCTCCCGCCATTTTCTTTCCCGCCATTCTCTCCCGCCATCTTCTCTTCTCAACTTATAAAACCCCCTCCACACTAAGGAGGCCAGTGTAGTCTCGTCAAGATGTCCGGTTATCCTTTCGATCGTAGTTGTTTTCACCCTAGTATGTCCAAATGTCTTCTGAGGTTAGCCACCGATTTCAAGATAGACAATAGGATAGTTCCATGGGACGAACTCCTCAGTAGTGACACCTTACTGAATGAGTTGGCTCACGCATTAAGTAGGTGCGGGTGGCCTGCAAGGACCTTTGAGGAGATACAAAAAGAACTTCTCAGGTTGCATGGAAGGTGGAAGAAGCAACAACATAAGGGTGAAGCATTCCTAAAGGCTGCAGCAGAACATACTTATTTATGGACCCAAGACAGCGAGGACGAAGACGATATTTTCATGCCGAGCACCAAGGGCAAGAGTACCGCATCGTCGAAGGGCAAGAGTACCGCATCGTCGAAGGGCAAGAGTGCTTCATCGACGGAGGATGACGATGATGCCTTCATGTAGTTTGTAAGCTGTATTTTTTAAGTTCAGCCCTACCGTTAAATTCAGATGTACTTGTATCTTAATTATCTGTTGCAGTCTCTTTGGAAATGTAACTGGAATAACAATGCGAATTAATAGTAATATGTCTCTCGCATACATAGGTAGATATATGTCTCCTGATCAGATAGAAGCAAGTGCGATAGTAACACATACATGAAGCATGTCTCATACATAGATAATGACTCACACATGAGAAAAGTCTGAAACTAACATAGATAATGACTAATACATAGATAACCATATCACTGCTGGGGACGACGACGAATCTGGGTCTTCCTCGGGCGAGGACCAGAAGGCGATAAGCGCTGAGGCGGTGGGCGATGCTCATGGTAACCACGACCGTAGATAACATCGTCTGATACGGTCTGTGTCTCCTGCGTCAGTGCTGGTGGTGGAGTGTGAAACACTATCTGAGAGAAGTCATAAGTGTTTGCAGCTTCGTCATCGTCATCGCTGTAGCCCTCTAATCCACATCCAGCACCACTAAGTATCGGTGACTGCACTGAATGCATGAACTGTTGTGACTGGTTGCCGCCTGCAGTGTAGTAAAACATCTAAAATTGATTTGCGAAACTACAATGTTTAAAAGAATGTACAAAGTAGTGTTACCTAGTTCCATTTGATGATGCCAGGACGAGCTCCCTGGTTGCGAAGGAGGTGGCTGATGCCAGGACGAGCTCCCTGGTTGTGAAGGAGGTGGCTGATGCCAGGACGAGCTCCCTGGTTGTGAAGGAGGTGGCTCTGAACGCTGCATGGAGTGGCGTGGCTCTGAACGCTGCACAGAGTGTCGTGGTTCTGAACGCTGCACAGAGGGACGTGGGGGACGATGTGCTGGACGAGGAACTGCAACATCCGAAGATCGTCTACATGTAACAGCTGCGTAAATCCCTCGTAGCTTCTCATCAAAATGCCTCAACCATGAGAGGTGCTCTGGCTGTGGGATAGTATCGCCCCTCTCAACCCGCCGCATTAAAGCGGAAACCTCCTCTCGCGCCTCGACTGTCAAGCCACTCTGTACATGAAGAGTTAACCAATTGTATATGTTCAGGTTATGATAAAACTACACATATGAGAACCATGGCACGTACCGCGTGGTGTCCGGTTCCCACAACAGAGGCAGTTGGGAACATATCGCTGGTGAGAGGGGCGTCCATCTGATCAGGAGCAGCTGATGGAACCAAGTAGATCCTGGTGCTATGCCGGTAACGTCGCAGATACAACCCGAACTTGTCCCAGTCAAAGGGCCGAACCTCATCCTAGATATTTGTTGGCGCGGTAGCCCATTCCTGAACGTAAGGGCCAATGCTCTGAAGCCAAACAGCCATGGACTTGTTTCCTCCTACGCGGCTGTACCTGAGATTGACATGTGTGTTACATGGTTAGCTATGTTCCGAATGCAGTGTTGAGAACTAAATTACAATTACTTACTTGTGCATGTGTTCTGGTATGTGTGGTAAAACTGGAATTTCAGGCTCTTGACATGGACTGAACTGTCTCATCACCCTATGAAGAGCCATCTCCTCAACCGTCACGTCAAACACCACTCTGGCCTTGGTCATCCAATAGTGCTGATCTCTAGTGCACATTCCAGATATCCCAACTGGATACCTGGATGATATAGCCTGATGCGAGTATGGCTCCCAGATAACTTGATCCTCGTGCAAACTATCAAACTGCGACGTGAAGGACGGGTAGCAGCCCCTAACCTGGGTATGCGCAAACTGTCTCTGTACATGACAACAAATAAACATTAGTAATACTTTTGCATGGAAATAATTAATCGAAGAAAATGTTACATAATATATAAGTACCTCTCTCTGTGCCCAAACAGATCCCACAGTAGGCAAATCGCCAATAGCAGGCACGTAAGCCCCTGCTATGTCCTCCATCCCAAAAGGTCTATCAACGTATACATAGGGTCGTCCAATAGGGAATCTCTCGTATGACCAGAGCTGCAACAGTAGTGGACATCCAACCAGAGCTGATTTTCTGGACTTCAACGAGCAAGCTTTGCACAGGCCTCTGTACGTAGCTGCTAACACGGCAGAACCAAAACTCATCTGCACAATGTCCCCAGGGCAACGTGCGTCAGCTATCTCTCCTGCAATACTGATGAGTCACGCATCGACAGTAGTCACGTGGTTCTCCGTGAACATCGTCTTTATTGGACTTGATATGTGTGTCCGGAAAACCCTCTGCATAGACATAGCCCACTTGATCACCGCATACTTCAATTTTTTCTTTGTATCAAACATAGCCCCTATCTGGACTTGGTTCAAGTTATACTGCCATGGAACCTCATGGCCATCGTTGACCGTAAGGCCGGTGGATATGTCCTGATCCCATGCAGAAGGAATCGGTACCTCCACTTCATCATCGGAATTTTCAGAATCCAGATCCTCCGCCAATCCATCCTCGTCCTCTTCCTCCATCACCCTCAGCATTTCCTCCTCTTCCTCATCCCCATCAGAATCCAGATCCTCCGCCAATATTATCGACTGACTACTCTGCTCAGTATCATGACCACACACATTGTGTGGAACGTAGTCTGACTCTTTCTCAGGTTGCCTACCATCCACATCCAGTGGCTGTGACCCGGATAAACAAATATCGTTAGCCACTTCACTGCCCTGGCCGGGTTCATACCCCACGTGGAGTTGTACAGTATTCTCCTCCTTCGCCACAGGTTGCACTAGGGCATATGGGTGGATTCTTCGGTCTCGGCAACGACTTAACAACGTCAACCAATGCTGGCTCCTATCTATCGGCATCAACTCCCACTTGACATTTTTACAGGATTTGGTCCACAATGCATGAATACTGACGGAACATACTTCAGGATCCAGCCCAAAACTAGTAGTCAACCAGTACTTCAACTGTCTAATGTCTAGTCTGTCCGGGTCTGGAAGTGTCATGACGCCATTTTTATACTCGCTAAGATCAACCCCCAACTCATTGTATCGAACATTACCAGGGCCATAGTAAACAGTCAAATTTACTGATTCAGACATTTTCACCTGTCAGACATTTTCATCTTCTCATTAATCACAACGAAAAAAATTATTACCCGCTACACTAACTAACCGCTAAAATGCTAGCACAGACAAATTTACTCATTCAAACATTTCCATCTTCTCAATAATCACGACGAACAAAATTATTACCCGCTACACTAACTAACCGCTAAAATGCCGGCACAGACAAATTTACTGATTCAGACATTTTCACCTGTGAGACATTTCCATCTTCTCATTAATCACGAAGAACAAAAATATTACCCGCTACACTAACTAACCGCTAAAATGCCAGCACAGACAAATTAACACTCGAAGTACGCAATATGACTTATCTACACTAACTAAACTCTACAACTCAGAGAAAATTTGTGACGACATGGTTATACCTTCGACGCGTGTGCCCCTGCTTCTTGCTCCTCTCTTCAACTCAGCGGCACCGGCCACCTCGCTCCGTGCTTGCACCACCGGACAACACCACCGCCGCCCCCTCGGCTACCGGAGGTTGAACTCCGGCTACCCCCCAAGCCGCACCTCCTCCTCCTCACCTCTTTCTCCCCAGCAGCACCTCCTCCTCACCACCACCTCCACCATGGCCGAACCACCTCCACCATGGCTCCTCCTCACCTCACTTGTACGAGCAAAAAAAAATATCCCATTGAAAAAAAATGACCGTAGGCCGCCGGGGATGGCTACGATCTACTCTTTCTACGGCTTGGATGCGAAAATGGACGGACAAGCGAGGAGGTCGGCGCGGGGTGGCGAGAGAAAGAGAGAGAAACGAGAGAGAGAGGATGAACGAACAGAGAGGAAGAAGATGGCCGTTTGGGCTCGGTCGGGCTTATCCCGACCTCTTCGGTCACGGGTAAGCCGAAGACCCCCTTTTCGGCCGCTGGTTGGCCGAAGAGAGCCCCTTCGGTTGGCAGCCCACCGACAGCCAGCTCTTCGGCCCACTCCCCCCCCCTCTTCGGCCAATAGCCGACCGAAGAGCTCATTTCGGCCTTCGATTGACCGAAAACTACCTCTTCGGCCTTCTAGAAGCCGACGGGGTCATAGTTCTGAAAAAATTGTTTTAGGTCATATATTTTCCAAATTTGCTATAAAATCATCATTGTTTCAAAAAAAAAATCATTTTTTTGGGCTTCTAGAATAAGCTGCCCCCTACCCAACTTATTCTAGAAGCCCAACCAAATTTATTTTTTTAGAAGCCTACTAATTACTAATTAGTAGGCTTCTAAAAAAATAAATTTGGTTGGGCAGTAATTAGTAGGCTTCTAAAAAAATAAATTTGGTTGGGCTTCTAGAATAAACTAGGTAGGAGGCAGCTTATTCTGGAAGCCCAAAAAAGCCAGCACAAAAAAGCAGTTCTTTTGCTGGCTTCTTGAAGCTCAATCAAAAATATTATTTTAAAAACCTACTAATCAAGTCTTAACTACTAGACTTCTAAAATAAAAAAATTAATTGGTCTTCTAGAATAAGCTAGGAAGGGACAGCTTATTTCAGCTTAAGCTAGCAAAAGAACTGCCCTTAAGCCACGGAGACGGGAGTGAGAGGGCATCGCTAGACTGTTTGTTCCCTTGTCTAAGCTTCCCTCTGTTCTCCTCCAGATCCCCAATCCCTCTCCAATCTCCATTGCTTGTAACCCTAGCTGCTAGTTCGTGACAGGGACCTAACCAGTATACACGAATCGCCGATCCGGACCATGGACGCCAACTGGCGGCCCGACCCTGCCGCCGGCGTTGACCCGCCCCTCACAGCCACCGGAGGCGATTGGCGCGCCCAGCTCCAGCCCGAGGCGCGCGCCAGGATCGTCAATAAGATGTATGTATGTATGTAGGGACTCACTCTGATTGATTTGATTTGCTTTCCCCTTCCTCCGCCTTTTCGGTTTCCCACATAGAAAAAAGAGGAATTTCCGTCAGTTTTTTCATCGATCCATCTGACATATAGCTTTGATCTAGCCATATATATCCATAGCGGCAGCAACAGATTCGTCGTCGATCTAGCTCCCAGTTTCTGCGCCTCTGTTTGATTCCAAGTCAAAATTTCCCGCTAGCAACTACCTGCTTTGAATCCAGCTTAATTACTTCATTAACTCTGAACAATTTAACACCCAGCTTAATTACTTCATTAACTCTGAACAATTTAACACAAGTTTATTGACCAAGGGGTGCACAGAACATCACTACAAGGCTAAACCATGCTATTCTATTAGTACTGTTCCCCAAGAGGATGCAGTTTTGTTCTGAAACCAGAGTTTCTCGTATGCTAGCTTCCCCAAGGATATTATATATGCACATGATCACAAGTCCCTGGTCTTAGCAAAACGAAAATTACGCCTTGCTTGCAGGAATGGGAGTATATGATTGAGAATTGGAGATCTACCCTTGGCCGCTCTGCCTACTCGTTCCACTTTACACCTCAGATGCAACATATTTTATTGCACACAACAGTTGAAAAGCAATGCACCCCCCCCCCCCCCCCCCCCCCCCCCCCACACACACACACACACACAATTTATTCACATTTTGCATTATGCGTGTAGAATGGTGACTCTGAAGAAGCATCTGCCAGTATCCACGCCAGAGGGACTGAACGAACTTCAAAAAGTCGCTGTGCGATTCGAAGAGAAGATCTATAGTGCAGCAACCAGTCAGGTAATTTAACCTGTCTTCGGCTCTTCGCTACTTCTCGGAGCAGAGCACACATTAGTTATGGGATTTTCTTTTAGTCAAACGGGGTTTATGGGCTAATAATAGAGCTCCAATTGTTGTAGAAGATATTTTACATCATGTTTTAGTACCTTTAGCAGTCCCCCCCACTCCCCTTTTTTTGTGAAACCTTGGGTGAATTTTTTGCTCCTCAGCTGCCAAAGTTTTCTTTACATAATTTAAAAAAGAAGAAGTTTTCTTTATCTATTCTTGGGAACATATCCTGATTTTTCTCATGCTTGGGAACAAACACAATTTTTCTGTGCTGCCGGGACTTGAACTGGGGCCATGGGTGTGCCAACGTCCACACTCAAACCATTTGGAGCACATCCCAGTTATTTACGCATTTTCACACTTAGTATACATACAAAATCTGAGTTAATAAGCTACTATATTTTTAATGTTATGTTACATAAATGATAGACGAAAACGATGATTATGATCTTGGTTATCATTGATCACATGTTGAATCTTGTAGTGTTGTACCTTGAGTGTCTTCAGTTACTCACTCTTCCAATTCATGTTTCTATGCCATGTGTCCACACATCCGAATTTGTTATAGATGAAATAAAACTATCTTCTGTTAAAAGGATAGTACTACCCAAGTCCATGGGATACGCAATGGTATACAATCATTTATCTCGGACCAAAAATCAAACAATACCTTACTCCCTCCTTCCCTCTGTCTGAACGGGCTTCATCTTAATTGCATGTACTCCAGTCTGGTAAAAGAATTCAAATGTATTTATTTGGTTGCGGTGCCATATCACTATTTCCATTTCAAATTTCTGTCCGTCTGGCTTATTTGTGGCAAATCTCGGAGCAGTCTACAACTCTTCATCATATTGCCTAACTCAGTTATGGTGAATATTTGTTTATTTATTTTCCGTTTCAAAAAATATTTGTTTATTTGATAAAGTTGGGGCACACTGTCACTATTTTGATTTGAATTTTCTGTTCATATTGCTTATTTGAGGCAGTGTGTTTTGCTGCTCAGATGACATTTTTTGAATTCAAATGTTAAAAGCTGAAACACCTTCTCGACCGTGCTAAACTGCTAATCACACAAGAACTGTTGGTTGCAAGCCACTATTAGTAATTTGGTATAGAACTTTACATCATTTTTTTTTTTGTATTACTCAGTCTGATTATTTGCGGAAGATTTCTCTGAAAATGCTCTCTATGGAGACGAAGACACAACAGGCTCCTGGAAATGCTCAAGTGATTCTAAATCAAAACAACTCTGCTAAGGTACCATATACAGTAAACCGAGTGTTGCACAATTTATCATCTTCGCTTGGATGCTAATTTTTTTTATTGCATCAAGTGCTGAGATTATGTGCTTTATTGCATTAAATCACCCTGCACCCTCTCCAGCATAATGTATATGAATTTTGCATCTAGCTTGTGTCATGTGTATGTAGTTATTGAACCCGGAGCTACACGGTAAGTGTCTCAGTTCAACCTGTTGGTTCAATAAAATATTATTGCATGGTTTTTTCTGTACGAAGATAACAAACAAACAGCCTAGTTAGTTATTCGACTGGGGTAGTCCGCCTACCTACCTTAAAGACAGTCCGATTCTTCACACATACAGAATATTTTATTGACCCCTGGTACAGCGCCAGATTGGGTTGTTCAACCGGGTTTTCGTCGGTTCACAGCAGCCAGCAGGTTGCCCAGATACGGCGATACGGATACGGTGATTTTTCAAAAACGCAGATACGTTTATATATATAAATATAATAAATATTAAAAATATATAGAAATTAATGATTTTTGTATGAGAACGGAAAAGTAAATTCATAAGTTCCTTTTTTTTTGAGAAAAGATAATTCAGAAGTACCTTATTCTATTCTATCCTGCCAAGTGCCAACAGGCAACAGCTGAGTAAATTAGGCTTCGATCTTGTTTTGGCCGAGCCCATCCGTCCCAGCCCAGTGCTGAGGATATTTCTGATGGAGACGAGGCGCTGTTCCCCCTCACCTCACTCTTCTCAATCGTCCGGATTTCTCTCTCACTAAACCATCTAGATTTTTCTAAAAATAAATAAATGATATAAACCATCTAGATCCGAGGGAGGCAAGCAGTCATTTTAGCGTCGTCCGCGATGCAACCGGTGTTGGTGCCCCAGCTGGCCAGGCCACATGACAGGAGGAAGGTGGAGGTCACGCACGTTGCCGTTGTGATAGCGCTGGACTGCAGGACAGCGGTGGCTGACCGGCCTTCCTCACCTATTTCCGGGGTGGTGGCGCTCAGACCAGGGGAGGGAGCAGCGGTGACTGGCCACCCTTCCTCGCCGGTGTGGTCGAGGGAGCGCTTATATTTGGGGTGGAGGCGCATTGGGGGTGAAAGAGAGCAGGTGCGCATCGGTGGCTTTTGTATGCACAGAGGTTAGGGTTCCCCGTATCTCACATGTATCCCTCAGGTATCCCCACTGTATCTGATTTATTTTTATTTTTTAGAAAAGGGAAAATGGTCCAATATGCCTGATACGGCGGTTTCCTTCCGTATCCGTGCATTCGGGTGAACTAGATTGGAACAGGGCTTGGTTCCGGTTTATTCAGGTCGGTTTTAGTAACGATGCATGTGTCAGCAGCAGTATTGAAAAAGGTCCACTTTTTAAGTTGAGCTATTGCAGAAGTTCACTTTTCAACCTTGAACTTGGAAACTGGTAATTTTTAACCTTGAACTACTAAATCAGTTTACTTTACCCCCTAGCCCTATTCAAGGTGGTTTCGTGCCGATGTGGCATTGACTTATACACCTCACCAGCAATTTAAGCAAGAAAATTTAAAAATTTGAGAACATCAAGAAAAAACATAATCATAATGTTTTTTAAAGGAAATTCAGGAAAACATTTTTTAGGTTGACTATTTGGAAAAATGTTTCTACTTTTTAGGGTGTGTTTGGTTTGAGAACCAAGAGGCATGGAATGTCATGGTTCCATCCCAAGGAATGGGTTGGTTCCATTCTTGTGTTCGGCCCGAGATAAAAAATGTCATGGGTTGGTTCTGTTCGTGCGTTTAGTTGGAGAGGTAGAATGAGAAGAATCTGATTCCACTCACCTCTTCCATAGGAATGGTGAGATTACCTCCCATATGCACATGTGAACAAATATAGTTCTTTGCATTTTGACAACATATAATTTAAATTTTCGGCAGCATTTTCATTGTATTTTAAACACAAGCAATTAACAATATATAATCACAGGTATAACAAATATACAACATCACATATGACAGATTTTTCAATACCAATATCACAAGATGCAACAATACTACAAGTCCATACATGTAAGTTCCCATTTCTGGCAATCCCTCTTGTCTCTGCTACCGGTTCTTCGTTTAGGGACGACGGTCTCGGTGGGGTCCGGGTCGTCAACCCCCTTTTGGTTAGATAGATGGCTGGGAAACGAACCCTTCCCAACTCTGTTCCGCGTCTGCGAAGAGCCTAACACTTCGGTGGCTAGGGTCCTGCACAACATTGGTAACCTGCGCTTCCGCCGTTCCTTTGAGCCTGATGAGCTTCAGGCTTGGATGGAACTCCTAGTGGACCTTGAGGCCGTGGACTTAACCAACGAGCCCGATCATTTCGCTTGGCATCTGGAGTCCTGGGGTCACTTGTCTACTGGCTCCCTTTATCAGGCTATTGCGCCTACACCCGGGCCTGAGGAGTTGTCACAAATTTGGAACATCAAACTCCCATTGAAAATCCGAATCTTCTTGTGGCAGTTCATCCGGGGTAGGGTTCCGTCTGGGGTTGAAGTGCTCAAGCGTACCAGCCCGGGCAATGGCGTGTGCCCCTTGTGTGATGTGGAGGAGGACTTCAATCACATCTTCTCCTGTGTTAGGGCGCAGTTTCTCTGGAGTTGTCTTCGGGAAGTGGTAGCGTGTGCCTCCAACTTTCCTGATTCCTTTACGATTCTTCAGTCTTGCTCTAGTCGTGACCGCCGACTTCAATCGGTGGGTTCAGTGTGCTTACTTGGACTCTTTGGACGATTTCATAATAAGCTTGTGATTGAGCATATTCATTTGCATCGCCCAACTGACGCCATTTACAAACTATGAGGTTTTTTGCAGGAGCGGAGAGTGCTTAGCAAGCAGCAGGATGGCGACACCATCGACGAACTCATTGCTGGATTCCGTGACGTGGCACTTGGGTTGGCGCCGCCTCTACCGACAGCTAGCTAGTGTCATCTTTTCATGTGTTTGGCTGGGCTTGATGTTAAGCTGGTGCCCCCAGCAGCATTGTACTTGTTTTATTTTTCATGTTCTGAACTTGACGTTAATTGTATGGATGCTTTGGTGATTTGCTTTATTATCTATAAAGCGGGGCGAAAACCTGTTTCGGTAATATATAGTAGTATTTGGGACCTTGCCGATCTTGCCATTCATTCTTGACACCTGTAACTAGCCCAGAGCAGCTGGGCGAAAGCGCTTGCTGCAGCAGCAAGCCAAATAAATATACTGATGGATCAGTGGTGCGTATGTTGTGTTATCACCTACCGTGATCCGGTTACCCTGTCAGGGTTCTCTTGTGCATTCGCCATTTATTTGTCCAGCTTCTTGTTTTATCACCTCTTTGCGTCGGTGAACTGTCCGTTTATATTATGTGGCTTTCCAAGTAATGTTGATGCAGCCCCTAACAAAGCAAACACACTAACTACAATGACATATTCACGATGCGCTTAACGCTAACAGCTGCTACAGCCAAATAAATGAATCATGTTTGCCCAAACATACAGGAGAGATTCACTCAACTGCCATTTTCGCTTGCAGATTCTTCCTTCAGTTCACAGCAACCAACTGAAAGAATGCAGCTACACTATTAATTGTCCTCTCAACCACATAAAAGCACAAATACAAATCACAACTTTTAATTCATTCCACAGGATCACTCTGGCTCACAGAGAGGGATATGTAATGTTCTGCAGAGCATCTCCAACAGTTCCCGTATCCGTAAAATAATTGTGGTTCAGAGGAAGTTGGGCCAAAAAAAAGCTCTCCAACAATTCCCGTAAATGCGCAATTTTTTTACGGGATCCCGTATAATCTCCACAACTTCCCCTCCATCTACGGGAAGACCCCTCAAAAAAAAAAAATCTACGGGAAGAAGACCCTTCCCGTAAACTTTGGCGGGAGGTAACCGCTGAAGTTTCAGGGCGCCTCCAAGCTTGTTTCCACGCCCGCCTCGCCCCGCCGCCCCGTGCCGCCCCTCGCCGGCCCGCCGCCTCCCCGCATCGCCGCAACGACCCGCCGCCGGCCGGAGGAACCGGCCGCGCAGCGCCGCCCCGCACCGCCCCGCCGCCGCTCGGATAAGCCGGCCGCCGCCCGGCCGCCTCCCTGCACCGGTCCCCCGCCCGGCCGCCTCCCTGCACCGGTCCCCCGCCGCCCAGACACTCCTCGGTCGCCCGGTCTACTGATGACCTTTGAATTTGGCATTTGTGGTCGCTTCATGGTCAATAAACTTCTTCATATTATGTTCTGCTTCGAATGATTTGGACCATTTGTTATGTTTGAATTTGAATTTGAATTTCAAATCAAATTTCATAAATTGTGGATTTATATGTGTGTCTGATATAACATTATTTGAATTATTATGTTGATACTATAGACATGCATGTGTCATTTGTATGCTTGTTTAATGGAAAATAGGAAGAAAAAAACAGATTTTAGAGGAAGATGTTTATGGGAACTGAGAAAAGACGACAACTTCCCCTAAATCATGTATCCGTCAGCTTAGTTTCCTTTTTCAAGTAATTTTAACAACATATCACCAAAGGACGTAGTGATCCCAACTGACCTCAATTAAGTAACGCCATATATACCAACACAACTAGGAAGAGAACTGTGACTTTTGGCTTGACTCATTGAGTGTTGATGGGTACTTGGAAACTTTGTCTGTGTGATGTGAGATAGCTAATAATTGTTAACTATAGATATTTGCCTTGTATCCTTACCCGTTATTTTAGATTCATCACTAGAGAGTTACACTTCATGATTATGCTATATGTTAGAGTAACATTCAAATTTCAAAAATTATCTTTTGAGTTATCATCCTACATGCTCGAGAACTAGCATGGATTTAGCTTGGGAAGCTGATAAGCCTTTTCTGATTCTAATGATAGGCATCTCGATACCGGTCAGTTTAGCGATGTATCTATAGTTTTTGAAGTTTGCTTGTCATTTTCTTATCAAATTATGCATTGTTTTAACTTTATTTGGACTAACATATTAACAAAGTGCAAGATAGGGCAGTTGCAGTGGCGAAGCCACGTTATGGCTGTGGGGTTAGCCGACCCCACAGGTATTTGATAATCCTTTGACACCTAGCTATTAGTAGCTAGTTTGACCCCACAGTTTACAAAGGGTGACCCCACAGTTTACAAAGGGTGACCCCACAGGCGTGGAGGGCTGGCGCCGCCGCTGGGCAGTTGCACGTTTATATGTCCGTGGGTGCGGGTACCTTTCCAAACTGAGAAAAAGCCAACAAAATTCAGAGGTCATTTATTCACCGGAGGAGGACACCTGCAAATAGTGGGACCTAAGGGGGGCCCACAGGGCCCACGCTCCCTGGGGCTAGGGCATGTGACACCCAAATGAACCCCCTGGCCTCGGGTCTCATGCCCGTGGCTATATATTGCCTCAAAACCCTTGCCCAAATTACCCTACATAGAGGGAAACAGAGATTACCATGCGCTTAGTTTTTGGAATTATGAAAAGTTGGTTCAACTCTTTGCCGCCAAACATTTTGGGTTAATGCATAATATTTGATGAGAAGTAGCACATTGAGGTTCTACAAGTGCACGGAGTTTAGTTGTAGCCTTTTCTAAGTAAGAGTATCGACCCCACAGGGAGCGCATGAAATGATATTTGCCTCTCGTAGAGGGTTATTGGAATGTGCCTGCAAGTTAGTTGTGGTCCAAAGCAAAAGCGGATGCGGAAGTTGGAATATTGCAAAGGTTGTTGTGACTGAAAATTAAGTGCGCAAGAATGAAATTAAAGAACAAAAGAGAGAAATGGAAATGATGAAATCTGCAGTAGGATTAAGATGTTGTCAGGGAATCTGGATTCACCACTAGTATGTATGTTACATAATCATGTGGATGCATAGTTCTAGGTTAAAATAACTAATCCACTTCGTATGTTTCTATAAGTGGGCAGAGCCAAGTACAGATACGTGCATACATGCAGCAGCTCCGTATCACACACACCACCACCGTTCCTCCTCACATTCAGGTTACGACAACAGTGATTAAGGGTCTCCCCATGGACGCAGCTAAAGGCGGTCTCCGTTATTCCCCTATCAAAGGTCAAGAAAGGAGGGAAGTAGCTTCTGTCACCGCAGTACCTCCTCATCCCACCATCGCAAAGATAGTAACGTCCTTTCCGTCCATAAAGGCAAATGTTGTGTGGTCGACTTCATACAACATTGGGAAGAATAATTAACATAAACATACAAGAGAGGATTGTGTATCCTATCGGCGTTCAGCTCATACACATACTAGGGCTCCTCCATATCCTCGAGAACTAGGGGGTTTACTCATACATGCAGACAACAGGCATCATCAAAGGAGTCATGGCAATAATAGACGAATGATTAATGCAACACACATATGAATCCACACTAGGGTTTGGTATTACTGTGATGCCCCCGCTCATAAATGTGCACTAATCATACACGCAGCATGCACACTCATGAGGGTGACACCACGGGTAATACCACAACACAACTCTGCAACAAAAACATATATACAAAAGCTCATACAAGAGTAGAGATAGCAAATATATCACATAGAGGTCACATGACCCAACATTACATCACAGCAGAAACCGAATATAGGTCTGAGTACAGACAAGTTTAACAAATGCCTTAAGAAGGCTGAACAAAAGCGACGACCCTCCCAAACGCGTAGTCCTCCTGCCTGGGACCTCCAAACTACTCGGCGACGTCGAGATCCAAGAAGTAACCGGCGTCGGGATCACCTGCATCCCAGTTGCTACTATCTGAATTGCAACAATCGGGTCAAAGAAAAGAATGGCAAAGCAACGGTGAGTACTCATCCGGAGTACTCGCAAGACTTACATCAGGTCTATCTACATATGCATCGGTATCAAAGGTAAAGGGGGTATATCTGTGGACTGTACTGCAGAAATGCCAGAATAGAGGTGAAGTCAAAGGAACCTACGAATACCAGCATCATGCAGCAATAGGAGAGAGAGAGCGCACACGAGTCCATCTACTCACCACAGCAATACACTACCATGAATCCTCCCTCGACTCCCTGCGAGAAAGCGATCCCTAGCATTCTATCTATTATGTTGGCAATTTTATTAAGTAACCGGTTAAAGTTGTTCTATGAACGGGATACATCTCCAAGTCGCCTATTACCGTGGACACGGCTATTCGAATAGTTTGTTCTTCCCTGCAAGGGTGCACCACATTACCCGACACGCTCAAACACCATTTTGCCACATGATTAGCACACTTTCTATGATGTGCCGGCCTCAGGTGAATGACACGTCGCAGCCCTACGTCAGCTAGTCTAGAGAGGTCATCACGCTGAGTCTATATCCTATGCCACATGGGTAGCCGGCCGTACTCCTAGAGTAGCCTCATGCGTTGCGAGACTGGTCGGGATCCAGGCCCACCTCTAGCGAGTGGTATATGCCAGCCCTACCAGCCCACATCCTAGGTGAGACCACCAGATCACATCACTGCCACATCTTCATGTCCATCCTCACAGTACCTGCAGCCCACTCACACGCAAATGAAACATCCGAATCTATGTGACATTTGAAAAGCTTCGGTGAGGAACTACGATGCCGAGCGACCCATAAACCATTATCCCGCGTGGCGGTTAGTCCGTATATTTGTATTTCGGATCAAATACCCAGAACTCATGTCCTAGAGCGGCTAAGTGGAACAAACAACCCTGCTCTCCAGCACGGCCTCCCACCTATATGCCTTTTAGTCATTTTTATTATAATATATTCCGTGGGGACGGTCGGGATCCAGGCCCATCACTCCTGATGGTACTACGCCTGCCCTGCCGTACCGCACCTGGTCTTCATATCCATCAGCATCCTGTCGCAGTCCATCTCGCTCCATGTCGCAGGCCACCAAGTCCAGGTCCACCATAGTGTATATCATATCATATATGTATAGGTACTCATAAGTACGCCCAAGTATCAGGTATAATATATCAGTGATCATCGCCCATAGGGATCACTGCCCGGTAATATAACATAGCGACACACGACAAGGGTGTAGGACCAACTGATGGAACACAAGCATATCTAGACTCGGCATGCTAGGATAACAGGTAAAGGCAATGTAATGCGACAAAATCAGGCTATGCAGAGAATAGGATCAACTACCAAACCATAACTGAACCGATACTCTAATGCAAGAATGTAGAGAGAAAGAATAGGCGATATCTGGAATGATCAAGGGGGTTTGCTTGCCTTGTTGCTCGGCGGGCTGGATCAGATCCTCGAAATTGTAGTCGTACTCTACAGCGGTCTCAGGGTGTACCGATAAGAAGCAATAACGGAAAAGAACGAAGGAGAATAAACAACGGAGCATGGCAATGTTCAATACAAGTATTCATGGCATGGCAAACAGTGGTGCTGTTTTAATCTATTGCATGGCTACACAATTTAATTGAAGTGGGAATATACCCAAGGGTATTTCCCCAACTTCAAATGTTATTTATAAAATGACCTATTAGTGTTTTATTAGTAAACAGAATGATAATGATTTTTAATATGAATTAAAATGGCATATTTGGATTCCTCATATTTTTTTGATCATTTTTCATATATAATTTATATTTTTCTGAGTTACTATGAATTAGTTATGAATTTCCAAAGTTTAATGCATTTTCTGAAATTTCTGGAATATATTTTAACTCGAATTTTAAATACTAAATACATCTATTACACAGGGCTATGCTAACCAGTGTGGTTGACAGGTGGGGTCACTGGCTGAGTCAGCAGGGTCAACAGTCAATATTAACTGGTTCAAACTAGCAGGTGGGGGCCACCTGTCAGTGACTCATAGTTATTAGGTTTATTTAAACGGGTTTAATTAGGTTTATTAGATGGTGGGGCCAAATGGTCACTGAGGTGCGCTAACTAAACTCTATCCAAAGGAACAGTGTAGCGGGTCCCACATGTAAGCGTCACAGAGACTGATTATTTAGCCGAACAGTTATCCTAGTTAATGAAATGGGGCCCAGCTGTAAGTGTCACATGGGGGTAATTAGCAGCTAATTTAGTATCTGACCGGCCGGTCCCTCACGTCAGTGACACGGACAAGGTTGTGCGCCGGCGGCGACCACAGAGCACGGCGGCGGTGCTCGCGCAGCCGTCTCCGTCGACCAATTCTTCAGCGGCTTGCATCTACGGAATGAGCGCTTCGCGCCGCATGGACTGGTAGTGGTGTCGCGGGCTAATGTGGTTGGGACCGATGACTTCGTAGGCGTCCGACGACGGCAGCAACATGGCTGCGATGAAATCGAGTGTGCACGCCCGGATCCGCTGCTCTGAGGGGCAGGGCAGTACCCTAGGGGCTCCATGAGCACGGTAGACACATTGGTTCGACTCGGGGTTGACTACGACGAGGGCATTGAGCACGACGACGGCAGCAGGCCCACGGACAGAGCACGATTATGATGGCATCTAGCTAGAGGATGTGCCCAAGATCAGGGAGGGAGGGAAAGTGCAGTGGCGCTCACTGTGATGCTCGTGGTCAATTCGGGGAAGCCGGAGGAGGTCGAGGATGGCGGTGATTTGTGACGACGTGTGGCAACCACAGTTGTGGAAGACGATGAAGGCGATGGCTTGGTGACGTCCTAGCTTGAATCCGTCCTTGTAGACGACGAAGATGATGAAGGCACGGCTCCTGGACAACAGCTGGTGGCTCGGGGAAGCTTCTGGCCATGGCGACGATGGTGGCACGGCGACGCAGCACCTCGGCGATGAGTGGATCGTCGAGAGAGCGAGAGGGAGGGGAAGAATGATGCTAGGGTTCCTCTCCGAGGCTGGCAACGAGCTTATCTACCTCTCGGGGACTTCCTGTAGCTGCCAGATGTCGAGCATCGCGCGGCGGGATCGAGCTCAGCGCGCGCGGCATTGACATGAGGTTGAAGATGGCTGTAGCCCGGGCTGGGCCAGTTCTTGTACAGTTGGGCTATTAGTGCCTAGTAGCATTTCTCTTTTATCTTTCTGTTTATTAATTAGCTCCTGTTTTGTAATGTTTTGGTTATCAAATGAATTTTAAAGGTGTTGCAAATTTTTGTGTAAATCACTAGCAATATTACAAAGTCACACACCAATTTTCTGAATATTTGGAAATGTATTTAATTGCATTTGGATTTGTTGGGTCCAGGTTAATATTGTTAGGGTTTAATTTATTTATCCAAATTGAGTTTATTTTATTTTCTCTTTATAATATAGAATTTTGGGGATCTAGGAAAAATGGTTTGGAGATTTTTGGAAAACAATTTTTGTTTTGCATTTTGAATTAAATTTGAAAGTTGGATTATTTCCTAATTCAATTTGGATAATTTGCAATTATAATGACTTGGCAATATTAATTAGCACAAAATTATAATTAGGCTTTGGGGATGTTACAACTCTCATCCTCTCAAAGAAATCTCATCCCAAGATTTAAGAAGTCGAGTAAGAGGAAAAAGGTCTGGTTATGAATCTAACGAGTCTTCTTGCTCCTTGTTGCTCTTCTCGTAGAGGTCGATCCATTGCATTGCTTTCTTCATACTCGGCATCGTTGCATCGTGATGAAATTGGCATCCTTCCTTCGGGAACTTCATTGTACTATGAAAGAGATAAGAGGGAAAACTCTGGAAGGATGGATCTCTACAAAATATTAGGTATCTGATGGTTATCTCAGTGAATGAGGCATAAAAGTATCTCTCGAGTTTTGGAACACAAGGAACATCTCGAGAGTGAAGAAAAGAGGAAGTGGAAGTTCCAAATTGATAGGCAACCAGTTGATGCCTTAATCGGAAAGTGAAAGGGGTTCAGAGCAGCGAGGAATAATTCTTGGGTCTGATACCGGAATGGAAGATGTTAAGTAAGGTGGCTCATGGAAATACATATGAAGCCAAGTGCACAGGATAACTTCGGATACAACGATCATAGAGTTTATTTGCATGGAACTTTATATGCTCAGGATAGAAGGAAAAATCATAGTTGGTGAAAACAAGTTGACAATTAGAAAGCACATACACAATTGATATGGAAGGATAAAGCATATTGCATAGGTAGACACTCGATGACTCGAGCATTTCCGAATCATTAAGATGATCAGGATCGAGGTGACCCACTTCATACCACCATGATGAATAAAGAAGGGTAGGTGGCATCTTGTGCAGTCACGATAACAAGGCATGCCAGAGGACAATTTGTCAGCTATGTTGATAACAGCATTGGTACCAAGGGCAGGGGACGAAGAGAACCATTTTTTTTGCTCGCAAGGCGAGGCGGACCAAGAGGCAAGATTCTCGTCCACCGATGGCTGTCGGAATGTCAACAACTATACGGACAGGGCTACTCCAACAGTGTTGAATATCGAGGTTTATCTGAGAGTGTCAGTCAAAACATCAACATTCAGAATCACAAAGGGACAAGGATAGTATTTAACACCGTGAATTCAATTCACATCTTGGAAGAAGACAAGGATGTTGATGATGATCACAACACCATTTATCGAGAGGGCTCATGAAGATTAATTGGACAACGACAAGATCAAAGCAAAAGGAATGGTGAAGCAGAAGGTTAATGGAACCACAGATACGATACAAGCTCAGAATCAATCTTGCTTTTCAAGGCAAAATGATATGATGATGAAAGCTTGACATAAGCTTAGCTCATTGTCAGAATTGTGCTCCGGAAAGAAAGACCAGGTAGCACAGTCAAGTTTAGCATGATGATGATGTAGGCAAACAGGCTAGGAATGCCATTAATAAGTTTAAAGTTCCAAGCAACAAAATTGCTAGGAGTATGGAATTGTAGTGTGGATTCGATTCACTTATCGGTGTTCTAGGGTGACAAATAACTCAGAACCCGTGGAATGACCAGAATGGTGGGAAGTATTACTTCATCAAGAATTCATAAGATGTAGTGCAATGGTGTGACTTTCTTGATATAAAGATTGGAAGTTCTCAGGATAGAACAGAATAGAAGCTGGATTGATTTATTGATCCGCGGAGTGCAAAATACTTTAACCTTGTCTGAGAACTGGACGAGGTTCTGGAATGAATTTCTCTAAGATATGTCAAATGAGAACAACATGGTCGGGACCATACTTGCAAGTGATCAAATTAAGGATATTGTATGTTGATACAAAGGGATTAATATTTTTGTGAGAAGCTTCCATGATAAAGATTTAATTGTTTCCATGGGCATGAACACAAGGTTCAAGGTCGACCCCCACTTCTCCAATGCATACCTTTTCAATCACTTTTCTTTTGAAAAATGTTTTAGGTTTGAAATTTGCTTGGTGAAACACCAGAAAGTATGACCCTCGAAAACTTTCGGGGCCACATGGATTGCAAAAAGCATAGATACAACCCATCAGAGGATTTTTAGAAACTTATACAACAAACTATGGAAGCAAAGGATGTAAGCTCGAAACAAGAGGGTTGATGACAGGGAGTAGAGGATACAACTCGCCAAAGGCATTTTGTATCAGGGAAATTCGTCAATGATTTAAAATATGAAGGAGCTGTCGGATAGTAATCCACCAAGGAATCATATGGCCTGTGAGGACTATGATGGGGAAATCGGTAATCAATCATATGAAGAAGAATGCATACGTATCAGATTACATAGAAACTCGGAAGAACTCGAAGTATAGAAATACCGAGGAATTGCGAGTTCTAACAATGTAGGATGAGAAGTAAATTATCTGGGCAAAAGGCCGAGTAAGCTGAATAGACTTAGTTCCACAATCGATCACAACTTGATTGGTTGAGAACCAGTTAGTGCACAGAATGATATTTGAGGCAGAAGGAAAAGTTCTAGGAATGGACCGATGATTGCGAGTGTTCGCATATATATATATATATATACTAGCAAAAGGGCCCGTGCGTTGCAACGGGAGATAAAAAATCATAATCTGGAATGATCACTACCACATTTTGTTATATCATCGAGATAAAATATCACTCTCAATTTTGTGAAATTATTAAAAACAAATTGAAATCATGAACATTTTTTTAAACTCGTGCACATATTTGAAATTGTGTACATTTTTCAAATTTATGAACACTTATACAAATTTTTGAACATTTTCTAAAATCAAGAAGATGCTTTGAATTTATTAGCATTTTATACTATTTGCAAACATTGTTTTAAAAATGTGATTTTTTAAAAAAACATTTTTCTTGAATCGCACACATTTCTAGAATTGACGAATATTGTTTTGGAAATTGGTGGAACAAATTTTGAAATTCAAGATTTTCTTTGGATTTTGAACATTTTTTTATTTAACATACATTTTTTAAATGCATGATCATTTTTGAATCAGCGAACATTTCGTAGTTCGATCACTCTGGCAGCCTCTCCGACGACACTGGCTGCTCGGATACCATGATGCGCACTTGAAAAAATCTGATGGACTGCAAATAGATGCTAGATTACTCCAAACTGAAGATATTCAAAAAATAGAACATGATCGTAGAGAGCCGAATAAGTAGATTGAATTGTACCCTCTTTTAGCATCGGTGCATAACGGATCTGGAAAAATACCACATGGGCTGATTTGCTACCTGTAGACGCTGTTATCTGTTCTGATATAATAAACTAATAAACATGAATTTATGTACTCAAAAAATTTAGATCAGTGCAGGAGTAGCCTGTAGCCAGCCATCTCCTGTTCAGATGAAGATGCCATATTTACTGCTTGTTCATGTATCAAATTTGTTCTTGCTATATTGTCTACTGCGTGTGTATTACAAAACATTGCAGGGTTGCTTCCCGCAGAAGACTCTGTTCACATGACATAAATTTAGCCACAAAGCTTCATCTGAAACGACTTACATTTTCTATAAACATGGCAATGTGACATGCACGCAGTGAAGGGAAAGCTACTTGGTTATTGGTTAGACAAAACTCTCCAAAGGAATAATCCAACATCAAGAGAAAACATAACACAGATACCAAATGCCACCCCTCTCCAAAGGAATATGCAAGGGAAAACACTTCACAAGAAATGATATGAAGAGACATAATGATATTATTTTCAGATCCATGCGTAAATAAAAGAACATAGCTAAAATATGTGCTCTGCAGAAGTAGTGCACCAGCACTATAGCTCATAATTCAGATGAATCAATTATGGAGAAGAATCAAGCAAAGGCATACCAAGTGTGTGGGACAACAACGAATGGCTTTCCCCAATAATCATGGATATATACACAATCTACATTTCTTGATCAACATAGTGAATGGCAAATCCTTTTAGAGAAGAACATGCTAACCAATAATTGTCTTATTAGCTGAACCTGGATAAGTTTTTGGAAAGAACTGAAGCGTTAAAACTAACCAAGTTTAGATTATATATAAATAGTTTTAGAGAAAAGATGTTATTTGGGAACTAATCTCATGTTCTTGTACAGGTTTTGCAATATATTATCATCCAAAATACCTATGTCCAGTAAGTAAGAACTCATGGGGTGAAAATCTGAAGTTAACTTGACATGCAAGAGTCCATATACCTCCTCTGGCATACTTGAGATGGCATAATGCCATATAGCAAAAGGAGCATCTCAAATATTTTCAATCACTGAAACCTATCTACCAAAATATGAATCTTTTAGTCTCTCAAAATACGAATCTTCAGACTTGAATCAAACAGAGAATAAATAGGAACTTCTTCATGAACTTATTTGTTCATGGAGTTGAATCAAAATGGGAGCAGTAGTAAAAAAACAGGGAGCAACAGTACCTTTCTTCTGAAGGGGATATGGAATATGCAGTAGTACCTTTCTTGTCAAGGCAATGGTCATGGTCGCCACAGCAGGCATCGAGGTCGTCCCAGAGCTCCTCCCACTCGCAGCCCCTCCAACCACGCCGCAGAACTTGTCATACCTCGTTGGTCACCACCAGGTCCCCGTCTACGACCTACCCGCAACTTGTCGGGAGGGTGTCGGAGATGCTGCTGCAAGTTTCCGCTCCTCTACAGCGGTTGCAGGAGACCGAAACGATGTATCGATGTCCAACAGTCCACCGACAACAGGGCAGAGGTGGAGGCCATGACGGCCCTCGTCGGCGAGGACCTAGCCGGCTCCCAGCTCGCCACAATCAACGTCCACCGCTGCAACGAGCTCTCATCTATGTTGCTTCCTTGAAAGGGGTGGATCTGGATCGAGCGGGCGCACACAGAGGAGGAGGATTGGGAGGCGCTCGTGTGGGGAGGGGTTGGACTCGAGGGAGTTGACCGATCGATGGAGAGCGGCAGCGGCAGAAGAGGATGAGGGAGATGAGTTGGGGAAGGTGCGGCGTTGGCGTCGATTGTCACCGGCGGTGGAAAGGCGCAGGGGTAGGGGCACTTCGGGTAGGGGTAGCCGCGGCGGCGGGTACCAGCGTTGGCGGCGCGCGGCGGAGGGGCGGGGGTCGGTGGCTGCGGCGCGCGGCGGCATGGCAGGGGATGGCGGCGTGCGGCGGCATGGCAGGGGGCGGCGGTGAAGATTTCGGCCAAGGTGGTGTCCTTCTTATAGCAGCCAACAAAAATCCAGGACGGGCACTCCATCGATTAGAGTTTGACATGGACACGGTTTGTATTTTGAATTGGAAACGGACTTATCGCAAGCACGCCCGCCCGGCCACGCCCGCCCGCCCCGCGTCGTCGAGCCCTACCAGGGAGCTCCTCCCGTGGCTGCCTCCTCCACCCGAAGCCCTCCTATGGCTGCTGCCTCGCCGGCCTTGCCCGCGTCCGGTGAGTCGCCGGAGCAGGCCGGACCGAGCCCGCCGACCACCGCAGGTCAAGCCCCCGGATCCTCTCCTCCTTCCTCCCGTTTCTCCCTCTCATTCCTCTCTCTCCCTGTCCAGGAGCTCCATTCCGCCATTGATGCCCGCGAGCTGCAACCTCCGCGCTGGACCTCCACAGCGTCGGGAATCGCCGGATCCGGCCGGCCCCGGCCCGGCCAGCCCGGCCAGATCCTACCAGGGAGCTCCTCCCGTGGCTGCCTCCTCCGCCCGAATCCCTCCTATGGCTGCTGCCTTGCCGGCCCTGCCCGCCTCCTCGCCGTCCCCGACGAGCCTTGACGCTGGAGAGCACCGCCGCCATGGCCTCTGCTCTAGTGCGGGAGCACGAGGGAGGAGACACACAGCGCCAACCGCCCGCTCGCTCACGGATCTAGCCCAGGTTTTTTTTTATAAAAAGGCGAAACGATTTTTTCCACTTAAGTGAAGGACTACGGGTTGAATTACCATAAAATAGAAGGGCTTTTTTGCAAAAGTGCCGCGACGACGGACAACCAGCAGTTATCAGCTATTATTAGGTACTAGCAAACATGCCCGTGCGTTGCAACGGGAGAAAAAAAAATCATAATCTCGATTGACAATTACCATATTTTACTACATCATCGAGATACACTATCACTATCATTTTTGTGAAATCGTGAACAATTTTTAAAAATCATGAACATTTTTTTAAACTCGTGAACATATTTGAATTGTGAATATTTTTTAAATTCACGAAAATTTTGTAAAATCAAGAACGTTTTTTGAATTCATGAACATATTATAGTATTTGCAAACATTATTGTTTAATCGGCAAACATTTCTAGAATCGACTAACATTTTTTTGGGATTTGGTGAATCAATTTTCTAAATTAATGATCTTTTTTGAACTGCATGATCTTTTTGAATCAGCGAATATTTTATGAAACAATAAACTATATAATTTAATTTATGAATATTTTTGTATTTTTATGCTATTTTTTAATACAAGAATATTTTGAATTAGCGAAATTTTGTGAAATTTCAAAACATTTTTAATACATGAACTTTTTTAGAAAACTCATTAATGTATTTTTATTTCCTGAACATTTATTAAAAATTAGCTAATATTTTTAAAATTTTGCAAATAATTTCTGAAGCCACAAAGATTTATGAAATTTTAAACATTTATTTCAAAAATTTCATTTTTTAATTTTTGGAAACTTTTTTAAACCCTTAAATTATTTAAAGAAGAAAAAAACAATGACGAAAAAAACCAAAAATTAAAAATTGGTCGCCCACATATGGGCCGGCCCAGGAGAGCTGTGTCGTTTTCTTGCGTGCAGGGCGCAGTATAGGTGATTCTAATATGGGCCGGCGCAGTCCGAATTTTTCTGTGTGAAACGTTTTTTATAACTTATAGGTGGCATTGGTGGGTAATATTTTGCAACTTCAGGGGCAATTTTAATAACGTACGGGCAGAAGCACTCCGTACTTTAATAGTAGGTATAGATATATATATATATATATATATATATATATATATATATATATATATATATATATATATATATATATATATATATATATATATAGTATAGATCTATTCTGCTAATATTAGCAGAATAATATTCTGCACACACTTCTGAACTGCAAAATGCAAGTCATGTACAAAGTTAAAAAAAAGAGCAGAACTATGACAATCTTAGTGAAAAACAAATGAACTGAATTTAGAGGTCAGGAGTGTTACCATAAAAAAAGCTACAGGCCAAATAATGATAAAAGGACTATGTAATTGAAATAACAAAAATATACTTGCAGATTACCTAATTGACATAACAAAAACTCATAGATCAGGTAATTCCTATTGCAAACAAAGGCATCGACTAGTCAGAAACGCGCACAAAATTGTGTCCACAGATATTTACAAGTACGAAACTGAACCAAAAATAGCAGATTTTTTTAAAAAAAAATAGTTGCGCGTGCACGTGGGTGTGCGACCGGTGGATGAGCAACTTGGGGGCAATGATTTTGAAAAAACAAAGAACAATTTAGTTTCACGTGGCCGGTGAGTGCGCAATCCGAGGTGATGTTTTTTTCAAGTAAAAACAGACAACTATTGCCCGCGTCACCACCCTTTTTTTTGAATTGTTTGGATTGCTTACCACATGTGTCACGTGGTGCCCGCGTCACCCCCTTAGTTGCATGTGGCCGGTGGATGTGCGACTGTACGTGATGTTTTTTGGAAAAGAAAAACGTATTAGAGTTGTACATATATTTGCACAATTATGGCCTCCATAAATGCATCTGGCCATGAAATAGTAATAATGATATCATAGAAAATTAAGAATATTTTGATAGTATAGAACTCTATAATATGCAAAAAAATAAAATTGTCAACTACTGTGAGCAACACAAATAAATACAAAACATAAAAGCGATAAGAAAACAACAAATAAAAAACCACATAAGCAAAAAAATAGAAGTCACTTACCGATGGAGCTCGTAAATAGATATTGCTGAACAACCCGGTTATTGCAACCAACACGAAAAAAATCTGACAAGAAAACATAAGAGAAAAACTGAAAAAAAAAAAAGGTTTTGGTGGAATGGAATTTATTTTTTGGAAGGAAAACCTACATCGACCACCGAAAAGCATCATCAATGAAAGAAGATACATGTTGTCAATAAAAAAAATTCTAAAAACTTAAATACAAGATTAAAAGTAACACTATCGATATGCCATATAAAGAAAAGATTTAAACCACTCGTACATGTGCTTGTACAAAGTTGCGCACCTTTGAAGTGTGAAACTCCTGTATAAAAGAATGTGCAACCGTAATTTCCCCCCAAGAAAAATGGTTAAAAAAAAGGTACACGTTCAAACAACGAAATGGAACCTCCGGCAAAAAAAAAAGAACAATAGAGAAACAACCGCACAAAAAGTAAGACAACTGCAGTTGCGAACAAAAAAAGCCCAGGTTCACAAAAGTAACATGTCCACAAAAGACACGCCGCGCGGCCTGTCAAGAAGAAAAAAGCCAACACACCGTGTGGACAGGCCGCTCCAGGCTCGGCCACACGGCGAACCTTATTCAGCGCGTAGGACGTGGAATAGCCCCGATTCCTATTTAGCGCTTAAGGCGCCATTTCCTTCGTTATCTGTAAATTGGCGCGCACGCTCCATCCTTCGCTAGCGAACTGGGCCGGCCCAAAACATGTATCTCCCAGCACCGGTTTTGGGAACCTTCTAGAAGTTTCCCTCCGGTTTTTTGGGCTGGGTTCGTCTGGTTTTTGAGTTTCACCGGTTTTGTTTGGTTTCTACTGGTTTTCGTTTTTTCTTTTTTTACTTTTTCTTTTTCGTTTTTTGCTTTTTTCATTTAATTTTCATGCACTTTTTTTCTACATTTAATTACTTTTTGAAAATCATGAACAATTTTCAAATTCATGAACTCTTTTAAATTTTGTGAACATTTTTCAAATTATTGAACATTTTTCAAATCCATGAAATTTTTCCAAATTCAGAACCGCGATTTTTTTTCAAATGCGTGAACTTTTTCAAATCCGCGAACTTTTTTCAAATTCGTGAACTTTTCCTAAATTTGTGAACTCTTTTTCAAATCCGTGATTTTTTTTCAAATTCATGAACTTTTTTGAAATTTGTGAACTCTTTTTCAAATCCGTGAACTTTTTTCAAATTCCTGAACATTTTCTAAATTTGTGAATTCTTTTTCAAATACGTGAAGTTTTTTCAAATCCATGATCTTGTCAAAAATTTGTGAATTTTTCAAATTCTTGAACAATTTTTTCAAATTCATGGGAAAATTCCAAATCCGTATTTTTTTACAAAAGTCAATGGTCAACTATCACCCAGTCAATGGTTGACCGGTCAACGGAACCTTCAACAAGGGAACTGAGCAAGGGAAGACTGAGCGACTCGAGCGGCTGGAACGAGTGAGGGAGGAGCGGAGAGTGCTAATGGGCTGGCCCAACTGAGACGCGCGTGAGCGCTGGCTTCTCCAGTCAGCATCTGAAGCGCCAATTAGGAGCACTCCGGAATAGCGGGCATGCGTGCACCCCCCTCGGTGATTTTTGGGCCGGCCCAGTGCGGTGCGCACCCTTTTTTGGTTTTCTATCGTTTTGTTACGGCTTTTATTTGTTTTTAGTTTTAACTAGCACAAATGCCCGTGCGTTGCAACGGGAGAAAAATAACGGGGTGCTGATGATAAAAACGATATACCGATTGAGAGTGATCATGCACAGAACTGACTGAAGGAGGGAACTTAATGAGTCATATCCTATGCATCCGGGAGACTTCGTGTATCCATGTATCTGTCTTCCCTCGGCCTTCTGATCGAAATCGAACGCGCAGCATCAAAACGTGAATAATTTGCATTTAGACGCTCGCCTTGCCACTTAAGTCATTGCGTCTTTGCGATGACCTCCTTTGACTAATATAACAGCGGCTTCATCTCCCGTTCTGAGGAGGCAGGAGGTGAATTAAGTCTGACCGACCTTCACAAGAGGCTCTTGCAAGCAACAAAATTCAGGTTTCGCAAGCATGCTCGACTGCCCATGAGATCACAAGATGACAAAAATATGGCAATTCGATCAGAAAGGCCATATACCTGATCGCAAGCACATGTGCTAGGTCTGATTAACATGTACGTGAGGTTGCATGCATGTGTCACACAGGTCCTTTTGAAGTTGTAGGTCCTCGTCGACGGCTGGTGGACAACACCCGCCGCCGGGGCCGGGCCGCCATGTTGTGTGGTCGCCGCCACGCAGGCCGCTCCTCTGTGTTGGTCCGCCTCGCCGCCGAGCTGTTGCATTATGTGGTCGGTCGATGGCCAGCGCCGGCCGAACTGCCGCGTCATGCATCCCACTGTTGTTCGTCATCTGCATGTTTACATCTGCATGTCCGTCCGATCGCACGCTCTCACATCAGTTTAGCAGCTCACAAATCCCTCCGTCCGATCCTTTGGTCTCCACCTGGTCCTCTGTCCCCTCTATTAATTTTCAATGGTAGCTCACCATCAGTGCATGACCGGTTTAGCAGCTCACAAATCCCTCCGTCCAATCCTTTTGTCTCCACCTGGTCCTCTGTCCCCTCTATTAATATTCAATGGTAGCTCACCATCATTGCATGACCGATTTAACCGGGTCTCTTTTTTCGCAAGCCCATCACCGATGCACAACCGATTTAATCGGGTATGTCTTTCTTCCATTAGCTTATATCTCAACAGTGCTTGCTTATTGCCCAACTTGTTGATTCGCCAGGCATTGCTAAAGTATATAAATTGATAAAATTTGTTGTAAGAGAGCAATGTGGGACTATTTTTAATGTATAAACGAACATGAAAGGGTTAATTTGCTATATTGCCTCGCATGGGCTTTGGGCCAAAGGAAGCAGCTGAAGCTGATTCGCCTTGGGCCGGAGAAAGCAAATCAACAATAAGATGGTTTCTTCCTTTGCTTTTGCACAACAACGTTGCCTAGTTGAGTTGGTTTGTGTGCGTGTGTGCTTTCCTCGCCACCCAGGTTCGAGTCCCGCCCACGGCAAACGATTTTAATTTTTTTGACGCGCCGTGCACAATGCAGCGACGTACGAAAAATACGAAGCGGGATGAGACGGACGAAATTAATTAACGTACGAAAATTAGGACGTACGACGAGAAACAGTAGGCGAATGAAACAATTTTGCCCAGGCCCATACCAAAGGGCTATGTTTTTTACTTAATGGGCTGCGGGTTGGTAGTTTATTGGGCCACAATGCACGGCAAGAAAAACTGACCATGTATCAATTAATACCACCTCGCTTATCAAAAAAATCATCTACAACGCGTCGAAAAAAAATTAAAACGGGACGAAACCAAGAATATCACCTTGCTTTATTAGTAGGTATAGATATAGATTTTTCTACCCGGGTTTTCCGGTTTTTCTATGGCTTTTTTTTTAAATGTGAACATTTTCCAATTTCACAAACATTTTTTAAATCAAAACAATTAGTAGCGTGCCAATGCCAAGTATCTCTCTATCTTACCTCTCAACCCAACATGATTTGAAGATAGCACATGAGGACTACAAAACAGAAAATCTGTTAGATCTCATTAATTTAAAATAAATAAAAAATTTAGTCATAGCATGTTTTTCCAAGCGGCATGATGACTGCAAATCATGTAGTATGTGATTGATTCTATGCCTTGTAACTACTGATAAATGAATATCCAGTACGTATGTTGTAATGTTCACAAGGAGTGTTCTCGCTCCAAGCCTTGTCATCCTAGCTAGTTCGGTGCGTCATTCCTACCATCATTGACATACGCGCATGTTTCGTTAGGTCTGGCAAGGTTGGCCGCATAAACACGTACAAATAAATTATAGTGAGTAATGACAACATATTTTGCCCACGGAAACAAAAGGGACTATCAAAATATTTAAAGCCATGTAAAACACTTACCTTGTATAAATGATGATCCTCCTCATTAGTAGTGGTAGGGAATATAAATGTGCTCTAGGCCATAGTTTTCTAGCAGCCTAGTGTCTTGTTACCTGGACGTGTATAACAACAAGCTACTAGAACTTGTGTCCAACGCGTCGCCAACGGTAGATGTGATGACTAATGTGCTCATCATAAACACACATGAATAGAAACTGATGCCTTGTGAATGAAAAAATCATGACTTCACCAAAAAGGGTAAAGGTAGCGAAGACAAGAAGAAATTTTTTAATGGGTTCACACCAGGAGTTCATGAGTATAATGTTGTGGCTTGGAATGTTGTGACTTTTTGTTTCCTCATATTGTATCTAACCAAGGTACCCAAGAATACAAACCATGTCTACAAATGTAGTCACAATGAGATTTTGATTTGTATAAGAATTAATTTGTAAGAGCAAATCTAAGGCTGATGCACCAATGATAGTTGTGACTCGCATCGAGAAAGTGACATCAAGTTGTGGGAGCACGGTGGACAGAGTGTGAATTCTATCCGGTTGCCAGGGTTCTAACCTGAGTGCGAGATCATAAGCTCACCACAAAGTCCGGGGATAGATTCCAGAAATGTTCATATTTCTATAGGGTGGAACCCAAAGCCAATAAGGTCGTACGTCAGGCCTGGTCGTAGCATGTCATCGAAACGATCTGCTTGGCTGCCATACGCCAATAAGGACGCAAATATTGTTTCCGAAATGCACATTATCCTACGTGATAATGGCTTACATCGTTTCGAATTGCGTACAACTATAGCAGACTGCATAATTTGTTAGCGAACCAAAAAGGCGACATGCTACGACCATGCTTGACATACAACCTTATTAGCATCGGGATCTACCCTACAGAATTGCCTATAAACCCTACAGAAATGCCTAATAGTCATTTGTGGCATCTAGCCTCGAACATTGTGGTGAACTTAAGGTCTCGCACTCAGGTTAGGACCCCGACGCATTGGATAGAATTTGCATCTATCCGCTGGGCCTCCCATGGTTAGACGTCATCTTTTCGTTGCAAGACAAAACCATCACTAGCGCATAGTTCTTAGCTCTACACTTATAAATTAATTTGTATACAAATGAAAATCTCATTGTGACTACATTTGGAGACGTGGTTGCTGTTCTTGTCTACGTTGGTGAGATACAGTATGACGGGACAACTGTAGCAATATTTCAATAGGCAACGTTGCACTCATGAACTCTCGTGGGCAACCGTTTAATATTTTCTTCATGTCGTCACTACCTCTACCATTTTTACTGAAGTCAAGATTGTTTTCATTCCCGTGCGGCAATTAGTATTCCTGCGTGTTTGTGATGAGCATGTTGGTTCGAACATCTACTCGTGGCGACCTGCTAAACACAACTTTCAAAATCTTGTCGTTATGCACGTCCAGATAAACAAGACGCTGGGCTGGTTGAAAACTATGGTCGAGAGTGCGTTCATATTCTCTTCCACTACTAAAGGGAGGATCATCATTTACAAGGTAGTAAGTGTTATGCATGATTTTTAATATGTTAAAAGTCTTTGTTTTCTGCGGGGAAAATATGTTACCATCACTCGCACTAGTTTATTTGTACATGTCCGTGTGGCCTACCTTGACAGAGTTGACGAAATACGCGCCTATCTCAATGATGTCACCCAACGTAGGAACGACGACGATGAGGCTTGGAGCGAGCTCACCTTGTCAAGATTAGAATAGACCTACTGTATATTCATTTATCAATACTAACAAGGCTTGGAATTAATCAGATACTACATGCTTTGCCACCATCATGTACCATGGAAAAACATGCTTTGGCTGGATACTTGTTTATTTTAAATTAATGAGGTATAACAGACGGCCAAAAAAAAAAAACAGATATCTGTTTTTTTTTTTGTATTTCCCCTGTGCTATCTTCAAATCATGTTCAGTTGAGAGGGAAGATATATGAGAGAGAGATACTTTCCATTGGCACATTATTTATTGTTTTGGTTCCATCTATCACTACAGATTCTAAGCTCCCTAGAAATAGAGGCTCCTGGTGCGTTGGGCTGTGGGCATCGCTTGTGGTCCCACATGTAAGTGGGTGCTTCGCAGGTGTGTTCCCTTCGCGTGTCTCCCAGCCGTGTCGGTCATTCCCATTCCTTTCACCGCTTACGGATCATGGGGTGGAGAGGGGAAAATCTGGGTTGGCAGCGCTGGTGTCGTCTCCTGCACGGCGACTCCCGAGTTGTTTCCTGGCGCCGTTTCTGCGAGGCGACAGGCCGTGCGTTCTTCCGTGCGGCTGGCCGGCTGCTAGCGGCTGTTTTGTCGCCGTCGATCTGCTTCTGCTCCCCCTCCCCTCGGCTGGTTTGTGCTTATCCCTTGGATTATTCTACTCAGGGCCGGCCCTGGTGTATGGCCAGAGGGGCGGCGGCCCAGGGCCCAGGCCGGGAGGGGGCCCATGATGTAGTACACATATATAGTATAGCCCAGAGAAAAATAGGTAAGAGAAAAAATTATGATAGAAAAAACGAGATGGGCTCAGCCCATCAGATCCGGCGCACGCAAGTCACGGCCGCACAGGACTACGATTGAAATGCGTACTTGTGAAACAAATCGATCGAAACATCTGGCTTTTCCTGTTCGTCACTCGTCGGTTCATCTTCGTCGTCTCATCGGCGCGTCGCTCCGTCGCTCCTCGCTCGGCGCCTCGGCCGCTTGTTGTCGCCGCCGCGCGCAGCAGTCCGCCACTCCGGCAACCCGGCCTTCCGACAATACGGCAATACATTATATGTATGTGACGGCCGATTCAGTACGTATCCAATATCCATGTTCCTGATCCATTCATCCATCCCCCAATTTCAGATTTTCAGTAGTTTTTTAGTACGTCTATTCAACTATTCATCCATGCTTCATCCCATGAAGTTTCAAATTTTTGATGTATAATTTTCTAATTCAATCTTTCACAGTACGTATACAACCATCCTAATTTTTGTCATTCTGTGTACATGTCTAGGGTTTCAATCATCCGATCAATAAATTTATATTTCTTTGTATACTCTTTACTTCATAATTTTAGGACACTAGCCTGCCATGTTGCCTAAGAAGCATTTGTTGGGTGCCGAAAAATGGAAAAGAAAAAAAAGTTATCTGAAAATTCAACCATTGAAGGGTTCTTTGACTTAGGGGCCCATGTCGTCGAATTCGACTAGGGCCTCCCGAAACACAGGGCCGGCCCTGATTCTACTGTCTTGCCTGCACAGCGAAAATCCCCATCCGTTGTGCATTTATTGTCGATTGTTCCTGTGCAGCGTCGTGCTAGATTGCAGGGTCATGTAGTGTGCTTTTGCTAGGGTTGTTTGATTTTGTGAGTCCACCATGTGTGACCGATTGAATTGCCTGTTGGTTCGGGATTCGTGAGGAGTGCTGCACGATGAGGGTGACTCTGTATTTCGATGGGATTGGTCGCTGGGTGTTCGGATAGTCGGAGGCTGCTGGTGATTCCTTATATGGCAGCCGTTAGTTTGTGTGCAGCTTTTCTCTGGAACGTGAATGGGCAGTCACGGGTAGTCTATGGTCTTTTGTTGGTGGGCTGTGATGGTGATGGGGAGAGATTCATGTACAGTTGCATAGTTAACCATTATCTCCCTTTGTCTAGTAATATAATTCTACTAACAGCTCTCTCAAGAACTGAAGCACATGCACAGTTTTGATCCACCATATATGCCCATAATGATGTCAAGCCTTGCGATGTTCAATAACCCGCCGGAAAGGACAAGCACCTCTTGCGACTTTTATGGATTTTCGGAGTTTACGACCCACAAGAAATAAAATGCATTCCCGTTCTGAAGAATTACTCGATGGACTATTCATGAAAGACAGCTCTTCTTGATAGCATATTGGTTTTTGGTTTCTGTATAATCCTTCTGGACATTTGGCCATTACCCACAACCATATTTTTATTCACCTTGCACATGTATAGATCATTTATTAGGAATGATCTTCTGTTTATGATTGTGAGTGAATTTGCACAAATTAATAAATTTGTCTGTTACTTTATTCTTTCCTTAAGTCTAAGTAAATCGTGTAATAACTGATCCTTATGAGAATATGCAACTATTACGTAGAAGTTAAATAATAGTGCTTTAAAAGCAGTGGCAATCTAACATTGCAAATGTATATGTTGCTTCGATGCAGGAATGGATTTTTTTTACCTATGTACCCATCCGCCGAACGAAAATGCCAAAAATACACCCCTATGAGTATGATTGGCAAAAATGCCCCGGCGGAAGGCTGAGCTAGGGACACGTGTACCATTCCGCCGTCAGCCGTGGCGGGAAGAACATTCCGCCTCACCACATGGCGGAAGGTGCATTCCGCCCCACCCCATGCCGGAAGGGCGTGGGCCAGGTGGGCAAAAATTGCGCAGGAGGCAAAAATCGCGCAGGCCATGCAGCGCTGGCGGGAGGTGCATTCCGCCCCACCCCATGGCGGAAGGGCGTGGGCAGCAGCGACGCGACGGCACCAGCAGCAGCAGCTTCCGCACGTACTACCTGTCAGCTTAGCTTAGCTGGTCAAGCTCGTATGAATTAGGGTCGTGTCGTACGTGAGCACATGCATTGAAACCTCCTTGTCCCCAAGTGCTCGTCGATGAGCACACACGTCGCCCGAGCACAAAATGACCTCTCCAGCAAATTATTTCACAATCTGACCCTTTTCGCAACGCCAGGGACCGTGGCGTTTCCGATGAACATAGAAACGCCACACCAGCCAGCGTTTCTGCCCTGGCCCACGGTCAGGGCGCGCTGGCATCGCTCGCTGACGTGGCAGGTCAGCAACGCCATTACCCGTGACGTTTCTGCACGCCTGAAACGCCATTACTCGTGGCGTTTCTGCCCTCGCATAACTAGTGGCCGTGGGGCTGCGCTGGGGCTAGCCCAACCGCAGCCCACTCGTCCCCATCGCGTGAAGAACAGGGGCGGCGCCCTCTCTCCTTCTCCATCACCCTCCTCCTCAAATCCTCAACTTTGACCATCAAAATTTGTGGATCTGACCCTCCCCAACTAGCTTGAGGTATTCTCTTTCCTTTCCTCCAATTTTTTTCGGTGAAATCTTTCTATTGTGGTTGCATTTTTTTGTATTAGGTGGAACCCTAAGATTTGATTTTCCTAATTTATTTGAATAGATTGTTTGGGATATGTTTGGTAATGAAGGAATACATAGTTGTGGTGGATATGTAGTAGGTATTGTGTAGTAATTGATGTAGAGATTAAAAATTTTCTATTAGGTGGAATCCTAAGATTAGATTGTACAA
This sequence comes from Elymus sibiricus, assembly GCA_039707655.1. NCBI lineage: Eukaryota > Viridiplantae > Streptophyta > Magnoliopsida > Poales > Poaceae > Elymus > Elymus sibiricus. The sequence goes on along the minus strand of CM077668.1, from coordinate 38,539,378 downwards.
ACTAGTTTGAATAGATTGTTTGGGATATGTTTGGTTGAGAGGCAATACATAGTTGTTGTGTTAATGTAGTTGGTATTGTCTAGTAATTGAGTAAGTGATATTTTTTTTTTGCATTGTGTATGGAATGGTTTTTTTTGGGTCAATTATGCTAGTGACTTTAGATATAATTGTTGAAATGTATATTATTAGTGTGTACTCACGTTTGTCATGAGATAGTTTATAGTGTAGAATGCAAGTGGATTTAGAGAGTATTTTATAATGCGGTCAAAGTTTTAAGCATTTATATTAACAAGTCTATAATGTATCATGTAGGATGTTTGAGCCGGATAAATATCCTGGCCTTGATGATTACTACGAGGAGAAGCACCGTGCAGTGCTCGTGGAAAGGGGGGAGGTAACTATCTATCTCTATTGGTGGATTCTTGATATTGTCACAAGTTGAGAGAAGTAACAAGTTGTTCGTTTGTTTTTTTAGGTTCCTCCAATACTTCGGTTGAGGGGCCACTATCCTAATGAATCCCTGAAATTTGACCGTCGCTACGAGCCTTATTACAGAAGAATGGATCTTCTCCAATTCGTGCTCAACTTTAAAGGCACACCGCCATGGATGAACTCCACGGCCATTACCGCCCTTACGGACCGTTGGAGGCCTGAGACGCACTCTTTCCACCTGCCCCTTGGCGAGATGACAATCACTTTGGAGGATATTGCGATGATCTGCGGCCTTCCGATCGAGGGCAGGGCTCTTACCGGGAAGGTGAAGTCTCAGGGGTGCCGACAACGGGTTGTAGGATTGGTTGGTGCTGAACCTGAACCGTGGACTTATGAAACCCAGAAGGATCCACGGCCATCCGGTGTGTTGTTCTCGTGGTTACGAGAATATTTTTACGAGTGCCCGGAGAATGTCAGTCTGGCGCTTGTGGAGAAGTATGCCAGGGCTTATTTGTGGAACCTCTTGACCCAAGTGGTGTTTCCAGATGGCACAAGGGACACCGCGTCTTGGATGTTCTTGGACCCTCTCCGTAACTGGGATGTTAAGTGGAGTTGGGGGTCAGCGGCACTAGCCTTCTTGTACCGTCAGGTTATGCTTAGTAGGATCCATTTTCATTCTATGAACTTAATGTTTGCGCGTGATCATTTAACATGTTTATGAATGTGCAGTTGGACGGAGCATGTCAGAGGAGTAAGCCGAAATCTTGTCTTGGTGGTTTTGTGTGGGCCCTACAGATTTGGATGTGGGAGCGTATCCCTGTTGGTCGTTCAATCACTGTTGCTCCACATGAACCTTGGCAGTGGCCTTTCAACGGGGATGAGGAGCGGTATCCCACTATCGCGTACACATGGGCTAACGTCGAAGGTCCTGAATCATTGCCGCACACTAGTCGCTTTACTTTCTTGCCACAGTGGTCCATCCACGGATGTCCGAGCACGTGCTCCGTTAAGGGTGGATATTCCTTCTTTGAGCCGAGCACGTGGTTCTTCCAGCCAAGCACGTGGTTCTTCCAGCCGTGCACGGAATGTGGATCCAGAGGAAGAGGAAGAGGAGACGGACCCGGAAGAGAGAAATGATCCAGACTTTATGGAGTTTGGGGCTTCGCAGATGGAAGATGCTCCGTAGCCAACTCAACCCTCTCAACCGTCACAAGAAGTACGCCGAGCTAGCTCAAGAAACATCCGACGTCCAGCATGGCAGAACACTCCAGAGGGCTACGCCAACAAAGGGAAGATGCAAGCCAAAAGAGGAAGGAAGTGAACTTTCGTATGATGTCGTGTCGTTGTCATAATGATGTGGTGAGGATGATGTTGTGGACTTGATAAATTCCTAGGCTTATGTGTGAACTTTGTTAAGTTTTATGTCGTGCACTTGAACTTATTAAATCCTATTTGGTTGTGAACTTTGTTGTACCTGTTGAGTATGTGCTGAAAATATTTGCTGATTATAGCTGTGTTAATATTTGCTGATTATATACTTGTGAAAAGTGAAGGCAAATGGAGGGAAAACTATTTAAAATTCTGACTAGGCCTGAAACGCCATGGGCCGTGGCGTTTCTAGCCAACTTGGAAACGCTTACAAAACAACGTTTGCATGCGTTCTGTAATGCAGCGACGCCCGGCGTTTTGATGTAGGCCAGAAACGGACCTGCACTGAAAATTACATATTTTTCTCTCCATTGGCCAACACTTTTCACAAGTATATGCTATATAATCATAGCACCATATAAGCACACAAATCCATAAGTACTCTAAAGTTCATTCATGCAAATTCTAAATAGTGTTAAACACACAAATCCATAACTACTCTCAAGCACAACCATACAAATTCCAAATAGCCTTGCACCAACAAATACAAAGTTTCACACATACAAGTTCATACATAGTCTCAAGCATACGAAGTCTCAAGCATCAAATAGTCTCCAGGAACAAGTTCACGATAACTCTCGAATGAGTAGGCTCAAATGATAAGATCACTACGGGAACATCGGTCCTTTTCCCTTCTTGTCGCGTGCTTCATCTTTCGCCTGTGCAACGCGAGCCCTTGCGAGCTTTCTTGCCCTATCCGCCTCTCGTGGCTGCGCCTCTTTGCGCTCCCTGTCCATCTGGCGCTTTTGTCGCTCCTCCGCCTCCTTCTCTTTTGCCTCATACTTCTCGTTGAGACGCTGTTTTTTTAACCTGAAACTGCTTCTTGAAATGCTCTAAATCTTGAGCATCTTTGACGTCTTTTGGCACCTTGTCATCTATCCACGAGAAGTACCCGCAAAGAGGAGGAGGTTGATAGTGTCCTGGACTAGGGGGTACTCACCACATCATCTCCCGACCAGGTGGGTTGAGCCGAGGACCCCCATGGCGGTTCACTAATGGGCCACTGCGGGCAACCCATGACGAATACAAGGAAGATTTCACAAGACTTGGCGCCCAAGACGAGGACTCTTCTAAACCCTAGGCCTTCGGTGCATATATAAACCGAGGCCAGGCTAGTCAATAGATCATCTCATATTCATTAGAACAATCTCGTGGTAGATACATGTACTCTGTACCATACCCCATATGAATACAATCAAAAGCAGGACGGTATTATCTCTTCGAGAGAGCCCGAACCTGGCTAAAATCCTGTGTCCATGTTACCATCGCTCCAAGACACCTAGCTTAGGACCCCTACTATGAGATATGCCGGATTTAGAACCGACATTGGTGCTTTCATTGAGAGCCTGCTGGGTAGTCACCGTGATGCGTTGGGAATTCAGATCGGCTCCACCGCGATCTATGCGTCGGAACCAAGCTACATCGTCAACGTCGGTATCTTCGTCGCCGGCTTGACTGGTCACCTCGGCTAGGCCGAGGACTAGCCTCCACGTCGGATCTTCAAGGACTAGCCTCCACGGGTGTCTTCATCAACATCAACTCCAATCTCAACCAAGATCATGAAAGAACCCTCCATGGTGCTCGGGGGCTCAACGTCAACATTGCCCTCGCGCGATCATGCAGTTTTTTCTGGACAGCGGATTCGTGTTCGCCGTCCCTGCCTCCTTGAGTGTCGTTTTGATGATTCCTTCAGTGGAATTGCGCGGAATTGAACCTACAACAACCCTGTAAAATTTCATCGCTTTCCGATGGAGGAAACTCCGGCAATCTCCGATATACCGGAGCCCTGTCAAATCTGGACGTGAATCTGGACAAGTTTAGGGCGAGGAGTCCAGCGTCCAGCTCGGACATCCTCTGGAAGATCCAACCGTTGATCGGCTGCAGAATTTCTATATCTACCATCCCTCAAAATTTCAGCTCGATCCGACCGTTCAAACTCCAGGAACAGCCCGGGGAGTGCATCGATTTCCGGATCTGTTTTCTGCGCGAAAACGAATCCGACCCGAGTTCATCTTTTTCATGAACAGATTATCGGACATCCTTTTTGAAGGGAATTTCTTATAGCTTATTGTGTTTTGTTTCCAAGCACGTGCCTGCAAATTTTAAAAGCCTTTTCCGAGGTAATCTTCACCGTCGCGTTGGTGTCAAACCAGTCCGACAACGTTGCTCGACGGCTGTCGACCTGCGCTAGACAGTTCGTCGCTTCATCGAGCCGACGACAACCACCTCGGATCATCACCTCGGCGAGCCGACCAAGAGTTCGGCACCACTCTCCCTAATGATCGTCAAGATAAAATCGTCACCTTACGGATTGCACGGGTCGGGCGCGCCAGCATCGCCGCGCGGTCACTTCTCAAGCCGGCATTGACCGTGTCACAAGTTTTGACCTGCGACGGCATCGCCACGCCGTTGCTTCTTCGAGCCGATGTCCACCTCGCCGACCTGCTTCGACACCTCGGCTGGCATGGGGGTTGCAACGTCACCTTACCGACCTGCTCCGACACCTCGGCTAGACCGGAGGCTTCGCCATCTCTTCATCAAACCTATTCCGGGGACTTCGGCGTCACCAGTCGACCAGCTTCGTCACCTCGGCTGGACCGGGGGCTTCGCCTCGACACATCAGCAATGTTGTGCTGCCACTTCATCAGCCGAGCTCTTCGCTCGGCCACCTCGGGACCGGCTTGGGGGCTGGGACCTCGACCCATCGCAAGCTCGGACCGTGTCATCAACACCGAACACATTAACCAGCTAAGTCGCTTTCATGCTCAAGTTTTTAATGTTTATTATTATTTTTTGTTCGGTTCGACCAAGCATTATATTTATGTTAAAATTTGTTTGTTAAAAATGAGGTTCATTAAAAACCGCTTCCCTTACCCATGTTAACTGCGGGCTCTTAAATTTATATGAGCCGTTATAATAAGTGTTTTCTTCTTAGTCGTTGCAAAGTCTTTTTCTACTACTCCTTTTTCTGACGCAAGTGTGTGGTCAATAGCTGGGTAGCCTAGTTTCTCTCTAAAGCCACTCGAGTTTAGTTCCCTAAACTGGCCTGAGAAGCACTCCGCCTTCGGGATAGGAGGTGGAAGCCGAAGGCTGACCCGCTTGAAGTCTGGAGATCGGATGTATCATGTTAAAGCACGACGGAAGCACAAACTAATTTCAAGACCAATTTTCGGATTGGCACCAAAAAACTTGATTTAGTTCGGACGTAAAGTTTTTACTAAAGTTTTTTGGTTTCCCGGGCTTATGGCACCTTTAACCTACTTGTATGTTTTCCTTTCAGGAGGCGGGACATCCTCTTGATCGAGGTGTTCTGCGTGATGGTTTTGCTCGGGAAATCTTTTCCAACCCGCAGCTCGGTATCTTTCCTGCCGAGCTGCACCTCGGCGTTGTCAAAACCATAAGTCTTGTAGTATAACGCCGGACAGCTTTAAAGCATCGGCAATATCAACGGGGGGCTGTGACTAGAGCCAAACCCACCAAAATCCAAGGTACTCTATGGAGTCCTCGGCTAAACATTCTAGGATATTGCTTTATATGCATCAGTTTCGAATTGTGTCTTCGGTCAATAGTTGGGTTGCCCGGCTCCTATGTTTGCCTCCTACGTTCCGCTTTGTTCGGCTGGGTGTGCAAAGGGAGAACCACTGCGATTGTGCTTCCAGCTCGAATGGTCAAGTACCTCAGTGGAGAAAGCCGAAAACTGACTGTCAAAATAAGCGTAAACTGATCTGCGATCTGATGACTGTGTCAATTTACAAGATCGATAGCGGTCTCACCGTGTTGAACGAGGGGCTTTTAATAAAATTAGCCGAAGTGTTAATGACTTGACCTTGGCTGACGCCGAACACTGACTGGGGGCTAGTAACTGGCCTCCCAACTTTAAACTCCTATGACTAAGTGAAAGTTATAAAGCCTTCATATCTGATTGCCTCGTTTCCGCTAACACAACCGCCTCCGGGCACCAAGACGTTGGCTAAGGGTTGTCTTGTTACTGCGGAAACACCCTGCGTAGCATTTACAAAGGGGTGGAAGCCGACGATGGGCCACTTTCAAATGATAAACGGTCACAACGGAATCAAAATAACATATAGCATAGAGCGTTTGTATTCAATATACAAGTGCTGCCTTCCGTAACCATCGTTATAAAGCCATAAATATGCATCAATTTGACTTAAGATTTTGGCCCAGCTGGGTTGCCTTGCTCCTGTGCTTACCCCCTACGTTCCCGATTGTTCGGCTTGGGGTTAAAGGGAGCACCTCTATGATTGTTACTACCGGGTCATCCGGGTTAGTACCTCAGACTGGGTGAAGCCAAAAGCTAGCCATCTTAAGAATATAATTGGTCGGTAACGACGGAAGTGAAAAGTTCAGTTCATTAATACTATAGAGTTCGGGAACTTTACTCGAACTAAAACCTCAATATTGCCCTCCCACATTGATCGGAGGTGAGGTTTCATGATCATGGTCAACATGACAGCCTGAGAAAAGGAACTTATAAATGAACTATTTTTCCCAGAAGATGTTTCTTACGTTAAATAGTAATATAACATATCTCTCCGCGTACCTTTGTTTATAAAACCGTATGGCCGGATTGCCTTGTTTTCCATAAATCTTTGCCCTTATAAAGGCTTTATAAAGTAGGAAAACACTCCTTGGCTACTGGCCGAGGAGGTTGAAGCCGATGGTCGGTTAACAAAGTTTTGTAGAATGCGGATCCGAGCGTTAATGATGTAAAGTACTTGGATACATAGAATCATTACACACAAATTGTGATTTACTCCGGATATCGATCCTTAATTTGGCCATCCTTGCCCAAATTAAGGCTCGGGGGCTACTGGGCTTCGCGCTTCCCACTTAAAAACCATTAACGGGTTACATCGATCCCCTGATCTGGTGTTACCACCCGACCTGTGGCTCGGGGGCTACTGCATTGACGGTTCAATGCAGACAATTTACAAAGTGCAAAACAGTTTCCGAGGAGATTACGATCCTCGGGTTGGTCGGCCGCACCCAACCTGAGTCTCGAGGACCATGCACACTGCGTTTCCATTCCTAAGTATGCTGCCGAGCTAGGAGTTGATCCTCAGGCCGATTTCGCGAATCGACTCGACCTGAGTCTCAGGGGCTACTGGGATCAGCGGTTTTATTTCATCCTTCAGGTGCATCTCGGATTTTGGGCTGACACACACCTTGAGGGCTACTGGCTATACATCTCGGCAGAGAATAAATTGCACCAATCGAAAATATATCCGCAAAAAATCAGCCCAAGACTGAGGTGGTGCACCACCTCGGAAGCAGTTCGGCATAAAGCTCGGCTGCGAGTGGCTGGCTCCATAGAGAACTTTTTTGGCGTTAAGCTCGGATAACCTCCTTCAAACCTTTTCAAAGACGAGGTACTCTATGCCTCCTCGGACGCAGTCTGGCGTTGGAGCTCGGCTGCTAAAATGTACCTCGGATACAGACCGGCGTTGGAGCTCGGCTGCTAAAATGTACCTCGGATGCGAGACCGGTGTTGGAGCTCGGCTGCTAAAATGTACCTCGGATGCAGACCGGCGTTGGAGCTCGGCTGCAAAAGACACCTCGGATGCAGTCCGGCGTTGGAGCTCGGATGCAAAGAGGACACCGCCGCACTGGAAACACTTCGAACCCGAGGTGTGGCGTAAAAATAACAAGGCATTGATAAATGCCGAGAATTTAAAAAAGGGCTCCTCGGATACCCGACGTGTGAACTCTTCGGATACACCTCGGCGATCCTCGTGATCGGAGATGCGAATATTTGTTGAACCAGTTTTCAAGACCGACGACCGAACACGAAGAACAGCTCGGAAGAACCGAGGAGTGTCCCCAACTTGAAGACCAATTCAGCGGGCTACTGACGGTGTCCTGGACTAGGGGGTACTCACCACATCGTCTCCCGACCAGGTGGGTTGAGCCGAGGACCCCCATGGTGGTTCACTAATGGGCCACTTCGAGGAGCCCATGACGAATACAAGGAAGATTCCACAAGACTTGGCGCCCAATATGAGGACTCTTCTAAACCCTAGGACTCCGGTGCATATATAAACCGAGGCCAGGCTAGTCAATAGATCATCTCATATTCATTAGAACAATCTCGTGGTAGATACATGTACTCTGTACCATACCCCATATGAATACAATCAAAAGCAGGACGTAGGGTATTATCTCTTCGAGAGAGCCCGAACCTGGGTAAAATCCTGTGTCCATGTTACCATCGCTCCAAGACGCCTAGCTTAGGACCCCTACTACGAGATATGCCGGATTTAGAACCGACAGAGGTGACTACAAATTTTTTGTACATGTGTTAGTCATATGTAATCTACATTGAGAGGCGATGATGACATTGTATTTAACACACCGTTGAGCGATCACGGCCTACTGCATATGGATGCTTCTTATCATAGTTGTAGTTGAGACACACGAAAAACCTTCGTCCTTCTGTCCAGGCATTCTCTCGGTCCCTGGAGACCTTCACAAGACACTCATCTTCACACCAACATGCTGGTATCTTCGCATCTTTCTTTGGGTAATTGTTCAAGCTAGCCCACCCCCGTTTGTTAGGCATGTCCACCTTGTCGGCGCACGGGGGCCTCGTCATGGAACCGGATGAAGCCATGTCTAAAAAAAACAACAGATGAAGCCGAGTGTTAGCACAAGACAATAATCATTACAATATAACATGCATGTGTTAAACAATAGCAAATAATTACCATATAGAATCATCCGTCTGGATTATGTAAGTAACCAAACATAGAAGTACGGTAACCCCTCCCACCATCACCACCCATGAAACCTCCTCTACCCATGAAACCTCCTGCACCACGACCACCCGAACCTCTACCTCCTCCACCACGACCACCTGAACCTCTACCTCTACCACGACCACCACCACCGGTAACTCAGCCTCTACCACGACCACCACCACTACCACGATCGAAACCTCTACCCCCACTACTACGACCACCAGCATCACTACCGGCACCTCTCCCACCACCCCTACCACCACCGACATCTCTACTGGCACCCCTCCCACCACCAAGACCACCACCGGAACCTCCGCCATCACTACCACCACTAGCACCTCTCCCACCATCCCCACCACCACCAGAACCTCCTCTACCACCACCACTTGAACCCCCTATATCACCGGCTTAGCTAGTAGTAGGATTTTGCCCTTTCGAAGTTTTCTTTGTTTTGCAAGTCCTTGTATTGTGTGCCGGATCATTCCAATCACCGCATTGGTTCCTATCACGTGGCTCCATGAAATGTCCACTACCAAACTCTCTGGTGCTCATGAGTTCATCCATATCATTCCGTTATCGCTTTGTTCTCCTTCTACCCTTGGGTTGTACCATCAACTCCGGATCCGGCCTAATGTTGGGGCCATGATACTCAGGCCACTGTGAATGGTCAAGAAAAGGGTGGAATCTAGACACCCATGTTAACCTATGAGTTTGCAAATTGAATTGGTGCAACCACATGGTTACTCCATCGGAAATAGGCAAATTCCTCATGTTTGCCGCCGTCATCACGTGCGAGCATGGCCAGTGGTACTTACTAGGCCGCTCACATGTGTAGTGCCGTGTCTTAAGAGACACCTTAAATGAGCGACCACCATATGATTGCCCATCTCTCGTTGTCCCACCTGGCTCGTCCACTTGGTATTTCATCTCAACATTGTCGAAACAAGTGGCTTGCTGTACGGCTGATTTGTCTATCTGGAACTCAAGCCACTCAGCAACCTTCTTCGGATAAACCTCATTAGGAGGCTTCTCACTTTCACCAATCAATTTGTCGATTTCTTCGGAGTGCTTCAGGAAATACTCATTTAGCTTGTAAAAGGTATATTCCACTATTGCCGTCACTGGTAACTGACGGGCACCCTTCAGCACAAAGTTGAAGCATCCAACCAGGTTGCTTGTCATGTCACCATATCTCATGCCTCCTTCATCGCATGCCCGTGACCACTTGTGTCTCTCATCAATATTCCTTTCTAGGAATTCTTTTCCACCATCGTTCGCCTTCTCGTAGATTTTGTCCAAGCGTTTCTTGAACGACTCAATGGAGAAGTCCACACACGCGGAGGTCAGATCCTTGCAAACATCCTTGTTCTTACATGCTCTGTAAAAGTTTAACATGAAGTGCCTCATGCACCATCGGTGGTGCTGCCTTGCATGCCCTGGAATGTGAATATCCACGGCCTTGAGTATGCCTTGGTGCCGGTCCGATATGATGCATACCTCCCTATCCAGAGGAATGACCATGCTCCTCACAAGTCTCATGAACCATTCCCAGTTGTCTTGGTTCTCGACTGACACCAAAGCAAATGCCACAGGCAACACCTGATCATTAGCATCATGTGCCATTGCTATCATGAGCGTGCCCTTGTATTTGCCTGTCAAGAATGTTCCATCTATAGACAAAACCAGATGACAATGCTCAAAAGCTGCAATGCATGGGTCGAACGTCCCAAAGGCACGACAGAACACTCCATCAATATCCTGGACATAGTGATACATTCCCGGGTTTCTATATGACATCGCTCCCAACAACCTGGGGAGCATGTTGTATGCCTCTTCCCATACACCATACAACATTCTAAGAGCGACTTGCTTGGCCTTCCATGTCTTCCCGTACTTGACCTTATATCCAAACTTATCGTCTACCCAACTCATCATCAACTTTACCTTAATGGTTGGATCCTTGGCTGTATGTTTCTGGTATTTATAGCCGATGAATTCCGAGGTTAGCTGACGATGTGTCTTGCGTGCGTCTACGGACGGCTGTTTGCATTGGTGAGTGGCTTTGCAATTAGTTATCTTCCACCATTCATCTTTCGTGAGTCTTCCATGAACTTTCCATGAGCATCTTTCTGCCTCACATTTGACGGTGTATCGCTTCTTACAGTCCGAGTGAACAACTATGAAAGGCCTATGGTGCTTAACATCATACTCACACAACCACATCTTGAATTCTAGCATGTGCTCGAACATCAAACCTTTCCTTAGGTAAGAGATAGCAGACTCGTCGGATGTACTACTTGGGAACGGTCTAGCCTCAATTGTCTTACTCATGCCACCATCGACTATAGCCAACCTCACAAAACAAGGGCACTTTGTGATCCTGACTGGTGATTTTTGTATACCACTCTGCTTCCTTCTCTGTGAATCCATCCTCATCCAACTCATTCACCGGGCCTTCATCATCCGAGTCATCCACACAAGCACGCTGATAGATGATGTCAGGGTCCATGTCCTTATGCCTGACTTGAGCCTCTATGTCACCAAGAATGTTGTGGTGCCTCTCATCCTCTTCCTTGGAGTCATGACCATTATCATTCATCGGTGCACCACCCTCAAAATCATAAAAGGATACCCATTGACATAATCAACTTGTTCGTTGCCATGTTGAATATCTTTCACCTCAAATTCATTTGATTGGCTAATAGGAGGTTGGCTCATTGCATTGGCGGCTTGCACTTCAACTCTTTGCTCAACAATTGGCGGCACACTAATCGGGTTCATATCATCTACTAAGGTTTGGTTCAAGTCAACATGAAAGAGAGGAGCTTTGACCACCTTAGTGGCAAACACTCCGAGTGATTTGACTTCTGAGGATGCAACAACCTCCTTATATGCACCCCATTGCAAATTGGACTTGATAGGCATCGTCTTCATTCGACACTTGTGTCCCGTCCCAATATCATATCTTCCTACTAGTTCAACTTGGTCACTTGGATCCTGCTACTTGTGAGCTGCGTTGGGATTTTCCCCGAAGAGGAAGGGTGAATGCAATATAGTAGCGGATAGTATTTCCCTCAGTGAGAACCAAGGTTATCAAACCAATAGGAGAATCACACAAATGCCTAGTGAATAGCACCTACACACACAAGAGCAAATACTTGCACCCAAAGCGGGTAAGAGGGTTTTCAATCCCCTTGAACTCGTTACTTGCAAGGATTAAATCTGATAGTGATAGATAGATAAATTGCAAACTAAAATAAAAGTGATAAAATTGCAGCAAGGTATTTTTGGTTTTTGTAATATGATAAAAGTAGACCCGGGGGCCATAGTTTTCACTAGAGGCTTCTCTCTCATAAAAATAGCATACGGTGGGTAAACAAATTACTGTTGGGCAATTGATAGAAAAGCACATAGTTATGACATTATTCATGGCAATGATCATGTATATAGGCATTATGTCCATGACAAGTAGACCGACTCCTGCCAGCATCTACTACTATTACTCCACCCATCGACCGCTATCCAGCATGCATCTAGGGTATTAAGTTCATGACAAACAGAGTAACGCTTTAAGCAAGATGACATAATGTAGACAGAATAAAACCAAGTGACAGTGTCTTGGATCAGGGGGGGCTAACCCAGCTGGCCCGTCTCCTCGGTTGGGCCGATGGGCTCTCATGCGTAGTCAAGATGGACTCCGGAAGACGTGTGCAGGAAGGCGTGATCAAGACTGTCTCTACCGAAGACTTGACGTATACCCCAAGATTTCTCCTGCCGCCCTGCTCCTAGATACCGACCTTGTAACCCTAGGTGCCCTCCCTGGCGTGTATATAAGCCATAGGGTTTAGCCCATAGGGGGGACATCAATGCAATATCCTTCACCTAGCCCTAGAGTTAGACACACATTACGATCTTGAGGTAGATCAACTCTGTATTCGATACATCTCCATCAATATAAACAAAAGTAGGACGTAGGGTTTTACCTCCATTAAGAGGGCCCGAACCTGGGTAAACATCGTCTCCCTTGTCTCTGTTACCATCGATCCGAGATCCACAGCTCAGGACCCCCTACCCCGAGGTCTGCCGGTTTTGACACCGACACTGGTGCTTTCATTGAGAGTCCCACTGCGCGATCACCAGAATGATCGATGGCTCACCTGCAGATCAATGGCACCAACGGCCATGGGGACGTTTACGCCCCCGGCCAGCTCTTTGTTTTCGGCAACATGGTCTTTTACGCTGACTCAACAGGGCATCTAGCCTCTGTCGAGAACTATGCCTCAGGTCGGATCGTGACCTTTGGCGGCCTCGAATACACTGCGGACTCCCGTGGTGAACTAGTCCTATCGGGATGGACTCCCGGCCGGATTGAGGACTCGACCTATGCTAGAGGCTTGACTCCAGAACCGAATTCCGTCGCGGCGCCTGTAGAGACCCCCGATGCGGAGGACTCGACCAATGCTGGAGGCTCGACTTCGGACCCGAATTCCGTCGCGGCGCCTATAGAGACCCCCGGCGCGACTACTCTGGCCAGTTTCCTTCCGATCGTCAGTCCGGAGATAGATCCGGCTCCCACTTCCGAAATTACGTCGGTGCCAGAACTGACTTCGGCGAAGAACCCAGAATTGCGTTCGGGTTCCCTTCGCACCGAAGACGCGTCAGGCTACACGCCGGGCATACTTCGAGTCAGCCCTGCCTATGGCGCATCAATGAATCCCGAAGATCTATCTCACCTCGATGAGATGCTTGACCGTATCTGGAGCATGTCCATCTCGGACGGCAAGACTTCGGTTTACAATCGGATCGGACTTAAAGCCGACGATCGGGAAATTTACATCCCACCCACCACCCACCTAGTCGCCACGGTCGACGATCTAACTGACGTGTTGGACTATGGTGAGGTCACAGACATGGAGGAAGATGCTGATGGCCCCACCGAGAACACCTCGCCCCCGATAAACGCGGGCAGGTGGACCGCCACGTCCACCTATGATGTTTACATGGTGGACACCCCCAAATCCCCTCCAAGACGTCGGCGAAGGCGCCGATGGGGCAATAACAGGGAACCCAGTGGTAATAACGCGACAGCCAATAACGGCGATGCGGAGGACGGTGATGCCGATAACCATGAAGAGGACGTTCAAGCCTCCCCAGTAAGGAACGGCACACCTGACCGACTTCTCAGGGACTCAGATCCCGATGACCTCTTCGAAGGGGCCGACGACAACTACATGCCGGAATCCGAGGAGGACAAGAGCCTCGGTACTGAGGACTACATCGTCCCCGAAGACCCTTTTGAACAAGAGCGCTTTCGGCGGCGCCTCGTTGCGACAGCCCGGAGCATAAAATGCAAGCAGCAGCAGCTGCAGGCCAATACCGACGCACTAAATGAAAAGTGGATCGAAGTGCTCTCCGCCGAGCAAGACATGGAAAACCGGCGCCATAGTGCACCGAAATCATACCCGCCTAGGCGTCTCTTGCCGGAGTTCGACGAGGAGCTCACCGACGACCACGACCGACCCCCTAGAGGCTGGGACAGGCCAAGACGAGAAGACCTCAGTGAACGGCCACCTCCACGCCGTTATGGCAAGGACCTCGTGGATTACCTAGATCCTCATGATGCTAGACCTCTCATTGAGGAAAACAGGGCACCCCCTCAGTCCATCTATGGATCAAGGGGACGCGCGCCCGCTGGGCTTGACGGCTACGATGCCTGGGTGGACAGGAACGGCCATGCCCGAGATCAAGCTTATTCGCGGCTCTCTCCCGACCTCCGACTAGATGCTCCTCGGTTCCGAGGTCCGGCTCACCCAATCTGCTTTACAGACAGGGTGATGGAACATCAATTCCCAGAAGGATTTAAGCCCATCAATATGGAAGCATACGATGGCACCATAGACCCAGCAGTCTGGATCGAGGATTTCCTCCTACACATACACATGGCCAACGGAGATGATCTCCACGCCATTAAATATCTGCCGCTCAAACTAAAGGGGCTGGCGGGGCATTGGCTTAACAACCTCCCCCCTCACTCTATCGGCAGCTGGGAGGCCCTAGAAGACGCTTTTCGAGCAAATTTCCAGGGCACATATGTCCGACCTCCGGACGCTGATGACCTCAGCCGTGTCACCCAACAGCCAGGCGAATCAGCCCGAAAATTTTGGAACAGGTTCCTCACCAAGAAGAACCAGATCATAGACTGCTTCGAAGCCGAGGCCATCGCCGCATTCAAGAACAATATCCGGGATGAATGGTTGGCCCGTCAACTCGGCCAGGATAAGTCGAGGACTATGGCAACCCTCACCTCACTAATGACCCGCTTTTGCGCGGGGGAGGATAGTTGGCTCGCCCGTAGTACTCACAACGGTGAGGCAGGCTCCTCGGAAACACGCGACGCCAATGGAAAACCCAAGCGCAACAAAAATAAGCGTAGGTATAAAAATGGTGGAAGCGATACGGAAGACGCTGCGGTCAACGCAGGGTTCACCGGACCTAAATCCGGACAGAAAAGAAAACCCTTTAAAGGGAACAAAGATGGACCTAGCCAGCTTGATAGACTCTTGGACCGCCCATGTGGAATTCACGGCACTCAGGAAAAACCAGCAAACCACACAAATAGGAATTGCTGGGTCTTCAAACAAGCCGGCAAAATAGCCACAGAGGGTCAAAGTAAAACCCAAAATCGCAGCGAAGACGAGGATGAACCTCGGCGACCCAGTAATGGAGGCCAAAAGAAGTTTCCTGACGAGGTAACAGAGGTCAATATGATCTACGTCACCCACATCCCTAAAAGGGAGAGGACACATGTGCTTCGGGATGTATATGCGCTGGAGCCAGTCACCCCGAAGTATAACCCATCGTCGGCCTACCCGATCACGTTTGACAAGCACGATCATCCGACCAACATAGGGCATGGCGGATCAGCGACACTCATCCTGGACCCCATTGTTGATGGTTATCATCTAACACGCGTCCTAATGGACAGAGGAAGCAGCCTCAACCTCATTTACGAGGACACGGTTCGGAAGATGGGCATCGACTCATCTCGGATCAAGCTGAGCTCCACCACCTTTAAAGGTGTCATCCCGGGCGTCGAAGCCCGCTGTACCGGAACGGTCACCCTAGAGGTTGTCTTCGGCTCACCCGAGAACTTCAGAAGTGAGGAGTTAATCTTCGATATCTTACCTTTCCGAAGTGGATACCACACGCTCTTAGGGCGCATAGCCTTCACGCGTTTCAACACAGTCCCGCATTAGGCCTACCTCAAGCTCAAAATGCCGGGACCTAACGGCGTTATCACAGTCAATGGTAACACCGAACGTTCACTCCGGACAGAGGAGGCAGCCCGCAGCGATAAACACGCCGCCTGCTTTTTGAAGCGTGCCCGGGCTGCACAAATCGACCTCGGCCAGGTACTCCCACACCCGAAATAGGGATGCGGGCTCCTCGCGTGCCCTCTCTGGAGTGGGCACTACGTCCCCAGAGTGCATAATTTAGCACTGAAGATTCCCTGGGCCGTCGAGGAGCCAAAAATTTAGTCAAACGTCGGCGCGGCTCAACCAAGCAAAGACGTGGCTTCGAGCCCCTGCACAGGCAAGTCTCTATAAAAGAAACAGCCAAACATGACTACGTCAATGTGGTTTCAACCACATAACGGACTTCGGCAACATCTCCTCTAAAGGAGATCGGTCAATCAAACGCTTGAAGCAAATAAAGGGTCGGAAAGGCATCAACCTTGATACGTCTTCGTCGTATCTACTTTTCCAAACACTTTTGCTCTTGTTTTGGCCCGTAATTTGCATGATTTGAATGGAACTAACCCAGACTGACGCTGTTTTCAGCAGAATTGCCATGGTGTTGTTTTTGTGCAGAAATAAAAGTTCTTGGAATTGGATGAAACTTTTTGAAGATTTTTTATGGAATAAATAAAAAGTAATGGAACCAAGACCCACTGGAGGGGGCCACCCAGTGCCCACAAGGCACCAGGGTGCGCCACCCCCCAGGCGCGCCCTGGTACCTTGTGGGGCCCACGTGGCTCCGTCTGACCTAATTCCAACGCTATAAATTCACAATTCCAGAGAAAAAATAGGAGAGGAAGTTTTATTGCGTTTCACGATACGGAGCCGCCACCACCTCCTGTTCTTCTTCGGGAGGCCAGATCTGGAGTCCGTTCGGGGCTCCGGAGAGGGGGATCTTCCGGTATCGTCATCATCAACCATCCTTCATCACCAATTTCATGATGCTCACCGCCGGGAGTGAGTAATTCCTTCGTAGGCTTGCTGGACGGTGATGAGTTGGATGAGATTTATCATGTAATCGAGTTAGTTTTGTTAGGGCTTGATCCCTAGTATCCACTATGTTCTGAGATTGATGTTACTATGACTTTGCTATGCTTAATGCTTGTCACTAGGGCCCGAGTGCCATGATTCCAGATCTGAACCCTTTATGTTTTCACGAATATATTTGTGTTCTTGATCCGATCTTGCAAGTTATACGCACCTGCTATGTGTTATGATCCGCATACCCCAAGGTGACAATAATTGGGATTCTTTCCGGTGATTGCCATAGTTTGAGGAGTTCATGTATTCACTAAGTGTTAATGCTTTGTTCCGGTTCTCTATTAAAAGGAGGCCTTAATATCCCTTAGTTTCCTTATGGACCCCGCTGCCACGGGAGGGTAGGACGAAAGATGTCATGCAAGTTCTTATCGCAAGCACGTATGACTATATACGGAATACATGCCTACATTACATTGATGAATTGGAGCTAGTTCTGTGTCGCCCTAGGTTATGACTGTTACATGATGAATGTTATCCAACAATATCACCGATCCAATGCCTACGAGCTTTTGACATATTGTTCTTGCTAAGTTACTACTGTTGTTACAACTGTTACAATTGCTACCAAACTACTGCTGCTACCGTTACTGCTACTGTTACTATTATTGCTACTGCTATCAAACTATCATACTACTGTGCTACTGATCACTCTGCTGTAGATATTTAGTTCTAGGTGTGGTGGAATTGACAACTCAACTGCTAATACTTGCAAATATTCTTTGGCTCCCCTTGTTTCGAATCAATAAATTTGGGTTGAATACTCTACCCTCGAAAACTGTTGCGATCCCCTATACTTGTGGGTTATCAAGACCTTTTTCTGGCGCCGTTGCCGGGGAGCATAGCTTTATTTGCTAAGTCACTTGGGATTTATATCTGTTGATAACTATGAAGAATCTAAAAGACGCTAAGACCAAGATCGTTCCCTCTAAGATGAGGGGAGGTAAGGAACTGCCATCTAGCTCTGCACTTGATTCACCCTCTGTTTTGAGTAAACATGCAACACCACCACATGCTATTAATTCTGATATGTCGCAAGTTATTGATGATACCACTTCTGCTATGAATGATACTCATGATGATGCTAGTACTATGCTTGATAATGCTGTGCCACTTGGTGAATTTCTTACTGAACAAATTGCTAAAGCTAAAGAAATTGAAAATGTTGAATCTCTTGAGAATTATGATTCACCTATTATGCCTAGCTCCCCTACTAGAGTTGAAACACCTGATGAACACTGCTTTGTTAGGGAGACAGCTAGAACTATTCTTGCTTGTAATGATAGACATGAAGTTATAAAGTTGCTTGCTGATATGAAAGAAAAATCTATGAGGGAGAGAATGAAATATGATCCAAAGTTTGCTACCCCTCCCATATTTGTTACTGATAAGGATTATGAATTCTCTATCGATCCTGAGTTAATTACTTTGGTTGAATCTGATCCTTTCCATGGTTATGAAACTAAAACCGTTGTGGCACATCTTACTAAATTAAATGACATAGCCACCCTATTTGCTCATGAGAAAAATTCACTATGACTATATTCTTAAGTTGTTTCCTTTCTCATTAAAGGGTGATGCTAAGGAATGGTATAATACTCTTGCTCCTGGATGTGTGCGTAGTCCCCAGGATATGATTTATTACTTCTCTGAAAAATATTTTCCTGCCCATAAGAAACAAGCTGCTTTACAGGAAATATTTAACTTTGTGCAAATTGAAGAAGAGAATCTCCCTCAGGCTTGGGGGAGGCTTCTCCAATTACTTAATGCTTTGCCTGATCATCCTCTTAAGAAAAATGAAATACTTGATATCTTCTATAATGGACTAACCGATGCTTCTAGGGACTACCTAGATAGTTGTGCGAGTTGTGTTTTCAGGGAACGGACTATTGAACAAGCGGAGGAATTATTGAATAATATATTGAAGAATGATAACGATTGGACACTTCTTGAACCGCCTCCCAAACCCACTCTGAAGAAGAGGGGTATTTTATATCTCAGTCCTGAGGATATGCAAGAAACAAAGAAATGTATGAAGGAAAAAGGTATTAAAGCTGAGCATGTTAAGAATCTACCACCTATTGAAGAAATACATGGTCTTGACACACCGTCACAGGTAGTAGAGGTAAATTCTCTTATAAAGTTTGATGAAAGTGATATTCCTTATAACAAACCTCCTAGTCAATGCTTGTATGAATTTGACAATTATATTATTAAGCAAGATCACTTCAATGCAAATGTCATGAAACAAGTGAAACGAAATGCCTGCATGATCGATCACTTGAGTGACTTGTTATTTAGAATTGCTAATGATGTTAAAGGTGTGAGTAAACATGCATCTATGGTACAAACTCAATTAGAACAAGTTGCTAAATCTCAAAGTGAATTGCTCAATGAAATGAATAACAATATGAATGATCATGCTGTTAGAGTAATGACTAGAGGAGGTAGAATGACTCAGGAGCCAGTTTATCCTGAAGGTCACCCTAAAAGAATTGAACAAGACTCTCAAAGAATTAATGTTGATGCACCTAGTCCGTCTAAAAAGAAAAAGAAAAAGAAAAATGATAAGACTTTGCATACTTCTAGTGAACCTGAGGTAGAAAAACCCTTAGAAGATAGTAATGATGTTTCTATTTCTGATGTTGAAACACAATCTGGTAATGAACAACCACCTGATGATAATAATAATGATGATGCTCATGTGGACATCCAACCAGATAATGATAAAGAACCTGATAATGATGTTGAAATAGAACCTGCTGTTGATCTTGATAACCCACCTTCTAAAAATAAACGTTATGATAAAAGAGACTTCGTTGCTAGAAAACATGGTAAAGAAAGAGAACCATGGGTTCAAAAACCCATGCCATTTCCTCCTAAACCATCTAAGAAAAAGGATGAGGAAGAATTTGAACACTTTGCTGAAATGCTTAGGCCAGTCTTTTTGCGCACTCGTTTGACTGATATTATAAAGATGCCTCCTTATGCTAAATACATGAAAGACATTGTCACAAACAAAAGAAAGATACCTGAAGCTAAAATTTCTACCATGCTTGCAAATTATTCTTTTAAGGATGGAGTACCTAAGAAACTAGGAGATCTAGGAATACCAACTATACCATGCTCCATTAACAGAAATTATGTCAAAACCGCTTTGGGTGATTTAGGAGCTGGTGTTAGTGTTATGCCTTTCTCTTTATGTAAAAGACTTGATTTGAATAAACTCACTCCCACTGAAATATCATTGCAAATGGCTGACAAATCAACTACCATACCTATCGGTGTTTGTGAGGATGTGCCCGTTGTAGTTGTGAATGTTACTATTCTAACAGACTTTGTTATACTTGATATGCCCGAGGACGACAACATGTCGATTATCCTTGGTAGACCCTTCTTGAATATTGCAGGGGCTGTTATTGATTGCAACAAAAGCAAGGTCACTTTTCATATCAATGGTAATGAGCATACGGTGCACTTTCCGAAGAAACAATTTCAAGTAAATGGTATTGATATTATTGAAAAGACTCCGACAATTACTATTGGAAGTTTTCAAATCCCTCTTCCTACTGTTAAAAAGAAATATGAAACTCTTATTATCGGGGAGATGCATATCCCCGTTGAGGTAATTTAGTGTTATACGAAAGTTCTTCGGTTTCATGTTACTCGGAAATGGTTTGTTAATAAGACCTGATCAACCTTATTAATGGATTCTTTTTGAAGGGCATGTGGTCGATGAATTTAGTAAGCACAACCTTCTGTACCTACTTTTTGTTTTCTGTTATTTTTAGTCAAATGCAATAAAATGCCATGATTATCCTGTTTTCTGATTTATCCGTGCAATAAAAAAATGCCCAGAAATAAAAGTGCTCAGAATGCAATAAAATTTTGATATGAATTTTTATGTAATATTTAAGAATTTTTGGCACTGGACACATACCAGGGGGGGTGCCCACCAGGGCGCGCCACCCCCCTGGCGCGCCCAGGTACCTCGTGGGGCCCACAGGGACCCCCTCACTTATTCCTTCAGCTCACTTCGTCTCTTACCTCTAGCAAAAATTCCTGGTAGCTCTCTCTCTCTCTCTCTCTCTCTCTCTCTCGTGTTCTTGCTCACAAACCTGAAATTTTCGATCTCTTTGCTCGGAGCTCCATTTCTGAAACTGTTTTGGGAGATTGCTCCTTGGTATGTGACTCCTCCATTGCTCCAATTAGTTTTTGCTCTAGTGGATTATATTTTGCATAATTAGCTGCTCTTGGTGCTATAGAAAATGAGCTTGCATGTTGAATCCTTTGAGTTCCAAGTAGTTTGAATGCTTGATATAGCCTCTAGACATCCATATGAGTAGTTGCTATCAATCTTGTGAAGTTTTATTGATATCATTTTGTGGCCCAAAATTTATTAGAAAATTGTTCTTAGGAAAATGAATATCTTCCGGAGGAGTTCCTCAAAGCGAAACACCTAGGGAGTCCTTGGGGAGTCCTCGGACAGTGACCTCAACATTCTGCGCAGGACGGAGGTCCGGCCGTGCGAATGGCCGCACAATGCCTTCATGAACGAAGCTGGATTCTACCAAGAGTTCGCGCAATTCATTGCAAATGCCGGACTAACCGACTTCCTCGCAGATGAGTGTGACCAGCACCACATCCTTACAAATTCCTTTGTGCAAAACTTTCATTTTCTGAGTAGGCTCGAACCCCTGAGGTGCGCTTTGATTTATATGCTAAACATTATCAAATACCTCTGGCTGAATTTTGTGAGATATGTTTGATTCCCTTCGATGGGGAAATTAGAGAGCCTCGCCCGGAGGAGTTTGAGGGTTTCCTCCACACTTTAACTGTGGGAGAGACAAGGGGCGTGTCGAAAGCCCGAGCCACTAGCTTGCAATTTCCCTCTGTTCATTACTTTGCTTTATTCTTAGGGAAATGCCTGATTGCTAGGGAGCAAGGTAGTGCGTTAGCTGCACCTGACTTTGCCATCTTACGCCGTGCACTGCATAATGACAACACTTATAACCTAGGAGCTATCATTGCACGCCGCCTGCACACTAATAGAACTAGGGGTAAAATTCATGGTGGTATTTATGCTACTCGCTTAGCGAGACGTTTTAATGTTAACATAAGCCCTCATGATTGTTTGTTGCCCAGAGTTTACTTAGATCACCAGTCCATGAGGGACCACCACTTTCTTGATGCTACTGAGCCTCCTCACAACATTCGTTATAACTTGATTTTTAGTGAAGATACTCGTGATATTATTATGTTGCCTGCACCTGCTTTGTTTGATTTTCATGCCATGAACGGATATACCGTGATGCCCCCGGACATCATCGCTTACCGGAACGCGTTGGCAGCGGCAGAGGAGGAGCCCCAGGATTGGGACGCTCGAGTGCCGCCGCCTCAGGAGTTTCATATGGGACCAGATGGCTACTATGGATGGCCGTAGACCAAGCTAGGCAAAAACCTAAGCTTGGGGGAGTACGTATTTCTCACCGACATTACATTCATGCTTACACATTTCATTCCAGCTGTCGGTGTTCATACTTTTTCATTGTATAACCCATGTTAATTTTATTTTTCTCGCTTTCTTCTTGTGTGTTTGAAAAACTTTGAGAAAATCCAAAAACATTTCTCGCTTTTTTTTTCGGTTTTTCTTTCTAGTTTAATTAGTTGTAGTTTCGTAGTAGTAAAAGAAAACCCAAAAAGATTTCTTGTTTCTTCTTTTACTTGTTGGGAGCTTTCCCGTGTAAATAGTTTTTCTCGTTTTTCGTTGTCTTCTTTATTTTGCTACCTTCAGAAAAACCAAAAACTCCAAAAATATTTCCGTGTGTTTCTCCAAAATTCTTTTCTTCTGTTGAGTCATTGTAAGGAGAAGACCACGATGAAAATGTTGAGTGGCTCTCATATGCATTATTGTTGATCTAACAAAGAGCCCATTTTACCTTGTCTTCTCCTTTGAATAAAATGCTTGCAGATTCCAGCTTAGTCCACGGCACTCTTGTACTATTATTATTTTCATATGATTCGGTCGTGCAAGTGAAAGGCAATAATGACGATGATTTGATGAAGTGACTGTGGCAAGGAAAAGCGGGTATGAACTCAATTTGTTCTTTGTTTTTGTAAATATGTTTAACTCAGTATGCATGATTCAGCATGTTATGATTAAACATGTTTATGATGACAATTAGAGATTATAGTTGCTCATGCCATGCTTAAGTAGCTAGGAGTGGATAATGATTTATCTTAAGTGTCAACATGCATTAAAATGATTGTGATGTAGTATGATGATATGGTATCCTCCTCTGAATGTTTCAAGTGGCTTAACTTGGCACATGTTCACGCATGTAGTTGATTCAAACCCAACATAGCCTTCACAATATTTATATTCATGGTGTTTATATCCTACTCATGCTAGTATTCAATGTTGATTTTTCGTAATGCATGATTATGACTGTTTTCGCTCTCTAGCTGGTCGCTTCTCAACCTATTTGCTAGCCATCGCCTGTACTAAGCGGGAATGCTGCTTGTGCATCAAAACCCTTAAACCTAAAGTTATTCTAGATGAGTCCACTATATCTACCTATATGCGGTATTACTCTGCCGTTCTAAGTAAATTTGCATGTGCCACCTCTAAATATTCAAATGAACATCTATTTTGTGTGCCCGTGCCGCTCATGGAGCGACAGGGGGCGGTCAGTATCTTCCATGCTAAGCGGGTTATTCTCATGATGAGTGTTGATTCACTTGTCCTTGCACGAGAGGGGCTGGTAATCGGGATGCCCAGTCCCATTATTAAAATTGTGAAATAATAAAACAAACTCCCCCGGAAAGTTGTTGGTATGGAGGCCACCCGAGGATTCGGCTAGCCATGGCTTGTGATTGTTGGTGGAGGGGGAGTAAACTTTACTTTACCGCTTGGGAACCGCCGCTAATGTGTTTAGCATGGAAGATATAGAAAACTCTCGGTCATGATGTTGAAAGGAAAGGCATACCTCCCAAAATTTTATTTATCTCTGATTTAAGCTTCGAGCTCTGGCACCTCTGCAAATCCATGCTTCCCTCTGCGAAGGGCCTATCTATTTACTTTTATGTTATTTTACTTTTATTGTTGAGTCATCACCTTCTCAAATAAGCACCAGTCCTGAGAGCACTATTGTCATTCTCATGCATTGTGAACAGTTAATGTTGTGTGCATCCTGACTGGATCTCTTCTACCATGAATTACAATGTTTAGTCACTGCTAGAACTTTGGAGGTGCTCTGCATTTATGTTTTGCGGTCTCAGAAAGGGCTAGCGAGATACCATGTTGTCATATTATATCATGATCATCTTGACAAAGTGTTGGCATTTGATATATCTTATTATTGCTTGCTAGTTGATTATGCCATTGATATGAGTGAATATAATTTCTAAGAGTTATCATTTGCATGGTTAGTTATAATCTTTGCTGAAAACTTGGGTGCTATTTAAGCATATATATAGATACAAGAACAAAAGAGTTTGTAAAAGTTTTTCTTTATCACTTTCAGTTTGTCAACTGAATTGCTTGAGGACAAGCAATGAGTTAAGCTTGGGGGAGTTGATACGTCTCTGTCGTATCTACTTTTCCAAACACTTTTGCTCTTGTTTTGGCCCCTAATTTGCATGATTTGAATGCAACTAACCCGGACTGACGCTGTTTTCAGCAGAATTGCCATGGTGTTGTATTTGTGCAGAAATAAAAGTTCTTGGAATTGGATGAAACTTTTTGGAGATTTTTTATGGAATAAATAAAAAATACTGGAACCAAGACCCACTGGAGGGGGGCTACCCAGTGCCCACGAGGCACCAGGGCGCGCCACCCCCCCAGGCGTGCCCTGGTACCTCATGGGGCCCACGTGGCTCCGTCTGACCTAATTCCAATGCTATAAATTCACAATTCCAGAGAAAAAAAATAGGAGAGGAAGTTTTATTGCATTTCACGATACGGAGCCGCCGCCACCTCCTGTTCTTCTTCGGGAGGCTAGATCTGGAGTCCTTTTGGGGCTCCGGAGAGGGGGATCTTCGGGTATCATCATCATCAACCTCCTTCATCACCAATTTCATGATGCTCACCGCTGGGAGTGAGTAATTCCTTCGTAGGGTTGCTGGAAGGTGATGAGTTGGATGAGATTTATCATGTAATCGAGTTAGTTTTGTTAGGGCTTGATCCCTAGTATCCACTATGTTCTGAGATTGATGTTGCTATGACTTTGCTATGCTTAATGCTTGTCACTAGGGCCCGAGTGCCATGATTCCAGATCTGAACCCTTTATGTTTTCACGAATATATTTGTGTTCTTGATCCGATCTTGCAAGTTATACGCACCTGCTATGTGTTATGATCCGCATACCCCAAGGTGACAATAATTGGGATTCTTTCCGGTGATTGCCAAAGTTTGAGGAGTTCATGTATTCACTAAGTGTTAATGCTTTGTTCCGGTTCTCTATTAAAAGGAGGCCTTTATATCCCTTAGTTTCCTTATGGACCCCGCTGCCACGGGAGGGTAGGACAAAAGATGTCATGCAAGTTCTTATCGCAAGCACGTATGACTATATACGGAATACATGCCTACATTACATTGATGAATTGGAGCTAGTTCTGTGTCGCCCTAGGTTATGACTGTTACATGATGAATGTTATCCAACAATATCACCGATCCAATGCCTACGAGCTTTTCACATATTGTTCTTGCTAAGTTACTACTGTTGTTACTACTGTTACAATTGCTACCAAACTACTGCTGCTACCGTTACTGCTACTATTACTATTATTGCTACTGCTATCAAAGTATCATACTACTGTGCTACTGATCACTCTGCTGCAGATATTTAGTTTCCAGGTGTGGTTGAATTGACAACTCAACTGATAATACTTGCAAATATTCTTTGGCTCCCCTTGTGTCGAATCAATAAATTTGGGTTGAATACTCTACCCTCGAAAACTGTTGCGATCCCCTATACTTGTGGGTTATCAAACCTCCACAAGTCCTCACCATCAATGGTGAACATCTGGTCAATAGCTCGGAAACGCAGACGTGCAACAGGTAGCGGTCCAGATTCTTCAAAATCCGTCAACAAATATTCGCCCTATTTCTTCCTCTTTTTTCTTTACTTTTTACATTGTATTCTTTCAATTCCTCTCGCCGCAGTTGGGCATGTACACGCTTTAAACTATGAAATAAAGAAATTGTGCCCCTTAAAGGTCCCTATCATATCTCTTTATCAGCATGGCCCTTGTGAGATGAAGAAGTTCTCTAAAAATGATACAATTGTATAACAAGTCCGAAGTATTCGGCATCTCGGATTTTGGCTTTATATGCATCAGTTTCGAACCTAGATTTCGATCAATAGTTGGGTTGCCCAGCTCCTATGTGTACCCCTTACATTTCCGATAAATATGGCTAAGGGCGTAACGGGAGAACCACTACGATTGCGCCGCCAGGTCAATTGGCATAGCGCCTCAGTGGAGAAAGCCGAAAACTGACTATCTAGGTAGGCGCAAACTGGTCCGCCATCCATTGACCGCGTTAAGCGATGTGACGATAGAAATCACCCGTGTTAAACAAATGGCTTCCATTCCTAGCCGAAGTGTGTTATGGCCTAGACCTCGGCCGACCTGGCCGAACACTTCCCACACCGGGGGCTGGTTATCAGCCCCCACAGTCAAACTCCTATGACTAAGTGAAAGTTATAAAGCCACTATAGTATGATTGCCTAGTTCCTATAAAGCACCGACCACCTCCGGGTATCGAGATGTTGGCTAAGGGTCAAGAGTGCCTTAAGGGACACCCTTTGTATGATCTACACTAGGGCTGAAGCCGACGACTGGCCACTCTCATTTTAAAATAGTCATACAGGAGGTAAAACTAATTAAAAACAAAACACATGGAATTCAAAGCCATATTCGTTCGATGAAAAGATAAAGTTTTGTACATCATACACTTCAGCACTCTGAAGTACTGTTTAGAAATACATAGTGTCCTTTGGACACATGGCTTCGGTGGTACAAGCTCCCGCCTCCACCTCGGCGAAGAACTGTTCGGCGGTGCGCGGCTTGTCGGCAGGAGGGCCCACGGCACATGTCACCGCATCGACCTTTCGGAAGTGCGTCTTCACGCAGGCGTACGCCCTCCGCGCTCCTTCAAAGCACGCGGACCTCTTCCAGCGGTTCATGCAGGGCACGGCATCTCGGAGGCAAGCCGTAAGGCCAAAGAAGCTCTTCGGCATGGCTTCGGCGGGCCATAACGCGATGCAGAGGTCCCGGAGCGCTGGTCTCGTCACGCGAAACAACTCCACCAGCTGCTTCACTCGATGATTCAGCAGCTGTGCCGACGGCGACCCCGGGAACTGCCCCCAAAAGGCCTTCTCCTCCTCATGGCCCGCTAGCTGGCCGAAGTACACCACCGCATCCGCCGCGCTTTGCAGAAGATCCGCAAAGACCTCTGCGGAATGCCATAACTGGGTGAGCTCGACACACCCTTTGCTGCCAAATGAACACTGCAACAGAAATAGCTTACCCGAGGCGATTTGCTCCACTTGCTGGAGCACCTCGTGGTCAGCTCGGGCCGAGGTCTTGAGCTCGAAGTAGGCAAGTTGAAACTTCTCGAGCTCCTCCTTTGTTCGTTGCCCCTCCTCCTGAAGCTTGTCGCGTGCTTCAAACATGCCCTTCAGGGTCTCTTCAACCTCTAGCACCCGCACCTAGTGCTTGTCCCCGGCCACCTTCTCGGCGGCTCGGGCCTTCTCTGCCTCGGCGGCAGCAGCCTCCTGCTGCCTCACCTCCAGCCGAGCCCTTTCAAGCTTAGCCTTGAGCGTCTCAAGCTCCGCTAACGCCGCTATCATTAAAACAGTTCGGCCTTAGTCTTTCATTGCGCAACACCAATCATAAAATCTTTTCGTACAAAGTACAGTGCAAGTTTAAAATTTGCTTACCTTGAGATTGCTCGAGTTTCTGGTTCACCAGGTTAAGGTCCTCCTGGTACCTCTCGAGCTTCCGGTTTATCTCTGCAATCTCCTCGGAGACGGAGTCCGGAACCGAGGTCGAAACCAGGCAGCAAAAAAAAATCCTTATTACAAAGGGAACAGTTAAATTACTAAAAGGTTCCAGGACGGCTGCCTCGAGCAGCGCCCTGGGCGCTACTTAACAGGCTCCTACTTAATCAAACGACCCCAGTGCCGGTTTCTTTTAACCAACTTCGAGCTCAGGGGCTACTCACTCACTAAGCCGTTCAGCAGGCTGTACTCTTATGTCCTCGGACGAATACTTAAATCAACAAAGTTCAGATAAACAAGTTAAACTTGGTGCACGGATAGAAGCGTACCTCGAAACCCGCTACGAGGTTCTTGAAAACCTCATGTAGGCCGGCCCCTGCGGACCGGAAGCCTTGCAGCGCCGCGCCTATCAAGGCACGGTGCTCTTCCTTGATGGAGGAACTCTTCAGGGCGTCCTCCATCTCCTCGGTCCACCCCGCGCCAGCCCGTCCTGGGGCACTTGGTGGGGGCGGAGGGATGACCTCGGATACGTCTACCCGGGTGGCCTCCACCTGAGGTGGCAGAGCCGAGGTAGACATCGGCTGGACCGATGACTGGCCCAGCCCTTCTTCGATGACCATGGGATGTTTCTCCCCTGGGTCCTGTTGGGCCGAGGTGTCGACCTCGGCCATGATGGCCACCTCGTCGGCCCCCGTCATGTTGACGTCAGGGGCCAGGGTGGATGTTGCCTCCCCTAGCCCGTCGTGCACCAGGGGAGGAGCAGCGGGGTCTGGAGTCCCGCTGGCGGATGGCAACCCGCTCGAGGAACCGCTGGGGATTACCCTTGGCGGACTGCATAAGCAAAGACGCCCTATGAGTTTTCCTTTGCTAAAAAGAAATTATCAAATGGAAAGACGGGATATCAAGATGACGGCTTACCCTCGAGGCGCCGGTTTCTTCCTCCCTATCGCAAGGAGGTCCTCTTGTGAGTCGCCGGAGAGCTTGGCTCTCCCCGACAACTTGCTGGTGGCCCCGGACGAGGTTGTCCTCGGCCTCTTCGGGCCCTTGGGCGGCATACCAGCCTCAACGTCCTTCGACGCCGTCCTCTTCCCTTTCGGGAGAGGGATCTCCTTGAACTCACCCTCCTCTGTGTCGCCGTCATGGGCAGTGGAGGTGTGGGTCTCTTCGGATCGGGTGACCGAGGTCCCTCAGGTCCGGGCACATGATCTACCCCTCTGAGACTTCGTCCCTTTGGGGCCCACCACGTGCGGCTCCTCAGTCAGGAGCGCCGAGAGCAGGGGAGTCAGGGGCTCCACTGGCAGTGGGGCCGGGCAGCGCACTCCTTGCACCCAAGCCAGCCACTTCTGCAAGACGTCAAACACAACGACCCGTCAAAACTCTACTCCTCGGCGCGACCACTCACCGGGGGGGCTTCGTGGGCATGTTCAAGGCCGCGGTCCTCCCCTTCCTTGGGGATCTTGTCCTTGGCCAGCTTCATGAGTCTCGTCCACATGGCAGCTGAGGTGGAGCGGAAGAAGGTGGTGATGGTGTCCATGTCCTCGGGCTTTTGTGCCCACATCGGGGTAGCCCGAAGTTGGAGGGGGAGTATGCGGCGGTTGAGCATGATGTTGATGACGTCGGCAAGCTTGACCTTCCCCGTAGTGGACCACCATTTGATCCTCTCGACGAGGAGCTCCACCTCTTTTGGGTTCCCCCAGGCGACGCCCTTCTCCTTCTAGGACTTGAGCTTCTTTGGGGGCCCGACCGAGAAGGCTGGGACCTCGGCTTGACAAGGGGCGAGCGGTTCGGTGATGTAAAACCACTCCCACTGCCACTCCTTCACCGTTTCGATGAAGGTGCCCTTGAACCACGTGTCCCCCTGGTTTCTGCTGATCATGGCCCCTCCGTACTCCATGAGGTCAGAGCCGCGGGACTTCGGCTTGAACCCGAAGAGTTTCAGCCATAGGCCGAAGTGTGGCTCGCAGCGGAGGAAGGCCTCGCAGACCATGATGAAGGAAGCGAGGTGAAGAATGGAGTTCGGGGCCATATGATGGAAATCAAGCCCGTAGTAGTACATTACCCCGCGCACAAAGGGGTGCAACGGGAACCCCAGGCCTCGGATGAGGTGGGGGATGAAGACTACCCGCTCCCCGGCATTGGGAGCGGGCACCTGCTGGCCAGCCGCCGGAGTGCGGGCGGCGATGGCGGGGATCAGATACCCCGCGCTGCGCAGCTCCTGGATGGTCTCATCCGTCACGATGGAACCACCCTAGTGCCCCTTGAGGGTGTCGGCCGTGGCTGGTAGTGAAGGATGGACTCGCGAAAGGGAAATTGACCAGAGTGGGATGGGATCTGGGTGCTGGAGCTAGACGAAGCGGCAAAAGGCACTACTGGAATCAGGGAATTTGCCATCAGCCAGTTCTTTACCGTCTGCTAGCTGACGGCAAAGAAGGTCTTTGCCGTCCGCCTACAAAAAATAGATGGCAAAGAACTGGCTGATGGCAAAGATAATGTTTGCCATCAGCCAGTTCTTTGCCGTCTGCTAGCGGACGGCAAAGAATCTTTGCCGTCCGCTAGCAGACGGCAAAGAGGTGGGTGGGATCCACTGGAGGCCAGCGCATGGAGATTCCCTCTTTGCCGTCTGCTAGCTGACGGCAAAGATTCTTTGCCGTCCGCTAGCAGACGGCAAACAAAAACCCTTCTAACGGCCCTAACGGCCACCCCCCACCTCCCACTCCTCTCTCTTCTCTCTCTCCCCCGTTCCCCGCACCCGCCGCCCCTGACCCCCCGCCGTACCGGCCGCCGCCCCCGACCCCCACCGCCCCCGCCGCCCGCCGGCCACGATGCTGCGGCCGCCCCGGCACCCCGCCACCCTAACCCTTCTAAGGAAAGGAAGAAGAAGAAGAAGAAGAAGAAAATGAAGAAAAGGAAGAAGAGGAAGAAGAAGAAAAGGAAAAAGAGAAAAAAAAGACCCCGACACCCCGACACCCCGACCCGACAGCACAACACCCCGACACGACACCCCGACACCCCGACGCCCCGACACCCCAACACGACACCTCGACACCCCGACACCCCGACACGACACCCTGACACCCCGACAGCCCGACACCCCGACACCAAGACACGACACCCCGACACCCCGACACCCCGACCCGACACTCCGACAGCACGACACCCCGACCCGACACCCCGACACCCCGTCATATATTTGTGAATTATGAGTTAGGTCATATATTTTCTGATTTTGTTATGAAAAACATCATATATATATTTGTGTTGATCGGGTGGATTTAAATGTGCAGTTGTTTCGTCGCTGCGAGGGTCTGGTGTTCGATGACCTCCCCGTGCGTTCGACGAGCTCCGCCCCTGTGTTCGTGGGTGAGCACAAATGACATCTCCTCCTCCCCCCTTCATTTGCTCTGTTCCGGTCTTCGTGCCGATGAAACTTGCTAGCTATAGGTGTCTTCAATCATCTGTATGCGTGACCACTATGCGTCTCCCGTTCGAAAGGGTTACATCTATAAATATGCATGCATTTGCATATTTATAACCGTGATTCTTTCGAATTGTCCAACGTTATCCATGGACAGCCCGAGTATGTGTAGATTGGGTTCGTTTTCCCATATGCTCTGCTCCGGATCCGATGCAGAATTTCGTCAGTGCCTCCCTGTTGTTCTCCGGGTACACATCCTCTCTGCTTATTGCCGAGACGTGTATCAGGAGAACAGCGGGGAGGTGTTGCCGAAATTTTGCGTCGGATCCGGAGCAGAGCATGGGAAAATGAACCCAATCTACACATACTCGGGTGGGATTAGGACCTATCTTTACCTATTAGCATCTAGGTTGCATGGACGTAATAAAACTGACAAACTCCATTAACTGATGAATATGGTTTGCTGAATTATGTATATATTTCTTGTGTGTCCAGTAGCTAGGCAAGATGAGTGATCGTGCATCGATGTACACCGGTCACACTAGTCAGAAAGACATGACCGATGAATGGAAGACAAAAACCAAGGGGTTTGTGAGATCCGCATTTGCAAATGGCCAGAGAAAAACCTGGTGCCCCTGTGTCTGGTGCGACAACTATTATAAGAGGACAGAGCTTGAAATGAGTAAACACCTGCAGAAGTGGGGTTTTACGCCTGCTTATACGGTCTGGACATTTCATGGTGAGTCTGCCCAACGTGCCAGAGCTGAGGTGGGCCATCGTCGCACCGACGAGCATGGTACCGGGATCGAAGACATGGTGGAAGACTTTGATGATGCTCGGGATTCGGACGATGAGATGGAGGAATCTGCAAAGGCCTTCAATGATATGTTGGAGTCTTCAAAACGTCCTCTCCATGAGCACACTGAGCTTTGTCAGCTGGATGCCATCGCACAAGTAATGGCTCTGAAGGCTCAATTCAACTTGGGCAGAGAATGCTACGACGTGATGATGACACTATTTGGACGCTTTCTACCCAAAGGCCATGTAATGCCTGCAAACCTGTACCTGTCGGACAAAATCCTCCGTGTACTTAAGATGCCCTATGAGAAGATAGATGCCTGTGAGAATGGATGTGCCTTATTTAGGCTTGAGTATGCGGACTTGAACTATTGTCCCATTTGCAAGTCTTCCAGGTATGTTGTGGTAGACAACGGTATGGGTGAGAAGAGTCAGACAAAAATCCCAGTTAATGTTCTTCGGTATATGCCAATCATACCAAGACTTCAACGTCTTTTCATGGTCGAAGAGACGGCCAGACAGATGACATGGCACAAATTGGGCAAAAGAACCGAACTAGATGCAGATGGGAATCAGATGTTGGTACACACATCGGACGCTTTTGCGTGGAAGCACTTCGATGCAATACATCATGATAAAGCGGCAGATCCAAGGCATCCTCGAGTCTGCATCGGCACGGATGGGTTCAATCCGTTTGGTATGACAGCAACCCGATACAGTTGTTGGCCTGTATTTGTCATTCCACTCAATCTCCCCCCGGACGGATTATGCAAAGAAAGAACATTTTCCTGACGTTGATAATTCCAGGGCCCAACTATCCGGGGAAGAGTATGAATGTGTACATGCAGCCGCTTAAGGATGAATTGCAAGAAGCTTGGGATAATGGGATCAAGACTTACGATGCCGCTACAAAAAAAAACTTCATAATGCGTGTCTGGTACATGTACTCGATGCATGACTTGCCGGCGTATGCGCTATTCGTTGGCTGGTGTGTGCATGGAAGGTTCCCGTGCCCCACATGCAAGGCAGCTCTTCAGTTTCGTTGGCTGGATGCGGGTCGCAAGTATTCTTGCTTAGACTTGCATAGACAGTTCCTGGATCCTCGCCATAAGTTCAGAAAAGACAAGAAGAACTTCATCAAAGGTAGAGTTGTGAAAAACTCAGCACCACCTGCGTTGACAGGCCAACAGATCCTGGATCAGTTAAACGCTCTCGAGCCTGATGCAGAGCGT
Organism: Elymus sibiricus; assembly: GCA_039707655.1. Classification (NCBI taxonomy): domain Eukaryota; kingdom Viridiplantae; phylum Streptophyta; class Magnoliopsida; order Poales; family Poaceae; genus Elymus; species Elymus sibiricus. Next base: position 38,505,973 of record CM077668.1, on the reverse strand, counting down.
CCAGGGTATTTCAAGGGGTATAATTCGGAACACGCCTGGACTCACAAGACATGCTTGTGGGATCTGCCTTACTTCAAAGACCTCCTTTGCCCACACAACATCGACGTGATGCACACTGAAAAGAATATCGCCGAGGCCATTTTTGGTACATTGTTCGGCATAGAGGGGAAGTCAAAGGATAATCCTAAGGCTAGAGTCGATCAGGAGGCTCTATGTGATAGACCGTTACAGAACATGCGACAATCGAAAGGAAAGCAGAACTGGATGAAGCCAAAGGCATGGTTCAATCTTGGAAGGCCAGCTATGAGGGAAATTATCTTGTGGGTGAAAATGCAGTTGATGTTCCCCGATGGGTATGCAGCGAATCTAAAGAGGGGAGCGAGTCTTGAAAAATTGAAAATATTTGGTCTCAAGAGTCATGATTGGCACATATGGCTTGAGCGGGTAATGCCGGTGATGTTGCGTGGCTTTATCCCTGAGGATGAATTGCTAGTACTGGCAGAGCTGAGCTATTTCTTCCGTGTTCTTTGTGCGAAAGAACTATCGCATGCGGTGATAGATGAAATGGAAGAGTTGGCGCCGGAGTTGATCTGCAAGTTAGAGAAGATCTTTCCACCGGGCTTCTTTAATCCAATGCAGCATTTGATTTTGCATCTCCCGACCGAGGCAAGATTGGGGGGGCGCGTGCAAAATCGTTGGTGCAACGCAACTGAGAGGATGCAGAAGACGCTTCGAGCAAAATGTAAAAATAAACGTAGAATTGAAGCATCGATGGCCGAGGCATTCATTACTGAGGAGGCGGCAAACTTCGTGACAGCACACTACGAAGCCAAAAATCTTCATTTGCATAATCCGAAGCCTCGGTACAATGCTGGCAACCCTAAAAAAGGTGGATCCAACCTCAGCCTATTCAAAGGGAAGCTCGCACCAGCCGGTGCTTCGAAACCAGTAGGGTTGAATGTCGAAGAATGGCGGACCATTTCGTTGTATATCTTCAACAACCTAACAGAAGTGCGGCCGTACATCGAGTAAGTTCTCGGTACATTGTTTCGCAACTTCTAATTCCTTTGAACTGCTCTTATTCCCCGATATTTGATACAGTCGATACGTCACCAAATTCTCGGATGGAGCAGTGATCCAAAAGGATTCCGTCAAAGAGTATGAGCTTCTGGCAAAGCATGGAGGCGGCTATCCCAGTTTCATCTCTTGGTTCAAACAAACGGTAATTTCCATTAGACCATTTCATTTCTTCGTCTAATTTGCGGCTAATGCAACAATCCTTCCGTATTAAACTTGTAGGCTAATTCAGAGTCAATGGACGCCGAATTGAGACAAGTCGCTAATGGTTTTGACTATAAGGTCTGTTCATTTGACAAATACGACATCAACGGGTATCGCTTTCGTACCTTTGGCAAAGAGCTATCTATGGCCGACCGAAAGTCTACAAATTGTTGTGTCTCTGCTATCGGCGAAGGAGATACCGAGTATTATGGAAGAGTTGAAGCAATTTATGAACTTCTATTCTATGGTGAAAACCCACCGAACGTCGTAGTCTTCAAATGTTATTGGTTCCAGCCGAAGGAGACTAGAAGGACTCATGAACATTTAGGGCTAGTCGAAATCAAACAAAGCACCCATTTAGATGTTCCCGATGTCTATATTACGGCTCAACAGGCGACCCAAGTTTTCTATCTACCGTGGGCCTGCCAAACTGATCCAAATCTGAATGGTTGGGATGTCATTTATGAAGTGCCGCCACGTGTTAGACCACCTGCCCCCAATGAAGAGGATTATGAACCTCACATTAACCCAGACACATATGAAGGAGAAATCTTCCAAGAAACACGTCTTTCCAAAAAATGTTTCAAGAACCGCTCTACTTCACCCCAGAACATTGAAGTAGACAGCGACAGTGAATCCGACTTCACCCCTGAGCCGGAACAAGAAGAGCCGGAACAAGAAGAGGTTACTGCTGCAGATGACCTGTCAATGCTTGACCGATTACGTAAAGGAGGCCTTCCACATGTTGATGCATTTATTGATGATGATGATGAGCACGTCATTACTGATAGTGATGATGATGATGCATTTATTGACCCCGAAGCATATATAGACGATGAAGATTAATATTAGTTCATGTTAGGTATTCCATTTTTTATTATGTTCATGATGATGATACGCTTAAATTATATACATATTATTATTCATGTCAAGTATTCAATTTTTTTATGTTGTACTAATTTCGTTTACTCTTTGTCATTGCAGGTGTTGACAGATGGTGGGCGCGGGTCCAGAGCGCTCCGAGGCTCCTTCCTCGGCGCGTGGTGGGAGGGGTGCTTCCATTCCACCCCAGCACCTCCGGAGAGTGCTGGATCTCAGTATGCAGACACCACCGGCGGGCGCTTCTTCTTCGGCCGGGAGAGGTCGGGGGAAGAAGAGGGGTACTAGAGGTGGCCGTGGTGGCGGGAGAGGTAGGAAGGATGCTACGCCTTCCTCGCCGCCACCCCCAGCTGATTCACCCGACCACAGGACTGCTCCGTCTGAGGTGGACCCGTCTCGGACTCCGGTCCACGAGCCTCAGGCCGCCGAGCCTTCGTCCCACGAGACTCCGGAGCAGAGCACGGATCAGGCTACGTCGCAGTCGACCCGATGGGGGGACTGGCCGCCGGAGGCGAGTGGCCATGCTGATGGTGGCGAGGATCGCTTTTCGGATGATAGCTATAGCGAGGGCGAGCTGGTTGAGGGGGGCAACGTCTACCAGCGTGGTGGTACAAAGCTCCTGCCCGTGCCAGCGACCAGCGAGCAGAGGTGGTTGATTGCGCCTAATGGGGAGAAGTAAGTGCATTTACTCTTTTTTAACCTTTTGCCTTCACGTTTCTTCAAAATCTAATGCGTTGGCCTTGTCATACTGCAGGGGTTGGATGCACGGCCCTGGTATCCGCAAGCCCAACTCCATCCTTGGTGTGCTTTGCCGACAGAACTTCCCGGGGTGGGTCACGTTGCCCGGTGAGGGTCAGGTTCGATAGCTCGGACTGAGCTGGGAGCTGTACTTGGCTGCCCCGGCCCCGCCGCAGGAGAGGATCGACGGTGTTTTGTGCCGCACGAGGGCCGAGATGGTGATCCAGATGTTTTGGGTAATTTCTCCTTTACAGAATTAAAAATCAACAGTACCGAGTTATTGTACTAATCAATGTTGTCTTGTTTGATTGCAGACCTTCTACAAGTGTCTTGAGGGAGAGGAGGAGGCCGCGGGTATGGTTATCGAAGCCGAGTGCAGGCGCCTACTTCAGAACTTACGGCACGAGGCTTGGGTGCAGGCTGTTCGAGACTACTACACCTCGAATGGTATTAAGCGGTCCAAGACGAAGTGCCGCGGCAAGTTTCTGAGTAAGGAGAAGTACATGAAGGTAAATACCTATTCTTAAGACCTTGTACTTAGTTTCCTTGATTTGATTCGTAGGCGTAGCGCTGAAATTTCTCTTGACTAACTTAGGTGCCCCCGAGATGGTGTGCGAATAGGATGGACTGTTGGGAGGCGTTGGTGGATGAGTGGTGCTCTCCCCAATGGCTAGCCGTCCACAACAATGCCAAGGAGCGGCGTGCCAAAATGGTTGGTGTGCCACACCATCAAGGGAGCGCCAACCTATATGAGTTCGGGAATAACTGGGTATGTGGTTTGCTTCATGATTCATACAATTTCATTCTTCATGCTAGCTTGAGCCTTTAACTAATACTTTGTTCCTCTCTTTTAGGCGCGACACAACAAGACAGAGGTGCCAGAGGTGTTCGACCTCTATGCCATGGCCCATACTGCGCCGTACAAGAAGGCCAAGGCATTCTCTGAGTCTGACCTTGATCATCCAGAGAGCTTCACCAACATCTCCTCCCACAACAAGCTCGTGAGGTACAGAGACGAGGGGAAGGCGAGGAAAGGGGAGGACTTTAACCCGAGCTGGCAACCTCTTGAGCCAGAGCTGGTGATGATATCTGGTGGCGGGAGGCCCCATGGCTCGATAGCCATTGGGGATGGACTGATACGTTGTCCTAGAACTCTCCCGGAGATCAAGAACCGCCAGACGAGCTCCGATCCTGAGATAAGGCCTCGTCCACGGCCAGTGGAGCTCCAAATCGAGGTTAGTTATACGGACTCAGATACCTTTCCTCCATTACATTGTGTGTGCGGCCGTCGATGATTACAATGCTAACGAGGAGTGGTGTTGCAGGCTTCTCTTGAGAAAGAGAGAGCGAAGACCCAGGAGCTTCTGGCGGAGGCAAAGAGGCAGGCGGCGGAGAGGGAGAGGGAGTTGGAGGAGAGGACTGCTACGCTGTTGGAGGAGGAGAGGAACCGGAACGACGCGTCTAACCGGGCCTTATACGAGCTCTTCGTGGTAAGTTTCTTCTGCATATTAGCCAAATCATGCACGTAATGTTCGTTTCATTACTAACTAATATGACTGACTCGTGAAAACCAAATGTGCAGACCATGTGCCAGAACAACGGTCAGACCCCTCCGCCGATGCCAGTCATTGCTCCGGCGGTCACGGTGAGTTTCATTTGAATGGTCATTAGTTACTAGTCTTCACATTTGAGTTGCATCATGCTAACGAGACATTGCAAATGATCTTTGGTGCAGCGTAACTCCCGACAAGCATCGACCGATCCTTCTGCGTCTGCCACTGGCGCGACCGGTCCTTCACCTCCGTGATGACGGTACGTTTTCCCTAGTGTTTTGCTTAACAAATGCATACTTAGCTTAAGAAATGACCTATTTAGCTCCAAAATGTCATATAGTTAGCTTATTTTCCTCGAAAGTGACATAATAACCTTACTTAGCTCCAAAATGACCTATTTTACCTAGGCTAGCTCAATAATGACCTATACTTAGCTTAATTAGTTCATTTATGACATAATTAGCTTACTTAGGTCAAAAATGGCATAATAACCTTGGTTTAGCTCCAAAATGTCATATACTTAGCTTACTTTCCTCGAAAATGACATAATAACCTTACTTAGCTCCAAAATGACCTATTTTACCTAGGATAGCTCTAAAATGACCTATACTTAGCATTTTTCCTCCAAAATGACTTAATATGCTTAGTTAGCTAAAAACTGGCATAACTACCTAAGATAGCTCAATAATGACCTATACTTAGCTTAGCTAGTTCATTTATGACATAATTAGCTTACTTAGGTAAAAAATGGCATAATAACCTTGGTTTAGCTCCAAAATGACCTATTTACCTAGGTTAGCTCTAAAATGACATACACTTAGCATTTTTTCCTCCAAAATGACTTAATATGCTTAGTTAGCTCCAAAATGGCATAATTACCTAGGTTAGCTCAATAATGACCTATACTTAGCTTATTTCTTTCATTTATGACATACTTAGCATACTTAGGTCAAAAATGGCATAATAACCTTGTTACCTCCAAAATGTCATATACTTAGCTTATTTTACTCAAAAATGACATAATAACCTTACTTAGGTCCAAAATGACCTATTTACCTAGGTTAGCTCTAAAATGACACAAGTAAGCAATAAGAAGAAGAAAAAGAAGAGGAGAAAAAGAAAGAGAAGAAAAATTCTTCTTCTTCTTCTTCTTCTTCTTCTTCTTTTTCTCCTTCTTCTTCTTCTTCTAGTCTTCTTCTTCTTCTTCTTCTTCTTCTTCTTTTTCTTCTTCTTCTTCTTCTTCTAGTCTTCTTCTTCTAACTTTCTTCTTTCCCATTTTGCAGATTTGCTTCAGATCACGGAAGCTTGCGTTGATGGAGTCTACTCTTCTCCTTGTCCTTCGTTTTTGTTTTGATTTTGTAGGATGAACAATGTGAAACTTGCTACCTATATATGTATGTATGGATGAAACCATTGTATATGGACTTTTTGCTTAATTGTTGGATATGTTGGCTATATATATGTTGGATATGGACTTTTGATTTGGTATATATATGTGTTGGATGATCATATCCATATGGCAGGGATATGTATGCTTGTTGAAAGTATTTTCAAATGAATATATATATATCTGTGAAATTGATTGAATTTAAGAAAAAACAGAATTAACAGGGGCAATACAGGCACTTTGCCGTCTGCCAGCAGATGGCAAAGAGCTTTGCGGTCCGCCTGCAGACGGCAAAGCTGCCATGTGGCAGCTACCTTTGCAACTTGGGGGCACCAGGGCTGGCCTATTTGGTCACTTTGCCGTCTGCCAGCAGACGGCAAAGGCTGGTGTGATTTGCCGTCTGCTGGCAGACGGCAAACGGCATGCATTGGCCCCAGCTGATGCCTGATGTCAGCTGACGTCAGCTGGCAGACGGCAAAGAACATTGCGCCTTTGCCGTCTGCTGGCGGACGGCAAAGTACGCCATTAGCCACCTAACGGGCTTAAACCTATCCCTCTGCCGTCCAAGGCCTTTGCCGTCTGCTTTCTTAGTATGGCTGATGACAAACTTCTTTGCCGTCTGCTTTATTTAAGCAGACGGAAAAGCAGCCCTTTGCCGTAGTTCATTCAGCCGAACGTGGGGCCGTCTGCTGGCTGACGGCAAAGGGCTTTGCCGTCCGCCAGACATTCCTTTGCCGTCTGCGATGGCAGACGGCAAACTGCCTGATTCCTATAGTAGGGGAGAATGGGAGCGTGGTCGATGGCTCTGTCCTGTGAAAGGCTAAGAGTCCCCCTCGCTGCGCCGATAAACTCGCCGCCCCCATCAAAGATGCCATTAAGCATATGGGGGGAAACAAAATCGTAATGATATCCCTAAGAAAACGGGCACGATTTCCACCTTGATGGGATGTGCCTGTGGAAAAGCTGCCTCAAACCGCGATTTAAGGGAGGCAGTAACTGCCCGACCTGTCGTGGGGCATGTCATTTCGATAAAGCTGTCAGGCCGGACTGGACCGTTCATACCTCGACGACGAGCCTTCGAGGCTAAGATATCTACCCCCTTTGGGCAGGGTACGAGCTCGGTCGGGCCTCGGATGTCATCGCTCCACTAATAAGAGAGAAATATACGAGGGAACTCGTCTGTCAAGCCAAGGACTCCGGATCCGAGGTGGCGTCTGTTGAGAAGGTCGTCCTCGGCGTAGAAGACCAGTTCGGGGGTAACTAACGGTGTCCTGGATCAGGGGGTTAACCCAGTTGGTCCGTCTCCTCGGTTGGGCCGATGGGCCCTCGTGAGTAGTCAAGATGGACTCCAGAAGACGTGTGCAGGAAGGCGTGATCAAGACTGTCTCTACCGAAGACTTGACATATACCCCAAGATTTCTCCTGCCGCCCTGCTCCTAGATACCGACCTTGTAACCCTAGGTGCCCTCCTTGGTGTGTATATAAGCCATAGCGTTTAGCCCGTAGGGGGGACATCAATGCAATATCCTTCACCTAGCCCTAGAGTTAGACACACATTACAATCTCGAGGTAGATCAACTCTGTATTCGATACATCTCCATCAATATAAACAAAAGTAGGACATAGGGTTTTACCTCCATTAAGAGGGCCCGAATCTGGGTAAACATCGTCTCCCTTGTCTCTGTTACCATCGATCTGAGATCCACAGCTCGGGACCCCCTACCCCGAGGTCTGCCGGTTTTGACACCGACACCAAGCAATATGATTAAACCCCATCATTTTACCCTTAATGGCAGCAATACAAATACGTGTCTCGCTACCCCTTCCGTCACTGGGTGAGGACACCGCAAGATTGAACCCACAACAAAGCACCTCTCCCGCTGAAGATAAATCAATATAGTTGGCCAAACCAAACGGATAGATAGGAGAGAAATACAAAGCTATAACAATCATGCATAATAAATTTTAGAATTGACTCAATTACTTTAAATAAATAATCTGATCATAAACCCACAATTCATCGGATCCCAACAAACACACCGCAAAAGAAGATTACATCGGATTGATCTCCGAAGAGAACATAGTATTGAAGATCGGAGAGAAAGAAGAAGCCATCTAGCTAATCACTATGGACCCGTAGGTCTGTGGTAGACTACTCACACATCATCGGAGAGGCAGCAAGGTTGATGTAGAAGCCCTCCGTGATCGATTCCCCCTCTGGCAGAGTACCGAAAAAGGCCTCCAGATGGGATCACGGAAGAACAGAGGCTTGCGGTGGTGGAAGAATTATTTTAGGACCTCTCTCGGGGGTTTTGGAATATTTGGGAATTTATAGCATTGGAAATAGGTCAGAAGGGGTCACGTGGGGCCCACAAGACATTAGGGCACGCCCTACCCCCAGGGCGCGCCCTGTTGCCTTGTCGTCTCCTCGTAGGTCTTCTGGTCCTCCCCCAAAGCTTCTAGGGTTTCTCTGGTCCAGGAAAAAATCGTCAAAAAGATTCGTAGCGTTTGGACTCCGTTTGATAAGGATTTTCTGTAAAACCAAAAACAAGTAGAAAACAACAACTGGCACTGGGCACTGAGTTAGTAGGTTAGTTCCCAAAAATGATATAAAATTGCATATAAAGTATCTAAGATTGATAATATAATAGCATGAAAAAATAAAAAAATATAGATACGTTGGAGACGAATCAGCATCCCCAAACTTAATTCCTTCTCGTCCTCGAGTAGGTAAATGATAAAAACAGAATTTTTGATGTTGAATGCTACCTAGCATGTTTATCATGTAATCTCTTTTCGTTATAAATATTGAGAAACGATGAAGTAATTGATATCAACACAATAATATCCATGAATACTTGATCATAATCATTACTTTTTCAGAATATACGATGCTTAACGAATGTTATCCCTACTCATTGAATTATGTAAGCATGGCATGACTCCGTCTTCCTCACACAAGTACAAATCATGATCACCCCGGTGTCAAGCCAAGAAATTGGATCATACTTTTTAACATGCTTCAGCATTTTCAACTCCACTCAATACATGAGCGCGAGCCATGGATATAGCACTATGGGTTGAATAGAATGCGGTGGTAGAGATATAAGGGAAGACAAAAGTGGAGAAAGTCTCGCATCAACTCGGCGGATTGTTAGGCAATGGAGAGGCCTTTCAATCGATATCAATGCGAGGAGTAGGGATTGCCATGAAACGGATGCACTAGAGCTATAAGTGTATGAAAGCTCAACATGAAACTAAGTGGGTGTGCATCCAACTTGCTTGCTCATGAAGACCTCGGGCATTTGAGGAAGCCCGTCATCGGAATATACAAGCCAAGTTCTATAATGAAAAATTCCCACTAGTATATGAAAGTGATGACTCAGGAGACTCTCTATATGAAGAATATGGTGCTACTTTGAAGCACAAGTGTGGTAAAAGGATAGTAGCATTGCCCCTTCTCTCTTTTTCTCTCATTTTTTTCTTTTCTCTTTTTTTAGAACAATATCATGAACCTCATCCCCACATTTTGGAGGACTCATCAGTCTCCATCATCCTTTTGCTCACTGGGACAATGCTCTAATAATGATGATCATCACACTTTTATTTACTTACAACTCGATATTACAACTCGATAAACATAAACAATATGACTCTATATGAATGCCTCTGGCAGTGTACCAGGATGTGCAATGATCTAGCGTAACATGTATAATAATGATGAACGATGGCTTTGCCACAAATATCATGTCAGCTTTATATGATCATGCAAATCAATATGACGATGAACACACAAGTCATGAGACGGAACGGTGGAAGTTGAATGGCAATATATCTCGGAATGGCTATGGAAATGCCATGATAGGTAGGTATGGTGGCTGTTTTGAGGAAGATATAAGGAGGCTTATGTGTGATAGTGAGTATCATATCACGGGGTTTGGATGCACCGGCAAAGTTTGCACCGACTCTCAAGGTGAGAAAGGGCAATGCACGGTACCGAAGAGGCTAGCAATATGCGGAAAGGTGAGAGTACGTATAATCCATGGACTCACATTAGTCATAAAGAACTCAAATACTTATTGTGAAAGTTTTATTAGCCCTCGAAGCAAAGTACTACTCGCATGCCCCTCGGGAGGAGGTTGGTAGGAGCTAACCATCGCGCGCCCCCAACTCGAACAGCACAAAGGATTTCAACGAGGAATAAAAGTGCTCCAACATCCCGGTCATGCCATGACCGACACTTAAATGAGTTGTCATAACAAGCTTTAATATAGATATTCCTACTAACCAATGACCATGAACTAATACCCTTTCATATTACGACATCAATATAATTAAATCATACATTTCATATTTAGTGATCTACATGAAAGTTTTTATTATATCCCTCTTAAATACCTATCGTTTTTAGACTAGTCTCATAACCGTGCTCATTACCACTTCCTGTTTATAGACTCTCAAAAAGATTTAAGTGAAGCATGAGAGTGCAATCATTTCTATAAAATATATAACTACTGCCGTGCTCTAGCAAATATAAGTGAAGCACAAGAGCAACTGTATAGCTTAAAAGATATAAGTGAAGCTCATAGAGTATTCTAACAAATCACGATGAATGTGTGTCTCTCTCAAAAGGTGTGTCCAGCAAACAATGATTGTGGAAAACTAACAAGCAAACAAAATAAAACTATGGCACAAGACGCTCCAAGTAAAACTCATATCATGTGATGAATAAAAATATAGCTCCAAGTAACATACCGATGAATTGTGGACGAAAGAGGGGATGCCATCAGGGGCATACCCAAGCTTAGATGCTTGGGTCTTCCTTGAATATTACCTTGGGGTGCCTTGGGTATCCCCAAGCTTAGGGTCTTGCCGCTCCTTATTCCTTCCTCCATCGTGATCTCACCTAAAACTTGAAAACTTCAGCACACAAAAGTCAACAGAAACTTCGTGAGATCCGTTAGTATAATCAACAAATCATAAACTTTAGGTACTGTTGTAAACTCATTCATAATTGCTCTTCATAATACCTACTGTATTCTAACTTCTCCATGACTTATAAGCCCCGATATAACCCATAGCATCATTAAAACAAGCACATTATGCAATAAAAACAGAATCTGTCTAAAACATAACAGTCTATAATGATCTGAATAAAAATCATACTTACGTAACTCTAACAATTCTGTAAAATTAGGAAAACGTAGAAAATTTGTATATCAATTATGTGTAAAAATTTCAGCCAATTATCACGTTCCAGTAATTTATAGTATTTTCTGTACTGGACGTAAAACTTTCTGTTTTTGCACAGAATCAAGTCAACTATCATCCAAATCATCCCAAAGGCTTTACTTGGCACAAACACTAATTAAAATATAAAAAAACAATCATTACAGTAGCAATAATCATGTCATCACACAAAACATAAATAAAAAGCAAAAAATTAAGATAACTATTGGGTTGCCTCCAAACAAGCGCTATTGTTTTATGCCCCTAGCTAGGCATAATGCATTGTTTCAAGTATTGTCATCTTTCAAAGTAATTCCATAGGTGGCTCTCATAATGGATTCATATGGTGGTTTAATTCTCTTCCTTGGGAAGTGTTCCATCCCTTTCTTTAATGGAAACTAGCAGGGTGACCCGCGCGTTTGCGCGGCTAGATTTAATAAAAATCAGTTATAATTGTTATTGTTTTCTCTTCAAGATATTTGGTCTTGTTAAAAAGTAAGTGCACTTTGGTAAAAAATGCATCAACTATATTAGGTTGTTGAACAATTGAAGACCCTCGGTATTAAATTTTGTGCCTTGCTGTCTATCATATAAATCTTGGTGTCATCTTCCCGACGATAGTTTTGATAAAAGAATAACCAAAAAATTGATCAAAATATTTGTAGCTCTTATTTTAACTGAGTGATCTCTATATGCCCACCTTCTATTTGGTTGTATTGCAGTGGTGTTTTTCTTTACAAATGACATGCCTCCAGATATTATGTGTTATCTAAATTTGTCAAACAATTTTCTTTTATAACGTCATATATTATTCTTTATGTTTGTGTGTGTGTGTTGATTTCCATTTACTTGTATATCTTAAGTAGAACCAAATCTCATATTACATACTTGAAAAGATTTTTTGTTGAATCCTTGTTTCCTAAAGCATTCTCTCATCATAGCTTTTTCTTTTTTGTCGTGATCCTATTGCTTTCCCCATTTTGCTTGACCATTTTAAGGATTTACAGTTATCTCTAAGAACTGGGCCAAGATTAATTAGGTCAGTAGTGGATTTATAATTATCGATGTATATTCATTGGAAAATTTTGAAACATCCAATTCCGTACTCCTATCATTGCATTGTTCTTTCTAAAAAAGTTTGCCCTCAATGCTGGCTTGATGTGTAATGTTTTTCTTTCTTGCATAACTGAAATGACTTACTGTGTACTTAGCCTTGATTTGTTGCATTCATGTTTTTATTTATGCAACCACAACACCGTTTTGCATCCTTCCTATGATATAGCTCACAGTGCATCCTTGAAGTCGATACACCACACTTCTTGCCCTGTTTCATGGATGCTTAGCACCCATTTGATACATGAATATTGTTGTACTATTTCATTGCCTTTTTAGCTAGCAGCTATGAACATCATCGGTGACCGTCAATTAAAGCATACTCAATCTTCTTCTACTCATGTCGATGCATTTTCCTTTTCAAGTGAACCCACCCACACATGTTCACACATTTAAGTAATCTGTGAGCGTTGATAATCCGAGGCATGGAACATTTACATTGGCTTGTCATTACATTGATAAGTATTTCATTTTTAATTTTTATTCTTTTCTAACAGTAATTTGTCCAAGCTGATAATTTGAGGGGTGGAACATTTACATTGGCCTGTCATTACATTGATAAGAAGTTCACTTTATGTTAACTTTTATTCTAATAATTTTCATCTTCTCAGATAAGCTATAAACTCTGGAGTACACTCATGTCAGAATAGTTTTCTATACGGGCGAACTAATGCATGCATGTTACATCAAGTCAATATTGGCTTGATGTGACCTTTTTTTGTTGGATAACCGAAATGACTTCTTTTGTACTTAGCCTTGATTTCTCGTGTTCAGTTTCTATTGTTGCAGCCAGAACATTGTTTTGCTTCCTTCCAATGATATACCTCACAATGTATCATCGTAATCGATACGCCACTCTTGCTTCCTGGTTTCATGCATCATTTGCACCTATTTTGATACATGAATATTATTGTACCATTTCATTGTGGTTTATCTAACAGCCATGAACATTATTGCTGACAGTGAAATAAAGCATACTCCATCTTCTCCTACTCATGTCGATACATTTTCCTTTTCTAGTGAACCCATGCATGTTGACACATTTAAGTAAGCTGTGCATGTTGATAAACCGAGTCATGGAACGACTTACATTGCCCTGTCACTACATTGATAAGCAGTTCATTTAACCTTTATTCTATTTTGACCTTTAAGTTTAATTCACTTATAAATCTAACAAATAATTTTCATCTTCTCAGACATTTTGCTATAAACTCGGGAGTATTCATGTCGGCATGGTTTGCTATTACGGGAGAACTAATGCATGCATGCTACAGATCTACGTAAAGCATGCATCTTGATAATTTGAGACATGCTACTATATTTTCCATTTTTTACATTGCATAGTACCTATTGGAAAATAAATAATTTATTTTATTTATATTTTTATTAGATTTATTTCATGTGCATGCATTGGACTCCAACTCATGCATGCCAGGGTTTCACCTTTTCTTTTCCAACTTCTTCCGGTTGATCCGTCGTTGCTAAGTCAGATACAGCCATATCTTGCCAACGTTGATATTTAATCTCAACCATCTATTTTATACGTGCCATAAAAAAGAGCACGACATGTACGTTTTGTGGGAGGGTTTGACTCTTAATAAAACATTGATGAATGGTGGGATGGCGTGCTTACGTAGTGGTGACCATGTTTGAATCCTAATCGGCCACTGTTTGTATATTCCCTATTTTTATATACATCAGGTGGGTTCGTGCACTTGTGATTTCCATAGCCAAGTATTATCCGTCTCGTCTACAGGACGTACATGCCTTTTTTGAATCTGAGTTTGCATCGGGAACGGATCAGTCTTCGTTTGTACGTGCAAATTGTATATGTCCGCGTCCTTTTCTAACATCTGCACGTGCAATAGAACATATACGTGTCTTTGCTCAATCTTGACCATTGATATATCTTAGTCTTTAGAGTGTCAAATCACCACCGCTCGTTTTCTATCGTTTTAAGTATATAATAGATTGGAACGTTATATTTCCTTCTTTCATATCAATAATCGCACCTATGGTTCGTAGGAAGGGCCTACCAAGTATTATAGGACAAGACGGATTGCATTCAATATCTAAGACAATAAAATCCACAGGTATATAATTTCCATTAGCAATTATGAGAACATCATTAATTCTATCCAATGGTTTCTTAATAGTTGAATCCGCTAAATGCAAGTTAAGGGAACATTCATCCATATCGATAAGACCTAGCAAGTCACATAAAGATTTTGGTATGGTAGAGACGCTAGCACCTAGATCACACAAAGCATTACATTCATAGTCTTTAATCTTAACTTTAATAGCTGATTCCCATTCATCATGTAATTTTCTTGGTATAGATACCTCCAATTCTAGCTTTTCTTCATAAACTTTAATCATAGCTTCTACAAATGTTTAGTGAAAGCTTTATTTTGTTCGTAAACATTGGGTGAATTCATCATGGATTGCAACACGGAAATACATTCAATCAAAGAGCAGTTATCATAATTAAAGTCCTTGTAATCCAAAGTAGTGGGCACATCACTATTTAAAGTTTTGACCTCTTCAAACCCACTTTTCTTGTTTTTATCATTAAGATTATCACCCTCCGAACAATTGGGACGCCTTCTAGCTAAAGTTGACTCGTCTCCAGTCCCATTTTCCTCAAGTTTTATATTACTAAACAAAGTTATAGTGGAGACTCCTATAGTTTTAATATCTTCATCTTCACTAGCAAGAAAATGTGATTCCGGTTTAGCAGCCATTTTATTTTACTAGTGTAGTTTGTTTATCAGAAATCTTTCCTATCATATTTTTAGTTTGAGCAAGTTGAGATTGAAGGTTGGCAACCTCTCAATTAATTTCATCAAGTTGTTTACTAATGGCATCCAACAAAGTAGAGTTTTCTTTAATTTCTTTAGCAAATAATTCATTGTGCTCATATTGTGTATACATGAAATTCTTAGTAGCCCTTTCAATTTCAGATAGTCTTTTACTATAAGGATTATCGTCGTTCTTTGAGGGATTGTCAGGATATGGTTTTGGATTAAAATTCCCTCTATAAGTATTGTTGTTGAAATTGTTTCTAGCAACAAAATTCACATCAATAGTATCATTATTTTGCTCAATCAAGGTAGATAATGGAACATCATTTGGATCAACATGAGCATTTTTACTAGTAAGCATATTCATAAGAGCATCCATTTTATCACTCAAAGTAGCAACTTCTTCAACAGAGTTTACCTTCTTACCAGTTGGAGCTCGTTCGATGTGCCATTGAGAATAATTTGTCATCATATTATCGAGAAGCTTTGTAGCCTCTCCCAAAGTAATTCCCATAAAGGTACCACCTGCAGCAGAGTCTAGAAGATTTCTCGATACAAAGTTTAGTCCGCATAATTTTTTTGTATTATCATCCATAAGCTTAATCCATGAGTGGGACAATATTTAATCATTAATTTCATTCTCTCCCAAGATTGTGCAACATGTTCTTGCTCAAGTTGCTTAAAGTTCATGATTTGGTTTCTAAGAGAAATAATTTTAGCGGGAGGAAAATACTTGGCAATAAAAGCATCCTTACATTTATCCCATGAATCAATACTATTGCGAGGTAAGGATGAAAACCAAGTTTTAGCTTTGCCCTTAATGAGAAGGGAAATAATTTCAACTTAACAATATCATTATCCATATCTCTTTTCTTTTGCATATCACATAATTCTACGAAGGTATTAAGATGGGATGCAGCATCTTCATTAGGTGTTCCAGCAAATTGTTCTTTCATAATAAGATTTAGCAATACAACATTAATATCATATGACTCCGCACTAGTGGCGGGAGGAGCAATTGGAGTACTAATAAAATCATTGTTATTAGTACTCGAGAAGTCACACAGTTTAGTATTTTTGTGAGACATAGTAGCAAAGTAAGTACGATAGCAAACTAGCAAAATAAAATATTTTTGTGTTTTTGATTTTTTAACGAAACTAATAAAGGCAAATAAAAAGTAGAGCAAGTAAATGATAATTTGTGTGAAGGAACCTTGTAGGTATTTGATGATGTCTCCCCGGCAACGGCGCCAGAAATTCTTTCTGCTACTTGTGAGCTGCATTGGGATTTTCCCCGAAGAGGAAGGGTGAATGCAATATAGTAGCGGATAGTATTTCCCTCAGTGAGAACCAAGGTTATCGAACCAATAGGAGAATCACACAAATGCCTAGTGAACAGCACCGACACACACAAGAGCAAATACTTGCACCCAACGCGGGAAAGAGGGTGGTCAATCCCCTTGAACTCGTTACTTGCAAGGATTAAATCTGATAGTGATAGATAGATAAATTGCAAAGTAAAATAAAAGTAATAAAATTGCAGCAAGGTATTTTTGGTTTTTGTAATATGATAAAAGTAGACCCGGGGGCCATAGTTTTAACTAGAGGCTTCTCTCTCATAAAAATAGCATACGGTGGGTAAACAAATTACTGTTGGGTAATAGATAGAAAAGCGCATAGTTATGACGTTATTCATGGCAATGATCATGTATATAGGCATTACGTCCGTGACAAGTAGACCGACTCCTGCCTGCATCTACTATTATTACTCCACCCATCGACCGCTATCCAGCATGCATCTAGGGTATTAAGTTCATGACAAACAGAGTAACGCTTTAAGTAAGATGACATAATAAAACCAAGCAATATGATTAAACCCCATCGTTTTACCCTTAATGGCAGGAATACAAATACGTGCCTCACTACCCCTTCTGTCACTGGGTGAGGACACCGCAAGATTGAACCCACTACAAAGCACCTCTCCCGCTGAAGGTAAATCAATCTAGTTGGCCAAACCAAACGGATAGATCAGAGAGAAATATAAGCTATAACAATCATGCATAATAAAGTTTAGAATTGACTCAATTACTTTCAATGAATAATCTGATCATAAACCCACAATTCATCGGATCCCAACAAACACACCGCAAAAGAAGATTACATCGGATTGATCTCCACAGAGAACATGGTATTGAAGATCGGAGAGAAAGAAGAAGCCATCTAGCTAATCACTATGGACCCATAGGTCTATGCTAGACTACTCACACATCATCGGAGAGGCAGCAAGGTTGATGTAGAAGCCCTCCGTGATCGATTCCCCCTCCGGCAGAGTACCGAAAAAGGCCTCCAGATGGGATCGCAGAAGAACAGAGGCTTGCGGCGGTGGAAGAATTATTTTGGGACCTCTCTCGGGGGTTTTGGAATATTTGGGAATTTATAGCGTTGGAAATAGGTCAGAAGGAGTCACGTGGGGCCCACAAGACATCAGGGCGTGCCCTGTTGCCTTGTCGTCTCCTCGTAGGTCTTCTGGTCCTCCCCAAAGCTTCTAGGGTCTCTCCGATCCAGGAAAAAATTGTCAAAAAGTTTCGTAGCATTTGGACTCCGTTTGATAAGGATTTTCTGTAAAACCAAACACAAGCAGAAAACAACAACTGGCACTGGGCACTCAGTTAATAGGTTAGTTCCCAAAAATGATATAAAATTGCATATAAAGTATCTAAGATTGATAAAATAATAGCATGAAACAATCAAAAATTATGGATACATTGGAGACGTATCAGCATCCCCAAGCTTAATTCCTGCTCATCCTCGAGTAGGTAAATGATAAAAACAGAATTTTTGATGTTGAATGCTACCTAGCATGTTTATCATGTAATCTCTTTTCGTTATAAATATTGAGAAATGATGAAGTAATTGACATCAACATAATAATATCCATGAATACTTGAACATAATCATTACTTTTTTAGAATATACGACGCTTAACGAATGTTATCCCTACTCATTGAATTATATAACCATGGCATGACTCCGTCTTCCTCACACAAGTACAAATCATGATCA
This sequence comes from Elymus sibiricus, assembly GCA_039707655.1. Classification (NCBI taxonomy): domain Eukaryota; kingdom Viridiplantae; phylum Streptophyta; class Magnoliopsida; order Poales; family Poaceae; genus Elymus; species Elymus sibiricus. The sequence goes on along the minus strand of CM077668.1, from coordinate 38,487,926 downwards.
CCCCAGTGTCAAGCCAAGCAATTGGATCATACTTTTTAACGCGCTTCAGCATTTTCAACTCCACTCAATACATGAGCGTGAGCCATGGATATAGCACTATGGGTGGAATAGAATGCGGTGGTAGAGATATAAGGGAAGACAAAAGTGGAGAAAGTCTCGCATCAACTCAGTGGATCGCTAAGCAATGGACATGCCTTTCAATCGATATCAATGCGAGGAGTAGGGATTGCCATGCAACGGATGCACTAGAGCTATAAGTGTATGAAATCACAACATGAAACTAAGTGGGTGTGCATCCAACTTGCTTGCTCATGAAGACCTTGGGCATTTGAGGAAGCCCATCATCGGAATATACAAGCCAAGTTCTATAATGAAAAATTCCCACTAGTATATGAAAGTGATAACTCAGGAGACTCTCAATATGAAGAATATGGTGCTACTTTGAAGCACAAGTGTGGTAAAAGGATAGTAGCATTGCCCCTTCTCTCTTTTTCTCTTTTTTTTTCTTTTCGCTTTTTTTAGAACAATATCATGAACCTCATCCCCACATTTTGGAGGACTCATCAGTCTCCATCATCCTGTTCCTCACTGGGATAATGCTCTAATAATGATGATCATCACACTTTTATTTACTTACAACTCGATATTACAACTCGATAAACTAAAACAATATGACTCTATATGAATGCCTCTGGCAGTGTACCAGGATGTGCAATGATCTAGTGTAACATGTATAATAATGATGAACGGTGGCTTTGCCACAAATATCATGTCAGCTTTATATGATCATGCAAATCAATATGACGATGAACATACAAGTCATGAGACGGAACGGTGGAAGTTGCATGGCAATATATCTCGGAATGGCTATGGAAATGCCATGATAGGTAGGTATGCTAGTTGTTTAGAGGAAGATATAAGGAGGCTTATGTGTGATAGAGCATATCATATCACGGGGTTTGGATGCACCGACGAAGTTTGCACCGACTCTCAAGGTGAGAAAGGGCAATGCACGGTACCGAAGAGGCTAGCAATATGCGGATAGGTGAGAGTGCGTATAATCCATGGACTCACATTAGTCATAAAGAACTCAAATACTTATTGTGAAAGTTTTATTTGCCCTCGAAGCAAAGTACTACTCACATACCCCTAGGGAGGAGGTTGGTAGGAGTTAACCATCGCGCGCCCCCGACTCGAACAGCACAAAGGATTTCAACGAGGAATAAAAGTGCTCCAACATCCCGGTCATGCCATGACCGACACTTAAATGAGTTGTCATAACAAGCTTTAATATCGATATTCCTACTAACCAATGACCATGAACTAATACCCTTTCATATTACGACATCAATATAATTAAATCATACATTTCATATTTAGTGATCTACATGAAAGTTTTTATTATATCCCTCTTAAATACCTATCATTTTTAGACTAGTCTCATAACCCGTGCTCATTACCACTTCCTGTTTATAGACTCTCAAAAAGATTTAAGTGAAGCATGAGAGTGCAATCATTTCTATAAAATATATAACCATCGCCGTGATCTAGCAAATATAAGTGAAGCACAAGAGCAACTACATAGCTCAAAAGATATAAGTGAGGCTCATAGAGTATTCTGACAAATCACGATGAATGTGTGTCTCTCTCAAAAGGTGTGTCCAGCAAACAATGATTGTGGAAAACTAACTAGAAAACAAAATAAAACTATGGCACAAGACGCTCCAAGTAAAACTCATATCATGTGATGAATAAAAATATAGCTCCAAGTAACATACCGATGAATTGTGGACGAAAGAGGGGATGCCATCCGGGGCATCCCCAAGCTTAGACGCTTGGGTCTTCCTTGAATATTACTTTGGGGTGCCTTGGGCATCCCCAAGCTTAGGGTCTTGCCGCTCCTTATTCCTTCATCCATCGTGATCTCACCCAAAACTTGAAAACTTCAGCACACAAAACTCAACAGAAACTTCGTGAGATCCGTTAGTATAATCAACAAATCATAAACTTTAGGTACTGTTGTAAACTCATTCATAATTGTTCTTGCATAATACCTACTGTATTCTAACTTCTCCATGACTTATACCCCCCGATATAACCCATAGCATCATTAAAACAAGCACACTATGCAATAAAAACAGAATCTGTCTAAAACAGAACAGTCTGTAATGATCTGAATAAAAATCATACTTCCGTAACTCTAACAATTCTGTAAAATTAGGAAAATGTAGACAATTTGTATATCAATTATGTGTAAAAATTTCAGCCAATTATCACGTTCCAGTAATTTATAATATTTTCTGGACTGGACGTAAAACTTTCTGTTTTTGCACAGAATCAAGTCAACTATCATCCAAATCATCCGAAAGGCTTTACTTGGCACAAACACTAATTAAAATATAAAAACACAATAATTACAGTAGAAATAATCATGTCATCACACAAAACATAAATAAAAAGCAGAAAATTAAGATAACTATTGGGTTGCTTCCCAACAAGCTCGATTGTTTTATGCCCCTAGCTAGGCATAATGCATTGTTTCAAGTATTGTCATCTTTCAAAGTAATTCCATAGGTGGCTCTCATAATGGATTCATATGGTGGTTTAATTCTCTTACTTGGGAAGTGTTCCATCCCTTTCTTTAATAGAAATTGGAACGTTATATTTCCTTCTTTCATATCAATAATCGCACCTATGGTTCGTAGGAGGGGCCTACCAAGTATTATAGGACAAGACGGATTGCATTCAATATCTAACACAATAAAATCCACGGGTATATAATTTCTATTAGCAATTATGAGAAAATCATTAATTCTACCCAATGGTTTCTTAATAGTTGAATCCGCTAAATGCAAGTTAAGGGAACATTCATCCATATCGGTAAGACCTAGCAAGTCACATAAAGATTTTGGTATGGTAGAGACACTAGCACCTAGATCACACAAAGCATTACATTCATAGTCTTTAATCTTAACTTTAATAGTAGATTCCCATTCATCATGTAATTTTCTTGGTATATATACCTCCAATTCTAGCTTTTCTTCATGAGCTTTAATCATAGCTTCTACAATATATTTAGTGAAAGCTTTATTTTGTTCGTAAACATTGGGATTTTCCACGAAGAGGAAGGGTGAATGCAATATAGTAGCGGATAGTATTTCCCTCAGTGAGAACCAAGCTTATCGAACCAATAGGAGAATCACACAAATGCCTAGTGAACAGCACCTACACACACAAGAGCAAATACTTGCACCCAACGCGGGCAAGAGGGTTGTCAATCCCCTTGAACTCGTTACTTGAAAGGATTAAATCTGATAGTGATAGATAGATAAATTGAAAAGTAAAATAAAAGTAATAAAATTGCAGCAAGGTATTTTTGGTTTTTGTTATATGATAAAAGTAGACCCGGGGGCCATAGTTTTCACTAGAGGCTTCTCTCATATAAAAATAGCATACGGTGGGTAAACAAATTACTGTTGGGTAATTGATAGAAAAGCGCATAGTTATGACGTTATTCATGGCAATGATCATGTATATAGGCATTACGTCCGTGACAAGTAGACCGACTCCTGCCTGCATCTACTACTATTACTCCACCCATCGACCGCTATCCAGCATGCATCTAGGGTATTAAGTTCATGACAAACAGAGTAACGCTTTAAGCAAGATGACATAATGTAGACAGAATAAAACCAAGCAATATGATTAAACCCCATCGTTTTACCCTTAATGGCAGCAATACAAATACGTGCCTCGCTACCCCTTCTGTCACTGGGTGAGGACACCGCAAGATTGAACCCACTACAAAGCACCTCTCCCGCTGAAGATAAATCAATCTAGTTGGCCAAACCAAACGGATAGATCGGAGAGAAATACAAAGCTATAACAATCATGCATAATAAAGTTCAGAATTGACTCAATTAATTTAAATGAATAATCTGATCATAAACCCACAATTCATCGGATCCCAACAAACACACCTCAAAAGAAGATTACATCGGATTGATCTCCGAAGAGAACATGGTATTGAAGATCGGAGAGAAAGAAGAAACCATCTAGCTAATCACTATGGACCCGTAGGTCTGTGGTAGACTACTCACACATCATCGGAGAAGCAGCGAGGTTGATGTAGAAGCCCTCCGTGATCGATTCCCCCTCCGGCAGAGTACCGGAAAAAGCCTCCAGATGGGATCGCAGGAGAATAGAGGCTTGCGGTGGCGAAAGATTTATTTCGGGACCTCTCTTAGGGGTTTTGGAATATTTGGGAATTTATAGCGTTGGAAATAGGTCAGAAGGAGCCATGTGGGGTCCACAAGACATCTGGGCGCGCCCTGTTGCCTTGTCGTCTCCTCGTAGGTCTTCTGGTCCTCCCCCAAAGTTTCTAGGGTCTCTCTGGTCCAGGAAAAAATTGTCAAAAAGTTTTATAGCGTTTGGATTCCGTTTGATAAGGATTTTCTGTAAAACAAAAAACAAGCAGAAAACAACAACTGGCACTGGGCACTGAGTTAATAGGTTAGTTCCCAAAAATGATATAAAATTGTATATAAAGTATCTAAGATTGATAATATAATAGCATGAAACAATAAAAAATTATAGATACGTTGGAGACGTATCAGATCCATCCACTTTAATCTAATCCATGTTTCTTCCACAACCTCATCATAACTAGGACTCTCAAGAAATGGAAACACTTCCCCATTCTTGTCAATTATATCAACATTCATAAATGTCGCTTTGTCAACATAATGAACATTCACAATCCTCTCCATCTAAAGAACAATGGCAACATAAGTAAAACAAACGAGCAATGCAAAATATAACACATTACCCACAAAACATCTTAGAACAATTTTGTTCATCCAAATTAAGCATTACTCAAACCCTAACCCTAACCCTAAATTCTAACATTAAGCCTAACCCAAACCCTAAGCTTTGTTCATCCACATCACCAATTAACATTATTGGACCTGCCATACTAATTAGTAAACACTACAAACATCATATTATAGAACAATGTTCAAAAGTAGGGTTAGCATCCAAATTAACAAATCCATCCAAATACACAAATCCAACCAATAAAAATTTGTGAGATGAAGGAGATTACCACAAGGAACAGAAATGACACCGGATCCACGGACCAACACAATCGATTTGCAAGGATTTGAGGGGGTTTAAGTGGGGGAGAAAAAGGGGAAAAAGGGTAAGAGCTCGGGGGGGGGGGGGGCAATGGGGGAGAAGAGAGTGTGTGGTGAGTGGTGAGTGAGAGCCCCACGACCACTTAAAATATCTGGGGCAGAAACGCCATGGGCCCTGGTGTTTCTACCAACGCTGGCTGGTTTGGCGTTTCCAGCCTGCCACGTCAGCGAGCAACGCCAGCGCGGCCTGACCGTGGGCCAGGGTAGAAACGCTGGCTGGTGTGGCATTTCCATATGGCCCAGAAAAGCCACGGTCTTCGGCATTGCCAAAAGGGTCATTTTGTGAAATAATTTCGTGCAGAGGTCAGTTTGTGCTCAACTTCTCTGACAAGGCCAGAACAGTGATTTTGGTCGCTAGTAAACTCAAGTCAATACCTAGATATAGCTATAAATATATGTGGTGCATGTGTACGTCTGTCCATCAGTCCCATGCTTGCAGCAGCTGACGGGTAGTATTTCCTGCCGGTGCTTCCCGCCATGCGCTGTGGCGGTAATTGCCTTCCACCAGGGCCGCCATCCAGCCCAGCCTATGCCCATGAGCTATGGCGGGATGCACCGTCCACCACGCCATTTGGCGAAAAGGGACACATGTTAACATGCTACGCTTCCGCCAGGGTATTTTTGACAATTTCGTTCAGAGGGCGGTGGTTTTGGCATTTACGTTTGACAGAGGGGTACAAATATAAAATTTTTGCAGGAATAGGCTGCTGCCTGCTGAGCATTGCTCTGCTCCTTTTCGTGCACCTGAATTGTGGGACTGCCCAAGTCATGTTGATATCGATGAGAGGACAGACATATGGTCGCTAGGATGCACTATTTATGCCATCGTGTAGTTCCCTTGCATGAGTAAATTTACTATGATTCGTCAGTTTCATCTATGATTCTCAATTATTTTTGTGGTGTGCCATTCTCCAAGTCTCCAACTGCTTATGTGCATAATTCATGGACACATTCATTTTAAATTATTTCAGTTTAGCACCCGTATCTCATATTTTCTTGCAGTCCTGACAAGTGATAACCCGTGAAATGTAATATAATAGAGGGTTGGCACCCGTATCTCATATTTCTTGCAATCCTTGCAAGTGATAACCCGTGAAATGTAATATAATAACTGGTTATTCTGTTAACTTCTAAAGTCAAAATTAATTAATGATGAAATTAATTATCAATCGTGCCTCTTGCATTAGATAGTGTACTGCTTAAAGATCGAATTCAATTTTGTAGAAGTTTTTTTTGAGAGAATGTTGCCCTTTATTGATCACAGAATCATAATGTCAGTACATAAAATCTGCCGGATACACACCGAAGCAACACCACGCCAACTAGAGGCAACAGAGTACTCACACGATCTAGCTAAACAATGAGCAACAACATTAACCAACACCAACATTGGTACCATGAAGACCGCGGTTTGGAATAATTGGGTGCCACGTAAACATAAAAATTTCGCTTGGCTCATCGTGCAAGACCGAGTTTGGATGGCCTACAGGCTCCAAAGGCGTGCTTGGTCCAACTATGCAAAAGAGAGCCAGAATCGGTGGCACACCTCTTACTCAAATGTAGATTCATAAGGCGGGTGTGGGATGCAATTGCTGCCTGGCATGGGCTCTCGGATGTCAACACCGACGATTGGGGGTGTTTCAACTCGGTGAATGTCGTGGTTTTGACATGGCAGATGCCCTTGTGAAAGGACTTATTGAGGAGGCCATCGCACAAGTGTGGAAGCTTAATGGGGTTGATCGGGAACGAGAAGACACCGGGTTACCCAGGTTCGGCCCCTCACGGTGGAGGTAAAATCCTATGTCCTACTTGTGTATATTGCTGTGGTTTTCAATTACAAGGATGCGGATTCGCTAACCTAGCACTCGATGGGATTGCAACTTAGTCTGTTTCGCATAGGTGCTCCCCTTTATATATACAGGCGGAACCCTAGATTACATGAGAGTCCGGGTCGTCCTTTGACCCGTCTCCTATTCTTTCCTACTTGCTCTCCAAGGCGGCCTTCATGCCACTCATCTTCTTGGTAAGCCGGCCCATTACCTAAGCCGGCCTATCCTCACCAGGCCTCGTTAAGCCGGCCCACCAAGAGCCCTTGGTCCCCGCCGTGGGTTGACCCGTTGAGCCTGCTCCATGGCCGGGTTAACACCCTCCCGGGTCTACATGCTGGTAAACATCCCCAACATTAGCCCTCAGTTTGACTTAAATTTATTCACGTTAAAATTCATCCTGAAAAAGCAAACATTAGTAATATACTCTCCATGCGCTTCCCAAGCCGGTTCTTTTAGAACACCGCCCCTCAAGATCAAAACCCTCTGCCGGGTTATAGATTGGACCGGCTTAATGCCACCCTTGCCTTCCTGGGTTGGCCATCAGCACAGGAGCAGAAACTGTTTGCTCCAGTTTATTCCAAGATGAGGGCTTTGGTTGCTAATGGCCTCACCGGGGTCGACCTGACCCGGTGCTGGGTAAGCTGGCGAATCCAGCCCCTTAGTCACAGGGGCGCCTTGATGTGCAACTACACTGGTGAGCCGGCTGACGTTCAACGCTTCAGCCAAGTTAATCTATCTGTTAGTGACATCAACAAAGCCACCAAGAGGTTGCTGGGAGAGCCTCAAGATAAATGCAACAAAACTGGGCTAGCTCCCTTCTGCTTGACCAACCCGGTACCTTCAGTAAGTACTTGTACCCTCTTATTATGCTCTTTGACTTGCTTTTTTCATCTCAATCATAACCACCGGCTCATCCCAAATGCAGGCAGACGACAAATTTTGGAAGAGGAAGAAACATCGACAACCCGCCCCTGGTCCAGCGGAGCAACAGGATGAGCCGGCCGGTGGTGATGAGCCGGCTGCAGACAATGAGGCTGAGGTAGAACTTGATTCGCTTGGTCGTCTTTTTATCCAACTTGCTGATGCCCCTTCTCTTCAGGATGAAGCTGAAATTAGCCACACCAACGAGCCGGAGGTAACCTTGATTTCTTCTGATTCTGATTCTCCAATACCTATTCGGAAGAAAACCTGGGCTGTGATCCGCAAGGTTCGAAGGAAGCCCCGGGTTGCCGTCCGTAAGGTTCCATTTTCCCATCAGGATGCTCATTTGGATCCCAAATTTGTTTTGAAGAGGACTCGTCAAGCCGGGACCTCCAAAAGGAAGACCCGGAGCAGTGAAGGCGAGTTAAGTGGTGGGCTTCCATACGAGCCGCCATCCCGTAAGGCGCGAGCTGAGGTGCTTCTTAGTCCAACTTCCTCTTTTCCTCTAGCTGGCTGTTTTAAAGAGCCCTTACATTTAAATGACTCGGCATATCAGATGTCTCACTCCTCGGGAGAGTCAAGCGCTACGTAGGCGCCGGCTTTCAACATCAACCTTGGGTAAGCAAACACTTGACATATAGTGGCTCCTTATTATTCCCCTCTTCAAATGAATAACTCCTTTGTTTCTTGTACAGTGCCAAGGCTATCAAGAAGAAAGCACCTGCCGGGTCATCTGACCCGGTCATTCAACCAGGCCCTCAAAGAGAGAGAGAGGCCACCTTGGTCACCCAGGTCGAGCCGGTAGTCCAAAATAGCCCGCCGTCCCTGGCCATAGCAAGCCCGGCTCGCGCATCCCCTCCTGCTCAGGAGAGGGAAAGTGTAATTGAAGACCAACCCGCCCCGCAGCCCGAGGCGTCGGCTCAACAAGAAGTGGTGGTGATGAGTGAGCGGCAAACTGCTGCACCAAAACCCTCCACCACTCTTACCAAAGTTCCGGCCAAGCCTGAGCCGGCCCCGAAGGGCAAGGGGAAGAGGGCTCTTGAGTTTTCCACATTTGAAGACCAAGATGCCAGTACCCTGCATCGGACTGTGCTGACCCGACTGTCTGAAAGCCGGGACATAGAGATCACCATGATAACGTCTCTGAAGCGGAAGTATGAGGTAATTTGCGCCCTTCGTTTTGTACCATATATATGTAGCCCCCAAGGGCCGGGTCATTATGAAATGATGACCCGGGACTTCAAAATTGAAACTTGTAATCAGAACTTCAATCCGCAACCCCCCAGGCTGGCTTGTCATTCATGACGGGCGGGTCTTGAGAACTGAGCAGGATAGATCAATTGATGCATTAGCCCCCAAGTGCCATGTAGAGTGCCTACAACTGCATGGGACTTGCCTTGTTAGTTATTTTAAGCTCGAAAACATGTAGCCCCATGCGCCGGGTTGTCCTTTAGGGCGATCTGGTTCAGATGTACAATTTGAATAACAATCTGTCCTGCAGGAAATGCTAGATCAAGCGGAGACCCAGGCGTCCTTCTTCCGAAAGGAAGCAAGGAAGGAGAAGAAATTGCATAAAAATGCTGAAGAGGCTGCTGCCGAAGCCAATAAGTCGCAGGCCATTGTAAGGGACACCTTGCAAGAGACGGAGGCCGCAAGAGCCGCCCAAGCCACGCGAGCTGAAGAGGCTGAAGCCAAGCTTGAGCCGGTAACTCAAGAGCTGACAACTCTGAAGGGTCAAATTACCACCATGTGCCGTGCCATCTTTGGTATGTACAATTTATGAGAAAGAAGTAATTGGACCTGCTTATCATATTGAGCCGACTTAACTGACCGTGCATACTTTTGTCCTTTGAAGGCCGAAAGAATCAAACTCTGGTGCAACAACCAGTGGTGAAGTTGAAAGCAGTATATACCTTTGTGGAACAGCTCTATATAGGCGGCTCAAGATGCATTATGGCCGCAAAAAACGCGACCTCACCACCACAACTGATCACAGATATATTGAAGGAGCTGTCCATCGTGCCCAGGTGGTTTGAGGACTAGAAGAAGGCGTGCTGCCGCTCTGGGGCTCTAACAGCACTTGCCCGAGCCAAGTCATATGTGCCAGAGCTCGATTCGGCTCAGATCGTAGGCGGGTATCCAGAGTTCAACGTAGATGACTCGCCATTCACCAAGAAGGACTTCCAACGCTGCATCAAGGCAACCCGGGTTGCAGCCACCGCAATCGCAGAAGAGGCAGATCTGACTAGATACCAGGCACCCTACTCAGCAGAGAATGAGCGGATTGAGCCGCCTAACCATGAACCGGTGGCCCTCACCCGCATGCGTAAGACAACTTTCGCTCCTGAAGTCGACCCTTCCACTCTGATAACCGACGATGCCCTATTTGAAGCATTGCGCTCAATTCAGTGGTCTACCGGCGACTCAAGCCAAGAAGCGGAGGATGACGATGGCTGCGAAGAGCCGGCTCATGGTGCTTCATCGGGCACTGGCGCCAGCTCTGACCCAGCAACGTAGAACGCCGGCTTATCCTTTTGGAGGCCAAACTTTGTAAAGATCTCTGTCGTGGCCGCAGTTGATGGGCGGCTTGTAATAGGATAGTATGAAACACTTGTTACTGATGCCAGTGCCATCATGTACTGTGCTTGCTTACTGCCTGTGAAAATAGTTGGTGCTTCTGTAATCCTCTTTTAGGCGTTGAGAGTCGGCTTTTTGCAATAGAGTGAGCCGACTGAAACAATTGTATGTAATGGTTATTGATGAAATCATAGAAACGAGTAATCTTTGTTATTGTTTGCAATGAATGAAGATTTATCGAAGTGCACTAAAAGATATGCTATGCTTGGATGTATGCATGTATGCAGAGATGAGTGTAATAATAGAATATAATCATAATTCGGAATATGCTTGAAGCGTCCGGCTTACAAAGCGCAAGCCGACTGCTAAACACAACTTGAAACGGCCGGCTCAAAAAGCACAAGCCGGAATTTGCCTCCATGAAGCTGGCACTTTGGCCTGTTTGTTTGTCCTCGCTCTCTGAAAGCCGGCTCTCACACAACCAATCAGTCGTTTTAACTCAGACGAATTCAGGGTCACCTATGTGATTGACTCATCAGACGTACGCCGGGTCGTTTTTTAGGGAGTAGCATCTTGCTAACAGGCAGGTTTAACCAACTCTGTGGCATCTCGCCGGGTTAAAAGGGTTTTGCAAGCTAAACTCAATTGAGTTGGAAGCCCCCAAGTAACCAAGATCAACAAATAAAGATCCAGCACACAAATTTTGAGGCAAAGCAACACCTTTACACAGTGCTGCTGGTCGTTATTTTATTTGATCGAAGAAAAGGTATATACATGATAGAAGGTATGTACAAAGATGTGACTTAGCCAATGACTCAGGTGTAGTATGGCCAGAGCTGGGCAATGTTCCAGGGCCGGCTTGTTTCCTCCTCATAAGTACGTGACTTGTCTGCTTCCCGCATATCAATCAGGTAATATGACCCGTTGTTGAGATTCCTGCTGACCACAAAGGGCCCTTCCCAAGGCGGAGAAAGCTTATGCATGCCTGTCTGGTCTTGTATCAGACAAAGCACTAAGTCACCTTCCTGAAAAGTGCGGCTTCGAACTCTACGGCTGTGATAGCGACGTAGATCTTGCTGATAGATTGCTGATCGGGATGCGGCAAGGTCACGCTCTTCCTCCAGAGAATCAAGAGCGTCTTGGCGAGCCAGCTCATTATCTGATTCCACATAAGCCGCCACTTGAGGGGCGTCATGATGAATGTCGCTTGGAAGTACAGCTTCTGCACCATAGACTAGGAAAAACGGTGTATAGCCTGTTGACCTGTTGGGAGTAGTCCGTATGCTCCAAAGCTCCGAAAGGTAATTCTTCTTCCCAGCAACCCGGCGTGCGCTGCAAAGGCACCATGAGTCGGGGCTTGATACCGCGCAGTAATTCCTGATTGGCCCTTTCTGCTTGTCCGTTGGACTGAGGATGCGCGACCGACGCTAGATCAAGCCGGATGTGCTCCTGTTGACAGAACTGTTCCATGGCTCCCTTAGACAGATTGGTTCCGTTGTCTATAATGATACTGTGCGGGTAGCCAAACCGGAATATCAGCTTTTTCAGAAAATTGACAGCTATAGCCGCGTCGCAGGTGCTGACCAGCTCTGCTTCCACCCACTTGGTAAACTTGTCCACAGCCACCAGTAGGTGTGTATGCTTGTTCTTAGAACGTTTGAAGGGCCCCACCATGTCAAGCCCCTAGACCGCTTACGGCCAAGTGATCGGGATCATCCTCAATTCTTGAGCCGGCACATGGGCTTGGCGAGCATATTTCCGGCAACCATCACACTTACGGACAATGTCCTCTGCATCAACATGAGCCGTGAGCCAGTAAAAACTGTGCCGGAAAGCCTTCGCGACCAGTGATCTTGAGCCGGCATGGCGTCCACAATCGCCAGAGTGAATCTCATTGAGAATTGCGCGGCCTTCTTCAGGTGAAACGCAATGCTAAAAAACACCAGTGACGCTTCGTCGATGCAACTCGCCATTGGCAATAGTCATGGACTTGGATCGTCTAATGATCTGCCGAGCAAGTAGTTCCTCTGTTGGCAGTTCTCCCCGGTTTAGATAAGCTCGAGATTAGCCGGAAGCTGGCTCTGATGATGCCTCCTGTGGACGAGCTCTGACTCGGCCTGCCGGCGGTTCAGGTAATGTGCCTCCTCATCCAAGCGCTGCCTCTCCGCAGCAATCTGTGCTTGCTCCTGCACCATGCGGGCGTTCTCTACATTGATGTCCTCTTGGATCTTGGCCATCTGCTCGCGACACTTCGTGATCTCCGTGTTGCGCGCCGCTGCATTCTCTGCAGTGACCGGCTCGGTCAACAGGGCTGTCAGTGTAGTCATCAAATCCGCGAGTGCTTGAACTCCGGTCCTCTAAGAGCCGGAGGCCGAGGCGCCGGCTCCTCCTGAGCCAGCCAGGAGGTTGTTCTGCCCCGCCGTCGGATTGGCCAGGTCACGCACTGGATCCTGCCTACCCGCCATGTACACCGCCACGAAGCGGGGCGGATCAGGGCTCTTCGGAAAGACGTCGTCCGTGCGCCCGAGCCCTCCATCATGCAGCGGAAGAATTGACTCGGTTTCCCCCGTCGAGGAGTCGCCGTCCGATTGGACGAGCGTGTCATCCTGAGACAGGGAGTTCTCCGACAAGGCCACCCCTTGGGTGAAACCGACGAAGACATGGTTTGGGCCGGCTTGGCATGGGCCGGGTCTCGCGCGGTGCTGGTTAGTGCGGCGTGCCGACTCGACGCCGGCGATATGCTCCAACCCGGTGGCTGGCTCGCCAACTATGCCGATGAAGGTGTGAATCTTGCCGAAGGGGACCCGGTACCCGTACTCGATTGAGTCGGCGTCGGGGCCCTAGTATGAATCGTCGATGTAGAACTTCCCGCGGCGGTTCTTGGTCATCATGCCAACCGCGTACTTCCCGAACCCTGGAAGAGATCCCGCTAAGAACTCAACTCCACCTTGCGTGAGCCCCACGGTGGGTGCCAACTGTTGTTGTTTTGACACGGCAGATGCCCTTGTGAAAGGACTTATTGAGGAGGCCATCGCACAAGTGTGGAAGCTTAACGGGGTTGATCGGGAACGAGAAGACGCCGGGTTACCCAGGTTCGGCCCCTCACGGTGGAGGTAAAAGTCTACGTCCTGCTTGTGTATATTGCTGTGGTTTTCGATTACAAGGATGCGGATTCGCTAACCTAGCTCTCGATGGGATTGCAACTTAGTCTGTTTCGCATAGGTGCTCCCCTTTATATATATACAGGCGGAACCCTAGATTACATGAGAGTCCGGGTCGTCCTTTGACCCGTCTCCTATTCTTTCCTACTTGCTCTCCAAGGCGGCCTTCATGCCACTCATCTTCTTGGTAAGCCGGCCCATTACCTAAGCCGGCCTATCCTCACCAGGCCTCGTTAAGCCGGCCCACCAAGAGCCCTTGGTCCCCGCCGTGGGTTGACCCGTTGAGCCTGCTCCATGGCCGGGTTAACACCCTCCCGGGTCTACATGCTGGTAAACATCCCCAACAGTGGAGGAGTGGTGGCCTACTATGATCGGGATCAATGGGTACACGAGGAAGGGCGTCGTTTCTCTTCTCATGCTCACCTCGTGGGAAATTTGGAACGAGTGGAATGCGAGGGTCTTTCCGAATTTTTCTTCCATGCCCACCACCATCACAAGCAAGATAAAGTTGGAAGCCGGCCTCTAGGTAGTGGCGGGCGCTAAACGTTTGAGTTCTTTGATGCCGCGAGAGTAGGCTTGGGCCTGTGTTTAGGCCGCTCTTGGCGGCGCTAGTAATTCAGTTGTAAAACTCTTCTTCTTAATTAATGAGATGAGGCAAAGCTTTTGCATCCGTTTCGAAAAAAGCAGCAGCCAAGAGCTTGATATCATGCACCACCGGGCCACACATGGAGCGATCATCCACCAAACATATTTTCTAGAAGCATCAGGCAAACATATTTCATGAAGTTCCTCGAGATACGATTAAACTATCTTGGCCTTTGAAAAGTTTGGAACGAGGTTAACATATCAACTGGGGCAGTAGCATGTATAATTACTTAATTCGCATATCATTCTTCATAGGTATGGTGTTTCTCCCTTTGAGTATGCTCTCGGTGAATCTGGAGGAAGCTTGCAGCTGTGATACGTCCGTTTTGCATCATAATTACCTATTGCTATTTATCTTATTTTAATGATATATTTCATGATATAATGCAATTCTAATGCCTTTTCTCTCTTAAAATGCAAGATACATCAAAGTAGGGAGATTACCAGCAGCTGGAAATCTGACCTGAAAAAGCTACAACAGAGATAGCAATTCTCCGGAGCTCAAAATGAAGCAAGAATTTTTGGAGAATTATTTTGGAATATATAAAAAATACTGGAGCGAAAATATGCCAGAGGGGCCCCACCAGCCAGCCACATGGGCAGGTGGCGCGGCCAACCCCCTGGTCGCGCCATCAGCCCATGTGGGGCCCTGGTGGCTCCCCTCCCGACATCCTTCGGCCATAAATTCCTATTTTCCCTACAACAAAAATAAGAGAAGAGTTTCGGGACTTTCCGCCGCCGTCTCAAGGCAGAACCAGGGCAGGAGCACTTTTGCTCTCCGACGAAGCGATTCTGCCGGGGAAACTTCCCTCTGGGAGGGGGGAATCGAAGCCCTCATCATCATCAACACTCTCATCATCGTGGGAATCATCATCTTCTTCAACATCTTCACCAGCACCATCTCATCTATAAACTCTAGTTCATCTCTTGTGTTCAATCTTTGTATCAAACCTTAGATTGGTACTTGGGGGCTGCTAGTAGTGTTGATTACATCTTCTAGTTGATGCTTGTTGGTCTACTTGGTGGAAGATTATTATGTTTAGATTGCTAATCACATATTCATACCCACTGATCATGTTTAATAAGATGAGTTGTGAGTAGTTCTATTTGTTCTAGAGGACACGGGAGAAGTCTTGTTATTAGTAATTATGTGAAGTTGATCACCGTTCAATGTTTTGATATTATGTTGTGTTGTTCTTCCTCTAGTGGTGTTATGTGAACCTCGACTACATGACACTTCACCATGTTTGGGCCTATGGGAAGGCATCGTGGAATTCGTTTGTAGATGATGGGTTGTGGGAGTGATAGAAGCCTAAACCCCAGTTTATGAATTGTTCTGTGAGGGGCTATTTTGGATCCATATGTTTAATGCTATGGTTAGATTTATCTTAATTACTTCTCTTGTATTTGCGGATGCTTGCATGGAGGGTATAATCATAAGTAGGTGTTTGTTCAAGTAAGAACAGTACCTTAGCTCCGGCCACCCACATAACACTTATCAAGGCAATGAACGCGAAGTCGATGAATCGTGGTGAAAGTAACTTGATGATATTCCCATGTGTCCTCAAGAGCGTTTTAATCACTATAAGAAGTACCATCGGCTTGTCCTTAGCACAATTAAGGATTGGTCCACTTGCTGCACCTTGCTACTCTTGTTACTTGTTACTTGCTATGAATTATTCTGCTATCAAATTATCTGTCAAAACTATCTTACAGCACTTGCAATGAAATCATTGCTGAAAACCGCCTATCAATTCCTTCTACTCCTCGTTGGGTTCGACACTCTTACTTATCAAAAGGACTATGATTGATCCCCCTATACTCGTGGGTCATCAGGAGTCTTTTCTAGCGCCTTTGCCGGGGAGTGTAGCGCTCTTGGTAAGTGGAATTTGGTAAGGAAACATCTATTATACGTGCTGAATTTTATCTACACTTGCTACTATAGAAAACAATCCTTTGAGAGGCTTGTTCGGGGTATCTTCACCTCGAGCACAATTGGTAAGATAGGAACCTCCACCTACTGAAACTATTTGTTATGAGATTCCTCTTGGTATTATGGAAAAATTGCGACCTAATCCCTATGCAGGAGATGGAACCGTTCATCCCGATATGCACTTACTTTTTATGGATGAACTATGTGGATTATTTAAGCTTGCAGGATTATCGAGGGATGGAGTTAAAAAGAAGTTATTCCCTTTATCTTTGGAGGGAAAAGCATTGGCATGGTATAGGCTATTGGATGATTCTCATTCATGGGACTGGAACCGAACGAAGCTGGAATTCCATCAGAAATTTTATCCTATGCACTTGATTCACAGTGATCGGAATTACATCTATAATTTTTGGCCACGTGAAGGAGAAACTATCGCTCAAGCTTGGGGGAGTCTTAAGGACTTGATGCTCAAATGTCCCAATCATGTGCTCTCGAGAGATATTATTGTTCATAATTTTTATGCTAGGCTTGCTCTTCGCGGTAAAGAAATGCTTGATTCTTCTTCTGCTGGTTCTTTCTCAAGTCGACATATTGAATTCAAATGGGATCTTATTGAAAGAACTAAATGCAACTCTGAAGATTGGGAGGTCGACAAAGATAAAAAGTCGGGTATAAAACTTGAATATGATTGTGTTAAGTCTTTTGTAGAAACAGATGCTTTTCATGAGCTTGGCGCAAAATATGGACTTGACTCTGAGATAGTGGTTAATTTTTGTAAATCTTTTGCTGCTCATGTTGATCTTCCTAAAGAGAAGTGGTTTAAATATCATGAACCCATTAAAGATATTTGTGAAGAACCTATTATTGCTAAAACTGAAATACAAGCTTATTCTGCTAATCCTGCTGTACCCACTACTTATATTGAAAAGCCTCCTTTCCCTATTAGAATTAAGGAGCATTCTAAGGCTACAACTGTGGTTCATAAGAGTTATATTAAAGTGCCTAAACCTTCTGAACAAATTAAAGTTGAACCTTCTATTGCTATGGTTAAAGATCTTCTGGTTAAAAATATTGATGGGCATGTTATATATTTTTGTGAAGATGCTGCTAGAATTGCTAAACATGTTAGAAATGAACAGGATAAGTTAGATAAAAATAAAAGAGTTGTTGGCATGCCTGTTGTTTCTCTTAAGATTGGAAATCATTTTTATCATTGTTTATGTGATATTGGTGCTAGTATAAGTGCTATTCCTTTTTCTCTCTATCTAGAAGTTATGCATGATATTTCACCTGTTGAGATAGAAGAGATTGATGTTACTATTAAGCTTGCAAATAGGGACACCATTTCACCACTTGGGATTATAAGAGATGTTGAAGTCTTGTGCAGTAAGATCAAATACCCTACTGATTTCTTAGTTCTTGGATCTGAACAAGATAATTTTTGTCCCATAATATTCGGTAGACCCTTCTTGAATACGGTTAATGCTGAAATAGATTGTGTTAAGGAGAAAGTTAAAGTTTAGTTTGGTGAGGAATCACATGAATTTAATTTTTCTAAGTTCACCAAACAACATCATACTAAAGATTTACCTAATGAGGATGTTATTATTGGTCTTGCTTCTATTGTTGTACCTCCTACATATCCTTTAGAACAATATTTGCTAGATCAGGAGAACAACATGAATATGAATGAAAGAAATGAAATAGATGAAATATTCTTTAGGCAGGAACCTATTCTTAAACATAATTTGCCAGTTGAAATTTTGGGAGA
This sequence comes from Elymus sibiricus, assembly GCA_039707655.1. Taxonomy (NCBI): domain Eukaryota; kingdom Viridiplantae; phylum Streptophyta; class Magnoliopsida; order Poales; family Poaceae; genus Elymus; species Elymus sibiricus. The sequence continues at coordinate 38,469,894 of CM077668.1, read as the reverse complement.
TACTCCTCCACCTAAGGGTGCTCCTGTGTTTGAATTAAAGAAACTCCCTGAGACACTGAAATATGTTTATCTTGATGAAAAGAAAATATATCCTATTATTATCAATTCTAACCTTTCAGTGCACGAAGAAAATAGATTATTGAAAACTTTAGGGAAACACCGTGCTGCAATTGGATATACTCTGGATGATCTCAAGGGCATTAGCCCAAGTATGTGCGAATACAAAATTCATATGTAGCCCGATGCTAAACCCGTTGTTGATCATCAATGCCGCTTAAATCCTAAGATGAAGAAAGTGGTAAGAAATGAAATACTAAAACTTCTGAAGGCAGGTATTATTTATCTTATAGCTGATAGTAGATGTGTAAGTCCTATTCATTGTGTCCCTAAGAAAGGTGGCATTACTGTAGTTCCTAACGATAAAAATGAACTTATCCCGCAAAGAGTTGTTACTGGCTATAGGATGGTTATTGATTTCAGAAAATGAAATAACGCTACTAGAAAGATCATTATCCTTTGCCCTTTATTGATCAAATATTAGAGAGATTATCTAAGCATACACATTTTTGCTTCTTAGATGGTTATTCTAGTTTTTCTCTAATACCAGTTCATCCTGAAGACCAGGAGAAGACTACTTTTACTTGTCCTTTTGGAACATTTGCTTATAGGTATATGCCGTTTGGTTTATGCAATGCACCTGCTGCCTTTCAAAGATGCATGACTGCTATATTTTCTGATTTCTGTGAAAAAATTGTTGAAGTTTTCATGGACGATTTCTCTGTCTATGGGACTTCTTTTGATGACTGCTTGAACAATCTTGATAAAGTTTTGCAGAGATGTGAGGAAACTAGTCTGGTCTTGAACTGGGAGAAGTGCCACTTCATGGTAAACAAAGGTATAGTCCTCGGTCATAAAATTTCTGAAATAGGCATTGAGGTAGATAAAGCTAAAGTGGATGCTATTGAAAAAATCCCATGTCCTAAAGATATCAAAGGTATAAGAAGTTTTCTTGGTCATGCTGGTTTCTATACAAGGTTTATTAAGGACTTTTCAAAAATTTCTAGGCCGCTTACTAATCTCTTGCAAAAAGATGTTCCATTTGTTTTTTATGACGATTGTGTAGAAGCCTTTGAAAATCTTAGGAAAGCTTTGATTTCCGCTCCTATTGTTCAATCACCCGATTGGAATTTACCCTTTGGGATTATGTGTGATTCTAGTGATTATGTTGTAGGAGCTGTCCTTGGCCAAAGAGTTGATAAAAAATTAAATGTTATTCATTATGCTAGTAAGACCTTGGACAGTTCTCAGAAAAATTATGCTACTACTGAGAAAGTTTGTGTTCGCTTGTGATAAGTTTAGACCTTACATTGTTGATTTTAAAGTGACTATTTACACTAATCATGCTGCTATTAAGTATCTTACATGGGCAGGTGGCGTGGCCACCCCCTGGCCGCGCCATCAGCCCATGTGGGGCCCTCGTGGCTCCCCTCCCGACGTCCTTCGGCCATAAATTCCTATTTGCTCTAGAAAAAAATAAGAGAAGAGTTTTCGGACTTTTCGCCGCCGTCTCGAGGCGAAACCAGGGCAGGAGCACTTTTGCTCTCCGGCGGAGCGATTCTGCTGGGGAAACTTCCCTCTGGGAGGAGGGAAATCCAAGACCTCGTTATCATCAACACTCTCATCATCGTGGGAATCATCATCTTCATCAGCACCATCTCATCTATAAACCCTAGTTCATCTCTTGTATTTAATCTTTGTATCAAACCTCAGATTGGTACCTGGGGGTGCTAGTAGTGTTGATTACATCTTATAGTTGATGCTTGTTGGTTTACTTGGTGGAAGATTATTATGTTCAGATTGTTAATCACATATTCATACCCACTGATCATGTTTAATAAGATGAGTTTTGAGTAGTTCTATTTGTTCTTGAGGACATGAGAGACGTCTTGTTATTAGTAATCATGTGAAGTTGATCACCATTCAATGTTTTGATATTATGTTGTGTTGTTCTTCCTCTAGTGGTGTTATGTGAACGTCGACTACATGACACTTCACCATGTTTGGGCCTAGAGGAATGCATCATGGAATTAGTTTGTAGATGATGGCTTGCGGGAGTGATAGAAGTCTAAACCCCAGTTTATGAATTATTCCGCGAGGGGCTGTTTTGGATTCACATGTTTAATGCTATGGTTAGATTTATCTTAATTACTTCTCTTGTATTTACGGATGCTTGCATGGAGGGTATAATCATAAGTAGGTGTTTGTTCAAGTAAGAACAGTACCTTAGCTCCGGTCCACCCACGTAACACTTATAAAGGCAATGAACGCGAAGTCAATGAATCGTGGTGAAAGTAACTTGACGATATTGCCGTGTGTCCTCAAGAGCGTTTTAATCACTATAAGAAGTACCACCGGCTTGTCCTTAGCACAATTAAGGATTGGGCCACTTGCTGCACCTTGCTACTCTTATTACTTGCTACTTGCTAAGAATTATTTTGCTATCAAATTATGTGTCAAAACTATCTTACAACACTTGCAGTGAAATCCTTGCTGAAAACCGCCTATCAATTCCTTCTGCTTCTCGTTGGGTTCGACACTCTTACTTATCAAAATGACTACGATTGATCCCCTATACTTGTGGGCCATCAAGTTGGCATTTATCCAGATTGAAACTCATTAGATCTGTTTTTTCGGCTATCCCGGTTCATTACATGTCCAACTTGCTGTTCACTAAGAAATTTATAGCTAAGTTAACTGCTGTGATTAGAACTTTTTGGTGGACATGAATAAGAAAGGATAGCTCCTCGAAGAGCCTTTGTCTCAGAGCTTGGAAAGACATCTGCACATCCAAGCAGGAAGGAGACTTGGGAATCAGAAACCTTTAGGCTATCAACCTGGGTCTGATTCTTACTGCTGCCTGGAGAATTCCTGCCTCACCAACATCGCATCTCCACCTCCTACTCAAGTCCAAATATTTTGCAGACTCCTCTTTCTGGACAACTAGCTATAATTTACTAAAATCTGCCTTTTGGACCTCCATCCTGAAAATGTTCCCGATGCTTAAAGCCCACTCCTTCTATCAAATCACCCAAGGCAATATATCTCTTTGGAGCACACCTTGGTGCCCAGCTTGGAAAGATGTTTACAACCACCTTATCATCCAGGAACCAAACTTCTTATACCCAGCCAAGGTAAGAGATATATGGAACCCATGTGACAAATCTTGGAACACTACCTTAGTCCCAACTCTTTCTAAGGAGCCTACGGCTTCCATCATTATTCACACTCCTATAATCAACGATGACAACCCTGATTTTCTTTGTTGGGATCTCACACCCAATGGCAAATGCAATTCTAAAAGTGCTTACAAGCTTTGTCTGCAGGACATCCAAAATCAGTCAAACAATGTACCCGGGCAGGTTTCTTCATTGGTTAAAAACATTCTTCAACATGTGTGGAAGCAAAAACTGATGGCGCCAAGGGTTCAAACCTTTGCATGGAGGCTCTTACGCAAGGCCCTTCCTACAAGTATGAGAGCTGGTCGATTTTCCCAGCACATTGCTTCCACTTGTTGTAGATGTGACCAGCAATAGGATGATAAGCATCTCTTTTTTGGCTGCACCTTTGCTAGAGCAGCTTGGTTTGCCCCTCCTTGGCATATTATGATTGACCAACTGCTAGAAAATAATCATTCCGTGCACCAACTCATTCAGGCGTTGCTTCACATTAATCATCCTCATGCCACCATCCCAAAAAAAATTAATTTTCTCTGGTGCCTTTGGAAGTCTAGTAATGACTGCCTCTTTGTGTAACATCCTGGCTTAATAGGAATGATAGACTACTCATATCAACAAGGAATTCCTTCTTTTTTGGGAGCCCATTCGCAAGGAACCCCAAAGTTAAGTGTGCTTGGCTTGGAGCAATTTGAGAATGGGTGACCGACTATGGGGCCAGTCTAGATCCTAGGTGGTAGCCAGACGCAACGGCCAGGAACCGGTGGGTGAACTGGAGGGTTTGGCCGGGGCGTTACAATTGGTATCAGAGCCGACCCTCGCAGTTACACGGGCGAGTGTGGGTCAGGTGCGCGGGCATGTGGCGTATGGCGCGTGTGGCCCATTGTGGCACACGGCATGGCACATGTGCCGGATTAGACGCACAGACCTGTGCCAAGAGGGAACGTTCCTGCTAGGTCAACGAGGACGTCGGTTCCTTTGAGTGGGGTGGTATGTAACATCCTGGCTTAATAGGAATGATAGACTACTCATATCAACAAGGAATTCCTTCTTTTCCGGGAGCCCATTCGTAAGGAACCTCAAAGTTAAGCATGCTTGACTTGGACCAATTTGAGGATAGGTGACCGACTGGGAAATTGATCTCAGGTGCGCACGAGTGAGGACAAAGTGCGCAGAAAAGACTAGTGTTGGTCTGTAAGGCCAGTCTATATCCAAGGTGGTAACCAGACGCAACGGCCAAGAACCGATGGGTGAACCATAGTTGCCGGGAACGCGGAACGCGGCCGCGTCCCTCGACTCGGGAACGTCGACCCGGATCGATGGTCGGGGTCGAAGCATGGAACGATACGATTCGATCGCCGGGAGGCGACCCTAAAACCCAAGGAACGAGAAGCTTGATTCAAGGATAGTTTGAAGACGTACCTGACTTTTGGAGTGTCCGTCCTCCACCGTCGACGAAACCTAGCTGGCTTCACACCGCCGTCGATGCATCCTCCTCAAGTACTGGTAGTGCGGCACTTCGGCGGCGCCACGGGAGCCTCCACGATCTGCACCTTCCAGGGCCGTACATGGTGGCTGGGGCTAGGCCTTCTAGCTGCCGCATCGGCCGTCTTCATCGAGAACCTTGCATACACGAACGCGGCAGCGGCGGCGGCAGATGTCTCCGAGCGTTTTGTGGTTATAAGGTGAAAACGGGATTCCTTTGGGTGATGGATCTCTTCTGTGGGCCTGCATGACAATCAAGGCCCATAGGATCCACCAGTGGGCTGTTCCATTCGATTGTCAAGATTAGGATGGCCTAAAAGGCCTAAAATATACCAGGGCAGATGTTGCATCAGGGCCTGATCGTTCCCAGTCATCGTTCCCAAATTGCGTGGGACGCGTTCCGCCGATCGATCAGTCGAACGAAAGATGTATACCCATAGCGTTCCGCGTTATTTGCCATCCGCGATCCTCGTTCCTCGTTCCCGTTCCTCGACCCCATCGACCCGGGAACTTGGCAACTATGGGGTGAACTGGTGGGTTTGGCCGGGCATTACACTTTGCCAGGAAGAAAAGCTTTCCAATGCAGGTTTGCCACGCGGCAGCAGCACTTGATGCCTGTCAGGCTCTTATAGACAAGCCAAAAGGCATGCAGCAGGACGACGCGCAGAACCATTCTACAAAGCAAATTATCCCCTTGTTGCTGCAGGGTACTACTATTTCCTCTGATCTGCTCATTTCAGGTACAAAAGTTTTTTCGGACGCGGCATTTAGGTGCTCCAAAATCCCAGGAAGACAGCCAACGGATGCAGCTACAGGAATCGGTATATTCATAGACATTCCAGATGGTCAAGCAGGTACACAGATTCAAATCTAAGCTTCCGCAGCTATCACCGATACCCCTTTTCAGGCAGAAGCTCTTGGGATTCTTCTTGCAGCAAAAATAACTCAACTCCTACAGCTAAAGCAGCCCTCCTTCCTTACTGATTGCTTGCCTCTTGCCAAAGCTGCTGCGTGTAGAAGAGTTGACGTAGATCAAGTGCATTGGACCATCAGACACTCTCTAGCTGATTACTTTTTCATCACCAACGAGCTGTAGTCATCTATTTTTCACATTTCTAGGAAGCTCAATGGTATAGCCGATAATGTTGCTCATCAGGTCCTTAATAGTGCTATAGAACCTGTCTTTGGATGTATCTCTTCAGCTCATAGGCATTCCTCCTGTCCTTTCATTTCAAAAATCTGCCAAGCCCAGCTTGACAACTTTGTAATTCACGCTGTACTATGTATTTGAGCTGAATGAATTTGGCGCCTTTCCCTGTTAAAAAATAGTCACCAGTGCTTCTCTTTCCCCGTCTTCGATCCTGTTGTGTCTTCGGTCCTCTTGCGAGTGTTATTTTTGTTTAGGACTTATGACTAGAGCAGCGAGCTGGGCAGACAGGTCAAGGAACATAACCAAACAGTGTCAAAATTCTGACATCACGCCACCGGCCATGGGAAGAAGGGGGGGTGAACTTGGAGGGAGATGCTTACAGACTGGAAAAGGTTGGGGTCGGACAAGGTATGGGCGGCCGCGGCGGAGTCCCGGAAGGCGACAGAGTAAGCGGATGTAGAAGTCATAGTTGTCATCGTCGGTGGCAATCTTCATGGAGGCAATCGCCGTCACATTCATGTTTGTGTTTCTCTGGTGAGTGTGGCTGGAGATCGAGAAGGTTTGGATTTTGTGAAGGTTTGACAACTATGATATTTAATTTTTAAACCCAACAACAACCAAAAAAGTCTAGGCCCACTTTCACAAACCTGGGTACTGCAAGGCTCGGATTCAAAACCATGCCCATCGACCAAAGCCCAAAATCGGTCTAATTCTATTCTAACCTTCCTACCCTCCAAGCCAATGTAAGATAATGAATATGGTGTCATCATAAAGGAATAACTAAGTGAGAATAATTACGCAAATTGACGGCTGAATACACAAATGTGGAAAAAAAATCCTAGAAAATAGGCTACCACTAGAAAAATGCTACGGACCAAACGGCACGGCAAAGCGCGCTCTGCTTCTAGTACTACTCCGTAAAGTAATAAAATCGATCTCAAGAGAAAGGAAAAAGCTTCAAATCATCCAACTGATTTAACCACGCGCATCCGCCGCGCGCTGGGCCGTCCGATGACGGTTGATAGCAATTTTCCTGTACGCGCGCTGCACTGCGTTCACACGCCGATGCCTGCCTTTTCGGCTGCGTTCTATGTGTGCTCAGCATTCACATTGGTACGTGCTTGTTTTTGACTTTTCAGCGCTACACATGATGCTGTATTGCTGTCATACACCAGGTAGCTAGTTTTTTTTTCTTGACAACACACTAGCTAGCTAGTAGCTACTCACTGTTATGGGAAAAAAATAGCACCATTGTTACGGCCATCAACTCAACAAAGGAAGGCATAAAATAGAAACCGGTATTTAGCAACCAAATCATGTATAATTTTTTGGAAAACATTTTGAGATCTATCGACTAATTTCTGGGTCGCGTCAACCGACTCTCTTATGCGAGGGCGCCACCGTGCTACAAGGGGCCATCATCGTGCTGCAAGGCATGTCGCAAGCCAGTGTTGCGAGAGGGTCGTCGTGCCGCGGGAGCGTCGCCATGCTGCGACGCGTGCTGCAAGTCGGTGCTACGAGGGACCATCGGCATGCTGCGAGGCATGTCGCAAGCCAATGTTGCGAGAGGGTCGTTGTGCTGCGGGAGCGCCGCCATGTTGCAATGCGTGTGACAAGTCGGTGCTATGATGGACCATCGTCGTGCTGCGAGGCATGTCGCAAGCAAGAGTTCCGAGAGAGTCGCCGTGCCGCGGGAGCATCGCCATGCTGCGGGAGCGCCGCCATGTTGCGATGCGTGCGACAAGTCGGTGCTATGAGGGACCATCGTCGTGCTGCGAGGCATGTCGCAAGCAAGAGTTGCGAGAGAGTCGCCATGCCGCGGGAGCGTCGCCATGCTGCGACGCGTGGTACAATTCGGTGCTATGACGGGCGATGCCATGCTGCGGGAGCGCCACTGTGTCGCGGAAGTGACGACAATGCGGTGAGACGATGTTGCGACGGGCGTCGTTGTGCCGCGAGGAGCATTGTCGTGCTATGAGGCATGCTACAAGCCCATGTTGCCAGCCATGCAATGGGAGCATCATCGGTGATGCGAGTCGGTGCTACTGGAGCATCCTTGGTGTCGCGAGCCATGTTGTGAGTGGCGACCACATGTGCTGCGAGGGGAGGCGTGGGTGAGGAATCGTGTGGTGTGTTAGCACGAGACACACTGCTCTGATCGTGCGATCCAACAACTGGCCAAGTTGCAAGGTGTGGTCGTTCCTACTGCAAGCCACGCGCGATGTTGTAAGGGCTAGGCACCGCTGCTGCAAAGCACTGATGTGCAACACCACAAGGGCCGGAGAATATTACTGCAAAGATCGACATGTCATGTTGCAAGGGATGGCCGTCCCAATTGTAAACCGAGACGTGTAACGCTGCAAAGACCGGCCACCGCTACCGCAAAGCCCACTGTCGCTGATACAAGCTGGGACGTGTCACAGGCCGCTATTGCTACAGTGCCCACCGACAGTGTTGCCAAAGTAAAGAGGTTTGTGCTTCCGGAGGTTACCAACGAGGCGCCGGCGTAGAAAAATCGTGTTTGTGCATGGCGCTCAGCGACATGATCCTGACTGGCTGCTTGTAGACGTACATGTGTGTGAAAGCGATGTGTGTGTGAAAGCGATTTTTCTGTGGATCAATACACCTCACGTGATGAGTTTGCGTTAACACAGTCAGTGCACACAAATATCTGATGGCTGGCTTGGTCATATCGCACGGCTCAGGAGGCGGCTGAAAAAATCGTACTAACCATCACTCGGCTGACGCCTGCGGGCCCAAGAGAAAACGCCAGGTTCGCGTAACAGCAGGATCACACGTCGCGTCACACATACGCGCAGCAGATTGTGACGTGCGCAGTGGAACGTCCGGTTTGAGCAGCACCACGTGCCGGGTGCCCATTGGCCTCGATCGGCACAAGATTGCTTTCGTTTCCACCGACGCTCGTGCCATTCCGGTCCATCCACACCTGTCCACCGTAGCTCCTCGACGGGTGCAGCAGCCATGGCACGTATGGTGTTGGTGGCTGCTTTCGTTTCCTCTGGCCGACACGGTATATATGCACGTACGCGGCCACCCGGTAATCTGCAAGAGACGTGCGCCGGAAATCAGCCGAGAGATTCGTAGCATTTGACGGAGACGGTCTATTACGTGGCGATCGATGAGGGTCGTTGGAGCTGCAATACCAAAGAGGATGCCTTCCATGATGCGGGAGCCCAAGACGCTCTCCCTCGACGAGCTCAATTACGCGAGGGTAAGCACGCACCAGCTCTTGTCAGATCTTGGCACAGACGTGCTGGTCGATCGCAGATGCAAAAGGCCTGCCTGATTGAACATTATGTGGCTTCGTTTCGTTTACATATCGTTGATTGCTTATTTCTTGCAGGAAGCAGCGCTGTACGTGCTGAGCACGCACTCTTGGCAGGACGCCGCCCGAATCTTCACCGAGGTAACCTACTAGTACATGTTAATTTTGCCTTGTTGCTGGTGATGAGCTAGCTGTTTTCGTTCATGTTTCCGCGCGATTTTTCTAACACGTCGTCCTGCACGCGTGCTGCAGGGTCTGAAGCCGGTGCTCGGCGTCGGGAGGAATTCCACGGGCTCCGACTCCGACGATGACGGGGAAGAGGACACGACGACGGTCACGGTCACGACGTGCGTCACCGTGACGGGTCTGAAGTAGGCGCTGTAGCTCGTCGACGGTCACGACGTGCGTCACCGCCAGCTGCGTGGGCGCATCGCCAAGAAACAAGACTTTGCTACAGCAACCTTCTAATTAGGATCACATCCCTTTCAAAAAAATTACCATCACTTTTTTGTTTGCAGCACATGTAAACAACCTTAGTTGCCCCTCGGTAGAGTGAGTCTACTTAGCGAACTGGCAGGGTTGTTTTTAGTTTTGCCACCTGTATAGAGCTTTTTCTGCAACATATTAGCGACTTCTGCTGCTGTAGCAAATTTTTCTTCTTCTTCTTTTTTTTTTTGCGGGGTAAAGGGAGTTTTATTGCTATGTAATAGTGTTACAATCAATAGGCCACAAATCCTCAATACAAGGTGGAACCGAGATTAACCACACATCAGTTGTTCTCTCGGAGCGGTTATAATTGGCCAGCCGATCTGCAACTTTATTTTGACTACGAAGAATTTTCTGAGGATAAAACTCCCTACTACTCATTAACTCTTTTATCTCAAGAACCGAGTATCAAAACTACGAAGAATTTTCTGAGGATAAAACCCCCTACTACTCATTAACTCTTTTATCTCAAGAACCAAGTGTCCATACGCCGAGCGCACCAGACCATTGTTCGAAAGACATGACAGTGCTTCAGAAGAATCCAACTGAACGACAACTGGAAGTGTAGAATGTTGAATGGCTAGAGCCATCCCTTGCATGATCGCATGTATTTCCGCTTCCAATGGATCGTTGCAGTGGAATATGACACGATAGGCAGCAAATATGACTTTACCTGCACTGTCCCGGAGTACCATTCCAGCAGCCGCTAAGCCGTCGGACTCCTGGAAGGAACCATCAACTGAAAGAGCGACATAGCCCGGCTCTAGAGCCGGCCATAGCAATGCAGGGGTCACCGTTTTCTCTACAGTAACACGGTCTGCCGAAGATGGCATTTTACCTTTGATGATCTCCTTTGGAGAGTAACGTCCTGCTAGCTTGATTGATTTATAATAGCTGTCGAGGTAATCCATCATAGCTTGAACTGGTGGGGTCTCCTTGCCATGCAGTGGCGGAGCGTGACCAAAACACAATATGCATCAAAAAAGCTGCTAAGTCATAGAACATATATAAGAGAGATAATTTTGGACAAGTAAATTTGTTCACACAAATACAACAGATATAACATGTTAGCACATACCTAGGCATCGTGGAAGTAAATTTTGGTGCTGCACAAGAATAGACCACACCTAATGACCAAAAGACAGCTAAACATGACAAATTTTGGTGCTCAACAGTTTCTTCTTCTTCCTTTTAAAAAGGACTGCATAGTCTGTTGTTTCCCCATCGATGCTACCTAATCAGAAATGCTGTCAATTGTGATTAACCAAGCACTAGTGCACTATTGACCAATTTATTGAGTTAACCACTAATGCACTAACCAGGGTGCACTTGGGGATTGACGACTTGAGGTCCAGGGATAGGGAGTCCGAGGCGCGGCGATGCCGGCGCGCGGCTCCAATCGACGAGACGGGTAGTGAAGAAGGAGACTGAAGATTTGAGGTCCAGGGAGTCCAGCGTGGATGTGCGGTGTGCCGGCGTCGGGCATAGGTGCGCAGTTGTCGGCAGTCAGCTGTCGCTGGTCGGATTTTGGGATGGAGACTAGATACGAACGTAGTACTCCAAGAGAGAACATTGCTTCGATCATGTGATTCAAAGCTGCAGTTGGGCTTTACTTTATAATGGGCTGGGCCAAAGTGTTTACATACCTACTAATTGTCATTTTGCAATTTTTGAGGAGGGGTGGGGGGTGGGTCGTGACCCTGTTTGATCTCCACATAGCTCCGCCAGTGTTGCCATGTGTTTGGTCAGTGCGCAAATGCCAAACACGCCAAATGAGCATAATGACCATATCTCGAACATCATTGGAGCACCTGCTGAGCAAGTGCAACAACCATTCCTTCCCGTTGTTGACTAGGAACTCATCAGGTGGGAGGGGCCATCTATCGTGCATGTTAACCCAAATGATCCTGGTGTGGGCACAAGTTACGAACGCGTGGAATGTTCCTTCCTCCTCCACACCACATAAGGGGCACGTCAAACGTCTCGATAGATGTCTAAATACTTTGCACTTTTCTGTTGGCAATGCACCCGACGCAACCTTCCAAGCAGAAATTTTCATTTTTTGAGGAACTGAAGATTTCCAAATACAATTCCAAATCGATCGAGTGCCATTATGAGCAGAACTAGAAGAACCTCCTGCAAAAGCGACATTATGATCGCATGTGGCTAGCTTGTAGGCACTTTTGACTGTCTGAAATGCTTATTTACAAATAGAATACTCATTAACAATACAATGGATTAACCATCTACTATTGGGGATATACTATTTACAAACAGAATACTCACTACCATAGCTTAGTAGTACACGGTAACTATGATAAAAATTAAAAACTGGTACATTGAATTACCAATTGGAGCTACCATTGACACAATGAACTGAACCATTGTACTTCTGCATTATCCAAATGGTATAATGTTAAATCCAAATAATAGACCTGCAATGCAAACTGGATAGTTAGAATTAATATGTTAACTTTAGTTGGAACTAATCCCAGTAGATAACGGTGAATGAATATTAACAAACTCTGTCACATGACCAAAAAAAATATTACGGGTAGGATGAACAGAGAGAATATCAGGTGCTACCGGAGCACCTAAGGTGAGGTGCTCCGATGCGACCTCGGCCGTTGGATCATGATCGAACGGCCAGCATCGTGGGAATGTGGATCCAAGCGTCATTGTGGGAATGTTCGGGGGGTTTTCTGCAAAACTCGCATTCCCGCGATGCTGGCCGTTGGATCACGATCCAACGGTCGAGGTCGCATCGGAGCACCTCACATTAGGTGCTACCGGTAGCACCTGATATTCTCCCAGGATGAACATCCAACTACCAGATCATGAAGTCAGACAGCATGGCAGCGCTCACTTCGCCCTCTAGACTCCATTAGTGACGCCAAATAATGTTCACTATAATAGCAACCTACAAACAACAGTTCTATGATTATTTCCTTCCCGCAATTCTGAATATCGTAGCCCTGACTTAAGGCTGCACGAATCCCACTCGATCTCTTTGTTTTACTCCCCACTTGATTTTTTTTTTTTACTCAAGGCTGCACGAATAAAACATGCCCTGATCTTTTTCAAGTATGTAGATGTAGCCATCTGCAGGACATCCAAGGTATCTACCTTTATCGATTTGGAGTTTGGTTCCATGTACCTATCTGTGATAAGAAGAGCACTCGTGCTGTTAACTGGCCAGTGCTACTCTGGCTAGCAGGAGTGCCGGTTAATAACCATCAATCTTTAAGTAACTTGCAGTCCACTTCCATGTAAGATTTTTTGCAGTTCAAATTGAACTGCAAAAACGTCTTATATTAGTGTACTTAGGTTGTACGACATATGTATGTACAAGCAACCCACAGCTACATGTACTGAACCTTGTAACCTAGCACTAGAGCGGGCAGAATAAACAGGGATCCTCGGTTAATCTTATGATGGGTCTATTCTAATAACACTCTTAAGACCTTATTCTAATAACATCTAACCTTATTCTGCTAACACCCTGACCCACAGCCTCCCGACCCCAATGACACGGCGAAAAAACCCACACCCCACTCCTCCCTCATGCCCACCCAACCACCCACCTCCTCCCACCCTTCTTCCCCGCCGCACCATCTCCCTCCCTCCCCCTACACTAGTAGAAAACAGGGCATTAGTCCCGATTCCTAAGGGCCTTTAGTCCCGGTTCTGCATCCGGGACTAAGCAATCGGGACTAAAGGCCCCCACTTTTAGTCCCGGTTGTGTTACGAACCGGGACTAAAGGAGATCCACGTGGCCGCTGTGGGGCGCCCAGGCAGAAGGACCTTTAGTCCCGGTTGGTAACACTGACCGGGACTAAAAGGCAGCCACGCGTCAGCACCTGCCAAGCGCTGGGGTTTTTTTTTTTGAAATGAGGGGTTTAGGGTTTTGGAGGGTTTAGGGGTTTCATATTGTGTTTCCCCCTTTTCTTTTTGTGTTTACCATTCAATTCTTTTACATTTAGGGTTTTCGTTTTTATTTTACGTTTTCCATTCAACTCGACACTAGCTACTACATATATCAATGAAGGAACCATTACACAAATCGTCATGAATATAGAGAGAAGTGACCTCTCTTTCTCCATGCTTGGTCGAACAACAATTTTTCGTATATCTATTCGACGCTACTACGTATAGTACACGTTCATGCATATATACAATGTAACATCTCTTACGATCCCTAAAATCTAATTAGCAACATTCACTTCCAATTATCGATGGCATACTCCGGTTTTAGCTATGATCTCTTGAAGGAAGAATCCCGCCAATTCCTCTTGAATTGCTCGTATGCGAGCCTTTGGTAGGAGTTGGTCCCGCTTCCGCTCTACCCCCAGATCATTAGCGATATTGGTAAACACCTTGAGCGGGGGGCACGATTGGTTTTTCTGTTCGCCGAGCTGGGGAATTGTTTTCCCCCTTGCACTACTGCTACTTCCCGACCGCTGCTATGGATCTCTATATGACTTTACAATAGAGCGGTCATAGTTTGATAGCAGCGGAGGCGGCGGTGGTTTTGTAAGGTTTTCCAGCAAGTGCCTCGCTTTTACCAGATCTGTTTTCTCCGTTGGATCTGGATGGGTCGGTGCAAGCTGGTGTTTCACGTCGGCAACCACGATCTCCTTGGTTTCCTCCTCAGTCATGTCATATGGTAACTTGGCAGGAGCCTTCTTGACGCTACCTGCTCTGGATTTCTTCGCTCTTGTACTACTAGCCGCCGGAGCGGCGGCGGATCTCTTCCGCCGGTGCTGAGGCGACGGAGGAGGCGGAGTCAGCTAACGCGGCGGATTCTACTGAGGGGCCTCCTCCGGCGGAGTCCGTTGACGCGGCGGAGACAGCTGAGGCGACGGAGTGTGCTGACGCGGAGGAGACGGCTGAGGCAGCGAAGACGGCTGAGGCAGCAGAGATAGAGCTGGACTGTGAGGAGTCTGCTGAGGGGCCTCCTCTGGCTGAGTCTGCTGACGCGGCGTCCAGTACGGAAGCACGGTGTGTTTCTTTCTCCATAGAATGGTAGTCCTTATGGCATCTCCCAGATGAGTCTCCCCTTCACCTGTAGGGTACTCAAGCTCCAGCTGCTCAAATCCGTTGGTAACTTCATCCACCCCGACAACAGCATAGCCATCTGGAATCTGAGAGCAATGGTAAGTTCCATCAGGTACACGAGGTAAGGCATAGCCGACCGCCACCTTCAAGGTTATGTTCATGCATTTCGCATGTAGATCACAATGTTCCCTCTCCGTGATATCATCCACGGGGTAGCGATCAGGAGCCGTGATATCATCTATGGGCGGCCGAACGAGCTGCGTGGAAGCCACGCCGCTTTTCCGCCGAGATGGTGGGGTAGCTCCGTGGGAAGTATCGAATGAAGGATCTTCGTGCCGCTGAGATGATGGGCCGGTAGCTCGCTGGCTGTTAAGTGCCTCTATTAACGCTAATCTTTCTTCTACCTTCTGCAGCCGGTCTGCATCCTCTTTCTTCTTTCTCCCTCGGCTTCTATAAGTGTCTCTGCTGTTGGGAAACCCATCCTTCCACGGAACGGAGCCTGATGTGCCTCGTGTTCATCCAGGGTGTTCAGGATTCCTGAGGGCGCGTGACAGCTCGTCCTTCTCTCTGTCGGGATGGAACTTCCCTTCCTGCATGGCCTGGATTGCATCCTGAATGTTTTTGACGGGTGCTGCAAGTTGAGCTTTCGTATAAACACACTTACATGTTTCTGGGTGCAAAGTTCCCCCATGCCCGAAGAACCAAGTCCTTGCCCGTTCGGGCCAGTTCAATGTCTCTGGATGGATCCCTTTATCAAGTAGGTCGTTCTCAGCTTTGTCCCAGGTAGGCCGGGCAACCTTGTAGCCACCTGACCCCGTAACATGGTGATATTCCTTCTTTGCAGCATTTTGCTTATTTATCAGTGACCTTTTCTTACCTTTCTCCGATGTCTTGTACGCCACAAATGCGGGCCAGTGATCTTTCATCTTCTCATATTGACCGGTGAATGTTGGAGTTTTCTCTTTCAGGACAAACTTTTCGTGCAATCTTTTCTTCTAGTTCTTGAATTGTTCGGCCATCTTCTTAAGAGCCCACGCCTTGACTTTTCGCTCTACAACATTGCTATTTTGATCCACCTCTGGCGGTAGGCTGAAATTTGTCATGAGCGTATTCCAAAGCTCATCTTTGGATCTATCGTCGACATAAGAAACTCCATCGTCCGCCTTTGGCTTATTCCATTCTTGAATGCTGATCGGGATGCTGTCCCTAACAACAACTCCGCACTGACTTATAAATCGGTCTGCGGTCCGCTTGGGAGCAGTCGGTTTGCCATCTGCAGCGATTTCTTCGATCGTGAACCTTTCATTCTCGCCCAACCTTTTCTTCGGGCCTCGTCTCTTTACAGAAGGTTGGCTCGATCCGGAGGGCTAAAAGAAGAAAGAAGCGTTAATATATGTACATACAAATCAATTAATGCATCTAGTTAGCAGGCTTAATTAATATACCTCGCCGGACTTTGCAACAGTTAAGGCTCCAACACCGCCGGAGCCGTCATCTTCTCCCTCCATTCGATCACCGGAGCCGTCATCCTCTCTTCCGTCACCATCGGAGTCGTTGAGAAACTGTGAGGTGGTATCATCACCTCCGTCGCGGATTATATCCCCCAACATCTCTTCTTGTTCTAAGTCTCTGTCGTGTTCCATAGTTTCTGCAAATATTACAACATGGCAATATACAACCATGAGAGATAAGCTATTTTTCGGACTTAATGAAATCTGGGAATGCAAAACAGTAACATTATGATAACAACTTGAGAGCAAGATTGAGTCATGCTACAGCAACTTTACATGGCAACCAAGGGCATGGCATCAAAGTACACATTACATGGACCAAATCACAAGAAGGAATCATATGCATATGAGCAATGGATTAGTGGCAAACATCATGCAAAGTTGACAAGTTTTATAACAGTCAGTTTCAGACTTAGCAGTTTTTCAGCAAGTGTAAAACAGCAACAGTATCATAGCATGTTTGCAAGCTTGTTACAGTGCCTAAACATGTTTACCATGGCATGGGAAAAATACCAGCAGCAAATAGACATGAAAAGGCACCAAACACATGTACAAAGTTTATTCATATGATGCTTGCATTAAATCACACAAAAATAACAAAATGGCAAGTTTTTTCAGTTGCATGTTAGGTAAACCTTCGGCGATCGTCGGGGCCTCCTCACCGGCGATCGTCGGGGACTCCTCCGGCGATCGTCGCGGCCTCCTCACTGGCGATCGTCGGGGCTCGCCTTTATTTCATTGTTTGCATCACATTTCTTATATTTTTCTTTTTTTCTCTCACCACATGTCTATATTTTTTATACACCTATCAAATACACGATTCACATTTTTTATAATATATGTTTTTTATACCAATTTTTATTCATACACATTGTACATTTTTGTATACATGCATCTAAAACATTTTATACACATCCAATTTCATTCATACACATTGTACATTTTTGTATACATCCATTTTTGTATACATGCAGAAGGAAAAAGGGGCCGGCGCCGGAGCTCACCGCGGGGAGGGGGCTCGGTCGTCGGGGAGGGGGGCCGGGCGTGGAGGAGCGCCGGCGCCGGGGATGGGCTCGTCAGGGCGGGGGGCCGGGCGTGGAGGAGCGCCGGTGTCGGGGATGGGCCTGTCGGGGCGTGGAGGAGCTTGGGGCGCCGGCGTGTGGTGGAGCGGCGCGGGCTCGGGCGGCGCGCGTGGAGGAGAGCGGCGTCGGCAGGGGCGCGCAGGGGCACGACGTCGTGGCGGGCGCGTGGAGGAGAGCGGCGCCGGCAGGGGCACGACGTCGAGGAGCGGATGCGTCGAGGCAGCCTGGCGGCGTCGGAGAGGGAAAATGGAGGAGGAAGATTGGGGGGGGGGAGAGAAGGGGGTTAAATAGCGCGAGGCCTTTAGTCCCGGTTGGGGCCACCAACCGGGATTAAAGGGTCTTTAGTCCCGGTTGGTGGCTAGAACCGGGACTAAAGGCATACCCTTTAGTCCCGGTTGGTGGCTAGAACCGGGACTAAAGGCATACCCTTTAGTCCCGGTCGCAGCCACCAACCGGGACTAAAGCACATTGTCGGCAGCTAAAAGGGCGCGAAAGGTTGGGCCTTTAGCCTCGGTTGGTGGCACGGACCGGGACTAAAGGGAGGCCTTTAGTCCCGGTTTGTGCCACCAACCGGGACAAACCTGGGAGAGCCGCACCGGGCAGAGCTGTCGGGCTGTGGGAGTTTAGTCCCACCTCGCCAAGCGAGGGGCGCCCGCACTTGCTTATATACGCGGGCGAGAGAGAGCAGGCATGAGCCTCTCTCACCCAGACAGCAACGCGCCGATCCGGTCACCTCTCTGTCCTGTGGGGCCTACTAGCATGAGGTATTCATGCTGTATGGGCCTGCATCCTGGCCTATATGTTGGGTTTCTAGTCATATGCAGGCCGTGCAGAGTGAAAATCTTGTGTTAGTAGGTGGGCAATTTTTTTTTTGCATACGGCGGCTGTTTATTTTTGGACCATCTCCAAATCACCCCAAAATTTTTGTACATGCTCACTTACATGTAATAAACATGATTATGAAAGAAATTTCAACAATAATGAAGTTTACACTGTCCCCTTAAGGTAAAGCTGGAAAACTAAAAAAGGAAAGAGGAAAAATAGATTTCATTTTAAAATATTTCAAATATAAAACAGAAAAGAAATATTGGAAAAATGTATTTGATTTTACTAATAAGAAGGACAAACATTATGAAAGCTTTTTAGTTGATTCTTTTTGCTATTGAAGAATATTATGAAATAATTTTTGTTAACCTAATAATGTTATATTTTCTTTTCTGTTAAGTTATTAGTTTAGTATTTTGTTTTGTTTTCTATTTGCTTTTTCTTATTGTTTTCTTTATTTCTTTATTCATTGATTGTATTTTGATTGCTAGAATGCTTGCTAGAGTGAATGCTTATATGAATGCAATGTTTGATTATATAGATTTTCATCAGATAGTGACAAATAGTTCTATCAAGTTCTATCAAGTTGTTTTTTGTTTTAGACCTTTTTAGGATATTTTAGTTTTAGTTTTCTTTTAAACAGATTCAAAAACAGTAGCATACATGCCTAGTTTTCATTTAATTCTTTTTGCTATTAAATATTTTAACAAAAAATACTTTATGAAAATTTTAGTTGCATAAATTTTATATAGTTTTAATTTAATATTATTTTGATCATAACTAGAGTTTTATAAAAGCTTTTTAGTTGATTCTTTTTGCTATTGAAGAATATTATAGTTTTGTTTTAGTTGATCATCACTAAAATTCTAGCATGTCACAAATGCCATATTTGATGATCTTGCCAAGTCTCATGGCTTGGAGAACAAGATAACATCTTCAAATTCCCTCGAAACCATCTCTGTCCATTTTCTAATTTGAGCAACTTAACATTGCTAAAAATGTCCAAATGAGCTCAAACTTGGTACACCTGCTAAAATGGTCTAAATATTTGCATTGATAAACTCCTCTGTATAATTAAAATACTAAAAGGATATGAATAATTGAAATTTCATAACTTAATAAATAATTATTCTAAAATCATGTTTCAAATGCCAAAATGCCCTAGCTAGCTCTTACAAAGATTCCCTCCGGTTTGTCCGAAGTGGCACGTTCCAGCTATAAGTCCGGAAACTCACAGTAGAGAGAAAGTGACGGCGGTGAAGCTGGTCACATCCCAGAGTGGGATCTTTTGGGGTATAAAACTATTTCTTCGCGTGTGTCCCTTGCTTATTGCGCTGTAACCATGGATAATCTTCATCATTTAACAGGATGCTTGGGTCAGTCTTCACTGTGAAGGGAGGAATTTCATGAAACTTTTCATAATCTTCTGACATGTCTGTCTTGTCCTCCACTCCCACAATGTTTCTTTTCCCTGAAAGAACTATGTGGTGCTTTGGCTCATCGTATGATGCATTCGCTTCCTTATCTTTTCTTTTTCTCGGTTTGGTAGACATGTCCTTCACATAGAAAACCTGCGCCACATCATTGGCTAGGACGAATGGTTCATCTGTGTACCCAAGATTGTTGAGATCCACTGTTGTCATTCCGTACTGCGGGTCTACCTGTACCCCGTCTCCTGTCAGATTGACCCATTTGCACCGAAACAAAGGGACCTTAAAATCACGTCCATAGTCAAGTTCCCATATCTCCTCTATGTAACCATAATGTGTGTCCTTTGCCCTATTGGTGTTTGCTGCATCAAAGCGGACACCACTGTTTTGGTTGGTGCTCTTTTTATCTTGGGCGATCGTGTAAAATGTATTCCCATTTATCACATACCCTTGGAAAGTCAATACAGTCGAAGATGGTGTCCTGGCCAACAAGTACAGCTCATCTCCAACAGTGGTGTTACCCATGAGATGTGTTTGCAACCAACCGCCGAAAATCCCCATGTGTTCACGTGTAATCCTGTCGTCAGACTGCTCCGGGTGTTTGGAGCGTAAAATATTCTTGTATTCATTGATATACGGGGCCACCAAGGTAGAATTTTGTAGAACTGTGTAGTGTGCTTGCGCCCAAGAATGCCCGTCCCAACATATTATTGCTTTCGGTCCTAGCGTGCCTTTTCCACCCAGTCTCCCCTCATGCCGCGATTCAGGAACACCAATCGGCTTAAGGACAGGAATAAAGTCAACACAAAACTCAATGACCTCCTCTGTTTTGTGGCCCTTGGAGATGCTTCCTTCTGGCCTAGCACAGTTATGAACATATTTCTTTAAGACTCCCATGAACCTCTCAAAGGGGAACATATTGTGTAGAAATACATGACCCAGAATTGCAATCTTGTCGACTAGGTGAACTAGGACGTGCGTCATAATATTGAAGAAGGATGGTGGGAACACCAACTCGAAACTGACAAGACATTGGACCAAATCATTCTGTAACCTTGGTAGGATTTCTGGATCGATTACCTTCTGAGAAATGCATTGAGGAATGCACATAGCTTCACAATGGCTAATCGAACATTTTCTGGTAGAAGCCCCCTCAATGCAACCGGAAGCAATTGCGTCATAATCACGTGGCAGTCATGAGACTTTAGGTTCTGGAATTTTTTTCTCTGCCATATTTATTATTCCCTTTATATTCGACGAGAAGCCAGACGGGACCTTGATACTGAGCAGGCATTCAAAAAAGATTTCCTTCTCTGCTTTGGTAAGAGCGTAGCTGGCAGGACCTTGATACTGCTTTGGATGCATGCCGTCTTTTTCGTTCATACGTTGCTGGTCCTCCAATGCCTCCGGTGTATCTTTTGTCTTCCCATACACGCCCAAGAAGCCTAGCAGGTTCACGCAAAGATTCTTTGTCACGTGCATCACGTCGATTGCAGAGCGGACCTCTAGGACTTTCCAATAGGGTAGGTCCCAAAATATATATTTCTTCTTCCACATGGGTGCGTGTCCGTCAGCCTCATTCGGAACAGATTGTCCGCCAGGACCCTATCCAAAGATTGCTTTTAAATCCTTGACCATATCAAATATATCATCACTAGTACGGGGGACAGGCTTCTTCCGGTGATCTGCCTCACCTCTGAAATGCTTGTCTTTCTTTCTTAAGGCATGCTTGGTCGGAAGAAATCGACGATGTTCCAGGTACACATTCTTCTACATTTGTCCAAATATATACTTTTAGTCTCATCTAAACAGTGTGTGCATGCGTTGTATCCCTTGTTTGTCTATCCTAAAAGCTTACTAAGAGCGGGCCAATCATTGATGGTTACAAACAGCAACGCTCGTAGGTCAAATTCCTCCTGTTTGTGCTCATCCCACACACGTACACCTTTTATTTTCCACAGCTGTAAAAGTTCTTCAACTAATGGCCTTAGGTACACATCAATGTCGTTGCCGGGTTGCTTAGGGCCTTGGATGAGCACTGGCATCATAATGAACTTCCGCTTCGTGCACAACCAAGGAGGAAGGTTATAGATACATAGAGTCACAGGCCAGGTGCTATGATTGCTGCTTTGCTCCCCAAAAGGATTAATGCCATCTGCACTTATACCAAACCATAAGTTCCTTGTGTCACCTGCAAACTCCGGCCACTTTCTCTCGATTTTTCTCCACTGCGACCCATCAGCGGGTACTCTCAACATCCCGTCTTTCTTACGGTCTTCTTTGTGCCATCGCAACAACTTGGCATTCTATTTGTTTCTGAACAGACGTTTCAACCGTGGTATTATAGGATCATACCACATCACCTTGGCAAGAACCCTCTTCCTGGGGCGCACGCCCTCAACATCACCAGGGTCATCTCCTCTGATCTTATACCGCAATGCACCGCATACCGGGCATGCATTCAAATTCTCGTACTCCTCACCGCGGTAGAGGATGCAGTCATTAGGGCATGCATGTATCTTCTGCACCTCCAATTCTAGAGGGCAGAGAACCTTTTTTCTTCGTACGTACTATCAGGCAAGTCGTTATCCTTTGGAAGCTTCTTCTTCTTTATTTTCAGTAGCTTCCCAAATCCCTTGTCGGATAAACCATTCTCTGCCTTCCATTGCAGCAATTCCAGTGTGGTACCGAGCTTCGTGTTGCCATCTTCGCAATTTGGGTACAACCGTTTTTTGTGATCCTCTAACATGCGATCGAACTTCAACTTCTCCCTTTCACTTTCGCATTCTCTCTGTGCATCAACAATGACCCGGCGAAGATCATCAGCGGGCACATCTGGTGCCTCTTGATCTTCAGCTTCCCCCGTTGCAGTATCACCGTATTCAGGGAACATACGATAGTTGTCATCATCCTCTTCTTCTTCATTGTCTTCCATCATAACCCATCTTTCTCCGTGCTTGGTCCAACAATTATAGTGGGGCATGAAACCCTTCTCAAGCAGGTGGAAGTGAAGGGTTTTCGACGAAGAGTAATGTAGGAGATATGCCCTAGAGGCAGTAATAACAGTTATTTTGTATCTCCGAGTTTGTAATGAATGTTTATGATCCATGCTATAACTGCAATGATTCACGAGTCTGCAATATCCACGAGGCCCGGAGGGAAACTCATTTGCACGTGTGGTATAATAAACGGCAAAATGTATTCCTAGTCTTGCCTCTAAGACTGGCTCAAGTATTGCATGATGATCCTGTTTTCCTGATCATGGGCATGGCTATGCCGGCAATTTTGAGGGCACAATGTTGGTAGAACACTTGTGTTGAATCAACCCGAATTGATGTTATGCTATGAGATATATTCGTCACAAGTTTATGGTTAATAACACAGAGATGGTTAACGTTTGCATGATTCCTTAGACCATGAGAGTATCGAGTTTCTTCATGCTTGCTTCATGAACTTTGGGGTTTGTTAAACGTCATCCGTAAATGGGTGGCTATTACGGCGGCTTACGGGTTCATGGAAAAGTATGTCAAGTAACTTGATAGCTCAAGATTGGGATTTTCTCCTCCGACGATGGAGAGATATCTCTGGGCCCTCTCGGTGTTACGGTATCCATCATCGTCTGGCGAGACACTTTGTGATTTGATCATGGGGATGCCGGAACACGGGAACGAGAAAAGAGAACAATACCGGCAACGAGGTAACTGGCATAGTGGACAAGTTGTTGATCCACGAGGATGCCAACATGTCTCACCTCGGGTAATTGTAACATATCGTGAAGCAACAGGAATAGCTCACGGCAACTGGAGGTTCACTCGAATATTCATTTGTGTGGGTATAGGGGTCAATATGGGTGTCCACGGCTCCGATGTTGATCATTGATCGGAAGGGGTTCCGGGTCATGTCTATGCTTCACCGAACCTATAGGGTCACACGCTTAAGGGTCATCTATCTGCTGAATAATAGACAGGGAGTCTGAGAGAAAATCACGGAAAAAGTTTTGGACGGCGGAAAAGTTCCGCAGAGAGAACACCGGAACAGTTTCGGTAAAATTGAAAAGTTGTTTCAGGGGATACCATTAAGTCAAATTGGTTTCGGCACATGCCTGATAATTCTTGGAGGGTGCCAGAATCATTCTGGAAACTTCTGGGAATTTTCCGGAAGAAAAACCGGAAATGTTCCGGAGCTGCCGGAACCGCTTCGGATGCTTTTCGTAGATGAAAATCACTAATCCGGAATTGTTCCGGATCGCATTGAAAATTATTTTAGTGGGTACTGGAAATGTTCTAAGCCCACATAAATATTTTCAGTTCGACCGGACGCTGAAAAATGTCGTCGTGAATAGTGAAAGTGCTTTTTGGGATATTTATGGAAAGTCACCTTTTGGGATATTTCCAAAAGGCTTCAAGAAGGGCTTGGGGGCCAAGGAAGCCCCTCATGGGGGGGGGCCCCAAGGGGTGGCCGGCCAAGGGTGGAGCTCCTCCATGGAGCTCCACATGGCACCCGTTTTCCCTCTTATGGTTTTTTATGTGTGACATAAAGTGGGGGTAGTTTGGTACTTTGTGTGACCATCCTACCCCTTGGCTTTCCTATAAATAGAGGAGGTGAGGGCTGCCATCTCTTGATCCCTTGCTCTCATACACATGCTATGCTTTGCTAGCTCTCTCTCTCTCCCTCCCACGAAAAGAGTGTTTCGTAGAACCGAAAGCCTGTCTGGGTTCCGGCAGGAACTAGTTCTGGACGGCGAAGCCCTGCCGGATAGATGACACCGTATGTGTGCAACCCCGTAGAGAGGTCGTAGTTTCGATCTTTTGCCCGAGGGGCTGTTCGTGTGTCCTCCCGAAGGGCTGTCCGAGTCTCCGTTCGAGTTTCGAGGGTCCTCCCGAAGGGCTGTCCGCGACATCGTCCGGGGGACTGTCCGACCGCCTCCCGAAGGGCTGTCCGACGAGGGAGTACATCCTCGCGGTTGGGAGGTTGTAAATCCTAGCTGCGGGGATCTGCACCAACGATCTCCACCGACTCTGCGGTACGGATCCTAGCTGCGGGGATCTGCGGTACGGATCAGATCAAACCTTGTATATAGTCTCCATAGTGGTCCTGGGCGTGCTCGCTATACCGAATTTTTTTGTTTTCTGTCGCGTTCCCCAATAGTGGCATCAAGAGCCAGGCTATGCGTAGATGCATGTTATGATCTAGAGTACATGAGATGTATGGATATTGCATAGTATAATTTTGTAGTAGATGAGATCTATTACTGAAAATTATTTGTGTGGGTAGCAGATGAAATCTGTTACCCGATGTTCCTGTTGCTTCCCATGAATTTGCGTAGTCCTGATCTTGACGGCATGGTGGAATCTCACAAAGTTCTAGCAATCCGCGATCCTTTCATGCTGCTCCTGAGTATGCTGATTGACAGATCAACGAAGTGCTAACAGTTCTTTGGGTTCCACCATAGTTAAAGAAAGATGGATGTTTCACAGACGAAAGGGCAATGCAGATATGATCTGCACGGGGGTCGCGCATATGACGAAGTTTAGTATGGGGCTCGAGATTTTATTATCTCGTGTTTCATACACCCTGGAAAGTTAATCTAGCAACTTGAATTATCATACTTGATGATGAGCGTTGGTAGCTGCGGTTTGAGTCAAAACCTTAGAAGCCACGTAAAATAAAATTTTGTATAAACCGATTAGAGGCGTCTAACTTGGTTTTGCAGGATGGTTTGCATGTGATGTGGTATAGCAATGCTCATCTTCAAATTGATTATGTATGAGATGACTATATAATGTAAATTAACATGACCTGCGTGTCATGATTCGGCATGATGGCTGGAGCCATATGATTGTCTCTTTAATGACCTGCGTGTCAACCTTATGTAATGCACTTATTTTATTATCTATAGAGATAGCAATATTATCTGGTGCATCGACAAGGTGGTGGCAATCTTCGCGAAGGTATACACCGACGCAAATGCCAAAGACGAAGAAAGTTTGACTTCTCCGTCAGAAGGGGCTATACCATGTCATGCTAATTATGAATTGCCTGAGATGTTTATCCCTTATGTTGCACCCTTCTTGATTGCGCGGTAGTCGCTTTTTGTTAGTGTTCTCCCAAGTGTAGCACCGTCACGGCACCTATCTTTTCAGGGTGCGCCGTGTCACACGGGTACAAACGATTAGAGAAGTGTGAGGCGGGTGAGTTGAGACCACGCAGCAAGATCACTTGGTTGTCTTGACGTTTAGGCATGACCGTCATGAGCTCGTAACACACGCATCGAAAGATGAACAAGAGTCACACAGAGATGTGATTGGCAAGTTGGCCTACCGGTTAAGATTTTTGTCATCAGTGGTGTTACACCAATGGCGAACAATCAAGACACGGGTCTTGAATCACTCACAATCAATTTTGAGAGATATTGATTTGAGTGGGAGCGCACTTTAGAATAAAATTTTTTATTCACTAGTGCAAAAATCATTATGAACAAAGTCTGAGTGAACTTGTGTTTTCCGTTGTAGATCAAATGGCTCGCAACAGCGCGTTCAACTTAGGCCCGATGTTAGAGAAAGACAAGTTAGCTGCGAATGGAAACAACTATGCGGACTGGGTCCGTACCCTGAGGATTGTCCTCAGGAGTGCTAAGAAAGTGTACGTGCTTGACGGACCTCTTCCACCTAAGCCGGCGGCAACCGCCCCGGCAGATGAACAAAATGTCTGGGCCACTAAGGATGATGATTTCAACTTAGTGCAGTGCCTCATGCTGTCTTGCATGAGTTCAGAGCTTCAAAAACGTTTTGAATTCCATAACTCCTTTGATATGATCAAGGATCTGGATGCTCTGTACAAGTTTAATGCACGGTCTGAACGTTTTGATATCATGAAAATGATGATGGAGACCAAGATGGCTGAGTGCAGTTCAGTTGGCGAGCACGTAGTCAATATGATTGGCTACGCTGAAAGGCTTAAAACCCTGGAATTTCCACTTCCGCCAGAGCATGTTATGGACATGTTGCTCGGTTCACTCCCCCCGTCTTACGGCGGTTTTATCATGAACTACAACATGAATGGGATGGACAAAACAGCAAATGAGGTGCTTGCCATGCTGAAAACTGCTGAAGGAGGACTGCGGAAAAATCACAAGCAAGTGTTGCTTGTGAATAAAACTGCCAGTTTCAATAAGAAAGGCAAGCCAAGGAACGGCAAGGGCGCCGGTAAGACCGGCTTCCAAAGCAAATCTAAGGGCAGAGCCAAGAATGAAACTGAGTGCTTCTACTGCAAGGGCACAGGACACTGGAAGAGAAACTGCAAGAAGTATCTGGAAGATAAGAAGTCCGGGAAAACCGGAAAAGGTATAATTGTTATACAAGTTACTGTCATTGACGTTTTGCTTGCTAGCGAAAATTCTAAGTCTTGGGTATTTGATACCAGATCGGTTGCTCACATTTGCAACTCGATACAGGGGCTTCAGAAGGTGCGCAAGCTGGCAAAGAATGAAGTCGTGATGCGTGTCGGGAACGGCGCTGGGATCGCCGCTCAAGCCGTCGGCATTATTCCTCTACGTCTCCCTTCAGGATTTATTTTGGAACTAAGTAACTGTTATTTTGTTCCGTTGTTGTGTAGAAACATTATCTCTGGATCATGTTTAGTGCACGATGGGTACTCCTACAAGTCTGAGAACAATGGTTGTTCACTTTATTGTAAGGATATGTTTTATGGATTTGCACCCATTGTTGGGGGCCTTTTCATACTAAATCTTGAATGTGAAAATGATGTCTTTAACATGAATGCTAAACGCCTTAGGAAGGCTGATACCACCACCACTTTCATGTGGCAATGTCGCCTTGGCCACATCGGAAAGAAACGCATGCAAAGACTCCATAAAGATGGAGTTTTACCGTCCCTTGATTTTGAATCATTTGACACATGTGAAGCTTGCTTGATGGAAAAATGACCAAGACGCCGTTCACGGGTCATCCTGAACGGGCGAGTGAATTATTGGAAATAATACATAGTGATGTATGTGGTCTAATGAGCACAATCGCACGAGGTGGGTATTTCTACTTCGTAACTTTTACTGATGATTTAAGTAGGTATGGATATATCTACTTGATGAAGCATAAGCCGGAAACCTTTGAAAAGTTCAAGCAATTTCAGAATGAGGTAGAAAATCATCGTAACAAAAAGATTAAGTTTTTGCGGTCTGATCGCAGAGGCGAATATCTTAGTCATGAGTTTGGCCAACATCTGAGTGACCGTGGAATCGTTTCACAGCTTACGCCTCCCGGAACTCCACAGCGAAACGGAGTGTCGGAACGACATAACCGAACCCTGTTAGACATGGTAAGGTCGATGATGTCTCTTACAGATCTACCGATATCTTTTTGGGGTCATGCACTAGAAACTGCCGCTTATACATTAAACAGAGCACCGTCTAAGTCTGTTGAGACGACACCATATGAGATATGGCACGGGAAGAAACCCGACCTGTTGTTTCTCAAAATTTGGGGTTGTGAGGCATACGTAAAGCGTTTACAGCCAAGCAAACTTGATCCCAAATCAGACAAATGTTACTTTGTAGGTTATCCCAAAGAGACAGTTGGGTATTCTTTCTACCACGCCTCTGAGAACAAAGTGTTTGTTGCAAAACATGGAGTCTTTCTTGAGAAAGAGTTTCTCACTAAAGAAGTGAGTAGGAGGACAGTACAACTTGATGAGATTAGTGAATCTTCGGCAACCGTTGATATGGCTAAGGAACCGAAAGTAATTCCGCAAATTATCCCTACAACCGAGCCGGAAGTTGTCGCATGTGATGCGGAAACTTCAAACAATGTTGTAACTGAACCGCGCAGATCAGGTAGGGCTATCCGGCCACCTGAGTGGTTTCATAATGAAATCTTCATTCTTGAAGACGATGAACCTGTGCACTACAAGGAAGCGATGGCGGGGCCTAGCTCAAGGGAATGGCACAAGGCCATGAAATCCGAAATGAAATCCATGTACGAAAACCAAGTTTGGAACTTGGAAGAACTTCCAGATGGCGTAAAACCCATTGGTTGTAAATGGATTTTCAAAAGAAAGACGGACGCGGATGGTAACATTACTATCCACAAAGCTAGACTTGTCGCGAAAGGGTTCACGCAAGTTCTAGGGGTAGACTACGACGAGACTTTCTCGCCCGTAGCTATGCTTAGGTCTGTTCGGATATTACTAGCAATTGCTGCTTATTTCGATTATGAAATATGGCAGATGGATGTCAAAACGGCTTTCCTAAATGGAAACCTTGAAAAGGATGTATACATGATACAGCCAGAAGGTTTTGTCGATCTTAAGAATGCTGGAAAGGTATGTAAGCTTCAGAAAGCCATTTATGGTCTGAAGCAAGCATCAAGGAGCTGGAACATTCGTTTTGATGAAGTGGTCAAAGAGTTTGGCTTCATCAGGAACTATGAAGAATCTTGTGTTTACAAGAAGTTTAGTGGGAGCGCAAAAGCATTTCTAATCTTGTATGTGGACGACATATTGTTGATTGGAAATGACGTGAATTTTCTTAGCGAAATAAAAGACTCATTGAAGAAGAGTTTTTCAATGAAAGACTTAGGCGAAGCAGCATATGTACTGGGCATCAGAATCTATAGAGATAGATCAAGACGCCTGATAGCGCTTAGCCAAAGCACGTACATTGACAAGGTGTTGAAAAGGTTCAACATGGAGAACTCCAAGAAAGGCCTACTCCCCATGTCACCTGGCAGAGTGCTTTGCAAGAATCAGTGTCCTCGGACCCTCGATGAGCGAGTACAAATGAATGATATTCCATATGCTTCGGCAGTTGGTTCTATTATGTATGCCATGCTATGTACAAGACCGGATGTTTCCTATGCGCTAAGTGTTAGCAGCCGGTACCAAGGTGATCCAGGATTGGAACACTCGGCCGCAGTCAAGGGTATTCTTAAGTACCTCAGAAGGACCAAGGATTTACTCCTTGTGTACGGAGGTGATGAAGAGCTCATTGTAAGTTGTTACACTGATGCAGGCTTCAAGACTGACCCAGATGACTTCAAATCTCAATCTGGCTATGTTTTCATATTGAACGGCGGTGCAGTTGATTGGAAAAGTTCCAAACAAAAGATTGTGGTGGATTCTACGACGGAGGCAGAATTTGTTGCTGCTTCAGAAGCCTCCAAGCAGGCAGTCGAAATCAAGCAATTTCTTGAAGACCTTGGTGTGGTTCCAAATGCTCTAGATCCGGTGGAGATCTATTGTGATAATAGTGGCGCCGTGACTCAGGCAAGGGAGCCATGTTCGCACCATAAGACAATGCATATTCAACGCAAATATAAACTCATTCGACATCATGTCGAAGAAGGTTTAGTGAAAGTACGCAAAGTTCACACGAATCTGAATGTGTCAGACCCGATGACAAAGCCTCTACCACGAGCAAAGCATGAGCAACACCGGATAGCCATTGGTGTTAGGGAAGCCATGTAACTGGATTATGACTCTAGTGCAAGTGGGAGACTGTAGGAGATATGCCCTAGAGGCAGTAATAACAGTTATTTTGTATCTTCGAGTTTGTAATGAATGTTTATGATCCATGCTATAACTGCAATGATTCACGAGTCTGCAATATCCACGAGGCCCGGAGGGAAACTCATTTGCACGTGTGGTATAATAAACGGCAAAATGTATTCCTAGTCTTGCCTCTAAGACTGGCTCAAGTATTGCATGATGATCCTGTTTTCCTGATCATGGGCATGGCTATGCCGGCAATTTTGAGGGCACAATGTTGGTAGAACACTTGTGTTGAATCAACCCGAATTGATGTTATGCTATGAGATATATTCGTCACAATTTTATGGTTAATAACACAGAGATGGTTAACGTTTGCATGATTCCTTAGACCATGAGAGTATCGAGTTTCTTCATGCTTGCTTCATGAACTTTGGGGTTTGTTAAACGTCATCCGTAAATGGGTGGCTATTACGGCGGCTTACGGGTTCATGGAAAAGTATGTCAAGTAACTTGATAGCTCAAGATTGGGATTTGTTCCTCCGACGATGGAGAGATATCTCTGGGCCCTCTCGGTGTTACGGTATCCATCATCGTCTGGCCAGACACTATGTGATTTGATCACGGGGATGCCGGAACACGGGAACGAGAAAAGAGAACAATACCGGCAACGAGGTAACTGGCATAGTGGACAAGTTGTTGATCCACGAGGATGCCAACATGTCTCACCTCGGGTAATTGTAACATATCGCGAAGCAACAGGAATAGCTCACGGCAACTGGAGGT
This sequence comes from Elymus sibiricus, assembly GCA_039707655.1. Taxonomy (NCBI): domain Eukaryota; kingdom Viridiplantae; phylum Streptophyta; class Magnoliopsida; order Poales; family Poaceae; genus Elymus; species Elymus sibiricus. The sequence goes on along the minus strand of CM077668.1, from coordinate 38,439,062 downwards.
TCACTCGAATATTCATTCGTGTGGGTATAGGGGTCAATATGGGTGTCCACGGCTCCGATGTTGATCATTGATCGGAAGGGGTTCCGGGTCATGTCTATGCTTCACCGAACCTATAGGGTCACACAATTAAGGGTCATCTATCTGCTGAATGCTAGACAGGGAGTCTGAGAGAAAATCACCGAAAAAGTTTCGGACAACGGAAAAGTTTCGGACGGCGGAAAAGTTCCGCAGAGAGAACACCGGAACAGTTTCGGTAAAACTGAAAAGTTGTTTCATGGGATACCATTAAGTCAAATTGGTTTCGGCACATGACTGATAATTCTTGGAGGGTGCCAGAATCATTCTGGAAACTTCTGGGAATTTTCCGGAAGAAAAACCGGAAATGTTCCGGAGCTGCCGGAACCGCTTCGGATGCTTTTCGTAGATGAAAATCACTAATCCGGAATTGTTCCGGATCGCATTGAAAATTATTTTAGTGGGTACTGGAAATGTTCTAAGCCCACATAAATATTTTCAGTTCGACCGGACGCTGAAAAATGTCGTCGTGAATAGTGAAAGTGCTTTTTGGGATATTTATGGAAAGTCACCTTTTGGGATATTTCCAAAAGGCTTCAAGAAGGGCTTGGGGGCCAAGGAAGCCCCTCATGGGGGGGCCCCCAAGGGGTGGCCGGCCAAGGGTGGAGCTCCTCCATGGAGCTCCACATGGCACCCCTTTTCCCTCTTATGGTTTTTTATGTGTGACATAAAGTGGGGGTAGTTTGGTACTTTGTGTGACCATCCTACCCCTTGGCTTTCCTATAAATAGAGGAGGTGAGGGCTGCCATCTCTTGATCCCTTGCTCTCATACACATGCTATGCTTTGCTAGCTCTCTCTCTCTCCCTCCCACGAAAAGAGTGTTTCGTAGAACCGAAAGGCTGTCTGGGTTTCGGCAGGAACTAGTTCTGGACGGCGAAGCCCTGCCGGATAGATGACACCGTATGTGTGCAACCCCGTAGAGAGGTCGTAGTTTTGATCTTTTGCCCGAGGGGCTGTTCGGGTGTCCTCCCGAAGGGCTGTCCGAGTCTCCGTTCGAGTTTCGAGGGTCCTCCCGAAGGGCTGTCCGCGACATCGTCCGGGGGACTGTCCGACCGCCTCCCGAAGGGCTGCCCGACGAGGGAGTACATCCTCGCGGTTGGGAGGTTGTAAATCCTAGCTGCGGGGATCTGCACCAACGATCTCCACCGACTCTTCTTCCGCTGCGCTTCGAGTCGGTACGGATCAGATCAAACCTTGTATGCAGTCTCCATAGTGGTCCTGGGCGTGCTCGCTATACCGAATTTTTTTGTTTTCTGTCGCGTTCCCCAACAAGTAATCCTTCGTATTCTCACAGACAACACATGGACAATACATAAAACCATTATGCTTGTTTGCCTCAGCCACATCGATAAAATTATGCAGGCCCGTAATGTACTTGAAAGTGCGTCGGTCACCGTACATCCATTGTCGGTTCATCTGCATTATGTAATTAAGTATATCAAAAACCATTACAGAACATCATGAATAGAGAAATGACCAAATTAATACAAGTTCATCATCACATTAAAAGCAAAGTACAGTAGTGATCAAATGTTATTACTGTAAAAATAAATACATAAAGTTCATACATAGTTCTCATAAAACAACATACAACTATGTAAAACATTTAAATACAACAACAAATGCGATCAAAATCGCAACTAAGGTAACAATTGATCCAACAGCATAATGATACCAAGCCTCTTTATCAATGGCATATTTTCTAATTTTTCTAATCTTCAAGCGCATTGCATCCATCTGGATCTTGTGTAGATCGACGACATCGGCAACATGCAACTCCAATTTCATCTTCTCTTCTTCAATTCTTTTCAATTTTTCTTTCAAATAATTGTTTTCTTTTTCAACTAAATTTAACCTCTCGACAAGAGGGTCAGTTGGAATTTCCGGTTCACATACCTCCTAGATAAAAACATCTATGTCAAGTTGGTCGGCATAATTGTCATAAACACTAAATGAAACAAATAGTTATAAAAGATAATATACCACATCCGAATCATAGACCGGACGAGAGCCGACGGGGGCGGATACCAAAACCATGGCACTATATAATAACAAACAATAATACAATTAAGAAAATTATACAAGAAGCTATCTAAATCATACAAGTAAGAACTTGTTCTTTTAAAAAAAAGATAAGAACAAGAGGCTCACCACGGTGGTGCCGGCGACGAGATCGGCGCGGGCAATCGACGGCGGTGAGGACGGGGACGGGGACGGGAAGGCACCCTACACATGTGCAAACTAAGAAGTTAATTTGAGCTCAAATTGTGCATCTAAATCAAATAAACTCACACGTACACTCCTCCACTAAAACCCACAAACCACTCTACTTGTAGAGCATATGAAATGAGGGCGGGCAGGGGCGAGGATATATATAGGCATCTTTTTAGCCCCGGTTGGTGTCTAGAACCGGGACTAAAGACTAACCTTTAGTCCAAGTTGGAGACACCAACCGGGACTAAAGGGAGCAAGGCCCTTTAGTCCCAATTGGTGTCTGGAACCGGGACTAAAGGTCCCAGTCGAACCGGGACTGATGCCTGCCGAGGCCCGGCCGGCGTCCTAGCCGCTCGAACCGGGACTGATGCTCACATTAGTCCCGGTTCGTAACATGACTGGGACTATTGCTCTGATCTGGCCAGAACCAAAGCCCTGTTTTCTACTAGTGCTACCACCTCCGTCGCACCACCAACCGCCGGCCAGCGGCACCACCTCCCACCCCGCACCTCCACACCACCTCCCTCCCAGGGCACCACCTTCCTCCCGCCTCGGCCGTAGCCGGCTCCTCACCCCGCCCCCACAACTGACCAGTGGCGCTCCGCTGCCTCCCTCCGGCGCCGCCCAGCGTGACCGCCACCTGCCCGCGCCATCCCCACCCCAACCCTGACCGGCCCCGTCCACCTCCGCATCGAACGGCGTCGCGCCGCGCAGCACCAACTGCAAGATCCGGCGACGACCATCTCCTCCCCTCGGCGTCGACCACCTCCTCCCCTCGGCTTCAGCTGGATCCACCCGTCCCCTTGCCGGATCCGAGCATCTTTGCCACCAAGCCTTGCCGCAGATCGGCACGCGCCCGGCCTCCAAATTAGTGCCGCTCGCCTTCAAGCCCATGGCTCGCCGGATCCATCGAAGAAGGACGCTCGTTGGCCATGCTCGGTCATGCCTTCCCCCTGGACGTATCCCTGCCGGTAGCTACAAGCTCCGCGTCGTGGATCCGGCGAGCATTTGGGCTTCAGAGAGAAAATCACATCTCTACCACGATGTGCAGGCACCAGGAGGCCACCTACCTTCCTCTCTCGAGCTTCTCTGCAGCTGAGCACAGGGAGCGCCTCCTGGTGAGCACCGGCTCCGGCCGTGGGAACTCAACTCCTCCCTCTGTCATGGATCCACAGTCCGGCATGCGTGCATGTGCAGCACGGTTGTGGCGGCGAGGCAGCTCGTGTAGTTCCTTCCGCTAGTGGCGCGTGCAGTTCGCTCGGAGCTCTGGCGTCTCGTTTTCATTGCAGCCTCGGCTCCCCCCTCTCCGATGCGGGCTAGTGCAAGCATCTTGTTGACTTGTTAGTCAGTACAACCCACGAGTGCCTCAGGTGGTGTGATTTTGGTCACCAGTTGACTGCTCTTTAATTCGACGCACGCTCAGTTCAATTTTTTGTTTTGTGAAAAGAAAATTGCAGTGCAGTTTGCTATTCTACACTCTTCGTTTCAGGTGTTGCAGTTCGTCAGCGTGTGTAGCTGAACATAAGTTTGTCCGTTCACTTGTTGCTATTACTGGATAAGCAGAAAAAAGATCGATGGAGCTCCCATGGTGCTCGCATGACGCGCCCGGGCAGTTCGCTTGGCTAGCGTGGCGTGCTTTTTTCTTACTACAAGCGTGCTTTATTGTGTTTTATGTTTTATTATGGTTCACTGCTCACTTGTGCGCGGTTCTCTTCTCCTGGTGCAGCAGTTCGCCATATTGTCGTGAACAATGGAAAAAGATGAAAGAAAAATGATGGAGTTCATCTCAAAGTGTGTTGTAAGGTTTGGTGGTTCGTTCCATAAAAGAATTACAAAGAAAAATCTCGTGCAGTTCAATATTCTCGGCCCCCTTGGCGGATCCAAGCTGCTCCCCGCCGACGAACATGGGAAAAATGCGAACAACGGCGAGGATGGGCTTCCATTTCACTTTTTTTTGAATGGAATGTTTTCAGTGCACTCCAGTTTTTGGCAGCTCGTGCGGTTCAGAAACTTTCTTTTGCAGCTCACAGGCTCATCGTGCGACGACGAAACAGATGTGGTACAGTGCATAGTACAGAGGAGTTCACATTGTAAACTAATGTACAGAGGAGTTCAGTTTTTTATTATTTTTGGAGGAATTGTTTTTGCAATTTTTATGGATATAGTTTATAATTTGTTAAAAATCGATGCAGTTTATTGAGAAAACCTTGGCGGTGCACTTTGCAAAACAAAAAGGCGATGAAGTTCACCTTGTCGTATGCGTCACTAAAGAGAAGTAAAAGAAATATTTTGGTCAAAAAGACTAATGCAGTTCTCTTTCCACATCCACGCAATTCAAAAAGCGAAAAAGTCCTTTTTCAAAAGTTCACTCATGCGGTTCACTTTCGGTAATGTCGCAGTTGACTTTCGGTAGTGTCGCGGTTCACTTACTCACAAAATGTGAAGTGCAGAAAATTGTTACGGAAACGACAAAAAAAAGTAATGCGGTTCACTTCTCGATAGTGTTGCGGTTCACTTACGCTCGATGTGAAGCGCGGCCCACTACCTCGCCTGGGAAAATTTACCGCTTGACAAAATGAAATCAAGCAGTTCGTTTGCCCGTCTAATGTAGTGCGATTTTCATTCTAAAGCAGTGCGGTTTTCTGTCTGATGCAGTTCACTCGTCGATTTTGGTGTCACGAAAAACAGAGTGTGCGCATTTCGGTAAAATCAAAACTGCTCTTAAACCATAAGGAATTAGAGAGAGTGTTCTACATGAAAAAGTTGTGCCTCATCGATATCTTTCCAACGGCGTATCATTTGCATTATTCCGACAAGCGGTTTGGAAAAAATCATGAAAAAACGGCCGCTATCCCTCGTCGGCTGCCGCACTATATTCAAAATTAATTTAAAACAGTAAGGAATCTCAAAACATGTTCTACATATGAAAGCTGCGCCTCTTCCATAGTTTTCCAACAGCGTATCACACGCCTCGTTTCGACAAACGGTTAAAAAACTGCAGTGAAAACCGTACCGAAAAAACCGTAAATTTTAAAAACAGAATTTTCGCGTTTTGATAAATTTGAAATTGCTCTTAAACCGTAAGGCATTAGAGATGGTTTCTATATGAAAAAGTTGCGCCTCGACGATATCTTTCCAACGGCGTATCGTTTGCTTCATTTCGACAAGCGGTTTAGAAAAAATCGTGAAAAAACGCTCGCTGCCACTCGTCGGGCACCGCATAATTTTCGAAACTGCTCTTAAACCATGGGGAATCTCAAAAAGTGTTTAACATGGCGAAGTTATGCCTAATCCATAGCTTTCCAACGATGTATCATCCGCATCGTTCCGACAAACGGTTAAAAACTGAATCAAAAACAGTACCGAAAAAAAATATGCGTGCAGTTTTTCGCAACGAGATGTTCACTCGTCTCTGTATTGCAGTACTCTTGCTGCAAAAATGTCGTGCACTTGCATTGAGCGTGCAATTCGGAAGTGTGCACAGTGTATATATATATATATATATATATAAGACCCGTCGCAAGATCATATTAGGCTTGATGTGTCGTTTAGATTAATATGCCAGTTAGTGATTAAGCACACGGAAAGTTCAGTGACTATGGAATTCTGAGAAGCACTCAAAAAAGGGGGTACGAAATTAATCTTTACAGCACCATGATGCACTGCAGAGTAGAATGGAAAACCAGTAGATCTAGATCGAGCAAATAGCACAATAGAAAACAAGGAAAGAAAAATATAAATTCGTGGGAGCATAACCGATTTACCTAATCGGAGTCACCTCTGGATCTCGGCAGAAAGAGTTGACGGGGGTCGCCTAGGTACCAAAAGCGCTTGAGGGAGAACTTGTACCGACGAGTAAGCAGATAGGAGAAGCCGAGAACCGGATCTCACCGCACCGCACGCACGCCGCTGCCGTAACCTAGCTCATGAGTTGAGCAGCCACGGCTGTGTTAACTGAGAAAGTATCCTATGTAAACCTAGTTTCAATGGACACATGGAAACCGCCACAGGAGCTGTTGGATTGCAGGCCGATGGCCTAGATCAGTCCTCAGTATGTTCCCTGCATTTTGCAAAGGAACGCCCGCTCTTTGCCTATCATTTTGCAAAAAACTCCTCCTTATTTCTCCCTGTACTAAAACGAATCCAGAAAGCTGGCGACTCCAAATCTCTCTCTGTCCTGTACTCTCGGTGGGTTTTCTTCTTTCAAAATTCAAATATCTTGAAAGTGGCTGAACATATTATTAGTTGCCGTCCTGTACTCCGTGTTTTTTTCTGTTCTAATTTCAGTGAAGTTTATGTGAAATATAATATCCTTTGATACGATCTTTTGGTCTGAATATTTACATTTTAATTATCATGTACTCCAGATATTTGTTGGATGTTAATGCATTCTCCAGATATTTGTTCGATGTTATCTTCCAAAGAAAAGTATCATGTCAGCAAACAGGATAGTACGTTTTACACTTCCTTGGTACAAGTGTAACAGATTATTACTTGAAAAAATAAAAATGTCAAGAATAGCATCACAACAGAGATACAAATGATAATTTTAGCATCTGGCAAATGACACTGAGTTGACCGTCTGAAATGCTTATTTACAAAACAGAATACTCATTAACAATACAATGGATTAACCATCTACTATTGGGGATATACTATTTACAAACAGAATACTCATTACCATAGCTTAGTAGTTCACGGTAACTACGATAAAAATTAAAAACGGGTACATTGAATTGCCAATTGGAGCTGTCATCGACACAATGAACTGAACCATTGTACTTCTGCATTATCCAAATGGTATAATGTTAAATCCAAATAATAGACCTGCAATGCAAACTGGATAGTTAGAATTAATATGTTAACTTCAGTTGGAACTAATCCCAGTAGATAACGGTGAATGAATATTAACAAACTCTGTCACATGACCAAAAAAAATATTACGGGTAGGATGAACAGAGAGAATATCAGGTGCTACCGGAGCACCTAAGGTGAGGTGCTCCGATGCGACCTCGGCCGTTGGATCATGATCGAACGGCCAGCATCGTGGGAATGTGGATCCAAGCGTCATTGTGGGAATGTTCGGGGGGTTTTCTGCAAAACTCGCATTCCCGCGATGCTGGCCGTTGGATCGTGATCCAACGGTCAAGGTCGCATCGGAGCACCTCACATTAGGTGCCACCGGTAGCACCTGATATTCTCCCAGGATGAACATCCAACTACCAGATCATGAAGTCAGACAGCATGGCAGCGCTCAATTCGCCCTCTGACTCCATTAGTGACGCCAAATAATGTTCACTATAATAGCAGCCTACAAACAACAGTTCTATGATTATTTCCTTCCCGCAATTCTGAATATCGTAGCCCTGACTTAAGGCTGCACGAATCCCACTCGATCTCTTTGTTTTACTCCCCACTTGATGTTTTTGTTTTACTCAAGGCTGCACGAATAAAACATGCCCTGACTTAGTAAAATTCAGGGCACGCCGATCTTTTTCAAGTATGTAGATGTAGCCATCTGCAGGACATCCAAGGTATCTACCTTTATCGATTTGGAGTTTGGTACTTCCATGTACCTATCTCTGATAAGAAGAGCACTCGTGCTGTTAACTGGCCAGTGCTACTCTGGCTAGCAGGAGTGTCGGTTAATAACCATCAATCTTTAAGTAACTTGCAGTCCACTTCCATGTACTCCCTCTGTAAACTAATGTAAGATTTTTTGCAGTTCAAATTGAACTGCAAAAATGTCTTATATTAGTGTACTTAGGTTGTACGACATATGTATGTACAAGCAACCCACAGCTACATGTACTGAACCTTGTAGCCTAGCACTAGAGCGGGCAGAATAAACAGGGATCCTCGGTTAATCTTATGGTGATCTTTTGAAATTACAGTAGCCGGACAAGTAAGCTAACTGATAAGCTTAGTGGTATATATGTATATATATATAAGACCAGTCGCAAGATATATAGGACTCCTCTTTTGTACTCCCAAGAGTACATACTCCCATCTCTTAAAGGCTCGGAGGCACCCAATAAATAGCTAACACATTGCACAAATTGACAGATGCAAAATCTGCCTAGCCATGGAGGAGAGTTTACAACATGCGCTTATGCATTGTACCCACGCCAAGCGATTCTGGGAAGAAGCCTTTGCGATGTTCGGCATACGGCTGCCAAGGTTACACCCGGACTCATGGGCGCGGGACATTCTGTGTGATGATCGGTTCAGAGACAAGGACCGAGCTTTGATCATTACTATCATGTGGTCCATTTGGCACTCTCGAAATAGAATCAAGCATGAGGAGGGGGGGGGGGGGTCTGATCCTGTCTCTTACATGAAATGGACTAAGGAAGCCCTGGCGATCCTGGAGTTGCCCCGAACAGCGGCAAAGATCCTGCCTGGACATGGGTGGACGCCACCCGACCCAGGAGTGATCAAGATCAACACTGATGGGGCGCTAAATGTTGACACAAGTTGCAGTGGAGCCGGCGGTGTGGCCAGATCTTCTACCGGACTACTTGCTGCATGGTGCAAACCCCATGTGGGTATTACAGACCCACTGATAGCTGAAGCTTTGTCGATGCGAGAAGGAGCGCGGTTTGCCTATATCCGTGGCCTTACGCATGTGATCATGGAAGTTGATTGCCTGGAGATGGTTGATCTCTGGAAAACTCGCCACAACTCCCGGTCGGTTGTGGCTCCTATCTTATTAGAAATTGGAGAGCTGGTTAGAAACTTTCAGTTTTTTTCTATTATTCATGTAAATCGAGCAGCTAATGTTCCGGCGCATCTGTGTGCGAAGCATGCTTGCACACTGAATGTAACGGACTGCTGGCTTGAGGAGACTCCTAGCTTCCTAGTGACCAGCCTTCTTGCTGATTGTCCTAGGATTGCTATTATTTAAATATAAAGCTCGCTGGATTACCCGCAAAAAAAAAAAAGCTAACGGATCCAACAACGTAAGCAGAGAAAACTAAATCGTACTACTAATTAAATTCGTTGCATGCATGTACTTAGCCAACACCTCCGAGAAAAATCAGGGATTGGCCGGATCCGCCGGTTGTCTCTTTTTTTTGGAGTCTAGTTTGCTGGATACGAGACAAAAACGCAAGCTCTGTTTGGCACAATTAAAACAGATATTTTTTACCAGGCTGAATGGAAATAGTATACTGGTATGTAGTATATGAACTTGAAAATGAATAGTATGTGTGCTGGAAGTACTATTATGTAGTATATGCACACAAACTACTTTGCGTCCAAAGAGGTATATACTACTTTCTCTAATTAGGAGTATATACCATTTCGTGATGTCTTTTTTTTAGAGAAGTATATACCGCTTCACAACAAAAGAAGTATATTTTCTTTTGTGCAATTAGCATTGCGACCAAAGGATTTTCTTTTGTGCAATTAGCATTGCGACCAAAGGAGTATCTAGTACTAACGATGAAGAGTATATACTTTTTTTTGCAGCTAGGGGAGTTTGTATTTATATTTTTTAATTGGAGAGTATATACTTAATTTTTAATTGGGTATATACTGCTCGTCCAAAAAAAGATATACTATTTCTTTGGAGTTAAAGGAGTGTGTGCTTTTTTCAATTGGAGAGTTTATACTTAATTTTTAAATGGAGTATATACTGCTACCAAAAAAAAGATATACGCATCTGATATAGCAGTATATTCATACAAATGAAGTATACTCTCTGCTGAAATTGAATTGAAGTATATTCATACAAATGAAGTATATACTCTGCTGAAATTGGAGTATATTCATTATCGGTGCGCGCATGTGCCCTTTGCTTCTACATATATAGGAATATGGGTTAGTACACCCAGGAGCGCGCATGTGCCCTTTGCTTCTACATCTCCATGTAATGTACGTTCCATATACATTTGTACACTAGCCATCACGAAAATAAATATATCTACTACGTATATCCATTGAGTCACCAAGAATGAGGTGTGTGCACTTGTGATTGGAGTAGCCAATCTACTAATCCATGCACGGTGGTCATTAGCAGACACATAGTTTGTTGCGTGAGGACGTCGTCGGTCCGCCGCCGGTCAAGTGTTGTGTTACGTTGTTGAGCCGCCGGCCGCCAGCCGCCAGTAGCATGACGTCGTCAAGTCGTCGGCCACCAAATCTCCTCTTGGTCGTCAAGCGACATGATCGCCCAGTTTATACTGCGATAGAACATCTGACCAGATTCAGATCGAATGCATAGAAATACAAGGAACACAAAAGACGAAACATTGAATGTTAATGCATACATGGGCTCGATGATGAGATGTGGAAGGTTCCACGCTGATGTTGCCATCACCATCTCTGCCAACGTCGGATTAGCCGTGTATCTCGTATTCATTGTTGTGGCTGTCGCCAAAATCGTCATCGCCGGCAGAGTAATGTGGGAGAGGACGTGACGGCCATCCATATTTATATTTTCTTGTAGCCTGACCTGTACTCCCGTGAAAAGTGACAGCAAGAATCCCTATAAACATGGATCGGTCAACTAATTTCCAAACGGATAATTAGCAACAAAATAGACGGCGTTCAACCAAAGGAATGACACGTGGCATGGGAGTATGTACTCCTAGGAGTACTAACACATTTTCCTATATATATATATATATATATATATATAAGACCAGTCGCAAGATCATATTAGGCTTGATGTGTCGTTTAGATTGATATGCCAGTTGGTGATTAAGCACACGGAAAGTTTTTTTTGAGGAAAGTTCAGTGACTATGGAATTCTGAGGAAGCACTCAAAAAAGGGGGTACGAAATTAATCTTTACATCGCCATGATGCACTACAGAGTAGAATGGAAAACCAGTAGATCTAGATCGAGCAAATAGCACAATACTCCCTCCGTTCCTTTATATAAGGTGTATTTTTTTTTCAAAAGTCAAACGAGTGCATGTTTGACCGAGTTTCTAGAAAAATATATCAATATTCACAATATGAAATTTATATTATTTGATACACCATGAAAAGTAGTTTCATATTTTATTTATTAGGTATTGCAGATGTTTTTATTTTAATCTATAATCTTGGTCAAACATTCAAATGGTTGACTTTTACGGAAATCAATACACCTTATATTCTGGAATGGAGGGAGTATAAAACAAGGAAAGAAGAATATAAATTCGTGCGAGCATAACCGATTTACCTAATCGGAGTCACCTCTGGGTCTCGGCAGAAAGAGTTGACGGGGGTCGCCTAGGTACCAAACGCGCTTGAGGGAGAACTTGTACCGACGAGCAAGCAGATAGGAGAAGCCGAGGACCGGATCTCACCGCACCGCCAACGCCTGGACCGGAGCGTCGCACGCCGCTGCCGTAACCTAGCTCATGAGTTGAGCAGCCACGGCTGTGTTAACTCGGGACAGAGTTGGTGCTGGGAGCTGGTACAGATTATGATAAAGATGGAATACACAGGGTGTTTTCTGCAAAAGATCGCGAAGCTATCTGGTGGGCCGAACATCACTGATCTGGACCGCAGATTTCCAATCGGACGTGAGTTTCCATGTTTCCATTGAAACTGGGTTTCCAGTCGATACAGAAAAATATGAGCAATTTGACAAAATACCACACTTTTCCTGAGACTTTGCTTTAGTACCACACCTTTCGTTTTATTAGACTGATTAACACACGTCTGATGATAGCTGGATAAAATACCACAATTTGAGTTTTTTTCTCCATTTCCACGTCCAGGCCCACACATAGTATTTTTTGGACGGATTTGCCCTCCTGTTGTTTTCACCTAGCGATCCTGGTTTGATCGCGATCAACTCACAGGCGACAGGGACGAAGCACCGCGCCGCCGCCTCGCCGTGCTTCCTCCACCGCGGCACCACCTCGCCGTGATTCCTTCCAGCCGCGCCCATCGACAGTCGACTGACAGGTTACCTCTCACCCTTCCTCCTCCCTCCTCCGGTCCTCCCTCTCCCCTCCTCTCTCTCTCTCTCTAATTTGATCTCAGGCCTGTATCGGACGCATGTGCAGGATGTGCACCCGCACATGGCCTTCAATTTTTCCTAAAATAACTGCCTAGTAATCACCAGATTGGGGCTGCACACCTTTATGTAATCCGGCAAGCACACCACTGCCGGCCCTGTCATGTCTTCCTCCCTCCAGATCTCTCCCTGTATGTATTTCCTAAATGGCTGAAGATCGATTAATTTGTTTCAAGTCTGGGTGGTCTGCATCGGTTTAGTGGAGCCCCAAATTAGAGACACGACAAGACACAAGAGATATGTTATTCATAACAGATGGCAAACTATAGTAATATGGACAGTTTTCTTAGAATACAGATGGCTGGCTGCTAGCCTCCTTGCCACAACAAATAGTTATAAACAGAGTTGATAATATGGTTTGAACATGATTGCTAACCATGAACTGAGTGAAGATTTTATATGTAAGGATGCAAGGCTTATTTTTTTCAGCAATACACAGTCTTAAGAAGTAAATTTCAATTATCAATATCCTTCACAAATAGTATACTTTTTGTTTTATGATTGCTTTTTTTATTGCCTAAGTTTAAGCTTCTCACAGGGCCTCTAAATTCTTATGTACTGCCCTGTTTGGTCTGACATGTGTACATACTCAGGAACCCTAGACCATGGAGATTATGGTGGAGGAGGAAAGCTAGTTGGTAGGCTTGACGAGTACGAAGAGAACGTGCTGCTCGTGGTGATGGAGCCAGAGGGCGCAGCTATGGAAGGGTTAGTCAATCAACCCAAGCTTCTGAATTGGAGCGTTCTCTGAATTGCTAACCAAATATTGACGAATAGTTACGCCTAACCATTGAATCTATTTGAAGATCGTGTGATTTTGTAGGGAAGAAGGTGCGGAGTTGCACGTTGTCATTTATAAACTAACGGTTAGAGTTCTTCGATTTGTCGCAAAGCTTGACGATGGCAGCGAGCGTTAAGTTGCCGAACATGATGTGGAGTATCAAGTTAATATGAAACTCCTTGGATCCAAAATTGTTTGGGGGAGTCGTCAGGAGGTCCATATTTTGTGCAAGGACAAGCATTTTGAATCAGTTGAGAGGATTGATAACTACTGGAAGTTGCTAACATCATTTCTTGAAAGATGGGAAGAGAAAGAATTGCTTGTGCTAGCTCAAGTTGTGGAGCCCGCAAAGAAGATCACACCGAAGAGGAGAAAAGGAGTGTAGCATGCCATTTTGGATCTTGTAGTGTGTACTGATCTTTAGGAAATTGGTGCCATTTTTTCGCGAAGTCGATGCTTTTTGGATTGAATTCCTCCTTTCAGTCTCTCTTGTGATCTTGTCATGTGTGTAGTGAGATGAGGACTCACTTTATGTTTCTGGATGCAACTTGTGAGTCAAGGGCTCACCTTATGCTTGAAATCTAAAATTCATACATATTCATTTTGGATTGTCAAGTCTATGGGCACATATTCACCTTATTGAGCTGAATATGTGGATCATCATATATATATTTTTGTGACATGTGAAATTGGTACAAAAATAAAGAGAGGTCATGTCAAAAAATTTGGTGAAAATGTTGTCGAAAATTTAATTATATCCATATCAACAAAACTGTCGTCAATACTTGTTACAGCCATCCAAGCTGAATTTTGATTACATCCATTGGAAAAAGCATTCAAACGCAATTGTGACAGCAGCTATCACTAGTGGAAAAACGGGATTTAGTCCCGGTTGGAAACGGCCTTTAGTCCCGGGTCACCAACCGGGACAACTAAATCGGGACTAAAGGCCCCCACCCTTTAGTCCCGGTTGGCCACGACCCGGGACTAAAGTCCCTCCACGTGGCCGCGAGCGCGCCGGGGGCTGGAGGACCTTTAGTCCCGGTTGGTGACACCAACCGGGACTAAAGCCCCTCCACGTGGCCGCGAGCTAGCGCCGGGGGCTGAAGGACCTGTAGTCCCGGTTGGTGTCACCAACCGGGACTAATGATTTTGTGTGGGGTTTAGGGTTTATGGTTTATTTTTCCTTTTCATTTTGTGTTTTCCATTCAATTCTTTTTTATTTCAAACATATTTTACGCTACTACATACTGTACACGTTATGCATATATAATATAATTTCTCGTACGACCATACATATATCATATAATTTCTCGTACGACCATACATATATATATACAATTTGGTATATACAATTTCTCCTACAATTTGCAGATCATTACATGCAGGCATTAGGTGCAATGGTATTCTCCGCTTTCAGATATGACCTCCGTAAGCAAAAATCCCGCAATTTCCTCTTGAATTGCTCGTATGCGGTTCTCTGGTAGGAGCTTATCCCGCATCTCGTCAATCTTTAAAGAAGGAGATCAATATGAATATATTAGTTGTGTGTGTATATATTAGATCATCATAAAAAAATTGTGAATAGTGTTTACGTACCCGAAGTTGTCTTACATCTCTGCGCCATTCGGTCGTAATGCGAATGTTCTCTGCGCCATTCGGTCGTAATGCGAATGTTCTCGCAAACGTAGTATGCACATAAACGTACCCGAAGTTGTCTTACATCTCTGCGCCATTAGCCCCTGTTGCTGCCTCATGCACTTTACGAGAATAGAATTCAATCAGATAATAATCAAGCATGATAATGGTATTGAAACTAGAATTAAAGAGATGCGCGGACCTAGCTAGTACTACTTAATTACCTTGGTCTGTCGCCATTTCAGCTTCGGTTTCCATTCACCGACAACCTCTTTGATGAACCGTTTCCAAACCCTGCCCGGCAAAGAAAATGAATAAAGGAGTTATTAGTTACTTGATATCAGGAAATGAACGAAAGAGGCCGATATAGTGCGATAATGATTGAAATTACCTATCGAGCATCAAAACCACGCTGGTGTATTTTCGAGGGTCTTTACCTAGTGAGTCCAGGGTTTCAACAGTTCCAGCGTCAACTCTAATGATTAGCAGGATCCAGTGGAACCTGCGCACACGTTTATATAAGCAGGCATGCATAACTCATCAACTACACTTAACATCGAGTAAGCAAAATAGAATTTGTAGTACAAGACAGTAACACTCACTTGAAGTTTTAAGGAAAAAGTATTTCTGTTCTGGTATTTTGTGCCTTCATAAACCTTAGCAAGTTTTCCTCTGAGTCTCGGGGGTGGTCTTGTATCATTTTTTCATAAATGATATATGGGTCAACAAACCCAATGCCATAGATTCCATCTCTTTTGCATTCGAGAATCTTCATTCTGCATAATAGCATACAAAAGAATATAGTGAGGATAATTACAGGCAATGAACGAGCTGAGCTAGAGACTTAGATTACAGAAAGAAATCACTTACAGACAATAGCAACTGACGATAGATTTGTCGAGTGCGTCTTGATTGTATAACTGAAAAATTTCTGGAAACTCAATGTATAGGTCGTTTTCATAGAAGTAATGCTCTTCCTTGACTTTCACCATGAGCATCTCTCGCCCGTTCTTTACTTCTTTCATGTACTACTCATGCAATCTTCGCATTTGTGTTGATAGATGCGGGACCTGCTCAGGTTTGACCAGAGGGTTCCCGGGGACATATTTCCATGCTAATTCAGCCATGGGGACTTCCTCGGTGCCTAGGAGTTGATCAGCACTGATACCAAAGTGTTTAGCAGCGTCGGTTACCTTATCGGTAAACACCTTGAGCGGGGGGATCGATTGCATTGCCTGTTCTCCGAGCTGGGGAACTGTTTTCCCGCTTTTATTACTACTTGTACGTCTCGACTACTGCATTTGTTCCTGATATGACTTCCTAATAGAGCGTTCATAGTCTGATGGCCTATTCTGCACATGTGCCGGGGCTCGCTCTAGAAGTTCCACAAAGTGCTCTACGGTTTTCGCAGGTATTATCTCCTTTGGCGGCGGGGGCGGTTTCGGTGCTAAATGGGACTTCACTTCGGAAGCCACGACCGCTCTGGTTTCCTCATCAGTCATCTCGTAAGCTAACTTCTTTTTGGCAGGAGGCTCGTCGTTGGCTTTCTTCTTTGGTGCTCTCTTTCGCTTTTGGCCCTGCTGCTGGGACATAGGGGGTGGAGTCGGCTAACGCGGCGGAGATCGATATGGCGGACTCGCGCTGGGCTCCGTCTCGAGGTGGGGTGGAGTCGGCTGACGCGGCGGACTTAGAGGTGTATTTCTACTCGGAGGAGTCGGTGGCCTTGGCGCCGAGTTTGGAAACACGATGCATTCCTTTCTCCATACAATGACACCACGTATGACTTCTCCCAGTGACTGCTCCCCTTCACCTCCAGGAATGTCAAGCTCTAGTGAGTCATATCCCGACAGAATTTCATCCACCCCGACACGAGCATAACCAGCTGAATCGGATTGCCATGGATGGTTGCTTTAGGTGCATTCGGTAAAGCAAAGCCGACCGCCACCTTCGTGGATATGTTCTTCATTTTCTGGTGTAGCTCACAACTTGTCCTCTCTTTAATATCATCCACGGGGTAGCGAGCCAGTAGTGCATCATCGGCCGGGACCCCCGTGGAACCCACGCTGCTTTTCCACATAGATGGGACGGTACTATCCAATGCTGGATCTGCTTGCTCCTGCCGCGGAGACGCCCTTTGTTGGCTAATTATGTCGATCTACTCCTGCTGCCGCATTAACATGCGTTCCAACTCCGCGTTCTTTGTTTCTACCTTCTGAAGCCGGTCTGCATCCTGCTTCTTTTTTCTCTGACGGCTTCTATAAGTGTCGTTCCACTCCGAAAACCCCTGAACCCATGGAACAACGCCTTTGCCTCGTGTTCGTCCTCCGTGTTCAGGATTCCCGAGGGCGCGTGTAAGCTCGTCGTTCTCTCTCTCGGGCTGGAACAACCCCTTTCGAGCATCTTCTATTGCTTCAAGTAAAGCGTCCGAGGCTGTTTTAAGATCTGCCTTTTCAATAATCTCCCCTGTCGCTGGGTCCAACTTTCCCCCATGCGCATAAAACCAATTCCTGGACCTCTCGGGCCAATCCGCTGTTTTTGGAATGACCCCTTCAGCAAGCATCTTGGCCTCAGCTGCTTCCCACTTAGGCACGCCTCTCTTGTAGCCACCTGTCCCCAGAACATGGTGATACTCTTTTTTAGCAGCATTTATCTTATTTTTTTCTCGACCTTTCCTTAGCTTCATCCGATTCCTTGTACTTCACAAATACATCCCAGTGATCTTTTATCTTCTCTAGTGCTCCAGCGAATTCTGGAGTCTTCCTTTCTGCCTTGAGGTAGTCGCTGTATAATCTTTTCTTCCAGGTCTGGAATTGTGTGGCCATCTTCTTAAGAGCAAACTGCTTGACTTTCAACCGTTGGCCATCTGTGAAACCCGCTGGTAGTTTGAAATGTGACATGAGCGTATCCCAAAGCAAATTTTTCGATCTTTCGTCGACATAACTAACACCTCGATCTTCCTTTGGCTTATTCCATTCTCGAATGGTGATCGGGATGTTGTCCCTAACAATAACTCCGCATTGATTTATAAATGTACGGGCATTCTGTACAGGAGCAATTGGTTCGCCATCTTCTGCGACTTCATCGATGTTGTACTTTATGCCATCGCCCAACTTTTTGGGCTGGCCTCGTACCCTTCTAGAAGATTTGATCGATCCGGAGGGCTAAAAGAAGAAAGATTTGTTAATATATATATACAAATCAATTAATACATCTAATGATCACCAGAGGCCTAATATATATATACCTCGCCGGACTTTGTTAATTGTCTAACATTTTCTTCGCCATCATTGTTTGTTTGCCCTTCGTCTCTTGGTTCTTCCTCAAGTCCCTCACCGGAGTCATTCAGAAATTGTGAGCCGTCATCTGGTTCATTCTCTTGGTTTTGGGAGGACCGTATCATGTCGAAGATGATATCCTCTTCATGGTCTCTGCCGCTATCGTCCATAGCTTAAATAATCCAGAAGAAAGATAAAACAATTAGAATGCATTCAATAAGCAAAAACTAAATCATAGTATCGAGAAGAACAATACCGGAGATGCAATCAATACACAGCAATCCAGGGAGGTAGGCGGCTGGGTGCGAGGTATGATATTGTCTTATTCAAACTCCACATAAGGCATTTCAAATGCCATTTATTCAAATTGTCTTATTCAAATTTCAAACTCCATATAATATGATGCTGTGGATTGTGCTAATGCAACTAGCAACAAGTGCAATGAAGTCCATTTGAGCCAAGGGTTCAAATGCAAACTCCAATTTAAGCATTTTAAATGCCATTTAGATGTTTTCACTTATACAGCAAGTATAAGTTGGTTTTTCATGCATGAAAATTTTACAGATGGATTCCTTGAATTTTTCTGATAATTTTTCGTATATAAATTATTTCATTCTGAGCTACGGTTAATTTTCTATGAATTTTTGAAGTTTAAACAATTTTCTGAAATTTATAAATCATTTCTGAAATATAAGTTTGCCAGAATAGGATTATGATGTCAGCATGAGGTCATCACTGCGTCAGCAGGTCAACTGGACTACCCCTGGTCAAATCTGACCAGTGGGGCCCACTGGTCAGTGACTCAGTCACTAACTAAGTTAATTATGGTTAAACTAAACCTAAACCAAAGATTAGCCGGGGCAGGGCCCACATGTCAGCGGCTCGGGGTGGTCAAACCCCCGGTCAAAAGGGATCAAACCCACCGGCGACTTGAAGCCGGCGGGGGCAGACGCGGCGGCGAGCTGCGGGAATCGCCCTCCGGCATCCAAATGGACGGCCGAGGCCATCTACGTGAAGCCCAGGCCCGTGCACATCCAACGGGACAAGCGGGGCTAGCTGGGGTGGCCGGAAACGTCACTGGCGTCGACCCAGGCGGCTGCGGGAGCTCGGGTGAGCTCGGGGTCGCGGCTACGGTGGCCGTGGCGTTGCATGCGCAGCACCTAGGGCATCTACGCGGAGCGGCGAGCGCGTTGGACGTGCGCCCGGGTCCAAATGGTCACTGGAGCGTCGTCGGCGGTGAGCGCAGGCGGCGGCGGGTTCGGGCACAGGTGGTGCGACGGCTACGGCATGCGACAGAGGAAACATAGAGGGGGGTTCGAGGGAGAGTCTCACGGCGATTCCAACGGTGCGGACGGCGAGCTCGGAGGAGGACCGGAGCGAATGGGGCGGCGGAGGCGATCTCGGCGGTCGGAGGTTGAAGACGAAGCGGTGGTGGCTGGTGCTACTTGTAGCTTGCGTTGGTATTTCCCCAAAGAGGAAGCTAAGGGATGATGCAGCACAGTAGAGATAAGTATTTCCCTCAGTTATGAAACCAAGGTTATCGAACCAGTAGGAGAATCACACAGCACCTCGTTAGCAGTACCTGCACACAAACAACAAACCCTTGCACCCAACGCAAATGAGAGGTTGTCAATCTCTCGGCGGTAAATTGCAAGATTAAATTGTATGTGATAGATTGAAACAAAAATACAAATTTAAATAAATAAAAAGAGATGGCAGCAATATTTTTAGGGTTTTAGTAATATGATTTTGATAGACCCGGGGCCATAGTTTTCACTAGAGGCTTCTCTCGAGAAAATAGCATACGGTGGGTAGACAAATTACTGTTGGGCAATTGATAGAAAAGCAAATAATCATGACGATATCCAAGGCAATGATCATGTATATAGGCATCACGTCCAAGATTAGTAGACCGACTCCTGCTTGCATCTACTACTATTACTCCACACATCGACCGCTATCCAGCATGCATCTAGTGTATTAAGTCCATAAGAACGGAGTAATGCCATAAGAACGATGACATGAAGTAGACAAGATAAACTCACGAATCAATAAACCCAATGAATAGATCCCATCTTGTTATCCTTAGTAGCAACGATACATACGTGTCATGTCCCTTTCTGTCACTGGGATTGAGCACCGCAAGATCGAACCCACTACAAAACACCTCTTCCCATGGCAAGATAAATCAACTCAGTTGGCCAAACCAAATCAATAGATCGGAGAAGAAATACGAGGCTATAATAATCATGCATAAAAGAGTGCAGCAAAGACTCAAATAATTTCATGGATAATCTGATCATAAACTCACAATTCATCGGATCCCAACAAACACACCACAAAAAGAGATTACATCGGATAGATCTCCAAGAACATCAAGGTGAACATTGTATTGAAGATCAAAAAGAGAGAAGAAACCATCTAGCTACTAACTATGGACCCGAAGGTCTGTGGTAAACTACTCACGCATCATCGGAGATTCAGCAAGGTTGATGTAGAGCCCCTCCGTGATCGATTCCCCCTCCGGCAGATTACCGGAGAAGGATCCCAGATGGGATCACTCTGGAACAGAAGCTTGCGGCGGCGTAAAAAGTATTTCGTGGACTCTCTTGAGGGTTTCTGATTTTCCTGGAATTTATAGTGCTGGAATTAGGTCAAACGGAGCTTGGTGGGCCCCACGAGGCTCCAGGGCGCGCCTGCCCCCCCAGGCATGCCCTGGTGGCTCGTGGGCCCCACCAGGGTCTTCTGGCCTCCTCCCAAAGCTTCTAATGTTCTTCTGGTCCAATAAAAAATCTCCAAAATGTTTCGTTGCATTTGGACTTCGTTTGGTATTGATTTTCTGTAAAACAAAAACAGGGCAGAAAACAGCAACTAGCACTGAGCACTAAGTTAATAGGTTAGTCTCCAAAAATGATAAAAAACTGTTGTAAATGATTATAAAAACATCCAAGATTGATATTATAATAGCATGGAACAATCAAAAATTATAGATACGTTGGAGACGTATCAGCATCCCCAAGCTTAATTCCTGCTCGTCCTTGAGTAGGTAAATGATAAAAATAGAATTATTTATGTGGAATGTTGCCTAACATATTCATCACATATTCTTTTCTTTTGTAGCATGGACATTGGACTTGTATGATTCAAAGCAATAGTCTACAATTTGACATGAAAACATAGATACTCAAGCATACTAACAAGCAACCATGTCTTTCAAAATATCAACGCTAAAGAAAGTTATCCCTAGCCCATTATGCTCAATCATTGATCCATTCATGAAACACACTCGAATATTAGCTACATCCAATGCACAAGTATGACAATAGTGCTCTCTAGTTGGTGCTTTTGTAAGAGAAGATGGAGACTCAAATAAAAATAAAAATTGCATAAAAGTAAATAGATAGACCCTTCGCAGAGGGAAGCAGAGATTTGTCAAATGTGCCAGAGCTCAAAGCTGAAATTAAAGAGATAAAAAATATATTTTGAGAGGCATGCTTTTCCTGTCAACGAAAACAACCGAGAATTCCCAATATTTTCCATGCTAGACACATCATAGGTGGTTCCCAAACAGAAAGTAAAGTTTATTTCCTTTCCACCATTTCTTTCACAATCCATGGCTAGCCATATCCACGGGTGCCCTCCATACCATCACTTTCCAAGGAATTTTGTAGTTATTAATTTCATTTCATGCGTGACTGGGTATCCCTATTACCAACCATACTCTCGTGCAATGACAAGTGAATAAACACTCATCGTGAGAATAACACACCTAACATGGAAAATATTGGCCACCCCCTGCCGCTTCATGAGCGGTACGGGCACACAAAACAGAAAAATTATTTTGAAAATTAGAGTTGGCACACGCAAATTTACTTGGAACGGCATTGAAATACCGCATATAGGTAGATATAGTGGACTCATATGGCAAAACTGGGTTTAAGGATTTTGGATGCACAAGCAGTATTTCCGCTTAGTACAAATGAAGCCTAGCAAAAGATTGAGAAGCAACCAACCAAAAAACGAAAACGGTCATAAACATGCATTGAACATAACTAACACCGAATAATGCACCATAAGTAGGATATAATTTCATTGCATAACTAGTGACTTAACGTGCTTGCATAGGGAATCAGAAACCTTAACACTAATATTCTTACTAAATCACAATTACTCACTAACATAACTCACATATCATCATCTCCATATTGCAAAACTATTGCAAGGAATCACACTTATCATATCCAATGATCTATATGAAAGTTTTTATCTATATCCCTCTTGAATATTCCTCACTTTGGGACCAAATTCATATCTTGTGCAAATTACCGTTACTATTGATCAACTCTCAAAAAGATTTAAGTGAAGCATGAGAGTGCAAATATTTCTTCAAAATTTCAATCTTAACAATTCTCAAAATAATATAAGTGAAGCATGAGAATTCATTTCTTCAAAATTTTAATCTTGTCAATTCTCAAAATAATATAAGTGAAGCATGAGAATTCATTTCTTCAAAATTTTAATCAACTCTCATAATAATATAAGTGAAGCATGAGAGTTTATTTCTTCAAAATATAGTCACCACCGTGCTCAAAAAGATTTAAGTGAAGCACTAGAGCAACTGCCTAGCTCAAAAAATTTAAGTGAAGCACATGGAGTATTCTAACAAATCATGATGATAAACGTGTGGCTCTCCCAAGATAGGTGTGTTCAGCAAAGATGATTGTGACAAACTAAAAAGCAAACAAAGCAAAGACTCATATAATACAAGACACTCCAAGCAAAACTCATATCATGTGACGAATAAAAATATAGCTCCAAGTAAAATTACCGATGGTTGGTAGAAGAAAGAGGGGATGCCTTCCGGGGCATCCCCAAGCTTAGACGCTTGAGTCTTCCTAGAATATTACCTTGGGGTGCCTCGGGCATCCCCAAGCTTAGGATTTTGCTACTCCTTATTCCTTCATCCATCGTGATCTCACCCAAAACTTGAAAACTTCAATCACACAAAACTTAACAAAACCTTCGTGAGATCCGTTAGTATAACAAAACAAATCACTACTATAAGTACTGTTGCAAACCCATTCATATTTTATTTTTGCATTATACCTACTGTACTCTAACTTCACCATGGCTTATACCCCCTGATACAATCCATAGATTCATCAAAACCTGCAAGTAGTGCATCAAAAACAGAATCTGTCAAAAACAGAACAGTCTGTAGAAATCTGAATTATGGTCATACTTCTGTAACTCCAAACGTTCTGAAAAATTAGGGCAACGTGGACAATTCATATACCAATACTGTGTAAAAAAATTCAGAAGGTTCTGACGTTCCAGAGAAAAAACAAAATTCCAGCACTGGACGCAAAACTTTCTGTTTTCAAACAATATCAATTATACTATCTTCCAAATCATCCTAAAGGCTTTACTTGGCACAAACACTAATTAAAAACACAAAAACTCAATCATACCAGTAGCATGATAGTAAAAACACACCATAACAGAAACTTACAATAAAAATTTATTTTATTCATTGGGTTGCCTCCCAACAAGCTCTTTCTTTATAGCCATTAAGATGGGCTTGAGATTTCAATGATGCTCATATGAAAGATAATAATTGAAACGCGAAGAGAGCATCATGAAGCATGTGAAAAACAAGTTTGAGTCTAACATACTCCCTATGCATAGGAATTTTATAGGAAAACAAGTTATCAAGGCAAGCAATTTCTAGCATATGCAAAGGGGAAGAATAAAACATTGATGATTTCAACATAACGAGAGGTAATTTAGCAACATGAAGATTTCTACAACCATATTTTCCTCTCTCATAATAATTACATGTGGGATCATAATCAAATTCAACAATATAGCTATCATGTAAAATATTCTCATCATGATCCACATGCATAAATTTTTTATTATCTTCCAAAATAGTGGGATTATCATCAACGAAAGTTATGACCTCTCCAAACCCACTTTTATCAAAAATTCCATAAGATTGATAATTCTCCAAAGTAGTGGGATCATTATTACCTAAAGTTGACGCTCTTCCAAACCCACTTTTAATAGTGTTGCAAATTTTATTATCAATAACATATTCATCATGAGGCTTAAATAAATTTTCAAGATCATAAAAAACATTATCACCCCAATCATGATCATTGCAATAAGTAGTGGACATGACAAAATTATCATCCCCAAGCTTGTGGTTTTGCATATCATTAGCACAATTGACACTTATAGAATTTATAGTAACATTATTGCAATCATGCTTTTCATTCAAGGGACTATCAAGTATGGGTGTTATAGCAATAATTTCATTTTTAACATAAGGAACTATAGCAAGTTCATCTCTACAAGCATCTTTAATATTGGCATTGTGGCCGCAAGAATAACAAGCATCATGTTCATCAAGAGCGGATATTTCAATCGAATCATCGGAACCATGATTATCTATAGATTCATGTGTATCATTATTCTCTTCCAAAGCAGTAGACATTTTCTCCATAAATTCACTAACATAGGCATTACATGCATAATTTTCATAGCAATACTTAAGTATTGAAAAAATTTCAGATTTGTGGAAAGTAATATCATACTTTTCAATCAAAGAAGCAACTTCATAAGCACCCTTAAAAGCAACAAATTCTTCAATCTGTTCGATATCATAGTAACTATAAACACCTTTTTCATAAGAAGATAAGATTTCATTATAATTGAACTCACACAGGTAGGGAAGGTGTTTTTAGGGTTTTTAGAGCAACAAGTAAAATCATAAATTTCACATAGATTCCGAGCATAACATAGCACACAATTTATTTGACGCCATAAGAGTCTTCCTTTTTCAGACAAACGGTGACGCACAAAATGAGCATGCTCATTTAAAGATCTTCCCTCAACCAAACTAGTTGGGGTTTCAGCACGAGTAATAATGGATCGAAGATGACCCACGTAGTAAACTTTAAGTGAATCCATATCAATAGATTTTTAGCAAGCGAAGATGCAAGCCAATAGAAGGCTCATGGCAACACAAGCAAAGATAGCAAACAAGCAAAAAGACAAACGGAAAATATTTTTGCATTTTTGTAAAAATGTTTTAGAAGTGGGGGAGATGAAAAAGAGAGGCAAATGGCAAATAAAGTAAATGCAAGGAGATGAGAGTTTGTGCAAAGGTACTTGGTAGATGTTGATGATGTCTCTCCGGCAACGGCGCCAGAAATTCTTCCTGCTACTTGTAGCTTGCGTTGGTATTTCCCCGAAGAGGAAGGGATGATGCAGCACAGTAGAGATAAGTATTTCCCTCAGTTATGAAACCAAGGTTATCGAACCAGTAGGAGAATCACACAACACCTTGTTAGCAGGACCTGCACACAAACAACAAACCCTTGCACCCAACGCAAATGAGAGGTTGTCAATCTCTCGGCGGTAAATTGCAAGATTAAATTGTATGTGATAGATTGAAAAAAAAATACAAATTTAAATAAATAAAAAGAGATGGCAGCAATATTTTTAGGGTTTTAGTAATATGATTTTGATAGACCCGAGGGCCATAGTTTTCACTAGAGGCTTCTCTCGAGAAAATATCATATGGTGGGTAGACAAATTACTGTTGGGCAATTGATAGAAAAGCAAATAATCATGATGATATCCAAGGCAAAGATCATGTATATAGGCATCACGTCCAAGATTAGTAGACCGACTCCTGCCTGCATCTACTACTATTACTCCACACATCGACCGCTATCCAGAATGCATCTAGTGTATTAAGTCCATAAGAACGGAGTAATGCCTTAAGAACGATGACATGAAGTAGACAAGATAAACTCACGAATTAATAAAACCAATGAATAGATCCCATCTTGTTATCCTTAGTAGCAATGATACATACGTGTCATGTCCCTTTCTGTCACTGGGATTGAGCACCGCAAGATCGAACCCACTACAAAGCACCTCTTCCCATGGCAAGATAAATCAACTTAGTTGGCCGAACCAAATCAATAGATCGGAGATGAAATACGAGGCTATAATAATCATGCATAAAAGAGTGCAGCAAAGACTCAAATAATTTCATGGATAATCTGATCATAAACTCACAATTTATCGGATCCCAACAAACACACCGCAAAAAGAGATTACATCGGATAGATCTCCAAGAACATAAAGGAGAACATTGTATTGAAGATCAAAAAGAGAGAAGAAGCCATCTATCTACTAACTATGGACCCGAAGGTCTGTGGTAAACTACTCACGCATCATCGAAGAGGAAGCAAGGTTGATGTAGAGCCCCTCCGTGATCGATTCCCCCTCCGGCAGATTACCGGAGAAGGACCCCGGATGGCATCTCTCTGGAACAGAAGCTTGCGGCGGAGTAAAAAGTATTTCGTGGACTCTCTTGAGGGTTTCTGATTTTTCTGGAATTTATAGTGCTGGAATTAGGTCAAACGGAGCTTGGTGGGCCCCACGAGGCACCAGGGCGCGCCTGCCCCCCCAAGCGCGCCCTTGTGGCTCGTGGGCCCCACCAGGGTCTTATGGCCTCCTCCCGAAGCTTCTAATGTTCTTCTGGTCCAATAAAAATTCTCCAAAAAGTTTCATTGCATTTGGACTTCGTTTGGTATTGATTTTCTGTAAAACAAAAACAGGGCAGAAAACAGCAACTGGCACTGGGCACTAAGTTAATAGGTTAGTCTCCAAAAATGATATAAAACTGCTGTAAATGATTATAAAAACATCCAAGATTGATATTATAACAGCATGGAACAATCAAAAATTATAGATACGTTGGAGACGTATCAGCTGGCACCGGGACACCAGTTATATAGCTGCGACCTTTAGTCCCGGCTCCAGCCACGTACCGGGACTAAAGGTCCTTTAGTCCCGGCTCCAGCCACGACCCGGGACTAAAGGCCAAAATTTAGTCCCGGCTCCAGCCACGAACCGGGACTAAAGGTCCTTTTCGGCGGCCCAAATTCCGCGCGGGAGAAGGAACCTTTAGTCCCGGCTGTTGGTTGCAACCGGGACTAAAGGTGTCTTTTTAAAGTGATTCTTTTTGTGTAGAAAACTTTAGATAAAACTCTTAGAATATTTAGAGTTTTTGAGTGAATCTTTTTTGCTTTAGGTCACAAAAATTATAAACTTGCTGTTAGTGCCAGTAGTTTTCAAATTTGAATAGTTTAAATTTGAATTCTTTGAAATTTGTGTGAATCACTAGTTTGTGAATAACTTTAGTTTAAAAATAGATTTTTGAGTGATTCTTTTTCTTGCTGTTTAATATTAGTGTGTTTTATCCGTATGTTCAATATGGGAATTTTTAGGATATTTTAAATAGGTGTTTTAATCAAAAACAGATTCTGCTTAGCTCTTTTAGTTTTATACCTTTTTTCCTTTGTTTTAATTATTTTAGTTTATGTTTTCTTGTTAATCTTTTGCCAAATTATATTATGTTTCTGTTAGTCAACATCAGGAGTTTTAATTTTCATTTTGAAGAAATTATTTGACAGATTCAATTTGTCCATATATAAGAGTTTCAACACATGGTCATGTTCAAAATATTGGTCAAAACCCTCAATTACCCTTTCTGGATATTTCAAGCTTTTGAAATATTTACAAAGGAAATATTCACCATAAATTCCAAGAAAATTCTAGCTTGTCATCTCTGTCCATTTTCTAGTTTGAGCAACTTTACATTGCTAAACATGTCCAAATGAGCTCAAACTTGGTACACCTGCTAAAATGGTCTAAATATTCATCTAGGCAATGTGGTGCATCAAGGAGAACAAATTAGCTTGGTCAAAGTATGCCAAAACCAATTCTGCCCATTTCTAGGGTTTGACAAAGTTACATTGGCAACTTTCTCCCATTGATCTCAAATTTTTACCACATTGCCAGATGGTCATGAGCATTACCCCCATCAAGTGGCACAAGTTGGAGAACAAGTTAACTTGATCAAAGCTTGTCAAAACCATTTCTGCCATTTCTAGGGTTTGAAATATTTACATTGCCAAGTTCTTCAAATGAGCTACAAATTTGCAACCTAGATCAAATTGATACCAAGCTCATTCCTGTTAAATTCCAAAGCCATTGGATTCCTCTAATTGGGGTACCAAATGGATTCTCCTTTAGCTCAAATTTTTACCAGAGCTCACCCTAGTCATATTCTACCTCCAGTAACTCTCTCTCTTCCATAGCTCAATAATTGAGGGGTGAAAACCCTCACTTTACCTCTCTGGACAGCCACTATAATTAAAATACTAAAAGGACAGGAATAATTGAAAATTCATAACTTAATAAATAATTATTCAAAAATCATGTTTCAAATGCCAAAATGCCCTAGCTTTTTGGTTGGATTCCGACGCTCCGGAGTCCACCTAGGAACACCCAAAACACATATATACCCTAACTCTTACAAAGATTCCCTCCGGTTTGTCCGAAGTGGAACTTTCCAGCTATAAGTCCGGAAACTCACTAGAGAGAAAGTGATGACGGTGAAGCCGGTCACATCCCAGAGTGGGATCTTGGGGTATAAAACTTTTTCTTCGCGTGTGTCCCTTGCTTATGATTGCGCCGTAACCATGGAGAATATTCATCATTTAACAGGATGCTTGGGTCAGTCTTCACTGTGAAGGGAGGAATTTCATCAAACTTTTCATAATCTTCTGACATGTCTGTCTTGTCCTCCACTCCCACGATGTTTCTTTTCCCTGAAAGAACTATGTGGTGCTTTGGCTCATCGTATGATGTATTCGCTTCCTTATCTTTTATTTTTCTCGGTTTGGTAGACATGTCCTTCACATAGAAAACCTGCGCCACATCATTGGCTAGGACGAATGGTTCGTCTGTGTACCCAAGATTGTTGAGATCCACTGTTGTCATTCCGTACTGCGGGTCTACCTTTACCCCGCCTCCTGTCAGATTGACCCATTTACACCGAAACAAAGGGACCTTAAAAGAACATCCATAGTCAAGTTCCCGTATCTCCTCTATGTAACCATAATATGTGTCCTTTTTCCTATTTTTGTTTGTTGCATCAAAGCGGACACCACTGTTTTGGTTGGTGCTCTTTTTATCTTGGGCAATTGTGTAAAATGTATTCCCATTTATCTTGTACCCTTTGAAAGTCAATATAGTCGAAGATGGTGACTTGGCCAACAAGTACAGCTCATCTCCAACAGTGGTGTTATTCATGAGATGTGTTTGCAACCAACCGCCGAAAGTCGCCATGTGTGTACGTTTAATCCAGGGGTCAGACTGCTCCGAGTTCTTGGAGCGTACAATATCCATGTGTTCCTCGATATACGGAGCCACCAAGGTGGAATTTTGTAGAACTGTGTAGTGTGCTTGAGTGAAAGAATGCCCGTCCATACTTATTACTGAATTATTTCCTAGCGTGCCTTTTCCACTAAGTCTCCCCTCATGCCGCGATTGAGGAACACCAATCGGCTTAAGGTCAGGAATAAAGTCAACACAAAACTCAATAACCTCCTCTGTTTCATGGCCCTTGGAGATGCTTACTTCTGGTCTAGCACAGTTATGAACATATTTCTTTAAGACTCCCATGAACCTCTCAAAGGGGAACATATTGTGTAGAAATACAGGACCCAGAATGGTAATCTCTTCGACTAGGTGAACTAGGACGTGCGTCATAATATTGAAGAAGGATGGTGGGAACACCAACTCGAAACTGACAAGACATTGGACCAAATCATTCTGTAACCTTGGTAGGATTTCTGGATCGATTACCTTCTGAGAAATTGCATTGAGGAATGCACATAGTTTCACAGTGGCTAATCAAATATTTTCTGGTAGAAGCCCCCTCAATGCAACCGGAAGTAATTGCGTCATAATCACATGGCAGTCATGAGACTTTAGGTTTTGGAATTTTTTCTCTCCCATATTTATTATTCCCTTTATATTCGACGAGAAGCCAGACGGGACCTTCATACTGCTCATGCATTCAAAAAAGATTTCCTTCTCTTCTTTGGTAAGAGCGTAGCTGGCAGGACCTTGATACTGCTTTGGTTGCATGCCATCTTTTTCGTTCATACGTTGCTGGTCCTCCCATGCCTCCGGTGTATCTTTTGTCTTCCCATACACGCCCAAGAAGCCTAGCAGGTTCACGCAAAGATTCTTCGTCATGTGCATCACGTCGATTGCAGAGCGGACCTCTAGGACTTTCCAATAGGGTAGCTCCCAAAATATAGATTTCTTCTTCCACATGGGTGCATGTCCGTTAGCGTCATTCAGAACAGATTGTCCGCCAGGACCCTTTCCAAAGATTACTTTTAAATCCTTGACCATATCAAATATATCATCACCAGTACGGTGGCCAGGCTTCTTCCGGTGATCGGCCTCACCTTTGAAATGCTTGCCTTTCTTTCTTAAGAGATGCCTGATCGGAAGAAATCGACGATGTCCCAGGTACACATTCTTCTTACATTTATCCAAATATATACTTTCAGTCTCATCTAAACAGTGCGTGCATGCATTGTATCCCGTGTTTGTCTGTCCTGAAAGGTTACTAAGAGTAGACCACTCATTGATGGTTACAAACAGCAATGCTCGTAGGTCAAATTCATGCTGTTTGTGCTCATCCCACACACGTACACCTTTTATATCCCACAACTGTAAAAGTTCTTCAACTAATGGCCTTAGGTACACATCAATGTCGTTGCCGGGTTGCTTAGGGCCTTGGATGAGAAATGGCATCATAATGAACTTCCGCTTCATGCACAACCAAGGAGGAAGGTTATAGAAACATAGAGTCACAGGCCAGGTGCTATGACTACTGCTCTGCTCCCCAAAAGGATTCATGCCATCTGTACTTATACCAAACCATAAGTTCCTTGCGTCATCTCCAAACTCCGGACTTTCTCTCGATTTTTCTCCACTGCGACCCATCAGCGGGTACTCTCAACATCCCGTCTTTCTTACGGTCTTCTTTGTGCCATCGCAACAACTTGGCATGCTCTTTGTTTTGGAACAAATGTTTCAACCGTGGTATTATAGGAGCATACCACATCACCTTGGTAGGAACCCTCTTCCTGGGGCACTCGCCCTCAACATCACCAGGGTCATCGCAGCTGATCTTATAGCGCAATGCACCGCATACCGGGCATGCATTTAAATTCTCGTACTCCTCACCGCGGTAGAGGATGCAGTCATTAGGGCATGCATGTATCTTCTGCCACTCTAATCCTAGAGGGCAGACAACCTTCTTTGCTTCGTACGTACTGTCGGGCAATTCGTTATCCTTTGGAAGCATCTTCTTTATCAGTTTCAGCAACTTTTCAAATCCCTTGTCAGATACACCATTCTCTGCCTTCCATTGCAGCAATTCCAGTGTGGTACCCAACTTTTTCTTGTCATCTTCGCAATTTGGGTACAACATTTTTTTGTGATCCTCTAACATGCGCTCCAACTTCAAACTCTCCTTTTCACTTTCGCAGTTTCTCTTTGCATCAGCAATGGCCCGACCAAGATCATCAGTGGGCTCATCTGATGCCTCTTCTTCAGCTTCCCCCATTGTAGTACCATCGTATTTAGGGAACCTAGGATAGTTGTCATCATCCTCTTCTTCTTCATTGTCTTCCATTATAACCCCTCTTTCTCCGTGCTTGGTCCAACAGTTATAGCCGGACATGAAACCGGACTGAAGCAGGTGGCTGTGATGGATTTTTGAGGTAGAGTAATCCCTATCATTCTTACAGACACCACATGGACACCACATAAAACCATTCCGCTTGTTTGCCTCAGCCACACGCAGAAAACTATGCACGCCATTAATGAACTCGGGAGAGCGTCGGTCATCGTACATCCATTGCCGGCTCATCTTCATTACACAACATCGAAGTGACCAAATTAATACAAGTTCATACATAAAGTTCATACATACTTCTCATAAAACAACATACAACTATCTAGCTAAAGCATTTAAATGCAACACCAAATGCGATCAAAATCGCAACTTTGGTAATAATTGATCCAACAGCATAATGATACCAAGCCTCTTTATTAATGGCATATTTTCTATTCTTTCTAATCTTCAAGCGCATTGCATCCATCTTGATCTTGTGATCATCGACGACATCGGCAACATACAGCTCCAATTTCATCTTCTCTTCTTCAATTATTTTCAATTTTTCTTTCAAATAATCATTTTCTTTTTCAACTAAATTTAACTTCTCGACAAGAGGGTCGGTTGCAATTTCCGGTTCACATACCTCCTAGATAAAAATACCTATGTCAACTTGATGGGCATAATTGTCATAAACACGAAATGAAACAAATAGTTATAAAAGATAATATACCACATCCGAATCATAAACCGGACGAGGGCCGACGGGGACGATATCAAAACCATGGCACTATATATATAAGAAACAATCATACAAGTAAGAAAATTATACAAGTAACTATGTAAATCATACAAATAAGATTTTTTTTACAAAAAGAATAAGAACAAGAGGTTCACCAAGGTGGTGCCGGCGACGAGACGGCGCGGGCGATCGACGGCGGTGAGGACAGGGACGGGAAGGCACTAAGTAAACCACACCTACACATATGCAAACTAAGAAGTTAATTTGATCTCAAATTGCATATAAATCAAATAAACTCCCACATAATTACTCCCAAACTAAAACCCACAAATCACTATACTTATAGAGCATGAAACGAGCTAAACTAGCAATGAGAAATGAAAGGATGAAGTTGCTAACCTTTTAGAACCTTTCGATAGATGGGGTGCCTCCAATCTTGACAAATCTTGCAAAAATGGAGGATGAGCTCGAGGTAGAGGAAGGAAACAGAGAGGAGAGAAAGGAGAAGCTTGGACTCGGACTGGACGAAGCAGCTTTATATAGGGATATCTTTAGTCCCGGTTGGTGATACCAACCGGGACTAAAGGTCTATGTTTAGTCCCGGTGGGTGATACCAACCGGGACTAAAGAAGCTCACGGGGGCCCAGCCTGCCGCAACTCCTTTAGTCCCGGTTGGTATCACCAACCGAGCCTAGAGGTCTCATTTGAACCGGGACTAATCCTGGCCGTGCCCGTGTCCGCTCCTAGCCGTTGGAACCGGGACTAATGCTCACATTAGTCACAGGCCCAAACCCGGCCGGGACTAATGCTCCGGATCAAAGGTAGGTTTTCTACTAGTGTACATGACCGAATGCACCGGCCAGAATGTACTTCGTGCAAGCTAGCAATAGCACATGGCTAAAGTATGTGCTTTGCTTTGCTTCAGATTGTAACTTTGAACGGAGCTAGCAGAAACTTTCAACTACAGCAGCGAGCAGCTAAAGCAGGCTTCAGCCACCAGAAACAGAGCTAGCACCGCACAACTACAGTAGGTACAGGCTACAACGTGGCCAGCGCCTGGACTGAAACGCGCCGGAGGGGCACTTGGGCGGCACCCTACTTCTCCGACACGGCGAGGGAGCGGACGGCGGCGCCCTTCTTGTCCGGCACGGCGAGGGAGCGGCCGGAGCGCGGCCGACGGTGGCGCCTGCTACACAGGAACGGATGGCGCGTGTAGGAGGCACGGCGAGGTGATGGCGCTCTGGGGAGGAAGCACGGCGAGATGGGAGATGGGACTGCTTCCCCGTCTCGTCGGCCCTACCTCGCCTCACCTGGAGTCACCTCCCCTGGGGCGTCCTTTGCCGCGGCGGCGCACTCCAGGAGCGCATCGTGGGCGTAATCGACGAAATAAGTAGGCCCTTGTCATCGCCGTCAGCCAAGAGGTGGTCCTAGAAAGAGGAGGCGGTCGTCGAAATCTACGAGCAGGACAGCCAGGCGTTGCTGGGAGGCGAGGGCGAGGGCGAGATCGGTGCCTGGCGGTGGCTCATCATATGGCGAAGTCGACGGCAAGGAGCAGGAGAGGGAGACCGCCGCGGCGGGGATGTGGAGGACGGAGAGGAAGAAGAAGGGAGAGGATGGGTGGAGGAGGAGCAAGACAGTAAGGACATCACTGGCCTCACGTTCAAATCTCTAGGGCACATCGCATAGCTGATATCTGACCTCGCCACCGAGGTCGGCGCTGACGGATGCTATGTGCACATTGCCTTGCGCGGCGAGGCGGACGGCGCCGGCACCGTGCCTATGGAGATGAAGCAGAGGGAGAAGGAGATAGAGGGG
Source organism: Elymus sibiricus (assembly GCA_039707655.1). Classification (NCBI taxonomy): domain Eukaryota; kingdom Viridiplantae; phylum Streptophyta; class Magnoliopsida; order Poales; family Poaceae; genus Elymus; species Elymus sibiricus. Next base: position 38,404,932 of record CM077668.1, on the reverse strand, counting down.
CAGACGAGCTAGGGCGGCGCTCGCCTTGGCTGCTGCCTCATGCGTATCGCCATCTATGCAGCACACAAGCAAGCAAGCTCCGCTGGATCACCTGATGCGTACAAGTATACTAGCAAGGAAGCACACATGTACGAATGCATGTACGAATGCAGGTATGCACCAATCGATATCGATCGCCTATAGTTCGACCTCCCAAGAATTTATCCCCTAATCAGCTTAGGGTTTCATGCCTGTGTAATGGTGTACTAAAATATACTAACATGGGAGGCTGTTCTTTTAGAGAAAAGGCGTCGGCCGAGCCCGAGAAGAGCTCGAACCTAGCCCGGCTTTGAATTAACAAAGCCATCAACCGGCCAGGATTACAGGGGCACCACATTACAAAGGGAATGAATGCAAAGCAAAGCGGAAAGAAGATACAAGGTACTAGGAAGAACAACACAATGGCAACAACTTGGAGCAAGCACAGCACCGTTGCCGACGACCAGCACTACACCTACACCAACTAGCCAACTAAGAGCACCGGAGGCGGGCCACGCCGTGCAAGCATTGAGCGCCGGCAGCACCCACAGGCCAAACTTGGGTAACACTTGCTCTGTCTCGACCGTCGCAAAGGGCCACTACCCTTTCACCCAGGATCGATGGGTGCCGCACCGGCGACCAGTAGAGTGGCTACCACAGAGCCCAGCACAAGGTGCCCGAGCTGCCATAGGAGAAGCAGACGACGCTGACCCACGAACAACGGAAGACCAACCAGACGATAGCCAAAGCCGGCAGTGGCAGAACGGAGCACAGGACGCGTGCTGTCGACCGAAGGCGCGAATCCATGAAGAAGGCCGAAGAGGCATCACCATGCATCAGGCGAGGCCAAGCAAGATGTAGCAGGAAGACTAGGCCGTCATCCTTCGGAACAGGGTCACCAACCACACCACCGCCAAGAGCAAATCCCGGCCGCCGCCTTCAAGAAGGAGCACGCCACCGAGGTGCCATCGACGACCAAAACAGGGGGGAACCAGCTTTCGCCGGAGCTCAAGGAGGAGGCGAAAGGGGGAGGGTCCACCCCAAAGCCTCCAGGAAGGGGATCGGCGCCAAAGGCGTCGACTTTGGGGGGCCGCCGCGCCGGCCAGGGGTTTCCCCCGGAACATCACCCGAACGCCAGATCCGGCCAGCCGGCACCACGAGACGGCGGACGAAGCCACCAGGAACCACCACCGGCGCGGATCGGAGCGGATCAGACTGGAACCGAAGCTTCTCCATGGAGCTCGGCGGACTGCGAGGAGCCGCCGCCACACCGACGACCGTGACCTCCACGCTGCCCGCGCAGCCATGGAAGGACACCCACCAGCACCCGCTGACGCCGCCCGCCGCCCAGGCCGCGTCGCGCGCCACCGGCCGGGGCCGCCGCCCCGGGAGCCGCAGCCCTCCATCTGAGGGGGAGGCGCCAGATCCCTGCCCCCACCTTCCTTGGGGGCCCGCACCAGCGCCGAGCGCCCCTCTGGCAGCGGCGGAGGGGAGGGAGAGGGAGGGGGAAGCGCGGCGACGGCGCTACGGTTGCCCCCGAGTCGCCTCAGAGGAGGCGACGCGGGGGGAGGAGAGACGTTTGCAGTGTGTCGGTGAGTTTTTGGGAGGGTGTTCTTTGTCAGGTGATTTGATCAGGTATATTAGCTGATGGAGCTTATTATTTTATTTCATAATCCTGTCTGTGCTGTCCTATTTAAGGTATTTTCTTTTCAGAGATTTGCCCTTTCAGATTTTGTTCTGATAGCTAATTGTCTTTCTGTGAAGATCTTTGTGTGGATCTTTTAGTTGATATGATCAGCGGTCAAACTGTTCGAATTTCAAAATCGTTTGAATATTTCAATCATAGAGTTGCATATAGACAACTAGATATGATGTGTATCATAGCTGTCTTCTTAGTTCTGTTAGCAGTGATTAATGTCTACTTCTTTTCTACAGATGATTATATTTGATATATACTTCTTCAGATGGTGAGCAAATAATGAACCAACCTTATGATTTAGAATAACCTGGTAGTTTTGTAGCAAGGTAGTTTTGTAACAAGACAATTCTCCTGTTGCATAGTAATTTTGTAGGTGGCATGTAAACTGAAAAGAAGTTGATGTTGATGTTGAATATAATACCTCTTATGGTACTCGATTATCATTGGGATCATTATCTGGTTCCGTTTTTTCGATCATTTACTGCATGACACATGTATTACGGTTATAGGAAATATATATTATTGACAATTATTTTTTGACCTACTAATAAGTTATGACATCCTTAAATCGATGGTACTTTGTTGGATATATAAGATGTCATCTAAGAGGAGTTGAGTACCTTTCTACTCATTGCAAAAGTATGGAGGCTATACTCAAGAAACTCAATAAGAAAACTGCTTTGAAGCTCAGGTCTTGGTAGTGGGCCAGATATATAGAAGATACTATCTACGAATAAGTAAGTACAAAAAATGCAAGTAGTCTATAATGACTGGCCAGGGATTTTTGTTTTTTTGATTGCAATATTACTCTTTAGTAATTCATTTTTTGCGGGGGACGACACATGCACCAGATGCAGGTGAGATGATGGTGATGTTCGCCATTATTACAAGTAATTATGAGCATGTGTAGGAGAGGTCGTTACCGCCGAGGAGGAGTGACGACACGAATGGGTCTTGTACTAGAGGGCAAGAGTGTGGGGATGGTGCATGCATTAAGTTGGTGGAGGGAGGGGCTTGCGAAAGCGACGTGTTAGAGTATGATGACAAAGATCGGTGCCTTGAGAACTTGACTAGGTGGAGAACTTGACTACCATCGGCGATGATAGCGAAGAGAGTGACAATACAAATGGGTCACTTGTAGCATGCAAGGATTTGATTTTCCCGTTACAACCCACGGGCATATTTGCTAGTCAATCTAATAAAAAGAAAGGTGTGGTACTAGAGCAAAGTCCTAGAAAAAGTGTGGTATTTTGTCAAATTGCTCGAAAAATGCTACGGACCAAACGGCGGCGCTCTGCTTCTAGAACTACTCCGTAAAGGAATACTAGTAGAACGCCCGTGCGTTGCTACAGGCTACAATAAATATAACTGAATCAAACAAATAATTAAAGGTCTTCTCCAAGGTCGAAGCTCATTCCTCCCTCATACGCCCGAGAGTTTTCGGACATCAAATGAGCGCCCAGCAGGCTCCCAAAATTCAACCGCCTGAACAGTCTGAGCTCCCCCAAGTCCAGACCATATGTGGGGGAGAAATGTGGTTGTCCGGACTATCTGCCATGTTATCTCCAACACGCAGGCCCAACATAAAACCCCCACCCCACGACACACACTTCCCGTTTCCTGCAAGACCCTCCCCTTACCGCTCGGTTTCCGCCGTAGTGGGACATTTCACGCTTGAGTCTTCTCCTTTAAAACCCTCTCATGGCGCCGTCTCTCCTTCACACCATACTTCCCCATTGACCACCAAGGAGGAGTCTCATGCCAACCACCCCTCTTTTCGCCCCTCTCCCCTCTCCCCGTGTTCATGCCGATCTGCCACCGACATTAAGGGAAAGGAAGAAAACACCGATAGACCCTTGTTTCTTGAAGTGGTTAGAAGTGCACTATGGAATATTTGGTAACAGAGAAATGGATTAATCTTAGAAGGGAAGATGCGTCCCATTGCGACATTGTCCATTGGAATTTTTTGTTTGAGAAGGATCTTTATTTGGTTTCTTTTAGAGTCAAAGAACATCACACAGATTCTCTTGTCTTCTGGTTGAGCTCTTTGTAATTCTTCCTCCCTCTCCATCACTAAAGGCCCCCACTTTTAGTCCCGGTTGGGTTACGAACCGGGACTAAAGGGGCTCCACGTGGCCGCTGCGCAGCGCTCAGGCAGGAGGACCTTTTGTCCCGGTTGGTAACACCAACCGGAACTAAAAGGCCTCCACATGGCCGCTGCGCAGCGCTCAGGCAGGAGGACCTGTAGTCCCGGTTGGTAACACCAACCGGGACTAGAAAGCAGCCACGCGTCAGCCCTGCCAGGTGCTGGGGTTTTTTTTTTTGAAAGGAGGGGTTTAGGGGTTTTGGAGGGTTTAGGGGTTTCATATTGTGTTTCCCCTTTTCTTTTTGTGTTTACCATTCAATTCCTTTACATTTAGGGTTTTCATTTTTATTTTATGCTTTTCATTCAACTCGACGCTAGGTACTACAACATCTTCATGATTAATATATAGAGAGAAGTAACCTCTAGCTCTTTCTCCGTGCTTGGTCGAACAACAAGTTTTCGTATATCTATTCGACGCTACTACATATAGTACACGTTCTTGCATATATACAATATAACATCTCTTACGATCCCTAATATCTAATTACCACAATCGGATTGCAAATCCCGATGGTATTCTCCGTCTGTAGGTATGACATGCTCAACAAAGAATCCCGCCAATTCCTCTTGAATTGCTCGTATGCGATCAGTTGGTAGGAGTTCGTCCCGCTTCCGCCAGATCTAATTTAACGAAGGGGGTCAATATATATATATATATATATATATATATATATATATATATATATATATATATATATATATATATATATATATATATATATATATATGAATGAAACTCAACACAATTGATGGTAATAAAATAAAATTGTGAATATTGTTTACGTACTTCAAATTGTTCTGAAGATCTGCCCCGCTCAGAGATCTTGTGGCGAATGAACTCGCAAACGTAGTATCCACATAAATTATTCCCGGGTGCCTGCCACAAGCACTTTACGAGAATAGAGTTCAATCAAAATGATAATCAAGCATGATAATGGTATTGAAACTAGAATCAATGAGATATGCGCGGGACTAGCAAGCAGTACTTACTAATTTGGGGCGTGAAAATCGCAGCTCCTTTTTCCATTCACCCCTAACCTGGTTGGTGAACTTTTTCCAAACCCTGCCCAGCAAAGAAAATGATTACTTGATATCATGAAATGAACGAAAGTTGCCGATATGGTGCGATAATGATTGAACTTACCTCTAGAGCATTTGACTCATGTCCGCCCACTCCTTATGATCTTTACGTCTCGAGTCCAAGACACTTACTTGTCCCGCGTTAAGCTGAATGGAAAGCAGAATAAAGTGGAACCTGCGCACGCATAACTCATCAATTACACTTAACCTCGAGTAAGCGAAACAGAATGTGCACAAGACAGTAACACTCACTGGAAGTTGTAAGGAAATAGTATTTCCCTTTTGTTTTGTTGTCCAAGTAACGCGTTTAGCAAGTTTTTCTCTGTATCATCGAGGTTTGTTTGTAACGTATATTCATTTACGGTATTTGGGTTAATCAACCCAATGTCATAGATTTTTCCTCTGCATTCGCGGATCTTCAATCTGCATAATATAGTGTGAGGATAATTATACATGCAATGAACGAGCTGAGCTAGAGACTTAATTACAGAAAAAAATACTTACAGACAATAGCAACTGACGATAGCTTTGTCGAGGGCATCTTGATTGTATAACTGAAAAAATTCTTCAAATTCAAGGTACAACGCCTCGACTCTATTGTAGTAGTGATCTTTAATTCCCACGTAGATACTGTCGGTCCCTTCCTTGCAGGCTTTCAAGTACCAGTCATGCAATCTTCGCATCATCGTTGATAGATGTGGGAGCTGGTCAGGTCTGACGAGGCTTCCCGTGCTCGTATCTAAAGGGCGCTACCACCTCAGCCATTTCGAACTATACCTCATCGCGTAAGTAATCACCAAGAGTGTAACCAGGATGAGCGACCGCTACCCCCGGATCATTAGCGATATCGGTAAACACCTTGAGCGGGGGGCACGATTGTTTTTCCTGTTTGCCGAGCTGGGGAATTGTTTTCCCACTTCTTGCAGCACTGCTACTAGTACTTCCTGACCTTTTCACTTCATCAAATGTCTTTACAATACAGCGGTCATAGTGTGATAGCGGCGGAGGCGGTGGTGGTCGCTTAAGGGCATCCAGACAGCACTTCGCTTTTACCGAATCTATTTTCTCCTTTGGATCTGGACGTTTCGGTGCAAGCTGGCGTTTCACATCGGCAGCCACGAACTCGTTGTTTTCCTCCTCAGTCATGTCATATGGCAACTTGGCAGGAGCCTTCTTGACTCTTGGACGTGCTCTGGATTTCTTCGTTGTTGTACTGCTAGCCGCCGGAGCGGCGGCGGGTCTCTTCCGCCATTGCTGAGGCGGCAGAGGATTCTGCTGAGGGGCCTCCTCCGGCGGAGTCCGCTGACGCGGCAGAGATAGCTGAGGCGGCGGAGGATTCTGCTGAGGGGCCTCCTCCGGCGGAGTCCGCTGAGGCGGCGGAGACAGCTGAGGCGGCGGAGGATTCTGCTGAGGGGCCTCCTCCGGCGGAGTCTGCTGATGTGGCGGAGATAGCTGAGGCAGCGGAGTGTGCTGACGCGGCGGAGACGACTGAGGCAGCGGAGATAGAGCTGGACTGTGAGGAGTCTGCTGAGGGGCCTCCTCCGGCTGAGTCTGCTGACGCGGCGTCCATTGTGGAAGCATGATGTTTTCCTTTCTCCATAGAATGGTAGTCCTTACGGCATCTACCAGATGAGTCTCCCCTTCACCTGTAGGGTACTCAAGCTCCAGCCCCTCGAATCCGTTGGTAACTTCATCCACCCTGACAATAGCATAGCCATCTGGAATCGGATTGCAATGGAAAGTTCCACCAGGTCTAGGAGGTAAGACATAGCCGACCGCCACCTTCAAGGTTAGGTTGATGCATTTCGCCATTAGCTCACAAGGTTCACTCTCCGTGATATTATCCACGGGGTAGCTAGAAGCCGTGATATCAGGACGAACGAGCTCCATGGAAGCCACGCTGCTTTTCCGCTGAGAAGGTGGGGTAGCTTCGTGGGCAGTATCAAATGAAGGATCTTCGTGCTGCTGAGATGGTGGGTCGGTAGCTCGCTGGCTGCTAAGTGCCTCTATTAACGCTAATCTTTCTTCTACCTTCTGCAGCCGGTCTGCATCCTCTTTCTCCCTCGGCTTCTATAAGTGTCTCTGCTGTCGGCAAACCCATCCTTCCACGGAACGGAGCCTGATGTGCCTCGTGTTCGTCCAGGGTGTTCAGGATTCCCGAGGGCGCGTGACAGCACGTCCTATTCTCTGTCGGGATGGAACCTCCCTTCCTGCATGTCCTTGATTACTTCCTGAATGTTTTTGATGGGTGTTGCAAGTTGATCTTTCGTATAAACACACTTCCCTGTTTCTGGGTGCAAAGTTCCCCCATGCCCGTAGAACCAAGTCCTTGCCCGTTCGGGCCAGTTCAATGTCTCTGGATGGATCCCTTTATCAAGCAGGTCGTTCTCAGCTTTCTCCCACTTAGGCCGGGCAGCCTTGTAGCCACCTGACCCCATAATGTGGTGATATTCCTTCTTTGCAGCATTTTGCTTATTCATCAGTGACCCGTTCTTAGCTTTCTCCGATTTCTTGTACGACACAAATGCAGGCCAGTGATCTTTTATTTTCGCATATTGACCGGTGAATTCTGGAATCTTGTCTTTCTCGACAAACTGTTCGTTCAATCTTTTCTTCCAGTTCTTGAATTGTTCTGCCATCTTCTTAAGAGCCCATTTTTTGACTTTTTGCTGTATAACTGGGTTATTTGGATCCTCCTCTGGCGGTAGGCTGAAATTTATCATGAGCGAGTTCCAAAGCTCATCTTTGCATCTATCGTTGACATAAGAAACTCCATCGTCCTTCTTCTTATTCCATTCTTGGATGCTTATCGGGACGCTGTCCCTAACAATAACTCCGCACTGATATATAAATTGGTCTTGGGTCTGCTTGGGAAGAGCCGGTTTGCCATCTGGATCGACTTCTTCGATCGTGAACCTTTCATTCTCGCCCAACCTTTTCTTCGGGCCTCGTCTCCTTATAGAAGTTTGGCTCGAATCGGAGGGCTAAAAGAAGAAAGAAGCGTTAATATATGTACATACAAAACAATTAATATACCTCGTCGGACTTTGCAACAGTTAAGGCTCCAACACCGGCGGAGCCGTCATCTTCTCCCTCCTCCATTCGATCACCGGAGCCGTCATCTTCTCTCTCCTCCATTCGACCATCGGAGTCGTTGAGAAACTGTGAGGTGATGATATCATCATCATCTCTGTCGCGGATTATTTCCTCCAACGCCTCTTCTTGTTCTAAGTCTCTGCCGTGTTCCATAGTTTCTGCAAATATTACAACATGGCAATATACAACCATGAGAGATGGATTAGTGGCAAACATAGACCTAATCACAACAAGGAATCATATGCATATGAGCAATGGATTAGTGGATTATCGGGGTTATGTTTTAACGACCCCCTCCCCCCTCATGTCGAAGTTATACCGAAATTATCGGGGTTATGTTTTAACGACCCCCCCCCCCCCCCCTCATGTCGAAGTCAATGAACAACATGAAAATTTGTAAGTGATTGCTAAACTTTTATGCTTCATTTATATGAAGATCAATTATCCAATATAACTATGTTCGCGATATGAGGCATTGGACATTATCTAGAATCATATCTGATGATCAGTCGTCCTATCTTTCGGGAGAGGATACTTTGTGGACCGCCTCTCTTATGCCTGTCCGACGTGCAAATCAGGTTTTCATATGCCTCAAAATCAAAGTTATCGGGGTTATGTTTTAAAGACCCCCCCCCCTCATGTCGAAGTTACGACGATAATTGTACAAGATGAATACAAGATTTATACACAAGATGAATACAAAATGAATACAAGATGAATACAAGATTTATACACAAGATGAATACACAACTCAACAAATGAACCAACCATCATCCTATGAACAAAACTCAACATACAACAAATAATGGACACCTTTTGTCGAACAGCGGAGGGATGATCAGGGACCAACTCCACGGAGATGCAACACCACAACCTGTAATTCCACGGAGATTCAAATGACCCCTAGATCAATGGCAATCATCATGATCAAGTTGACAAGTATTAACATATTTTCAGACTTAGTGATATTTGCATAGAGTGGGAATGCAAAACAGTAACATCATGATGAAGTAACCACTCATCATATGCAAATTTTAACATTTGTTTCTCTATCTAAAAAAACCTAAAAAAATTCTCTTCCATCTCATCTCATCTTCACAAAACATCTATCATATCTATCACATTGAGTATATGTATCTAAAAACCTAGTAAAACTACACAAAACAAACAAAAAAATTCAGCCATCTCCATCTCATCTCATCCATCACCATCTCATCTCATCCATCTCATCTCATCTCAATGAACAAAAATTTATATTACACATGAAAATATCTGAAATGAAATAACTTTGATCATGAATAATGCTATAAAAAATGACTTTGATCATGAATAATATCAATGACTTTGAGATCATGAATTAATAATGCTATAACTCTTTTCCACCTTACAAAAATATTTCTACACCTCGAGCGGAATTTATATTTATCCTAGTTTCTTTGGTTTACAAAGTAACCATATTTTCTATAATTCTTCTGCACCCACAAAAATTATCCTAGATACTAGGTAGTACCCACAACCCATTTCACCAAAAACTTTGGGTTCCACAGTTCAAAATTTTCAAATTCCATCCAGTTCAAATTTGGACCAGATTCAAACTCCATGATCAAAACCCAATTTAAACTGCTCCAAAAATTCTGAAACTTTGCCAGACTCTCTTTTATGCATCAACACCTCTCCACAAAAATTCCCTAAAATTCCTAAAATCCCTAGCACCCTCTGGCATTTCATCATACACATGGTGGGCGTACTGTTCACTGTAGTAAAAAATTCAGTTAACTGAATTTGTTCAGAGAGAGGGAGAAGAGTCGCCGTAGCGCGGGTGGCGTCGGCGTCGGGGCGGGCGGCGGCGTCGGGGCGCGGGAGGAAGGAGGAGGAGGGGAACGGAGCAGCGGCTCACAGTGTGTTGCAGGGGAGCGGGGGACGGCGTCGGGGCAGGGCTCGGCGACGGCGGCATCGGGGCAGGGCTCGGCGAAGGCGACATCGGGGCAGGGCGCGGCGAGGGCGTCAGGGCAGGGCGCGGCAAGGGCGTCGGCGAGGGGGGGGGGGACGGCTCGGAGGCGACGGCGATCTCCGGCGCAGCAGCCTGGCGGCGTCGTGCTTTGGTTCGACGTCGGGGGAGAGAATGGGAGAAAATTTCTTAAGTGCTGCTTATATACCCAACCCTTTAGTCCTGGTTGGTGGCTCCAACCGGGACTAAAGGCCCCCCTTTAGTCCCGGTCCGAGCCACCAACCGGGACTAAAGGTGAATTTCACCAGCGCAAAGGGCGGGAAACCCAACCCTTTAGTCCCGGTTGGTGGCTCGGACCAGGACTAAAGGGGATCCTTTAGTCCCGGTTGGTGGCTCCAACCGGGACTAAAGGGTTGGTCCTAGCGTGGTGGAAGTTTAGTCCTACCTCGCCAAGCGAGAGGCACTCGCACCTGTTTATAAGCCCCGCTGCGATAACCGTCTCGAGCTCCTCTCTAAAGCAGGCAGTACATGCCTACCGTTCCTCTCTGCCCTCTGTGGCCTACTTGCCCTGCGGGCCTGCATCCTGGCCTATATAGAGTTGGGTTTCTAGTCGTATGCAGGCCGTGGTGGCCTAGTAGGAGGGCATTTTTTATTTTTTTGCTATGTTATGTCATTTTTTTAGTCCCGGTTGGTGGCTCCAACCGGGACTAAAGGTCTTTTCCAGTTTTTTTTGTTTTTTCCTTTATTTTTTTTCTTTTGTTTCTACTTACAGCCAAATATTTAGAGTTTTTGAGTGAATCTTTTTGGTTTAGGTCACAAAAATTATAAACTTTCTGTTAGTGCCAGTAGTTTTCAAATTTGAATAGTTTAAATTTGAATTCTTTGAAATTTGTGTGAATCACTAGTTTGTGAATAACTTTTCTTTAAAAATAGATTTTTGAGTGATTCTTTTTCCTGCTGTTTAATATTAGTGTGTTTTATCAGTATGTTCAATTTGGTAATTTTTAGGTTATTTTAAATAGGTGTTTTAATCAAAAACAGATTCTGTTTAGCTCTTTTAGTTTTATAGCTAAAAAAAATCATTAAATGCATGAAAAATAGCGAATGAAGTCAGAAAGGGTTGAAAATTGATGATGTGGCTTTGAATGGTGCATGTTGAATGCACAAAAAGTCTGGAGTTAAAATAAGTTTAAAAAAAATGAAATGCCTTTGTAACAGATGAGTTTTCGTCCGAAACCCTGATACTTCGAAAGAGATTGTCCAGTTTGTACACGAAGTGCATCCAGTTTTTGCCGTAACCCTCTCAACTTTTTAGCACATGCTATGTGGGTGAAATGATGATACGATGCCAAGTTTCAACCTTTTCAGAGTTCATTTGTAGTGCTTTTCAATTTCAGGGTCATTTAGCTCAAAAAAATCAATAAATGCATGAAAAATAGCAAATGAAGTCAGAAAGGGTTGAAAATTGATGACGTGGCTTTGAATGGTGCATATTGAATGCACAAAAAGTCTGGAGTTAAAATAAGTTTATAAAAATAAAATGCCTTTGTAACAGATGAGTTTTCGTCCGAAACCCTGATACTTCGAAAGAGATTGTCCAGTTTGTACACGAAGTGCATCCAGTTTTTGCCGTAACCCTCTCTACTTTTTAGCACATGCTATGTGGGTGAAATGATGATGCCATGCCAAGTTTCAACCGGGACTAAAGGGTGGCACAGCCGTGGGGTGGTGAATTTTATGGCAATTTTAATTTTTTGCATATGTTATGTCTTTTTATTTTTTATGTTATTTTTATTGTTATGGCAATTTTAATTTTTTGCATATGTTATGTTTTTTTATTTTATATGGAGCCATCAACCGGGACTAACCGCGTATGATCAACCTTGCAAAACATGGGACTGAAAGGATAGGAATAATTGAAATTTCATAACTTAATAAATAATTATTCTAAAATCATGTTTCAAATGCCAAAATGCCCTAGCTAGCTCTTACAAAGATTCCCTCCGATTTGTCCGAAGTGGCACATTCCAGCTATAAGTCCGGAAACTCACACTAGAGAGAAAGTGATGGCGGTGAAGCCGGTCACATCCGAGAGTGGGATCTTGGGGTATAAAACTATTTCTTCGCGTGTGTCCCTTGCTTATTGCGCCGTAACCATGCATAACCTTCATCATTTAACAGGATGCTTGGGTCAGTCTTCACTCTGAAGGGAGAAATTTCATGAAACTTTTCATAATCTTCTAACATGTCTGTCTTCTCCTCCACTCCCACGATGTTTCTTTTCCCTGAAAGAACTATGTGGCGCTTTGGCTCATCGTATGATGTATTCGCTTCCTTATCTTTTCTTTTTCTCGGTTTGATAGACATGTCCTTCACATAGAAAACCTGCGCCACATCATTGGCTAGGACGAATGGTTCGTCTGTGTACCCAAGATTGTTGAGATCCACTGTTGTCATTCCGTACTGCGGGTCTACCTGTACCCCGCCTCCTGACAGATTGACCGATTTGCACCGAAACAAAGGGACCTTAAAATCACGTCCTTAGTCAAGTTCCCATATCTCCTCTATGTAACCATAATATGTGTCCTTTGCCCTATTGGCGTTTGCTGCATCAAAGCGGACACCACTTTTTTGGTTGGTGCTCTTTTTAACTTGGGCGATCGTGTAAAATGTATTCCCATTTATCTCGTACCCTTGGAAAGTCAATACAGTCGAAGATTGTGTCCTGGCCAACAAGTACAGCTCATCTCCAATAGTGGTGTTACCCATGAGATGTGTTTGCAACCAACCGCCGAAAGTCCCCATGTGTTCACGTGTAATCCAGTCATCAGACTGCTCCGGGTGTTTGGAGCGTAGAATATTCTGGTGTTCATTGATATACGGGGCCACCAAGGTAGAATTTTATAGAAATGTGTAGTGTGCTTGCGCCCAAGAATGCCCGTCCCTACATATTATTGCTTTCGGTCCTAGCGTGCCTTTTCCACGCAGTCTCCCCTCATGCCGCGATTCAGGAACACCAATCGGCTTAAGGTCAGGAATAAAGTCAACACAAAACTCAATGACCTCCTCTGTTTGATGGCCCGTGGAGATGCTTCCTTCTGGCCTAGCACGGTTACGAACATATTTCTTTAAGACTCCCATGAACCTCTCAAAGGGGAACATATTGTGTAGAAATACAGGACCCAGAATGGCAATCTCGTCGACTAGGTGAACTAGGACGTGCGTCATAATATTGAAGAAGGATGGTGGGAACACCAACTCAAAACTGACAAGACATTGGACCAAATCATTTTGTAACCTTGGTAGGATTTCTGGATCGATTACCTTCTGAGAAATTGCATTGAGGAATGCACATAGCTTCACAATGGCTAATCGAACATTTTCTGGTAGAAGCCCCCTCAATGCAACAGGAAGCAGTTGCGTCATAATCACGTGGCAGTCATGAGACTTTAGGTTCTGGAATTTTTTCTCTGCCATATTTATTATCCCCTTTATATTCGACGAGAAGCCAGACGGGACCTTGATACTGAGCAGGCATTCAAAAAATATTTCCTTCTCTGCTTTGGTAAGAGCGTAGCTGGCAGGACCTTCATACTGCTTTGGATGCATGCCGTCTTTTTCGTTCATACGTTGCTGGTCCTCCCGTACCTCCCGTGTATCTTTTGTCTTCCCATACACGCCCAAGAAGCCTAGCAGGTTCACGCAAAGATTCTTCATCACGTGCATCACGTCGATTGCAGAGCGGACCTCTAGATCTTTCAAATAGGATAGGTCCCAAAATATAGATTTCTTCTTCCACATGGCTGCGTGTCCGTCAGCGTCATTCGGAACAGATTGTCCGCCAGGACCCTTTCCAAAGATTACTTGTAAATCCTTGACCATATCAAGTATATCATCACCAATACGGAGGACAGGCTTCTTCCGGTGATCTGCCTCACCTTTGAAATGCTTGCCTTTTTTTCTTAAGGCATGCTTGGTCGGAAGAAATCGACGATGTCCCAGGTACACATTCTTCTTGCATTTGTCCAAATATATACTGTCAGTCTCATTTAAACAGTGCGTGCATGCGTTGTATTCCTTGTTTGTCTGTCCTGAAAGGTTACTAAGAGCAGGCCAATAATTGATGGTTACAAACAGCAACGCTCGTAGGTCAAATTCCTGCTGTTTGTGCTCATCCCACACACGTACACCTTTTATGTCCCACGGCTGTAAAAGTTCTTCAACTAATGGCCTTAGGTACACATCAATGTCGTTGCCGGGTTTCTTAGGGCCTTGGATGAGCACTGGCATCATAATGAACTTCCGCTTCATGCACAACCAAGGAGGAAGGTTATAGATACATAGAGTCACGGGCCAGGTGCTATGATTGCTGCTCTGCTCCCCAAAAGGATTAATGCCATCTGCACTTAAACCAAACCATAAGTTCCTTGCGTCACCTGCAAAGTCCGGCCACTTTCTCTCGATTTTTCTCCACTGCGACCCATCAACGGGTACTCTCAACTTCCCGTCTTTCTTACGGTCTTCTTTGTGCCATCGCAACAACTTGGCATGCTCTTTGTTTCTGAACTGACGTTTCAACTGTGGTATTATAGGAGCATACCACATCACCTTGGCAGGAACCCTCTTCTTGGGGCGCTCGCCCTCAACATCACCAGGGTCATCTCGTCTGATCTTATACCGCAATGCACCGCATACCGGGCATGCATTCAAATTCTCGTACTCCTCACCGTGGTAGAGGATACAGTCATTAGGGCATGCATGTATCTTCTGCACCTCTAATCCTAGAGGGCAGAGAACCTTCTTTGCTTCGTACGTACTATCAGGCAATTCATTATCCTTTGGAAGCTTCTTCTTCACTATTTTCAGTAGCTTCCCAAATCCCTTGTCAGATACACCATTCTCTGCCTTCCATTGCAGCAATTCTAGTGCGGTACCGAGCTTTGTGTTGCCATCTTCGCAATTTGGGTACAACCCTTTTTTGTGATCCTCTAACATGCGATCGAACTTCAACTTCTCCCTTTCACTTTCGCATTCTCTCTGTGCATCAACAATGACCCGGCGAAGATCATCATCGGGCACATCTGGTGCCTCTTGATCTTCAGCTTCCCCCGTTGCAGTATCACCGTATTCAGGGAACATAGGATAGTTGTCATCATCCTCTTCTTCTTCGTTGTCTTTAATCATAACCCCTCTTTCTCCGTGCTTGGTCCAAACACTATAGTGTGGCATGAAACCCTTCTCAAGCAGGTGGAAGTGAAGGGTTTTTGAGGAAGAGTAATCCTTCGTATTCCCACAGACAGTACATGGACAATACATAAAACCATTCTGCTTGTTTGCCTCAGCCACTTCGAGAAAATTATGCAGGCCCGTAATGTACTCGGATGTGCGTCGGTCACCGTACATCCATTGCCGATTCATCTGTGTGCATTATATAATTAAGTTTATCAAAAACCATTACAGAACATCATGAACAGAGAAATGACCAAATTAATACAAGTTCATCATCACATTAAAACCAAAGTACAGTAGTGATCAAATGTTATTACTGAAAAAATAAATACATAAAGTTCATACATAGTTCTCATAGAACAACATACAGCTCTCTAGAACATCTAATTAACACATACATTGAAACTGACATACAACTATGTAAAACATTTAAATGCAACAACAAATGCGATCAAAATCGCAACTAAGGTAACAATTGATCCAACAGCATAATGATACCAAGCCTCATTATCAATGGCATATGTTCTAATCTTTCTAATCTTCAAGCGCATTGCATCCATCTGGATCTTGTGTAGATCGACGACATCGGCAACATGCAACTCCAATTTCATCTTCTCTTCTTCAATTCTTTTCAATTTTTCTTTTAAATAATTGTTTTCTTTTTCAACTAAATTTAACCTCTCGACAAGAGGGTCGGTTGGAATTTCCGGTTCACATACCTCCTAGATAAAAACATCTATGTCACGTTGGTCGGCATAATTGTCATAAACACTAAATGAAACAAATAGTTATAAAAGATAATATACCACATCCGAATCATAGACCGGACGAGAGCTGACGGGGGCGGATACCAAAACCATGGCACTATATAATAACAAACAATAATACAAGTAAGAAAATTATACAAGTAGCTATCTAAATCATACAAGTAAGAATTTTTTCTTTTAAAAAGAAGATAAGAACAAGAGGCTCACCACGGTGATGCCGGCGACGAGATCGGCGCGGGCGATCGACGGTGGTGAGGACGGGGATGGGGACGGGACGGCACCCTACACATGTGTAAACTCTAAGAAGTTAATTTGAGCTCAAATTGTGCATCTAAATCAAAAGAACTCCCACATACACACCTCCACTAAAACCCACAAACTACTCTACTTCTAGAGCATTTGAAATGAGCTAAACTAGCAGTGAGAGATGAAGGGATGAAGTTGCTAACCTTTTAGAACACTTGGATAGTTGGTGCACCGCCAAACCTAGACAAATCTTGGGGAAAATGTAGCTTGGAGGTCGAGCTTAGAGAGAAGAAAGCTTAAGTGTGGCTCGGGCATTTCATCAAACACCTCATGTGCATAGGAGGTGAGAACAGAGAAGCACACACCTCCCACACGCCGGCCGGCCAAAAAACAGAGGAGTGAGCGAGCAGGGGCGAGCATATATATAGGCATCTTTTTAGTCCCGGTTGGTGTCTAGAACCGGAACTGAAGACTGACCTTTAGTCCCGGTTCCAGACACCAACCGGGACTAAAGGGGGGCGCCCCCCCTTTAGTCCCGGTTGGTGTCTGGAACCGGGACTAAAGGTCCCAGCCGAACCGGGACTGGTACCTGCCGAGGCCCAGCCGGCATCCTGGCCGCTCGAACCGGGACTGATGCACGTATTAGTCCCGGTTCGTAAGTAGACCGGGACTGTTGCTCTGATCTGGCAAAAACCAATGCCCTGTTTTCTACTAGTGTCTGTTAGTCTAGCCCTAAGTCTGAACTCTTTAGTACATTTTTGCTAACTTATTAGTGGAAAATATCTAAAGTTCACAAGTTAGGTATATGTGAAGTATTTTTTTTTTTACAGATTTGCACTTATTTTCATAGAGGGACTACCATGGACAAGTACTCCCACCGTAATATGTAAGCTACACAAATTTGAGGCACTCAAGCCTGGAGATAACTTTCTCATCATCATCTTACAAAGGAAAACATGCCCTCATGCCAAATGTTGATGGTGCTATTCATATATGTTTGAACTTGGTTTTGTATGCAAATTGATGCACTGAAGAGTTGATGAGCAGCTAGCTTGTTGATTCATTTAGCACTGTGTGGTGATCTAGTCTATCAAGTTGACTGTACTTAAAACTTTTTATAGTTTACAAAAATTTCTATCCGTCCAACAAAATTCATAATGGTATCATTCTCTAGATATCAAGATTTACATGCATAGGTAGTTGCTCATTGCTTTTACACCTGATAGTTCTGTCGTCATCTAGAATTATTGCTAATCTATTTACTTTAGAACAGTTCTCTACCTGATATATTTACTTGTTTACAGAATAAAAACAAAAATGGATATTGTCGTATATCTCCAAAAAAAAATACCTTTAGAAATACTATTATCCTTTTCCCTTTTTGATTTTTCCAACAGACAGCTTAAAAAAGGGCATTCATTTTTGTTTTCTAAGCCTTTGTGTTTTGGCATTGATGGATGAACAAAGCCCAACAAATGCTAAGTTACTTCTGTCCAGTTGGCAATAAGACTGCAGAAAACACCAACAATACCACCAGTATGTAAACAGCATGTAACAAAACTTCCTTCCAAAGGTAACTCTGCATCAGAAACTTCCTCGGATCCATTGAGTCCTCGTCAGACAGAAGCTGAGGAAACAAGTAAGCTGAAATTAGAATAATATTGTTGGATCTGTGGCAAGGCACGGAATACTGGGAATGACACAAAAGAAATATGTGAAGAAAATACATGAAATAGAGCGCTGTTGTTGTAAAAACACAGATGCAATATGACATGTCTGCCACTGATCCCAGTCTTATATTTTACTCACAACACTGCACTTTTCTTCTTCCAAATTTCTCAAATAAATGATGGAAGTCTGCATAAGTCGACATGAGTGCAGTCTTGAGAGATATTCTGTATATGCAGTTGACATATTGTACAAAGAAGCTGGCGGGTCTGGAACTACACCCAAGTGGCCAAGCCAGATAGGACACTTCGAGCATCACAGGACATATATAGGACAAATAAGCACTGAAAAAAGGCATGCACATTATAGGTAATTACCAAATCTGTTCAGTTGCCGTGTAGTGCTTGTATTCTCATGGCACTCATTTGGATATGTTTCACAATAGCAAGTCGTGCATGCATGTTTTTATTTTGAAACGAGGCAGAAGATTTGCTATTTTTATTGATTAAGAAGAAGCGAGTTGCCTAGTTAATTAACAGAAACCCAGGCAAAAACTGATACAACACACCCACAAAAAGGGTACTTCGACCGACCTGACCCCCGCAAGACCACACACACACGCCGAGGAGAGGACACCGTCGAGGTTGCCCGCAATGTCATCGTCATCACCTCTCCCTGAGCAGGTGACTCCGACTTCGTCGCTGATGACCCGTAAAGACCCCTCCGAACGAACGACACCCGAGGACCTTGCCGGCCAAAGCCAAACAATCGGCCGAGACGTCAAGAACCGGCAGCTCCGACTTTTGTTTTGATTGCGACACAATAAACTACTCGTTCTTCCTCTACCCCTCTCTCCCTCCCGTGCTCTCTTTCATTTCCCTCTCTCACCCTCCATTATCCATTTCCCTCTCTCGTCAGAATACTTTAATTGATCGTCCATATTTTTTTGCCTAACTATTCAGTGGTCTTGTCACTCTTGTGGGAATACACTGGGATTATGTGCTTTATAGAACAGTGAAGAAAACCACGCCCTATTGGGATTCTGTTCCCTAACAAAGGGATTATGTTCCCTAAAAATACAATGGAATTATGTGCTTTATAGCACAGTGAAGAAAACCATGCCCTATTGAGATTTGCTACTGACTGGTTCAAAACCAGTGAAAGGTAGGATTTTTCAACAATTCAAACACCTCTTATTATATATGTTTCAATGATGTTTCAATGGGATTATGTGTTGTCGACGTCCCCTTGGCAGCCGACCTCGTGTCCCGCTCGTGGTTGTGGTGAAGTTGCCAGTCGTGTGGCGAGGAAAGTGATGTTTCAATGCAACAAGTTACAACAACAACAACAACAACAACAAAGCCACTTGGTGTGAGTTTCAATGCAACAAGTTATATCGTTTAATTTATTTTGCAGAAAATCATTTTACCTGCCACTTGGTGTGAGTTTTAATATAAGTTCTGAAGGTGCAAGAATGGAGTTATGTTTTATACTCTCCAAGATTTTCATAATCATGCATGGATTTCATCTGACACTAAAGTATATAAAAGCATAATTTCAGCAAGCTATATTTTCCATGCATATGCAACTTTTTTTATTAATGTTACAAAAAAAACTCCATACACATATAAATTTAATCAGCAATTTGGAAGCCTATAGGCGCATTGTCCTGATAAATCAATTTGGAAGCTTATGGTTGATTCAGCATGAGCTCAGACTGGAATTCAGTTTACACCCCTGATGCTTATTCCCGTTAGTAATCTGTATACCTGTCCTATCCAACGTAGTGCTAAAACGTCCAATGCAACCACGCAAAGGATCTGACATGGCTGTAAAGGAGAAGCTCCAGTATGGCACATCCAATATAGGTATTTGAAAACAAGTGTCTTGCACATGGAAATTTCCTTTCCTTCGTGCAACTATATAGACGTCGTACACACTGTAATAACTTGTAGTCCTATGCATCGACTAAATATTGCATTATTTACTGTCGAATCCAAATCCGAATTAGTATTTCGTACATAATTATTTTAAATATATCTAATTTATAAAAGAGACATGCATTTACTTTCTACTTCCTCCGTTCCTAAATATAAGTTTTTTTAGAGATTCCAATAAGGACTACATACGAAACAAAATGAGTGAATCCACATTCTAAAATATGTCTATATACATCCGTATGTAGTCCGCATTGAATCTTTAGAAAAACTTATATTTAGGAACGGAGGGAATAAGATGCAAACCAATAGGATATATTTCACAGATGCTTCAAGGACTAAACAAAGGTAAAGGAAAGTCACCAGGGTCATGGTTGATGGTTGTTGCGGTCAATTTCCTGTAAAAGATGGAAAATCGAGCAGAATCAGTGATGAGAGGAGTTGGTGGTTAAAAAACCTGCATACTCCAAAACAATGTACAGTGGCCGAGACTTCACAGGGGATTGCTTAGGCATCAAAAGGTGCTATCCTGCCTGATTCAAACCAAAGCCTAGGTGCATTAGTAAAAACTAAGAAAACTGAAATTTTTTACTGGTTCCTTGCACAAGTGAAGTAGCAGGCTTCCTAGATTCGAATCACTCTAAGAGATTGATGGGCAAATCGCGACAGCTGCCATTCCGTTGTTTGAGTGGGAGACTGAGAGCATGTATCTCTGAAGTCACAATCGTGGGCATGGACTGCATCACAAAGTCGACAACCAACAACGAAGGGCGTGTATCTCTGAAGAAAAACAAATCCACGTTGTGATCACAACTCTGTGACATCTGGTGCAGAAAGTAGATGGAGAGTGCAATCACCGCCAGCATGGCCGATCGCGAACCCAGCGGCGTGCGCTGCCCAAGGGACATGAACGCCGTCACCGGCTTGGTCGAGCTCTGTCCAGGCTGCAGGGGCGCGGATGCGGGCCCCCGTCTCCATCCCGCACAATCAAGGTGTCGCCGGCGCTCTAGCGCAGCCTTCGGCAAGCTCACCACCAAGGAGCGCCGCCCAAGGGAGATGGACCTCGTCGCCGACTGGGTCGAGCTCCGTCCAGGAAGGAAGGCAGAGGTGATGCGTAGGGAAGATAAGGAAATTTTTGATTCAGTTTAAGGGTTTGGTAAGTTTTAATTTGGTTGAGTTAATGCATGATTTGGTAAGATTAATGCATGATTTGGTAAGATTTGATGCTCTTGCGGATAGAGAGATGAGGTGAAGAGAAAAAACCAATGAGAGGTGGGAAAGAAAAACCAGTGGGAGATGGTGGTGGAAGGGGTGACGAAAAAAAACCGGACGAAAAAAAACCGGTGTACCAGGCTACCAACTCCATTAGGAGTAGAGATGAGTTAATGCATGATTTGTTAAGATTTGATGCTCTTGCGGATAGAGAGATGAGGTGAAGAGAAAAAACAAATGAGAGGTGGGAAAGAAAAACCAAAGGGAGATGATGGTGGAAGGTGGGACGAAAAATAATCGGACGAAAAAAAACCGGGTGTACCAGGCTACCAACTCCTCCATTAGGAGTAGAGAAAATCGATCTCAAGAG
Organism: Elymus sibiricus; assembly: GCA_039707655.1. Taxonomy (NCBI): domain Eukaryota; kingdom Viridiplantae; phylum Streptophyta; class Magnoliopsida; order Poales; family Poaceae; genus Elymus; species Elymus sibiricus. Next base: position 38,383,516 of record CM077668.1, on the reverse strand, counting down.
AAAACGCTAGCAGGTTCGCGTAACAGCAGGCGCGCCCAGCCGACAGGATCACACTTCACGTCACGCATATCCAACACACCTAGAGGTCCCGGAGCAGCGTATCACCCTGTGGCTTGGAGCACTGGATATTTTCCCGCAGCTCGTGACGTGCGCGGTGGAACGGCCGGTTTGAGCAGCACCACGTGCCGGGTGCCCATTGGCCTCGATCGGCACAAGATTGCTTTCGTTTCCACCGACGCTCGTGCCATTCCGGTCCATCCACACCTGTCCACCGTAGCTCCTCGACGGGTGCAGCAGCCATGGCACGTATGGTGTTGGTGGCTGCTTTCGTTTCCTCTGGCCGACACGGTATATATGCACGTACGCGGCCACCCGGTAATCTGCAAGAGACGTGCGCCGGAAATCAGCCGAGAGATTCGTAGCATTTGACGGAGACGGTCTATTACGTGGCGATCGATGAGGGTCGTTGGAGCTGCAATACCAAAGAGGATGCCTTCCATGAAGCGGGAGCCCAAGACGATCTCCCTCGACGAGCTCACTTGCGCGAGGGTAAGCACGCACCAGCTCTTGTCAGATCTTGGCACAGACGTGCTGGTCGCAGATGCAAAAAGCCTGCCTGATTGAACCTTATGTGGCTTCGTTTCGTTTACATATCGTTGATTGTTTATTTCTTGCAGGAAGCAGCGCTGTACGTGCTGAGCACGCACTCTTGGCAGGACGCCGCCCGAATCTTCACCGAGGTAACGTACATTTTAATTTTGCCTTGTTGCTGCTGATGAGCTAGCTGTTTTCGTTCATGTTTCCGCGCGATTTGTGTAACACGTCGTCGTGCACGCGTGCTGCAGGGTCTGAAGCCGGTGCTCGGCGTCGGGAGGAATTCCACGGACTCCGACTCCGACGATGACGGGGAAGAGGACGCGTTTGACCCGGACGCGCTCGTCCACGTGCGTCACCGCCAGCTGCGTGGGCGCATCGCCAAGAAATTTGCTACAGCACCCTTCTAATTAGGATCACATCCCTTTCAAAAGAATTACCATCACATCCATGCAGCACATGTGAACGGTTGTCTTTGGTTTTGCCACCTGTTGACAGAGCTTTGTCTGTAACATATTAGCGACTTCTGCTGCTGCAGCTAGTTTTTCTTCTTCGGAACGGTTAAAGAATGAACATTACAACTCTAGTTATATAAAACCCGTATCACATGTTGCGTACAAAATAATTTTTCAAGACCTTGATAAATTCAAGACTTGGCATGATCGCTTAGGTCATCCTGGCATGATGAAAAAAATAATATTGACAATTCTATTGGTCACAGCCTTCCAACTAAAAGATTCCCAAAATCATCAGATTTTGTATGCACCACATGTGCAACTGGGAAATTAATTATAAAACCAATGACAAATCTCTATCAGATCGATGGTTACATGAGCCTTTTATACAATCTGGAGAGACGCGACGATCCAAGAGGATGCATCGGTTCCAGGAGACGGGAGAGAGAGCCGTCCGTTGCGGGAGGAACCGCATGACGGTTGGGCAAGGGGAGATTCCCCACTAATTACATGTGCTAATTAATCACAACACTCCCTCTAATCTACGCTTGACCATGTAGAATCATCTCATGATTGTCCAGGCGTTGTCATCATCTCAAAAGAATTCTTCCCCAAAAGTTCCTCATGAAACCTTCGATGAGAACCTGAAACATAAACTCACAAAGAGAGATAGTGTAATGTGATGTCTTGAACAAGGATATCTCAAGAAGAGACTCCCCCTGACACTTGCAAGTCCCGAAGTCGTCGCATACCAATTCCATGAACATATTTCTGGAATGTAGAATTTGGTAGAGACTTGGTAAATAAATCAGCAAGATTTTCGCATGATTTAATTTGCAAGACATTTATTTCCCCGCTTTGCTGAAGATCATGGTGGAAAAACCACTTAGGAGAAATATGCTTAGTAATATTGCTCTTTATGTATCCTGTTTGCATCTGTGCAACACAGGCCGCATTATCTTCATAAATAATGGTAGGTGATTCTATTGAACCAATTCCACATGACTGTTGTATGTGGTTTATCATTCTGCGAAGCCATACACATTCATATGTTGCTTCAAATAATGAAATTATTTCAGAATGATTGGTAGATGTTGCCACCAGAGTCTGTTTCGAAGACTTCCATGATATAGCAGTACCACCATGTAGGAACACAAAGGCGGTCTGTGATCTGGCATATTATGGGGATCAGATAAATAGCCATCATCTGCGTATCCAATCATATCAGAGTCTTTATTTCTCTAAAACTGGAAAAATAGACCAAGATCCTTTGTGCCTTGGAGATATCGAAAGATATTCTTCACTCCAGACCAATGTCGTTTGGTGGGAGCTGCGCTGTGTCTAGCAAGTAGATTCACTGCAAATGCGAGGTCAGGTCTCGTGCAATTTGCAAGATACATAAGCGCTCCAACGGCACTGAGATATGGAACTTCAGGTCCCAACACCTCTTCTGCATCATCCCTTGGCCTGAATGGATCTTTCTCTACGTCTAGAGAACGAACCACCATGGGAGTTTTAGATGGGTAGGATTTGTCCATATTGAATTTGTCCAATATTTTCTGGATATAGGCAGCTTGGTGTACCATGATCCTGAGGGAAGGTGCTCAAGTTGAATACCTAAGCAAAATTTGGTTTTACCCAAATCCTTCATCTCAAATTCCATTTTTAGGTGATTGCGTGCTTCATCAATGTCTGGTGTGTTGCCAATGATGTTGAGATCATCAACGTACACAGAAATGATGCAAAATCCTGTAGAGGACTTCTTGATGAAGACACATGGGCAATCACTACTATTGGAGTAACCTTTCTAAAGAAGGAACTCACTGAGTCGGTTGTACCACATCCGCCCCGACTGCCTTAAGCCATATAATGACTTATTCAGCTTTACACAATACATGTTGCGTTTTGCACTTTTATTTGGCATAGAGATTCCGTCAGGAACCTTCATATATATGGCCGAATCTAGTGACCCATAAAGATATGCGGTCACGACGTCCATCAACTGCATAGATAGACAATTTTGCACTGCCAAAGATATAAGATATCGGAAAGTGGTTCCACTCATTACTGGAGAGTATGTCTCATTGAAATCAATGCCGGGTTTCTGCGTGAACCCTTGTGCTACGAGCCTCGCTTTATATCTCACCACCTCATTGTTCTCATTCCGTTTCCAGAGAAAAACCCATTTGAATCCCACAGGGAAAACATTGGGAGGTGTAGGTATTGCTTCAGTGAATACCTTTCTTTTGTTAAGCGAGGCAATTTCTGCTTGGATTGCATCCTTCCATTTAGGCCAGTCGGAGCGCTTTTGGCACTCAACGATAGTCTTTGGATCATGATCAGTGACAAGGATATCTGCAATCTTTTCAGCAAAATATATGTCGACAGTCGTAGTCTTACGATCAAATGATTCTCCAGAATCAACATAGTTGATGGAAATTTCCTGCACCCCTAGTGACTCTTCGTGATTTCCCAATGCACGTGAGTCTGGGTGTTCCATTGTCCCAGCCAGTGTGCGCAAACTGAAGCTGGGTTGTGGAGGTTGCCCTTCCACTGGGTGTATACTACCCATCAGGTGTTTGTCAACGTTGAGTTGACTTGCATTTACTGACTCCGAGGATTTTCAGCTCGATTTCCTTTGCTGCTTGCTAGAAGCATGCTCCAGGTCAGAGGCCGTACTACTCCCTCTCTTTTTAGGAACAGGGAGTTGAGTGGTTTTTATTGGTACCTCCACTCTTTCGGGCGCATTTCTGGATCAGAGGATGAAATGGCTTGAGCATTCCAATCAAGTTCCGGGCATTCTTTCTGGTACTTCAAATCTCCCCCTAATGCCGGAAAATGCTCCTCATTAAATATGCAATCAGCGTGATGGGCTGTGAACAGATCCCCAGTAAGGGGTTCCAGGTACTTGATAATCGACGGCGATTTGTACCCCACATAGATCCCCAGTTTCCTGTGTGGGCCCATAGATGTCCGCTGTGGTGGTGAGATCGGGATGTAAGTAGCACATCCGAACTTACGCAGATGGGAAATGCTAGGAGGATTTCCACGTACCAATTGCAGAGGGGAAGTACTGTGATATGCAGTTGGCCTCAATTGTATCAAGTCAGCTGCGTGTAAAACAGCGTGACCCCAACAAGAGGTTGGCAAGTTGCAATTCATCAACAAGGGTCTTGCAATGAGTTTGATCCTCTTAATCAATGATTCAGCCAAACCATTTTGTGTATGGACATATGGAACAGAGTGCTAAACTTCAATCCCCAAAGCCATGCAATAATCATTGAAAGGACGTGAGGAGAATTCTGAGGCATTGTCCATTCGAATTGACTTAATTCGACTTTCTGGATAATGGGCTTGCAACTTAATGACTTGCCTCATTATCTTGGCAAATGCATGGTTCCGTGTGGATAGAAGACACACATGTGACCATCGTGTAGATGCGTCAATGAGAACCATGAAGTACCTGAAAGGTCCAGATAATGGTTGGATGGGACCACAAATGTCTCCTTGAATACGTTCAAGGAACTGAAGTGGTTCAGCTTGTATCTTGAGGTGCGAGGGCCTCAAAATTAGCTTTCTCGTGGCACAAGATGTGCACACAAAGTCTGAAGATTGAGAAAATTTTGACTGAAGCAAATTATGACCAATGGAATTGCTAGTAATTTTTCTCATCATCCCGATTCCGGGATGGCCTAGGCGATCATGCCAGGTTTGGAATGCGTTAACATTCTGAAAAATTACTTTGTGTGCAACATGTTCTACGGGTTTGATGTACGTATAGTATAAACCAGACGATAGAGAAGGAATTATCTCATGTACCTTTTTGCCATATCCGTGATCTTTGGTAAAGAGTAGATACTCCTCTTTGTTGTCTTCATGGGTTTCAATGTGAAAGCCATTTTTACGGATATCTCTATAACTGATCATGGTACGTGATGAGTCGGGATACAATAAAGCATCCTCAATCGTCACTTGTGTACCACTTGGGAGGGTAAATATGGCACGTCCAGTGCCAACAATCACCGTATCGCGTCCAATGATAGTCAAAATATCTCCATTCATCTTTTTCAGAGTTTGGAAATATTTCATCTCCCTCAGTATGGAGTTTGTGGTACCACTGTCCACAAGGCATAATTCCTCTTCCATCGGATTGTCCCCATAGAGAACTATATATAAAACAAAGAATTTTCAATAAGAAAACCTCATGTTAATACATAGAATACAATCTTATTATATCAAATGTGCTGATACAATATAATATAAAGACAACAACAAACTTATGTTCTTATTACAATCATCACAAATGGACATAATTAAGTAGATCACTAAGGAGATTGAGGGACTAAGTCAAAGTCGCCAAACACATCGTTTGAGGTGTACTCAAGCAACAAGTTCTCCGTGTCAACAGGATCCTCAGGCGGAAGGGGAATCATGGTGTTGCTCGGTCCAGGAGGAACACCGTGCGAACAACCAGCTCCATTGGTGCTATGCGGATGAAGGTTGAAGTTGGCTTCAAACCTTTTCCCTTGAGGTGCTCTGCATCCCTGAGATTGCTGGTACAACATAACCAGATGCTTGGGCATTTGGCACTTGTCAGTAGAATGCGTGTAGCATCCACACTTGTTGCAAAGCTTAGATTTATCAAACTTGGGCTTTGCAGTGCCTTTTCCCTTTCCTGGGTTTCTAGATCTCCTGTTCCCATTGCGCTTTCTCCTATGCTCGAAATTGGATTGTTTACCCCGAAAGGTACCATTAAACCTCTATCTATTCGCGACATTCAAATGAACTTCAGGTAAAGGTTGTGCCCCAACTGGGCGCTGAGAGCCATTCTTAGCAAGTAGCTTATCATTCTTTTCAGCCTGAAGTAACATGTGAATAAGCTCAGAGTAGACAGTATAGTTGCGAGCACGGTATTGCTGTTGAAGAATCCTATCTGATGGGAGCATAGTAGACAAAGTCTTCTCTATCTTTTCCGCATCACTAGGTTCCTTCTCGCAAAAACGCAGTTTGGAACTTATCTTATGAACCTCATGATTGTACACACCGATGGACTTGAAATCCTGAAGACGGAGATGAGTCCAATCATGGAGTGCTTCTGGCAGGACTACTGCCTTCTGCTGTTCATACCTCGTTTTGAGGGACTGAAACAAAGTACTAGGAGATTCCTCCTGTAAATACTCAGACTTGAGATCTGGATGAATATGGTGCCTTATGATGTATAAAGCAGCATAGTTCTGTTGTTCTGTCAGCGGCGTGGCTCCGGCCGGGAGAGGAGTCTCGGGGGCCTGGATTGCACTCGCTATCCCACGGGACGCAAGACTGATCTTGATGTCCATGGCCCATGTAGGGTAGTTTTGGCCATTGAGGGCAAGCTCCTCAAGCTCTTTGGCGGTCATCTCGACCTACATGGGTGAACCAGAGATAATCAATTTACGGGCTGTAAATTAAAGACCATCATGGTTATGTAATAAGAATGCAAAGATTTGATGCTCAAGTGAATAACTTGAAAATTTCTCAACCTCAATTGTGTGAACATAACACATTGAAGATCACATAGATCTCACAGTAATAGGCTGCATAATCTGACAATGTTAGTAGATGCGCATGTTTCTATTACCTTGTGTATGTTACAATTTAAATATAAGGAAATACACGTTGGAGGTAATCGTTTGTCGAGACTGACAAAACGTAGACCTCACAGTAAGAGGGGATAGTCTGCATATGAGCAGTAGATCCAACTCATTACCTTGTGATCCCAAATAAAATGAGGGAGAAAATATTCAAAAATTTGCAAGTTTGATATGCGAGAGAAAACAATCTCAACCGCAAAAACATGTTCAAAGAGAATTTTATATGTGGTAAACACATGGAACATGTCATTCCCAGATGAAATCCGGTACTTTATTTATATTATCAATCCATTGCATAATATAAACACACCTACTAATAATTACATAAGTCCTAACATAGAATAAATCTAGAACAGGACTATAGTGTAGGTAGCAGTCAAACTAGGTACTAAACAGTACTAAACAGAGTCTAAAACTGCATAAATACAATAATTAGTACTACGGTTAATAATCAGCCCGGAGGAGGCGGCCGGAGGTCACACCAGGCGCCTGGGCCTGGGCCTCCACGGCCTTTGGCCGCCCCCCCCCCCCACAGCCTCACCGCATAAGAGAGAGGGAGGAGGCGGCGGTTACGGATAAGGGTCGGAGACCCGAAGCCCGCACCACCCTGCTCGACCCCCCACCCTACACGGCGCCGCCAGCAGTTGCAGTGGCCGCCACCGCATGCCCTCTTGCCTCCGGTGGTCACCGGCGTAGCACCGACGACCCCTCCTTGTCCGAAGAAGAAGCGATGACGATGGGGTCCTGGCGAGCTCCTTGTGGCGTGGCGATGGCGAGGCCGAGGCTCGCCGGAGCCCACGAACCGAGGCGGCGGCTGGGGCGGCGGTCGAGGACAGCGACGGCGCGATCGAAGAGGCGCCCGAAATGCCGTTCCGCGCGGCTGCTCGAGCCCGCGGTCATCTCCTACTGAGGCGGGGCGGTGCCGATGGCGCCCTCCATCCCGGCTCCGAGGCGGACGACTCCAGAGGCGCCAGTTGGCGCAGAGACGAAGGCGAGCGCCTCCTTCGCGTTCACCGCCGAACGCATCGGCACAGGGGCGTAGCCAGGCGGGCCGCGGCTCGGGCCGGCGGCCTCGGCTACCGGCGTGGGCGTCGACGGCACGAGCCATTCCGGCGGTGGAGGAGGGGGTGGAGGCGGAGATCCGGGGGGCGTAGTGTAGGAGATATGCCCTAGATGCAATAATAAATGTTATTGTTTATCTCCATGTTCATGATTATGTTTATATTCCGTGCTATAACTGCTATGGTTCTCGAGTCTGCAATAACCACGAGGCTCGAAGGAAGACTCATATGCACGTGTGGAATTATAAACGGTAAAATGTATTCCTAGTCTGGCCTCTAAGACTAGCTCAAGTGTTGCATGATGCTTCTGTTTTCCGGATCATGGGCATGACTATGCCGACAACTTTGAGGGCACAATGTTAGGAGAACACTTGTGTTGAATCGACCCGATTGATGTTATGCTATGAGATTCATTCGTCACAAGTTAATGGTTAATAACACAGAGAAGTTAACGTTTGCATAATTCCTTAGACCATGAGAGTGTCGAGTTTCTTCATACTTGCTTCATGAACTTTGGGGTTTGTTAAATGTCATCCGTAAATGGGAGGCTATTACGGCGGCTTACGGGTTCATGGAAAAGTGTGTCAAGTAAGTTGATAGCTCAAGATTGGGATTTGCTCCTCCGACGATGGAGAGATATCTCTGGGCCATCTCGGTGTTACGGTATCCATCCTCGTCTGGCCAGACACAATGTGATTTGATCACGGGGATGCCGAAACACGGAAACGAGAAAAGAGAACAAAACTGGCAACGAGGTAACTGGCATAGTGGACAAGTGTTGATCCACGGGGATGCCGACGTTTCTCACCTTGGGTATTTGTAACATATCACGAAGCAACAGGAATAGCACACGGCAACTGGAGGTTCACTCGAATATTTATTCGTGTGGGTATAGGGGTCAATATGGGTGTCCAATGCTCCGATGTTGATCATTGATCGGAAAGAGTTTTGGTCATGTCTATACTTCACCGAACCTATAGGGTCACACGCTTAAGGGTCATCGATCTGCTGAATACAAGACAAGGAGTCTGAGAGAAAATCACCGGAAAAGTTTCGGACGAAACGGAAACGTTCCGGAGAGAACACCGGAATAGTTTCGGTGAAACTGAAAAGTTGTTTCAGGGTATTCCATTAAGTCATATTGGTTCTGGCACACGCCTGGAAATTCTTGGAGGGTGCCAGAATCGTTCTGGAAACTTCTGGGATTTTTCCGGAGGAAATACCGGAAATGTTCCGGAGCAGCCGGAACCGCTTTGGTTGCTTTTCGCTGAAGAAACATTGTTCCGGAATTGTTTCGGAATGCGTTCAAAATTGTTTTAGTGGGTACTGGAATTGTTCTAGGCACACAAAAACAATTTGGGATTTAACGGACGCAGAAAAATGTCTTCGTGAATAGTGAAAGTGCTTTTTGGTTAACTTTATGGAAAGTCACCTTTTGGGATATTTTCCAAAAGGCTTCTAGAAGGCTTGGGGGCTAAGAAACCCCCTTTGGGGGGGCCCCCAAGAGGAATTGGCCGGCCACATGTGGGCTCCTTCATGGGGCCCCACTTGCTCCATTAGTTCCCTTTATGCCCTTGTGGAAGTTTTCCTTCATGGGCATTTTGGGTTTTTTTGGAAGTGCCCATCCTACCCCTTGGCTTTCCTATAAATAGAGGTGAGGGGGCTGACCCAAAACTCATGCTTGCTCTCATACACATGCCATGCTCGTCTGGCTCTCTCTCTCCCTCCCACGAAAAGAGTTTTCGTAGTGCCGAAAGGCTGTCTGGGTTCCGGTGGGAACTAGTTCTGGACGGCGAAGCCCTGCCGGATAGATGACACCGTATGTGTGCAACTCTGTAGAGAGATCGTAGTTTCGGTCTTAGTTCGAGAGTGCCTCCCGAAGGGCTGTCCGAGTTTCGTGTGTCCTCCCGAAGGGCTCTCCGAGTGACCGTCCGAGTTTCGAGGGTCCTCCCGAAGGGCTGTCCGCGACACCGTCCGAGGGACTGTCCGACCGCCTCCCGAAGGGCTGTCCGAGGGGCAGATGTGGGAGTACATCCTCGCGGTTGGGAGGTTGTAAATCCTAGCTGCGGGGATCTGCACCGCCGATCGTCATCGACTCTTCTTCCGCTGCGCTACGAGTCGGTAACGAAAAAGATCAAACCTTGTATGCAGTCTCCATAGTGGTCCTGGGCTGGTGCGTAGGTCGGAAATTTTTTGTTTTCTGCTACGTTCCCCAACAGTGGCATCATGAGCCGTGCTATGCGTAGATGCAGGTTACTATCTAGAATACATAGAGATGTATGGGTATTGCACAATATAATTTGTAGTAGATGAGTTCTATTACTGAAAATTATTTGTGCGGGTAGCAGATGAAATATGTTACCCGATGTTCTTATTGCTTCCCTGGAATTTCCATATTTCTGATCTTGATAACAGCATGGTGAAGTTTCAAAGTTCTGGCAATCCGCGATCCTGATTGATCAACGAAGTGCTAACAGTTCTTTGAATTCCACCATAGTTAAAAAGAAAGATGAAATTTCGCAGACGAAAGGGCAATGCAGATATGATCTGCACGGGGGTCATGCGTATGACGAAGTTCAGTATGGGGCTCGATGTTTCATTATCTCGTGTTTCATACACCCCGCAAAGTTAATCTAGCGACTTGAATAATCATACTTGATGATAAAACGTAGGTAGCTTCGGTTTGATTCGAAACTTTAGAAGCCACGTAAAATAAAATTTTGCATAAACTGATTAGAGGCGTCTAACTTGGTTTTGCAGGATGGTTTGCATGTGCATATGATGTGGTATAGCAGTGCTCATATTAATTTGATGATGTATGAGATGACTATATGATGTAAATTAACATGACCTGCGTGTCATTATTCGGCATGATGGCTGGAGCCATATGATTGTCACTTTAATGACCTGCGTGTCAACCTTAAGTAATGCACTTATTTTATTAGCTATAGAGATAGCAATATTATCTGGTGCATCGACAAGGTGGTGGCAATCTTCGTGAAGGTGAACACCGATGCGAATGCCGAAGACGAAGAAATATAAGACTTCTCCGTCAGAAAGGGCTATACCATGTCATGCTATTATGAATTGCCTGAGATGTTTATCCCTTTTGTTGCACCCTTCTTGATTGCGCGGTAGTCGCTTTTATTAGGGTGATCTCTCACAAAAATATCAAGTAGTTAGTGTTCACCCAAGTGTAGCACCGTCACGGCACCTATCTTTTCGGGGTGCGCCGTGTCACACGGGTACGAACGATTAGAGAAGTGTGAGGCGGGTGAGTTGAGACCTCGCAGCGAGATCACTTGCTTGTCTTGACGTTCAGGCATGACCGTCATGAGCTCGGAACACACGCATCGAAAGATGAACAAGAATCACATAGAGATGTGATTGGCAAGTTGGCCTACCGGTTGAGATTTTCGTCATCAGTGGTGTTACACCAATGGCAAACAATTGAAATGCTCTTGTATCACTCACAATCAATTATGAGAGATATTGATTTGAGTGGGAGCGCACTTTAGAATTAATTCTTTTAATTCTTAGTGCAATTAATTATGAACCTTGTCTAAGTGAAATTTGCATAATAGTTGTAGAATAATGGCTCGCGTTTCCACCTTCCCTGTTAAAATTGAATAAGCTGTTAAATATCTGGTTAAAACTTTACGGTTGGTAATGTAATGTGAGGATTGTCCTCAAGAGTGCCGAGAAGGAATTTGTCCTATCGCATGCTTTTGGTATTTCTCCCGCTAATGCTATGGATAATGTGACTCTCGTCCTTCGATCCAAAAACTAGAATTCCGTTACGGTCAAGTGCAATATGTTTGCTTCCATGAGACCCGAACTTCAAAAGTTTGGGATAGCTATGTGATATTCATGGAACTGAAAATCATTTTTCAGACACAAAGAAAGGCTAAACGATATGTGATATCCAAAGCAATGTTTGTTTTGCAAACTATTAGTAAAAGTGTTTACTATGCATTTGACTAATAACAGAGGGATCCAGTAGAATGCCTGTCATATGATGAAGGTGAATAAAACAACAACTTAAAGGAAATTGTTGACACACGAACGCGTCACGCGTACCCTCGACGCCGGGGGTGACGCACGGCAGCTCACGTCGAAGGAGGTCCGTCCGGCAGCGCGATACGCAAGACAGCCGGCGGACGCTTTTGCAGACCCGAAACCCCGCACGCCCGGGAGGGACCCCGTCAGGGAGTGCGGCGGCTATGGGCTGCCCTAGGTCGATTCGCTCGCCCCTAGAGCCTCTGTACTCGCAGCTCTCCAACACGAAGAACGACGAAGAACGAGAAAGAAAAACGATGGAGAGATAAAACGTAGATGAAAAAGTAGTATATAGATTGTTCGATTGTGTGTTGTTCAATCGGCCGTCACCCCCAACATATATAAGAGGCGGCTGGACTTCCCGTACAAGCAAAGGATTCATCTAGGCTTTCCTTACAAGAAAATTACATCAATTCACGTCCTAGAGTCCTAGTTCTGGTCCCGCTCGGATTCAACCCGAATCTGGTCCAATCTTCTGTCTTGCTCCTTGCGTGGGCCGTAGAATCTGCACACGACCTCCGATGGAGATGGTCCAAACACGAATTTTGTGCGCTTCGACGAGGCCAATAATCCGTATGTTGATCACTTTTCCAAATAAGGCTATCTTGAATAATCCACGGGGTCATCTTTAATTTCGAGTCGGACTCGGTTATGTAGCTGACTGGACCGTCCGACTCTTGTAGCGTCTCTGCAGGTCGTATACTATGTCGGATGATGATGACTCCAAAAGCAAAGTTGACCATTTCGACGTTACGAACAACTTTCATGTTGAACACCTTTTCATCTGAGGCCATCTAGATAATTATTTGAGCCCATCTTCAGCTTCTGGTCGGATTTGACAGTTTCCACCCCGGCAAGCTTTTCCCGGCAAGCTTCACCCCGGCAAGGTTTCCATCCCGGCAAGCTTTCACCCCGGCAAGGTTTCCATCCCGGTAAGATTTCACACCCCGGCAAGGTTTCCATCCCGGCAAGGTTTCCCCGGCAAGGTTTCCATCCCGGCAAGCTTTCTGGCTGTACCTTGCGGGTCTTTTTTGTGGCAGTAAACGACCTCGGATGAAAATGTGCCCAAAAGCAAAGTTGACCGTTTCGACGTTACGAACAACTTTCATGTTGAACGTTTTTTGATTCGAGGCCATATTGAATGGCTAGTTGCTCACGCATTGCATCAGACACTCGCCAAGACGTGTCTGGTCTCCCGCGTCTTATTCCGCCTCTTGACATGGCTGCATTCAGATAGCTCTAACTTTTGCAGACGAATTCGGATTGGGACGATTTTTATATGAAAATCAACCGATTCGACGAGACGAAGACAATTCATGTAGAAAGTTTTCTCATATGAGATCATATTGAGGGCGTAATCAGCCGAATAGTGTTCTGGATACAAAATCCCAGTACTTCGAACACAATTTCAGCTTTCGAGATGAGATCGGATGGCAATGGCCCAAACTTCAAAGTTTCTCCTTGCCGGATCGCCTCCTTGCCGGGCCATCTCCTTGCTGGATCACCTCCTTGCCGGGCCGTCTCCTGCCTCTGTTTGGGTCTTCGGCAAGCACTCAAAACCGGCAAGCTTTTCGCTTGAGTCCACCTTTATTGCATTTTGCATCGTGCCAAAATCAGGTGTCAACACATGCCCCCCTGTTTTTCGGCAAAACTTGTGTGCCGAAAAATAATTTGCATTAGGCTTGTTCTAAGGACGATGTCAACACTCCATCGGCCATTAATATGTGCTTAGGGCGATAATTATATGTCGGCCATTGCTTATTTAGGCTTCTTGCCACACACTTGGGTGGTACTTCTTCAAATATCTGCCATTGAGAGCTCGAGGTAGCAATGTTCCTTGCATGGATTCCACCAAATATGAATTTCCGGGAACTATTCTTGCAATCTTGAAAGGACCTTCCCAGCTTGGAGACCACTTCCCGAATTTTCTGTCCTTTGAACCAATCGGTAGAATCACCTTCCACACAAGATCACCAATCTGAAAATTCTTCAACTTGACCTTCTTATTGTAAGCTCTTGCTACCCTCAACTTGTCCTTTTCTATGGCTTTTAATGCAGTCAAACGTTTATCGGCAACCTCATCAACGTTGTCCATCATCAAGTTATAAAAGTCCACTGCCGATAAATCATTTTGTTTGGCTATTCTCAAAGCATTCAAATTCACCTCTACCGGTAAAACGGCTTCTTGACCATATACGAGCTCATATGGAGTTACCTTCGTCGCACCATGGCTTGAGATTCTATGTGCCCACAAAGCCTCGGACAATAATTCATGCCATCTTCTTGGATTATCCTCAATTTTCTTCTTGATGAGCTTGATCAAAATTTTATTGCTAGACTCAGCTTGCCCATTGGCTTGAGCATAACACGGGGAGGAATTGAGCAACTTTATCTTATATGATTCGGCAAATTCTCTAACTTGATATGACATGAAAGATGAACCTTGATCCATAGTTAATGTTTGCGGAATGCCGAATCTATGAATAATGTGCTCACTTATGAATTGAATTACCTCCGTATGCGTCATATTCTTGAGAGGTATTGCTTCAGACCACTTAGTGAAATAATCAGTTGCCACCAACACGAACCGATGCCCCTTTGAAGAGGAAGGATGAATCTCTCCAATAAAGTCTAATCCCCAACCTCTAAAGGGCCACGGCTTGATAATAGGATGTAACATAGCAGCGGGAGCTAACTGAATATCACCAAACTTTGGACAAGCTTCACATCTTTTATAATACCTGAAGCAATCATTTCGTAACAACCACTTCATCTTGGGGGCTGACTGATGAGTACCGCAAATTCCTTCATGAACCTCTCCCATAGCAACTCTTGCTTGATCCTCGTCCAAACACTTCAAAAGAACATCTTCAACCGTTCGGCGATAAAGACCACCGTCTCTTATTGTATATTTGAAAGCCATGCGCCGAACAGCCCTGTCCACCCTTTCACTCCGATTGTACAAGTAATCAGTAATGGGCTTTCTCCAATCATGATTTCACCTGCACTAGATTTATTGTTTGTGACCGAATCAGTGGGCTCTGGTTCGGCCTCCCCTATATTAGCAAGACAAGACATCGGCTCTTGAGAGATATGAAACATGCCATGATTGACATGATAGCCAGATGCTTGCTGTGCTAACTCATTTGCTCTCCAATTATCATGTCTAGATATATGAGCAATGCTAAAATGATCCAAAGTAGAAATTATATCCAGACATTTATCAAGATAAACATTAAGTGATTCGTCTAAACATTGAAAAACTTTGGATACTTGTTGCACTACTAATAACGAATCACCAAAAGCCTCAATATGTGTAGCACCTATGGCCAGCAACATCTCTAAGCCGAATAACAATGCTTCATATTCGGCTTGATTATTTGTGCAAAAATATTCTAAGCGGCATGAGGCTTCAAAAACAGCAGCATGAGGAGATATATAAGCAATACCAACACCTTGGCCGTTGCTACAAACTGAACCGTCAAAATATAATCTCCATGGTACTAACGAGACATGGTTTATATCAATATCTTGCTCGTCATTAATCCGATGCTCAACGATAAAATCAGCAACAATTTGGCTTTTCATGGATTTTAGAGATTCATAAACCAAATCATACTCAATTAAAGCATAAGCCCATTTACCAATTCTACCACTAAGAACTGGTCTATGCAACATATATTTAATGACATCGGTTTGATAAGCTACTATGCAAGAACTTGGCACTAGATAATGTCTCAATTTTGTGCAAGCATAGTATAAGCATAGGCATAATTTTTCAATATATGTATACCTTGTCTCAGCATCCAATAGATGTCGGCTCAAATAAGTGATAGCATGCTCTTTTCCTTCGGTTTCTTGAGTCAAAACAGCACCAATAACACCTTCCTCGGCTGCAATGTAAAGTCTAAAGGGCTCTCTATGCTTGGGCGCCTTCATCACCGGAGGAGTGCACGAATAATTCTTAATCATATCAAATGCTTCTTGCTGTTTTGCCCCCCAAGTAAAATCAACATCATTCTTCAACCGAAGGATATGAGTAAATGCATCAACCTTCCCTGACAAATTAGCTATGAACCTCCTCAAATAATTGACCTTGCCAAGGAATTTTTGCATATCTCTCTTGCATATTGGAGCCTCCACTTTTTGTATAGCTTCTATCTTTTTGGGATCAATCTCTATGCCATCTTCATGAATAATGAAACCAAAAAACTTACCAGCCGACACGCCAAACGCACACTTCAAAGGATTCATCTTCAGCCCATATTTCTTCATCCTCTCAAAAGTTAAACGCAAATCGGCTAAGTGAGATTTAAAAGCATCCGATTTGACAACAATATCATCAATATAGACTTCAAGTATAACCCCGAGTAAATCATGAAAAATCAAATTCATAGCCTTTTGATATGTGGCGCCGGCATTCTTCAATCCAAAGGTCATTACTGTCCACTCAAATAATCCAAGGAAACCGGGGCACCGAAAAGCCGTTTTGGACATGTCCTCTTCGGCCATGAAAATTTGGTTGTACCCCGCATTGCCATCAAGAAAGCTAATAACCTTATGTCCAGAAGCATCATTAATAAGCATGTCGGCTATAGGCATAGGATACTCATCTTTGGGCGTAGCTCTATTCAAATCTCTGAAATCAATGCACACCCTCAACTTGCCGGAGCCTTTCTTTTCCACTGGCACAATATTAGAAATCCACTCGGCATACCTGCAAGGTCTAATAAAATTAGCTTTAAGCAAACGACCGATCTCTTCCTTGATCCGGTCATATATTTTTGGATTGAACTTCCTAGCCGATTGTTTATACGGTCTAAAACCGGCTTTTATAGGTAACCGATGCTCCACTAGCTCTCGGCTTAAACCTGGCATCTCATGATATTCCCATGCAAACAACAAATATATTCTTTCAATAGCTCGATTAACTTTACTTTACAATCGGCTTTCAAATTTTTGTTTACATATGTCGGCCTAGGAGTTGAGCCATCTCCAATATCTACTTCTTCTAATGGATCGGCCGAAGTAAAACCTTGTCCAAGTTTATCCATATCACCTAACTCCTCTATAGACTCATACATATCGTTCCCATTGGACCGATATTCTGCAAGCCGCTTTTGTAGCCACTCAGAGTTAGGATCCATTTAAATACGTTATGTTTTGGAGCCGATTGCTACCAACCGGCTGTAGAGAAACGGGGACAAAACCGCTTTTGGTAGCGCTGATAAAATCAAATTCTGACAAGTCCCGTCCCGTCAAGCAAGCAGCATTGGGGTGTTGCCAATCTACCGGTGCATCAGCCAAAGCAACGCAAGCCGAATTATACGCATGAATGATCTCCACTTCATCATCAACCCACTGAATTAAAAACTGATGCATAGTGGATGGCACGCATTGGTTTGCATGGACCCAATCACGGCCTAGTATGACGTTGTAGTTACCTTGTACCTCGGCGACAAAGAATGCAGTAGCCAAAGTTTTTCTCCCAACCGTAAGCTCCACGTACATCACCCCTTTGGCTTCAGTTTTCTCTTTGCCTTCAAATCCATTGAGCACCATATTGGTCTTCATCAATCCTTCGTCGGGCAAACCCAATTTCTTGAAGACTGAGTAAGGCATGAGATTCACTACAGCACCACCATCGACAAGCATTCGAGTAATCGGTGACCCGTTGATATGGCCTCTAAGGTACAACGGTTTCAAGTGCTTCACTGGTTCTTTTGGCTTCTCAAATATTGCATTCTTAGGACCAAAATCCAGCTGAGCCACCTCCCCTTCTTCATCTATAGCACGAAACTCAGCGGGTAAATAAAACACCATGTTGATATCCATTCCTTCATGTACTGGTGTAGGCTCACAATCTACCACGTCGCCCTCCTCCTCGGGTGTGTTCAGTGCTGGGCTTGCCGGTGTTGGGCTTGCCGGGCCTGCCGAGCTTGCCGGATCTGCCGAGCTTGCCGGGTCTGCCGAGCTTGCCGTGTCTGGGTTTGCCCTCTTCATTGATTCTGAAATCTGTTCGGGCGAAACGGAATCAATAAGCGTTGTAGACGATGTAACAGCAGTAGCATCGTCCTTCCTTGGTGGTACAGGTGCTGATGTGACAGATGTAGAAACCACCGCACTTTGTATTTTCTTAGGCACCCATACTTGTTCTGTAGGTACCATGGGCCGAACGTCATTGAACCACTCATCTCTTTGCTTCTCGGCCTCCTGTTCTGCCATCTCATGACTCCTTAACCTCTGTAGTTTCCTCTTTTGTGTTTTTGTTAGCCCTGGAGGACACCACTTAGGCTGCATGTACTTTGGATCTTTGAACTTGGCTTTGCTTGTGCTAGCTTCATGATCATTAGCCGAGTGCTTTGGTGCGATAGCAAGTATCGGCTCAGTAGGGTTGTTCCGCACAGTCGGCTATTGTATAGTGAATGTCTTAGTGCCCAAGATGAGTGAACCGGCATCAACTCTTTCTTTGCCCTTTCCAGACTCGACCACTGCACTTGGTGACTTGGCATGCCACATTTGCTTATTGATCCTTCCTTGATTATTCTGCATTGGCCGATTGACTCCTTTGTTCAAACGGCCTCGTGTGGGATAAGAAAACTTCTCACGTATAGGCCTCCTTGGTTCTGCCCATCCTGGATGAAAAGCATAAGGGGCCATTGGGGGCTGCCCCCATCCTCCATTAAATCCTCCCATGTGGTATGGTGCATAGGGAGGTGGCGCCATCCACAGTCCTGGTGCCCATGACCCATATGGCCTTGTGCGATGTTGCAATTCTTGTCTTGGAGGTGATCTTGGGTGCTTCAAATATGATGACCGGTTAGAGCCAGAACCGGCTGCTTGATTAGCATACTTGGACAGCAACATATCAAAAGTTGGCTTGATTTTCTTGCGCTGCACTTTGGCTTCATTCAGCTTCCACTTGCTAACTTCTGGACTCTTGGGCTTGACGAACTTAACACGGGTATTCTCTTGCTCTTGCGGTTGCCCCCCGAGTGTAGGATTCTTGACGGTGATCTTGATTATCTCCCCACCATCGGGTTGCTTGTCAAGCACCACTTGCCTTCCTAGGACCTTGTCGCCATCTTTGTTTTTCCTGGGCTCACCAATGACAACATTAGTTTTATTAGCAGATTCGGCCAACTCCGGCCGAATGAGTAACTTTTTCCCCTCCAAATCCAGAGTATTCATTGGGAAGGGCTGCTTATCAACTTGCATCTCAGAAAAGTTCAATCGTCCGTCATTAATGGCCGATTGTATCTGTCGTCGAAAAACATTGCAATCATTAGTAGCATGAGAAAAAGAATTATGATACTTGCAATAAGCACGCCGTTTCAGCTCTTCAAACGGCGGTAAAGTATGAGATATTCTAATAATCTTAGCTTGTAGCAAAGCATCAAATATTCTATCACATTTAGCAATGTTAAAAGTGAACTTCATCTCATCATCGCGATTCTTATGAATCGACTTTAAATCATGACAAGTAAAAGGTTTGGCCTTCGAGGGCCAAACAAATTCAGCAGCATAAATATCACCCTCGTCGTCCAAATGATCACTATCATATTCAACCATATTCATCTTAGGACGATCAGTTTTGTATCTATGCACTTCTTTGAGGTCCTTGCTTCGGCTTTCATGAGCCAAAGCCCTCTGTAAGACTTGGTTGATGCTTATAAACTCATAGCCTTCTAGCTTTTCTCTAATATGAGTTCTCAAACCAGTGAGCACAAGATCAGCCAAGTCTCTCTCAGTTATCACTAAACTATAGCACCGGTTCTTTTTCTCTCTAAATCTCTTGACGTAACCAGAGACCGATTCATCATGCTTCTGCTTAACCGATGTAAGATGTGACAACTTAAGTTCATTGTCGCCGCTATAAAAATGATCATGAAATTTTTGCTCTAGTTGTGACCAAACACGAATAGAGCCATGCGGCAAAGAAGAAAACCATGAAAATGCAGTACCAGTTAATGACAAAGGAAATAAACGCACTTTCAATTCATTTATCGAGCCTGCTTCACCCAATTGTGCTAGGTATTGGCTAACATGCTCCCACGTGGTCTTCGTGCCTTCTCCATTAAACTTAACAAAATCTGGAATTTTATATCCTTGAGGGCACGGAATTGCATCAAAGAACTCAGGATACGGCTTTTGATAAATCCGATTCCTAGGTAATTCAACACCAAAATTCTCTCGAAGCATTTTAGCCATCTCCTCTCTAAAATTAGCTAAAGCATCGTCCATAGTAGATGATGAAGCTTGTGGCACTGGCATAGGAGGATTAGGGTTAGCAACTACGGGTATAAATTGTGGCATGTTTGCCGAACCATAGTTCGGCAATGATCTAGCAATGTTTCCACCTATCGGTAAGGTTTGGTTCGGCGTTGCCACCGAACTCTGCATATTCATGAAAGGATTAAGCGGTGCAGCCACAATTTGATTGGTATGGGTGGGAAAATAATTCATCGGCATGGGGGGCGCCGATGAGATAGGCAAAGCTGAATTAGGGTTTCCCATACTAGCAGGCATATTAGGCATATTCTTCTGGGCATTAGTATTTTCTAAGAAAGCTTGATAGATCAGATTATTGCTATCAGAAATATGGCTCTCAATTTCAGCCCATTGCTCAGGAGAAAAGGTAGTACTTACAGAAGGTTTAACCTGATCGGTTTGAAGAGGAGGAAACTTGATTTCTCCAACCGGAGTGATATTGCCTTGGCGGTCCTTCTTGAAGTTTTCAAGGAACTCCTGCAACTCCTTCTCTTCACGCGCCTTCTTGTACTCCTCATAAGCTTGACGATGCTCGGCCGATAACTCCTCCAGATTGGGCTTGATAATGTTATCGGCGTCAACTTCCGAGGGATTGGGAAGATTGGACATGATGGATGATGATTCTTGATCAAAAGTCCCCAGCGGAGTCGCCAAAAAGTGTGTTGACACACGAACGCGTCACGCGTACCCTCGAAGCCGGGGGTGATGCACCGCAGCTCACGTCGAAGGAGGTCCGTCCGGCAGCGCGATACGCAACACAGCCGGCGGACGCTTTTGCAGACACGAAACCCCGCACGCCCGGGAGGGACCCCGTCAGGGAGTGCGGCGGCTATGGGCTGCCCTAGGTCGATTCGCTCGCCCCTAGAGCCTCTGTACTCGCAGCTCTCCAACACGAGGAACGACGAAGAACGAGAAAGAAAAACGATGGAGAGATAAAACGTAGATGAAAAAGTAGTATATAGATTGTTCGATTGTGTGTTGTTCAATCGGCCGTCACCCCCAACATATATAAGAGGCGGCTGGACTTCCCGTACAAGCAAAGGATTCATCTAGGCTTTCCTTACAAGAAAATTACATCAATTCACGTCCTAGAGTCCTAGTTCTGGTCCCGCTCGGATTCAACCCGAATCTGGTCCAATCTTCTGTCTTGCTCCTTGCGTGGGCCATAGAATCTGCACACGACCTCCGATGGAGATGGTCCAAACACGAATTTTGTGCGCTTCGACGAGGCCAATAATCCGTATGTTGATCACTTTTCCAAATAAGGCCATCTTGAATAATCCACGGGGTCATCTTTAATTTCGAGTCGGACTCGGTTATGTAGCTGACTGGACCGTCCGACTCTTGTAGCGTCTCTGCAGGTCGTATACTATGTCGGATGATGATGACTCCAAAAGCAAAGTTGACCGTTTCGACGTTACGAACAACTTTCATGTTGAACACCTTTTCATCTGAGGCCATCTAGATAATTATTTGAGCCCATCTTCAGCTTCTGGTCGGATTTGACAGTTTCCACCCCGGCAAGCTTTTCCCGGCAAGCACCCCGGCAAGCTTCACCCCGGCAAGGTTTCCATCCCGGCAAGCTTTCACCCCGGCAAGGTTTCCATCCCGGCAAGATTTCACACCCCGGCAAGGTTTCCATCCCGGCAAGGTTTCCCCGGCAAGGTTTCCATCCCGGCAAGCTTTCTGGCTGTACCTTGCGGGTCTTTTTTGTGGCAGTAAACGACCTCGGATGAAAATGTGCCCAAAAGCAAAGTTGACCGTTTCGACGTTACGAACAACTTTAATGTTGAACGTTTTTCGATTCGAGGCCATCTTGAATGGCTAGTTGCTCACGCATTGCATCAGACACTCGCCAAGACGTGTCTGGTCTCCCGCGTCTTATTCCGCCTCTTGACATGGCTGCATTCAGATGGCTCTAACTTTTGCATACGAATTCGGATTGGGACGATTTTTATATGAAAATCAACCGATTCGACGAGACGAAGACAATTCATGTAGAAAGTTTTCTCATATGAGATCATATTGAGGGCGTAATCAGCCGAATAGTGTTCTGGATACAAAATCCCAGTACTTCGAACACAATTTCAGCTTTCGAGATGAGATCGGATGGCAATGGCCCAAACTTCAAAGTTTCTCCTTGCCGGATCGCCTCCTTGCTGGGCCGTCTCCTTGCCGGTTCACCTCCTTGCCGGGCCGTCTCCTGCCTCTGTTTGGGTCTTCGGCAAGCACTCAAAACCGGCAAGCTTTTCGCTTGAGTCCACCTTTACTGCATTTTGCATTGTGCCAAAATCAGGTGTCAATAGAAATGTCCAAAGGGTGTTAGTGTGACTTACATGCCTAGGAAGTCCGGGGCTAACGCCACTCTTAAGTTGGATGCTTCTTCTGAGAGTAGAAGAAATACTGAGAGTTAAACTGTTAGAAGTATAAAGGCAAAAAGAGAGAAGACTAGAATGTCCACCTCATGTATGAAAGTCATACAAGTTACTGATGTATGGAAGGCTGGTCAAAAGAAATAGTTCTTGAGAATTGTGATTAAATTGTTAGTCACTAATTCTTGGGTATTGTGAGTTGATCACAAAGATACCCGCTCGATTGCATTCTGTTGCGACTCGATGCAAGAACTACTACGGCCTAAAAGGCTTGCCGGGAATGAGGTTAAGATACACGCTGGGAATATAGTAAATGTTACTATACATTCCATCGGTGTTTTACCTATGTATTTATTTTCATAAATTCATTTTAGAGTTTTACACACTCTAGCCCATTGCATAAGGTATCTCGCAAGAAGGTTGTTCATAAGAGAACTTTTGATGTTCGATGTTATGAATAACATAAGGGCCATACTTTCATTATGAATGAGATGTATGTTATAAATATTGATAATAATACTTTACCTATGTATTTACTTTTCATAAATCATTTTAGATTTTTATACACTCTAGCCCATTTGCATAATGTTTGTTGCAAGGGTGTTATTCATAAAAGAACAATTGTTGTTCAGGATTATGAATAACATAAGGGCCATACTTCCATCAACGATGGAACGTATGTTATGAATATTGATGGTAATATGATACATCCATAACACTGACGCTAAATGTCGCAAGACTAAAAGAATAACACACAAGTGTGGCACTGCATTTGGTCACATTGGAGAAACCCGCATGGAAAAATTCCATTATGATGGATTTTGAAGTCGTTTTGATTTTGAATCATCTGACACTTGCAACTTTCCTCTGAAAAGTGAAGTGACTGAAATACCGTTCATAGGCCATAAGGAACGAGCAACGAACTTATTGGTGATCATACATTTTGATGTGTGTAGTCCGATAAATGTTGTTGAAAGCAGTGGATTTGTCTATCTTCAAAAATGACTCAAGTAGATATATGGATATTTGCTTGATGAGACGTAAGTCTGGTTCTTTTGAAATCATTCATAAGGTTTTCAATATGAAGTAGAAATTATTGTAACAAGAAAATTATGTTTCTACAATTTGATTGCGGAAAGGAATATTTGAGTTACAAGTTTAGCGAATGTCTGATGAGTTGTGAAAAGAGTTTCATAACTTACACCTCCCGGAACTCCACTGTGAGTGGAATATCCGTTAAGATGTAATCAAACCATTCATGACATGGTAAGATCAAAGATGACATAAACCAATTTGCCATTATCCCTTTTAAAGTAATGCTTTAGAGAATGCGGCTTTTACACTGAAAAGAGCGCCATCAGGTCTGTTGAAATAACGTCATGGTATGGTACGCCCAACCATGCTTTGTCTTTTCTTAACATTTGGAATCTGGGGCTTGTGTAAAATATTTACAAACCTATTCCAAATCAGACAAGAGCTACTTTGTAGGTTATCCCAAGATGTTGGGTATTCCCCCACCACAATACCGAGGCAACAGGTTTTGCCACAAAACGGTATGCTTTTAAAGAGAATGGTTCTTGCAAAAAGGTGAGTGGGAGGACAACGCAACTCGACGAGATAACAGTATCTTCGTCATCAGATCAAAGGAAAGGAACCGTGGAAGTGATTTCAGAGTTTCCTACTGCGACTGATACGGAAGCCTCTACATGAGATGTAGGGACTTCGATCGAACTTGCAGCTGAACGACGTAGGCAAAACTCGTGCAAACCTCTCAAGTGCGCAAAGGAGATATTGTGGTTAGACAACAGTATACCTACGATACACAAGGAAGCGTTGATGGGCCCTGACTCCGGAATTGGCTAAATGCCAATACAATCTGAGATAGTTTCCATATAAGTGATTCAAGATTAAAATCTTGTTACACCTTTCGGAAGACTTAGAGTCTAACGAATATTTATGGAACTGTAAACTGATGTGGATAAAATGTTTTATCCATAAAGCTCGACTTGTTGCAATAACAAGTTCAAGGAGTTGACTACGATGAGATTGTCTCACCGTAGCGATGCTAAAAGTCGGTTCGGGTTAAACTAGCAATTAATACATATTTCAACATGAGATATGAAACATGGATGCAAAAAGGATTTCCATCTGATGGAAATGCAACCTAGGACTTGTATGTGATACAGTCCAAAGTATTTTGTCGATCCAGAGGATGCTAGTAAGTATGCAAACTTCAGAGTTCCTGCGATGGACAGAAGAGATCAAAAGGGAGTTGGAATCTTCAATTTTGATGAAACAGTCAAAGGAGTTTTATTTCATCAATGGATAACGAAGATGCTTGTGGTTTCAAGAAAGTAAGTGGGAGCATAATAATATTTCTAAAAACTTTGTGTGCTTGACACATTGTTGATTGGAAATAATAAAAATTTCTTGACACGAATTAGGACTTCATTGAAAATAGTTTTCGATGAAGTGCTTGGACTAAATAGCCTTGACATTAGGCATATTTATCTGCGAGATAGAATTGCCTAATAGGCTAAAGCCAAAAATACATATTGACAAAATGCTAAAAAAATTTAGCATTAAAACGCCAAGGAGTGATTCTTGCCTTAGTCACATGGAAAGAGTTTTGCAAGACTCGGTGTCCCAAAACACTGATGAGCAAAATACATGATGGAGATTCCACACACTCTTGTGTTTGGATTAATCATGTATTCCATGGTATGTAAAACAACCAGATATGTCCAGTACTCCCAAGGAGTTGCGAGTATAGATACCAAAGTGATCAAAGTATTGATCATGGGACAACAGTGAAAAGGGGTCATTGAGTACTAAAGTAGCACTGATGACATGTTTTCTCGCAAGCGGAGATCATGAAGAGTTTGTTGTAAAAGGTTACATCGATACAGTCTTCATCATTTTTCCATGCGATTTTCGATTTAAAGTTAAGGGTTTTGTGTAACACACAATATGGTGGCACAGTAGTTGGAAATTGTTCCAAACAAGTTACTGTGGAAAATTCTATAACAGAGGCTAAGTATGTTGCCGCTTTCGAAGCGACATAGAAGATGTTGAATCGTACAGTTCGTTCATGAACTTAGTATGATTGCAAGATGGCTTTGGTCAATGGAACACTATTGAAGATAGTTGCTCCATAGCTCAGTCTGAGGAATCAAGGTTTGACCAGTGATTCACATATATACGAAGCCAAGTCCACATAAAATATGAATTTTTGTGAAAGCGTGAAAAGGCGAGGACATGCAAAGATACACACGGAACTGAAGCTGTCAGATCCGTTGGACATCAGGCTATACCACATGCGAAGCATTTTTACACCGGTATGCCACATGTGTAATGTGCATTAGCATTGACTAGATTATTGACTCTAGTGCAAGTGGGAGTCTGTAGGAGATACGCCCTAGAGGCAATAGTAAATGTTATTGTTTATCTCCATGTTCATGATTATGTTTATATTCCGAGCTATAACTGCTATGGTTCTCGAGTCTGCAATAACCACGAGGCTCGAAGGAAGACTCATATGCACGTGTGGAATAATAAACGGTAAAATGTATTCCTAGTCTGGCCTCTAAGACTAGCTCAAGTGTTGCATGATGCTTCTGTTTTCCTGATCATGGGCATGACTATGCCGGCAACTTTGAGGGCACAATGTTAGGAGAACACTTGTGTTGAATCGACCCGATTGATGTTATGCTATGAGATTCATTCGTCACAAGTTAATGGTTAATAACACAGAGGAGTTAACGTTTGCATAATTCCTTAGACCATGAGAGTGTCGAGTTTCTTCATACTTGCTTCATGAACTTCGGGGTTTGTTAAACGTCAACCGTAAATGGGTGGCTATTACGGCGGCTTACGGGTTCATGGAAAATTGTGTCAAGTAAGTTGAAAGCTCAAGATTGGGATTTGCTTCTCCGACGATGGAGAGATATCTTTGGGCCCTCTCGGTGTTACGGTATCCATCATCGTCTGGCCAGACACAATGTGATTTGATCACGGGGATGCCGAAACACGGAAACGAGAAAAGAGAACAAAACCGGCAACGAGGTAACTGGCATAGTGGACAAGTGTTGATCCACGGGGATGCCGACGTTTCTCACCTCGGGTATTTGTAACATATCGCGAAGCAACAGG
The DNA here is from genome assembly GCA_039707655.1 of Elymus sibiricus. Classification (NCBI taxonomy): domain Eukaryota; kingdom Viridiplantae; phylum Streptophyta; class Magnoliopsida; order Poales; family Poaceae; genus Elymus; species Elymus sibiricus. The sequence goes on along the minus strand of CM077668.1, from coordinate 38,356,922 downwards.
AATAGCACACGGCACCTGGAGGTTCACTCGAATATTTATTCGTGTGGGTATAGGGGTCAATATGGGTGTCCACGGCTCCGATGTTGATCATTGATCGGAAAGAGTTCCGGTCATGTCTATACTTCACCGAACCTATAGGGTCACACGCTTAAGGGTCATCTATCTGCTGAATACTAGACAAGGAGTCTGAGAGAAAATCACCGGAAAAGTTTCGGACGAAACGGAAACGTTCCGGAGAGAACACCGAAATAGTTTCGGTGAAACTGAAAAGTTGTTTCAGGGTATTCCATTAATTCATATTGGTTCCGGCACATACCTGGAAATTATTGGAGGGTGCCAGAATCGTTCTGGAAACTTCTGGGATTTTTCCGGAGGAAAAACCGGAAATGTTCCGGAGCAGCCGGAACCGCTTTGGTTGCTTATCGCTGAAGAAACATTGTTCTGGAATTGTTTCGGAATGCGTTCAAAATTGTTTTAGTGGGTACTGGAATTGTTCTAGGCACACAAAAATAATTTGGGATTTAACGGACGCAGAAAAATGTCTTCGTGAATAGTGAAAGTGCTTTTTGGTTAACTTTATGGAAAGTCACCTTTTGGGATATTTTCCAAAAGGCTTCTAGAAGGCTTGGGGGCTAAGAAACCCCCTTTGGGGGGCCCCCCAAGAGGAGTTGGCCGGCCACATGTGGGCTCCTTTATGGGGCCCCACTTGCTCCATTAGTTCCCTTTATGCCCTTGTGGAAGTTTTCCTTCATGGGTATTTTGGGTTTTTTTGGAAGTGCCCATCCTACCCCTTGGCTTTCCTATAAATAGAGGTGAGAGGGCTGCCCCAAAACTCATGCTTGCTCTCATACACATGCCATGCTCGTCTGGCTCTCTCTCTCCCTCCCACGAAAAGAATTTTCGTAGAGCCAAAAGGCTGTCTGGGTTCCTGTGGGAACTAGTTCTGGACGGCGAAGCCCTGCCGGATATATGACACCGTATGTGTGCAACTCTATAGAGAGATCGTAGTTTCGGTCTTAGTTCGAGTGTGCCTCTCGAAGGGCTGTCCGAGTGACTGTCCGAGTTTCGTGTTTCCTCCCGAAGGGCTGTCCGAGTGACCGTCCGAGTTTCGAGGGTCCTCCCGAAGGGCTGTCCGCGACACCGTCCGAGGGACTGTCCGACCGCCTCCCGGAGGGCTGTCCGAGGGGCAGATGTGGGAGTACATCCTCGCGGTTGGGAGGTTGTAAATCCTATCGGCGGGGATCTGCACCGCCGATCGTCATCGACTCTTCTTCCGCTGCGCTACGAGTCGGTAACGAAAAAGATCAAACCTTGTATGCAGTCTCCATAGTGGTCCTGGGCTGCTGCGTAGGTCGGAAAATTTTTGTTTTCTGCTGCGTTCCCCTACACAGAGCAGGCGCGGCAGCGGCCCCTTGCACCATTGGGGCGCTCGGGCCAGCCACCAACCAGGGGTCAAACCCCATGGGTGCATCGCCAGGGGCGCGGCGAGCATCGCGGTGGGCGCGTTCGGCGGCACAATGGCCGCGTCCAGGGGCGTGCTGACCCCCACGCGTGCCTCTCCCAGCGCCATGGTGGCCACGCCCAGCGGCACGGTGACTGCCATGTCCAGCGGCCTGACGGCCGAAGCGACGGATCGCCTGCATCCGGCGATGGAAACGCCGGAGTCCACCCACTCCATGGTAGCGACGACGGTAGCGACGACCATCCTCGCGGATCAGGCAGAGAAATAAGAAAACGAGGCCTGGCATCTCACCGGCGAGTGCTCGCTCCTTTCCTCTCCTCTGTTGTTTCGCTATTTGTAGTTCTAGCGTGTGTGATAACGTGTTTGAGATAGAATGAAAAATCTCTCTCTGATCGATGGTTACATGAGCCTTTTATACAATCTGGAGAGACGCGATGATCTGAGAGGATGCATCGGTTCCAGGAGACGGGAGAGAGAGCCGTCCGTTGCGGGAGGAACCGCATGACGGTTGGGCAAGGGGAGATTCCCCACTAATTACATGTGCTAATTAATCACAACACTAATTAGGATCACATCCCTTTCAAAAGAATTACCATCACATCCATGCAGCACATGTGAACGGTTGTCTTTGGTTTTGCCACCTGTTGACAGAGCTTTTTCTGTAACATATTAGCGACTTCTGCAGCTGCAGCTAGTTTTTCTTCTTCGGAACGGTTAAAGAATGAACATTACAACTCTAGTTATATAAAACCCGTACCACATGTTGCGTACAAAAAAAAATTTCAAGACCTTGATAAATTCAAGACTTGGCATGATCGCCTAGGTCATCCTGGCATGATGGAAAAAAAATATTGACAATTCTATTGGTCACAGCCTTCCAACTAAAAGATTCCCAAAATCATCAGATTTTGTATGCACTGCATGTGCAACTGGGAAATTAATTATAAAACCATCTTATCTTAAAGTAAAAAACGAGTCACTTAATTTCCTTGAACGCATTCAAGGAGATATATGTGGTCCAATTCAACCACTATCAAAACCTTTTAGGTATTTCATGGTACTCATAGATGCATCTACTAGATGGTCACACGTGTGTCTATTATGCACACGAAATCATTCCTTTGCCAAGTTAATTGCTCAAATTATCAAATTAAGAGCAAATCATCCTGAAAATAGGATAAAAACAACTCAAATGGATAATGCCGCTGAATTTTCTTCACGCGCATTCAATGACTATTGCATGTCTATGGGCATTCATTTAGAACATTCTGTGCCTTATGTTCATACTCAAAATGGTTTGGCTGGATCTCTCATCAAAAGAGTAAAATTAATTGCTCGACCACTATTACAGAATTGTAATTTACCAACATCTTGTTGGGCACATGCGGTATTACATGCCGCAGATCTGATACAAACCAGACCAACTGCATATCATACAGCCTCCCCACTGCAACTAGTACATGGCATTCAGCCAAGTATTTCCCATCTGCGAAAAATTCGGTTGCGCAGTATACGTACCGATATCACCACCGTAGCGTACATCCATGGGCCCCCAGAGAAAACTAGGGATCTATGTGGGTTATAATTCTCTGTCAATGGGTTATAATTCTCCGTCAATTATAAAATATCTTGAACCTCTTACAGGGGACCTGTTTACTGCCCGCTATGCTGATTCTATTTTTGATGATGACCATTTCCCAGCATTAGGGGTAGAATCAAACCACAAAGAATGCCAGGAAATAGACTGGAATGTAACAGGCATTCAGTCCTTAGATCCACATACTAAAGAATCCGAAACTGAAGTTCACAGGATTATAGATTTGCAACACATTGCACACAACTTGCCAGATGCATTTACTAACCATAAAGGTGTCACTAAATCACATATTCCCGCTGTTAATGCACCAGAACGAGTGGAGGTACAAAGTAAAACCACTCAAACCCCAAATGAGAGTAAGAGGGGGAGAAATCTGGTTAACCGGAATACAGCTTCTCAAAAGCCTCTGCGGAAACAGAGGAAATCAAATCCTCTACCAGTAAATGCAATTCAACCTCAGGTTGAAGGACACCAACCAGATGCTCAGCATCTAGGACCCAGCACAAATGCGCATACAAACATAATAGCTGGGACATCGGAACACCATGACTCTATTGTTGTGGGAAATCACATAGAGTCTGAAGGTATAAAAGAAATTTCCATAAACTATATAGAATTAGGAGAATCATACAACAAAGAGACTACAATTGTTGACATATACTTTGCCTCTAAAATTGCTGAAACCCTTCAACTGGATCCAGAACCAAAGTCCATCAAGGAGTGCCTCAAGCGCCGTAATTGGCCTAAATGGAAGGAAGCAATTGAGGCAGAACTGCGCTCCCTCAACAAAAGAGAGGTATTTCCCTCAGTAATACCTACTCCTCAGAATGTCTTCCCTGTGGGAGCAAAATGGGTTTTTGTTCGAAAAAGGAATGAAAACAATGAGGTGGTGAGATACAAAGCGAGGCTTGTAGGACAAGGGTTCACGCAGAGATCCGGCATCATTTACGATGATACATACTCTTCTGTCATGAGTGGAATAACGTTTTGATACTTAATATCTTTGGTAGTCCAAATGAATTTATCTATGCAGTTAATGGACGTAGTGACTGCATACTTATATGGGTCACTCAAATCAAAAATATATATGAAAGTCCCTGAAGGACCTAAAATACCGAATCCAAAAGCAAATCGCAACGCATATTGTGTAAAACTACAAAAGTCACTCTATGGCTTAAAACAGTCGGGTAGAATGTGGTATAACCGATTGAGTGAGTTCCTTATCCAGAAAGGTTACTCAAATAATAATGATTGCCCTAGTGTATTTTTAAAGAAGTCCTCAAATGGATTTTGCATCATTTCGGTGTATGTTGATGACCTTAATATCATTGGTAGTACACATGATATAGACGAAGCACACAATCATTTAATGCTGGCATTTGAGATGAAAGATTTGGGAAAGACCAAATTTTGCTTAGGCTTACAGCTTGAGCACCTTCCCTTAGGAATTTTAGTATACCAGCCTTCTTATATCCAAAAGGTTTTGGAAAAATTCAATATAGATAAATCATATCCAACCAAAACACCCATGGTTGTCAGATCCCTTGATATGAATAAAGATCCTTTTAGACCTTGGGATGATGACGAAGAGATATTAGGACCTGAGTTCCCGTATCTCAGTGCCATTGGTGCGCTAATGTACCTTGCAAATTACACCAGGCCTAATATTGCATTTGCGGTAAATTTACTAGCTAGACATAGCACTGCTCCAACAAAACGTCATTGGACAGGAGTAAAGACTATCCTTAGATATTTACATGGCAAAAAGGATCTTGGCTTATTCTATCAGAAAAACCAAGATATGACTATGGTAGGTTATACTGAGACTGGCTATCTATCTGATCCTCACAACGCCAGGTCACAGACAGGTTTTGTATTCTTATATGGTGGAACTGCTTTTTCATGGAAGTCAACAAAACAGACTCTCGTAGCAACTTCCACTAATCATTATGAAATTATTGCATTATTTGAAGCATCACGAGAATGTGTATGGCTTCGCAAGAAACTTCATGTGGTGTTGGTTCATTAGGATCACCAACTATTATCTATGAAGATAATGCAGCTTGCATTGCTCAAATGCAAATGGGTTATATAAAAAGTAATATCACAAAACACATTTATCCTAAGTTGTTCTTTCCTCATGAATTACAGAAAGATGGAGAAATTGATATTTTGCAAACCAAATCATGTGACAATCTAGCAAATTTGTTCACAAAGTCTTTACTAAATTCAACATTCCAGAAATGTATTCACGGAATTGGTATGAGACGTTTTCGAGATTTGCAAATTTCAGGGGGAGAAAACTCCTAGAACTATAACCCATCAATTATCATCAGATATTAAATATTGTAATTTTTTCCTTTATGAGTTTTTCCATTAGTTTTCTCATAAAAGGTTTTTAATGAGGCGATATAAATTATACCATATCGTTTTCTCCTTATATTTTTCCCACAGGGTTTTAAAGGAGTTTTCAATGGTGTATCTATTACTCCTCATATTTTTCCCACATAGTTTTTGGGGGAGGTTTTCCAATTGTACAAATGATTCTCAAGCTGCATGACGAATATACAAGAAGCTCTATATGATGAAATATACAAGAAGCTCTAGATGATGGATACTTCTAGAAGATATGCGATCCAAGGGGGAGTGTTAGGAATAGGATTAGAGCACGTGTTAATTTACTAATTGTCATGTGCCAATTAAGGAACCAACATTGTAATCTCTAACTGCCTTGAGCAGTTGTACTTCCTCTCTCCTATTAGCAACTGATTAATGCAATTACTGTTCTGTCTCACACATTAACAACCGCTTCTTGCGGTTAGAATTACTCTCACAAAGTTGTAACTGCCTCTTGTATAAATAGTCTCGGATCAATGAGAATCGCATCAGTTCAATCATTCACTTTTCACTTTTTACAGAATGAACATTACAACTCTAGTCAAATAGCTAGAAGCCGACACTTCAGGTCACAGCATTGCCGGCTCTATGATATGATTTGAATGATGCTGGGGCGAAAGTCGTCGCGGCGTGTCTCCGGTAGGCTCCCCGGCCTCTGCGCCGCCCTCCTGGCAACCCCGCTGCGCCCTGTTGCGATGGGCGGAAGTGGCTGAGGAGGAGGATGCCTCGCTGGTGGAGGAGGCCCTACTCACGCCGCCGCCTCGTCCGACCTTGGGCGACTTCCTCGCCGCTGTTAAGCCATCGCCATCGCACAAGTCGACGCCGAGGCGCTGGTCTGGGGTGGCCGCGCTCCCTTCCCGTCGTTCGGCTCCTCCTCTGCCCTGCCCTCGGCTCGCTGGTCTCCCTCCCGTTTCGGCCGGTGTCGTCGCCGTGCTGATGGGTGGAGTCGACAGTCGACTAGGGGAGTTGCCCCAGGTCTTATCCCCATTGGATGGTGGCCCGCTGGCGGCGGCCGTGGTGGCGTGGACGGAGTCGCCTCCGTCGCGGTGTGAGGTAGGGTTGGGGGAGGGTGTTTGCTGGGCTGGCGTGGCTCCACAGGGCCGAACCGGGCCGCCTCGTCTCGTGGGCCCTTGGTGACCTGCGTGGCAGGCCGGCCCATCCTGGCTGCGTCTGGATGGGACATTGCCGGGGGTACTTCTCGCGTCTGGGTGGGTCACACGGCCTCAGTACGGCCCAGGTAGCGGCCCATCATGTGCATATGTTTTCTCTGACTGATCCTGACAGCTGGATCTGGCTTCGGCGGTTGGATCGCGACCCTGCACTACGGTTCCCTGCAACTAGGGATGAAGTCCAGCGCATTGGCCGTACTGCTCGCATCCTGTGCCGCATTACTCCCCCGCCTCCTCTATCCCGTTCGTTCGCCGCCGTTGTCATGGCCCACGATGCCGGTGACATGAGCTCTCGCTCGAAGTGCCCATACGCCGATGACCCTGCCTCGCGTTCCTCCACGCCCACGCGTGGCCTTCCGCTCGGTGCCGATGGTCACCGTCTCTCCCCTGCCCCTCCTGAGCTTTCGCCGTGTCAGCTGCCGGCGCACCCGGCATAGTCCCGCCCCTCCTTCCTCCGGGAGGCGCCCTCGAACGCGGTCCGACCACCGCCACGCTCCCTTGTTCGGTCCGAGGCTACCTCGAGCCATGCCCCAGTGCGGTCGGCCTCCCCAGGCAGTCTTCACCACGAAGAGGAGCTCCGGCAGGAGTTATCCCGGCGTGATAAGTCTAGTTAGGGTTCTTGTAGGATCGAAAGTATGTCTAGAGGGGGTGATTAGTCTACTTGACCAAATAAAACTTAACCTTTTCCCAGATTTTAGTTGTAGGCAGATTTTAGCAATAGTACATGTCAAGCATCACCCTACACATGCAATTCTAAGAGTATAGCAGCGGAATGTAAGCAATTGCATATGTATGTAGAGAGGGGGTAGGAGATTTCAAATGCAATGAAGACACGGCGGTTTTTGGCGTGGTTCCGACAGGTGGTGCTATCGTACGTCCACGTTGATGGAGGCTTCAACCCACGAAGGGTAACGGCTGCGCGAGTCCACGGAGGGCTCCACCCACGAAGGGTCCACGATGAAGCAACCTTGCCTATTCCACCATGGCTTACGTCCACGAAGGACTAGCCTCACTCGGGGTAGATCTTCACGAAGTAGGCAATCTCCTTGCCCTTACAAACTTCTTGGTTCAACTCCACATCTGGTTGGAGGCTCCCAAGCGACACCTAACCAATCTAGGAGACACCACTCTCCAAAAGGTAATAGACGGTGTGTTGTTGATGAACTCCTTGCTCTTGTGCTTCAAATGATAGTCTTCTCAGCACTCAATCACTCCTCACAGATTTGGCTATGGTGGAAGAAGGATTTGAGTGAAAAGCAACTTGGGAAAGGCTAGAGATCAAGGTTCAAATGGTAGGAATGGAATATCTTGATCTCAACACATGAGTAGGTGGTTCTCTCTCAGAAAATGAATGGTGGAAGTGTAGGCACGTTCTGATGGCTCTCCTTACTGAGAAGGATGGGGTGGAGGGTTATATATAGCCTCCACACAAAATCCAACCGTTACACACTTTTGATCCAACTCGGTGGCACCGAAACGATAATCTCGGTAGCACCAAACTGTGTAAAAGATATGAACTTTAGGAATCTCAGTGGGACCGATACGAACAACTCGGATGGACCGAAGTGCAATGGCTTAGGGCAATCCTCATCTCGGTGGCACCGATTGCATCAACTCGGTAGGACCGAAGTGAAGCAATAAGTCAACAGAGAGTTGGCAAGCCATCTCGGTGAGCCCGATTTGCAAACTCGGTGAGACCGAAGTAAATGCAAACGATTACAGAGAGTTGGGAAGGCCATCTCGGTGGGACCGAGATCCATTTCGGTGGATCCGATTTGTTAGGGTTTGGCAGTGGCTAAGTCTTGGATGAACTCGGTGGGGCCGGATTGGAAATTTCGGTGGGGCCGAGTTGGACTTTGGGTTTTGGACATATTTGGGATTGAGAGAGTGGTTGAGGGTTTAGGAATGCTGTCACTAAGCACGTTGAGCAAAAAGACCATTAAGCAACACCTCATCCCCTTTTAATAGTATTGGCTTTCCTATGGACTCAATGTGATCTTGGATCACTAAACCAAAAATGTAGAGTCTTGATCTTTGCCAATTCTTGTCCTTAGCATTTTGAGGGGTCCACCTCTCTAGTCCATGCCATGCCAATCATTGAACATCCTGAAATCTTAATCTTGAATGGATATTAGTTCAATGAGATATATGTTGTTATGAATTACCAAAACCACCAAGGGAGCAAATGTGCTTTCAATCTCCTCCTTTTTGGTAATTGATGACAACATATAGATCAAAGCTTCGACAGATGATTAAGTAAATGAAATACATCGTCACTTTGAGAAGTATGTGATAAGCAAGAGGTCCCCCTAAATTTGTGCATTATTAAAAAAAATCGTTTGAATGCAAATGCACAATCGATTAGGCTCATGGTTCACTCTTCCATGTCACATACATCTTGGTGGAGCGCGCAAAATGATATGATTGGAAAGGTAAGCACGCATCACCAACATAAGTAATTGATCATACAAGATAATAGTAGAGATAAACATGGAATATCACAATAGGCATAATATGATCAATCACCATCGTATCTCACAAGTATAAACGACAGAATATTGTAGCAAGCACACCCATAACAAAGTATCAACGAACGAGCAAACAAGTAGCAAAAGAAACTCTCGAAGCAAATCAAAAACAAGAAACTCTCTCTCTCGAAGCCTATGATCTATACAAATCCTCCCCCTTTGGCAACAAGTACCAAAAGTTCGAATCCTATAGCACTAGTCAGCTCTCTAGGCATGATCCTCCGAAGGCGATCTCCTGCTGGCGGCTCCGGTGTGCGTAGACGGCGTTGAGATAAGAGCGTCCGCGAATGCTTCTGCTGACGAATGCTGGACTGGTGGAGTTGAGACCTGCTGTGGCACTGTGGCTGTGGCGGCTGGTGCAGATATTGTGGTCCGTGGATCCACAACTGGTATCGCAGCTGACCTAGCAGCCCTAGGCACTGACTAAAACTGCTCTGTAGTCGGTCTCTCATCTTCACTGTCATCTGATCTGGCAAGCTTGACAGCATCGACATCTCCTTGCAGCTGTTCCACTGAAGTCTGAATCTTAGTCACTTTGACATCCAAGTCATGAAACTTTGTCTCAATAATCCGCTCAAAACTAGCCTGGGTCTGGGTGAGGTTGGCCAGACTTCACTCAATCCTCAGAGTGGCTTCAAGCAGATATTGCATTTGGTCTTTTGGTGTCTTGAGATTCGCAATTGGAGCATTGGGAGCTGCTGCTTCCTGAGTTGCTTTAGCTTCATGTGTTTTGCGGATTTCCTCTTGAGCTTGGGCAGATGTGGGATGCGAAGGATCCATCACTATGACATTGTCCTCAAAGTCTGGACGGAGTGGCAAATGCTCTCGATCAAGAAGATACGTGCTGGTTCCAACCTTGGAATTGATCAACAACTGAATATGTGGAGCATAACCACACGATCTCTTCTGATCTGCTGCTGTCCTCTTGATAGTCTCTACTATCAGGCTCATCACCTTGAATTTCTGAGGTGTATCAAATAAGTGCAGCAAGTTGATGGAGTGGCCACGAATCATCTTATCATCTCCTGACTTGGGTAGCAGAGTGTACCGCAGTATAGTGTTTGAGGTGGCCAGACCTGGTAGCAAATGCTTCACTGATCCAAGCTTGTGAGTCTCAAGATCCTCCTGGGGAATAGCAGTGTACATGTTCAAACTTGAGCTTGGCATAAACATCATAATCATCATCTTCTTCCTTGGGTGCACCAAGAAGATTTGCCCACTCAGAAATAGTTGATTGATATCTAATGCCCTCAGTCATCCACACTATTTTGCCATCTGGATAGAAATGAGCAGTAGAGTAAAATTGCATGATCATCTCGTCATTCCACTTGGTCAACTTCTTTCCAACAAATTCGTCAACTCCTGCAATTCTGAAGCTTTCATGGACGTGGGGGAAATAATCCTCGTTCTCATCGATGTATTCCCAATCCACCCACTTCATGTCACTGACTATGGGCTTCTTGTCAAGCAATACTGTCTCATAGAAATCCTGTTGCTCACGGGTGTGAAAATGATAATCACAAGCAGTCCTCCTCCTGATAGCATAAGGATCTGACAATCTCCATTGACGCAGTCCTTTGTCCTTTCTCAACATCATGTTCTCAGCTACTGGGTATGCGTTGTCATATTCTGGTATCTTGGGCTTCGATTTTCTGAGCACTAGAGGCTCTTCATCAACAGTTGATTCAGGCACTGGGGCCTTGTTCTTCTCTGCAGCAGATATGTTCCTGGTTGATCTCTTGGGTGCTGGTGCCTTAGGCTTTGACTTGGGAGGTGCAGCAGTCTTGATAGAATCAGACATGAGCTTCTGTGCTTTTGCAGGTGGTGCAGCAGCTGGCTCATCCTCCTCCTCTTCTTCCTCATCAATCATCATAGTAGGTCTGCCAATTACTCAGGCAAAAGATTTCCTTACTCTTTTCTTCTTGGCACCTGCAGCTGCCTCACTAGGCTCTTGCATAGTCTTCTGAGGCACTTTCCTCACAGCTGTTCTTTCCTTGACAGAAGTAGGCTTTGTGCTTTACTCCTTAGCTAGCACTACTCTCTTCTTCTTTTGTACAGTTTCACTTGCAACAAAGTCCTCATCCTCACTATCTGAGGTTTTCTTCTTCCGTGTTCTGGTTGCAGCTTTAGGAAGATCTGGAGAGCTTCTCTCTCCCTCATAGAAACTTTCATTATGGCTTGATCCTTCACTTTGTTCTTCATGCTGCTCTGACCTGTTCTGACTGTCACTGACATCAGACATCTTGCTGAGCTGACCCTGTGAATAGATAGGTATTGGTAGAGTAGATGAGTCATCACAAAAAGCAGATTGTTTTTCATAAAAATGAGTTCAAACTTTAGTTCTAGGTTTTCACAGAATGCAGTTCGGATGGACTGAGTTGGTAATCTCGGTGACACCGAAGCACACTACAGAGACATGGCACGCCATTTCAGTCAGACCGAGATGGGTTTCGGTGGCTCCGAGATGCTAGGGTTTCACTGAGACGTTACTTTTGGTCTTACCGATTCGCACAACTCGGTGGCAACGAGATGTACTTGTGCTATGGCCAGGGCCAAATCGGTGGGACCGAAAATTCCTATTCGGTCGGTCCGAGATGCATTCGGCGGAAACCTAACCCTAAATTTTTTGCTCGAATCTCTTTCAAACAAACTAATCTGGTGGAAAGTGAATTGCATTCGTGGCAAGATTACAGGCAATCCAATCGTGCATTGAATCGGAAAAGGGAAGCACGAAAGGGATCGAAACTAACCCTAACTCGGTGGAGTTCCTCTACGGCGGCAACGGCGGTGGAGATTACCGTTGATGGCGACGCAGTCCTGCGGCGAGAGCGCACAGGCGACGACGGCGACGATCCGGAGACCAAAGGGGCGGCAGCAATGGGGCGCGGGCGCGTGACGTTTGAAGAAATTTTCAACCGCACGGTTTGCTGGGAATATATACCCATTCGCTGTTGGTGGCACCGAGTGGAACAAATCGGTAGCACCGAGACGTGCAACTGCTTGCAGTTACAGCAACTCGGTTCGATCGAGTTGGTCTAATCGGTAGCACCGAGATGAAAACCTAGATCAATCTAAATGCTTTCGGTTCGACCGAGTTTGAGTGGGTTGGTCTGACCGAAATCAATTAGAAGGTTTTGGAGGTTCAGCCCTTTCAGATCGGTGGCTCCGAGTGCTCCTCACCCGGAGGGTCCGAAAATGACTTGTTCAATTTTTTTGATGCAGCAAGAATAGAATTTGAGACAAGAAAGCATAGATAGCTAGAGACGGTTCTTAGGCATTCTTGTACATCCACTTGGCCAGAAAAACCAAGACAATCAAAACAACAAATGGATGTCCTCGAATGATGAAAACATGCAAATAAACATGCTCACACAATAAGAGAGCAAATGAAATATGTGTCAAACATGCACAACCAATTCTAGCATCTATCAAGCAATGGTGATGACTAGGTCATCTATATATGAGTATATTGACTTAGGAGCCAAATGAGAACATTTGAACATAGGTCATACTCATCGTTAAAGCACAAGTGGGGTTACCACTTTTACATAAAGCATTAATGTGTTCACACCATTAGAGTTGCTTTAGCTCAATTGTTTAGAGCAAAGCTCCCCCTAGATGTGATATCCCCCCTAAGAGGGTTGAACTAACCTTGGGTTTTGTCGATGATGACTTCATGTTGATGTTGAAGATGTGGATGCTCAATGTTGATGTAGATCATCAAGAGTTGGGAGCAATCCTTTGGAGTTATGTGCTTTCAATACCTACATGGGTTAGTCCCACACAAGGAACATACAAGGATATCCATAGACATAGAGTGAAATACACATATGATGATGTCCATGAATGCATTGATTACCTTGTCCCTTGCCTTACCAACAAGAGGGTTTGTGACTCCATTAACTAGTGCAAAATGTGGAAGTTGGTTGCACAAGTTCTTGCCATAAAGAATATGAGTGAAGTTTGTTGGCGGAGTCACCCTCAAGAACTCTCTAGTTCTTCTTCTTTTGGACCCACATCAACTTGATGGGAATCCTTGGAGTTGTAGTAGCACTTGATGAAGTAGAACTTGATGAAGTCTTGGGAACCCACTTGACCATGGCTTGACGAGCTTCTTCAAATGAGTCAATCTCTTCTTGAAGCTTGTCCTTGCCTTTTGGCTTGTGGTCTTGTGGTGGAAGGTCTTCTTGAGCTTGTGTTCCCTTGAAGGAAGTAGGGTCATACTTCTCTTGTTGAGGAACAAACTTCGTCTTGGGATATTGACCTTCTTCCCACTCAACTCCATCGGCATTGAACTTTCGTTCAAAACCAACACGTTGGTTCTTCCGATGCCTTCCTTGCTTGCGTACAATTTCCTCAAATTGTTTACTCCCGGCAAGGCTCTTGTAGACACCTTTTTCTATAATTCCTTTCAATAGCATATTTTCTTGCTCAAGTGTAACTTGGCTAAGAGAATCGTTAGTGGAATCAATAGAACTACTAGAGGCAACAATATTGGATTTAGCATTGTTATTGTTACTACTAGAGGTAGAACCATTTTTACCCTTTTTGCTAGTTTGCTTAGGTTTAACTTGTGGCATAAAGGTAGACAAGAGTAAACATTTGGCAAGATATGAAGAACTCTTCTTTCTAAGATCGTCATTGATAGCTTTAAGAAACTCATGCTCTTGCTCTAAATTTAGCTTCTCGAGGCATAGCTTCTCATGAGTTCTTAGAAGTTCTCTATGATCCTCTTGAGTTGTTTCATGAGCTAACTTAAGAGCATTTAGTTCTTTAGTTAGACGCTCAATCTCCTTCATAGCATTGTCACTCATTTCCTCTTGACTATCATGATTACTAGCATTTTCATTATAGCTCACATCACTAGCCCTATCAATAAGTAAATCATCATCACCAAACAAATCATCTTCATCACTATTAAAATCAAGATACTCGGGGTGTGATACCTTAGGGCCTTTTGCCATGAAGCATCTTCCAATTCCTTCATTTGGTGAGTCAAATAGATCGTAGGAGTTGGATGACACAAGTGCAAGTCCTGCAACACCTTCATCTTGACTATAGTCGGAGTTGGAGTGATAACTTCTCTCGGAGTGGTTGTCGGAGTCGGAGCCGGAAACCCATTCACCAACATGAGCTTGATTACTTCTTCTTGTGTAGCTCCTTGATGACTTGTCCTTCCTCTCCGAATCCTTGCTTCTTCGAGAGTGTCTTCGTTCATAATAATCATCTCTACTCCTTCTCTCTTTACGAGGTGATTCATCTCTTCTATGTCTTCCTCTTGGGGATTCATCTCTTTTCTTGTAGGGAGCCGTACACTCATTTGAGTAGTGTCCGGGCTTTCCATAATTGTAGCAATTATGGTCACAACTTGATGATCTTCTCTCATAATGTCTTGAGCTAGAGCTTCTTTCTTTTCCTTTGTTCTTGTAGAACTTGTTGAACCTTTTCACCATTAGGCTTATCTCTTCATTGGATACTAGCTGGTCACTTGAAGTTGTTGGAGCATCGGTTGAGGCTTTGTAAGCACGACTTGACTTATTGTGCAGCTCCTCTTTGTCCTTGAGCGACATTTCATGAGCGACAATCCTTCCAATGACTTCCGTGGGCTTGAGATCTTTGTAATTTGGCATCATTTGGATCAATGTGCAGACGGTATCATATTTTCCATCCAAAGCTCTAAGTATCTTCTTGATGATGAATTTGTCGGTCATCTCTTCACTTCCTAAGCCGGCAATCTCATTTGTGATGAGAGCAAGCCTAGAGTATATCTCTGCGACTCCTTCACCATCCTTCATCTTGAACTTGTCAAGTTGACTTTGAAGCACATCCAACTTAGATTCCTTGACAGACTCGGTACCCTCATGCATATCAACCAAGGTATTCCAAATTTCCTTTGCATTCTCGAGGAGGCTGATTTTGTTGAATTCCTCGGGACATAGACCGTTGAATAGAATGTCACAAGCTTGAGCATTGTATTGCAACATCTTCAATTCTTCCGAGGTTGCCTCACGATCCGGTTCCTTGCCATCCTCAAAGAAGTCACCTTGCAAGCCAACACGAACAATAGCCCAAACGGCAGGGTTATGACCAAGAATATGCATTTTCATCTTATGTTTCCAACTAGCAAAGTTTGTACCATCAAAATATGGACCTCTACGGTGATAGTTACCCTCACTAGACGCCATACTCTCCTAGGTTGTGAAACCAAGGCTATGATCACCAAAGCAATGAAACTCAAGCCTTAAGGAGACCAAAGCTCTGATACCACTTGTAGGATCGAAAGTATGTCTAGAGGGGGGTGATTAGACTACTTGACCAAATAAAACTTAACCTTTTCCCAGATTTTAGTTGTAGGCAGATTTTAGCAATAGTACATGTCAAGCATCACCCTACACATGCAATTCTAAGAGTATAGCAGCGGAGTGTAAGCAATTGCATATGTATGTAGAGAGGGGGTAGGAGATTTCAAACGCAATGAAGACACGGCGGTTTTTGGCGTGGTTCCGATAGGAGGTGCTATCGTACGTCCACGTTGATGGAGGCTTCAACCCACAAAGGGTAATGGTTGCGCGAGTCCACGGAGGGCTCCACCCACGAAGGGTCCACGAAGAAGCAACCTTGCCTATTCCACCATGGCTTACGTCCACGAAGGACTAGCCTCACTCGGGGTAGATCTTCATGAAGTAGGCGATCTCCTTGCCCTTACAAACTTCTTGGTTCAACTCCACATCTGGTTGGAGGCTCCCAAGCGACACCTAACCAATCTAGGAGACACCACTCTCCAAAAGGTAATAGACGGTGTGTTGTTGATGAACTCCTTGCTCTTGTGCTTCAAATGATAGTCTTCCCAGCACTCAATCACTCCTCACAGATTTGGCTATGGTGGAAGAAGGATTTGAGTGGAAAGCAACTTGGGAAAGGCTAGAGATCAAGGTTCAAATGGTAGGAATGGAATATCTTGATCTCAACACATGAGTCGGTGGTTCTCTCTCAGAAAATGAATGGTGGAAGTGTAGGCATGTTCTGATGGCTCTCCTTACTGAGAACGATGGGATGGAGGGGTATATATAGCCTCCACACAAAATCCAACCGTTACACACTTTTGACCCAACTCGGTGGCACCGAAACGATAATCTTGGTAGCACCGAACTGTGTAAAAGATATGAACTTTAGGAATCTCGGTGGGAACGATACGAACAACTCGGATGGACCGAAGTGCAATGGCTTAGGGCAATCCTCATCTCGGTGGCACCGATTGCATCAACTCGGTAGGACCGAAGTGAAGCAATAAGGCAACAGAGAGTTGGCAAGCCATCTCGGTGAGACCGATTTGCAAACTCGGTGAGACCGAAGTAAATGCAAACGATTACAGAGAGTTGGCAAGGCCATCTCGGTGGGACCGAGATCCATTTCGGTGGATCCGATTTGTTAGGGTTTGGCAGTGGCTAAGTCTTGGATGAACTCGGTGGGGCCGGATTGGAAATTTCGGTGGGGCCGAGTTGGACTTTGGGTTTTGGACATATTTGGGATTGAGAGAGTGGTTGAGGGTTTAGGAATGCTGTCACTAAGCACTTTGAGAAAAAGGACCATTAAGCAACACCTCATCCCCTTTTAATAGTATTGGCTTTCCTATGGACTCAATGTGATCTTGGATCACTAAACCAAAAATGTAGAGGCTTGATCTTTGCCAATTCTTGTCCTTAGCATTTTGAGGGGTCCACTTCTCTAGTCCATGCCATGCCAATCATTGAACATCCTGAAATCTTAATCTTGAATGGATATTAGTTCAATGAGATATATGTTGTTATGAATTACCAAAACAACCAAGGGAGCAAATGTGCTTTCAGTTCTGGCCAGGGGGAGCGTGCTCGTGATGGCGGCTACGATGGTCGGGTTGGCCGTGCCTCTGCGTATAAGGATCGGCGACACGAGAGATCCCTTTGGGATTATCGCGATGGGCGTGGGGATCCCTCGGTTGGCCAGGATGGTCGGGCCCTCGACACTCTAGATCGGCAGCATCGGCGGAACTACCGCGCTGGCCGTAGAGACACGTTTCAATTGGCCTCGAGGGCGTGAGCGTTCCCCTAGCCGCTCCTCCCCAAGTCAGTATGCTGCTCTCCCTAGTCCGTCGGCTTCGGCAAAGAAGAAGAAGAATCAGAAGAAAAAAGAAGAAGCGGGCGGGCACGGGAGGAAACCAGAGTGGGTTTCCTCCTACGCCCCAGCTGCCCGAATCTTCCCTTGACGCGTGTGGTCTAGTTCTGTCAGATCCGACCACTCCTCTGACTCAGGTGGAGTCAGGAGGGAGGTCGAGGGCAGACTACATGTGCTTCAACTATAGGCTCAGAGGTCACTTCCGCTCTGAGTGCCAGGCGTCGATCCGCTGCCCCGCTGCTCTTGAGTTCGTCGGCCATGGGATCGATGGGGGATTTTACTACATTGTCCTGAACGTTGAGCTCCTCCCCATGCCGGACCACCTCGCGGTGAATTCGGACATGCCGGAGCAGGTTCCGCCACCCCCTGTCGAGGTCTCTTTGGACGTCATCTGGGCCGAGCTCTGCCGCCTGGTGTTGGACTCCTTCCCCTGGAAGGTGCCAAAGGTCTCCCCATCTAAGTTCGTGGTAGCCTTCCTGTCTGGGGAGACTCTCCAGATCTGTTTGATGGGCGGAATTGTTACTCTGCCCATTAATCAGATCAAGGTCTCCGTCCGGCCCTCCACCATTGATCCTACTACTACATCCGACCTCTCCTCGGTCTGGGTCTGGGTCCATGGGATTCCTGAAGAGGCCAAGAAGGCTCACATCGTCAAGGCGGTCTTGGAGGCCATTGGCAAGCTTCTGGACATCGATGCGGCCTCGCTGGTTGGGGATGCCCAGTGCGTACTAGGTCCTATCCCCGGATCCCTCCAAGCTAGTGTTGGGGAACGTAGTACAAAATATTTTTTCTTGCCGTGCTTACGTCCATGCCCAAGATCACTATGAAGATGCAAGAGGTAGATCTATCTCACCAACAAACATAGCGGAGAAGAAGAGGTTGGTGAAGACTTGCAGATTCCCACAGCTAGGTATTACCTCCCAGCCACGAGAATATTCCCTCGATGAAGAGTCGAACGTACGCCCCCTCTGTGGTATCCATGCATACCATGTCAACGGTTCGGCAGCACTTCGTCGTCTAGGACAAAGAACTACTAGAGAAAAGGAGGTTGAACAGCTTTGCGGCGAGAGAGAGAGAAAGGGATGTTGCACACTTTGGAGGGGGCTCCCCTCCCCTCTTTATAGAGGCAGCCAAGGGGGCCACCCAACTTGGAAGAGGGAATGCCTCTCCTATGGCAGTGCACCAAGGGGGATCCCCCCCCCACCGATTACTTCCCAAGTAATGGGGGGGCGCATCAGGGAGGAGGATCCTCCGGGATCCTTTCCCCTTTCTGCGTATTGCCCCCCAAGCAATGGGGGTGCATCACTTGGGGTTGGGGCCCATGTGGGTGCTGCCCCATGGCCCAGCCAATGTGGCAGCCCACTTGTCCCTTCGGAACGTTCCAAAAAATTCCAGAACCTTCCATGGCCTCCCATATATATACCGGGACCTTCCCGGAACAATTTCAAAAACATTCGGAACACTTTCGATGCCTTTCTCTCATGCTCCTATGATCTCCTAGTTTTCAACCGCTAACTGTTAAGCGTGTGACCCTACAGATTCGGTTATATGCAGACATGATCCGGAACACCTTCCTGTCAATAATTAACAGCAGGGTCTGGACAACCATGATAACTCCCACATATACACGAAGATTTTTTATCGAGCGAACCTTTTTCTTTCTGTACACAGTTCCCTTTGCTTCGTGATACATTACAAAACCTGAAGCGAGACTTTTATCGGTATCCTTGTGAAGCACCTCCTTGATCACAATACCATGTTATCCTCATTATCGGTTTTGTTCTCTTTTCTTGTTTCCGTATTTCGGTAACCCCGTGATCATTATCACGTTGTGTCTGGCCAGACGATGATGGATACCGTAATTCCAAGTGAGCCCGGAGTGTATCTCTCCATTGCCGGAGGAGCAAATTCCAGTCTTGAACTATCGAGTCCATTGACATACTTTTTCGATATACCCAAAAGGTACCTTTATGATCACCCTGTTACGGTAACGTTTAGCAACCCCAAAGTAAGCGTCCGGTAGGAAGGTCCACGACATTCTCATGGTTTAAGGACATTAGTATACGTTAACGTCTAATATGGTAATACCAACAATAAGGTGACGATGGAATCTCGCAGTATATCAGAAGTTAGGCCTGTCCAACACCATTGTTCTGCCAACAATGTGTTCTCACTATTGTTGGCATCCTTGTTACTTTAACAATGCCCATGATTAGGAAAACAGGATCATCATGCAATACATGAGCTAGTCTTAGAGGCGAGACTAGGGATCTACTTATTGTTTATGTTTCCACACATGCAAATGAGTTTTCCTCTGAATCTCATATTCAGGAACCATCGCAATTATAACACAGAAATATAAACATTAATTATGAATATGGAAATAAAATAATACTTTACTATTGCCTCTAGGGCATATTTCCAATAGTCTCCTTCTTCCATTAGAGTCAATAATCTAGTTACACAAGTTCTCTAACATCAATGGCATTTCGGTGTTGCTCATGTTTTGCTCGTGGTAGAGGCTTCGTCATTGGATCTGACACATTCAGGTCCATGTGAATCTTGCATACTTTTACGTCTCCACGCTTCACAAAATCTTGGATTATGTGAAACTGACATTTAATATGTTTGGATTTCTTGTGGGACCTTGGCTCCTTCGCCTGGGCCATGGCGCCACAATTATCACAATAGATCCCCATTGGATCCAGTGCACTTGGAACCAAACCAAGCTCGGTGACAAACTTCTTAATCCAATAGCTCTCCTTCGCAGCTTCTGAAGCAGCGATGTACTCCACCTCCATTGTAGAATCTGCCACAGTGCTTTGCTTGGAACTCTTCCAGCTCACTACTTCATCATTGAGTGTGAAAACAAAGCTCGATTGACATTTAAAGTCGCCTGGATCAGTCATGAAGCTTGCATCAGTGTAACCCCTTACAATGAGCTCTTCATCACCTCCATACACTAGGAACATTTTCTTAGTCCTGTTAAGGTACTTTAAAATATTTTTAACTGTTGTCCAATGACCCTTTCCTAGATCACTTTGGTACCTTCTACTAATACTTAGAGCATAGGACACATCTGGTCTTGTACAAATCATGGCATACATAATGGATCCAATTGCAGAAGCATATGGAACCATAGTCATCTCTACTCGCTGATCAGTGGTCTGCGGGCATTGACTCTTGCTTAATGTAGTGCCATGTGACATTGGTAATAGCCCTTTCTTGGCATTTTCCATACTAAACCTCTTTACTACTTTGTCAATGTACGTGCTCTACCTTAGCGCTATCAGGTGCCTTGATCTATCTCTATAAATCTTTATGCCCAATATATCCGCCACTTTGCCCTAGTCTTTCATTGAAAAACTATTCTTCAATGACTCTTTTATCGTGTTAAGAAAATTCATGTAGTTCCCGATCAACAATATGTCATCCACATAAAGTATCAGAAATGCCATCGCGCTCCCACTTGCTTCTTGTAAACACAAGCGTCTTCTTCATTCTAGATGAAGCCAAACTCTTTGACCACTTCATCAAAACAAAGATTCCAACTCCTTGATGCTTGCTTTAGTCCATAAATGGCCCTCCGAAGTTTGCATACCTTTCCAGCATCCTTAGGATCGACAAAACCCTCGGGTTGTATCATATACACGTCCTCGGTTAAATTTCCATTTAGGAAAGCCATTTTGACATCCATCTACCATATGTCATAATTGAAATATGCATCAATTGCTAGCAAAATCTGTACAGACTTAAGCATCGCTACCGGCGAGAAAGTCTCGTCGTAGTCAACTCCTTGAATTTGTCGAAAACCTTTTGTGCCAAGTCGAGCTTTATGGATGGTCACATTTCCATCTGCATCTATTTTCCTTTTGTAAATCCATTTACATTCAATTGGTTTCACACCCTCTAGAGGGTCTACCAAGTTCCAAACTTGATTTTCGTACATGGATTCCAATTCGAATTTCATGGCCTCAAGCGAGTTCCCGGAGTTAGGGCCCACCATTGCTTCTTTGAAGTTTGCAGGTTCATCATCTTCTAAGATGAATACTTCATTCTGGAAGCACTGTGGTTCTGAATGAATTCTTCCTGTCATGCGTGGTTCAGTTACAGACTTGCCCGAAGTTTCTGCATCACATGCAGGAGTTTCGGTTCAGTCGAAGGGGTGACCTCCGGAACTACTTTTGGTGCATCAGCCCTTTGACCTGACGCCGAAGATTCAATAATCTTGTCAAGCTGTACCGTCCTCCCACTCACCTCTTTTGCAAGAAACTCTTTCTCAACAAATACTCCATTTTTTGCGACAAACACTTTGCCTTCGGTGCGGTGGTAGAATGAATACCCAATTTTATTTTTGGGATAACCAACAAAGTAACATTTGTCTGATTTGGGATTGCGTTTGTTTGGTTGTAAATATTTTACATACACACCGCATCCCCAAATTTTAAGAAAGGACAACTTGGGTTTCTTCCCATTCCATATATCATATGGCGTCATGTCAACAGACTTTGACAACGCTCTATTTAGAGTAAAGGCAGCGGTTTCTAAAGCGTAACCCCAAAAAGATAACAGCAGTTCGGTTAAAGACATCATATATCTCACCATATCCAACAAGGTTCAATTACGTCTCTCGGACACTCCATTCCTCTATGGTGTTCCAGGTCGCGTAAGTTGTGAAACAATTCCACGACTCTTAAGATGCTCACTAAACTCGGAACTCAAATATTCTCCACCACGATCCGATCGTAGAAAATTGATTTTCTTGTTACGATGATTTTCCACTTCATTCTGAAATTCTTTGAACATTTCAAATTTTCCACAAAGTAGAGAAATCCACCACGCGCCGGTATACTCATCGGACTGCATACATCGGTATGTTTAATTTCCAACAAGTCACTCGCCCGTTCCATATGGCCGTTGAACGAGGTCTTAGTCATTTTTCCCATCAGACAAGACTGGCAATTGTCAGATAATTCAAAATCAAAAGACTCCAAAATTCCATCACTATGGAGCTTCTTCATGCGTTTCTATCCGATATGACCAAGGCGGCAGTGCCACAAAAATGCGGAATTTGTTTTATCAGTCTTCTTAAGACATTTAGTGTCAGTGTTAAAGAAGTAATCACTACATTCAAGATCCAAGATAAACAACCCATTCACAATAGGTGCACAACAATAAAACATATCCTTCAAATATATGGAACAACCATTATTCTTTGATTTAAACAAATATCCATTTTGCAGAAAACAAGATCCTGATATATTGTTCTTGCATAAGGCTGGAACATAATAACAATTATTAAGTTCTAAAACGAATCCCGAAGGTAGTTGTAGAGGCATAACTCCAATGGCTTGAACAACAACTTGAACACCATTCCCGATGCGCATCTGCACTTCATTCTTTGCTAGACTTTGCGGCCTCTGTAGTCCCTGCATCGAGTTGCAAATATGAGCAACCGATCCGGTGTCAAATACCCAAGAAATACAATGAGGTATGGCAAGGAAAACATCTATAACTTGTATAACACTTATACCTGAGCTGGATGACCCAGTAATTTTCTTCTCTGCCAAGAACTTTTTGCAATTTATCTTCCAGTGACCCTTCCCCTGCCAGAAGAAACACTCAGTCTCTTTAGTGGCACCACCCTTAGGCATTTCCTGAGCATCGCTCTTACCGGCGCCCCTGTCCTTCTTGACTTTTCCCTTCTTCTTGAAACCAGTGGTCTTGTTCACCATCAACACTTGATTGGTGTCCTTCTGTATGCCAGTCTCCCTAGTCTTGAGCATGGCAAACAATTCATTCACACTCTTATCCATCCTGTTCATATTTTAATTCACTATAAATCCACTATAGCTCGGTGGGAGAGATGCAAGAAGAATATCAGTACCGAGCGTAGCGGGGATCGGAAAGCCCAAAGCTTCCAACCTCTGCCTCTAACCAACCAGCTTGATCATGTGCTCGCTTACCGAACTTCGTTCTGCCATCTTACAGTCCTATAAGTCCTTGGTTATCTCATAATGTTCGGCCCTTGCTTGGGTCAGGTACAAAGCATTCAGCTCCACCACAATATGGTGGGTGCTAAAGTTCTCAAAATGTTTTTGAAGCTCTGGCTCCATGCAAGCAAGCATAAGGCACTGTACTGCATTATAGTCATCACTATGAGATGTGTAGATATTCGCAATATCCACGGGGACATTAGGGAGTGGTGGATCACCGAGAGGTTGCTCTAGATAATATTCTTTCTTAGCACTCCTAAGGACAATCCTCAGGGTACGGACTCAGTCCGCATAGTTACGGCCAGATGCAGTCAGCTTCTCTTTCTCAAGCATCGGACCTAAGTTAAAGGTGGTGTTGCATGCCATCTTATCTACAAAAAAATATGCAAATTGACTTAGACATTGTTCATAATTAATTGCATATCGAATTAACAATTTAGTTTAGAGTGTGATCCCATTAAAACCAATATCCCTCATAATTGATTACTAGTGATTCAAGATCCGTATCTCAATTACTTCACCATTGATGTGGACATCATTGTTGACAAAATAATTAGACCGGTAGGCCAACTTTCCAATCACATCTCCATGTGACTCTTGTTCATCTTTCGATGGGTATGTTCCGAACTCAAGATGATCTTGCCTGCTCGTTAAGGCAACCGAGTGCACTTGCTGCACGAATGGTTCGCACCTGCCTCGTACACATCAAACCTATCATATCCATGCAATCATGGCGCACCTCAGAATGGCATGTACTCCAGACGGGGCTACACTTGGATGAACACTAACAACTTGATATTTTTGTGAGGGATCACCCTATAAAATACGTCTACCGCGCATCAATCAAGGTGCATAAAAGGGATAAACATCACATGTAATTTATATATGTGATATGGCATAGCCCCTTCACGCCGAAGAAAATCCCGGACGTCGTGTCCCCTTTCTTCAACATCTCTTGACGGAGAACACCTTCTTCGCGTACGGCTTATCCTCGAGGTCCATTGATGCATGATCGTCATCTTCATGTCCTTGCAAATAAAACTATTGCTATCTCTATAGCTAATAAAATAAATGCATTAGATGAAGTTTGACATGCAGGTCAATTAAATAAATGACAATCATTTGGCTTCCAGTCAACTTGCCGTACTCACGACACGCAGGTCATTACAAATAAAATTACAATTACTTTGCATCTCATACAAACATATTGCATTTTGGAAGGCTATACCACATCACTTGCAACCCTGCAAAAACAAGTTAGACGCCTCTAATTGTTTTTTGCAAACTAATGTGGCTGCTAGAGTTTCTGTTGCAAACCATTTGCTACCTATGTAACCATCAAGCATGATTACTTCATGTGTTAGATTAACTTTTGGGGTGTATGAAACATGAGATTTAATTAAAAATCGCAAGCCCCATACTAAACTTCGTTAAACGCGTGACCCCCATGTAGATGAAAATCTACTAGCCCATCACCTTGCAATTTTTTTCTTTCTCAACTAAAATAAAACCCAAATAATCTGAAGCATGACTTTGGTCAGACAACTAGCATACTATGAGCAGCATAGAAGGACTACGGAAAGCCAGACCTTTGTAAAAAAAATTATTATGCCGTTGAGATCAAAATTTTACAACTAAATGGGAAACAACATGAACATCAAGTCATTTGATCTAATCAAATAACCCGCACAAAAATTGTGCAATGCCCGCACATCACCATGTGCTCTAGATCATACCTGGATCTACTCATAGAACCGCTCTCATACCACTGTTGGGGAATGTAATACATTTTTTTTGCCGTACCAATGTACACGCCAAAGATCACTATGAAGATGCAAGAGGTAGATCAATCTCACCAACAAACGCTGTGGGGAAGAAGAGGTTGGTGAAGACTTGTAGATTCCCGCAGCTAGGTATTACCTCCCAGCAGCAAGAATTTTTCCCTCGATGAAGAGTCGAACGTACGACCCCTCTGCGGTATCCACACGTACCATGCCAATGGTTCGGCATCACGTCATCATCCAGGACAAAGAAATACCAGAGAAAAGGAGGTGGACCAGCCTTCCGGAGAGAGAGAGAGAGAGAGAGAGAGAGAGAGATGCTGCAAACTGGGGAGGGGCGCCCCTTCGCTCTATATATAGGCAGCCAACGGGAGGCGCCCAACTTGGAGGAGGGGTTGCCTCTCCTATGGTAGTGCACCAAGGGAGGATCCCCTCCCCCCCCACCGCTTACTTCCCAAGTAATGGGGGGTGCATCAGGGAGGAGGATCCTCCGGGATCCTTTCCCCTTTCGGCGGATTGCCTCCCAAGCAAGGGGGGTGAACCACTTGGGCTAGGGGCCCATGTGGGTGCTGCCCATGGCCCAACCAAGGTGGCAACCCACTTATCCCTCCGAAATGTTCCAAAAAATTCCGAAACCTTCCATGGCCTCCCATATATATACCGGGATGCTCCTGGTATCACCGGGACCTTCCCGGAACCTCCAGAAACAATTTTGGAAACATCCGGAACACTTTCGGTGCCTTTCTCTAACGCTTCTTTGATCTCCTAGTTCTCTATCAAACCGCTAACCATTAAGCATGTGACCCTGCATGTTCGGTAATTTGCAGATATGACCCGAAACACCTTCCGGCTAATAATTAGCATTGGGGTCTGGACACCCATGATAACTCCCACATATACACGAAGATCTTCTATCGAGCAAACCTTTTGTTTCTATACACAGTTCCCTTTCCTCATGATACATTACAAAACCCGAGGTGAGACTTTTATTGGTATCCTTGTGAAGCAACTCCTTGATCACAATACCAAGTTATCCTCGTTACCGGTTTTGTTCTCTTTTCTTGTTTCTGTATTCTGGTATCCCCATAATCATTATCACCTTATGTCTGGCCAGACGATGATGCATACCGTCATACTGAGTGGGCCTGGAGTGTATCTCTCCATCGCCGGAGGAGAAAATCCCAGTCTTGAACTATCGAGTCCCTTGACATACTTTTCCGATATACCTGAAAGTTACCTTTATGATCACCCTGTTATGGGACGTGAGAATATGTTAACATATAATATGATAATACCGACAACAAGGTGATGATGGAATCTTACAGTATATCATAAGTTGGGTTTGTCCAACACCATTGTTCTGCCAACAATGTTTTCTCACTATTGCTGGCATCCTTGTTACTTTAACAATGCCCATCATCAGGAAAACATGATCATCATGCAATACATGAGCTAGTCTTAGAAGCGAGACTAGGGATCTACTTGGTGTTTATGTTTCCACACAAGCAAATGAGTTTTCCTCTGAATCTCATATTCAGGAACCATCTCAATCATAGCTCAGAAATATAAACATTAATTATGAACATGGAAATACAATAATACTTTATTATTCCCTCGACCTCGACTCAGGTACTTCCCCTCCTACCTCCCCCCCCTCCTCGGGTTCTCGGTCCTCGGTCCTCGACGCAGTTCCTTTCGAGCACCACTCCGATGTCGCCTCAGATTGTGTGGTGGTGTTCTGCAGTGAGCATGTGCGTTGCTTGGAGCCGATCACGGCAATCAGGGCTAAGGAGATCTTCGAGGGGGCCCTGGCGGCGGCTCGTGCTCAGGTGGAGTAGGAGCACCCACGACCCTCGGACCAATCTAGATCCATGCAGGTTGAGCATGGATCCAGCAGTGGCGTCCCCTCTACTGCCTCGGGGGAGGAGATTCCTGCCATGACCCCCAGTTGGGGGGGGCGGAAAGCGTGGGAGATCTCCTAAGGCGTCGTCCTGGTCCTTGGCCACAGCTAGATCCGTGCAGGTTGAGCATAGATCTAGCAGTGACGTCCCTCCTGAGACCTCGAGGGAGATAGTCCCTGATGTGGCCCCCCAGTTGGGGGAGGGGAGTGTGGGAGACCTCCCAAGGCTAGGTTCCGGTCGTCAACTCTTCGTAGGACCTGATTGGTCCCTCGTAAAGGGAACACCCCTAGCATGGTTCTCCAATGAAGTTACTTTGGTGGAACATCAGGTGGATCGGCCATGAGGGTCGGCACCGCCAGCTGATCGAGTATATGTGTGAGGTGTATTTGGATATTGTGGGTCTTCAGGAAATGATTCGGTAGGATTTCTCGATCCTTGAGCTTCAGGGTCTTAGTGGTCACAAGTTTGCGTGGCAGTGGCTCCCAGTCTCCGGTCGCTCGGGTGGCATCCTCTAGGTGTCAAGGAGGATACCTTCGAGGTTGACGATATGGACCGCGGAGAGTTCTTTGTGAGCATGTCCCTTATTCATAGACAATCTAACCTTAGTTGGGATGTGATTATTGTCTATGGCCCCGTGGATCTTGGGAGGTTTGTGGCATTCCTTGATTAGGTGAAGGCTAAGGTCGAGCGGAGCCCCATCCCGATTGTGGTGTTGGGGCTTTCAATCTAATCCAGTCCTAGGAGAACAAAAGCTTGGCCAACGTGGACCTCCCTCGGATGCGGTTGTTCAATGACTGCATCACTGACTTGTCCCTTAGAGAGATCTCGCATGTGGGCCTGAGATACACTTAAACTAATAACCAGGTGGACCCGATCCGGAGTGTGCTGGATTGGGTTCTAGTGTGTGTTGAGTGGGAAATCACTTTCCAACTTTGCTCTCTATGGGATGTTACTCGGATTGGCTCAGACCACTCCCCCTCCTGTTCTCCTCGGGGGAGGGTCCGTGTTGGAAATATACCCTAGAGGCAATAATAAGGTTGTTATTATGCTATTTCCATGTTCATAATTAAGTTTATATTTCTGTGCTATAATTGCAATGGTTCTTGAATTTGAGATTCGAAGGAAAACTAAGTTGCATGTGTGGAAACATGAACACCAAACAAATCCCTAGTGATGCCTCTGGACTAGCTCATGTATTGATGATGATCCTGTTTGCTGATCATGGGCATTGTTATAGTAACACGGATGCCGGCAATAATGAGAACACATTGTGGTGAGAACAATGGTGTTGGATAGACCCAAATTATGAAATACTGCGATATCACATTGTCATTATGTTGTCAGTATTTTTGTCTAAAGTGTTAGCGTTTACTTACATCCTTAGACCATGAGAATGACGTAGACCACCATACCGGATGGTTACTTTGGGGTTGCCAAACATCACACCATAACTGGGTGATAATAAAAGTAACTTACGGGTAAAGTGGAAAAGTATGTCTTGGTGCTTGATAGTTAATGACTGGGATTTGCTTCTCTGACGATGCAGAGACACACTCCGGGCAGACTCGGTATTATGGTATCCATCATCATCTGGCCAGATACAAGGATTTTGATCACAGGGATATGGGAATACGGAAACGAAAAAAGAGAACAAAACCAGTAACGAGGATAACTAGGTATATTGATCAAAGTGTTGAGCACGGGGAAAGAGAACAAAACATATCATGAAGCAAAGGGAATTGTATGTGGTAACAAAAGGTTTGCTTGATAAAGATCTTCATGAATATGTGGGTATTATAAAGGGTGTCGAGATCCTACTTTTAATAATTGACTAGAAGGTGTTCGGGTCATGTCCACATATTTCCGAACCTGTAGGGTCACACGCTTAATGACTAGTGGTATGTAAGAGAACTAGGAGATAATGGAGAATGAGAGAATGGGTTCCAGATGGTCTCGAAAGTTCTGAGAGGTCCCAGGAGTATCTCGGTGATACCCGGGAGCATCCCGGAAGTGCCCGGGAGCATCCCGAAAGTATGTACAAGGCCATAGAAGCTTCCGAAAGGTTTTGAAACCTTCTGGAACATTCTAGTATGTCCCTAGTGTTCCGAACCCCTTCCTTTGGGGGCAAGGCACCACATGGGGCCCAAGTCAGCCAGCCCATGGGAGCCTTTGGGGACAAGCCAGGAAGTCTGAATCATTGTAGGATTCCTCCCTGCGTGGGGGGAAAGTTCCCCCCACCAAGTTGGCCGAACCCCCCTCTCCTGGACAACTATATAAGGGGACCAAGGGGCACACCAAGACCCCAGGTCGACCCCCCTGCTGCCCTGCACCGTCCCTCTCTCCCGGTCTAGATCTTATCTAGCCGGTACACCGCTAGGCTGATTTTCTCCCTCTAGTTTTTTCTATTTTTCTTTGTGCTGGTTCCACGAAGTGCTACTGTACCTCTAGATCGGTATGCATGGATACCTCGGAAGATTTTTCTACTTCGACTCTAGATCACCGGATCGTCAGGAGAAATTCTCATGGCTAGGAGGTATAACCTAGCCGCGGGAATCATCGCGCTTCACCAACAATCTACACTGCTTCTGTTGCGTTCTAGTTGGTGAGATTGATCGTTACCCGCCTCTTCATAGTGTTCCTGGGTGTGATCGTGTATGGTAATTTTTTTTGTTGCGTAGCACGTTCCCCTTCAGTCCATCCCCTAGGTCATACCACTTACACTTTGAGAACTTCTGGCTATTACAGCCTGGTTTCGTGGAAGTGGTTCAACCCAAGTGGGTGGAAGTGGCGGCCGCTCCTCCTTGAGTGTTCAGTGCGATGGACATTTGGCATAATTGTGCCAAAGTCTCCCAACATATCATGCAAGGCTGGAGGGCCAACCTCAATGCCGAGCTTAGAGTGTGTAAGGGGTCGATCCTCGGCCAGATGCAGTCACTTAACATGGCAGCTAATGCATCTAGCCTTACCGCTATGGAGCGGTTTCAACGGTACACTCTTGAGGCCTCCCTTATGGAGATCTTCTGGGGTGAGGAGATCTTCTGGTGGCAGCAGAGCTGCCAAAACTGGCTTCTGAAGGGGGATGCCAACACAGCTTACTTCCTTGCCTTAGCAAATGGGTGGCATCGGAAATGTTCCGTCCCATGTCTTTGGGAGGGAGCGGTCCTCTTGGAGGATGTTGGGGCTATCTCCGCCCACATTTACTCCTTCTATAAGGAGCTCTTCATGGCGGAGCCCCGGTCTAGGGTTGCGTTAGATGAAGACTGCTGGCCGGTGGAGGCCAGGGTGTCAGCTGTTGAGAATGCGGACCTCACCCTCCCATTCTTACCTGAAGAGGTTGGTAGGGTGATTATGGAGAGGAAGGCTAATTCGACGCCTGGTCCAGTGGCCTGCCGGTCGCCTTCTTTTAGAAGTTCTGGGAGTGTCTTCAGGTGGTGATTATGCCATTGTTCCAAGAATTCTATATCGGGACATTGGGCATGTCTCGCCTCAACTTCAGTGTGCTCACCCTTATCCCCAAAATTATTTGGGCGACGGATATCCACCACTTTAGGCTGATCACGGTGATTAATGTCCTCCAGCGGATCTTCACTAAGGTTTGTGTGACACGGTTTTCCCTGGTGGTGGAACGCCTCACACATCCTTACTACTTCACCTTTCTTACGGGGCGGCGTATCCACGATGGGATCTTGGCGCTTCATGGACTTGTTCATGAGGTTAAGGTTCAGCACCAGAAGGACATGTTCCTTAAGCTGGATTTCCAGAAGGCCTACAATCGCCTGGACTAGTCCTTCCTCCACCAAGTCCTTGTGAGGAGGGGGGTTTGATGATCGTTCGTATTCTTGGATCATGCAGATGGTCATGAGTGGTAGCACCGCCATCAATGTTAATGGGGAGGTGGGTCCCTATTTTAGGTCATCACGCGGGGTGAGGCAGAGAGATCCTATTTCTCCCCTCCTCTTTAACCTTCTGGTTGATGCCTTGGCGGCCATCTTGGATAAAGCCAGGATAGCCGGCCACATCACTGGTGTGGTTGGTCATATTATCCCTAGAGGTGGGGTGATCCATCTCCAGTTTGTGGATGATACCATGATCATGGCGGAGGGGTCGAAGATGGATATCATAAATCTCAAGTTCCTTCTCCTCTGCTTTGAGGCCATGTTGGGCCTTAAGATCAACTTCGATCATAGCGAGGTTGTGATCATGGAGTATTCGACCGCGGATCAGCGGCCGATAGCAGACAACCTTAACTGCAGGTTGTCCTTCTTCCCCAGCTCCTATCTAGGGATGCCGCTCTTTGATTCTAGGATCCAGATCCGGGACTTTGACCCGCTTATGGGGTGGGTTGCGTCCAAGGCGGAGCCGTGGCGCGGGAGGTTCACCTCCAAAGTGAGCAAATCCGTGCTCATTGACTCTTGCCTCTCTAGGCTCCCCATGTATACGATGGAGTTGTATATTCTGCCAGAAGGAGTGCATAGCTCCTTCGATAAGGATCTATCGCATTTCTTCTGGCAGGCGGCCGATGGGCGCCATAAATTCCATATGGTGAAGTGGGCCAATATCTGCTTCCCTAAGGACCAAGGGGGTCTAGGTATAATGGCGTCCCAGCACATGAATGTGGCCCTCATGCTTAGATGGGTGTGGTGGATTCTCAGGGATGAGGGGAGTTTATGGCTGCAGCTTATAAAAGCTAAATATCTGCAGGGCCGCCCTCTTCTTGTTTATGATCGTAGGAAGGGCTCCCTGATCTGGAAGTCCCTCCAGTCGATCAAGCATGAGATTCGCTTTGGTTCTCGCATCTCCATAGGTAAAGTATCGGGACCCGGGATTAGGATTATGCAAATCTAGCTATAAAGAACCATACAGAAAGCTGAGATTCGCTCTTAGACAAAATAGTCATATCTGACTGGTCAAGCGTCATCTACTCTCGGAGAGTCCGGGACATCGAGCCCATTGTTCCCCCTACACCAGGGACCTCGTGCACATGACAGGGGGTGGTCTAATGTTCCCTCTCTCGATGCAACTGAGGCGGAGTGTCATGCTTGGAGTTGCGTGATAAACTCCCAAGATCTCAGTACATGAGATGCATCACTCTGTATTTGATAGTCCGCTAGCAATCGCATAATAAAGATTCCAATACACTGCTCACAATGTGCACTTTATAATCATACGCACATCATGCACGCCGTGAGTGTGGAACAACAGATATCACAACACAACTCTACGACCGAAATCATATATAGTACTCAAAGGTTCATACAAGAGCAAAGACAGCAGTTATATTACAGGTAGAGGTCACATGACCCAGCAGTACAATAAGGTAGCAACAAAAGAAAATATGTCCGAGTACAGGATAAGTTTAACGAAAGCGTAAGAGGCTGGAACAAAATAACTATGACCCTCCCAAACGGCTCAGGCTGCTGTCTGGTAACTACTCGTCGACATCGAGCTCCACGTAGTCACCACCATCGAGATCCTAAGCTTCCTCTGCAATAAGTTATTATCGAAAGCAAGGGTGAGTACAATTGTTCTCTGCAAGACTTACATTAGAACTAGCTACACATATGCATCAGTATCAAAGGAAATGATATATATGTGTGAGGACTCATTTGCATAAATGCCATCTTTTCCCTAGAAGACTACTGAACTATGACTACCAGTATTTGTAGCTAAGGGATAAGGGAGCGTACACGAGTCCATCTATTAGAACCGCCACAACAATACACCATCATGAACTCCCCCTCGACTCAACCACGAGGAAACAATCCATGACACTAACACTTATGTTGGCAATTTTATTAGTAATTGTTAAAGTTTTCTAGTTCCAACCTAAAAATAATCAAGTCGTCCCTAACCGTGGACATGGCTATTTGAATAGATTTAACCCTGCAGGGGTGTACTAATTTACCCACAGCGAGTCGATCCATCGTCTCTTAATGCCTGAATCATTAGCACACTTCATGTTGTATGCCGGCAGAGGGTTATCCATGACGACACTTGCCCATACGCTGCAGCCTAGTCCAGTGAGTCACCCAACTGAGTCCATCTGCAACTGCGAGTCTGGCCGAGTTTCTCTGATGCAAACCCAACCGTTGTGCGCAGGGCCTCATCCAAGCCCATCCCTCATAATAGTTCTTGCACTTGGTGAGCCGTGCCACATCCTAACATGCAGTACCATAATTTCTCATTATTATCTTTCTGTGCATATGCCAAATGGAAAGCCCGAACTATGTGACTCCTGAACTAATCTGAGGTAAGGCACTAGGCCGCGTGGTGACCCATGTGACCTTGGGTGGTAGCATGCTCATTCTTGGATCAAAGCGGGAGGAACTCAGGTCCTTGTAGCGGTTAAGTGGGACAACGCACCATGTTCTCCAACATGGCCTCCCACCTTTGCCATTAGTCATGTGTAGCTTTTATAATTATCTCCAAAAGCACACCACATTCCACTTAACATGCTTATCTACCACTATGATTCACCGCCCAGATGGATCATGACATACACAACTGCTAAGCATGACTAAGCACAACAAGAATGTAGGGCCAACATAATGGTAATATCAAGCAACTCCTAATCATGCTAGGATAGAAGGTAAAGGCAATATAAGGTGAAAAGGACAGGCCATGCAAAGAATAGGTAATTCTAGATATCGAAGACTATATGTAACTGAAGTGATACTCTAATAATAGATAGGTATGGTGGTTGTTTTGAGGAAGATGGGTGTTTTATGTGTAGGGGAACAAGAGGAAGCTCCCCCAAGGGGTTTGTATGTATCAACGAAGGATGCACCAATTTCGAGGTGAGAGTGGGCAATGCACAGTACCGAAGAGGCTAGCAAAATATGGATAGGTGGAAGTGCATGTACGATCGCAAACTCGCATTAGTCATAAAGAACTCAACTACTTATTACAAGCATCTTCATAGTCTATTCAGAAAAATTATGTAACCAATGCAGCTACTAGGGGAAGTGTTTGGCGTCGCCGAAGCCCGTTGCGCATCCCCGGCCCATTCTACGTGAGCGGTTTACTTACAATGCCCCTCAACTTAGACCTCGTTGCAACCAGTGGCCTCACTTTTATGTAAATTAATGGAAGATAAGGCATTGACATACATAATATATACAACATCTCCTCACTACTCAACTCAAGCTCTTTTACCGACACATTCATCTATTACTCCCATTCTATCTCAAAACTATTGCTGAGAATCCTATCTCAAGTTTTAATGACTCTCGATTAATTCATGCAAATTTTAATTATACCACCAATGCATACATATTACTTTTAGTACCAACATACTAATCCATGCCAGCAACCAATTTGTTGGTGCAATGTCTTGCCCCCTTGGGTTTTGGAGATTGTTGTCAAAAATAGTATGGGACTGATTTGTTTGCTAGTGCACACACAGAGAAATTGTTGTGATGCTTAGCCGAAACCTATGAAAGACTGAGAGAAATCTCTTTGTGTTCTGGAAGTTTACTTGCCAGCCAGGGACATTGTTCTTCAGGATTGCGAGAGATATCTTGCGGACCGAGGAGTCAGCTTTACTTGTTCCTCAAGTAAAGTTGTGATGTGCTCGAAATTGCGACTGTTGGAAACGTGTCTGTTGGCCATTGGCTGGACCACATGTCCTAAATGGTCATTTCCCATCCGGGAAGGCTGCGGCTATAAATAGCCACCCCGCTCCAACGTTTTTCGTTGGCTGCTCTGCTTGAGATTTTGAGATGATTGTTCGAGCACCCCTCTCAAGAGATTTGAGTTTAAGATCCACTGAGATAATCAAGAGCCAAAACTTAGACATGGTTGAGCATCACAGTAGATCTGAGTTGAGAGTTCTTGTACCTGTTACTCTTGAGAGCTGCACACTCTCTAGACGAATAGGTGTTTGCTTGAGTGTCGAAGAGTAATTGTCTTCACCAAGCAAAGTCTTCAGCAACCAAGAGTAATTGTGGTTCGCAAAGCAAGTCTATCGAAGGTTTGGAGATTGCCAATAAGTATCTAACCCCGAGTGAATTCAACTGAAGCCTGATCAACTTCACGTTGAAAGAGAATATGGTGGAGAGAGTTTATCTCATGTGTTAAATCACAAGTCCCTCCAACCAGATGTAGCTCTTTTGCAGAAGAGTGAACTGGTCTACCAAAACATCTATCGCCATCGAGCACCACTAGTTATTTCTTCTCTACTGCAATTCTTTTAGTAGTTTATCTTCAGTGCTCTGTGTCTCAATAGATAACTGTGATCATTTATCTTCCTCTGTTTATTATCTGTGCTCATCTATGTTGTTCAGTATATTTTAGTTTGTCGTGCTTAAGATAGTTAGCTTGTATGCGCGTCTATTGATTCTCTGGTGCTACTTTGTTATTTCGTTGAGCTATGCTCTGATGAACATCTCTTAATAGACTACATTGTGTTTCGTGTTCAACATAGCTCATACTATCTATCTATGTTGTTTGTCCTATTTCCTTTCTGTGTTACCATTGTCATCGTGAAAGCTCTGTCACTATACTAGAAAGATTATCATTGATTTCATCAAAAAATTTGCATAATCTTTCAAGTATAACCTATTTATCTTTGAATGCCTGTTGTTATTTAGTTTTTGTGTTCATGTTGTTGTTTTACTTCCGCTCTATTGTATCGAAATATTTGAAGTTTTGAAAGAAATTTGGAATCTCCCATTCACCCCCTCTGGTCGATATACTCCCGATCCTACAATTGGTATCAGAGCAAGGTCTCCTTGTCTCTTCTTATTAAAGGTCTAACCACCTTGGAGTTTTGAGTGTGTCACTTGCAGGACACATTGGGCACTCTGAAAGATTTCCCATCTTTTATGGAAATGACTATCTATTCTGGAAACAGAAGATGATGATTCATCTAAAAGTTATCAGGGAAGAATTGTGGCAGATTGTTGAAAACGGCTACACTATACAGTTTCCCGAATCTCCCATACCAGATGATGAAAGAAACATTCAACTGGATGCTCGAGCAAAGGATATCATTTGCAATTACATCTCCAGAAATGTATTCATTCAGTTCAGCAAACTTGAGACTGCTAAACAAATTTGGGATGGCATCGAAAATGTTCATGAAGAAAATCAGGCACGCAGAGATGCTCAAACTGATATGCTTCGAGCCATGTTCACTAACCTTCGGAGTCTTCGAAAGGAAAGTGTCATGGAAATGACTAACTGACTGAGCAATATCGTCGAAAGATTACGTCAAAGAGATGTCGAAGATATCTCCGATCATGATGCTATTGAGAAACTGCTCCAATCACTTGATGATTCCTTTGACTCTTTGGCTGCCACCATCAAGGAAAGATCTGACTATGAAAATCTTCGCTTTTCCGAAGTTATGGAATTATTGATTCCTCACGAAGAACAACTGGAGAAAGAAAGAGGTCAAGTTGATTCTTCTTCAGAAGAGAAAGGCAAAATTCTTTCAGATTATGATAGCTCTAATGATGAAGAATATGAGAATCAGCACACCATCACAAGAGATCTGGAGATGCTCACAGAACGCCTCAATTCCCTCAGAAGACGCAACATGTGCTTAAGATCTCCAGAGGATGACTCTACAAGTTCATCAAGAAATTTGCCCCCTCTTGAAATCTCATGCTACAAATGCAAGAACTTCGGTCACTACATCTCAGATTGTCCAGCATGGGAAATGGATGTCAAACGAAGTAGGAGATGGAATGCACTTAACTGCACTGGATTCAAGTGTGCAGATCATCACACAAACTCACGAAGAAGAATGGCTCTGCTTCTACATCTTCATCAATGAGACCAGTCACTGACACAAATCCTAACACTGAGATTGAATCCAACATGAAGAGAATCTCTAAACTTGCTGGTGCTTACGCTGGAATGACAATGGACTCCGAAGATGAAATCTCAGAATCAGAATTTGACGAAGAAAATGAGTCCGATGAAGAACCAGGATACAGTCATGCCTTCGTTGCTCATGTTTCATCTACGTCATCAATTTACTTCGACAGCGACTCAATTGATGATGAAGCATCGGCATTCTGCTTCATGGCAAAAGCTTTGAGAGATCAGGTATCACCAAAACGGCAAAAGTCTCTCGATAAAAATGATTTCTCTATAGAAAGCATTGCTTTTGCTAAACTTATCAAAATGGCTAACATACAGCAAAATGATCATGATCAACTTGAGAAAACACTCAGGAAAACTGAAGGTTTGTTGGTCGAAGAGATGAAGAAAAATCAAGTGTTGGTAGAAGAGCATACTGCTCTCCTATCAACATGCAAGGATTTATCCATACGTCATGATTCTATCTCAGTTGATTTTGAGAAACTGTCGAATGATTACCTGAAAAGGAATCAAGAACTCGAATCACTGAAAGAATCCTATGATGATCTCAAAAAGGAAAATACTTCTCTCTTTGCCGAGAAAACTGAAAAATTTCCTGATGAATTTGTGCCACCTTGCCTAAAATGTTTAGAGCGCAGCAATGTTGATTCCACTGCTGAAACTTGTGCTACTGCTGAAAGAAATGCAACTACTATTGATGTTGAAGCTAACACCTCTTCTGAGAAATATGTTGCTATTCCTGATGAAAATTCTAGGTTGAAGAATTTTCTTGAGACTGGAATGCTCAGGAGTCTCAAAGGGCACCAGACCCTTTGTGATGTGCTGAAGAAGTCAATTCTTCACAAGAATCCTAGAAAGGAAGGTTTGGGTTTTGAGAGAAAACTCAATGCTGATGGTATATACTAGACCCCAGAACAATATCCTAGGATAAGTTGGGTCCTTCCCTAGAGCAAAACTCTCGAACCTGCAATATTATCTAGATATGACTGTCCCATTCCTGTTGATGATGATGAGTCACTTGACTCTAACTACAAACTATTCAAACAACAGAATGGTTGTGTTTTCGCTCGGTATATTGGAACTAAATGCAGGATAGGATCACCCAAGAAGCAAATATGGGTTGAGAAATCCGTCATTGAAAAACTTCCTGTTACTGCCAATCTAACCCCGCATGGGAAATTATACTCGAGGAAATGGATATTCCTCACAGTCGAGCACTGCTCACACCTTGAAGAGAAATGGAGTAAATGAACGTCAGAAGGTGTACATGTGTACTTCTCTGAATCACTATGTGCATGTCTCTGGAAACAATTTCAATGCTTATTCCTATGACTATGTTAACTCTTCACAGATGAGGAACTCCAGAGCTTCACGAGGAAAAACTGCTCTTGCTCGACCGAAACAAATGGTGCATCAACCACCCGCAAGAATGTGGGTGGTGAAAGCTAGCTAATCTCTTGTAGGAGATATCTCAGGGCTATTCATTTCATATCTTATGCCTCAAGACACAATTGTTGGTATAGGGAATTTGCTCTCACTTCTGAAAGGAATCAACTCTTGCCCCTATCCACTTTCCATTTATCCTCGGTTGTCTGAGCTACTTGGTTTATGTGGTTCTTACTGCCCCCTCTTTGTAACCTAGTTTTGAGATTACATATTTGCTGTGATTTAGAGTTTCGTCCGAAGAACAACTCACTCTTTGCTACTTGTTTTATCTCTTTTCTTCATTTGCTTGAGTGAATTGTTTCGGACCCGTTTTCCTCACTATTCTTTCTCATCCAAATCAATGCTTCTAGTTATGAGTATGCAATTTCATCGAAAATGCATTTATCTCTGATGTCCATAGTCATGAGAAAAATGTATCTCGAAATTTTATCCAATTTGGCAAAAGCCCTCCAAAGTTCTGGGTCTTCCGCCCGAGTCCAGAGAAACCGCAGAAATCTGTTGCCACGTGCCCACGATCTCCACTAACCCGACCGTCCGCATTGAATGTAGAGCATCCAATTGCTGTGGACCGTCGATCTTCTTCGGACGGTTGGGTATCAACGAAGGATGCACCAAGTTTCGAGGTGAGAGTGGGCAATGCACAGTACCGAAGAGGCTAGCAAAATATGGATAGGTGGAAGTGCATGTACGATCGCAAACTCGCATTAGTCATAAAGAACTCAACTACTTATTACAAGCATCTTCATAGTCTATTCAGAAAAATTATGTAACCAATGCAGCTACTAGGGGAAGTGTTTGGCGTAGCCGAAGCCCGTTGCGCATCCCCGGCCCATTCTACGTGAGCGGTTTACTTACAATGCCCCTCAACCTAGACCTCGTTGCAACCAGTGGCCTCACTTTTATGTAAATTAATAGAAGATAAGGCATTGACTTACATGATATATACAACATCTCCTCACTACTCTACTCAAGCTCTTTTACCGACACATTCATCTATTACTCCCATTCTATCTCAAAACTATTGCTGAGAATCCTATCTCAAGTTTTAATGACTCTCGATTAATTCATGCAAATTTTAATTATACCACCAATGCAAACAAATTACTTTTAGTACCAACATACTAACCCATGCCAACAACCAATTTGTTGTTACAATGTCTTGCCCCCTTGGGTTTTGGAGATTGTTGTCAAAAATAGTATGGGACTGATTTGTTTGCTAGTGCACACACAGATAAATTGTTGTGATGCTTAGCCAAAACCTATGAAAGACTGAGAGAAATCTCTTTGTGTTTTGGAAGTTTACTTGCCAGCCAGGGACATTGTTCTTCAGGACTGCGAGAGATATCTTGCGGACCGAGGAGTCAGCTTTACTTGTTCCTCAAGTAAAGTTGTGATGTGCTCGAAATTGCGACTGTTGGAAACGTGTCTGTTGGCCATTGGCTGGACCACATGTCCTAAATGGTCATTTCCCATCCGGGAAGGCTGCGGCTATAAATAGCCACCCCGCTCCAACGTTTTTCGTTGGCTGCTCTGCTTGAGATTTTGAGATGATTGTTCGAGCACCCCTCTCGAGAGATTTGAGTTTAAGAT
The DNA here is from genome assembly GCA_039707655.1 of Elymus sibiricus. Taxonomy (NCBI): domain Eukaryota; kingdom Viridiplantae; phylum Streptophyta; class Magnoliopsida; order Poales; family Poaceae; genus Elymus; species Elymus sibiricus. The sequence continues at coordinate 38,317,073 of CM077668.1, read as the reverse complement.
CCACTGAGATAATCAAGAGCCAAAACTTAGACATGGTTGAGCATCACAGTAGATCTGAGTTGAGAGTTCTTGTACCTGTTACTCTTGAGAGCTGCACACTCTCTAGACGAATAGGTGTTTGCTTGAGTGTCGAAGAGTAATTGTCTTCACCAAGCAAAGTCTTCAGCAACCAAGAGTAATTGTGGTTCGCAAAGCAAGTCTATCGAAGGTTTGGAGATTGCCAATAAGTATCTAACCCCGAGTGAATTCAACTGAAGCATGATCAACTTCACGTTGAAAGAGAATATGGTGGAGAGAGTTTATCTCATGTGTTAAATCACAAGTCCCTCCAACCAGATGTAGCTCTTTTGCAGAAGAGTGAACTGGTCTACCAAAACATCTATCGCCATCGAGCACCACTAGTTATTTCTTCTCTACTGCAATTCTTTTAGTAGTTTATCGTCAGTGCTCTGTGTCCCGATAGATAAATGTGATCATTTATCTTCCTCTGTTTATTATCTGTGCTCATCTATGTTGTTCAGAATATTTCAGTTTGTCGTGCTTTAGATAGTTAGCTTGTATGCGCGTCTATTGATTCTCTGGTGCTACTTTGTTATTCCGTTGAGCTATGCTCTTATCAGGAAAACAGGATCATCATGCAATACATGAGCTAGTCTTAGAGGCGAGACTAGGGATCTACTTATTGTTTATGTTTCCACACATGCAAATGAGTTTTCCTCTGAATCTCATATTCAGGAACCATCGCAATTATAGGACAGAAATATAAACATTAATTATGAATATGGAAATAAAATAATACTTTACTATTGCCTCTAGGGCATATTTCCAACAGTCACCCACTTGCATTAGAGTCAATAATCTAGTTACACAAGTTCTCTAACATCAATGGCATTTCGGTGTTGCTCATGTTTTGCTCGTGGTAGAGGCTTCGTCATTGGATCTGACACATTCAGGTCCATGTGAATCTTGCATACTTTTACGTCTCCACGCTTCACAAAATCTTGGATTATGTGAAACTGACATTTAATATGTTTGGATTTCTGGTGGGACCTTGGCTCCTTCGCCTGGGCATGGCGCCACAATTATCACAATAGAGCCCCATTGGATCCAGTGCACTTGGAACCAAACCAAGCTCGGTGACAAACTTCTTAATCCAATAGCCCTCCTTCGCAGCTTCTGAAGCAGCAATGTACTCCACCTCCATTGTAGAATCTGCCACAGTGCTTTGCTTGGAACTCTTCCAGCTCACTGCGCCATCATTGCGTGTGAAAACAAAGCCCGATTGACATTTAAAGTCGCCTGGATCAGTCATGAAGCTTGCATAAGTGTAACCCCTTACAATGAGCTCTTCATCACCTCCATACACTAGGAACATTTTCTTAGTCCTGTTAAGGTACCTTAAAATATTTTTAACTGTTGTCCAATGAGCCTTTCCTAGATCACTTTGGTACCTTCTACTAATACTTAGAGCATAGGACACATCTGGTCTTGTACAAATCATGGCATACATAATGGATCCAATTGCAGAAGCATATGGAACCATAGTCATCTCTACTCGTTGAACAGTGGTCTGCGGGCATTGACTCTTGCTTAATGTAGTGCCATGTGACATTGGTAATAGCCCTTTCTTGGCATTTTCCATACTAAACCTCTTTACTACTTTGTCAATGTACGTGCTCTGCCTTAGCGCTATCAGGTGCCTTGATCTATCTCTATAAATCTTTATGCCCAATATATCCGCCACTTTGCCCAAGTCTTTCATTGAAAAACTATTCTTCAATGACTCTTTTATCGTGTTAAAAAAATTCATGTCGTTCCCGATCAACAATATGTCATCCACATAAAGTATCAGAAATGCCATCGCGCTCCCACTTGCTTCTTGTAAACACAAGCGTCTTCTTCATACTAGATGAAGCCAAACTCTTTGACCACTTCAGCAAAACAAAGATTCAATCTCCTTGATGCTTACTTTAGTCCATAAATGGCCCTCCGAAGTTTGCATACCTTTCTAGCATCCTTAGGATCGACAAAACCCTCGGGTTGTATCATATACACGTCCTCGGTTAAATTTCCATTTAGGAAAGCCATTTTGACATCCATCTACCATATCTCATAATTGAAATATGCATCAATTGCTAGCAAAATCTGTACAGACTTAAGCATCGCTACCGGCGAGAAAGTCTCGTCGTAGTCAACTCCTTGAATTTGTCGAAAACCTTTTGTGCCAAGTCGAGCTTTATGGATGGTCACATTTCATCTGCATCTATTTTCCTTTTGTAAATCCATTTACATTCAATTGGTTTCACACCCTCTGAAGGGTCTACTAAGTTCCAAACTTGATTTTCGTACATGGATTCCAATTCGGATTTCATGGCCTCAAGCCATTTCCCGGAGTTAGGGCCCGCCATTGCTTCTTTGAAGTTTGCAGGTTCATCATCTTCTAAGATGAATACTTCATTCTGGAACCACTGTGGTTCTGAATGAATTCTTCCTGTCATGCGTGGTTCGGTTACAGACTTGCCCGAAGTTTCTGCATCACATGCAGGAGTTTCGGTTCAGTCGAAGGGGTGAACTCCGGAACTACTTTTGGTGCATCAGCCCGTTGACCTGACACCGAAGATTCAATAATCTTGTCAAGCTGTACCGTCCTCCCACTCACCTCTTTTGCAAGAAACTCTTTCTCGACAAATACTCCATTTTTTGCGACAAACACTTTGCCTTCGGTGCGGTGGTAGAATTTATACCCAATTGTATTTTTGGGATAACCAACAAAGTAACATTTGTCTGATTTGGGATTGAGTTTGTTTGGTTGTAAATATTTTACATACACACCGCATCCCCAAATTTTAAGAAAGGACAACTTGGGTTTCTTCCCATTCCATATATCATATGGCGTCATGTCAACAGACTTTGACAACGCTCTATTTAGAGTAAAGGCAGCGGTTTCTAAAGCGTAACCCCAAAAAGATAACAGCAGTTCGGTTAATGACAATATAGATCTCACCATATCCAACAAGGTTCAATTACGTCTCTCGGACACTCCATTCCTCTATGGTGTTCCAGGTCGCGTAAGTTGTGAAACAATTCCACGACTCTTAAGATGCTCACTAAACTCGGAACTCAAATATTCTCCACCATAGATCCGATCGTAGAAAATTGATTTTCTTGTTACGATGATTTTCCACTTCGTTCTGAAATTCTTTGAACATTTCAAATTTTCCACAAAGTAGAGAAATCCACCACGCGCCGGTATACTCATCGGACTGCATACATCGGTATGTTTAATTTCCAACAAGTCACTCGCCCGTTCCATATGGCCGTTGAACGAGGTCTTAGTCATTTTTCCCATCAGACAAGACTGGCAATTGTCAGATAATTCAAAATCAAAAGACTCCAAAATTCCATCACTATGGAGCTTCTTTATGCGTTTCTATCCGATATGACCAAGGCGACAGTGCCACAAAAATGCGGAATTTGTTTTATCAGTCTTCTTAAGACATTTAGTGTCAGTGTTAAAGAAGTAATCACTACATTCAAGATCCAAGATAAACAACCCATTCACAATAGGTGCACAACAATAAAACATATCCTTCAAATATATGGAACAACCATTATTCTTTGATTTAAATGAATATCCATTTTGCAGAAAACAAGATCCTGATATATTGTTCTTGCATAAGGCTGGAACATAATAACAATTATTAAGTTCTAAAACGAATCCCGAAGGTAGTTGTAGAGGCATAACTCCAATGGCTTGAACAACAACTTGAACACCATTCCCGACGCGCATCTGCACTTCATTCTTTGCTAGACTTCGCGGCCTCTGTAGTCCCTGCATCGAGTTGCAAATATGAGCAACCGATCCGGTGTCAAATACCCAAGAATTACAATGAGGTATGGCAAGGAAAACATCTATAACATGTATAACACTTATACCTGAGCTGGATGACCCAGTCATTTTCTTCTCTGCCAAGAACTTTTTGCAATTTATCTTCCAGTGACCCTTCCCCTGCCAGAAGAAACACTCGGTCTCTTTAGTGGCACCACCCTTAGGCATTTCCTGAGCATCGGTCTTACCGGCGCCCCTGTCCTTCTTGACTTTTCCCTTCTTCTTGAAACCAGTGGTCTTGTTCACCATCAACACTTGATTGGTGTCCTTCTGTATGCCAGTCTCCCTAGTCTTGAGCATGGCAAACAATTCATTCACACTCTTGTCCATCCTGTTCATATTTTAATTCACTATAAATCCACTATAGCTCGGTGGGAGAGATGCAAGAAGAATATCAGTACCGAGCGTAGCGGGGATCGGAAAGCCCAAAGCTTCCAACCTCTGCCTCTAACCAACCAGCTTGATCATGTGCTCGCTTACCGAACTTCGTTCTGCCATCTTACAGTCCTATAAGTCCTTGGTTATCTCATAATGTTCGGCCCTTGCTTGGGTTAGGTACAAAGCATTCAGCTCCACCACAATATGGTGGGTGCTAAAGTTCTCAAAGTGTTTTTGAAGCTCTGGCTCCATGCAAGCAAGCATCAGGCACTGTACTGCATTATAGTCATCACTACGAGATGTGTAGATATTCGCAATATCCACGGGGACATTAGGGAGTGGTGGATCACCGAGACGTTGCTCAAGATAATATTCTTTCTTAGCACTCCTAAGGACAATCCTCAGGGTACGGACTCAGTCCGCATAGTTATGGCCAGATGCAGTCAGCTTCTCTTTCTCAAGCATCGGACCTAAGTTAAAGGTGGTGTTGCATGCCATCTTATCTACAACAAAATATGCAAATTGACTTAGACATTGTCCATAATTAATTGCATCTCAAATTAACAATTTAGTTTAGAGTGTGATCCCATTAAAACCAATATCCCTCATAATTGATTACTAGTGATTCAAGATCCGTATCTCAATTACTTCACCATTGATGTGGACATCATTGTTGACAAAATAATTAGACCGGTAGGCCAACTTTCCAATCACATCTCCATGTGACTCTTGTTCATCTTTCTATGGGTTTGTTCCGAACTCAAGATGATCTTGCCTGCTCGTTAAGGCAACCGAGTGAACTTGCTGCATGAATGGTTCGAACCTGCCTCATACACATCAAACCTATCATATCCATGCGATCATGGCGCACCTCAGAATGGCATGTACTCCAGACGGGGCTACACTTGGATGAACACTAACAACTTGATATTTTTGTGAGGGATCACCCCATAAAATACGTCTACCGCACATCAATCAAGGTGCATAAAAGGGATAAACATCACATGCAATTTATATATGTGATATGGCATAGCCCCTTCACGCCGAAGAAAATCCCGGACGTCGTGTCCCCTTTCTTCAATGTCTCTTGACGGAGAACACCTTCTTCACGTACGGCTTAGCGTCGAGGTCCATTGATGCATGATCGTCATCTTCATGTCCTTGCAAATAAAACTATTGCTATCTCTATAGCTAATAAAATAAATGCATTACATGAAGTTTGACATGCAGGTCAATTAAATAAATGACAATCAGTTGGCTTCCAGTCAACTTGGCGTACTCACGACACGCAGATCATTACAAATAAAATTACAATCACTTTGCATCTCATACAAACATATAGCATCTTGGAAGGCTATACCACATCACTTGCAACCCTGCAAAAACAAGTTAGATGCCTCTAATTGTTTTTTGCAAATTAATGTGGCTGCTAGAGTTTCTGTTGCAAACCGTTTGCTACCTACGTAACCATCAAGCATGATTACTTCATGTGTTAGATTAACTTTTGGGGTGTATGAAACATGAGATTTAATTAAAAATCGCAAGCCCCATACTAAACTTCGTTAAACGCGTGACCCCCATGTAGATCAAAATCTACTAGCCCATCACCTTGCAATTTTTTTCTTTCTCAACTAAAATAAAACCCAAAGAATCTGAAGCATGACTTTGGTCAGACAACTAGCATACTATGAACAGCATAGAAGGACTACGGAAAGCCAGACCTTTGTAACAAAATTTTATTATGCCGCTGAGATCAAAATTTTACAACTAAATGGGAAACAACATGAACATCAAGTCATTTGATCTAATCAAATAACCCACACAAAAATTGTGCAATGCCCGCACATCACCATGTGCTCTAGATCATACCTGCATCTACTCATAGAACCGCTCTCATACCACTGTTGGGGAATGTAATACATTTTTTTGCCGTACCAACGTACACGCCAAAGATCACTATGAAGATGCAAGAGGTAGATCAATCTCACCAACAAACATTGTGGGGAAGAAGAGGTTGGTGAAGACTTGTAGATTCCCGCAGCTAGGTATTACCTCCAAGCAGCAAGAATTTTTCCCTCGATGAAGAGTCGAACGTACGACCCCTCTGCGGTATCCACACGTACCATGCCAATGGTTTGGCAGCACTTCATCATCCAGGACAAAGAAATACCAGAGAAAAGGAGGTGGACCAGCCTTCCGGAGAGAGAGAGAGAGAGATGCTGCAAACAGGGGAGGGGCGCCCCTTCCCTCTTTATATAGGCAGCCAACGGGAGGCGCCCAACTTGGAGGAGGGGTTGCCTCTCCTATGGTAGTGCACCAAGGGAGGATCCCCTCCCCCCACCGCTTACTTCCCAAGTATTGGGGGGTACATCAGGGAGGAGGATCCTCCGGGATCCTTTCCCCTTTCGGCGGATTGCCTCCCAAGCAAGGGGGGTGAACCACTTGGGGTAGGGGCCCATGTGGGTGCTGCCCATGGCCCAATCAAGGTGGCAACCCACTTATCCCTCCGAAATATTCCAAAAAATTCCGAAACCTTCCATGGCCTCCCATATATATACTGGGATGCTCCTGGTATCACCGGGACCTTCCCGGAACCTCCAGAAACAATTTTGGAAACATCCGGAACACTTTCGGTGCCTTTCTCTGACGCTTCTTTGATCTCCTAGTTCTCTATCAAACCGGTAACCATTAAGCATGTGACCCTACATGATCTGTAATTTGCAGATATGACCCGAAACACCTTCCGGCCAATAATTAGCATCGGGGTCTGGACACCCATGATAACTCCCACATATACACGAAGATCTTCTATCGAGCAAACCTTTTGTTTCTATACATAGTTCCCTTTCTTCATGATACATTACAAAACCCGAGGTGAGACTTTTATTGGTATCCTTGTGAAGCAACTCCTTGATCACAATACCAAGTTTTCCTCGTTACCGATTTTGTTCTCTTTTCTTGTTTCTGTATTCTGGTATCCCCATAATCATTATCACCCTATGTCTGGCCAGACGATGATGCGTACCGTCATACTGAGTGGGCCTGGAGTGTATCTCTCCATCGCCGGGGGAGAAAATCCCAGTCTTGAACTATCGAGTCCCTTGACATACTTTTCCGATATACCTGAAAGTTACCATTATGATCACCCTGTTATGGGTAATGTTTGGCAACCCCAAAGTAATTGTACGGTATGAAAGTCAATGATATTCTCATGGTCTAAGGACGTGAGAATATGTTAACATATAATATGATAATACAGACAACTAGGTGATGATGGAATCTCACAGTATATCATAAGTTGGGTTTGTCCAACACCATTGTTCTGCCAACAATGTTTTCTCACTATTGCTGGCATCCTTGTTACTTTAACAATGCCCATCATCAGAAAATATCATATTCAGGAACCATCTCAATCATAGCTCGGAAATATAAACATTAATTATGAACATGGAAATACAATAATACTTTATTATTCCCTCGACCTCGACTCAGGTACTTCCCCTCCTACCTCCCCCCCCCCTCCTCGGGTTCTCGGTCCTCGGTCCTCGACGCAGTTCCTTTAGAGCACCACTCCGATGTCGCCTTAGATGTGCGGTGGTATTCTGCAGTGAGCATGTGCCTTGCTTGGAGCTGATCATGGCAATCGGGGCTAAGGAGATCTTCGAGGGGGCCCTGGCGGCGGCTCGTGCTCAGGTGGAGTAGGAGCACCTAGGACCCTCGGACCCATCTAGATCCATGCAGGTTGAGCATGGATCCAGCAGTGGCGTCCCCTCTACTGCCTCGGGGGAGGAGATTCCTGCCATGACCCCCAGTTGGGGGGCGGAAAGCGTGGGAGATCTCCTAAGGCGTCGTCCTGGTCCTTGGCCACAGCTAGATCCGTGCAGGTTGAGCATGGATCTAGCAGTGACGTCCCTCCTGAGACCTCGAGGGAGATAGTCCCTGATGTGGCCCCCCAGTTGGGGGAGGGGAATGTGGGAGACCTCCCAAGGCTAGGTTCCGGTCGTCAACTCTTGGTAGGGCCTGATCGGTCCCTCGTAAAGGGACCACCCCTAGCATGGTTCTCCAATGAACTTACTTTGTTGGAACATCAGGTGGATCGGCCATGAGGGTCGGCACCGTCAGCTGATCGAGTATATGTGTGAGGTGTATTTGGATATTGTGGGTCTTCAGGAAATGATTCGGTAGGATTTCTCGATCCTTGAGCTTCAGGGTCTTAGTGGTCACAAGTTTGCGTGGCAGTGGCTCCCGGTCTCCGGTCGCTCGGGTGGCATCCTCTAGGTGTCAAGGAGGATACCTTCGAGGTTGACGATATGGACCGCGGAGAGTTCTTTGTGAGCATGTCCCTTATTCATAGACAATCTAACCATAGTTGGGAGGTGATTATTGTCTATGGCCCCGTGAATCTTGGGAGGTCTGTGGCATTCCTTGATTAGGTGAAGGCTAAGGTCGAGCGGAGCCCCATCCCGATTGTGGTCTTGGGGATTTCAATCTAATCCTGTCCTAGGAGAACAAAAGCTTGGCCAACGTGGACCTCCCTCGGATGCGGTTGTTCAATGACTGCATCACTGACTTGTCCCTTAGAGAGATCTCGCATGTGGGCCTGAGATACACTTGAACTAATAACCAGGTGGACCCGATCCGGAGTGTGCTGGATTGGGTTCTAGTGTGTGTTGAGTGGGAAATCACTTTCCAACTTTGCTCTCTATGGGATGTTACTCGGATTGGCTCAGACCACTCCCCCTCCTGTTCTCCTCGGGGGAGGGTCCGTGTTGGAAATATACCCTAGAGGCAATAATAAGGTTGTTATTATGCTATTTCCATGTTCATAATTAAGTTTATATTTCTGTGCTATAATTGCAATGGTTCTTGAATTTGAGATTCAAAGGAAAACTAAGTTGCATGTGTGGAAACATAAACACCAAACAAATCCTTAGTGATGCCTCTGGACTAGCTCATGTATTGATGATGATCCTGTTTTCCTGATCATGGGAATTGTTATAGTAACACGGATGCCGGCAATAAAGAGAACACATTGTTGTGAGAACAATGGTGTTGGATAGACCCAAATTATGAAATACTGCGATATCACATTGTCATTATGTTGTCGGTATTTTTGTCTAAAGTGTTAGCGTTTACTTGCATCCTTAGACCATGAGAATGACGTAGACCACCATACCGGATGCTTAGTTTGGGGTTGCCAAACATGACACCGTAACTGGGTGATAATAAAAGTAACTTACGGGTAAAGTGGAAAAGTATGTCTTGGTGCTTGATAGTTCATGACTGGGATTTGCTTCTCTGACGATGCAGAGACACACTCCGGGCCCACTCAGTATTACGGTATCCATCATCATCTGGCCAGATACAAGGATTGAGATCACAGGGATATGGGAATACGGAAACGAAAAAAGAGAACAAAACCAGTAACGAGGATAACTAGGTATATTGATCAAAGTGTTGAGCACGGGGAAAGAGAACAAAACATATCATGAAGCAAAGGGAATTGTATGTGGTAACAAAAGGTTTGCTTGATAAAGATCTTCATGAATATGTGGGTATTATAAAGAGAATGGGTTCCAGATGGTCTCGAAAGTGTTCTGAGAGGTCCCAAGAGCATCTCGGTGATACCCGGGAGCGTCCCGGAAGTGCCCGGGAGCATCCCGAAAGTATGTACAAGGCCATAGAAGCTTCCGAAAGGTTTTGAAACCTTCTGGAACATTCTATTATGTCCCTAGTGTTCTGAACCCCTTCCTTTGGGGGCAAGGCACCACATGGGGCCCAAGTCAGCCAGCCCATGGGAGGCTTTGGGGGCAAGCCAGGAAGTCTGAATCCTTGTAGGATTCCTCCCTGCGTGGGGGGAAAGTTCCCCCCACCAAGTTGGCCGAACCCCCCTCTCCTGGACACCTATATAAGGGGACCAAGGGGCACACCAAGACCCCAGGTCGACCCCCCTGCTGCCCTGCACCGTCCCGCTCTCCCGGTCTAGATCTTATCTAGCCGGTACGCCGCTAGGCTGATTTTCTCCCTCTAGTTTTTTCTGTTTTTCTTTGTGCTGGTTCCACGAAGTGCTACTGTACCTCTAGATCGGTATGCATGGATACCTCGGAAGATTTTTCTACTTCGACTCTAGATCACCGGATCGTCAGGAGAAATTCTCATGGCTAGGAGGTATAACCTAGCCGCGGGAATCATCGCGCTTCACCAACAATCTACACTGCTTCTGTTGCGTTCTAGTTGGTGAGATTGATCGTTACCCGCCTCTTCATAGTGTTCCTGGGTGTGATCGTGTACGGTAATTTTTTTGTTGCGTAGAACGTTCCCCTTCAGTCCATCCCCTAGGTCATACCACTTACACTTTGAGAACTTCTGGCTATTACAGCCTGGTTTCGTGGAAGTGGTTCAACCCAAGTGGGTGGAAGTGGCGGCCGCTCCTCCTTGAGTGTTCAGTGCGATGGACATTTGACATAATTGTGCCAAAGTCTCCCAACATATCATGCAAGGCTGGAGGGCCAACCTCAATGCCGAACTTAGAGTGTGTAAGGGGTCAATCCTCGGCCAGATGCAGTCACTTAACATGGCAACTAATGCATCTAGCCTTACCGCTATGGAGCGGTTTCAGCGGTACACTCTTGTGGCCTCCCATATGGAGATCTTCTCGGGTGAGGAGATCTTCTGGTGGCAGCAGAGCTGCCAAAACTGGCTTCTGAAGGGGGATGCCAACACTGCTAACTTCCTTGCCTTAGCAAATGGGTGGCGTCGGAAATGTTCCGTCCCATGTCTTTGGGAGGGAGCGGTCCTCTTGGAGGATGTTCGGGCTATCTCCGCCCACATTTACTCCTTATATAAGGAGCTCTTCATGGCGGAGCCCCGGTCTAGGGTTGCGTTAGATGAAGACTGCTGGCCGGTGGAGGCCAGGGTGTCAGCTGTTGAGAATGCGGACCTAACCCTCCCATTCTTACCTGGAGAGGTTGGTAGGGTGATTATGGAGATGAAGGCTAATTCGACGCCTGGTCCAGTGGCCTGCCGGTCGCCTTCTTTTAGAAGTTCTGGGAGTGTCTTCAGGTGGTGATTATGCCGTTGTTCCAAGAATTCTATATCGGGACATTGGGCATGTCTGGCCTCAACTTCAGTGTGGTCACCCTTATCCCCAAAATTATTGGGGCGACGGATATCCACCACTTTAGGCTGATCACGGTGATTAATGTCCTCCAGCGGATCTTCACTAAGATTCGTGTGACACGGTTTTCCCTGGTGGTGTAACGCCTCACACATTCTTACTAGTTCGCCTTTCTTAAGGGGCGGCGTATCCACGATGGGATCTTGGCGCTTCAAGGACTTGTTCGTGAGGTTAAGGTTCAGCACCAGAAGGACGTATTCCTTAAGCTGAATTTCCAGAAGGCCTACAATCGCCTGGACTAGTCCTTCCTCCACCAAGTCCTTGTGAGGAGGGGGGTTTGATGATTGTTGGTATTCTTGGATCATGCAGATGGTCATGAGTGGTAGCACCGCCATCAATGTTAATGGGGAGGTGGGCCCCTATTTTAGGTCATCACGCGGGGTGAGGCAGGGAGATCCTATTTCTCCCCTCCTCTTTAACCTTCTGGTTGATGCCTTGGCGGCCATCTTGGATAAAGCCAGGATAGCCGGCCACATCACTGGTGTGGTTGGTCATATTATCCCTGGAGGTGGGGTGATCCATCTCCAGTTTGTGGATGATACTATGATCATGGCGGAGAGGTCGAAGATGGATATCATAAATCTCAAGTTCCTTCTCCTCTGCTTTGAGGCCATGTTGGGCCTTAAGATCAACTTCGATCATAGCGAGGTTGTGATCATGGAGTATTCGACCGCGGATCAGCGGCCGCTAGCAGACAACCTTAACTGCAGGTCGTCCTTCTTCCCCATCTCCTATCTAGGGATGCCGCTCTTTGATTCTAGGATCCAGATCCGGGACTTTGACCCGCTTATGGGGCGGGTTGCGTCCAAGGCGGAGCCGTGGCGCGGGAGGTTCACCTCCAAAGGGAGCAAATCCGTGCTCATTGACTCTTGCCTCTCTAGGCTCCCCATGTATACGATGGGGTTGTATATTCTGCCAGAAGTAGTGCATAGCTCCTTCGATAAGGATCTATCGCATTTCTTCTGGCAGGCGACCGATGGGCGCCATAAATGCCATATGGTGAAGTGGGCCAATATCTGCTTCCCTAAGGACCAAGGGGGTCTAGGTATAATGGCGTCCCAGCACATGAATGTGGCCCTCATGCTTAGATGGGTGTGGTGGATTCTCAGGGATGAGGGGAGTTTATGGCTGCAGCTTATAAAAGCTAAATATCTGCAGGGCCGCCCTCTTCTTGTTTATAATCGTAGGAATGGCTCCCTGATCTGGAAGTCCCTCCAGTCGATCAAGCATGAGATTCGCTTTGGTTCTCGCATCTCCATAGGTAAAGTGTCGGGACCCGGGATTAGGATTATGCAAATCTAGCTGTAAAGAACCATACAGAAAGCTGAGATTCGCTCTTAGACAAAATAGTCATATCTGACTGGTCAAGCGTCATCTACTCTCGGAGAGTCCGGGACATCGAGCCTATTGTTCCCCCTACACCAGGGACCTCGTGTACACGACGGGGGGTGGTCTAATGTTCCCTCTCTCGATGCAACTGAGGCGGAGCGTCATGCTTGGAGTTGCGTGATAAAATCCCAAGATCTCAGTACATGAGATGCATCACTCTGTATTTGATAGTCCGCTAGCAATCGCATAATAAAGATTCCAATACACTGCTCACAATGTGCACTTTATAATCATACGCACATCATGCACGCCGTGAGTGTGGAACAACAGATATCACAACACAACTCTACGACCGAAATCATATATAGTACTCAAAGGTTCATACAAGAGCAAAGACATCAGTTATATTACAGGTAGAGGTCACATGACCCAGCAGTACAATAAGGTAGCAACAAAAGAAAATATGTCCGAGTACAGGATAAGTTTAACGAAAGCCTAAGAGGCTGGAACAAAATAACTATGACCCTCCCAAAGGGCTCAGGCTGCTGTCTGGTAACTACTCGTCGACATCGAGCTCCACGTAGTCACCATCATCGAGATCCTAAGCTTCCTCTGCAATAAGTTATTATCGAAAGCAAGGGTGAGTACAATTGTTCTCTGCAAGACTTACATTAGAACTAACTACACATATGCATCAGTATCAAAGGAAAGGATATATATGTGTGAGGACTCATTTGCATAAATGCCATCTTTTCCCTAGAAGACTACTGAACTATGACTACCAGTATTTGTAGCTAAGGGATAAGGGAGCGTACACGAGTCCATCTATTAGAACCGCCACAACACTACACCATCATGAACTCCCCCTCGACTCAACCACGAGGAAACAATCCATGGCACTGACACTTATGTTGGCAATTTTATTAGTAATTGTTAAAGTTTTCTAGTTCCAACCTAAAAATAATCAAGTCGTCCCTAACCGTGGACATGGCTATTTGAATAGATTTAACCCTGCAGGGGTGTACTAATTTACCCACAGCGAGTCGATCCATCGTCTCTTAATGCCTGAATCATTAGCACACTTCATGTTGTATGCCGGCAGAGGGTTATCCACGACGACACTTGCCCATACGCTGCAGCCTAGTCCAGTGAGTCACCCAACTGAGTCCATCTGCAATTGCGAGTCTGGCCGAGTTTCTTTGATGCAAACCCAACCGTTGTGCGCAGGGCCTGATCCAAGCCCATCCCTCATAATAGTTCTTGCACTTGGTGAGCCATGCCACATCCTAACATGCAGTACCATAATTTCTCATTATTATCTTTCTGTGCATATGCCAAATGGAAAGCCCGAACTATGTGACTCCTGAACTAATCTGAGGTAAGGCACTAGGCCACGTGCTGACCCATATGACCTTGGGTGGTAGCATGCTCATTCTTGGATCAAAGCGGGAGGAAGTCAGGTCCTTGTAGCGGTTAAGTGGGACAACGCACCATGTTCTCCAACATGGCCTCCCACCTTTGCCTTTAGTCATGTGTACCTTTTATAATTATCTCCAAAAGCACACCACATTCCACTTAACATGCTTATCTACCACTATGATTCACCGCCCAGATGGATCATGACATACACAACTGCTAAGCATGACAAAGCACAACAAGAATGTAGGGCCAACATAATGGTAATATCAAGCAACTCCTAATCATGCTAGGATAGAAGGTAAAGGCAATATAAGGTGAAAAGGACAGGCCATGCAAAGAATAGGTAATTCTAGATATCGAAGACTATATGTAACTGAAGTGATACTCTAATAATAGATAGGTATGGTGGTTGTTTTGAGGAAGATGGGTGTTTTATGTGTAGGGGAACAAGAGGAAGCTCCCCCAAGGGGTTTGTATGTATCAACGAAGGATGCACCAAGTTTCGAGGTGAGAGTGGGCAATGCACAGTACCGAAGAGGCTAGCAAAATATGGATAGGTGGAAGTGCATGTACGATCGCAAACTCGCATTAGTCATAAAGAACTCAACTACTTATTACAAGCATCTTCATAGTCTATTCAGAAAAAGTATGTAACCAATGCAGCTACTAGGGGAAGTGTTTGGCGTAGCCGAAGCCCGTTGCGCATCCCCGGCCCATTCTACGTGAGCGGTTTACTTACAATGCCCCTCAACTTAGACCTCGTTGCAACCAGTGGCCTCACTTTTATGTAAATTAATGGAAGATAAGGCATTGACTTACATGATATATACAACATCTCCTCACTACTCTACTCAAGCTCTTTTACCGACACATTCATCTATTACTCCCATTCTATCTCAAAACTATTGCTGAGAATCCTATCTCAAGTTTTAATGACTCTCGATTAATTCATGCAAATTTTAATTATACCACCAATGCATACATATTACTTTTAGTACCAACATACTAACCCATGCCAACAACCAATTTGTTGGTACAATGTCTTGCCCCCTTGGGTTTTGGAGATTGTTGTCAAAAATAGTATGGGACTGATTTGTTTGCTAGTGCACACACAGAGAAATTGTTGTGATGCTTAGCCGAAACCTATGAAAGACTGAGAGAAATCTCTTTGTGTTCTGAAAGTTTACTTGCCAGCCAGGGACATTGTTCTTCAGGATTACGAGAGATGTCTTGCGGACCGAGGAGTCAGCTTTACTTGTTCCTCAAGTAAAGTTGTGATGTGCTCGAAATTGCGACCGTTGGAAACGTGTCTGTTGGCCATTGGCTGGACCACATGTCCTAAATGGTCATTTCCCATCCGGGAAGGCTGCGGCTATAAATAGCCACCTCGCTCCAACGTTTTTCGTTGGCTGCTCTGCTTGAGATTCTGAGATGATTGTTCGAGCACCCCTCTCGAGAGATTTGAGTTTAAGATCCACTGAGATAATCAAGAGCCGAAACTTAGTCAGTGGTTGAGCATCACAGTAGATCTGAGTTGAGAGTTCTTTTACCTGTTACTCTTGAGAGCTGCACACTCTCTAGACGAATAGGTGTTTGCTTGAGTGTCGAAGAGTAATTGTCATCACCTAGCAAAGTCTTCAGCAACCAAGAGTAATTGTGGTTCGCGAAGCAAGTCTATCGAAGGTTTGGAGATTGCCGACAAGGATCTAACCCCGAGTGAATTCAACTGAAGCCTGATCAACTTCACGTTGAAAGAGAATATGGTGGAGAGAGTTTATCTCATGTGTTAAATCACAAGTCCCTCCAACCAGATGTAGCTCTTTTGCAGAAGAGTGAACTGGTCTACCAAAACATCTATCGCCATCGAGCACCACTAGTTATTTCTTCACTACTGCAATTCTTTTAGTAGTTTATCTTCAGTGCTCTGTGTCCCGATAGATAACTGTGATCATTTATCTTCCTCTGTTTATTATCTGTGCTCATCTATGTTGTTCAGTATATTTTAGTTTGTCGTGCTTAAGATAGTTAGCTTGTATGCGCGTCTATTGATTCTCTGGTGCTACTTTGTTATTCCGTTGAGCTATGCTCTGATGAACATCTCTTAATAGACTACATTGTGTTTCGTGCTCAACATAGCTCATACTATCTATCTATGTTGTTTGTCCTATTTCCTTTCTGTGTTACCATTGTCATCGCGAAAGCTCTGTCACTATACTAGAAAGATTATCATTGATTTCATCAAAAGTTTTGCATAATCTTTCAAGTATAACCTATTTATCTTTGAATGCCTGTTGTTATTTAGTTTTTGTGTTCATGTTGTTGTTTTACTTCCGCTCTATTGTATCGAAAGATTTGAAGTTTCGAAAGAAATTTTGAATCTCCCATTCACCCCCTCTGGTCGATATACTCCCGATCCTACAATTGGTATCAGAGCAAGGTCTCCTTGTCTCAGCTTATTAAAGGTCTAACCACCTTGGAGTTTTGAGTGTGTCACTTGCAGGACACATTGGGCACTCTGAAAGATTTCCCATCTTTGATGGAAATGACTATCTATTCTGGAAACAGAAGATGATGATTCGTCTAAAAGTTATCAGGGAAGAATTGTGGCAGATTGTTGAAAACGGCTACACTATACAGTTTCTCGAATCTCCCACACCAGATGATGAAAGAAACTTTCAACTGGATGCTCGAGGAAAGAATATCATTTGCAATTACATCTCCAGAAATGTATTCATTCAGTTCAGCAAACTTGAGACTGCTAAACAAATCTGGGATGGCATCGAAAATGTTCATGAAGAAAATCAGGCACGCAGAGATGCTCAAACTGATATGCTTCGAGCCATGTTCACTAACCTTCGGAGTCTTCGAAAGGAAAGTATCATGGAAATCACTGACTGACTGAGCAATATCGTCGAAAGATTACGTCAAAGAGATGTCGAAGATATCTCCGATCATGATGCTATTGAGAAACTGCTCCAATCACTTGATGATTCCTTTGACTCTTTGGCTGCCACCATCAAGGAAAGATCTGACTATGAAAATCTTCGCTTTTCCGAAGTTATGGAATTACTGATTCATCATGAAGAACAACTGGAGAAAGAAAGAGGTCAAGTTGATTCTTCTTCAGAAGAGAAAGGCAAAATTCTATCAGATTATGATAGCTCTAATGATGAAGAATATGAGAATCAGCACACCATCACAAGAGATCTGGAGATGCTCACAGAACGCCTCAATTCCCTCAGAAGACGCAACATGTGCTTAAGATCTCCAGAGGATGACTCTACAAGTTCATCAAGAAATTTGCCCCCACTTGAAATCTCATGCTACAAATGCAAGAACTTCGGTCACTACATCTCAGATTGTCCAGCATGGGAAATGGATGTCAAACCTAGTAGGAGATGGAATGCACTTAACTGCACTGGATTCAAGCGTGCAGATCATCACACAAACTCACGAAGAAGAATGACTCTGCTTCTACATCTGCATCAATGAGACCAGTCACTGACACAAATCCTAACACTGAGATTGAATCCAACATGAAGAGAATCTCTAAACTTGCTGGTGCTTACGCTGGAATGACAATGGACTCCGAAGATGAAATCTCAGAATCAGAATTTGACGAAGAAAATGAGTCCGATGAAGAAACAGGATACAGTCATGCCTTCGTTGCTCATGTTTCATCTACGTCATCAATTTACTTCGACAGCGACTCAATTGATGATGAGGCATCGGCATTATGCTTCATGGCAAAAGCTTTGAGAGATCAGGTATCACCAAAACGGCAAAAGTCTCTCGATAAAAATGATTTCTCTATAGAAAGCATTGCTTTTGCTAAACTTATCAAAATGGCTAACATACAGCAAAATGATCATGATCAACTTGAGAAAACCCTCAGGAAAACTGAAGGTTTGTTGGTCGAAGAGATGAAGAAAAATCAAGTGTTGGTAGAAGAGCATACTTCTCTCCTATCAACATTCAAGGATTTATCCATACGTCATGATTCTATCTCAGTTGATTTTGAGAAACTGTCGAATGATTACCTGAAAAGGAATCAAGAACTCGAATCACTGAAAGAATCCTATGATGATCTCAAAAAGGAAAATACTTCTCTCTTTGCCGAGCAAACTGAAAAATTTCCTGATGAATTTGTGCCACCTTGCCTAAAATGTTTAGAGCGCAGCAATGTTGATTCCACTACTAAAACTTCTGCTACTGCTGAAAGAAATGCAACTACTATTGATGTTGAAGCTAACACCTCTTCTGAGAAATATGTTGCTATTCCTGATGAAAATTCTAGGTTGAAGAATTTTCTTGAGACTGGAATGCTCAGGAGTCTCAAAGGGCACCAGACCCTTTGTGATGTGCTCAAGAAGTCAATTCTTCACAAGAATCCTAGAAAGGAAGGTTTGGGTTTTGAGAGAAAACTCAATGCTGATGGTACATACTGGACCCCAGAACAATATCCTAGGATAAGTTGGGTCCTTCCCAAGAGCAAAACTCTCGAACCTGCATTATTATCTAGATATGACTGTCCCATTCCTGTTGATGATGATGAGTCACTTGACTCTAACTACAAACTGTTCAAACAACATAATGGTTGTGTTTTCGCTCGGTATATTGGCACTAAATGCAGGATAGGATCACCCAAGAAGCAAATATGGGTTGAGAAATCCGTCATTGAAAAACTTCCTGTTACTGCCAATCTAACCCCGTATGGGAAATTATCCTCGAGGAAATGGATATTCCTCACAGTCGAGCACTGCTCACACCTTGAAGAGAAATGGAGTAAATGAACGTCAGAAGGTGTACATGCGTACTTCTCTGAATCACTATGTGCATGTCTCTGGAAACAATTTCAGTGCTTATTCCTATGACTATGTTAACTCTTCACAGATGAGGAACTCCAGAGCTTCACGAGGAAAAACTGCACTTGCTCGACGGAAACAAATGGTGCATCAACCACCCGCAAGAATGTGAGTGGTGAAAGCTAGCTAATCTCTTGCAGGAGATATCTCAGGGCTATTCATTTCATATCTTATGCCTCAAGACACAATTGTTGGTGTAGGGAATTTGCTCTCACTTCTGAAAGGAATCAACTCTTGCCCCTATCCACTTTCCATTTATCCTCGGTTGTCTGAGCTACTTGGTTTATGTGGTTCTTACTGCCCCCTCTTTGTAACCTAGTTTTGAGATTGCATATTTGCTGTGATTTAGAGTTTTGTCCGAAGAACAACTCACTCTTTGCTACCTATTTTATCTATTTTCTTCATTTGCCTGAGTGAATTGTTTCGGACCCGTTTTCCTCACTATTCTTTCTCATCCAAATCAATGCTTCTAGTTATGAGTATGCAATTTCATCGAAAATGCATTTATCTCTGATGTCCATAGTCACGAGAAAAATGTATCTCGAAATTTTATCCAATTTGGCAAAAGCCCTCCAAAGTTCTGGGTCTTCCGCCCGAGTCCGGAGAAACCGCAGAAATCTGTTGCCACGTGCCCACGATCTCCACTAACCCGACCGTCCGCATTGAATGTAGAGCATCCAATTGCTGTGGACCGTCGATCTTCTTCGGACGGTTGGGTATTTCTCCTATAAAGAAATACCCCCTCGTCTTCCTTGGACGGTTCCACACCTGGTTCATTCCTTCGACTCCGCACTACCTTCATCTCTACGAGCCCGTGCTTGAAGCAGATCCGACGAATCGCTCCACCGTGAAACTCCAGTGGAACCTCGCCGCATTTGGTCCTCATCGACACAGTATTTCCTTTGCTGCATCACCGTTATCGATCTGCATCACCGAGTTAGGGCACGGAGATCCGAACTAGCCCTCTCAACTTCCTATTCTTAGGGCTAGTTCATCCGGTGTGATTTCCTTTTATTTTTACTACCGTGGTAGATGTTTAAGGTTCTCTAAGATTTACTGAGCGCGGTTTGTAGATGTTCCTCGCGCTTTGCCTGCTCAGATCTAGATTCAAATGTTTATTCTCAATGAAGATTAGTTAGATCTTGCTCTAGAAATTTTTTTGGAACTTACTAGCATTAAATCTATTGATGATATTTTCAATTGAGATACATCTCGAACCTCTGGTCAAAACCTTCTGAAAAAATTGTTTTTCATCGATAAAAATCCCTCTTTGCATGCTCATAACCCTGTCTATTCCCCCCCCCCCCGTACCTTGAATCTATTCATAGGTGTTCATGGCTTCTGGTTCAGGAGAGCACATAGAGTCTGATAAAGATCAAGGAAAGCAGCTGCCTCAGATCTCGCCAGATAAAGGTCAAGGCAAGAAAAGAATGAGGGGCTCTGCAAAGTCATCGAAGCCGCCCAAGGCGCCGATGAAAAAGGTTGAGAAAGAACCTGCAGTTATCTCTAAAGAAGTTGCACAACCTGCTGAAGAAGAAGATGTGGCCGCCTCTGAGGATCCAGGAATCGGTTCTGAAGACCAGCCAAGGAAAGGTGGTCATGGTCGTGAACCTAACACCACTGATGAGATGTCTGACCCTAAACCATACAAGACGCCTACAAAAGGAGAAACGCTGACTGAAAGAAATAGAAGGCTACAGAAGATAAAACACAAACAGGCGAAGAAGTGGTTCAATTATGAAAATGTTCGAGAAAAATATGCGGTGCGGTTTGCATTCAACCCTCCATGGAATGAGTGTATCGTTGAAGGCTGCATCAGGGAGGGAGAAGATAAAGTAAGGCCTCCACAGCCTCCTAATGCACACCCTTGTTCCATCACGACCCCCGAAGATTATCCCAAAGAAGTGGAGAGAAGGGCCAAGGCAAAGACCAAGAGAGAAAAGAGGGCGGCCAAGGCCGATAAAGTTGAAGCTAAGAATGTCACTTTGACTCAGCAGGATGTTGAGAAGAAGAAGGAGCGTGCCTCTGCCTCAAAGGCAAGTCGCTCGAAGAAGAACACGGCTACCTCCTCTAGTGCTGCAAAGCCTTGCAGGAAAGCACTTGCAAAGAGATCCAAGAAAGCTGCAAATCCTTTTGATGATGGTGGATACTCTTCTGACTCTGAAGAAGAAGAATGTCCCGAGGAAAATTTGCCCAGAAAGAATGCTGAAGAAATTCAGTATGACCAGAAGGCAGTCCTCGACAATCCCACCAAGAGCACTTTATCTTCAAAGGCTCTTTTGTCTCCAAGAAGATCTCCCATGCATGCTGTGGACAGAACTGTTGATATTCCTTCAGTGACTGCTGTGCCGAAGATGTTGAGTAAAACTTTTGCCAAGAGAAAGAAACCATTAGCTGAAGAAGTTGAAAGTTCCACGAAGAAGGCGAAGACAAATGTTCCTGAAATCATTGAAGAGCCCCCTGTATATGATTATTTGCTCTTCAGAGACATCATTGAAAGTGTTGCGTATGATACACAGGCTGAAGATATTGATAGTCTGGATCGGCCATCAGATGTCAAGACTCTGGTGAAAGATTTCTTTGTTGAGCTGAAGGAAATTAGTAAAGAGCTCTCCGATGCTTAGAAAGATAGGAAAACTCTGGAACAGATGCGGAGAGATGCCAAGACTAACTTCAAGACCAAGGGTCTCAATAAAGAAATTGTAAATATTACCAAGGCTGTCAGCACCATCAGAAAGAAGAAGCTAGATTGGCATAGCCGTTTGACCATGCAAGTTTCTAAGTTGTGTGACAGAAGAACTAAGGAAATTTGCAACAAAGCCAATGCCAACAAACGTAGAGCTGCCGTGGAAAAACATCAAAACACCAGGGCTTAGGCTAGAATGCCGAAAGAAAATACTGATCGCGGTCTGATGACTGTTGCCACAGAAGAAATTCCTCTGAGACAAAGTGCTACCACACCACAAGCTCCATCCTCTCCACTAGCTGAAGAAGCACAACATTTCACTGGTGCTGATGAAATCATTATCCCAGGGCACAATGCCCAAGAAGAAAAAGCTGAGGACATCGCTGTTTCTCACGAAACTCATGTCAAAAAAGAAGTACCAATGGACTAGCATGCTCCTGAAGAAGAAAACTTTGATGAAGAAATTGAAGCTGAGAAAGTTGTTCCGTCTCCACTAAGGAACGCATCTGAGATGCCCTCCAAGATCAGCGCAGAGGAGAGAGAAAAAGATGAGGGCGAGCCCAGCGCTGCCCGAAAAGATTCAACCCCTATTCCATACTCCAATGAAGTTGCTCGGATGGATGTCGACTCTGTCCCTGCTCCTCATTCCGAAGATGTTATCACGGGACAGGAAGAATAGAAGGAAAATGATGAGCCGATGGCTCAAGAACAAGTCCCACCCGTGCCTGAAGGAAAAACTATAGAGAAGGCCCAAGAGCCTCCGGTCACTGAGAAAGAAATTACAGTATAGGCCCTAGTGCCTCCACCAGTTGAAAAGGTAACTGAAGAAAATGCCCTAGAGTTGAAGGAAAATATGTCTGAGAAAGTTGCCGAGAAAATGGCTGGCAAGGCCGATAAGTTTACTGTTGACCAAATTGCTACTGGCAAAAGTGATGGATCTTCAAGTTCTTTGAAGCCATCAAAGAAAGGAAAGCTGAAGAAATTGATGCCGCCACTCAAATCCATTGATGAACATCAGACTGCTTCTGACGATATTCGTGCGGCTGGCAACTTGACTGATGTTCTGTCAAACCCCCAAGAAACATTCCCTCAGTTTCTTGAAGGATCTGGAAATGGGCCAGCTTCTAACGAGAAGCTTCATAGATCCAAACTGGCATTCTTTGGAAAAAGCCCATACAAAGAAGAAAGAACATCTTTATCGCCAAGGTTCTGGACAATGGAACATGCCATCTACTACTCTCGAATCCTTTGCTTCAAGGACCACATCTTTGAGCAAAGTTTCTTGACTTTGCTGAACTTGAAGAGCTGCCTTGCTTTCACCGAATCATTGTGTTCACACCCGATTTTGGCATGGTCAAAAACATAATTAAGAAGGCCTCAAATGGAAAAGTGCTCAAAGTGAGAAAGTTCCGTATCATCGAAAGGAGAAACTTTGATATTTGGGCCATAGCCATTCGAGCTCATCTCTAAGGCCGAAGTTGTGTTCGAAGTGTATACAGAACACTATTCGGCTGATTACGCCCCCAAGACGGCCTCATATGAAAAGAGTGTCTACACGGATTGTCTTCGTTTCGTCGAATCGGTCGATTTTGATATAAAATCGTCTCAATCCGAGATCGTATGCAAAAGTTACGGCCGTTACAAGATTGCTGATACAGCAGAGAACGGTACTACCGCTCCAATAAGCGGTACTACCGCTCCTACTACCGCGTCTACTACCGCTTACGAAAAAGTTTCTGGCATCCCGAGACCCTAAGCGGTACTAGAGCGGTACTACCGCCCAGGACGGTACTACCGTGCCTAGAACGGTACTACCGCTTGCCTATAGTCGCACAGACTCGGGCAGATCGAAAAAGTCCGAGTTTGGCTGCGTTTTTTGACCCTTTGGAAGGAAATCTGGGTCCGTGTCTTGTACGGGAAGTCCAACCCCCTCTTAAATAGAAGAGGTGATGGCCGATTGAAACAACACACAATCGAACAAACACATCTGCTACTTTTTACTGTCTTTTTACTTTCGTTCATCTTTGTTGCTTTGCTCGAAAAGCATCCGTCTCTCCTCTCCGAAATTGAGGAAATCTTCTTTGTTGCTTTGCTCGAAAAGCATCCGCCCCTCGCTGCGAAAGTGTGAGGAATATCTACTGTGTTCACGCGGTGTCAGATTTCCGCGTCAACACAAATTGGCGACTCCGCTGGGGACGAAGAACGCCGAGTACTTTCAATCTACTCGGCGACGGGAAGAACAAGGGCAACATCCACTCCAGGACAAGATGACCAACGACAGCGACATCAACACGGACAACATCATCCCCGTCGCCATGGAAGATCTATCGGAGGAAGATCGCTTGGGGGTTGAACGTGCACTTGAAGAACAGAAGAAGATGATACCGGCGGGATTCCAGAAGACTCGGAACGGTATTATCAAGAAGGTGGCTACACCAGACACTATGCCGAGTAACTCAACTGTACTCGGTACTGAGGTAAAACAATCCAACGAAGAAATTGCTCATCTAGTTGATATATCCGTAGCTAGCAAATTTGGATCCGATATGACAAATGCGATGAACATACT
Organism: Elymus sibiricus; assembly: GCA_039707655.1. NCBI lineage: Eukaryota > Viridiplantae > Streptophyta > Magnoliopsida > Poales > Poaceae > Elymus > Elymus sibiricus. The sequence goes on along the minus strand of CM077668.1, from coordinate 38,292,761 downwards.
GTCCAAATCTATGGCCGATAAGTTTGATGAGTTTAAAAAACAATTTAGCAAAGAAAATGCATCGGCTGATATAGATCAAATTCATGCTGCCCTAAATAATGATCAAAGTGGCCGGAACCCTACTAGTAGTTTGGCCTATAATCTTATTCCTAGTGTTGCTCCTCCCATCGTTTCTACTTCGGTTGCACAAAGTTATGATAGCAATAGCCGAAGTAGGATTTTGAATTCAAATTTACAACAACCCTACTATCAGACGGTGGCATATACCACGCCACCAAGTTACAATCAACTCGGAGCAAACTCACCACCGGGTTACAACCCACTCGGCGTACACTTGCCAGCTACCAGTACCGGGATTCCATACGGGTCGGTACTTGATTCACAAGTTAGTGATCCTCCGTTGCAAACTTCGCATGCTCAAACCGTGTTGCCGGAGAATCCACCACATGCTGCTTCACAAACATATGTTAGTGTAAAAGATCAAATAACTGAGATATTGAGTCAATACGGTTTGGCGCCGAAAGGTACAACACGTGTCTATCGGAAACCATACCCCGAGTATTTTGAATCTACTCCTTATCCTCGAGGTGTTAGAATCCCTGATTTTGTTAAATTCACCGGGGAAAGTGGTAGATCCACTGTCGAACATGTGGCACAGTTCTTAGCACAATGCAGTGAGTTTGGCAATGTAGATGTTTATAAAGTTAGACTATTTCCTTTGTCTTTAACTGGCACTGCATTCACTTGGTTTTCATCTCTTGCTCCTAATTCTATTACTTCATGGGTGCAATTAGAGCAGCGATTTCATGAGTATTTTTACAGCGGTGAAACTGAGCTTCGGCTTTCTGACCTAACTATGGTTAGGCAAAAGTATAATGAGCCGGTGCATGACTACATTCGAAGGTTTAGGGATGTAAAAAACCGCTGTTACAGTTTAACTATAGCCAAAAAGGATTTGGCTGATCTAGCTTTTTCGGGTTTGCGTGCTCACATTAAAGATAAATTAGAAGGGCAAGAATTTTTAGATGTAAACCAAGTATTACAAAAGGCTTTGGCACAAGAAAACCGAGCTAGAGAAGTTAAGCAATCTAGTCGGTTTAGAGATAACAAAAATAAAGATAAGGTTATTCCTGCTGTTAATACTCTAGATTATGAAGATGATTCGGCTAGTGATGATGAGTCAGATATATGTGTAGCCGAATGGATCCAAACGCCAAAGTCCAAGCCTTTTGTGTGTCCTGCTTTAAAACCCACACCTGCTAAGAGAGATGAGATTAAATATACTTTTGATGTTAGCAAGTGTGATAAGATTTTTGACATGCTATTGCAAGGGAAACAAATAAGATTGAGAGGAAATCATGTAATCCCATCTTCAGAGGAATTGGGACGAAGAGCTTACTGTAAGTGGCATCATTCTTTTTCACATGCTACTAATGATTGTAATATTTTTCGTCGATAGGTGCAATCGGCCATTAACGAAGGATGATTGACCTTCATAGAAGATGCCAAGATGAAGCTCGATAGTGATCCCTTTCCTGTCAATATGATCGAGCTTGAGGGCAAAAATATGCTAATTCGGTCAGATCAGACCGAGTCAGCCAAGGAGAAAAATGCTGTTGATGAGAATGCTCCGCCAAGAATGATTAAACCTAAAAATCCAGAGGTCGGAGTATGGAAGTTTAATGGAAAGAAAAAGAAAGGTCCAAAACCAAAGCCGACTGTTAACATGCTGTAGGAAAAATATACCTCACGCAGGAACAGCAGTGTGTTCAATCGGCTTGGAGGAAATAAACGTCCGAGGTCTCCTCCTAGACTTGATGATTATGAGCATTGGGGAAGAAATTCATATGAGCAACAGCCGTGTTTCCCGATGCAACCGGTTTATTGGGGATGTCCACCCCCTATGCATCCATATCTTCCTCCGTGTCCTCCGTGGGGGTTTAATCCTTGGGCACCGCATCCTATGGGACCACCAGGTTATTTTCAGCCAGGATGGAATCAGCCGAGTGATACGCACAGGGGGGCAATGCATTAGAAAAGGACTCGGTTTGATGAAGACACGATCCGTAGGGATCGGTCACCGGTGCGCCAAGTGGTTGACAGAAATAGCAATGGCCGTGGGCTCACTTGGGTGTGTAAGTCTGCAAAGGAACTCGGCAAAGATAAACCGGTTGAAGTTGAAGAAAAGAAAGACATTGCCGAGTTGAAGGATAATTCTGCTCACGGAAGAGATGCCAATGCACATACTGAATCTTCCGGCGTGGCTCGGAAAGTTGGAGCGGTTGGTGTAATAATTGATCCACACATCAAGGAAAATAGCTCATGTGCATCCCCTGGTCAGTCTTCGGTTATTTTTGGTTCGCTTAATCAGCACGAGGATCCAGGTACTAGCAGCAGCCAGAAATTTGTAGCAGGGGCTGTATCGCATCAACAAAAGGGTGTTTCGGCTACTCGGAACAAACCGAGTTACATGAGAGTCAACATGCCGAGATACTCAGGAGGCAGTCAGTACAGGCCGGGTTACTCGGGGGGCAACACGACAGTGCGTCGGAATGTGCCGAGTAATTTGGGGGGCAGCAAATCTGTCGCTCCAGGGACCAAACCGGAACCACAATGGTGTCCGAGAGGATTAAATCACACTCAGAAACGTCGAGTGCAACGGCTGCGGGCATTGGAAATTTAAAAAGAAATAGCTGAGAAGAAGCGGGATGAGCAATTCAATGAGGATAGACCAATGATACCCCGAATGGTGTGGAGAGCAAAGCGCGCGTCAAAGGAGAAAGATGCGGTCGCTGATAACTTAGTTGATGCTCCCACAAGCTCAGTTGATGCAGCTCATGATCCGGAAGATGACAGCAAGTACTCGGACGATGACAAGGCTGACGACATCGACTCGGAGATTGGTAACCATACACTCACTGATATGGGTATTAACATGGTTTTTGCATTGCCCGCCGAGTTTCGCGCACCGGAATCTGAGGTTGCCGAGTTAGTTCTTGGACCGAGTAAGGCTATGTTTGAGAAGCCAGAGAAACCTGATCAGCATTTGAAGCCGTTATTTATCAAGGGACATATTGATGGTAAACCCATTGGGCGTGTGCTTGTTGATGGCGGCGCAGGTGTTAATATCATGCCTCTTTCGGTGTTTTCCAAGCTGAACCGAAAGGAGGATGAACTAATGAAGACCAATATGGCACTTAGTGGGTTTTCAGGAGAGCTATCTGAAGCCAAAGGCGTTATATCTATGGAGCTTACAGTCGGAAGCAAGACATTGCCGACTGCTTTCTTTGTAGTTGATGTCAAAGGCCGGTACAATGTTCTGTTGGGGCGTGACTGGATCCATGCTAATTGTTGCCTCCCATCTACTTTGCATCAATGCTTAATTCAATGGATAGATGATGATGTCGAGGTAATTGGGGCAGATAATTCAACTTGTATAGCTTTGACGGAAACGCCGGTTGATTGGCAACTCGGTGATATGCAATGCTTGACCGGTAGGGATCTATCGGACTATGATTACATTAGTATAGGTAGAGATGGTTTTGTGCCTATAAATGTATAGCCGGCTGATGTAGCTCGGCTTAATGATCTATCTATATAAATGATGAATAAAGAAGATAGCATTAAATGGTTACAAAAACGCACGGAAGAGTATCGTTTCGGAAAGAACGATATGCATGAAACTATTGAAGAATTGGAAGACATGGACAAACTTGGGCATGGATTCTCATCGGCTGATCCACTTGAAGAAATAGACATTGGTGATGGAAGTACTCCGAGACCTACATTCATCAATGCTAATTTAAAGGCCGATCAGAGGAGCAAGGTAATCGTATTACTTAAAGAATTTGTTGATTGCTTTGCTTGGAGCTATACCGAAATGCCTGGTTTAAATAGAGATTTAGTAGAGCATAAATTACCTATCAAATCTGGTTTTAGGCCGTATAAACAACCTCGTAGAAATTTTAATCCTAACATGTATGACCGCATCAAAGAAGAAGTTGATCGGTTAATAAAGGCAAAGTTTATTCGGCCATGTAGATATGCAGATTGGGTGTCTAATATTGTTCCTGTTGAAAAGAAGAACACTGGCAAAATTAGAATATGTGTTAATTTTAGAGATTTGAATAAGGCTACTCCAAAAGATGAATATCCTATGCCTATTGCCGACATCCTTATTAATAATGCTTCGGGACATAGAATAATCAGTTTTTTAGATGGCAATGCTGGTTATAATCAAATATTTATGGCCGAAAAGGACATCTCTAAGACTGCTTTTCGATGCCCTGGCTTTGTCGGTTTGTTTGAGTGGGTAGTCATGACTTTTGGGTTGAAGAATGCCGGTGCTACATATCAACGTGCCATGAATTTAATATTTCATGATCTTCTTGGCATTATATTAGAAATATATATCGATGATATATTTGTTAAATCGGATGGGTTTGAACATCATCTTGCCGATTTACGAATTAGCTTTGAAAGAATGCGCCGGTATGGTTTAAAGATGAATCCCCTTAAATGTGCTTTTGGTGTGTCGGCTGGAAAATTCTTGGGGTTTATTATTCATGAAGGAGGTATAGAGATTGACCCTAAGAAAGTAGAGGCAATTAAAAATATGGAACAGCCGACTTGCAAAAGAGATGTACAAAAGTTCTTGGGAAAGATCAATTACTTGAGACGATTTATATCTAACTTGGCAGGAAAAATTGAATCGTTTGCTCCAATACTTCGGATAAAGAATGAAGCCGAATTCACTTGGGGGGCAGAACAACAAGAGTCTTTTGATAACATAAAGAAGTATTTGTTGAATCCTCCGGTATTGCGTGCACCCAAATCTGGTGCGCCGTTCAGATTATATGTTGCTGCACAAGATAAAGTGATCGGCGCGGTATTGGCACAAGAATATGGAGGGAAGGAGCATACCATAGCATACTTAAGTCGTCGCTTGATTGACGCCGAAACTCGGTATGTGTTTATTGAAAAGTTATGCTTATCTTTATATTATGCATGTACCAAGTTTCGACCTTATTTGCTGTCCAGTTCTTGTGTAGTAGCTTGTCAAGCCGACGTAGTTAAACACATGTTGCAAAAACCGATTCTTAGTGGTAGGATTGGTAAATGGGCTTATGCATTAATAGAGTATGATTTGACATATAAATCGTTGCGTGCTATGAAAGGTCAAATTATCGCCGATTTCATTGTTGATCATAGAGTTAAAGATGAGGAATATATTAATTATGTTAGCATATGCCCATGGAAACTTTATTTTGATGGATCGGTTTGTAGAGAGGGACAAGGCGTCGGCAATGTTCTGATTTCTCCTAATAATGTTATATATGAAACATCGGTTCGCTTAGAATATCCTTGCACAAATAACCAAGCTGAGTATGAGGCTCTTTTGTTTGGATTGCTAAATTTACTAGATATGGGTGTTAAGGATGTCGATGCTTTTGGTGATTCGCTTTTGGTAGTACAACAAATTAAAGGCGAATTCCAATGTTTTGATGGATTGTTGAATAGTTATTTAGACCGATGTGTGGACATAATTAAATCTCTAGATACATTCACCATCCATCATATCCCTAGAGAAGAAAATTCTAGAGCTAATTATTTGGCACAACAAGCATCCGGTTATAATATCAGTAGAGGAAAATTCTTCATCTTAGAAAAACCGATGTTGATTGCTACAAAGGGTGAGGCCAAGGTGGAAGTAAATGAATTATCATCAGTGACCGAATTAGCTAACAATTCAGAAATTGTAGATTGGAGAGTTCCTTTGATTAATCATTTGAAAGATCCCAGTCAAACGAGAGATAGAAAAATTCGGCGGCAAGCTTTGAAATATACTCTGTTTAACGACGAGTTACATCGCCGAACTATAGATGGACTATTGTTAAAATGCTTGGATTCTGAACAATCTAAATTAGCCATGGGTGAAGTGCATGAAGGCATATGCGGGACACATCAGTCGGCTCATAAGATGCGGTGGTTAATAAAAAGAGCAGGTTTTTATTGGCCGACTTTGTTAGAAGATTGTTTCCGCTATTATAAAGGCTGTGAAGCTTGTCAGAGATTTGGCAACATACAATTGGCACCCGTAGCTATGCTGAATCCCATAATTAAGCCATGGCCGTTTAGAGGATGGGGCTTAGATTTTATTGGTGAAATTCATCCTTCGTCTTCTAAACAACATCGCTTCGTCCTAGTAGCCACTGATTATTTCACCAAGTGGACGGAAGCGATTCCTTTGAGGAAAATGACTCATAAAGAAGTAATTGATTTTGTTTTGGAGCATATTATTCATAGATTCGGTATTCCTCAAACTTTGACTACTGATCAAGGTGCTTCTTTTATGTCTCATCAATTTCGTGAATTTGCCGAATCTTATGGAATTAAATTGTTGAATTCGTCGCCTTATTATGCTCAAGCTAATGGACAGGCCGAATCTAGCAATAAGACCTTGATCAAGCTTATAAAGAAGAAAATTGAAGAACATCCGAGGAGATGGCATGAGGTGCTTTCGGAAGCTTTATGGGCTCATAGAATATCTAAGCATGGGGCTACTCAAGTATCACCTTTTGAGCTAGTGTATGGTCAGGAGGCGGTATTACCCGTGGAAATTAAGTTGCAAGATCTTAGAATAGCCAGACAAAATGATTTGTCGGCTGTGGAATATACTGATTTGATAATGGACAAAATAGATGGTGTTCCAGAAGAAAGGTTAAAATCTTTGCGAGAGATTGAGAAAGAAAAATTAAGAGTAGCCAAGGCTTATAACAAAAGGGTGAAAGAAAAGTCGTTTCAAATAGGAGATTTAGTTTGGAAGACGATTTTGCCCATTGGAACTAAAGATAGAAAATTCGGCAAATGGTCGCCGAGTTGGGAAGGCCCATATAAAGTTGTAGAGATTGTTCCTGGCAATTCATATTTTGTGCAATCTTCGCAAGGGCAGAAATTAACTAAAGCTCTCAATGGAAAATATCTGAAAAAGTACCACCCAAGTGTGTGGCAAGAAGCTTAAATAGTCAATGGCCGATATATGATTATCGCCCTAAGAGCAAACATGGCCGATATATGATTATCGCCCTAAGAGTACGAATGGCCGATGGAGTGTTATTAGAACAAACTCTAAACAAGTTATTTTTCGGCACGCAAGATTCGCCGAAAAACAGGGGGGCATGTGTTGACACCCGATTTTAGCATGGTCAAAAACATAATTAAGAAGGCCTCAAATGGAAAAGTGCTCAAAGTGAGAAAGTTCCGTATCATCGAAAGGAGAAACTTTGATATTTGGGCCATAGCCATTCGAGCTCATCTGTAAGGCCGAAGTTGTGTTCGAAGTGTATACAGAACACTATTCGGCTGATTACGCCCCCAAGACGGCCTCATATGAAAATAGTGTCTACACGGATTGTCTTCGTTTCGTCGAATCGGTCGATTTTTATATAAAAATCGTCTCAATCCGAGATCGTATGCAAAAGTTACGGCCGTTACAAGATTGCTGATACAGCAGAGAACGGTACTACCGCTCCAATAAGCGGTACTACCGCTCCTACTACCGCGTCTACTACCGCTTACGAAAAAGTTTCTGGCATCCCGAGACCCTAAGCGGTACTAGAGCGGTACTACCGCCCAGGACGGTACTACCGTGCCCAGAACGGTACTACCGCTTGCCTATAGCCGCACAGACTCGGGCAGATCGAAAAAGTCCGAGTTTGGCTGCGTTTTTTGACCCTTTGGAAGGAAATCTGGGTCCGTGTCTTGTACGGGAAGTCCAACCCCCTCTTAAATAGAAGAGGTGATGGCCGATTGAAACAACACACAATAGAACAAACACATCTGCTACTTTTTACTGTCTTTTTACTTTCGTTCCTCTTTGTTGCTTTGCTCGAAAAGCATCCGTCTCTCCTCTCCGAAATTGTGGAAATCTTCTTTGTTGCTTTGCTCGAAAAGCATCCGCCCCTCGCTGCGAAAGTGTGAGGAATATCTACTGTGTTCACGCGGTGTCAGATTTCCGCGTCAACACATTGGTCAACTGGATCAGCTGGACCTAAAGAGATTTCTCTGATTCAACCACGGGTGGAACCGAGAAATTATCCTGCAATTTTATGCCACTCTTTATGTCTCGTGGAATCTGAATGATTGCTCCACCTGGATATTTGAATGGATGACTGAGACGGAGAAAATCATGTGCACTGCAGATCAGTTCATAGCCATGCTTCATTTCCCTCCCTTTGAGTTTGATGAGTCTCGGGACCACAGACTGCATTTCTGGGATGTTTCTGAAGAACAACTTCACTTGCTAATGGATCCAATTAAAGTTGGCTATGCTAGTCCTGCTGATCATAGCCCGAAGAATTTGACCTATGAGAATAAAGTCTTATCTCATATCATGTGCAATTCTCTCACTCCGGTCAACAGGCCTGAAAAGATTGAAAGGCTAGTCAGGAATACACTACAAGCCCTCTCCATGGGAATTCATTTCGATCTTCATGACTTATTTCTTCGGAACTTGGTATGTGCTGCTAAATACCCTCAAACCTTCAAGCCGTATGCACCCTGGATTCAATACGCCATTGAGCAGATCACCGGGAAAAGGTTTCTTTGCTGATTCAACCAAAGGTTTATATGCCTCTAGTTCGTGATACTCTTCGGATTGGCAAGGATACTGGCAAAGGCAAAGCACCTGCTATCCCTGAAGGAATTGCATCAGTGCAAGCACCGAAAGTTAAGAAAGCTGTTGTTGAAGTTCCTCACGATGAAAATCCCACTCTGTATGAGATTTGTCTCCGGACTCAGCAAGCTCTAGAAAGGCATATCAAGATGGACAGAAAAGAGAAAGTTCCCCTGGCAATCGAGATAAATCTTCTGCACAATACGGCTCGCCAAGCTTTGGTTGTCGCAACAGAAGAGAAAAGGCGCACCTGGGTTCTTCTTCGGAAGCATTACACTAGAGTGCAACTCTGTGAAAAAGGGATCGAGAAAGAATATGACTACATCGACGCATTTGAGACTGATCGCAAGCGAAGGACAACCCCAGTTCTTCCTCAGAGATCTTCCACAACTGATCTGTTATTTCTCGAACCAGACGATGTGCTAGCCAGTGATTCTGAAGCCACCTCTCCCGCATTTCAAGATGAACAAGCCCAAGACACTGAAAACTAACCAACTCGCTCTGCTCCCGAAGCCGATGCCGGTTGCTCAGCTGCTGCCAAGTCTATTTCTGCACGCGCTAGATCCGTTTCTCCAAATAGCTTTAGCTCTGCTGTTTCTTCGGATGAGTAGTTCCTCATGTCCTTCTTGTTCCTTTTTTCCACTTGTTGACAAAAAGGGGGAGATGTACATCGAGAGTTAGATGTGCGGGTTATTTGCCGGGGCTGGTTTCCATTTGCATCCGCTTTTCTTTTCTTGAAACATTGCTTTCCATCGAGTTGTTGAAACACTTTCAGTGTGTGGTCGTTAAAACTTAATAGTACCGCCTGTGGTACTGGTGAACTCTGCATGTAATGTTAATAACCCCTCCTGCAATGTTATCGGTTGTCGTATCTGTTTTCCAGGAGGAAATTTCACCTATGTGTTTTTGAAATGTTTTTCTTCTGCTCTGATATCTCGCGATAATCGATTTTGCAGGAGAGATTATTTCAGAAGTTATTCTTCTCCTATGATATCTCACGATCATTTAAGAAGTTATCCTGGAATTGTTTTTCTGCTCTGATTTCTCATGATAATTTATTTTGCACCAGAAACTATTTCAGAAGTTATTCTGAAATTCTGTGTGAACCTCTATGATAAAACTTTCTTTGAATTCCTGTGACAAATCATTTCAAAGTCTTGTTTTATAGGAAATCCTTTCATCAAGGTTCACCGAGTGCATTGAACTAACCCATACTAAGCTTTTCTTTGTCAATGCATCTCTTGTCAACGTCGATAAATATCCCTCTGTGCTTACACCAATTTATGCAGGGTGTCAGATCTCAAATCCTTCAGTACCTGCATACATTTTGGGGGAGTCTATTTTATTTTCAATTAACACTGCTTTACTTTCCGCACATTATCGGTTACCCTTTCATCTACTCTTCGATGTTTCAGTTTTGTCAACAATCGTCCAAAAAGGGGGAGATTGTTGGTGCAATGTCTTGCCCCTTTGAGTTTTGGAGATTATTGTCAAAAACAGTATGGGACTGATTTGTTTGCTAGTGCACACAGAGAGAAATAGTCCCTAACATTTCAAAAAGAATGTTATATTCTGAGTAGAAGTTCGAAGAACTTCATCGAAAATTATCTGCGTTGCAGAGAAGAGATAGATGTGTTTCGAGATGAAACAATACCGAGAAGATTGCGCAAAGTAATTCACCCCTTAAAAACATTGCTGATGTGAAGCAATTTCATTTCGGTGTGTCCGAAGAAGAATGACTACAGCTGAGAAGAATGAAGACGGAGAGAAGATGTAGCATCGCTTTTTCGTAGTACTCTTTCTCTTATTTGAGTCATAGGACCTCCGTACTATCAAGAGGGGTGTAGGTTTTCGAGACTTATATCTGTTGTGATGCTTAGCCAAAACCTATGAAAGACTGAGAGAAATCGCATTGTGTTCTAAAAGTTTATTTGCCAGCCAGAGACGTTGTTCTTTAGGGCTACGAGAGATATCTTTCGGACCGAGGAGTCAGTTTTACTTGTTCCTCAAGTAAAGTTACGATGTGCTCTAAATTCCGACCATTGGAAATGTGTCGGTTGGCCATTGGCTAGACAGCATGTCCTAAATGGTCATTTCCCATCCGGGAAGGCTCTGGCTATAAATAGCCACCCCGCTCCAACATTTTTTGTCGGCTGCTCTGCTTGAGATTCTGAGAAGATTATTCGAGCACCCCTCTCGTGAGATTTGAGTTTAAGATCCACTGAGAGAAAATCAAGAGCCAAAACATAGATAGTGGTTGAGCATCGTAGTAGATCTGAGTTGAGAGTTCTTGTACCTATTACTCTTGAGAGCTGCACACTCTCTAGACGGATAGGTGTCTGCTTGAGTGTCAAAGAGTAATTGTCTTCACCAAGCAAAGTCTTTAGCAACCAAGAGTAATTGTGCTTCGCGAAGCAAGTCTATCGAAGGTTTGGAGATCGCCGATAAGGATCTAACCTTGAGTGAATTCAACTGAAGCCTGATCAACTTCACGTTGAAGGAGAATAGGATGGAGAGAGTTTATCTCCTGTGTTAAATCATAAGTCCCTCCAACCAGACGTAGCTCTTTTGCTATTATCTGTGCTCATCTATGTTGTTCAGTATATTTCAATATATCGTGCTTAAGATAGTTAGCTTGCATGCTCGTCTATTGATTCTCTGGTGCTACTTTGTTATTCAATTGAGCTATGCTCCGATGAACATCTCTCAATAGACTGCATTGTGTTTCGTGTTCAACGTAGCTCATATTATCTATCTATGTTGTTTGTCCTGTTTCCATTCTGTGTTACCATTGTCATCATGAAAGCTCTTTGTCACTATACTAGAAAGATTATCATTGATTTCATCGAAAGTTTTGCACAATCTTTCAAGTATAACCTATTTATCTTCAAATGCATGTTGTTATATAGTTTCTGTGTTCCTGTTGTTGTTTTACTTCCGCTGTATTGTATCAAAATATGTTACGTTTCAAAAGGAATTTTGAATCTCCCATTCACCCCCCTCTAGCCGATATACTCCTGATCCTACACAATTACTATTCAACTCTCCAAAACAATATAAGTGAAGCAAGAGAGTTCTAATCATTTCTAACAGGACTATTGTAACGCCCAATATGCGATCCTATCCTCGAGGGACTCGGAGGCCCCACCAGGGATAGAAGCTCATATCAAAGATGCTTGCAAGGTGGATATCATTACATCGTACCATGTACATAATAGATGGGGATACATACAAATACATACAGTCATCACAGTAATACATCTATACATAGCAAACACCATACAGAAGAGCAGAATCCGACTACGGATGAAAACAAACAAAAAACACGAACAACATCCTCCCTGCTAACCCAGGCTGCCGACCAGGAACCTATCCCAAGATCGACGAAGAAGAAGAACTCCAAAAGCAGACGCGCATCGCTCTCACGTCACGTCATCGCATTACCTGTACCTGCATCTGTTGTTGTAGTAATCTGTGAGCCACAAGGACTAAGCAATCCCATAACCATGGGTAGCAAGACTATCAAAGCTTAATGGGTATGGAAGGGTAAGGTGGTGAGGTTGCAGCAAGCACTAAGTATTATATGGTATGTCTAACTTACGAGTACAAGAATAAGAAGAGTAAACTACGCATAACGGTTGCAAACTAATAATGATCAAGAAGTGATCCTGAACACCTACTTACGAGTCAAACATAACCCCACCGTGTTCTCTTCTCGAACTTCCTCGAAAAGAGACAATCACGGTTACGCACGCGGTTGGTGTATTTTAATTAGATTTAGTTTCAAGTTCTCTACAACCGGAGGTTATAAATATCCAAGTCGCCACATAACCGCGGGCACGGCTTCGCGTAAGATTTAACCCTGCAGGGGTGTTCCAACCTGGTCCATCATAGACCAACACAAGCTACGGTGGAAATACCTCAACCTCGAGATAGCCCGAAGTATCCTTGGAATCCTGGTGCACAAGACATTTCAACAATGGTAACGCAAGTCCAGCAAGACCTCCCGGCGTGCCGACACCCTGATAGTAGCCGCGCGTATCTCGTCTCAGGCCACGACCGGATGGTACATCCTACGAGTAAAACCAGATCCTCGAGTTTCCCCGTGGTGGCCCCGCAGTCTACCCGGTTCGGACCAACACCATCGGCACTGGCCCACCTGTATTATGTTGAATTAAGAATCCTCGAGGTGATCAGCCCCTATGCATTAATTAATTAATTTCAGTATTATTATGTTGGCAAATGTTAAAACCAAAGTTGGGCCTTGCTGGAAGCGGTTATTCAAAGCGAACTGTCAAGAGGTTCCCATTCCCCTGAGCATGTTAGGAATGCTAATCAAGGATCATAACATCGGTATTACGGAACTAGGGCGGCATGAGTGGAACAAAACACTAGGCAAAAGGCCAAGCCTTCCACCCAACACCAAGTATATAGATGCATTAATTAAATAATAGATATTGTGATATCCCAAGATATCCATGTCCCAACATGAAACTACCTGCAACTGCACCTGCAACTAGCAATGCTATAAGAAAGGGGCTGAGCAAAGCGGTAACATAGCCAAACAACGTTTTGCTGGGTAAGGGTGGTTAGAGGCTGTATCATGGCATATGGGAGGCTGACATATATGTGGTAGGAAGCACGACATAGCGATAGCAACGACACAACAAGCAAGCAAAGATAGTAGAGATATCCAAGGTCATGATCATCTTGCCTGAAATCCCGCTCGGAAGAAGATCAAATCCATGAAGAAGACGAACCAACGTAGTCGAACGAATCCTCACAATCGCAACGAAACCGGAACTATCGAGAAGAAGCACAACCGGAAAGAAGCAAACAACATGGTAAACACACAAGCATAAACATGGCATGATGCACAACCAAACATGATGCATGACAAGATTAAATGTTGTTAAACATGTCAAGTGATGAAGTATAAGCAATCCTTTCAACTAGGCAAGTTTAAATGAGGCCGGAAACACAAATAACAATTCCGGGAAATCCCCATATGCAAATTTCGAAATTGGTACTGATCTGAATTAAACACAATGTTAAAGTTGTTAAACAGCAATTTAACATGCACCATGATGATCTACATGTTTTTCTAACCAAGTTACATATGTAGAACATTTAATTCGGAGCTACGGGCTAGAAGATATGAGCTAAACAACTTTAGCATGCCAATGATGCAAAATGCATGCAAACATCAACCACAAACACTCAAACCAAGGATGCAAAATGAAAATATGAAACTACACGCAAATCTAAGCAAGTTTCATATAGGACATGATCAAAACGGAGCAACGGTTCGACAATTACAATCAACACAAGTTATATTAACAATCTACCCAAAACAGCAACATAGCACTTTGCAAGCATCCAAACAATATGCTACAGTGCTAGAACATGACATCAAATGGCACATCATGGTAGTACATAACATGGAGATCAAATCATACAACATGAGCATAACCATAGGAGCAACAGATTAATTACTATGATTTTTGCAAAATGGAACATTCTGTTGACAGGTTGACAGATTTAACATGATGGCAACTTGAGAGCAAGAAAGAGACATGCTACAGGAACTTTACATGGCAACCAAAGGCATGACATCAAAGTAGACATCACATAGGCCAAATCACATGAAGGAACCATATGCATATGAGCTCTAGATTAGTGGCAACCATCAAGCAAAGTCGGCAAGTTTTATCACAGACAGTTTTTACTTAAAACAGCAATATTGACTAGGCATGTTTACAAGCTCATGGCAGTCACATCATAGCATATCTTGGCATGAAATAAATATTAATAGCAAGAAGACATGGAAATGCTCCAAAGACATGTTGACAAGATGCTCATATGACATATGCATTAAATCACACAAAAATGACAAAGTGACTCATATTAACAGTTTTCTGCAGTGACATCATGAGGCACTTTTACAACAGAGATTATCACATGAAGATGAACCCTAACACGATTGCAACAGCAACCATCATGTAGAGCACATTGAGTAGAACATTTTTCATATATGGCACATTTTTCATAGGATGAACATGCACAAAGTTATAGCCCTCTCAAAATGATCATATGATGCTGGAACTTCAGACTGCAGAAATTGCACGGGCGCAAGATTACTAAAAGACGCTCAGGGCGAATTATAGAGGAAGGCTCGGGCTTCTCACCATTGGGCTCGGCCTAGGCGGTGGAGAGGCTGCTGGGCAGGCCAGGAGGCATGGGCTGGGCCTTGGGCGCCCTCGTGGCCCACGCGCAGAGTAGAGGAGGCGCACGCAAGGCAGAGGAGGCGCTGAGCGAGGACGGCGGCGGCTAGCGGCAAGCTCCGGCGCGGGGAGAGGCCGGGACTGGCGGATCCGAGGGTGGGGGTTCCAGCTCTGGCGACGGTTGATGCGGCGGCGGAGGCTCCTGTCGATCCATGGCAGAGAGAGTGATGTGAGATTTGAGAGAGAGAGAGGAGAAGGAAAAACCAGGGAGGAGGCGGTCCGGCCTGGTCGGCTTGGTCCGGCGGCGGCGCTCGCCTGGGTTTGGTCGCTGGCCCGACGAGCAGCGAGGAGGAGGCCGGCGGGGTTGGAGTGGTACAGGCGGCGCGGGGAGGCGCACGGGAGCGAGGGCTCCTCCCTCGCGCGCGTGGCGGCGATGTACAGGCGGCGGCGGAGAGATCCGGGCCCAGATGGGCTTGGATAGGCTCCCCGTGGGTTCTGCGGGCCTGTGGCGGATAGGAGGTGGAGGAGGAGGCGCCAAGTGTCGGCTGGGCAGTTGGGAGGCGTGGATTTCGAGGAGGGAGGCTAGGGTTTCCAGAAATGGAGGGCTAGGCCTTCCTTTTATAGGCAGGGGGCCTAGATGGAGTGGTTTGAGACCGTTTTCAGATCATTCGATCGCCATCAGACGGTCTGGAGCGGAGGGGGGTAGCTAGGTGGGCTAGATGGGCTGTGTAGAGGGGGTTGGGCTAAGAAGAGAGAGAAGTGGTGCAGCCCGGTAGGGTTTTCGGAACACCGAAAACATCCGATGTTTGACCGGCTATAGTGCCGCTATAGGTTATCCGTTGAGGCATCAAACGACCTCCGAATGGAACAAAATTTGGCAGGCGGTCTACCTACAATATAATAAGACCGCACGTCAACTTTCAACCCATTCCGAGAACATTTTTATCCCACTTATAAAATAATAATTCGGAGGTGCCGTGGGCGCGTGCGAGTGTGTCGGGTCTCGAAACAGACAACGGAAGGGACGTGGAGAAGCCGGCAACTACGAACGGATGCAAGTTTTATGAAAACATGCGGATGAAATGCACATGATGACATGGCAAGGTGCAACAAGCAAACGAATCACATGGCAATGACGGAAAATAAATGGAAGGAATCTGGAGCATCGGTCTCGGGGCGTCACAACTCTCCCCCACTAACAGAAGATCTCGACCCGAGATCTTAGGAAGGAACCAGAAGATTGAAGAGGAAGATGAAAACAAAGTTGCTTCTTTGACAAACGAGTGAAACCAACGAGCCTTCGAGGTTTCAAAGATATTAGAAAAGGTTTCAAAGACATAAAGAGTTGACAAAGAAGATGAATGAATTGAAACCACTCCGGATGAAACGGGATGGACAAAGAATGAGAACAAAAGAATTTGGGCAGCACTCCGGTAGAAAAAATAAGCAAAGCTTGATAATATGAAAAGAACTTGAAAATAGGATAATGCTCCGGTAAAATGGATAAGCAAGGAAAGAACATGATCTTGGCTAAAAAAGCTAATGGTTCGAAGAGAGCAACATCACAACGCCTCCGGAACAAAAGAATAGAAGCTAAATCGTTGGCAACAAAAGAACGGAGAAGCAAATGACAACTTCTACCACAATTGAACTTGAAAAGCATCCTCGCAAAGAAGGATTGAACGGAGTTGTTGGAAAATCAACAACGAAAAGAATAATCTTGTCGTGGGCTTATGGAAAACATCTCAAAACTTGAGGTGAAATTCTGCCACTACGGAAAGAATTGATTGCTTGAGAACAACATAGAGATAAAAAACTTCTTTCACCGAAAGGATTTAAGAGAGAACTTGGATCATTGATAATCACCACAATAGCAACAATCCATCGGAAAGGCTTTAGGTGAAATCTATACCAAGATAATTCCAATGAAGATATTGATGGGTTGAAAAGATCTCCTGGGCGAAGAGAAAATGATGGGTTTAACATATCTCATTTCTGACAACTTGTGAATCATGAACCACGAAGGGAAATTGTCAAAAACGACATAGCACCACCTCAAAAGACAAGGTAGAAAGGATTTGCACATTGGAATGGAAGATAAAACATGCTTGAGCTCCTCAAAACAAAACATGTGTTGAACATCATGTTTATTTCAGAGTATAGCTTGGAGGATCTTAGCTTCAAGAAAGAATCTTGAAGAACACTTCGAGAATGAATTAAATCCTTAATGAACCACCATGAAGAACTCCGGTAATGAAAAAAGATGATAACAACGATGGTTGAAAAGAACAAGATGAGGCCTTCCGATGATTTAGATGGAGCTTTGTGACGAGATAATGAGAAAACTTGGAACTCCAGAAAAGAAAAGATGAACAGATAGAACCGAGAATTCATTCAACATGAACAAACTCCGCAAGAAAGGAATTAAATCACCTCCATGAAACAAGAATAAGAATTATGATATGTCTATCCTTCATCAAAATAAATTGATGAAAAGCAATGGATTTTGCATACTACTTATTCTTCTTTAAAAGATTAAAGAGAGATATAGAGCCAACTTGACGGAGTCTTCGAGGAAACACCGGTAGGATTTTGGAAAGAACAAATGAATTGATACGATAACAACGGAAGAGGAATGTTGAACGAACCACCGTAAGAATTGAAAACGAATGAAGAAAAGAGACGAATCGCTGGGAAGAAATAGAAAACGAATGAAGATACTTGAGGGAATTTAGATACAAAAGAACGAAGAAATCACGAGCTTATTAGATAATACTTGAACGATGCACCGGAAGAATTTGAGAATGAGAGATGAGCGTTGAGAATGAACAATTTTGAAATGATGGCCTTTGGTGAATCAAAATGAACACAACTCCTGAAATGCTCCGGATGGGTATGAAAATAATTCTTGACGATCAAACCAATTTGAGAGGATTGCATGAAGCTAGAACCACGAATTTTGAAGAGAACGGATATGCTTTAAGAGAAACTCTTCTTCGGTCTTCAACGTTGAGAATGACGACGAGGAACACCACCAAAATTGTTGAGACACTCCGGAACAATGAAGAATGGTAAGTTTGAGCCAAAGATGACAAGAATTTGAAAGCGCTCTTGGAGAAGGCAATTGACTAATGGAATCCATTCTTACGTCGAACTTTGAAAGAATTTGAGAATAGCACCGGAAAAATTAGAAGAGTCAGGTAAGATCCTGGGAAAAGGCCTGTGGGTTATGGGCCCACTCAAAAGAACACCGTTGGAATTGATTGCTTGAAATAGAGATTGCACCGGTTAGATTTAAACGGCTTGAATGAAATAAAAACCTCAAAATAGAATGAACGGGTCTTGAATGGAAACACGAATCTTCTAAGATATCTTCAGCACTCCGGAGAAGAAACAGAGAGATGTGAATAAATAAGAGCCTTGGATAAGAACTACCACCATGGGAAAATATTAGAATCAAGAAAAGGATATGATTACACCGAAGACTAGAATTTAGACCACCGAAGAAGAAAACGAGAACGAAGAATGATGAACTTGTAGCTCCTGAGCATCTTCACGAGAATCACCGGAGAAGAACATTGAAGGAAAAGAATGAAGAGGCTTCTCACAAATAAAATGGACACTTGATTTGAGAATTTTGACTCCACAAAGAAAAGGGTGGGAGGGTGGGGAAAATAAAGACAACTTGGGATGGGAGAAACGAACGTCGTTGAGAAAAACTGAGAATTGATCTTGCAAATGTTGAAAGGATCGAATTAATTCGAGGAGAAGCACGTCAGTTGAGAAAGAATTTACATGACAATCTTGATGAACAAAAGGATTGGCATTCACATCAAAATATGGGAACACCTCTTAGGAAAGGTATGGAATCCACACTTGACTTCGAAGCAACTCAAATACCACAACAAAAACAAAACAAAGGATTGGGCTTGGAGAATAAGCCGGAAACAAATACATAACACCTCATGCATTTGTCAGAAGGATAATCCTAGGTAACTACTTGAATTCCCACCTAAGAACTCCCGAAACTTCTTGGTTATGCGATCAGGTTGCGGGTCCAGGAACGTACTCAGCAATCAACAACGTAATCAGCTGCAACTGCATCCGCAACCCTTAACACACAATCGAGAAACTTCGCAAATTCGTCTACCTCAGACCTTTGAAAACACAGCGATACTAGTCATGGTGGATCATCCGCGCTATCTCCTCCAGTACTGGGGATAAGTCACGGCACTATTTTCCACCACAAAAAGTATAGAAGCGTTTCGATGTCGGCGTCCTCTGGTATTCAGGAACTGAAACGATAGCGAATGTGACAAGAACACCTTGGAGCTCAACTCCCCGGGTCCAATCCATATGGTCAGGAGGCACCAAGACAAAATTCCCATCACAACGATATCATAACAATTCCAAAATACCCGCGTGACCCTAAAATTTTTTTTGAGTGAGAAGAGTAGTAGAATCAAAACACCTACGTCACAATTCCTCACCGGAGCGTCGAAGGGGATAAGGAGTAAAAAGAATTCCTACTCTCCGATATATAACTAGACCCAAAAATAGTTTTTCTTCTAGACTCGTCAACGGTTCGATCAATCAAGGGGGATCCTATGGTCGGTCGAGGCTCTGCTACCAACTTGTAACGCCCAATATGCGATCCTATCCTCGAGGGACTCGGAGGCCCCACCAGGGATAGAAGCGCATATCGAAGATGCTTGCAAGGTGGATATCATTACATCATACCATGTACATAATAGATGGGGATACATACAAATACATACAGTCATCACAGTAATACATCTATAGATAGCAAACACCATACAGAAGAGCAGAATCCGACTACGGATGAAAACAAACAAAAATCACGAACGACATCCACCCTGCTAACCCAGGCTGCCGACCAGGAACCTATCCCAAGATCGACGAAGAAGAAGAACTCCAAAAGCAGACGCGCATCGCTCTCACATCACGTCATCACATTACCTGTACCTGCATCTGTTGTTGTAGTAATCTGTGAGCCACAAGGACTCAGCAATCCCATAACCATGGGTAGCAAGACTATCAAAGCTTAATGGGTATGGAAGGGTAAGGTGGTGAGGTTGCAGCAAGCACTAAGCATTATATGGTGTCTAACTTACGAGTACAAGAATAAGAAGAGTAAACTACGCATAACGGTCGCAAACTAATAATGATCAAGAAGTGATCTTAAACACCTACTTACGAGTCAAACATAACCCCACCGTGTTCTCTTCTCGAACTTCCTCGAAAAGAGACGATCACGATTACGCATGCGGTTGGTGTATTTTAATTAGATTTAGTTTCAAGTTTTCTACAACCGGAGGTTATAAATATCCAAGTCGCCACATAACCGCGGGCACGGCTTCGCGTAAGATTTAATCCTGTAGGGGTGTTCCAACCTGGTCCATCATAGACCAACACAAGCTGCGGTGGAAATACCTCAACCTCGAGATAGCCCGAAGTATCCTCAGAATCCCGGTGCACAAGACATTTCGACAATGGTAACGCAAGTCCAGCAAGACCTCCTGGCGTGCCGACACCCTGATAGTAGCCGCGTGTATCTCGTCTTAGGCCACGACCGGATGGGACATCCTACGAGTAAAACCAGATCCTCGAGTTTTGCCGTGGTGGCCCCGCAGTCTACTCGTTTCGGACCAACACCATCGGCACTAGCCCACCTGTATTATGTTGAATTAAGAATCCTCGAGGTGATCAGCCCCTATGCATTAATTAATTAATTTCAGTATTATTATGTTGGCAAATGTTAAAACCAAAGTTGGGCCTTGCTGGAAGCGGTTATTGAAAGCGAACTGTCAAGAGGGTCCCATTCCCCTGAGCATGTTAGGAACGCTAATCAAGGATCATAACACTGGTATTACGGAAACTAGGGCGGCATGAGTGGAACAAAACACTAGGCAAAAGGTTGAGCCTTCCACCCAACACCAAGTATATAGATGCATTAATTAAATAATAGATATTGTGATATCCCAATATATCCATGTCCCAACATGGAACAACCTGCAACTAGCAACGCTATAAGAAAGGGGCTGAGCAAAGCGGTAACATTGCCAAACAGCGGTTTGCTGGGTAAGGGTGGTTAGAGGCTGTATCATGGCATATGGGAGGCTGACATATATGTGGTAGGAAGCGCGACATAGCGATAGCAACGAGACAACTAGCAAGCAAAGATAGTAGAGATATCCAAGGTCATGATCATCTTGCCTAAAATCCCGCTCGGAAGAAGATCGAATCCATGAAGAAGACGAACCAACGTAGTCGAACGAATCCTCACAATCGCAACGAAACCGGAACTATCGAGAAGAAGCACAACCGGAAAGAAGCAAACAACATGGTAAACACACAAGCATAAACATGGCATGATGCACAACCAAACATGATGCATGACAAAATTAAATGTTGTTAAACATGGCAAGAGATGAAGCATAAGCAATCCTTTCAACTAGGCCAGTTTAAATGAGGCCGAAAACACAAATAACAATTCCGGGAAATCC
The DNA here is from genome assembly GCA_039707655.1 of Elymus sibiricus. Taxonomy (NCBI): domain Eukaryota; kingdom Viridiplantae; phylum Streptophyta; class Magnoliopsida; order Poales; family Poaceae; genus Elymus; species Elymus sibiricus. Next base: position 38,271,336 of record CM077668.1, on the reverse strand, counting down.
CCATATGCAAATTTCAAAATTGGTACTGATCTGAATTAAACACAATGTTAAAGTTGTTAAACAGCAAGTTAACATGCACCATGATGATCTACATGTTTTTCTAATCAAGTTACATATGTAGAACATTTAATTCGGAGCTACGGGCTAGAAGATATGAGCTAAACAAGTTTAGCATGTCAATGATACAAAATGCATGCAAACATCAACCACAAACACTCAAACCAAGGATGAAAAATTAACATATGAATCTACACACAAATCTAAGCAAGTTTCATATAGGATATGATCAAAACGGAGCAACGGTTCAACAATTACAATCAACACAAGTTATATTAACAATCTACCCAAAACAGCAACATAGCACTTTGCAAGCATCAAAACAACATGCTACAGTGCTAGAACATGGCATCAAATGGCACATCATGGTAGTACATAACATGGAGATCAAATCATACAACATGAGCATAACCATAGGAGCAACAGATTAATTACTATGATTTTTGCAAAATGGAACATTATGTTGACAGGTTGACAGATTTAACATGATGGCAACTTGAGAGCAAGAAAGAGACATGCTACAGGAACTGTCCATGGCAACCAAAGGCATGGCATCAAAGTATACATCACATAGGCCAAATCACATGAAGGAACCGTATGCATATGAGCTCTAGATTAGTGGCAACCATCAAGCAAAGTCGGCAAGTTTTATCACAGACAGTTTTTACTTAAAACAGCAATATTGACTAGGCATGTTTACAAGCTCATGGCAGTCACATCATAGCATATCTTGGCATGAAATAAATATTAACAGCAAGAAGACATGGAAATGCTCCAAAAACATGTTGACAAGATGCTCATATGACATATGCATTAAATCACACAAAAATGACAAAGTGACACATATTAACAGTTTTCTGCAGTGACATCATGAGGCACTTTTGCAACAGAGATTATGACATGAAGATGAACCCTTACACGAATGCAACAGCAACCATCATGTAGAGCACATTGAGTAGAACATTTTTCATATATGGCACATTTTTCATAGGATGAACATGCACAAAGTTATAGCCCTCTCAAAATGATCATATGATGCTGGAACTTCAGACTGCAGAAATTGGACGGGCGCAAGATTACTAAAAGACGCTCAGGGCGACTTATAGAGGAAGGCTCGGGCTTCTCACCATTGGGCTCGGCCCAGGCGGTGGAGAGGCTGCTGGGCAGGCCAGGAGGCATGGGCTGGGCCTTGGGCGCCCTCGTGGCCCACGCGCAGAGCAGAGGAGGCGCACGCAAGGCAGAGGAGGCGCTGGGCGAGGACGACGGCGGCTCTACTGCGGCGGCGGCTAGCGGCAAGCTCCGGCGCGGGGAGAGGCCGGGACTGGCGGATCCGAGGGTGGGGGTTCCAGATCTGGCGACGGTTGATGCGGCGGCGGAGGCTCCTGTCGATCCATGGCAGAGAGAGTGATGTGAGATTTGAGAGAGAGAGAGAGGAGAAGGAAAATCCAGGGAGGAGGCAGTCCGGCCTGGTCGGCTTAGTCCGGCGGCGGCGCTCGCCTGGGTTTGGTCGCCAGCCCGGCGAGCAGCGAGGAGGAGGCCGGCGGAGTTGGAGAGGTACAGGCGGCGCGGGAAGGCGCACGGGAGCGAGGGCTCCTCCCTCGGGCGCGTGGCGGCGATGTACAGGCGGCGGCGGAGAGATCCGGGCCCAGATGGGCTCGGGCTCCCCGTGGGTTCTGCGGGCCTGTGGCGGCTAGGAGGTGGAGGACGAGGCGCCAAGTGGCGGCTGGGCAGTTGGGAGGCGCGGATTTCGAGGGGAGGCTAGGGTTTCCAGAAATGGAGGGCTAGGCCTTCCTTTTATAGGCATGGGGGCTAGATGGAGGGGTTTGAGACTGTTTTCGGATCGTTCGATCGCCATCGGACGGTCCGGAGCGGAGGGGGGGTAGCTAGGTGGGCTAGATGGGCTGTGTAGAGGGGGTTGGGCTAAGAAGAGAGAGAGAAGTGGTGCAGCCCGGCAGGGTTTTCGGAACACCGAAAACGTCCGACGTTTGACCGGCTATAGTGCCGCTATAGGTTATCCGTTGGGGCTTCAAACGACCTCCAAATGGAACAAAATTTGGCAGGCGGTCTACCTATAATATAATAAGTCCGCACGTCCACTTTCAACCCATTCCGAGAACATTTTTATCCCACTTATAAAATAATAATTCGGAAGTCTCAAAACGGACAACGGAAGGGACGCGGAGAAGCCGGCAACTACGAACGGATGCAAGTTTTATGAAAACATGCGGATGAAATGCACATGATGACATGGCAAGGTGCAGCAAGCAAACGAATCACATGGCAACGACGGAAAATAAATGGAAGGAATCTGGAGCATCGGTCTCGGGGCGTCACAACTACCACCATGCTCTAACAAGTATAAGTGAAGCAAAAGAGCAATTCTATAAATGCATGACTATGGTAACTCCCTAAGCATATTTATTCTGGTGTGATGATTGCAAAGACCAGCAAACAAAAGCAAAAGATGCTCCAAGTAGAACACATATCATGCGAACGAATAAAAACATAGGTCCAACCGAGACTAACCGATAATTGTTGGTGAAGAAAGGGGGATGCCTTGCGCATCCCCAAGCATAGACGCTTGAGAATTCTTGAAAGATTACCTTTGGGTGCCTTGGGCATCCCCAAACTTAAGCTCTTGTATCTTCTTTATTATCCTCATATCACAGTCTCACCTGGGTCTTAGAAACTTCGTCCACACAAAACTTCGCAAAACTTGGTGATATGCGTTAGTATAAGCAAAACTTAAACCTTAACATAACTTGCTATAAAAAATTGAAAAAATTATAATCCAATATTAGCTACTGCATGTGAACACATTTTTAAGGTTCCTACCCCCCAATAGGAACATTAAAAGGGCAAACATAAGCAAGCAATGAAACTATAATAGCAATCTGTCAAAACAGAATAGTCTGTAAAGACGTAATTTTCATCGATACTTACGCAACTCCAAAAATTCTGAAAAATTACCACAGGACGGAAAACTTATCCATGCTTACTGTGTAAACATTTCAAGATTTCATCATGTTCCGACTAACCACGAAAAATTAGAACATAACAGAAAACTTTCTGTTTTAGCACAGCCACTCACAAACTTGCAATCTTAGCATCGTAACGGTTATACTTGGCAGTTTATTAAAAGAAAAGATACAAAACTTGATTACTACAGAAGTACCAATCATGTAGACACACAAAAACAGGAAAAGAAAATTTAGGGGTTGCCTCCCATAAGCGCTTTTCTTTAATGCCTTTTAGCTAGGCAGAACGATTTCTGGATAGTTTCAAGTTTTCTCATCAAAGACTCCAAAGGAATAAGTAGCTCTAATAATTGGTTCATATGGTAATTTAATTTTCTCCCTTGGAAAGTGTTCCATCCCTTTTCTCATAGGGAATTGAAACTTAATGGTACCTTCTTTCATGTCAATAACGGCACCGATCGTTCTTAAGAACGGTCTTCCTAAAATGATAGGACATGAAGAATTGCACTCTATATCCATTATAATGAAATCAACGGGGATATAATTTATATTAGTAATGATAGGAATATCATCTATCCTCCCCAATGGTTTCTTAATAGTTGAATCTACAAGATGTAAGCTTAAAGAACATTCACTCATAGGCTTTAAACTTAACACATCATATAAAGCTTTATGCATTGTGGAAACACTAGCTCCTAAATCACATAAAGCATTACACTCAAAGTTATTAATAGTGATTTTAATAGTGGGTTCCCAGCCATCCTCTAATTTCCTAGGTATAGAAACTTCTTGTTCTAGCTTTTCTTCCCTAGCTTTCAAAATAGCTTCAGCAATATGTTGAGTGAAAGTTTTATTTTGTTCTTGAACATTAGGTGAATGAACTATAGCATGTAAGACCTTAATAACTTCAGTAAGAGAACAATCATTATAATCAAAAGTCTTACCATCCAAAACAGTGGGAAATACTACCTAGTCTTGACCTGTCCAAACCCACTTTTGACACTTTTATCACAAGATTGAACACTCTCCGAAAATGTGGGATTCTTTCTACCTAAAGTCATGACCTATCCAAGCCCACTTTCTTTAACATCATATTTGATACCACCTAATAAATTAGAAAGTTTGTTCACCGAAGGGGTTTCAACACTAGTTATAGTTTTGACATCTCCAATACCCCTGACAGCATTAATTGCAGCATACTTAGCCTCTCTTGTTATTCTCTTCACGCCTAGCCCTAAGCATATCAATCTTTCTATCAGTAATCTCAAGAATTACTTGTATAGCTTTTAGAGACTCTGGCATATCATCTTTAGGCATGACTCTAATTTTAAGCATTTCAACATCATGGGCCAAATTATCAACTTTATGTGATATGTTATCAAGTTTTCCAAGTTTTCACTAATCGGAGCATTGAAATTCTTTTACATAGTAATAAATTCTTTTATAACACTTTCAAGATAAGAGGATATGTTTTTATTACCATAAGAATTCCCATTAGAGTTTTGAGGATACGGTCTAGCATAGTTGTTACAAAAATTGTTCCTATAAGCATTGTTATTGAAATTGTTTCTATTTACGAAGTTCACATCCATTTGATCATTATTTTATTCAACAAGTGCAGCAATAGAAACATCTTTAGGATCATTAGGAACATGTTTAGAAGCAAGCATAGATACAAGCATATCAACCTTTTCAGTAAGGCAAGAGATCTCTTCAACATAATTTACCTTCTTACCTGTTGGAGCTCTTTCAGTCCATTGGGCACAGTTTGATGTCATATCATCAAGAAGTTTAGTTATATTCCCCAAGGTTATAGCCAAGAAGGTGCCACCTGCAGCTGAATCTAGCAGATTTCTGGACATATAGTTAAGGCTAGCATAGAGATTTTGCAAAATTATCCAATCGCTTAAACCATGTGTAGGGCAATTCTTAGTCATTGTTTTTAATCTTTCCCAAGCTTGGGCTACATGCTCATGCTCAAGTTGTTTAAAATTCATGATAAGATTCCTTAGTTGAATAATTTTAGCAGGAGGATAATATTTGCCAATGAATGCATCCTTACATTTAGTCCAAAAATCTATACTATTCTTAGGCAGAGATAACAACCATTCTTTAGCCCTAGCTCTTAAAGAGAATGGAAAAAGTTTTAACTTGACAACATTGGCTTCCACTTCATTATATTTTTTCATATCACATAGTTCAACAAAATTGTTTAAGTGAGAAGCAGCATCTTCATTATAAGAACCAGAGAATTGTTCTTTCATTACCAAGTTCAACAAAGTAGGCATAATTTCATAAGACTCAGCACTAGTGGCTGGTGGAGCAATAGGTCTGCTAATGAAATCATTATTATTACTACTTGTAAAGTCACAAAGTTTGGTGTTTTGAGCGGAGGTAGACATGATTTCATGCCTAAAACAAAAGTAACTACTTGTTGTAATTGAAATATTTTTGTGTTTTTTGAGTTTTTTAGAAAGCAAAAAAGCAAGAAAACAACTAATTAAAAGTAACTAAGCAAGATAGATAACAAGGAAGTAAAGTAAAGGAGTGTAGGACCTATGGTAGTAATCAAAGACTCCCCAGCAATGGCGTCAGAAAAAGGCTTGCTTCCTCTAATCTAGGAAGGTGTTGGGCCCCCAAGTGCAGAAGTTTTGTAGGCAAGCAACACTTTCCCTCAAGTAGATGACCTTAAGGTTTATCAAACCAGTAGGAGCTTTGAATTGCCACCAATAATCAGTACTTGCACACACAAATACATAACTTGCCTCAGGCCCCAACGAAACTAGTAAGATTGTCAGTCTTACTAGCCTTGCTAGTTACAAAGATTAAAATAACTTCTGTTTGGAAGTAATGATTGCAGCAAAAGAAAATAAAAGCAAGGAATTGTAAAAAGCGTTTGATTGAGGTTGAAAGCAATGAACATGAATGGACCGGGATCCATAGTTTCACTAGCGACATCTCTCCAATAAAAGATAACATGGTGTGGTGAACAAATTACAGTTGCATATCGATTAAACTGCAGTTTTTATGATTATGATTATACATGACATAATTGCATATAAGCATCACGTCCAAATATCCATAGACCATTATCCAACTGCATCTATAGCTAATATAACAGCCCAAGACCGCTATCCAGCATGCATCTCAAAGTATTAAGTAAAACAGAGTATTGCAATAAGTATGATGACATGGTCTCGATAGTATATTGTCTTCACCCTGCATTCAAAGGACAACTACGCAACTATCTTTTTATCCTTAGTGGGAAAAACACAATACAAGCCTTTTCCACTTTCTGACACTGCGGTAGATTACTTGCAAGATTGAACCCAACTAACATACACAACTACCTCTTGGAGATCATTCATCTAAACATGGTCAATGCAAGACTAATAGATCGGAGAGCATATATGCCTATAAATTATGTAGCAAAGAACTCAAAAGAATCCAATAAAAATTCATATATAGATCTGATCATAAAGTGACAATTCATCACACCGCAACAAACACACCAATAAATATTACATCAGATGGATCACAATCATGTAGGGCATCTCATGTGATCATTGTATTAAAGAACAAGGGAGTGGCTGCCATCTAGCTACTGCTATAGATCCATAGTCCATAGGAAACTACTCACGTGCGATCAAGGTGGCAGCAAGGTTGATGTAGATGGACACCGTGATGAATTCCCCTCTGGCAGAGTACCGGAAAAGGCCTCCAGATTGGATCGTGGCAAAACAGAGGTGTGCGGTGGTGGAAAAAATCCTCGATAATTATTTTTAGGGTTTTCAGAACAATAGGAAGGCGGTGGAATGGAGCACTGGGGGCCCACACGGCCTCCCCACGCGGCCATGGAGCCCACAGAGCTCCCCCAGGTGGCGCCAAGGTCCTTCGAAAGCTTCCCGGGCACTGGATCAATAGGTCAGTCCAGAAAAAAATAAAAATTGGTGCCAAAGCTATACAAAAGTGATCTAATAATAGCATGAAACAATCAAAAATTATAGATACGTTTGGGACGTATCACGGCGACAACTCGCTATAGAATGCAATCGACGACGAGAGGAGAGGGAAAAGACGGTGGTACTCATACCGGAGCTCGCGGGCAACTCAAAAATGACGGAGGTGTGCGGGAAGAAGTGATTGAGGTGGCGGCCTTGGTGAACGTGGTTGGAGAAGAAGAGATGAAGGTGATGATTCACTGTGATCTGGGATGCGTGCGTTGGTGAGGACTCGATGACGACGCTTCGAAGCCCCTGGGCAAGGTCTCAGGCGTTGGCGGCGTCGTTGGCCACGATGGTGTTGGCAGTCATGGTGACCAGAGCTTCGGTGTGACGTCCAGATCATGAACGAGAGCGAAGGAGATGGGAAAGTGAGGGGCTAGGGTTTTGCGGGAGAGCGAGAGGAGCATGGGGGACACCTTATAGCCTCGGGAGCTTCCTGTTCAATGCGTTGTCGACATCCCGTGCAATGACCGCGACGATGCGTGCCATGCACTGAGGCTAGGCGGCGAGAAATTGACAAAGTGGCTAGTTGGGCCAGGCCAGTTCCTGTTCCTTTGGGCCTTAAGTGCACAGTGTGATTTCTGTTTAATTCATTTCTGTTTTCTACTTTATTTATTAATTTGCCACTGTTTTCTAATTAAAAGAGGGGTCAAATGAATTCCAAATTTTATGAAAATTTGTATGTGGTCTCTCTGGTCCTAGACAAGGCCACATAAAAATCCCCATGATTTTTTAGCTTATAGTTATAATTTCTCTAAATATAAACGCAATTTGATTTAATATTAGGTTTGAATTATAAGTGCGTGAGATAATATTCCAAAAATTCATGGAATATTTTTAGTAGCTTCCTAATATTAGTGGAAGGCTAGGTGCAAGTTTTCAAGGGTAGCCACCTAGTGAAAACCCGAAATTTAAATAGATCTTTAATCTATTCTTATTAAGAAAATGGAGTTTTATTTAGGGTTTGCCCTTTTGGAAAATGTTTGAGGGTTTGGAATAATCCTCATTTCCAATATTAAGTTAAAATAAACATGATGACATGGCATGCTTATTAGACTAATTACATACCATTAGCTAGGGCTATGACACAATGGAGACGGGGCCCCATTCTGGCTAGACCCGTGGTTTGGTAGGTTCCCATTACGCGCCAAATTCCCTGGCCTATTTGCGATCTGCTCGAACCCATTGCTTTTGGTTGCCTCGACCGCCCACAACGGCATTTGGAACATCCCATTCCCATGAACATTTGGCCCCAAGGAGACCTTAGCTTGGGTCGCCTTGTGGGCAGCCCTCCCGCCGGTGCTGTCGGGCACTTCGGATGTTGTGTCTTGGCACCTGGCCCCATCGGGGCTTTTCTCTGTTGGCTCAGCATATCGTGCCCTATGGCGCCGTGCTCCGAATATTGTGTGGACCACTCCTTTGTGGAAAGTGTCGCTTCCGTTGTAGATCAAGATATTTGTATGGCAGCTTCTGCGAGATCGCCTCCCCTTGGGGACGGAGGTGGCTAAGCGGCATGGGCTTGGCGATGGTCTGTGCCCCCCCCCCCCCCCCCCGTGTGGCGTTCCCGAGTCCGGGACCCACATTTTCTTCTCCTGTCCCGCTGCCCTCTTCCTTTGGAGCTTTGACTGTGAGGCTCTGGGGCCAGAGTGGCAGGCCCCAGACCTGGGCGAGGTCCTGGAATCTTAGGCCAACCGTACCGGTAGATGGAGACGCCTCTTCTGGTTAGTGTTCACAGCAATGGCCAGGACCCTATGGACTACGCGAAACAAGATGACTATCAAGCAGGACTTTTTGCGGCATGCCTCTAACTCTATGTTTAAATTTCTGGCTTTCTTACAGCATTGGTACCCGCTCTCTAGGCAGGAAGATAGGGATCGGCTAGGCTGCATGATTGATGATCTGATTTCGGTGGGTCGCCGCCTAGCTTCGCCTCCTAGCCATTGATCTATTGGCTTCATGGAGCCTTGTATCGCCTTTCCTTCTTTTCTTTTTGGGTGTGTCTGTACTGTTGCCCCAGCAGACCTATTTTTTCTTTCTTTCTTGCATTTGGACTTGATGTATGGATGTGGTGGTTTGCTTTATATATAAAGCGGGGTGAAAGCCTGTTTTGAGAGAAATAGCTAGAAGTCATGGAATCAATCCTTGTGATATATAGGTTGGCTGGAGTGGTTGACTATAGTAGTTAAACATCTATGTGGTCCACCCCTTAGTGAACTGCATTGGTCTTGATATCCCTTCAAGCAGAACTGCATTGCAGAGAAGAATGATGTAGAAAGAATGTACACTCTCGAAATAGGCTCTCACCCCGCATTATAGATAAAGGACAAACCAAAGTGCATGTCTGAACGATACAAGGTAGTGAGGAATCCCTCTTACAAAGTAGATCCCGGGATAATCGGACAACATAAACGCACGCGACTACATTGCCGAGAAATAGCACAGGAAGGAATGTATACAATGCCACGGCCACCCTAGGATACCTCAGCTCCACGACAACACCCTCAGGAGGGGAATGGCACAAAGCGTTGCTGCTACCGAGTCCGAGATGGACAAGGGTCTTCACCCGGAACCCTGGCATGGAAAGGAGAACCACAATGACATCCTCAAAAGGAGAGCGGCACCCCCGAGCGATGTCGCCGTTGGCACCAAAGCGTAGAGCTTTCGCTCGGCAGCTCACTGTGCCACCATGAGGCACCCAGGACACCCGTGACAAGCACATACCTCCAGATCTAGATCTGGGCATTGCCACTGCCATCAATAGAGAGCGAGCCTGAGCCCCCCGCCACTACACCCCTCGCCGCCCACACGGCCAAGAGGCATAGCCACCACCGCCGCCATGATGCCCACCGAAGAGCCAACCATGCAGACTGTCACCCGGGGTCGCCGCCCCGGCATCCAAGACTCGAGGCTCCGCCAACCGTCCAAATCCCAGCACACCAACTATGGTAGGAAGAGCAAAAGGCACCTCCTTCCACTCCTAGCCCGGCATCAGCCACCAAGTCGGCATCCACGCCTCCACAGTATGAAGCGTCCATGCCTGCGTCTCCACCCAGTGTCGGTGGACTGATGCGGGCACTCCTCAGTGACTACCGACGGCCACCGCCGAGCAAGCCCCAGCCATAGCCCACTGGCCTTGGTCCAGGCAAGCTCGCACGACGCCATGGTCATGGCCATTGGCGCCGATCTGTCCGACGGCACACTGGTGCCAGGATGCCTCATGCCATTCGAGGGAGCCCGCACGTCGCAACACTGGAGCTGCCAGCTCGAGCATGCCGGGGAGCGTCATCACACCGCCACCACACCATCCGCCCACAGCCCGCCGTCACCCGTCGCGTCCCATTCCCATCGCCGCACGCATGCCCGCATGTGTGCCGGAACGCCACCATCTGCCTCTGAGCACCTGACCAGATTTAGGTCAAAGTCTTGGCCACCACCACGCCACCCTGCCGCACTCCCACCAAGCCCCGCACCGCTGCAAAAACCCTCACCGCGACACCGTAGAGCACACCCTGATCGACGACCGAACAAGGCCGCCGCTGTTGGGAAACGGAGTACAATATTTTTTTGCCGTACCTACGTACACACCCAAGATCACTATGAAGATGTAAGAGGTAGATCAATATCACCAACAAACACAGAGGAGGAGAAGAGGTTGGTGAAGACTTGCAGATTCCCGTAGCTAGGTGTTACCTCCCAGTCGCGAGAATTTTTCCCTCGCTGGAGAGTCAAACGTACGACTCCTCTGTGGTATACACGCATACCGTGTTAACGGTTCAGCAGCACTTTGTAGGCTAGGACAAAGAACTACCAGAGAAAAGGAGGTGGAGCAGCCTTGCGGTGAGAGAGAGAGAGAGAGAGAGAGAGAGAGAGATGTCACACACGAAGGAGGGGGCGCCCATCCCCTCTTTATATAGGCAGCCAAGGGGGGGCGCCCAACTTGGAGGAGGGGATGCCTCTCTGATGTCAGCGCACCAAGGGGGATCCCCTCCCCCCCCCCCCCCGCTGATTACTTCCCAAGTAAGGGGGAGCATAAGGGAGGGAGATCCCCTAGGGATCCCTTTGCCTTTCCGGAGATTGCCCCCAAGAAAAGGGGGTGCCCCACTTTGGGCTCAATGGCCCATGTGGGTGCAGCCACTTGGCCTAGCCAAGGGTGCAGCCCATTTTGGAATGTTCCAAAAAATTCCGGAACCTTCCAAAAACTTCCATGGCCTTCCATATATATGCCGGGACACTCCCGGCATCACCAGGACCTTCCCGGAACCTCCCAGAACAATTCTAGAAACATCTGGAACACGTTCGGTGCCTTTCTCTCATGCTTCTATGATCTCCACGTTCTCTATCAAACCACTAACCAGTAAGCCTGCGACCCTGCAGGTTCAGTAATATGCGGACATGACCCAGAACACTTTCTAGTCAATAATTAACAGCGGGGTCTGGACACCCATGTTAACTCCCACATATACACGAAGATGTTTTATCGAGCGAATCTTTTGTTTCCGTACATAGTTCCCTTTGCTTCGCGATACATTAAAAAACCCAAGGCGAGACTTTTATCGGTATCCTTGTGAAGCAACTCCTTGATCACAATACCAAGTTATCCTCGTTACCGGTTTTGTTCTGTTTTCTTGTTTTCGTATTCCGGTGTACCCGTGATCATGATCAGGCAGTGTCTGGTCAGACGATGATGGATACCATAATACCGAGTGGGCCCTGAGAGTATCTCTCCATCGCTGGAGAGGCAAATCCCAGTCTTGCACTATCGAGTCCCTTGACATACTTTTTCGATATACCCAAAAATTACCTTTATGATCACCCTGTTATGGGTAACATTTGGCAACCCCAAATTAACCATCCGGTATGAAGATTCATGATATTCTTATGGTCCAGGGATGTGAGTATACGTTAACATATAATATGATAATACCGACAACAAGGTGACGATGGAATCTCGTAGTATATCATAAGTAGGGTCTGTCCAACACCATTGTTCTGCCAACAATGTGTTCTCATTATTGCCGGTATCCTTATTACTTTAACAATGCCCTATGATCAGGAAAACAGGACCATCATGCAATATATGAGCTAGTCTTATACGCGAGACTTGGGATCTACTTGGTGTTTTTGTGTCCGCACATGCAACCGAGTTTTCCTCTGAATCTCATATTCAAGAACCATTGCAATTATAGCACATAAATATAAACATTAATTACGAACATGGAAATAAAATAATACTCTATTATTGCCTCTAGGGCATATTTACAACAGTCTCCCACTTGCACTAGAGTCAATATTCTAGTTACATAAGTTCTCTAATATCAATGGCATTACAGTGTTGCTCATGTTTTGCTTATGGTTTAGACTTTGTCAACGGATCTGACATTCAGGTCTGTGTGTATCTTGCATATCCATATATGTCTCTACGTTCCACAAAATTTATTAATTATGTGGGATTGGCTTTGTATCTGTTCTGAATTACTGGTAGGACCTTGGTTCCTCAGCCTGGGCTATAGCCACTATCCTCAACAGTGTTCCATTGGCTTCAGCGTACTTGAAACTATACCAAGTTTAGAAATGAACTTTTGTTCCAAACACCCTCCCTTGTCACTTCCGAAGCGGCAATATACTTAGCCTATGTTGTAGAATATGCCACAGTTCTCTTCTTGGAACCTTTCCAAGTTACTGTGCCACCATTTGAGTGTAAACACAAAACCTCGATTGAGATTAAAAATCGTCCGGATCTGTGGTGAAGCTTGCATTGGGGTAACCCTGAGCTCTTCATCCACTCCATACCCGAGAAATAAATCCTTGGTCCTGTTAAGGTACTTCAGGATGCTTTTCACCGCTATCCAGTGATTGACACCTCGATCACTCTGGTATCTGCTCACAACACTTTCGAGCACTGGACTTATTTGGTTGTGTACATACCATGGTGTACATGATAAATCCAAATGCAGATGCATATGAAATCTCACTCACGTGTTCTTGCTCATTATCCCTCTAAGGATACAGAGTCATGCAAAAACCTTTTCTATGTGACCTCAGCAAGAACCCATTCTTGGCGTTTCCATACTAAACCCTTTTAGTATCTTGTCAATATGTATTTTGGCTCAGCCCTATTAGGCGCTTCAATCTATCTCTATAGATCATTGTGCCCAATATGTATGCTACCTAGCCCAAGTCCTTCATCGAAAAACTATTTCTCAATTAAGTCCTAATTCGTGTCAAGAAATTTACATCATTCCCAATCAACAATATGTCATCCATATATAGTATTGGAAATGTTATTGCGCTCCCACTTACTTTCTTGTAAACACAAGCATCTTCACCGTTCTTGATAAAATGGCCATATCATCGAGACGAAGATTCCAACTCCTTTATGCTTGCTTCGGTCCCTAACTGGATCTCTGAAGTATGGACTCCTTTTAGATATTCTTAGGATCGACAAAACCCTTTGGTTGTATCATGTATACATCCTTGGTTAAATTTCCATTAAGGAAAGCCATTTTGACATCCATCTACCATATCTCATAATTGAAATATGCAGCAATTGCTAAACTAATCCAAACTAACTTAAGCATCGCTACGGAGAGACGATATTGTCATAGTCAACTCTTTGAACTTGTTGAAAACATTTTGCAACATGTCGAGCTTTATGGATGTAAACATTTTCATCCGTGTCGGTTTATAGATCCATTTACATTCGTTAGGCTTTACGCCTTCCGGAGGGTCTATCAAGTTCCAAACTTGATTTCGTACATGGATACTATCTCGGATTACTTGGCATTTAGCCAATTCTCGGAGTCAGGGCCCATCATTGCCTCTTTGTATATCACAGGCTTATTTTTGTGTAGCAACAATATCTTGTCCGCATACCGCATTGGTTTGCATGAGTTTTGCCCAACCTGCATGGTTCAGTTGCTAGTTCGATCGAAGTCTCTACATCACATGTAGGGGTTTCCGTATCGGTCACAGTGGGGAAACTTTGGAACAACTTTTGGTGTTTCGTTACTTTGACCTGATAACGAAGATTCTCTAATCTCATCGAGCTGCACTGTCCTCCCACTCTCTCTTTTGCAAGAAACCTTTTCTTCAAAAACACAACATTCTTTGTGGCAAACACTTTGCTTCGGCGTAGTGATAGAAGAAATACCCAACATTTTGGGATAACCAATAAAGTAGCACTTATCTGATTTGAGATTTATGCGGTTGGAAACATTTTACATATGCATCACATTCCCAAATTTTAAGAAAACACAAATTGGTTTGGCTTCCCATGCCATATCTCATATGGTGTCATTTCAATAGATTTGATGGCGCTCTTCTCAGTGTAAAAACCGTTGTCTCTAAATCATAACTCAAAAGGATAATGGCAAATTGACTAATGTCATCTTTGATCTTACCATGTCATACAGGGTTTGATTACGTCTCTCGGACATTTCACTCCTTAGTAGCATTCCGGGATGTGCAGGTTATGAAACTATTTCATGACTCATCAGACATTCGCTAAACTTGTAACTCAAATATTCCTCTCCACAATCCGATTGCAGAAACATAATTTTCTTGTTACAATAAATTTCTACTTCATTCTGAAATTCCTTGAACTTTTCAAAGGTTTCAGACATAATCTCATTGAATAGATATACTCAAATGTACTCAAATCGTTAGTGAAGATAGAGAAATCCACTGCTTGCAGCTACACTTATTGGACCGCAAACATCAGTATGTATGATTACCAATAAGTTAGTCGCCCGTTCCTTATGGCCTGTGAATGATGTTTTAGTCACTTTACCTTTTAGACAAAGTTTGCAAGTGTCAGATGATTCGTAATCAAATGAATCCAAAAATCCATCACTATGGAATTTCTTCATGCGGGTTTTTTTGCCATTGTGATCCAAACGCAGTGCCACACACATGTGGTATTCGTATTAATCTTGCGACGCTTAGCGTCAGTGTTATGTATGTTTACTATTACCATCAAGATTCATAACATACAACCCATTCATAATGGAAGTTTGGCCTTTATGTTATTCATAACATTGAACAACCATTGTTCTCTTAAATGAACAACCTTCTTGCAACAAACATGATTCCGTAATAATGTTCTTGCACAAGGCTAGAGTGTAGTAACTTTTACTAAATTCTAAAATGAATTATGAAGATAAATACAGAGGTAATACGTTGATGGCAAGTACAGCAACTTTTACCATGTTCCCAGCACGTATCAAAACCTCGTCCTCAGCTAGTCGTTAAGGCCGTTGTAGTTCTTGCATCGAGTTGCAAAAGTATGCAATCAAACTGGTATCCTCGTGATAAACTCTTTTAATCACAATACCCAAGAATTAGTGATTAACTATTTAATCATAATTCACAAGAATTATATATTAGACCAGCCAACTATACATCTATAACTTGTACGACATTCACACATGAGCTGGACTTTCCAGTCTTCTTTCTTTCTGCCTTTATACTTCTTGTAGTTCCTCTCAGTATCCTTCCTCTTTATAGAAGGAGCACTCAACATTAGGAGTGGTGTTAGCCTAAGGCTTTGCGTCGGTCTTACCAACGCCCTTGGCCTTCTCCTGAGGTTCAGTCATTTTAGTCACCACCATCACATGACTGATGTTCTTCTGGATCCCAATCAAGCACAATGAACATTTCACTCATACACTCTAAGCATTATGAACATTTCATTAATACCTTTCCGGTATAGTGAACACTTCACCCATACCTATCTTCAGCCACCTTACAATCAAACAAGACGTTGGATATCTTATATCTTCCAGTCCTTGCTTGTTTTTGAAACAGGCCTTTGATCATCATATGTATCACAATTCTCAAAACACTTTTGAAGATCGTGTTATATGGAGGCAAGTTACGGTGGACTAAACTTTTTGGCTGAATCATATTGCTTTTGGATTGAAGGACGTGAGTCACATCATTCGTAACCTTAGCGGAGAGAGCACCGAGAGTTTGCTCTAGGACTTTGTAGTTTTCTTGGCACTTTTGAGGAAAATTCTCACATTACGATACCAGTCCATAAATAAATTACCAGATGTTTATAGTTTTTTCATACTCAATCAACGTGCAAATAAAAGGTGGTATAGGGTGCCATAATTCTACAACGATAATGCAAATACTTAGACATTGTTCAAAACTAATTGCAACTCAAATTAACAATTTTAATTTAGAGTGCGCTCCCACTAAAACCAATATCCCTCATAATTTATTATTAGCGATTCAAGATCCGTATCTCAATTACTTCGCCATTGATGTAGACATCACTGATGACGAATAATTAGACCGGTAGGCCAACTTGCCAATCACATATCCATGTGACTCTTGTTCATCTTTCGATGGGCGTGTTCCGAACTCAAGACGATTTTGTTTGCTCGTCAAGGCAACCGAGTGCACTTGCTGCATGAACCGTTCGCACCCGCCTCATACACGTCAAACCTATCGTACCCATGTGATCATGGCGTACCTCAGAATGGCATGTATTCCATACGGTGCTACACTTGGATGAACACTAACAACTTGATATTTTCTGTGAGGGATCACCCTATAAAATACATTTACCGCACATCAAACAGGGTGCACAAAAGGGATAAACATCACATGCAGTTAATGTATGTGATGTGATATAGCTCCTTCACGCCAAAGAAAATCCCGGAGGACGGGTCCCCTTTCTTCAACGTCTTTTGGCGGAGAACACCTTCTTCGCGTACGGTGTAGCATTGAGGTCCATCGATGCATGATCATCATCTTCATGTCCTCGGAATTATAACTATTGCTATCTCTATAGCTAATCAAATAAATGCATTACACGAAGTTTGACACAAAGGTCAATAAAATAAATGACAATCATTTGGTTCCAGCCATCTTGCCGTACTCACGACACGCAGGTCATGACAAAATATTACAATCACTTTTGCATCTCATATAAACATATTGAATCTTTGAAGGCTATACCACAACACTTTGCACACCCTGCAAAAAAAAGTTAAACTCCTCTAATCGTTTTGCAAGTTATCGTGGCTGCTAGGGTTTCCGTTGCAAACCGTTTGCTACCTACGTAACCATCAAGCATGATTACTTCATGTGTTAGATTAACTTCGGGGTGTATGAGACACAAGACTTAATTAAAAATCTCGAGCCCCATACTAAACTTCATTAAACACGTGACCCCCATTTAGATCAAAATCTACAAGCCCATCACCTTGTAATTTTTTTTCTCAACTAAAATAAAACCCAAAGAATATGAAGCATGACTTTGGTTAGACAACCAGCATACTATGAGTAGAGGAGAAGGACTGCAGAAAACCAAACCTTTGTAACAAAATTTTATTATGCCATTGAGATCAAAATTTTACAATTAGATGGGAAACAACATGAACATCAAGTTATTTGATCCAATCAAATTACCAGCACAACACATGTGCAATGCCCGCATATCACCATCTGCTCTAGATCGTACCTGCATCTACTCATAGAACCGTTCTGATACCACTGTTGGGAAATGTAGTACAAAATATTATTTTTTGCCATACCTACGTACATGCCCAAGATCACTATGAAGATGCAAGAGGTAGATCAATCTCAGCAATAAACGCAGCGGAGGAGAAGAGGTTGGTGAAGACTTCCAGATTCCCGCAGCTAGGTGTTACCTCCCAGCCGCGAGAATTTTTTCCTCGATGGAGAGTCGAACGTACTACTCTGTGGTATCCACGCATACCGTGTCTACGGTTCAGCAGCACTTCGTCGTCCAGGACAAAGAACTACCTGAGAAAGGAGGTGGAGCAGCCTTGCCGTGAGATAGAGAGAGAGAGATGTCGCACATCGGGGAGGGGGCGCCCCTTCCCTCTTTATATAGGAAACCAAGGGGGGCGCCCAACTTGGAGGAGGGGTTACCTCTCCTATGGCAGCACACCAAGGGGGGATCACCTCCCCCCCCCCCCTCGCTGATTACTTCCCAAGTAGGGGGCGCATAAGGGAGGGAGATCCTCTAGGGATCCCTTCCCTTTTCTGGAGATTGCCCCGCAAGAAAAGGGGGGCGCCCCACTTTGGACTCAATGGCCCATGCGGGTGCTGCCACATGGCCTAACCAAGGGTGCAGCCCACTTTAGAACATTCCAACAAATTCCGGAACCTTCTCGAAACTTCCATGGCCTTCCATATATATACCGGGACGCTCCCGACGTCACCGGGACCTTCCCGGAACCTCCCGGGAGAATTTCGGAAACATCTGAAACACTTCCGGTGCCTTTCTCTCATGCTCCTATGATCTTCTAGTTCTCTATAAAACCACTAACCGTTAAGCATGTGACCCTGGAGGTTCGGTAATATGCAGACATGACCCGGAACACATTCCAGTCAATAATTAACAGCGGGGTCTGGACACCCATGATACCTCCAACATATACACGAAGATCTTTTATCAAGCGAACCTTATGTTTTCGTACAAAGGTCCCTTTGCTTCATGATACATTACAAAACCCGAGGCGAGACTTTTATCGGTATCCTTTTAAAGCAACTCCTTGATCACAATACCAAGTTATCCTCATTACCGGTTTTGTTCTCGTTTCCGTATTCCGGTATCCTAGTGATCATGATCACACTGTGTCTGACCAAACGATAATGGATACCGTAATACCGAGTGGGCCCAGATAGTATCTATCCATTGCCGGAGGAGCAAATCCTAGTCTTGAACTATCGAGTCCCTTGACATACTTTTCTGATATACCCGAAAATTACCTTTATGATCACCCTGTTACGGGTAACATTTGACAACCCCAAAGTAACCATCTGGTATGACGGTCCACGATATTCTCATGGTCTAAGGACGTGAGTATACGTTAACATATAATATGATAATACAGACAACAAGGCGACGATGGAATCTCGCAGTATATCATAAGTTGGGTCTGTCCAACACCATTGTTCTTCCAACAATGTGTTCCCATTATTGCCGGCATCCTTGTTATTTTAACAATAATGCCCTATGATCAGGAAAACAAGCCCATCATGCAATACATGAGCTAGTCTTAGAGGCGAGATTAGGGATCGACTTGGTGTTTATGTTTCCACACATGCAACTGGGTTTTCCTCTGAATCTCATATTCAAGAACCATTACAAGTATAGCACAGAAATATAAACATTAATTACTAATATGGAAATAAAATAATACTTTATTATTGCCTCTAGGGCATATTTCCAACAGCCGCCACCACCCCACCCGAACGAGGCCACCACGCCAGATCGGGCGTGTCGCCGCTGCCCCGCACACCCGATGCCGAGCAGCTTCCGCGACCCCGACACGAGCCCGCGCCCCTGGTGCCGCCCCGCGTAGTACCGCCGCCTTGCCCCGCCCGTAGCATCGTGCCCCTGTCAGCCGGCCGGGTCCCGCACCACCACCTCCGCGCGAGGGGGAAAGGAAGCACCGCCGCCGACGCAGGCCAGGCTTCGCTTGGCGGCGCCTTTTGGCGGTGGCGAGGAGGGGTGAGGAGGGAGGGAAAACGGGGGCGAGAGGGAAAAAACGGATCAATGCATAGAGAATCCGACGGGGGCCTAGAAAGAATGTACACCCTCTGTTCCAAACTATTTTGGTCTCGCTATCCCTTGCATTTCAGAGAAGAGTAATTTACGTAGATAGAATGTATTCTCTCCATTCCAAATTATTAGAAGTTTTAAATTTATCCTACCCATTTCAAATTATTTGAAGTTCTAAATTTATCCTATCCATTCCAATTTATTTGAAGTTCTAAATTTATCCTAAGTCAAATTTCTCTAGATTTGTGATAGTCTATAAAAAAATGTGCTAATATCTTTAATATTAAAATATACAGTACAAAAATATACTTTGTGATGAGTCCAATCAAATTAATTTAATATTATAAATATTGATATATATTTTCTATAGATTTGATCAAATTTATAGAAGTTTGACTTAGGATAAAACTGGAACTTCAAATAATTTAGAACGGATGAAGTAGACCCTAATTATAGAGTGGAAGCATAAGAGAAGAAGTTAGATTTGAACCTGCTGGTTGGAACGGGAAGAAATACAAAAGCATGAACCTTTTTTTTTTGGAGAGGAGGTTGTACCCTGGCCTCTGTAACGATTGGTGCATACAACCAACAGAAAACATGAACTGCATTGTGCACGAAAATGTGATATGCTTACGAAATATGAGGTATTCATCAATCGCAAAAGAATTTGGAAACGAACATCAGCCACTATATTGCGGTACAAATATAGCGTTTGCAATCATAAATGATCTCCTTTTGTTAGAGCACCCGCCTTTTCTTAAACAAAACTGGGAGTTTTCCTCGCTACGGAAAGATCAGAAGGCAGGATGTATAGTTTTTCACCTATATCACAGAACTAAACTTGGGATCGTGTGCTTTGTCCTCATAATTTCGTCGAGGACGGGTTCCTTGTGTCGCCAACTCATCCTACTTTCTATATATATATACCCTCGTATACATGATCAACATAATTTCACCGTCGAGCTGGCACCCACCGTGGGGCGACACACTGATCGGCAACATCTTGATCGACCTATTCGTCGTTCTCGTTTGTGAGAATGGTGTCAGACACCCTGTCAGACAAAAGGCCTCTACGACAACCTTAGCTGAGGTCGGAGAGCGATTTCAGTGACAAGCGAGCCGTTAACTTTTTGATAACAGTGAAATGTCGCTGAAAAATTCAAAAAATTGAATAAAAACAACTTTTTCAAAATGCCAATGAAATAATTGATTTTTTAAATACCAAAAATAATACATTGCAAAAAAACGCTGATGGGACCCATCAGATATATTTCAAGATACATGGAAAATCAGACAATATACTCCAAAACACTAGAGAGATGTATAGCCGCACGTGCTGAGGGGGAGCCATACCCACTCTATCACATCGGATAGCAGAGCCGTTAGAAATGACTTCGCTGCTGGACGCTGCGTCCTAGAAAGGCTCTAGGAGGATCTAGAAGACTGACAAGTAAATGATCAAACACGTAAGGAGCTAGTAATTCTCAGTCTGAAGATTAAAGAATAACATTTACTCCTCATTTTCTGCTTGATTGATAGCTATCGAAGAACATCATCATATACTAATCTTTAAAAGAATGTCTATGTGGCCATGTCCTATACCACCATGTGTAAATATGTACTGCATAGCTTAGGCATTGGATCGAGTTGATCTCTCGGCGGCAGGCAGGCCCGATTGCAATTCCGGCTCACACCGGAGCTCTCGGGGTTGCACCTTGCCTCCCGAAGCTCCACAGCCTCTTGAGAGACCTCAGCCTCGCCAGGCCCGGAGACTTGGACACGTCGCGCGGGGTCACCGACACCATCATTGACTCCGGAACGTCGATCACCAGCACTGCCACCGTAGCAATGTCGGAGGGGCTCGAGCGGCCTCCGTCAGAGGTCACGGTCACCGCAGCGAGCGTGGCCTGGTCTGAAACCCGGAGCATGAGTACACTCGCCGGCAGGTTGCTGGCGTAGTTCGCCGGCTCCGGCGGTACGGAAGGGAGACTCATCGACGTTGATACGTCGGGCTTGCCGACGACGGCGACCCAGCAGAGCGGGCAGGTGGAGCGGGACGCCAGCCACACGTCGACGCACCGGGCGTGGAACCCGTGGCCGCACCGGGGCAGGAACCAGGGCCGGTCCTGGGGAGGGGCAGGGGGGGCGGCCGCCCCGGGCCCCCCAAAACCAGGGGCCCCCTCCCAGGTTCGCTGGTAGCCCATGGCACAAGGCCTGCTGGGACGGAGCACGTAGGCTCAGATCGCACAGATCACTCAGCAGCCAGCCCCATGGCCATTCCTCGTTTCTTTTCTTGCGATCGTAGAGGCCCTATGTACGAGTAGTAGCGAACAGCAGCCAGGCCGAGATAATGAGCCTGGCCCACGGCACTAGCGGCAATACCGTCGTGGTCGCTGGCATATTAGCGCAGGACGCCCGTCTCGTTTTCCCCTCGTTTTTCGCCCACGCAGAACTCCAGTCTCCAATCGCGGCAAGACCATGGGCGCCGCGGCGGCGGTGACTGAGGAGTAGGCCTGTAGACTTGTCGTCAGGTTCCGGTAAGGATTGCTTCGCTCTTTTTTTGACAGAATCCTGTGGCATGCGGGGATGTATGGATTTCGAGGTTTCTAGCCCTCCTTCCTTGCCCCCGGCAGAAAAGATCGTAGCCACCATGAGCAGGATTTTTCACTTGCAATTACAAAATTATTAGGAGCTATGACGTTATTGTTCAATTATAAAGTATTAATTACCGGCACTGCTTACTCCAGTAGCAAGTCAAGTACAAACCCTAGCTATTAGGATGTGTTTATGCAAGGCACTTATGATGTACTGTAGCAAATGTTACTCCCTGCGTCCACATCGGTCGCGTGCGTGTGTTTCTAGGTCATCAATTTGACTAACTTACTATGTCACCAAGAGCTTATCTTAGGATTCATTTCCAAATGTAGTTTCCAAACATATACTTTTAGTCGCACATCATACATATTTGATTAATCAAATGGTCGAACTAAAATCACGCACACGCCCTATACTACCGATGGAGGAAGTAGTAGCACATGATTTTAGGTAATAGACCATAATTTACACTTTGTAATTAAGAAACTAAAAAAATTAGGAAATGCAGAAAATGTGGTGGAGGATATTACACCTATCGAATTTGAAGGAAGATGGACAATTTACATAGTTGTGTTCTTTGATTATGAGATGATGTCTACTAAAACATGATTAACTAATAAGCTACATCAAATTCTTTATGAACTCGCCTGTTTAATTCGATGATCAATTTTATGGTTTTGTAGCGATGCTGCAAAATCATTATCTCAAAGGCATTTTGATGGTCCCTTCCCCGTAGAATATTTCAAATTAGACCTCTAATATATGAGTGGATAGAAAATATGTATATTGAATATTGATGTTTATATGAAGGGGCCCCGGTTTTTAGTTTCGCCCCGGGCCCCCAAAATCTCAGGACCGGCCCTGGCAGGAACCTCGCTTCCTCCCCGTCCTCGAGCCCGGAGAGGCACACCGCGTCTCCACCCCGGCGTCGTCCTCTGCGAGCTCAGCAGCTCTGAGGCGACGCCCCTCGGAGCCGCTGCCTCGGCGACGGTAGTGTTGTAGTAGTAGCGGAGGAAGATGAGCGGGAGGGCGACGAACATCAGGAACAGCAGGGGAATGGCCGCCTCGGAGACCGCCCAGCGCGACGACGATGAGTCCATGCGTGTGGCACGGTGAGTGAGCATGCGCTCCATTCCATCTCCTGGTCGTATATGTATGCATGCGGAGGGAGGGAGCAGAGCACTAAGAGCATCTCCACGGATGCGCTAAATAAGCGGCGCGCCTTAAAAAACGACTTTTTAGCGCGCGCAGCCGAATCAACCGTTCCAGCAGAGGCGCAAAAAACGCGCGCGCACTAAAAATTACCCCGCGCACGGAGAAGAACTGCATCGCGCGCTGGTTATTTCGGGCGCCCGCTACCGCGCGCGACTGAAACAAAACGCGCGCGAACGACCAACCGCCGCGCCTTCCCTCGCCCGCGCCCGCTTTCGCCCCGCCCCGCGCCGCCGCCAGCGACCTGCTGCTTCCCCCGCCGTTCCGCACCGCGTGCGCGACTTCCCCCTCTTCCCTGGTGGCCGCCGCTGCTTCCTCCGCCGGCGGCCGCCCTCGAGCGCCCCGTTCCGTCGACGAATAGCGCCCGGCGGTGGTTCGCAGCTCGGCGCCCGCAAGGTGTTCGACAATACGCTTCCAAGGTATATATTGCTTCTAACTTCATTTTTTAGATGAATTTGTAGCATGTTGTTTATAGTTTTAAATTTTGGTTTGTTTTCAAATTTGTAGATGAGTTTGTCCCATGATTCTTCCGATGACGAATTTGATCTTCAAGAGGAGGAGGACCTCGCAATGGTCCTAGCTATGCACATCAACAAAAAGCCGAAGCACGGTGGTTCAGTTTTGGGTCGTCAGAAATTGTGGAGGGACAGGATCGATGCCCACAACAGATTGATGAGGCACTATTTTGCATGGAATGGGCGACAAAACGCGTGATGTTGCATTGAATTATTTGTTGTATTGGTCATGAACTATTTGTTGTATTCAAGTTTATTTAGTTGTTTGAGTTGTAATAATAATTGAACTATTTTTTATCGATTTATTTTGTGTGTGTTTGATCTTCTTTGTTTTAAAATGAATGCAAAATGTTGTTTGTGCTGGGCGCGCGCTCTATTTTGGCGCATCTGCTGAAGCGGCCCGCTGGCGCTGTATATTTTTTGGGCGCCTGCTGAAGCCGCTGCCGCGCGCGGCGCGCAAAAGCGCTATTTCGGCAAGCCTAGTAAACTACTTTTAGCACGCCGAGCGATTGCGCGCCGGTTGGAATGCTCTAATGGAGTGCACGTTGACATGGATGGATGAAGCAGGGGAGAAAGAAGCTGGAAGAGGGCATGCAGGCGCGCGCTCTCGGCTCGATTGGTCGGGAGAGAGGAGTGCAGCTCATGACGACGGGTCAACGGGCCAAATGAGTGGAAGATGCCGCAGAGGCGATTTTTACCACACGTGATCCTCTATGAGAGGATTTTTACCACATGTGACCAATCCACTCATCTCGAACGACTTCTACGATTAATGGTGTGATTTACAGCTCCCGATGCATCGCTCAATGTTATACCTTTCAAATTACAGCCCTTTGTGCTGTATGTAAATGAGCGTTGTAATCTGTATTTGCTTTATCGAACCTCTAGTTTTAGTGCTTTGCTAGCATTAGGCAACAGACGAAACCTCTTTTGATAGTGGAACCTAGTGTATTTTTGGATCATATAGAAAAATAAATTCTTGAAGGAGAGCCTCTTGATCCACGATTTTCTGTAAACTAGATGATACCCCGCATGTTGTTGCGGGAATGTTTTGCAATATATTTCAGTGATATTTTGTTAATGAATATTTGGAGTAATAATATGAGAACTAAAATAGAAAACACACATGATTTGTTGTGTTTGATTATTGTATAGTTTTAAAATATTTATTAAATATTCCCGCAAAAATATACTCCCTCGGTAAAGAAATATAAGATCATTTAGATCACTAATATAGTGATCTAAACGATCTTATATTTCCTTACAGAGGGAGTATTTGGTAAGCATTAAGAGCATACTATAATTAAAATTCTGAGCTGGGCTTTTTCTATGCATGGTTGCATGTTGAGGTGGGCATTTTTCTCATGCATGTTGCATGATGAGGTGGCATGCTTGCATGTTGAGAGAAATATGCTAGTGGAGGCTAGCTATTTAGATACAGAAGATCGGCGTTAAGTTATTTGAGCTACCAATATTCCTATATATGCATGTCTCTTACATTCATATATACACATCTATATTGGAATGCATTTTTTCCGATAAAGGACTTTTTTATTGACTCATAATGTTTTATCAAGGCAATATAAACACAAAGGGCACACAGTCGGCCTCTGCATAATTAGGATACACACAACCAACACCGATGCACACACACAGAATATGACTCTGGCACAAAGCAAAGTCATACAAAGACCAAAACAATGCCTAAGGTGGAGGGGGTGTTGCGAGGCCTTCTTAACAAATGGCAAGTAGGCTATGCAAATTGTGTCAGTTTTTGGCATGATACTTGGCTGGGAGAATGCTCTCTCAAAACTACTTTTTGGGACTTGTTTGATATTTGTCACCAACAACACCCGTTTGTTTCGCGGGTGTGGGCTGCCGTCATACTTTTAGGAGGTGTGTAGATACTAGGCTTATGAACATGTGGCAAGATTTGATTTTCTTGCTTAGTAGCACCGGTTTCCTTGGTGGGGCCGATGTTGTTTTCTGGTGATATGATGCATATGGTTGTTATAAAACTAGTTCTTTCTATGAGATCATTAACTTTGGGTGAGTTAAATCTCGAATTGGTGATTCCTTGTGGAAAATCCATGTCCCCCCTAAGATTCATGTCTTTTTCTGGCTTAGTGCCCAAAACAAAATTTCGAATCGTGACAATTTACTCAAAGAGACGTCATCCAGATGACCTAACATGCCCCTTTTGCAATGAAAATAAATCTATCCATCACTTATTCTTTTATTGTGTTGTTGCTCAACAATTTTGGCCTCTTTGCTATGAAATCTTTGATGTTACAGCGCCCGCCTCTACTTCTGACTTGATAGACGGGTGGCTGAAAAGAAAATGGGCCTATATTTGTAATTCGTTTTATGTAGCTAGATTGTGGTGTATTTGGAACTTACGCAACGTGTTCTTCTTTCAGGACCGCAAATGGGTAAGCATATGCTGTCCGCTCAACGCGATGTTCCAGCAATGGAAGGTGTTGAGGGAGGATTCTCAGTCCATGCTGATGCTGCGCTGTCTACTCCTGCTGGACCGTCGTCGGGGAGAACTACTTCGGATCGCTTGGGCCTGACTCTCCCCCTGGACTGCTCTGATGAGGATAAACGACGCATCTTGATGACATGCACCAACTAGTTTGCCTACTAGAAAAAGCTTGCATTTGATGTGCTTGTTCTGATGGTTGTTAGTCGTTTGCTTCTTATGTTCACTGGGTTGTATCGACGTTGTACCTTCCGGGGTAGCTACTCTGGTTACACCTGAGCGCTCTGAACCTATGTGAACACTCCTATTTTTCTAAAGAAAAACTATTGTAGTCCCTTGAGAGGATAAACATCAGAAGAAAGGACGCAAGTTTTCTTACCTATATCAGGAGGTGGATCCGAACATGTATCATGTGTCTCGTTTTTGTGATTCTGTTGAAGTCGCTCAACGGGGTTTCGAGTCGCCAACTCATCTTACTTTCGATGCATATACCCTCCTAAGTCGGATTTTTGGGTCGCCAAGTCATCCTACTTTCGACACCCACGTACATAGGATCGGCAAAATTTCAACGTCGACAGATGGCGCCCACTGTGAGGTGACGCACTAAGCAGCAACGTCTCCATCAACCTCTTTGTCGTTCTCGTTAGGGCGGATGGCTCGGGCTCGCCTCTACGACAACCTTAGTCTGAGGTCGAGTAGTGCTTTCTACAACAAGCGAGTCTCTAACTTTTTCTAAACAATAAAGTGTCACAAAAATCAACCAAAAAGTTAAATAAAAAAAAATTGAAATGCCAATGAAATAATTGAACAAATTTGAATAAAAAATGCTAAATATAAGATATTTGACTCTTTTTGAAACTTTTGTGAAAATTACTTTAAAAACATATTCATTTTTCCCAAAAAATCACTAATGGGACCCATCAAATATATTTGAAAATACATGGAAATTCAGATAAAGGAATCCAAAATACTCTAGAGAGATGTATAGCCGCACATGCTTGTTGGAGAGTCCGGTGTTGACTACGATGAAACCTTTAGCCCCGTTGTGAAGCCAGCCACGATACGGTTGGTTCTCTCTATCGCTCTCTCTTCTTCTTGGCCTATCCATCAACTCGACGTTAAAAATGCCTTTCTTCACGGTCATCTTGATGTGGTCGTCTATAGTCAACAGCCCTCCGCTTTCATTGATCCTCGCTATCCTGACTATGTTTGTCGCTTGCATAAGTCCTTGTACGGCCTTAAGCAAGCTCCTCGAGCGTGGTTTCAGCAGTTTGCCACATATGCTCGTTCTGTTGGCTTTGTTGAGTCCAAGTCTGACGCTTGTTTGTTTATTCTTCACAAGGGAAACATCACTGCATATTTACTTCTATATGAAGATAATATCATCCTTACTGCCTCCTCTCCCTCTTCTCTCTCATCCATTATCACTTCCTTTGCTAAAGAATTTGCTATGAAAGATCTTGGACCTCTTCATCACTTTCTCGGCATTTCCGTCTCTCGCACATCTAGTGGCTTACATCTCTCCTAGTGACAGTATTTTCTAGACATTCTCTCCCGAGCCGGCATGAGTGATTGTAATCATGTTTCTACTCCAGTTGACACTAACGCCAAACTCTCATCCACCACTGGTTCTCCTGTTTCTGATCCTTCATTATATCGTAGTCTTGCTAGTGCACTTCAGTATGCCACCCTCACTTGACCAGATATAGCCTATGATGTTCAACAAGTGTGTCTTCATATGCATGGTCCTCGCGAACCCCATCTTCTCTTCATTAAACGTATTCTCCGATATCTAAAAGGCACACTTGACCTTGGTTTGACACTTCATGTCTCTTCTTCTCATAACCTCATTGCCTATTCAGATGCTGAATGGGCTGGTTGCCCCGACATCAGACGCTCCACTTCCGGGTTTTGCATGTTTTTTGGCGATAATTTGATTTCATGGTCTTCTCGGCGGCAGACTACCGTTTCACGCTCCAGTGCGGAAGCCGAGTACCGTGCTGTTGCTACTGCAGTAGCCGAGTCCTGCTGGGTTCGTCAGTTACTACAGGAACTTCATCATCCAGTTACCAGTGCCACAGTTGTGTTCTACGACAATGTTACTGTTGTTTATCTTGCTCATAATCCAGTACAGCATCGCCGGACCAAACACATCGAGCTTGACATTCATTTCGTGCGTGAGAGGTTGCTGTCGGCGACGTACGTTTTACATG
The DNA here is from genome assembly GCA_039707655.1 of Elymus sibiricus. Classification (NCBI taxonomy): domain Eukaryota; kingdom Viridiplantae; phylum Streptophyta; class Magnoliopsida; order Poales; family Poaceae; genus Elymus; species Elymus sibiricus. Next base: position 38,242,733 of record CM077668.1, on the reverse strand, counting down.
TTCCATCTTCATCACAGTATGCTGATATTTTCACGAAAGGGCTACCGACTGCACTCTTTCGTGAGTTTCGGTCCAGTCTTCACATCGCTTCTCTCCCCAGTTTAGACTGCAGGGGCGTGTTGGAGAGTCCTGCATCAGGACGTTCGGCTGCTATAGATAGAATTCCAACTATAGATCAAGTCGGTTTGTATCCGACCTAACTTGTAACTCAAGTTGATTGCCTTGTACTTGTATATATATCTTTACCTAATAATAAAGCACGGAGTGCTTCTGCCTGTATACCCATCGTGGCACTTTTGCAGAAAGGCCCTTGACTTTTCAGGAAATTGTACCCGCACTCCATGACGTTTCATCTGTTAATTGAAAAAAAAACAATTCTACAGGCCCTCTCTCTCTCTCTCCCCATGAGAACGCGAACCACCCCAGCGCTAGGGTTCTCTCCGCCGCCGTGCCCAATCCCTCCACTCCCGGCAACCCTCGCCACCCTCTCCCATCCCCAGTCGTCGCCGTAGTCCACCGCCGCAGGTCAATATCGACGGAGCCTCGGCCGCCGGCTCCTTGGAGAATGCCGCCCACCGGTGGACGCCCTGATTGTGCGTGACCCCGCCGGGGACTCACCTCGCCACCTTCGCGCCTCCCCCAGGATCTCCGCCACCTCCTAGCACTGCTGTGCGCAAGGATGCCGCCGCCTCCCCTAGGTACCTCCATCTCCTCTCCCCCAGGGCGCTGCTCGCCGCTCCACACCCCTTTCCTCTTCCATCCAGTGTGGCTCCCCTGTTCTGGCTCTGTCGGCTCCCGTGTTTCTCCCATGGTTGAGCAGAGCGAGGAGATCGAGAGAGGAAATACTCACTTGATTTTTGCAGATTATGTTGGGCATGGAGATTGATCTGAACTTTTTGGTTGTCCGCAGATTCAACAATGACAACGCCCACACCTTTCTCTGATGCTTGGGCAAAGGCATGTATGTCCGATGTGCAAGCAAAACTTTAGACATTCGAGGGCCAAAGAAGATGTTTTGCAAAATTTTGCAGCTTGACCGGGCTGAAGGAGATGTGCAAACTGAGAACGAGCGAAGTGATGAAACAATGGTCGCCGCCAGAAGTTGGCTGGGGTGATTGATCAATATAGATGGGAGCTTCTTTGAGGAAAGCCAAACAAGCGGCTGGGGATGTATCTCGCGGGACTCGATGGTTACAGTTTGGGGAGCAAGCAGTGTTGCTTGCTAGCATCTTTTTTCTTGCATCTAGGAACTGATGATGCTTTATTTGGTGTTGTTTCCCGTGGTAGTACATTATGGCTTTGTGGACGATGATTTCTGCTGATGTGCTTAGTTGAGTTTTTTTTTTTCACTTCCGATTTAAGATAGGTGCAAGTAAAATGGCGACTTTACATTGGCTAAATTGCTCACTGTTGTTTATGCTCAGGCAGCAGCAGAGGAATAGACTCGGCAAGGAAGGGAGCTACGCCAGTGCAGTCGGTGGAATTAATTGGCAAAGTAAATCATGAAGCTCCTGGTTGGACCAAGAGGTAATTCCCTGTTTTCCATGCACCGTGCATTAGTTGATGCAGAATATTTGTGCGTCCAAATAGCAACATGAATTTGGTTTTAGTAGTTTCTGAATTGTAGTGTCATACATCTTAACCATGGCTTGCATTGTGTTGTCTCGGCAGATTATCTGAATTTGGATAACTTGCAGATTTGAAGTCTGTCATGGTGTGTTTTAGTTGATCAAATAAAGGGATGTAATATTCAGGTTAATCTATACTAGACATATAAAAGCTTTTTTTTACGAGAAACTAAAAACTTAGTTCACTTCTAGAGTGATTGGGAACTCTGAATATAGATTCAGACTTCTGTAATTTCATTATGCTGGTGATGTCGTTGTCAAATTCATAATTTTCTGATGTGGTCAAGTTCTCACGCGGATATGCTCAAGACAGCTTGCCACAATTAGGATTAACTTTTTAAGAGTTCTTGGAAGCACACTCGGTCAACTACATACTTAATCACCTACACTCTACATGTATTCCTTTTGTAGGCTGCACCACACACAAACATTAAGAGACACCACCATATTTGTTTGATTGACCTCTCTGTCCACCTGATTCGCAATTGATAATGGTGTCATTGGATCATTTATTTAATTTTTTCATCCACTCGGCTTCTGTCAATGCAATTGGATATGGTTAAACAGGAACAAAATTAACTTGAGCAAACCTTCTAAATTATCACATAAATATACCTGTACTTGCTAGAACTTCTTAAGAATTGATCCAATGAAGCCATGTTATCTAATCACAATTACCTTATATCTCTAAAAGCATGAAGATTTGGTTTTATCAAATCTCCATCCAGCACCTCCTCATGTCTATTGCGTCTGCATAATGCTCCCAGCAGCAATCCGGACATGGGAGCACCAGCCGACTGATCCAATCTTCCACCACAGAAAAGCACCAACCAACAATGGAGATACCGTTACCCTCTCCTGCGTGATTTCCATGGAAGCTAGCCTCGTGCTCACTGTCATGTGCTAAGCCTCTGCCGCCCTCGCATGGGTGATCCCATGGAGGAAAGGAACAATGTTGGAGTGGTTGTGCAGCTGTTCACATCCTTGATATTTGCCACTGACCTCTTCTCAGCTATCCCAACGGTCTCGGTGTCCAGGCAAGGTGTGTCTATGCCAGTTGAACTATCACTCGAGTTACAACAATTCTAAGCTTTTTTCTATATCTGCAATTGGATGGACTATGGTATGAGTCAGTTTATTAGCAACCATGGTGTACATGAATCTCTGTTGGTGTGAACTGTCAAAAGATTTTCCTGCTATTACTACTTCTGTTTCGTCTTCTAAATCTAGAGTCTAGACTTGGATATTATCACTATAGCAACAATCTTTTCCATGAGAAAAGTATGGGTGAGAGTCATACTGGATGGATGCATAATACCGGGACAAGATATTTACCTGCCATTATCCCAGAAGGGGAAAACATAGTACTAAACTGCCATAAAAAATATGTGAGGGCTTAGAGCATCTTTGAGGTCAAATTTGTATCTTTATTATCATCCTAATAAATCGTGGTTTTGCTAATTTACTGTATCTTATTTCACAAATATTTGCAATGGTAAAGATAGTGCATAGTGCGAATATCGTACCTTATCTTCTCTTTATTTTGAATAGATAGGTTTATTTTTATTTGTGAACAAGCAGTTAACTTTGTCTATTTCTTGATTCTGAATGCTATCTCTGAAGATCATGTGTCGTTCATGTATTGCAATTGATGCATCATTTTATTTCTAAGTTTTATTTTTATAGTTGCATATACTGTATTGAATTCCACTGATAGGTCAATAGAAAGAGTAGACCTAGAGATGATTTAAAATAGATTCAGATTACTGGTTACATACACTGTAGGTATGCCCTTTGTTCAATTGGGATCAACTTTGTTAGTTCAATTCACGTGCTCTGTTACAGACCAACCCCAATGTGTATGCTACAACCAGTGAAAGAGTCGGTTGCCTTGCTTTTTATAATTCAATTAGCTTGTATTAATTTTGTGGCATCATCACATGAGGTAAATGCAGAGCTACACTTTCTATTCCCGTGCCTTTTATTAAAACCATGCAGATGCTCCAATCATCGCGGTTCATACACTTTGACTTCCTATTATGCATGACACAGTAACCATTTAGGCATATCTAAACAAAGAACATGGCACAATATAATTCTGATGCGGAGATGACACTTTGTTCCTATAAAAAAGATAAGGTGATAACCTCAATACGATGTCTTCATAAAATTTGGAGGAAAAACCATAAGGGAAAACACAGATCAACATTACCTATACGGCATGTAAATATATAATTCAGAAATCAACATTAACCTATAGGGCATGTAAATATATAATTCAGAAATTAACATCTTGCTCTTTATGGAGTGGAGGCGCAGACTCCCCTGTCCCAGCTTTGGCGCCGCCACCTACCAATGCGCGGCACAGGCCTGCCTGACCTGGCCTACATCTTGATTGTAAATCTCTGTCATCTCCTATCTCGTGTTCGTGTGGTTGCATTGATTTTGCCTTTTGAGAAGGGGTTGAAAGAAGATTCTATGCTTCAGACGACTGAATGTCCAGTAATATCATCAACCTTCAGCCAGTAGTGGCTCCGAACTCTATCACCTCAAATGGTTTAGGATAGATCAATGTTTCCATTCACATGCTTTCCGAGCCAAGTTTCAGCTGGTCTCGACCCAGCATGTATCTTCACTTTCAGTTAACAAACTGTTGACTATGAAACTGAGAAAGACCCGAGACTTTTGATAGGCAGGTGCTTTTACTAAGATTTTTGATTCTAAAAATATGTCCAGCAATATATAGGTTGTTTGCTAGCTAAGGGATCAGTTATACGAATCTAGAGAGGGGAGTTGGATTGTGCCTTGCTAGAGCTAGACAAACCGATAAAGATTATTGGGAAGGCTCTTTGCAAGCATAAAGTGAATCTCTAACAGTCAACTTCTTAATATAGGTTGGCAAGTACATGTGTTTATATATATCTGAAAATATATTACCATTGTAGATTCTGATGAAAAATATATTCTCAGCCAGCCACGGATTCAGATATGTTAATTTGGGCAAAGGAAAGTCAAAATATTTTATCTCAGGGAAATATTATGAAATAAGTGAAGCTGTATAGCATCTACTGGACTGATTGTGACACTGCTCATATTGTTTGGTACTTTACTATCTGAAATACTTATTTTAATCATGAGCCGAGGTGATGATGTGTTGGAGGCATGCGCCCCGTCCTTCTCTTGTTCTTGGTTCCTCTATCGCCGAATGCACGAAGTTTGTGAAGGAAACAAACATGAGCGACCAGATGATCTGCTGGCTTTTTTCTCCCCTCCTGACCACTCTCTCATTTCTTCTATTCTTCTCAGCCATCTCCTCTACTATCGCCATATTGATCTCTCAACTCGCTTCCTCTTCATCTGATTGTTGTATTCCAAGCATGCATGTCATAGAGCATCACGACCAATCTATTACATGTGATGGATATCATTGCCTGGCCCTATTTGCCATAAATTTTGCCTCAAAGGACCTATTCTTCCATATTAGAAAGCTACGAATATTCCTGTCATAGGGATATGCATGTTGATATTGTACATTTATAGCTTATGCATACAACAACCTGACTGGGGAAGGGATATTAATATGTCTAGAAAGTGATTGATCTATTAATTATGAATATTGTGTCTTCATACTAATTTGACTGCATTATTTAGTGCCTGCAATATTGTTTCATGCTCCACAACAGAACTAAAGGTGTTAAAATGGAACATGTGCCCATTACAATGATGCCGAGTGCAGAAAATGAACCATGGCCTTTTGTTGCTAAGGTATATATGTTGATTTCAGTTGTTTACCACGTGTTTGATATAATGTCTGGAGGAGATCATAAAGTAACTTTCTCTACCAATGTTCATAGTTGGAAAGACATGGTGGCATGCAAGGTAATAAAAAATACACTGTATCATATTTCTGCTTTCATGTATAAGGAATATATGTTATGGCTATATAACACAATGAGAGGCTAATCATTTGAAATGGAATGGAGCAGCGGCACCATCATGGATCATGATGAGGTGTTGCAGTGAAGCTACACAGCGCGTTGTTCCACAGGTGAGCTCCCAAATTCACACATAGTTGAGTCTAGATTACTGGAGCTATACAAGGCGGCCATGTGACAACAGAGTAAACTGGAGTGGTATAAAGTGATGGAGCCAAAGCAAGAGTGGAGGAAAATCATGTGGCAATGATACACAAGGTGAAAGTTCTGCATAAAGACTGGAGACATGGGAAAATCACAAGGATGTTCCATTCAACACAAACATTTACACATTACAAAATTGATGTTTTGCACTGTAATTTGGTTGAGTTTAGTTCAGGATAATGAGTATGTTTGTTTGGTGGTTTAGCTTTCACTAGTACAAAACAGGGCATCGGTCCACCCCTGAGAAGCCCATTAGTCCCGGTTCACTCACGAACCGGGACCCATGGGGGCATCGGTCCCGGTTCGTGAGGCCAAGGCGCCGGCCGGGCCTCGTGGGGCATTGGTCCCGGTTCGTCTGACCCCTTCTGTCCCGGTTCTAGACACGAACCGGGACCAATGTGCCTCGCTCCTGGCCCACAACCATTGGTCCCGGTTTGTGGCTGGAACCGGGACTAAAGGTGACCCCTTTTGTCCTGGTTCCAGCCACGAACCGGGACCAATGCACCTTGCTCCTGGCCCACAACCATTGGTCCCGGTTTGTGGCTGGAACTGGGACCAATGGTTGGCCTATATATAGCCCCCGCCCGCGAGCAGAGCAATGCATTGCTCTGTTTTTTTGCCCGGCCGTGGGAGAGCTTTTGTGGTGCTCTAGCTCACCTCCTATGCACATGAGGTGTTCGATGAAATGCTCGAGCCACACTTAAGCTTTCTCCTCTCGAAGCTCCTTGTCCAAGCTCCATTTTCCTCAAGATTTGTCTAGGTTTGGCGGTCCGTCCTGTCCCGTCCCCGTCCTCACCGCCGTCGATCGCCCGCGCCCATCTCGGCGCCGGCAACACCGTGGTTAGCCTCTTCTTCTTATCTTCTTTCTAAAAGAAAAAAGTTCTTATTTGTGTGTTTTAATTAGATGCTCTAGAGAGTTATATGTTGTTCAATAATAAGAACTATATAACGCATGCAGATGAACCGGCAATGGATGTACGGTGACCGACGCACCTCCAAGTATATTAAGGGCCTGCATAATTTTCTCGAAGCGGCTGAGGCAAACAAGCAGAATGGTTTTATGCATTGTCCATGTACTGTCTGTGAGAATACGAAGGCTTTCTCCAACTCTAAAACCCTTCACTTCCACCTGCTTGAGAAGGGTTTTATGCCACACTATAATGTTTGGACCAAGCACGGAGAAAGAGGGGTTATGATGGAAGACAACGAAGAAGAAGAGGATGATGACAACTACCCGCCCCCTGAATACGGTGATGCTGCAATGGGGGAAGCTGAAGATCAAGAGGAACCAGACGATGTGCCCGATGATGATCTTCGCCGGGTCTTTGTTGATGCACAGAGAGAATGCGAAAGTGAAAGGGAGAAGTTGAAGTTCGATCGCATGTTAGAGGATCACAAAAAAGGGTTGTACCCAAATTGCGAAGATGACAACAGAAAGCTCGGTACCACACTGGAATTGCTGCAATGGAAGGCACACAATGGTGTATCTGACAAGGGATTTAGTTCGCTGCTGAAAATAATGAAGAAGAAGCTTCCAAAGGATAACGAATTGCCCGGCAGTACGTACGAAGCAAAGAAGGTTCTATGCCCTCTAGGATTGGAGGTGCAGAAGATACATGCATGCCCTAATGACTGCATCCTCTACCGCGGTGAGTACGAGGATTTGAACGCATGCCCGGTATGCGGTGCATTGTGGTATAAGATCAGACGAGATGACCCTGGTGATGTTGAGGGCGAGCACCCCAGGAAGAGGGTTCCTGCCAAGGTGATGTGGTATGCTCCTATAATACCACAGCTGAAACGTTTGTTCAGAAACAAAGAGCATGCCAAGTTGATGCGATGGCACAAAGAAGACCGTAAGAAAGACAGGAAGTTGAGAGCACCCGCTGACGGGTCGCAGTGGAGAAAAATCGAGAGAAGGTGGGGGGGACTTTGCAGGTGACGCAAGGAACGTATGGTTTGGTTTAAGTGCAGATGGCATTAATCCTTTTGGGGAGCTGAGCAGCAATCATAGCACCTGGCCCGTGACTCTATGTATCTATAACCTTCCTCCTTGGTTGTGCATGAAGCGGAAGTTCATTATGATGCCAGTGCTCATCCAAGGCCCGAAGCAACCCGGCAATGACATTGATGTGTACCTAAGGCCATTAGTTGAAGAACTTTTACAGCTGTGGAATGGAGAAGGTGTACGTGTGTGGGATGAGCACAAACAGGAGGAATTTGACCTACATGCGTTGCTGTTTGTAACCATCAACGATTGGCCTGCTCTCAGTAACCTTTCAGGACAGACAAACAAGGGATACCACACATGCACACACTGTTTAGATGACACCGACAGTATATATTTGGACAAATGCAGGAAGAATGTGTACCTGGGGCATCGTCGATTTCTTCCGACCAACCATCAATGTCGAAAGAAAGGAAAGCATTTCAAAGGTGAGGCAGATCACCGGAAGAAGCCCGCCCTCCGTACTGGTGATCACATACTTGATATGGTCAATGATTTACAAGTAATCTTTGGAAAGGGTCCTGGCGGACTATCTGTTCCGACTGACGATGCGGGACGCGCACCCATGTGGAAGAAGAAATCTATATTTTGGGACCTACCCTATTGGAAAGACCTAGAGGTCCGCTCTGCAATCGACGTGATGCACGTGACGAAGAATCTTTGCGTGAACCTGCTAGGCTTCTTGGGAGTGTATGGGAAGACAAAAGATACACCGGAGGCACGGGAGGAACAGCAACGTGTGCATGAAAAAGACGGCATGCATCCCAAGCAGTATGAAGGTCCTGCCAGCTACGCTCTTACCAAAGAAGAGAAGGAAATCTTCTTTGAATGCCTGCTCAGTATGAAGGTCCCGTCTGGCTTCTCGTCGAATATAAAGGGAATAATAAATATGGCAGAGAAAAAGTTCCAGAACCTAAAGTCTCATGACTGCCACGTGATTATGACGCAACTGCATCCGGTTGCATTGAGGGGGCTTCTACCGGAAAACGTTCGATTAGCCATTGTGAAGCTATGTGCATTCCTCAATGCAATCTCTCAGAAGGTGATCGATCCAGAAATCCTGTCAAGGTTAAGGAGTGATTTGGTGCAATGTCTTGTTAGTTTCGAGCTGGTGTTCCCACCATCTTTCTTCAATATCATGACGCACGTCCTAGTTCATCTAGTCGACGAGATTGTCGTTCTGGGCCCTGTATTTCTACACAATATGTTCCCCTTTGAGAGGTTCATGGGAGTCTTAAAGAAATATGTTCGTAACCGCGCTAGGCCAGAAGCAAGCATCTCCATGGGCCATTAAACAGAGGATGTCATTGGGTTTTGTGTTGACTTCATTCCTGACCTTAAGAAGATTGGTCTCCCTCAATCGCAGTATGAGGGGAGACTGACTGGAAAAGTCACGCTAGGAGCGGACTCAATAATATGTAGGGACGGGCATTCTTGGTCTCAAGCACACTACACAGTTCTACAGAATTCTACCTTGGTGACCCCGTATGTCGATGAACACAAGAATATTCTGCGCTCCAAACACCCGAAGCAGTGTGACGACTGGATTACATATGAACACATCAGGACTTTCGGCAGTTGGTTGCAAACACGTCTCATGGGTGACAACACTGTTTCTGATGAGCTGTACTCGTTGGCCAGGGGACCATCTTCGACTGCATTGACTTACAAAGGATACGAGATAAATGGGAATACATTTTACACGATCGCCCAAGATCAAAAGAGCACCAACCAAAACAGCGGTGTCCGCTTTGATGCAGCAACCAAGAGGGGAAACGACACATATTATGGTTACATAGTGGACATATGGGAACTTGACTATGGACATGATTTCAAGGTCCCTTTGTTTCAGTGCAAATGGGTCAATCTGTCAGGAGGCGGGGTACAGGTAGACCCACAGTACGGAATGACAACAGTGGATCTCAACAATCTTGGGTACACAGACGAACCATTCGTCCTAGCCAATGATGTGGCGCAGGTTTTCTAGGTGAAGGACATGTCTACCAAACCGAGAAAAAGAAAAGATAAGGAAGCGAATACATCATACGATGAGCCAAAGCGCCACATAGTTCTTTCAGGAAAAAGAGACATCGTGGGATTGGAGGGCAAGACAGACATGTCTGAAGATTATGAAAAGTTTCATGAAATTCCTCCCTTCAAAGTCAAGGCTGACCCAAGCACCCTGTTAAACGATGAAGATTATCCATGGTTACGGCGCAATAAGCAAAGGACACAAGCGAAGAAAAAGTGAAGACTTTCTCTCCACAACTATATCATTGCAGTTACATGTGAAGAAATTAAATGCCTTTTGTAACAGATGAGTTTTCGTCCGAAACCCTGATACTTCGAAAGAGATTGTCCGTTTTGTACACGAAGTGCATCCAGTTTTTGCCGTAACCCTCTCAACTTTTTAGCACATGCTATGTGGGTGAAATTATGATACCATGCCAACTTTCAACCTGTTCAGAGTTCATTTGTAGTGCTTTTCAATTTCAGGGTCATTTAGCTTAAAAAAATCAGTAAATGCATGAAAAATAGGAAATGAAGTCAGAAAGGGTTGAAAATTGATGATGTGGCTTTGAATGGTGCATTTTGAACACACAAAAAGTCTGGAGTTCAAATAAGTTCAAAAAAATGAAATCCCTTTGTAACAGATGAGTTTTCGTCCGAAACCCTGATACTTCGAAAGAGATTGTCCATTTTGTACATGAAGTGCATCCAGTTTTTGCCGTAACCCTCTCAAATTTTTAGAACATGCTATGTGGGTGTAATGATGATACCATGCCAACTTTCAACCTTTTCAGAGTTCATTTGAAGTGCTTTTCAATTTCAGGGTCATTTAGCTCAAAGAATGAACTAATAGCAAAAAGAATGAACTAGAAAACCTTTATGAAACTCTAATAGCAAAAATAATGAACTAAAAATAATTAATTAAAAAATTCTGTTATGATCAACTAAAATAAAACTATAATATTCTTCAATAGCAAAAAGAATCAACTAAAAAGCTTTTATAAAACTCTAATAGCAAAAGGAATCAACTAAAAATATTTTATAAACCTCTAGTATTTACGAAACTAAAATTATATAAAATTTATGCAACTAAAGTTATCAAAGTATTTTTTGTTCAAAACATTAATAGCAAAAAGAATTTTCATAAAGAATTTTTTTAGAAACTTTAATAGCAAACTAAAATAACAAAATTTGTTTTTGGTTAAAACAGACATTTAAAATTACCTAAAAATTACCAAATTGAATATAATGATAAAACACAGTAATATTAAATAGCAGGAAAAAGAATCACTCAAAAATCTATTTTTATAGTAAAGTTATTCACAAACTAGTGATTCACACCAATTTAAAAGAATTCAAATTTAAACTATTCAAATTTGGAAACTAATGGCACTAACAGAAAGTTTATAATTTTTGTGACCTAAAAGCAAAAAGAATCACTGAAAAACTGTAAGTAGAAACAAAAGAAAATAAATAAAGCAAAAAAGAAAACAAAAAAAGTAGAAAAAAATTAAAAAAAATGCCGCCTAGTGGGCCACCACGGCCTGAATACGACTAGAAACCCAACCATCTAGTTGGGCCAGGATTCAGGCCCGCAGAAGGCCCAGAAGGTCCACAGGCAGAGGTGTGTCCGATTAGGCCCGTAAGCCTGCTGTTGAGAGGAGCTCGAGAGGGCTGGCGCAGCAGCGCTTATAAACCACTCTCGAGCCCTCTCAGCTAGCGAGGTGGGACTAAACTTTTGGCCCCGGGCAGCACCACCCTTTAGTCCCGGTTGGTGGCACCAACCGGGACCAATGCCCACCTTTGGTCCCGGTTGGTGGCACCAACCGGGACCAATGCCACCCTTTAGTCCCGGTTGGTGCCACCAACCGGGACCAAAGGTCTCTGTTTCCCGCCCTTTGGGCTGATGAAAAGAGACCTTTGGTCCCGGTTGGTGGCACCAACCGGGACTAAAGGGTGGCATTGGTCCCGGTTGGTGCCACCAACCGGGACCAATGCTGAGTGTATATAACCAGCACTTGTGAAATTTCACAGATTTCATCGCCACTTCGCCCGACGACGCTGACCTCCTCGACGCCGCCAGGCTGCCCCGACGCCGTCCACCGCCCACGCCGTCGCCATCGCCAGGCCCCTGCCCCGTCGTCGCCGTCGCCGTCGCCGTCGTCGTCCCCGAGCCCGTGGCCCTGCCCCGCCCCGGAGCCCACGCCCCTGCCCCGTCGTCGCCGTCGCCGTCGCCGTCGTCGTCCCCGAGCCCACGCCCCTGCCCCGCCCCCGAGCGGGCCCGGCCGCGCCCCTGCCCCGGCCCGCCCCCACCGTCACCGTCGCCGGCGCCCTCGCCGCCCCCGCCGTCGCCGTCACCTTCGCCGGCCGCCCCCGCTGTGAGCCGCCGCTGCCCCCGCTGTGAGCCGCCGCCGCCCCTGCTCTGTGCAATTTTTTTGGCTATATGTATGTATGGATGGATGTATATATGATGTTTTTTTGTTCATAGCATTTTTGTGTTCATATATGTATTTTTTTCATATATGTGGCTATATGTATTTTTTTGTTCATAGCATTTTTTTGTTCATAGCATTTTTTTCCATGTATGTATGTGGCTATATGTATGTATGTCGCCGTCGCCCTCGATCTCCTACCCCCTCCCGCCCCTACCCGACAAACTCTCGAGAGGAGATCGACATGAGGGGGGACGTCGGACATATCGGGCGACCAACTCTCGAGGCCACGCAAACCCTAGAAAAAAAGCGTTGTCGATCTCCTACCCCCCCCCTCCCCTACCTGACAAACTCTCGAGGTCAGCCAAACCCCTAGAAGAAAACTCCGGTAACTTCGACATGAGGGGGACGTCGATCAACCCCCTCTCGCTCGACCAAACACTCGAGTCCACCCAAACCGGGACTGAGATGTGATAGGTAGTATTTTTTTTGTTCATAGAAAACTCCGGTAACTCTCCAACATGAGGGGGGACGTCGATCGATCAAGCCCCTCTCGCCAAACCGGGACTGAAAAAGCGTTGTCGAGGCCACCCCAAACCCTAGAAGTGTTGTCGAGGCCACCCCAAACCCTAGAAGCGTTGTCGAGGCCAACCAAATTTACCAAGTTAAATGAGTTAAATGAGTTAAAAGAGCGTTGTTGAGGCCACCCCAAACCCTAGAAGAGTTGTCGAGGCCACCCAAATTTACCAAGTTAAAAGAGCGTTGTCGAGGCCACCTCCCCGATAACTTCGACATGAGGGGGACGTCCTACATGACATGAGGGGGGACGTCGGACGTCGAACATGAGGGGTGAGCGTCGTTGTCGTCTACCCCCTCCCCGATAACTTCGACATGTGGGGGGACGTCGGACATGACATGAGGGGTGAGCGTCGTTGTCGTCTACCCCCTCCGGTAACATAGATAACTCCGGTAACATAGATTTATCAAGAATGCCCCCATTATGGATGTGCACAAGTTGATCCAATTTTTTTTTGATCTCATCTATATATATTCTTTTATATGTCACGTTGTCTGTCAAAGTATTGAAGAAATCCATGGCTTCATCATTAGCTGGAAGTAACATGCGTATGATGCTATGAAGCTCTTCAAAGTTGTTTTGGAACGGAGTTCCGGATAGAATAATTTGCTTTTTGGTACGAATTTCAGCAAAGGCCTTCCAAATAGCGATATTCGGAAGGCTCTTGCTGAACTTCGTACCAAAAAGCTAATTAATTATCCTATCCGGGACTCCGTTCCAAAACAATTTTGGAGAGCTTCGTACCATTATGCGTCTATTAATTCTGGCTAATGATGAAGCCTTGGTTTTCTTGAATCCTTTGACACTAGACAACGTGACATATAGAAGGGTAGATGAGATCAGGAAAAATATGGACCATTTTCTGCACATTCAGAATGGCGCCATTTTGTTAAATCCCTTAAAGGTTAAGAGAATCCTTTGTTTGACATTCATGAGAGAGGCGGTCCGGACGTCGGACATTCATGAGAGAGACAGTCCGGACGTCGGACATTCATGTTTGTATATTAATTGCCATGTTGTAATATTTGCAGAAACTATGGATCAAAGAGACTTGGAACAAGAACAGTTGTTGGGGGAGATAATCCTCGCCGGAGGTGATGCTGTCTTGTCGTTTCTCAACGACACCGATGGAACAATGGAGGAGGAAGGACATGATCATGATGGCTCCGGTGACATGATCATGATGGCTCCGGAGGTGCTGACTAGCTAATTGATGCATTAATTGTTTTGGTATGTACATATATATATTAACTCTTCTTTCTTCTTTTATAGCCCTCCGGATCGAGCCAAACTTCGGTAACGAGACGAGGCCCGAAGAAGAGGTTGCGCAAGGATGAAAGGTTCACGATCATAGCACTCGCGGACGATGGCCTACCGATTGAACCCAAGCGGACCAAGGACGCATTTTCTACTCAGTGCGGAGCTATTGTTAGGGACAACATCCCGATCAGCATCAAGCAATGGAATAAGCCTAAGGACGACGCCCCTGAAGGTGATTATGTCACCGATAGACAGAAAGATGATCTTTGGACCTTGCTGAAGGCAAATTTCACCCTACCGCCAGAGGAGGATCCGAATAAGCCCGTTATAGAGCCACTGGTCAAGGCGTGTGCTCTTAAGAAGATGGCAGATCTATTCAGGAGGTGGAAGAAGGAGTTGAAATCAAAGTTTGTCGACAAAGGTGAGACTCCAGAATTCATCGGCCGATTTGAGAAGATAAGAGATCACTGGCCCGCATTTGTGGCCTACAAGACATTAGAAAAGAGTAAGAAAATGTCAGAGACAAACAAGAACAACGCTGCAAAGAAGCAGTATCACCATCACACGGGGTCAGGTGGCTACCTCAAAGCCCGGCCGTTGTGGGACAAAGCTGAGAATGACCTGATTGCTAAAGGGGTCGAACCAGAGACATTGAACTGGCCAGACCGTTCAAGGACTTGGTTCTTCGGGGTTGGGGGAACTTTGGACCCTGAAACAGGGAAGTGCCGTTGGACGGACGAGCAACTTGCAATACCCGTCACGAAGCTTCAGAAGTATATCACCGCAGTGCAGGAAGGGACGTTCATTCCCGACAGAGAGAAGGACGAGCTGACTGAGGCCCTAGGGAATGCTGAGCACCCTGGACGAACACGAGGCACACTAGGCTCCGTTCCGTGGAAGTTTGGGTTTCCCGATGCAGGCGGTTACAAAAGCCGGGAGAGAAAGAGGAAAGCGGAGCTGAGCGACATGCAGAAGATGAGTGCAAGACTACAAAAGCTAGAGGAAGCTGAGAGCCAGCGAGCTGCCGGCCAACTATCTCAGCGACACGAAGCTACCCCAGAAGCTACCCCGCCATCTCAGCGGAGAAGCAGCATGGCTTCCACGGAGCCCGTTCAGACTGACTTCACGGAGCCTATCTACCCTGTGGATACTATCACGGAGGCTCAAAATTGCGAGCTTATGACGAAATGCCATAACCTCACTTTCAAGGCGGCTCTCGGCTCTGTTGCACCTCCTCAACCCAACGGAACTTTTCACTGCCTTACGATTCCACATGGCTATGCTGTTGTGATGGTGGATGAAGTAATGGAGGGATTTGAGGAGCTCGAGCTTTACCACTCTACAGGTGAAGGGGAGAATCAGCTGGTTCGTGCTCTGAGGAGTACATGTCTATGGCAGAAGGAGTACATCAAGCTTCCAAACTGGACGCCTCCGCCTCCTCCTCCTCCTCCGGCGAGTCAGGGCACTCCGCCTCCTCCTCCTCCTCCTCCTCCGGCGAGTGATCAGGGCACTCCGCCTCCTTCTCCGGCTCCTCCGACGCGTGAGGGCACTCCGCCTCCTCCTTCGCCTACTCCGGCGCGTCGGAGCACTCCGCCTCCTTCTCCGCCTCCTCAGCAACGACGGAAGAGAGACGCCGCCGCTCCAGCGGCTAGCAGTACAAGCAGAGGCGGGAGGCAATTCAGATACGGTCCATGTCTCAAGCCTGTGGAAAAGTTACCATATGAGAGGACCGAGCAGGAAAACGAGGACATATGTCGTGCCGAAGTGAGGGGCCATTTTGCAAAGAAAACTCCACCTCCGAAGGAGAAGCTAGATCCGGTGAAAGTGAAGCGCACTATCGATGCCCTGAAGCGACCACCACCGCCTCCGCCGGATTCCAACTATGACCGCATAATTACTAAGACACATGCTAAAGCGCAGCAGTCGGGAAGTACTTCCAGTGCTGCAAGAGCGAAAAAACGAAGAAGTGGGAAAACAATTCCCCAGCTCGGCGAACAGGAGAAGCAATCGTGCCCCCCGCTCAAGGTGTCTAGCGATATCGCTAATCATCCGGTGCTACTGCCCGGTACCACTCTTGATGATTACCTGCCCGATGATGTACAGTTTGAAACGTCTGAGGTAGTAGACGTCTTTAGTTGCGATCTGCTCGAACCCATTGCTTTTGGTTGCCTCGACCGCCCACAACGGCATTTGGAACATCCCATTCCCATGAACATTTGGCCCCAAGGAGACCTTAGCTTGGGTCGCCTTGTGGGCAGCCCTCCCGCCGGTGCTGTCGGGCACTTCGGATGTTGTGTCTTGGCACCTGGCCCCATCGGGGCTTTTCTCTGTTGGCTCAGCATATCGTGCCCTATGGCGCTGTGCTCCGAATATTGTGTGGACCACTCCTTTGTGGAAAGTGTCGCTTCCGTTGAAGATCAAGATATTTGTATGGCAGCTTCTGTGAGATCGCCTCCCCTTGGGGACGGAGGTGGCTAAGCGGCATGGGCTTGGCGATGGTCTGTGCCCCCCCCCCCCCCCCCCCGTGTGGCGTTCCCGAGTTCGGGACCCACATTTTCTTCTCCTGTCCCGCTGCCCTCTTCCTTTGGAGCTTTGACTGTGAGGCTCTGG
The DNA here is from genome assembly GCA_039707655.1 of Elymus sibiricus. NCBI lineage: Eukaryota > Viridiplantae > Streptophyta > Magnoliopsida > Poales > Poaceae > Elymus > Elymus sibiricus. The sequence goes on along the minus strand of CM077668.1, from coordinate 38,226,069 downwards.
GGCCAGAGTGGCAGGCCCCAGACCTGGGCGAGGTCCTGGAATCTTAGGCCAACCGTACCGGTAGATGGAGACGCCTCTTCTAGTTAGTGTTCACAGCAATGGCCAGGACCCTATGGACTACGCGAAACAAGATGACTATCAAGCAGGACTTTTTGCGCCATGCCTCTAACTCTATGTTTAAATTTCTAGCTTTCTTACAGCATTGGTACCCGCTCTCTATGCAGAAAGATAGGGATCGGCTAGGCTGCATGATTGATGGTCTGATTTCGGTGGGTCGCCGCCTAGCTTCGCCTCCTAGCCATTGATCTATTGGCTTCATGGAGCCTTGTATCGCCTTTCCTTCTTTTCTTTTTGGGTGTGTTTGTACTGTTGCCCCAGCAGACCTATTTTTTCTTTCTTTCTTGCATTTGGACTTGATGTATGGATGTGGTGGTTTGCTTTATATATAAAGCGGGGTGAAAGCCTGTTTCGAGAGAAATAGCTAGAAGTCATGGAATCAATCCTTGTGATATATAGGTTGGCTGGAGTGGTTGACTATAGTAGTTAAACATCTATGTGGTCCACCCCTTAGTGAACTGCATTGCTCTTGATATCCCTTCAAGCAGAACTGCATTGCAGAGAAGAATGATGTAGAAAGAATGTACACTCTCGAAATAGGCTCTCACCCCACATTATAGATAAAGGACAAACCAAAGTGCATGTCTGAACGATACAAGGTAGTGAGGAATCCCTCTTACAAAGTAGATCCCGGGATAATCGGACAACATAAACGCACGCGACTACATTGCCGAGAAATAGCACAGGAAGGCATGTATACAATGCCACGGCCACCCTAGGATACCTCAGCTCCACGACAACACCCTCAGGAGGGGAATGGCACAAAGCGTTGCTGCTACCGAGTCCGAGATGGACAAGGGTCTTCACCCGGAACCCTGGCATGGAAAGGAGAACCACAATGACATCCTCAAAAGGAGAGCGGCACCCCCGAGCGACGTCGCCGTTGGCACCAAAGCGTAGAGCTTTCGCTCGGCAGCTCACTGTGCCACCATGAGGCACCCAGGACACCCGTGACAAGCACATACCTCCAGATCTAGATCTGGGCATTGCCACTGCCATCAATAGAGAGCGAGCCTGAGCCCCCCGCCACTACACCCCTCGCCGCCCACACGGCCAAGAGGCATAGCCACCACCGCCGCCATGATGCCCACCGAAGAGCCAACCATGCAGACTGTCACCCGGGGTCGCCACCCCGGCATCCAAGACTCGAGGCTCCGCCAACCGTCCAAATCCCAGCACACCAACTATGGTAGGAAGAGCAAAAGGCACCTCCTTCCACTCCTAGCCCGGCATCAGCCACCAAGTCGGCATCCACGCCTCCACAGTATGAAGCGTCCATGCCTGCGTCTCCACCCAGTGTCGGTGGACTGATGCGGGCACTCCTCAGTGACTACCGACGGCCACCGCCGAGCAAGCCCCAGCCATAGCCCACTGGCCTTGGTCCAGGCAAGCTCGCACGACGCCATGGTCATGGCCATTGGCGCCGATCTGTCCGACGGCACACTGGTGCCAGGATGCCTCATGCCATTCGAGGGAGCCCGCACGTCGCAACACTGGAGCTGCCAGCTCGAGCATGCCGGGGAGCGTCATCACACCGCCACCACACCATCCGCCCACAGCCCGCCGTCACCCGTCGCGTCCCATTCCCATCGCCGCACGCATGCCCGCATGTGTGCCGGAACGCCACCATCTGCCTCTGAGCACCTGACCAGATTTAGGTCAAAGTCTTGGCCACCACCACGCCACCCTGCCGCACTCCCACCAAGCCCCGCACCGCTGCAAAAACCCTCACTGCGACACCGTAGAGCACACCCTGATCGACGACCGAACAAGGCCGCCGCTGTTGGGAAACGGAGTACAATATTTTTTTGCCGTACCTACGTACACACCCAAGATCACTATGAAGATGTAAGAGGTAGATCAATATCACCAACAAACACAGAGGAGGAGAAGAGGTTGGTGAAGACTTGCAGATTCCCGTAGCTAGGTGTTACCTCCCAGTCGCGAGAATTTTCCCTCGCTGGAGAGTCAAACGTACGACTCCTCTGTGGTATCCACGCATACCGTGTTAACGGTTCAGCAACACTTTGTAGGCTAGGACAAAGAACTACCAGAGAAAAGGAGGTGGAGCAGCCTTGCGGTGAGAGAGAGAGAGAGAGAGAGAGATAGAGAGATGTCACACACGAAGGAGGGGGCGCCCCTCCCCTCTTTATATAGGCAGCCAAGGGGGGGCGCCCAACTTGGAGGAGGGGATGCCTCTCTGATGTCAGCGCACCAAGGGGGATCCCCTCCCCCCCCCCCCCCCCCCCCCGCGCTGATTACTTCCCAAGTAAGGGGGAGCATAAGGGAGGGAGATCCCCTAGGGATCCCTTTGCCTTTCCGGAGATTGCCCCCAAGAAAAGGGGGCGCCCCACTTTGGGCTCAATGGCCCATGTGGGTGCAGCCACTTGGCCTAGCCAAGGGTGCAGCCCATTTTGGAATGTTCCAAAAAATTCCGGAACCTTCCAAAAACTTCCATGGCCTTCCATATATATGCCGAGACACTCCCGGCATCACCAGGACCTTCCCGGAACCTCCCAGAACAATTCTAGAAACATCTGGAACACGTTCGGTGCCTTTCTCTCATGCTCCTATGATCTCCACGTTCTCTATCAAACCACTAACCAGTAAGCCTGCGACCCTGCAGGTTCAGTAATATGCGGACATGACCCAGAACACTTTCTAGTCAATAATTAACAGCGGGGTCTGGACACCCATGTTAACTCCCACATATACACGAAGATGTTTTATCGAGCGAATCTTTTGTTTCCGTACATAGTTCCCTTTGCTTCGCGATACATTACAAAACCCAAGGCGAGACTTTTATCGGTATCCTTGTGAAGCAACTCCTTGATCACAATACCAAGTTATCCTCGTTACCGGTTTTGTTCTGTTTTCTTGTTTTCGTATTCCGGTGTACCCGTGATCATGATCAGGCAGTGTCTGGTCAGACGATGATGGATACCATAATACCGAGTGGGCCCTGAGAGTATCTCTCCATCGCTGGAGGGGCAAATCCCAGTCTTGCACTATCGAGTCCCTTGACATACTTTTTCGATATACCCAAAAATTACCTTTATGATCACCCTGTTATGGGTAACATTTGGCAACCCCAAATTAACCATCCGGTATGAAGATTCATGATATTCTTATGGTCCAAGGATGTGAGTATACGTTAACATATAATATGATAATACCGACAACAAGGTGACGATGGAATCTCGTAGTATATCATAAGTAGGGTCTGTCCAACACCATTGTTCTGCCAACAATGTGTTCTCATTATTGTCGGTATCCTTATTACTTTAACAATGCCCTATGATCAGGAAAACAGGACCATCATGCAATATATGAGCTAGTCTTATACGCGAGACTTGGGATCTACTTGGTGTTTTTGTGTCCGCACATGCAACTGAGTTTTCCTCTGAATCTCATATTCAAGAACCATTGCAATTATAGCACATAAATATAAACATTAATTACGAACATGGAAATAAAATAATACTCTATTATTGCCTCTAGGGCATATTTACAACAGTCTCCCACTTGCACTAGAGTCAATATTCTAGTTACATAAGTTCTCTAATATCAATGGCATTACAGTGTTGCTCATGTTTTGCTTATGGTTTAGACTTTGTCAACGGATCTGACATTCAGGTCTGTGTGTATCTTGCATATCCTTATATGTCTCTACGTTCCACAAAATTTATTAATTATGTGGGATTGGCTTTGTATCTGTTCTGAATTACTGGTAGGACCTTGGTTCCTCAGCCTGGGCTATAGCCACTATCCTCAACAGTGTTCCATTGGCTTCAGCGTACTTGAAACTATACCAAGTTTAGAAATGAACTTTTGTTCCAAACACCCTCCCATGTCACTTCCGAAGCGGCAATATACTTAGCCTATGTTGTAGAATATGCCACAGTTCTCTTCTTGGAACCTTTCCAAGTTACTGTGCCACCATTTGAGTGTAAACACAAAACCTCGATTGAGATTAAAAATCGTCCGGAACTGTGGTGAAGCTTGCATTGGTGTAACCCTGAGCTCTTCATCCACTCCATACCCGACAAATAAATCCTTGGTCCTGTTAAGGTACTTCAGGATGCTTTTCACCGCTATCCAGTGATTGACACCTCGATCACTCTGGTATCTGCTCACAACACTTTCGAGCACTGGACTTATTTGGTTGTGTACATACCATGGCGTACATGATAAATCCAAATGCAGATGCATATGAAATCTCACTCATGTGTTCTTGCTCATTATCCCTCTAAGGATACTGAGTCATGCACAAACCTTTTCTATGTGACCTCAGCAAGAACCCATTCTTGGCGTTTCCATACTAAACCCTTTTAGTATCTTGTCAATATGTATTTTGGCTCAGCCCTATTAGGCGCTTCAATCTATCTCTATAGATCATTGTGCCCAATATGTATGCTACCTAGCCCAAGTCCTTCGTCGAAAAACTATTTCTCAATTAAGTCCTAATTCGTGTCAAGAAATTTACATCATTCCCAATCAACAATATGTCATCCATATATAGTATTGGAAATGTTATTGCGCTCCCACTTACTTTCTTGTAAACACAAGCATCTTCACCGTTCTTGATAAAATGGCCATATCATCGAGACGAAGATTCCAACTCCTTTATGCTTGCTTCGGTCCATAACTGGATCTCTGAAGTATGGACTCCTTTTAGATATTCTTAGGATCGACAAAACCCTTTGGTTGTATCATGTATACATCCTTGGTTAAATTTCCATTAAGGAAAGCCATTTTGACATCCATCTACCATATCTCATAATTGAAATATGCAGCAATTGCTAAACTAATCCAAACTAACTTAAGCATCGCTACGGAGAGACGATATTGTCATAGTCAACTCTTTGAACTTGTTGAAAACATTTTGCAACATGTCGAGCTTTATGGATGTAAACATTTTCATCCGTGTCGGTTTATAGATCCATTTACATTCGTTAGGCTTTACGCCTTCCGGAGGGTCTATCAAGTTCCAAACTTGATTTCGTACATGGATACTATCTCGGATTACTTGGCATTTAGCCAATTCTCGGAGTCAGGGCCCATCATTGCCTCTTTGTATATCACAGGCTTATTTTTGTGTAGCAACAATATCTTGTCCGCATACCGCATTGGTTTGCATGAGTTTTGCCCAACCTGCATGGTTCAGTTGCTAGTTCGATCGAAGTCTCTACATCACATGTAGGGGTTTCCGTATCGGTCACAGTGGGGAAACTTTGGAACAACTTTTGGTGTTTCGTTACTTTGACCTGATAACGAAGATTCTCTAATCTCATCGAGCTGCACTGTCCTCCCACTCTCTCTTTTGCAAGAAACCTTTTCTTCAAAAACACAACATTCTTTGTGGCAAACACTTTGCTTCGGCGTAGTGATAGAAGAAATACCCAACATTTTGGGATAACCAATAAAGTAGCACTTATCTGATTTGAGATTTATGCGGTTGGAAACATTTTACATATGCATCACATTCCCAAATTTTAAGAAAACACAAATTGGTTTGGCTTCCCATGCCATATCTCATATGGTGTCATTTCAATAGATTTGATGGCGCTCTTCTCAGTGTAAAAACCGTTGTCTCTAAAGCATAACTCAAAAGGATAATGGCAAATTGACTAATGTCATCTTTGATCTTACCATGTCATACAAGGTTTGATTACGTCTCTCGGACATTTCACTCCTTAGTAGCATTCCGGGATGTGCAGGTTATGAAACTATTTCATGACTCATCAGACATTCGCTAAACTTGTAACTCAAATATTCCTCTCCACAATCCGATTGCAGAAACATAATTTTCTTGTTACAATAAATTTCTACTTCATTCTGAAATTCCTTGAACTTTTCAAAGGTTTCAGACATAATCTCATTGAATAGATATACTCAAATGTACTCAAATCGTTAGTGAAGATAGAGAAAACCACTGCTTGCAGCTACACTTATTGGACCGCAAACATCAGTATGTATGATTACCAATAAGTTAGTCGCCCGTTCCTTATGGCCTGTGAATGATGTTTTAGTCACTTTACCTTTTAGACAAAGTTTGCAAGTGTCAGATGATTCGTAATCAAATGAATCCAAAAATCCATCACTATGGAATTTCTTCATGCGGGTTTTTGCCATTGTGATCCAAACGCAGTGCCACACACATGTGGTATTCGTATTAATCTTGCGACGCTTAGCGTCAGTGTTATGTATGTTTACTATTACCATCAAGATTCATAACATACAACCCATTCATAATGGAAGCTTGGCCTTTATGTTATTCATAACATTGAACAACCATTGTTCTCTTAAATGAACAACCTTCTTGCAACAAACATGATTCCGTAATAATGTTCTTGCACAAGGCTAGAGTGTAGTAACTTTTACTAAATTCTAAAATGAATTATGAAGATAAATACAGAGGTAATACGTTGATGGCAAGTACAGCAACTTTTACCATGTTCCCAGCACGTATCAAAACCTCGTCCTCAGCTAGTCGTTAAGGCCGTTGTAGTTCTTGCATCGAGTTGCAAAAGTATGCAATCAAACTGGTATCCTCGTGATAAACTCTTTTAATCACAATACCCAAGAATTAGTGATTAAATATTTAATCATAATTCACAAGAATTATATATTAGACCAGCCAACTATACATCTATAACTTGTTCGACATTCACACATGAGCTGGACTTTCCAGTCTTCTTTCTTTCTGCCTTTATACTTCTTGTAGTTCCTCTCAGTATCCTTCCTCTTTATAGAAGGAGCACTCAACATTAGGAGTGGTGTTAGCCTAAGGCTTTGCGTCGGTCTTACCAACGCCCTTGGCCTTCTCCTGAGGTTCAGTCATTTTAGTCACCACCATCACATGACTGATGTTCTTCTGGATCCCAATCAAGCACAATGAACATTTCACTCATACGCTCTAAGCATTATGAACATTTCATTAATACCTTTCCGGTATAGTGAACACTTCACCCATACCTATCTTCAGCCATCTTACAATCAAACAAGACGTTGGATATCTTATATCTTCCAGTCCTTGCTTGTTTTTGAAACAGGCCTTTGATCATCATATGTATCACAATTCTCAAAACACTTTTGAAGATCGTGTTATATGGAGGCAAGTTACGGTGGACTAAACTTTTTGGCTGAATCATATTGCTTTTGGATTGAAGGACGTGAGTCACATCATTCGTAACCTTAGCGGAGAGAGCACCGAGAGTTTGCTCTAGGACTTTGTTGTTTTCTTGGCACTTTTGAGGAAAATTCTCACATTACGATACCAGTCCATAAATAAATTACCAGATGTTTATAGTTTTTTCATACTCAATCAACGTGCAAATAAAAGGTGGTATAGGGTGCCATAATTCTACAACGATAATGCAAATACTTAGAAATTGTTCAAAACTAATTGCAACTCAAATTAACAATTTTAATTTAGAGTGCGCTCCCACTAAAACCAATATCCCTCATAATTTATTATTAGCGATTCAAGATCCGTATCTCAATTACTACGCCATTGATGTAGACATCACTGATGACGAATAATTAGACCGGTAGGCCAACTTGCCAATCACATATCCATGTGACTCTTGTTCATCTTTCGATGGGCGTGTTCCGAACTCAAGACGATTTTGTTTGCTCGTCAAGGCAACCGAGTGCACTTGCTGCATGAACCGTTCGCACCCGCCTCATACACGTCAAACCTATCGTACCCATGTGATCATGGCGTACCTCAGAATGGCATGTACTCCAGACGGTGCTACACTTGGATGAACACTAACAACTTGATATTTTCTGTGAGGGATCACCCTATAAAATACATTTACCGCACATCAAACAGGGTGCACAAAAGGGATAAACATCACATGCAGTTAATGTATGTGATGTGATATAGCTCCTTCACGCCAAAGAAAATCCCGGAGGACGGGTCCCCTTTCTTCAACGTCTTTTGGCGGAGAACACCTTCTTCGCGTACGGTGTAGCATCGAGGTCCATCGATGCATGATCATCATCTTCATGTCCTCGGAATTATAACTATTGCTATCTCTATAGCTAATCAAATAAATGCATTACACGAAGTTTGACACAAAGGTCAATAAAATAAATGACAATCATTTGGTTCTAGCCATCTTGCCGTACTCACGACACGCAGGTCATGACAAAATATTACAATCACTTTTGCATCTCATATAAACATATTGAATCTTTGAAGGCTATACCACAACACTTTGCACACCCTGCAAAAAAAAGTTAAACTCCTCTAATCGTTTTGCAAGTTATCGTGGCTGCTAGGGTTTCCGTTGCAAACCGTTTGCTACCTACGTAACCATCAAGCATGATTACTTCATGTGTTAGATTAACTTCGGGGTGTATGAGACACAAGACTTAATTAAAAATCTCGAGCCCCATACTAAACTTCATTAAACACGTGACCCCCATTTAGATCAAAATCTACAAGCCCATCACCTTGTAATTTTTTTTCTCAACTAAAATAAAACCCAAAGAATATGAAGCATGACTTTGGTTAGACAACCAGCATACTATGAGTAGAGGAGAAGGACTGCAGAAAACCAAACCTTTGTAACAAAATTTTATTATGCCATTGAGATCAAAATTTTACAATTAGATGGGAAACAACATGAACATCAAGTTATTTGATCCAATCAAATTACCAGCACAACACATGTGCAATGCCCGCATATCACCATCTGCTCTAGATCGTACCTGCATCTACTCATAGAACCGTTCTGATACCACTGTTGGGAAATGTAGTACAAAATATTATTTTTTGCCATACCTACGTACATGCCCAAGATCACTATGAAGACGCAAGAGGTAGATCAATCTCAGCAATAAACGCAGCGGAGGAGAAGAGGTTGGTGAAGACTTGCAGATTCCCGCAGCTAGGTGTTACCTCCCAGCCGTGAGAATTTTTTCCTAGATGGAGAGTCGAACGTACTACTCTGTGGTATCCACGCATACCGTGTCTACGGTTCAGCAGCACTTCGTCGTCCAGGACAAAGAACTACCTGAGAAAGGAGGTGGAGCAGCCTTGCCGTGAGATAGAGAGAGAGAGATGTCGCACATCGGGGAGGGGGCGCCCCTTCCCTCTTTATATAGGAAGCCAAGGGGGGCGCCCAACTTGGAGGAGGGGTTACCTCTCCTATGGCAGCACACCAACGGGGGATCACCTCCCCCCCCCCCTCGCTGATTACTTCCCAAGTAGGGGGCGCATAAGGGAGGGAGATCCTCTAGGGATCCCTTCCCTTTTCTGGAGATTGCCCCGCAAGAAAAGGGGGGCGCCCCACTTTGGACTCAATGGCCCATGTGGGTGCTGCCACATGGCCTAACCAAGGGTGCAGCCCACTTTAGAACATTCCAAAAAAATCCGGAACCTTCTGGAAACTTCCATGGCCTTCCATATATATACCGGGACGCTCCCGACGTCACCGGGACCTTCCCGGAACCTCCCGGGAGAATTTCGGAAACATCTGAAACACTTCCGGTGCCTTTCTCTCATGCTCCTATGATCTTCTAGTTCTCTATAAAACCACTAACCGTTAAGCATGTGACCCTGGAGGTTCGGTAATATGCAGACATGACCCGGAACACATTCCAGTCAATAATTAACAGCGGGGTCTGGACACCCATGATACCTCCAACATATACATGAAGATCTTTTATCAAGCGAACCTTATGTTTTCGTACAAAGGTCCCTTTGCTTCATGATACATTACAAAACCCGAGGCGAGACTTTTATCGGTATCCTTTTAAAGCAACTCCTTGATCACAATACCAAGTTATCCTCATTACCGGTTTTGTTCTCGTTTCCGTATTCCGGTATCCTAGTGATCATGATCACACTGTGTCTGACCAAACGATAATGGATACCGTAATACCGAGTGGGCCCAGATAGTATCTATCCATTGCCGGAGGAGCAAATCCTAGTCTTGAACTATCGAGTCCCTTGACATACTTTTCTGACATACCCGAAAATTACCTTTATGATCACCCTGTTACGGGTAACATTTGACAACCCCAAAGTAACCATCTGGTATGACGGTCCACGATATTCTCATGGTCTAAGGACGTGAGTATACGTTAACATATAATATGATAATACAGACAACAAGGCGGCGATGGAATCTCGCAGTATATCATAAGTTGGGTCTGTCCAACACCATTGTTGTTCCAACAATGTGTTCCCATTATTGCCGGCATCCTTGTTATTTTAACAATAATGCCCTATGATCAGGAAAACAAGCCCATCATGCAATACATGAGCTAGTCTTAGAGGCGAGATTAGGGATCGACTTGGTGTTTATGTTTCCACACATGCAACTGGGTTTTCCTCTGAATCTCATATTCAAGAACCATTACAAGTATAGCACAAAAATATAAACATTAATTACTAATATGGAAATAAAATAATACTTTATTATTGCCTCTAGGGCATATTTCCAATAGCCGCCACCACCCCACCCGAACGAGGCCACCACGCCAGATCGGGCGTGTCGCCGCTGCCCCGCACACCCGATGCCGAGCAGCTTCCGCGACCCCGACACGAGCCCGCGCCCCTGGTGCCGCCCCGCGTAGTACCGCCGCCTTGCCCCGCCCGTAGCATCGTGCCCCTGTCAGCCGGCCGGGTCCCGCACCACAACCTCCGCGCGAGGGGGAAAGGAAGCGCCGCCGCCGACGCAGGCCAGGCTTCGCTTGGCGGCGCCTTTTGGCGGCGGCGAGGAGGGGTGAGGAGGGAGGGAAAACGGGGGCGGCCGGGGTAGGTGGCTCGCCAGCCACCGCTCGTGGGAGCGACGGGGGCGAGAGGGAAAAAACGGATCAATGCATAGAGAATCCGACGGGGGCCTAGAAAGAATGTACACCCTCTATTCCAAACTATTTTGGTCTCGCTATCCCTTGCATTTCAGAGAAGAGTAATGTACGTAGATAGAATGTATTCTCTCCATTCCAAATTATTAGAAGTTTTAAATTTATCCTACCCATTTCAAATTATTTGAAGTTCTAAATTTATCCTATCCATTCCAATTTATTTGAAGTTCTAAATTTATCCTAAGTCAAATTTCTCTAGATTTGTGATAGTCTATAAAAAAATGTGCTAATATCTTTAATATTAAAATATACAGTACAAAAATATACTTTGTGATGAGTCCAATCAAATTAATTTAATATTATAAATATTGATATATATTTTCTATAGATTTGATCAAATTTATAGAAGTTTGACTTAGGATAAAACTGGAACTTCAAATAATTTAGAACGGATGAAGTAGACCCTAATTATAGAGTGGAAGCATAAGAGAAGAAGTTAGATTTGAACCTGCTGGTTGGAACGGGAAGAAATACAAAAGCATGAACCTTTTTTTTTTGGAGAGGAGGTTGTACCCTGGCCTCTGTAACGATTGGTGCATACAACCAACAGAAAACATGAACTGCATTGTGCACGAAAATGTGATATGCTTACGAAATATGAGGTATTCATCAATCGCAAAAGAATTTGGAAACGAACATCAGCCACTATATTGCGGTACAAATATAGCGTTTGCAATCATAAATGATCTCCTTTTGTTAGAGCACCCGCCTTTTCTTAAACAAAACTGGGAGTTTTCCTCGCTACGTAAAGATCAGAAGGCAGGATGTATAGTTTTTCACCTATATCACAGAACTAAACTTGGGATCGTGTGCTTTGTCCTCATAATTTCGTCGAGGACGGGTTCCTTGTGTCGCCAACTCATCCTACTTTCGATATATATATACCCTCGTATACATGATCAACATAATTTCACCGTCGAGCTGGCGCCCACCGTGGGGCGACACACTGATCGGCAACATCTTGATCGACCTATTCGTCGTTCTCGTTTGTGAGAATGGTGTCAGACACCCTGTCAGACAAAAGGCCTCTACGACAACCTTAGCTGAGGTCGGAGAGCGATTTCAGTGACAAGCGAGCCGTTAACTTTTTGATAACAGTGAAATGTCGCTGAAAAATTCAAAAAATTGAATAAAACAACTTTTTCGAAATGCCAATGAAATAATTGATTTTTTAAATACCAAAAATAATACATTGCAAAAAAACGCTGATGGGACCCATCAGATATATTTCAAGATACATGGAAAATCAGACAATATACTCCAAAACACTAGAGAGATGTATAGCCGCACGTGCTGAGGGGGAGCCAAACCCACTCTATCACATCGGATAGCAGAGCCGTTAGAAATGACTTCGCTGCTGGACGCTGCGTCCTAGAAAGGCTCTAGGAGGATCTAGAAGACTGACAAGTAAATGATCAAACACGTAAGGAGCTAGTAATTCTCAGTCTGAAGATTAAAGAATAACATTTACTCCTCATTTTCTGCTTGATTGATAGCTATCCAAGAACATCATCATATACTAATCTTTAAAAGAATGTCTATGTGGCCATGTCCTATACCACCATGTGTAAATATGTACTGCATAGCTTAGGCATTGGATCGAGTTGATCTCTCGGCGGCAGGCAGGCCCGATTGCAATTCCGGCTCACACCGGAGCTCTCGGGGTTGCACCTTGCCTCCCGAAGCTCCACAGCCTCTTGAGAGACCTCAGCCTCGCCAGGCCCGGAGACTTGGACACGTCGCGCGGGGTCGCCGACACCATCATTGACTCCGGAACGTCGATCACCAGCACTGCCACCGTAGCAATGTCGGAGGGGCTCGAGCGGCCTCCGTCAGAGGTCACGGTCACCGCAGCGAGCGTGGCCTGGTCTGAAACCCGGAGCATGAGTACACTCGCCGGCAGGTTGCTGGCGTAGTTCGCCGGCTCCGGCGGTACGGAAGGGAGACTCATCGACGTTGATACGTCGGGCTTGCCGACGACGGCGACCCAGCAGAGCGGGCAGGTGGAGCGGGACGCCAGCCACACGTCGACGCACCGGGCGTGGAACCCGTGGCCGCACCGGGGCAGGAACCTCGCTTCCTCCCCGTCCTCGAGCCCGGAGAGGCACACCGCGTCTCCACCCCGGCGTCGTCCTCTGCGAGCTCAGCAGCTCTGAGCCGACGCCCCTCGGAGCCGCTGCCTCGGCGACGGTAGTGTTGTAGTAGTAGCGGAGGAAGATGAGCGGGAGGGCGACGAACATCAGGAACAGCAGGGGAATGGCCGCCTCGGAGACCGCCCAGCGCGACGACGATGAGCCCATGCGTGTGGCACGGTGAGTGAGCATGCGCTCCATTCCATCTCCTGGTCGTATATGTATGCATGCGGAGGGAGGGAGCAGAGCACTAAGAGCATCTCCACGGATGCGCTAAATAAGCGGCGCGCCTTAAAAAACGACTTTTTAGCGCGCGCAGCCGAATCAACCGTTCCAGCAGAGGCGCAAAAAACGCGCGCGCACTAAAAATTACCCCGCGCGCGGAGAAGAACTGCATCGCGCGCTGGTTATTTCGGGCGCCCGCTACCGCGCGCGCGACTGAAACAAAACGCGCGCGAACGACCAACCGCCGCGCCTTCCCTCGCCCGCGCCCGCTTTCGCCCCGCCCCGCGCCGCCGCCATCGACCTGCTGCTTCCCCCGCCGTTCCGCACCGCGTGCGCGACTTCCCCCTCTTCCCTGGTGGCCGCCGCTGCTTCCTCCGCCGGCGGCCGCCCTCGAGCGCCCCGTTCCGTCGACGAACAGCGCCCGGCGGTGGTTCGCAGCTCGGCGCCCGCAAGGTGTTCGACAATACGCTTCCAAGGTATATATTGCTTCTAACTTCATTTTTTAGATGAATTTGTAGCATGTTGTTTATAGTTTTAAATTTTGGTTTGTTTTCAAATTTGTAGATGAGTTTGTCCCATGATTCTTCCGATGACGAATTTGATCTTCAAGAGGAGGAGGACCTCGCAATGGTCCTAGCTATGCACATCAACAAAAAGCCGAAGCACGGTGGTTCAGTTTTGGGTCGTCAGAAATTGTGGAGGGACAGGATCGATGCCCACAACAGATTGATGAGGCACTATTTTGCATGGAATGGGCGACAAAACGCGTGATGTTGCATTGAATTATTTGTTGTATTGGTCATGAACTATTTGTTGTATTCAAGTTTATTTAGTTGTTTGAGTTGTAATAATAATTGAACTATTTTTGATCGATTTATTTTATGTGTGTTTGATCTTCTTTGTTTTAAAATGAATGCAAAATGTTGTTTGTGCTGGGCGCGCGCGCTCTATTTTGACGCATCTGCTGAAGCGGCCCGCTGGCGCTGTATATTTTTTGGGCGCCTGCTGAAGCCGCTGCCGCGCGCGGCGCGCAAAAGCGCTATTTCGGCAAGCCTAGTAAACTACTTTTAGCGCGCCGAGCGATCTCTAATGGAGTGCACGTTGACATGTATGGATGAAGCAGGGGAGAAAGAAGCTGGAAGAGGGCATGCAGGCGCGCGCTCTCGGCTCGATTGGTCGGGAGAGAGGAGTGCAGCTCATGACGACGGGTCAACGGGCCAAATGAGTGGAAGATGCCGCAGAGGCGATTTTTACCACACGTGATCCTCTATGAGAGGATTTTTACCACATGTGACCAATCCACTCATCTCGAACGACTTCTACGATTAATGGTGTGATTTACAGCTCCCGATGCATCGCTCAATGTTATACCTTTCAAATTACAGCCCTTTGTGCTGTATGTAAATGAGCGTTGTAATCTGTATTTGCTTTATCGAACCTCTAGTTTTAGTGCTTTGCTAGCATTAGGCAACAGACGAAACCTCTTTTGATAGTGGAACCTAGTGTATTTTTGGATCATATAGAAAAATAAATTCTTGAAGGAGAGCCTCTTGATCCACGATTTTCTGTAAACTAGATGATACCCCGCATGTTGTTGCGGGAATGTTTTGCAATATATTTCAGTGATATTTTGTTAATGAATATTTGGAGTAATAATATGAGAACTAAAATAGAAAACACACATGATTTGTTGTGTTTGATTATTGTATAGTTTTAAAATATTTATTAAATATTCCCGCAAAAATATACTCCCTCGGTAAAGAAATATAAGATCATTTAGATCACTAATATAGTGATCTAAACGATCTTATATTTCCTTACAGAGGGAGTATTTGGTAAGCATTAAGAGCATACTATAATTAAAATTCTGAGCTGGGCTTTTTCTATGCATGGTTGCATGTTGAGGTGGGCATTTTTCTCATGCATGTTGCATGATGAGGTGGCATGCTTGCATGTTGAGAGAAATATGCTAGTGGAGGCTAGCTATTTAGATACAGAAGATCGGCGTTAAGTTATTTGAGCTACCAATATTCCTATATATGCATGTCTCTTACATTCATATATACACATCTATATTGGAATGCATTTTTTCCGATAAAGGACTTTTTTATTGACTCATAATGTTTTATCAAGGCAATATAAACACAAAGGGCACACAGTCGGCCTCTGCATAATTAGGATACACACAACCAACACCGATGCACACACACAGAATATGACTCTGGCACAAAGCAAAGTCATACAAAGACCAAAACAATGCCTAAGGTGGAGGGGGTGTTGCGAGGCCTTCTTAACAAATGGCAAGTAGGCTATGCAAATTGTGTCAGTTTTTGGCATGATACTTGGCTGGGAGAATGCTCTCTCAAAACTACTTTTTGGGACTTGTTTGATATTTGTCACCAACAACACCCGTTTGTTTCGCGGGTGTGGGCTGCCGTCATACTTTTAGGAGGTGTGTAGATACTAGGCTTATGAACATGTGGCAAGATTTGATTTTCTTGCTTAGTAGCACCGGTTTCCTTGGTGGGGCCGATGTTGTTTTCTGGTGATATGATGCATATGGTTGTTATAAAACTAGTTCTTTCTATGAGATCATTAACTTTGGGTGAGTTAAATCTCGAATTGGTGATTCCTTGTGGAAAATCCATGTCCCCCCTAAGATTCATGTCTTTTTCTGGCTTAGTGCCCAAAACAAAATTTCGAATCGTGACAATTTACTCAAAGAGACGTCATCCAGATGACCTAACATGCCCCTTTTGCAATGAAAATAAATCTATCCATCACTTATTCTTTTATTGTGTTGTTGCTCAACAATTTTGGCCTCTTTGCTATGAAATCTTTGATGTTACAGCGCCCGCCTCTACTTCTGACTTGATAGACGGGTGGCTGAAAAGAAAATGGGCCTATATTTGTAATTCGTTTTATGTAGCTAGATTGTGGTGTATTTGGAACTTACGCAACGAGTTCTTCTTTCAGGACCGCAAATGGGTAAGCATATGCTGTCCGCTCAACGCGATGTTCCAGCAATGGAAGGTGTTGAGGGAGGATTCTCAGTCCATGCTGATGCTGCGCTGTCTACTCCTGCTGGACCGTCGTCGGGGAGAACTACTTCGGATCGCTTGGGCCTGACTCTCCCCCTGGACTGCTCTGATGAGGATAAACGACGCATCTTGATGACATGCACCAACTAGTTTGCCTACTAGAAAAAGCTTGCATTTGATGTGCTTGTTCTGATGGTTGTTAGTCGTTTGCTTCTTATGTTCACTGGGTTGTATCGACGTTGTACCTTCCGGGGTAGCTACTCTGGTTACACCTGAGCGCTCTGAACCTATGTGAACACTCCTATTTTTCTAAAGAAAAACTATTGTAGTCCCTTGAGAGGATAAACATCAGAAGAAAGGACGCAAGTTTTCTTACCTATATCAGGAGGTGGATCCGAACATGTATCATGTGTCTCGTTTTTGTGATTCCGTTGAAGTCGCTCAACGGGGTTTCGAGTCGCCAACTCATCTTACTTTCGATGCATATACCCTCCTAAGTCGGGTTTTTGGGTCGCCAAGTCATCCTACTTTCGACACCCACGTACATAGGATCGGCATAATTTCAACGTCGACAGATGGCGCCCACTGTGAGGTTACGCACTAAGCAGCAACGTCTCCATCAACCTCTTTGTCGTTCTCGTTAGGGCGGATGGCTCGGGCTCGCCTCTACGACAACCTTAGTCTGAGGTCGAGTAGTGCTTTCTACAACAAGCGAGTCTCTAACTTTTTCTAAACAATAAAGTGTCACAAAAATCAACCAAAAAGTTAAATAAAAAAAATTGAAATGCCAATGAAATAATTGAACAAATTTGAATAAAAAATGCTAAATATAAGATATTTGACTCTTTTTGAAACTTTTGTGAAAATTACTTTAAAAACATATTCATTTTTCCCAAAAAATCACTAATGGGACCCATCAAATATATTTGAAAATACATGGAAATTCAGATAAAGGAATCCAAAATACTCTAGAGAGATGTATAGCCGCACATGCTTGTTGGAGAGTCCGGTGTTGACTACGATGAAACCTTTAGCCCCGTTGTGAAGCCAGCCACGATACGGTTGGTTCTCTCTATCGCTCTCTCTTCTTCTTGGCCTATCCATCAACTCGACGTTAAAAATGCCTTTCTTCACGGTCATCTTGATGTGGTCGTCTATAGTCAACAACCCTCCGCTTTCATTGATCCTCGCTATCCTGACTATGTCTGTCGCTTGCATAAGTCCTTGTACGGCCTTAAGCAAGCTCCTCGAGCGTGGTTTCAGCAGTTTGCCACATATGCTCGTTCTGTTGGCTTTGTTGAGTCCAAGTCTGACGCTTGTTTGTTTATTCTTCACAAGGGAAACATCACTGCATATTTACTTCTATATGACGATAATATCATCCTTACTGCCTCCTCTCCCTCTTCTCTCTCATCCATTATCACTTCCTTTGCTAAAGAATTTGCTATGAAAGATCTTGGACCTCTTCATCACTTTCTCGGCATTTCCGTCTCTCGCACATCTAGTGGCTTACATCTCTCCCAGTGACAGTATTTTCTAGACATTCTCTCCCGAGCCGGCATGAGTGATTGTAATCCTGTTTCTACTCCAGTTGACACTAACGCCAAACTCTCATCCACCACTGGTTCTCCTGTTTCTGATCCTTCATTATATCGTAGTCTTGCTAGTGCACTTCAGTATGCCACCCTCACTTGACCAGATATAGCCTATGATGTTCAACAAGTGTGTCTTCATATGCATGGTCCTCGCGAACCCCATCTTCTCTTCATTAAACGTATTCTCCGATATCTAAAAGGCACACTTGACCTTGGTTTGACACTTCATGTCTCTTCTTCTCATAACCTCATTGCCTATTCAGATGCTGAATGGGCTGGTTGCCCCGACATCAGACGCTCCACTTCCGGGTTTTGCATGTTTTTTGGCGATAATTTGATTTCATGGTCTTCTCGGCGGCAGACTACCGTTTCAGGCTCCAGTGCGGAAGCCGAGTACCGTGCTGTTGCTACTGCAGTAGCCGAGTCCTGCTGGGTTCGTCAGTTACTACAGGAACTTCATCATCCAGTTACCAGTGCCACAGTTGTGTTCTACGACAATGTTACTGTTGTTTATCTTGCTCATAATCCAGTACAGCATCGCCGGACCAAACACATCGAGCTTGACATTCATTTCGTGCGTGAGAGGTTGCTGTCGGCGACGTACGTTTTACATGTTCCATCTTCATCACGGTATGCTGATATTTTCACGAAAGGGCTACCGACTGCACTCTTTCGTGAGTTTCGGTCCAGTCTTCACATCGCTTCTCTCCCCAGTTTAGACTGCGGGGGTGTGTTGGAGAGTCCTGCATCAGGACGTTCGGCTGCTATAGATAGAATTCCAACTATAGATCAAGTCGGTTTGTATCCGACCTAACTTGTAACTCAAGTTGATTACCTTGTACTTGTATATATATCTTTACCTAATAATAAAGCACGGAGTGCTTCTGCCCGTATACCCATCGTGGCACTTTTGCAGAAAGGCCCTTGACTTTTCAGGAAATTGTACCCGCACTCCATGACGTTTCATCTGTTAATTGAAAAAAAACAATTCTACAGGCCCCCTCTCTCTCTCTCTCCCCACGAGAACGCGAACCACCCCAGCGCTAGGGTTCTCTCCGCCGCCGTGCCCAATCCCTCCACTCCCGGCAACCCTCGCCACCCTCTCCCATCCCCAGTCGTCGCCGTAGTCCACCGCCGCAGGTCAATATCGATGGAGCCTCGGCCGCCGGCTCCTTGGAGAATGCCGCCCACCGGTGGACGCCCTGATTGTGCGTGACCCCGCCGGGGACTCACCTCGCCACCTTCGCGCCTCCCCCAGGATCTCCGCCACCTCCTAGCACTGCTGTGCGCAAGGATGCCGCCGCCTCCCCCTGGTACCTCCATCTCCTCTCCCCCAGGCCGCTGCTCGCCGCTCCACACCCCTTTCCTCTTCCATCCAGTGTGGCTCCCCTGTTCTGGCTCTGTCGGCTCCCGTGGTTCTCCCATGGTTGAGCAGAGCGAGGAGATCGAGAGAGGAAATACTCACTTGATTTTTGCAGATTATGTTGGGCATGGAGATTGATCTGAACTTTTTGGTTGTCCGCAGATTCAACAATGACAACGCCCACACCTTTCTATGATGCTTGGGCAAAGGCATGTATGTCCGATGTGCAAGCAAAACTTTAGACATTCGAGGGCCAAAGAAGATGTTTTGCAAAATTTTGCAGCTTGACCGGGCTGAAGGAGATGTGCAAACCGAGAACGAGCGAAGTGATGAAACAATGGTCGCCGCCAGAAGTTGGCTGGGGTGATTGATCAATATAGATGGGAGCTTCTTTGAGGAAAGCCAAACAAGCGGCTAGGGATGTATCTCGCGGGACTCGATGGTTACAGTTTGGGGAGCAAGCAGTGTTGCTTGCTAGCATTTTTTTTCTTGCATCTAGGAACTGATGATGCTTTATTTGGTGTTGTTTCCCGTGGTAGTACATTATGGCTTTGTGGACGATGATTTCTGCTGATGTGCTTAGTTGAGTTTTTTTTTTCACTTCCGATTTAAGATAGGTGCAAGTAAAACGGCGACTTTACATTGGCTAAATTGCTCACTGTTGTTTATGCTCAGGCAGCAGCAGAGGAATAGACTCGGCAAGGAAGGGAGCTACGCCAGTGCAGTCGGTGGAATTAATTGGCAAAGTAAATCATGAAGCTCCTGGTTGGACCAAGAGGTAATTCCCTGTTTTCCATGCACCGTGCATTAGTTGATGCAGAATATTTGTGCGTCCAAATAGCAACATGAATTTGGTTTTAGTAGTTTCTGAATTGTAGTGTCATACATCTTAACCATGGCTTGCATTGTGTTGTCTCGGCAGATTATCTGAATTTGGATAACTTGCAGATTTGAAGTCTGTCATGGTGTGTTTTAGTTGATCAAATAAAGGGATGTAATATTCAGGTTAATCTATACTAGACATATAAAAGCTTTTTTTACGAGAAACTAAAAACTTAGTTCACTTCTAGAGTGATTGGGAACTCTGAATATAGATTCAGACTTCTGTAATTTCATTATGCTGGTGATGTCGTTGTCAAATTCATAATTTTCTGATGTGGTCAAGTTCTCACGTGGATATGCTCAAGACAGCTTGCCACAATTAGGATTAACTTTTTAAGAGTTCTTGGAAGCACACTCGGTCAACTACATACTTAATCACCTCCACTCTACATGTATTCCTTTTGTAGGCTGCACCACACACAAACATTAAGAGACACCACCATATTTGTTTGATTGACCTCTCTGTCCACCTGATTCGCAATTGATAATGGTGTCATTGGATCATTTATTTAATTTTTTCATCCACTCGGCTTCTGTCAATGCAATTGGATATGGTTAAACAGGAACAAAATTAACTTGAGCAAACCTTCTAAATTATCACATAAATATACCTGTACTTGCTAGAACTTCTTAAGAATTGATCCAATGAAGCCATGTTATCTAATCACAATTACCTTATATCTCTAAAAGCATGAAGATTTGGTTTTATCAAATCTCCATCCAGCACCTCCTCATGTCTATTGCGTCTGCATAATGCTCCCAGCAGCAATCCGGACATGGGAGCACCAGCCGACTGATCCAATCTTCCACCACAGAAAAGCACCAACCAACAATGGAGATACCGTTACCCTCTCCTGCGTGATTTCCATGGAAGCTAGCCTCGTGCTCACTGTCATGTGCTAAGCCTCCGCCGCCCTCGCATGGGTGATCCCGTGGAGGAAAGGAACAATGTTGGAGTGGTTGTGCAGCTGTTCACATCCTTGATATTTGCCACTGACCTCTTCTCAGCTATCCCAACGGTCTCGGTGTCCAGGCAAGGTATGTCTATGCCAGTTGAACTATCACTCGAGTTACAACAATTCTAAGCTTTTTTCTATATCTGCAATTGGACGGACTATGGTATGAGTCAGTTTATTAGCAACCATGGTGTACATGAATCTCTGTTGGTGTGAACTGTCAAAAGATTTTCCTGCTATTACTACTTCTGTTTCGTCTTCTAAATCTAGAGTCTAGACTTGGATATTATCACTATAGCAACAATCTTTTCCATGAGAAAAGTATGGGTGAGAGTCATACTGGATGGATGCATAATACCGGGACAAGATATTTACCTGCCATTATCCCAGAAGGGGAAAACATAGTACTAAACTGCCATAAAAAATATGTGAGGGCTTAGAGCATCTTTGAGGTCAAATTTGTATCTTTATTATCATCCTAATAAATCGTGGTTTTGCTAATTTACTGTATCTTATTTCACAAATATTTGCAATGGTAAAGATAGTGCATAGTGCGAATATCGTACCTTATCTTCTCTTTATTTTGAATAGATAGGTTTATTTTTATTTGTGAACAAGCAGTTAACTTTGTCTATTTCTTGATTCTGAATGCTATCTCTGAAGATCATGTGTCGTTCATGTATTGCAATTGATGCATCATTTTATTTCTAAGTTTTATTTTTATAGTTGCATATACTGTATTGAATTCCACTGATAGGTCAATAGAAAGAGTAGACCTAGAGATGATTTAAAATAGATTCAGATTACTGGTTACATACACTGTAGGTATGCCCTTTGTTCAATTGGGATCAACTTTGTTAGTTCAATTCACGTGCTCTGTTACAGACCAACCCCAATGTGTATGCTACAACCAGTGAAAGAGTCGGTTGCCTTGCTTTTTATAATTCAATTAGCTTGTATTAATTTTGTGGCATCATCACATGAGGTAAATGCAGAGCTACACTTTCTATTCCCGTGCCTTTTATTAAAACCATGCAGATGCTCCAATCATCGCGGTTCATACACTTTGACTTCCTATTATGCATGACACAGTAACCATTTAGGCATATCTAAACAAAGAACATGGCACAATATAATTCTGATGCGGAGATGACACTTTGTTCCTATAAAAAAGATAAGGTGATAACCTCAATACGATGTCTTCATAAAATTTGGAGGAAAAACCATAAGGGAAAACACATATCAACATTACCTATACGGCATGTAAATATATAATTCAGAAATCAACATTAACCTATAGGGCATGTAAATATATAATTCAGAAATTAACATCTTGCTCTTTATGGAGTGGAGGCGCAGACTCCCCTGTCCCAGCTTTGGCGCCGCCACCTACCAATGCGCGGCACAGGCCTGCCTGACCTGGCCTACATCTTGATTGTAAATCTCTGTCATCTCCTATCTTGTGTTCGTGTGGTTGCATTGATTTTGCCTTTTGAGAAAGGGTTGAAAGAAGATTCTATGCTTCAGACGACTGAATGTCCAGTAATATCATCAACCTTCAGCCAGCAGTGGCTCCGAACTCTATCACCTCAAATGGTTTAGGATAGATCAATGTTTCCTTTCACATGCTTTCCGAGCCAAGTTTCAGCTGGTCTCGACCCAGCATGTATCTTCACTTTCAGTTAACAAACTGTTGACTATGAAACTGAGAAAGACCCGAGACTTTTGATAGGCAGGTGCTTTTACTAAGATTTTTGATTCTAAAAATATGTCCAGCAATATATAGGTTGTTTGCTAGCTAAGGGATCAGTTATACGAATCTAGAGAGGGGAGTTGGATTGTGCCTTGCTAGAGCTAGACAAACCGATAAAGATTATTGGGAAGGCTCTTTGCAAGCATAAAGTGAATCTCTAACAATCAACTTCTTAATATAGGTTGGCAAGTACATGTGTTTATATATATCTGAAAATATATTACCATTGTAGATTCTGATGAAAAATATATTCTCAGCCAGCCACGGATTCAGATATGTTAATTTGGGCAAAGGAAAGTCAAAATATTTTATCTCAGGGAAATATTATGAAATAAGTGAAGCTGTATAGCATCTACTGGACTGATTGTGACACTGCTCATATTGTTTGGTACTTTACTATCTGAAATACTTATTTTAATCATGAGCCGAGGTGATGATGTGTTGGAGGCACGCGCCCCGTCCTTCTCTTGTTCTTGGTTCCTCTATCGCCGAATGCACGAAGTTTGTGAAGGAAACAAACATGAGCGACCAGATGATCTGCTGGCTTTTTTCTCCCCTCCTGACCACTCTCTCATTTCTTCTATTCTTCTCAGCCATCTCCTCTACTATCGCCATATTGATCTCTCAACTCGCTTCCTCTTCATCTGATTGTTGTATTCCAAGCATGCATGTCATAGAGCATCACGACCAATCTATTACATGTGATGGATATCATTTCCTGGCCCTATTTGCCATAAATTTTGCCTCAAAGGACCTATTATTCCATATGAGAAAGCTACGAATATTCCTGTCATAGGGATATGCATGTTGATATTGTACATTTATAGCTTATGCATACAACAACCTGACTGGGGAAGGGATATTAATATGTCTAGAAAGTGATTGATCTATTAATTATGAATATTGTGTCTTCATACTAATTTGACTGCATTATTTAGTGCCTGCAATATTGTTTCATGCTCCACAACAGAACTAAAGGTGTTAAAATGGAACATGTGCCCATTACAATGATGCCGAGTGCAGAAAATGAACCATGGCCTTTTGTTGCTAAGGTATATATGTTGATTTCAGTTGTTTACCACGTGTTTGATATAATGTCTGGAGGAGATCATAAAGTAACTTTCTCTACCAATGTTCATAGTTGGAAAGACATGGTGTCATGCAAGGTAATAAAAAATACACTGTATCATATTTCTGCTTTCATGTATAAGGAATATATGTTATGGCTATATAACGCAATGAGAGGCTAATCATTTGAAATGGAATGGAGCAGCGGCACCATCATGGATCATGATGAGGTGTTGCAGTGAAGCTACACAGCGCGTTGTTCCACAGGTGAGCTCCCAAATTCACACATAGTTGAGTCTAGATTACTGGAGCTATACAAGGCGGCCATGTGACAACAGAGTAAACTGGAGTGGTATAAAGTGATGGAGCCAAAGCAAGAGTGGAGGAAAATCATGTGGCAATGATACACAAGGTGAAAGTTCTGCATAAAGACTGGAGACATGGGAAAATCACAAGGATGTTCCATTCAACACAAACATTTACACATTACAAAATTGATGTTTTGCACTGTAATTTGGTTGAGTTTAGTTCAGGATAATGAGTATGTTTGTTTGGTGGTTTAGCTTTCACTAGTACAAAACAGGGCATCGGTCCACCCCTGAGAAGCCCATTAGTCCCGGTTCACTCACGAACCGGGACCCATGGGGGCATCGGTCCCGGTTCGTGAGGCCAGGGCGCCGGCCGGGCCTCGTGGGGCATTGGTCCCGGTTCGTCTGACCCCTTCTGTCCCGGTTCTAGACACGAACCGGGACCAATGCGCCTCGCTCCTGGCCCACAACCATTGGTCCCGGTTTGTGGCTGGAACCGGGACTAAAGGTGACCCCTTTTGTCCCGGTTCCAGCCACGAACCGGGACCAATGCGCCTCGCTCCTGGCCCACAACCATTGGTCCCGGTTTGTGGCTGGAACCGGGACCAATGGTTGGCCTATATATAGCCCCCGCCCGCGAGCAGAGCAATGCATTGCTCTGTTTTTTTGCCCGGCCGTGGGAGAGCTTTTGTGGTGCTCTAGCTCACCTCCTATGCACATGAGGTGTTCGATGAAATGCCCGAGCCACACTTAAGCTTTCTCCTCTCGAAGCTCCTTGTCCAAGCTCCATTTTCCTCAAGATTTGTCTAGGTTTGGCGGTCCGTCCTGTCCCGTCCCCGTCCTCACCGCCGTCGATCGCCCGCGCCCATCTCGGCGCCGGCAACACCGTGGTTAGCCTCTTCTTCTTATCTTCTTTCTAAAAGAAAAAAGTTCTTATTTGTGTGTTTTAATTAGATGCTCTAGAGAGTTATATGTTGTTCAATAATAAGAACTATATAACGCACGCAGATGAACCGGCAATGGATGTACGGTGACCGACGCACCTCCGAGTATATTAAGGGCCTGCATAATTTTCTCGAAGCGGCTGAGGCAAACAAGCAGAATGGTTTTATGCATTGTCCATGTACTGTCTGTGAGAATACGAAGGCTTTCTCCAACTCTAAAACCCTTCACTTCCACCTGCTTGAGAAGGGTTTTATGCCACACTATAATGTTTGGACCAAGCACGGAGAAAGAGGGGTTATGATGGAAGACAACGAAGAAGAAGAGGATGATGACAACTACCCGCCCCCTGAATACGGTGATGCTGCAATGGGGGAAGCTGAAGATCAAGAGGAACCAGACGATGTGCCCGATGATGATCTTCGCCGGGTCATTGTTGATGCACAGAGAGAATGCGAAAGTGAAAGGGAGAAGTTGAAGTTCGATCGCATGTTAGAGGATCACAAAAAAGGGTTGTACCCAAATTGCGAAGATGACAACAGAAAGCTCGGTACCACACTGGAATTGCTGCAATGGAAGGCAGACAATGGTGTACCTGACAAGGGATTTAGTTCGCTGCTGAAAATAATGAAGAAGAAGCTTCCAAAGGATAACGAATTGCCCGGCAGTACGTACGAAGCAAAGAAGGTTCTATGGCCTCTAGGATTGGAGGTGCAGAAGATACATGCATGCCCTAATGACTGCATCCTCTACCGCGGTGAGTACGAGGATTTGAATGCATGCCCGGTATGCGGTGCATTGTGGTATAAGATCAGACGAGATGACCCTGGTGATGTTGAGGGCGAGCGCCCCAGGAAGAGGGTTCCTGCCAAGGTGATGTGGTATGCTCCTATAATACCACGGCTGAAACGTCTGTTCAGAAACAAAGAGCATGCCAAGTTGATGCGATGGCACAAAGAAGACCGTAAGAAAGACGGGAAGTTGAGAGCACCCGCTGCCGGGTCGCAGTGGAGAAAAATCGAGAGAAGGTGGGGGGGACTTTGCAGGTGACGCAAGGAACGTATGGTTTGGTTTAAGTGCAGATGGCATTAATCCTTTTGGGGAGCAGAGCAGCAATCATAGCACCTGGCCCGTGACTCTATGTATCTATAACCTTCCTCCTTGGTTGTGCATGAAGCGGAAGTTCATTATGATGCCAGTGCTCATCCAAGGCCCAAAGCAACCCGGCAATGACATTGATGTGTACCTAAGGCCATTAGTTGAAGAAATTTTACAGTTGTGGAATGGAGAAGGTGTACGTGTGTGGGATGAGCACAAACAGGAGGAATTTGACCTACATGCGTTGCTGTTTGTAACCATCAACGATTGGCCTGCTCTCAGTAACCTTTCAGGACAGACAAACAAGGGATACCACGCATGCACACACTGTTTAGATGACACCGACAGTATATATTTGGACAAATGCAGGAAGAATGTGTACCTGGGGCGTCGTCGATTTCTTCCGACCAACCATCAATGTCGAAAGAAAGGAAAGCATTTCAAAGGTGAGGCAGATCACCGGAAGAAGCCCGCCCTCCGTACTGGTGATCACATACTTGATATGGTCAATGATTTACAAGTAATCTTTGGAAAGGGTCCTGGCGGACTATCTGTTCCGACTGACGATGCGGGACGCGCACCCATGTGGAAGAAGAAATCTATATTTTGGGACCTACCCTATTGGAAAGACCTAGAGGTCCGCTCTGCAATCGACGTGATGCACGTGACGAAGAATCTTTGCGTGAACCTGCTAGGCTTCTTGGGGGTGTATGGGAAGACAAAAGATACACCGGAGGCACGGGAGGAACAGCAACGTGTGCATGAAAAAGACGGCATGCATCCAAAGCAGTATGAAGGTCCTGCCAGCTACGCTCTTACCAAAGAAGAGAAGGAAATCTTCTTTGAATGCCTGCTCAGTATGAAGGTCCCGTCTGGCTTCTCGTCGAATATAAAGGGAATAATAAATATGGCAGAGAAAAAGTTCCAGAACCTAAAGTCTCATGACTGCCACGTGATTATGACGCAACTGCTTCCGGTTGCATTGAGGGGGCTTCTACCGGAAAACGTTCGATTAGCCATTGTGAAGCTATGTGCATTCCTCAATGCAATCTCTCAGAAGGTGATCGATCCAGAAATCCTGTCAAGGTTAAGGAGTGATTTGGTGCAATGTCTTGTTAGTTTTGAGCTGGTGTTCCCACCATCTTTCTTCAATATCATGACGCACGTCCTAGTTCATCTAGTCGACGAGATTGTCGTTCTGGGCCCTGTATTTCTACACAATATGTTCCCCTTTGAGAGGTTCATGGGAGTCTTAAAGAAATATGTTCGTAACCGCGCTAGGCCAGAAGCAAGCATCTCCATGGGCCATTAAACAGAGGATGTCATTGGGTTTTGTGTTGACTTCATTCCTGACCTTAAGAAGATTGGTCTCCCTCAATCGCGGTATGAGGGGAGACTGACTGGAAAAGGCACGCTAGGAGCGGACTCAATAATATGTAGGGACGGGCATTCTTGGTCTCAAGCACACTACACAGTTCTACAGAATTCTACCTTGGTGACCCCGTATGTCGATGAACACAAGAATATTCTGCGCTCCAAACACCCGAAGCAGTGTGACGACTGGATTACATATGAACACATCAGGACTTTCGGCAGTTGGTTGCAAACACGTCTCATGGGTGACAACACTGTTTCTGATGAGCTGTACTCGTTGGCCAGGGGACCATCTTCGACTGTATTGACTTACAAAGGATACGAGATAAATGGGAATACATTTTACACGATCGCCCAAGATCAAAAGAGCACCAACCAAAACAGCGGTGTCCGCTTTGATGCAGCAACCAAGAGGGGAAAGGACACATATTATGGTTACATAGTGGACATATGGGAACTTGACTATGGACATGATTTCAAGGTCCCTTTGTTTCAGTGCAAATGGGTCAATCTGTCAGGAGGCGGGGTATAGGTAGACCCACAGTACGGAATGACAACAGTGGATCTCAACAATCTTGGGTACACAGACGAACCATTCGTCCTAGCCAATGATGTGGCGCAGGTTTTCTATGTGAAGGACATGTCTACCAAACTGAGAAAAAGAAAAGATAAGGAAGCGAATACATCATACGATGAGCCAAAGCGCCACATAGTTCTTTCAGGAAAAAGAGACATCGTGGGATTGGAGGGCAAGACAGACATGTCTGAAGATTATGAAAAGTTTCATGAAATTCCTCCCTTCAAAGTCAAGGCTGACCCAAGCACCCTGTTAAACGATGAAGATTATCCATGGTTACGGCGCAATAAGCAAAGGACACAAGCGAAGAAAAAGTGAAGACTTTCTCTCCACAACTATATCATTGCAGTTACATGTGAAGAAATTAAATGCCTTTTGTAACAGATGAGTTTTCGTCCGAAACCCTGATACTTCGAAAGAGATTGTCCGTTTTGTACACGAAGTGCATCCAGTTTTTGCCGTAACCCTCTCAACTTTTTAGCACATGCTATGTGGGTGAAATGATGATACCATGCCAACTTTCAACCTGTTCAGAGTTCATTTGTAGTGCTTTTCAATTTCAGGGTCATTTAGCTTCAAAAAATCAGTAAATGCATGAAAAATAGGAAGTGAAGTCAGAAAGGGTTGAAAATTGATGATGTGGCTTTGAATGGTGCATTTTGAACACACAAAAAGTCTGAAGTTCAAATAAGTTCAAAAAAATGAAATCCCTTTGTAACAGATGAGTTTTCGTCCGAAACCCTGATACTTCGAAAGAGATTGTCCATTTTGTACATGAAGTGCATCCAGTTTTTGCCGTAACCCTCTCAAATTTTTAGAACATGCTATGTGGGTGTAATGATGATACCATGCCAACTTTCAACCTTTTCAGAGTTCATTTGAAGTGCTTTTCAATTTCAGGGTCATTTAGCTCAAAGAATGAACTAATAGCAAAAAGAATGAACTAGAAAACCTTTATGAAACTCTAATAGCAAAAATAATGAACTAAAAATAATTAATTAAAAAATTCTGTTATGATCAACTAAAATAAAACTATAATATTCTTCAATAGCAAAAAGAATCAACTAAAAAGCTTTTATAAAACTCTAATAGCAAAAGGAATCAACTAAAAATATTTTATAAACCTCTAGTATTTATGAAACTAAAATTATATAAAATTTATGCAACTAAAGTTATCAAAGTATTTTTTGTTCAAAACATTAATAGCAAAAAGAATTTTCATAAAGAATTTTTTTAGAAACTTTAATAGCAAACTAAAATAACAAAATTTGTTTTTGGTTAAAACAGACATTTAAAATTACCTAAAAATTACCAAATTGAATATAATGATAAAACACAGTAATATTAAATAGCAGGAAAAAGAATCACTCAAAAATCTATTTTTATAGTAAAGTTATTCACAAACTAGTGATTCACACCAATTTAAAAGAATTCAAATTTAAACTATTCAAATTTGGAAACTAATGGCACTAACAGAAAGTTTATAATTTTTGTGACCTAAAAGCAAAAAGAATCACTGAAAAACTGTAGGTAGAAACAAAAGAAAATAAATAAAGAAAAAAAGAAAACAAAAAAAGTAGAAAAAAATTAAAAAAAATGCCGCCTAGTGGGCCACCACGGCCTGAATACGACTAGAAACCCAACCATCTAGTTGGGCCAGGATTCAGGCCCGCAGAAGGCCCAGAAGGTCCACAGGCAGAGGTGTGTCCGATTAGGCCCGTAAGCCTGCTGTTGAGAGGAGCTCGAGAGGGCTGGCGCAGCAGCGCTTATAAACCACTCTCGAGCCCTCTCAGCTAGCGAGGTGGGACTAAACTTTTGGCCCCGGGCAGCACCACCCTTTAGTCCCGGTTGGTGGCACCAACCGGGACCAATGCCCACCTTTGGTCCCGGTTGGTGGCACCAACCGGGACCAATGCCACCCTTTAGTCCCGGTTGGTGCCACCAACCGGGACCAAAGGTCTCTGTTTCCCGCCCTTTGGGCTGACGAAAAGAGACCTTTGGTCCCGGTTGGTGGCACCAACCGGGACTAAAGGGTGGCATTGGTCCCGGTTGGTGCCACCAACCGGGACCAATGCTGAGTGTATATAACCAGCACTTGTGAAATTTCACAGTTTTCATCGCCACTTCGCCCGACGACGCCGACCTCCTCGACGCCGCCAGGCTGCCCCGACGCCGTCCACCGCCCACGCCGTCGCCATCGCCAGGCCCCTGCCCCGTCGTCGCCGTCGCCGTCGTCGTCCCCGAGCCCGTGGCCCTGCCCCGCCCCGGAGCCCACCCTCACTTGACCAGATATAGCCTATGATGTTCAACAAGTGTGTCTTCATATGCATGGTCCTCGCGAACCCCATCTTCTCTTCATTAAACGTATTCTCCGATATCTAAAAGGCACACTTGACCTTGGTTTGACACTTCATGTCTCTTCTTCTCATAACCTCATTGCCTATTCAGATGCTGAATGGGCTGGTTGCCCCGACATCAGACGCTCCACTTCCGGGTTTTGCATGTTTTTTGGCGATAATTTGATTTCATGGTCTTCTCGGCGGCAGACTACCGTTTCAGGCTCCAGTGCGGAAGCCGAGTACCGTGCTGTTGCTACTGCAGTAGCCGAGTCCTGCTGGGTTCGTCAGTTACTACAGGAACTTCATCATCCAGTTACCAGTGCCACAGTTGTGTTCTACGACAATGTTACTGTTGTTTATCTTGCTCATAATCCAGTACAGCATCGCCGGACCAAACACATCGAGCTTGACATTCATTTCGTGCGTGAGAGGTTGCTGTCGGCGACGTACGTTTTACATGTTCCATCTTCATCACGGTATGCTGATATTTTCACGAAAGGGCTACCGACTGCACTCTTTCGTGAGTTTCGGTCCAGTCTTCACATCGCTTCTCTCCCCAGTTTAGACTGCAGGGGCGTGTTGGAGAGTCCTGCATCAGGACGTTCGGCTGCTATAGATAGAATTCCAACTATAGATCAAGTCGGTTTGTATCCGACCTAACTTGTAACTCAAGTTGATTGCCTTGTACTTGTATATATATCTTTACCTAATAATAAAGCACGGAGTGCTTCTGCCCGTATACCCATCGTGGCACTTTTGCAGAAAGGCCCTTGACTTTTCAAGAAATTGTACCCGCACTCCATGACGTTTCATCTGTTAATTGAAAAAAAACAATTCTACAGGCCCTCTCTCTCTCTCTCTCGCCACGAGAACGCGAACCACCCCAGCGCTAGGGTTCTCTCCGCCGCCGTGCCCAATCCCTCCACTCCTGGCAACCCTCGCCACCCTCTCCCATCCCCAGTCGTCGCCGTAGTCCACCGCCGCAGGTCAATATCGATGGAGCCTCGGCCGCCGGCTCCTTGGAGAATGCCGCCCACCGGTGGACGCCCTGATTGTGCGTGACCCCGCCGGGGACTCACCTCGCCACCTTCGCGCCTCCCCCAGGATCTCCGCCACCTCCTAGCACTGCTGTGCGCAAGGATGCCGCCGCCTCCCCCTGGTACCTCCATCTCCTCTCCCCCAGGGCGCTGCTCGCCGCTCCACACCCCTTTCCTCTTCCATCCAGTGTGGCTCCCCTGTTCTGGCTCTGTCGGCTCCCGTGGTTCTCCCATGGTTGAGCAGAGCGAGGAGATCGAGAGAGGAAATACTCACTTGATTTTTGTAGATTATGTTGGGCATGGAGATTGATCTGAACTTTTTGGTTGTCCGCAGATTCAACAATGACAACGCCCACACCT
The DNA here is from genome assembly GCA_039707655.1 of Elymus sibiricus. Lineage (NCBI taxonomy): Eukaryota > Viridiplantae > Streptophyta > Magnoliopsida > Poales > Poaceae > Elymus > Elymus sibiricus. Next base: position 38,194,015 of record CM077668.1, on the reverse strand, counting down.
TTCTCTGATGCTTGGGCAAAGGCATGTATGTCCGATGTGCAAGCAAAACTTTAGACATTCGAGGGCCAAAGAAGATGTTTTGCAAAATTTTGCAGCTTGACCGGGCTGAAGGAGATGTGCAAACCGAGAACGAGCGAAGTGATCAAACAATGGTCGCCGCCAGAAGTTGGCTGGGGTGATTGATCAATATAGATGGGAGCTTCTTTGAGGAAAGCCAAACAAGCGGCTAGGGATGAATCTCATATTCAAGAACCATTACAAGTATAGCACAAAAATATAAACATTAATTACTAATATGGAAATAAAATAATACTTTATTATTGACTCTAGGGCATATTTCCAATAGCCGCCACCACCCCACCCGAACGAGGCCACCACGCCAGATCGGGCGTGTCGCCGCTGCCCCGCACACCCGATGCCGAGCAGCTTCCGCGACCCCGACACGAGCCCGCGCCCCTGGTGCCGCCCCGCGTAGTACCGCCGCCTTGCCCCGCCCGTAGCATCGTGCCCCTGTCAGCCGGCCGGGTCCCGCACCACAACCTCCGCGCGAGGGGGAAAGGAAGCGCCGCCGCCGACGCAGGCCAGGCTTCGCTTGGCGGCGCCTTTTGGCGGCGGCGAGGAGGGGTGAGGAGGGAGGGAAAACGGGGGCGGCCGGGGTAGGTGGCTCGCCAGCCACCGCTCGTGGGAGCGACGGGGGCGAGAGGGAAAAAACGGATCAATGCATAGAGAATCCGACGGGGGCCTAGAAAGAATGTACACCCTCTATTCCAAACTATTTTGGTCTCGCTATCCCTTGCATTTCAGAGAAGAGTAATGTACGTAGATAGAATGTATTCTCTCCATTCAAATTATTAGAAGTTTTAAATTTATCCTACCCATTTCAAATTATTTGAAGTTCTAAATTTATCCTATCCATTCCAATTTATTTGAAGTTCTAAATTTATCCTAAGTCAAATTTCTCTAGATTTGTGATAGTCTATAAAAAAATGTGCTAATATCTTTAATATTAAAATATACAGTACAAAAATATACTTTGTGATGAGTCCAATCAAATTAATTTAATATTATAAATATTGATATATATTTTCTATAGATTTGATCAAATTTATAGAAGTTTGACTTAGGATAAAACTGGAACTTCAAATAATTTAGAACGGATGAAGTAGACCCTAATTATAGAGTGGAAGCATAAGAGAAGAAGTTAGATTTGAACCTGCTGGTTGGAACGGGAAGAAATACAAAAGCATGAACCTTTTTTTTTTGGAGAGGAGGTTGTACCCTGGCCTCTGTAACGATTGGTGCATACAACCAACAGAAAACATGAACTGCATTGTGCACGAAAATGTGATATGCTTACGAAATATGAGGTATTCATCAATCGCAAAAGAATTTGGAAACGAACATCAGCCACTATATTGCGGTACAAATATAGCGTTTGCAATCATAAATGATCTCCTTTTGTTAGAGCACCCGCCTTTTCTTAAACAAAACTGGGAGTTTTCCTCGCTACGTAAAGATCAGAAGGCAGGATGTATAGTTTTTCACCTATATCACAGAACTAAACTTGGGATCGTGTGCTTTGTCCTCATAATTTCGTCGAGGACGGGTTCCTTGTGTCGCCAACTCATCCTACTTTCGATATATATATACCCTCGTATACATGATCAACATAATTTCACCGTCGAGCTGGCGCCCACCGTGGGGCGACACACTGATCGGCAACATCTTGATCGACCTATTCGTCGTTCTCGTTTGTGAGAATGGTGTCAGACACCCTGTCAGACAAAAGGCCTCTACGACAACCTTAGCTGAGGTCGGAGAGCGATTTCAGTGACAAGCGAGCCGTTAACTTTTTGATAACAGTGAAATGTCGCTGAAAAATTCAAAAAATTGAATAAAACAACTTTTTCGAAATGCCAATGAAATAATTGATTTTTTAAATACCAAAAATAATACATTGCAAAAAAACGCTGATGGGACCCATCAGATATATTTCAAGATACATGGAAAATCAGACAATATACTCCAAAACACTAGAGAGATGTATAGCCGCACGTGCTGAGGGGGAGCCAAACCCACTCTATCACATCGGATAGCAGAGCCGTTAGAAATGACTTCGCTGCTGGACGCTGCGTCCTAGAAAGGCTCTAGGAGGATCTAGAAGACTGACAAGTAAATGATCAAACACGTAAGGAGCTAGTAATTCTCAGTCTGAAGATTAAAGAATAACATTTACTCCTCATTTTCTGCTTGATTGATAGCTATCCAAGAACATCATCATATACTAATCTTTAAAAGAATGTCTATGTGGCCATGTCCTATACCACCATGTGTAAATATGTACTGCATAGCTTAGGCATTGGATCGAGTTGATCTCTCGGCGGCAGGCAGGCCCGATTGCAATTCCGGCTCACACCGGAGCTCTCGGGGTTGCACCTTGCCTCCCGAAGCTCCACAGCCTCTTGAGAGACCTCAGCCTCGCCAGGCCCGGAGACTTGGACACGTCGCGCGGGGTCGCCGACACCATCATTGACTCCGGAACGTCGATCACCAGCACTGCCACCGTAGCAATGTCGGAGGGGCTCGAGCGGCCTCCGTCAGAGGTCACGGTCACCGCAGCGAGCGTGGCCTGGTCTGAAACCCGGAGCATGAGTACACTCGCCGGCAGGTTGCTGGCGTAGTTCGCCGGCTCCGGCGGTACGGAAGGGAGACTCATCGACGTTGATACGTCGGGCTTGCCGACGACGGCGACCCAGCAGAGCGGGCAGGTGGAGCGGGACGCCAGCCACACGTCGACGCACCGGGCGTGGAACCCGTGGCCGCACCGGGGCAGGAACCTCGCTTCCTCCCCGTCCTCGAGCCCGGAGAGGCACACCGCGTCTCCACCCCGGCGTCGTCCTCTGCGAGCTCAGCAGCTCTGAGCCGACGCCCCTCGGAGCCGCTGCCTCGGCGACGGTAGTGTTGTAGTAGTAGCGGAGGAAGATGAGCGGGAGGGCGACGAACATCAGGAACAGCAGGGGAATGGCCGCCTCGGAGACCGCCCAGCGCGACGACGATGAGCCCATGCGTGTGGCACGGTGAGTGAGCATGCGCTCCATTCCATCTCCTGGTCGTATATGTATGCATGCGGAGGGAGGGAGCAGAGCACTAAGAGCATCTCCACGGATGCGCTAAATAAGCGGCGCGCCTTAAAAAACGACTTTTTAGCGCGCGCAGCCGAATCAACCGTTCCAGCAGAGGCGCAAAAAACGCGCGCGCACTAAAAATTACCCCGCGCGCGGAGAAGAACTGCATCGCGCGCTGGTTATTTCGGGCGCCCGCTACCGCGCGCGCGACTGAAACAAAACGCGCGCGAACGACCAACCGCCGCGCCTTCCCTCGCCCGCGCCCGCTTTCGCCCCGCCCCGCGCCGCCGCCATCGACCTGCTGCTTCCCCCGCCGTTCCGCACCGCGTGCGCGACTTCCCCCTCTTCCCTGGTGGCCGCCGCTGCTTCCTTCGCCGGCGGCCGCTCTCGAGCGCCCCGTTCCGTCGACGAACAGCGCCCGGCGGTGGTTCGCAGCTCGGCGCCCGCAAGGTGTTCGACAATACGCTTCCAAGGTATATATTGCTTCTAACTTCATTTTTTAGATGAATTTGTAGCATGTTGTTTATAGTTTTAAATTTTGGTTTGTTTTCAAATTTGTAGATGAGTTTGTCCCATGATTCTTCCGATGACGAATTTGATCTTCAAGAGGAGGAGGACCTCGCAATGGTCCTAGCTATGCACATCAACAAAAAGCCGAAGCACGGTGGTTCAGTTTTGGGTCGTCAGAAATTGTGGAGGGACAGGATCGATGCCCACAACAGATTGATGAGGCACTATTTTGCATGGAATGGGCGACAAAACGCGTGATGTTGCATTGAATTATTTGTTGTATTGGTCATGAACTATTTGTTGTATTCAAGTTTATTTAGTTGTTTGAGTTGTAATAATAATTGAACTATTTTTGATCGATTTATTTTGTGTGTGTTTGATCTTCTTTGTTTTAAAATGAATGCAAAATGTTGTTTGTGCTGGGCGCGCGCTCTATTTTGGCGCATCTGCTGAAGCGGCCCGCTGGCGCTGTATATTTTTTGGGCGCCTGCTGAAGCCGCTGCCGCGCGCGGCGCGCAAAAGCGCTATTTCGGCAAGCCTAGTAAACTACTTTTAGCACGCCGAGCGATTGCGCGCCGGTTGGAATGCTCTAATGGAGTGCACGTTGACATGGATGGATGAAGCAGGGGAGAAAGAAGCTGGAAGAGGGCATGCAGGCGCGCGCTCTCGGCTCGATTGGTCGGGAGAGAGGAGTGCAGCTCATGACGACGGGTCAACGGGCCAAATGAGTGGAAGATGCCGCAGAGGCGATTTTTACCACACGTGATCCTCTATGAGAGGATTTTTACCACATGTGACCAATCCACTCATCTCGAACGACTTCTACGATTAATGGTGTGATTTACAGCTCCCGATGCATCGCTCAATGTTATACCTTTCAAATTACAGCCCTTTGTGCTGTATGTAAATGAGCGTTGTAATCTGTATTTGCTTTATCGAACCTCTAGTTTTAGTGCTTTGCTAGCATTAGGCAACAGACGAAACCTCTTTTGATAGTGGAACCTAGTGTATTTTTGGATCATATAGAAAAATAAATTCTTGAAGGAGAGCCTCTTGATCCACGATTTTCTGTAAACTAGATGATACCCCGCATGTTGTTGCGGGAATGTTTTGCAATATATTTCAGTGATATTTTGTTAATGAATATTTGGAGTAATAATATGAGAACTAAAATAGAAAACACACATGATTTGTTGTGTTTGATTATTGTATAGTTTTAAAATATTTATTAAATATTCCCGCAAAAATATACTCCCTCGGTAAAGAAATATAAGATCATTTAGATCACTAATATAGTGATCTAAACGATCTTATATTTCCTTACAGAGGGAGTATTTGGTAAGCATTAAGAGCATACTATAATTAAAATTCTGAGCTGGGCTTTTTCTATGCATGGTTGCATGTTGAGGTGGGCATTTTTCTCATGCATGTTGCATGATGAGGTGGCATGCTTGCATGTTGACAGAAATATGCTAGTGGAGGCTAGCTATTTAGATACAGAAGATCGGCGTTAAGTTATTTGAGCTACCAATATTCCTATATATGCATGTCTCTTACATTCATATATACACATCTATATTGGAATGCATTTTTTCCGATAAAGGACTTTTTTATTGACTCATAATGTTTTATCAAGGCAATATAAACACAAAGGGCACACAGTCGGCCTCTGCATAATTAGGATACACACAACCAACACCGATGCACACACACAGAATATGACTCTGGCACAAAGCAAAGTCATACAAAGACCAAAACAATGCCTAAGGTGGAGGGGGTGTTGCGAGGCCTTCTTAACAAATGGCAAGTAGGCTATGCAAATTGTGTCAGTTTTTGGCATGATACTTGGCTGGGAGAATGCTCTCTCAAAACTACTTTTTGGGACTTGTTTGATATTTGTCACCAACAACACCCGTTTGTTTCGCGGGTGTGGGCTGCCGTCATACTTTTAGGAGGTGTGTAGATACTAGGCTTATGAACATGTGGCAAGATTTGATTTTCTTGCTTAGTAGCACCGGTTTCCTTGGTGGGGCCGATGTTGTTTTCTGGTGATATGATGCATATGGTTGTTATAAAACTAGTTCTTTCTATGAGATCATTAACTTTGGGTGAGTTAAATCTCGAATTGGTGATTCCTTGTGGAAAATCCATGTCCCCCCTAAGATTCATGTCTTTTTCTGGCTTAGTGCCCAAAACAAAATTTCGAATCGTGACAATTTACTCAAAGAGACGTCATCCAGATGACCTAACATGCCCCTTTTGCAATGAAAATAAATCTATCCATCACTTATTCTTTTATTGTGTTGTTGCTCAACAATTTTGGCCTCTTTGCTATGAAATCTTTGATGTTACAGCGCCCGCCTCTACTTCTGACTTGATAGACGGGTGGCTGAAAAGAAAATGGGCCTATATTTGTAATTCGTTTTATGTAGCTAGATTGTGGTGTATTTGGAACTTACGCAACGAGTTCTTCTTTCAGGACCGCAAATGGGTAAGCATATGCTGTCCGCTCAACGCGATGTTCCAGCAATGGAAGGTGTTGAGGGAGGATTCTCAGTCCATGCTGATGCTGCGCTGTCTACTCCTGCTGGACCGTCGTCGGGGAGAACTACTTCGGATCGCTTGGGCCTGACTCTCCCCCTGGACTGCTCTGATGAGGATAAACGACGCATCTTGATGACATGCACCAACTAGTTTGCCTACTAGAAAAAGCTTGCATTTGATGTGCTTGTTCTGATGGTTGTTAGTCGTTTGCTTCTTATGTTCACTGGGTTGTATCGACGTTGTACCTTCCGGGGTAGCTACTCTGGTTACACCTGAGCGCTCTGAACCTATGTGAACACTCCTATTTTTCTAAAGAAAAACTATTGTAGTCCCTTGAGAGGATAAACATCAGAAGAAAGGACGCAAGTTTTCTTACCTATATCAGGAGGTGGATCCGAACATGTATCATGTGTCTCGTTTTTGTGATTCCGTTGAAGTCGCTCAACGGGGTTTCGAGTCGCCAACTCATCTTACTTTCGATGCATATACCCTCCTAAGTCGGGTTTTTGGGTCGCCAAGTCATCCTACTTTCGACACCCACGTACATAGGATCGGCATAATTTCAACGTCGACAGATGGCGCCCACTGTGAGGTTACGCACTAAGCAGCAACGTCTCCATCAACCTCTTTGTCGTTCTCGTTAGGGCGGATGGCTCGGGCTCGCCTCTACGACAACCTTAGTCTGAGGTCGAGTAGTGCTTTCTACAACAAGCGAGTCTCTAACTTTTTCTAAACAATAAAGTGTCACAAAAATCAACCAAAAAGTTAAATAAAAAAAATTGAAATGCCAATGAAATAATTGAACAAATTTGAATAAAAAATGCTAAATATAAGATATTTGACTCTTTTTGAAACTTTTGTGAAAATTACTTTAAAAACATATTCATTTTTCCCAAAAAATCACTAATGGGACCCATCAAATATATTTGAAAATACATGGAAATTCAGATAAAGGAATCCAAAATACTCTAGAGAGATGTATAGCCGCACATGCTTGTTGGAGAGTCCGGTGTTGACTACGATGAAACCTTTAGCCCCGTTGTGAAGCCAGCCATGATACGGTTGGTTCTCTCTATCGCTCTCTCTTCTTCTTGGCCTATCCATCAACTCGACGTTAAAAATGCCTTTCTTCACGGTCATCTTGATGTGGTCGTCTATAGTCAACAACCCTCCGCTTTCATTGATCCTCGCTATCCTGACTATGTCTGTCGCTTGCATAAGTCCTTGTACGGCCTTAAGCAAGCTCCTCGAGCGTGGTTTCAGCAGTTTGCCACATATGCTCGTTCTGTTGGCTTTGTTGAGTCCAAGTCTGACGCTTGTTTGTTTATTCTTCACAAGGGAAACATCACTGCATATTTACTTCTATATGTCGATAATATCATCCTTACTGCCTCCTCTCCCTCTTCTCTCTCATCCATTATCACTTCCTTTGCTAAAGAATTTGCTATGAAAGATCTTGGACCTCTTCATCACTTTCTCGGCATTTCCGTCTCTCGCACATCTAGTGGCTTACATCTCTCCCAGTGACAGTATTTTCTAGACATTCTCTCCCGAGCCGGCATGAGTGATTGTAATCCTGTTTCTACTCCAGTTGACACTAACGCCAAACTCTCATCCACCACTGGTTCTCCTGTTTCTGATCCTTCATTATATCGTAGTCTTGCTAGTGCACTTCAGTATGCCACCCTCACTTGACCAGATATAGCCTATGATGTTCAACAAGTGTGTCTTCATATGCATGGTCCTTGCGAACCCCATCTTCTCTTCATTAAACGTATTCTCCGATATCTAAAAGGCACACTTGACCTTGGTTTGACACTTCATGTCTCTTCTTCTCATAACCTCATTGCCTATTCAGATGCTGAATGGGCTGGTTGCCCCGACATCAGACGCTCCACTTCCGGGTTTTGCATGTTTTTTGGCGATAATTTGATTTCATGGTCTTCTCGGCGGCAGACTACCGTTTCAGGCTCCAGTGCGGAAGCCGAGTACCGTGCTGTTGCTACTGCAGTAGCCGAGTCCTGCTGGGTTCGTCAGTTACTATAGGAACTTCATCATCCAGTTACCAGTGCCACAGTTGTGTTCTACGACAATGTTACTGTTGTTTATCTTGCTCATAATCCAGTACAGCATCGCCGGACCAAACACATCGAGCTTGACATTCATTTCGTGCGTGAGAGGTTGCTGTCGGCGACGTACGTTTTACATGTTCCATCTTCATCACGGTATGCTGATATTTTCACGAAAGGGCTACCGACTGCACTCTTTCGTGAGTTTCGGTCCAGTCTTCACATCGCTTCTCTCCCCAGTTTAGACTGCGGGGGTGTGTTGGAGAGTCCTGCATCAGGACGTTCGGCTGCTATAGATAGAATTCCAACTATAGATCAAGTCGGTTTGTATCCGACCTAACTTGTAACTCAAGTTGATTGCCTTGTACTTGTATATATATCTTTACCTAATAATAAAGCACGGAGTGCTTCTGCCCGTATACCCATCGTGGCACTTTTGCAGAAAGGCCCTTGACTTTTCAGGAAATTGTACCCGCACTCCATGACGTTTCATCTGTTAATTGAAAAAAAACAATTCTACAGGCCCCCTCTCTCTCTCTCTCCCCACGAGAACGCGAACCACCCCAGCGCTAGGGTTCTCTCCGCCGCCGTGCCCAATCCCTCCACTCCCGGCAACCCTCGCCACCCTCTCCCATCCCCAGTCGTCGCCGTAGTCCACCGCCGCAGGTCAATATCGATGGAGCCTCGGCCGCCGGCTCCTTGGAGAATGCCGCCCACCGGTGGACGCCCTGATTGTGCGTGACCCCGCCGGGGACTCACCTCGCCACCTTCGCGCCTCCCCCAGGATCTCCGCCACCTCCTAGCACTGCTGTGCGCAAGGATGCCGCCGCCTCCCCCTGGTACCTCCATCTCCTCTCCCCCAGGCCGCTGCTCGCCGCTCCACACCCCTTTCCTCTTCCATCCAGTGTGGCTCCCCTGTTCTGGCTCTGTCGGCTCCCGTGGTTCTCCCATGGTTGAGCAGAGCGAGGAGATCGAGAGAGGAAATACTCACTTGATTTTTGCAGATTATGTTGGGCATGGAGATTGATCTGAACTTTTTGGTTGTCCGCAGATTCAACAATGACAACGCCCACACCTTTCTCTGATGCTTGGGCAAAGGCATGTATGTCCGATGTGCAAGCAAAACTTTAGACATTCGAGGGCCAAAGAAGATGTTTTGCAAAATTTTGCAGCTTGACCGGGCTGAAGGAGATGTGCAAACCGAGAACGAGCGAAGTGATGAAACAATGGTCGCCGCCAGAAGTTGGCTGGGGTGATTGATCAATATAGATGGGAGCTTCTTTGAGGAAAGCCAAACAAGCGGCTAGGGATGTATCTCGCGGGACTCGATGGTTACAGTTTGGGGAGCAAGCAGTGTTGCTTGCTAGCATTTTTTTTCTTGCATCTAGGAACTGATGATGCTTTATTTGGTGTTGTTTCCCGTGGTAGTACATTATGGCTTTGTGGACGATGATTTCTGCTGATGTGCTTAGTTGAGTTTTTTTTTTCACTTCCGATTTAAGATAGGTGCAAGTAAAACGGCGACTTTACATTGGCTAAATTGCTCACTGTTGTTTATGCTCAGGCAGCAGCAGAGGAATAGACTCGGCAAGGAAGGGAGCTACGCCAGTGCAGTCGGTGGAATTAATTGGCAAAGTAAATCATGAAGCTCCTGGTTGGACCAAGAGGTAATTCCCTGTTTTCCATGCACCGTGCATTAGTTGATGCAGAATATTTGTGCGTCCAAATAGCAACATGAATTTGGTTTTAGTAGTTTCTGAATTGTAGTGTCATACATCTTAACCATGGCTTGCATTGTGTTGTCTCGGCAGATTATCTGAATTTGGATAACTTGCAGATTTGAAGTCTGTCATGGTGTGTTTTAGTTGATCAAATAAAGGGATGTAATATTCAGGTTAATCTATACTAGACATATAAAAGCTTTTTTTACGAGAAACTAAAAACTTAGTTCACTTCTAGAGTGATTGGGAACTCTGAATATAGATTCAGACTTCTGTAATTTCATTATGCTGGTGATGTCGTTGTCAAATTCATAATTTTCTGATGTGGTCAAGTTCTCACGTGGATATGCTCAAGACAGCTTGCCACAATTAGGATTAACTTTTTAAGAGTTCTTGGAAGCACACTCGGTCAACTACATACTTAATCACCTCCACTCTACATGTATTCCTTTTGTAGGCTGCACCACACACAAACATTAAGAGACACCACCATATTTGTTTGATTGACCTCTCTGTCCACCTGATTCGCAATTGATAATGGTGTCATTGGATCATTTATTTAATTTTTTCATCCACTCGGCTTCTGTCAATGCAATTGGATATGGTTAAACAGGAACAAAATTAACTTGAGCAAACCTTCTAAATTATCACATAAATATACCTGTACTTGCTAGAACTTCTTAAGAATTGATCCAATGAAGCCATGTTATCTAATCACAATTACCTTATATCTCTAAAAGCATGAAGATTTGGTTTTATCAAATCTCCATCCAGCACCTCCTCATGTCTATTGCGTCTGCATAATGCTCCCAGCAGCAATCCGGACATGGGAGCACCAGCCGACTGATCCAATCTTCCACCACAGAAAAGCACCAACCAACAATGGAGATACCGTTACCCTCTCCTGCGTGATTTCCATGGAAGCTAGCCTCGTGCTCACTGTCATGTGCTAAGCCTCCGCCGCCCTCGCATGGGTGATCCCGTGGAGGAAAGGAACAATGTTGGAGTGGTTGTGCAGCTGTTCACATCCTTGATATTTGCCACTGACCTCTTCTCAGCTATCCCAACGGTCTCGGTGTCCAGGCAAGGTATGTCTATGCCAGTTGAACTATCACTCGAGTTACAACAATTCTAAGCTTTTTTCTATATCTGCAATTGGACGGACTATGGTATGAGTCAGTTTATTAGCAACCATGGTGTACATGAATCTCTGTTGGTGTGAACTGTCAAAAGATTTTCCTGCTATTACTACTTCTGTTTCGTCTTCTAAATCTAGAGTCTAGACTTGGATATTATCACTATAGCAACAATCTTTTCCATGAGAAAAGTATGGGTGAGAGTCATACTGGATGGATGCATAATACCGGGACAAGATATTTACCTGCCATTATCCCAGAAGGGGAAAACATAGTACTAAACTGCCATAAAAAATATGTGAGGGCTTAGAGCATCTTTGAGGTCAAATTTGTATCTTTATTATCATCCTAATAAATCGTGGTTTTGCTAATTTACTGTATCTTATTTCACAAATATTTGCAATGGTAAAGATAGTGCATAGTGCGAATATCGTACCTTATCTTCTCTTTATTTTGAATAGATAGGTTTATTTTTATTTGTGAACAAGCAGTTAACTTTGTCTATTTCTTGATTCTGAATGCTATCTCTGAAGATCATGTGTCGTTCATGTATTGCAATTGATGCATCATTTTATTTCTAAGTTTTATTTTTATAGTTGCATATACTGTATTGAATTCCACTGATAGGTCAATAGAAAGAGTAGACCTAGAGATGATTTAAAATAGATTCAGATTACTGGTTACATACACTGTAGGTATGCCCTTTGTTCAATTGGGATCAACTTTGTTAGTTCAATTCACGTGCTCTGTTACAGACCAACCCCAATGTGTATGCTACAACCAGTGAAAGAGTCGGTTGCCTTGCTTTTTATAATTCAATTAGCTTGTATTAATTTTGTGGCATCATCACATGAGGTAAATGCAGAGCTACACTTTCTATTCCCGTGCCTTTTATTAAAACCATGCAGATGCTCCAATCATCGCGGTTCATACACTTTGACTTCCTATTATGCATGACACAGTAACCATTTAGGCATATCTAAACAAAGAACATGGCACAATATAATTCTGATGCGGAGATGACACTTTGTTCCTATAAAAAAGATAAGGTGATAACCTCAATACGATGTCTTCATAAAATTTGGAGGAAAAACCATAAGGGAAAACACATATCAACATTACCTATACGGCATGTAAATATATAATTCAGAAATCAACATTAACCTATAGGGCATGTAAATATATAATTCAGAAATTAACATCTTGCTCTTTATGGAGTGGAGGCGCAGACTCCCCTGTCCCAGCTTTGGCGCCGCCACCTACCAATGCGCGGCACAGGCCTGCCTGACCTGGCCTACATCTTGATTGTAAATCTCTGTCATCTCCTATCTTGTGTTCGTGTGGTTGCATTGATTTTGCCTTTTGAGAAAGGGTTGAAAGAAGATTCTATGCTTCAGACGACTGAATGTCCAGTAATATCATCAACCTTCAGCCAGCAGTGGCTCCGAACTCTATCACCTCAAATGGTTTAGGATAGATCAATGTTTCCTTTCACATGCTTTCCGAGCCAAGTTTCAGCTGGTCTCGACCCAGCATGTATCTTCACTTTCAGTTAACAAACTGTTGACTATGAAACTGAGAAAGACCCGAGACTTTTGATAGGCAGGTGCTTTTACTAAGATTTTTGATTCTAAAAATATGTCCAGCAATATATAGGTTGTTTGCTAGCTAAGGGATCAGTTATACGAATCTAGAGAGGGGAGTTGGATTGTGCCTTGCTAGAGCTAGACAAACCGATAAAGATTATTGGGAAGGCTCTTTGCAAGCATAAAGTGAATCTCTAACAATCAACTTCTTAATATAGGTTGGCAAGTACATGTGTTTATATATATCTGAAAATATATTACCATTGTAGATTCTGATGAAAAATATATTCTCAGCCAGCCACGGATTCAGATATGTTAATTTGGGCAAAGGAAAGTCAAAATATTTTATCTCAGGGAAATATTATGAAATAAGTGAAGCTGTATAGCATCTACTGGACTGATTGTGACACTGCTCATATTGTTTGGTACTTTACTATCTGAAATACTTATTTTAATCATGAGCCGAGGTGATGATGTGTTGGAGGCACGCGCCCCGTCCTTCTCTTGTTCTTGGTTCCTCTATCGCCGAATGCACGAAGTTTGTGAAGGAAACAAACATGAGCGACCAGATGATCTGCTGGCTTTTTTCTCCCCTCCTGACCACTCTCTCATTTCTTCTATTCTTCTCAGCCATCTCCTCTACTATCGCCATATTGATCTCTCAACTCGCTTCCTCTTCATCTGATTGTTGTATTCCAAGCATGCATGTCATAGAGCATCACGACCAATCTATTACATGTGATGGATATCATTTCCTGGCCCTATTTGCCATAAATTTTGCCTCAAAGGACCTATTATTCCATATGAGAAAGCTACGAATATTCCTGTCATAGGGATATGCATGTTGATATTGTACATTTATAGCTTATGCATACAACAACCTGACTGGGGAAGGGATATTAATATGTCTAGAAAGTGATTGATCTATTAATTATGAATATTGTGTCTTCATACTAATTTGACTGCATTATTTAGTGCCTGCAATATTGTTTCATGCTCCACAACAGAACTAAAGGTGTTAAAATGGAACATGTGCCCATTACAATGATGCCGAGTGCAGAAAATGAACCATGGCCTTTTGTTGCTAAGGTATATATGTTGATTTCAGTTGTTTACCACGTGTTTGATATAATGTCTGGAGGAGATCATAAAGTAACTTTCTCTACCAATGTTCATAGTTGGAAAGACATGGTGTCATGCAAGGTAATAAAAAATACACTGTATCATATTTCTGCTTTCATGTATAAGGAATATATGTTATGGCTATATAACGCAATGAGAGGCTAATCATTTGAAATGGAATGGAGCAGCGGCACCATCATGGATCATGATGAGGTGTTGCAGTGAAGCTACACAGCGCGTTGTTCCACAGGTGAGCTCCCAAATTCACACATAGTTGAGTCTAGATTACTGGAGCTATACAAGGCGGCCATGTGACAACAGAGTAAACTGGAGTGGTATAAAGTGATGGAGCCAAAGCAAGAGTGGAGGAAAATCATGTGGCAATGATACACAAGGTGAAAGTTCTGCATAAAGACTGGAGACATGGGAAAATCACAAGGATGTTCCATTCAACACAAACATTTACACATTACAAAATTGATGTTTTGCACTGTAATTTGGTTGAGTTTAGTTCAGGATAATGAGTATGTTTGTTTGGTGGTTTAGCTTTCACTAGTACAAAACAGGGCATCGGTCCACCCCTGAGAAGCCCATTAGTCCCGGTTCACTCACGAACCGGGACCCATGGGGGCATCGGTCCCGGTTCGTGAGGCCAGGGCGCCGGCCGGGCCTCGTGGGGCATTGGTCCCGGTTCGTCTGACCCCTTCTGTCCCGGTTCTAGACACGAACCGGGACCAATGCGCCTCGCTCCTGGCCCACAACCATTGGTCCCGGTTTGTGGCTGGAACCGGGACTAAAGGTGACCCCTTTTGTCCCGGTTCCAGCCACGAACCGGGACCAATGCGCCTCGCTCCTGGCCCACAACCATTGGTCCCGGTTTGTGGCTGGAACCGGGACCAATGGTTGGCCTATATATAGCCCCCGCCCGCGAGCAGAGCAATGCATTGCTCTGTTTTTTTGCCCGGCCGTGGGAGAGCTTTTGTGGTGCTCTAGCTCACCTCCTATGCACATGAGGTGTTCGATGAAATGCCCGAGCCACACTTAAGCTTTCTCCTCTCGAAGCTCCTTGTCCAAGCTCCATTTTCCTCAAGATTTGTCTAGGTTTGGCGGTCCGTCCTGTCCCGTCCCCGTCCTCACCGCCGTCGATCGCCCGCGCCCATCTCGGCGCCGGCAACACCGTGGTTAGCCTCTTCTTCTTATCTTCTTTCTAAAAGAAAAAAGTTCTTATTTGTGTGTTTTAATTAGATGCTCTAGAGAGTTATATGTTGTTCAATAATAAGAACTATATAACGCACGCAGATGAACCGGCAATGGATGTACGGTGACCGACGCACCTCCGAGTATATTAAGGGCCTGCATAATTTTCTCGAAGCGGCTGAGGCAAACAAGCAGAATGGTTTTATGCATTGTCCATGTACTGTCTGTGAGAATACGAAGGCTTTCTCCAACTCTAAAACCCTTCACTTCCACCTGCTTGAGAAGGGTTTTATGCCACACTATAATGTTTGGACCAAGCACGGAGAAAGAGGGGTTATGATGGAAGACAACGAAGAAGAAGAGGATGATGACAACTACCCGCCCCCTGAATACGGTGATGCTGCAATGGGGGAAGCTGAAGATCAAGAGGAACCAGACGATGTGCCCGATGATGATCTTCGCCGGGTCATTGTTGATGCACAGAGAGAATGCGAAAGTGAAAGGGAGAAGTTGAAGTTCGATCGCATGTTAGAGGATCACAAAAAAGGGTTGTACCCAAATTGCGAAGATGACAACAGAAAGCTCGGTACCACACTGGAATTGCTGCAATGGAAGGCAGACAATGGTGTACCTGACAAGGGATTTAGTTCGCTGCTGAAAATAATGAAGAAGAAGCTTCCAAAGGATAACGAATTGCCCGGCAGTACGTACGAAGCAAAGAAGGTTCTATGGCCTCTAGGATTGGAGGTGCAGAAGATACATGCATGCCCTAATGACTGCATCCTCTACCGCGGTGAGTACGAGGATTTGAACGCATGCCCGGTATGCGGTGCATTGTGGTATAAGATCAGACGAGATGACCCTGGTGATGTTGAGGGCGAGCGCCCCAGGAAGAGGGTTCCTGCCAAGGTGATGTGGTATGCTCCTATAATACCACGGCTGAAACGTCTGTTCAGAAACAAAGAGCATGCCAAGTTGATGCGATGGCACAAAGAAGACCGTAAGAAAGACGGGAAGTTGAGAGCACCCGCTGCCGGGTCGCAGTGGAGAAAAATCGAGAGAAGGTGGGGGGGACTTTGCAGGTGACGCAAGGAACGTATGGTTTGGTTTAAGTGCAGATGGCATTAATCCTTTTGGGGAGCAGAGCAGCAATCATAGCACCTGGCCCGTGACTCTATGTATCTATAACCTTCCTCCTTGGTTGTGCATGAAGCGGAAGTTCATTATGATGCCAGTGCTCATCCAAGGCCCAAAGCAACCCGGCAATGACATTGATGTGTACCTAAGGCCATTAGTTGAAGAAATTTTACAGTTGTGGAATGGAGAAGGTGTACGTGTGTGGGATGAGCACAAACAGGAGGAATTTGACCTACATGCGTTGCTGTTTGTAACCATCAACGATTGGCCTGCTCTCAGTAACCTTTCAGGACAGACAAACAAGGGATACCACGCATGCACACACTGTTTAGATGACACCGACAGTATATATTTGGACAAATGCAGGAAGAATGTGTACCTGGGGCGTCGTCGATTTCTTCCGACCAACCATCAATGTCGAAAGAAAGGAAAGCATTTCAAAGGTGAGGCAGATCACCGGAAGAAGCCCGCCCTCCGTACTGGTGATCACATACTTGATATGGTCAATGATTTACAAGTAATCTTTGGAAAGGGTCCTGGCGGACTATCTGTTCCGACTGACGATGCGGGACGCGCACCCATGTGGAAGAAGAAATCTATATTTTGGGACCTACCCTATTGGAAAGACCTAGAGGTCCGCTCTGCAATCGACGTGATGCACGTGACGAAGAATCTTTGCGTGAACCTGCTAGGCTTCTTGGGGGTGTATGGGAAGACAAAAGATACACCGGAGGCACGGGAGGAACAGCAACGTGTGCATGAAAAAGACGGCATGCATCCAAAGCAGTATGAAGGTCCTGCCAGCTACGCTCTTACCAAAGAAGAGAAGGAAATCTTCTTTGAATGCCTGCTCAGTATGAAGGTCCCGTCTGGCTTCTCGTCGAATATAAAGGGAATAATAAATATGGCAGAGAAAAAGTTCCAGAACCTAAAGTCTCATGACTGCCACGTGATTATGACGCAACTGCTTCCGGTTGCATTGAGGGGGCTTCTACCGGAAAACGTTCGATTAGCCATTGTGAAGCTATGTGCATTCCTCAATGCAATCTCTCAGAAGGTGATCGATCCAGAAATCCTGTCAAGGTTAAGGAGTGATTTGGTGCAATGTCTTGTTAGTTTTGAGCTGGTGTTCCCACCATCTTTCTTCAATATCATGACGCACGTCCTAGTTCATCTAGTCGACGAGATTGTCGTTCTGGGCCCTGTATTTCTACACAATATGTTCCCCTTTGAGAGGTTCATGGGAGTCTTAAAGAAATATGTTCGTAACCGCGCTAGGCCAGAAGCAAGCATCTCCATGGGCCATTAAACAGAGGATGTCATTGGGTTTTGTGTTGACTTCATTCCTGACCTTAAGAAGATTGGTCTCCCTCAATCGCGGTATGAGGGGAGACTGACTGGAAAAGGCACGCTAGGAGCGGACTCAATAATATGTAGGGACGGGCATTCTTGGTCTCAAGCACACTACACAGTTCTACAGAATTCTACCTTGGTGACCCCGTATGTCGATGAACACAAGAATATTCTGCGCTCCAAACACCCGAAGCAGTGTGACGACTGGATTACATATGAACACATCAGGACTTTCGGCAGTTGGTTGCAAACACGTCTCATGGGTGACAACACTGTTTCTGATGAGCTGTACTCGTTGGCCAGGGGACCATCTTCGACTGTATTGACTTACAAAGGATACGAGATAAATGGGAATACATTTTACACGATCGCCCAAGATCAAAAGAGCACCAACCAAAACAGCGGTGTCCGCTTTGATGCAGCAACCAAGAGGGGAAAGGACACATATTATGGTTACATAGTGGACATATGGGAACTTGACTATGGACATGATTTCAAGGTCCCTTTGTTTCAGTGCAAATGGGTCAATCTGTCAGGAGGCGGGGTATAGGTAGACCCACAGTACGGAATGACAACAGTGGATCTCAACAATCTTGGGTACACAGACGAACCATTCGTCCTAGCCAATGATGTGGCGCAGGTTTTCTATGTGAAGGACATGTCTACCAAACTGAGAAAAAGAAAAGATAAGGAAGCGAATACATCATACGATGAGCCAAAGCGCCACATAGTTCTTTCAGGAAAAAGAGACATCGTGGGATTGGAGGGCAAGACAGACATGTCTGAAGATTATGAAAAGTTTCATGAAATTCCTCCCTTCAAAGTCAAGGCTGACCCAAGCACCCTGTTAAACGATGAAGATTATCCATGGTTACGGCGCAATAAGCAAAGGACACAAGCGAAGAAAAAGTGAAGACTTTCTCTCCACAACTATATCATTGCAGTTACATGTGAAGAAATTAAATGCCTTTTGTAACAGATGAGTTTTCGTCCGAAACCCTGATACTTCGAAAGAGATTGTCCGTTTTGTACACGAAGTGCATCCAGTTTTTGCCGTAACCCTCTCAACTTTTTAGCACATGCTATGTGGGTGAAATGATGATACCATGCCAACTTTCAACCTGTTCAGAGTTCATTTGTAGTGCTTTTCAATTTCAGGGTCATTTAGCTTCAAAAAATCAGTAAATGCATGAAAAATAGGAAGTGAAGTCAGAAAGGGTTGAAAATTGATGATGTGGCTTTGAATGGTGCATTTTGAACACACAAAAAGTCTGAAGTTCAAATAAGTTCAAAAAAATGAAATCCCTTTGTAACAGATGAGTTTTCGTCCGAAACCCTGATACTTCGAAAGAGATTGTCCATTTTGTACATGAAGTGCATCCAGTTTTTGCCGTAACCCTCTCAAATTTTTAGAACATGCTATGTGGGTGTAATGATGATACCATGCCAACTTTCAACCTTTTCAGAGTTCATTTGAAGTGCTTTTCAATTTCAGGGTCATTTAGCTCAAAGAATGAACTAATAGCAAAAAGAATGAACTAGAAAACCTTTATGAAACTCTAATAGCAAAAATAATGAACTAAAAATAATTAATTAAAAAATTCTGTTATGATCAACTAAAATAAAACTATAATATTCTTCAATAGCAAAAAGAATCAACTAAAAAGCTTTTATAAAACTCTAATAGCAAAAGGAATCAACTAAAAATATTTTATAAACCTCTAGTATTTATGAAACTAAAATTATATAAAATTTATGCAACTAAAGTTATCAAAGTATTTTTTGTTCAAAACATTAATAGCAAAAAGAATTTTCATAAAGAATTTTTTTAGAAACTTTAATAGCAAACTAAAATAACAAAATTTGTTTTTGGTTAAAACAGACATTTAAAATTACCTAAAAATTACCAAATTGAATATAATGATAAAACACAGTAATATTAAATAGCAGGAAAAAGAATCACTCAAAAATCTATTTTTATAGTAAAGTTATTCACAAACTAGTGATTCACACCAATTTAAAAGAATTCAAATTTAAACTATTCAAATTTGGAAACTAATGGCACTAACAGAAAGTTTATAATTTTTGTGACCTAAAAGCAAAAAGAATCACTGAAAAACTGTAGGTAGAAACAAAAGAAAATAAATAAAGAAAAAAAGAAAACAAAAAAAGTAGAAAAAAATTAAAAAAAATGCCGCCTAGTGGGCCACCACGGCCTGAATACGACTAGAAACCCAACCATCTAGTTGGGCCAGGATTCAGGCCCGCAGAAGGCCCAGAAGGTCCACAGGCAGAGGTGTGTCCGATTAGGCCCGTAAGCCTGCTGTTGAGAGGAGCTCGAGAGGGCTGGCGCAGCAGCGCTTATAAACCACTCTCGAGCCCTCTCAGCTAGCGAGGTGGGACTAAACTTTTGGCCCCGGGCAGCACCACCCTTTAGTCCCGGTTGGTGGCACCAACCGGGACCAATGCCCACCTTTGGTCCCGGTTGGTGGCACCAACCGGGACCAATGCCACCCTTTAGTCCCGGTTGGTGCCACCAACCGGGACCAAAGGTCTCTGTTTCCCGCCCTTTGGGCTGACGAAAAGAGACCTTTGGTCCCGGTTGGTGGCACCAACCGGGACTAAAGGGTGGCATTGGTCCCGGTTGGTGCCACCAACCGGGACCAATGCTGAGTGTATATAACCAGCACTTGTGAAATTTCACAGTTTTCATCGCCACTTCGCCCGACGACGCCGACCTCCTCGACGCCGCCAGGCTGCCCCGACGCCGTCCACCGCCCACGCCGTCGCCATCGCCAGGCCCCTGCCCCGTCGTCGCCGTCGCCGTCGTCGTCCCCGAGCCCGTGGCCCTGCCCCGCCCCGGAGCCCACGCCCCTGCCCCGTCGTCGCCGTCGCCGTCGCCGTCGTCGTCCCCGAGCCCGCGGCCCTGCCCCGCCCCCGAGCCCACGCCCCTGCCCCGTCGTCGCCGTCGCCGTCGTCGTCCCCGAGCCCGCGGCCCTGCCCCGCCCCCGAGCCCACGCCCCTGCCCCGCCCCCGAGCGCGCCCGGCCGCGCCCCTGCCCCGGCCCGCCCCCACCATCGCCGTCGCCGGCGCCCTCGCCGCCCCCGCCGTCGCCGTCACCTTCGCCGGCCGCCCCCGCTATGAGCCGCCGCCGCCCCCGCTGTGAGCCGCCGCCGCCCCTGCTCTGTGCAATTTTTTTGGCTATATGTATGTATGGATGGATGTATATATGATGTTTTTTTGTTCATAGCATTTTTTTGTTCATATATGTATTTTTTTCATATATGTGGCTATATGTATTTTTTTGTTCATAGCATTTTTTTGTTCATAGCATTTTTTTTCCATGTATGTATGTGGCTATATGTATGTATGTCGCCGTCGCCCTCGATCTCCTACCCCCTCCCGCCCCTACCCGACAAACTCTCGAGAGGAGATCGACATGAGGGGGGACGTCGGACATATCGGGCGACCAACTCTCGAGGCCACGCAAACCCTAGAAAAAAAGCGTTGTCGATCTCCTACCCCCCCTCCCCTACCTGACAAACTCTCGAGGTCAGCCAAACCCCTAGAAGAAAACTCCGGTAACTTCGACATGAGGGGGGACGTCGATCAACCCCCTCTCGCTCGACTAAACACTCGAGTCCACCCAAACCGGGACTGAGATGTGATAGGTAGTATTTTTTTTGTTCATAGAAAACTCCGGTAACTCTCCAACATGAGGGGGGACGTCGATCGATCAAGCCCCTCTCGCCAAACCGGGACTGAAAAAGCGTTGTCGAGGCCACCCCAAACCCTAGAAGTGTTGTCGAGGCCACCCCAAACCCTAGAAGCGTTGTCGAGGCCAACCAAATTTACCAAGTTAAATGAGTTAAATGAGTTAAAAGAGCGTTGTTGAGGCCACCCCAAACCCTAGAAGAGTTGTCGAGGCCACCCAAATTTACCAAGTTAAAAGAGCGTTGTCGAGGCCACCTCCCCGATAACTTCGACATGAGGGGGACGTCCGACATGACATGAGGGGGGACGTCGGACGTCGAACATGAGGGGTGAGCGTCGTTGTCGTCTACCCCCTCCCCGATAACTTCGACATGTGGGGGGACGTCGGACATGACATGAGGGGTGAGCGTCGTTGTCGTCTACCCCCTCCGGTAACATAGATAACTCCGGTAACATAGATTTATCAAGAATGCCCCCATTATGGATGTGCACAAGTTGATCCAAATTTTTTTTGATCTCATCTATATATATTCTTTTATATGTCACGTTGTCTGTCAAAGTATTGAAGAAATCCATGGCTTCATCATTAGCCGGAAGTAACATGCGTATGATGCTATGAAGCTCTTCAAAGTTGTTTTGGAACGGAGTTCCGGATAGAATAATTTGCTTTTTGGTACGAATTTCAGCAAAGGCCTTCCAAATAGCGATATTCGGAAGGCTCTTGCTGAACTTCGTACCAAAAAGCTAATTAATTATCCTATCCGGGACTCCGTTCCAAAACAATTTTGGAGAGCTTCGTACCATTATGCGTCTATTACTTCTGGCTAATGATGAAGCCTTGGTTTTCTTGAATCCTTTGACACTAGACAACGTGACATATAGAAGGGTAGATGAGATCAGGAAAAATATGGACCATTTTCTGCACATTCAGAATGGCGCCATTTTGTTAAATCCCTTAAAGGTTAAGAGAATCCTTTGTTTGACATTCATGAGAGAGGCGGTCCGGACGTCGGACATTCATGAGAGAGACAGTCCGGACGTCGGACATTCATGTTTGTATATTAATTGCCATGTTGTAATATTTGCAGAAACTATGGATCAAAGAGACTTGGAACAAGAACAGTTGTTGGGGGAGATAATCCTCGCCGGAGGTGATGCTGTCTTGTCGTTTCTCAACGACACCGATGGAACAATGGAGGAGGAAGGACATGATCATGATGGCTCCGGTGACATGATCATGATGGCTCCGGAGGTGCTGACTAGCTAATTGATGCATTAATTGTTTTGGTATGTACATATATATATTAACTCTTCTTTCTTCTTTTATAGCCCTCCGGATCGAGCCAAACTTCGGTAACGAGACGAGGCCCGAAGAAGAGGTTGCGCAAGGATGAAAGGTTCACGATAACAGCACTCGCGGACGATGGCCTACCGATTGAACCCAAGCGGACCAAGGACGCATTTTCTACTCAGTGCGGAGCTATTGTTAGGGACAACATCCCGATCAGCATCAAGCAATGGAATAAGCCTAAGGACGACGCCCCTGAAGGTGATTATGTCACCGATAGACAGAAAGATGATCTTTGGACCTTGCTGAAGGCAAATTTCACCCTACCGCCAGAGGAGGATCCGAATAAGCCCGTTATAGAGCCACTGGTCAAGGCGTGTGCTCTTAAGAAGATGGCAGATCTATTCAGGAGGTGGAAGAAGGAGTTGAAATCAAAGTTTGTCGACAAAGGTGAGACTCCAGAATTCATCGGCCGATTTGAGAAGATAAGAGATCACTGGCCCGCATTTGTGGCCTACAAGACATTAGAAAAGAGTAAGAAAATGTCAGAGACAAGCAAGAACAACGCTGCAAAGAAGCAGTATCACCATCACACGAGGTCAGGTGGCTACCTCAAAGCCCGGCCGCTGTGGGACAAAGCTGAGAATGACCTGATTGCTAAAGGGGTCGAACCAGAGACATTGAACTGGCCAGACCGTTCAAGGACTTGGTTCTTCGGGGTTGGGGGAACTTTGGACCCTGAAACAGGGAAGTGCCGTTGGACGGACGAGCAACTTGCAATACCCGTCACGAAGCTTCAGAAGTATATCACCGCAGCGCAGGAAGGGACGTTCATTCCTGACAGAGAGAAGGACGAGCTGACTGAGGCCCTAGGGAATGCTGAGCACCCTGGACGAACACGAGGCACACCAGGCTCCGTTCCGTGGAAGTTTGGGTTTCCCGACGCAGGCGGTTACAGAAGCCGGGAGAGAAAGAGGAAAGCGGAGCTGAGCGACATGCAGAAGATGAGTGCAAGACTACAAAAGCTAGAGGAAGCTGAGAGCCAGCGAGCTGCCGGCCAACTATCTCAGCGACACGAAGCTACCCCAGAAGTTACCCCGCCATCTCAGCAGAGAAGCAGCGTGGCTTCCACGGAGCCCGTTCAGACTGACTTCACGGAGCCTATCTACCCCGTGGATACTATCACGGAGGCTCAAAATTGCGAGCTTATGACGAAATGCCATAACCTCACTTTCAAGGCGGCTCTCGGCTCTGTTGCACCTCCTCAACCCAACGGAACTTTTCACTGCCTTACGATTCCACATGGCTATGCTGTTGTGATGGTGGATGAAGTAATGGAGGGATTTGAGGAGCTCGAGCTTTACCACTCTACAGGTGAAGGGGAGAATCAGCTGGTTCGTGCTCTGAGGAGTACATGTCTATGGCAGAAGGAGTACATCAAGCTTCCAAACTGGACGCCTCCGCCTCCTCCTCCTCCTCCGGCGAGTCAGGGCACTCCGCCTCCTCCTCCTCCTCCTCCTCCGGCGAGTGATCAGGGCACTCCGCCTCCTTCTCCGGCTCCTCCGACGCGTGAGGGCACTCCGCCTCCTCCTTCGCCTACTCCGGCGCGTCGGAGCACTCCGCCTCCTCAGCAACGACGGAAGAGAGACGCCGCCGCTCCGGCGGCTAGCAGTACAAGCAGAGGCGGGAGGCAATTCAGATACGGTCCATGTCTCAAGCCTGTGGAAAAGTTACCATATGAGAGGACCGAGCAGGAAAACGAGGACATATGTCGTGCTGAAGTGAGGGACCATTTTGCAAAGAAAACTCCACCTCCGAAGGAGAAGCTAGATCCGGTGAAAGTGAAGCGCACTATCGATGCCCTGAAGCGACCACCACCGCCTCCACCGGATTCCAACTATGACCGCATAATTACTAAGACACATGCTAAAGCGCAGCAGTCGGGAAGTACTTCCAGTGCTGCAAGAGCGAAAAAACGAAGAAGTGGGAAAACAATTCCCCAGCTCCGCGAACAGGAGAAGCAATCGTGCCCCCCGCTCAAGGTGTCTAGCGATATCGCTAATCATCCGGTGCTACTGCCCGGTACCACTCTTGATGATTACCTGCCCGATGATGTACAGTTTGAAACGGCTGAGGTAGTAGACGTCTTTAGATACGAGCACGGGAAGCCTCTCGTCAAACCTGATCATCCTCATCTAACAACGATGATGCAAAAATTGCATGACTGGTACATGGAAACCTGCAGGAAGTCTGGGAAAGACAGTTTGTTAGTCGGAATTAAAAAAGAGCATGACTTTCCTGGAGTCGACCTGCTGCCTGTTGAATTTGTGGAGTTATTTCAATTATACAATCAAAAGGCCCTCAACAAACAACTCATGACTTGCTACTGTCTGTAAGTATTACTTCTATAATTAAGTCTCTAGCTCAGCTCGTTCATTGCATGTATATATAATTATCCTCACTATATTATGCAGATTGAAGATGGTCGAATGCCAAAAAATAGGAATCTTCGACGTTGGGTTCATTAGCCCAAATACCGTAAATGAATGGTCGGTACGAAAGGCGGCTGAAGATACCGAGAACAACTTACTACAAACGTTCCTTAAACATCAAAACAAAAGGGAAATACTCTTTCCTTACAACTTCAAGTGAGTGTTACTGTCTTCTGCATATTCGGTTCCGCTTACTCGTGGTTAAGTAATGTAATTGATGAGTTATGCGTGCGCAGCTTCCACTATATTCTGCTATCCATTAACCTTGACGGGGCATTAGTAACTGTCTTAGACTCGCTCCGTAAAGATCCCAAGTATTATGCGGACATGACTGCAATGCTCCAGAAGTAAGTTCAATCAATACCGGGACCATATCGGCAACTTTCGTTCATTTCCTGATATCAAGTAATCATTTTCTTTGCCTGCCAGGGTTTGGAAAATGTTCACCGCTAAGGTTCCGGGTCTGAAGAAGGAGCTGCGATTTACACACCCCAAAGTAAGTAGTACTAGCTAGTTCCGCGCATCTCTCATTGATTCTAGTTTCATCAATACCATTATCATGCTTGCTTATCAGTTTGATTGAACTCTATTCTCGTAAAGTGCTTGTTGCAGGCACCCAACACTCATTTATGTGGATACTACGTATGCGAGTTCATTCGCTACTATACCTCTGAACGGGCCTCCTCTGAGAAACAATTTGAAGTACGTAAACAATATTCACAATTTTATTTTATATATTACCATCAATTGTGTTGAGTTTCATTCATATATATGTATTGACCCCTTCTTTAAATTAGATCTGGCAGATGCGGGATGAACTCCTACCACATGATCGCATACGAGCAATTCAAGAGGAATTGGCGGGATTCTTTCTTGACCACGTCATACCTGAACAAGGAGAATACCATGTGAAATTGAAATTGTTGTAAGGGATGTTATATATTGTACATATGTAGCAGCGTCGGATAGATATACGAAAACTTGTTGTTCGACCAAGCACGAAGAAAGAGATGTCACTTCTCTCTATATATGTTCATGACGATCTTGTGTAATTAATGGTTTCCTTTATTTGCTTACTAGCTAGCGTCGAGTTCTCTCTATATGTGTAGTAGCTAGCGTCGACCAAGCACGGAAAAAGAGAGGTCACTTCTCTCTATTAGCTCGCTAACACAATATGAAACCCCTAAATTAACCCTCCAAAACCCCAAACCCCCCCCCCCCTTCCAAAAAAAAAAACCCAGCGACTGCGAGCTGCTGACGCGTGGCCGCCTTTTGGTCCCGGTTGGTGTTACCAACCGGGACCAAAGGTGGAGCCTTTAGTCCCGGTTGGTAACACCAACCGGGACTAAAGGTCCTCCCTCCCCCGCCCCAGGCAGCGCCACGTGGAGGGCCTTTGGTCCCGGTTCGTAAGCAAACCGGGACTAAAGGTTTTGGGTATTAGTCCCGACCCTTTAGTCCCGGTTCCAGAACCGGGACTAAAGGCCCTTACGAACCGGGATAAATGGCCCTTTTTCTACTAGTGTTTTAGCAGTATGTAGAATATGAAACAATATGCGCGTGAACTCAAATTTTTGTTTGAGCTCATACTAAATGAGAAAATGCTTCAAATTTATGAGGTCGCCTGGCGAAGCTCATGAAGACAGGCCAGTGAATGTTCACGCTTGAGAATTCTTGGAGTTCTTTTATCTCTGCCACATATCTATGGTCTAGGACCATCAATAATGAACTTATTTAGAATTTGAGTATTGTTTTCTCTCGTTGCAACGCACGGGCATTTTTCCTTATATATATATATATATATATATATATATATATATATATAGGGAAATGCATCCTACTACCGGGTGTAGTTACACCCATATCTCATATACTACCATGTGGTAGTATATATACTACTTTATCATTTTTAGTATGTTCATATACTATATCTAAGATACTCCAAAACGAGTTATGTGAAAAAATTGCATGTAAGCCCATGTTTTTATCATATTTGTGAAATACATACATATTTGTACGTAAAAAGGAGTATGCTCAAAATATGGTACATACTACCTATAAAATAGTATATATACTACCCAAACATTCTTACATACTACATACTACACGTACGTACTCTCCAATATAATAGATACTACCTACAACATACGAAACCAAAGTGGGAGTAACTACACCCGGTAGTAGGAAAAATTTGTCCTATATAATAGAAGATAAGCAGTCGCAGCACCGTGATGATAGACGAACAGTGAGGCGTCAGAACACGTAACACTGAACCCAAGCTGCTGGAGAAACGCGGCGATGCGCTGGTACCACGCACGTGGAGCTTGCTTGAGCCCGTAGAGAGAGCGCGAGAGCAAACACACATGGTCAGGGTGGGTGGCATCGACGAAACCGGTGGGCTGCTGGCAGTAGACCTGTTCGGCGAGATGTCCGTGGAGGAAGGCGTTGGAGACATCCATCTGATGCACCGGCAATGCACGAGAGACTGCAAGCTGGAGGACTGTGCGAAGGTGTCGGTGAAGTCGACTCCGGCACGCTGACGAAAGCCACGGACGACCCAGCGGGCCTTGTACCGCTCGAGGGTACCATCGGGACGAGTCTTATGACGAAAGACCCATTTGCCGCTGATGACGTTGGCGTTGCGAGGCCGAGGAACGAGCTGCCATGCCGATTGCGCTGAAAAGCGTCAAATTCCTCTTGCATCGCAGCGATCCAATGAGGATCACGAAGAGCGGCTCGAGCTGACGATGGAAGAGGGGATGGTGTAGAAGTCTCGACGGCAAGAAGGTACTCATCAGTCGAATACCGGGTGCTGGGGCGATATATGCCCGCCCGAGCACGGGTCGTCATGAGACGAGCAGGCAGGGCCGACGTGACGGGTGAAGATGGCGATGAAGAACCCGTCGCAACCGACTCAGTAGAGGCCGGGACTGTCGACGAGGAACCGGCCGAGCCGGCCATGTCAGCCGAGCCAGCCGGCGAGGAGTCCTCCAAGGCGGCCCCCGGTGCAGCCGAAGGAGAGGCTGCAGGCGCTGCCGTGGCAGCGGAATGGACCGGTGAAGACGCTGCTGTGGCAGCAGAATCCGGCGCCGAGTTCGTTGCCGTGGCAACAGAACTGGACGGAGCGCCAGCTGCTGGGTACCGCGCCGGAAAGCCAGGGGGCGGGCCAAGGGCAGCCCGCGTGCGCCCCTGACGCGAGGCCGGCGAAGAGCCGCCGGTGGCCGTCGGCGACGATGGAGGAGCAGCCGGAGGTACCTGCTGAAACGGGAAAACTTTCTCGTCAAAGTAAACGTGCCGCGAAGTGAATACGCGATGGGAGATAGGATCATAGCATCGGTATCCTTTAGTGTTGGGTGGATAGCCTATGAAGATGCATGCGAGGGAGCGCGGAGCGAGCTTATGGGGGGTGGTAGAAGCGATGCTAGGATAACACAGACACCCAAAAACTCGAAGCTCATCGTAGGACGGTGGAGTGCCATATAAGAGATAGTGTGGTGCATAACTCCAACGAGTCCGGCATGGTCGGATATTAAGAAGAAGAGATGATGTGGCCAGAGCATCTGGCCAAAAACGAGGCGGCACATTTGCGTGAAAGAGAAGTGTGCGAACGCAATCGTTAAGAGTGCGAAGGACACGCTCGGCACGCCCGTTTTGTTGCGAAGTATAAGGGCAAGTAAGACGAAAAAAACCGTACCATGTGTAGCAAGTAAGGCACGGACGGCGAGATTATCAAACTCTTTCCCATTGTCAGTCTGAAGGGCACGAATGGGGTGACCAAACTGCGTGCTGACATATGAGTAAAAAGCGGTGAGAGTGGGTAAAACATCAGATTTTCGCCGTAACGGAAATGTCCACACATAGTGAGAAAAATCATCTAGAATGACAAGATAATAAAGATAGCCCGTATTACTTGCAACTGGTGAGGTCCACACATCGCTATGAATTAACTCAAAGGGATATGATGCTATAGTGGATGATGCACTAAACGGAAGACGAACGTGTTTTCCTAGCCGACAAGCATGACAAGTGTGATCGTCGATCTTATTACAGGAAAAACTAAAAGTCTGAAGAATATGACGAAGTGTAGCGGAGTTGGGATGACCCAAACGAGCATGCCAAAGATCCACACTGGCGGAGAAGGCGACTGGAGCGGTGGCGGTTGAAGAGGATGGGTGGACCGGGTATAGCTCGTCGGGGCTGTCACATTGGTGGAGCACCATCCGGGTACGGGCATCCTTGACAGAAAACCCAAACTCGTCAAATTCAACAGTAACTGGATTTTCACGAGTAAAAGATCGAACGGAAACAAGATTCTTGATGAGTTCAGGCGAAACGAGTATGTTAGACAGAGACAATGGCATGGATGATGAAGGAAAAGATGCATGTCCTATATGTGTAATTGGTAGAGAGGAGCCATCACCGACGGTAATGCGAGTGGAAGTATTGATAGGGTGGGAAGTATGGAGGTTACCGGGATGGGAGGCCATGTGAGCAGTGGCACCAGTATCCATATACCAATCACAGCCACCGGTATAGTTGCTCACTGATGGAACCGAAGGAAGAGCCGCAAAGAGGGCTGGATCCCACAGCGCCGGAGGCAGCGAAGGCACCATGTTGGTGGTGTAGTAGGCACCGGCCGGCTGCGTCGGCGGAGATGGCAGCATGGGGTAGGCACCCTGCGGCTGCGGGCCGACGAAGTAAGCATGGTGCGGCGCCGGTCGAGGACCAAGTAAACCGGGATCGGGTGTACACGGGACAAGGCATGGTGTGGGCACTGGAGATTGAGGAGGTATACGTGTATACTAAGTAGAGGAATAGTAGCAGATGAGTGTGCCTAGTAGAATATATAGACCAATTAAACTAATGATGATTAGCGGCCGCGACGGCGACGGAGTAATTAGACAGATGGAGATTAGGAACTAGCTAGTAGAAGTAGAAGAACAGGAATTGGGTACGTAGTAGAAGCCGTGGAGCAGCTGCGGAGGCAGACGAGGCCGCGCGACGAGGCTAGCGGGAGGCGCACGCGCCTGAAGGGCTCGGGAGGGAGTTGGAGATCGAGAGGAGTTTGCGGCGGCAGCAGAGGGGTGCAGCGGCGGCAAGGACGGCGGCGGCGACCAGTAGACGGCGCGGCGGCGGCAGAGGCGCGGCAGCGCGAGGAAGATGGCGCGGCGGCGGCAAGGACCTTGGGCGGCGGGCGATGAGAAAAGGGCGCGGCGGCGGCAAGAACCTGTGGCGGTGGCGCGAGGGCGGAAGATAGGGCTAGGATCGGAACCTATCTGATACCATGTAGAAAGATGTTGCAATGCACGATGTATTGATCGTGTGCAATATGCACGTATATATGATGTACAAGGTGGACCTTTACCTCAATCTATATAAGGAATATGAGGTGGGCTTGGTGTACAAGGAAACAATCTATACATGCAATATTACATACTCAACAGAGTTGTTCTCTGGGCGGCAGGCAGGCCGGCCGGCCGCACGTCCGGTGGCAATTCCGGCTCTACGTTACACCGGAGCTCTCGGGGTTGCACAGGTGATGCTAATGCCCCGCTCTACGTCTGCTGTTCCGCTGCCGCCGGCGCAGGGCGGAGTCGACCCCGACGGTCCTTGCCTCCCGAAGCTCCACAGGCTCTTCAGCGATCTCAGCCTCGCCAGGCTCGGAGACTTGGACGCGTCGCACGGGGTCACCGCCATCCTTGACTCCGGAACGTCGATCACCAGCACTGCCGCCGTGGCAAGTGCGGAGCGGCCCCCATCAGTGGCCACGGTCACCGCGCTGAGCGTGGCATGGTCTGAAACCCCGACGCGGCTGACATGATCTTTGGGTGGCAAGCAGGCCGGCCGGAGGCACGTCCGATGGCAATTCCAGCTCTTGCTAATTTCGAAAACGTCATGAAAAATCATTACGTAACTGTCCGCCGCCTTGGTCTAGTTGCAAGGAGATTGGTGAAAGCAGTGTATATGAAAGGAGTATTTAACCAGTATTTGATCTTTTAGCTATTTTGGAAATCTTCGACACTGCCAAACCATCCCATCGGCTAGCTCTATAATTCACTCAAATTCTGACACAACCGTGTGCACTCTTCGTTGCATCCGGCACTTTTTCTCTTTCTCTCCAATTCAGATTAGTGCTACTTTTCAATAGATTAGCACCAAAGTTGTTGAAATCACCATTGTTCCAATGGATTGGGGTTGGCCAGCATCACCAATAATGGACCCCGAAGATAAATTTGGAATTAACACAAGTTTGATGAAAAATTAATCCCATACTAGTCATCATTATGGTGCGTGAAAGTATATATTTCATAATAAATCTAACAAAACTAACTAAGATAAATTTCCAACGCAACGCAATATGCCATGTACATGGTAACACAAAAACAGCAATACATAGTTACCATCTACAACACAACATTAATCTAACAAAACTAAATATATCTAACAAAATATATATTTCATAATAAATCTAACAAAATTAATCCACGTGGTTTTCTGGAGTTCACCCCTCTATCTTCGCTTGTGTTACCATCTACAACGCCAAATTTCAGAATGTTTGCAAGATTAATAATTATGGTGCGTGAATGCTCGTTAGTCATCATCATTAATCCAGCCTTGGAAGTAGATTTAGTAAAATTAATCCGGAGGCCTGCGGTATTTGAGAAAGCGTCCATAATATCTTTCAGAAGTTTGGCTTGCTCAAGATCACCTTTGATAACTACCAAAGTGTCCGTGTATTGGAGCATGGAATTCACAACTCTTTAATTATCTGTTGAAGAATATACATCAGTATAATAAACAGGAGCGGGGAGGGGGCATCTCCTTGAAGCAGTCCACGTTTAATATCTCCAACATCAAATATATGTGGTATGAAAGTATAAAATAATAAACCTAACAAAACTAACTTGATGTTGTAGATGTCAACATATTTTTCTATAGATTTGGTCAAACTTAGAGAAGTTTGACTCAGTACAAAGCTAGAACTTCAAGTAATTTGGAACAGAGGGAGCAAGATAAATTTGCAGCGTGACGAGACTTACACTGGGAAAGATGAATCTTGCACAAACATGAAGATAAACGGCTTCGACTTCAATTTATTTTGCAGTATGCAGGATATACAAAGACAGAAAAAACAGACAGAGAAAACAAAGAACGGGTGGCTGCACCCATTATTTACTATTTCTAAAAAAAATATGAACCATTGTTTACATCTGCGATCAGTCTAAGCGTTCCATTTTAAAAGCTACATCTTCTAACTAGCCTTGTGCTAAAAGATAACCAGAGAACTAGACTAACTACATTAGCTTCGCCCCAGCTAAGATCCATATCAGGTAACAGCTAACAATTCCTAATTTGTTGAAGGTAGCTTCTGCTCATTGCTCATTGCTCTTCCCCAGCCCCGCGCCTTCCTTCTTTGCTGTTGTCCTCTTTCTTTTCATTGATGGAATGTAATGTGGTACATAGTCGCCTTGGGGATCTCGTCCGCCGATCAAATCCTCTTATGCATACATATCCTGCAAGAGATCACAGCACACAGTATGATATACGATCACCTGAGAAAAAGGCATCACATATTGTATCGCAACTTTGTGGCTAGCAGGCGATTCATGAATGATTTTTCAAAGCTTTATTTGCAAATTTTTACTGCATCGCATCGTACCTTTACTTGTGATTCTGCAAAGCAACTTCCATCCCCAAAACTGTCGGCAGGACGCTCATTTCACTTGGACTAGTCGAAACATAAGTATCCTTCTTTTTTTCTCACAATGGTGCATGTTAGGAATTTTATGAGAGCAGAGTATCTATCGTTTTCAATATCCGAAGATCCTTAGCCCATCGGTGACAAATAAAATAACAAAGAAGAGAAGAAAATGGCAAGCACTCGTTACCTTTCTTGAAGCAGTCTTCAATGTCTTGTCTTGTTTGAGCTGAGATTGATTAGTATGCCAGTTAATATCACTCAACAGTAACAATTTCACACATTTAAGTTTCAATTATAAGCTACCTTTTGTGATAGAGTGTATTGATGAACCAAAATATACAATGCATCTCCCCAGATCCTTGATCCACTCTCTAGGGATATCTATTGGAAGACGGCTAGAGTCATACAATCATAGATGCCGCCACCGCGACAGCAGAACGGACCAACTTCTTATACACCAACGTACAATCGTAGTTATAATCCCTCACCACAAAGCCAAACAAACCCTACAAAAACCTGATGGCCTACAAGGCAGCTTGGTCGTACGCATCGAGGCCACCTTGCCAAGCAACGCTCCAGAAATTTTTTCTCTACGGTGAGGGAGAGACGCCATCCCTAGGCAACTCGATCTCTATTCCGGCCAGCACAGCCCTTAAGAAATCACTGGCAAAGCAAAGCGCATTGCCAAGTTCTCCAAATCAGAGATTACAAAAGAGACAACAGAACAGGGTTAAAAATTTCAACGAAATTTCAGTGAAATTTCGCATATTTCAGTGGGGTCCGAAATATTTTTAAACCCCGAAATTTCAAGGCAGATTCAAACTGATTTCAAAATAAATTTAAATTATGTTTGAATTCATTTAAATTAAGTGAAATTTGAAATCTCACAATCCGAAATAATTTCCGAAATATGCGAAATTTCTGAAATTTCGCATATTTCGACGAGGTTCGAAATTATTTTGTTTCCGAAATAAAAAAACCTTGCAACAGAACACATCATGTACACATGAATGAACAAGAAAATGTAAAAAGTTGCAGCAAGAAATCACACACAGAAACACGAAGCACGGATAAACCGACATGAAGAGAAGCAATTATATTAGACATACAAAAAGTAGCAAAACATCCGTAAAGAAATCAAACGAGCAAACCTTGATGAGGTGGACGTGAGTGACGAGAAGGGACGGTCCACCCAATCGAATAGCAACAGCAGCCGATCGAATCCTCCGGGAGTCAGAAAGCAAACAAACCTGCTCAAGAATTAGGGATTAGACCACAGCCATTTCATCAAAAACAGACTACACGGAAAGGACCGAAGAGATAGCTTACGTCGAGAAGCAGGGGTCCAAGCACGGCTACAACCGAACAACAAGAAAAAGCTTGCAAGACCTGCAAGCGCGAGGGGAAAGAAAATGGACGGTGAGCGAGAAGAATAGATCGCGCACAAGAAAGAAGGAAACGAGATCCGAACCTCAGCTAGTCGAAGCCACGAACGCCATGCCGCCCGGGGAACAAAACAGTAGGCAGTCGGGTACGAGGACCGACGGGAAAGCTACAGAACCCCTTCCATTCCAGGGGAGCGAAGCGAGAGGAACCCGGCATGCTTTGTTATGTGTGATTGAGGGCGTGAAGGAAAGCGCCGCGCGAGGAAGAAAGGGATATGGGGAAGGAAGCAGGGTAAAGGGAACGACACCACACAGGCAAGTGAAATGATAAAACCCACCACTCGAAATGGCACATGTGGACGTTGACCCAATAGCATGGAAAGAGCGGGTATTGAAAAGAAGGTAAAAAAAAGCGTCAATGCCCACCCCTCCTCGCACGTAAAGCAAGACGAGTTCGAACTCGGCACAGGGTACCGGACGGCACAGAGAGAGTAGCAGTCGGCACAGAAAGAGAAAGAATGAGGGACCACCCCCGCCTACCACAACCCCTCTCCGCGTAACGCAAGAGCATCTAGGGCTTCGCGCTGCAACTACTCCACGTGTGCTGCAACCACGTCGGATTAACCAACAAGAAATAAAATCC
Organism: Elymus sibiricus; assembly: GCA_039707655.1. Lineage (NCBI taxonomy): Eukaryota > Viridiplantae > Streptophyta > Magnoliopsida > Poales > Poaceae > Elymus > Elymus sibiricus. Next base: position 38,159,294 of record CM077668.1, on the reverse strand, counting down.
ATACTCACACCGACATGCCGGATTAGAATGATAACACTGGCTACCCGGAGAGCAAGGCGGTACTAAACGACCGAGCAGACAACACGCTTTTACCTAGCGAGTCAAACAGGAAACGGCCCCAGTCAATGGCCTCACCCATCCGAGTCGTCGACCCAACACATTGCCACGCGGACCCAGATGATAACCCGGCGCCAACAAACAGCTGGGTAGATTGGAAAAGAACATTGGAGCTCCAGCGCGGGAAACCACGAGGGACGTTACACGTCCCATCCCACTCCCACCCGCCGCGTACGGAGCAGGCAAGGGCGAAGAACTAAACACTCACCCATTCAAGCCGTCGACCCAACACACTGGCACGCAGACCCAAATGATAACCCGGCCCCAACAAGCAGCTGGGTAGACTGGAAACGAGCACCGGAGTTCCATCACGGGCAATGAGGAGGAACGTTACCCATCCCATCCCACGCCAACCCACCGTGTACGGAGCAAGATGCGTCGACCCAACACACTGCCACGCGGACCCAGATGATAACCCGGCCCCAACAAGCAGCTGGGTAGACTGGGAATGAGCACCGGAGCTCCATGGCAGGCAACGAGGAGGAACGTTACCCGTCCCATCCCACCGCCTACGGAGCAAGAGGCAACCAAGAGGAACGTTACCCGTCCAATCCCACGCCCACCCACCGCGTACGGTGCAAGAGCATAAGACATGCTTTTACCCAGCGAGTTAAACGGGTCCACACACCCTCATCCGAACCGTCCACCCAACACACGGCCACACGGACCCAGACGATAACCCGGCGCCAGCAAACAGGTACGCTATCCACCCTACGACCGAAAGCGTCCGACTGCTGAATACAGCCTCCACGCTAGGACCGAAAGCATCCGACCCGCCCGGCCGCTGAAAAAAAACGTGGACCCAAGGGCCTCCACGAACCGGATATCCCCGGCAGCGTCCAACAGCAGGGTGGGCACAACAGGCCCGACCAGACGCCGCTGAAGAAACAACCTCCAGGATTCGGGTAGCCCCGGTAACGCATAAGAGACGGGCGGGCAGAAGGAGGGTTTGAACATACAGCCTTCACCATCCGATTAATCCCAGCCACATCCAACAGCCGAGTGGACAGGAAAGGACGAGCATGCAGCGCTGAATAGCCATCCTCCACATCCGGGACCAGAAGGCGCGGTACTGTCAACCACGAGCAATCATCTGAAAGAAAGAAAAAAAATTCAGGCAACCACGAGCCGCTTGCTTTGAGATGCCAAGAAAAAATGGTGGAGATCTGCAACTGCATTGCATGAAAGATCAGAGGCGATTGAGATGCTTTGAGATGCCAAGAAAAATGGTGGAGATCTGCAACTGCATTGCATGAAAGATCAGAGGCGATTGAGAGCTTTGAGATGCCAAGAAAAATGGTGGAGATCTGCAACTGCATTGCATGAAAGATCAGAGGCGATTGAGAGCTTTGAGATGCCAAGAAAAATGGTGGAGATCTGCAACTGCATTGCATGAAAGATCAGAGGCGATTGAGAGCTTTGAGATGCCAAGAAAAATGGTGGAGATCTGCAACTGCATTGCATGAAAGATCAGAGGCGATTGAGAGCTTTGAGATGCCAAGAAAAATGGTGGAGATCTGCAACTGCATTGCATGAAAGATCAGAGGCGATTGAGAGCTTTGAGATGCCAAGAAAAATGGTGGAGATCTGCAACTGCATTGCATGAAAGATCAGAGGCGATTGAGAGCTTTGAGATGCCAAGAAAAATGGTGGAGATCTGCAACTGCATTGCATGAAAGATCAGAGGCGATTGAGAGCTTTGAGATGCCAAGAAAAATGGTGGAGATCTGCAACTGCATTGCATGAAAGATCAGAGGCGATTGAGAGCTTTGAGATGCCAAGAAAAATGGTGGAGATCTGCAACTGCATTGCATGAAAGATCAGAGGCGATTGAGAGCTTTGAGATGCCAAGAAAAATGGTGGAGATCTGCAACTGCATTGCATGAAAGATCAGAGGCGATTGAGAGCTTTGAGATGCCAAGAAAAATGGTGGAGATCTGCAACTGCATTGCATGAAAGATCAGAGGCGATTGAGAGCTTTGAGATGCCAAGAAAAATGGTGGAGATCTGCAACTGCATTGCATGAAAGATCAGAGGCGATTGAGAGCTTTGAGATGCCAAGAAAAATGGTGGAGATCTGCAACTGCATTGCATGAAAGATCAGAGGCGATTGAGAGCTTTGAGATGCCAAGAAAAATGGTGGAGATCTGCAACTGCATTGCATGAAAGATCAGAGGCGATTGAGAGCTTTGAGATGCCAAGAAAAATGGTGGAGATCTGCAACTGCATTGCATGAAAGATCAGAGGCGATTGAGAGCTTTGAGATGCCAAGAAAAATGGTGGAGATCTGCAACTGCATTGCATGAAAGATCAGAGGCGATTGAGAGCTTTGAGATGCCAAGAAAAATGGTGGAGATCTGCAACTGCATTGCATGAAAGATCAGAGGCGATTGAGAGCTTTGAGATGCCAAGAAAAATGGTGGAGATCTGCAACTGCATTGCATGAAAGATCAGAGGCGATTGAGAGCTTTGAGATGCCAAGAAAAATGGTGGAGATCTGCAACTGCATTGCATGAAAGATCAGAGGCGATTGAGAGCTTTGAGATGCCAAGAAAAATGGTGGAGATCTGCAACTGCATTGCATGAAAGATCAGAGGCGATTGAGAGCTTTGAGATGCCAAGAAAAATGGTGGAGATCTGCAACTGCATTGCATGAAAGATCAGAGGCGATTGAGAGCTTTGAGATGCCAAGAAAAATGGTGGAGATCTGCAACTGCATTGCATGAAAGATCAGAGGCGATTGAGAGCTTTGAGATGCCAAGAAAAATGGTGGAGATCTGCAACTGCATTGCATGAAAGATCAGAGGCGATTGAGAGCTTTGAGATGCCAAGAAAAATGGTGGAGATCTGCAACTGCATTGCATGAAAGATCAGAGGCGATTGAGAGCTTTGAGATGCCAAGAAAAATGGTGGAGATCTGCAACTGCATTGCATGAAAGATCAGAGGCGATTGAGAGCTTTGAGATGCCAAGAAAAATGGTGGAGATCTGCAACTGCATTGCATGAAAGATCAGAGGCGATTGAGAGCTTTGAGATGCCAAGAAAAATGGTGGAGATCTGCAACTGCATTGCATGAAAGATCAGAGGCGATTGAGAGCTTTGAGATGCCAAGAAAAATGGTGGAGATCTGCAACTGCATTGCATGAAAGATCAGAGGCGATTGAGAGCTTTGAGATGCCAAGAAAAATGGTGGAGATCTGCAACTGCATTGCATGAAAGATCAGAGGCGATTGAGAGCTTTGAGATGCCAAGAAAAATGGTGGAGATCTGCAACTGCATTGCATGAAAGATCAGAGGCGATTGAGAGCTTTGAGATGCCAAGAAAAATGGTGGAGATCTGCAACTGCATTGCATGAAAGATCAGAGGCGATTGAGAGCTTTGAGATGCCAAGAAAAATGGTGGAGATCTGCAACTGCATTGCATGAAAGATCAGAGGCGATTGAGAGCTTTGAGATGCCAAGAAAAATGGTGGAGATCTGCAACTGCATTGCATGAAAGATCAGAGGCGATTGAGAGCTTTGAGATGCCAAGAAAAATGGTGGAGATCTGCAACTGCATTGCATGAAAGATCAGAGGCGATTGAGAGCTTTGAGATGCCAAGAAAAATGGTGGAGATCTGCAACTGCATTGCATGAAAGATCAGAGGCGATTGAGAGCTTTGAGATGCCAAGAAAAATGGTGGAGATCTGCAACTGCATTGCATGAAAGATCAGAGGCGATTGAGAGCTTTGAGATGCCAAGAAAAATGGTGGAGATCTGCAACTGCATTGCATGAAAGATCAGAGGCGATTGAGAGCTTTGAGATGCCAAGAAAAATGGTGGAGATCTGCAACTGCATTGCATGAAAGATCAGAGGCGATTGAGAGCTTTGAGATGCCAAGAAAAATGGTGGAGATCTGCAACTGCATTGCATGAAAGATCAGAGGCGATTGAGAGCTTTGAGATGCCAAGAAAAATGGTGGAGATCTGCAACTGCATTGCATGAAAGATCAGAGGCGATTGAGAGCTTTGAGATGCCAAGAAAAATGGTGGAGATCTGCAACTGCATTGCATGAAAGATCAGAGGCGATTGAGAGCTTTGAGATGCCAAGAAAAATGGTGGAGATCTGCAACTGCATTGCATGAAAGATCAGAGGCGATTGAGAGCTTTGAGATGCCAAGAAAAATGGTGGAGATCTGCAACTGCATTGCATGAAAGATCAGAGGCGATTGAGAGCTTTGAGATGCCAAGAAAAATGGTGGAGATCTGCAACTGCATTGCATGAAAGATCAGAGGCGATTGAGAGCTTTGAGATGCCAAGAAAAATGGTGGAGATCTGCAACTGCATTGCATGAAAGATCAGAGGCGATTGAGAGCTTTGAGATGCCAAGAAAAATGGTGGAGATCTGCAACTGCATTGCATGAAAGATCAGAGGCGATTGAGAGCTTTGAGATGCCAAGAAAAATGGTGGAGATCTGCAACTGCATTGCATGAAAGATCAGAGGCGATTGAGAGCTTTGAGATGCCAAGAAAAATGGTGGAGATCTGCAACTGCATTGCATGAAAGATCAGAGGCGATTGAGAGCTTTGAGATGCCAAGAAAAATGGTGGAGATCTGCAACTGCATTGCATGAAAGATCAGAGGCGATTGAGAGCTTTGAGATGCCAAGAAAAATGGTGGAGATCTGCAACTGCATTGCATGAAAGATCAGAGGCGATTGAGAGCTTTGAGATGCCAAGAAAAATGGTGGAGATCTGCAACTGCATTGCATGAAAGATCAGAGGCGATTGAGAGCTTTGAGATGCCAAGAAAAATGGTGGAGATCTGCAACTGCATTGCATGAAAGATCAGAGGCGATTGAGAGCTTTGAGATGCCAAGAAAAATGGTGGAGATCTGCAACTGCATTGCATGAAAGATCAGAGGCGATTGAGAGCTTTGAGATGCCAAGAAAAATGGTGGAGATCTGCAACTGCATTGCATGAAAGATCAGAGGCGATTGAGAGCTTTGAGATGCCAAGAAAAATGGTGGAGATCTGCAACTGCATTGCATGAAAGATCAGAGGCGATTGAGAGCTTTGAGATGCCAAGAAAAATGGTGGAGATCTGCAACTGCATTGCATGAAAGATCAGAGGCGATTGAGAGCTTTGAGATGCCAAGAAAAATGGTGGAGATCTGCAACTGCATTGCATGAAAGATCAGAGGCGATTGAGAGCTTTGAGATGCCAAGAAAAATGGTGGAGATCTGCAACTGCATTGCATGAAAGATCAGAGGCGATTGAGAGCTTTGAGATGCCAAGAAAAATGGTGGAGATCTGCAACTGCATTGCATGAAAGATCAGAGGCGATTGAGAGCTTTGAGATGCCAAGAAAAATGGTGGAGATCTGCAACTGCATTGCATGAAAGATCAGAGGCGATTGAGAGCTTTGAGATGCCAAGAAAAATGGTGGAGATCTGCAACTGCATTGCATGAAAGATCAGAGGCGATTGAGAGCTTTGAGATGCCAAGAAAAATGGTGGAGATCTGCAACTGCATTGCATGAAAGATCAGAGGCGATTGAGAGCTTTGAGATGCCAAGAAAAATGGTGGAGATCTGCAACTGCATTGCATGAAAGATCAGAGGCGATTGAGAGCTTTGAGATGCCAAGAAAAATGGTGGAGATCTGCAACTGCATTGCATGAAAGATCAGAGGCGATTGAGAGCTTTGAGATGCCAAGAAAAATGGTGGAGATCTGCAACTGCATTGCATGAAAGATCAGAGGCGATTGAGAGCTTTGAGATGCCAAGAAAAATGGTGGAGATCTGCAACTGCATTGCATGAAAGATCAGAGGCGATTGAGAGCTTTGAGATGCCAAGAAAAATGGTGGAGATCTGCAACTGCATTGCATGAAAGATCAGAGGCGATTGAGAGCTTTGAGATGCCAAGAAAAATGGTGGAGATCTGCAACTGCATTGCATGAAAGATCAGAGGCGATTGAGAGCTTTGAGATGCCAAGAAAAATGGTGGAGATCTGCAACTGCATTGCATGAAAGATCAGAGGCGATTGAGAGCTTTGAGATGCCAAGAAAAATGGTGGAGATCTGCAACTGCATTGCATGAAAGATCAGAGGCGATTGAGAGCTTTGAGATGCCAAGAAAAATGGTGGAGATCTGCAACTGCATTGCATGAAAGATCAGAGGCGATTGAGAGCTTTGAGATGCCAAGAAAAATGGTGGAGATCTGCAACTGCATTGCATGAAAGATCAGAGGCGATTGAGAGCTTTGAGATGCCAAGAAAAATGGTGGAGATCTGCAGCTGCATTGCATGAAAGATCAGAGGCGATTGAGAGCTTTGAGATGCCAAGAAAAATGGTGGAGATCTGCAACTGCATTGCATGAAAGATCAGAGGCGATTGAGAGCTTTGAGATGCCAAGAAAAATGGTGGAGATCTGCAACTGCATTGCATGAAAGATCAGAGGCGATTGAGAGCTTTGAGATGCCAAGAAAAATGGTGGAGATCTGCAACTGCATTGCATGAAAGATCAGAGGCGATTGAGAGCTTTGAGATGCCAAGAAAAATGGTGGAGATCTGCAACTGCATTGCATGAAAGATCAGAGGCGATTGAGAGCTTTGAGATGCCAAGAAAAATGGTGGAGATCTGCAACTGCATTGCATGAAAGATCAGAGGCGATTGAGAGCTTTGAGATGCCAAGAAAAATGGTGGAGATCTGCAACTGCATTGCATGAAAGATCAGAGGCGATTGAGAGCTTTGAGATGCCAAGAAAAATGGTGGAGATCTGCAACTGCATTGCATGAAAGATCAGAGGCGATTGAGAGCTTTGAGATGCCAAGAAAAATGGTGGAGATCTGCAACTGCATTGCATGAAAGATCAGAGGCGATTGAGAGCTTTGAGATGCCAAGAAAAATGGTGGAGATCTGCAACTGCATTGCATGAAAGATCAGAGGCGATTGAGAGCTTTGAGATGCCAAGAAAAATGGTGGAGATCTGCAACTGCATTGCATGAAAGATCAGAGGCGATTGAGAGCTTTGAGATGCCAAGAAAAATGGTGGAGATCTGCAACTGCATTGCATGAAAGATCAGAGGCGATCGAGAGCTTTGAGATGCCAAGAAAAATGGTGGAGATCTGCAACTGCATTGCATGAAAGATCAGAGGCGATCGAGAGCTTTGAGATGCCAAGAAAAATGGTGGAGATCTGCAACTGCATTGCATGAAAGATCAGAGGCGATCGAGAGCTTTGAGATGCCAAGAAAAATGGTGGAGATCTGCAACTGCATTGCATGAAAGATCAGAGGCGATTGAGAGCTTTGAGATGCCAAGAAAAATGGTGGAGATCTGCAACTGCATTGCATGAAAGATCAGAGGCGATTGAGAGCTTTGAGATGCCAAGAAAAATGGTGGAGATCTGCAACTGCATTGCATGAAAGATCAGAGGCGATTGAGAGCTTTGAGATGCCAAGAAAAATGGTGGAGATCTGCAACTGCATTGCATGAAAGATCAGAGGCGATTGAGAGCTTTGAGATGCCAAGAAAAATGGTGGAGATCTGCAACTGCATTGCATGAAAGATCAGAGGCGATTGAGAGCTTTGAGATGCCAAGAAAAATGGTGGAGATCTGCAACTGCATTGCATGAAAGATCAGAGGCGATTGAGAGCTTTGAGATGCCAAGAAAAATGGTGGAGATCTGCAACTGCATTGCATGAAAGATCAGAGGCGATTGAGAGCTTTGAGATGCCAAGAAAAATGGTGGAGATCTGCAACTGCATTGCATGAAAGATCAGAGGCGATTGAGAGCTTTGAGATGCCAAGAAAAATGGTGGAGATCTGCAACTGCATTGCATGAAAGATCAGAGGCGATTGAGAGCTTTGAGATGCCAAGAAAAATGGTGGAGATCTGCAACTGCATTGCATGAAAGATCAGAGGCGATCGAGAGCTTTGAGATGCCAAGAAAAATGGTGGAGATCTGCAACTGCATTGCATGAAAGATCAGATGCGATCGAGAGCTTTGAGATGCCAAGAAAAATGGTGGAGATCTGCAACTGCATTGCATGAAAGATCAGAGGCGATTGAGAGCTTTGAGATGCCAAGAAAAATGGTGGAGATCTGCAACTGCATTGCATGAAAGATCAGAGGCGATTGAGAGCTTTGAGATGCCAAGAAAAATGGTGGAGATCTGCAACTGCATTGCATGAAAGATCAGAGGCGATTGAGAGCTTTGAGATGCCAAGAAAAATGGTGGAGATCTGCAACTGCATTGCATGAAAGATCAGAGGCGATTGAGAGCTTTGAGATGCCAAGAAAAATGGTGGAGATCTGCAACTGCATTGCATGAAAGATCAGAGGCGATCGAGAGCTTTGAGATGCCAAGAAAAATGGTGGAGATCTGCAACTGCATTGCATGAAAGATCAGAGGCGATTGAGAGCTTTGAGATGCCAAGAAAAATGGTGGAGATCTGCAACTGCATTGCATGAAAGATCAGAGGCGATTGAGAGCTTTGAGATGCCAAGAAAAATGGTGGAGATCTGCAACTGCATTGCATGAAAGATCAGAGGCGATTGAGAGCTTTGAGATGCCAAGAAAAATGGTGGAGATCTGCAACTGCATTGCATGAAAGATCAGAGGCGATTGAGAGCTTTGAGATGCCAAGAAAAATGGTGGAGATCTGCAACTGCATTGCATGAAAGATCAGAGGCGATTGAGAGCTTTGAGATGCCAAGAAAAATGGTGGAGATCTACAACTGCATTGCATGAAAGATCAGAGGCGATTGAGAGCTTTGAGATGCCAAGAAAAATGGTGGAGATCTGCAACTGCATTGCATGAAAGGAAAACATGATGTGCCTCAAGCGAGATGTGTGCTTGTTAATGGGAGTCCGCTGGTAGCCTCACCATCGGCTGGGATACAATTTTTTTTTTTGAATGGTCAACAGGGGGAATTAATCCCAGCTGAATATTTTCATTCGATTTTGCCTAGAAGCCTCGCGGCTCCATACATGATAGGTTCAAGTGAACCAGAGTACACGGGGAAAAGAAGAGAAGAGACACAACCGAAAAACACCCGCGCATACAACCACGCGCGAGCGCACACACACACACACGAGACAAAGAGGACACCCCTACAAGCAAGTCATGAGGGGAACCACGGCACCGTCGCACCGCCGAGACAACGCAAGAATTCCATCGAAAGGCAACACATAGCCCAGACTGCACCGCGGGCACCAAGCTCACGGCACCACTGGCCACCACCTCAAAGACCGGGACAAAACCAACGGAGGCACGCAGGACAAGCACCACCATCGTGGACGAAGAGCTCCAGTCAGCCGAAACCAGACCCTGACACCTCAAGGCTATTGGCGCAGCCGAAGGCAACAAGCAACAGAGTCCGCACCACCTGCGAAGACACAACAGCGGTGCCACCGGCAAATTCGAAGGGCATCACGGAGCCGAGTACACACCCGGATAGCTTCGCAGACACGCGCACTCACCGTTGTGTGAAGAGCCACGAGCGCATCCGAAGGGCACATCATAGCCGAGGCCGCACCGTCCACCGGCACCACCGAACAACAGTGGCGACAACTTGCCGGAAGGGAAGAAACGGCCGGCCCCAAGCCACGACACTCCCGGATGGGAGGATACCGCATCCATGGCTGCCATCTGCAAAGCCATGGAGCTCGCCAACTTGACGGAACAGCGCCCGCCGCCGCTGACAGCAAGACATGGGAGGCCTCCCCCACCACCCACGGTTGCCCCCCCCCCCCCCCACGCAGAGAGCAAGCCGCCTCCACGGCTGCCATCTGTAGGCCAAGGAGCTACCGACCACTATGAAAGCGCGCCACAGTAGGTCGAAAGGCGGAAGAAGAGACGGCTAAAGACGCCACCCGGCTCCACGCCGGCAAGCACCATGCCGAGAACCTGCCCATGTGTGGCCACACCAAGGCACCACCGGCACCACCCGGCGTGCCCCCTGTCCAGCAACACGCCAGAGCTCAACCAGGGACAGGGGAGCATGCACCCGCCGCCGGAGCACGCCAGATCGAGCTCGCGGACGCAGATCTGGAGCTCAGGGAGCCCAAACCCTGGCACGCCGGCCTTGGATAGCTGCAACGGCCAGGCTCGGCCGAATCTGCCACGCATCGCCGGCAACGACCTGCCGCACCACAAGGGCAGCCGCCCCAGTCGGCCACCACTCCACCGGAGCATGGTCAGACCAGGCCCGAGCAAAAAAAAAGCATGTGTGCCGCCGGTCCAGCAGCTCGACAGCCACCACCCGAAACTACCACCATCCTCCACAACCGCCGAGCAAGACAACGCGCGCGAAGGTACGCCCCGCCGCCCGCAACCACCCGAGATCCCCTCTGCTTAAGGGAGCGCCGCACAGGGTACCACGGCCCGCCGCCGCCAGATCTGCGTGGGCTTTGCTCCGTGGATGCCAAAGGCGGCAGCGGGGGGTGGAGAGGCAGGGAAGGGGAGGAGGTTGGGCGGGGGAAGCGCCGCCGCCCGAGTCGCCCTGGGGGGAGGACGACGCGGGGGCAAGGGGGCTTTCCCCCCCCCCCCCCCCCCCCACGAACAGCATGCCGACGCACCATCAAGCTACGGAGGAGTCGAGTAAGGTCTTCCAAGGATAGGCTACTTCACGGAGCAGCTGCCGCATAGCAAGGTTTCGCCGTCACAAGATGCAAGGTCGCACTAGCAGCAGGTTTTCTATATTCCACGAACGACTGAACAAACGATAGATGGAGACAGGTCTGAGTCTAATCAGATCGTAGTCTTACTTTTGGGTCTAATCATCTTATTTGCCAATTGATATTCAACCAATTTTCTGACTCCCTCCCTCCCCCGTTTCCGCTCCCGCGAACCCTCCCCTGCTCCCCGCCGGCGGCCACTCCGGCCCCGGCGTCCACCATCTCCGCCGCGCTCCACCCGGACGCGGCGTCCACCCCATGGCGTCTGGCTCGCGGAGCCCGCCGTCCGTCTCATCTCCGTTTCATGGCGAGCGGCCGGTCGTGTCTGGGCTGGGCCTGTCCGGCTCACTTGGGTCTGCCCGCTCCTCATCGGTCGCTGGTGTCAGGCAGGAGTTGGAGTTGTCGGCGGCCGCTGGCCCCTGGCGGAGGAAGGGCCCGTCCCGCAAAGCGATGTGGCGCCGCCGCAAGGCGTTGCGCCGCCAGCAGGAGGCGGGCCGTTCGGCGTCGTCTTCCTCCTCTGAGCGGCGTCAGATCCCGCCGGACCTGTATGGGCTCTGTTTCCGCTGTTTCGAGGATGGTCATCGCCGCCAGGACTGCACCAATGATCCTCTCTGCATCCGCTGCGGGCTCTCGGGGCATGTCTCCTCGCAGTGCACGAGGCCGCGCAGCCCGATCTCGGCGGAGGAGCTTCGCAAGGCGGTCATCGCCAAGGCTTCCAGGGCTAGGCCGGTGCCTCGGCTGGACCGCGGCAGGGAACGGAGGCTGTTGGAGCCCAGGCAGAGTGCGCCATGTGCGCCGCTCTTGTCGGTTGCGCCCAGCCCCCTTCCCGTGCCGTCTTCCTTCCCAGTGGTGGCGGCCCCGTCGGAGGTGTGCATCGTACAGAGGTCGGCAGGTTTGGATGATCTGGAGCGTCGTCTCCAGCTTGCGGTGGTCGCGTATGTGGGCGGTGCCAGGCCGCCGGTGTCGTGCGAGGATGCGACGGTGATGCTTGCCGCTCAGCTGAGCATCCCTCGGCATCGATTCTCGGTTCACAAGTATTTCCCGGAGGACTTTCTGGTCGTTTTTGCTTCGCATGAGTTTAGGAACAGAGCGCTGGCGAGCCCGGTGGTGGAGCAACAGGGCATCCAGCTCCAAATCAAGCCATGGCTACGCCAGGCACAGGCGACGGCGAGGTCCATGCGTGTTCAAGCTGATATTTTGATTGAGGGTGTGCCTTCCCATGCTTGGACCAAGGACACTGCAGCGGAGCTTCTCGGCAACTCCTGCCTGATTGACAGCCTTGCGCCGGAGACGGAGAATCGCGAGGATCTCTCCCTCTTCAAGCTGAGAGCTTGGTGCGTTGATCCGGATGAGGTGCCGGTCAGCCGCCTGCTCTGGGTGCCAGAACCAGAGCCGGAGGCGGCGGATCCAGCGGAGCGGCGTCCTTCCTTCCGGCAGCTGTTGGAGTATCCCACGTTGATCCACATTGGGAGGTTGAGAGATTTCTCGACGCCGGACCTTTGGCGGCGGAACTCGAACGCGGACAGTGATAGTGGTCAGAGTGGCTTGCCCGATAGTTCGCATGGATCGTTCTCGGGAGGTGATTGGACGGTGCAGCCATGGACGAGAGGTGTTCGTGACGGCCGCGGTTTTGGCCGGAGCGGCGTTGAACCGGCGGCGGGCGGGGCTGGCCGTTCGTACAGGCAGGTGCTCCAGGGGCGTGTGGGCCCGTCTGATTGGAGACTGCCTCCTATGACGTCGCAGGTGTCAGTGGCCCCGCAGCATCGGGTGGCCAATCGTGTGGTGGTGAGTGAGCCGGTCCGGATCCCCAACGGTTCGCAGAGGAGGTTGGTGGTGCCGGCCGAGTTGGTGGTGCAGACTGAGGAGAGGACACCAGCTGGTGAGTTTGAATTGGTCAAAAGAGGCGAGCTGGGCGTTTCGGATGTCAGAGACAAGGCGCAGACGGACAGTAGTAGAGAGGGGCAGGTCGGGTCTGCGGATAAGACTGAGGCATCGGATCCCGTGGTTTGTCCGGATGCCGATCCTGTTCCCGCTGCTATCGATGCTGGCACGCTGAATCAGGTGGACCAGGATGGACCGCAGGCTACAGCGGTCTTGGAGGCCTCGGATGCTGCTGTGCTGTCGGTGGGACACACGGTGGGTCAGTTGGAGGGTGATCGAGATCCTCTGCTCCCCTCCTCGGCTTTGCCACTGGTGGCTGAAGGCGTTTTGGATGGTGGGGCTACACAGGAGCCGGCGCATCAGATCCGACCGCCACTGGGCCCTGAGGTGGGGGACTCGGCTGCCCCTCACGCGGATGGATGGGCTCCGATCTCTGAGCTGGTTGGGGCCCCTGCGCTTGGTCTGGTTCCATTGGACACGGTTCACCAGGAAGATCAGGAGATCCCATGCACGGACGTGACTACGTACGAGGGGAAGGCATGCTCCAACGCGCATCAGGCTATTGTGGTGGCTCGGCCTGTGCTATTGGAAGAGCAGCAGGCGAATGTTTCGGCGAAGGAACTGGTGGCACTTGGTAATATCAAATCGTTCTGCGCCGGTCTGCTCAAAAAGTTGGCACCTCCGTTACTCAAGGAGATCGAGGGTGCCCGTGGTGTCCGGCCTGGCCAGGACCCTTTCACGCCAAGACGTACGACCAGGTCTGTTGGGAGCTCGGTGGGTGGTGGCAGGAAGACCAAAGCGACAGTGGCCGAGACGGTGCTCTTGAAGACTTTGGGGATTGCGTGTGACGAGTTAGCAGTTTCGGAGGACACGCTTGGTTTGCTTCGTTCCGTGTTCGACTCCCCCCTGCAAGAACATCAGATGAAAGCCATTGCGGCGATCTTCGGGAAGACCGTGCCTACCAACCTATCGTCACAAATGGAGTCCGCGGCTATGGCGGTTGCGTAGTCAGGTCTGTGCTATGGTACTGACATGGATGGTCTCATTTCCCTATGTCGTACATAGCGATGGATGTCGTGTGTTGGAATGTGAGGGGCTTGAACAGCCCGGCCAAGAACAAGGCGTTGAGGGAATTCGTGGACTCGTTGCGCGTGGCGATTGTCTGTATTGTGGAATCTAAACTGGAGTATGTCGACCAGTATGTAATCTTGCAATGCTTAGGTCCATCTTATGATGGTTTTGCGTACCTCCCGGCGTCGGAGACTAGAGGAGGGATCTTAGTGGGTTGGGACTCTTCACGTGTCCAGCTCTCTAATTTCGCTCTTGATTCCTTTTCTCTATCTGGTTATGTCGCGCCGAGGGAGGGGAGCCCGTGGTGGCTCTCGGTGGTGTATGGGCCACAACAGGATGTCCAGAAAATTCAGTTTCTCCAGGAGTTATCGGAGAGGAGGACGCTCTGCCCGGGGCCATGGCTCGTTATTGGCGATTTTAACATGATTTTACATGCGGCAGACAAGAACAACACGCTCCTGGACCGAAGGATGATGGGGAGGTTCATGAGATTCGTGGATGACAATGCGCTCAAGGAATTGTTGCTTCATGGTCGTAAATACACGTGGAGTAACGAGAGGGAGGTGCCTACCCTCACTAAGATCGATAGGGCTTTTGTTTCAGTTGACTGGGAGCTTGACCATCCGGACAGCTTATTGCAAGCTCTCTCGACTGCTTCATCCGACCACTGCCCTCTGTACCTCTCGTTGGAGGAGCGCATGGAAACGAAGAGAAGATTTCGGTTTGAATTGTTCTGGACAAAGCTTGAGGGGTTTTTGGAAGTGGTGCAGGAGGCTTGGACCTGTGATCCCTCGATTGTGGAGCCGTTTCACCGTCTGGATGTTCTTCTAAGGAACACAGCAAGAACTCTCACCTCCTGGGGCCAAAGGAAAGTTGGAAATATCAAACTTCAGATTGGGGTAGCTAAGTTGATCATCCTTAGATTGGATTGTGCTCAGGACTCGCGTCTTCTTACCCCAGAGGAGAGGTGGCTGCGCGGTATGCTCAAGCAGTTGGTGTTGGGCTTGGCATCTTTGGAGAGGACGATTGCTAGACAGCGTTCCCGGATTCGTTGGCTCTCGGAGGGTGATGCGAATACACAGCTGTTCCATTTGGTGGCTAATGGTAGGAAGACCAAGAATTTCATCCCGGCCATTGTTGTGGAGGGTCAGGTCATCACGGATCAAAGAGGGAAAGAGGAGGCATTCCTCAAAGCTTACAGAGATCTGCTAGGGGTGGACGTTGCTAGAGAACACACATTGGATTTGGAGGCTCTTAACATACAGCAGGTGGACCTCTCGGAGTTGGATATTCCTTTCACGGAGGAGGAAGTTTGGGCTGTTATTAAAGACATGCCTTCTGACCGTGCCCCTGGGCCAGATGGTTTCATAGGAGTTTTCTTCCAAAAAGCTTGGAGTATTATCATAGGAGATGTGATGGCAGCTCTACACAAGCTGGTCCTCAACAATGGTCATGGGTTTGGCAGGCTCAATCAAGCTTTGATCACTCTAATTCCCAAGAACCAGGAAGCTTGCCGCATCAATGAGTTCAGGCCGATCAGCTTAGTTCATAGCATTCCAAAGCTGGCTTCCAAGTTGATGGCAAACAGGGTTTGCCCGCGGATGGGAGAGTTGGTGAGCCTGAACCAATCTGCTTTCATTCGTGGTAGGAATCTTCATGACAATTTTCTGCTTGTGAGGCAAATGGCCAGGAGATTGCACCAAAGGAAAGCAAAAGGAGTTCTGCTCAAGTTGGATATTGCTCGAGCGTTTGATTCCCTGTCGTGGCCTTTCCTTTTCGAGGTGCTTCGTCCAAAAGGTTTCTCGGAGAGATGGCTTGCTTGGCTGGCGACTATGCTTACTACTGCCAGCTCGAGGATTGTGGTGAATGGGTGTGTGACCGACAAATTCATGCATGCGTGCGGATTGCGGCAGGGGGACTCTATTTCCCCGCTGCTGTTTGTTATTACAATGGAGACCCTTACGGCCATCATGGTCAAGGCGCACGAGCTCAAGATTTTGGAGAACTTGAATGGGTGCAAGCCTTTGCAGCGGCTCTCGCTTTATGCTGATGACGTGGTGTTATTCATTAGACCATCTCGGACTGATATTTCTTTCGTCAAGGAGGTGCTCATGATCTTTGGCAAGGCTTCGGGTTTACACGTCAACTTCGTCAAATCATCAGCGATTCTGATCCATGGAGAGGAGCATGACGAGGAGGTGGTCAGGAATGCTTTGCCATGGAAGATTGATCACTTCCCCTGTAAGTATCTAGGTCTCCAGCTGGCCATCAAACAGCTGACGCGCTCAGAATGGCAATTCATGGTGGACGGGGAGCTCAAAATCCTCCCGGGATGGCAAAGAGGTCTAGTAACTCGACCGGGGAGGTTGATCCTGGTGAATCAAGTGATGAGGGCTCGGCCTACGCACCACTTAATTGTGGCAGAGGCACCAAAGTGGGCAATTGAGAAAGTGGATCAAGGATGTAGGGCTTTTTTCTGGGCCGGATCGGATGCTGTCAGTGGTGGAAAGTGTGCCGTGTCTTGGCAGAGAGTGTGTCGCCCAAAGCAGCAGGGGGGTCTTGGCATTATGGATCTCAGTAAGCATGGTCTTGCTCTTCGGCTTAGATGGGAGTGGCTTCGCAGATTGGATGACTGCCGGCCTTGGCAAGGACTGAACCTGGCGCCGGACAAGCAGGTCCAGTGCGCGTTCAACAGCCTGGTAACGTGGGAGATCGGCGACGGCAAGAGGATTCTGTTCTGGAAGGACAGATGGGTGCATGGAAACACGATTGCTGAGATTGCTCCTGGACTGGTAGCTAAGGTGAAGACTAGGACGATCAACACAAGGCTGGCCAGTGAGGGGTTGTATCAGCACGAATGGACCAATGACATTCCTGGGAATCTATCGACGGATGAGCTAGCGCAGTTTATCCACCTTTGGGAGGTCCTTATGCAGTTCGATATTATCCCAGGAAGTGGTGACAAGGCCATTTGGGCTTGGCATGCCTCGGGTGTCTATACCGCCGCCTCTGCCTACAGGATGTTTTGTATTGGAGGAATCAGATTTCCACCGGCAGCTGCCATTTGGAAGAACGGTGCCCCTCTTGCCTGCAAGATCTTTATGTGGCTGGCTGTCCAATATCGCCTTTGGACATCTGATAGGAGACTCAGACATGGATTGCAAGAGACGGCCTCTCCTTGTTATTTCTGTGAGCAGGAGGAGGACACGGTTGATCACCTCATGATCCAGTGTGTGTTCGCGAGACAGGTTTGGTTCCGATGTTTCTCCAAAGTTGGCATCAACCCGAACCTGATTCCTATGCAGCAAGAAAGGCTGCAGCAGTGGTGGATGAGCAGGCGCAAGCAGATCAGCAGAGCGGACAAGAAGGGCTTCGATTCCTTCGTCATGTTGATTTGTTGGACGTTATGGAAGCAAAGGAACGCTAGGGTATTCCAGTCAGGTGTGATTTGCGATGAGTATGCTACGGTTGATCATATTTTTCAGGAGCTACACCTATGGGTGTTAGCTGGAGTGGCAGGAGTCCAACGTTTTTGCGAGTAGTCCGCTTAGAGTAGTGGAGTGGGCGGGTGGGATCACCGGGTTGTGGTGATCTACCATGTAAACTCTTGTACATATTATTCTCTCTTCTATAAAGCTAAGGTACGCCATTGGCGTACTCTCGAAAAAAAGATATTCAACCAATTTCTCGTCGCAATAAAGCAAATCTCAATTAACAGTTACTAATTGACATTTTGACATCAATTGGCGGATTTAATCTTTTCAAAATAATTAGGAGGTATACGGCAGCAGAACCCTCGACACATTTTAAAATACTTCGAAAATTAGATAGAACTAAAATACTCCGCCACTTGATTACTTGATTGGTCAAGAGATGTACAGCCACATATGCTGAGCTCAGGCCACCCGATTGGTTAAGCCCACTCCACTACGTAGAAGAGCCGCTGAGCGCTGTGTCCTAGGTAAACCTGGGAATAGTTTGGTCTAAAACTATAGTTTTGTGGCAACAGCGTTCATGACCGTGCACTAATCATGCAGCATCATGAACGGTAACTCCACGGTAGTACCACAACACAACTCTACGACACAAAATAAACATAAATCAATATATTACAAACCAGGGTCGTAAGACCCAATATTATATCAAGAGTTAGGTCTGACTACAGACAATTTACAAGAGCGCCTTAAGAAGGCAGAAACAAAACAATGACACTACCCAAAGGCGCAGGCCTCCTGCCCGGGACCTCCGAACTACTCGTCGACGTCAAATTCCAGAAAGTAGGCATCACCGGGATCACCTACATCCACGGTGCTACCATCTGAATGCAGCAACCGGGTTGAAGGAAAAAAGAATAGCAAAGCAACGGTGAGTACTCATCCAAAGTACTCGCAAGACTTACATCAGAGTTATACTACATATGCATCGATATCAAAGGAATTGGGCTATATCTTTGGACTATACTGCAGAAATGCCAGAAGAGAGGGGAGAAGCTCAACATAACATAAACTATCAGCATCTTGCAGCATTAGAAGAGAGGAGCGCATATGATATCAAGTATACAACACAGCAATACCATACCCTGAGATCCTTCCTCGACTCCCTGCGAGAAAGTGATCCGCGGGCATTTCTATCTATTATCTTAGTGTGTTTTAACAAGTATCCGGTTTAAGTTGTAAGAGGTCGGGATACATCTCCAAGCCGTCCGTTATCGTGGACGCGGCTATTCGAATAGTTTAACTTCCCTGCAGGGGTGCACCACATTTTCCGACACGCTCGATTACCCTATGGCCGAACACACTTTTATGTGTAATGCCCGGCCTCAGATGATCGACACGCCAAAGTCCTACTTCAGCTCTCCAGAGAGGTCACCCGCCGGTCTAATCCTAAGCGCGAAGGGTTGTTCGGCCGCTCACCCTAAGTGCTCCAGCACGTTACGTGGCTGGCCGGGGACCAAGCCCACCTAGTCCATCTTTGACTCAGACAGTATCCGCTCACCCCAACAATCAACCCGCAGTTCTAAACTGTGACATCTGGGTAGCTTTCGGTGAGGAACTGACGACGCCGAGGGCCCCATAAACCATTATCCCGCGTGGCGGTTAGTGCGTATATGCCAGTGGCAATCTCAGATCGAATACCCAGAACTCGTTATCGTGTTCTTGAATTTAACTGCGGACAACGACCAGGGCCCAGGCTCACCTCATCCGGAGGGTATCTACCTGCCCTCCCATTCCGTCACAGTGAATCTCTCGCGGGGGCTCTCGGGACCCAGGTATCTACCTGTCCAACCGACCCGACTTAGAACATAAACATAACATAACGCAGTAGCTGTCTTCGTCTTCGGTGGCATCTCGTCGCAGTCCATCTCGCTCCATGTCGTAGGCCACCGAAGTCCGAGGTCCATCGTAGTATCATATATAGTATAACAGTATATAGTATATCCGTGATCATCGCCCAGAGGGATCACGGCCCGGTAATATAGCATAGCACACGGACAAGGGAGTAGGGTCAACAGATGGACCATAAGCATTACTAAACTAGGCATGCTAGGATAACAGGTAAAGTATCAACAACAGGCGACGAAATCAGGCTATGCATCTAAATAGGAGCTACCGAACAATAGTTGAACTGATACCTAATGCAAGAATGTAGAGAGAAAGAATAGGCGATATCGGAATGATCAAGAGGGTTTGCTTGCCTGGAAGCTCTGCTGGGAAGATCTGGTCGTCAGGGGCGTAGTCGTACTCGGGGTCTATGGCAGTCTCAGGGTCTACCAGAAAAAAAGTAACGCGGAAACAAATAAACAACAAGCAATCAAATGCAACACAAATGCATGTCATGGCAAATTATGTTGATGATGTGTTCTAATGCATTTCTACGCATTTTAATTGAAGAGTGAAAATATTTAGGAATATTTTCCCGGCTCCAAATATTATTCGATATATTGATTCGGCAGCAAAATATCAATGTTCATTATGATAGAGGAGTTTGTCATGTATGTGGATGACATATTCGGATTCGTTATATTTTTTTGATCATTTTTCATATATAAATTATTTTCATCCGAGTTACGGTTTATTTTATATGATTTTTCAAAGTTTTAATGATTTTCTGGAATTTCTGAAATTATTATTAATTCGAATTTAAATGGATAAATTGCTCTGTGCACCCAGAAGTGCACACATCAGAGTGTGTGTGAGGCTGGCAGTGGGGCCCAGTGGGGCTGAGTCAACAGGTCAACCAGTCAATGTTGACTGGTCAACTGGGTCAATGGGACCCACATGTCATTGACTGGGTCAATCCCAGTCAGCAGTTTGACTGGTCAACTAGGCCCAGTGGGACCCAGCTGTCATAGGCACAGTGTTAGTTAACAGTTTTAATTAAGTCAATTAATTAGATGGGGTCCACTAGTCAGTGTCACAGGGGGTATTTAAATTAGTCCATTTTTAAACTAAGCCTAATGGCCTTGGCCCCACTGTCGGTGACACACACGGGGGTGTGTAGCGCTAATTAAAGTGCCACGTCGGCTTAATCGGCGTTTAGCCACCGGCGCTAAGCCGAGCACGACAGAGATGCTCGGTCGGCCACCTCTGGCGACGGGAGCAAGCGCGGCTGGGCGCGTTGGACAGTTGGCGTCGCCGCGCATCGCATGGTGGCAACGGCAGATGCAGATGTGGTCGGAACCATCGATGGCGTCGGATTCCGCGGTGCTCGCACGGGTTCAGCAGAGACGGCGCTACGGTGGACGCGCGCGTCGGGATCTATAGAGCTTCAGGAGCTCGGTGGTGCTCTCAGTTTGGCTCGTACGGGACAAAGGCAACGACGAGCATAGCAATGGCGATGGCGAGCTCGGTCTACAGTGGGGAGGAAGCTGCGGCGACGGATTCGTGCGAGAGTAAGAGGGGAAAAGGGTTGCAGCTCAATGGTGAGCTCAGGGAAGCCGGAGGAGCTCGGGTTGCGACGAATCGACGCAGGTGACCGGCGGCCGTGGCGAGGAAGATGGTGACCGTGGCGTCATCTTGGGGCCTCCCGGTGCGAATGGAGTAGTTGGCGAGGACGGGCGCGATGCGATGGAGCTCCTGGACATCCTCTGGAGCCGTGGGGAGGCTCCGGTGCGCGGCAACATCGGCAGCGTGGCGACGGCAGCTCAGACGTCGCCTCCAAATCGAGCAAAGCGAGCGCGAGAGAGAGGGAGACTGGGGGTTAGGGTTTCGGGGGAGAGAGAGAGCAGCTCGGGCTTGCTCTTATCCTCTCCTGTGGCTCTGCAATGCGAGGAGCCGAGCGCACGGTGGCCATGGCGCGCGGCCTTTCAAGAGCGCGGCGAGTGGTAGGGGAAAGGCCGACGCTGGCGGGCTGGGCCGCACTGTGGTTGTGGTTGGGCCATGTGCACAGTGCCTATTTTCTTTATTCTTTTCTGTTTTGTTTTAGCTTTCTGTTTTCTAATTAAATGAGTGACCAAATGAATTTAGTTTAACCTGCATATTTGTGCATAATTCTAACACAATATTCCAATGCCACTCACAAGTTTTCAGAATATTTGGAAAAGGATAAATATTTTTAGGATTCAAAATGTTCTAGTTAATTGCTGCTGGTCCACTTTAAATGTTGTTGGAGTCAAATGGATTAACCAAATGAAGTTGCTTAATTCATGAAAATTATTTAGGGATTATTTGGAATAATGTCAACATTTTTGTTTCAGTGATTGAAGAAATAATTTTTGACCTTACGTTTTAAATTTGAATTTGTGAGTTGGATTAATTCTGAATTGTATTTTAATTATGATAATCATGATGTCAGGGCACATTAATTAGGTTAATGACATGACTAAGATCTGGGGATGTCACAAGTTTCAATTTGGTTCTTCTGTTAAACTACCTTTGGATTGGTTGAAATGGGCTAAGCCCTTAATCTAATTTGGATTGGCTTGGGCTTTGGCTACTGTTGGGCTGGTTCCGTTTAGTCTGGATAGAGACCATTCGGTCTCAGACCGTTTCAGCCCATAGACAAAACCCAAATCGAGAGACCAAACCTGCGTACGAGAGCACGAGCAGCGCCTGGATGGCCACCGGTCGCCGCTGTCGCCGGCTGGTGTTCCCGTCGCCGCCTTCCCTTCCCTCCGCCTATATCCGGACGGCGGCGCACTGGAGGTCCCATCTGCTATCTCTCACCACCCGGACGGCGGCCCCTCCTCACTCCCCTTCTCTTTCAACCTCTTGGCGCGGTGCGCGACAGACGACGAGCTTTGGCGGCAGGTCAGTGTGTGCTCTCTCATTTTGGAACTCTCCTTGGGTTCAAGACCGGAAGCAAAAAGACATTGCACCACTCATCTATGCGGCATCCACAAGAAAAAATTGGAAACTGCGCCAAGCTCTAAAAGATGAGGCTTGGGTCTCCAAGATCAAAATTTCGACCAACTTCACCTTTGACCACTTCCGAGAGTTCGTAAGCCTTTGGGCCATCCTACATGAGTTCCAACTTGAGGCAAATGCCGAGGACGATATTGTGTGGAAGCACACTGCTAGTGGCCAACACAGCGGCGGCCGCGTACAAGGCGCAATTCTTGGGTTTTACAAGCTCCCCCATGGTCCACACG
The DNA here is from genome assembly GCA_039707655.1 of Elymus sibiricus. Classification (NCBI taxonomy): domain Eukaryota; kingdom Viridiplantae; phylum Streptophyta; class Magnoliopsida; order Poales; family Poaceae; genus Elymus; species Elymus sibiricus. Next base: position 38,136,960 of record CM077668.1, on the reverse strand, counting down.
GTTTGGAAGGCATGGGCTCCTCCAAAGGTCAAGTTCTTCACGTGGTTGGCCATGCAAAACAGGATATGGACGGCGGATAGATTGGCCAAAAGGGGATGGCCAAACAGTGATCTTTGTCCTCTATGCAAGCACGAGCAAGAATCCGTCGACCACCTCTTCTTCAAGTGCCGGTTCTCCTTTAGCCTTTGGAACATGATCAAGGATTGGTTGCAAATTGCAAGCTTGGACACCTCCACTTGGCACTTGAAGCGTTCAATCAAAGATTGGTGGGTTGACATGTTGGACACTTCCGTCCCAAATAGGAAGGCTATGGCCTCGCTCACCATACTCACCTCATGGACAATATGGAACGAGAGGAATGCTAGAATTTTCCATCACAAGAGCGCCCTACCAATGATCTTACTTGCCAACATCAAGAACGATGCGAAGCTATGGGTGTCTGTGGGGACAAAATGGGAACAATTATGACGGGAGAGTAATGATCTTTGTAATAAGGAGACTTGGGACCTTGTAATACACTCTATTCTCTCTTAATTAATGGATGAGGCAAACCTTTTGCCTCTATTTCAAAAAAAGTGTGCTCTCTCTCTCTCCCTCTCGCTCTCTCTCTCTCTCCCTCTCCCCCTCCCTCCCTCTCCCTCTCTCTCTCTGTGTCTGTCTGTCTGACCCCCGTGGCCCCGTCTCGTCTCTATGTACAGCGGCCGGCGACCAGGACGACGCCGGCAGCAAACACCATGTCTCGTCTCTGTATGTACAATTCGTATTGAGCATGCATCAACAGCAAGAGTGTTCAGTGATGGAAATGAGTATGCATGCATCAACAGCTATCCACGTGCGCATGTGCACATGTCTATAGTTTGAAACTTTGGGCTCAAACCGATTCTAAGGAATGGACTGGATGGGTTTGGCTTGAAAACACGAGCAGTTTTTTCTTTTTTAGAAAAGGCGGATTACCCCTGGCCTCTGCATCATTGCGATGCACACAGCCATATATTTATTAAGGTTCAAGTACGAATCTCCAACATCAAAGTACAAGTATCAAAAAAATTACAAGCCACAGCCGGCGATAATAGGGATATATGCCTATATACATAGTCTACTATTGGATCGTCATCCAAACCGGTTGTAAGTATCCTGTGATACCATCTCCCAGTGATTGCACCCAGGGTTAAAAATTTCAACGAAATTTCAGTGAAATTTCCAAAATTTCGCATATTTCAGTGGGCTCCGAAATATTTGTAACCCCGAAATTTCAATGCAGATTCAAACTGATTTAAAATAATTTTAAATTATGTTAAAGTTCATTAAAATTAAGTGAAATTTGAAACCCCAAAATCCGAAATAATTTCAGAAATATGCGAAATTTCTGAAATTTCACATATTTCAGTGAGGTCCGAAATTATTTTGTTTCCGAAATTAAAAACCTTGATTGCACCTAGATACCATAAGCCTCCGCGCTTCTGCATGTTGCAGTAATGACCACGTACGGATCCATCCTGTAGCGCGGTAAATAAACTGCAAAAAATTGTGAACTTTCACTCTGTTAAAAATATAATCGTTACGACCATTCCAAAGAGACCAAAGCAAAACACAAACACCCCCGCGGATACGTGTTTTAGTTTTAGCTTCAACCCCCCTCCAACCAATTTTACCAAACATATTTGCTATACCGGTGGGCGGAGGCAAGTTGAACGCCCCATGAATCGTACGCCATAAGAGAAGCACACGGGCAAGCAATAAGCAAATGATGAAAACACAAGCAGTTCAGTTTGGTTTGGATTGTAGCACTTATTCTTTGGATTGGTTTGGTTTGGTTGGTGGACTTGTACGGGTTGGTCTGGGGTTGGTTTGGATTACAAACTATTCCCAGGTTTAGTCCTAGGAATGATTTGAGAGGATCTAGAAGGTCAGTGAGTAAACGATCAAACATGTATGAACTACTAATTCTCGGGCTGAAGAATTGCTTTTAGTCCTCATTTCCTGCTTGATTGATCAGCTATCAAAGAATATCATATATTTGTTGCAAATCTTCTAAAAAACATGTCTGTGTGGCTACTTATGTCCCATACCACCATGTAAATATGTTCAGAGCTTTACACATTGGTTTGATATTTGGGTGGCAGGCAGGCCGGCCGGAGGCACGTCCGATGGCAATTCCAGCTCTATGCTACACCGGAGCTCTCGGGGTTCCACAGATGACGTCTGCTGTTCCGATGCCACTGCCGCCGGAGCAGGCCGTAGTGGACGCCGACGGTCCTTGCCTCCCGAAGCTCCTGCTCCACAGCCTCTTCAGCAAGCCCGGAGACTTGGCGCGTTGCGCGGGGTCGCCGCCACCAACCTTGACTCCGGAACGTCGATCACCAGCACTGCCGCCGTGGCAAGACGGAGGGGCTCGAGCGCCCCCCGTTGGAGGTCACGGTCCCCGTGGCGAGCACGGCCTGGTCTGAAACCCCGAGCAGTACACTCACCGTCACATTACCCGCGTAGTTTGCCGGCTCCGGCGGTACGGAAGGAAGACTCGCCGACGTTGATACGTCGGACTTGCCGACGACGGCGACCCGGCAGAGCGGGCAGGTGGTGTGGGACGCGAGCCACGCGTCGACGCACCCGGCGTGGAACCCGTGGCCGCACCGGGGCAGGAACCTCGCCTCCTCCCCGTCCTCGAGCCCGGCCAGGCACACCGCGCACTCCACTCCGACGACGTCGTCCGCCGCGCGGTACACCGTGACCGGCAGCGACCGCAGCAGCTCCGGGCCGACGCCCCTCGGAGCCGCCGCCTCGGCGACGGTAGCGTTGAAGTAGTAGCGAAAGTAGATGAGCGGGAGGGCGACGAACATCAGGAACATCAGGAGGACGGCCGCCAGGGTGATTATGCCGACGAACGAGTCCATGCGTGTGGCTCGGTGGGTGAACATGCGCTCCATTCAATCTCCAGCTCGTATATGTACGCATGCGGAGTGAGAAGGTGAGCGACGTTGACATGGATAGGTGAAGCGAGGGAGAAAGCAGCTGGAAGAGGGTAGGCAGGCGCGCGCGCTCGGCTCGATTGGTCGGGAGAGACAGTGAAGCGCATGACCACGGGTCAACGGGCCAAATGAGTGGAAGATGCCGCAGGAAACTTCAGCGCGCGCAGCCTCTGCCCGACTGCCCCGCCGCCCCGCCGCTGCCTCCCGCACTTCCGCTGCCGCCGCCGCCATGGAGCGCACCTCCGGCCACGCCGCCGACCCCGCAGCGGCCGCCGGACCCACCGCACCTCGGCCAATCGTCCCCCCTCCCCCCGCCGCCGCGGCCGCCTTGAATCCGAAGGCCGCCGCCGTTCGCCGCTCCGTCTTTGCGCCACCACGAGCCGCCGCCGCGGCAGGAGGTGCGGCAGCCGGCCCTGCCGCCGCCGTGATGCACTATGATGGATTGTTTGCATTTGAATTTGATATGTGGATTTGAAGTTAAATTTACTATGTGCATTTCATGTTTAATTTGATATGTTCATTTGTGTGTTGCAAAGTTTAAATTTATACGCAAAGTTCATGTTTGTGTTTCAATATGTATGCAATTGTGATGCATATGATGTGGTTGGTGCCCTATCTTGGGCAGCTGTTGAAGCAAAATGATGCCCTATTATAGGGCTGCTGTTAGAGCAAAAAAATTCCAAGTGATGCATAATGCACTTTTTGATGATGCAAGACTACTTTTTGCGTGCCCAATATTGGACTACTGTTGGAGATGCTCTGAGCAGCAACCCCTCCATCGACCTCTTCGTTGTTCTCGTTAGGGAGGATGGCTCGGGCTCACAGCCTCTCCAACAAAGGCCTCTACGGCAACCTTAGTCTGAGGTCGAGGAGTGCTTTCTACAACAAGCGAGTCTCTAACTTTTTCTAAACAATAAAGTGTCACAAAAATAATTCAAAAAGTTAAATAAAAATGTTTTTTTTCGAAATGCCAATGAAATAATTGAACAAATTTGAATAAAAATGCTAAATATAAGATATTTGACTCTTTTTGAAACTTTTGTGAAAATTACTTTAAAAACATATTCATTTTTCCCAAAAAATCACTAATGGGACCCATCAGATATATTTGAAAATACATGGAAATTCAGATAAGAACACCTCCAACAGCATGTGTATATTTGGATGTCTATATATTCATATAGACAATGGTCTATAAAGATTCCCTCGTATACACGTTCAGTTTTGCAGCAGAATGTCTATATACAGAACGTCTATATTCTCTATCTTATATTTTAATATTATTTTGTAACTACCAATTCAACTACCATTTTAACAACAATTCAAAGGATTTATAATTGCATTGGTTAATCCTAATGTCTACGTTTTAATACTATCCTATAACTGCCGATCTAACTACCATGTTCAGGAAATTTTCCTCTTTGGTTGGTGTCGAAGCCATATAAACACACGGCACTCACAGCACAGGAACCAAAAGTCAGTGCATTTTTTCCTGTGAATAAGTAATAGCTGCAGCAATCACTACTCCCATTCTCCCCCCTGTAACCTCATCCTCAAATCAAATCAGAGTTGTCTCTTCGGAATCGCCCAATCGCCAACCTCATCCCCAAATCCACAGACGGAGCAGCACCGTACCTCCTTCCCACCACATCTTCTTGCTCCCTCCTGCACCGGGCTGCCAGCCAAACCACGCCATGGCGCGCGACAGCCGCAGGATTCGGCACCAGGGCGACCAGGCTGCAGGATACAGCGGCAGGCGGCGACACGGTGGCCGGATCCGGCACAAGGTGCGACGCGGCGGCGGGATCCAGCACCAGGCGACGGCGACCCTCCCTCTCTGGGAAAAAAGGAACCGTGCCTCTGGGGCGACGGCGACATCGCGTTGGTGGCGCGTTGCGCTCCTGCTCTTCACCGACTCCCGATGGTGGCGCGAGATGTCTCGGCTCGAGCGGTTGGGCTTTGGACGACGCCTCGACGACGTCCAAGTCTGGACGATGTGGAGTAAATTTTAGACGATGTGAACGGATAGACGACGTGGTGGACGAGCTGTTGGGACGCATTTTTGGGCCTTGGTCGTCTATATCTCCTTTAGACGATGGTATACACAAGCTGTTGCAGATGCTCTAAGGGAATCCAAAATACTCTAGAGATATGTATAGCCGCACATGCTGAGGTGGAGCCACCTGATTGGAAGACCCGCAAGTAAACGATCACACACGTATGGAGCTGGTGATTCTCAGTCTGAAGAATAACTTTTACTCCTCATTTTCTGCTCGATTAATCAGCTATCGAAGAATATCATCATATACTAATCTTCAAAAGAATGTCTATGTGGCTATGCCCTATACCACCATGTGTAAATATGTACATAGCTTAGGCATTGGATCGAGTTTGTAGAAAGATGTTGCAATGCACGATGTATTGATCGTGTGCAATATGCACGTATATATGATGTATAAGGTGGGCCTCTATCTCAATCTATACAAGGAATATGAGGTGGGCTTGGTGTACAAGGAAACAATCTATACATGCAATATTACATACTCAACACCCCCGCGCAGTCGAAGCGTCGCCAGCGACACAGAGACTGGACCAAAACTCCTCGAATGTGGAAATGGGCAGTCCCTTAGTCATCACATCGGCGAACTGTTGTGCTGTCGGAACATGAAGAACGCGGACGCGTCCAAGGGCGACCTGTTCGCGCACAAAGTGAATATCGAGCTCGATGTGCTTCGTCCGGCGATGATGAACGGGGTTGGCGGAGAGATAAACGGCGGATACATTATCACAATATACCACCGTAGCCTGAGAGACGTTGTGATGCAGCTCCTGCAGAAGTTGCCGAAGCCAAGAACACTCCGCAACAGCATTGGCCACGGCTCGGTACTCTGCCTCCGCGCTCAAGCGCAATACCGTAGGTTGTCGCTTAGACGACCACGAGATGAGGGAAGGACCAAGGTAAACACAGTAGCCGGAAGTAGAACGCCGAGTGTCGGGGCAGCCAGCCCAATCTGCATCGGAGTAAGCGACCATGTCGGTGGACGAGGATGCCGTCAATGTCAGACCGAGAGCCATAGTGCCGCGAATGTACAGGAGAATCCGCTTCACCAGGTTCCAATGGGTGTCACGAGGAGCATGCATATGAAGACACACCTGCTAGACAGCGTACTGCAAGTCTAGCCTGGTGAGTGTCAAGTACTGAAGTGCACCGACAATGGAGCGATAAAAAGGAGCATCCGTGGCTGGTAACCCATCATGAGCAGAAAGCTTGGCCTTTGTATCAACAGGCGTAGAGACGGGCTTGCAATTAAGCATGCCAGCACGCTCGAGCAACTCATGGGCGTACTTCTGTTGATACAGGAAGAACCCATCAACGCGGCGGACCACCTCAATCCTGAGAAAATAATGCAAAGGTCCCAAATCCTTGATAGCAAACTCGTCACGCAAACGAGCAGTGAGCTGCTGAAGAAGCTCAACTGAAGATGCCGTCAAGATGATGTCGTCGACATATAATAGAAGATAAGCAGTCGCAGCACCGTGATGATAGACGAACAGTGAGGCGTCAGAACACGTAACACTGAACCCAAGCTGCTGGAGAAACGCGGCGATGCACTGGTACCACGCACGTGGAGCTTGCTTGAGCCCGTAGAGAGAGCGCGAGAGCAAACACACATGGTCAGGGTGGGTGGCATCGACGAAACCGGTGGGCTGCTGGCAGTAGACCTGTTCGGCGAGATGTCCGTGGAGGAAGGCGTTGGAGACGTCCATCTGATGCACCGGCCATGCACGAGAGACTGCAAGCTGGAGGACTGTGCGAAGGTGTCGGTGAAGTCGACTCCGGCACGCTGACGAAAGCCACGGACGACCCAGCGGGCCTTGTACCGCTCGAGGGTACCATCGGGATGAGTCTTATGACGAAAGACCCATTTGCCGCTGATGACGTTGGCGTTGCGAGGCCGAGGAACGAGCTGCCATGTCCGATTGCGCTAAAGAGCGTAAAATTCCTCTTGCATCGCAGCGAGCCAATGAGGATCACGAAGAGCGGCTTGAGCTGACGATGGAAGAGGGGATGGTGTAGAAGTCTCGACGGCAAGAAGGTACTCATCAGTCGAATACCGGGTGCTGGGGCGATGTATGCCCGTCCGAGCACGGGTCGTCATGAGACGAGCAGGCAGGGCCGACGTGACGGGTGAAGATGGCGATGAAGAACCCGTCGCAACCGACTCAGTAGAGGCCGGGACTGTCGACGAGGAACCGGCCGAGCCGGCCATGTCAGCCAAGCCAGCCGGCGAGGAGTCCTCCAAGGCGGCCCCCGGTGCAGCCGAAGGAGAGGCTGCAGGCGCTGCCGTGGCAGCGGAATGGACCGGTGAAGACGCTGCTGTGGCAGCAGAATCCGGCGCCGAGTTCGTTGCCGTGGCAACAGAACTGGACGGAGCGCCAGCTGCTGGGTACCGCGCCGGAAAGCCAGGGGGCGGGCCAAGGGCAGCCCGCGTGCGCCCCTGACGCGAGGCCGGCGAAGAGCCGCCGGTGGCCGTCGGCGACGATGGAGGAGCAGCCGGAGGTACCTGCTGAAACGGGAAAACTTTCTCGTCAAAGTAAACGTGCCGCGAAGTGAATACGCGATGGGAGATAGGATCATAGCATCGGTATCCTTTAGTGTTGGGTGGATAGCCTATGAAGATGCATGTGAGGGAGCGCGGAGCGAGCTTATGGGGGGTGGTAGAAGCGATGCTAGGATAACACAGACACCCAAAAACTCGAAGCTCATCGTAGGACGGTGGAGTGCCATATAAGAGATAGTGTGGTGCATAACTCCAACGAGTCCGGCATGGTCGGATATTAAGAAGAAGAGATCATGTGGCCAGAGCATCTGGCCAAAAACGAGGCGGCACATTTGCGTGAAAGAGAAGTGTGCGAACACAATCGTTAAGAGTGCAAAGGACAAGTAAGACGAAAAAAACCGTACCATGTGTAGCAAGTAAGGCACGGACGGCGAGATTATCAAACTCTTTCCCATTGTCAGTCTGAAGGGCACGAATGGGGTGACCAAACTACGTGCCGACATATGAGTAAAATGCGGTGAGAGTGGGTAAAACATCAGATTTTCGCCATAACGGAAATGTCCACACATAGTGAGAAAAATCATCTAGAATGACAAGATAATAAAGATAGCCCGTATTACTTGCAACTGGTGAGGTCCACACATCGCTATGAATTAACTCAAAGGGATATGATGCTATAGTGGATGATGCACTAAACGGAAGACGAACGTGTTTTCCTAGCCGACAAGCATGACAAGTGTGATCGTCGATCTTACTACAGGAAAAACTAAAAGTCTGAAGAATATGACGAAGTGTAGCGGAGTTGGGATGACCCAAACGAGCATGCCAAAGATCCACACTGGCGGAGAAGGCGACTGGAGCGGTGGCGGTTGAAGAGGGTGGGTGGACCGGGTATAGCTCGTCGGGGCTCTCACATTGGTGGAGCACCATCCGGGTACGGGCATCCTTGACAGAAAACCCAAACTCGTCAAATTCAACAGTAACTGGATTTTCACGAGTAAAAGATCGAACGGAAACAAGATTCTTGATGAGTTCAGGCGAAACGAGTATGTTAGACAGAGACAATGGCATGGATGATGAAGGAAAAGATGCATGTCCTATATGTGTAATTGGTAGAGAGGAGCCATCACCGACGGTAATGCGAGTGGAAGTATTGATAGGGTGGGAAGTATGGAGGTTACCGGGATGGGAGGCCATGTGAGCAGTGGCACCAGTATCCATATACCAATCACAGCCACCGGTATAGTTGCTCACTGATGGAACCGAAGGAAGAGCCGCAAAGAGGGCTGGATCCCACAGCGCCGGAGGCAGCGAAGGCACCATGTTGGTGGTGTAGTAGGCACCGGCCGGCTGCGTCGGCGGAGATGGCAGCATGGGGTAGGCACCCTGCGGCTGCGGGCCGACGAAGTAAGCATGGTGCGGCGCCGGTCGAGGACCAAGTAAACCGGGATCGGGTGTACACGGGACAGGCATGGTGTGGGCACTGGAGATTGAGGAGGTATACGTGTATACTAAGTAGAGGAATAGTAGCAGATGAGTGTGCCTAGTAGAATATATAGACCGATTAAACTAATGATGATTAGCGGCCGCGACGGCGACGGAGTAATTAGACAGATGGAGATTAGGAACTAGCTAGTAGAAGTAGAAGAACAGGAATTGGGTACGTAGTAGAAGCCGTGGAGCAGCTGCGGAGGCAGACGAGGCCGCGCGACGAGGCTAGCGGGAGGCGCACGCGCCTGAAGGGCTCGGGAGGGAGTTGGAGATCGAGAGGAGTTTGCGGCGGCAGCAGAGGGGTGCAGCGGCGGCAAGGACGGCGGCGGCGGCCAGGAGACGGCGCGGCGGCGGCAGAGGCGCGGCAGCACGAGGAAGATGGCGCGGCGGCGGCAAGGACCTTGGGCGGCGGGCGATGAGAAAAGGGCGCGGCGGCGGCAAGAACCTGTGGCGGTGGCGCGAGGGCGGAAGATAGGGCTAGGATCGGAACCTATCTGATACCATGTAGAAAGATGTTGCAATGCACGATGTATTGATCGTGTGCAATATGCACGTATATATGATGTACAAGGTGGACCTCTACCTCAATCTATATAAGGAATATGAGGTGGGCTTGGTGTACAAGGAAACAATCTATACATGCAATATTACATACTCAACAGAGTTGTTCTCTGGGCGGCAGGCAGGCCGGCCGGCCGCACGTCCGGTGGCAATTCCGGCTCTACGTTACACCGGAGCTCTCGGGGTTGCACAGGTGATGCTAATGCCCCGCTCTACGTCTGCTGTTCCGCTGCCGCCGGCGCAGGGCGGAGTCGACCCCGACGGTCCTTGCCTCCCGAAGCTCCACAGCCTCTTCAGCGATCTCAGCCTCGCCAGGCCCGGAGACTTGGACGCGTCGCGCGGGGTCACCACCATCCTTGACTCCGGAACGTCGATCACCAGCACTGCCGCCGTGGCAAGTGCGGAGTGGCCACGGTCACCGCGCTGAGCGTGGCATGGTCTGAAACCCCGAGCAGTACACTCGCCGGGAGGCTCCCGACGTAGTTTGCCGGCTCCGGCGGTACGGGAGGGAGACTCGTCGATGTCAGCGCGTCGGGCTTGCCGACGACGGTGACCCGGCAGAGCGGGCAGGTGGAGCGGGATGCCAGCCATGTGTCGACGCACCCGGCGTGGAACCCGTGGCCGCACCGGGGCAGGAACCTCGCCTGCTCCCCGTCCTCGAGCCCGGCGAGGCACACCGCGCACTCCAGCACCCCGACGTGGTCGTCCGTGCGGTATACCGTGACCGGCAGCGAGCTCAGCAGCTCCGGGCCGACGCCCCTCGGCGCGGGCACCTCGGCGACGCCGGTGCTGAAGAAGTAGTAGCGGAGGAAGCTGAGCGGGAAGGCGACGAAGATGAGGAACAGCGCGAGGATGGTCGCCGCGATGAGTATGCCGGTGAGTGAAGATGCGCTCCGTTCCATCACCAGGTCGTATATGAATGCATACGGATGCGGTGGGAGGGAGCACAGTGGGGAGGTGAGCGACGTGTTTTTGGTATAATTGGATTTATCAAAAACACCATAACAATACCTTAGGGCGATGTTGATCGATCCACCGGCCATATAATTACTTAGGGCAATGTCCAAAGAATACATCGGCCAAATTTTCTTAGGGCGACATCTCAAATAATATATCGGCCAAATTTGCTCAAGCCTCCTGCCACATGTTAGGATAGTACTTTTTTAAATATTTTCCATTGAGAGCTTTTGGCAACTTCTCCTCCACAATGCGCTTCTCCCTCCATGTCATCTTTGGAACCATTGGTTTTTCTCGATCGAACAAGCGCTTTTTCTTGGCTATCACTTCCTTCATTTCAAATGCTCGTAGTCGTTGTACCCGTCGTTTTTGAGTATGTGTGAGTCCCGTCGGGCACCACTGAGGTCTTGATCTAGTTCCTGGTGCGACGGACTTAATTCTGTTGCCCCCCGGGTCCTTCGGCGTGTACTGACGTACTTCTGTTTTCATAGCAAATATTCGGTCCCTGGCTGAAAAACCTGTCTGCTGATGATATGCGTTACTAGCTTTAAATTTCTGGCCGTGTACATTGCTTGAATCCCAATGTGTAGATGTACCAGTGCTAGACTTGAAACCTTTGGACGTTCCTGGGCCACAACCTCCCATGACTAAATCAGCATATGAGCTTGCCGATTTAGACTGTTGACTAGTACTTGAGGATACAACGAATTCCTTGTCTGGCCGTGCATGTGTGCTCTATTCCTTTCCAAACTGATTACATCGGCCGGTTTGCTGCAACTTCACACCATCATTATTCTCTTTTGTACCAATGGCTTCAATTTTCCCACTGTCTCTAATAAACTCATCAGTGGATGCATCAGCCAACTCACTAGTAGGTACAATTTCCTTGTCTACACATGTGTGCACACTAGGCTCCAAATCATTTTGTAAATTAGTATCTTTTATTGCGCTACTCTTGGTGCAGCCACGCTCAGTTCCATCATGTGTTTTTGCATCACTTTTACGATTGATCGGCACCCACTTAAACTTTTGACCACCTATATGAACTTCCCCATCTGCACTGCGTACCGGTGACCGATTCCTTTGGACAACAATTGCATCACGTGATCTAGCCGCCTCACTAAACCGTGCCCTTTTCTCATGCATGTTTAGTCTGAACATAGGCCTCGGCGGAACCCATCCTGGGTGAAAATGACCTGGCCCTGTAGGATATAGCGCCCAAGGATTAAAACCCCATGGAGGAAATTGCGGGTACATAGGAGGTGCACAGCCCCAATATGTCAGCTCCATTGCAATATACGGTTGCTGGTCATATAAATTTCTTTGCCATTGCTCATGACCGCCAGGTCCAGAAGGAGATCTAGGACACTTATTACCTCCAAGCTGGTTAAACACATTGCTGGCCTTGCGTGAGGTGTACTTTTCCAACAACATGCTAACTGTCGGCTTTGGTCTTGGAGCTTGTTTCCTTCTTCCATTGACTTTCCACACTCCTACCTCTGTATTTTTTTGTTTGATCATCCTTGGAGGAGCACTATCATCAACAACATTTTTCTCTCTTGCGGATTCGGTCTGATCCGACCGAATAAGCATTTTCTTACTCTCAAGCTCGACCACATTGATAGGAAAAGGTTCACTATCGAGCTTCATCTTAGAACCTTCTGTAAACGTCAATCGTCCTTTATTAATGGCCGATTGCACATGTCGATGAAACACGTTACAATCATTAGTAGCATGAGAAAAAGAATTGTGCCACTTACAATAAGCTCTTCTACCCAACTCTTCTGGAGGTGGAATTACATGACCCTCTCTCACTCTAATTAATTTATTTTGCAGTAACATATCAAAAATTCTATCACACTTGCTAACATCAAAAGTGTATTTAATTTCATCTCTTCTAGCAGGTGTGGGTTTCAAAGCAGAACATGCAAAGGGTTTTGACTTTGGCGCTTGAACCCATTCGGCTACACATATATTAACGCCAACTTCACTAGCCGAATCACTATCATAATCTAAGGCATTACCTACATGGTTATCCTTCTCATTATCAGTATTATCTTTAAACCGGCTATATTGTTTAATCTCCTTAGTCCGGTTTTCCAGCGCCAAAGCTTTCTGCAAAACTTGATTAACATCTAAAAATTTGTGTCCTTCTAATTTATCCTTAATATGAGCAAGCAGACCCGAAAAGGCAAGATCGGCTAAATCCTTTTCGGCTATGGTCAAGCTAAAACATCGGTTTTTGACATCTCTAAACCTCTTAATATAATCATAAACATGCTCATTATATTTCTGCCTAACCATAGTTAAATCTGAAAGTCGAAGTTCAGTTTCACCGCTATAAAAATACTCATGGAATTTTTGCTCCAATTGTGCCCATGTTGAAATTGAATTAGGAGCAAGTGATGTAAACCAAGTAAATGCACTACCGGACAAAGACAAAGGAAATAATTTAACCCTATAAACATCTGATGTGCCGATGTCACAACATTGTGCTAAAAATTGTCCGACGTGCTCAAGAGTGGATCTACCATCTTCCCCTGTGAACTTAACAAAGTCTGGAATTATGAAACCACGAGGATATGCCATCGAGTCGAAGTAATCTGGGTATGGTTTTTGATACGCACGTGCTTTACCCTTAGGTTCTAAACCAAATTCTCTTAGTATACTAGCAAGCTTATCCTTAAAACTATCATTCGGCTGTAGAGAACTGGTTTGTGGAGCAGATGGAACACTAGCACGTGATGGGAACTCCGGCAAAGAAATTTGAGCATGTGATGCTTGCAACGGAGACCCACTAAAATATGAATCGGGTACCGGCCCGTACGGAATCCCGGTACCGACAGGCAGCAGCGGTGGTATATTATATGCTACTTCCTGATATATAGGTTGCTGCAAATCAGAATTTAAGGCGACGCTTCGGTTATTGCTGTTGTAATTTTGTAGAACCGAAGTTGAAACAATAGAAGAAGCAAGGCTAGGTACAAAGTTGTTGGCCGAACTGCATAGTTCCGGCCACCTTGAACGTTATTTAAAGGAACGTGAGGCCGTACAACATTAGCCGATGCACCACGTGTATGTATATTACTAGGCAAACTAATGAATCCACTATTTCCAAGAGGCATCAGCTTTTTGTCAGAATATTCATCATTCATTTGCAGCACTAATGAACGAACATGCCGATGTAAATTATTTTCAAGATCTTTATTAAACTGCTCCTTAAATTCTTCAACTCTATTAGTTACCGCTTGGGTAATTGCATGTGCCGTATTTTCCATATCAGAACCATTCTTACTAGCTACAGACACATAATTAGATGAGTAATTTCATCGGTTGAGTTTTTTACCTCAGTTTTGAACGCATCGGAAGGGCTCAGAACTACCTTTTTGACAATGTCGTTCCTCGTTTTTTGATACCCAGCCAACTTCAGTTTCAGCATCTCATCTTTCTCTTTCTCAAGCTCTTGTTCAAGCTCACGCCGATCATCTTCCGACAGATCGTCGAGTGTGACGGCGATGACGTTCTCCGGGTCGATGTCGCTCCCGTTCTTGGACTCGGTGCTCATCATGTGCCTTTTTTCTTCTTCGTCCCCAGCGAAGTCGCCAATTGTGTTGTCACGTAAAATTGCAGCGCAACACCAAGATAACCGTCGTACTTTCGTGACGACGAACGATTGCTTTCCGAGCAAAGCAACAAAGATCCCCTCGCTTTCGTAGAGGAGGGACGGCCGCTTTTCAGCGCAAAACGGCAAAGATGAACCAAACCCTAGGGCTGCTAGGGCTCAGTGAGAAAAGAACGATAGATAAAACATACGTGAAAAAGTAGATTGATTTCGTATTGATAGATCGATTGTTGGGGGCTTTTCCAATCGGCCGTGGCCTTATATATAAGGCACGCTGGACTTTGCGTATACAAGGTAAGACTTGGCGTACATAGTATGACTTGCCGTACAGGAATACAACTCCAAAACTAAAACCAAACAGGACTTGATTTGGTTACCATGCGTACAAAATCTACATGCTATCTGTAGTACGTATCTAGACCATATTCTCGTACAAAGACTCTTGGATATATGAATAAAATATTCCGGCAAGGTCGCTATCACACTATATAATAAGGATTAATGATCCACCTTGTGTTGTTGCACCTTCACGTACACGACTTGATCGCTCATGCCAAAAAAAATCCTTCGGCTTGGTAGCGGTCCTAAACAGCTGCGTTTTAGATCAGCACATCAGAATTGCTCCAGGACTTCTCTTCGGTAGCCCCTAATTCATGCAAAACTCCATATATTTGTTCTTGGTAAATAGCTTTGCTACACCTGATCTGCCGCTGCAGCATATGTACTGTACTATGATCCAGCCCTGTATTTGAATTAAACATCAAGGGCAAATATATATGTCAACCAATAATCTAACCATAGTCATTTAAATTAATTTGGCTGATCATACAAACTAATAGCCAAATTATGAACACGACGTTGACATGGATGGATGAAACAGGGGAGAAAGGTGGTGGAACCGGGTATGCATGCATGCGCGCGCATGACGACGGGTCAACAGTCCAAATGGAGCAATTCGTATGCGTGACGACGGGTCAACAGTCCATCCAACAGGGAACTCACGTGCGGATTCGCAGGTTTACACCACACGTCGCCCTCTCCATAGGAGGTCCTCGTCCAAGTTTCCAAGTTGCAACTGGTGTATGATTCATTTAGAATCGTGACCAGTCCACAGAGGACTCCGACATCCCCGACCAATCCAAAATGGAGGTGGAGCCCGCGATTGAAGCGGTCCGCACTGTTTTCGCTCTTCTCCCTCTCCGCCATCGTCCCACCGCTCTCCACCCCAATTCTCGCCCTTCTCACCGCCGCCGCCGCATGGACCCGTACGAGACGCTACCAAAGACGGCGGAGGTGGAGGATCCAAAATAGGTGGCCACCCGGAAGATCAACTCGGCGACACGGCCAGCCCGCCGACTCAAAGCGAACGCAAGGATGGGCCGGCCGGCAAAAAGAGGGCGGTGGGCGACGCGGGCGGGGCCTGGGACGGGGAAGATACCAAGCAAAAGCTCAGCACTTTGGCATCAGCAGCGGTGACGCCTGCTAGTGTCGCGCCTCTCCTGGGGGCACCGCCGCGGTTCTTCCCTTCCTCCCCTTGCTAGTGCTCCAAGTGAAAAACCCATGTCCACTTAGTTGGAGTCTGCGGCGCTGACGCATTTGTGTCGTTACCCTCTCAAAAGCCATGGACCTCTTCCCCGTGCCCGTTTGGGAGGATGATCCAAGCTCACCTCTCCAGCAAAGGCAGCCCGAGGTTGGGCAGTGTTTCAGCACAAGCGAATCTCTAACTTTGTAAGCCAATAAAGTGTCACGAAAATAATTCAAAAGATTAAAAAGTGACTTTCTTGGAATGCCAATGAAATGACTGAACAGATTTGAATAAAAATGCCAAATATCAGACACCTGACTCTTTTCAAGCTTTTGCAAAAAAATACCTTGAAAACATCTTTGTTCTTCAAAAAAACACTAATGGGGCCCATCACATATATTTGAAAATACATGGAAATTCAGATAAAGGAATCTAAAATACTAGAGAGGTGCATAGCCGCACATGCTGAGGTGGAGCCACCTGATAGGCGAACCTATGTATCACATAGCGGAGTTGTTAAATATAAATTTGCTGCTAGATGATGTGTCCTAGAAAGGCTCTAGGAAGACCAGAAAAACAATTCTAATATCCCGTGCACGTATCATTTGTTTGTGGTTGCTTTAAGATTCATGCTACTTTTTTTTACTGTTTTTAGAAGAAAAAAAATCTTGTTTCAAAGCATTACATTATGTTTTTTTCTTTTTTTTGCATGGTAATACGTGTCTCATTTATATCATAAGAATCATAATACAAGCCACGTACGTACCGACCTGGCAAAACTGAAAAGATAGCAAAACGCTAGCCTTTGCACAAAGTAACATCAGCCAAGAAGTAAAATTACAAACAAGACCGAAGAATCCTCTAAGCTTGACACCAACGCCCATCACCTGTCTCCACCACAACAACCACCAAAGAAAAACATGACGGATCACCTCCACACCCGAGCTCGACGAGGCTCCATCGCTGACGTGCAGCTTTGCGGACCTCCAAGGTGGCTCGCCAAAGGCGAAACCATTACTGTTGAACGAATCAGACCGGGGCAACACCTCGGACACGCCATCGAACTCCAGATCTGGCACCCCCACATGACTAAGACGTCGGAGGAGGAAACCATACCTACCATCCACGAACCACGGACCCAGCACACGATCCACCATCTTCCAGATGCCGCCGATGCAGACCACAATCTGCATTTGCTCCGGGACTACCTCCCAAGCTCCGCGCCGGCGCTGGAGCAGACGCCGTCGCAACGGTGGAGCCCGAGGACACAGGTCCACCACAAGGATGCCGCCGCCGCCGCACCATCCTTACTTGAACAGACTAGTTTCCAAATCCATCCCCAACCATAGGACCGATCGCCTCGTCGGGGTAGAATCTAAATAATCTTTATTCAGTGTCGCCATCGCCGTCGCCGGAGCCAAGACGATGAACAACCCAAAACCTAAGCTACTAATGGCTAAAACGATCCACACGCGTGAATCCGGCAACCCCCCTCACCACCGATGACCGAGGTTGTCGGCGGAGGGGAGCCGCCGGAGAACGGCGGTGGAAGGAAGCACTCCTAGCGGCGGCGGCGAGATCGCTTTCTTTCTTAAAGAAACGATACCGGAAGAAATTCTCGTTTCAAAGTTTACCTTAATGTTTCATTGTGTGTCGTCGTGTATCAGCAAACCTGATCCAAAACAAGTGCATTCTTTTTATTGGTTCAATAATGATACATGTTGAAACCACTCTCAAAGCAATCGATGGATCCATGCATGGGATATCCTTGCACGGTAGAATAATAGCCACTCTCATAGGAAGACCTAGTAGACCAGCAAGTAAACGATCACACACGTATGGACGATTATGGAGCTGGTGACTCTCAGCCTGAGGAATAACTTTTACTCCTCATTTTCTGCTGGATTGATAGCTATCGAAGAACATCAACATCATCGTAGCTATCTGAGTACTACTTTTAATCTTTAAAAGAATGTCTATGTGGCTATGTCCTATACCTCTATGCGTAAATATGTACGTACATAGCTTAGGCATTGGATCGAGCTGATCTCTGGCCGGTGGCAATTCCTGGTGGCGGCTCAACGCTACACCGCGGGGATCTCGGGGTTGCACAGGCTATGCTAATGCCCCGCTCTACGTCTGCCGTTCCACTGCCGCCGGCGCAGGGCGTAGTGGACCCCGACGGCCCTTGCCTCCCGAAGCTCCACAGCCTCTTCACCGACCTCTGCCTGGCCACGCCCGGAGACTTGGACGCGTCGCGCGGGGTCGCTGCCACCATCATTGACTCCGGAACTTCGATCACCAGCACTCCGTCAGTGGCCACGGTCACCGCGCCGAGCGTGGCCTGGTCTGACGACACCCCGAGCAGCACACTCGCCGGCAGGTTCGCTGCGTAGTTCGCCGGCTCCGGCGGTACGGGAGGGAGGCTCGTCGACGTCGAAGCCTCGGGCTTGCCGACGACGGTGACCCGGCAGAGCGGGCAGGTGGTGTGGGACGCCAGCCACCTGTCGACGCACCCGGCGTGGAACTCGTGGCCGCACCCGGGCAGGAACCTCGCCTCCTCCCCGTCCTCGAGCCCGGCCAGGCACACCGCGCACTCCCCCAATCCGATTCCGACGTCGTCCGCGGCGCGGTATACCGTGACCGGCAGCGACCGCAACAGCTCCGGGTCGACGCCCCTGGGAGGCGGGGCCGCCATCTGGGCGCGACGCCGGTGCTGAAGTAGTGGTGGTGGAGGAAGATGAGCGCGAGGGCGAACGTCACGAACAGCAGGAAGATGGCCGCCGAGGCGAGCACGCCGCCGGCCGACACGGTGGGCGCGGCCCCGTCTGAGACCGCCCTGCGCGACGACGACGAGTCCATGGCGGGGCGGCCCTGTGGTCTGGTCGGTGTCCAGGTCTCGGTCGTTGATTAATACTCCCTCCGTAAAGAAATATTAGTGATCTAAACGCTCTTATATTTCTTTACGGAGGGAGTACTAGTTCTTTAATTCACTCGAACTCTGACACAATCATGTGCACTCTTTGTTACATCTTGCACTCGTTCTCTTTCTCTCCAATTCAGGTTAATGCTACTTTTCAATAGATTATAGCACCAAAGTTGTTGAAGACAAATTTGGAGTTAACAGATAGAGTTTGGTATCCCTTGCTTGAGAATGCTTGCAAGACTCAAATTTTAATTTAAGCTAGGTGATTAATAATCATGGTGCGTGAATGCTCGTCAGTCATCATCATTAATCCAGCCTTGGAACAAAGGCTATTAAACCTAGACTTGCGAAATTTGAATAATTTTAACTTAGGACAAAGCTAGAACATGAAGATAAACGGCTTCAACAACTTCGATTTGTTTTGCAGTATGAAGGAGATACAAAGGGAGAGAAAACAGGGAACATATGACTGGCAAGGGCTCACCCATTATTTACTCTTCCTAAAAAAACAAATCATGATTTACATCTGCAATCGCTCTAACCGTTCCATCTAGCTACATTTCTAACTAGCCCTGTACTAAAAGACAACCAGAGAACTACACTAGCCACATCCGCTTCGCCCCAGCTACGACCGGTGTCAGGTAACATCTAATAATTCCTAATTTGCCGAAGGCGCCTTCTGCTCATTGCTCATTGCTCTTCCCCAGCCCCGCGCCTTCCTTCTGTTTGCTGCTGTCCTCTTTCTTTTCATTGATGGAATGTAATGTGGTACATAGTCGCCTTGGGGATCTCGTCCGCCGATCAAATCCTCTTATGCACACATATCCTGCAACAGATCACAGCACATTACGTATGACATCGCAAATCACATGAGAAAAGGCATCGCATATCGTATCACAACTTTGTGGCCAGCAGGCCATTCACGAATGATCTTTCAATGCTAGTTTATTTGCAAAATTTTACTGCCTCGCATCTCAGCTTGACTTGTGATTCTGCAAAGCAACTTCCATCCCCAAAACTGTCAGCAGGACGCTCATTTCACTTGGGCTAGTCGAAACTTTAGTATCCTTCTTTTTTTTCTCACAATGGTGCATGTTAGGAATTTTATGAGAGCAGAGTATCTATCGTTTTTAATATCCGAGGATCCTTAGCCCATCAGTGACAAATAAACTAACAAAGAAGAGAAGAAAGTGGCAAGCACTTGTTACCTTTCTTGAAGCAGTCTTCAATGTCTTGTCTTGTTTGACCTGAGATTGATCAGTACGCCAAGTTAATATCACTCAACAGTAACAATTTCACACATTTACAGTTCACAATGATAAGCTACCTTTTGTGATAGAGTGTATTGATGAGCCAAAATATACAATGCATTTCTCCGCAGTCTCCAGATCAATAAAGCCTGCAGGGAAGGCTATTGGTATACGGCTAGATGAGTCATCTGCAAAGACCTATAAAGGGGTTCAGTTGACGAGTCAGTCTCTAGCCATTTTGGTCTAGAATGAATTGTCAGGAATTATTAACAGAGCAAAAACCAAGCAGAGTCTGTGTACCTCATGGTCCTGAAAGTAGGTACCGTTCAATGGAAAGTTTCCTCTCGATGCTGTTCGACAGGGTATCTGCTCGTTCATGTATGCACCAATAAAAAATAAGGATAATTTTTTACTCATATTGTAATATCTGCTGGAAGGTTCATATCATAGGTCTGATTCGGGTCAGATCTAAGCCCTATAGATGCACACAATTATTATAACGAAATTCTTAATGGTACAAATATAGCAGTGGGAAAAATATTGTTCTTAGATAATGAGGGTTGTGGATAAGTTCATACAAATGACAAAAGAAAACCTGACAATAATTTATTAGAGGTTGCTGTGAATTTGAAATTGTGCTAGATTTGGATGGCCACAGGCTGGGAAGACGGTAGTTAGGCCAATGCTGGCCGGCGGGTCGCACCGGCGGAGGCGACGGTTCAGAGAGGCCCCATCCGACAGTGTTGGAGGCTGTCGGAAGTGACCGTGCAGTGTGGTTGGCCAGGAATTAGCTGTGCCCAATATATGCATCTCCAAGAAAACTTGATGTCCATAAAACACAGTAAACAGAGCCAACACGAATGGATTTTTTTTTTAAACATAGCACGCTTTTGTTCCACCTCTGAAGGAGGGAGTGATTTGCATAATCCCCGTCTTTCCTCGGCTTTTATTATAAGATGGCTGATGTACGGAAGCGACGAAACTCAATAATTTTAACTGACTGAACCTCTTGTTTTAGTTTCTTAGAGATGTCAACAATTGAATGTACCTGACTTTCTGTTAATAAGGTTGATGGTATGACACAACAGAACGAGAAATTGGTTAACTATAAATTCCAACTTGGATAACTTTTGGTTACTGCCATCAAAAGTTAACCAAATCATATATTATGAATTGCCCCTTAAAGATCAGCAAAGCAGCTGAATTGGAGAAGTGAAGTACAATTTAGATAACTTCTAGCTACTTGTATCAACTTCGTTTCATGCATAGTTGCATACCTCACCATTCCTAATCTATTGACTCTCTTTAATAAAAACTTTGTTCCTTGAGAACAAAATATTATTATTTTTACATCAAATTTAGGCTCTCTTTGGTTTACAGGATTTTTGTAAGAATTCTATAGGGTAGGATTCCTATAGGAAAATTTCCTTTTGAGCCCTTTGATTTGTAGGAATGAGATTCATATTCCTATGTAGGATTGATTCCTATCCTTCACATTTCAAAGGAAAAAAAAACATTAGCTAAGACCTAATGGAAAAATTCCTATCCTATGAACCAAATGACATCTCTATTCCTATTGGAATTGAGATACATGTCATCTCATTTCCTATGACTTCCCTATTCCTACAATATTCCTATCCTATGAACCAAAGGCGTTCTTGCATATATTTTACAAAAGTAAAGTGCACTCTGAGCAAGTGGTTACCAGAATTGTGCCTCTCATCATGGGGATCTTGTTAGGACGAACATCGTCAGGACAAGGATGAACATCGTCAGGACAAGGATGAAGAACCAGGAGATAAGGAGATGGATCTTCTGGAACTCGCTCTTCAAACTGGAAGACACAAAAATCAGTCAAAGTGTTAATCGATGTCAACATACCTCATAATTGTAGTACAATGTTAAGGCGTCATGGCATACAACATACCTCTTCCAATAATGCATGACCGTCTGGGAGCACATACCTGTAATAACAACTATGCAATCTTAGTGGGGCACTGCTGATTTCTCAGGACAAAATCTCAATATATCAGGAAAGTATATCATTACGTACGCAAGGTGCTCTGTCCTAAGATGCCCTATGTGTTTCAATTTTCTGCTTGTATGTTGTGAATTGCTCAATGCCAAATCTTTTCCACGATTTGGTGTCCAAGGGCCATTGCTCACCATAGGCTTGTTTGAACACAGATTTATTTCAACGTCGTAGTGTACTCCTTCTGACATAATATCTTCAATATCAACAAGATCATCTTCATTGGGATATTCTTGCTCATCAAGTGCTTCATATTCATATTCAGGACTTGGTGGCACCTCAATAATGGGCTCACAGCTGCGGGAGGGTTGTCTGCCAGCAGTCCTGCTTTCTTCGATTTGATGTTGACACACTTGCGGACTTGGCATGCAGCTACCATTTGACAACAGTCTTTCAAAAGTAACCATACTTGTTTTCTCTTCACCACCACGCACATGCTCCTCTGCAGGAGGAAGTAATGGTCTGATAACAAGCAAATGTTATTGTTCAGTGCTTCACTCTAAAATTAGTCCAAATCAATAAAATAAAAAGTTCACCATGCAAATATCGTCTCTACAAGAAAGATGCAAATCTTATATGAGTACTCATCTTTGTATATTGCACCTTCTAAAAGGTTTTACTTCACTTAGTAATTTCCAATCCTTTGTTAAAGACATAGCACTTGAATACCATTAATAGTTAGCTACATAAACACCTATGTCACAGTACTACCTAGTTCAATGGCAGCTACTCAAATTTAAACAGCATCCGCAAAAAAAAAAAAAAAGGTAGACAAAACTTGACATGGGAGGAGTCCGTAAAGAGAAATCTGAAGGACTGGAATATCACCAAAGAACTAGCCATGGACAGGGGTGCGAGTTAGTTAGCTATCCACGTGCCAGAACCATGAGTTGATTTCAAGATCTTATGGATTTCAGCTCTAGCCTACCCCAACTTGATTGGGACTAAAGGCTTAGTTGTTGTTGTTGCAAGAGTTCACTACGTACCATAAAAACAATATCTCGGTGTGTTGCTGAAATAAGCTCAAGTAAATAACTTTGCAACATGTGAACATACCTGGTAAGTTTACTTTTGTAGTACCTGCAGTCCCCACGGAATGGGCAAGCTTTGCAATTTGGATCTACTTTTGTGCAAATTACCTGCACAATGAAAGCATCCACCATAAAACATTTGTAGCTAAACTATCATAAATTTTATTAATCACTTTTGTGGATAGCAAATACCTTTCCGAAAGTTATCATGAGACAGTGTAGTTCATACCTATTATTTTACATATTCGTCAGATGTGTCTACTAAAATTCTAAAAGTTACAAAAGGAATGTCGATACATTTCGAATGATCAGGACTTACAATTTCTCTTTGTCAATAGTACATAGTCGTGGCCATAAGTAACTCTGCACATCCTGCATGAGTGGATATCTTCAAGAAAGGAAAGTAGGCATAAGAACAGGGTTGTCAATCATATTTAGTTGTTCACATATTCAGGTGCAAAAAATCTTACAGGTCAACCGAATGAAACTCCTCAGAACAGCATTGCAGTTCAACCCATTGTAGCCTTGTGACTATGCGAGCTACGTTGACATCAACCTGAAAGGAGTGGAGTGCGATCACAGCTTTGATTTAAAATGCATTCACCTGACAGGATTTGATTTCTTTTTAAGAAACAAAAAATAACTTACTGGGAATGCTTTATGCTCCAGTGACAAAAGACGTATGCAGTCGACACTTTTAGCTCCAAGTCCATTTATGCTGAGTAGGTATTTTCTAATGCCCAGAAAAAAAAAAGATATGAGTGATATAATTCCACTGAGCATGCAGATTTTATGTATTCCCTCCGTTCCCTAATATAAGACCTTTTAGCTTTTTCTTGATTCGTATGTATCTAGACACATTTTAGTTGCTTATTTTATCCAGCCTGCTAGCAGTTCCCTACCACAAGTACCATGATATTCCTCCAATCTACTTATTATAAAGTTTCTGAGAGTAGATTGCTGCATGGTTATATTTATTTATAAATGCAAAGAAAATTGAACATCTAAAAATAGGGACAATATTGTTATGTAGCTATTTCATGATAGTTCAGCACCATTAAAACAAAGAACGCCAAAATGGTGATGTAACCATGCAGCATATGTTTTATAAAATATATGGCCATACTTTGCGCTTTCTCGTGGTAGATATCTAAGCCAATCCAGGTCAAAGCTTCCATGATCTTTCTTTATGCGCGTGAGAAATGCCTGTAGAAGGTCAAATAATACTTTCAGCTCTTGCGTAAAATGCAGAAAACAAGAATTGAAGAAATATGTTACTAGTGGTGGGAATATGAATATTAGTTAAATAATAAAATGATGGTTCACTCAAAACTGCTGTTAAAAAAAATGCTATACAAGTAGTGATTGCGTGAATCGGACGAAATATGTTACTAGTGATGGGAATATGAATATTAGTCAAATAATAAAATGATGTTTCACTCAAAACTGTGTTAAAAAAAATACTATACAAGTAGTGATTGCGTGAATCGGACAATACATTAATTGGGAATAAAGAGTTCCAATGTACTCCCTCCGTTCCTAAATATAAGTCTTTTTAGAGATTTCAATATGGACTACATACGGATGTATATAGACTTATATTTAGGAACGAAGGGAGTAGCTGACAGTTGATATTTCAATCATTTTCTTGTTAGCTGAGCTGAAAATTTCAATATTCCAAAATAGATGTTGCAGAACAACAAACAACTTGGTAATCAAACAGATTACAGACTAATTGCTAGTAATGACAACAAACTTTGTAAATTAAACGCATGGAATTTCTTCTAGGAACGCTACAAAATATATGAAAGTCTGCTTAAATAGATTTTGTTACCCGCTCCGATCCAAAATAAGTGCCGCAGTTTTGAACTAAGGTTAGTTCAACCTTAGTTCAAAACTGCGACAGTTATTATGGATCGGAGGGAGTACAAAAGATGAGAACATTCATTTTTTTCAGGAAGGTATTTAGAAACACATTCTTGGTACAGAAATTTTGGGCCATATTATAGAGTTAAGTAACAGACTGGCAGTGTGTCTCGTAATCACATACCTGTATCCGCAATGCCAGAAGGTAATGTTGTCCCCTGCCTGCAATGCACTTTGCAACGTCAACAAATGAGGCCTGCTGTACAGCTTCCCAATTTACTTTGTTAGTTATTCTACTTTTGCTTCCATTATCATATCCTTTTCTATATGCTTCCTCCCGTAACTTATCCCAGTGAGCAGTATCTTCCAGCCGCAGCGTAGCTATGAACTTTCTTAAGGTTTTTTCAGTGCATATTGGTTTTCCGGATTTATCCTTGACTAAGTTCAAAAGATCATCCTTCTCCCAAGTAGAGATGTCTTTCTCTTTTATAATAGCTAGGAACTTCTCCATAATTGTTTTGTAGTCTTGACCATAGTTTCCTTTTACCTCCTCACCGTAACCAACTTCCTCGCAATCAATGGGATTGGTAAAAACTGAATTGGTAGAATCACTAGCATCAGGTGCTTTAGTCAAATTCAAGTTTTCTTTGACGTCAACTGTTGACGGAGGTACATATGAACATTCTTCAGCATTACCCTTCCTCTTATTCATAGGAAATTTTGCTGCCAGGATCATAAAAGCATTGCTGTGTGTTTATACAAAATCAATTAGTAATCAAAAGTGCATCTGATGTTCAAAAAATGAATATCAGTGCCCACACAAGCATGCAAGCAAAGATCATATTCTCTACTATATTACCTTGATAAATGGTCAGCAACATTTTGCGTAAGGAAAGTACCAACCACAGAATCAATTACCGATCCTCCCCATCGAGAATATTCTCTGGGACCTGACACAAAAGCAGTTCAAAACTTAGAATCCAATGTGAACTAGTGTATTTCATATAAGCAGAGGGTCGTAAAACTTATTTGATCCATCATCCACACGTTTACTGTGGATGCAAGGCCTATACTGCACATTATATATCACGAAACATTTTGTTTTGTTCCAACTGTTTTGTTTTTGGAACTCAGTACTAATTAACAACAGGTACAACATTGTTCAAAGTCCTACTCTTTCGCCTGCACGAGAAAAAAACTGGAACCAAGTGTCACTATCAAATCATATACCTAATGCCAGATTATTTTTGTTTCTCCATTGAACTACCTGATGTACATCATGTGCTAGCAAGTATGGTCAGAAGGAATTCACCTGCACTCACTTGAACTATTTTTATTGCGGTTTAAAGCAAAAAGGAGGAAGGGGGAAATATAACAGTGGCATCTGAGTAAATCATATAATATATGGAATGAAAAAGTCAATGAAAGAATTATTTTTCTTGTTTAGAATAATAAATTATCAATAAAATTTGTTTCTCCACAGAAGACATCGAGCGAGTAATGGCTGTCCTGACTCACCTGATATTTCTGCAAGACTTTTCAAAACTTCAAAAAAAAAAAATTGTGAGAAAAGCTTCAGGTTTTAATATCGAAGGCAAATGCTTCGCCACTTACTTTTCATGTACTCCCTCCATTCCTAAATATAAGACCTTTTAGGGATTCCACTATAGACTACATACGGAGCAAAATGAGTGAATCTACACTCTAAAGTATGTCTATATACATCCGTATGTAGTTCATAGTGGAATCTCTAAAAGGTCTTATATTTAGGAACGGAGGGAGTATTTATTTTCAACTTTGGCATGGAAGTGCATTTCACTTCACATGTCATCTTGTATTCCTTATTGCACGCTGCAAATATAAAGACACGGAGAAGAGAATGAGCGAGGATCATTACCGAATAAATCCTTTACGGTTGCAATAAACCAATCCACAAGGTTTTCATACTTCCGCCGAGTGTCATCCCATTTAGGCCCACTGCCGATATCAACCCCTTCGAAGCTTTCACTGTCAATCTCTTCCCACTTGATTAGAGCGCCATACACTCGCAATGTATCATCATCAAGGCCTAGTACCTTGGGCCGCACTTGATTCCAGTGATTTCCGTGGCGACCCAAACCCCCAAATGGGACCAATGCAGAGCATGATGCATCAGCCGGAGCAGCATTCTGGTAAGGAACAATAGCCCAGTCACCACTCGTTTTCTTTTTCTTCGTCTTCGTCCCACTTGAAATACTGTTTTTCTCCGCAAGGAGCCTCAGATTGGCCATCAGCTTGGCCCTGCTGAAACTCCCTGTAATGATTTCCAGATCGAAATCTAACTTGCGCTTTGATAGCTTATTATCAATGTCATCTCCAACAGATCCAGCGCCGCCATCCTTTTTTGTCACCGGCGTCTTGTGAGGCTTAGCCGGCGTGGTGCGGACAGGCTTGGGGTGTTTATCCTTCATCACCTTCAGCCGGGGGACACCCTTGGTGGACTTCTTCCTTGGCCTCCAATGTGTGCTCTCCTCTTTCTCAGGGGTGGGGATGAGGATAGGAGTCGCAGCAGCAGCGGCGGCGGCGGCGGCAGCAGCGCTAGTGGCGGAACCAGCCCCTGGCGGCGCAATCTCGTCGGAGGAGTCGGACGTCTGTGCGGTAGCTGCACAACCATCAGTGGCGCCAGGTGCAGATCGAGGCTGTTCCCCAATGGAGGACCCGAGGTAGATGAAGCCGTGCTTATCAAACACCCCCAGGTCAATCGACGCGGGGGCGACCGCAGCAGAGCAAGAGGAGGGGCCATCCGTGGAGGAATCGAACGCCGGCCGCCGGCCATTGTCGGGGGTCGCCGGCGGCACGAGCAATCCAGGCCCTGGTCCAGCAGAGACAGTGAAATCAGAAATTCGCAGAGATTGACGGCGTTTCCTACCCCCCAAACCTCAGATTCGATCAAGAAGAAGGGATTGGGCAGCATGCACTCACCAAGATCTGCTCTTGCCTCCATCGTTGCCGGCGGGGCGGGCGGCGGCTCCGCTCTTGCGGCGCAGGCAGCAGCAGGGACAATGGGATAGTATCCGCTTTGCAAGAAAATCTCCTAAATAAACAAAGAGTTTATAACTGAAATCTTACCTTCTATTAGAATCCTACTAGGACTCTTATCGTGAAAAGGATAATTTTTTCAGACTCTGCGACTGCGGCCCCACAATACAAAACCTTAGGCATACACATTTTTCATCAAGCAAACATTTGCATATTCTTTCGGAAAAACTATCTGGCGAACATCAGATTTCCGGCTCCTCACAACGAACGCATTGTTTTATCGTTGGATGCGCAGCACAGATCTTGATGCGTGGTTGCTTGCCACGCCAGCTTTTAAAACTCGTTGGCTACACACAAAAACTGTGTGAATGCATCATATTCAAGCACAACCACACCGGCCACACTGGTTAGTGCCTCAAGCTCCACTGAGGAGACCTAGGATGGAATCCCGGTTCCTCTTTTTTCTCCCTTTTTTCTAGGTGGCAAAATATGAATAGGTACATGGAAACTTTTTAGGAAATATAAATGTACATGGTAGTTTTTTTAAAAAAAAATGAATTTTTTATGGAAAATTTAAATATTTTTTTTTAATGTTCACATGTCAAGTTGTTTTGTACACATGGCAATTTTTTTAAATTTCTTTCTCCTGGTACCATGGCAAATTCATAACATTTTTTGTCTTTCAAACATGGCAATTTTCGGGTCATTTTAATGCTCCCATGCAAGATTTGGGAATTTTTATCACTTATTCATGACAATTTTATTATTAAGAGCATGCCATTTTTAGTTTTAATAACATGGCAATTTTATTATTATAGAGCATGGCAAATTTATCATTAAGAGCATGAAAATTTCATTATTTTTATCATGGCAATTTCCTGCATGTGATTTTTATGTTTTTGAAAACGAAAACATAAAACATGGCAAATTAAGTACGTATTTTTTTACACTCAATTGCCATAAAGTGTATTTTTGTAACATCATGGCAGATTATGAACTTCTTGTAGTATAAGTTTTGTACAAACTTTTTTTACATAAATAAGAGGATGGAAATTGTAAATTTATGTTTTCCCTGTCTTTTCTGTACAAGGAAATATTTTGTTTTTTCTATTGATGGCAATTTTTCAAAAAATAAAACAGCTAATTGGGCAATTTTTTCAAAAAATAAAACAGCTAATTGGGCCTCTGGGCCAAACGGGGGGTCACGTTGGACGTCCACTAGAGCGAACGCTCGTGGGAGAGCGTTTCATTCGCCGGTTCGATCCTCCCCCGACGAATGAATCATTCGCTGGGGGGACCTCCCCACCTAGCAATAGCATCTATAGTCGCGGACAGCAAATCCGACCCCTTAAACGTCCGTGAATGTGCCTGGGCGTGTCCGTAGACAGTGACCAATCAGACCTCAAGTTTGCTCAACTACATCCAGATATCTCATACTAGAAATATTAAATTCATACAAAAGCATGCAAAGGATAAAATCCACGTACTACGTAGATCAATTACCCTAATCCTTGTCGGAGATGTCCACTATCTCCATGCCCGACTCCGGATACATGGACGGCACTCGCAGCTCCGGCTCCTCCACGTCGGCCTCCGCATACATCTCCGCTTCGACCTCGTCGAAGAGCGCGTCGGTCGCCGCCCGTTCCTGCCGGATGAACTGCCGGTTGGCCTCCACATAGGCCTCATCCAGGATGGACTCCAGGATGGCCTGCTGCTCCACCATCTCGGCCGCTTGTGCGACCGCGAACTCCGCCTCCGCGTCCTCCATGTTGAAGCCCGGAGCCCGCGCCAGCTCCTGCTCCGGCTGCTCCGCCTCGTCCTCCTCCTCCTCCGCCACCTTCATCGGAGCCGGCTGCTGCTCCTCTCGCTCCTCCTCCTCCGCCTGCTCCTCCTCCTCCGGCTTCGGCGAGTCCGGAGGCGGCCCGACAGTGATGCGAGCGGCGAGCGCGGCGCGCCTCGCCCGGATCTCCTGCTCGATCTGGTACCGGCACTCCGGCGTGAGCATAGCATACGTGGTTATCTTTTGCCGAACCATGGCGAAGCCGGAGAGCGTGGGAAGAGCAGCGGAGCGGGAGAGAGGAGGTGGATAGGTTCGGGCTGGCGGCGCGGAGAGGGAGGAAGTGGATGTGGCTAGGGTCAGGGTACGCCGACCGGCTTAAATAGCCGGAGTTGGCCTCGGTCGGCGAGCCGGAGCGGCGCCATGCGGCATTCACACCCCCCACCGGAGAAGACGTTCGTCGAGCCGCCGGGTTTCCGGGTGATTCCGTGTGGGACCCCATTGTCGGTCCGACGTGACGGATGCGCCCAGGCGCGCCCGGGCGCCCCAATGAGGGGTGCCGGTCAGTCCGGGCGTTTGATGCCCGTTTGAGGAGCCCGTCTGGGTCGCATTTTCGTTACCGGTCATTGACCAGGTCGCATTTTCGTTATCGGTCATTGACCGGGCCGTCCGCCCGGGCGTTTGATACGTGTTTGGGACGCCCGGTTGTAGATGCTCTTAGGGTCCTACTATTCTTTTTCTTTTTAGTGCTACCCCATCAAAACCCAACCATTAGTCAGTATTTTCGTTGCACAACTTCTTGGATATCTTGAACATTGACATAGCAAATATATGGATTGAGTGCATAATTGCTTTGAGCTAAATTTCCTCCCCCCTACAGAAAGTAGTTTCTCCTTCCACCCCTTCAATCTATTTGGACGTGTACCGTAGCAACTTTTGCCAACATTGCATACATGTCTCAACTCAGCCTGGCTGAGCAAAAACAGACGAAAAACAAACATCTGCATGTTGTTTGGTCACCCGCATTGCATCAGTGGCCATTTTAGGGGCGGCTGTTTGGTTGCACACATTTGTGCTTGAGGGGTCAGCAGATGCACACCACAGCTGTTTGGCTGCGTGCGCGTTTGTGTTCCCTGTTTTGTCTGTCTTTGTATCACCGGCATACTGCAAAAAAAATTGAAGCTGTTTATCAGCATTGCAAGCGGGATGCAAGCGGAAATATTTGCTAAAGCCCAACATGTGGATGGTATCTCTTTTCAACAAAAATGCAAGCGGGATGCAAATTTGGTAGTACATAATTTAGCAAAACACTCTTATGAGTCGAAGTCGTTTATTTTTTGGGATGAAGATCCTAGTTTCTTACTCCCATAATGAATTCATGATGTAACCTTGTTGGCTTCAAAATAAATATTCATAGATGGAAGCCGTTTATCTTCATGTGTTCGGAAGCTGTACAGCAGGCCTCATTTGTTGACGTTGCGAAGTGCATTGAAGGCAGGATACAGGTATGTTAACTTTATAATACGGCCCCAACATTTCTGTACCAAGAATGTGTTTCTAAATACTTCCTCCTGAAAAGAAAATGAATATTATCATCTTATGTAACAAAATCTATGTAAGCAGACTTGCATCAAGGTGGCTTTCAACATACTTCTACTGTTCTACAGCTGTACTATCTGTCACACAACAGGCCTGGTGCCATCCTGCTCCAGACATAACACAATTTGGGATCTGAGTCAGACCATGGCAAACCTTTCTTGTGTTTACACTACAAATTTTGTTTGTTTGTTCAACGGAACGTGCATCACATGAAGCACTAATCCTTCAAATGTTTAGCACGAAAAGTGAAATAGTGATAGATCATTACAAATAATGTAGTAGAAAGGCAGTGTGAGGATGGAAGCACAAAAATGTATTCACAGATTTTTAAGGTTGTAGTACCAGTCTATTCTACAGCACAACAACTCCTCGGAACCATGACTGATTCTCGCTATAATGGCAAGCATCTTAGTTTCCATACGACTACCAAATCAGATGCTATTGATTCATGATGAAAAATGAATTAAAACAGAGTGTTTCATTAAGAAGTGACTCTTATGCTCCGAGTTGCTCTCAGAATCAGATCAGCTTGCAAGTCAACAAAAAGGAGAATCTCTGCCTCTTTTCATCAGCTACAACAGATGGTAGAAACAGTGAACACCCTAAATATTGACTATTAAGAAAACAACTAGATACGAAGGTAAGTAAATTCTTCACTTCAAGGAAGAGGGACATGCGTGATGCGACACATAAATTGCTAACAAGTAGTAAGAAGACCACTAGATAAATAAAATAAAAGCAAAGTCAATTCCTCAGCCCAATAAAATAGGCAAATGATGCGGATCAGTTGGCGAATAATTTCAAAAGCAGAGCAAATGACTTGTTGATTTTAGCATCAACACACACAGTAATCACTTCATCCCAAAACGGTACCAAGACAAGCATGGACTTCATGCAACAGATGAGGATAATAGGCCAGCAGGCTCATACTTGATCCAATTCCTAGGAGTGAAGTGCATCCTAGGTCCTCGAACTATTTTGAAGGTGTCAAGTAGGTCCTCAAACTATGAAAAGTGTCATCTAGGTCCTCGAAAATCCTTGAAGTGTAATAAGTGTGTATATATGTGGCACCTCTGAAATAGTTCAATGGCCTACATGACACCTTTGAAATAGTTTGAGGACTAGGATGACACACATATTGCACTTTGAGGACCTGGATGCCGATTTTTATAGTTCGAGGACCTACGTGACACCTCTAAAATAGTTCGAGGACCTATGGTGCACTTCACTCAATTCCTAGATATTGCAGCAGATGAGGATACAAAAACTAGGCAGAAACAGAAAGGACCTCACTAAACAGCAGTCAGATCAAAGGCGAAACATTCACAGCATAACCTTCTAGAGCCAGAAAAAAAGTATGCTGAAAAAGATTTTGCTTGAGCCAACATTTTCTAATGCAAAAAATAAGCAGCAGACTGCATTGCTAAGAAGTAGGTAATACAAGGGAAGAACAAGTGGACACTCATATGAAAGGCAGCATCAAGCAGTGCAACTGATGGAGCACTAGGTTGATACCATGTCCTAATTAATACAGCAAACAGTAATTCCACTTCCACCACAGGTGATCGAACCTAGAGTCAAACTGTTTCTTGCTTACTCGGAAGTCGGAACAAGTCAAGGCATATCAAAATTGACAAAACAAACGACCAGACTGTAAATAGGAACAATTACTTGTCAAAAGCTCACTATCCCGAAAGTTGAAACAAGATTTGTTGGCACCTTATAACATTTGTTGCAAGGTGAGTTGAGAATTCGGGGCATTGATGGTGTAGCTGGATGATAGTGAAAGGACGGTCAGCGACAAGGAAAACCGCTGTCCTGCTTCATGAAACCGATGCCTTTAGATATCATCTCTATAGTTTCTCTAGTACTTGCAGATGCAAGTAGACGAACCAAGGCGTTCAGTGCAGTTCCCAGTCTTTTCTAGAAGAATACTACTACAACTCCACACCCAAAAAAACCCTAGAAAGATATACTACTAGAACTCCTGGAAGGAGACAGATATAATCATGTCAAATTCTTGCGATAGTGGTGAGCTTTAGTCCCCATTAGACCTACCTAACCAGATGCAATAGATGCATGGAGAAAACAGAATTATAGCAGGACACCTCATTGAGAAGTTGACTATTATGATGCAATATGGAAGCATTCGATTTAACTAGCAGTGCTCCAAGGTATCCTAGAAGTCAGGTGCAAAATGAGTATTATTAAGAAGACCACTAGATCAAGAGGTAAGATCAATTCTTCGGTTCAAGAAAGAGGTACAAGGCATATATAGATTGCAAAAAATTGAGTAATGAGAAGACCACTATATATAAACAGAATAAAATACTTGAAACGCAGAGCACAATGGCTTGGTAATTTTAGCATCAACACAAGCAGCGGTCACTTTATCCCGAAGGAAAGGGTATCGAACAAGCATAGGTTCAATGCAACCACATAACAATCACTTCTGATCATAACATTTTAGGGTCTGTCTAGGTCTCAGTCGACTTAGACTTCGCGAAGTCTAAGTCGGCTGATGTCACCTAAGACAGATTAGTCCCGTTTGTTTACTCGATAGCTGCTGGGTTTTATTCTTAGCTAGGCCTTTTTCGTTTCTCTGTTGTTTGTTTCTTTATTTGTTTATTTGGGTTGGGCTGTTTGTTTTTTTTTTTGTCTTTGTTTTTTCTTGACACGGGAAAAAAAGTGTTCAACAAGAGAAGTAAATAAAAAAAAATCTGTCACCAGTACAGCTCATCGTTCAGTCCTTTTCTTCGTAGTCATTTTTCTTCTCTTTTTATTTTTATTTTTATAATTTCTTTCAAAAAAACATTTTGTATATTAGGACAAAAATCAATCTTTAATGTAACAAAGAAACAAAATGGAAACAAGTCAAACTAAATAGTGTGGCACAGTTTTTCAAACGAAAGGAATATTAAGTTGCATACAAATGGAGGACATGCAAATGTGTGCATCCGCGTGGGTTGCGTTGTTTTTCTTAACAGATCAAAAAGAAGAAGAATACAAATTCAATACACAACGGTAAAAAAATAAAAACGAAAAAGAAAGTAGAAAAAGAAAAAGAAAAATTCAATAATAAACCCGCTTAGCAGGCCGCCCAAGCCGGGTGTTTAGTTGCAAAAAAAGACAGTTGCAGCCAGGGCGAGACTTCCAGTTGCAAGCCTACGGTCGGACATGCAGTTGCAGTCGAGGGTGACACTTGCGGTTGCAAGTCTAGTGTCGGACATGCAACTCCCCCCCCCCCAACATGATAAAAAGTCCAATTACAACCATGTTGGAAAACATGCAATTGCCGTCGGGGGTGACTGTTGCAGTTGCATGTCTAGTACTGGACATGCAACTACCCCACCCCCCCTTTCCCGCCGTTTTCTAACAAAACACAAGACCAGTTGCAGTCGGGAGGGAGACACGCAGTTGCATTCGGGGGTGACACTTGCAGTTGCATGCCTAGTATTGGACATGCAACTGCACCCCCACCCACCTTTCCCGCCACTCTTACAAAACAAAGGTTAGTTGTAGTAGCGGTGTGTGGACATGTAGTTGAATTAGGTGGCGACACTTGCAGTTGTAAAGCCTAGTGTCGGACATGCAACTACCCCCCTCTCTCGACGCCCACTTACAAAACAAAAATGCCAGTTACATTGGGTGTGTACGCATACAGTTGCGGTCAAGGGCGACACTTGCAGTTGCAAGCCTAGTATCGGACATGCAACTCCCCTCTCTTGTCGCTCCCTTACAAAACAAAAAAAGGCTAGTAGCAGTCGAGTGTGTAGGCATGCAGTTGCAGTCACGGGCGACACTTGTAGTTGAAAGCCTATTGTCGGACATGCAACTCGCCCCCCCCCCCTCTCCTGCCGCTCACTTACAAAAAAAAGGTCAGTTGCAGCCGGGTGTGTAGGCATGCAGTTGCAATCGAGGGAAACACTTGAAGTTGCAAGCCTACTGTCAGGCATGCAACTGTAGTCGAGAGCGACACTTGTAGTTGCAAGTCTATTGTCGGACATGCAATTCACCCCCTCTCCGACAAAATATAAGGCTAGTTGCAGTCGGTAGGGGACATGTTGCATTCGAGGGCGACACTTGTAGTTGTAAGCCTAGTACCATGCATGCACCTCCCATCTCCTCTCCTGCCACTCACTTACAAAACAAAAAAATCAGTTGCAGTTGGGTGTGTAGGCATGCAATTGCAGTCAAGGGCGACACTTACGGTTGCAAGCCTAAAGTCGGACATGCAATTGTAGTTGAGGGCGACACTTGTAGTTGCAAACATATTGTCGGACATGCAATTCATCCCCACTCCGACAAAAACACAAGGCCAGTTGTAGTCGATAGGGGACATGCAGTTCCAGTCGAGGGCGAGACCTGTAGTTGCAAGCCTAGTATCGGACATGCAACTCCTCCCCCCTCTCCCGCCACCCACTAACAAATCAAAAATGTCGGTTGCAGTCGGGTGTGTAGGCATGCAGTTCAAGCCGAGGGCGACACTTGCAATTGCAAGACTGCTGTCAGGCATGCAATTGCCTCCCTCTCCAACAAAAACACAAGGCCAGTTGCAGTCGGGAGGGGGACATGCTGTTGCAGTCGAGGGCGACGTTTGCAGTTGCAAGCCTGGTATCACACATGCAACTCCCCCTCCCTCTCCCGCCGCCCACTTACAAAATAAATGTTAGTTGCTGTCAGGTGTGTGGGCATGCAATTTCAGTCGAGGACGACACTTGCAGTTGGATGCCTAGTGACAGACATGCATCTGCTTTCTCTCGACAAAAGACTAATATATTACAGTCAATGGCGACACTTAAAATTGCACCTAATAGCAGGCATACAAAAAAAAGGTTTTTAAAGCAATAAGAAGAGAAAATATAAATAAATAAAAAGAAACAAGGTAATTTTTTAGAAAGCAAATAAAAAGAAGAAAAAAATAAATAAATAATGAAACAAGAAATGCAAAATAAAATCAATGTCATGAGGACGCCGATTTTTTGTGTTAAAATCACTTACAAAAAGATAAAAAAGAGGCAGGAAAATTGTGACGCCCCCGACTTAATCGTGCACTAATCATACATGCAAATGCGCACGATCAAGCACAGGGACTCACGGGAAGATATCACAACACAACTCTAAACTCAAATTTAAACATAAATCCACATATTACAAACCAGGGGTCACGAGGACCCGAATACATAAGTCATACACACAAATGATATCTGAGTACAGACATAGTTAGTCAAATCTGCCTTAAGAAGGCTAGCACAAACAACGACTCTAGATCGAAAAGGGGCAGGCCTCCTGCCTGGGAGCCTCCGAACTACTCCTGGTCGGCTGGCTCAATCCAGTAGTACGTGTCGTTGGGACCCTCCTGGTAGTAAGCTCCTTCAGTGTCATCTGGCTCCTGGGCTCCATCGTCTGATGTATCATCAAATGGATATGGGGGAAAAGGAATAGCAGAGCAACCGTGAGTACTCATCCAAAGTACTCGCAAGACTGACATCAGAACTATACTAATATGCATTGGTATCAAGTGAAGATGCTGTATCTGTGGACTATTTAGCAGAAATG
Source organism: Elymus sibiricus (assembly GCA_039707655.1). Lineage (NCBI taxonomy): Eukaryota > Viridiplantae > Streptophyta > Magnoliopsida > Poales > Poaceae > Elymus > Elymus sibiricus. The sequence goes on along the minus strand of CM077668.1, from coordinate 38,100,215 downwards.
CCAGAATAGAGAGAAAGGCCTAGCCTATCGAAGACTAGCATCTTCAGGGTCTTGAAGCATAAGAAGAGTGCAGATTAGCATTTTATAAATTTAGCAAACATGTTGAAGCAAAGCCCAGAAATCCTTTCTCGACTCCCTGCGAGAAAGCGATCCCGAAGCTTATAATTATTTAACAGGTATCCAGTTCAAGTAGTAGTAGATCGGGATACAACACTGAGTGTCCTGTTACCGTGGACACGGCTATTCGAATAGATAACTTCCCTGCAGGGGTGCACTACTGTTACCCAGCACGCTCGATTATATCTGGCCGGACACACTTGCTGGGTAATGCCCGGCCTCGGGTAATCGACACAACGCAATCCTACCTAGGCTCAGCAGAGAGGTCAACACGCCGGTCTACATCCTAAGTGCGAAGAGATCTTGGGCCCATCACCCTCTGCACTCCTGCACGTTGCATGACTGGCCAGGGCCCAGGCGCGACACCGAATACACCGGTGACGTATCCAGCCCACCCCAGCAATCAGCCCGCATCTCTGAACTGTGACGTCTGAAGAGCTTTCGAGAGAAACAACGCCGCAGAGGGCCCCATAAACCATTATCCCGCGTGGTAGTAGTGCGTATAGGGCCAACGACCCACTCAGATCAAATACCCAAATCCGTTAGGCGTATTTTAGTAACTCGCAGAGACGATCAGACTACCTGTCGCTCCGACTTGGTAACACACGGATCACAAACAGGGTGGTCTCCGCCTGCCCTGTCGTTCCGCCACATTAGTCTCTCGCGGGTGCCCTCCCGGCAAGCCCGACTTCATAATTCCCTGTGGGTACCCCTCGGGGTCGACCCGCCTGCGATAAAGGTCAAAGTAACCGTGTGTCCGAGGTAGCGAGAAGGAATTCGAGGAATCACCCTCGATGGTTTCCCACTCGAAGGAGTTGCACGACGGAAGCTTAACGGAGGTGATGAAAGAGGAATCACCCTCGGTAACACACATCCGGATAGCTATTCTACAGAGGCATCATCGGAAGTGAGATGAGAGGATTCACCCTCGGCACTCGATGCCAGCTCTGCAGAGACGAGCAACTTAGGGGGTGTGCGGTGATGTGCTGTTCTCAGCCCGTCGATCATTCGATCGGGCACAGATACTAAAGCGAAGCAACTACAACAAGGAAGAGGGGCCACAGATGGTTTTCCATCCAACCTATACTAAGCAGTTTGGATAATAGGCAGGTATCAATAGCAGCTAAAAGGACAGCCTATGCATCAGAATAGGATAAATCAAAGCAGTAGCAATTTTCTAATGCAAGCAGGAGGGAGAAAGAATAGGTGATATCGGTATGCGTCAAGGGGGTTTGCTTGCCTGGAAGCTCTGCTGAGAGAGGCTGGTCGTCAGTAGGCTCTGCTGCGTCGGCGTCGGTCTCGGCGTCTATCGGGGGAGAAGGAGGGAGAAGAAACAATAAATTCACGGCAAAAATGCAATCACTATGCATGACATGCCTAAATGATATGCAGAGGTGTTTTACTGCCTAACTAAATGATTTAGTTAATTTAGGAATTTATTTGGATTTATTTAATTAAAGTTGAGCACTATTCATTTATCGAAATCAGTCAAAAAGTTTCATGTTCACCTAGTTAGGAGTGTTGGGCAGGAATTTTGATTACATATTCAGATTCTTCATATTTTTTTGATCATTCTTCATATATAAATTATTTTCATCTGACTTACGGTTTAATTTATATGATTTTTCAAAGTTTTAAACATTTTCTGGAATTATTTTATTTAATTAAATTTAGAATTATCCAAAACAGTAAAAGGTGACGTCAGCATTGCGTATTGCTGACATCAGAGGTCAACAGCTCTGCTGACCAGAGTCAACCTGACCAGTGGGCCCCAGTGGGTCCCACTGGTCAGCCACAGAGGCTTAATTAGAGTTTAAATTAACCTAATCAGAAACTAATTAACAGGTGGGCCCGCCCTGTCAGTGACTAATTAAACTAATTAGTTTTGATTTAAATTTAAACGGGGTTAATTAGGCGCGGGACCCACACGTCAGTGGGCCACGATGAACAGTGCGCGCGCGTTGACCAGGTCAACTAGTCAACGGGACCCACCGGGCCCACCCGTCAGCCTCACAGAGGAGGCCACGTGGGCGCCACGTCGTCCGGCCGGCGTTTAAACGCCGGCGGGCGCGTTTTTGCGGCGGCGCGGCTCGGGCGGCGATCGGATTTCGTCCACGGTGGGTTTCCGGACCCGTGCTTGGGCTTGTTCGAACGAGGGCAGCGAGACGCGTCGAACGGCGGTGGTGCCATGGTCGGGGAGGCCCTATATCGACGACGGCGAGCTCGTCGGTGGACGGCCGGAGTCGGGCGTCGACGGAATCCGGCGAATCGCGGCGCTAGCGGGCAACTAGTTAGCTCGGCGGGCTCTACGCGTGCACGCGAAGTCGACGGACTTGCGCGTGTGACCAAATGGTCATCGGACGGCTGCCGGCGGCGAGCTCGGGCGGCGATGGGTTCGGCCTAGTCAAATGTGACGGCTACGGCTACGGGAAGAAGCCGGGGAGGGAGGCGTTGGACGCGGCAGCTCACCGCGATGCTGTAGGGACGGGCAATGGGCTCGGGGAGGCGCGGAGTGGGCGGCGCGGCGACGGCGATCCTGGCGGCCGTAGAGGAAGAAGAAGCTCGAGGAGGTCGCTGCAGGCTCCGTCCGGTAGAAGGAGAGGGCGTAGACGAAGTAGCTGTCGACGGGGAAGCCGGTGAGCACCTCAGGGAGGCACGGGAGGCTCGGTGGCCGCGCGATCTACGGAGGTCCGGCCATGGCGTCGTCGGGTGAGCTCGATGTGAGTGAGGGAGAGGACGAGGGGGGGAACGGGGGTGTCTAGGGTTTCGGGGGAGGGGAGAGCAGCTCGGGGATGGCTTTAACCGCACGGGGGAACCGCGGGATCGTCGACAACGCGGCAATCGACGCTCGGGCGCACGCGCCAGCTGACGCGTGCGGGAGGAGGGAGACGACCGGCTAAACGGGCTGGGCCGGCTACTGTTCGTCTTAAGCCCAGCCGCACAGTAAGTTGTTTCCCCTTTTCTTTTCTATTTTCTGTTTTCTGTTTTATTTCTGTTTGCAAATAGATGGGCCACTAGATGACTTTTATAAAATAGGTGACTTGGTCCAAATATTACCATGCAATATGCTCTATCGCCAGAAATTGGTTTGGCTAAAATATAATTTCATTTGTAATTCTACTAAATAAAATGGTATTAAAATGTTGCTGTTTTAGTACGGTTTTAGGTTGTTAGAGTCACTTAGGCATTTTAGTGATGTTGTTTTCCTGAACACAATTAGTTTATGAATTATTTACTATTTAATGAACATTTTTATTTCAAATTTGGAACAACTTTTATTTTCACTTTAAATTTGGTTTGGAATTTGAATTGAAGTTTGAAAAGAAGTATGATGCAAATGATGATCAAGACTAGTTAATCCTGCTGACATGGCATTAACAAAAGGTGATCACTGTGTCTAAATACATGGGGTGTTACAAAAATAAAATAAAATAACACAAAATAAAACGGAAAAAGCAAGGCCATCACACATGCCTGCCCACGCATAAAATAAAGAAGAAGAAAAAGAGCGGCCAGACGCACCCTAAAACAGCCTGTCACCAAAAAAACTAGAAGCAAACTGATTGGGCATGAGAGAAAAAACAAAACAAACAAAAAAACTAGCAATTCTTGGTCGCTTTGAAGACATGGAGTTGCATTCTGAGGCAAAACTTGCAGTTGAGGTCCGATGTTACCGAATCGATTAAGACTTGACTAATTCTTGGTCGACTGAGAATAGCAAATCCACATAAAATAGATACTTTTTGAATTAGATATTTTCATCAATACTTCTTTTAGACTGACATACTTAACGCAAAGTTAAACCTAAAAAAACCTAGAAAAAAATATGGATGCTTGTTCTATACAAAAACCCTTGCGCGCACACACATCTCCAAAAAGAAAATTTTGGTTCTCAAAAAACAAGACATGGATGCTACACTAGGAAAACTACGTCAAAAAACTATACAACAGGGATATAATCTATCAACAACAACCACACATACGCACGCGGATTCTAGAAAGAAAAAAAGAGAAATACTCACAAAGGATGCTACTACAGTATACAATTTTTTTCCTTTTTCTTAGGGAAGTATACCGGTCTTTTTCTAGTCAGGCATCGCTTGTATACAAAGTACAGGCCAGAAAAAAAAAAGACACACCACCTAAAGCCTGCCACTCCCCTGCCCAGCCCACCGCCCAAAGCCGGCAGAAAAACAAGACACGAAAGCAGCCCACCCCTGTTTATCCATCTACACGGGCCAATTTGCAATTAAGCGCAGTTTGCACGCGAAGTCTCAGTCGACTGATTTTTAGCAGCACCGAACATTTTATACATCAACACAAAAAGAAGAAATCATCAGGCTCATACTTGATCCAACTTGTAGACATTGCAGCTCATGAGGAAACGAAAATCGGGACATAACCGTCAGATGGAAGGGATGAAAGGCGAAGCATTCACAACATAACCTTCTAGTGCAGCGAAGAAATCATGACGAACAAGAGTCTGTTTGAGCTGTTGATTCCAGGGATAGAAGCTTTGTAAGGTATCAACCAGTTTGCCATCAGTGTCAATGGTAAAAAGCGAATGACCAGAACAGACCAGCAAGAGCACGTGGCCATCACCCGAAGGAACGGTGAGATACCAACCACCAGCAAGACCTTGAGGCTTCCCCCTGATTCCTGCGATCGGCAATTCAACCCGGTACCTCAAGTCCCAAACCTCATTTTCGTAGTTGTGCAGCACCCAATGTCAACAACTTGGGCTGTGGTCATGTTGTTACAGGTGTAGATGCCAAGCATGTCATCATCCATCTCAAAGATGTATGACTTGGTGGTAACAAGCGGAGCGCGCATCTCCCGAAATGACTCAGATATGGTGTCGAATACTCCCATGAATTCTCATCCTCCTCCAGTGGGTTGCGATAATACACTATGTGAAAATGCAGACAATCACGCAGCCAGGCAGATCCATTTAAGATCGCCGACGCTAACTTGGTCTCAGAGCAGCCGACGTACCTCGGTGTCTGGTGGGAGCCGAGCGCAAGGACATAGAAGCCAGTTCGGTCGCTGGGCGGGCCCCTCTTCTCGTGGTTCCTCCCTTGCAGCAGCAGCCGGTAGTCGCCGGTGGGGCGGTGTAGGTACATCCCCTTGATATGGAAGTCCGGCAGTAGCCCGGGGGAGGCAATCTCACGCGTGGCGAGGTTGCAGACGGAGAGGCGGCTGCGAAAGCCAGTCTTGATGTCATGCCTGGAGAGGAGGAGGAGGCCGTCGCAGCAGGCCTCCAGTTCGTAGGAATGGTCAAACCGGGCGATGGTTTGGAACTGGGCGGGCTCGGCCTGGTGGTCGAGGAGGAGGATGTCTTGCTTCATATCGTGGATGAGGTGCTTGCAGCGAGAGAAGATGGAGAGTGCGGGCTGGCGGGCGTGGTGGGCGAGGAGGAAGCCGCGGGTGGAGGTGGCGCTGCGCCAGTCACGGCGGACGGCGCGGCAGCGGAGGTGGGACTTGGGGTCCAGGCGGACCAAGATCTCCCAGAGGACGATCGCATCTGGTAGGTCGCGGAGGAGAGGCGCCGCTCCTGCTGCCGCCGCCATGGTCGCCGGCTGCGAGTTGTGCCGGTGGCGGCGGCGGAGGGGATCGAGAATGAATCGGATGGAGACGAGCGGCGTATAGATAGATACCACTCTGACTGTGGGTGGCAAGGTTTTAAATTTCGGACCTCACCGAAATATGCAAAATTTCGGAAATTTCGCATATTTCGGAAATTATTTTGGATTTTTAGATTTCAAATTTCACTTAATTTTAATGATTTTTTACATAATTTAAATTTATTTTGAAATCCGTTTGAATCTGCATCGAAATTTTGGTGTTAGAAATATTTCGGACCCCACTGAAATATGCGAAATTTCGGAAATTTCACTGAAATTTCGTTGAAATTTTTAACCCTGGTGGGTGGAATACTCTCTCAAACGGGCTGGGCTCGGCTGGGCTTACCCCGGAAGCAGATCACTGTGAACTGAGAAATGTCCTCGTCCTTTCAATTTTCTAATTCTTCTTTTTCACCAATCTAAAAAAATTCTTCGTTTTCCCATGGAGATGTATAATCTACTTAACCTAGCTGGAGATTGTTCTTATCTCTCAAAAAAATATTAAAAAAATAGCCTGCGGCCAAGAATTTTGATCTCTTTCGATCCTTCCCTCCTCTCCCGCTAGTTCGTCAGCGAGTCCCGTTGGGGTGGGTGAGGAGTTTCGGTGGCTCAAGAAACAGAGACAAGCAAAGGGCGATCGGGGAAGGTTGATGTAGGATGCTTGACCTGCATGTGGATGAAGGTGACGAATTTGTGTGGGGAAGATGAAGCGGGGGTACCTGAGGCGCAGGCTAACTGGATTTGCTATTGCTAGGGTTCATACCAATAAGGGATTTAGCCCATCAACCCTATATTCAGATATGAGCAGTGGCGAATCTAGCAGGGGGGCTTTGACAGGCTCGAGCCCCCCCTCCAAAATTTGGAAAACAAAAATTACTAGTATTCGTATCAATTTTTTTTATCTTATTTGGACTCAAGAATTGAGAGTTTTTGACTTTTTCTACACATAGTTAACTTTGAGCCCCTCCTTCATTTTCTTCCAAGATTCGCCACTGGATATGAGGGTGGCATGGAATCCGGCAAAAGAGGTGAGATGGCGTATGATTGAACTAAATCTCTTCACAGTACAATTCGGTTGTTTAGGGGATTGGAACACAGCTATAAATCTAGGACCATGGTTATTCAGAAATCAAGAAGTGATTATAGTTGAATACGAGAAGTGGCTCTGAATAAACTTCCGGTTTGGGCTCGAGTTATGAAACTCCCAGATAATTATCTCATTGAGTCAGTAATTAAGGGGATGTTCAGGAACATGGGAGAGGTTCTAGAGGTTCAGATCCAACTGTCGGCTGGCTATGTGAGATCTTCTGTGAGGGTGCGAGTCAAACTGGACGTGCGGCGGAAGTTAGAACGTTTTGTCTCTGCCATCAAAGGAGGAAAGAAGTCATGGTACCAGCTAAAAAAGCTAAAATATGAGAAACTTCCGACTTTCTGTAATAAATGTGGGCTTATTGGTCATTGGTATCAAGAATTTTCCTTCTTTGATTTCGGTTTGCTTCCTTCCTTCCTACCCGGCTCATGGCCGTGTGGGGCCCTGGTCGTTACATAAGGTTGTCGTATAGCGTGTGGGATCGTCAGCGGCTGGTCTAATAGTTTCTGCCTGTCTCTGTGGTCAGTTTCCCTTCTTCTTGCCTATTTGCCTTTCTGCCCACGTGTAACACCCTCAGTGTCATGCTACAGTGACCTCACACTAATGATGCCAAGTCATCATCATTATATACTAAGAAATGCAATTAAGAAATAATTTAACTCAAATTCAAAATTCAAATGACAAGTGAAATTAGAAAAACTTCAAACTTGCAAGCAAAATAGTTCATAATATTGCAAATAATCCCAAAGCAATTATAAAAATAAAATCAACATTATTTGAATTCTCAAATTGACCATAACATCCAAAAAACAGTGACAAAACAGCACTATTAAATCCATTTCTATCTATATAAAATTCAAATGAAATCATTTTGCCTCCAAACCTTTTTATGGCAGTGCTAAATATTGGTAAGTAATTATATGGCACAACTCTATATTTTAAAAAAGTCATTTTGGGGCCTAACAATTTACAAAACAGAAAGAAATGGGCAAAGCAGAAAAAGAAAAGAAAGACTGAAACGCTGCACTGTGCCCATGGGCTTGAGTCAGCACAAGGAGGCCCAGCCCAGCTCTCCCGCCGTCCCTAACCTCCTGCCTCTCTCTCCTAGGCGTGGCAGCACGGCCGCGCACCCGCGCCGCCCCCCCCCTCCCCTCTCCTCCAAGCGACAGCGCTGCCCTGGAGGGGATAAGACCACCCCCAGCCGTCTCTCTCTCTCCCCCGAAACCCTAGCCTCCCCTGTTCCCCTCTCACTCGCTCTCCCTCTCTATCCCGAGCCCCGCCGAACGCTGCTGTCGCCGCGCCGCCTCACCGCCGTAGCCACCGGCCTTCCCTCGCTCCTCCGCCATGTCCAGGAGCTGCGCACCGTCGTCCTCTTCGTCTACGTGGACCCGCACGAGCTCGGACGCCCTCGAGCCGCCGCATTCATCAAGAAACGCCGACTGCATCCGCCGCTCTTCGCCGGTCGATCCGCTCGACCTCGGCCACCTCCGGCCTCCCCGAGTCCTCCACGAGCTCTGCTGTGAGCTCCCGGTCCTCCGTGACCTTCCCCCTCTCCTTCCCGTGCCCTCTAACGCCGTCTGCCATTATCTCCGCCCGTAGTCGGCCGTCGCCGCGTCCGTCGTTTCCGACCGCCCCCGCTTGCGCTGCTAACTGATACGTCTCCAACGTATCTATAATTTTTGATTGCTCCATGCTATTATATTATCAATCTTGGATGTTTTTATATGCATTTATAGCAATTATATAACATTTTTTGGGACTAACCTATTAACTTAGTGCCCAGTGCCAGTTGCTGTTTTCTGCCTGTTTTTAGTTTTCCAGAAAATCAGTACCAAATGACCAAATGCAACGAAACTTTTTGGAGATTTTTATTGGACCAGAAGAATACTAGAAGCTTCGGGAGAGGGCCAGAAGACCTAGGAGGTGGCGCGTCCTGGTGCCTCGTGAGCCCCCCTGAGCTCCGTTTGACCTAATCTGCCTCTCCGATGATGCGTGAGTAGTTTACCACAGACCTTCGGGTCCATAGTTAGTAGCTAGATGGCTTCTTCTCTCTTTTTGATCTTCAATACAATGTTCTCCTCGATGTTCTTGGAGTTCTATCCGATGTAATCACTTTTTGCGGCGTGTTTGTTGGGATCCGATGAATTGTGAGTTTATGATCAGATTATCAATGAAGAGTCTTTTCTGATCTATTTTATGCATGATTATTATAGCTTCGTATTTCTTCTCTAATCTATTGATTTAGTTTGGCCAACTAGATTGATTTATCTTGCCATGGGAAGAGGTGCTTTGTAATGGGTTCGATCTTGCGGTGCTCAATCCCAGTGACAAAAAGGGACATGACACGTATGTATCGTTGCTATTAAGGGTAAAAAGATGGGGTTTATTCATACGTGAGTTTATCTTATCTACATCATGTCATCGTTCTTAAGGTGTTACTCCGTTCTTTATGGACTTAATACACTAGATGCATGCTGGATAGCGGTCGATGTGTAGAGTAATAGTAGTAGATGCAGGCAGGAGTCAGTCTACTTGTCTTGGACGTGATGCCTATATACATGATCATTGCCTTGGATATCGTCATGATTATTTGCTTTTCTATCAATTGCCCAACAGTAATTTGTTTACCCACCGTATGCTATTTCTAGGAGAGAAGCCTCTAGTGAAAACTATGGCCCCCGGGTCTATCAAAACCATTTACTAAAACCCTAAAAATACTGCTGCAATTTTATTTTACTTATTTTATTTTGTATTTTTGTTTTAATCTATCTATCTATCACATACAATTTAATCTTGCAATCTACCGCCGAGGGATTGACAACCCCTCGTTTGCGTTGGGTGCAAGGGTTGTTGTTTTGTGTGTAGCTGCTGTTCACGAGGTGTTGTGTGATTCTCCTACTGGATTGATAACCTTGGTTTCATAACTGAGGGAAATACTTATCTCTACTGTGCTGCATCATCCCTTCCTCTTCGGGGAAATACCAACGCAAGCTACAAGTAGCACTAACCTAGATCGATGCGGCGCTTCGCGCTCGCTTGTTTGACACTCGCGGCCGGCCTTTTGGTCGCCGGAGCCCGTCTCTGGTGGACCGCCGCCGTGCCTGTAGTCGCCGGCGGGCACGCGCACGCGCGCGCGCGTTAAACCAGTGGGTTGACCCACTGTAGCGTGGGCCCGCCTGGGTTAACTAACCCGCTAATTAGTTTAGGCCTAACAGCCCCCTGTGGCACTGACTGATGGGCCCCCACTAACTAATTAGCTAGCTTAAAATAACCTAATAGCCTAAATAGCCACTGACACCTGGGGCCCGCCCACTAATTAACTCTGTTTAATAAAATAAAACACTGTTTAAGAATACTGTGTATGACAAGCGGGCCTCACCGCACTGTTCCTTTGGATAAGCTCGCTGAGTCAGCGTGCTGACTCAGCAGGGGCCCCACCAGTCAGCCTCTGCTGACTGGACCCAGTTGACCAGTCAACACAGCTGACTGGGCTGGACCCAGTCAATGACAGGTGGGTCCCACTGGACCCACTATCCAGTCAACGTTGACCTAGTCAACTGCAGACTGTGTAGTTGACTGGGCCCACTGTCAGCCACACAAGCACATCTGTGGGTACACTTTCTGTGTACCCATAGCATTTAACATTTAATTTATTTCGAAATTAAATTAATTCCAGAAAATCCAGAAAATGTTTAAAACTTTGAAAAATCATAGAAAATAAACCGTAACTCGGATGAAAATAATTTATATATGAAAAATGATCAAAAAAATATGACGAATCAGAGTATGTGATCAAAATGCATGACCATCACTCCTAACTAGATGAACATGGAACCTTCCCCTCCGGATCAATATACCGATAAGCACCTGGAGCTGGGAAAATATTCCCAGATATTTTCCCGCTCCGTTTAAAATACCTAGCATTGTATTAGGACACCCCTAGCATAACCTACCGGCATGTCGTGCATCTGTGTTGTTTCTGTGTGCTTTATATTTACTGTTTCTTCCCCCCCCCCCCTCTTCTCTCCGGTAGACTCCAAGACCGACGCCGCTCCTGAGTACGACTACGTCCTGGACGACCTTGCTTCCTTTTCAGCAAAGCTTCCAGGCAAGCAAACCCCCTCGATCATTTCTATATCGCCCATTCTTTCTCCACCATGCTTGCATTAGATTTTGCTACTGCAGTTGATTGATCCTATTCTGATGCATAGCCTGTTTTTGTCGTCATCTGTTGTTGCCCTACCTGTTGTCCTAGCATGCCTAATTTAATATGCTTATGTTCCATCTGTTGGCCCTACCCCCTGTCCGTGTGCCATGCTATATTACCGGACCGTGACCCCTCTCGACGGTGATCACGGGTATACTTTATACTGCTATAAAAATATGATACTACGGAAGACATCGGACTTCGGTGGCCTTCGACATGGAGCGAGATGGACTGCAACCGGATGCCGACGAAGACGAAGACAGTAACTACATTATGTTATGTTAAATTATGTTTATGTTCAGAGGCGGAACGTGAACCCAACAGATGTCCACAAGTGGTTGGTGAGGCTGGTACCGTTCGCGCAGGTTACCAAGTCGGTGCGACAGGGTGTCGGAGGTGAGTCTTGAGCCCTGTTCGTGTCCGCGAGACACTAATAACACGCATAACGGATTTGGGTATTTTATCTGAGTTGGCCACGAGCCAATACGCACTACCACCACGGAGGATAATGGTTTATGGGGCCCTCGGCGCCGTATGTATCAGCTGAAAGCTCTGTCAGACGTCCAGTTTAGCATTGCGGCACGGCCTGGTCGGCGCCCCAGAGGAGGTGGCCTGGATCGCCCTGCTCGCAATGACCCGGAGTGCGAAGGGCGATGGGCCCAAGACCCCTGAGTGCTTAGGATGTAGACCGGCGGGGACCTCTCTGCTGAGTCTAGGTAGGACTACGTCGTGTCGATCAGCCGAGGCCGGGCATGACCCAGAAAAGTGTGTCCGGCCAGAGTTAATCGAGCGTGTTGGGTAACAGTAGTGCACCCCTGCAGGGAAGTTATCTATTCAAATAGCCGTGTCCACGGTAACAGGATGCTCAGTGTTGTATCCCGATCTACTACAACTTGAACTGGATACATGTTACTTTAATTGTAAGCCCCGGGATTGCTTTCTCGCAGGGAGTCGAGGAAGGATCTCTAGGCTTTGCTACTACTTGCTTACAACTTTATAAAATGCTAATCTACACTCTTCTAATGCTGCAAGACGATGCAAGATGCTAGTCTTCGATAGGCTAGGTGACGGTGTCCTGGATTAGGGGGTGCTAACCCAGCCGGCCCGTCTCCTTGGTTGGGCCGATATGCCCCCGTACGTGATCAAGGTGGACTCCGGAGGCCATACACGGGAGACGTGATCAAGGCTGTCTCTACCGAAGACTTGTAGTACACTTCAAGATTTGTCCAGCCGCCTTACTCCTAGATACCGACCTTGTAACCCTAGGTACCCTCCCTGGCGTGTATATAAGCCATAGGGTTTAGCCCGTAGGGGACATCAACGCAATATCGCTCACCTAGCCCTAGAAGTTAGACACATATTACGATCTCAAGGTAGATCAACTCTGTACTCGATACATCTCCATCAATATAAACAGAAGCAGGACGTAGGGTTTTACCTCCATCAAGAGGGCCCGAACCTGGGTAAACATCGCCTCCATTGTCTCTGTTACCACCGATCCGAGATCCGTAGCTCGGGACCCCCTACCCCGAGGTCTGCCGGTTTTTACACCAACACTGGTGCTTTCATTGAGAGTTCTGCTGCGCGATCACCAGAAGGATTGATGGCTCACCTGCAGATCAACTGCGGCAACGGCCACGGGGACGTTTATGCCCCCGGCCAGCTTTTCGTCTTTGGCAGCATGGTATTCTGCGCCGACTCGACAGGTCACCTGACCTTTGTCGAGAACTATGCCCCAGGTCGGATCATGACGTTCGGTGGCCTGGAGTACACTGCAGATTCCCGTGGCGAACTCATCTTATCGGGATGGACTCCCGGCCGGATCGAGAGCTCGGCCGGTTCTGGAGGCTCGACTCCGGAACCGAACTATGTCACGACGTCTCTTGAGCCCCCTGACGCCGCCACTCCGGCCAGTCTCTCCCCAATCACCAGTCCGGAGATAGATCCGACTCCCACTCCCGAAATTGCGCCGGTGCGAGAACCGATTTCGGTACCAAACCCGGAATTATGTTCAGATCCCCTTCGCCTCGAAAATGCGTCTGGCTACACTCTGGGTGTACTTCGAATCAGCCCTGCCTATGGCGCATCCATGAATCCCGAAGAGTTATCTCACCTCGATGAGATGCTCGACCGCATCCGGGGCATGTCCATCTCGGACGGCAAGACTTCGGTTTACAATCAGATCAGACTTAAAGCCGACGATAGGGAAATTTATATCCCACCCACCACCCACCTAGTCGCCACGATCGACGATTTAACCGACGTGTTGGACTACGGCGAACCCTCATACATGGAGGAGGACGCCGATGGCCCATTGAGAACACCTTGCCCCCGGTAAACGCGGGCAGGTGGACCGCCACGTCCACCAACGATGTCTACATGGTGGACACCCCCAAATCCCCTCCAAGACGTCGGCGAAGGCGCCGAAGGGGCAATAATGGGGAACCCAGTGGCAACGACGAGAGAGCCAATAACGGCGATGCAAAGGACGGTGATGCCGATAACCATGAGGAGGACGTTCAAGCCTCCCTAGTAACGAGCGGAACACCAGACCGACCTCTTGGGGACTCAGATCCCGATGACCTCTTTGAAGGGGCCGACGACAACTACATGCCGGAATCCGAGGAGGACGAGAGCCTCGACACCGAGGACTACATTGTCCCCGAAGACCCTTTTGAACAAGAGCGCTTCCGACGACGCCTGATGTCTACTACACAACTTGTTCTTGTAGACTCGTGTTGGGCCTCCAAGCGCAGAGGTTTGTAGGACAGTAGCAATTTTCCCTCAAGTGGATGACCTAAGGTTTATCAATCCGTGGGAGGCGTAGGTTGAAGATGGTATCTCTCAAGCAACCCTGCAACCAAATACAAGAAATCTCTTGTGTCCCCAACACACCCAATACAATGGTAAATTGTATAGGTGCACTAGTTCGGCGAAGAGATGGTGATAAAAGTGTAGTATGGATAGTAGATATAGGTTTTTGTAATCTGAAAAATATAAAAATAGCAAGGTAGCAAAAAGTAAACGGGCATAAAAACGGTATTGCAATGCTTAAGAACAAGGCCTAGGGTTCATACTTTCACTAGTGCGATCTCCCAACATTGTTGACATAGTTGAATCATATGTAAATCCCTCACGTGCGACAAAGAGTTCACTCCAAAGTCACAAATAGCGGAGAACAAACGAAGAAATTGTTGTAGGGTACGAAACCACCTCAAAGTTATCCTTCCCGATCAATCTTATGAGCCATCCCCATTAATTGTCACGAACAGCCCTAGAGTTTGTACTAGAATAACACCTTAAGATACACATCAACCAAAACCCTAATGTCACCTAGGCACTCCAATGTCACCACGAGTGCCCACGGGTTTGATTATACGATATGCATCACACAATCTCAGATTCATCCATTCAAACCAACACAAAGAACTTCAAAGAGTGCCCCAAAGTTTCTACCGGAAAGTCAAGACGAAAACGTGTGCCAACCCTTATGCATAAATCCCCAAGGTCACGGAACCCGCAAGTTGATCACCAAAACATACATCAAGTGACTCAAGTGAATATCCCATTGTCACCACAGATATCCATATACAAGACATACATCAAGTGTTCTCAAATCCTTAAAGACTCAATCCGATAAGAAAACTTCAAAGGGAAAACTCAATTCATCACAAGAAGATAGAGAGGGGAAAACTCCATATGATTCATCTATATCAACAAAGCACGCGATACATCAAGATCGTGCCATCTCAAGAACACGAGAGAGAGAGAGATCAAACACATAGCTACTGGTACATACCCTCAGCCCCGAGGGTGAACTACTCCCTACTCGTCATGGAGGCCGCCGGGATGATGAAGATGGCCTCCGGTGATGATTTCCCCCTCCGGCAGGGTGCCGGAACGGGTCTCCAGATGGTATTTCGAAGGTACAGAAGCTTGCGGCGGCGTAGTCCAAAATCTAGGGTTATTTCTGGGGGTTTCTCTATTTATAGGATTTTTCAGCGTTGGAATCACGTCAAGATGGGCCACAGGAGGCCCACGAGGTACCTGGGCACCTCGTGGCTCTTCTGGTCCTCCCACAAGGCTTCTAGGGTCTCTTTTGTTCAAAAAAAATCATCAAAAAGTTTCAGCTCATTTGGAGAACTTTCATTTCTGCACAAAAACAACACCACGGTAGTTCTGCTGAAAACAGCGTCAGTCCGGGTAAGTTCTAATCAAATCATACCAAAACCATATAGAATTTTTATAAATGTGGCATGAATACTTCATAAATCATAGATACGTTGGAGACGTATCAGCATCCCCAAGCTTAATTCCTACTCGTCCTCGAGTAGGTAAATGATAAAAGAAATAATTTATGAAGTGTGAATGGTAGCATAGTGCATAAGTTTGATCAATAATAATTTCAATCACTTTTCCTAGCATCATAACAGCAACTTTTTCTCATAAAAGTCATCATGATAAAGTAGCAATTAAAAACAGAAATTTTGATGTGGAATGCTACCTATCATAATCATCATATAATCTTTTCTTTTGTTGCATGGACATTGGACTTGAATGATTCAAAACAAGATCATTATTATAACAGCAATATTTATTATCATAAAACTTCTCGTGAGCAAGTAACAATTCATCACAACAATGAAGTATAAGGCATAAACTTTCTTGGAAACTAACAAACTATTCTAGTCAACAATGCATTTACAATTCATCATATTTTCAGGAAGGGTCTCATGTAGGAGCTTTTTAGCAAGTCCACATACTCAACCATCATTTAGTCTTCTATGATTGCTAACACTCACGACATATATATGGAGCAAAAGTTTCAGCCAGACACATAGAAAGATAGGGGCTTATGATTTCGCCTCCCAACTTATTCACCTCAAGGGTGATGTCAACAATAATAACTCATGATCACTCATATCCAACTGGATATATGTGCCTAGATCTTTCCCCACCACATGATGCTTGCAAAAGAGAAAAATAAAAAAAGAAATAGAGGAGAACACTATTGACTCTTGCATAAAAAATAAATACATAAAAGTAAATGCATAAAAGTAAAAGATAGGCCCTTCGCAGAGGGAAGCAGAGGTTGTCATGCGCTTTTTATTTTTGGATGCACAAACCCTTAATGCAAAGGAACGTCACGTTATATTGCCCCTTGTGATAGCAACCTTTATTATGCAGTCCGTCGCTTTTATTTCTTTACCATCGCAAGTTCGTACAACGCTTATTTCCCTTACAATAAAAGTTCAGACATATTTAGAGGCAATTTTTTATTGCTTTTTGTACCGATGACAACTTACTTGAAGGATCTTATTCAATCCATAGGTAGATATGGTGGACACTCATGTGAAGAAACTGGGTTTAAGGGTTTTGGATGCACAAGTAGTATCTCTACTTGGTGCGGATTTTTGGCTAGCAAAGATATTGGGCAAGCACCACATGTTGGAGGATCTATAACAATATAACTTCTATGTGAATATGAACAAACATAATTCATTACATTGTCTTCCTTGTCCAACGTCAACATTTTGACATAAAATACTTAATGGGGGCTCACAATCATAAAAGATGTCCAAGATAGTATATTTGCATGTGAAAATATTCTCTTCCCTTATTAACTTTTTCATGAATTGCATCATTGACTAATGCTATGCTTGTTAACCTCCAATAAATTTTACCACTTATACTTTTCTTTATGTAATGTCATTACTTTCCATAAGATTAGCATATGATCTCTTTCATTATTTTCATTGCAAGGAATCACACTTATCATATCCAATGATCTATATGAAAGTTTTTATTATATCCCTCTCGAATATTCATCTTGGGACCAAATTCATATCTTGTGCAAATTACCATTACTATTATTAACTCTCAAAAAGATATAAGTGAAGCATGAGAATTAATGACAAACTACTCCAAAATATATAAGCGAAGATCAATGAGTAGTGAAACAATTAAGTAGCTATGTAAGGACTCTCTCTTATTAAAAAGTTTCAGATCTTGATATTTTATTCAAACAGCAAGCAAAACAAAAAAACACAACCAAGTATAGCACACATTATGTGAACAAGTAAAAACTTGGGTTCAATCGAGACTAACCGATAGTTGATGAAGAAAAGTGATGGGGTGCCTACCGGGGCATCCCCAAGCTTGAATGCTTGATACTTCTTGGAATATTAACTTGGGGAGCCTTGGGCATCCCCAAGCTTGAACTCTTGTGTCTCGTTAATTCTTCTCATATAATAGTTTCCCTAAGTTTCAAAAACTTCATCCACACAAAACTTGACAAGAACTTGTGAGATATGTTAGTATAAATCCACTCAAAACCTCAACATTCTTTACTGTAGCAAATCACTAAAATTATAATTAAACATTGAATACTAAATGCCTCTGCATATTTAATACTCCTATCCTCAAATAGAATCATTAAACAAGCCAACATATGCAAACAATGCAAACATAACAGCAATCTGCCTAAACAGGACAGTCTGTAAAGGATAATTATGAATCCGTACTTAGATAACTTAAAAAATTCTGAAAATTTACCACACGGGAAATAATTTATCAAAGTTGACTGTGTCAAAATTTCAAGATTTTATCACATTCTGACATTTCTGTGCAATTTAATCAATAGCAGCAAACTTTCTGTTTTGAAACAGCAACTCATAAACTTGCAAACTGGGCATGGTAAAGGCTATAATTGGCATTTTATTGAACTAAAAGATACAAAATATGATTATTGATGGCACAAAGAAAATATCAACAGAAGAAAATGATGCTCCAAGCAAAACTCATATTATGTGATGAATAAAAAATATAGCTCCAAGTGAGATTACCGATAGTGTTGAAGACGAAAGAGGGGATGCCTTCCGGGGCATCTCCAAGCTTAGGCGCTTGAGTCTTCCTTGAGTATTACCTTGGGGCGCGTTGGGCATCCCCAAGCTTAGGGTCTTTCCACTCCTTATTCTCCTCATATCGATATCTCACCCAAAACTTGAAAACTTCAATCACACAAAACTTAACGGAACTTCGTGAGAACGGTTAGTATGATAAAGAATAAACCATCACTTAGGTACTGTCCAAGACAATATTCACAATTGTTACCATATAATTCCTACTGTATTCTATTATTTCCACAATTTATATCTCATAATATAAGCTATGGAAACATTAAAACAAGCAAACTATGCATTGAAAACAGAATCTGTCAAAAACAGAACAGTCTGTAATGATCTGAGCAACTACCATACTTCTGAAACTCTAAAAATTCTGAAACATTAGGAAAACGTCAAAACTTTGCATATCAATACTGTGTAAAAATTTCAGAATTTTTTGACGCTCCAGTAAAATCTGGGAAATGAAACACTGGAGGCAAAAGTTTCTGTTTTTGCACAGAATTGAATCAACAAGTATCCACACTATCCCAAAGGTTTTACTTGGCACTTTATTGAAAGAAAACATATAAAACATGATTACTACAGTAGATTAATCATGTGAACACACAAAAACAGTAGGTGTAAATATTGGGTTGTCTCCCAACAAGCGCTTTTCTTTAAAGCCTTTTAGCTAGGCATGATAATTTTGAATGATGCACTCATAAAAGTAAAGGATTGATACATAACGGGGGCATCATGAATCATAAGTTCCTCTCTCATAATAATTTTTAGTAGCATATTGAATAAATTCAACAATATATCCATCACACAAAGCATTCTTGTCATGATACATTGGCATAGAATTTTTATTACTCTCCACATAAGCAATTTTCTTCTCATTCATAATAGTGAGAGTATCGTATGAAACTCGAATGCTATAAATTGTTTACACATTAAAAGAGTGATGTTCAGTAAAAGGATTTTCATAATTATAACAAGTATAATAATAATCATCACTATTTTTCATAACATAAGTATCATCACAATAATCATCATAGATAGGAGGCATGAAATCATCATAACAAATTTGATCATTCAAAGTAGGGGGACTAAAAAGATCATCTTCATTAAGCATAGTATCCCCAAGCTTGGGACAAATATTAATTGCAGTAAATATATTCTCAAAAATTTCATTCTCATCAAACATAGCATCCCCAAGCTTGTTGGTTTGCATATCATTGGCATTATCACTATTATCATCAATAGTATGAATAGCACCAATAGTAAAACAATTATTAGCATCATAATTTTCCAAATTGGCACCATAAAGATTTTCAAGATTATAAGAAGTATCATTATCTTCCAAATCATAATCATCACAATGAGTAATATGCATAACAATATCACCCTCAATAGTTCCTTCGGACATTGTACCATAAGACAAAGAAGCAATATCATCATCAAGTGTATCATCTTCCACAATTATTTTTGATTCATTCTCATGGGGCACAACAATAATAGGAGCAACATCATTTGGGAGGGATACCTTTTTACCTCTATTCTTTCTTATTTTCTTTTTCTTCTTCACCACCTCATGTGTGGGTTTAATCAATTTTTCCGTGCACTTTATTGAAGAGATTGGTTGAATAAAAAGCTCCTCCTCGTTACCTGATTCATCATAAGAAAAAATAGGAGGATATTGGGAAACCTCTTCCCCTTCATTAGTATTATCTTCATCTTCTATTTGTTTTCTTGTCTTTAAATAATTGGCAATATAAGGATTCTCAATGCAATTTACCGCACAATACATATAAATTTCCTCTAGATCAAAATTGAGAAATCTCTTGAGATTATATTCTGGAATATCCCTAGTTATATGTTTCATTTCTTCATACCCCAGAAGCAGACTAAGTTCATTATGATGCGCAAGGGTAATCAAGTTATCACAATTTTTGGACATGATTCGATCATGAAACAATTTCCATTGGAGATTTAAATGGCCACGTTCATTGCAAAGTTCACAAGGATGGCGAGAAAAATTAAATCTTTCAGCACAATCATCTAGCCTCTCTTGCAACCCTTTAGTTTCTAAATACTTATGCCTCTTACAAAATCTATTTTCCCTTTTTGGTATGCATTTGCACTCCCAATTTACTCCACAAAAATTGACATCCTTATAGGAGACATCATTATCATGACTAGTGCAATCATCATTAGTATTATGGATATTCAAAGAATTCATACAAGCAACTTTGCAATCATGCTCATCATTCATGGATTTTATGCCAAACATTTTATTGAATTCTTCTTCTATCAATTGAGCACAATTATCGGAATCCTTATTTTCAAGAAAGACATGATAAAGACGAATAATATGAGGCAACCTCAATTCCATTTTTTTTGTAGTTTTCTTTTTATAAAACCAAACTAGTGATAAAACAAGAAACTAAAAGATTCGATCGCAAGATCTAAAGATATACCTTCAAGCACTCACCTCCCCGGCAACGGCGCCAGAAAAGAGCTTGATGTCTACTACACAATTTGTTCTTGTAGACTCGTGTTGGGCCTCCAAGCGCAGAGGTTTGTAGGACAGTAGCAATCTCCCCTCAAGTGGATGACCTAAGGTTTATCAATCCGTGGGAGGCATAGGTTGAAGATGGTATCTCTCAAGCAACCCTGCAACCAAATACAAGAAATCTCTTGTGTCCCCAACACACCCAATACAATGGTAAATTGTATAGGTGCACTAGTTCGGCGAAGAGATGGTGATAAAAGTATAGTATGGATAGTAGATATAGGTTTTTGTAATCTGAAAATATATAAACAGCAAGGTAGCAAAAAGTAAACGGGCATAAAAACGGTATTGCAATGCTTAAGAACAAGGCCTAGGGTTCATACTTTCACTAGTGCGATCTCCCAACATTGTTGACATAGTTGAATCATATGTAAATCTCTCACGTGCGACAAAGAGTTCACTCCAAAGTCACAAATAGCGGAGAACAAACGAAGAAATTGTTGTAGGGTACGAAACCACCTCAAAGTTATCCTTCCCGATCAATCTTATGAGCCATCCCCATTAATTGTCACGAACAGCCCTAGAGTTTGTACTAGAATAACACCTTAAGATACACATCAACCAAAACCCTAATGTCACCTAGGCACTCCAATGTCACCACGAGTGCCCACGGGTTTGATTATACGATATGCATCACACAATCTCAGATTCATCCATTCAAACCAACACAAAGAACTTCAAAGAGTGCCCCAAAGTTTCTACCGGAAAGTCAAGACGAAAACGTGTGCCAACCCTTATGCATAAATCCCCAAGGTCACGGAACCCGCAAGTTGATCACCAAAACATACATCAAGTGACTCAAGTGAATATCCCATTGTCACCACAGATATCCATATACAAGACATACATCAAGTGTTCTCAAATCCTTAAAGACTCAATCCGATAAGAAAACTTCAAAGGGAAAACTCAATTCATCACAAGAAGATAGAGAGGGGAAAACTCCATATGATTCATCTATATCAACAAAGCACGCGATACATCAAGATCGTGCCATCTCAAGAACACGAGAGAGAGAGAGATCAAACACATAGCTACTGGTACATACCCTCAGCCCCGAGGGTGAACTACTCCCTCCTCGTCATGGAGGCCGCCGGGATGATGAAGATGGCCTCCGGTGATGATTTCCCCCTCCGGCAGGGTGCCGGAACGGGTCTCCAGATGGTATTTCGAAGGTACAGAAGCTTGCGGCGGCGTAGTCCAAAATCTAGGGTTATTTCTGGGGGTTTCTCTATTTATAGGATTTTTCAGCGTTGGAATCACGTCAAGATGAGCCACAGGAGGCCCACGAGGTACCTGGGCACCTCGTGGCTCTTCTGGTCCTCCCACAAGGCTTCTAGGGTCTCTTTTGTTCAAAAAAAATCATCAAAAAGTTTCAGCTCATTTGGAGAACTTTCATTTCTGCACAAAAACAACACCACGGTAGTTCTGCTGAAAACAGCGTCAGTCCGGGTAAGTTCTAATCAAATCATACCAAAACCATATAGAATTTTTATAAATGTGGCATGAATACTTCATAAATTATAGATACGTTGGAGATGTATCAACGCCTCGTTGCGACGACCTGGAGCTTAAAGCGCAAGCAGCAGCAGCTGCAGGAAAATACCGATGCGCTAAACGAAAAGTGGATCGAAGTGCTCTTCGCCGAGCAAGACATGGAGAACCGACGCCATAGTGCGCCGAAATCATACCCACGCAGGCGATTGTTATCGGAGTTCGACGAGGAGCTCGCTGACGACCTCGACCAGCCCCTTAGAGGCCGGGACATGCCAAGACGAGATGACCCCGGTGAACTGCCACCCCCACGCCGTCATGGCAAAGACCCCGTGGACTACCCAGATCCTCACGATGCTAGACGTCGTATTGAGGAAAATAGGGCTCCCCCTCGGTCCATCTATGGGTCAAGGGGACGTGCGCCCGCCGGGCCCGACGGCTACGACGCCTGGATGGACAGGAACGGCCGTGCCCGAGATCAAGCCTACTCACGACTCTCTCCCAACCTCCGACGAGATCCTCCTCGGTCCCGGGGTCCGGCTCACCCAATCTGCTTTACAGACAGGGTGATGGAACATCAATTCCCGGAAGGGTTTAAACCCATCAACATAGAATCATATGATGGTACCACGGACCCAGCAGTTTGGATTGAGGATTTCCACCTGCATATACACATGGCCAATGGAGATGATCTCCATGCCATTAAATACTTGCCGCTCAAGCTAAAGGGGCCGGCAAGGCATTGGCTTAACAGCCTCCCTCCTCACTCTATCGGCAGCTGGGAAGCCCTAGAAGACGCTTTTCGAGCAAACTTCCAGGGCACATATGTCCGACCTCCGGACGCTGATGACCTCAGCCGTGTCACCCAGCAGCCAGGCGAATCAGCCCGGAAATTCTGGAACAGGTTTCTCACTAAGAAGAACCAGATCATAGACTGCTCCAAAGCCAAGGCCATCGCCGCATTTAAAAACAATATCCAAGATGAATGGTTGGCTCGACAACTTGGTCAGGATAAGCCGAGGACTATGGCAGCTCTGACCTCACTGATGACTCGCTTTTGCGCGGGAGAAGATAGCTGGCTCGCCCGAAGTACCCATAACGGCGAGGCAGGCACCTCGAAAACTCGCGACGCCAATGGAAAACCAAAGCGCAACAAAAATAAGCGCATGTATAAAAATGGCGGAAGCGACACTGAAGACGCCGCGGGCAACGCAGGATTCACCGGACCTAAAACCAGGCAGAAAAGAAAACCCTTTAAAGGGAATAAAGACGGACCTAGCCAGCTTGACAGGCTCCTGGACCGCCCATGTGGGATTCACGGTACTCAGGAAAAACCAGCAACCCACACTAATCGGAATTGCTGGGTCTTTAAACAAGCCGGCAAGATAGCGGCAGAGGGTCAGAGTAAAACCCAACACCGCAGTGACGACGAGGATGAACCTTGGCAGCCCAATAATGGAGGCCAACAGAAATTTCCTAACGAGGTAATAGAGGTCAACATGATCTATGCCACGCACATCCCTAAAAGGGAGAGGAAGCGTGTACTTCGGGACGTATACGCGCTGGAGCCAGTCGCCCCGAAGTATAATCCATGGTCGGCTTACCCGATCACTTTCGACAAGCACGATCATCCGACCAGCATGAGGCACGGCGGATCGGCCGCACTCGTCCTGGACCCTATCGTGGATGGTTATCATCTAACACCCGTCCTGATAGACGGGGGAAGCAGCCTTAACCTTATTGGGGAACGTTGCATGGAAAACAAAAAAATTCTACGCACACGCAAGATCTATCCATGGAGATGCATAGCTACGAGAGGGGGAGTGTGTCTACGTACCCTCGTAGACCGTAAGCGGAAGTGTTAGAACAACGTGGTTGATGTCGTCGAACAACTTCACGATCCAAACGACCGAGCACCGAACGTACGGCACCTCCGCGTTCAGCACACGTTCAGCTCGGTGACGTCCTCGACTTCTTGATCCAGCAAGACGGCGAGGTAGTGGATGAGTTCCGGCAGCACGATGGTGTGGTGACGGTGATGGTGATGCTATCTCCGCAGGGCTTCGCCCAAGTACTGCGAAAATATGACCGAGGGACGGAACTGTGGAGGGGGGCGCCGCACACGGCTAAGACAATGTTGTCGCTTGTTTGGGGCGCCCCCTCTCCTCTATTTATATATGTGTAGGGGCTTGGAGTAGAAGGAATAGTGCCATGTGAACAGTACCACATGAATAGTACCACGTGAACAGTACCACGTGAATAGTACACACGTGGACTTGGACTCCAAAGTCCAATCATATTCCTACTAGGACTCTCCTTTTTTCCTTCCCTAGCTGCGTGGGCTTTTGAGGACTTGGTGCGCCTGGCCCAATAAGGCCAGGGCGCCTCCCCTTAGCCCATGCCAGCCCTTGGGATGTGGTGGACCCACTTGTGGACTTCCGGACCCCTCTGGAATCCTCCGGAACCTTCTGGAAGCTTCCCGGTACAATACCGAAAAAACTGCACCTTTTTCCGGAACCCAAAATATGACTTCCCATATAGAAATCTTTACCTCTCGACCATTCCGAGACTCCTCGTGACGTCCGGGATCTCATCCGGGACTCCGAACAACATTCGGTTACCAATTCACATAACTCATATAACACTATATCGTCAATGAACGTTAAGCGTGCGGACCCTACGGGTTCGGGAATGATGTAGACATGACCGAGACGCCTCTCCGGTCAATAAACAATAGAGAAACCTGGATGCCCATATTGGTTCCTACATATTCCACGAAGATCTTATCGGTCAAACCGCAATGACAACATACGTAATTCCCTTTGTCCGTCGGTATGTTACTTGCCCGAGATTCGATCGTCGGTATCTCCATACCTAGTTCAATCTCGTTACCGGCAAGTCTCTTTACTCGTTCCGTAATACATCATCCCGTAACTAACTCCTTAGTCACTGTGCTTGCAAGCTTCTTATGATGTGCATTACCGAGAGGGCCCAGAGATACCTCTCCGAAACACGGAGTGACAAATCCCAGTCTCGATCCATGCCAACTCAACAGACACCTTCGGAGATACCTGTAGAGCATATTTATGATCACCCAGTTACGTTGTGACGTTTGATAGCACACAAGGTATTCCTCCGGTATCCGGGAGTTGCATGATCTCATGGTCGGAGGAACATGTATTTGACATTCAAGAAAGCAGTAGCAATAAACAGAACGATCATATGCTAAGCTAACAGATGGGTCTTGTCCATCACATCATTCTCCTAATGATGTGATCCCATTATCAAATGACAACTCATGTCTATGGTTAGGAAACCTTAACCATCTTTGATCAACGAGCTAGTCTAGTAGAGGCTCACTAGGGACACGGTATTTGTTTATGTATTCACACATGTATTTAAGTTTCCGGTCAATACAATTCTAGCATGAATAATAAACCTTTATCATGAACAAGGAAATATAAAATAATAACAACTTTATTATTGCCTCTAGGGCATATTTCCATCAGTCTCCCACTTGCACTAGAGTCAATAATCTAGTTCACATCGCCATGTGATTAACACCCAAGAGTTCACAAGAGTCAATAATCTAGTTCACATCACCATGTGATTAACACTCAAAGAGTTCTAAGGTGTGATCATGTTTTGCTCGTGAGAGAGAATTTTAGTCAATGGGTCTGCAATATTCAGACCCATGTGTACTTTGCAAATCCTTATGTCATACTGTAGATGCTGCTATCACGCTTTACTTGGAGCTATTCCAAATGACTGCTCCATTATACGTATCCGGTTTGCTACTCAGAGATATCTAGATTGGTGTCAAAGCTTGCATCGACGTAACCCTTTACGATGAACTCTTTATCACCTCCATAATCGAGAAACATTTCCTTAGTCCTTTAGTTACTAAGGATAATTTTGACCGCTGTCCAGTGATCCACTCCTGGATCACTCTTGTACCCCCTTTGCCAGACACGTGGCAAGGCACACATTAGGTGTGGTACACAGCATGTCATACATTATAGAACCTATGGTTGAGGCATAGGGAATGACTTTCATTCTCTCTCTATCTTCTACCGTGGTCGAGCTTTGAGTCTTACTCAACTTTACACCTTACAATACAAGCAAGAACTCCTTCTTTGACTGATCCATTTTAAACTCTTTCAAAATCTTGTCAAGGTATGTACTCATTGAAAGTCTTATCAAGCGTCTTGATCTATCTCTATAGATCTTGATGCCCAATATATAAGCAGCTTCACCGAGGTCTTTCATTCAAGTATCCTTTTATGCCATCCAGAAATTCTATATCATTTCCAATCAACAATATGTCATCCACATATAATATTAGAAATGAAATAGAGCTCCCACTCACTTTCTTGTAAATACAGGCTTCACCGTAAGTCTGTACAAAACCATATGCTTTGATCACCTCATCAAAGCGTATATTCCAACTCCGAGGTGCTTGCACCAGTCCATAGATGGATCGCTGGAGCTTGCACACTTTGTTAGCACCCTTAGGATCGGCAAAACCTTCTGGTTGCATCATATACAACTCTTCTTTGAGAAAACCATTAAGGAGTGCAGTTTTGACATCCATTTGCCAGATCATAAAATGCGGCAATTGCTAACATGATTCGAACAGACTTAAGCATCGCTACGGGTGAGAAAGTCTCATCGTAGTCAACCCCTTGAACTTGTCGAAAACCTTTCGCGACAAGTTGAGCTTTGTAGACAGTGATATTACCATCAGCGTTTGTCTTCCTCTTAAAAATCCATTTATTCTCAATGGCTTGCCGATCATCGGGCAAGTCCACCAAAGTCCATACTTTGTTCTCATACATGGATCCTATCTCAGATTTCATGGCCTCAAGCCATTTGTCGGAATCCGGGCTTGTCATAGCTTCTTCATAGTTCGTAGGTTCGCCGTTGTCTAACAACATAACTTCCAGAACAGGATTACCGTACCACTCTGGTGCGGAACGTACTCTGGTCGACCTATGAAGTTCAGTAGTAACTTGATCTGAAGTTTCATGATCTTTATCATTATCTTCTTCTCTTATTGGTGTAGGCATCATGGGAACGGTTTTCTCTGATGAGCTACTTTCCAATTCGAGAGAAGGTACAATTACCTCATCAAGTTCTACTTTCCTCCCACTCACTTCTTTCGAGAGAAACTCCTTCTCTAGAAAGGACCCATTCTTGGCAACAAAGACCTTGCCTTCGGATCTGTGGTAGAAGGTGTACCCAATTGTTTCTTTAGGGTATCCTATGAAGACGCACTTCTCCGCTTTGGGTTCGAGCTTATCAGGTTGAAGCTTTTTCACATAAGCATCGCATCCCCAAACATTAAGAAACGACAGCTTAGGTTTCTTGCCAAACCATAGTTCATATGGTGTCGTCTCAACGGATTTAGACGGTGCCCTATTTAACGTGAAAGCAGCTGTCTCTAATGCATAACCCCAAAACGATAGTGGCAAATCGGTAAGAGACATCATAGAACGCACCATATCCAATAAAGTACGGTTACGACGTTCGGACACACCATTACGCTGTGGTGTTCCAGGTGGCGTGAGTTGTGAAACAATTCCACATTTTCTTAAATGAAGGCCAAACTCGTAACTCAAATATTTGCCTTCGCGATCAGATCGTAGAAACTTTATTTTCTTGTTACGATGATTCTCTACTTCACGCTGAAATTCTTTGAACTTTTCAAATGTTTCAGACTTGTGTTTCATTAAGTAGATATACCCATATCTACTCAAATCATCTGTGAAGGTTAGAAAATAACGATACCCGCCGCGTGCTTCAACATTCATCAGACCGCATACATCGGTATATATTATTTCCAACAAATCAGTAGCTCGCTCCATTGTTCCGGAGAACGGAGTTTTAGTCATCTTGCCCATAAGGCATGGTTCGCAAGTATCAAATGATTCAGAATCAAGAGATTCCAAAAGTCCATCCGCATGGAGTTTCTTCATGCGCTTTAGACCAATATGACCTAAACGGCTGTGCCACAGTTATGTTGCACTATCATTATCAACTTTGCATCTTTTGGCATCAATATTATGAATATGTGTATCACTACGATCGAGATTCAACAAGAATAGACCATTCACAAAAGGTGCGTGACCATAAAAGATGTTACTCATATAAATAGAACAACCATTATTCTCTGACTTAAATGAATAACCGTCTCACAATAAACAAGATCCAGATATAATGTTCATGCTCAACGCTGGCACCAAATAACAATTATTGAGGTCTAAAACTAATCCCGAAGGTAGATGTAGAGGTAGCGTGCCGACGGCGATCACATCAGCCTTGGAACCATTCCCGACGCACATCGTCACCTCGTCCTTAGCCAATCTTCGCTTATTCCGTAGCTCCTGTTTCGAGTTACAAATATGAGCAACCGAACTAGTATCAAATACCCAGGCGCTACTGCGAGCATTAGTGAGGAACACATCAATAACATGTATATCAAATATACCTTTGCTCACTTTGCCATCCTTCTTATCCGCCAAATACTTGGGGCAGTTCCGCTTCCAGTGACCAGTCCCTTTGCAGTAGAAGCACTCTGTTTCAGGCCTGGGTCCAGCTTTGGGTTTCTTCGTGGGAGCGGCAACTTGCCTGCCATTCTTCTTGAAGTTCCCCTTCTTTCCCTTGCCCTTTTTCTTGAAACTAGTGGTCTTGTTAACCATCAACACTTGATGCTCCTTCTTGATTTCTACCTCCGCTGATTTCAGCATCGCGAAGAGCTCGGGAATTGTCTTCTCCATCCCTTGCATATTATAGTTCATCACGAAGCCTTTATAGCTTGGTGGCAGTGACTGAAGAACTCTGTCAATAACACTCTCAACCGGAAGATCAATTCCCAGCTGAGTCAAGTGGTTGTGGTACCCAGACATTCTGAGTATGTGTTCACTGACAGAACTGTTCTCCTCCATCTTACAGCTAAAGAACTTGTTGGAGACTTCATATCTGTCAACCCGGGCATTAGCTTGAAATATCAATTTCAGCTCTTGGAACATCTCATATGCTCCGTGGCGTTCAAAACGCTTTTGTAGTCCGGGTTCTAAGCCGTAGAGCATGGCACACTGAACTATCGAGTAGTCATCAGATCGAGCCTGCCAGGCGTTCACAACGTCTGCAGCAACTCCTGCAGCAGGTCCATCACCTAGCGGTGCATCAAGGACATAATTCTTCTGTGCAGCAATGAGGATAATCCTCAAGTTACGGACCCAGTCTGTGTAGTTGCTACCATCATCTTTCAACTTAGCTTTCTCTAGGAACGCATTAAAATTCAACGGAACAGTAGCACGGGCCATTTATCTACAACATAGATAGGCAAAAACTATCAAGACTAAGTTCATGATAAATTAAGTTCAATTAATCAAATTACTAATGAACTCCCACTTAAATTAACATCCCTCAAGTTAACTAAGTGATACATGATCCAAATCAACTAGCCCATGTCCGATCATCACGTGAGATGGGATAGTCATCAATGGTGAACATCTCCATGTTGATCATATCTACTATATGACTCATGTTCGACCTTTCGGTCTCCAGTGTTCCGAGACCATGTTTGTACATGCTAGGCTCGTCAAGTTTAACCCAAGTATTCTGCTTGTGTAAAACTGGCTTACACCCATTGTATGTGAACGTAGAATCTATCACACCCGATCATCACGAGGTGCTTCGAAACGACGAACTTTAGCAACGGTGCATACTCGGGGAGAACACTTTTATCTTGAAATTTAGTGAAGGGATCATATTATAATGCTACCGTCGTTCTAAGCAAAATAAGATGCATAAAGGATAAACATCACATGCAATCAAAATATGTGACATGATATGGCCATCATCTTGTGCTTTTGATCTCCATCTCCAAAGCATCGTCATGATCTCCATCGTCACCGGCTCGACACCTTGATCTCCATCGTTGCGTCGTGGTCGTCTCACCAACTATTGCTTCTACAACTGTTGCTAACGCATAGCGATAAAGTAAAGCAATTACATGGCGTTTGCATTTCATACAATAAAGAGACAACCATAAGGCTCCTGCCGGTTGCCGATAAATTACAAAACATGATCATCTCATACAACAACGTATATCACATCATGTCTTGACCATATCACATCACAGCATACCCTGCAAAAACAAGTTAGACGTCCTCTACTTTGTTGTTGCAAGTTTTACGTGGCTGCTACGGGCTTCTAGCAAGAACCGTTCTTACCTACGGCACAAAACCACAACGGTGATTTATCAAGTTTGCTGTTTTAACCTTCAACAAGGACCGGCCGTAGTCAAATTCGATTCAACTAAAGTAGGAGAAACAGACACCCGCCAGCCACCTTTATGCAAAACAAGTTGCATGTCTGTCGGTGGAACCGGTCTCATGTACGTGGACATGTAAGGTTGGTCCGGGCCGCTTCATCTTACAATACCGCCGAATCAAAATAAGAAGTTGGTGGTAAGCAGTATGACGATCACCGCCCACAACTCTTTGTGTTCTACTCGTGCATATCATCTACGCATAGACCTGGCCCATGATGCCACTGTTGGGGAACGTTGTATGGAAAACAAAAATTTTCTACGCACACGCAAGATCTATCCATGGAGATGCATAGCTACGAGAAGGGGAGTGTGTCTACGTACCCTCGTAGACCGTAAGCGGAAGCGTTAGAACAACGCGGTTGATGTCGTCGAACAACTTCACGATCCAACCGACCGAGCACCGAACGTACGCCACCTCCGCGTTCAGCACACGTTCAGCTTGGTGACGTCCTCGACTTCTTGATCCAGCAAGACGGCGAGGTAGTGGATGAGTTCTGGCAGCACGACGGCGTGGTGACGGTGATGGTGATGCTATCTCCGCAGGGCTTCGCCCAAGTACTGCGAAAATATGACCGAGGGACGGAACTTTGGAGGGGTGCGCCGCTCACGGCTAAGACAATGTTGTCGCTTGTTTGGGGTGCCCCCTCTCCTCTATTTATATATGTGTAGGGGCTTGGAGTAGAAGGAATAGTGCCATGTGAACAGTACCACGTGAATAGTACCACGTGAACAGTACCACGTGAATAGTACCACGTGGACTTGGACTCCAAAGTCCAATCATATTCCTACTAGGACTCTCCTTTTTTATTTCCCTAGCTGCGTGGGCTTTTGAGGACTTGGTGCGCCTGGCCCAATAAGGCCAGGGCGCCTTCCCTTAGCCCATGCCAGCCCTTGGGACGTGGTGGACCCACTTGTGGACTTCCGGACCCCTCTGGAATCCTCCGGAACCTTCTGGAAGCTTCCCGGTACAATACCGAAAAAACTGCACCTTTTTCCGGAACCCAAAATATGACTTCCCATATATAAATCTTTACCTCTCGACCATTCCGAGACTCCTCGTGATGTCCGGGATCTCATCTGGGACTCCGAACAACATTCAGTTACCAATTCACATAACTCATATAACACTATATCGTCAACGAACGTTAAGCGTGCGGACCCTACGGGTTCGGGAATGATGTAGACATGACCGAGACGCCTCTCCGGTCAATAATCAATAGCGGAACCTGGATGCCCATATTGGTTCCAACATATTCCACGAAGATCTTATCGGTCGAACCGCAATGACAACATACGTAATTCCCTTTGTCCGTCGGTATGTTACTTGCCCGAGATTCGATCGTCGGTATCTCCATACCTAGTTCAATCTCGTTACCGGCAAGTCTCTTTACTCGTTCCGTAATACATCATCCCGTAACTAATTCCTTAGTAACTTTGCTTGCAAGCTTCTTATGATGTGCATTACCGAGAGGGCCCAGAGATACCTTTCCGAAACACGGAGTGACAAATCCCAGTCTCGATCCATGCCAACTCAACAGACACCTTCAGAGATACCTGTAGAGCAACTTTATGATCACCCAGTTACGTTGTGACGTTTGATAGCACACAAGGTATTCCTTCGGTATCCGGGAGTTGCATGATCTCATGGTCGGAGGAACATGTATTTGACATTCAAGAAAGCAGTAGCAATAAACAGAACGATCATATGCTAAGCTAACAGATGGGTCTTATCCATCACATCATTCTCCTAATGATGTGATCCTGTTATCAAATGACAACTCATGTCTATGGTTAGGAAACCTTAACCATCTTTGATCAACGAGCTAGTCTAGTAGAGGCTCACTAGGGACACGATATTTGTTTATGTATTCACACATGTATTTAAGTTTCCGGTCAATACAATTCTAGCATGAATAATAAACCTTTATCATGAACAAGGAAATATAAAATAATAACAACTTTATTATTGCCTCTAGGGCATATTTCCATCAAACCTCATCTACGAGGACACAGTTCGGAAGATGGGCATCGACTCATCTCGGATCAAGCCGAGCTCTACCACCTTTAAAGGTGTCATTCCAGGCGTCGAATCCCGCTGTACCAGAGCGGTCACCCTCGAGGTAGTCTTCGGCTCGCCAGAAAACTTCAGAAGCGAGGAGTTAATCTTCGATATTGTCCCATTCCGAAGTGGATACCACGCGCTCCTAGGGCGCACGGCCTTTGCACGCTTTAACACAGTCCCGCATTATGCCTACCTTAAGCTTAAGATGCTGGGACCCAACTGTGTGATCACAGTTAATGGTAACACTGAACGTTCACTTCAGACAGAGGAACAGACCGCGGCTTTTGCAGCCGAGGCACAGGCGTCCGAGGAGGCAGCCCGCAGCGATAAACGTGCCGCCGGCGCTTTAAAACGTGCCCAGGCTGCACAGACCGACCTCGGCAAGGTAACCCCGCACCCGAAATAGGGATACGGGCTCCTCGTGTGCCGTCTCTGGAGAGGGAACTACGTCCCAAGGGTGCATAATTTCGCATTAAAGATTCCCTGGGCCGTCGAGGAGCCGAAAACATACTCAAACCTTGGCGCGGATCAACCAAGAAAAGACATGGCTTAGAGCCCCTGCACAGGCAAGTATCTGTAAAAGAAACAGCCAAACATGACTACGTCTATGTGGTTTTAACCACAGAGTGACTTCGGCAAACACCTCCTCTAAAGGAGCTCGGTTAATTAAAACACTTAAAGTGTATAAAGGGCCGGAAGGGCATCAACCTTCACAAACTCCTCACCATTAATGGTGAAACATCTGGTCAACAGTTCGGAAACGCAGATGTGCGGCAGGCAGCGGCCCGGGTTCTTTAAAATCCGTTAGCAATTACCCGCCCTGTTTCTTCCTTTTCCCTCTTTACCATTTACATTGTACTCTTTCAATTACTCTCGTCACAATTGGGCATGTACACGATTGATATTATGAAATAAAGAAATTATGCCCCCTTGAGGTCTCTATTGTATTTCTTTATCAGCATAGCCCCTCTGGGACGGAGAAGTTCTTTAAAAAAGATGCAATTGTATAAACAAGTCTGAAGTATTCGGTGTTTTGGATTTTTGGCCTTATATGCATCAGTTTCGAACCTGGATTTCGGTCAATAGTTGGGTTGCCCTGCTCCTATGTGTACCGCTTACGTTACCGATAAATTCAGCTAAGGGCGTAACGGGAGAACCACTGCGATTGCGCCGCCAGGTCAATTGGCATGGCGCCTCAGTGGAGAAAGCCGAAAACTGACTATCTAGGTATGCGTAAACTGGTCCGCCATCCGAAGACCGCGTCAAGCGATGTGACGATAGAGATCACCCGTGTTAAACGAAGGGCTTCTATTACTAGCCGAAGTGTGTCATTGTATTGACCTCGGCCGACTTGGCCGAACACTTCCCACACCGGGGGCTGGTTATCAGCCCCCACAGTCAAACTCCTATGACTAAGTGAAAGGTATAAAGCCTCTATAGTCTGATTGCCTAGTTCCTATAAAAGCACCGACCACCCCCGGGTACCGAGACGTCGGCTAAGGGTCAAATGTGCCTTAAGGAACACCCTTTGTATAACCTACACGGGGGCTGAAGCCGACGACTGGCCACTTTCATTTTAAACAGTCATATCGGAGGAAACATTAATTGTAACACAACACACATAGAATTTAAAAGCATCTTCATTTCATCCAAAAGATCAAGTTTTGTACAAAATAAACTTCGGCATTCCGAAGTACTACCTAAAAATACATCGTGTCCTTTGGACACATCGCTTCGGTGGTCCGAGCTCCCGCCTCCACCTCGGCGAAGAACTGCTCGGCGGTGCGCGGCTTGTCGGCAGGAGGGCCCGCGGCACATGTCTCCGCATCAACCTTGCGGAAGTGCGTCTTCACGCAAGCGTACGCCCTCCGCACCCCTTCGAAGCACGCAGACCTTTTCCAGCGATCCACGCAGGGCACGGCATCTCGGAGACAGGCCGTAAGGCCGAAGAGGCTCCTCGGCATGGCTTCGGCAGGCCACAGAGCGATGCAGAGGTCCTGGAGCGCCGGTCTCGTCATGCGAAACAGCTCCACCAGCTACTTCACTCGATGATTCAGCAGCTGCGCGGACGGTGACCCCGGAAACTGTCCCCAGAAGGCCTTCTCCGCCTCGTGGCCCGCCAGCTGGCCGAAGTATGCCACCGCATCCTCCGCGCTCTGCGGGAGATCCGCAAAGACCTCTGTGGAACGCCATAATTGGGTGAGCTCGACACACCCTTTGCTACCAAACGAACACTGCAGCAAAAATATCTTACCCGAGGCGATTTGCTCCACTTGCTGGAGCACCTCGCGATCAGCTCGGGCCGAGGTCTTGAGCTCGGAGTGGGCACGTTGAAGCTTCTCGAGCTCCTCCTTCGTTTGTTGCCCCTCCTCTTGAAGTTTGTCGCGTGCTTCGGACACGCCCTTCAGGGTCTCCTCGACCTCCAGCACCCGCGCTTGGTGCTTGTCCCCGGCTGCCTTCTCGGCGGCCCGAGCCTTCTCGGCCGCGGCGGCAGCAGCCTCCTGCTGCCGCACCTCCTTCCGAGCCCTTTTGAGCTCGGACTTGAGCGTCTCCAGCTCCGCTGTCAGCACAGTTCGGCCTTAGTTGTTTTCTTTAACATACAAAATACAAGGCAAGTTCAAACTTGCTTACCTTGAGATTGCTCAAGTTTCCGGTTCATCTCCGCCATCTCTTCGGAGACGGAGTCCGGAACCGAGGTCGAAACCTGGAATAAAACAGATCCTTATCACAAAGGGAATAGGTAAGATCACTAACAGGCTCCAGGATGGCTGCCTCGCGCAGCGTCCTGGGGGCTACTCAACGGGCTCCTACTTAATCAAGCGACCCCGATGCCGGTTTCTCGAAACCGACTTCGGGCTCGGGGGCTACTCACTCACTAAGCCGTTTAGAAGGCTATACTTTTTTGTCCTCGGACAAAATTCATAAAACAAATAGCTTAAATAAACAAATTGAATGCGCAGAAGGCGTACCTCGAAACCTGCTACGAGGTTCTTGAAAACCTCGTGCAGGACGGCCCCTGCGGACTGGTAGCCTTCCAGCGCCGTGCCTATCAAGGCATGGTGATCCTCCTTGATGGAAGAGCCTCTTAGGGCCTCCTCCACCTCCTCGGTCCACCCCGCGCCAGTCCGTCCTTGGGCAGTAGGCTGGGGTGAAGGGATGACCTCGGGCGTATCCGCCCGAGCAGCCTCCGCCTGGTGTGGCGGAGCCGAGGTAGACGCTGGCTGGACCGATGACTGGCCCAGCCCTTCTTCGACGACCTCGGGGTGCTCCGTCCCCGGGTCTTGTTGGGCCAAGGTATTGACCTCGGCCATGGTCGCCACCTTGTCGGCCCTCGTCAAGTTGTCGTCGAGGACCAGGGTGGATGTCACCTCCCCTAGCCCGTCATGCTTCAGGGGAGACGCGGCGGGCTCTGGAGTCCCGCTGGCAGATGGTAGCCCGCTTGAAGAACCGCTGGGGATTACCCTCGGTGGACTGCATGTGAAAGATTGTTTTTGTAAAGATTTCCCTTGCTGAAAAAGTGACTCAAGGAAAGAAGATAAGGACAAGGACTTACCCTCGGGGTGCCGGCTTCTTCCTCCCCATAGCGAGGAGGTCTTCCTCTGAGTCACCGGAGAGCTCGGCCCTCTCCGATGACTTGTTGGCGGCCTCGGATGAGGCTCGCCTCGGCCTCTTTGGGCCCTTCGGCAGCATATCCGTGTCGGCGTCTTCTAACGCCGACCTCTTCCCCTTTGGAGGAGGAACCTCCTCCTCCTTACCCTCCTCGGCGCCGCCGTCTTGAGCGGCGGAGGTGTGGGTCTCTTCGGACCGGGTGACCGAAGTCCCCCGGGTCCGAGCACTTGACCTCCCCGTCTGGGGCTTCGTCCCTTTGGAGGACACCACATGCGGCTCCTCGGTCAGAAGCGCTGAGAGCAGGGGAGTTGGGGGCTGCTCTGGCAGTGGGGCCAGGCATCGTACCCCTTGTACCCAGGCCAACCACTTCTGCAAAATGTCAAAATACGACGATTCAAGTAAAAAACTTTGCCAATGAGCAGAAAATAAAGATTGAAGGATGGAACCACTCACCGGGGGGGGGGGGGGCTCATAGCCGTGTTCGAGGCCGCGGTCCTCCCCTGCCTTGGGGATCTTGTCCTTGGCCAGCTTCATGAGCCTTGACCACATGGCTGCCAAGGTGGAGCGGAAGAAGGTGTTGATGGTGTCCATGTCCTCGGGCTTTTGTGCCCACATCGGGGTAGCCCGAAGTTGGAGAGGGAGTATACGGCGGTTGAGCATGACATTGATGACGTCGGCCAGCTCAACCTTCCCCGTTGTGGACCACCACAAGATCCTGTCGATCAGGGTCTCCACCTCTTCTGGCTTCCCCCAAGCCACACCCTTCTCCTTCCAGGACTTGAGTTTCTTGGGAGGCCCGGCTGAGAAGGCCGGGACTTCGGTTTGACCAGGGGCGAGTGGCTCGGTGATGTAGAACCACTCTCTTTGCCACTCCTTCACCGTTTCGATGAAGGTGCCCTTGAACCAGGTAGCCCCCTGGTTCTTGCTGATCATGGCCCCTCCGCACTCCGCGAGATCCGAGCCACTTGACTTCGGTTTGATCCCGAAGAGCTTCAGCCATAAGCCAAAGTGCGGCTCACAGCGGAGGAAGGCCTCGCAGACTGTGATGATGGCGGCGAGGTGGAGAACGAAGTTAGGGGCCAGGTGGTGGAAATCTAACCCGTAATAGAACATTACCCCGCGCATGAAGGGGTCCAGCGGGAACCCCAGGCCTCGGATGAGGTGGGGGACGAAGACCACCCGCTCCCCGGCGTTGGGAGCGGGTACCAGCTGGCCGGCCGCTGGAGCGTGGGCGGCGATGGCGGGGGCCAGATACCCCGCGTCACGCAGCTCGGCGATGGTCGCGGCTGTCACGATGGAGCCGCCCCAGTGTCCCTTGAGGGTGTCGGCCATGGCTGGTTGAGGAGTTGGGCTCGCGAAAGGGAAATGCGAGCTGGCTGGATCTGGGCGCTGGAGCTAGACGAAGCAACAGTGGGGGAAGAATGGGAGCGTGGGCTATCGCTCTATTCACCCCTTTGCTCTTATAGGCCTATGAAAGGCCAAGAATCCCCCCGCTGCGCCGATGAATTCGCGGTTGCTATCAAAAATGCCGTTGAAACATATGGGGGGAAACAAAATCTTGATGATATCCCTAAGAAAGCGGGCACGATCTCTGCTTCGAAGGGACGTGCCACTAAACAGGCTGCCTCGAACCGCGATTTGAGGGGGAGGCAGTAACTGCTCGACCTGTCATGGGGCGAGTCTCTCCGATAAAGTTGTCAGGCAGGATTGGATTGTTCATACCTGTACGACCAGCCTTCGAGGCTAAGATATCTACCCACTTCGGGCAGGGTACAAGCTCGGTTGGACCACGGATGCTGATGCTCCATTAAGAGAATCCGAAATACAAAGTGGAACTCGTCTGTCAAGCCAAGGACTCCGGATCCGAAGTGATGTTTGTTGAAAGTCGTCCTCGGCGTAGAAGACCAGTTCGGGGGCTACTGACGGTGTCCTGGATTAGGGGGTGCTAACCCAGCCGGCCCGTCTCCTCGGTTGGGCCGATATGCCCCCGTACGTGATCAAGGTGGACTCCGGAGGCCATACACGGGAGACGTGATCAAGGCTGTCTCTACCGAAGACGTGTAGTACACTTCAAGATTTGTCCAGCCGCCTTACTCCTAGATACCGACCTTGTAACCCTAGGTACCCTCCCTGGCGTGTATATAAGCCATAGGGTTTAGCCCGTAGGGGACATCAACGCAATATCGCTCACCTAGCCCTAGAAGTTAGACACATATTACGATCTCGAGGTAGATCAACTCTGTACTCGATACATCTCCATCAATATAAACAGAAGCAGGACGTAGGGATTTACATCCATCAAGAGGGCCCGAACCTGGGTAAACATCGCCTCCATTGTCTCTGTTACCACCGATCCGAGATCCGCAGCTCGGGACCCCCTACCCCGAGGTCCGCCGGTTTTTACACCGACACTAGGCCTTCCACTCTATTCTGGCATTTCTGCAGTCTAGTCCACAGAAACATCCATTCCCTTTGATACTGATTCATACTTAGCATAGTTCTGATGTAAGTCTTGCGAGTACATTGGATGAGTACTCACGGTTGCTTTGCTGCCTCTTTTTTTCCATATCTGATTGCTGCGACCAGATGATGGAGCCCCGGAGCCAGATGTCCCCGTCGACGACTACTACTACCCTTCCGGTGGAGCCTACTACTACGTGGAGACCACCGACGACCAGGAGTAGTTTAGGAGGCTCCCAGGCAGGAGGCCTGCGCCTTTTCGATCAGATGTCGTTGTTTTGCTCAGCCTTCTTAAGGCAAACTTGTTTAATCTTTATGTCTGTACTCAGATATTGGTGCTGCTTCTGCTAACGCTTGTACGTGAGCTTATTTATTCAAGCCCTCGAGGCCCCTGGCTTGTAATATAAAGCTTGTATTATTTTAATTTGTGTCTAAAGTTGTGTTGTGATATCTTCCCGTGAGTCACTGGGCTTGATCGTGCGCATTTGCGTGTATGATTAGTGCACGGTCGGGCCGGGGGGCGTCACACCACGCTAGCTGGATGCGTGAGTGGCGAGCTGGTTCATGATTTTTCCTATGGGCAGACAGATTCCCGAATGTTCTCGTCCAGGGCTTCATTGGTCGACGCGCTGGCGTGGGCAACTGCGACAGTACACAAGCTAGGCGCGTTGCGTTCCATCGTCTACCCTGCCAGATAGATGCGGCCGCTGGATCAGTGGAGGTTTGACTGGTCAAAACAACGGTGTGTATTGGTTGGGGCGCCGAGGGTGTGTCGTGCTATCGCCTGCCGCATTAGAGCATCTCCAGCCGTCCCCCCACGAGGCCCCCCAGGTTCACTTTTTGGGCGCCGGCGGTAAGAAATTGCCCCAGCCGCACCCCCAGGGTCTCGTTTTGCGCCGGATTTGGCCAAAATTACGTCCGGCGGTCCCAGGCCAAACCCAGGATCCTGGGGGGCAGCTGGGGGCACCGGCGCTATTTTTTACATGCAAAAACCCCACAAGTCAGCCTCTCTCCTCATTCTCTCTCCTCTTTTCGCCCACCACGTGCATGCACACCCGCCTCTCTCTCCGCTATTATTGCGAGCTCGACCCAGTCACGGCGGGCGTGGTGGCCGAGCAGGCCCCAGCCGAGCACGGCGACAGCCACGGCGCCCTGCAGCTGGGCGGAGCGCGGCGGCCGGGCGGAGCACGCAGCCGGGAGGAGCATGCGGCCGGGCGGGTGCAGCGCGACGGCCGGGCGGGCGGAGCATGGCGCCGACCTCCTCCTCCCGGATGGCGCGCCGTGAGCAGCTCGGTGACGGCGATCTTGCGCATCTGGCGCCAGTGCTCGTCGTAGGGCGCGAAGATGATGTCCCGGCCACCGTTGGTAAGCACGCACACGGTGGAGCTGAGCGGACGTGTGGCGAAGGAGGCGTCGTGGGTCTTCATCACCTCGCGGGCGCCCTCCCGGGACGACACCACCAGCGTGGGCACCTCGCCGAGCCGGAGTAGCATGACGGGCCACCCGTGCGGGAGCGCGCCGGCGATGTGGTGCATGCTGCCGATCACCGGCAGCGTCCACGGGCCCGGCGGTAGCCGCAGATTGTCCTTGCCGCCGTCCGCAGAGCCGCGCCTCACCCGCCTGGCGAGCAGCACGACGAGCAGCGAGGTACACGGCGTCCTCCATTTTCGTGGCCGGGCGGAGCACACGGCCGGGCGGGCGGAGCGGGCGGGCGGAGCGCGTGGGCGAAGGCACCGGCACCACGAGGGCCGTGTCCCAGGCGTTTGGCCGGTCCGCGGCGACGGCGTCGAGCGCGGCCGGGTCGCCGCCGTCCATGAGCTCCTCCGCGGAGAGCGTGCGCGGGTCCGGCGACCAGGACGTGAGCAGCAGCGGCAGCCCGAGCTCGAGTCCGGCATGGTGGGCACGCCCAGAGGGTGTTCGTTGAAATGACAGGACACTGAAATGGGAAAAAAAAGAAAAAAAACTACCTATTGGGGGACGGCTGGGAAAATGCACTCCCCCATGCCAAAAATTTCGCCGGGGCAACCCCAGGAGGCTGAAAAAACGCCTCCTGGGGGGGGGGGGGGGGGCACAACGGCTGGAGATGCTCTTAGATGTGGGTGCATGTCTGAGACAACGGCTGGGCTGCGTTGGGCTTCCTTTCGGCCATGTTCCCCCAGGTCAGGTGTTAGGTTGTGGCACGGCCCCTTGCCAACGCGTCCCTTGGCCGAATGCGTGTTTTGGGATGTGAGACCAGTATTTAAGTGTTGCGTTTGCAAAACTGCAGACAGAAACACCAGGCTTCCATCGTGTAGAAGAGATAGACGAGAATAATTTGGTACAGAGCTTGTTCAGGACAGGCTCGTTGTGCAAAATGAACCACGTCCTGCACGGCAAGTACATGTGCTTCGACATGACCTTCTCTACAAGTGTGTATGGCCTACCATCTGCACTAATCATGGGGGTTGACAACCATGGATCATCCGTTCTGTTCGGTGTTGGACTCCTAAGGGACGAGATAGTAGGGTTATTTGGATGGATGGTGACCACATTTGTCGAGGCAATGGACGCATAGGAACCAAAATGCATAATGACGGACCAAGATAAGGCAATGAAGAATGCAATAGAGGAGGCACTTCCAAAGTCCAGGCATATCAGGAAAAATATGGGGGAGAATAACGCAATAGTGTTTACATAGAATGAAGGGATGTCTAAAGACCTCGGTTTAGTGACCAATATTCGTTTTTTTGGGATGTCTGCTCGGACTTTTACCATTGTGGTTGCTCGGATGGCGTGTTTTGCCCTGCTTGCCCGGCCTTTTGATGGTGGGGCCTGGCTGGGTGGCATGCACCTTGCACGTGTTCGTTGATCGTTCTCCTCCCTGGCCCATTGATCGTCTGGTCAGCTCACTTGGCTTCCTTCCGCTCATGTGGTTCTAGGTGGGAGTGCCCGGCTGACTTTGAGACAAGGCAGGGAAAAAATATCACATCACAATAAAAGCATGGCCACAACTAATTAAATTGGTAAATAAAATGAATATCACATCGACCATGCCCATAAAGAAATTGATAGATCTTGCTCTGGTCGGGTGTGCGCCAGATGAGTTCGTGCGTGTTTATTTCTCTGCCTGATGGGTTTGATGGGGGAACTGCGGAGTACGTTCGTCGGCTGGTTTATTAAACTTCAAAATTCAATATCTTTTGATATGGAAATACCTTGAGGTGATTCCTTTTGCAAATTGAACGTATCAAAATCTGCATTCTTCCTATATATAGAATTTCAAGTTTTGAATTTAAATTTGAATCAAATTAAAATGCGAACTTGGGCCTTATTCTGGCTATATCTTGTGATCCATGTTATATCTGAAACCTATTCTTTTTTGCATATTGACTCATTCAAGACATACCTTTTTAGGGCTTTTAGGATTAGGTTTGAAACAAAAAATCATTTTTAGTTAATTCTAGTCATAATTATGAATTTAAATGACTTCCACTCATATCTTTCAAAGTAA
Organism: Elymus sibiricus; assembly: GCA_039707655.1. NCBI lineage: Eukaryota > Viridiplantae > Streptophyta > Magnoliopsida > Poales > Poaceae > Elymus > Elymus sibiricus. The sequence continues at coordinate 38,058,265 of CM077668.1, read as the reverse complement.
AATTCTTTTTAATTATTTTTTCCTATGAGCTTAATATAGGATGAAGATTGTTCCTAGCAAAGTTGTAGCTTGTGTTTGGTTGTTGTTTTGCATGTTGCTTATTCTTGTTTATATCTTTTAACGTTAATTAGATTGTCTAGAGTGCGCTGCTGGTATTGGTGAAGTTGTCCAGGACTACCTGCAGGAAGGCAAGTCATGCTTTGATCATATAGCAAACCCATGATTCCATGCATGAGTAGAAGTATATTTTCCTAAGTGTGTGCTATTGTGGTAGCTTACTACTCCCTCCGTCCCATAATGTAAGACGTTTTTGCAAGCCATGTTAGCTTGCAAAAACGTCTTACATTATGGGACGGAGGGAGTAGCTATGATCTCAGTAGTGAAAACCTTAGGTTTTACCACGCCATGCTATTTGCTTAGTCATCATAAGACTATGTACTTATACTTGCATGCTATGCTTGTGTTGCATCGGGGTTGGTACAAAGTTTCCTACATTTTTCGACAAATGGTGGATTCATTAACTCAAAATGAAGCATCAAGTGGATACAAACACCGCTGCATAGCTAAGATGCACATGGCCAACACGAACACACACAGACACAACTAAACATGCCGACAAATAGTAAAGTCATGCAAGACCAAAATTATGCCTTAGCGAGGAAAAAGAAAAAGAAACGAAGCGATCAAAACAGCGATCAGCAAACTACAACAACGACCATATCCGTACCAACCATATTTTGACACCACAAGGACAACGAGGTTCTTCAACAGCAACGCCTTCAGAAAGGGAACGACGCTCAAGCACAGTCGTCACCGGATCCACCCACCAAAGGCAGGATTCTACGTTTTCACCCTGAAGAACAAGTCCAGGCATATCCAGCAATGCCTTCAACAATGTCACGATGCAAAAACATCGTCATTGCCAGGTATAACCCATTCGGGTCGGACCAAGGATTTTCACCTCAGAGCTCGAGACCGGGTACTCGAGGAGCACCACCAAATTGAAGTCAATCACGTGTTGTCGCCACCACTTTTCCGCAACCCCAATAAGTACATGTGTTGGGCTAGAATCCCACCACCTCCACTGCACCACCATAGATTGCGTCAAACCATCATCCATAGATTGCATCGCACCATCGAAGGCAAACTGGCCGATGTGAGAGCCGCCGAAACCCATACTAGAGTCCTCCAGCTGCATCCCGCAACCTCGCTGGTAGAAGCCGTCAGCTGGTGTCACCACAGTCAGATTTTAAGGAGGAATACTCTCAAATCAAACATCTGACCAAGACGTTCTGATCGGATGCAAGCGCCACAAAGAGCATCACCATCAGCAATATGCAACGTCGTCGAGAAATCGCCCCGCAGCAAGCCCGTTCAGACTAGCCACCGTCGATCCCGAGATCCATCCATGGCGCTGCCCATGCAACCACCGTGGCCGTTGTCGCCACAGAAGAGACTCAGGGCACTACCCCGGCTCCCGCGCTCCGTTGTGAGCAAGTCCCATGGCCAGAGCCCCGCCGAGGAGCACCGCCCAGATTGGTCCCGAGCGCAGCCGCCAAGGCCACCACCCGCCAGCTGCCACACCTTCCGAGTGACGAGCGACGAGCGACGTAGCACCGGCCAGGACAAGCTGCTGCAGCCTGCAGCAGACGCCGTTGATCTAAGGCGCGGTGAGAAGGGGTGCCGGCGGTGGTGATTTGGTTCCGCCCGTGCCACCTACGGAGGCGACGCAGGGGTCTGCTACTCGGGCGTCTTTCCCCTTTCAAAGTTCCCTAGATAGGTAATTAGCTCATGGTAATGAGCATATATACATTCCCCTTTCAAAGTTATTTGCAAAAACCATCTCCTCCTTTTTATTTCAGTCTGGACAGAGCGGTATGTCTGGAGCGGCTGCAAGAGATGTACTCCCTTCATTCCATAATTCTTGTCGTGGTTTATCATGAAACAGAGGTAGTAGTAATGAGCGTTGGATGCATAGGATTGTTGATTTCACTGTGGTTCGATGATTGGGTCTCTCTTGCATATCCCAGCTTATCAGGTTAACATTCAATCGCAGTGCATACAAAGCATGCAAGAACATGTTATCGTGACCATATTAGATTGGCACGCCGGGCACACAACGTCGTCCCAGACCTTTACATAGTACAATGCTTGACTCAGTGAGCTCAAGGCTGAAGCACCTGTTTACGAAGGTGTATACATGATTGGAGGCCACGGCGAGGGATGGCAACATGATCTTCGGATTGGCCCTCCTACGTCTTAGGCGTTATACAATTATCAGATTACTTGTATTCCGCCTTTTTTCTATTTACTTGGAACGTGGACTTGGTGATAAAAACCAATTGGTCGTGGATACAAAACAAAGGAAAATTTATGCGGGCATGAATTGATTCACCACACTATCATTTATGAATAGCAATGAAATGAAATTCCTTTTCTGAGTTGCAGTAAATAATAATTGAATTCAGGTAACATCAGGGTGACTTTCAACTTACTTCTACAGCTGCATTGTCAGTCACACAACAGGCCTGGTCCTGTCCTGCTCGAGACATGAACACAATGTGGGATCTGAGTCCAGACCTTCCTTAAGATTACACTACAGGTTTTGTTTGTTTGTTCAACTAATGTTCGGACATGCATCACATGAAGCACTTATCCTTGAAATGTTTAGCACGAAAAGTGAAATAGGGATAGACCATTCCAAAGAATGTAATAGAAAGCTGGTGTGAGGATAGAAGCACAAAAATGTATTCATAGATTTTGAGGTTGCAGTACCAACCTATTCTAAAATAACACAACTCCTCGGAACTCGCCATAATGCCAAGCATCTTAGTTTCCATACAACTATACCCAATCAGATGCAATTGATTCATGATGGAAAATGAGTTATAACAGAGTGTTTCATTAAGAAGCTGAATGTTATGCTGCAAGTTGCTCTCAAAATCAGATGCGGCTTGCAAGCCAACAAAGAGGAGCATTTGCCACTTTTCATAGTCAGCGACAACAGAGGGTAGAAACAGATAACACCCTAGATATTCACTAGTATTAAGAAAACCACTAGATACCGAAGTCAGTCAATTCTTCAGTTCAAGGACGAGGGACATGAGACAAACAAATTACTAACAAAGTAACGAGTAGTAAGAAGACCACTGCATAAATAAAATAAAAGCTAAGTCAATTTCTGAGCCCAATAAAATAGGCACAACATGCAGATTAGTTGGCAAATAATTTCAAAAGCAGAGCAAACGGACTTGTTAATTCTAGCATCAACACACACGGTACTCACTTCAGCCTCAAAAGGTACCAAGAGAAGCATGGGCTTCATGCAACCACATAACAGTCAGAGCTTCTGATCATAACTTGTTACATCAATGCAAAAAGTAAAAAGAGGCCAACAGGCTCATACTTGATCCAATTCATAGACATTGCAGCTCATGAGGATGCAAAAACTAGGCAGAAAGAGAAAGAACCTCACTCAACAGCAGTCAGATCAAAGGCGAAACGTTCACAACATAACCTTCTAGAGCCGGAAAAAAGGTATGCTTACTCGGAACATAACATTCTAGACTTTGCTTGAGCCAACAATTACGAAGGGGAAAAAAGTGATCCAACATTTTCTAATCCAAGAAACAAGCAGCAGGCTTCATTGCTAAGAAGTAGGTAATACAAGTGAAGAACAAGTGGACACTCAGCATCAACCAGTGGAACTGATGGAGCGTTAGGTTGATACCATGTCCTAATTAAGACATCAAACAGTAATTCCACTTCCACCACAGGTGATCTAACCTAGAGTCAAACTGTTTCTTCCTTACTCGGAACAAGTCAAGGCATAGCCAAAATTGACAAAACAAACGACCAGAGTGTAAACATGAACAGTTACTTGTGAAAAGCTCACTATCCCCAAAGTTGAAACAAGATTTGTTGGCGCCTTGTAATATTTGTTGCAAGGTCAGTTCAGTTTCCGGGAAATTGATGGTGTACCTGGAGAGAAGCTGGATGATCGCGAAAGGACGATCAGCGACAAAGAAAACTGCTGTCCTGCTTCATGAAACCGATGGCTTTAGATATCATCTCTAGTTTCTCTAGTACTTGCAGATGCAGGTAGACGAACCAAGGCGTTCAGTGTGGTCCCACTCTTTTCTAGAAGTATACCACTACAACTCCCTACCAAAAAAAACCCCAAAAAAGAAATACTACTACAACTCCTGGAAGGAGACAGATATAATCATGTAAAATTCTCACTATCGTTGTGAGCTTAGTCTCCATAAGATCTACCTAACAAGATGCAATAGATGCATGAAGAAAACATAATTATAACAGGACACTCCATTGGGCAGTTGACTATTATGATGCAATATGGAAGCATTCAATTTAAACAGTAGTAGTGCTCCAAGGTATCCTAGAAGTCAGGTACATGCTTGCAGGTGAGCAAAGATAAAAATCTGCTTCTTATTATTGTTAGCTACAACAAAAGGGTACAGACAGGAAACACACAAAAAATTGACTATTAAGAAGACCACTAGATCAAGAGGTAAGATCAATTCTTCAGTTCAAGAGATAGTGGTCAAGCCATATATAGATTGCAAAAAATTGAGTACAGAGAAGACCACTAGATAAATAGAATAAAATACTTCAAAACCAGAGCAAAATGGCTTGGTAGTTTTAGCATCATCACAAGCAGTAGTCACTTCATCCCGAAAGTGTATCGAAACAAGCATAGATTTCAGGCAGACACATGACAGTCACTTCTGATGATAACATTTTATACATCAACACCAAAAGAAGATATCATCATGTTCATACTTGATCCAACTCGTAGACATACGAAAACCGGGACGCTAAGAAGCACCACCTCACTCAACAACAGTCAGACGGAAGGGATGAAAGGCAAACTATTGACAGCATAACCTTCTAGTGCAGTGAAGAAATCATGAGGAACAAGAGTTTGCTTGAGCCGATGTATCGATGGGTAGAAGTTTTGGAAGGTAGCAACCAGTTTACCATCGGTATCAACGTAAAACAGCGAACAATCAAAACGGACCAGCAAGAGCACATCACCATCACCCGAAGCAACGGTCAGATACCAATAGCCATGGCCATCAATACCTTCAGGCATCCCCCTGATTCCCGCGATCGGCAATTCAACCCGATACTTCAAGTCCCAAACCTCACTTTCGTAGTTGTGCAGCACCCATATGTCAACAACTTGTGCGGTGATCTTGTTGTTGTTGCAGGTATAGATGCCAAGCATGTCATCCATCTCAAAGACGTATGACTTGGTGCGAACAAGTGGAGCACCCATCTCCCGAAACGACTCGGCTATGGTGTCGAATACTATTACCAGTTCGCTTTGAGCCTCGTAATACTTTGTTGAATTATCGTCACCACCCTTGCGGTAATACACTGTGTGCCAATGCAGGCAATCACGCAGCCGGACAGATGCACCGAATGCCGCCGACGCCAATTTGGTCTCGGAGCACCCGACGTCGACGTACCTCGGTAGCTGGTGGGAGCCGAGCGCAAGAACATAGAAGCCAGTTCGGTCGGTGGGCGGGCCCCAGTAGCTCCTTTCGTACCTCCTCCCTTGCAGTAGCAGCCGGTATTCGCCGGTGGGGCGGTGTGGGTACATCCCCAAGATCTTGAAATCACCCAGTGGCCCGGGGGAGGCAATCTCACGCGTGGCGGCATTGCAGATGAAGAGGCGGGTGCGAGAGCCAGCCTCCATGGTATGCCTCTCGAGGAGGAGGAGGCCGTCGCAGGAGGCCTCCACATGGTAGGGATGGTCAAGCCGGATGACGGTGTGGAGCTGGGCGGCCTGGTGGTCGAGGACGAGGATGTCTTGCTTGAGATCGTCCATGAGGTGTGAGGAGATGGAGAGAGCAGGCTGGCGGGCGTGGTGGGCGAGGAGGAAGCCGCGGTTGGAGGTGGCGGTGCGCCAGTCACGGCGGACGGCGCGGCTGCGGAGGAGGGACTTGGGGTCGAGGCGGACGAGGATCTCCCAGAGGACGATCTCATCTGGGAGGTTGCGGAGGAGAGGCGTCGCTCCCGCCGCCGTCGCCATGTTCGCCGGCTGGGAGTTGTGCTGCTGGCGGCGGAGGGGATCGAGAATGAATCGGAAGGAATGGAGATGAGCGGCGCGACTATGGGCTGTGGGTGGAATACTCTCTCAAACGGGCTGGGCTGGGCTGGGATTGGCCCAGAAGCAGACCACTGTGAACTGAGAAACGTGCTGTCCTTTCAATTTTCTAGTTCTTCCTTTTCACCACTACAAAAAACCACTACAAAAACCACTACAAAAAAACAATCTTCGTTTTCCCATGGAGATGTATAATATCTCTAAAAAAACTAGCGGGAGCTTATCATCTTAAGTTTATTTGCATATGTATCAATGTTCTTTTATGCGTTGTTTGTCAAAAAAAAAAGTTCTTTTATGCGTTAAAAAATGTTCTTTTATAGTGATATAGCAAGGATGAGATTAACAAGAGTGGGCTTGAGAAGAATGTAGGGAAGCAGAAGTTCCAAGTTCCGTCTACTCTTCTCAACTTCCTGCCTACTCTTGCCTTGCTCTACCAAGTACAAGTTTTGAGCTCATGATTCTTTACTACAACCTCCGGCTGGTCTAATGTAATCGACATAATGGGCATGCTGGTTGACAGTACATAAAGCACGACCCCAGGCCCCAGCTACTGTGGAGAGCACCACCACTACAGATACGATGGATACCGCCACCACAGCTACTTACTGTAGCGGGCACCCTGACCACGGTCATGATTGCTACCCTGGGCACAAGCATGAGCCGTGGGGTCCAGCCTCTAGTTGAGCCATGAACTAGGAGGAACCGTGGGACCAACAGTCTATTGATCCGTACGAACTGATCAGAGTCGGTAGCTCATTCATAACCCTAGAAAAAACTTAGTGTTTGCTAATGCTTCTACTTCAGAAATGTGGGTAGGCTACATGAGTGTAAATTTACATTTCTACCGTGTAAATTAGGGTTGATGCAGTAATAGATCTGATTACCATTAGATACACAAGAGCGCAAACGAAGTAAAGTCGTCCGGTGATAACTCATTGTGTCCCTTTGATGTGACATTAGGAGTCAATAAAAATCCCCTTTTATTGAAGAAAAGAACAAAAGTCGGTGTAGCCCATTACGACATATATTTTGAAAACGCTCATAAAATGTCTAACATGGACCATTTGTGAGAAAAGAAGCAAACAACTTATGTTTCAACCAACCCAAGTGAAATGAGTGCTCCGCTGACAGTTTTGGGGATGGAAGTTGCTTTGCAGAATCACAAGTAGAGCTTAGATGTGAGGCAGTAAAATTTGCAAATAAACTATCGTTGATAAATGAAAAATCATCTTGTGATCGCCTGCTAGCCACAAAGTTGTGGTACAATATGTGGTGCCTTTTTATCATGTGATACTGTATCATACTGTCCGCTGTGATCGTTTGCACGATATGTGTGCATAAGAGGATTTCATCGGCGAACGAGATCCCCAAGGCGACTATGTGCCACATTACATTCCATCAATGAAAAAGAAGAGGACACCAGCAAACAGAAGGAAGGTGCGGGGCTGGGGAAGAGCAATGAGCAGAAGGCACCTTTGACAAATTAGGAATTATCAGCTCTTACCTGACAACGATCGTAGCTGGGGCGAGGCTAATGTAGTTGGTCTAGTTCTCTGATTGTGTTCTCTAGTACATGCTACTTGGAATGCAGCTAGATGGAATGCTTAGAGCGATGACAGATGTAAATAATCACTAGTAGAAAACAGGACATCAGTCCCGGTTTCAGAGGGCCTTTAGTCCCGGTTCTGCAACCGGGACAACACAATCGGGACTAAAGGCCCCCACTTTTAGTCCCGATTGGGTTACGAACCGGGACTAAAGGGGCTCCACGTGGCCGCTGCGCAGCGCTCAGGCAGGAGGACCTTTAGTCCCGGTTGGTAACACCAACCGAGACTAAAAGACCTCCACGTGGCCGCTACGCAGCGCTCAGGCAGGAGGACCTCTAGTCCCGGTTGGTAACACCAACCGGGACTAGAAGGCAGCCACGTGTCAGCCCTGCCAGGTGCTGGGTTTTTTTTTTTTTTTTTGAAAGGAGGGTTTAGGGGTTTTGGAGGGTTTAGGGGTTTCATATTGTGTTTCCCCTTTTCTTTTTGTGTTTACCATTCAATTCCTTTACATTTAGGGTTTTCATTTTTATTTTATTTTATGCTTTTCATTCAACCCGACGCTAGCTACTACAACATCTTCATGATCAATATATAGAGAGAAGTGACCTCTAGCTCTTTCTCCGTGCTTGGTCGAACAACAAGTTTTCGTATATCTATTCGACGCTACTACATATAGTACACGTTCATGCATATATACAATATAACATCTCTTACGATCCTTAATATCTAATTACCACAATCGGATAGCAAATTCCGATGGTATTCTCCGTCTGTAGGTATGACTTGCTCAACAAAGAATCCCGCCAATTCCTCTTGAATTGCTCGTATGCGATCAGTTGGTAGGAGTTCGTCCCGCTTCCGCCGGATCTAATTTAAAGAAGGGGGTCAATATATATATATATATGAATGAAACTCAACACAATTGATGGTAATAAAATAAAAATGTGAATATTGTTTACGTACTTCTAATTGTTCTTCAGATCTGCCCCGCTCAGAGATCTTGTGGCGATTGTACTCGCAAACGTAGTATCCACATAAATTATTCCCGGGTTCCTGCCACAAGAACTTTACGAGAATAGAGTTCAATCAAAATGATAATCAAGCATGATAATGGTATTGAAACTAGAATCAATGAGAGATGCGCGGAACTAGCTAGTAGTACTTACTTTGGGGTGTGAAAATCGCAGCTCCTTTTTCCATTCACCCCTAACCTGGTTGGTGAACTTTTTCCAAACCTTGCCCGGCAAAGAAAATGATTACTTGATATCAGGAAATGAACGGAAGTTGCCGATATGGTGCGATAATGATTGAACTTACTTCTGGAGCATTTGACTCATGTCCGCCCACTCCTTACGCTCTTTACGTCTCGAGTCCAAGACAACTACTAGTCCCGCGTCAAGCTGAATGGCTAGCAGAATAAAGTGGAAGCTGCGCACGCATAACTCATCAATTACTAGTCCTGCGTCAAGCTGAATGGTCCCTGTTTTTTTTTGAAAGAGCAAATAATGTGTGAGAAGTGAGGTCTTGCCTGTCACCTGTCTTTGTATCTCATGCATATACTGCAAAATAGAATCCAAGTTGAAACCGTTTCTCTTCATGTTTGTGCAAGATTCGCCTTTCAGTGTCAAGTCTTGTCACGCTGCAAATTTAGAGGTCTGCTCCCACTAGTAGAAAACAGGGCTTTGGTTCTGGCCAGATCAGAGCAATAGTCCCGGTCATGTTACGAACCGGGACTAATGTGAGCATCAGTCCCGGTTCGAGCGGCTAGGACGCCGGCCGGGCCTCGGCAGGCATCAGTCCTGGTTCGACTGGGACCTTTAGTCCCGGTTCCAGACACCAACCGGGACTAAAGGGCCTCGCTCCCTTTAGTCCCGGTTGGTGTCTCCAACCAGGACTAAAGGTTAGTCTTCAGTCCCGGTTCTAGACACCAACCGGGGCTAAAAAGATGCCTATATATATCCTCGCCCCTGCCCGCCCTCTCCTCTGTTTTTTGGCCGTAGAAGGTGGGAGGTGTGTGTGCTACTCTATTCTCACTTCTTATGCACATGAGGTGTTCGATGAAATGCCCGAGCCACACTTAAGCTTTCTCCTCTGTTCTTCCTCCAAGCTCGACCTCCAAGCTCCATTTTCCCCAAGATTTGCCTAGATTTGGCGGTGCACCAACTATCCAAGTGTTCTAAAAGGTTAGCAACTTCATCCTTTCATCTCTCACAGCTAGTTTCGCTCATTTCATATGCTCTAGAAGTAGAGTGGTTTGTGGGTTTTAGTGGAGGAGTGTATGTGGGAGTTTATTTGATTTAGATGCACAATTTGAGCTCAAATTAACTTCTTAGTTTGCACATGTGTAGGGTGCCGTCCCATCCCCGTCCCCGTCCTCACCGCCGTCGATTGCCCGCGCCGATCTCGTCGCCGGCACCACCGTGGTGAGCCTCTTGTTCTTATCTTTTTTTAAAAAGAAAAAAATCTTACTTGTATGATTTACATAGCTACTTGTATAATTTTATTACTTGTATTATTGTTTGTTATTATATAGTGCCATGGTTTTGATATCCGCCCCCGTCGGCTCTCGTCCGGTCTATGATTCGGATGTGGTATATTATCTTTTATAACTATTTGTTTCATTTAGTGTTTATGACAATTATGCCGACCAACTTGACATAGATGTTTTTATCTAGGAGGTATGTGAACCGGAAATTCCAACCGACCCTCTTGTCGAGAGGTTAAATTTAGTTGAAAAAGAAAACAATTATTTGAAAGAAAAATTGAAAAGAATTGAAGAAGAGAAGATGAAATTGGAGTTGCATGTTGCCGATGTCATCGATCTACACAAGATCCAGATGGATGCAATGCGCTTGAAGATTAGAAAGATTAGAAAATATGCCATTGATAAAGAGTCTTGGTATCATTATTGTTGGGGAACGTTGCATGGGAAACAAAAAATTTCCTACGCACACACAAGATCTATCCATGGTGATGAGCATCTACGAGAGGGAGAGTGAATCTACATACCCTTGTAGATCGCTAAGCGGAAGCGTTAAGAAACGCGGTTGATGTAGTCGAACGTCTCCGCGATCCAAATCGCAAGTCGTCCCTCGATCCGATCACGAACTAGTGCCGAACGGACGGCACCTCCGCGTTCAACACACGTACGGCTTGATGACGCCTTCACCTCCTCGATCCAGCGAGCGATGGTGAAGTAGTAGATGAGTTCCGGCAGCACGACGGCGTGGTGATGGTGGTGAGGAACAATCTCTGCAGGGCTTCGCCAAGCACTACGGAGATTATGACGGGAGAACTAGAGGGTTAGGGTTGCCGACACACGGCTTGGGAAATCTTAATGTGTCCCGTGTGCTAGCCCTGCCCCTCTATTTATATGTTGAGCCTTGGGGTCTAAACTTGGAGTAAAAGCCTCCTCCAGGTCGGTTTTGCCCGCACAAGGTCGGTTTGGCCCGCAGGGAAAGAGTCCAACTCGGATCCCTGCAGTACCGCGCACAAGTGGTAGTACCGCTCACGAGCGGTAGTACCGCTTCACACAAGCGGTAGTACCGCTTGGGCGGTAGTACCGCTTCCAACAAGCGGTAGTACCGCTTACGCGGTAGTACTGCCTTTACCAGCGGTAGTACCACTTAAGGCAGTAGCAAAACTTCCTTTTACACTTTCCAATACCTCATGGGCTTTACCCCTTTGGCTCATATAAAGTGTTGCTGCACCCGAACACTTCGGTAAACACCCGGAACCCCTTCCGGTGAATTCCGGAACCTTTCCGGAGATCAAAACACTATTATCACATATATTAATCTTTACCTCCGGACTCTTCCGGAGATCCTCGTCATGTCTGGGATCTTATCCGGGACTCCGAACAACCTTCGGTCACCAACAAAATAACTCAACTATACTAATCGTCACCAAACGTTAAGTGTGTAGACCCTGCGGGTTCGAGAACTATGTAGACATGACCGAGACACCTCTACGATCAATAACCAATAGCGGGACCTGGATGCCCATATTGGCTCCTACATATTCTACGAAGATCTTTATCGGTTGAACCTCTATGTCAAGGATTCAGTTAATCCCGTATACTGTTCCCTTTGTTCTTCGGTATGTTACTTGCCCGAGATTCGATCGTCGGTATCTCTATACCTAGTTCAATCTCGTTACTGGCAAGTCTCTTTACTCGTTCCATAATACAAGATCTCGTGGCTAACACTTTAGTCACATTGCTTGCAAGGCTCATTGTGATGTTGTATTACCGAGTGGGCCCTGAGATACCTCTCCGTCATACGGAGTAACAAATCCCAGTCTTGATCCATGCCAACCCAACAGACACCCTCGGAGATACCTGTAGAGCACCTTTATAGTCACCCAGTTACGTTGCGACGTTTGATACACACAAGGTACTCCTCCGATGTCAGGGAGTTGCATGATCTCATGGTCATAGGAACAGATACTTGACATGCAGAAAACAATAGCAATAAACTGACACGATCATATGCTACGTTTATAGTTTGGGTCTTGTCCATCACATCATTCTCCTAATGATGTGATCCCGTTATCAAATGACATCTCATGTCAATGGCTAGGAAACCTTAACCATCTTTGATCAACGAGCTAGTCAACTAGAGGCTTACTAGGGACAAAGTGTTGTCTATGTACCCACACATGTATTTGAGTTTCCAATCAATACAATTATAGCATGGGTAATAAACGATTATCATGAACAAGGAAATATAATAATAACCAATTTATTATTGCCTCTAGGGCATATTTCCAACAATTATGCTGTTGGATCAATTGTTACCTTAGTTGCGATTTTGATCGCATTTGTTGTTGCATTTAAATGTTTTACATAGTTGTATGTTGTTTTATGAGAACTATGTATGAACTTTATGTATTTATTTTTGCAGTAATAACATTTGATCACTACTGTACTTTGGTTTTAATGTGATGATGAACTTGTATTAATTTGGTCATTTCTCTATTCATGATTTTCTGTAATGGTTTTTGATATACTTAATTATATAATGCAGATGAACCGGCAATGGATGTACGGTGACCGACGCACTTCCGAGTACATTACGGGCCTGCATAATTTTATCGATGTGGCTGAGGGAAACAGTCAGAATGGTTTTATGTATTGTTCATGTGTTGTCTGTGAGAATACGAAGGATTACTCTTCTCGAAAACCCTTCACTTCCACCTGCTTAAGAAGGGTTTCATGCCCCACTATAATTGTTGGACCAAGCACGGAGAAAGAGGGGTTATGATGGAAGACAATGAAGAAGAAGAGGATGATGACAACTATCCTATGTTTCCTGAATACGGTGATACTGCAACGGGGGAAGCTGAAGATCAAGAGGCACCAGATGTGCCCGCTGATGATCTTCGCCGGGTCATTGTTGATGCACAGAGAGAATGCGAAAGTGAAAGGGAGAAGTTGAAGTTCGATCGCATGTTAGAGGATCACAAAAAACGGTTGTACCCAAATTGCGAAGATGGCAACACAAAGCTCGGTACCACACTGGAATTGCTGCAATGGAAGGCAGAGAATGGTTTATCTGACAAGGGATTTGAGAAGTTACTGAAAATAATGAAGAAGAAGCTTCCAAAGGATAACGAATTGCCTGACAGTACGTACGAAGCAAAGAAGGTTCTCTGCCCTCTAGGATTAGAGGTGCAGAAGATACATGCATGCCCTAATGACTGCATCCTCTATCGCGGTGAGGAGTACGAGAATTTGAATGCATGCCTGGTATGCGGTGCATTGCGGTATAAGATCAGACGAGATGACCCTGGTGATGTTGACGGCGTGCGCCCCAGGAAGAGGGTTCCTGCCAAGGTGATGTGGTATGCTCCTATAATACCATGGTTGAAACGTCTGTTCAGAAACAAAGAGCATGCCAAGTTGTTGCGATGGCACAAAGAAGACCGTAAGAAAGATGGGATGTTGAGAGTACCCGCTGATGGGTCGCAGTGGAGAAAAATCGAGAGAAAGTGGGCGGAGTTTGCAGATGACGCAAGAAACTTATGGTTTGGTATAAGTGCAGATGGCATTAATCCTTTTGGGGAGCAGTGCAGCAATCATAGCACCTGGCCTGTGACTCTATGTATCTATAACCTTCCTCCTTGGTTGTGCATGAAGCGGAAGTTCATTATGATGCCAGTGCTCATCCAAGGCCCTAAGCAACCCGGCAACGACATTGATGTGTACCTAAGGCCATTAGTTGAAGAACTTTTACAGCTGTGGGATATCAAAGGTGTACGTGTGTGGGATGAGCACAAACAGGAGGAATTTGACCTACCAGCGTTGTTGTTTGTAACCATCAATGATTGGCCTGCTCTTAGTAACCTTTCAGGACAGACAAATAAGGGATACAATGCATGCACGCACTGTTTAGATGAGACTGAAAGTATATATTTGGACAAATGTAAGACGAATGTGTACCTGGGACATCGTCGATTTCTTCCGACCAAGCATGCCTTAAGAAAGAAAGGCAAGCATTTTAAAGGTGAGGCAGATCACCGGAAGAAGCCTGTCCCCCGTACTGGTGATGATATATTTGATATGGTCAAGGATTTAAAAGCAATCTTTGGAAAGGGTCCTGGCGGACAATCTGTTCCGAATGACGCTGACGGACACGCACCCATGTGGAAGAAGAAATCTATATTTTGGGAGCTACCCTATTGGAAAGTCCTAGAGGTCCGCTTTGCAATCGATGTGATGCACGTGACAAAGAATCTTTGCGTGAACCTGCTAGGCTTTTTGGGCGTGTATGGGAAGACAAAAGATACACCGGAGGCACGGGACGACCAGCAACGTATGAACGAAAAAGACAGCATGCCTCCAAAGCAGTATCAAGGTCCTGCCAGCTACGCTCTTACCAAAGTAGAGAAGGAAATCTTTTTTGAATGCCTTCTCAGTATCAAGGTCCCGTCTGGCTTCTCGTCGAATATAAAGGGAATAATAAATATGGCAGAGAAAAAATTCCAGAACCTAAAGTCTCATGACTGCCACGTGATTATGACGCAATTGCTTCCGGTTGCATTGAGGGGGCTTCTACCAGAAAATGTTCGATTAGCCATTGTGAAGCTATGTGCATTCCTCAATGCAATTTCTCAGAAGGTAATCGATCCAGAAATCCTACCAAGGTTACAGAATGATTTGGTCCAATGTCTTGTCAGTTTCGAGTTGGTGTTCCCACCATCCTTCTTCAATATTATGACGCGTGTCCTAGTTCACCTAGTCGACGAGATTGCCATTCTGGGTCCTGTATTTCTACACAATATGTTCCCCTTTGAGAGGTTCATGGGAGTCTTAAAGAAATATGTTCATAACCGTGCCAGGCCAGAAGGAAGCATCTCCAAGGGCCATGAAATAGAGGAGGTTATTGAGTTTTGTGTTGACTTTATTTCTGACCTTAAGCCGATTGGTGTTCCTTAATCACGGCATGAGGGGAGACTGAGTGGAAAAGGCACGCTAGCACCGAAAGCAATAATATGTAGGGACGGGCATTCTTGGGCGCAAGCACACTACACAGTTCTACAAAATTCTACCTTGGTGGCCCCGTATATCAATGAACACAAGAATATTGTACGCTCCCAACACCCGGGGCAGTCTGACGACTGGATTACATGTGCACACATGTTGACTTTCGGCGGTTGGTTGCAAACACATCTCATGAGTAACAACACTGTTGGAGATGAGCTATACTTGTTGGCCAGGACACCATCTTCGACTGTATTGACTTTTCAAGGGTACGAGATAAATGAGAATACATTTTACACGATCGCCCAAGATAAAAAGAGCACCAACCAAAACAGTGGTGTCCGCTTTGATGCAGCAAACACCAATAGGGCAAAGGACACATATTATGGTTACATAGAGGAGATATGGGAACTTGACTATGGACATGATTTTAAGGTCCCTTTGTTTCGGTGCAAATGGGTCAATCTGACAGGAGGCGGGGTACAGGTAGACCCGCAGTACGGAATGACAACAGTGGATCTCAACAATCTTGGGTACACAGACGAACCATTCGTCCTAGCCAATGATGTGGCGCAGGTTTTCTATGTGAAGGACATGTCTACCAAACAGAGAAAAATAAAAGATAAGGAAGCGAATACATCATACGATGAGCCAAAGCGCCACATAGTTCTTTCAGGGAAAAGAAACATCGTGGGAGTGGAGGACAAGACAGACATGTCAGAAGATTATGAAAAGTTTCATGAAATTCCTCCCTTCACAGTGAAGACTGACCCAAGTATCCTGTTAAATGATGAAGATTATCCATTGTTACGGCGCTATAAGCAAGGGACACACGCGAAGAAAAAGTTTTATACCCCAAGATTTCACTCTCGGATGTGACCGGCTTCACCGCCATCACTTTCTCTCTAGTGTGAGTTTCCGGACTTATAGCTGGAAAGTGCCACTTCGGACAAACCGGAGGGAATCTTTGTAAGAACTACGGCATTTTGGCATTTGAAAGATGATTTTTATATAATTATTTATTAAGTTATGAATTTTCAATTATTCATATCCTTTTAGTATTTTAATTATATTACGTTGCATTGAAGGGCTTTAGATTCCGGAAGAAAGATTTTGACAGCATTGATCGCCTTGTGTCATATTTTCAAAAACATATTGACAAACCACCACCTGATGCTGGCCCTTCAATGCGAAATGTTGCGGCAATGGTACCTATGAAAAATAACTTGATAGAACTATTTGTCACTATCTGATGAAAATCTATATAATCAAACATTGCATTCAAATAAGCATTCACTCTAGCAAGCATTCTAGCAATCAAAATACAATCAATGAATAAAGCAATAAAGAAAACAATAAGAAAAAGCAAATAGAAAGCAAAACAAAACTTCAAGGAAATCCAAATAGAAACTCCTAAGGGAACTGTAGGACTTAACTACAAATAACAAAAATAGTTTTTGTCCTAAATAAAACTTAGCAGGAAAGAAAACTACTAAACTAATAACTTAACAGAAAAGAAAATATAAAATTATTAGGTTAACAAAAAGTATTTTATAATATTCTTCAATAGCAAAAATAATCAACTAAAAAGCTTTTATAAAACTCTAGTTATGATCAAAATAATATTAACTTAAAATTATATAAAATTTATCCAACTAAAATTTTCATAAAGTATTTTTTGTTAAAAACTTTAATAGCAAAAAGAATTAAATCAAAACTAGGCATGTATGCTACTGTTTTTGAATCTGTTTAAAATATTAAAATAATTTTAAAACACCTATTTAAAATATCCTAAAATATCCTCATGTTGACTAACCGAAACATAATATAATTTGGCAAAAGAATAACAAGAAAACATAAACTAAAATAATTAAAACAAAGGAAAAAGGTATAAAACTAAAAGAGCTAAACATAATCTGTTTTTGATTAAAACACCATTTAAAAGCTTGAAATATCCAGGTTTGTCCCGGTTGGTGGCACAAACCGGGACTAAAGGCCTACCTTTAGTCCCGGTCGGAGCCACCAACCGGGACTAAAGGCCCAACCTTTCGCGCCCTTTTAGCTGCCGAAAATGTGCTTTAGTCCCGGTTGGTGGCTGCGACCGGGACTAAAGGTTATGCCTTTAGTCCCGGTTGGAGCCACCAACCGGGACTAAAGACCCTTTAGTCCCGGTTGGTGGCCCCAACCGGGACTAAAGGCCTCGCGCTATTTAACCCCCTTCTCTCCCCCCCAATCTTCCTCCTCCATTTTCCCTCTCCAACGCCGCCAGGCTGCCTCGATGCATCCGGTCCTCGACGTCGTGCCCCTGCCGGCGCCGCTCTCCTCCACGCGCCCGCCTCGACGTCGTGCCCCTACGCGCCCCTGCCGGCGCCGCTCTCCTCCACGCGCGCCGCCCGAGCCCGCGCCGCTCCACCACACGCTGCTACTTGTAGCTTGCGTTGGTATTTCCCCGAAGAGGAAGGGATGATGCAGCACAGTAGAGATAAGTATTTCCCTCGATTATGAAACCAAGGTTATCGAACCAGTAGGAGAATCACACAACACCTAGTAAGCAGTACCTGCACACAAACAACAAATCCTTGCACCCAACGCAAACAAGGGGTTGTCAATCCCTTGGCGGTAAGATTGCAAGATTAAATTGTATTTGATAGATTGATAGATTGCAGCAAAAATACTAAATAAAATTAAAAAAAATGGCAGCAATATTTTTAGGGTTTTAGTAATATGATTTTGGTAGACCCGGGGGTGATACGTCTCCAACGTATCTATAATTTTTGATTGTTCCATGCTGTTATAATATCAATCTTGGATGTTTTTATAATCATTTACAGCAATTTTATATCATTTTTGGAGACTAACCTATTAACCTAGTGCCCAGTGCCAGTTGCTGTTTTCTGCCCTGTTTTTGTTTCACAGAAAATAAATATCAAACGAAGTCCAAATACAGTGAAACTTTTTGGAGATTTTTTCTTGGGCATGAAGAATACTAGAAGCTTCGGGAGGAGGCCAGAAGCCCTCTGTGGGGCCCACGAGCCACCAGGGGGCGCCCCAGGGGGGGTGGCATGCCCTGGTGCCTCGTGGGGTACACAGAGGTCCTTTTGACCTAATTCCAGCACTATAAATTCCAGAAAAATCAGAAACCCTCAGGAGAGTCCACGAAATACTTTTTACGCTGGCGCAAGCTTCTGTTCCAGAGAGATCCCATCTGGGGTCCTTCTCCGGTAATCTGCCGGAGGGGGAATCGATCACGGAGGGGCTCTACATCATCCTTGCTGCCTCTCCGATGATGCGTGAGTAGTTTACCACAGACCTTCGGGTCCATAAGCAGTAGCTAGATTGCTTCTTCTCTCTTTTTGATGTTCAATACAATGTTCTCCTTGATGTTCTTGGAGATCTATCCGATGTAATCTTTCTTTGCGGTGTGTTTGTTGGGCTCCGATGAATTGTGAGTTTATGATCAGATTATCCATGAAATTATTTGAGTCTTCTCTGATCTCTTTTATGCATGATTATTATGGCCTCGTATTTCTTCTCCGATCTATTGATTTGGTTTGGCCAATTGAGTTGATTTATCTTGCCATGGGAAGAGGTGCTTTGTAGTGGGTTCGATCTTGCGGTGCTCAATCCCAGTGACAGAAAGGGACATGACACATATGTATCGTTGCTACTAAGGGTAAAAAGATGGGATCTATTCATTGGGTTTATTAATTCGTGAGTTTGTCTTGTCTACATCATGTCATCGTTCTTAAGGCATTACTCCGTTCTTGACTTAATACACTAGATGCATGCTGGATAGCCCATCGATGTGTGGAGTAATAGTAGAAGATGCAGGCAGGAGTCGGTCTACTAATCTTGGACGTGATGCCTATATACATGATCATTGCCTTGGATATCGTCATGATTATTTGCTTTTCTATCAATTGCCCAACAGTAATTTGTCTACCCACCGTATGCTATTTCCTTGAGAGAAGCCTCTAGTGAAATCTATGGCCCCCGGGTCTACCAAAATCATATTACTAAAACCCTAAAAATATTGCTGCCATTTTCTTTTATTTATTTTATTTAGTATTTTTGCTGCAATCTATCAATCTATCAAATACAATGTAATCCTGCAATCTTACTGCCAAGGGATTGACAACCCCTTGTTAGCGTTGGGTGCAAGGATTTGTTGTTTGTGTGCAGGTACTGCTTACTAGGTGTTGTGTGATTCTCCTACTGGTTCGATAACCTTGGTTTCATAATTGAGGGAAATACTTATCTCTACTGTGCTGCATCATCCCTTCCTCTCCGGGGAAATACCAACGCAAGCTACAAGTAGCAGGGGGCCATAGATTTCACTAAAGGCTTCTCTCGAGAAAATAACATACGGTGGGTAGACAAATTACTGTTGGGCAATTGATAGAAAAGCAAATAATCATGACGATATCCAAGGCAATGATCATGTATATAGGCATCACGTCCAAGATTAATAGACCGACTCCTGCCTGCATCTACTACTATTACTCCACACATCGATGGGCTATCCAGCATGCATCTAGTGTATTAAGTCCATAAGAACGGAGTAATGCCTTAAGAACGATGACATGATGTAGACAAGACAAACTCACGAATTAATAAAACCAATGAATAGATCCCATCTTTTTACCCTTAGTAGCAACGATACATACGTGTCATGTCCCTTTCTGTAACTGGGATTGAGCACCGCAAGATCGAACCCACTACAAAGCACCTCTTCCCATGGCAAGATAAATCAACTCAGTTGGCCAAACCAAATCAATAGATCGGAGAAGAAATACGAGGCTATAATAATCATGCATAAAAGAGTGCAGCAAAGACTCAAATAATTTCATGGATAATCTGATCATAAACTCACAATTCATCGGATCCCAACAAACACACCACAAAAAGAGATTACATCGGATAGATCTCCAAGAACATCAAGGAGAACATTGTATTGAACATCAAAAAGAGAGAAGAAGCCATCTAGCTACTGCCTATGGACCCGAAGGTCTGTGGTAAACTACTCACGCATCATCGGAGAGGCAGCAAGGATGATGTAGAGCCCCTCCGTGATCGATTCCCCCTCCGGCAGATTACCGGAGAAGGACCCCAGATGGGATCTCTCTGGAACAGAAGCTTGCGGTGGCGTAAAAAGTATTTCGTGGAGTCTCTTGAGGGTTTCTGATTTTTCTGGAATTTATAGTGCTGGAATTAGGTCAAAAGGGGCTTGGTGGGGCCCACGAGGCACCAGGGCGCACCTGCCCCCCCCCCCAGGCGCGCCCTGGTGGCTCGTGGGGCCCACCAAGGTCTTCTGGCCTTCCCTCGAAGCTTCTGGTGTTCTTCTTGCCCAAGAAAAAATCTCCAAAAAGTTTCACTGTATTTGAACTTCGTTTGATATTGATTTTCTGTGAAACAAAAACAGGGCAGAAAACAGCAACTGGCACTGGGCACTAGGTTAATAGGTTAGTCTCGAAAAATGATATAAAATTACTGTAAATGATTATAAAATCATCGAAGATTGATATTATAATAGCATGGTACAATCAAAAATTATAGATACGTTGGAGACGTATCACACGCCGGCGCCCCAAGCTCCTCCACGCCCCGACAGGCCCATCCCCGACGCCGACGCTCCTCCACGCCCGGCCCCCCGCCCCGACGAGCCCATCCCCGAAGCCGGCGCTCCTCCACGCCCGGCCCCCCTCCCCGACGACCGAGCCCCCTCCCCGCGGTGAGCTCCGGCGCCGGCCCCTTTTTCCTTCTGCATGTATACAAAAATAGATGTATACAAAAATGTACAATGTGTATGAATGAAATTGGATGTGTATAAAATGTTTTAGATGCATGTATACAAAAATGTACAATGTGTATATATATATGAATAAAAATTGGTATAAAAAACATATATTATAATAAATGTGAATCGCCGGAGGAGTCCCCGACGATCGCCGGTGAGGAGGCCCCGACGATCGCCGGAGGAGTCGCCGACGATCGCCGGTGAGGAGGCCCCGACGATCGCCGGAGGAGTCCTCGACGATCGCCGGTGAGGAGGCCGCGACGATCGCCGGTGAGGAGGCCGCGACGATCGCCGGTGAGGAGGCCCCGACGATCGCCGGAGGAGGCCCCGACGATCGCCGGTGAGGAGGCCCCGACGATCGCCGGAGGAGTCCCCGACGATCGCCGGTGAGGAGGGCCCGACGATCGCCGGAGGAGTCCTCGACGATCGCAGGCCATTTTTGTATATAAACTTGGTCAATATTTTGTATTGATTTTGTTGCATGTCATTTTTGCAAAAAGATGCCATTTTGTCATTTTTGTGTTGCCGGAGGAGTCCCGACGATCGCCGGAGGAGTCCCGACGATCGCCGGTGAAGAGTCCTCACCGTTTCCTTCCCGATATTTTGGGTTGCCGGAGGAGTCCCGACGATCGCCGGAGGAGTCCCCGACGATCGCCGGTGAAGAGTCCTCACCGTTTCCTTCCCGATATTTTGGGTTGCCGGAGGAGTCCCGACGATCGCCAGAGGAGTCCCCGACGATCGCCGGTGAAGAGTCCTCACCGTTTCCTTCCCGATATTTTGGGTTGCCGGAGGAGTCCCCGACGATCGCCGGAGGAGTCCCCGACGATCGCCGGTGAAGAGTCCTCACCGTTTCCTTCCCGATATTTTGGGTTGCCGGAGGAGTCCCCGACGATCGCCGGAGGAGTCCCCGACGATCGCCGGTGAAGAGTCCTCACCGTTTCGTTCCGGTAGAACCGTAACTCCGATCGAGACGTTCTTTATATGCATTTGTTTCGATTTCTCTTGTAGATTATGTTTTGCCATCATAGGTTGTAATTTCTTTTTCCTTAAGATCTACAGGTAAACGAATTATATGAAGAAGATTGATGCATCCTTTCTTTATACTTGTTCATCTTTGTTTCTGTTTAAATTTTCCACGAATGCTTATGTTGGTTGTGCCGGTGCTTTTGATGTGCAGGGATCGATCTTTTCACCTCTAGGAGCACCGTCGGTCCCGTTGCCGTTGCCATCCACTACCTCCTCTACGGTCATCTAGGGGTGAGCTCGACTATCATCCTCCTCTACGGTATTAAAACATATATTATAAAAAATGTGAATCGTGTATTCGAGCCGGAGCAACGTCTCACCATGAACGAGAAATAGACCTGATTTGTTTTCATAGGAATTTGTTCTCGGCGACGATGCCTGGCCCGCATCCTCGTCGTCGACTCGGCGGCGACAACCAGTTTGAGAGGCGCCATGTCCGGGACTGGGCTCCGCCGGGCTGGCACTGGGAGGTGCTACCTTCCGGGGCGCGCAGCTTGGTGAGGAATCGGGGTCTCATCGTCGACCCGGAGCTTCTTTGGTGGCGGTCGCGTGGGCCACTATCGGTGCAGAGGGAGCCGGCCCCCGAGAGGGTGGTACGTCATCGTGTCAGGGAGGAGGACGAGCACGTCCGTCGCTACATGGTTGCGTTGGACGACAGCTTCTCCAGTACCTGGCAGTTTCTTCAGGAATCTCACCCGAGCTATGATCCTGCGATGGTTCCTTCTCTTTGGGTGTTCACCGCCCGCGGCTCAGGAACCGGGAGTCGACGTCCAGTTTGATTGGGCGAGATGTTTAGTGATATTATTGTTGCATTAACTGGATTATTCGAGATGTAACTCCGATCAAGACGTTCTTTATATGCATTTATGTTTTGCCATCATCATACATGTTAAAATAAATAAACTTGTTGTTCTGTCCAGAATACTAAAACTGTATAAAATGCATATGAAATAACTTGCAAGTGATTGCAGAAACTATGGATCCGGAACACGCCAGAGACGAAGAACAAGAAAACATGTTGGAGGAAATAATCCGCGACGGAGATGATGATATCACCTCACATTTTCTGAACGACTCCGGTGAGGGAATGGACGGCTCCGTTTATCGAATGGAGGGAGAAGATGACGGCTCCGGCGGTGTTGAAGCCTTAACTGTTGCAAAGTCCGGCGAGGTATATTAATTAAGCCTCTGCTGACTAGATGCATTAATTGATTTGTATGTACATATATTAACGCTTCTTTCTTCTTTTAGCCCTCCGGATCGAGCCAAACTTCTATAAAGAGACGAGGCCCGAAGAAAAGGTTGGGCGAGAATGAAAGGTTCACGATCGAAGAAGTCGCTGCAGATGGCAAACCGACTGCTCCCAAGCGGACCGTAGACCGATTTATATGTCAGTGCGGAGTTGTTGTTAGGGACAGCATCCCGATCAGCATTCAAGAATGGAATAAGCCAAAGGCGGATGGAGTTTCTTATGTCGACGATAGATCCAAAGATGAGCTTTGGAATACGCTCATGACAAATTTCACCCTACCGCCAGAGGTGGAGCAAAAAGTCAAGGCGTGGGCTCTTAAGAAGATGGCCCAACAATTCAACAACTGGAAGAAAAGATTGCACGAAAAGTATGTCCTGAAAGGGAAGACTCCAACATTCACTGTAGCAGATGAGAAGTTAAAAGATCACTGGCCCGCATTTGTGGAGTACAAGACATCGGAGGCAGGTAAGAAAAGGTCAAATATAAATAAGCAAAATGCTGCAAAGAAGGAATATCACCACGTTACGGGGTCAGGTGGCTACAAGGCTGCCCGGCCTAAGTGGGAGAAAGTTGAGAATGAACTGCTTGATAAAGGGATCCATCCAGAGACATTGGACTGGACCGAACGGGCAAGGACTTGGTTCTTCGGGCATGGGGGAACTTTGAACCCAGAAACAGGGAAGTGTGTTTATACGAAAGCTCAACTTGCAACACCCGTCAAAGCCATTCAAGCTGCAATGAAGGACGTGCAGGAGGGGAAGTTCCATCCCGACAGAGAGAAGGACGAGCTGACACGCGCCCTCGGGAATCCTGAACACCCTGGACGAACACGAGGCACGTCAGGCTTCGTTCCGTGGAAGGTTGGGTTTCCCGACAGCAGTGACACTTACAGAAGCCGAGGGAGAAAGAAGAAACAGGATGCAGACCGGCTGCGGAAGGTAAAAGAAATAGTAGCGTTGCAGCAGAAGCAAATAAAGGCACTTACCAGCCAGCGAGCTACCGGCCCATCATCTCAGCGGCACGAAGATCCTTCATTCGATATTGCCCACGGAGCTACCCCACCATCTCAGCGGAAAAGCAGCGTGGCTTCCACGGAGCTCGTTCGTCCTGATATCACGGCTCCTCACTACCCCGTGGATGATATCACGCAGAGGGAACATAGTGATCTACATGCGAAATGCATGAACATATCCTTGAAGGTGGCGGTCGGCTATGCCTTACCTCGTGTACCTGATGGAACTTACCATTGCTCTCCGATTCTAGATGGCTATGCTGTTGTCGGGGTGGATGAAGTTATCAACGGATTTGAGCAGCTGGAGCTTGAGTACCCTACAGGTGAAGGGGAGACTCATCTGGGAGATGCCAGAAGGACTACCGTTCTATGGAGAAAGGAACACATCGTGCTTCCACATTGGACGCCGCGTCAGCAGACTCCGCCGGAGGAGGCCCCTCAGCAGACTCCTCGCAGTCTAGCTCTATCTCCGCTGCCTCAGCCGTCTTCGCCGCGTCAGCACACTCCGCCGCCTCAGCTGTCTCCGCCGCGTCAGCACACTCCGCCGGAGGAGGCCCCTCAGCAGAATCCGCCGCGTCAGCTGACTCCGCCTCCTCCGCCGCCTCAGCACCGGCGGAAGAGATCCGCCGCCGCTCCGGCGGCTAGTAGTACAACAGCGAAGAAATCCAGAGCAGGTAGCGTCAAGAAGGCTCCTGCCAAGTTACCATACAACATGACTGAGGAAGAAACCAAGGAGATCGTGGCTGCCGACGTGAAACGCCAGCTTGCACCGACCCGTCCAGATCCAACGGAGAAAATAGATCCGATAAAAGCGAGGCGCTTGCTGGAAAACCTTATAAAACCACCGCCGCCTCTGCTGCTATCAAACTATGACCGCTCTATTGTAAAGTCATATAGAGATCCACAGCAGCGGTCGGGAAGTAGCAGTAGTGCAAGGGGAAAAACAATTCCCCAGCTCGGCGAACAGAAAAACCAATCGTGCCCCCCGCTCAAGGTGTTTACCGATATCGCTAATGCTCCGGGGGTAGCGGCCGCTGATCCTGGTTTCACTCTTGGTGATTACTTAGGCGATGAGGTACAGTTCGAAATGGCTGAGTTAGCCTTTAAATTCGAGCACGGGAAGCCTCTCGTCAGACCTGAGGAGCTCCCGCATCTACCAACGATGAGGCAAAGATTGCATGACTGGTACTTGGAAGCCTCAAAGCAAGGGAGCAACTATATCATTGCGGGAATTAAAGATAAGCATTACTTCAATGGAGACGAGGAGATTTTCATTGATTTTGAAGAATTATTTCAGTTATACAATCAAGACGCCATCGACAAATCTATCGTCAGTTGCTATTGTTTGTAAGTATCATTTCTGTAATTAAGTCTCTAGCTCAGCTCGTTCATTGCATGTATAATTATCCTCATTATATATATTATGCAGAAAGAAGATCCTCGAATGCAAAAGAGGACAAATCTATGGCATTGGGTTCATTAACCCAAATACTATTCATGAAGCTATGGTAAAATGGAACACCAAGGATACAGAGAAGAACTTGCTAAGGGCGTTAATTCAACAACAAACCAAAAGGGAAATACTATTTCCTTACAACTTCCAGTGAGTGTTATACTGTCTTGTACACATCATTCTGTTTCGCTTACTCGATGTTAAGTGTAATTGATGAGCTATGCGTGCGCAGGTTCCACTTTATTCTACTAGTCATTCAGATTGACGCAGGAAAAGTACTTGTCATGGACTCGTTACGTAAAGACCCTGAGATGTGGGCGGACCTGAAAAAAATTCTCCAGAGGTAATTTCAATCATTATCGCACTATATCGGCAACCATCGTTCATTTCCTGATATCAAGTAATTAATAACTCCTTTATTCATTTTCTTTGCCGGGCAGGGTTTGGAAAGAGTTCACCAAGCAGGTTAGGGGTGAATGGAGAGAGGAGCTGCGATTTGAACAACTCAGTGTAAGTAGTACTAGCTAGGTCCGCGCATCTCTTTGATTCTAGTTTCAATACCACTATCATGCTTGATTATTATTTTGATTGAACTCTATTCTCGTAAAGTGCTCGAGGCAGGGATCCGGGAATAACTTATGTGGATACTACGTTTGCGAGTTCATTCGCCAGACGACCTCTGAGACGGGCAGATTTTTTGAAAAACTTGAAGTACGTAAACAATATTCACAAATTTATTTTATTACCATCAATTGTGTTGAGTTTCATTCATATATATATATATTGACCCCCTTCTTTAAATTAGATCGAACGGAAGCGGGATGAACTCCTACCAAAGGCTCGCATAAGAGCAATTCAAGAGGAATTGACGGGATTCTTCCTTCAAGAGACCATAGCTAAAACCGGAGTATACCATCGAGAATTGGAAGTGAATGTTGGTAATTAGATATTAGGGATCGTAAGAGATGTTACATTGTATATATGCATGAACATGTACTATTCGTAGTAGCGTCGAATAGATATACGAAAACTTGTTGTTCGACCAAGCACGGAGAAAGAGAGGTCACTTCTCTCTATTCATGACGATTTGTGTAATGGTTCCTTCATTGCTATATGTAGTAGCTAGCGTTGAGTTGAATGGAAAACGTAAAATAAAAACGAAAACCCTAAATGTAAAAGAATTGAATGGTAAACACAAAAAGAAAAGGGGGAAACACAATATGAAACCCCTAAACCCTCCAAAAACCTAAACCTCTCATTTAAAAAAAAAAAAAAACCCCAGCGCTTGGCAGGTGCTAACGCGTGGCTGCCTTTTAGTCCCGGTCGGTGTTACCAACCGGGACTAAAGGTCCTCCTGCCTGGGCGCCCCACAGCGGCCACGTGGAGCTCCTTTAGTCCCGGTTCGTAACACAACCGAGACTAAAAGTGGGGGCCTTTAGTCCCGATTGCTTAGTCCCGGTTCTGCAACCGGGACTAAAGGCTCTTAGGAACCGGGACTAATGCCTTATTTTTTACTAGTGTCCTATGCTTTCCGAAAAGTTTTTTGCATGAAAATTGAGGCATATCAATGGCACTGATTAGAGGTGTTAACCCACCAGCCTAGTGGGAGCAAAGGGTAGTTTAGTCACTCTATAATTTTTCTGTTCAGGACTCCCTCACGTCCTTTCTGTTCTCAGCGAAAGCCACGTTCTTTCACAAGGCTCGACCGGGCAACAGCAAATAATGAATGGTGTGACACATTCCCAAATTATGTGGTGGTCAATGGTGAGCCTCGGCACTCTGACCACCGGCCGATCATTGTGCATATGGAAGGCATCGACAGGGGATGGATGAGAGGTGACCGCTTATTCCGTTTTGAAGCTCGCTGGCTACAGGAAGATGGGTGTGAGGATGTGATAAGGGAAGCATGGGAGAACAATTGCTTGACAGGTGCTGGGGGTGTGGCTCAAGGCTTAAGAGAAGTGGCTACGAAAATTAGTACTTGGAGCAAAGAGGTGCTGGGAGAGCTTGATGGTAAGATCAAGCAGGCTAGTGCAGATTTGGAAAGATGCATGAAAGAGACGGTCTCAGAAGGAAAAATTAAGGAGGAAACAAGGCTTAGATGTTTATTGGAGGAGCTAAAAAACAAGAAGTACACAGAGCTCCAGCAACGAGCACATATGTGGTGGTTGCGTGGTGGAAGCAAAAATATAAAATATCTGCAGTCTGTGGCGTCGACAAGGAGGAGGGCTAATAGGCTGAAGGAGATCAGGAGGGAGGATGGTACGGTGGTGGAGGAGGGGGAGGTTTTAACTAATTTTGTGCATTCGTTTTTTCAGGACCTATTCACTTCATCCAACCCACACCGAATCTCAGAACTGATTGACAGGGTTCAGCCACGAGTGACGAGTTCTATGCGTGCGATCCTTGAGGCCGAGTACACCCGTGAGGAGGTGAAAGCGGCACTGGACCACATAGGCGATCTTAAGGCCCCAGGACCGGACGGCATGCCGGCAGTCGTCTTCAAACGTCATTGGCATTTTATGGGGGACGAGGTTGTGAAGGAGGTGCTTGCGGTACTTAATGGAGGGCAGATTCCGGATGGATGGAATGACACGCTAGTTGTGCTGATCCCTAAAGTTAAAAACCCGGAGAGAATTAAGGACCTCCGGCCCATCAGCTTGTGCAATGTCGTCTACAAGCTTGTATCCAAGGTCATAGCAAATAGACTGAAATTGGTGCTCCCGGAAGTCATCTCTGACAATCAAAGTGCGTTTGTGCCTGGTAGGCTGATTACGGATAATGTACTCATAGCTTATGAGATATCTCAGTATTTGATGAACAAGAAGAATGGCAAGAATGGGGTTGCGGCAATCAAGGCAGACATGAGTAAAGCTTATGATAGAGTTGAATGGTGTTTTCTGGAAGCCATGTTATGTAAGTTGGGATTCAGCAGAGCTTGGACTGATCTAGTAATGAAATGTGTAAGAACAGTCCGGTACCAGATCAAGGTTAATGGCGAGCTTACCTCCCAATTCAGTCCTTCAAGAGGTTTGCAGCAGGGAGACCCTATCTCTCCCTACCTATTTGTTATTTGTGCGGAGGGTCTGTCGGCATTATTACTGGATGCAGAGGAGAAGGGAACCATACATGGGGCCGACCAGTAGGAAGCCGAGGTGCTGCATGACGTGCTTCAGCTATATGAGGACTGCTCCGGCCAATGCATTAATGTCGAGAAATCTGCTATTATGTTCAGCCCCAATACTTGTGATGTCGATAGAAATTTGGTCAAAAGTAAACTGGGAATACAAAGTGAAAATTGGAATGAGAAATACCTAGGCCTGCCGGTTCATGTTGGCCGTTCTAAAAGGCAAGCTTTCGATTACATCAAACGCAATATGTGTGGCCGCGTACATGGCTGGCAGGAAAAGCTTCTAGCTAAGGAGAGTAAGGAGGTCTTGGTGAAGGCCGTGGGGCAAGCCATACCCACCTTTGCTATGTCGTGCTTCGACTTAACCAAAACTTTTTGTGCGGAGCTTAATTCTCTTCTAGGCAAATTCTGGTGGATCCAACAGGACAAACAAAATGCAATGCATTGGATTAGTTGGGAGAAACTGTCACAACCCAAAGCGGCAGGTGGACTGGGCTTTCGGGATATGCATACGTTTAACTTGGCGATGTTGTCAAGGCAGGGATGGAGGCTACTTCAAAATCCTACTAGCCTGTGTGCAAGGGTATTAAAGGCTCGATATTTCCCTCACTGTAATGTCCTTGAGGCTGAAGCCCATGATGGCATCTCTTATTCATGGCGTAGCATCCTACATGGGCTGGATCTTGTGAAGCAAGGATACATCTGGAGAATAGGCGACGGCACAAGGGTTAACATCTGGTCAGATCCATGGATACCCAGACCCTGGTCAAGACGTGTCATCACACCGAAGGGAACCAGCCTGCTAACTCACGTTGCTGAGCTGATCTGCCCTATCACTGGCGGCTGGGATGAACGCCTCGTCAAGGATACATTTTCTGCTGAAGATGCCCGTCACATTCTGCAAATTCCCTTGCGTGAGGGGGTGGATGACTTCATAGCGTGGCACTTTGATAGCAGGGGTAACCATTCCGTGAAAAGTGCCTACAAACTCCAAGTTGAGCTCAACAAGCAGATACAGAATGGAGCACCAGGATCAAGCTCATCGGGTGCCGGACAACTGGATAGAACGGAAGATCAGACTTGGAAGCGCATATGGAAGCTCCCGTGCCCGCCGAAGTTGCAGATGTTTGTATGGCGCATCAGGCATGAATCCCTGGCCCTATGTGTGAACCTACAAAAAAGAGGCATTCCGTTGGAGAAGTCAAGTTGTTTTCTATGTGGCAGAGGGGAGGAGGATGGCTGACACTTATTTATGAAATGCAAATGGGTTAAAGAAGTGTGGAGGCAACTAGGCTTGGAGCACGAACGTAGCCAGCTAGAACGAATCAATAGTGTGCATGCGATGCTTGATGCACTGTGGGAGTTAGATGAAAAGAAGCGAGTCCTAATCATAACATTCTGGTGGCAATGGTGGAATCAAAGGAACAAAGTCCGAGAAGGAGAGATGCTAATGCAGGTGCCAGAGTTGGTAAGACGTATCCGCTGCAATGCACTAGAATACGAGGAGGTTTTTGAGCCGGCGAAGAAGAAGGTGCCGCCCGGGTCTTGGAAACCGCCTGACACAGAGACGATTAAGTTTAACCTAGATGGAGCGTTCCCCCCTGGCAGCTCTATGGGTGGATGGGGTGTGATTGCTCGTGATAGCTCTGGGCATGTAATTGTTGCTCGGGCTGGCTGCCAGGAGCATATTCACGACGCTTTTGGGGCAGAGGTCAGTGCGATGGCAGCAGCAGTGACGGCGGCGGCGGAGCTTGGAGCCATCCGAGTTGCCTTCGAAACGGACTCACAGTTACTTGCAGATGCTATGAACATCCATGTAGCAGACTCCTCACCGTATGCAGCGATCATTGAAGACCTTAAATATCAGCTGAAGTTGTGGTTTTCGAAATATAGCGTGAGTGCATGTAGGCGTACTGCGAATTCAGCAGCACATGAATTAGCCAAGATCGGTCGAATGTGTCTCCCTAATAACTGTATGGAGTGGAACTCTATTGTACCGCCCAGTGTGGCTGTTTGTGTCTCGGGTGATATGCCCGAGCACCGTTAATCTATAAAGCTTTGCTTTGCCTTAAAAAAAAAAAAAAAAAAGCCACGTTCTAAAATAAAAAAAGAAGCGAAGCACGATCTCTCTCTCCTCGTCCCATTCTGTTCCTCGCCGCGATTTCCTCCGTGTCGCCGTGAGAGCTCCTCGCGGCAGCTCGGATCCTCCCTCAACCTCCCTCCGCTCGCGCCTTGAACGCCGCCGGTCGGTAGCTCCTCGCCGGCAGCCCGGAACCCTCCTGCAACCCCTTCCGTGGTCTCCTACTCAAACGCCGCCGGTCGGTCTCTCCTCAGCCCGGGGTCCTCGTGCAACCTCCTCCGCGGTATCCTCCTCGAACGCCGCCGGCCGTTCTCTTCCTCGTACGCCTTCTAGCTTGACGTTGAAGATAACAACAGAATTATCTGTCTCAGGCGGCATGGCGATAGAAGGCGCATCGTCGGCACAAGATCCCAACACACCTCCTCGCCTCTGTTCCGGCATCACCCCAGCGAACGGAACCTTCGCCGGAGATGACGACCACCCCCTGCTCCTAGGCGCTAGTAGTGACAACCATCGCGGAGGTTGCATCCATACTCCACGATTGAGGAGGTTGCATCCATAGTTCCATACTCCACGATTGAGGAGATGGGTGAGTGGCGGTTGAAAAGCAAATGGGGAAAGTGGTCAGCTCATGGTCATAATCATTCCATGGGGTGGTCCCGGTTCTAAACATAAAAGTTTGACTAGTTTTTAGTAACCACGTATATTTTATTAGACAAATGGATTAGAAAGAGTACATATATAGTCACCACAATAAAACATACATCCATGTCTTGCAATATTCCATCAAATACTCCGCAAGAAGTAAAACTAGAATTTCACTCTGATAGAATCTTGTGCCATGCCGAAACATCATCCATCATCATACTCCGCCGTCGTCGAGGCAACATCGTAGAAAGAGGGGAACTACCGTCATACTCAGAACTGGAGGAGCACCATCGCATACAAGGATTCTTTTCTAGCCGATGAACCGGAGCGCCGCAAGCGACGAGACCGCGGCTTTGTGGCAGGTCAGACGGGGGCCTTCTGCGTGTCCGCTATATCCCAGCACCGTCAACTTGATCCGACGCGGTCGAAGAAGAGGAACGCCGCTTGCCGTCATCCACGCACCCCACGGCAAGACACGAAACACAACTGCAACACTCGAACCAACGCCATCGATGAAGGAACCGACACTTCGCCTTCTAACCCGACTCATTTCCTCTCGAAACCACAATTTCTTATCGGAGATTGCCCGGTTTCTAAACAATGTACGTTAACTTTTGCGAAACTTTCTAAAATATTTTCCATGCATCTAGAGATCATACAATGACACCACGCCAAGTTCATGTTTTCCAAACTTCGTTTGCCTTATTTGGAATTAAAAAATATTAACCTCCATGCCAAAAGTTAGGGTCATTTCATGCATGTCCAAAAATAGACATTGTTCAACGGAGGGTGTTTGAGTAGGGCAGAAGGATCTGTTTGAGAGCATTTTTTTTCGACATCCATCAAATGTCCCCAATTTTTTTCATGGACTTGTATCACAAATTTAAGAGACCATGCCAAGCTGTTTGGGTTTTCGACAAGTTTGCATTTTCTAGAGTGTTCTCGGTGAAAAAAGGTCGATAAATGGCCGGACGTGACACAACTTGCATACGGTGTCAGAATTCGTTGAAATCAGGCATGGATTCCCAGCATGTGCATGCCCACTTGGTGCAAAAGTTAGGGTCATTTCATGCATGTCCAAAAATAGACCGTGTTCAACGGATGGTGTTCGGGTAGGGCAGAAGGGTCCGTTTGAGAGCACTTTTTTTCGGCATCCGTCAAGTGCCCAATTTTTTTTCATGGCATTGTATCCCCAATTCAAGACGCCATGCCAAGTTTTTTGAGTTTTCGACAAGTTTTGCATTTTCTGGAGTTTTCTCGGTGAAAAAAGGCCGATAAATGGCCGGACGTGACACAACTTGCATACGGTGTCGGAATTCGTTCAAACCAGGCATGGATACCCACCATGGGCATGCCCACTTAGTGCCAAAAGTTGGGGTCATTTCATGCATGTCCAAAAATAGACCATGTTCAAAGGAGGGTGTTCGGGTGGGGCAGAAGGGTCCGTTTGAGAGCATTTTTTTTACATCTGTCAAATGGCCCAATATTTTTTTTCATGGACTTGTATCACCAATTCAAGACACCATGCCAAGTTGTTTGGGTTTTCGACAAGTTTTGCATTTTCTAGAATTTTCTCGGTGAAAAAAGGCCGATAAATGGTCGGACATGACGCAACTTGCATACGGTGTTGGAATTCGTTTAAACCAGGCATGGATGCCTACCATGTGCATTCCCATTTGGTGCCACAAGTTGGGATCATTTCATGCATGTCCAAACATAGACCATGTTCAACGGTGGGTGTTCGGGTAGGGCAGAAGGGTCCGTTTGAGAGCACGTTTTTTTTGACATCAGTCAAATGGCCTCAAATTGTATACATGGACTTGTATCATCAATTCAAGACACCATGCCAAGTTGTTTAGGTTTTCGACAAATTTTGCATTTTCTAGAGTGTTTTCGGCGAAAAAAGGCCGATAAATGGCCGAATGTGATGCAACTTGTATACGGCGTTGGAATTTGTTCAAACCAGGCATGGATGCCCACCATGTGCATGCCCACTTGGTGCCAAAAGTTGGGGTCATTTAATGGATGTACAAAAATAGACCATGTTCAACAAAGGGTGTTCGGGTAGGGTAGAAGGGTCCATTTGAGCACGTTTTTTTTCCGACATCCGTCAAATGGCCCCAAAAAATTTCATGGACTTGTAGCACCAATTCAGGACACCATGTCAAGTTGTTTGGGTTTTCGGCAAGTTTTGCATTTTCTGGAGATTTCTCGATGAAAAATGGTCGATAAATGGCAGAACGTGACGCAACTTGCATACGGTGTTGGAATTCATTCAAACCAAGCATGGATGCCAACCATGTGCAAGCCCACTTGGTGCCAAAATTTGGGTCATTTCATGCATGTCCAAAAATAGACATTGTTCAACGGAGGGTGTTCGGGTAGGGCAGAAAGGTCCGTTTGAGAGCATGTTTTTTTCGACATCCATCAAATGTCCCTAATTTTCTTCATGGACTTGTAACACAAATTTAAGAGACCGTGCCAAGTTGTTTGGGTTTTCGATAAGTTTGCATTTTCTAGAGTGTTCTCCGTGAAAAAAGGCCGATAAATGGCCGGACGTGACACAACTTGCATACGGTGTCGGAATTCGTTGAAATCAGGCATGGATTCCCAGCATGTGCATGCCCACTTGGTGCAAAAGTTGGGGTCATTTCATGCATGTCCAAAAATATACCATGTTCAAAGAAGGGTGTTCTGGTTGGGCAGAAGGGTCTGTTTGAGAGCATGTTTTTTTTTACATTCGTCAAATGGTCCCAAATGTTTTTCATGGACTGACACCATGCCAAGTTGTTTGGGTTTTCGATAAGTTTTGCATTTATGGAGTTTTCTCGGTGAAAAATAGTCGATAAATGGTCGGACGTGATGCAACTTGCATTCGGTGTCTGAATTCATTCAAATCTTGCATGGATGCCTGCCATGGGCATGCCCACCTTTTTACAAAATTTGGGCTCATTTCATGGATGTCCAAAAATAAACCATGTACAACGGAAGGCGTTCGGGTAGGGCAGAAGGGTCCATTCAAGAGCACGTTGTTTTTTGACATCCGTCAAATGGCCCCAATTCTTTTCCATGGCCTTGTACCACCAATACAAGACACCATGCGAAGTTGTTTTAGTTTTCGACATTTTTTGCATTTTATGGAGTTTTCTCGGTGAAAAAAGGCCGATAAATGGCCGAACGTTGACGCAACTTGCATTCGGTGTCTGAATTCGTTCAAACCTTGCATGAATGCCTGCCATGGGCATGCCCACCTGTTTGCAAAAGTTGGGCTCATTTCATGGATGTCCAAAAATAAACCATGTACAACGGAGGGCGTTCGGGTGGCAGAAGGGTCCATTCGAGAGCACGTTGTTTTTCGACATTCGTCAAATGGCCTCAATTTTTTCCATGGCCTTGTATCACCAATACAAGACACCATGCCAAGTTGTTTTAGTTTTCGACAGTTTTGCATTTTCTGGAGTTTTCTTGGTCAAAAAAGGCAGATAAATGGCCGAGCGTGACGCAACTTGCATTCGGTATCCGAATTCATGCAAACCTGGCATGGATGCCAGCCATGGGCATGCCCACCTGCTTGCAAAAGTTGCGCTTATTTCATGAATGACCAAAAATACACCATGTACAACGTAGGGGGTTCGGGTAGGGCGGATGGTTCGGCTCGAGGGCACGTTCTTTTTTGACATCCGTCAAATGGCCCCAATTTTTTCCATGGCCTGGTCTCACCATTACAAGACACCATGCCAAGTTGTTTCAGTTTTCAACACTTTTTGCATTTCTGGAGTTTTCTCGATGAAAAAAGGCCGATAAATGGCCGGACGTGACACAACTTGCATTTTGTGTCCGAATTCATCCAAACCTAGCATGGATGCCTGCCATGGGCATGCCCACCTGCTTGCAAAAGTTGGGCTCATTTCATGGATGTCCAAAAATACACCATGTACAACGGAGGGCGTTCGGGTAGGCACAAGGGTCCGTTCGAGAGCACGTTTTTTTTTACATCCGTCAAATGGCCCCAATTTTTTTTCATGGCCTTGTGTCACCATTTCAAGGCACCACGCCATGTTTTTTGGGTTTTTGACAAGTTTTTCATTTTCTAGTGTTTTTCCGGTGAAATAAGGTCGATAAATGGCCGGACGTGACGGAAATTGCATTCGGTGTCCGAATTCGTTCAAACCTTGCATGGATACCTACCTTGGGCATGCCCACTTGCTGGCAAAATTTGATGTTATTTTATGCATGTCCAAAAATACACCATATTGAACGGAGGGTTTCAATCCCGGGCCGACACGGTAAATTTCATCGCCCTAGCCACAGGGTTCTGTATGTATGTCTGATATAAAGAGGACGATATTATTTTTGTATCAACCCAGGCTGACAACGACGGCACACGTGTCAGTGTAGTTGACCGTGCAGGTTTGACCGACGGTCAAGTCAACGGTCCCACATGTCAGTGACTGATACAAGGGTCACGCCGACGGAAAACGAACAGAGACGGCGGTGACTGAGACACTTTTTTTTCTTTTTCATTTTTCGTTCAGTTCAACAAATTTCAAAATATATTTAAAAAATCGACAAAAAATTCAAACAACTCATATTCATTAAACATATAACATTTAATTCAAATTTAGAGATATTTTACATATTTTTTGAACAAAATTTTATATACAAAAAAAAAACCTAAACTACGTCATCGTCATTGCTCCCGGCGAGGTCGACGACCTCAGCCTCGCCGCCACCGCCTCTAGCTCCGGCACCGTCCTCGTCGTCGCTTTTGTCGAGGTCGTCCCAATCGATGTCGTCCTCGGCCGCCGTGGCTACCGCCGC
This sequence comes from Elymus sibiricus, assembly GCA_039707655.1. Taxonomy (NCBI): domain Eukaryota; kingdom Viridiplantae; phylum Streptophyta; class Magnoliopsida; order Poales; family Poaceae; genus Elymus; species Elymus sibiricus. The sequence goes on along the minus strand of CM077668.1, from coordinate 38,021,880 downwards.
CGCCTTCGCAGACTCGCGGAGCGCCTTCATGTAGCCCGGCTCGTCTGTCGGGTCCCTGAACTCCGGCGGTGGGACCCAGCCAGGCGCTGTCGTCGACTTGTGGACGGCCACTAGGTACCCCCAGCGTGTCGTCGGGGTCGCCGGGCGCTGGCCTCCCTCAGTGTCGCCTGTTCCGGCGGGATCTCGACTTTCACCGGGGCTAGGGGGGCGACCGGCGCGGCTGTGGGTGCGCGGCGGCCAGCGCGCGCCGCCGGAGGAACGGAGGCCGCGGGAGGCCTGGCGCGACGGTGCTCGTTAAGCACGTCGTCCCAGTGCCGACCTTCCCAGAACTGTCGGCGGCCTCTTTTGTTCCACCGGCCATCGGGATGACAACGGAGGTCGCTGTGGGTTGCGGCGGGTCCCTCCACCGCGTACACGTCGGCACTGATGTGCCATGTCTTCGGCAGGTGCGCCGTCAGTGGCATGTGGATGCGGTAGCGCCGGAGCTCCTCGGCCTCCGGCACGCCGATGCTCGACGGCCAATAGCCGGCCGGGGCAGCGCCGCGTCCGCGGCTGCTTCCAGCGCCGGAGGACATCGTCGAGGAAGAAGAGCGAAGAGGCCGCCAGGGAAGAAGAGCGTCGGACCGGGGGAGAGGGAGATGTGGTGCGGCGGGGGAGGGCAGCCGGGGCCGAGCTTTTATAGTCAGCTGGGGTGGGCGGGGCGGGTCTGGCCGTGGGCCGGCGTAACGTGTCGGCATTAAAGCCGCCTCGGGAACCGTCACCTCGGGAGTTGCCGTGCGTCGGGAGCCCACGCGTCGTCGCCATTATCCGTGCCGGGCGTGTGAATCCGCCCCGGTTTAGGGCCACGCAGCGACGCGTAACGCTGGCATTAAACGTCGTCTCAGGAGCCGTCGCCTGGGTAACCGCCACGAGTCGTTGCCGTAATCCACGCCGGGCGTGGGAATCCGCGCCGGTTTATGGCGGCGCAGTGACGCGTCGCGTCCACACCATGACGGGTCAAATTGACCGGACCCGGCGCGACGTGAACGTCCAATGACCCCTCCACTCGCCAAGCGGTGCGGCGCGATGCGTCGCCCGTGGGTTCGGCTACTGTACGTACACGGCAAGGACGGGCGCGTATGGCCACGAACGGCCGGGCAGCGTCTTTTTTGTAAAATGACCATCCTGCCTTTTTTATGAAGATGTATGGGATAATCTCAGCCACCGATGTGTCTATGGGGTTGGGAGTGTTCAAAATATTGATCCTGGCGGAGCGGCGGTGGCAAGGGCATCGGCACGGCGCACCGCATCCGGGTCACCGAGCTTCAAGATCTCGACGCCATTGAGGATGCGTTTGGCTTTGACTATGACATTCGAGGTGGTCCAAGCTGCAGCTGAATCCTCTCGGACCCCGGCGGGAGGGCGGCGATGAAATCCACAAAGTAGGCATTGAATAGGCCGAGCTTGCCGGACAGATCGAAGGAAGCCCGGTTCGACGGGGAACGCCCAGGACAGGTTGAAGCGCTGGTTGCCGACGCGGGCGTCGGCCATCTTCTATGCGTACATGGCTGCCGGCGAGGAGAGACCGGCCGGCGGCGTTCGAGTAGGAGACCGCGAAAGGGGTTGCAGGAGGGTTCCAGGCTGCCGGCGATGAGCTACTGGCCGGCGGCGTTCGAGGCGCGAGCGGAGGGAGGACCTGGGCTGCCGGCGAGGAGCTCTCACGGCGACACGGAGAAAATCGCGGCGAGGAACAGAATGGGATGAGGAGAGATCGTGCCTCGTTTTTCTTTTCTTTTTGGAACGTGGCTTTCGCTGGGAACAGGTTGGACGTGAGGGAGTCCGGAACAGAAAAATTACAGAGTGACTAAACTACCCTTTGCTCCCACTAGGCTGATGGATTAACACCTCTAATCAGAGCCATTGATATGCCTTAATTTTCGTGCAAAAAACTTCCCGGAAAGCATAGGAGCAGACCTCGCAAATTTATCTTACTCTCTCCGTTCCAAATTACTTCTAGCTTTCTTCAAAGTCAAACATATTTAAATTTCATGAGCCTACAAAGAAATATGCTAAACATCTACAGGGCCAAGTTAGTTTCATTAGATTTATCATAAAACATAATACTTTCAAACTGCATATATTTGATGTTGCAGATATTAAACATGGGCTGCTTTGAGGAGACACCCCCCCCCCCCCCCGGCCTCCGCACTCCTGTTTATTATTCTGATGGATACACTTCAACAGACAATTAAAAGAGTTGTGAATTCCATGCCATGTCCGGTGTTCCAATACACGGGCAATACATGGATACCATGCGGGTCCACCACGTTCTCTCTCTAAGGGGCGACCGAGAGGCGATCGGAAGGCGGCGCCTAGGGTTAGGGTTTTGAACGTAGGGTGGTGGTGATCTCAGGGTAGCGGGGGTGCGGCGACGGCGCTGCGGTCTCGGCTGGCTTCTGCGTTTGGTTTTGTCCTACTCGACGGGGAGCCCATGGCGTCTTCCTCGAGTAGGGGAGGGAGGATTCCTCCCGTGTCGGCGACTCCGGTGAAGACAGCCCCGAAGACGATGGCGGGGCAGGGCGACAAGGCGGGCGGGAGATCCTCGGAGTCTCAGGCTGATGGTAAGTCCACGGAGGAAGCTGCGTCCCTGTCGGCAAAGATGGGGGGCCTGGCGCTGACAGAGAAGGAGGCGGCCGGCTTTGTGTTTGACGATCCCGGGCCAAGTAAAAAACTAGAGATGAAGTGGGCGGTCGTTGGGAAGGCCTTCTCCCCACGCCCTCTGAATAAGCACGCGTTCGAGAGAGCTATGCAGCGAGCCTGGGGTCTCCACAGAGAAGCCCAATTCAAGGAGTTAGGGGGCAATATTTTCATGATCAGGTTCGGCAGCGAGGGAGATTGGAAGCATGCTCTTCATAATGGCCCGTGGCAGTTCGATTTCAATGTGGTGGTGCTGAAAGACTATGATGGTGAAACCAAGCCGTCCGAGATGGTATTTGATTCAATCGAGGTCTGGGTGAGGGTTGATGATCTGCCCTTGGACAAAAGAACGAAGGCATTTGGTGAGGCCCTTGGGAACTGGCTGGGTACTGTGGTGAAAGTAGATGTTGGAGAAGATGGCCTAGCAAGGGGGACTCAGCTCAGGGTACGGGCTAGGATTGCTCTGCATGAACCACTAGTTCGTGGTTTCTATTTGAAGAAGAAGCCCGAAGATGAGGAGAAAACATGGTTTCATTTTGCTTATGAGAGAGTTCCCCACTTTTGTTTTGACTGTGGAAGACTAGTGCATGTGGATGGAAACTGCGATCCCCCGGTGGATCCGTTGTCGCAATGGGGAGAATGGCTACGTGCCTCTCCGGGTAGGTCCTCATCGAGCCACCATGAGAAGAAACAGTGGCAGGGAGCCTCGAGTAAGAGTTTCAGCAGGGAGAGCTCAATGTCCAGCGGAGGTGTTAATGGCCCGAAGGGGCAAGGGCATGTGAGAGACCTCCCAACTCGCAGATCCCTATATAGAGATTATACTCCCTCGGCTGACTCCTACACTGGTAGGTCGAAGCAGAAAGGGAAGGAACAAGAGGAGGTTCTCAGCCCGCATAAAACGCACACTGGTGCGGAAGGAGCTAAAGAGAAGGATCTATGCCAGAACTTGGAGGAAAGAAGAGAGAAGGAGCTGCGGAATGAATTGCACCAAAAAGTGAGAGAGGGCATCATCTCCCCTAGGAAGAGCCAAGAGTACAGAGACAGGCAGCACGGCCGGGGGGAGCGATCGCCTAGGGGGCAGCAACGCAGGCCGGGGTACTATGTTCGTAAGCCCAGGAGAGATGAAGGGGCATCTCGACAGCGAGAGAGCCACCAACGGTATGTCCCCAGAGAAAAGAAGCGGCCATCTAGGCAAATGTGGGTGCTAGTAGGGGACGGGTCTCGGAAGGAGGGAGGCGATGCACTCTCTGGTGAAAAACGACAGAAAGTGTCGTCAGTTTTTGAGCGTATCGGTGATCATGGTGCTACATCGGCGGACCTCGGCAGCCGGGGCCGCTGGGAGCAATGAATTTCCTAGCCTGGAACTGTCGGGGACTGGGGTTGGACCCGACGGTTGGCGAACTGAGGGACCTAATAAGGTCGTACAACCCAGCGGTGGTGTTCTTGAGCGAGACAAAAAAGAAGGCGAGAGCAATGGATAAAGTTAAATGGAGTTTGGGCTTCCACAATGGTATTGCAGTGGACTGTGAGGGAAGGAGTGGAGGTCTAGCCTTGTTATGGAGGGATCATGTGCGTGTCACGGTTAGGCCGTGGTGCCAGTACTACATCGATGCGGAAATTTCCTTTGAGGAGAAAACCTTTAGGTTCACTGGAATCTACGGGGAACCTCGTACGGAGCACCGGATGAAAACCTGGGACGCCCTCCGTTATTTGAAGAGACAAGATAACTTACCTTGGCTTTGTGCAGGTGACTTTAATGAGATCCTTTTTCAGACAGAGCAGCGAGGGGGCAACCCGAGAAGCTTCAATCAAATGGAGGGTTTCCGGGAGTGCCTTGGTGACTGTGGCTTGGCAGACTTGGGCTTCACAGGTTACCCATTTACGTGGGATAACAAGTAAGATCAGGAGGGCAATATTCAAGTTCGTCTAGACCGGGCTACATGCCATGATGAGTTCCTGCAATTTTTCCCGGAGACGGCGGTTGAGCATGTTCTTACCGAGGAGTCCGACCACGTGGCACTTGTCATCAGGGCTGCTGCATCACTGGATGCGGTCAGGACCAAGAAGTAGGGGGGGGTCATATTCGAAGAGGCTTGGACAAGGCATGAGGATTATGAGGATATGATCTTACGTGCATGGGAGGAGACCAATCAGCAGCAGGGGGCGACGGCGAACATGAGCAGCAAACTAGGCGCACTCTCCAAGGCCATGCAGAGATGGAGTCGAGAGGTCTTTGGCTCTTTACGTAGACAGATTTCCAAACTGAAAATGCAGTTGCGGGATGCTAAAGAGCGGTCTCTACATACCGGTTACTTCCAGGAAGTCAAGGACATTGAGAGCCAGTTGCATGATCTATATGAGAAGGAGGAGATATATTACAAACAACGCTCCAGAATCGATTGGTTGCAGTGGGGCGATCAGAACACCAAGTATTTCCAGAACCGTGCATCTCATAGGAAGAGGAAGAATACGGTGAAGGCGCTAATGCGGGAGGATGGTACCCGCTGTTCTTCTGATGAGGAGATGCGTGCTTTGGCTGCGAGTTACTACGCCACTCTTTTCAGTTCCGAGGGCTCAAATGCAGCGGATCTTCTGTTGCAACACATTGACATGATCGTCTCGGAGGAGATGAATGCAAAACTCACAGCCATGATCTCTGATATTGAAATTGAGACAGCTCTATTTCAGATGGGCCCAACGAAGGCCCCGGGGCCGGATGGTTTCCCGGCAATGTTCTACCAACGACACTAGTTGTTAGTAAAGGAGGATGTGTGCAAGGCGGTAAAGGATTTTTTGTACGGAGTGGCGGCACCGGAATGTTTTAATGATACGGTTATCGTGATGATTCCTAAAGTCAACTCACCGGAGTTGATGTCTCAATTCAGACCGATCAGTCTATGTAATGTGTTGTACAAAATTGCAACGAAGGTTCTTGCTAACAGGCTAAAAGTGATTCTCCCGGTGTTGATCTCAGAGGAGCAAAGTGCATTTGTACCGGGGAGGCTCATCACGGATAATGTTCTGGTGGCATACGAGTGTGTCCATGCTATCAGAATGAGGAATAGGAGGAAGCCTCTATGTGCGGTCAAGTTGGACATGATGAAAGCATATGATAGGGTCGAGTGGATTTTTCTGGAAAGGATGATGGAGAGATTCGGTTTTGATGCAGCATGGATTCAAATGATCATGAGATGTGTGACGTCGGCGAGGTTTACGGTGAAGCTCAATGGAGGGATCTCACATACATTTCTGCCTACTAGGGGGCTTCGACAAGGTGACCCTTTGTCGCCTTACTTGTTCTTGTTCTGTGTGGAGGGCTTCTCGGCATTGCTAAAAAATGCACAGAGTTCAGGTGATATTAGGGGGGTATATTTTGGGAGCACTGGCCCCATGGTTACCCATCTCCTCTTTGCGGACGATAGCATTGTGTTTCTTGAAGGATCCGAAAGCAACCTCCTCACTCTCAAAACAATTTTGCATGCTTATGAGATGGCCTCAGGACAGAAAGTTAATATGCAAAAATCCTCTATCTTCTTCGGGAAGGGTAGCACAGAGGAGAACAAGGCACAGCTCAAGGCAGTCATCGGAATTAATTCTGAAGCTTTGAGCGAGAAGTACTTGGGGCTGCCTACGGCTGTGGGAAGGTCCAAGGAGGGAACTTTTAAATATGCCCGGGAAAGTGCAAAGGGTAAGGTCACTGGATGGAAGGGGCAAGGGCTCTCGAAGAAGGCACGCGAGGTTCTGGTTAAATCTGGGCTCCAGTCTACCCCAACTTTCACCATGAGTTGCTTCCAGCTCACCAAGAAATTGTGCGGGAATCTGACATCTATCTCCTCTAACTTTTGGTGGGGTGAAGCAAATGGTGAGAAAAAGGTACATTGGATTGCATGGAAGAAAATGTGTGCAAGTAAACAGGATGGAGGGATGGGTTTTCGGGATATGGAGGCCTTCAACCAAGCGTTATTGGCAAAGCAAGCGTGGAGAATTATGCAAGTCCCCTCCTCTCTGTGTGCGCGCGTCCTCAAGGCCAGATATTTTGAGCATGGAACCATTCTCAATGCAACATGTTCGAGTGGTGCATCCTACACCTTCCGAAGCATTCTGCATGGCCGTGATTTGCTGTTGGAAGGGCTCATATGGCGAGTGGGCGATGGATCTAGCATCCGCATCCATCATGATAGTTGGATTCCGCGTAAGGGCAGCCTAAGGCCACTAGGCCAGGTTTATGTGCCGGGGATAACGCATGTGAGCGATCTACTCAATGAAGAGCTACAAGGTGGGATCGGACCAAACTGGAAACTATGTTTTCAGATGATGACTTGAGTGATATTCTGCAAATTTGTGTTGGTGGACAGGGCACAGAAGATGTTTTGGCATGGAATTTTACAAAGAGCGGGCAATTTTCAGTGAAGTATGCCTATCATCTGTGCATGGAGAAGAAGAGGGCGAGAGCAGGACAACCTAGCTCGTCGTCATCGGCGGCAACCCATCGAGGGTGGCGGGCGCTGTGGGGTACAAATGCGCCGGGTAAGGCACTGATCCATGTGTGGCGATTGATAAAAAACGGCCTCGCGGTAGGCTCAGAACTACTCCGCCGACGGATTAAGCCTGGTGTGTTCTGTCCGGCTTGTGGGCGAGAGGAGACAATGTACCACAGGTTTTGGGACTGTTATCATTCCATGTGCTTCTGGAAGGAGTTGGGCTCGGCATTGGGTGCGAGGGTGGCGATCCCACCTAGATCGTTGTGCACTCAGAGCTCGCTTGCGTTGTGGATGCTACAATGGCTGTCGGAAGCTAAGGAAGAAGAGAAGACCACGATGATCCAGGGGCTATATGCACTCTGGCTGGCGAGGAATGACGCGCGGGATGGAAAGAGAATCGAAGAGGCGGGTCTGGTGGCGAGAAGGGTGGTGACGCTCATGGAGGAGTGGAAGCGGGTTCGTGGAACTCCGGAGGTTTCGACGAGATCGCTCCAGCATGCGATATGGGAACCACCGGAGGCCGGCTGGCTCAAAGCCAACGTCGATGGTGCAACGGCTCGGTCGGGGCTGGGTGGTGGTGGGGGCGTCGTTTTCAGAGATGAAGATGGCGCGTTCAGAGGGGCAGACGCAGTCTTCTTCCCAGATACATCGACGGCGGAGGTGACGGAGCTGCTGGCGTGCAAGCGAGCGGTGCTTCTGGCGTTGCAGCGGGATGTTCCGAAGCTGCATTTAGAGACTGATTGCCTTGCTGTTGCTAGAATGTTGAATGACCAAGAACGGAATTTGTCATCAGTGGGAATTATGGTGGAAGAGGTCAAGACTATGGCCAGGAATTTGGGTGAGTTTAAGGTTACTTGGGTCCGGAGAACTGCGAATAAAGCGGCCCATGAGCTAGCTCGGTTTGGTTTATGTAATAGAGCATCGGTTTCGTGGGACTTAGCTCCCCCGGATTGTATTCTAAGCATTGTATCAGATGAACTCCCTAATCTAGTTTAATAAAGTGGGGAAGTGAATTTCAAAAAAAAAAAAAAATACACGGGCAATACTTTGATGGATACAGCAGGCCTCATTTGTTGTACAGGCAGATACATGTATGTGATTACGAGATACACTGTCAGTCTGTTACTTAACTCTATAATACGGCCCCAACATTTATGTACCAAGAATGTGTTTCTACATACCTTCATCCTGAAACCGAAAATAAAATAAAATTGAATGTTCTCATCTTTTGTAACAAAATATATGTAAGACTTGCATCAAGGTGGCTTTCAACATGCTTCTACTGTTCTATGTCATACAACAGACCTGGTGCTCAGGTGCTGTACTGCTAAGAGACATGAACACAATGTGGGATCTGAGTCAGACCATGGTAAACCTTTCTTGTGTTTACACTACAGGTTTTGTTTGTTTGTTCAACGGATCGTGCATCACATGAAGCACTAGTTCTTAAAATGTTTAGCACGAAAAGTGAAGTAGTGATAGATCATTCCAACCAATGCACAGTAGTAGAACGGCAGTGTGAGGATGGAAGCACAAAAATGTATTCATAGATTTTGAGGTTGTAGTATGTACCAGTCTACTCTACAACACAACAACTCCTCGGAACAAGACAAATATAACCATGCCTGGTTCTCGCTATAACACCAAGCATCTTAGTTTCCATACAACTAACTAATCAGATGCAATTGATTCATGACGAAAAATGAATTATAACAAAATGTTTCACTAAGAAAGCCACTAGATACGAAGGTAAGTAAATTCTTCAGTTCAAGGAACAGGGACATGCGGCATATAAATTGCTAACAAGTGAGTAGTAAGAAAACCACTAGATAAATAAAATAAAACTAAAGCCAATTCCTCATCCAAATAATAGGCACCCGATGCAGATTAGGGTAAGTTTCAACAATGCTGACTGCGGCTCTGGGCACTGGTCCTTAGGGGCACGTGCACAAAGACTCCGGCAATTTTAGGCTGGCTTCGGTATGATAGCGACAACAACGGTGCGTCGACAGCTCATTCTGGCAGCGGCAGTGGTCGCTCAGTGGTCCAGAGACCTCGATGCATTTTTTAATTATATTTGGAATGTTTTGCACTTCTGGTAAAACCTGGATCTTTTTTGCAAAAGAAAGATTAATTGTATGTTTTCTGGAATGGAACTAGTATTATATTGCCTTAAAATAATACTCCAGATATTATCCTTGTATCCCTGTAAACATATTGGAGTGAAATAAAGCGCGATGTTTATACACTGGAAAGAAAAAAACTATTCCCTTTCTTCCTCATTTTGAGCCGCCACCTCCACCCCCCTTCCAGGTAGGCATCCGGATCGTCTTCCACCTCTGCCCAGCAGCAGAAGCTCCTCCCATTCATCACACAACCAAGTCAAAGGCTGCGGAAAAAAAAAAACGACCGCGTGCTGCATCTGAGCCTGAGCACCGGCTTGAACCGTAGTACTCGGCGATCCAAAGAAACGGGACGACGAGGACCTCTTCCTGCTGTTCCTGATCCTGACGTTCGCCCTCGCGCTCATCGTCCTCTACTACTCTTACTTCAGCACCGGCGCGGCGCCCAGCGGTCGTCCTCGGCGTCGGGCGTGGGGTGCCCACATGGCGGCAACGCCTCCCAGGGTCGTCGACCCGGAGCTGCTGCGGTCGCTGCCGGTCACGGTATACCGCGCCGGCGCTTCGGATGACGCCGGATTGGTGGAGTGCGCGGTGTGCCTGGCCGGGCTCAAGGACGGGGAGGAGGCGAGGTTCCTGCCCCGGTGCGGCCATGGATTCCACGCCGGGTGCGTCGACAGGTGGCTGGCGTCCCACACCACCTGCCCGCTCTGCCGAGTCACCGTTGGCAAGCCCGACGCGCTTACGTCGACTAGTCACCCTTCCGTACCGCCGGAGCCGGCGAACTACGCAGCGAACCTTCCGGCGAGTGTACTGCTCGGGGTTTCAGACCAGGCCACGCTCGGCACGGTGACTGTGGCCACCGACGGAGTGCTGGTGATCGACGTTCCGGAGTCAAGGATGGTGGCTGCGAGCAGGGGCGGCGCCAGGTGTATGCACCTGCATGCAAGTGAATACCCATGATTTTGACAAAACCTTGGAATTTCTTGGTAGATCAGTGAAAATTTTAGCAAAAACGCCGAGGATTTTGGCAAAATGAATACCCAGGTTTAGAATGAATACACGCCACTTGAATCCTGGCGCCGCCACTGGCTGCGAGCCTGCGACCCCACGCGACGCGTCCAAGTCTCCGGGCGTGGCGAGGCTGAGGTCGGTGAAGAGGCTGTGGAGCTTCGGGAGGCAAGGGCCGTCGGGGTCCACTACGCCCTGCGCCGGCGGCAGCGGAACAACAGACGTATTAGAGCGGGGCATTAGCATCGCCTGTGCAACCCCGAGAGCCCCGGTGTAGCGTAGAGCCTGCAGGGCAGAGATCAACTCGATCCAATGCCTAAGCTATGTACATATTTACACATGATGGTACATATAGGACATAGCCACATAGACATTCTTTTTAAAGATTAGGTACAGTATATGATGATGTTCTTTGATAGCTATCAACAATCGATCAGAAAATGAGGACTAAAAGTTATCCTTCAGAGAATCACTAGCTCCATATGTGTGTGAGCCTTTCTAGGACGCAACATCCAACAGCAAAGTTTACGAGAGTGGACAACCAAGATCAAAGTTTATTGAGAAAAGTCCGCACTTTAACTCTGAACTAACCACACGGTTTAAAACTCAACGCTCAACTTTAAAACCAGTCGATATACATGCCGAACTAACCACGAGGTCCAAATAGCACGAAGCAACCTATGGATAAACGGGTGCAAGAAGCCCCCACCACATGCAGCGTGTGGAGTACAATGCGAGACGGCGAATGCAAACAGAAGGCGACGGGGATATAAAGAGAAAGAAGCGTGCTGGACACGATCCCATGCACGAAACAAACCGACTTAAAGAGACAAGGACAAAAAAAAAATACCCGAAACGGCGGCAACGGGCCACTGACCGACAGGACCCAAAACACATGGCAGACAACCACTCGGACAAACAAAGTCCTGGTCGGGCGTACGCAAGCAAGTACACCCCCAAGCCGGTCGGTCGCGCCTGCCCGGCTGGCACAAGCGAAAGAGGTCAGCTGAGCGCCCTCATAGTCGGCTAAGTGCCCAACCCCCACCGCACGGTCGTCTGAAGGCCCACTGCACAGCCGCGTGTGGGGCGCCCGACACCGCACAACCAAGAAACAAACCGACGTGAGGGACCAGCCGGCCCGTCCGGCACGGGGTAGTGCGCTAAACCTCGCTCGCAGGGGCGCCCGACACCGCCCAATGACGATGGCCACGGGCTTGCACCCATGATCCACCCGTCATGGACCCTACAGTCGGATCGCGCGGGTTCGAGCCGTCCAAGGTGCCACCCTGAGAGGCCTCTGCGGCAAGCCAACCGGCAATGGATAGTTGGGAGGGTCTCTTCGCCGGCGAGGCACCCAAGGAGACGAGTACTCCAGCATCATTTATGGGAGTAATGATATGCACAGTTGTAGGTATTCGACAAAAAGAAAACCATGTCAAATCCAGCAGTTCTCCATACTATCGCACCTTTCTTTCGGTCAGACGTGATATGGAGGTGCCACGCTGACAACGCGCCCGACGATCTAGGTGGACCGTGGCAGAAGGGCAGATACATGTCGCGAAATCCATGAGAATTGGATTTGTCATTCGATTTCCTTCGCAGGCCATACTAAGCATCGAAGGTCTGCCCCCGATTTGTTAACTTGCACGTGGACGCCTGGAGCACTTTCCAACATTTTCTACGATGATGAAGAACCGGCACAGAGATCATTAATTTTTGTACTATTAATTGAGTAGTGATGAGTATTACAGTACTAATCAATTTGTTTATGCATTAATTCGTGTAATTAATTACTACTCCCTCATTTTCTCCTTGTGTTTACGTTTACCTTGTACCGCTGGCGCAACCACGAATCGACCCAATTATCTCGCCTTCCTCCCGAATTTCCCTCGTCTTCCTCCCGGTGCCCCCTGCGCCCAGAAACAGAGTCGCCCTGGTTCGGTGCGTCGTCCAAATTCAGGTGAGCCGCCGGCCATGAATCCCCCAAAACACCCCGTATTGACTGGTATGGGATAGCGTCACTCGTCTGGACCCCTCTCTCTCCTCCGCTCGCATCCACACTGTTCTCCACCACGAGACCCACCCCGAGAGCAGCTGCGCCGGCGATTCCCCTTCCACCGCCGCGAGCAGCAACGCCTGGGCCTGGCTGTCGCGACCACCCACCCCTCATTCGCCATCTTTCAAACAAGGAGGACAAGCACGGCGACGGTGCGCCTGCGCCACCTTCCCCTGTTCCCTTGCTTGAACCAAACAGATCACGAAATCAACCCACCCCCGCCACACTCATCTTTGCTTCTTTTCCAGCTCCTTTTGATCTGATGATTCATGCCCAATTAGTCCGTGCAGGAGGCGGATCCTATCTTCAACCAACAAGGCCGGACCGCTGGCGGGTCTTTTTGATTTGGCCGGCCGCCGGGTTCAAATCTGTTGCGGAGGAGGGTTCCTGATGGTATCCAAACAGAGGTTTGTCTAATCCGGCTCGTCCTAGTCCCCGTTTCTGTCTTGATAAGCTACCTAGCAGCTGCAAGGCCGGCTGTCTCAATAAGTAGTCTATTGACTACAAGGCCGGCCGCCGGTCTGAACAACTAGATAGCAGCTGCAAGGTCGGCCGTCATGGAGTTAACCTGCAACACCGTAAGTTCATACCCCTTTTGCCTTCTTTGTTACTAGTATTAATTAAAGTAGGCCTTCTAATCTTTAGTAGAGATTTTTATACTGTCACTACTCACCTTGCCCATGGAGAATTGTAATAAGAAGATATATGGCTTCTGTCCCTGTTTTGATCCTACTAGTTTAACTCTTTTGCAGATCATCAGAGATGAAGATAGCATTAGTGCAAGCGAAAACGAAGATAGAATCAGTGCGCTACCCGACGATGTTCTGCTCAAAATCCTCGAATGCCTTTACATGCCCATGGCAATTCAGACCGGCGTGCTCTCTACACGATGGAGGCACCTCCCTCATCAGCTCTCTAATCTGCAAATTAGTGCTCAAGACTTTCGAGGCACAGTGGATCAGATAATGACCGAGTACACCGACGCGATAAGGAGATTTCTGTCTCCTCCACCTTGCGAATGCAGTCGGGTCATCAAGAGCCTGCAGCTCTGCTTCTACCTAGCAGACCCTTACTTGTCCTCCATCGCTCAGGCGGTCGGGGATGCCGTGAAGATCGGCGTGCCAGAGTACCTCGAGTTTGCGGCGACTGGCTATTTTGCATGTCCAAGTGAGGCTGAACTAGTACTGTTCAGACAGCAGTTTATGTCCTTCTTCCATGCTTGCCCTGGTCCATTCAGTTTGCTCACCAAACTGACGCTGCAGTACCTTTCGTTTGAAGACTCAGATATCCCCAATATCCTCAACACTTGCAATAAACTTAAGCTCCTTTCCTTGAGATCCTGTCAAATGGGCCAGGACCCTGTCCTCAAGATAGATGCTCCATGCTCGGAGCTCATAGGACTTGAACTTATCGACTTTGGGTGTGAACAAGTTGAACTAATCTCTGCCCCTAAACTCCTGGAATTGGCCTATGATAGCTGGTGCGGTGAAAACCCCCCAGTGTCTTTTGGCTATGTCCCTCAGCTTGTTAAATTATACTTCGCTTCTCCTGCCCTATCTTGGCAGACGCCATTCACATTGAGCGAGTGCCTATCTGGTAACAGAAACCTGTCAATGCTGCATCTAAATTTTCGCACTCAAATGGTAAGTTACAGTTCCCTCCTCGTCTACATCATGTTTGTTTGTTTCAACGTGTCCCTGTTAACATCATGACATATTCCTCATATTTCTGTACTTCGTTCTGCTGCAGATTTGGATTGAACCTGAAGATCCTCGACAGCTCACTCCTATATTCAGTAAACTGAGAGATGCGCATCTTTACAATATCTTTGCAGAGTGCGATCTGAATTGGACTATGTTTATCCTCGAAGGTGCACCTTCCTTGGAGAACTTTTATGTAAGTCCGTTACTTCAGTTCTTCCAGTTAACCCACATCTTGGCCTGGATATAATTTGTTTGTACGATATGTTTCCATCAGCAATAAAAATATCGACATGTCTGTTTAGGTGTGTAATATCAAAATTTAAAATACCCAATAACTCTATCCTGTCACATGTTGACCTTTTTGAGATGCACGAATAGGAGATCTCATGAATATTACAGTAATGATGTACAATCTTGCTTGGATGCTGCATAGCGTTTTTTTCACAGATAATGTCCATGCACGACGCATAATTTTTCCTGTGAGGTCTAATCTCATGTTGGATTCCTCCAAGTTCCTAGGGAATCCTCAAAAATCATTCATTTGTTCCAGACAGCTATATAGGCCATTCCAAAAACTAGTTCTAAAGAGGGTGTTAGCTTTATAGCAATCATTCGTTACTTGGATGTATTGACTCTTGTTATTGCTGTTGTTCTTTATCTTAGATATTAATATCGAAACCAATGCCAACACTTAATGTAATGTGCTGTTTATTTGTGGTCCATGAAGCTATCTCGGCGTTCATGTGAACTCAGTAAGACAGAGGATAGTGCTGAGAAGACCAATGTGTTGTGGGAACCGTCCGAGGATTCGAAGTACTTGAACTTGAAATTGCTCGTGATGGAAGGTTTTAAGGAGGAAGACAAGGTGATGAATTATGTAAGACTTGTCATTGTACGAGCTGTTGTCTTGAAGAGAATCGAGTTGTGTGATGAAGACCCGTGCAATGGGTGCAGTGCCATCAATCATGAGCCTCCAAGATTTCTGGTAGATGAAGCTAGCAAGCAACGGATTAGGGAGCAACTCACCCATGGATCCTCCTCATCTGCGGAGATAATAATTGGATGATGGACATAGTCCAAGAATAATGAAGAGACAATAACGATGGATAATGTCAATGAGTAGTAGTCTCATATAAGAATAAAGGACTGGTTGGCTGTGCCTAGCAAGAAATAATCCCCCACTCTGGCTGTTGCTGGAGTGACGTGTTAAGAGTGCTTGCTATTGTGCATTAGGCCCTGGCAGTTGTAATTTTGTTTTAGCATTTTAGCTGTTTATGGCCAAGTATATTTTTCTATGTGGGCAACTTATGATTCATGCACCGTATATGTTTCTGTTTTACTTTGAAGTTGGCTATTGTGTGCTGATCTGTGCATCTCAAAATGTATGTCTTGTATTTTATTCAAAAATATATATATCAAAAAATAATTGTATAATTCTTGTTTAATTCATGCTGGGACTGCTCATTTTCTATCAGCACCACTCATGCTCGTTTTGTTATTTTTTCTTGATTTTCCTTTCATAATTATTTTGCATGGTGATGCGAGCCTGGTAATGTGCATCTCATCTGGTCAAAGATATTTGAACACCGCCTAATGTGCATGGTCCCAAAGCCTTCAAAATTGATGTAAGGTGTATTAGTTAGTTTTTAAAAAAGTCAAACATCTCTAACTTTGACCAACTTTATAGAAAAAAAATCAATGTTTAATACCAAATCGTTATAATTAGATCCATCATGACATATAATTTCATATTTTATTTATTAATATCATAAATGTTATGTATTTTGCTATAATCGTGCCAGGGTTCATCAGAATGGTAATATCGTGTTCATGTGGGAGAGAAGAAAAATTGAGAGAAAAGAAGTAGCAAACCGGTAGGCTACATGGCCACTTAGAGCATCTACAGTCAGATCCCTCGTATTGCCCCTATACGTCTGGGCTGACCGGCACCCCTCATATTCTGTGACGCCCTCTGCTCGACCGTGCACTAATCATACACGCAAACGTGCACGCTCGAGATCAGAGACTCACGGGAAGATATCACAACACAACTCTAAACTCAAATTTAAACATAAATCTTCATATTACAAACCAGGGGTCACGAGGACCCGAATACATAAGTCATACAAACCAAATAATATCTGGGTACAGACATAGTTAGTCAAGTTTGCCTTAAGAAGGCTAGCACAAACAGCGACACTAATCGAAAAGGCGAAGGCCTCCTGCCTAGAGCCTCCGGACTACTCCTGGTCGTCGGGGATCTCCACGTAGTAGTAGGTGCCTCCGGGGATCTCCTGCTCCTGGGCTCCGTCGTCTGATCGCAGCAACCGGGTATGGGGAAAAGAGATAGCAAAGCAACCGTGAGTACTCATCCAAAGTACTCGCAAGACTGACATCAGAACTATACTAAGTATGCATCAGTATCAAAGGAATGGGGCTATATCTTTGGACTAAACTGCAGAAATGCCAGAACAGAAGGGAAAAGGCCTAGCCTATCGAAGACTAGCATCTTGAAGCAATCTTGCAGCATCAGAAGAGAGTAGAGCAAGATAATATATAATCAATCGTATTTTAGTAATGCCCTGGGATCCTTCCTCGACTACCCTGTGAGAAAGTGATCCCGAGAGCAGTAGTATCAGTTTAACAGTGTAATAGTATCCATTTGTAGTTGTAGCAGATCAAGATACAACTCTGAGCATCCTGTTACCGTGGACACGGCTATTCGAATACATAACTTCCCTGCAGGGGTGCACTACTGTTACCCAACACGCTCAATCACATCTGGCCGGACACACTTGCTGGGTAATGCCCGGCCTCGGGTGATCAACACGACGCAGTCCTACCTAGGCTCAGCAGAGAGGTCAACACGCCGGTCTAAATCCTAAGTGCGAAAGGGTCTTGGGCCCATCGCCCTTTGCACTCCTGCACGTTGCGAGACTGGCCGGGGCCCAGGCGCGACACTGTATACACAAGTGACGTAACCAGCCCACCCCAGCAATCAACCCGCATCTCTGAGCTGTGATGTCTGAAGAGCTTTCGGCTGATACTACGACGTAGAGGGCCCCATTAAACCATTATCCCACGTGGTGGTAGTGCGTATAGGCACGTAGCCAACTCAGATCAAATACCCAAATCCGTTAGGCGTGTATAGTAACTCGCAGAGACGAACAGGGTTCCTGTCGCTCCGACTTGGTATCACATGACGCGCGGGTGCTCTTGGAGCCGACCCGTCTTTAATATTATTCTCTCGCGGCCACCCTTGGGGCCAGCCCGACTTTAACAGTTTAAGTATTGCAATATGTGAACATTTCCGTAATCATCACCCAGAGTGATCATGGCCCGATAACTAGCATGGCATACGGACAAGGGTGAAGGGCCACAGATGAATCAATAGCATAACTAACTAAGCATCATGGGACAACAGGTAGGTATCAACAGCAGGCGACGAAATCAGGCTATGCATCAGAATAGGAGCTATCAGAGCAACAACAGAAGCAATACTAATGCAAGCATAAGAGAGAAGGAATGGGCGATATCTGGATGATCAAGGGGGTTTTGCTTGCCTGGAAGCTCAGCTGAAGGGGTCTGGTCGTCGACGGCGTAGTCGTACTCTGCAGTGTCGTCGGCAGTCTCGGGGGCTATCGAGAGAGAAGGAGGGGGAAGAAACAATAAATACACGGCAACAATGCAACAGGGATGCATGACATGCCTAAATGATATGCAGGGGTGATTTAATGCATCTCTAATTATTTTAGATAATTTAGAAAATTTATTTGGATTTATTTTATCAAGGTCATGCACTATTCATTTATCGGAAACAGGCAAAAAGTTCCATGTTCAGTATGTTAGAGGGGTGTGGCAGGCATGTGGATAGGATATTCGGATTCTTCATATTTTTCTGATCGTTTTTCATATATAAATTATTTTCATCCGATTTACGGTTTATTTTATATGATTTTTCAAAGTTTTACTGAATTTCTGGAATGTCTGGATTTAATTTAAATTGAATTATCCGAAACAGTAGCTGTGACGTCAGCATGACATCACAGTGACGTCAGCAGGTCAACTCCGGCTGGGCCAGGTCAAACCTGACCAGTGGGTCCCACTGGTCAGTGAGACAATGACTAATTAGGATTAATTAAACTAATTACAGATTAAATTAGGGGGTGGGCCCAGTAGTCAGTGACTAATTAGTTAGTTAATTTAATTAACCGTTTAGTTAACATTTTATTTATTTTTAAAAATGTTTAAATTGTGCGGGGCCCGCCTGTCAGTGACCGTAGCCGGTCCAGTCAGCAGGTGGACCGGGTCAACGGGTCAGCAGGGCCCAGTGGCAGCGGCTCAGCGGTGGGGCCCGCGGCTACCACGTCGGCGCCAAGTCAGCACCGGCCGCCGGAGTGCGCCGGCGAGCCCGAGCGCGTCGATTAACTCCAGCGAGCTCGGATTTTTCCTACGGTGCATCATTTCGCGCGGGGTTTGGCTCTCTGGATCAGCCACTCCACGCCGCGTCCGATGGTTGGGGTCACGGCGGCTGGGGTGGCCGGAACGGTCGCCGGCGACGACGTCAGGCGGCGGGGTTCGGGTGTATGCGAGCCACGGCGCCACGGTGCGTTAGCGGGAAAAGTAAGGGGCACAATGGCCTCCTGTGAGCTCCAGGAGCTCGGCGCCGTGCTCGAATGTGCAGTGCGTGTGCTAGAACGACGGCGGCGACTAGACAGGCGACAGTGAGCTCACGGCCATGGCAGCGGCGCGTGCCAGAGCACGAAATCGAGAAGGGGGGCGGAGGGAAAAGGTTCGCGGGCTCACAGCGGTGCTGACGAGCTGCTCATTGGCGACGGGGGCGGTCGGAGTGATGCGGATCGACGGCGAGCAGTGGCGGCCTCCGACGATGGGGATGGACGAAAGCGACGGCACGGGGGCGTCCTAGCTCGTGGCAGTCCGCATAGAGGAAGAGGATGAAGACGCGCATCGTCTGGACATCCTCCGGTGACGTGGGGTGGTCTCGGTGCACGGTAATGGCGAGGTGGTGGCGACGAGCTCTCTCGGGCGAGCAAGAACAGAGAGGGGGAGGGCTTGCGAGGGGGTTTCTGGTGTGCTAGGGTTTGCTGCGGGAGAGGGAGAGCGACCTTATCCACCTGGGGATCCGCGGGATGGCCGGCGCGTGGCCATCTTGGCCACGGACGCACGCGCGGCGTCCACGGCGCTCCCTGTGAGCAGGAGGAAGGAGAAGGTGGCCAGGTGGGCTGGGCCTGCACTGTTGAACTAAAGCCCAATGGTACAGTAAGTGTTAGGCATTTTTCCTTTTTCATTTTCCGCCTTATAATTTCTGCCACTGTTTTCTATTTTAATTAGATAGCAAATGATTTTTGCTTCATATGAAAATTGGCACATTATTACTAGACATCATCTCAGGGTTGCTCAAAAAGTTTCAGAGCATTTGGACTTGTTTAGCTAATTTTAGAAATTGAAAAGCCAAAAATAATTGCTGCTGGTCCTGTTTTATTGATGCAAGGATCAATTTGGGAATTCAAATAATGTTGGTTTTATTTTTATAATTGCCAGGGGAATTTATGACATATTGTGAACACTTTTGTTTTACTGTTTGAAGAAATAATAATTTGGCTTATATTTGAAATTTGAATTTGAATTAATTTGAGCGTGATTATTTCTAATTGCAATTTAATTATGATGATCATGATGACATGGCATATTAGTTAAGCTAATAAAGTGATTAGGGTTTGGGGATGTTACATATTCAGCCCATATCTAGGGCGGATATGGGAGGTCCGAACGCGCCCGGGCGCGTCCGTTACGTCGGACCCGACAGACCGGATTCACACAAAATTCCATCAAATTGACCAAGTCCACCAAATCGAATACATTTGTCTTCATCATCGCAGCTATAGCCATCTAAGAAACAAACGAATCATTGAAAAACATTGAATTTTGATCCACATAAGCGCTCATTAGCGAACTGCATGAAATATATCTTCTGAGTGCAAGCTCATACCTCATAATAACTGACTGCTTTGTTAACGAGAGCATGCCGATTGTCAGATTCAGCTTCAAGTGCAAGCCATGAGATATCACCCATCCTGACAAAAATGAAATAATATGTTCATGTTCATGTATTCTCGGTAACAGTAAATATAGATGAAACATGCCAATCATCAGATCAACCTCGATAACAGTTTGCAACAAGAATGAAAGTAAAATGATAGATTGCATACATTTTATAGTAGAATGCCATGTTTGTCTCAGAAGAAAAAGGTAATAGATGCTCTTCAATGAGACAAAAAGCATTATTGCATTGCTCCAGCAACTGATGGCCTATCCTCTCAGTAAAACCTGCCACCACCCTTGTGGGCATATGCTGAAGATTCTGAACCCTATGAGGTTTGAGACCCTTAAGCACACGCCAGTTCGTTTTGAGCAGACCATTATAGCAACAAGTAACAATGTCCTTCTCTTCTGACGTCAGATCCAGGTGTAGCGATGATATCTCATTTACAGCAGCTAGCATCTCTGCATCAAAAGGAAAAAAAGGTTTGATGTGCAACAGGTAGAGTGTGCTCTTTTTGCAGTTTTCACATAATAAGATTTGACTGGAATTGCATACCATCATACTTCCCAAAGTGTTGAGCGAGTTTTGCTCTCCAAAGGTAGTCTGCCCTATTGTCATCTACAAGCGGGATGCCCATTCTATATAACAGGGCAGTATTAACATCAGATGTAAGTGAAAAATATCAAAGAATAACTTTGAAGATTTGATGAACTAGATAGAATGGCGAAATCATGAGTTATTTCTATCGAACACTGGGCAAAGGAGACATGTGCTACTAGTTAACGATGATACTGAGAAACAGGGTAGCAACCTCTAATGATTAGAACATCATCTAGTTACAGACTATCAAAAATGACATGACAGGGGAAAATGTAACAGAATAATTTGTCAGGCAGACAGACGTGGTTCTGCAGTAAAAGTATTTGAAACAAAGGAACAGAAATAGCCACAGTAGTCGGGTAGAGTACAAACTGCTAACCTACAGGCTTTCAAACCATAGGAACAGGCTTTTCCTTAGGTCAGATGCTACAATTGCAGTAAGAAAAACTGTGAACAAAACCATCCTAAAACATATGGTAATACCTGGCTCTGGATGTTTCCGCCTCATCATCTCTTAAGTTCAGAAGAAGTTGACTTTGCTGAGACCCTGGGGGAAAAACGGATGCACAAATTAAAAGAAATAACAAAGCCTAAATGACTAAGCTCTAAACATGCGGAGTGAAGAGAAAAAACAAAACAACAGTCTTCAAGCCCTGAATTACTATGCCAAGGAAGCTATAAACAGTAAAACAACTTGAAACTATTACCAAGAATACATGAACAATCTATAATTGGGGCATGCAAACAGTATATATAGCTGAAATATACTGTAATTGTTGACTATTGGCACTGTAAAAATTAGATCATTGACTGTAATTGTACACAATTGGGTACTAACGAGGCTCAAAATCTGGCGAAAAAATAAATAGCAGACACAAAGCCCAAACGGCTAAACTCTAAACAGGCGGAACGAATGGAAAATGAAACAGCAGCCTTCCATGTCCTGACCCGCAGATTGCTGTGTGATAAAGGAAGTGGCCCTGTTGTCGGTTGTGCCGATGGCGCCCTCCCTGTGAGCACCGTCATGCCCGCAGATGGACACGGGCAGGCCTGGTTGACAAAGAGAAGCTGCAAGTATGATCCTAGTGGTACAGAGTCTATGTATAACAGTAACACTATGTAAAATAAGATCACTGTACTAGAAAATCAACAACCAAGTACACTGTGAACTGTCGCTGTAGATTAAGATCACTGTACTAGTACTGCTTATTTAGCTCACCAGTTACTACACTAGTTTTTTTTTTTGCGGGATAGTTACTACACTAGTTAAGTAAACACCGCCTCGCCCACACCCACAGTGCTGCTGCGTGCTGCTTGGGCGCAAGCACGTGAGGTCAGGCTCGCTCGCTCGCTCAGCTGGCTACATAGGCGCGTCACCCCTGCTCACCCTTGACACGACTCCAGCGGGCAGAGTCAGACAGAGCAGAGCATAGCAAAGCAGGAGGGAACAGAGGGACGGCAGAGCAGAGGAGGGCGGTGGAGGCAAGGCCCACCACCACGACACCGCCAGGCTGCTCAAGGCCTTGAGCCGCGCAACTTGGGCATCGGCCTCGTCGCGGGCTTCCTCCTAGTCACCTGCGCATACTTGTCCACCGCCAAGTTGGACGTCATCCATATCGCCCCCCCTCAGTAAGCTACCCACGCATCTGCAGTTCTGCATTCACTTCCTGCTTCCTCCCCCCTTGTCGCTCCATCGCTCAACTTAACAAGCTATCACATCGAGACACGCTTGAACTCTGGGGGAGAAATAGATGCAGAAATCGAAACAAAATTACACAGCCTAAACGGCTAAATCCTAGCTATTCATCAGGAATCGAAACAAAACGCAAAGCCCAAACGGGCGGAACGAGCGGGAAACCAAACATGCATGAGCCTCTGATCGGTGTCCTCACCAGTCGACTGCTGCAGAATAATCGATGCGGCGCTATCGATGGAGCCCCCGATCGCTCCCTCCCAGCGAGAGCCGTCGGCAGCGTAGATGGTCACGCGCTCCCCCGGTGGCAACTCCCTCCTCGGAACGTGGCCCCTGGTGACGACGGCGACCATGGCGAGCAGGCCTCCCCTCGACGTCCTCACCTCGCTGATCTCCGCGGCGAAGGTCCGTGAGAGGCAGTCGAGGCGGACTGCCTCCCCCACCTTCATGGTACCGAACGCCATGGCCATCATGGTCGCGCGCGTCACGGAGGGGAGGGCGGGGCGGAGCGGGGGTGGAGGTAGAGGAGGAGGCGCGATTCGTGGGAGAAACCGGCACCGGCACCGGCAGCGAGCGGGAGAAGCGGGATAGGAGGGGAGGAGATTCTGCTGGGTAGGCCGACGCGGAAGCGGAATGCCAGAGGCGGAGGCAGGCGGGGGAGGGGATGGGAGTGGAGGTGCAGGCGGAGAAGACTTGGCACGGAAGGAAGCGGGGAGGGCGGGAGGGGAGGGGATTTGGGGTGGGCTGGGGCTGGGAGGGATTCTTCGAGAAGAAAGAAGGCGGAAATTGAGTGCTGAGAGGAGGAAGGCGGAAGGGGGAGGAGAGGAGAGGGGATTGGGGAAATTTTCAAATTGGCGCCTTCGAAAGGTAACTTGAGAGCCACGCAAGCAACTGAGAGGATGGTCACTTATGTTTCTTGATGCAGAATAAAAATGTGGAATCCACCTGCTAAATATAAACCGGAGAATGTAAAGAGAGCAAGGATGGTAGTGGACAGTGAAGGAGGGAAGGAGATACAAGTGAACGATCCGCCAGTAAAGATCTCGGAAGATTGCCAAGAACCCAGAAAATGTGACTGCAGAACACAAACTTGATATGAAAGCGGGACTGACGGACCAGTCCCGCGGGACGGAATGAGAATAACAGCATGGAACTGCCGGGGCTTGGGGGATGGCCCGGCAGTTTGTGGTCTTCTGGACTTCCAGAAGCAGGTGGACCCCGGCATTCTCTTCCTCTCGGAGACAAAACTGGATGGAAGGAGGATGGAAAGGTTGAAGTGGATACCTGGCATGAGTAATATGGTGGTGAAGGACTGTGACGGGAAGAGCGGCGCTCTAGCTTTGATGTGGAAGAAGGAAATAAACCTTGTGTTGCACAGTTACTCAAGATATCATATTGATGTTGGAGTGGTGGAAAGAGACGGTTTCAAATGGCGCTTCACAGGTGTTTACGGAGAACCTGCGAGGGATAAAAAGTGGAGAACATGGAAATTAATGAGGATTCTACACCAACAACAAAAACCATTATCTGCTGACAAAAAAGACCATTTCAAATCTACATACACAGGCTGATGCTTATGCAGTAATAAATTTGAGTTGTATACCTACAAAATGAGGCTAATTAGCCCATCAAGCATCAACAGATAGTGCCAAATGTTGCAGTAACTTTGACCAACGGGGAGTCAAAGCAGGAGAGGAGGGCAGTCGTCGTGGAGGCAATACTGGACCTGCAGCAATGCGTTGCAGCGAGAATTTGTAAAAAAGAATGTTGTAGCGCCAAAAAATAGTAAGCTGATATGACTGAAATCAGCAATAGCAGTGGGATCATATGCCATAGTTAACATGGTGAAAAAATAGATTATATGTTGTATATCAATGGAGACCACGGGTGCACACAAATTACAGAGAAATGAAAATAGGCAAAGTTCTGAAATAGTATCTTCATGCAGGACTATCTTGCCTAACAACAGATATGGTTTCACAAAAAATCATCTACAGGGTCAATAAAAGTAGGAGGGCACTACGGCGCAACGGCCTTAGATAGTGGCATGTCAGCTAGGGTGCCACGGTGACCTAAGGAAGGGGGATGCACATCTTCCTGCGTGTGGAGATCAGACGACGCCCGTGCTGTCGCACACCACGACCGTAAGCGTGAACGCTCCCCCATTAAATATTCCGTAAAAGTAATTGACTAGTGGTAAAACTACATTATTCTTCTGGAACTATACTGAACCTGTGGGTGACCAGCTTGTGCGATGGCGGGGATCATCAACCACCTTATTTTGCAAGAACTATACTGAACCTGGAAATGACCAGATTGTGTGATTGTTCTGCAAGAACTATACTGAACCTTATTTTGCAAGAATTATACTGAACCTGGGATCATCAACCAGCTAGGATGCCATGTAGAACTATACTAAAGCAAAAGTCTGGAGCGAAATCCACCTGCAATTACCATACCGAGGGTTGCCTGAAATTAGTGATTGTGTGATTTTGGTAGCTGCAGATTCTTACCATTCCCCACTTGCTGCATCGCTTGCCCCGCCCCAGTCACCTACGCTGGGGAACAGGCGCAGCGGACGTGGAGGCGCCGGCCAACGGGAGAACGCAGGCCAGAGGAAGCGGCGGCGACGTGCGGGCTCAGGAGGCAAACGGCACGCGGTGGAGGACGAAAAGCAGCGTCGGCGTACCTGCCTGCGGGCGCAGCCCGGCGGGGTGGGTGGGTGGGGCGGGGGGGTGATGTGGGAGGAGGCCATCTGCCCAACCGCGGGCACAGCCAGGCGGGGGGTGGAGGCCGTCGGCCGAGGAGAAGGAGAGGAGGTTGGTGGTGGATCTGAGATTGCGAGGGGGACGGCGAGGGTCAGTGGGCACCTGCACTGTGGGGGCACTGAGGACTGAAGAACGACACACACACATGGAAATTCAGACAACGGACGAGAACGGACGGCTATGATTGCAACACATCAACACTGTTTACCTTCATGGTTCCCCTCTGAAAGATACCTTCACCGTTTTACTGGCGACTGTTACATTTCAGTTAATTACAGATGTAACGATGGACTGTAATAAAGACACATGTAGAAGAGTTTGTCTCTAGGGTGACGAATTGCATTGGTTTAGGCGATCTGGTTGGCGATTAGGGTTCCCCCACTGCCGCCATTAGTCCCATGGTTTCCGAAAATCTCGATCTCCTTCTCCCGTCTCCATTCGTGTATAACCCTTTGTCGAGGTGCCTCTAGGCGCACTGTTTCCCATTTGGTAGGGTTTTGTCGTCCCACCCACCACCATAAGACTTTTGTATGTGGCTAGGGAACGTGGGTCGTACACCATTTTTCGTCCCTAGTTTGGCCCATGTTCCTTTGGGGAAGATGGAAGGCATTGAAGGGTTGGGGCGGGAGCGGGGGCTCAAGCTATCGGAGGCGGAGAGGAGAGTCGTGAAGGTTGGACTTCAAGGTGCGGAGATGAAAGAGGGCACGAAGGAGCCACAAGCGGTGGGCAAGTTGTTGTCGAAGATGTCAACATATGCGACAGTTATAGGACGAACTCTCGGCAGGATCTAGTGGTCCATCAAATGGATCTGTTGCAGAGAACTAGGTGAGATTTTTTTTTGTTTACCTTTCGACAACCGCCTAGATGGTGACGGTGTCCTGGACTAAGGGGTACTAACCTGTATGACCCACAGTCCATGGGCCGGGCTCATGGCCCGCCGATCACTAAAGGAAGGACTACCGAAGCTATGAACCTCGGCGTGACCAAGATGGAAACCTCCGAAAACTTGATGTGTACTTCAAGGATTGCTATCCCTCAAAAAAAAAACTTCAAGGATTGCTCTATAGCCTGCGTGTTGGCAACCAACCATGTGTGTAATCTAGGTACCCCGGTGCATATATAAGCTGAGGGGTTTAGTCTTTAGAGGCACCGTATATGATTGTTTTCTTATCCAAACCCAATTTGCACCGTATATGCACGCATAAGCCAAGTTCGCTCCCATTCAATGTATACCACAAGTTTTAGCACTAAAGTGACTTTCCTAGCCAAGTTTTAGCACTGGTGATGTAATTGACTCTTTCGGGAAAGACAGCGACGAGGAGAAAAAGCGAGAAGAAAAAGGAAGCAAAGGAAACGGCTATCTACGCGGAGCGACGGACCTGCACGCGTGCGGGGGACCACGTGTACGTGCAAGCGAGCAACCCCACTGATTTCAGCGTGAAAATCAGTCGGTTGAAATAGATCATTTTCCATAAAAAACCGAGGATTTCGGTTTATTTCACTTCTGGTTTGGTACGGTTTTTTATGCCTAGCCCTGTTGGAGAAGATTTTATCGTCCAACTATTGGTTTGTTTTCCCTCATAAAGAAAAAAAAAAGCTACTGATTTGTTCTCAAATCTTGTATTTCTCTGTTTGGAGAGTTGCACTCCAAAATAAAGAGTCAATTACACCACTGATGTCACAATTTGGCACGAAAAGTAAGTTTAGTGCTAAAACTGGCGACATACATTGAACTGGTCTCACAACTTGGCTTTGGCGTGCATATACGGTGCAAATCGTATTTCTATACGAACACGGTGCTGATTAGGCGCCAACGTGGCATGGGGCCCGCTGTCAGCGACTGGGCGACGAGGAGGACGTGTGCCTACTATTTTGCGAGAACCCCTTGGTTTTTTTTTTCACACGCAAAAGCCCGGCCCATATTTTTCTCACAGATGGAGGCGCGTGGGGTCCATATGTAATTGTCGCTGCTGGGATTCAATCCCGTGAACTGTGGCCTGCAGGAGAGCGTGCCAAACCAATACACCCGACAACGTTCCTTGTGATAAAATTGATACGTAACATATATAAACTTTCTATCTTAAGAGGAATGGAGTCCCAGCAGCCCATTTTGCACTGTTATTAAAAAAAACATTATAAAATACATGTGAATTGTAACCATGTGCTATAAATAAAATAAATTTCACAATAACAATGAACATTTTTATATCCAAATAAATATTTTTAATTATATATATATAATTTTTAAATAATACTTGAATATTTTTATAATGTAACGTTATTCTATATTATTATTATTTGTAAGATAAGAATATAATTTACATATATTTTATAAATTCCTAAAAAAAGTAACACGGATGGGTGGCGTGGTGGCCACTCGCACCTGATGCCCAGATATCGCAGCTTCGAATCCCAGCCAACTATTTTTACATTATACGAATATATGTTTTTTAAAGTATGAACACTTCTATATACTACATGAATAGTTTGTTAAAACTGTGAATATTTTAAAATTTATATAAGAATTTAGGAAAATATATAGTAAACTAAAAAAATTCTTAAAGCATGAACGCTTTTATATACTAACATGATTTGTTTTAAACTATGAACATTTTTAAACTTATATAAGCATTTATTAAAATATAAAAAATATAAACACTTTCTTAAAGCATGAATATTTTTGTATATTACACTAATATTTTTTTAAACTGAGAAAAATTTCAAACTTATATAAGCATTTATTGAATATATGTTTTTATTCAATATGCAAATTATTAAATGAACAATTTTTATTTATAATTTAATTATACGGATAAATATTAAATTAATAGGTGATTATTTTATAATATAATTTAATTTATTTGTATGTATATCATATATAACACATGATTATAATTTTGATATATTCTATAAATTTCTAAGAACAACAGTGCAAAATGGGCTGTAGGGACTGCAGCCCACATAATATTCAAAGAATATATAGCAACAACATCCAGTTGTTACATGCATTGCTCCTTTTTTCTCAAAAAAAAAAATGAATTGCTCCTTGATCAGGCGGTTAGCCGCGCGAAGCTGCGAGCTACAGGACAGCGGTTTGAATCCCTACAGGCGCACCATTTTTCAATTATTTTTGGATGCTGACAAGTGGACCCTTAGCGGCCGTGGCAGGAGCTTTTTTGTGAGATTTTTTTTTGAGTTTTTTTTTTTGCAAAATAGCAGGCCACACATCCTCTTTGCCTCGCTGACAGCGGGCCCCATGCAACGTAAATTTCTGAGGTTTTTTTTTTTGCAAAATAGCAAGCAACCCGTCCTCTTTGCCTCGCTGACAGCGGGGCCCATGCAACGTTGGCGCGCCTGATCAGCACCCTCTTTGTATAGAAACGTGATTTGCACCGTATATGCACGCCAAAGCCAAGTTGTGGCACCAGTTCAATGTATGCCGCAAGTTTTAGCACTAAACTAACTTTTTGCGCCAAGTTGTGGCATCAGTGTTGTAATTGACTCCAAAATAAACTATACTTTTTTGGACGTGGCTAGGTAGCGCCGCTGCGCTCGTTCGTTGTTTGGAGCGCACTGCTGTATATAGTAAGTACATATCCTTGTGTCCAGCTGTCTAAGCTAGAAAAGAAAATTATCTGGCCACATCCCGTAGCGCACATGGCTATCAATGGAATCAGCCTAGATCTTGTCCCCCGTACTTTTATTTGGGGGTTTAAAAAGTCTTAAATGTCATAACTTTTGATTCAAGCATCGAAATCCAATTCCGTTTTCACCGTTAGGTTTCTCACGATGAGTTCTTCAAAACTAGATCTCATATGGGTAGGTTTTGGTCAAACTTTTTTTTGAGGGCAACTTTGGGTGTGATTGAGGCAACTATAGTGCTATAGGGAAGCAACTTCTTTTTTTGGCCTAGTAAGACTGCATATTAGGTTGGTTTGCGTAAAAACGAGAAAAAACCACACAAAACATAAGGCATCTTTAGTGCTACATACAAAAGTAACTTCACTGAACTATGTGTACTTGTGGATTTTGCTAACATTATGAACTTGTCTATCATGGCTGCTCAGTTGCCTATTATTGATGGTTAGTTGCCTACGGTTGATGTTCAGTTGCCAATAAATACTATAAATTGCCTACCATTGATGCCCAGTTGCCTGCTATTGGTAATTAGTTGCCTACAATTTCTGCTCGGTTGCCTAACTTTGCAACAATAGTTGCCTACAAATATTGTGAAGTTTTTTATCATTGTTTTTGTAAGTTACCTTCAAACACTCTAAAGTGGCCTAGATTCACCACCATGTTGCCTACCATAACTAACTATAGCAGACACAAGAGCATCAACGGCAGACGACTTCATAGTATTATAGACAATTTAGAAACAACGAAATACGAACATGAAAAACAGGCAACTTGGAAATACCGGTGAGGAAGTTAGGAGAATGTTAGACAAAATTAACAAGAACACAAAATGTAGTGAAGTTGCCTGTTTTTAGCACTAAAGTTGCCTCTAGTGGAAGGGAAGTTGCTTATGAAGGTAATGTGATGTCATCTACCTCTATTTCAAAGTTGTTCTCTATTACTAGTTAGTTGCTTATTGTTGCTAATTAGTTACTTTTATTCCAAGCAACTGTCCTGGCAAAACCAAGCAACTGCATTACAAAAAACACAAATGCAAAAACCTGTTCAAAACGAATCCGAGCAACTGCCCCAACAAATCACAAGAACTTAACAACGATAATTAGTTGCCTAACAATGATGCCCAGTTGCTTGCCATCGCTAATTAGTTGGATACGGTACTAGGAGAAGTTGTTGGCGTAGTTCATGTTGCCTATACTCTGAAACATAGTGTTAGCATACTCGATAATGTGGTAGACAACTTATATGTGAATTTAGTGAACATGATAGTCATGGTAGGCAACTTATAAGGACTTCTCGTTGATAGGCAATCATAGTAGGCAAACTAAAAAGAAGTTACTTTCCTATAGTACTAAACTTGCCTCTTCAGCATCCAAATTTGCTCTAAAAAAAGTTCGTCGAAACATACCCATATGGGATCTAGTTTTGAAGAACTTGTTGCGGTAAACACAACGGTGAAAACGAATCTAAATTCTGATATCGAACCAAAAGTTATGGCTTTTTAAATTTTATAAAACCCAAATAAATGCACGTACTTTTCCTTTCTTTATTGATTTCTGCAAAGTATGGAGCGTTCGGAAGGGATGAGGACCAGATACTTTCTTTTTTATAGTGTAATGATGACATGGGCTGCTAATTACCATTTATGGCAGGTTTGCTCGGATGCACCCCGCACCGTACCGTGTGAGTTTTTTGTCGCGTACCGCGTGCGCTCAGGAAGCCCAATTAGTGCAGCTGCACTAATAAGCATTTGTGTACTTTTTTAGTTCAATATATTTAAGGGAAACGTTTGTGGCCGGCTGGCCGGCGGAACGCTCAGCAGGTCACATGTGGTTCGTTCGATTTGTAACAAATCGTGTGGCCCGCGTTCGCCCTTATCCGCTGACCTCCGCCGCTTTTTTATCGACTCACCCCAACAGCTCCTCTGCCTTATCCTTTTTTTCTCATCCCGTCGCATGCGTCCTCAACCCCCACAACAATTCCTCCGCAGCGTACTCTCTCTCCCATGGCCTACCTCCAAATAAACAGCTCACCGGCCGTGGAATAGGTGTGTGGCGAGCTGGCGATCCCGGAGGAGCACACACGAAGATGCAGAGGTGTGCGGAGTACGACCGTCAGTGAGCAGAGGTGCGGTGCTCGTTGCCTTGTCTGCCGGCAACTGGATGTGCGCCCTTCCTGCTACTTGTAGTCTGCATTGGTATTTCCCCGAAGAGGAGAGGATGATGCAGTACAGTAGAGATAAGTATTTCCCTCAGTTAAGAACCAAGGTTATCAATCCAGTAGGAGAACCAAGCAAAATTCCGGTAAACGCACCTGCACACACAAGAGCAAACACTTGCACCCAACGCAAATAAGAGGGTTGTCAATCCTCTTAGCGGTTATTTGCAAGGATTAAATCTTATCGAGGTAAATAGATAAACTAAAATACTAATTAAAATAAAAGTAAATAAATTGCAGCAAGGTATTTTTAGGTTTTGTATATGATAAAGATAGACCCGGGGGCCATAGTTTTCACTAGAGGCTTCTCTCTCGAGCACAGAAACATATGGTGGGTAAACAAATTAATGTTGGACAATTGATAGAAAAGCAAATAATTATGACGGATTCATGGCAATGATCATGTATATAGGCATCACGTCCGAGACAAGTAGACCGACTCCTGCCTGCATCTACTAATATTACTCCACTCATCGACCGCTATCCAGCATGCATCTAGAGTATTAAGTTAATAAAAACAGAATAACGCCTTAAGCAAGATGACATGATGTAGAGAAGCAAATTCAAGCAATATGAATAAACCCCACCTTTTTATCCTTAATGCATGGCAACAATACAAATACGTGTCATGTCCCCTTCTGTCACTGGGATTGAGCACCGCAAGATTGAACCCATCACAAAGCACCTCTCCCATTGCAAGATAAATCAATCTAGTAGGCCAAACCAAATCGATAGATCGGAGAGAAATACAAAGCTATAACAATAATGCATAAAAGAGTTCAGAGAAGTCTCAAATATTTCTCATGAATAATCTAATCATAAACTCACAATTCATCGGATGCCAACAAACACACCGCAAAAGAAGATTACATTGGATAGAACTCCAAGAACATCGAGGAGAACATTGTATTGAAGATCAAAGAGAGAGAAGAAGCCATCTAGCTACTAGCTATGGACCCGTAGGTCTATGGTAAACTACTCACATATCATCGGAAGGGCGGCAAGGTTGATGTAGAAGCCCTCCGTGATCGATTCCCCCTCCGGTAGAGTACCGGAAAAGGCCTCCAGATGGGATCGCGGAAGAACAGAGGCTTGCGGCGGCGGAAAGGTTTTCTCTTCTGGCTCCCTGTGGGTTTCCCAATATTTGTGAATTTATAGAAGTGGAATTAGGTCAAACGGAGTCACGTGGGCCCCACAAGGCAGCACGGCGCCCCCCTGGGGCGCGCCCTGGTGCCATGTGAAGCCTCCGTGAGGCTCCTGGCCTCCTCCCGAAGCTTCCAAGGTTTCTTTTGTCCAAAAAAAAATCTCCAAAAAGTTTCGTGGCATTTGGACTTCATTTGGTACTGTTTCTCTGAAAAGCCAAAAACAAGCAGAAAACAGCAACTGGCACTGGGCACTAGGTTAATAGGTTAGTCCCAAAAAATGATATATAATTGCATATAAAAACATTCAAGATTGATACTATAATAGCATGGAGCAATCAAAAATTATAGATACGTTGGAGACGTATCAAGCATCCCCAAGCTTAATTTCTGCTCGTCCTCGAGTAGGTAAATGACAAAAACAGAATTTTTGATGTGGAATGCTACCTATCATGTTTCATCATGTAATCTCTCTCTTACGGTATGAATAATAAGATCCAAATGATTCAAAGCAATAGTCTATAGTTTGATATAAAGACATCAATACTCAGGCATACTAGCAAACAATCATGTCTTTCAAAATAAAAATGCTAAAGAACGTTATCCCTACAAAATCATATAATCCTGTCATGCTCCATCTTCTTCACACAAAGTATTTATCATGCACTACCCCGATGACAAGCCGAGCAATTGGTTCATACTTTTTAATGCGCTTCAGCTTTTTCAACTCCCACTCAATACATGAGCGCAAGCCATGGATATAGCACTATGTGTGGAATAGAGTATGGTGATAGAGATGAATAGGAGAAGTCAAAAAATGGAGAAAGTCTCACATCAACGAGGCTAATCAACGGGCTATGGAGATGCCCATCAATTGATGTCAATGAGAGGAGTAGGGATTGCCATGCAACGGATGCACTAAGAGCTATAAGTGTATGAAAGCTCAACATGAAAACTAAGTGGGTGTGCATCCAACTTGCTTGCTCATGAAGACCTCGGGCATTTGAGGAAGCCCGTCATCGGAATATACAAGCCAAGTTCTATAATGAAAAATTCCCACTAGTATATGAAAGTGACGAAATAGGAGACTCTCTATATGAAAAACATGGTGCTACTCTGAAGCACAAGTGTGGAAAAGGATAGTAACATTGCCCCTTCTCTCTTTTTCTCTTTTTTAGGCTCTTTTTTACCCCTTTTTTTCTTCTTCTTTTTCTCTCTTTTTTTTCTCCTTTTTTTAGAACGATCTCATGGACCTCATCCCCACTTTTTCGAGGACTCATTAGTCTCCACCATTCTTACCTCACTGGGACAATGCTCTAATAATGATGATCATCACACCTCTATTTACTTACAACTCAACATTACAACTCGATACTAGGACAAGATATGACTCTATATGAATGCCTCTGGCAGTGTACTGATGTCAACTACACAACTTATTCTTGTAGACTCGTGTTGGGCCTCCAAGCGCAGAGTTTTGTAGGACAGTAGCAATTTTCCCTCAAGTGGATGACCTAAGGTTTATCAATCCGTGGGAGGCGTAGGATGAAGATGGTATATCTCAAACAACCCTGCAACCAAATAACAAAGAGTCTCTTGTGTCCCCAACACACCCAATACAATGACAAATTGTATAGGTGCACTAGTTCGGCGAAGAGATGGTGATACAAGTGTAGTATGGATAGTAGATATAGGTTTTTGTAATCTGAAAATATAAAAACAGCAAGGTAACTAGTAACAAAAGTGAGCACAAACGGTATTGCAATGCTTGAAAACAAGGCCTAGGGTTCATACTTTCGCTAGTGCAATCTCTCAACAATGCTAATATAATTGGATCATATAACCATCCCTCAACGTGCGATAAAGAATCACTCCCAAGTTCCTATTAGCGGAGAACATAAGATAGAAATTGTTTGCAGGGTACGAAACCACCTCAAAGTTATCCTTTCCGATCGATCTATTGAGCCATTCATATAAGTGTCACAAACAGCCCTAGAGTTCGTACTAAAATAACACCATATGATACACATCAACCAACTCTAATGTCACCTAGATACTCCAATGTCACCACAAGTATCCGTGAGTTGATTATACGATATGCATCAAACAACTTCATAATCATAATATTCAATCCACACAAAGAACTCCAAGGAGCACCCCAAAGTTTCTATCGGAGAAAAGATAATGAAAACGTGCATCAACCCCTCACTAGTAGAAAAAGGCCCATTTGTCCCGGTTCCAGAGGCCCATTTGTCCCGGTTCTGGAACCGGGACTAAAGGGTCGGGACTAAAGCCCAAAACCTTTAGTCCCGGTTCGCTTACGAACCGGGACCAAAGGGGCTCCACGTGGCCGCTGTGGGGAGCCCAGGCAGGAGGACCTTTAGTCCCGGTTGGTAACACCAACCGGGACTAAAGGAGCTCCACGTGGCCGCTTCGCATCACTCAGGCAGGAGGACCTTTAGTCCCGGTTGGTAACACCAACCGGGACCAAAAGGCAGCCACGCGTCAGCAGCTCGCAGGCTCTGGTTTTTTTTTTGAAAGGGGGGGGTTTAGGGGTTTTGGAGGGTTTAGGGGTTTCATATTGTGTTAGCTAGCTAATAGAGAGAAGTGAACTCTCTTTCTCCGTGCTTGGTCGATGCTAGCTACTACATATAGAGAGAACTCGACGCTAGGTAGTAAGCAAATGAAGGAAACCATTAATTACACAAGATCGTCATGAACATATACAGAGAGAAGTGACCTCTCTTTCTCCGTGCTTGGTCGAACAACAAGTTTTCGTATATCTATCCGACGCTACTACATATATACAATATAACATCCCTGACATCATCAAGCGCCAAACTCCCATTGAATTTCCATATGGTATTCTCCCTTTTCATGTATGACGTGGTCAAGAAAAAATCCCGCCAATTCCTCTTGAATTGCTCGTATGCGATCATGTGGTAGGAGTTCATCCCGCATCTGCCAGATCTAATTTAAAGAAGGGGGTCAATACATATATATGAATGAAACTCAACACAATTGATGGTAATAAAATAAAATTGTGAATATTGTTTACATACTTCAAATTGTTCTTCAGATCTGCCCCGCTCAGAGGTCCTGTGGCGAATGTACTCGCAAACGTAGTATCCACATAAATTATTCCCGGGTTCCTGCCACGAGAACTTTACGAGAATAGAGTTCAATCAAACTGATAATCAAGCATGATAATGGTATTGATGAAACTAGAATCAATGAGAGATGCGTGGAACTAGCTAGTACTACTTACTTTGGGGTGTGTAAATCGTAGCTCGTTCTTCAGACCCGGAACCTGTCCGGTGAACTGTTTCCAAACCCTGCCAGGCAAAGAAAATGATTACTTGATATCAGGAAATGAACGAAAGTTGCCGATATGGTCCCGGTATTGATTGAACTTACTTCTGGAGCATTGCAGTCATGTCCGCATATTCCTTGGGATCTTTACGTCTCGAGTCTAAGACAGTTTCTACTCCCCCGTCAAGCTTAATGGATAGCAGAATATAGTGGAACCTGCGCACGCATAACTCATCAATTACATTACTTAACCTCGAGTAAGCGAAACCGAATATGCAGAAGACAGTAACACTCACTTGAAGTTGTAAGGAAAGAGTATTTCCCTTTTGTTTTGATGTCGAAGGAACTCGTTTAGCAAGTTTTCCTCGGTTTCTTTAACATTGTTTTGTACCGTCCATTCATTTACGGTATTTGGGCTAATGAACCCAATGTCATAGATTTGTCTTTTTGGGCATTCGACGATCTTCAATCTGCATAATATAGTGAGGATAATTATATATACATGCAATGAACGAGCTGAGCTAGAGACTTAATTACAGAAGTAATACTTACAGACAGTAGCAAGTCATGATTTGTTTGTCGAGGGCCTCTTGATTGAATAACTGAAATAACCCCACAAATTCAACAGGCATCAGGTCGACTCCAATGAGGTCGTGCTCATCTTTAATTCTCACCATCAAACTATCGGACCCATTCTTCCTGCAGCTTTCCAAGTACCACTCATGCAATCTTCGCATCATCGTTGTTAGGGGAGGATGATCAGGTTTGACGAGAGGCTTCCCGTGCTCGTATCTAGAGATCTTTACTACCTCAGCCGTTTCAAACTTTACATCATCGCCCACGTAATCACCAAGAGTGGTACCGGGCAGTAGCCTCGGATGATTAGCGATATCGCTAGACACCTTGAGCGGGGGGCATGATTTCTTCTCCTGTTCGCCGAGCTGGGGAATTGTTTTCCCACTTCTTCGTCTTGAAGCACTGGCAGTACTTCCCGACCGCCACGCTTCATCATATGTATTTTCAATACAGCGGTCATAGTTGGATTGCGGCGGAGGCGGTGGTGGTCGCTTAAGGGCATCCAGAGTGCGCTTCGCTTTCACCGGATCTATTGTTTCCTTCGGAGGTGGACGTTTCCGTTCAAAATGGGCCTGCACTTCGGTAGCACTGATGTCCTTGTTTTCCTCGTCAGTCCTCTCATATGGTAACTTTGGAGGAACCCTGAGGCTTGGACCATATTTGAATTTCTTCCCGCCTTTTGTACTGGTAGCCGCCGGAGCGGCGGCAGCTCTCTTCCGCTGTTGCTGACGCGCCGGAGGCAGCTGCGGCGATGGAGACGGCTGCCGTGCCGGAGACAGCTGAGGTGGAGGAGGATTCTGCTGAGGGGCCTCCCCCGTTAGAGTCCGCTGAGGCGGCGGAGACGGATGACGCGTCGGAGACGACTCAGGCAGCGGAGATAGCACAACTAGACTGTGAGGAGGAGTCTGCTGAGGATCCGGCTGCGTCTGCTGAGGCGGCGTCCAGTTTGGAAGCTTGATGTACTCCTTCTGCCATAGACATGTACTCCTGAGAGCACGAACCAGCTGATTCCCCCCTTCACCTGTAGAGTGGTCAAGCTCGAGCTCCTCAAATCCCTCCATTACTTCATCCACCATCACAACAGCATAGCCATGTGGAATCGGAAGGCAGTGAAAAGTTTTGTTGGGTTAAGGAGGTGCAACAGAGCCGAGAGCCGCCTTGAAAGTGAGGTTCCGGCATTTTGTCATAAGCTCGCAATGTTGAGCCTCCGTGATAGTATCCACGGGGTAGATAGGAGCCGTGAAGTCAGGTTGAACGGGCTCCGTGGAAGCCACGCTGCTTCTCCGCTGAGATAGCTGGGTAGCTTCTGGGGTAGCTTCGTGCCGCTGAGATGGTTGGCCGGCAGCTCGCTGGCTCTCAAGTTCCTCTAGCTTTTGTAGTCTTGCATTGATCTTCTGCATGTCGGTCAGCTCCGCTTTCCTCTTTCTCTCCCGGCTTCTGTAACCGCCTGCGTCGGGAAACCCAACCTTCCACGGAACGGAGCCTGGTGTGCCTCGTGTTCGTCCCGGGTGCTCAGCATTCCCTAGGGCCTCAGTCAGCTGGTCCTTCTCTCTGTCGGGAATGAACGTCCCTTCCTGCGCTGCGGTGATATACTTCTGAAGCTTCTTGACGGGTATTGCAAGTTGCTCGTCCGTCCAACGGCACTTCCTTGTTTCAGGGTCCAAAGTTCGCCCAACCCCGAAGAACCAAGTCCTTGAATGGTATGTCCAGTTCAATGTCTCTGGTTCGACCCCTTTAGCAATCAGGTCATTCTCAGCATTGTCCCACAACGGCCGGGCTTTGAGGTAGCCACCTGACCCCGTGTGATGGTGATACTGCTTCTTTGCAGCGTTGTTCTTGTTTGTCTCTGACATTTTTTTACTCTTGTCCGATGTCTTGTAGGCCACAAATGCGGGCTAGTGATCTCCTATCTTCTCAAATCGGCCGATGAATTCTGGAGTCTTACCTTTGTCGACAAACTTTGATTTCAACTCATTCTTCCACCTCCTGAATAGATTTGCTATCTTCTTAAGAGCACACGCCTTGACCAGTGGCTCTATAACTGGCTTATTCGGATCCTCCTCTGGCGGTAGGGTGAAATTTGCCTTCAGCGCGGTCCAAAGATCATCTTTCTGTCTATCGGTGTCATAATCACCTTCAGGGGCGTCGTCCTTAGGCTTATTCCATTGCTTGATGCTGATCGGGATGTTGTCCCTAACAATAGCTCCGCACTGAGCAGAAAATGCATCCTTGGTCCGCTTGGGTTCAATCGGTAGGCCATCATCCGCGAGTGCTGTGATCGTGAACCTTTCATCCTTGCGCAACCTCTTCTTCGGGCCTCGTCTCGTTTCCAAAGTTTGGCTCGATCCGGAGGGCTATAAAAGAAGAAAGAAGAGTTAATATATGTACATACCAAAACAATTAATGCATCAATTAGCTAGTCAGCACAGGCTTAATTAATATATATACCTCGCCGGACTTTGCAACAGCTCCCTCCTCCGTTCGGTCACCGGAGCCGTCATCATGGTCTCCTTCTTCCTCCGGCATTCGGTCACCGGAGCCATCATGATCATGTCCTTCCTCCTCCATTATTCGATCACCAGAGCCGTCATCCTCTCATTCCAGACCATCGGTGTCGTTGAGAAACGACAAGACATCACGTCCGCCGAGGATTATGTCCCCCAACAACTGTTCTTCGTGTCTTTGATCCATAGTTTCTGCAAATATTACAACATGGCAATTAATATACAAACATGAATGTCCGACGTCCGGACCGTCTCTCTCATGAATGTCCGACGTCCGGACCGCCTCTCTCATGAATGTCAAACAAGGGATTCTCTTAACCTTTAAGGGATTTAACAAAATGGCGCCATTCTGAATGTGCAGAAAATGGTCCATATTTTTCCTGATCTCATCTACCCTTCTATATGTCACGTTGTCTAGTGTCAAAGGATTCAAGAAAACCAAGGCTTCATCATTAGCCGGAAGTAACAGGCGCATAATGGTATGAAGCTCTCCAAAATTGTTTTGGAACGGAGTCCCGGATAGGATAATTAATTAGCTTTTTGGTATGAAGTTCAGCAAGAGCCTTCCGAATATCGCTATTTGGAAGGCCTTTGCTGAAATTCGTACCAAAAAGTGAATTATTCTATCCGGAACTCCGTTCCAAAACAACTTTGAAGAGCTTCGTAGCATCATACGCATGTTACTTCCGGCTAATGATGAAGCCATGGATTTCTTCAATACTTTGACAGACAACGTGACATATAGAAGAATATATATATATATAGATGAGATCAGAAAAAAATTGGATCAACTTGTGCACATCCATAATGGGGGCATTCTTGATAAATCTATGTTACCGGAGTTTTCTATATGAACAAAAAAAATTCCACATGACATGTCCGACGCCCCCCCTCATGTCGAAGTTATCGGGGAGGGGGTAGACGACAACAACGCTCACCCCTCATGTCATGTCCGACGTCCCCCCTCATGTCGAAGTTATCGGGGAGGGGGTAGACGACAACGACGCTCACCCCTCATGTCCGACGTTCGACGTCCCCCCTCATGTCATGTCCGATGTCCCCCCTCATGTCGAAGTTATCGGGGAGGTGGCCTCGACAACGCTCTTTTAACTCGGTAAATTTGGGTGGCCTCGACAACTCTTCTAGGGTTTGGGGTGGCCTCGACAACGCTCTTTTAACTCATTTAACTCATTTAACTTGGTAAATTTGGGTGGCCTCGACAACGCTTCTAGGGTTTGGGGTGGCCTCGACAACACTTCTAGGGTTTGGGGTGGCCTCGACAACGCTTTTTCAGTCCCGGTTTGGGTGGACTCGACCCCATGTTGAAGAGTTACCGGAGTTTTCTATGAACAAAAAAAAATACTACCTATCACATCTCAGTCCCGGTTTGGGTGGACTCGAGTGTTTGGTCAGGCGAGAGGGGGTTGATCGACGTCCCCCCTCATGTCGAAGTTACCGGAGTTTTCTTCTAGGGGTTTGGGTGGCCTCGAGAGTTTGTCAGGTAGGGGAGGGAGGGGGTAGGAGATCGACAACACTTTTTTTCTAGGGTTTGCGTGGCCTCGAGAGTTAGCCGCCCGATATGTCCGACGTCCCCCCTCATGTCGAAGTTACCGGAGTTTTCTTCTAGGGGTTTGGGTGGCCTCGAGAGTTTGTCAGGTAGGGGAGGGGAGGGGGTAGGAGATCGACAACGCTTTTTTCCTAGGGTTTGCGTGGCCTCGAGAGTTGGTCGCCCGATATGTCCGACGTCCCCCCTCATGTCGAATTTACCGGAGTTTTCTTCTAGGGGTTTGGGTGGCCTCGAGAGTTTGTCGGCTAGGGGCGGGAGGGGGTAGGAGATCGAGGGCGACGGTGACATACATACATAGATGTACATGGAAAAAAATGCTATCCATCCATACATACATAGCCACATACATACATGGAAAAAAATACATATATGAACAAAAAAATGCTATGAACAAAAAAATACATATAGCCACATATATGAAAAAAAATACATATATGAACAAAAAAAATGCTATGAACAAAAAAACATCATATATACATCCATCCATACATACATATAGCCACATACATATATACATTATATATGAACAAAAACATTCATCATATAAAAAAATCAACATATATATAAAAAAAATTGCACAAAGCCGGGGCGGCGGCGGCTCATAGCGGGGGCGGCCGGGTAAGGCGACGGCGACGGCGGGGGCGGCGAGGGCGCCGGCGCCGGCGACGGCGGGAGCGGGCCGGGGCAGGGGCGCGGCCGGGCACGCTCGGGGGTGGGGCAGGGGCGTGGGCTCGGGGGCGGGGCAGGGCCGCGGGTTCGGGGACGACGACGGCGACGGCGATGACGGGGCAGGGGCGTGGCGACGGCGACGGCGTGGGCGGTGGACGGCGTCGGGGCAGCCTGGCGGCATCGAGGAAAACTGTGAAATTTCACAAGTGCTGCTTATATACACTCAGCATTGGTCCCGGTTCGTGGCACCAACCGGGACCAATGCCCACCTTTAGTCCCGGTTGGTGCCACCAACCGGAACCAAAGGTCAGTTTTTAGCAGCCCAAAGGGCGGGAAACAGGGACCTTTGGTCCCGGTTGGTGGCACCAACCGGGACTAAAGGGACGCATTGGTCCCGGTTGGTGCCACCAACCGGGACCAAAGGATGGTGCTGCCCGGGGCCAAATTTTTAGTCCCACCTCGCTAGCTGAGAGAGCTCGAGAGTGGTTTATAAGCGCTGCTGCGCACACCCTCTCGAGCTCCTCTCAACAGCAGGCTTCCTGGCCTAATCTGTCACTGCCTGTGGGCCTATTGGGCCTTCTGCGGGCCTGAATCCTGGCCCAACAAGCTGGTTGGGTTTCTAGTCGTATTCAGGCCGCGGTGGCCCAGTAGGTGGCATTTTTTTTAAAATTCCAGTTTTTTTGTTTTGTTTTTTGCTTTATTTATTTTATTTTGTTCCTACTTACTATTTTTCAGTGATTCGTTTTTGCTTTTAGGTCAAAAAAATTATAAACTTTCTGTTAGTACCATTAGTTTTCAAATTTGAATAGTTTGAATTTGAATTTTTTGAAATTTGTGTGAATCACTAGTTTGTGAATAACTTTACTAAAAAAATAGATTTTTGAGTGATTCTTTTTCCTGCTATTTAATATTACTGTGTTTAATCATTATATTCAATTTGGTAAGTTTTAGGTTATTTTAAATTTCTGTTTTAATCAAAAACAGATTTGGTTATTTTAGTTTACTATTAACGTTTCTAACAAAAAAATACTTTGATAATTTTAGTTGCATAAATTTTATATAATTTTAGTTTCAAAAATACTAGAGGTTTATAAAAGCTTTTTAGTTGATTCCTTTTGCTATTACAGTTTTATAAAAGCTTTTTAGTTGATTCTTTTTGCTATTGAAGAATATTATAGTTTTGTTTTAGTTGATCATAACAGAATAATTTAATTGATTATTTTTAGTTCATTCTTTTTGCTATTAGAGTTTCATAAAAGTTTTCTAGTTCATTCTTTTTGCTATTAGTTCATTCTTTGAGCTAAATGACCCTGAAATTGAAATGCAGTACAAATGAACTCTGAAAAGGTTGAAAGTTGGCATGGTATCATCATTTCACCCACATAGCATGTGCTAAAAAGTTGAGAGGGTTGCGGCGAAAACTGGATGCACTTCGTGTACAAAATGGACAATCTCTTTCGAAGTATCAGGGTTTCGGACGAAAACTCATCTGTTACAAAGGGATTTCATTTTTTTAAACTTATTTGAACTCCAGACTTTTTGTGTGTTCAAAATGCACCATTCAAAGCCACATCATCAGTTTTCAACCCTTTCTGACTTCATTTGGTATTTTTCATGCATTTACTGATTTTTTTGAGCTAAATGACCCTGAAATTGAAAAGCAGTACAAATGAACTCTGAAAAGGTTTAAAGTTGGCATGGTATCATCATTTCACCCACATAGCATGTTATAAAAAGTTGAGAGGGTTACGGCAAAAATTGGATGCACTTCGTGTACAAAACGGACAATCTCTTTCGAAGTATCAGGGTTTCGGATGAAAACTCATCTGTTACAAAGGGATTTCATTTTTTTTGAACTTATTTGAACTCCAGACTTTTTGTGTGTTCAAAATGCACCATTCAAAGCTACATCATCAGTTTTCAACCCTTTCTGACTTCATTTGGTATTTTTCATGCATTTACTGATTTTTTTGAGCTAAATGACCCTGAAATTGAAAAGCAGTACAAATGAACTCTGAAAAGGTTGAAAGTTGGCATGGTATCATCATTTCACCCACATAGCATGTTATAAAAAGTTGAGAGGGTTACGGCAAAAACTGGATGTACTTCGTGTACAAATTGGACAATCTCTTTCGAAGTATCACGGTTTCGGACGAAAACTCATCTGTTACAAATGTATTTCATTTTTTTGAACTTATTTGAACTCCAGACTTTTTGTGTGTTCAAAATGAACCATTCAAAGCCACATCATCAGTTTTCAACCCTTTCTGACTTCATTTGGTATTTTTCATGCATTTACTGATTTTTTTGAGCTAAATGACCCTGAAATTGAAAAGCAGTACAAATGAACTCTGAAAAGGTTGAAAGTTGGCATGGTATCATCATTTCACCCACATAGCATGTTATAAAAAGTTGAGAGGGTTACGGCAAAAACTGGATGCACTTCGTGTACAAAACGGACAAAGTTGTGGAGAGAAAGTCTTCACTTTTTCTTCGCTTGTGTCCTTTGCTTATTGCGCCGTAACCATGGATAATCTTCATCGTTTAACAGGGTGCTTGGGTCAGCCTTGACTTTGAAGGGAGGAATTTCATGAAACTTTTCATAATCTTCAGACATGTCTGTCTTGCCCTCCAATCCCACGATGTCTCTTTTTCCTGAAAGAACTATGTGGCGCTTTGGCTCATCGTATGATGTATTCGCTTCCTTATCTTTTCTTTTTCTCGGTTTGGTAGACATGTCCTTCACATAGAAAACCTGCGCCACATCATTGGCTAGGACGAATGGTTCGTCTGTGTACCCAAGATTGTTCAGATCCACTGTTGTCATTCCGTACTATGGGTCTTCCTGTACCCCGCCTCCTGACAGATTGACCCATTTGCACTAAAACAAAGGGACCTTGAAATCATGTCCATAGTCAAGTTCCCATATGTCCACTATGTAACCATAATATGTGTCCTTCCCCTATTGGTTGCTGCATCAAAGCGGACACCGCTGTTTTGGTTGGTGCTCTTTTGATCTTGGGCGATCGTGTAAAATGTATTCCCATTTATCTCGTACCCTTTGTAAGTGAATACAGTCGAAGATGGTCCCCTGGCCAAC
This sequence comes from Elymus sibiricus, assembly GCA_039707655.1. Lineage (NCBI taxonomy): Eukaryota > Viridiplantae > Streptophyta > Magnoliopsida > Poales > Poaceae > Elymus > Elymus sibiricus. The sequence continues at coordinate 37,977,985 of CM077668.1, read as the reverse complement.
GAGTACAACTCATCAGAAACAGTGTTGTCACCCATGAGACGTGTTTGCAACCAACTGCCGAAAGTCCTGATGTGTTCATATGTAATCCAGTCGTCACACTGCTCCGGGTGTTTGGAGCGCAGAATATTCTTGTGTTCATCGACATACGGGGTCACCAAGGTAGAATTCTGTAGAACTGTGTAGTGTGCTTGAGACCAAGAATGACCGTCCCTACATATTATTGAGTCCGCTCCTAGCGTGCCTTTTCCAGTCAGTCTCCCCTCATACCGCGATTGAGGGAGACCAATCTTCTTAAGGTCAGGAATGAAGTCAACACAAAACCCAATGACATCCTCTGTTTGATGGCCCATGGAGATGCTTGCTTCTGGCCTAGCGCGGTTACGAACATATTTCTTTAAGACTCCCATGAACCTCTCAAAGGGGAACATATTGTGTAGAAATACAGGGCCCAGAACGACAATCTTGTCGACTAGATGAACTAGGACGTGCGTCATGATATTGAAGAAGGACGGTGGGAACACCAGCTCGAAACTAACAAGACATTGCACCAAATCACTCCTTAACCTTGGCAGGATTTCTGGATCGATCACCTTCTGAGAGATTGCATTGAGGAATGCACATACCTTCACAATGGCTAATCGAACGTTTTCCGGTAGAAGCTCCCCTCAATGCAACCGGAAGCAGTTGCATTATAATCACGTGGCAGTCATGAGACTTTAGGTTCTGGAACTTTTTCTCTGCCATATTTATTATTCCCTTTATATTCGACGAGAAGCCAGACGGGACCTTCATACTGAGCAGGCATTCAAAGAAGATTTCCTTCTCTTCTTTGGTAAGAGCGTAGCTGGCAGGACCTTCATACTGCTTTGGATGCATGCCGTCTTTTTCATGCACACGTTGCTGTTCCTCCCGTGCCTCCGGTGTATCTTTTGTCTTCCCATACACTCCCAAGAAGCCTAGCAGGTTCACGCAAAGATTCTTCGTCACGTGCATCACGTCGATTGCAGAGCGGACCTCTAGGTCTTTCCAATAGGGTAGGTCCCAAAATATAGATTTCTTCTTCCACATGGGTGCGCGTCCCGCATCGTCAGTCGGAACAGATAGTCCGCCAGGACCCTTTCCAAAGATTACTTGTAAATCATTGACCATATCAAGTATGTGATCACCAGTATGGAGGGCGGGCTTCTTCCGGTGATCTGCCTCACCTTTGAAATGCTTTCCTTTCTTTCGACATTGATGGTTGGTCGGAAGAAATCGACGATGCCCCAGGTACACATTCTTCCTGCATTTGTCCAAATATATACTGTCGGTGTCATCTAAACAGTGTGTGCATGCGTGGTATCCCTTGTTTGTCTGTCCTGAAAGGTTACTGAGAGCAGGCCAATCGTTGATGGTTACAAACAGCAACGCATGTAGGTCAAATTCCTCCTGTTCGTTCTCATCCCACACACGTACACCTCTTCCATTCCATTGCTGTAAAAGTTCATCAACTAATGGCCTTAGGTACACATCAATGTCATTGCCAGGTTGCTTAGGGCCTTGGATGAGCACTGGCATCATAATGAACTTCCGCTTCATGCACAACCAAGGAGGAAGGTTATACATACATAGAGTCACAGGCCATGTGCTATGCTTGCTGCTCTGATCCCCAAAAGGATTAACGCCATCTGCACTTAAACCAAACCATACGTTCCTTGGGTCACCTGTAAAGTCGCTCCACTTTCTCTCGATCTTTCTCCACTGCGACCCGTCAGCGGGTGCTCTCAACTTCCCGTCTTTCTTACGGTCTTTTATGTGCCATTGCATCAACTCGGCATGCTTTTTGATTCTGAACAGACGTTTCAACCGTGGTATTATAGGAGCATACCACATCACCTTGGCAGGAACCCTCTTCCCGGTGCGCTGGCCCTCAACATCACCAGGGTCATCTCTTCTGATCTTATACCGCAATGCACCGCATACCGGGCATGCGTTCAAATCCTCGTACGCACCGCGGTAGAGGATGCAGTCATTAGGGCATGCATGTATCTTCTGCACCTCCAATCCTAGAGGGCATAGAACCTTCTTTGCTTCGTACGTACTGCCGGGCAATTCGTTATCCTTTGGAAGCTTCTTCTTCATTATTTTCAGTAGCGAACTAAATACCTTGTCAGATACACCATTGTCTGCCTTCCATTGCAGCAATTCCAGTGTGGTACCGAGCTTTCTGTTGTCATCTTCGCAATTTGGGTACAACCCTTTTTTGTGATCCTCTAACATGCGATCGAACTTCAACTTCTCCCTTTCACTTTCGCATTCTCTCTGTGCATCAACAATGACCCGGCGAAGATCATCATCGGGCACATCGTCTGGTTCCTCTTGATCTTCAGCTTCCCCCATTGCAGCATCACCGTATTCAGGGGGTGGGTAGTTGTCATCATCCTCTTCTTTTTCGTTGTCTTCCATCATAACCCCTCTTTCTCCGTGCTTGGTCCAAACATTATAGTGTGGCATAAAACCCTTCTCAAGCAGGTGGAAGTGAAGGGTTTTAGAGTTGGAGAAAGCCTTCGTATTCTCACAGACAGTACATGGACAATGCATAAAACCATTCTGCTTGTTTGCCTCAGCCGCTTCGAGAAAATTATGCAGGCCCTTAATATACTCGGAGGTGCGTCGGTCACCGTACATCCATTGCCGGTTCATCTGCGTGCGTTATATAGTTCTCATTATTGAACAACATATAACTCTCTAGAGCATCGAATTAAAACATACCAGTAAGAACTTTTTTCTTTTAGAAAGAAGATAAGAAGAAGAGGCTAACCACGGTGGTGCCGGCGCCGAGATGGGCGCGGGCGATCGACGGCGGTGAGGACGGGGACGGGACAGGACGGACCGCCAAACCTAGACAAATCTTGAGGAAAATGGAGCTTGGACAAGGAGCTTCGAGAGGAGAAAGCTTAAGTGTGGCTCGGGCATTTCATCGAACACCTCATGTGCATAGGAGGTGAGCTAGAGCACCACAAAAGCTCTCCCACGGCCGGTCAAAAAAACAGAGCAGTGCACTGCTCTGCTCGCGGGCAGGGGGTATATATAGGCCAACCATTGGTCCCGGTTTGTGGCTGGAACCGGGACTAAAGGACACCATTTGGTCCCGGTTCCAGCCACAAACCGGGACCAATGGTTGTGGGCCAGGAGCGAGGCGCATTGGTCCCGGTTCGTGTCTGGAACCGGGACCAAAGGGGTCATACGAACCGGGACCAATGGCCCACGAGGCCCGTCCGGCGCCCTGGCCTCACGAACCGGGACCGATGCCCCCATGGGTCCCGGTTCGTGAGTGAATCGGGATTAATGGGCTTTTCAGGGCTGGACCAAAGCCCTGTTTTGTACTAGTGCCTATGCATAGATTACCCCAATGTCACCTCGGGAATCCGCGAGTTGAGTGCCAAAACATATATCAAGTGAATCAATATAATACCCCATTGTCACCACGGGTATTCATATGCAAGACATACATCAAGTGTTCTCAAATCTGAAATATTCAATCCGACAATAACGAAACCTCAAAGGGAAAAGATTCGATTCATCACAACAAGGATAGAGAGGGAAGAAACACCATATGATCCAACTATATTAACAAAGCTCGCGATACATCAAGATCGTGACAAATCAAGAACACGAGAGAGAGAGATAAAACACATAGCTACTGGTACAAACCCTCAGCCCCGAGGTGAACTACTCCCTCCTCGTCATGGAGACCGCCGGGATGATGAAGATGGCCTCCGGTGATGCTTTCCCCCCTCCGGTAGAGTGCCGGAAAAGGGTTGTAGATGAGATCGTGGAGGTACAGAGGCTTGCGGCGGCGTAAAAACTCATCTAGGTTAACTTTCGGGGGTTTATGAATATATATGATTTTTCAGCGTTGGAATCACGCAAAGGGGTGCCACAGGGGGCCCACAAGGCACCAGGGCGTGCCTGGGGAGGGGGGGGGGGCAGGCACGCCCAGGTGGCTCATGGGGCCCCTGTGGCTCTTCTGCTGCTCCTCCGAAGCTTCCTGGGTCTGTTTCCTTCCAGAAAAAATCATCAAAAAGTTTCGCTGCATTTTGACTTCATTTGATATGGATTTTCTGTAAAACAAAAGACAAGCAGAAAACAACAACTGGCACTGGGCACTAGGTCAATATGTTAGTCCATAAAAATCATATAAAAGTGCACCAAAATCATACAAAACTATAATAAACATGGCATGAATACTTCATAAATTATAGATACGTTGGAGACGTATCAGCATCCCCAAGCTTAATTCCTGCTCGTCGTCGAGTAGGTAAATGATAAAAGAAATAATTTATGAAGTGTGAATGCTAGCATAGTGCATAAGTTCGATCAATGATAATTCCAATCACTTTTATCTAGCATCAATATATATCATAATCAGTAGCTCATCTCATAAAACTTCTCATGATCAAGTAGCAAGCTATTCACATGTTTAAAGTATAGGCCATAAACTCTCTTGAAAACTAACAAACTATGTTCTCAGTCATCAAACAATTGCAATTCATCTTATTTTCAGGAAGGGTCTATGTAAGAGCTTTGATCTAGCAAATTCCACATACTCAACCATCATTTAGTCTTCCATGATTGCTGACACTCAAAGCATATTTTTAGAACAAACCGTTTCAGTCAAACACATAGGAAGATAGGGGCTTAATGTTTTGCCTCCCAACTTATTTATCTCATGGATAATGTCAACAATAATAACTCATGATCACCTATATTCAACTGGATATATGTGCCTGGATCTTTCCCTACCACATAATGCTTGCCAACTAAAGAATAAATAGAGCGGAATAGGGATGAACATTAATGACTCTTGCATAAAAGTAAATACAGAAAAGTAAATACAGAAAAGTAAAAGATAGGCCCTTCACAGAGGGAAGCAGAGGTTGTCATGCGCTTTTTGTTGTTGGATGCACAAGCCCTTAATGCAAAGGAACGTAACGTTATATTGCCCCTTGTGATAGCAACCTTTATTATGCAGTCCGTCGCTTTTATTTCTTTATCATCACAAGTTCGTACAACGCTTATTTTCCCTTGCAATAAAAGATCATACATATTTTAGGAGCAATTTTTATTGCTTTTTGCACCTATGACAACTTACTTGAATGATCTTATTCAATCCATAGGTAGATATGGTGGACACTCATGGCAAGAAACTGGGTTTAAGGGTTTTTGGATGCACAAGTAGTATCTCTACTTAGTACGAATTTTTGGCTAGCAAAAGATTCTAAGCAAATACCACATGTTAGAGGATCCATGACAATATAACTTCTATGTGAATATAAACAAACATAACTCATTACGTTGTCTTCCTTGTCCAACGTCAACTACTTGATCAAGCTTGAAAATAATTAATGGGGGTTCACAATCATAGAAGATGTCCAAGATAGTATATTTATATGTGAAATTTCTCTTCCTTCAAAATTCTTTCATGAATTGTTCAAGTGACCAATGCTATGTTTGTTAACTTTCAATAAATTTTACCACTTATACTTCTTGTATGTGAAGTTACTACTCCCCATGGGACAAGCATATGAAGCATATAAATTTCAACTTTATTATATTCAATTCATTTCAACAATTTACTCATAGGATATAAGTGAAGAACAAGAGTAAATGACAAACTACTCCAAAAAGATATAAGTGAAGACCAAATGATTAGTTAAGTAAATAGGTAGCTATGTGAGGACTCTCTCTCTCATTTAAAAATTTCAGATGTTAAGTATTTTATTCAAACAGCAAAGAAAACAAAATAAAATGACATTCCAAGAATAGCACATCTCATGTGAAGAAGCAAAAACTTAGGCTAACCGATAGGTGTTGATGAAGAAAGGTGGGATGCCAACCGGGGCATCCCCAAGCTTAGTTGCTTGAGACTTCTTGAAATATTAACTTGGGATGCCTTGGGCATCCCCAAGCTTGAGCTCTTGTGTCTCCTTAATTCCTCTCATATCATGGCTCCTCCTAAATCTTAAAAACTTCATCCACACAAAACTCAACAAGAACTCGTGAGATAAGTTAGTATAAATCAACTCAAAACCCTAACATTCTATACTGTAGAAAATCACAAAAATTATAATTAAACATTGCATACTAAATGCCTCTTCATATTTAATACTCCTATCCTCAAATAGAATCATTAAACAAGCAAACATATGCAAACAATGTAACTATAACAGCAATCTACCAAAACAGAACAGTCTGCAAAGGGGGATTTAAAATTCATACTTCCCTAACTCCAAACATTCTGAAAAATTACCAGATGACAGAGAACTCATGCATTCTTACTGCATAAAAATTTCAGATTTTTATCATGTTCTTACTATTCTGGAATATTCTGAACTTAACAGAAAACTTTCTGTTTTCAAACAGCAACACATAAACTTGCAAACTGGGCATGGTAAAGGCTATAATTGGCATTTTATTGAACTAAAAGATACAAAACATGATTATTGATAGCAGCAAGCAAATCTCAACAAAATAAAATGACGCTCCAAGAAAAACTCATATTATGTGATGAATAAAAATATAGCTCCAAGTGAGGTTACCGATAGTGTTGAAGACGAAAGAGGGGATGCCTTCCGGGGCATCCCCAAGCTTAGTTGCTTGGGTATTCCTTGAATATTACCTTGGGGTGCCTTGGGCATCCCCAAGCTTATGGTCTTGCCACTCCTTATTCTCCTCATATCAATATCTCACCCAAAACTTGAAAACTTCAATCACACAAAACTTAACGGAACTTCGTGAGATAGGTTAGTATGATAAAAATAAATCATCCACTTAGGTACTGTGAAGGCAAGTGTCATAATTGTTCTAAAATAATGCCTACTTTATTATATCATTTCCACAATTTATATTACTCAATATAAGCTATGGAAACACTAAAACAAGCAAACTATGCACCGAAAACAGAATCTGTCAAAAACAGAACAACATGTAGTGAGCGATTTAAAAACCATACTTATGTAACTCCAAAAATTCTGAAAAATTAGGAAAACGTAAAAAATTTGTAACCCAATACTTTGTAAAAATTTCAGAATTTTTTAATGCTCCAGGAGAGAATAGAAATTCCAGCACTGGACGCAAAAGTTTCTGTTTTTGCACAGAATCAAATCAACAAGTATCCACACTATCCCAAAGACTTTACTTGGTACATTATTGAAAGAAAACATATAAAACATGATTAATACAGTAGATTAATCATGTGTACACACAAAAACAGTAGGTATAAATATTGGGTTGTCTCCCAACAAGCGCTTTTCTTTAATGCCTTTTTAGCTAGGCATGATGATTTCAATGATGCTCGCATAAAAGTAAAGAATTGAAACACAAAGAGAGCATCATGAAGCATATGACTAGCACATTTAATCCTAACCCACTTCCTATGCATAGGGATTTTGTGAGCAAATAGTTTATGGGAACAATAATCAACTAGCATAGGAAGGCAAACAAGTATAGCTTCAAAACTTTCAACACAAAGAGAGGAAACTTGATGTCGTTCAAATATATATAAGCATATGATCCTCTCTAATAATAATTTTCAGTAGAATCATGAATGAATTCAACAATATAGCTATCACATAAAGCATTCTTTTCATGACCTACAAGCATAGGATTTTTATTACTCTCCACATAAGCAATTTCCTTCTCATTCATAATAGTGGGAGCAAATTCAATAAAATAACTATCATGTGATACTTGATTGGCATAATTCAATTGAAAATTAAAATCATGATGACAAATTTCATGGTTATCATTATTCTTTATAGCATACATGTCATCACAATAATCATCATAGATAGCAACTTTGTTGTCATAATCAATTGAAACCTATTCCAAAATAGTGGAATCATCATTAAATAAAGTCATGGCCTCTCCAAATCCACTTTCATCAATATAACCATCATAAATAGGAGGCATGCAATCATCATAATAAATTTTCTCATCAAAACTTGGGGGACTAAAAATATCATCTTCATCAAACATAGCATCCCCAAGCTTGTGGGTTTGCATATTGTCAACTCTCAAAAAGATATAAGTGAAGCATGAGAGTGCAACTATTTCTTTAAAATATAACCACTGCCGTGCTCTAACAGATATAAGTGAAGCACTAGAGCAACTGCCTAGCTCAAAAGATATAAGTGAAGCACATAGAGTATTCTAACAAATCACGAATAATGTGTGTCCATCTCAAAAAGGTGTGTTCAGCAAAGATGATTGTGACAAATTAAAAAGAAAACAAAAGAAAACAAACTATTTCACAAGACGCTCCAAGTAAAACATATATCATGTGATGAATAAAAATATAGCTCCAAGTGAGTTACCGATAGATTGTAGACGAAAGAGAGGATGCCTTCCGGGGCATCCCCAAGCTTAGACGCTTGAGTCTTCCTTGAATATTACCTTGGGGTGCCTTGGGCATCCCCAAGTTTAGGCTCTTGCCGCTCCTTATTCCTTTATCCATCGTAGTCTCACCCAAAATTTGAAAACTTCAGCACACAAAACTCAACAGAAACCTCGTGAGATCCGTTAGTATAACAAACAAATCTTTAACTTTAGTTACTGTAGTAAATTGATTCATATTTAATATTGGCATAATTCTACTATACTCCAACTTCTCCATGACTCATACCCCCCGATACGATCCATAGATTCATCAAAATAAGCAAACTATGCAACAAAAACAGAATCTGTCTAAAATAGATCAGTCTGTAAAGATCTATTTAAAATCCATACTTATGTAACTCAAAAAATTCTTAAAAATTAGGAAAACGTTGGAAATTTATATACCAATACTGTGTAAAAATTTCAGATTTTTCTGACGCTCCAGTACAGAATTAAAATTCTAGCACTGGACGCAAAACTTTCCGTTTTCCAAACAACATCAATTATACTATCTTCCAAATCATCCCAAAGGCATTACTTGGCACAAACACTAATTAAAACATAAAAACATAATCATAACAGAATCTATAATCATGCAAACACTCAAAAACAGAAGGTAAAAGCAAAAATTTATTTTATTCATTGGGTTGCCTCCCAACAAGCGCTATTGTTTTATGCCCCTAGCTAGGCATAATGCATAGTTTCAAGTGTTGTCATCCTTCAAGTTAATTCCATAAGTGGCCCTCATAATGGATTCATAGGGTGCTTTGATTCTTTTCCTAGGGAATTGCTCCATCCCTTTCTTTAGTGGAAATTGAAATCTTATATTACCTTCTTTATATCAATAATAGCACCAATAGTTCGAAGAAAAGGCCTACCAAGTATTATGGGGCAAGAAGGATTGCATTCAATGTCAAGAACAATAAAGTCCACGGGCACATAATTTCTATTTGCAAGAATAAGCACATCATTTATTCTACCCAATGGCTTTTTGATAGTGTAATCCGCAAGATGCAAATTAAGGGAACAAGGATCCAAGTCAGTGAGACCTAGCACATCACACAAAGACTTTGGTATAGTGGAAACGCTAGCACCAAGATCACACAGAGCATTCCATTCATAATCTTTAATTTTTACTTTAATAGTAGGTTCCCATTCATCTTGTTATTTTCTAGGAATTGATACTTCCAACTCAAGTTTTTCTTTATGTGCTTTCATCATAGCTTCTACAATATGTTTAGTGAAAGCCTTATTCTGTTCATATGCATTTGGTGAATTAATCATGGATTGCAACAAGGAAATACACTCAATTAAAAAACAACTATCATAATTAAAGTCCTTGCAATCCAAAGTAGTGGGTGCATTACTATTTAAAGTTTTAACCTCTCCAAACTCACCTTTTTCATTTTTATGATCAAGATTATCACCCTCCAAGCAAGTGGGACTCCTTCTTTCTAAAGTTGACTCTTCTCCAGTCCCTTTTTCATCAAGTTTTATGTTACTAAATAATGATTCAATAGGAGTGAAACCAATCATTTTAATATCCTCATCATTACTAGGTAGTGATTCCAGTTTGGCAGCCATCCAATTCACTAGAGTTGTTTGTTTATCTAAAAAATTTCCTAGTAATTTTTCAGTATTAGCAAGTTGGGCCTGAAGGTTTGATACCTCTAAATTAACATCTTCAAGTTGTTTATTAATGGCATCCAACAAGCTAGAATGTTCCTTAAGCTCTTCGGAGAAGAATTTATTTTGCTCAAATTGTGAAGTCATAAAACTCTTAGTAACATTTTCAATTTCAGACAATCTTCTGCTATAGAAACTATCACAAAATTCCTCTAAAGACATAGTGATAGAACTAGCGAACAAGTAAATAAAATATTTTTGTGTTTTTGTAAAAAAAATTAGAAGTGAGGGAAATGAAAACGAGAGGCAAATGTAAATAAAAGGCAAATAAAGTAAATGCAAGTAAATGATAATTTGTGCGAAGGTACTTGGTAATTTTGATGATGTCTCCCCGGCAACGGCGCCAGAAATTCTTCCTGCTACTTGTAGTCTACGTTGGTATTTCCCCGAAGAGGAGAGGATGATGCAGTACAGTAGAGATAAGTATTTTCCTCAGTTAAGAACCAAGGTTATCAATCCAGTTGGAGAACCAAGCAAAATTCCGTTAAGAGCACCTGCACACACAAGAGCAAACACTTGCACCCAACGCAAATAAGAGGGTTGTCAATCCTCTTAGCGGTTATTTGCAAGGATTAAATCTTATCAAGGTAAATAGATAAAGTAGAATACTAATTAAAATAAAAGTAAATAAATTGCAGCAATGTATTTTTAAGTTTTTTATATGATAAAGATAGACCCGGGGGCCATAGTTTTCACTAGAGGCTTCTCTCTCGAGCACAAAAACATATGGTGGGTAAACAAATTACTATTGGGCAATTGATAAAAAAGCAAATAATTATGACGGATTCATGGCAATGATCATGTATATAGGCATCACGTCCGAGACAAGTAGACCAACTCACGCCTGCTGATACGTCTCCAACGTATCTATAATTTTTGATTATTCGATGCTATTATATTATCAATCTTGGATGTTTTTATATACATTTACAGCAATTATATATCATTTTTGGGACTAACCTATTAACTTAGTGCCCAGTGCCAGTTGCTGTTTTTTGCCTGTTTTTGGTATTCCAGAATATCAGTACCAAACGAAGTCCAAATGCCACGAAACTTTTTGGAGATTTTTTTCTGGACATAACAAGTACTGGAAGCTTCGAGAGAGGGCCAGAAGATGAAGCAGTGGCCCACGAGGCACCAGGGCGCGCCCCGGGGGGGTGGCGCGCCCTGGTGGCTTGTGGGGCCCACACAGCTCCGTTTGACCTAATTCCACCTCTATAAATTCTCTAAAACCGGGAAACCAACAGAGGAGTCCACGAAATACTTTTTCTGTCACCGCAAGATTCTGTTCTCGAGAGATCCCATCTGGAGGCCTTTTCCGGTACTCCGCCGAAGGGGGAATCGATCACGGAGGGGCTCTACATCAACCTTGCTGCCCTTCCGATGACGCGTGAGTAGTTTACCACAGACCTTCGGGTCCATAGTTAGTAGCTAGATGGCTTCTTCTCTCTTTTTGATCTTCAATACAATGTTCTCCTCGATGTTCTTGGAGTTCTATCCGATGTAATCACTTTTTGCGGTGTGTTTGTTGGGATCCGATGAATTGTGAGTTTATGATCAGATTATCCATGAATATTATTTGAGTCTTCTCTGAACTCTTTTATGCATGATTATTTTAGCTTTGTATTTCTTCTCTGATCTATTGATTTGGTTTGGCCAACTAGAATGATTTATCTTGCCATGGGAAGAGGTGCTTTGTAATGGGTTCAATCTTGCGGTGCTCAATCCCAGTGACAGAAAGGGACATGACACGTATGTATCGTTGCTATTAAGGGTAAAAAGATGGGGTTTGTTCATGCATGAGTTTACTTTGTCTACATCATGTCATCTTGCTTAAGGCGTTACTCTGTTCTTTATGGACTTAATACGCTAGATGCATGCTGGATAGCGGTCGATGTGTGGAGTAGTAGTAGTAGATGCAGGCAGGAGTCGGTCTACTTGTCTCGGACGTGATGCCTATATACATGATCATTGCCTTGGATATCGTCATGATTATTTGCCTTTCTATCAATTGCCCAACAGTAATTTGTTTACCCACCGTATGCTATTTTCATGAGAGAAGCCTCTAGTGAAAACTATGGCCCCCGAGTCTATCTAAATCATATATTAAAAACCCCAAAAATACCTTGCTGCGCTTTTTGTTTATTTATTTTATTTTATATTTTAGTATCAATCTATCTATCTATCACATACAATTTAGTCTTGCAATTAACCGCCGAGGGATTGACAACCCCTTGTTTGCGTTGGGTGCAAGGATTTGTTGTTTTGTGTGCAGGTGCTGCTAACGAGGTGTTTCGTGATTCTCCTACTGGATTTATAACCTTGGTTTCATAACTGAGGGAAATACTTATCTCTATTGTACTGCATCTCCCTTCCTCTTCAGGGAATTACCAACGCAGCTCACAAGTAGCAGGAAGAATTTTTGGCGCCGTTGCCGGGGAGACATCATCAACATCTATCAAGTACCTACGCATAAAACTTACATCTCCTTGCATTTATTTTATTTGCCTTTGCCTCTCGTTTTCATCTCCCCCACTTCTAAAAAAGTTTTTACAAAAATATAAAAATATTTTCCGTTTGCCTTTTTCCCGTTTGCTTGTCTACTTGCTTTGCGTGAAATCACTATCATGTCAACAATCAAGAACAGAAAGTGAAAGCAAAAATTTAAGATCACTATGGATCCTCATCCACTTGCTAATCTTTTCAAAAGATCCAATTATAATGAACCAATTGCTAGTGATTTGAGTGCTCTTGATTTTCTCTATGAAGTTTTGCTTGAAAATCATGAATCTGAAAATTGTGATGAAGTGTTAGAAGAAGAAATTTATAAAGTGATTCATGATAGCTCCTTGATTGAAAAGCATGATTGCAATGATGTTACTATAAATTCTATTAATGTGAATTGTGATAATAATATGCAAAACTACAATCGTGGGGATGATAATTTTGTTACGTCCACTACTTATTGCAATGATCATGATTGGGGTGATGCTTCTTATGATCTTGAAAATTTATTTAAGCCTCATGATGAATATGATATTGATAATAATGCTTGCAATAATATTGAAAGTGGGTTTGGAAGAGTGTCAACTTTAGGTAAAAATAATCCCACATATTTGGAGAGTGTTCAATCTTATGAAATTTTTGATGAGAGTGGGTTTGGAAAGGTCATAACTTTAGTTAATGCTAATCCCACTATTTCAGAAGATTATAAAAACTTTATGCATGTGGATCATAAAGAGAGTATTGTTTATGATAGATATATTGTTGAATTTGAGTATGATCCTACATGTAATTATTATGAGAGAGGAAAATATGGTTGTAGAAATTTTCATGTTACTAAATTACCTCTCGTTATGTTGAAATCATCACTGTTTTATTCTTCTCCTTTGCGTATGCTAGAAATTGCTTGCCTTGATAATTTGTTTGCTTATAAAATGCCTATGCATAGGAAGTAGGTTAGACTTAAATGTGTTTTTCACATGCTACATGATGCTCTCTTTGTGTTTCAATTATTATCTTTCATGTGAGCATCAATAAAATCTTAAGCTTATCTTAATGGCTATAAAGAAAGAGCTTGTTGGGAGACAACCCAATAATTTTATTTTTCTGTTCTTGTGTGTTTACACAATTATGCTACTGTTATGATTGTGTTTTTATGTTTTAATTAGTGTTTGTGCCAAGTAAAACCTTTGGGATGATTTGGAAGATAGTATAATTGATGCTGTTTGGAAAACATAAAGTTTTGCGTCTAGTGCTGGAATTTTGGTTCTGTACTGGAGCGTCAGAAAAATATGAAATTTTTACACAGTATTGGTATATGAATTTCCCACGTTGTCCTAATTTTTCAGAATTTTTGAGGTTACAAAAGTATAGCTTTTAAATAGATCTCTACAGACTATTCTGTTTTTGACAGATTCTGTTTTTGATGCACTGCTTGCTTGTTTTGATGAAACTATGGATTGTATCGGGGGGTATAAGCCATGGAGAAGTTATAATACAGTAGGTATAATGCAAAAATAAAATATGAATGGGTTTGCAACAGTACTTAAAGTAGTGATTTGTTTTGTTATACTAACGGATCACACGAAGGTTTTGTTGAGTTTTGTGTGATTGAAGTTTTCAAGTTTTGGGTGAGATCACGATGGATGAAGGAATAAGGAGTGGCAAGAGCCTAAGCTTGGGGATGCCCGAGGCACCCCAAGGTAATATTCAAGGAAGACTCAAGCGTCTAAGCTTGGGGATGCCCCGGAAGGCATCCCCTCTTTCTTCTACCAACCATCGGTAATTTTACTTGGAGCTATATTTTTATTCGTCACATGATATGTGTTTTGCTTGGAGCATCTTGTATTATATGAGTCTTTGCTTTGTTTGTTTTTTTAGTTTGTCACAATCATCTTTGCTGGACACACCAATTTGAGAGAGCCACACGTTCATCATAATTTATTAGAATACTCTATGTGCTTCACTTAATTTTTTTGAGCTAGGCAGTTGCTCCAGTGCTTCACTTAAATCTTTTTGAGCACGGCGGTGGCTATATTTTGAAGAAATATTTGCACTCTCATGCTTCACTTATATTATTTTGAGAGTTGATAAGATTAAAATTTTGAAGAAATATATGCACTCTCATGCTTCACTTATATCTTTTTGAGAGTTGACAATAGTAATGGTAATTTGCACAAGATATGAATTTGGTCCCAAAGTGATGAATATTCAAGATGGATATAATAAAAACTTTCATATAGATCATTGGATATGATGAGTGTGATTCCTTGCAATAGTTTTGCGATATGGAGATGATGATATGTGAGTCGTGTTAGTGAGTAATTGTGATTTAGTAAGAATATTAGTGTTAAGGTTTGTGATTCCCTATGCATGCACATTAAGTCAATACTTTTGCAAAGAAATTATATCCTACTTATGGTGCATTATTCGGTGTTAGTTATGTTCAATGCATGTTTATGACCGTTTTCGCTTTTTGGTTGGTTGTGTTGGGGAACGTTGCATGGGAAACAAAATTTTTCCTACGCACACACAAGATCTATCCATGGTGATGAGCATCTACGAGAGGGAGAGTGAATCTACATACCCTTGTAGATCGCTAAGTGGAAGCGTTTAAGAAACGCGGTTGATGTAGTCGAACGTCTCCGCGATCCAAATCGCAAGTCGTCCCTCGATCCGATCACGAACTAGTGCCGAACGGACGGCACCTCCGCGTTCAACACACGTACGGCTTGATGACGCCTTCACCTCCTCGATCCAGCGAGCGACGGTGAAGTAGTAGATGAGTTCCAGCAGCACGACGGCGTGATGATGGTGGTGAGGAACAATCTCAGCAGGGCTTCGCCAAGCGCTACGGAGATAATGACGGAGGAACTAGAGGGTTAGGGTTGCCGCACACGTCTTGGGGAATTCTTGATGTGTCCCGTGTGCTAGCCCTGCCCCTCTATTTATATGTTGAGCCTTGGGGTCTAAACTTGGAGTAAAAGCCTCCTCCAGGTCGGTTTTGCCCGCACAAGGTCGGTTTGGCCCGCAGGAAAAGAGTCCAACTCGGATCCCTGCAGTACCGCGCACAAGCGGTAGTACCGCTTCACACAAGCGGTAGTACCGCTTGGGCGGTAGTACCGCTTCACACAAGCGGTAGTACCGCTTGGGCGGTAGTACCGCTTCATACAAGCGGTAGTACCGCTTGGGCGGTAGTACCGCTTCACACAAGCGGTAGTACCGCTTACGCGGCAGTAAAACTACTTTTTGCACTTACCAATACCTCGTGGGCTTTTTCCTTTTGGCCCATACAAAGTGTTGCTGCACCCGAACACTTCGGTAAACATCCGGAACCTCTTCCGGTGAATTCCGGAACCTTTCCGGAGATCACAACACTATTATCACATATATTAATCTTTACCTCCGGACTCTTCCGGAGATCCTCGTCATGTCCGGGATCTTATCCGGGACTCCGAATAACCTTCGGTCACCAACAAAATAACTCAACTATACTAATCGTCACCAAACGTTAAGTGTGTAGACCCTGCGGGTTCGAGAACTATGTAGACATGACCGAGACACCTCTACGGCCAATAACCAATAGCGGGACCTGGATGCCCATATTGGCTCCTACATATTCTACGAAGATCTTTTATCGGTCGAACCTCTATGTCAAGGATTCAGTTAATCCCGTATGCTGTTCCCTTTGTTCTTCGGTATGTTACTTGCCCGAGATTCGATCGTCGGTATCTCCATACCTAGTTCAATCTCGTTACCGGCAAGTCTCTTTACTCGTTCCGTAATACAAGATCTCGTGGCTAACACTTTAGTCACATTGCTTGCAAGGCTCATTTTGATGTTGTATTACCGAGTGGGCCCTGAGATACCTCTCCGTCATACGGAGTAACAAATCCCAGTCTTGATCCATGCCAACCCAACAGACACCCTCGGAGATACCTGTAGAGCACCTTTATAGTCGCCCAGTTACGTTGCGACGTTTGATACACACAAGGTACTCCTCCGATGTCAGCGAGTTGCATGATCTCATGGTCATAGGAACAGATACTTGACATGCAGAAAACAATAGCAATAAACTGACACGATCATATGCTACGTTCGTAGTTTGGGTCTTGTCCATCACATCATTCTCCTAATGATGTGATCCCGTTATCAAATGACATCTCATGTCAATGGCTAGGAAACCTTAACCATCTTTGATCAACGAGCTAGTCAACTAGAGGCTTACTAGGGACACAGTGTTGTCTATGTACCCACACATGTATTTGAGTTTCCAATCAATACAATTATAGCATGGATAATAAACGATTATCATGAACAAGGAAATATAATAATAACCAATTTATTATTGCCTCTAGGGCATATTTCCAACAGTCTCCCACTTGCACTAGAGTCAATAATGTAGTTCACATCACTATGTGATTTACATTGTAATGAATCGAACACCCATGCAGTTCTGGTGTTGTTCATGTTTAGCCCTTGGAAGAGGTTTAGTCATCGGATCTGCAACATTCAGATCCGTGTGTACTTTGCAAATATTTATGTCGTCCTCCTTGATGTAATCGCGGATGGAATTGAAGCGTCGCTTTATGTGTCTGGTCCTCTTGTGAAATCTTGGTTCCTTGGCTAGAGCAATGGCACCAGTGTTATCACAAAACAGAGTCATTGGGTTAAGCGCACTAGGCACTACTCCAAGATCTGTCATGAACTCCTTCATCCAGACAGCTTCCTTCGCCGCCTCCGAGGCAGCGATGTACTCCGCTTCGCATGTAGAATCTGCTACCACGCTTTGCTTGGAACTGCACCAGCTAACCGCACCCCCATTAAGAATAAACACGTATCCGGTTTGTGACTTAGAGTCATCCGGATCAGTGTCAAAGCTTGCATCGACGTAACCCTTTACGACGAGCTCTTGATCACCTCCATAAACGAGAAACATGTCCTTAGTCCTTTTCAGGTACTTCAGGATATTCTTGACCGCCGTCCAGTGTTCCATTCCTGGATCACTTTGAAACCTTCCGACCATACTTATGGCAAGGCTGACATCGGGTCTTGTGCACAGCATTGCATACATGATAGAGCCTATGGCCGAAGCATAGGGGATGACACTCATCTTTTCTCTATCTTCTGCAGTCACTGGGCATTGAGTCTTACTCAACTTCACACCTTGCAATACAGGCAAGAACCCCTTCTTGGACTGATCCATTTTGAACTTCTTCAAAACTTTGTCAAGGTATGTGCTTTGTGAAAGTCCTATCAAGCGTCTCGATCTATCTCTATAGATCTTGATGCCTAATATGAAAGCAGCTTCTCCTAGGTCCTTCATTGAAAAACTCTTGTTCAAATATTCCTTTACGCTTTCCAGCATTTCTATATTGTTTCCAATCAGTAATATGTCATCCACATATAATATTAGAAACACTATAGAGCTCCCACTCACTTTCTTGTAAATACAAGCTTCTCCGTAAACTTGTATAAACTCGAACGCTTTGATCACCTCATCAAAACGAAGATTCCAACTCCGAGATGCTTGCACCAGTCCATAAATGGATCGCTGGAGTTTGCAAACTTTGTCAGCATTCTCTGGATCGACAAAACCTTCTGGTTGCATCATATACAACTCTTCCTTAAGGTAACCGTTAAGGAATGCTGTTTTGACATCCATCTGCCAAATTTCATAATCGAAAAAGGCAGCTATTGCTAACATGATTCTGACGGACTTAAGCATCGCTACGGGTGAGAAGGTCTCATCATAGTCAACTCCTTGAACTTGTGAAAAACCCTTTGCCACAAGTCGAGCTTTATAGACGGTGACATTACCGTCTGCGTCCGTCTTCCTCTTAAAGATCCATTTGTTCTGAATGGCCTTACGCCCTTCAGGTAATACTTCCAAAGTCCATACTTTGTTTTCATACATGGATCCCATCTCGGATTTCATGGCCTCTAACCACTTCTCGGAATCCGGGCCCATCATCGCTTCTCCATAGCTCGTAGGTTCATCGTTGTCTAACAACATGACCTCTAAGACAGGGTTGCCATACCACTCAGGAGCAGTACGCGTCCTTGTCGACCTACGAGGTTCGATAGCAACTTGATCCAAAGCTTCATGATCATCATCATTAACTTCCTCTTCAGCTAATGTAGACTCCACAGAAACAACTTTCTGCGCTGCGCTACTCTCAGGTTGAAGTAAAGGTTCAACAACCTCATCAAGTTCTATCTTCCTCCCACTCAATTCTTTCGAGAGAAACTCTTTCTCAAGAAATGTTCCGTTTTTAGCGACAAACACTTTGCCTTCGGATCTGAGGTAGAAGGTATACCCAACTGTCTCTTTTGGGTATCCTATGAAGACGCATTTCTCCGCTTTGGGTTCCAGCTTTTCAGGCTGAAGCTTTTTGACATAAGCATCACATCCCCAAACTTTAAGAAACGACAGCTTTGGCTTCTTGCCAAACCAAAGTTCATATGGCGTCGTCTCAACGGATTTCGATGGTGCCCTATTTAAAGTGAATGCAGCTGTCTCTAATGCATAACCCCAAAACGATAGTGGCAAATCGGCAAGAGACATCATAGATCGCACCATATCTAATAAGGTTCGATTACGACGTTCAGACACACCATTATGCTGTGGTGTTCCAGGCGGTGTTAATTGTGAAACAATTCCACACTGTCTTAAGTGACTGCCAAACTCATAACTCAGATATTCTCCTCCTCGATCAGATCGTAGGAATTTAATCTTCTTGTTACGATGATTCTCAACTTCACTCTGAAATTGTTTGAACTTTTCAAATGTTTCAGACTTGTGTTTCATTAAGTAAATATACCCATATCTACTTAAGTCATCAGTGAAGGTGAGAAAGTAACGATAACCACCGCGCGCCTCAATACTCATCGGACCACACACATCAGTATGTATGATTTCCAATAAGTCACTTGCCCGTTCCATTGTTCCAGAGAACGGCGTTTTAGTCATCTTGCCCATGAGGCATGGCTCACATGTGTCAAGTGATTCAAAATCAAGTGACTCCAAAAGTCCATCAGCATGGAGCTTCCTCATGCGTTTTACGCCAATATGACCTAAACGGCAGTGCCACAAGAAAGTGGTATTTCATTATCAATTCTACATCTTTTGGCATCAATGTTATGAACATGTGTATCATTACTATCGAGATTCAATAAGAATAAACCCCTCACATTGGGTGCATGACCATAAAAGATATTACTCATATAAATAGAACAACCATTATTCTCTGATTTAAATGAGTAACCGTCTCGCAATAAACAAGATCCAGATATAATGTTCATGCTTAACGCAGGAACCAAATAACACTTATTTAGGTTCATCACAAATCCCGACGGTAATCGAAGAGCGAGCGTGCCGACGGCGATCACATCAACCTTGGAACCATTTCCCACGCGCATCGTCACTTCGTCCTTTGCCAGCCTCCGTCTATTCCGCAGTTCCTGTTTAGAGTTGCAAATATGAGCAACCGCACCGGTATCAAATACCCAGGCACTACAACGAGGGTTGGTAAGGAACATATCAATAACATGTATATCATATATACCTTGTTTGTTGTTGGCCGCCTTCTTATCAGCCAAATACTTGGGGCAGTTCCGCTTCCAGTGTCCAGTTCCCTTGCAATGAAAGCACTCAGTTTCTGGTTTGGGTCCAGCCTTGGGTTTCTTCACGGGAGTAGCAACTGCTTTGCCACCCTTCTTGGATTTACCCTTCTTACCCTTGCCATTTTTCTTGAAACTAGTGGTTTTATTGACCATCAACACTTGATGCTCCTTCTGAATTTCAGACTCAGCGGCTTTCAGCATCGCAAACAGCTCGGCGACTGACTTGTTCATCCTGTGCATGTTATAGTTCAACACGAAGCTCTTGTAGCTAGGTGGCAATGATTGAAGAACTCTGTCAGTGATAGCCTCTGGCGGAAGGGGCATCCCTAACTCAGCCAGACGGGTGGAGTACCCAGACATTCTGAGTATGTGATCACTGATAGTGCCGTTCTCCTCCATCTTGCAAGCATAGAACTTATCGGAGATCTCATATCTCTCGATCCGGGCATTCTTCTGAAAGATAAACTTCAACTCCTGGAACATCTCATATGCTCCATGACGTTCAAAACGTCTTTGAAGTCCCGGTTCTAAGCCATACAATAATGCACATTGAACTATTGAGTAATCATCAGAACGAGCCTGCCAGGCGTTCACAACGTCTAGAGACTCAACTGGAGCGGGTGGATCACCAAGCGGTGCATCAAGGACATAAGACTTCTGGGAAGCCGTAAGGATAATCCTTAGATTACGGGCCCAGTCCACAAAGTTACTTCCATCATCTTTCAACTTAGCTTTCTCTAGGAACGCATTAAAATTCAGGGGTGCTAATGCGCGAGCCATGATCTAGAACATAAATATAGCAAAGGCAACTTAGACTATTGTTCAAGATAATGAGTTTAGTTAATCATATTTAAAAAACTACCACTCAAATTGATATCCCTTCGATCATTCGAGTGTAACATGATCCAAATCCACCAACTCAAGTCCGATCATCACGTGAGTTGAGGTGGTTTCAATGGTGAACATCTTTATGTTGATCATATCTACTATATGACTCATGTTCGACCTTTCGGTCTCTTGTGTTCCGAGGCCATGTCTGTACATGCTAGGCTCGTCAAGTTTAACCCGAGTGTTCCGCGTGTGCAACATGGCTTGCACCCGTTGTATGTGAACGTGGAGTCTATCACACCCGATCATCACGGCGTGTCTCGAAACGACGAACTTTCGCAACGGTGCACACTCGGGGAGAACACAATTTTATCTTGAAATTTAAGTGAGGGAGCACCTTATAATGCTACCGTCGTCCTAAGAAAAATAAGATGCATAAAAGGATTAACATCACATGCAAATCATAAGTGACATGATATGGCCATGAACTTGTGCTTTTGATCTCCATCTTCAAAGCACCGGCATGATCTCCATCGTCACCGGCATGACACCATGATCTCCATCATCTTGATCTCCATCAACATGTCGCCATAAGGTTGTCGCGCCGACTGTTGCTTCCACGACTATTGCTAATGTTTAGCGATAAAGTAAAGCATTACATAGCGCTTAATGATTGACACGCAGGTCATACAATAATTAAAGACAACTCTATGGCTCCTGCCAGTTGCCGTACTCATCGACATGCAAGTCGTGATATTCTATACAACACATGATCATCTCATACATCACATATATCTCATCATGTAATTGGCCATATCACATCACAACATACCCTGCAAAAACAAGTTAGACGTCCTCTAATTGTTGTTGCAAATTTTACGTGGCTGCTACGGGTTTGCAAGAACCGTTCTTACCTACGCAAAACCACAACGTGGTGTAGTGATTGCTTTTTGATCTTCTAAAAGAACCCTCTTCATTGAAATCGATTCAACTAAAGTGAGAGAAACAGACACCCGCTAGCCATCTTTATGCAACGAAGTTACATGTCAGTTGAAGGAACCTGTCTCGCGTAAGAGTACGCGTAATGTCGGTCCGGGCCGCTTCATCTCACAATACTGCCGAATCAAGTATCAACTAGTAACGGCAAGCAATATGTATACACCCACGCCCACAACTCGTTTGTGTTCTACTCGAGATCTCATCTACGCATAGACCTAGCTCAGATGCCACTGTTGGGGAACGTTGCATGGGAAACAAAAATTTTCCTACGCACACACAAGATCTATCCATGGTGATGAGCATCTACGAGAGGGAGAGTGAATCTACATACCCTTGTAGATCGCTAAGCGGAAGCGTTTAAGAAACGCGGTTGATGTAGTCGAACGTCTCCGCGATCCAAATCGCAAGTCG
The DNA here is from genome assembly GCA_039707655.1 of Elymus sibiricus. Taxonomy (NCBI): domain Eukaryota; kingdom Viridiplantae; phylum Streptophyta; class Magnoliopsida; order Poales; family Poaceae; genus Elymus; species Elymus sibiricus. The sequence goes on along the minus strand of CM077668.1, from coordinate 37,955,515 downwards.
TCCCTCGATCCGATCACGAACTAGTGCCGAACAGACGGCACCTCCGCGTTCAACACACGTACGGCTTGATGACGCCTTCACCTCCTCTATCCAGCGAGCGACGGTGAAGTAGTAGATGAGTTCCAGCAGCACGACGGCGTGATGATGGTGGTGAGGAACAATCTCAGCAGGGCTTCGCCAAGCGCTACGGAGATAATGACGGAGGAACTAGAGGGTTAGGGTTGCCGCACACGGCTTGGGGAATTCTTGATGTGTCCCGTGTGCTAGCCCTGCCCCTCTATTTATATGTTGAGCCTTGGGGTCTAAACTTGGAGTAAAAGCCTCCTCCAGGTCGGTTTTGCCCGCACAAGGTCGGTTTGGCCCGCAGGAAAAGAGTCCAACTCGGATCCCTGCAGTACCGCGCACAAGCGGTAGTACCGCTTCACACAAGCGGTAGTACCGCTTGGGCGGTAGTACCGCTTCACACAAGCGGTAGTACCGCTTGGGCGGTAGTACCGCTTCATACAAGCGGTAGTACCGCTTGGGCGGTAGTACCACTTCACACAAGCGGTTGTACCGCTTACGCGGCAGTAAAACTACTTTTTGCACTTACCAATACCTCGTGGGCTTTTTCCTTTTGGCCCATACAAAGTGTTGCTGCACCCGAACACTTCGGTAAACATCCGGAACCTCTTCCGGTGAATTCCGGAACCTTTCCGGAGATCACAACACTATTATCACATATATTAATCTTTACCTCCGGACTCTTCCGGAGATCCTCGTCATGTCCGGGATCTTATCCGGGACTCCGAATAACCTTCGGTCACCAACAAAATAACTCAACTATACTAATCGTCACCAAACGTTAAGTGTGTAGACCCTGCGGGTTCGAGAACTATGTAGACATGACCGAGACACCTCTACGGCCAATAACCAATAGCGGGACCTGGATGCCCATATTGGCTCCTACATATTCTACGAAGATCTTTTATCGGTCGAACCTCTATGTCAAGGATTCAGTTAATCCCGTATGCTGTTCCCTTTGTTCTTCGGTATGTTACTTGCCCGAGATTCGATCGTCGGTATCTCCATACCTAGTTCAATCTCGTTACCGGCAAGTCTCTTTACTCGTTCCGTAATACAAGATCTCGTGGCTAACACTTTAGTCACATTGCTTGCCAGGCTCATTTTGATGTTGTATTACCGAGTGGGCCCTGAGATACCTCTCCGTCATACGGAGTAACAAATCCCAGTCTTGATCCATGCCAACCCAACAGACACCCTCGGAGATACCTGTAGAGCACCTTTATAGTCGCCCAGTTACGTTGCGACGTTTGATACACACAAGGTACTCCTCCGATGTCAGCGAGTTGCATGATCTCATGGTCATAGGAACAGATACTTGACATGCAGAAAACAATAGCAATAAACTGACACGATCATATGCTACGTTCGTAGTTTGGGTCTTGTCCATCACATCATTCTCTTAATGATGTGATCCCGTTATCAAATGACATCTCATGTCAATGGCTAGGAAACCTTAACCATCTTTGATCAACGAGCTAGTCAACTAGAGGCTTACTAGGGACACAGTGTTGTCTATGTACCCACACATGTATTTGAGTTTCCAATCAATACAATTATAGCATGGATAATAAACGATTATCATGAACAAGGAAATATAATAATAACCAATTTATTATTGCCTCTAGGGCATATTTCCAACAGGTTGCTCCTCAATCTATTTGCTAGCCTTCATTTGTACTAAGCGGAAATACTGCTTGTGCATCCAAACTCCTTAAACCCAAGTTGTGCCAAATGAGTCCACTATATCTACCTATATGCGGTATTTCCATGTCGTTCCAAGTAAATTTGCGTGTGCCAAATCTAATTTTCAAAGTAATTTTCTGTTTTGTGTGCCCGTACCGCTCATGAAGCGGCAGGGGGTGGCCAATATTTTCCATGCTAGGTGTGTTATTCTCACGATGAGTGTTTATTCACTTGTCATTGCACGAGAGGGTGGCTGGTAATAGGGATGCCCAGTCCCACAATGAATCAAAAATTAATAACAACAAAATTCCTTGGAAAGTGTTGGTATGGAGCGCACCCATGGATACGGCTAGCCATGGATTGTGAAAGAATGGTGGAAAGAAAATAAACTTTACTTTCCGTTTGGGAACCGCCTATGATGTGTCTAGCATGGAAAATATTGGGAATTCTCGGTCGTTTTCGTTGACAGGAAAAGCATGCCTCTCAAAATATTTTTATTTCTCTAATTTAATCTTTGAGCTCTGGCACATTTGCAAATCTCTTCTTCCCTCTGCGAAGGGCCTATCTATTTACTTTTATGCAATTTTTATTTTTCATTTTGAGTCCCCATCTTCTCTTATAAAGCACCAACTAGAGAGCACTATTGTCATACTTGTGCATTGTGTGTAGTTAATATTGAGTGTGTCTCATGAATGGATCAATGATTGAGCATAATGGGCTAGGGATAACTTTCTTTAGCGTTGATATTTTAAAAGACATGGTTGCTTGTTAGCATGCTTGAGTATTTATATCTTCATGTCAAACTATAGACTATTACTTTGAATCATTCAAGTCCTAATGTCCATGATACAAAAGAAAAGAATATATGGTGAATATGATAGGTAGCATTCCACATCAAAAATTCTGTTTTTATCATTTACCTACTCGAGGACGAGTAGGAATTAAGCTTGGGGATGCTGATACGTCTCCAACGTATCTATAATTTTTTATTGTTCCATGCTATTATATTATCAATATTGGATGTTTTTATATACATTTACAGCAATTATATATCATTTTTTGGGACTAACCTATTAACTTAGTGCCCAGTGCCAGTTGCTGTTTTTTGCATGTTTTTGGTTTTCTAGAATATCAGTACCAAACGAAGTCCAAATGCCACGAAACTTTTTGGAGATTTTTTTTCTGGACATAACAAGTACTGGAAGCTTCGGGAGAGGGCCAGAAGATGAAGCAGTGGCCCACGAGGCACCAAGGCGCACCCCAGGGGGGGTGGCGCGCCCTGGTGGCTTGTGGGGCCCACACAGCTCCGTTTGACCTAATTCCACCTCTATAAATTTTCTAAAATCGGGAAACCAACAGAGGAGTCCACGAAATACTTTTTCCGCCACCGCAAGCTTCTGTTCTCGAGAGATCCCATCTGGAGGCCTTTTCTGGTACTCCGCCGGAGGGGGAATCGATCACGGAGGGGCTCTACATCAACCTTGCTGCCCTTCCGATGATGCGTGAGTAGTTTACCACAGACCTTCGGGTCCATAGTTAGTAGCTAGATGGCTTCTTCTCTCTTTTTGATCTTCAATACAATGTTATCCTCGATGTTCTTGGAGTTCTATCCGATGTAATCACTTTTTGCGGTGTGTTTGTTGGGATCCGATGAATTGTGAGTTTATGATCAGATTATCCATGAATATTATTTGAGTCTTCTCTGAACTCTTTTATGCATGATTATTATAGCTTCGTATTTCTTCTCCGATCTATTGATTTGGTTTGGCCAACTAGATTGATTTATCTTGCCATGGGAAGAGGTGCTTTGGAATGGGTTCGATCTTGCGGTGCTCAATCCCAGTGACAGAAAGGGACATGACACGTATGTATCGTTGCTATTAAGGGTAAAAAGATGGGTTTTATTCATGCGTGAGTTTACTTTGTCTAAATCATGTCATCTTGCTTAAGGCGTTACTCCGTTCTTTATGGACTTAATACACTAGATGCATGCTGGATAGCGGTCGATGTGTGGAGTAATAGTAGTAGATGCAGGCAGGAGTCGGTCTACTTGTCTCGGACGTGATGCCTATATACATGATCATTGCCTTGGATATCGTTATGATTATTTGCTTTTCTATCAATTGCCCAACAGTAATTTGTTTACCCACCGTATGCTATTTTCATGAGAGAAGTCTCTAGTGAAAACTATGGCCCCCGGGTCTATCTAAATCATATATTAAAAACCCCAAAAATACCTTGCTGCACTTTTTGTTTATTTATTTTATTTTATATTTTAGTACCAATCTATCTATCTATCACATACAATTTAATCTTGCAATTAACCGCCGAGGGATTGACAACCGCTTGTTTGCGTTGGGTACAAGGATTTGTTGTTTTGTGTGCAGGTGCTGCTAACGAGGTGCTGCGTGATTCTCCTACTGGATTGATAACCTTGGTTTCATAACTGAGGGAAATACTTATCTCTACTATACTGCATCTCCCTTCCTCTTCAGGAAATTACCAACGCAGCTCACAAGTAGCACCTGCATCTACTACTATTACTCCACTCATCGACCGCTATCCAGCATGCATCTAGAGTATGAAGTTAATAAAAACAGAGTAACGCCTTAAGCAAGATGACATGATGTAGAGAAGCAAATTCAAGCAATATGAATAAACCCCATCTTTTTATTCTTAATGGCAAAAATACAAATACGTGTCATGTCCCCTTCTGTCACTGGGATTGAGCACCGCAAGATTGAACCCATCACAAAGCACCTCTCCCATTGCAAGATAAATCAATCTAGTAGGCCAAACCAAATCGATAGATCAGAGAGAAATACAAAGCTATAACAATCATGCATAAAAGAGTTCAGAGAAGACTCAAATATTTCTCATGAACAATCTGATCATAAACTCACAATTCATCAGATCCCAACAAACACACCGCAAAAGAAGTTTACATCGGATAGAGCTCCAAGAACATCGAGGAGAACATTGTATTGAAGATCAAAGAGAGAGAAGAAGCCATCTAGCTACTTGCTATGGACCCGTAGGTCTGTGGTAAACTACTCACACATCATCGGAAGGGAAGTAAGGTTGATGTAGAAGCCCTCCGTGATCGATTCCCCCTCCGGCAGAGTACCGGAAAAGGCCTCCAGATGGGATCACGGAAGAACAGAGGCTTGCGGCAGCGGAAAGGTTTTTTTTTTCTGGCTCCCTGGGGGTTTCCCAATATTTGTGAATTTATAGAATTGGAATTAGGTCAAACGGAGTCATGTGGGCCCCACAAGGCAGCACGGCGCCCCCGGGGCGCGCCCTGGTGCCTTGTGAAACCTCCGTGAGGCTTATGGCCTCCTCCCGAAGCTTCCAAGGTTTCTTTTGTCCAGAAAAAAATCTCCAAAAAGTTTCGTGGCATTTGGACTTCATTTGGTACTGTTTCTCTGAAAAGCCAAAAACAAGCAGAAAACAACAACTAGCACTGGGCACTAGGTTAATACGTTAGTGTGACGCCCCCGACGCGACCGTGCACTAATCATACACGCAAATGCGCACGATCAAGCCCAGGGACTCACGGGAAGATATCACAACACAACTCTAGACACAAAATAAAATAATACAAGTTTTATATTACAAGCCAGGGGCCTCGAGGGCTCGAATACATAATCTCGAATACAAGAGTCAGCGAAAGCATTAGTATCTGAGTACAGACATAATTAGACAAGTTTGCCTTAAGAAGGCTGAACAAAACAACGACATCTAGATCAAAAAGGCGCAGGCCTCCTGCCTGGGAGCCTCCGAAACTACTCCTGGTCGTCGGTCTCCACGTAGTAGTAGGCTCCATCGGGGTAGTAGTAGTCATCGACGGGAACAGCTGGCTCCGGGGCTCCGTCATCTGATCGCAACAATCGGGTAGGGGGAAAAAGGTAGCAAAGCAACCATGAGTACTCATCCAAAGTACTCGCAAGACTTACATCAGATCTATGCTAATATGCATCGGTATCAAAGGGAAGGGGCTGAATCTGTGGACTAAACTGCAGAATGCCAGAATAGAGAGAAGGCCTAGCCTATCGAAAACTAGCATCTTGCAGCGTCTTGCAGCATTAGAAGAGTGCAGATTAGCATATAATAAAGCAATAGTTATATAATAGCAATGCCCAGAGATCCTTCCTCGACACCCTGGGAGGAAGCGATCCCGGAGCCAACATATTAATTAAGTAACACAGGTATCCAGTTCTAGTTGTAGTAGATCGGGATACTCTCTGAGCGTCCATTACCGTGGACACGGCTATTCGAATATATAACTTCCCTGCAGGGGTGCACCAACTTACCCAACACACTCGATTAACTCTGGCTGGACACACTTTTATCGGGTCATGCCCGGCCTCGGCTGATCGACACACCGTAGTCCTTTCTAGGCTCAACAGAGAGGCCAACACACTGGTCTAAATCCTAAATGCGAAGGGGTAATGGGCCAATCGTCCTTTGCAATCCTGCGCGTTGCGAACGTGGCCGGAAGCAGACCCGCCCCCTTAATACAAGCGCAGGCGGTTACCGTCCAACCCGGCGCGCGCCACTCAATTGCTGACGTCTGAGAGCTTTCAGAAGAATCGTACGACGCCGAGTGCCCATACTTATTCCTGCGTGGTGGTTAGTGCGAAAAGGCCAGAGGCCTACTCAGATCACGTGTGCGGTGATGTCTCGGTCTCTGCACGTCGATCACACGGATCGAGCATCCAGAAGCAAAGCATGGCAACACGGACAAGGGTGCGGGGCCACTGATGGATCACTAACCAACCTATTCTAAGCATATAGGATAGCAGGTAAGGTATCATCAACAAGTTACAAAATCAGGCTATGCATCAGAATAGGAGCTATCGAACCACAGTAGCAAAATCTAATGCAAGCACGAGAGAGAAAGAATGGGCAATATAGGAATGATCAAGGGGGTTTTGCTTGCTTGGAAGCTCTGCGGTGAAAGAGGGGTCGTCAGTGGTGTAGCAGTCCTCAGGGGTCACGTCAGACTCGGGGGCTACCAGAGAGAAGAGGGGGAGGAAACAAATAAATACACAGCAAACAAATGCAACATAGATGCATGACATGGCAATATGCTGTGATAGGGGTGACCTAACACAGTGCTACTCGTTACAAACGAAGCGGGAAAATATCTGGAAATATTTTCCCGGCTTTAGGCAATTATCGAACAGACGATCCGGAGGGGAAGGTTCCATATTTGCAGTGTTGTAGGCATGTGACAGGTATGTGGATGGCATATTCGGATTCATCTTATTTTTTTGATCATTTTTCATATATAAATTATTTTCATCCGAGTTACAGATTATTTTATATGATTTTTCAAAGTTTTAAACAATTTCTGGAATTAATTTAAATTCGAAATTAAATGGAAAATTGCTAAGTGCACACAGAACAGTGTACACAGCAGTGGGCTATGAGACTGACAGGTGGGGCCAGTTGACTGGGTCAACTGCCCAGTCAGCAGAGGCTGACTGGTGGGCCCAGCTACTGACTCAGTAGCTGACTGGGCCGGCCTTATCCACTTAAACAGTAGCAGGGCCCCACATGTCAGTGACTCAACAGTTAACAGAGACTTAAATTAAGCTAATTAAGTTAATTAACTAGTGGGTCCCATATGTCAGTGGGACATTTAGTTAACAGATTAAGTTTATTTTTAAAATAGTTTAATTAGCACGTGGGGGCCCACATGTCAGTGACTGGGGCTGCCCAGTCAGCACAGTTGACCAGGTCAACGTGGTCAACGGGGCCCATGGGACCCACCTGCAGTGACCCAGAGTGGGCCCCGTGGCTGTGCCACGTCGGATCACCGGCGTTTAGCCACCGGCGACCACAAAACACGGCGGCGCGCTTCGACCGGCGTCGGAATTCGCCTACAGGAGGCCATTTGGCTCGGGGTTGGGCGCGTTCGAACGAGCGGTCGACGCCGCATTGAATGGTGGCGGTGGCGTCGGTTGGGGTGGACCGTAGCGTCGCCGGCGACGAGCGGGGCGGCTGCCGGAGTTCGGGTGATGGCGGGTTCACAGCTGCAGCGCGCAAACGAGCAAACGGAGTGGCTAGCGGGGCTCTACGCGTTGCGGCGAAGACGACGGGCACGGGCTCGTGACCATTTGGTCACTGGAGCCACGCCGGTGACACAGGGAGGCGGCGGCGAGCTTCTGCCACGGCGGTTGTACGGCCTAGAGGAGGAGCGCGAGCCAGAGGAGAGAGGGGAGAGGAAGAGGAGCTCACAGCGAGCCTGCAGATGTGCTCGGTGGGCTCGGGGAAGGCTCGACGGCGCCGGAATCGATGGCGAATGGCGGCGGGGATCCGGGGAAGAAGACGACGCTGGCGTCGGTGCTGGTGCTCCCCAGCACGAACGGATTGGCGTAGTCGATGCAGGAGACGACGGCGAGGCTCGTGGACACCGAGGGGAGGCGCGGAGTGTAGGAGATATGCCCTATAAGCAATAATAAATGTTATTGTTTATCTCCATGTTCATAATTATGTTTATGTTCCATGCTATAACTGCTATGGTTCTCGAGTCTACAATAACCACGAGGCTCGGAGGAAGACTCATATGCACGTGTGGAATAATAAACGGTAAAATGTATTCCTAGTCTGGCCTCTAAGACTAGCTCGAGTGTTGCATGATGGTTCTGTTTTCTTGATCATGGGCATGACTATGCCGGCAACTTTGAGGGCACAATGTTAGGAGAACACTTGTGTTGAATCGACCCGAATTGATGTTATGCTATGAGATTCTTTCGTCACAAGTTAATGGTTAATAACACAGAGGAAGTTAACGTTTGCATAATTCCTTAGACCATGAGAGTATCGAGTTTCTTCATGCTTGCTTCATGAACTTTGGGGTTTGTTAAACATCATCCGTAAATGGGTGGCTATTACGGCGGCTTACGGGTTCATGGAAAAGTATATCAAGTAACTTGATAACTCAAGATTGGGATTTGCTCCTCCGACGATGGAGAGATATCTCTGGGCCCTCTCGGTGTTACAGTATCCACCATCGTCTGGCCAGACACATTGTGATTTGATCACAGGGATGCCGGAACACAGAAACGAGAAAAGAGAACAAAACCGGTAACGAGGTAACTGGCATTGTGGACAAGTGTTGATCCACGGGGATGCCGATGATTCTCACCTCGGGTATTTGTAACATATCGCGAAGCAACAGGAATAGCACACGGCAACTGAAGGTTCACTCGAATATTTATTCGTGTGGGTATAGGGATCAATATGGGTGTCCACGGCTCCGTTGTTGATCATTGATCGGAAAGAGTTCCGGTCATGTCTATACTTTACCGAACCTATAGGGTCATATGCTTCAGGGTCATCTATCTGCTGAATACTAGACAGGGAGTCTGAGAGAAAGTCACCGGAAAAGTTTCGGAGACACCGGAAAAGTTCCGAAGAGACATCACCGGAATAGTTTCGGTAAAACTGAAAAGTTGTTTCAGGGTATACCATTAAGTCAAATTGGTTTCGGCACAGGCCTGGAAATTCTTGGAGGGTGCCAGAATTGTTCTGGGAACTTCTAGGATTTTTCGGAGAAAAAACGCGGAAATGTTCCGGAGCTGCCGGAACCGTTTTGGTTGCTTTTCGCAGATGAAAATCACTAATCCAGAATTGTTTCGGAACGCATCCAAAATCATTTTAGTGGGTACTGGAATTATGCTAAGACCCACAGAAATATTTTCGGATTTAACGTTCGCGGAAAAATGTTTCAGTGAATAGTGAAAGTGCTTTTTGGGTGGCTTCTTGGAGAAGCCACCTTGAGGGCCATTTGGTATTTTCCCCTTGGCTTCTTGGAGAAGCCACCCTTGGGCTTGGCCTATAAATAGGGGTGGAGGGGGCTGCCTAAAGACACACTCTTTCTCAACATACACAAGCCATGCATGATCTGGCCTTCTTCTCTCCCTCCCCGCGAAATAGTTTCGTAGAGCCGAAAGGCTGTCTAGGTTCCGGTGGGAACTAGTTCTGAACGGCGAAGCCCTGCCGGATAGATGACACCGTATGTGTGCAACCCCGTAGAGAGGTCGTAGGTTCGATCTTTTTGCCCGAGGGGCTGTTCGAGGGTCCTCCCGAAGGGCTGTCCGAGTTACTGTCCGAGTTTCGGAGGTCCTCCCGAAGGGCTGTCCGTGAGGCCTCCCGGAGGGCTGTCCGAGGATCCGTTCGGTGGGACTATCCGAAGGACTGTCCAGAGGCCTCCCGGAGGGCTGTCCGAGGATCCGTCCGGTGGGACTGTCCAGAGGCCTCCCGAAGGGCTGTCCGAGGATCCGTCCGGTGGGACTGTCCAGAGGCCTCCCGAAGGGCTGTCCGAGGATCCGTCCGGTGGGACTATCCAAGGGACTGCCCCGAGGCCTCCCAAAGGGCTGCCCGGAGATCCGTCCGGTGAGCTGACGAGGGAGTACATCCTCGCGGTTGGGAGGTTGTAAAATCCTAGATGCGGGGATTTGCACCGCCGATCGTCATCGACTCTACTTCCGCTGCGCTACGAGTCGGTAACGAAAAGATCAAACCTTGTATGCAGTCTCCGTAGTGGTCCTGGGCTGGTGCGTAGGTCGGAAATTTTTTGTTTTCTGCTGCATTCCCCTACGGTGGCATCATGAGCGGTGCTATGCGTAGATGCAGGTTACGATCTAGAATACATAGAGATGTATGGGTATTGCACAATATAATTTGTAGTAGATGAGTTCTATTACTGAAAATTATTTGTGCGGGTAGCAGATGAAATCTGTTACCCGATGTTCTTGTTGCTTCCCTGGAATTTGCATATTTCTGATCTTGATAACGGCATGGTGGAGTTTCAAAGTTCTGGCAATCCGCGATCCTGATTGATCAACGAAGTGCTAACAGTTCATTGAATTCCACCATAGTTAGAGAGAAAGATGAAATTTCGCAGACGAAAGGGCAATGCAGATATGATATGCACGGGGGTCATGCGTATGACGAAGTTCAGTATGGGGCTCGAGATTTTATTATCTCGTGTTTCATACACCCCGTAAAGTTAATCTAGCGACTTGAAAAATCATACTTGATGATGGACGTTGGTAGCTTCGGTTTGTTTCGAAACCTTAGAAGCCACGAAAAATGAAATTTTGTATGAACCGATTAGAGGCGTCTAACTTGGTTTTGCAGGATGTGCATGTGATGTGGTATAGCGGTTCTCATAATAATTTTATTATGTATGAGATGACTATATAATGTAAAATTAACATGACCTGCGTGTCATGATTCGGCATGATGGCTGGAGCCATATGATTGTCACTTTAATGACCTGCGTGTCAACCTTAAGTAATGCACTTATTTTATTAGCTATAGAGATAGCAATATTATCTGGTGCATCAACAAGGTGGTGGCAAAACTTCGCGAAGGTGAACACCGACGCGAATGCCGAAGACGAAGAAACTAAAGACTTCTCCGTCAGAAAGGGCTATACCATATCATGCTATTATGAATTGCCTGAGATGTTTATCCCTTATGATGCACCCTTTTGATTGCGCGGTAGTCGCTTTTTATTAGGGTGATCTCTCACAAAAATATCAAGTAGTTAGTGTTCTCCCAAGTGTAGCACTGTCACGGCACCTATCTCTTCGGGGTATCACATGGATACATGGGTACGAACGATTAGAGAAGTGTGAGGCGGATGAGTTGAGACCTCGCAGCGAGATCACTTGGTTGTCTTGACGTTCAGGCATGAAAGTCATGAGCTCGGAACACACGCATCGAAAGATGAACAAGAGTCACATAGAGATGTGATTGGCAAGTTTGCCTACCGATTGCAATTCTCGTCACTTGAGATGGATACATCCTTGGCATTGAATTGTAATATGGATCTTGAATCACTCACAATCAATTATGAGAGATATTGATTTGAGTGGGAGCGCACTGTAGAATTAACTTGTTTAATTCTCAGTGCAATTAATTATGAACTTTGTCTAAGTGAAAATTTGCATAATAGTTGTAGAACAATGGCTCGCGTTTCCACCATCCCTGTTAAAATTGAATAAGCTGTTAAATATCTGGTTAAAACTTTATGGTTGGTAACATAATGTGAGGATTGTCCTCAAAAGTGCCGAGAAGGACTTTGTCCTATCGCATGCTTTTGGTATTCTCCCGCTAATGCTATGGATAATGTGACTCTCGTCCTTCGATCCAAAAGCTAGAATTCCGTTACGGTCAAGTGAAATATGTTTGCTTCCATGAGACCCGAACTTCAAAAGTTTTGGGATAGCTATGTGATATTCATGGAACTGAAAATCATTTTTCAGACACAAACAAAGGCTAAAAGATATGTGATATCCAAAGCAATGTTTGTTTTGCAAACCATTAGTAAAAGTGTTTACCATGCATTTGACTAATAACAAAGGGATCCAGTAGAACGCCTGTCATATGATGATGGTCAATAAAACAACAACTTAAGAGAAAGGAAATGTCCGAAGGGTGTTAGTATGACTTACACACCTAGGAAGTCCGGGGCTAACGCCACTCTTAAGTTGAGTGCTTCTTCTGAGAGTAGGAGAAATACTGAGAGTAAAACTGTTAGAAGTATAAAGGCAAAAGAGAGAAGACTGGAATGTCCAGCTCATGTATGAAAGTCATACAAGTTATTGATGTATAGAAGGCTGGTCAAAGAAATAGTTCTTGGGAATTGTGATTAAATTTTTAGTCACTAATTCTTGGGTATTGTGAGTTGATCACAAAGACACCCGCTCGACTGCATTCTGCTGCGACTCGATGCAAGAACTACTACGGCCTAAAAGACTTGCCGGAGTGAGGTTTATATATGCGCTGAGAACATAGTAAAAGTTGCTATACTCGGTACATTACCTATGTATTTATTTTCATAATTCATTTTAGAGTTTTTATACACTCTAGCCCATTGCATAAAGTATCTTGCAAGAAGGTTGTTCATAAGAGAACTTTTGATGTTCGGTGTTATGAATAACATAAGGGCCATGCTTCCATCATGGATGGGATGTATGTTATGAATATTGATAATAACATATTACCTCTGTATTTACTTTCATAATTTGTTTTAGAGTTTTACACACTCTAGCCCATTGCATAATGTTTGTTTCAAAAGGGTTGTTCATAAAAGAACAATTGTTGTTCAGTGTTATGAATAACATAAGGGCCATACTTCCATCGTGGATGGGATGTATGTTATGAATATTGATGGTAATATGATACATCCATAACACTGACGCTAAATGTCGCAAGACTAAGAGAATACCACACATGTGTGGCACTGCATTTGGTCACATTGGAGAAACCCGCATGGAGAAATTCCATAATGATGGATTTTGAAGTCGTTTGATTGTGAATCATATGACACTTGCAACTTTCCTCCGAAAAGTGAAGTGACTGAAATACCGTTCATAGGCCATAAGGAACGAGCAACGAACTTATTGGTGATCATACATTTTGATGTATGTAGTCCGATAAATGTTGTTGCCAGCAGTGGATTTGTCTATCTTCAGAAATGACTCAAGTAGATATATGGATATTTACTTGATGAGACGTAAGTCTGGATCTTTTGAAATCATTCATAAGGTTTTCAAAAATGAAGTAGAAATTATTGTAACAAGAAAAATATGTTTCTGCAAACTAGATTGCCGAAAGGAATATTTGAGTTACAAGTTTAGCGAATGTCTGATGAGTTGTGAAAAGAGTTTCATAACTTACACCTCCCGGAACTCCATTGTGAGTGGTACGTCCGTGAAGATGTATTCAAACCATTTGTGACATGGTAAGATCAAAGATGACATAAATCAATTTGCCATTATCCCTTTAAAAGTAATGCTTTAGAGACTGCGGTTTTTACACTGAAAAGAGCACCATCAGGTCTGTTGAAATGACGCCATGGTATGGTACACCCAACCATGCTTTGTCTTTTCTTAACATTTGGAATATGGGGCTTGTGTTAAATATTTACAAACCTATTCCAAATCAGACAAGTACTACTTTATAGGTTATCCCAAGTAATTGGGAATTCCTCCACCACTATACCGAGGCAAAAAGGTTTGCCACCAAGAACGGTATGCTTTTAAAGAGAATGGTTCTTGCAAAAAGGTGAGTGGGAGGATAGTGCAACTTGACGAGATAACAGTATCTTCGTCATCAGATCAAAGGAAAGAAACCTTGGAAGTAATTCCAGAGTTTCCTACTGCGACTGATACGGAAGCCTCTACATGAGATGTATGGACTTCGGTCGAACTTGCAATTGAACCACGTAGGCAAAACTCGTGCAAACCTCTTAGGTGCGCAAGAGAGATATTGTTGTTAGACAATAGTATACCTACGATACACAAGGAAGCGTTGATGGGCCCTGACTCTGGAATTGGCTAAATGCCAATATAATCTGAGATAGTTTCCATAAATGATTCAAGATTATATCTTGATAAACCCTTCGGAAGACTTAGAGTCTAACGAACATTAATGGAACTATAAACTGATGTGGATAAAATGTTTTATCCATAAAGCTCGACTTGTTGCAATAACAAGTTCAAGAAGTTGACTACGATGAGGTTGTCTCACCGTAGCGATGCTTAAAGTCAAATCGGGTTAAACTAGCAATTAATACATATTTCAATCTTGAGATATGATACATGGATGCCAAAAGGATTTCCATGAAATGGAAATACAAACTAGGACTTGTATGTGATACAGTCCAAAGTGTTTTGTCGATCCAGAGGATGCTAGTGAGTATGCAAACTTCAGAGTTCTAGCAATGGACAGAAGAGAGCAAAATGGAGTTGGAATGTTCGTTTTGATGAAATAGTCAAAAGAGTTTGATTTCATCAATGGATAACGAAGATGCTTGTGGTTAGAAGAAAGTAAGTGGGAGCATAATAATATTTCTAAAAACTCTGTGTGCTTGACACTTTGTTGATTGGAAATAATATAAAATTCTTGACACGAATTAGGAATTCATTGAAAATAGTTTTTCGATAAAGTGCTTGGGCTAAATAGCCTTGATATTAGGCATATTTATCTACGAGATAAAATTGCCTGATAGAGCTAAAGCCAAAAATACATATTGACAAGATGCTAAAACAGTTTAGCATTAAAAACGCCAAGGAGTGATTCTTGCCGAAGTCACATGGAAAGGGTTTTTGCAAGACTCAGTGTCCCAAAACACTGATGAGCAAAATACATGATGGAGATTCCACACACTTTCATGTTTGGATTAATCATGTATTCCATGGTATGTAAAACAACCAGATATGTCCGATACTCCCAAAGCTGTTGCGAGTATAGATACCAAAGTGATCAAAGTACTGATCATGGGACAACAGTGAAAAATGTCATTGAGTACTAAAGTAGCACTGATGACATGTTTTCTCGCAAGCAGAGATTATGAAGTGCTCGTTGAGTAATTACATCGATACAGTCTTCATCAATGCTCCATGCGATTTTCGATTTAAGTTAAGGGTTTTGTGTAATACACAATATGGTGGCACGGTAGTTGGAAATTGTTCCAAACAGGATACTGTGGCGAATTCTATAACAAAGGCTAAGTATGTTGACGCTTTGGAAGCGACAAAGAAGATGTTGAATCATATAGTTCATTCATGAACTTAGTATGGTTCCAAGATGGCTTTGGTCAATGGGACACTATTGCAGATAGTTGCTCCATAGCTCAGTCTGAGGAATCAAGGTTTGACCTGTGATTCACATATATACAAAGCCAAGTCCACACAAAATATGAATTTTGTGAAAGCGTGAAAACGCGAGGATATGCAAAGATACACACGGAACTGAAGTTGTCAGATCCGTTGGACATCAGGCTATACCACATGCGAAGCATTTTTACACCGCTATGCCATAGGTGTAATGTGCATTAGCATTGACTAGATTATTGACTCTAGTGCAAGTGGGAGTCTGTAGGAGATATTCCCTAGAGGCAATAATAAATGTTATTGTTTATCTCCATGTTCATAATTATGTTTATGTTCCATGCTATAACAGCTATGGTTCTCGAGTCTACAATAACCACGAGGCACGGAGGAAGACTCATATGCACGTGTGGAATAATAAACGGTAAAATGTATTCCTAGTCTGGCCTCTAAGACTAGCTCGAGTGTTGCATGATGGTTCTGTTTTCTTGATCATGGGCATGACTATGCCGGCAACTTTGAGGGCACAATGTTAGGAGAACACTTGTGTTGAATCGACCCGAATTGATGTTATGCTATGAGATTCTTTCATCACAAGTTAATGGTTAATAACACAGAGGAAGTTAACGTTTGCATAATTCCTTAGACCATGAGAGTATCGAGTTTCTTCATGCTTGCTTCATGAACTTTGGGGTTTGTTAAACATCATCCGTAAAAGGGTGGCTATTACGGCGGCTTACGGGTTCATGGAAAAGTATGTCAAGTAACTTGATAGCTCAAGATTGGGATTTGCTCCTCCGACGATGGAGAGATATCTCTGGGCCCTCTCGGTGTTACGGTATCCACCATCGTCTGGCCAGACACATTGTGATTTGATCACAGGGATGCCGGAACACGGAAACGAGAAAAGAGAACAAAACCGGTAACGAGGTAACTGGCATTGTGGACAAGTGTTGATCCACGGGGATGCCGATGATTCTCACCTCGGGTATTTGTAACATATCGCGAAGCAACAGGAATAGCACACGACAACTGGAGGTTCACTCGAATATTTATTCGTGTGGGTATAGGGATCAATATGGGTGTCCACGGCTCCGTTGTTGATCATTGATCGGAAAGAGTTCCGGTCATGTCTATACTTCACCGAACCTATAGGGTCACATGCTTAAGGGTCATCTATCTGCTGAATACTAGACAGGGAGTCTGAGAGAAAGTCACCGGAAAAGTTTCGGAGACACCGGAAAAGTTTCGGAGACAACGGAAAAGTTCCGGAGAGAGAGCACCGGAATAGTTTCGGTAAAACTGAAAAGTTGTTTCAGGGTATACCATTAAGTCAAATTGGTTTCGGCACAGGCCTGGAAATTCTTGGAGGGTGCCAGAATTGTTCTGGGAACTTCTAGGATTTTTCGGAGAAAAAACCCGGAAATGTTCCGGAGCTGCCGGAACCGTTTTGGTTGCTTTTCGCAGATGAAAATCACTAATCCGGAATTGTTTCGGAACGCGTCCAAAATCATTTTAGTGGGTACTGGAATTATTCTAAGACCCACAGAAATATTTTCGGATTTAACGGTCGCGGAAAAATGTTTCCGTGAATAGTGAAAGTGCTTTTTGGGTGGCTTCTTGGAGAAGCCACCTTGAGGGCCTTTTGGTATTTTCCCCTTGGCTTCTTGGAGAAGCCACCCTTGGGCTTGGCCTATAAATAGGGGTGGAGGGGGCTGCCTAAGACACACTCTTTCTCAACATACACAAGTCATGCATGATCTGGCCTTCTTCTCTTCCTCCCCGCGAAATAGTTTCGTTGAGCCGAAAGGCTGTCTGGATTCCGGTGGGAACTAGTTCTGGACGGCGAAGCCCTGCCGGATAGATGACACCGTATGTGTGCAACCCCGTAGAGAGGTCGTAGGTTTGATCTTTTTGCCCGAGGGGCTGTTCGAGGGTCCTCCCGAAGGGCTGTCTGAGTTACTATCCGAGTTTCGGAGGTCCTCCCGAAGGGCTGTCCGAGTGACCCGCCCGAAGGGCTGTCCGTGAGGCCTCCCGGAGGGCTGTCCGAGGATCCGTCCGGTGGGACTATCCGAGGGACTGTCCAGAGGCCTCCCGAAGGGCTGTCCGAGGATCCGTCCGGTGGGACTATCCGAGGGACTGTCCAGAGGCCTCCCGAAGGGCTGTCCGAGGATCCGTCTGGTGGGACTATCCAAGGGACTGTCCCGAGGCCTCCCGAAGGGCTGCCCGGAGATCCGTCCGGTGAGCTGACGAGGGAGTACATCCTCGCGGTTGGGGGGTTGTAAAATCCTAGATGCGGGGATCTGCACCGCCGATCATCATCGACTCTACTTCCGCTGCGCTACGAGTCGGTAACGAAAAGATCAAACCTTGTATGCAGTCTCCGTAGTGGTCCTGGGCTGGTGCGTAGGTCGGAAAATTTTTGTTTTCTGCTGCATTCCCCTACACGGAGATGGCGGTGGCCACGGCTATGGTGCGGCCATGGCGGCGACGACGTTCTGAATCGGCGGAGAGAGAGCGAGCGAGGCGATGGAGGAGGGGGAGAAGTGGATGAGGACGATGACGAGGCCGAGGGCGTCGGTCTTATCCCCTCACGGCGCCTGCAGCGTCGCCGTGTCGCCGTTCGGCCGGCGAGCACGCGCGCGGCCACGGGCGCGGCGACACGCACAGGAGAGAGAGACGGGAGGTTGAGGGAGAGAGATAGGTGGGCTGGGCCGGTGCACTGTGCACTTAGGCCCAGTACACAGTAGGTTTTCTTCTTTTTCCTTTTCTGATTTCTGTTTTTCTTTTTCAGAAACTATTTTGCATTTATTTTATCCATCAAATGACTTTTGCAAAAATATGGAACTAAGCCACTTAAATGCATTGCATTATTTGGCATTGCCACAAAAAGTTTGGGAGGCTTTGGAATTTGTTTGGATTTTTCATAAATGGAAAAGCATTTAAATATGTTGATTTGGCACTGTTTTAATTGCTATAGCCCATTTAAGCAAATAAGTGATGTTGTTTTCCTTAACAAATAATTGTTATGGAATTTTTGCTAAATGATGAACTATTTTGCAACCATTTTTGTAAAACTTTAAATTTCACTTGCAAATTGAATTTGAATTCAGTGGCGGAATTTGAAATGAGATATGAATCCATATTGATTGAGCCTTGTAATTCAAAGTGACTTAGCATAATCATGAGAATCACTGTAGCTCATTCCATAGTCCCAAAAAATGATATATAATTGCATATAAAAACATCCAAGATTGATACTATAATAGCATGGAACAATTAAAAATTATAGATATGTTGGAGACGTATCAGCCCTCTCCATGGCCACCGCAACTAGGGTTCGTTAGTCGCATGGCCAAGCTGTAATCGGCCACGGCGGCGACAAATTTGTGCTGGAACCAGGTATTTGTTTTGCTGGATCCACCCATTTGTTTTGCTACAACCCCTTCCTTTTTTTTGCTACCATCCTCATTTGATTTTGAAGAACACTTTGATTTTTGCTGGAACCGGTGCCCGTTTTTGCTGGAACCAGCTGGTGGATATGCTGCAAGTCGACACCTCGCCGGAGGAAGCTGCATCCAGTGGCGAGGAGGGCTGCGGCCAATGGCATTCGAACGCCGGGAGTTGCAACCGTGTACGCTGGAGCTACAACCGGCGACTGGGGGAGCTGCAAGAGGGGTGGCCGTTTTTGCTGAACAATTTTGTTTTTGCTGGAACCGATGTATTGTTTTGCTGGAACCGAGATAATTTTTTGCTTCACCGGGTGCAGAGTTCTCAAATGCTCATGTCATTTTTGCTGGAACCTAAGTTTGGTTTTGCTGGAAGCGTTTTTTTATTTTGCTTCAACCGACCACCAGAGTTCTTTAGGTACGATGCACGTCGACAATGGAGGCCAGCAGAGACAGCGACGTTCAACGGAAGCTGCATGCAGCAGTGGGGTGCTGCTGGATCGACGACGAGATGTGGATGGTGTGCGACAACAGCAACGGCGAGCTGCGGAGAGAGGTGGCGACCTGCAACCCATGGCGATGGCGGCGGCCGCGGGGTGCGCAAGCATTGTGCAGCAAGGCCCCGGGGGTGGGGCGGTTGGCGGAGCGCGGTGACTCGTTGTGGGAGGTGGGGGAGGCATGATGTGCGGAAGGAGAGAGAGGAAATCGTGCGGCTACTTTTGCCTGAATCCAACGGCTGCTAGGCGACCGGCCGAAAATTGGGCCGGCGCGTCGGCGCCTAGCAGTCGCCTATATTTAAACTACTATTAGTATTAGATAGGGATTTTGTAGAACTTTTAAGCAGAGATAGAATTTCCTTGTAGAAATAATTCGAGTAGCCGTGGTGCCCACGTCCATATAGGAATCCTCTGGATTCGAGGATTCGTAGATCGATTCATACACCCATGGCTATGAGTTGAGATAATAACAAGGCCGAAGGGCAATTCAGATCGGCTTTAGGATGGAGGCCG
This sequence comes from Elymus sibiricus, assembly GCA_039707655.1. Lineage (NCBI taxonomy): Eukaryota > Viridiplantae > Streptophyta > Magnoliopsida > Poales > Poaceae > Elymus > Elymus sibiricus. Next base: position 37,935,670 of record CM077668.1, on the reverse strand, counting down.
GGCACGTGAACTGGGCTGCGCTGCCCAGCGATCTCCTGAGCTGCGTGGGCGCGCTCCTCACCGTGCCGGGTCGCATATGCTTCCGCGCCGTGTGCTGCACATGGAGGGAAGCCATCCCGGAAGAGCAAGCCCGCGCAATGCCGGCGCCGTGGGTGATCATACCCCGCGTCGAGGGCTGCAGCGACTCCTTCATTGTCCTCTCCGCGCCCACCATGAATTCCTTCCGGTGGACGCCCCCGAGCGGTGCGCGCGCCCGCTGCGTCGGCTCCAATGGCAGCTGGCTCGCCATCGTCACCGTCGTGGACGTCCGGAAACTCGCCATCTCGCTGGTCAACCCGCTCACCGACGCGTGCGTTGAGCTTCCGCTCGTAACCGGCTGGCGATGATACTGAGCAAGATCTCGAGTTTGAGCTGGACTTCGTTGTCCGGAAGGTGGCCTTCTCCCCGAGCCCAAGCGCGCAGGACTACGCCGTCGCCTACGTGTCTCACTGCAGCGAAGCCGTGTTTTGCACCAGGGCCGGCACCGACGGCTGGCTTCGGCTTCCCGAGCTTGTCGGCGGTGACCACGAGGGCATCAGGCGGGAGCTGGACGTGGCGTACCACCAAGGCAAGTTCTACTACATGGCCACAAGCGGCCAGGTGTGGGTGGTCGACATGGCCGCGCCGTCCCCCTCTCCCGTGCCGCTCGACGTGTTGTCGCCCCCCTTCAACGGCATGGTCATGTGCCGCGGCTACCACCTGGCTTTCTCCGGCGACGGCGCACTGCACGTGGTGTGGAGCCGGAGCGAGGGCGACGGATACCCGCGGAGTTGCAACCTCCGGGACATGGCCGTGATGCGCTTCGACCCTGAAGCATCTGGCGAGGAGAAGTGGACGCCGGCGAGGAGCATCGTCGGCCGCGCGTTCCTCATCGGCGATCGCAACCAGTCCATGTCGGTCCCCGTGGACAGCAATGCCTGGCTCAAACCCAACTCCATCTACTTCACCAACATCCCGCTCTGCGACCGTTTCGCCATTGGATGCCTTGGGTGTCGAGGCTTGTGGGCCTTGGACGTGGTCACCGGCCGGATCACTTGGCCGCGCGCACCGAGCGGCATGGTCGAGAGGCCGTTGGAATCAGAATGGATGGCTTGGCCACGCGCACCGCGCCACATGTTCGATAAGCAGTTGGGGTCGGAATTGGACGTGGACTGGGCAAAATCCCTTTGGTTCATGCCCTGCTTGACAAAACCTTGTGTGGAGAGTGGTTTTTCTACTGTGAAATATCGTGCATGCAGTCACCGTCCGTCGTTGTTTTGAGGTTCATGCCATGTTTTTTGATATTTGGCAAATATGTTGTGTTTCAAATTATTAATGATATTTGGTTTTGTTTTTCCTTTGTTTCAAAGTGTATTGTAATGTTTCATGGACAAAGCTAAAATCCGAACTGTCTGAAGCGTCATATGCATATCCGAACGACCCGTCAACCGTACGATTCCCATCTCGCGGCAGCGACCAACCGCTTCTCCCGCACAGCTCGATCAGTTTTTCTTGCAGCCCGACGAAAAAATAAAGTCACAGTAGTGGGAGTCGAAGAGTTACAACACAGGCAGGCGACCAACTCGGACAGCTCTTTCACATGACTAGACGCAACTTTTGCGGTAATTGCCTTTGGAGCTCGGCCTCCATGGAGGTCTCAAAATTCAAATTTCAAATTTCATTGAAATTCATATTTTTACATTACAAAAAATTCAGAAAAAAAGTACAGATATACATGAAGGCATAACACACATGTGTGTAAATTTTCAGGGCAAAATACGTTGAAATGAGGGCTGTGCAAAAAAAGACAAATCTGGGGCTGTTTAACACATGATATTATTCATTCTCCCAGGCCATGAATTTGTCTTTTTTGTACAGGTCGCATTTCAACGTATTTCATCATGAAATTTTACACACATGTGGGTTACATCCTTCAATACACGCATATATTTTTTCAGAATTTTTTGAAACATAAAAGTTTGAATTTGAATTTTTAAAAAATAAAGGCCTCCATGGAGCTCGGCCTCCAAAACGCCATTCTCCAACTTTTGTACTTTCACTCTTCAGGATTTTTTAAGCCCTCTTATTTTAACTCGTTTGATTTTTCTTTGGAGTTATTGCTTGCACACATGCACGTGAGTAGTGAATTAATAGGCGGAAATTCACTTTGGCTCCTAGGAGCATATGCTCCTGCCATCGGAAAAACATTTCGAAATGTCAAAAAATTCCGAACAAAAATTTGACACGTACAACTCGATATTCTATGTGCGCACGTCAAGTTTTGTGGAAAACCGGCATTTTCTGCGGCTTGTGCAAAAAAGATAAATAAATGCCTCATGAAAAGCCCTTTTTACCACTGAATTTTGTCTTTTTCACACGCGGCACAAAATTTGTCAAATTTTCACGAAACGACTTTGTGAGAGCGTAGAATGTCAAGATGTACGCGCGAAACATTTTGTCAGAATTTTGTGACATTTCAAAATACGTTTGAAACACAATTTAAAAAACAGGAGCATATGCTCCTAGGAGCCAAAACGCCCCTCTCATTAATAGGCGGAAATTGTCTTTGGAGACTGAGCTCCATGGAGCTCGGTTTTGAAAAATTTGAATTTCATCAAATTTCATATTTTCTACGTTTCAAAAAATTCTAAAAAAAAACACAGATATACATGAAGACATAACACACATGCGTGTAAATTTTCAGGGCAAAATATGTTGAAATGAGGGCTGTGCAAAAAAGACAAATCTGGGGCTTTTTAACACATGATACTATTCATCCTCCCAGGCCATGAATTTGTTTTTTTGTACAGGTTGCATTTCAACGTTTTTCATCCTGAAATTTTACACACATACACATAACATCCTTGTTTACTTGCACAATTTTTTTCAGAATTTTTTGAAACCGAAAAGTTTGATTTTTGATTTTTTTTCAAAAAAAGGCCTCCATGGAGGCCGAGAGCCAATCGTCCGTTCTCATTAATAGGGGTGCAAGTAAAAGCATGCGTCTATGCACGAATTGAGGAGTTTGCATAATAAATTAGCAACAATAAATTACATGCAAAATGAACCATCAACTATGTAACAATTGAAGGAGTTAATGCCTAAATTTACACGCATAATTAGTAGCCCGCTTTGGTCATGCCGATTTTTGCTTCGTAGGCCATGTAGCAGCATGGTATTTTTATGCATTGCAGATGCAAGAACCCGCGTATTAATAGCTTGGTAATATACACACCGTAAACCTGATAAGCCCGTCTGTGACCGCCCTGGCACACCCAAAACCCCCACCCGCCCCCTCCACCCAAAACTTTGTCACTCTTTTTGAAATCCCTATGAATTTAGCAATGTTCCAAATATTCGGACACCTACCGATACGAAAAAGAACCATTCCAACTATCTAGTACTGCTCCTGCTGCTGTGATGCTCTCTTATATCATGTACAACTAGTACTATTGGTGAAATTGAAACCCTAAAATATAAGTTAATCTACAAATTAATAAGATGCAAATTCTGAACCCTAGAGCGTAATTTAGTCACGGAGATAGTTGTTGACATCAGATTTTGGCACGGGGTACCAGACACCCATCTAAGTGATGTCTGATGAGTCGCATGAGCTGTTCGGCCTTAACGGTCGAATGAGTGCTTGCCAGTTTCGGGTATTTGCCGGTTTTGCGAGCTTGCCGGTTTGAATGCTTGCCAGTTTCGGGTGCTTGCCGGTTTTGGGTGCTTGTCGGTTTTGTGAGCTTGCCGGTTCTGAATGTTTGCCAGTTTCGGGTATTTGCCGGTTTTGCGAGCTTGCCGGTTCTGAATGCTTGCCAGTTTCGGTGCCAGTTTCGGGTGCTTGCCGGTTTTGGGTGCTTGTCGGTTTTGCGAGCTTGCCGGTTTTTGAATGCTTGCCAACGTGAAAAGCTTGCCAGCATGAAATCTTGCCGGCCGAGTGAAGCTTGCCGGTGTGAAAAGCTTGCCAGCGTGGACATCTTGCCGGCATGAAAGCTTGCAGGCTGAGTGAAAAGTTTGCCGGCCAAGTGAAAAGCTTGTCGGCGTGGAAAGCTTGCCGGTGTGGGCTTGCCGGCGTGAGAGCTTGCCGGCGTGGAAATCTTACCGGCGGACAGAAGATGAAGATAGGCTCGAAGGATTATCTAGATGACCTCGGATGGAAAAGAGATCAACAGAAGAGTTGTTCATCTCGTCGAAGCATACAAATTTGGTATTATGATCATCTCAATCGGAGGTCATATGCACGACTCGCGCAAGGAGGAAGACAAGAGTTTTGCCGGATTCAGACTAAATTCGAGTTAGACTAGAACCAGGACTCTAGGACGTGAATTGATGTAATTTTCTTGTAAGGAAAGCCTAGATGAATCCTTTACTTGTACGGGAAGTCCAGCCGCCTCTTATATATGTTGGGGGTGACGGCCGATTGAAGAACACACAATCGATCTATATCCAATACAATCTACTTTTCACGTACTGTTTCTACTTTCCGTCTTCTACTTTTCTCGCCGAGTTCTAGCAACCCTAGGGCTCGGTTCATCTTTGCTGCTTTGCGCCGAAAAGCAGTCGTCCCTCCTCTCCGAAATTGAGGAATCCTCTTTGTTGCTTTGCTCGAAAAGCATCCGTTCTTCGTCACGAAAGACGAAGGTTATCGTAGTGTTGCGCGGTGCAAATTTCTGCGCCAACACAAATTGGCGACTCCGCTGGGATTCGAAGAACGCCGAGTACTTCCAATCTGCTCGGCGACAAGAAGAACAAGGGCAACATCCACTCGGACAAGATGACTACCGATCCCAATAACAACAGCGACATCAGTTCAGACAACATCATCCCTGCCGCAATGGAAGATCTCTCGGAGGAAGACCAGCTGGAGATTGAACGTGTACTTGGAGAGCAGAGGAAGATGATGCTGGCGGGATTCCAGAAGACTCGGAACGGTGTCATCAAGAAATCGGCTACGCCAAGCACTATGCCGAGTATTTCAGATCTACTCGGTACTGAGGTAAAACAATCAAACGAAGACCTCGCTCATCTAATTGATGCATCCGTAGCTAGCAAATTTGGATCCAACATGGCAGATACGATGCACACACTTTCCAAATCCATGGCTGATAAATTTGAAGAGCTTAAAGAGCAATTTAGGGATTGGTTTATCTCATCATGCTCAATCGTTAGGGCAACATGTTGAACGTGAGTACTATGATAAAAGACCGATGCATATGGAACATAACCGAGTAGTTAACATGTCTAGTAATGTTCATATGCCAGGTGCATCGGCTAACGTAGATCAAACTCAGGTTGCTCTAAATAATGATCAAAGTGACCGGAACCATGCTAGTAGTTCAGCCCATAATTTTATTCCTAATGCTGCTCCTCCTATGGTTTCTACTTCGGTTGCACAAAATTACAACAGCAACAACCGAAGTAGGGTTTTGAATTCAAATCTGCAGCAGCCCTACTATCAAACAGTAGCGTATACCACACCACCAAGTTACAATCAACTCGGAGCAAACTCACCACCGAGTTACAACCAACTCGGTGTAAACCCGCCGGGTTACAATCAACTCGGTATGAACCCTCACCGAATTGCAAATAACTCGGAGACTATGCTGCCAGCTGCCAGTACCGGGATTCCATATGGGCCGGTACTTGATTCACATGTTAATGGTCCTCCATTGCAAACTTCATATGCTCAAACATTTATGCCGGAGTACCCACCACATGTTGTTGTTCCACAAACGCATGCTCCATCATCTAATGATAGTTGGAAAAATCAGTTGGTTGACATACTTAGAGAATACGGTTTAGCACCGAAAGGTACAACACGTGCCTATCAGAAACCATACCCCGAGTACTTTGACTCCACTCCTTATCCTCGTGGTGTTAGGATCCCTGACTTTGTTAAATTCACCGGGGAAGGTGGTAGATCTACTGCTGAACATGTGGGACAGTTCTTAGCACAATGCAGTGAGTTTGGTAACTCGGATATTTATAGAGTTAGGTTATTTCCTTTGTCTCTATCCGGCACTGCATTCACTTGGTTTTCATCCCTTGCTCCTAACTCTATTTCTTCATGGGTACAATTAGAGCAGCGATTTCATGAGTACTTCTATAGAGGTGAAACTGAGCTTCGGCTTTCCGACCTAACTATGGTTAGGCAGAAGTATAATGAGCCGGTGCATGATTACATTAGAAGGTTTAGGGATGTAAAGAACCGCTGCTACAACTTAACTATAGCCGAAAAGGACTTGGCTGATCTAGCCTTTTCGGGTTTGCTTGCTCACATTAAAGATAAGCTAGAAGGGCAGGAAGTTTTAGATGTCAACCAAGTGTTGCAGAAGGCTTTGGCGCAGGAAAACCGAGCTAGGGAAGTTAAGCAATCTAATCGGTTTAGAGATAACAAAAACAAAGATAAGGTTACTCCTGCTGTTAACACTTTAGAGTGTGAAGGTGACTCGGCTAGTGATGATGAAGTAGACATATGTGTAGCCGAGTGGATCCAAACGCCAAAGTCCAAACCTTTTGCGTGTCCTGCCTTAAAACCCACACCTGCTAAGAGAGAGAAGATTAAATATACTTTTGATGTTAGCAAGTGTGATAGGATCTTTGACATGCTATTGCAAGGGAAACAAATAAGATTGAGAGGAGGTCATGTGATCCCATCTCCGGAAGAATTGGGACGAAAAGCTTACTGTAAGTGGCATAACTCTTTTTCACATGCTACTAATGACTGTAATATTTTTCGTCGACAGGTGCAATCGGCCATCAACGAGGGACGATTGACATTCATAGAGGATGCCAAGATGAAGCTCAATAGTGATCCTTTCCCTATTAATGTGATCGAGTTTGAAGGCAAGAAGATGCTAATTCGGTCGGATCAGACCGAGTCAGCCAAGGAAAAAAATACTGTTGATGAGAATGCTCCACCAAGAATGATTAAACCCAAGAATCCAGAGGTCGGAGTATGGAAGGTCAATGGAAGGAAAAAGCAAGGTCCAAGACCAAAGCCGACTGTTAACATGCTGTTGGAAAAATACACTTCACGTAGAAACAACAACGTGTTCAGTCGGCTGGGAGGAGTTAAGCGTCCAAGGTCTCCTCCTGGACCTAACGATCATGAGCATTGGGGGAGGAATTCATATGAGCGACAGCCGTGTTTCCCAATGGAACCGGCTTATTGGGGGTGCCCACCTCCTATGCATCCACATTTTCCTCCGTGTCCTCCGTGGGGGTTTAATCCTTGGGCTCCATACCCTATGGGGCCACCGGGTTATTTTCAGCCAGAATGGAATCAGCCGAGTGCTATGTACAGGGGACCAGTGCATCAGAAAAGAATTCGGTTCAATGAAGACACGATTCGAGGGAATCGGTCACCGGTGCGCCAGGTGGGTGGTAGAAACAGTACTGGTCGCGGGCTCACTTGGGTGCGTAAGTCTGCAAAAGAACTCGGAGAAGGCCAATCGGCTGGAGTTGCTGAGAACAATTCAGGGAGAGAGGGTACTGGCGAGCCGAGAGATAGCTCGGTTCAGAGAAAAACTGCCGATCCGGATATTGTGTTCTCCAGTGCAACTCGGAAAGCTGGATCGGTTGACGTGATTATCGATCCATTCATCAAAGAGAACAGTTCACGTGCGTCCCCTAGTCAGCCTCTAGTTACTTTTGGCTCGTTCAATCAAGATGGGAACCCGAATTCCAACGGGAGCCAGAAGTTTGCAGTGGAGGGTGTGTCTCATCATTGGAAAGACATTCCTGTTACTCGGTACAGGCCAAGGTACTCGGGTGGCAGTCAAGATAGGCCGAGTAACTCGGGGGGCAGCAGAACTAAGTCGCTTGCTTCAGGAACCCAACCAGGGCCGAGTAACTCGGGGGGGGGGGGCGACAAGATTCGGTCACTTGCGCCGGGGACTAAACCGGAACCTCAATGATGTCCGACAGGACTGAATCACACTCAGAAACGCCGAGTGCAGCGGCTGCGAGCATTGGAAATCAGAGAGGAGATAGCCGAGAAGAAGCGGGATGAGCTATTCAATAAGGAGAAACCAATAATACCCCGACTGGTGTGGAAAGAAAAGCGCGTATCGAAACAGGGAAATGCAGTTGCCGATAACTCAGTTGATGCTCCCGCAGGCTCGGTTGATGCAGTCACCAGTTATTCGGAAGATGCCGCCCACAATCAGGAAGATGATGGCAAATACTCGGACGATGACATGGCAGACGACAAGGCTGACGGCGTCAACTCGGAAGGTAGTACCAACTCGGAGAATGGCAACAATACATTCACTGATATGGATATTAACATGGTTTTTGCATTGCCCGCCGAGTTCCGTGCGCCTGAGTTTGAAGTTGCCGAGTTAGTTCTTGGGCCGAGTAAGGCTATGTTTGAGAAACCAGAGAAGCCCGACCAGCACTTGAAGCCGTTATTCATCAGGGGACATATTGATGGCAAGCCCATTGGGCGCATGCTTGTTGATGGCGGCGCAGGTGTTAATATCATGCCTCTTTCGGTGTTTTCCAAGCTGAACCAAAAGGAGAGCGAGCTAATGAGGACCAACATGGGACTCAGTGGGTTCTCAAGAGAGCTATCTGAAGCCAAGGGCGTTATATCTATGGAGCTTACAGTCGGAAGCAAGACATTGCCGACTGCTTTCCTTGTAGTTGATGTCAAAGGCCGATACAATGTTCTGTTGGGGCGTGACTGGATCCATGCGAATTGTTGCATCCCATCTACTTTGCATCAGTGCTTAATTCAATGGGTAAATGATGATGTGGAGGTGATTGGGGCAGACAACTCGACTTGCATAGCCTTGACAGAAGCGCCGGTTGATTGGCAACTCGGTGATATGCAATGCACTACTGGAATCAGGAGATTTGCCGTCTGCCATGGCAGACGGCAAAGGACCATAAAGCGGACGGCAAAGGTCTTTGCCGTTAGCTGCAGACGGCAAACATGTCCGGCAACGTAAGTTCCAGTAAAGAGCTTCTTTGCCGTCTGCTCTCTCACAGCGGACGGCAAAGACATTTGCCGTCAGCTTTCACAGGCAAGCTGACGGTAAAGAAAGTGGACGGCAAAAAATAGACGTTAGCCACGTTAGGTATCTAACGGGAGGCTTTGCCGTCTGCCAGCAGACGGAAAACGTGCCCTCCCCTTTGCCGTCTGCTTCCTGACGTCAGCAGACCGGTCTGCAGACCACTCTCCTTTGCCGCCTGCCGGCGAACGGCAAAGTACCAGAAGCAGCGGTACTGCGCACTCGGCCGCGGTACTGCCGCTTAAAGCGGTACTACCGCTCACGGAGAGCGGTACTGCCGCTTGGGGGGAGCGGTACTACCGCTTGGGGGGAGCGGTACTCTCCTTTGCCGTCTGCCAGCAGAAGGCAAAGTGACCAAATGGGTCAGCCTCCCAGGTTGCACAGGTTGCTGCCACGTGTCACCTTTGCCGTCCGCTGGCAGACGGCAAAGTGCCTGCACTGCCACTGTTTTTATTGTTTTCTGTTATTTCTCTGCATTTTCAACAAACAAATATGATATATATACATAGCAGTACACCAATGCATAGCAGTACACCAATACATAACAATCCATCATTGCATAGGGCATTAAAACATCCAATACATACATAGTTTCACCATGTTCATCCATATATACATACATAGTTTCACCATATATAGTTGTTCATCATTACAAATCAAAACAAAAAACTAAACAGTAGCATTCTGCCATAGCCAGCTTCCATGAAGTGAATCAAACCTGCAAAAATGGGAGTAAGAAAGTTAGAAGAAGAAGAAGAAGAAGAAGAAGAAGAAGAAGAAGAAGAAGAAGAAGAAGAAGAAGAAGACTAGAAGAAGAAGAAGAAGAAGAAGAAGAAGAAGAAGAAGAAGAAGAAGAAGAAGAAGAAGAAGAAGAAGAAGAGGAAGAAGAGGAAGAGGAAGAAGAGGAAGAGGAAGAAGAGGAAGAAGAAGAAGAAGAAGAAGAAGAAGAGGAGGAGGAAGAAGAAGAGGAGGAAGAAGAATGCACCGAGGCGTAGTAGTCTCGAACAGCCTGCACCCGAGCCTCGTGCCGAAAGTTTTGCAGTAGGCGCCTGCATTGCTGATCAATAACCTTTGCCGCAGCCTCCTCGTATCCCTCCTGACACCTGTAGAAGGTCTGCAATCAAACGACACAACACTTATTAGTACAATAACTAGTTATTGTTGATTTTTAATTGTGTAAAGGAGAAATTACCCAAAACTGTCTAATCACCATCTCCGCCCTCGTGTGGCACAAAACACCGTCGATCCTCTCCTCAGGCGGGGCCGGTGCAGCCAAGTAGTGCTCCCAGGTCAGTCCTAACTCTGGAACCTGACCCTCACCGGGCAACGTGACAAACCCCGGGAAGTTTTGCCTAACAAGGACACCAAGGATGCTGTTGGGCATGCGGGCATCCCTGGGTTGATGCCAACCCCTGTAGTATGACAAAGCTAACACATTAGATATTTCAAAAAACGTGAAGGCAAAAGGTTAAAAAAGAGTACATGCGCTTACCTATCCCCATCAGGCCTAATCAACCACCTCAGCTCGCGGGTCGCCGGCACGGGCGGGAGCCGTGTCATACCACGCTGGTAGACGGTGGCCCCCTCAGCCACCTCCTCATCGCTATCAGAAAAACGATCCCCGCCGCCATCAGCATGGCCACTAGGCTCCTCCGGCCAGGTATCCCATGGGGTCTGCCGGGACGTGCCCTCATCCCTACTCTGCTCCGGAGTCTCGTAGGTCGAAGGCTCGTCGACCCGAGGGTCGTGGACCGGAGTCCGCGTAGCCTCGTCCTCAGACGGGTCCACCCTAGCAGTCATGTGCTCGGGTGAATCAGCTGGGGGTGGCGGCGAGGAAGGCGTAGCAGCCACCCTACCTCTGCCGCGGCCTCCTCTCCCTCCTCTCCCACCTCTACTACCTCTCTTCTTCCCCCGACCTCCTCTCACGGGGGTCGACGAAGAAGGGGCCACCAGTGTATGCAGACTAGAGAGCAACGCTCTCCGGAGAGAGTCGACAGGAATGGAAGTACCCATCCCACCACCCTCCAACGAAGGAGCCGCGGAGTGCTCTCGACCCTTTCCCACCATCTTTCAACAACTGCCATGACAAATAGTAATCGAAATTAGTACAACATAAAATTGAATACCGACATGAATAATAAAATGTATATAATTTAAGTGTATCATCATATACCTAACATGAACTAAAATTTGATTACCTGACATGAATTAATAATAATCTTGATCGTCTATATATTCTCCGGGATCAATAAATACAAAACTATGACCCCGTCGGCCTCTGGAAGGCCGAAAAGCACCTTCCCGGTCAACAGGAGGCAAAAGAGGTGTCGGGGGTCGGGAGTCAGTGCCGTCGAGGGTCAGTGGCGTCGGGGGTCGGTGGCGTCGGGGGTCGGGGGTTAGTGGCGTCGGGGGTCGGTGGCGTTGGGGGTCGGGGGTCGGTGGCGTTGGGGGTCGGTGGCGTCGGGGGTCGGTGGGGTGGGGGTCGGGGGTCAGTGGCGTCGAGGGTCGGGGGTCAGTGGCGTCGAGGGTCGGGGGTCAGTGGCGTCGGCGGTCGGGGGTCAGTGGGGGTTAGTGGCGTCGGGCGTCGGGGGTCGGGGGTCTTCTTCTTGTTGTTCTTCTTCTTCTTCTTATTCTTCTTCTGCTCCTCCTATTCTTCTTCTTCTTCTCCTCTTCTCGGCCTGGGCGACGGCGCCGGGACCGGCGGGACCCATTGGCTCCACCATCTATCCCCTCGGCGACCGGCGATCCTCGACCCTCTGCCCTGACCCTCGACCCCTTGGCGACCGGCGATCCTCGACCCCCGACCCCTTGGCGACCGGCGATCCTCAGCCCGGTTCCGTCGGCGCCGACGCACCCCGTCGGCGATCCTCAACCCGGTTTTCCTTTTTCCTCTTCTTCTCCTCTTCTTCTCTTTTTCTTCTTCTTCTTCTTCTTCTCCTCTTCTCCTCTTTTTCTTCTTCTTCTTCTCCTTCTCCTCCTCCTCCTCCTCCTCCACCTCCTCCTCCTCCTCCTCCTCCTCCTCCTCCTCCTCTTCTTCTTCTTCTTCTTCTTCTTCTTCTTCTTCTTCTTCTTCTTCTTCTTCTTCTTCTATTTCCTTTTTATTCTACTTATTTCTTCTCTTCCTATTATTCTTCTTTTTTCTTTTACTTCCTATTATTTTTCTTTTATTTCCTATTATACTTCCTTTTCTTTTATTTCCTATCTTTCTTCTACTTCTTCTTCTTCTTTCCTTTTTCTTATTCTCTTCTTCTTTCCTTTTTCTTCTCCTAAATCTTACTCCTATTACCTAAATAATACAAACAGAGAACAAATCTCAAACTAAATCTAATTCAACCTAAAAATTAAGGTGTCGGGGTGTCGGGTTGACTTTCATTCCATCGATGCTCCCTTCAACAACTCTCACCTCTCAAGTGGTGGTATATATGTATGGTGGGGCACTCCTTGCCTGTTAATTTCGACCGTCGGTGCGGGTCGTTACTCCCATCCCTTGCTGCGTTACCAAGGTCTCACAGCAAGAGATGAGGAGCAACGACCACCTACGACAACAGCCGGTGTCTTTCCTCTTATAACATCTCTCATCTCTCAATGTTATTTCGACCGTCGGTGACGGTCGGTCTTTTCGTCCTCCCCCTGCTTTACCAAGGTCTCAGAGGGGGAGGACGAGAAAGACCGACCACCTACGAACAGCCGGTATCCTTCCTTCAAGAGCATCTCATCTCTCACTCTCATCTCTTTCAAAAGGAAGCACCATCAGAATGAAAGTCAACACACTACATACCAAATTAATAGCGATGCATACTTATGGGCCCAAAACCCTACTCTACAAGACATAGCATTATTTTTTTTTCCATCAACCTAACTAAATATTTAAAATACGATGACACCGCCAACTTGAAATTTAGGGTTCCATCGACAGGCCACCCTGGCCCTCTCTTTCCTATCCTCCTCCTCCTCCTCCCCCTCTTCTTCTTCTTCCTTCTTTTCCTTTTCTTCTTCCTTTTCTTCTCTTCTTCTTCTTATTCTTCTCTTCTTCTTCTTCTTTTCTTCTCCTCTTCTTCTTCTCCTTTTTTTCTTCTACTTTCTCCTCTTCTTCTGTTTTTCCTTTTCATCTCCTCCTCCTCCTCCTCCTCCTCCTCTTCTACTTCTTCTTCTTCTTCTTCTTCTTCTTCTTTTCATTTGTCCTTTTTCCTTCTTCTTTTCTTCTTCTAACAGTATCTAGCTAGCTAATTACTAATCTAAAAAATGAAAAAAATAGAAAAAATGTGGAAGAGGGGGGAAGGGAGGAGGCACAGAGAGCTCACCGGAGCAGGCGTCCAGGCGGCGGGGGCGTCTGGGGTGCCGGGGCGGCGGGGCGGTGGTGCGTAGGGGCACGGGGGCGGGGGGCGTCCGGTGGGTGGGGGCGGCGGGGCGGCCGGTGGGTGGTGGCGGCGGGTGGGTGGGGTGGCGGGGCGGTGGGTGGGTGGGGGTGGCGGGGCGGGGGAGCGGCCGGTGGGTGGGGCGGCGGGGAAGCCGATGGGTGGGGGCGGCAGCCGATGGGCGTCGGGGAGAGGAAGGGAGGGAGGCGGGGGTAGGCGTCGGGGTAGTGGGTGGGTGGGGTGGCGGGGTGAGGGGCGGCCGGTGGGTGGGGGCGGCGGGGCGGCGGGGCAGCCGGTGGGTGGGGGCGGCGGGGCGGCGGCGGTCACGTCGGGGAGAGAGAGGGAAGGGATGAGGGAGGGAGGGAGGGAGAGGGTAGAGGGGTGGGGGACGGCCGTTATTAGGGCGTCGCCTTTGCCGTCTGCCAGCCTGCCTTTGCCGTTTGCTGGCAGACGGCAAAGAACTGACCTAAGCGGTGCAAGGGCCCGATGGGCCCAGATGGCCCTTTGCCGTCTGCCGGCTACCCTTTGCCATGGGCCGTTTCTTTGCCGTCAGCCCTGGTGGACCTTTCCCGTCAGCTAGCGGACGGCAAAGAACCAGCGTACGGCAAATTCATTCTTTGCCGTCAGCTCACCCTTTGTCGTCCGCTTTCTGCCAGCAAACGGCAATGACTTTCTTTGCCGTCCGCTGGCGGACGGCAAAGAGTCAGCTGACGGCAAAATCTCTGATTCCAGTAGTGATGCATGACCGGTAGGAATCTATCGGACTATGACTACATTAGTATAGGTAAAGATGGTTTTGTACCTGTAAATGTACAGCCGGCTGATGTAGCTCGGCTTAATGATTTATCTATGTAAATGATGAATAAAGAATATATCATTAAATGGTTACAAAAACGTACGGAAGAGTATCGTTCCGGAAAGAACGATATGCATGAAACTATTGAAGAATTTGAAGACATGGACAAGCTTGGGCATGGGTTCTCATCGGCTGATCCACTTGAAGAAATAGACATTGGTGATGGAAGCACTCCGAGACCTACCTTCATCAATGCTAATTTAAAGGCCGATCAGAAAAGCAAGGTAACCGAGTTACTTAAAGAATTTGTTGATTGCTTTGCTTGGAACTATACCGAGATGCCTGGCTTAAATAGAGATTTAGTGGAACATAGATTACCTATCAAACCTGGTTTTAGGCCGTATAAGCAACCCCGTAGAAATTTTAATCCTGACATGTATGACCGCATCAAAGAAGAAGTTGATCAGTTGATAAAAGCAGGGTTTATTCGGCCATGTAGATATGCAGATTGGGTGTCTAATATTGTTCCTGTTGAAAAGAAGAACACTAGCAAAATTAGAGTATGCGTTGATTTTAGGGACCTGAATAAGGCTACTCCGAAAGATGAATATCCTATGCCTATTGCCGACATCCTTATTAATAATGCTTCGGGAAATAGAATAATCAGTTTTTAGATGGTAATGCTGGTTATAATCAGATATTTATGGCCGAAAAGGACATGGCTAAGACTGCTTTTCGGTGCCCTGGCTTTGTCGGTTTGTTTGAGTGGGTAGTCATGACTTTTGGGTTGAAGAATGCCGGTGCTACATATCAACGTGCCATGAATCTAATATTTCATGATCTTCTTGGCATTATATTAGAAATATACATTGATGATATAGTTGTTAAATCGGATGGGTTTGAACATCATCTTGCCGATTTACGACTCGGTTTTGAAAGAATGCGCCGGTATGGGTTAAAGATGAATCCCCTTAAATGTGCTTTTGGTGTGTCGGCTGGAAAATTCTTGGGGTTTATAATTCATGAAGATGGTATAGAGATTGACCCTAAGAAAGTGGAAGCAATTAAAAATCTGGAACAGCCGACTTGCAAAAGAGATGTGCAAAAATTATTGGGGAAAATCAATTACTTGAGACGATTCATATCTAACTTGGCAGGGAAGATTGAATCGTTTGCTCCAATACTTCGGCTAAAGAATGAAGCCGAATTCACTTGGGGGGCAGAACAACAGGAGGCTTTTAATAACATAAAGAGATATTTGTTGAATCCTCCGGTATTGCGTGCACCCAAATCTGGTGCGCCGTTCAAATTATACATTGCTGCACAAGATAGAGTGATCGGCGCGGTGTTGGTACAAGAAGATGGCGGGAAGGAGTACATCATAGCATACTTAAGTCGCCGTTTGATTGACGCCGAAACTCGGTATGTGTTTATTGAAAAGTTATGCTTATCCTTATATTATGCATGTGCCAAGTTTCGACCTTATTTACTGTCCAATACTTGTGTGGTAGCTTGTCAAGCCGACGTAGTTAAATACATGTTGCAAAAACCGATTCTTAGTGGTAGGATTGGTAAATGGGCTTATGCACTAATAGAGTATGATTTGACATATGAATCGTTGCGTGCTATGAAAGGTCAAATTATCGCCGACTTCATTGTTGATCATAGAGTTGAAGATGAGGAAGATATTAATTATGTTAGCATATGCCCATGGAAACTTTATTTTGATGGATCGGTTTGTAGAGAGGGACAAGGCGTCGGCAATGTTCTGATTTCTCCTAATAATGTTATATATGAGACATCGGCTCGCTTAGAATATCCTTGCACAAATAACCAAGTTGAGTATGAGGCTCTTTTGTTTGGGTTACAGAATTTACTGGATATGGGTGTTAAGGATGTAGATGCTTTTGGTGATTCGCTTCTGGTAGTGCAACAAATTAAAGGCGAATTTCAGTGTTTTGACGGGTTATTAAATAGTTATTTGGACCGATGTTTAGACATAATTAAGTCTCTAGATACGTTCACCATCCATCATATACCTAGAGAAGAAAATTCTAGAGCTAATTGTTTAGCACAACAAGCATCCGGTTATCACATTAGTAAAGGGATGTTTTTTATACTAGACAAACCGATGCATGCTGATGTAGGAGGTGAGTCCATAGTGTTGGATACTTTGCCACATGATATACCTGGTCCTGGGCCAGTTCAACAATTAGTTGTACAATGTGGTGTAGATTCGGTACATGAGTCACAAACGACCGAATTGGCAAATAATTTAGAGCCAGGTGATTGGAGAGTTCCTTTAGTTAATCATTTAAAGGATCCAAGTTAAACGAGAGATAGGAAAATTCGGCGACAAGCTTTGAAGTATACTCTGTTTAACGACGAGTTACATCGCCGAACTATAGATGGGCTACTGTTAAAATGCTTGGATTTTAACCAATCTAGACTAGCCATGGGTGAAGTGCATGAAGGCATATGTGGGACACACCAGTCGGCTCATAAGATGCGGTGGTTGATAAAAAGAGCAGGTTTTTATTGGCCGACTTTGTTAGAAGATTGTTTCCGTTATTATAAAGGCTGTGAGGCTTGTCAGAAGTTTGGCAATATACAATTAGCACCCGCAGCTATGTTAAATCCCATAATTAAGCCGTGGCCGTTTAGAGGATGGGGCTTAGATTTTATTGGTGAGATACATCCTTCGTCTTCTAAACAACATCGCTTCGTCCTAGTAGCCACTGATTATTTCACCAAGTGGACAGAAGCGATTCCTTTGAGAAATATGACTCATAGAGAAGTGATTAATTTTGTTTTGGAGCATATTATTCATAGATTCGGCATTCCTCAAACTTTGACTACTGATCAAGGTGCTTCTTTTATGTCACATCAATTTCGTGAATTTGCCGAATCTTATGGGATTAAGTTGTTGAATTCGTCGCCTTATTATGCTCAAGCTAATGGACAGGCCGAATCTAGCAATAAAACTTTGATCAAACTTATAAAGAAGAAGATTGAAGAACATCCGAGAAGATGGCACGAGGTGCTTTCGGAAGCTTTATGGGCTCATAGAATATCTAAGCATGGAGCTACTCAAGTATCACCTTTTGAGCTAGTGTATGGCCAGGAGGCGGTGTTACCCGTGGAAGTTAAGTTGCAAGCTCTTAGGGGAGCCAGACAAAATGATTTGTCGGCTGTGGAGTACACTGATTTGATGATGGACAAAATAGATGATATTCCAGAAGAAAGATTAAAAGCTTTGCGAGAGATTGAGAAAGAAAAATTAAGAGTAGCCAAGGCTTATAACAAAAGGGTGAAAGAAAAATTGTTTCAAACAGGAGATTTAGTATGGAAAACGATTTTACCCATTGGAACTAAAGATAGAAAATTCGGCAAGTGGTCGCCAAGTTGGGAAGGTCCACATAAAGTTGTAGAGATTGTTCCTGGCAATTCATATTTTGTACAATCTTTGCAAGGGGAGAAGTTGTCTAAAGCCCTCAATGGAAAATATTTGAAGAAGTACTATCCTAGCGTGTGGCAGGAGGCTTGAGGATGCTATGGCCGATATAGAATTATCGCCCTAAGCATTAACATGGCCAATATATAATTATCGCGCTAAGCATACAAATGGCCGATGGAGTGTTGACATCGTCCTTAGAACAGGCATAATGCAAATTATTTTTCGGCATACAAGTTTTGCCGAAAAATAGGGGGGCATGTGTTGACATCAGATTTTGGCACGGGGTACCAGACACCCATCTAAGTGATGTCTGATGAGTCGCATGAGCTGTTCGGCCTTGACGGTCGAAAGAGTGCTTGCCAGTTTCGGGTATTTGCCGGTTTTGCGAGCTTGCCGGTTTGAATGCTTGCCAATTTCGGGTGCTTGCCGGTTTTGGCTTGCCGGTTTTGGGTGCTTGCCGGTTCTGAATGTTTGCCAGTTTCGGGTATTTGTCGGTTTTGCGAGCTTGCCGGTTCTGAATGCTTGCCAGTTTCGGGTGCTTGCCGGTTTTGGCTTGCCGGTTTTGCGAGCTTGCCGGTTTTTGAATGCTTGCCAACGTGAAAAGCTTGCCAGCATGAAATCTTGCCGGCCGAGTGAAGCTTGCCGGTGTGAAAAGCTTGCCGGCGTGGACATCTTGCCAGCATGAAAGCTTGCAGGCTGAGTGAAAAGTTTGCCGGCCAAGTGAAAAGCTTGTCGGCGTGGAAAGCTTGCCGGCGTGAGAGCTTGCCGGCGTGGAAATCTTACCGGCGGACAGAAGATGAATATAGGCTCGAAGGATTATCTAGATGACCTCGGATGGAAAAGCGATCAACAGAAGAGTTGTTCATCTCGTCGAAGCATACAAATTTGGTATTATGATCATCTCAATCGGAGGTCATATGCACGACTCGCGCAAGGAGGAAGACAAGAGTTTTGCCGGATTCAGACTAAATTCGAGTTAGACTAGAACCAGGACTCTAGGACGTGAATTGATGTAATTTTCTTGTAAGGAAAGCCTAGATGAATCCTTTACTTGTACGGGAAGTCCAGCCGCCTCTTATATATGTTGGGGGTGACGGCCGATTGAAGAACACACAATCGATCTATATCCAATACAATCTACTTTTCACGTACTGTTTTTACTTTCCGTCTTCTACTTTTCTCGCCGAGTTCTAGCAACCCTAGGGCTCGGTTCATCTTTGCTGCTTTGCGCCGAAAAGCAGTCGTCCCTCCTCTCCGAAATTGAGGAATCCTCTTTGTTGCTTTGCTCGAAAAGCATCCGTTCTTCGTCACGAAAGACGAAGGTTATCGTAGTGTTGCGTGGTGCAAATTTCTGCGCCAACAATAGTATAACGTTGGCGGCTATTCCGGCCGCGGACGTGACGGAGGAGGAAAGTACGGCGGGAAGACGGCGGCGGTCGAGGCGGAGGATGGAGGCAGCGGTCGAGGCGCAGGACGTGTCGGCGAGGGTCGAGGCGGAGGATGGGGCCGGGGCTGCGCGCGGTCGAGGCGGACGACGCGACGGCGAGCAGATCTGGCGGCGGTCGCGGCGTCGGACGCGTGGAACGAGCCGCCGGTTGGTCGGAGGGACGGCGGCGGCGGTCGAGACGTAGGACGGCTAGCGCGGAGTCACAGGAACTGACAGAAATGAGACGGTGGAAAACAAAAGGGTGCGTAGACGGTTGGGTAGGGTCGGGCGGATGGGGAACTGCCATGTAGAGCAGTGGCGGGCGAGGACAGGCGCCCGCCACTGCATACTTGTGCAAAATTTTGATTTTTTTTGGCGAAATGTAGTTGTGGCGGGCGGGAGGATGAGCCCGCCACTACAATATCCGTCCCGCGGGCATATTGGAAGAGCCTACCTGTGACGGGTGTTTAGTGCCGCCCGCCACTGCATTGCACCAAGCTGTGACGGGTACGTCCAGGCACCCGCCACTACTATTTTGGAAAAGTAGCTGTGGCGGGTGACTTGTCCTGCCCGCCACTCATTTGGGTTCACCTATAAGCCCTTTCCCAGTAGTGTAATCTTTCACCAAATAAACCAACTAGCATCAATTACAAAATGTAATCAACACTACTAGCAACCCACATGTACGAATCTGAGGCTTTGGGACAAAGATTGAATACAAGAGATGAACTAGGGTTTGCGAGGAGATGGTGCTGGTGAAGATGTTGATGAAGATTGGTCCTCCCACGATGAGAGGATCGTTGGTGATGTCGATGGCTTCGATTTCCCCCTCCTGGAAGGAAGTTTCCCCGGCGGAATCGCTCCGCCGGAGAGCAAAAGTGCTCCTGCCCAGGTTCCGCCTCGAGACGGCGGCGCTTCATCCCGAAAGTCTTATTTTTATTTTTTAGGGAAAATAGCATCATATAGGAGAAGATGGGCATCAGAGGCCTGCCAGGGGGCCCACAAGCTCATAGGGCGCGCCCTGGGGGGTAGGGCGTGCCCCCTGAGCTTGTCGCTCCCTGGTGGGTCCTCTCCTGGTATTTCTTACGCCAATATTTTTTATATATTCCAAAATAATTCTTCGTAAATTTTCAGGTAATTTGGAGTTCTGGAGAATATGTATCTCTGTTGTAGGTTTTTCAGGTCCAGAATTCCAGCTGCAGTCAATCTCCCTCTTCATATGAAACTTGCAAAATAAGTGAGAAAAGGCATTAGGATTGCATCATAAAGTGAAATAATGACCCAAAACATAATAAATAACATTAGAAAAACATGATGCAAAATGGATGTATCACGTATCATGGTTTTGTGTCTGATATATGAGATCCCATGTTCAAATACAAAACCATATGGATCCATGTAGGACTTCAACAAACTCTAACAAGATTTTTTTGTCATGTTGAGCCAGATCAGGGGTCACATGAACAAATAAATTCATCTTGAACGCTTTATGTGACTTTAGAAGAAAATCCTTCACCATAGAACATGTTAGTCAACAAAGAAATGAAACAATGTGAATCTATCATCGCTCAAGTAACCCTAAAGCCAAACAATCAGAGGAAAAAAACACAGTTATAAACACCAACACCCGTGTAACACTAGTGCAAAGTAGATAGAAGACCTTTTCTTGACAAAAAGGGTCAACCAACATTCCAAGTGTGTTTCAAGTGGCAACACAGTGACATATTACATCTTAACAAACTCCTAAAGTACATGAGACTAAGGACCCAACTCGTGGACCTAGTAAAATTAATCAAAGCTGGGAGGATTGGTCTCTTTGTCCTTCGTCTTCTCCAACAACTTCTCCTTGACCTTGCTTTGCTACTCCTTCGCCTTGTTTTGCTCCTCCTTTGACTTGCTCTTGCTATGCTCCTCCAACGCCTTCTTGGCCGTCAATACTTCCACGCCTGGTTGAAGCTGTACATACACTTCTTCTAATATGCTAGCAGTATATCACTTTGGACCATCGTCTTGACCACAGTGAATCAAAATGTGCTTACTTATTTATACTAAACATTTTTACTTCGTGATCAATCATATCATCGTTAAAGATATGTTGTTCATATTAATGTACATAATTCAATATATTATTTTTACTTGATGATCAATCATATCTTCATTGAAGATATGTTGTTCGTATTAATGTACATAATTCAATATATTATCTTGAATTATACTTTAGGTATAATAAGTAGAATTACATATTTCTTATATTGTCAATATCTAGCAAATAAATACATTTTTAGCTTAAATTGATTTTTTTAAATGTATTCTTCTTTTAGTTTGGAATGAGAAACTCTTCAATTATTTTCATTATAAATAACAACATAAAATATCATCATTATGTGTTTATATGCATCTTTTTCCCATAGGATCGCTGGATACCAAAACTTGGTATTGTGTTTACGGATATTTCTATAGGTTTCCAGAGTACAACATTAAATAGATATTTCCAGATTTACATGGAAGGTCAACTGGTAATATGTCCTTGAATCCCATCATGCGGTCTTGCTTGGTGGGATGGGGGTAATAGTTTGATGAGAACACATGCATGCTATGTCATTTCTGTATCAAAATCATGCATCTTGTAACATGCACGATTATTTAAGATTCAAACTTCTATAATTCGTGAGAACTCGTGTGGTGGTTAACTGGATTATATCGATTATCTCTAAAAACAACACAACATGCGTGAACAATGTACCTATTCCGGAGATACGAACGACTTGGCCTCTCCTAAGCTCACCCGACACCAATCCTACCAAAATTAACCAAAAAATTCATCGGCTACTTCGGAAAAATCACATATTGTGCAAACAAAAATTCACCGACTACTTTGAAACATTTTATAAAATTCAAAAATATTATTAAATTCATACACTTTTTAAAATTAAAAAAAAAATAATATTTTTTTAATTTCATGACTACATTTTTTATTATTTATTTTCAAAAATCGAGACCATCTTTTGAAATTCATGATATTTTAAAAACTTTTTGATTTTTTTTCATGGATATTAAAAAAATCATGGACATTTTTGGATATTCGTAACTTTATTAAACTTTGTGAACATTTATTTCTTGCAATAATATATTTTGACTGAATTCTGGGAAAAATGAAAATCCGACAGAAAATTGAAATCCCGCTGGAAACCAGCGCGCTTGGTAACCACGGACACACCGACTGGGCCAGCCCATAGACCATAGACCGCGTGGAGTGCGTTTTGGTGAGCGCCATACTTCAAAATGTGTCGTATCCTGCATTACCGACGTCTGTAGGCTCCATCCACGGGTTTCTTTGTACACAAATCTTGCACATCCAAAAAAAGAGTTCGATGGCGTATTCGGGGTGTTGCCCCGGTCTGATTCATTCAACGAAAAGGGCTTCACTTTTGGTGAGCCACCTTGGAGGTCCGCAAAGCTGCATATCAGCGATGGAGCCGCGTCGAGCTCGGGTGAGGAGGTGATTCGTCATTCTTTTCTTCGGTGGCTGCTGTGGTGGTGTCGGAGGCAGGTGACGGGCGTTGGTGTCAAACTCAGAGATGTTCTGATATCTTTTCAGTTTTGTCATGTCGGTCCTTACGTGACTTGTACTTTAATCTTTATGATATGAATGAGACACGTATTACTATGCAAAAAAAAAAAAAACTTGCACATCAAGCCACGTGGGGCGGACGGACGGATGGACGTGATTAATTGCCTACGCTTAGCGACGGGTTGCCCGGCGTGTATAGCGGAGTATGAGGCTCTGGACGAGTGTGCATGTGTAGCTGACGACTACCGTGCATGTTACGAAGGCCATGCATGTAACTAAGATACCTTTCGTACTACTAGTAAGTTTGCACGTGCTGCATCCGGTGCTGGGTTAAGTGTCCTCGCAGATAAGTCACGGCAAACGCCTTTCAAAAAAGTACCCGATATCTGGACACAAAATAGGTAGCTAGATCGGATTCAGCTGTTAGTCCGATCACATTCACGATCTACTTTGGAGTCTTGAGCCGATCGACCGACGGTGCATTCGTGTAGTGTCAGGATCGAACGCGCCGGTGTGGTCCGATCCGGGTGGGACTAGTTGGTGGCCGTCCATCCCATTTTTGGTTTTGTCACACCTTGGGACTCCCGGCTAGATTAGTAGCCGCGTACGTTCCTCGTTTCGGTGCCGGATTAAACAGCCTACGTACGCATTCGTACATACGTACATATGCCTTTCTTGGTATAGATCGGTGCTTGCATGCGTGCTACTCACACCTCAACTCAACAGTCTCAACTCTAAACAGGAGGTGATGTATAATTACCTTCTTATATATCGTACATGCCTTACTAGTACTATGATTAATAATTATGATGTGTACTGCAATTCGTCGTTAACGTACGTACTGATGCTATCGATCCAGCTAGCCCCGCTTACTGTTTCGTATTAACGTGCTGCCTTTTTCGTCGAGAGCTCGCTCGGAGATAGCCACGTAACGAGCAGGATGAGTCCATGATGCATGACGTCGCAACGGCCGGTTAATAAGTTCGCGGGCCAACTACAACCCACCAAGTGCAGCATAGTTTAATTAAGCACATGCATGCACGTACAATACTACTACTACTACTATTCATTCATTCTATGCGCATGCTACCAACTATCAAGGGGTTGCTAGTGCTAACAGTACCCTTGCAGAATGTGCTAGTATGGTACTATATAGTTTGTGTTATGGTCGCTAACTAACCTGGTTTCTAACGTTAATTCATTTGGTGTCGGTGCGCACGAAAAGTCGCTATACCATTGCACCCTAGCATGGAGGTGTGGTTTGCATTTTATATGTGTCGACTTGAAACCACCTGCACAGACGTCGACGACGTTGCATGATCTTTGGGACCGTTGGGTTGCTCACATGCGTCAACTACTACAACAGCCTGCCAACCGGCCCCCAACTTTGAAAAGCTTCTGATGATTGAACGGTCGATTTATAGCTAGTAAAGTACTACTCCCCCCTTCCCAAATATAAGACCTTTTAGGGATTCCGCAAAATGAGTGAATCTATACTCTAAAGTGAATCTATACTCTAAAGTATGTCTATATATATCCGAATGTAGTTCATAGTGGAATGGTCTTATATTTAGGTATGGAGGGAGTAGTACTCCAGGAACATGCACACGAGCGGACCTAGCTGGTGCATACGTGCTCCGTGAATCTTATTTATCATCTAGATGAATATTATTTATTTTAAAACATTCAAAACATTTTATATTTGTGAGTGGAGGGAGCAATACAATCAAGAGAACTTGTTCCTGGACAGCTCTCTAACTATAATTGGACCAAGCAAGTAAGGAATTAGCAGGACATGTTACGGTAAGTATACGTTGGCTGGTCGCGTTGACCCGTCCAACACTCACACACATGTGTGCCCCACGTCGGCGCCCCTCTCCGCACGTGGCACATGTACATGCACATGCACATGAAACATGCATGCATGTTCTACCTACAACATAATACCTGCATACGCGTTGAGTATAAACTCCATCTGTAATTCCGAGATTAGTTTAGTCCGGCTTAGCTGTATGATGTATTCTACGCCCTACATCGGCCGAAGATGGTTGCAACAACTAGATGTATTTTTCATTGGAAAAGTCCGAAGTGGAAGATGTGAGTACGCCATCGCTTTCTCGTTTACGTCTCCTGCCTGCCTGCCTGCCTAGCTAGCAGCCATGCATGCACGGCAGGGTTCTATTCGGCCGCCCGGTGGCCTTGCCTATGATGTGACCAAATGCTTGTCACCCGTCGTGGTGCTTTCAACAAACCAAGCAGAACGCTACGTGTACACACGGAGGGAACAACATGTCCAAGAATTTGCATCAATATATCCAAGAATTGGGCTGCAGGGCACTACTTTGCAGTAGGTGATCATTGTCCATGAGCAATGGAAAATCGGTGAGGTCGTCCTCCTTACTTGGAACCGTCTCTCTCATATGAAAACAATTTTCCGTTTTGAAGAAAACAATACCAAAAAGTACGCATGCATGGTTGCTCCTATTGAAAACCAACATGCCATAAAATTCTATGAAACTACATGTGTACCAAGTTTTTTAAGATTAAACAAATATGTATATTTTTTTCTTCAGATTTTGAAAACACACATAGTACCGTCATATGTAAATATCTAAAAACAATTGTACATCAAGGGTCAAAGGATGGGCACTTGAATTTGTGATTCCGACACTTGTGCATTTTGAAAATTTCTCCAAATGTTCATGGATGTGCAACTTGTTCAAGAAGGGGCACTTGCAAAATTCCTGCAAAATATGATCAAATAGAATTAATGATTGGAAATCCATCAAGTGTGCATGTGACTTTTATTCACGAAGAAGGAATTATAATGGACTAGAAATGCCGCTAGGCCATTACTAATATGCACGGAGCGTGTATTTTTGTAGTAGGAGGTCACTTCTTATGGGCAAAGGAAAATTATTGACATGGCCAAAAGCCATGGAAAATAAGAATCTACAAAGTCCAGAACCGTCTTTGTCATTAGTGATAATGATATTTTCTGGCAAATAAATTGATAGGTTGAGTCATCTGTCAGTGTGGTACGGTTGATTGGTCCGTTTTTTTAGAAAAGGTGCCACAAGTTTTCTAGTGTTATGTACACCCCAAAAAAATAAGTCTCAGTTTTGTGAGCCAAATTCAGTCAAATTAAGAGGTGAGAAATTCACTTGACTCAAAACATTAGTATGATTTGATTTCTGAGGCCGCTTGACAACATAAATCACCCTCAATGTATCGACTATAAGCGAGTTGGTTTACAAATAGTACAAAAAGAAATAAAGAGAAAGAAAAGGAAGTGTGTGCCTGCAAGAAAAGCATATTGCACTTTGTAGGTTTTGGGATTAGGCGGGAGGTGGGCCCTGGATGACCTCCCAGACAACTCATGACCTAGTTCTCTACTGAAACATCTAAATTCTTTCAATAAGATATTCCACGGGGTTGACCTAGTTGCATCAAGCCATCAACCATCTCAATTTCATCTTGAATCAATGAAGGGATGTAACATTACCTCGTTTTTCTTCCATCTTTCTCTCCGATGCCACCCCATGCGCTACTCAATAATGATCCAAACTGCTCCTATAGTGGCTAGCCCAAACATGGCAGACCCTGTATTAATGTAATTAGTTTGATCTGCAGCGCAAAGAAAGTTTGATCTAAAAGAACTTTCTGCTTACTTCGGATTATGTAGTTGTGCAACTAGATACAACTAAAAAAAAACTGTACAACTAGATACTACACTATAATTTATGTTTGAAGATTTGAATCAAAATTGTATATATTTTTTATCCCGGCACAAACATATTGCATGTCTATGTCCACATTTCAAATATTACATTGTAGTATCCATCCAGTTAGTAACATACTAATCGATGTAATTATTTTATTTTCAATTTCATTTGGATTGATGCAATAAGGAAAGAAATACTCCATAGTCTCTATGGACACAAAACTGGAATACACAATCAGTTAAATACCATTGTCGTGTCTTTTCTTAATTCATATTGCATTTTAAATTATTGTATTCATTTTTATTTTTTTAATTTGTGCAGTGTCTATATTAACCATGGGGTTTTAGTAATAGACTATTACTCCCACCTTCCAAGAGATAATACTAACATCATTTGTTGGATCTAAGAGCATCTCCAACAAATCTCCTTTAAAACTTTCTCTAAAAGTGGTTTTGGTGGTGGTGGGAGGGCGGCGGCGGTGGACAGCTGACGGCGGGTAGGCGGGTGGCGTGCCCTCAAGGCCTACATGACAAATCCTACAAAGTTGCCATGGCAACTTTAGTTGGTACGAAAACGGCAAGTTTGGGTGTAAGCTGGGAAGACGCTCCCAGCGAACGTTCGCCGTATAACGTTTTTCAAATAATTCGCGTTTACGGGACCTGTTGGAACATTTTCTGGCCCAACTCCCTACAAATCAGTTTTTATACGGGGAAAGAGAATTAACTGTTCATGTTACTTTGGACTGTCTTAAAATTTCTTTCTTTTTATTAGGAGAGATTGTTCATGATGCCACTATAATCAAGAATTCGTGTTGCTCCCTCGATGGATCAGTGGAGCACATATATACTTGCTGTATAAACTTTTTGATCAATTCATCCACAAAAAAAAAATGTAAATTAATGAAAATAAATTAGAAGGAATGGAACTAGTCTAAGCTAGTGCGAATCAGCAGCAACCAATGCGCGTGGGCTGCAAGCTCGATCGGAGACGGAGGGAGCGTCTACTCTTTGAGCATGGCCATGGCCTTGAGGAGCACGGGCTCGAACCGCTGGAGGTCGAGCTTCACGTCCTGCTTGCCGAGGTAGTACTCCGCCACCTTGTTCCACCCGCTCCGGTGCACCGACTCCGGGTCCTTGACCGCCGGGTGGTCGCGCCCAAGCGTGTCCACCAGCGTGCTCTCCTCCATGCCGCACGAGTAGGCCATGTACTTGAGCCCCATGTCCACCGCCGGCGCACCGAAGTCCACCTCGCCGATGTGCTCCATCTTGCCGAAGGGGTTCACCTGGATAAACACCGCTCCCGTCGGCAGGAAGAGCGAGTTGGTCAGCCCGGCGCCGTGCACCCCCATGAGCACGTCGGCGGCGTTCACCTCCCGCGCGAAATCCCCCACGTCCACGTTGAACGGCGGGTCTCCGATCACCACCTCGAATCCGATGCGCTTCGCCAGCGCCACCACCTCCGCCACGTTGACCAGCTTCCTCGGGTGGCGCCGGGAGATGATCATCATCCTCGGCTTCTTGTCGCTGCCGGCGGTGACCCTCATGGGCGCGGCGCGCGGGAGCGCGAAGACGTTGCGGAGGAACTTGGTGAACTCCGGCATGGAGTGGCCCGTGGGCTCCTTGGTGGGGTCGATGCTGAACTCCTTGTGCATGCGGATGCCGACGACGGCGCTGGGGAAGCACCGCACCTGGTCGTCCTTGTCCATGTCCACCACGTCGTACCTCGACAGCCGCGCGATGATGTGGCGGTACTTGCCGGCGTACCAGGGCTGGATGTTGGTGACCACGAGCTGCACCTCGCCGTCGAAGCGGGAGGCCTGGAGGTAGAGCGGGATCATGACGTCGCTGAAGTCGTGCCAGTAGTTGCCGGTGAGACCGCCCATGGCGAAGACGAGCGCGGGGACCTGCGAGGTGACGGCGCACCTCGGCGCGTCGGCCGCCGAGGCCAGCTCGCGCACGGTGATCTCCTTGATGCCGGACATGTGCTTGCGGGAGTAAGGCAGCACGCGCCACTCCTGCGGGTTGGGGTTGCTGCCGCCGGACTCGATGGTGGGCGGGACGAGCACCGTGTGCGTGGAGCCGTGAATGCGCACGCCGCCGCTGCCGCCGGCGAGGTCGCACACGTCGGACGCCCATGGCCCCTGGATGTCGCACGCCGGCTTCTTCGCCGGCGCGCTCTCCTCCGCCGTCGTCACGATCTTGCTAGCGTCATCTGCATGGATGGATAAGCATCAAACATCATTACTTCATCTCTTTTCTCGTTTCAGGATGAGTGGAATTCTGACGGAGCAAAGTTTGCACCGGACAGACACGTCTCCGATCCCAAAAGTTGTTTCTTTGGATTGATTGGCCGGAGATCCAATCGAAACTTGTCGACTTTTCTCTTGATATGGATGTATTTGCAAAGAAGTTGGTACGTACCGACGGGTTTCTGGCCCTCCTCTGTTTGTGTGTGGGGCGTCTGGTCCTCCTCTGTTTCTGTGTGGGGCTTCTCCTCCTCGTCGACAGGTGGTGGCTTCTCTTGTACTTGCTCATGCTCTGGCAGAGGTGCTTCCTCCTCTGTTCCATGCAACACAACACATCATATACATGGTCAGAACAAGAAAATCCGGTCAAATTTTGATGATCAGGAGAACGGGGAGCTGGTTTACTTACTTTTGACGGGGAGCTGCTGCACCGTCTTCTCTGCCACGGCGGGGGTGGTCGGCGTCGGGTGCCCCGGCGAGGTCCTCCGGATAGCTGCAATTTTGAGCCGAACTCTCATCAGTTTCAAAACGGAGAGGTTGATGAGTTTGACTCTGGTTCAGGTCGATGACTGGTGCCGTGATTTTGTCGTTAAATTCAGGTAACCAAGAACAGGCAAGAACATGTCCTTGCTTTGACCAAGTCTTGCGTTAAGAAGTACTCATAAACATGCAAAAGTTGTTCAAATAAAGGACTCGTAAACCGAAATAGCAATTCTTTGGGCCGAAAGAAATCGCAGCTTTTGAGGCGAATCACATATGCTTGCTTGCCCCGATAAAGCATGCAACAAAAATAAACACAAAGAGAAAGAAGAACCATGGCAGAGAAAGCAAGAACCCCAAGAATTCGATCCGCTCAGACACGCACCGTTGGGCGCGGAGATGGCGAACTGCTCGGAGACGGTGAAGTAGGCGAGGAGGACGAGGAAGAAGCCGAGGAAGAAGCCCACGCCGACGTACTTCTGCGCCGCGCCCCGCAGGGTCTTCACCAGCTTGGCGCCATGGTCGTCCCCCATCGATCTCCCCCTATCTCTTCCTCCTCCTCCTCCTCCCGTGAATGAATCCTTTCTGTTTCTCTTTCTCGTGTATGTATGTATGCGCGTGTGCGGGTGTCCTAGCAAGCTAAGGTAACGGCGATGGCGCCAACTACTCCCTGACGCGGGAGAACCTTCCAAGAACACCTCCACACGGACCAGTTCGCTCTCTCTCTCTTTGCGAGGAATAATGGACTTTATGGTCGCCCACGTCAGGGGAAGTGAGGAAGACCTTGCCAAATTGCCCAAGCAACTCTCCCTCCTCCTCCCCCTGATTGCTACGTCTGCAAATCGATTCATTATGCTGTAGTAGTATATCTTAGCTGTACTTTCATTCGAGTATCTGCATATATTCTCTGAGTTGTACAAAGTATTATTAGTTACTGTGAGAAACAAGTATTATTGATTAGTGTATCAGAAGTTGGCAGAAAGTTCTTCCAGATCAAACTAATTTATAGTAGTAGTATACTGGGGTGATGCCCTGTCTTGACTAGCCATTATGGGAGCGGTTTGGCTCATGATTGAGTAGGGCATGGGGGTGGCATAGGAGAGGGGATGGAAGGAAAACGAGGTCATGTTCCAACCATCCTAAGAGCATCTCCAGCCGTTCGGCCCCCCAAGGGCGTTTTTCGGGGGAAAATAGCGCCTCTTGGGGCGTTGCCGGCGGAATTTTTGGCGTAGGAGAGGGGATGGAAGGAAAACGAGGTCATGTTCCAACCATCCTAAGAGCATCTCCAGCCGTTCGGCCCCCCAAGGGCGTTTTTCGGGGGAAAATAGCGCCTCTTGGGGCGTTGCCGGCGGAATTTTTGGCGTGGGGGGGAACCGATTCCCAACCGTTCGGCCCCCCAACGACGAAGCACAGTCGCTGACTCGGCGGGCCCACAGGGGGGGAATCTGGCGTGGTTTGTTTTCGCGCCATTTTTCTTTCC
The DNA here is from genome assembly GCA_039707655.1 of Elymus sibiricus. Lineage (NCBI taxonomy): Eukaryota > Viridiplantae > Streptophyta > Magnoliopsida > Poales > Poaceae > Elymus > Elymus sibiricus. Next base: position 37,905,097 of record CM077668.1, on the reverse strand, counting down.
CCCGGCGCCCCCGGTCGCCCCCCAACGCGCTGGGTTCAGCCTGGGTCCGCCGGTGCCAATTTCGGCTCTAACCGGCGAAATTTGGGTTCCTGGGGGCGCGACTGGGCGAGTTTTTTTGCGCCGGCGGAAAAAAAGGGGCCTTGGCGGGCCTGTTGGGGGGGGGGGGGGGGGGTGGAGATGCTCTAAGCCACTGATTGATTGATTGAATATGAACGTGAGGTGGTTGATCCAACCAGGTCAAACCTGTGGAATATCTGATTGGAAGAATTTGGATGTTTCAGTCAAGAGTTGTCATGGTATGTCATCCAGGGCCCACTTCCTGCCTAATCTTTTTTGAGCCTACAAAGTAGTACAATATGCTTTTCTTGCAGGCACACTCTTCCTTTTCTTTCTTTCACCCTTTTTTGCGCATTCTTTTTGTACAATCTGTAGGTCCATTTATTTTTAATTTTGATATATTGAGCCCCGAAAAAAAATATTGAGGGTAATTTATGTCATCATGCGGCCTCAGATATCAAAATCATGTTTTGAGTTTAACTTGATTTCACACCTCCCAATTTGACTGAATTTAGCTCACAACATTGAGACTTGTTTCTTTTCGTTTACATAACAGGAAATTTGGGCCACTTTTTTTTTCAAATAATACCGTGCTGATCTGTTGCACACCGACACATCGATCAGCACATTTGCCAGAAAATATCATTATCACTCGTGAGAAAGACGGTTCTAGACTTTGTAGATTCTTCTTTCCTATGGCTTTCCAAGTAAGACTCTCATGCCATGTCATTTATTTCCCTTTGCCCATGAGTATTAGTTATGGACTTGTAGCATTTCCGGTCCATTATAATTCCTTTTTCATGAATTAAAGTCTCATGCAACTTGATGGATTTCTTGTAGATTAATTTTTCTTGATCATATTTTGCATGAATTTTGCAGGTGCTCATGTTTGAACATGGCCACCTCCATGAACATTTTGAGATTTTTTTTAAATGCATGAGTAGCTAAGCCCTAAAGACAAGTACCCACCCTTGATGTCCATTTATTTTAGATATTTACATATTGTAGTGTTATGTGCAATTTTAAAATTATATGTTCAAAAGATATAATTTCCCCGTTTGGAATTAACTGTCGTTGAAATGAGTGTATCTAGACGCATTAATTTTAGAAAAACTTGGTACACACTTTTATGACAAACAGATTGGGTACTTGAAATTATATCTTGACCGTTTTCGGTGGTTTAAAAGAGCAACCATGCATATCTTTTAGCTTATTTTCTTCAAAACAGATTGTTTTTCATAAGTTGTACTTCTATGACAAGAAAACATCATCATTCAGTACATGAGAGAAACGGTTCAAGGTAAGATGGACAACAGGCGCAACGTCACCGATTTCCCATTGCACATGGACAGTGAGTTGTGACCACCTACTTCAAAGCACTGCCCTGCCCGGGGGTGGCGTTTTGGCTCCCGGGTGCATTTGCACCCGGATGAACAGTAACACAAAATATATATTAAATGTTTCCGAAAAATTCCGAATTTTTTTGTAGATGTTTGTGTTAGTGTCGCAAGCATGCATGACAATTTTCATGCGAAACGGAGTGGCGGTGTTTCGTCCGCAAAAAAAACAAATTTGGGGTGACATTTTGGTGTAACTTTTCGTGTTCAATTTGTTTTTTTTTTGCACAAGCCAAAATGCTTAACCTTTTTGGCTCAAAATTTGCGGGTAGCATTTGAATGTGACTAAGTACACATAAAAATTTTGTCTTGATTTTTTTTTTCATTTCAAAATGTGTTTTTTGGCCTCGGGAGCATATGCTCCTGGGAGCCAAATTGACTTTCTGTGCCTGCACTCCAATCCTTGGACATATTGACGCATATTTTCGGTCTATGTAGTCTCACTCGTGCATGTTTATTGATACTTCCCCTCCGTATGTATGCACATATTTGTGGTCAATGGAGAGGTTTGGATGGGAATCCTAACTTTCTCCTACTTTACCTTACCTCAGCTTCCTCGGCACATGCTAGCTCTCGATTTGCACATGCATGCAGCTAATCAGATTCTAATTTCTGATACAATTAAGAAATCTACATGCATTGATGAATTTTGTTAGCACATAGTAGCTCACATTGATACGTACTGAAAAAGAAGAAGTTTTTTAGATTTTTATTAAACGCTGCCGCTTTTGAATTTCTTTGAAAGGACCCATTTTGACCGGCCGAGTTCTATTATGCACTGTCCGTTGTGAGTTGTGACCTATCGATCAACGATATGTATAAACCGACTGCACACCTTTAATTAATTGTACACGTAGCGTTCTGCTGGGTTTCTTGAAAGCACACCATGGCATGTGACAAGCTTGTGGTCACATCTCACAGCACAGTCCAAGCCACCGGGCGGTTTTGGATGGAATCCTGACGTGCATGAATGGCTGCTAGTTAGGCAGCAGGCAGGCAGGAGACGTAAACGAGAGAGCGATGGCGTACTCACTTGATCTTCCACTTGGGACTTTTCCAATGAGAAGAACTGGTACTAGTTGCAAATTGCAATCATCTTCGATCAACCTAGGGCGTAGAATATATCACAGCTAGCCGTAACTAAACTAATCTCGGAATTACATGTCGAGAATATATTAAGTACCAAAGAAATATAAGATCGTTTAGGTCACTAGTATATAAACCTAGCAACAAGGTGATTTATACTCAACGCGTAGAACGTAGGGAAATACCCTTTGGTTCTTGGGTGTATATACACCTCATATGGAAAAAAAAATTATAATTAAAAAAAAGTCAAAAAAGTTTGGAAGTTTTTTTTACAATAAACTTGACTTTCTTTTGCACTAGCATATAAATTTTCATGAATAGAAAAGCAACGTTGACTTCAGGGCAAAAAGAACAAAATTTATTTGCTATTATAGGTCACTATTCACAATTTTTTGACCGAATTTTTTTCTTTTTTGAAAAGAAGTCAGAGATTTTTTCTTTTTGGTCCCATTTCGATGACGAACGACACGATGTGTGCCTCCATAGAGCTTCCCATTTGACATTTCTCCATCGCGAGAGATTTTTTTTCACCAGTACAAGGAAATGTCAAGTTTATTTCAAAAATATACTCCAAATTAGTTGACTTTTTTATTTAATTACTAAATTATTTTTTCATATAGGGTGTATATACACCCATAGACCAAAAGTTCCCCTCCGTAGAACGTAGTAACAATGTTGTAGTAGTAGGTAGGTAGGCAGGTAGAACATGAATGGATGTGCAAAGGATCGCCGACGTGGGGCGCATATGTACGTGTTGAACGGTCAGCGCCACCAGCCAGCGGAAACGTAACGTGGGCTGCTAATTCATTGCTTGGTTCCAGTTATCAATCGAGATCTGTTGATTACCAACTTAGTATCTACTTACTAGTTTTTTTAAGGGAGATTATACAAGAAATATAGTTACCGTTAGTCCCACAGGAATTAAATATTAATCACTCTGTTCTATACCTGAAGGCATTGTTCTCCTCTCTTCCTTCAGTATTATTTTTTTTTTTGCGGGAAAAACTTTCCGATCTATTTATCTTCAACCATGGTAGTACAACGAACACTAGAAATAATAAAAATTACATCCAGATCCGTAGACCGCCTAGCGACGACTACAAGCACTGAAGCGAGCCGAAGGCGCGCCGCTGTCATCACCCCTCCCTCGCCGGAGCCGGACAAAACTTGTTGTAGTAGACAGTCGGAAACTCGTCGTGCTAAGGCCCCATAGGACCAACACACCAGAACAGTAACCGCCGCCGTTCCTTCTGTGTTATTAATTGAATGCAACTCTCATGCATGGTTTGAAGAAAACCACTTTGTTCAACGATATTTTTTTTGCGGGGAAAAAAATATCAATCTTTCCAATGATTAACCTAGGGAAAAGTATAACCGTCTCCAATAAGAGATCACAATCATATATTCATCACGAAATATATTTTTATATTTATTTATTATTTGTTATCATAAATCTTGCTGTTTTCCCCTATAAATTTGATCAAATATAGATAGGGTTGATTACAGAAAAAACATACCTTGTATTTTACGACGGAGGTAGTACTTATATACCGTAAGGACAATTTTTTTTTTTTGCGAGGACGCAAGAACAGTAGTTGACTGTAATAATATGTATTTTATTTTTGTTTTAGAATATAAATTGTACACGCATGTGTCGGATCGTAAAATGCGCAGATGCTCGCCTTAAGTAGTTATAAGATTGACGGGGCATATAGGCACCAGCTAGGTTCGTTCGTGCGCACGTTGCATGCATTTTTCTGGAGTAGTAGTACTCGTCCCGCAGTACTTTACTATAGCTAAATCAACCGTTCAATCATCATCAGCTTTTCAAAGGCGTGGGTTGGCAAGCGGTTGTAGTATTTTTTTTTTTTTTTGCGAGAAACTTCCAATCTATTCATCTTCAATCATGGCAGTACAAAGAACAACAGAGGTAATAAAAATTACAACCATGTCCGTGGACCACCTAGCGACGACTACAAGCACTGGAGCGAGCCGAAGGCGCGCCGCCGTCATCGCCCCTCCCTCACCGGAGCCGGGCAAACCTTGTTGTAGTAGACAGTCGGGAAGTCGTCGTGCTAAGGCCCCATAGGACCAGCGCACCAGAGTATGTGAGCGACCCAACCTGCTAAAGATCATGCAACGTCGCGTCTGTGCAGGTAGCTTAAGTGGACACATATAAGATGCATACCACACCTCCATGCTGGGGTGCGGACCGACACCAAATGAATTAATATTTGAACTACTATGCATGTATATGTAAAATTTAAGGTGCTATAGCTACTTAAGGGCATCTGCAAGGCGGACCCGCAAACCTCCCGCAACCGTCTGGACAGCGCTGTCCGGACCGCGAAAGCCATCCAACGCCGACCTGTATCGGTCCACGGGACGGTCCGGACGCAATTTCTCCCGCAAATTGGAGACAAAAGTGTGGGAGGTTTGCGGGAGTCCGGACACCCAAAACATAGGACTCCGACACCCCTGGCCCACCCAATCCCCCCTCCCGGTCCCATTTCTTGTCACTCCGCCCCTTCTCCCCCTTGCTTTGCATCCACACCCTACATCTCCGCCGCCGCTGCTGTTCGTCTCCGGCGGCCACATAGGCATTGTCAGACGTCCGCAACCAGCACCGACGCGCCCGCTCGCCGTTCCGACGGAGCTTTCTACCCTGGAGCCGTTTGTACCCAGGTACAGTCCGCCCCCTGTCGACGACCTCCATTGCGGACACCACGCCCAGCAGGTGTTCGGTCAAATGCCATTGAGCTTATTTTCAAATGCTATGTCGTTTTTTAGAGTACGAAGGATGGTGAGCTACTCGACCATGAAGGATGAGTTGTTGTGCGATGCGTGGCTGGCCGTATCCGCGGATTTCCTAGGCAGGAGCAGAGGGGAGCCCTTCTGGGAGCAAGTGCATGAAAAGTTCCACGCACGAAAGCACATTGCGCCCTACGACATGTACATCATTCAACCCGCGCAACATGAGGTCGTTATCTTATCGCTGGCAAGCTATCTAGATCAACGTCATCAAGTTTTGCAACTTGGTTAGTCAGCTCGAGGCAGGGTGGCCATTGCACGCGGACATGGATGAGATCGTAAGTTTTACTTCCTCTTGCTCAACTTGTTGATTGATTCATTCACTCAATGTTAGTCTACACATTATATGTAGCTCGCACGCGTCGCCGTGGTGTACCATAGGACAGAGGGACGGCCATTTACGTGCACACACCGCTGGATGAAGCTGAAGGGGGAGTTTGTGTGGAACGACATGATCCGTTCATGAAAAACTTGTTGTACATCCAGGATCTAGTCGAATTTAAGACATTGTTGTACTAGACTTAATTTATATGCTATGTATGGATGATTTGTGCTATTTTCTATCCGAACTTTGATGAATATCGGCCGGTTTGCAGAATTTTGTCTGGTTAGTTAAAATGCGGTTTGAAATGTATGCGGCTAGCGTTGGATGTCGTCCTCCCGCATCTGTGTCCGCGGACTAGTCCCCCACTGTCCGCGGACGGATGCGGGAGGAAATTTGCCGGTTGCCGTTGGAGATGCCCTAAGTTCCGAAGGAAAGACAAATCAAAAGGCATTGTTTTGGGAACGGGCAACGACAACGCTTGTGCATTGTTTCCTTACTGTAGGCGTTGCTTTTGAAGAACCTTCTTTGTAGTCCGGGTGCTGTCTTTAGTGGTGGTTAGAATGCTGCTACTGCGGGTGATTGATCACCGTGCCAGGGTCTTTTTTCTCTTCTTTATTTCCCTTTTCATTTTTTTGTTGTGTGCATCCTGCATGTTTTTAGGCATCTTATTGGTGCTGAGGCTAGGTGTAATTGGTATCTGCTTGATATTAATATATTCACCTTTTCATTTTCTACACGTTTACAAGCAATCGAAGTTTTATTCTCCGTCTGTCAATTCCCGCGTAGCCCGGAGGCCAAAGACGGCGGCGCCGCGGTGAGCCCCAGCGAGGCACCGATCAGGAGCGACCCGAAGCCGGCGACTGTGACCGTGTCATTGGTGGAGGGGAGTCCATGGGTTGACTGGATTCTTGATAAAAGGTGAGGCGTTGAATTTACATCAGGCGGTGGAGGAAGCGGGAGAGCAAATCCTCTCACGCAAAAAAAAAAAAAAAAAAAACAAGCCCATCGGCGAACGTTGCTGGGAGGATGGTATTTGCAAACGATATTCATCGCTTAGTTATAGGGGTGGCAATTTCTTCATACTAGCATTGACAATTCCTTTGTAGAGAAAGCAATTTTTTTCAAAAAATGTCATCATTCGTTTGATCTCGATCTAACGGCTGCAAGGGCGTTCGCTGGGAGTTCCTTCCCAATAAATATTCACCAGTAAGCATTACCGTATTTCTATCGGTTAGTTTGTTATGTCGAATTAAAAAGGGACGTGCTACGCGTCGACCGGCGGATCTTTTTAAAAGATTCGCTGCCTGCGAGCCGTCCGATTCAATGATGCAAGCTGTCTATATCGTTCCTCTTCTTTATTTTTTTCTAAAACAAGACCCTTGTTACAAAAAGACCCCTCTTCTCTAATTTCCTGCAACAAGTCCCTTGTTGCAAAACTTTATCTTCTCTAATTTTCTGCAACAAGACCCATGATGCAAAATCACTTGTTCTCTATTTTTCTGCAACAAGACCCTTGTTGCAAAAATTGCAACGGCATCTCCTGCCACGTCTCATTTTCTGCAACAAGACCCATATTGCAAAAATTGCAACAACATCTCCAGGCGCGTTGAAAGATGATGTCGGAGCAGCACTGTCACCGTTTGCAACTCCGTCGTTGTTGCAGAAACTCGTCTGAGTAGCAACACCAGTTGTCCCTGGCCGCGCCCATCGTCTCTTTTCTTCCTTCGCTGCGTAGCCATTACAACAGGGCACTTGTTGCAAAAACAGGAGACATCGGTGGACGTTTGCAGCACCCGACTGCTGGCCTTGTAGCGGTTGGCGCCATCCTGCAGCACCCGGCGGCCGCTCCAACCTTGGAGCACCTGGTTGTTCCCCCTGCATCTCACAAAGATCTGCTGCTTAGCGGTTTTCGCGGCAGGTCGTCCTGCTTGAGGCAGGCGGTGCTGGTACTTGTAGCGTAGCGGTTTTAGCAGCTTGCAGCAGCCGGCTTCGCAGCCGTAGTGGCTTGTAGTGGCGCCCACTGAAATCGGGATTAGCCGAGAGAGAGAGAGACGGGAGTGTAGAGCTGCACCTGAACCTCTTGGTTCCAAGTTTATACACCTAACCAGTTCATCCATGAGCTCGAGCTGATGGGGAAAGTTGGGCTATGCACTTATACATCAACACGCCTCCTCGCGTGTGACTCCCTCAGGCCTAAACGTGGAACGAAAGTGGGCTGCAATTTAATTGTGCTAGCTGGGTCTTGAACTCAAGACCTATTGGATCCGATACCATGTAGAACTACACGCACCAGCCAATTCACCAAAAAACTCAAGCTATGAGAGAAGGCCGGACATTATACTCCAACAAGGAGAATGAGGGGAAGCTAAGGGGATGAGGATGAGATGCTCGATCCGGAGAAAATGAGGAACCGAAGGTGATTCTGGATAAGGGCCCACGAGAAGCGTGGCAGCCAACGGAGGCGGCGAACGCTCGCGTGTGATCCACCGGCCGAAGCAAAGTGTTTTCCAATTAAAAAAAGGGATTTAGTATCACACGCGCGCGCACACATAACTATCTTAAAAAGAAAGAACGAGGTATGTTAGCTATATATTTGTTAGCTAGGAGGCACACACGTATAAACCATGCACATATAACAGCTAAGTAATCGTGTACGTTAGCTGATTCGCAAAAAAAAAAAAAAAAAAAAAATAAAAAATCATGTACGTTAGCTAGCGACCACATAACACAAACTATATAGTACATTCATCTATACTGTTAGTACTATCAGGCCCTGGGTTTTTAATTTTTTTTTTCTTCATTTTTTTGTTTCTTTTTTAGTTTTCTTCGGTTTTGTTTTGTCTTTTTTTTTTATTTTTTTTCTCATAGGTTTTCATGGTATTCTTTGGTTTTTTCGTTTTTCTTCATTTCTGGGAGTGTTTTTTTTTCATTTCTTTGGTTTTCAACGTTTTTCTTTATTTTTTTCCTTTTTGTCACACATGTCTAAAATTTTACATATACATCTGGAACATGTAGCTATACATGTTTAACATTTTCAAATATGAAAAACACGATTAGCATTTTTTTAAATATGTTTGATAACTACTTTTTTCATGCATGTTGTACATTTTCGGTATATATATCAGAACATTTTCTATACATGTTTAAATTTTGTTAAATACATGATTAACTTTTAAAAAATATGTTTGATGACTACTTTTTTCATACATTGCAAATTTTCGGTATATATCAGAAACATTTACAAAATATATAACTAACATTCTTTATACATGACTAACATTTTTTAAATTTATGTTTTTATGTTAAAAAAATTTAATACACGTTCTACATATTTCGTATACATCAGAAACATTTTTTGCACACGTTTAACATTTTCTAAATACACAAATAACTTTTTTCTAAAGTTTTGCGTTTGATGACTACTGTTTTCATACACATTTTACATTTTTGGTATATATATAATGATCTTTTTTATCTCGCCTTCAGCGAGTCTGTCTTCTGACTCGCTGAAGGGGCGAGCGGGATGGGCCGGGCCACGAGTGCGGGAGGCCACAACATCTTTTTTCTATTTTTTTAATATTTTCTGTTTTCGTTTAATTGTTTTTTTTATACTTTACAAAAACACTTTATTTTTTGTTTTTTGCTTTTCTAAATGTGTATTTATTAAAAAAACACTTTACAAAAACATATTTGATAAATGTTGAACAAGTCTTTGCAAAATGATGAACAAGCATTCGGAAAATGTTGAACGTGTATAGAAAATTAGTTGATGATGTATTAAAAAAATCATGAAATTTTTTGATCATGTATAAATTTTAATCAAGCATTTGAAAAAACTGTTGAACAAGTATTTGAAAAATGTTAATCAAGCAGTTGGGAAATATTAAATGTGTATAAAAAAATGTTAACCATGTAATAAAAAATGATGATTTTTTTATCATGTATATAAAAATGTTTATCAAGCATTTGAATAATTTTTTTAAATATGTATAGAACAAATATTGAGCATGTATTCAAAAAGTATTAACCTTTTTATTTGAAAACAGTTAATCAAGCATTTAAAAAATGTTAAAAATGTATAGAAAAAATGTTGACCATGTATTCGAAAAAAATATCTAATTCTTGTATTTGAAAAATGCTGATCAAGCATTTGAAAAATGTTAAAAATATTTATAGAAAAAATGTTGACCATATATTAAAAAGTGTTAAATTTGTATTGAAAAAATGTTAAACATGTATTATAAATATGTTGTTGACATATACAAAAAAAGTAGAATGAAAACCAAAGGAAAAAGAAAATGAAAAAGAAAAACAAAGAAACAAATTAAAAAAGAATGAAAAAACCATAGAAGAAAAAATAAAAGAAAAAAAAGAAAAAAAAACGAAAAAAGAAAAAAGAAAAACAACATTGAAAAAACGGAGAAGAAACAGTGGAAACCTCGACTCGTTTAGACTTAAGTGGACTAGCCTTACAATTCTGTCACGCACCTAATGCAAAGCTTGGTGGCTAGCGGGGCTCTCTGTAAACCTGGAGACCCGGGCACGAATCCCGTCGTGCCTCTTTTCTGTTTCGTTTTGCATTAGCGAATGGGCCGGCCAAATCGATTGAAAGTACTGTACATCCTTCAGCGATTAAATCCTTCCAACTCGCTTAATGCGAGATATAGTTCTCGCGCAAATAGAGAGGCTAATCAGAACGGCCGTACTTCTGTTTCTCTTTTTTCATTCACTGTAAGCGAATGGGCCGGCCCAAGTACTGTACATCCTTCAGCGATTAAATCCTTCCAACTCATTTAATGCGAGATATAGTTCTCGCGCAAATAGATAGGCTAATCCCAACGGCCGTACGGGGTGCACCCCCCCCCCCCCCCCCCCCCCCCCCCATACAACTGAATTGGCCGGCCCACTTAGCACTGTACAGGTGGTGCGGATTTTCTGGCATTTTTCTTCTGGTGGCTGGTTCTTTATGTGTTTTTTCTGTCCATTTTTTATATGGTTTTCGTTCTGTTTTTTGAATTTCTTATTCCTTCCATTTTTTACTTAATTTCTTTTTCTTTATATTCTTTGTCATGTTTTTTCATTTTTCAAATTCGTATTTTCTACAATATCTTGAACTTTTTTTAAAAGACTTAACCTTTTAAAAATTCGCAGACATCTTACAAATACCTGAACTTTTCCAAATTTGTGAAATTTTCTCAAATTCCTGAAACATGTTTTGAAAATTTCGTGAACTTTTCTTTAATTCGTGATTTGTTTTAAAAAATATGTTAAGTTTTTCCAAATTCATGAACTTTTCTCCGATACCCGAAACCTTTTCCCAAAGTTTTATGAACTTTTATGTAATATTCGTGAACTTTTTTAAGATTCGTGAAATTCTCTCAAATTCCTCAAAGTTTTTTTTTAATTTCACGAACTTTTTTCAAATTCTTGGACTTTTATTTTGATATTCATGAAAAGCTTTACAAATCCGAGAACGTTTTTCCAAACTGGTGAACTATATTCGTGATTAGTTTTCATAATTGGTGAACAATTTTGGTACTCAATTATTATTTTTTAGGTTTTCGACTTCTTTTCTTTTTAAATTCGTGAACTAGGTTTTCAAATTCATGATTTTTTTATTTTGTATACTTTTTAAAATCCTTGAACTTATTCAAATTGGTGAACAATTTTCAAAGACGCAAACTCTTTTCAATTCGATTTTTTTAATATATGTTGGCGTTTTATGAATTTTTGATTTGTTTTTAATTCATAAACATTGTTGGAATTCACGAAGCTTTATTGAATTTTTTTAAAATCGTGATTTTTTTAATCCATGAACCTTTTCAATTCCTTGAACTTTTTTATAATTGATTTTTTTTAAATCCATAGATTTTTATTTTACAACCATTTTTAAAGTAGAAAAAACAAGTGGTCAGACTTTTTTTCGTGGACTAGCAGCACAACATAGCTGAGAGAGAAAAAAACTGGAGCAAGTGAATGAGGAACACATCGAGCGAGCGAGCGAGCGAAGGGAGCGAAGTCTAATGGGCTGCGGCTTGCTAGTCCATCTATGCGGACGCCGCTTCCGGAACCGGCGTTTTAGGAAATGGGGAGGAGGTCTCGGCTTGGAGCGAACACATCCAGCCGATTCAAAGCCCAGCAAGCAGCATGCTTCATTTTGTACAAGGCCATACAAGTTTAAAATTCCGTCTAGTGTAATTTTGTTTTTTATTCGAGATTAGCATAGTACTTCCATGTCAAAGTATAGTGCATATTATATTTATTTTCCCTAAGTCAAACTTTCTAAATTTTCACCAAGTATATGGAGAAGTTATCAATATTCCGAATACCAAATCAATATCATTGGATCAATCCCTGCAAATATATCTTTGGATCAATTATAAATATATTGCATTTATAGTTATTGAGGCGCTGATAATTTTTTCATAGGATTGGTCAAACTCTGGGGATGATAATATTTCTCACGTTTTTTAGGCTTATAGACTCATATTTGGGTGTACTAGATGATACCCCATGTGCTACTGTAGGAATTGCTTGCAATATATTTCAGTGAGATTTTTTGTATTAACATAAATGCTACAGTAATGGCTTTGCCCCTACTCATGGTCCCACCCCATATCCTTCATGGCATAAGCGGTCAACAAAGGTCAAGGCCAGTCAACACAAGTCAAAGAGGTCAACAATAGTCCAAGCAAGTTTATGTGGGTCAAAGAAAGCCATTCCGGTCAATGAAAGTCCAAACAAAACTTCATGGTCAACAAGTCAAAGAAAGAAGAGCACATAAAAGAATAAGTCAAATATGGAGGCATGGGTGCAAAGAAGTCCAAGCCCAATCAAGGAAGCTTCCAAATAATGTAGGGATTCTCTCAATGGACTGCATCGCAATTGACGTGAAGCCTCAGCGTCTCAGCCCATGCACAGCCCAATCTCTTTGCTAAAAGCACAAAATGAGGTGAAGGAAAATGACAGCCCATCGTGGTGGAGGACAAGAGAGGCTGCTAGTTGCACGCTTGCCGCACACACCCACTACTTGGAGTTGGACTACGCACGCACATATCGCTAGCCGCTAACCTCTTCGTTTCCAGGCCGCTTCTGTGATCGTAACCGAAGCCTGCAAGTGATGGCTGCTGATCGGATCTCTCCATCGCGCCTCCATCGAGAAGGAGCGAAGGGAAGGGGATGTTGGGACAGGCAGGCGCCGATCGATCCACGGACACGGCGCCGCCTTGCCGGCAGACCGGACGCAGTGATGAGCTGCAGGCCTAGGGCAGTTCCGGGAGGAGAAAATAGCACTGAATCGACAAGGTTGCAACCAAAATTGATCGCCGCCGGCGATGTAACGCTGCGCTCCGCGACGATGGAACGACGCCACGCCAGGATATTGTGCGGTTAGTCTAATTCGCTAATGTATATTATACAATGTTGATTTAATTTGTGTATTGTTAACATTTTTTTGGAATACATATTACAAACTTCTGTGCTTAGATGCAATTAGCTTACCTGCGTAGATTTGTTTTATCATCACTAGACCCGATGCACTGATTATATATTATTGACTAAATGAATTGTAAATTGTGTATGTATAGTCATGAATAGGAAAATAATTTATCGATTCTACGGCGGAACTGGTTTTACTACATCTGGCTGTATGATTGTAAGTTTCTATCACAATCAACGAGAAGCCAGTGAAAAAATAGCACCGATTCTAGTCCAACAAATGACCACACACTTGATCTAGGTGACGGTAAAGCAAATGAGTAAACGGTTGGAGATGCAAGGCTACGGCTTAGGATAGCCATATGGTATGTCTATTTTTTTGCTTGTTATCTTTCGCCCCCCCTATCCTGAAGCCCAACTAAAGGTTTATGATGCAAAGGACGAAAAATTACCTAGTTCTACTCTCCCACCTCCTCATTTTAAGGGTTGCCTTGATCATTTGTCAAGGACCCCTATAGGCCCCCCATGGGCATGTAAATCATTCACTCGCACATGGTAAACTTATACGAGGAGTCACTCTCGCCCCTCCCTAAGCCTGGATCGACAGGAGGTTGGGAACCGGGGTTCAAGGGACCTATTAAGGCTCAAACTAGTCGGGAGTCGTGGGACTTTGAAGCGGCTACACTCGTAGTGTGTCATGCGTCGTGCACCACTCTCGACGACTCTCCTCATAGGATGTAGATCGTGCTCCGATGAGGCGATTGGACCTACTAAAAAAAATCGATGTGTCATGTGTATGGCGAACTTCGAAATAAGGCCGCCGTACACGGCCCGTGTCGATAGTTTATTCTTGACCATCAACATTCATGTTGACTGTGGGGAGTCCTCGTCGTGTGAGAAGTGACCCAAACCATGTAAGCTAGATGGTACCGTCCAAAGAGCGTCGACACAGGCGCGAGCATCGAAGGGAAATGCCTTAACTACAAGGTCAAAGTAGAAGGATGCCCCCTCATAAGCGGAGTCCAATGCTCCCGCCCTAGCCCAGGGTGGAACAACGGACGACAACCACGCTCACCCTCTTGACACGGACGTTGAGCAAGTCGGCCATGAAGAAGTCGACGCCGCCGGCACCATTCTCTCGTAGGAGGGATCGTCGCCCAAGAAACCTCGCATCCCACCTTCGACCTTGTCGGCACCACCACCCACACCAAGGTTACTATTGTGCCGAGCCCAGAAACAAAGGGCAATCTCGCGGTGGGCGCTCCGCACCAAAAACCTCGCAGGCTACCTTTGGCCTTGTCCACACCTCCACCCACGCCAAGGTTACCGTGGTGCCAAGCCTAGAAACAGAGAGCAATATCATGGAAAGGGAGCTCCGTCCCGTTAACCTGAAGTGCCGCATCGGACCCCTGCTCCATCGCCACCACTTTGGGGGTGCTCGTCAATGTCGAGAATGTCGACATCAACTACATTCGGGCTTTGGTCGGGGCCCTTCAAACCGCCATGGCAAACATGTGTCTCCGACTAGGGCGGTTGTCAACGACGAACCTCAGGGTGTGCCCCATGGTAAGTCTTGAACATATTTATAATTTTTGCTATGCTCATGATGCTACTTTTATATCATTATTGCATCACTGTGCCACAACTTTTTGTCGATTTATCAGAGTAACCTGTTAATTCAGTGCCCAGTGTCAGTTGTTATTTTCTCCATGATTTTATACTTTGTAGAAAAATATTGTTTCAGTGAAAGATAATGCAGTTTTACAAAGTTTTGCAGTGGGAAGAAGCCAACCATCACATGAGCCAACAGAGCCCTTGTGCCTCCCCACGAGACCTTGGGTCGAGCAGCGAGGTGGGGCGCGTGGGCCCACCAGGGTGCCCCTCCACCGCCTCTTCCTTGTGCCGTCTTTATATACCCTCGAAACTCCAAGAACAAGTATCGAGAAACTTTTCCGCTGCTTGGAGTTTTTTTTGTTGAAACATGATCGTTCCCTAGGACTACCGGATGTGTGGAAGTGGCTAGGAGTTGATGACTTCTATTGCGCTAAACACTTTTATTCTCTGATACACCAGCCTATATTTTCCAATCCTCTCTTAAATTGGGTCTGGAGTTGTTGCAAGCTGAAAATCAAGGTATTTTCATGGCTTATGCCATGGATCGTTAAACACAAAAGATATGCTTCATCATATACATGGAGAGTGGCAGAGAATATTAGTTGTGTTCTATGCCCAACAAGGGCACATGAGGATTGTAACCACCTTATCTTGAACTGCCATGTGTGGGTTTATCTGCAAAAGACGACGTATAGGGAATGACATGCTTTAGGGCATCTCCAAAGGAGACCCTCAAAACTCCGGTATACGTCCGACCAGACACTTTTGTTCACTTTTGCAATTCAATGGGGACCCTTATCGGTCCATGAAGTGGTTCGGACGTCTGTTTTCTTGCAAAGCTGAGACAAATGTGGGGGAGCTATACCGGAGTCCGGACATCCATTTGACCAACCAAAAGCCTCCGTGTGGTCCTCCTCTCTTTTCTCTCTCTTCACATCCATGGTCCCCTCTCCTCTCTCTCCTCCCAACCGGACACTAAATCACAAATATCCTACCACATGCATGGTCCCCACGGCGAATCTTGGAAGAAAATGAAGGGGAAGTTAACGGTGTGTAGAAAAAGTCAAAAAGTCTCAATTCTTTAGTCCAAATGAGGTCAAAATTTTGATAAGCATACTAGCAATTTTCGAGCCTGTCGAAGCCCCCCTAGTAGATTCGCCACTGCCCACCTACTTTTTCTCCTCCTAACCGGATACTTTGTGATTAGTATTGGATGGCTCACTCCGGCATCATGAGCACGGACCATGTCCGGACATAAAAACGGACATATACCGGAGACATATGCAGGTCGGCGTTGGAGATGCCCTTACATTGTTTGGTTAACAAGGCAGTGTTTAGGACGAAAGCAAACACCACTTTGACATGGTACACAACCACCCACGGTGAAGGCAGCCCCAGCATCGTGCTGTCGCTCCTCAACCCATTTGCGTTTTTAGAAATTTTAGTTTAGATCTGTGTCCGTCGGCTGAACTATGATGTTTAAACTCTGTCTTTTGGTCCAGATTATGTGGATATGCGGTTTGTTCTATGTTCCGGAATGTCGTTGATCATCTACGTAGTTTCTTTCACGTTTCATGCATAGTATGAATTTAGGATACCGGATATGAGGTACACGGATGTAGCACGGCGATTTGAGAATTGGCCGGTCACTATCTACAGACGTGTCCGGGCGCGTCCGCAGAGATATAGGGTGCCGGATTTGATATATCCGGCTGTAGATTCTGTAAACTAACGTCACAGAGGTCACGGAAGAAACACGAAGTAAATTGGAAGTCATTACAACTATGTAAGAGCAGCCACAACGTATGGCAAATGCCAAATGCAGTTTTTGTCTTGGGAGTTGACGCGCACCAACTAGTGCCGAACAAAATAAAAAACCTGGGAACGGACCAAGTAGTTGCTCCCATGTCAAATTTTGACAACAAGTAAAATATTCATTGGAAATGTCGTGAATGATGAAGAAACGGTGTATCAAAGTATCAAAATGTTTGTTGGCAAGTTGTATAGCATCGAACATGTCCACTCGTACTCAACTTGCCACTGCTGCACATAAAATATCCAAATGGAAAAAAGACCAATCACATATCCGATAAGGATAGAGAAAGCTTGTGAAGCTGTGAAGCATATACGGGACCCTTCCAAAATCAACAATGCTATAACTACAGATGATTCTTACGAAATTACCTTACAGGATAAAACATAGTCAAATTCAGAGGAGAGACTAGTGCGGTAGAGAGTGATCCGTAGGTTTCATCCGTAAGAGCATCTACAGGCGGGCGTCTTAAACCCGCCTCATACGCCCGGGTGGGCCGCCCGGTCACTGACCGGTCACGAAATGTTGACCCAACCGGGCGCCTCAAACGGGCCTCAAACGCCCGGGCTGACCGGCACCCCTCATATCCAGCCCAAATATGGGGCGGATATGGGGGCGCCCGGGCGCACCCGCCACGTCGGACTGACGGAGGGGTCCCACGCGGAATCGCCCGGAAACCCGGCGGTCCGAAGCTCGTCTCCTCCGTCGGTCCGTGTGGCGCCGCTCCGGCGGGCCGCGTAGTGCCTAGCCCGGCTATTTAGGTCGACTGCCGGCACCGAAACCCTACCATCCACATCTTCCTCCGCCTGTCCGTCGCCGCCGCCACTTTCCACTCGCCGTCTGCCTAGTAGCCATGCCCCCACGCTGCCGGGTGAGGAGCTACCCATTTCTAACGCCGGAGCGCCGGCTGGAGCTCCTTGAGCAGATCCGGGCAAGGCGCGAAGCCCGGATCGCCGCGGGGGTACGTTCGAATGCCGTGGATCCGGAGGAGGAGGAGGTTGAGGAGGAGGAGAATGAGGATGAGCCGGAGGAGGAGGAGGATGTGGGGGACGCTGGCGACGCGGATCTGCAGACGGAGCAGCAGGCCATCCTCGACTCCCTCCGCTCGGAGTCGGCTGCGGAGGTGAGACACAGTCGCCGGCAGGAGATGGAGGCGCAGCAGACCGCGGAGGAGGCGGAGATGCTCTCCTACATGGATGAGGTCAAGCAGGAGGAAGATGAGCCGGAGCCCTCTGACGAGCCTGTCTACCCGGCACCCGGCACCGTCGTCGTGGACATCTCCGACGACGAAGATTAGCTAGGGTAGTACGTAGTATGTAGTACGTATGATTTTTTTTTGCCTGCTTTGTATGGATCTAGGGGTTCAAATATGAGAGATTCGGATGCAAAGTAGCTAATTTGAGGCTTGACTGGTCACTGTCCGCGGACGCGTCCGTGAGCGTGTGAGGG
The DNA here is from genome assembly GCA_039707655.1 of Elymus sibiricus. Taxonomy (NCBI): domain Eukaryota; kingdom Viridiplantae; phylum Streptophyta; class Magnoliopsida; order Poales; family Poaceae; genus Elymus; species Elymus sibiricus. The sequence goes on along the minus strand of CM077668.1, from coordinate 37,887,108 downwards.
GCCGGATTTGCAAAGTCCGGCTGTAGATGCTATGAGTCTAGCATTTTTGCTTCCGAACCAATCAGGCGCGCAGGGAAGATCCAGAAAACGCAAGGAGAAAAGTCTTGAACAGCTGAGGTCGTCCATGTTTTTTCTATTGTTGTCGAGGACATGTCAACTTCTAGCGAACCTGTCACTCGTGATAAAATATTCAGTGTGAAGTTATTTTATTTTGAGGAACCGGCAAAAACGCTGCCCTCTTGCAAAAGATTTGCTCTACAAATACATGTTGCTCTCTTGTTAGCTTTGCAAGGCAGGCGCCTTGCCAGTTTCTTTGGGAGAGAGGGAGCTCCAAAGACAACCATGGTGACGCCCCCTAAGGGCCCTCCGTTAAGGATAACCCACCCCTCCCACCCAGGGCACGTGCTCACGCTTTATGCCACCGGCGGCGTGCTGTTCCAGTGCGACGGCTGCCGGCATTACGGCGACGACGACCGCAGGTACCGGTGCGACCCGTGCGACTACGACCTTCACGTATGCTGCGTCCCCCTCAAGCTGGAGGACCTGACGCTCACGCATCCTCTCTTCAAGGGCTATACGTTCGACTTCCGCTACACGCCTCCCGGCGCCCTGGCCGGCCGCGGCAGCTTCTGCGGCGCCTGCGGAGACCAGGTGCTCGGCTTCGTGTTCCACGACGGCCAGCGCCAGGTCGACCTCCACCCGCAGTGTGCCAACCTGGCGGAGCGCGTAGTCCAGCAGGACGGCGTGTTCGACCTCGTCATTGAGGTGCCTGCCCGTGGTAGCTGTGGGATGTGCGGGCAAGGGCAGGGCGGGCGCCGCGACAGGTTCTGGTGCTACAGCTACCTCGACGGTCATCGACAGCCTGCGTACATGCACGTGGCGTGCATGATGGAAGCTTGCTACAAACGTTCTCAGGTCGCGCAGGTGAGCGCGCCCATGACATGGGCGGTGGGAACGCCGACGACATGGGAGGTGGGCATGCCGCAGAGCGCGCCGACGACATGGGAGGTGGGCATGCCGCAGAGCGCGCCGACGACATGGGAGGTGGGCACGCCGCAGAGCACACCGACGACATGGGACAGTGGGCTGTCATCCGGCATCAGCAAGGTCTCGCTTTTTTGCAAGGTTGCGGTGGCCGTCGCCAGGGTCGCCTCCGCGGTCTCCACTGGCACGGGGGGTGACCCGCTGTGGATTGACACGACGGCTGCAGAAACCACCGAATAAGCATCTCGATCGGCTACAAAATCAATTACTACAAGCGGGCGTGCACTACTGGAATTTCCTTATACGCCGAGTGCCAGGCTCTTCGCCGAGAGACAAATCATGCGTGTTAATTTTATCGCAGTTGTCTGGTTTGTATCGTTTTTTTCTAGTGGTCGTCTATTTTCTGGGTTTTTTTTTTTTTGCTCTATCGTGTATTTTGTTTGTCTATTTGTGATATATAGAGGGCATTGTCTCTTGTTGATATCAAATAACAAAACTATACATCAATGTATAAGTTTTATATATATTCATATGAATGAATGAAGACCCACGATTCATTTGCATTAATGTACTTGGGTGGCAGCAATTTCGGGAGGCCCTATTTCTCGCATTACGCGAGTGGAGCCGTTTCTCTCGCTGAAGACGCGTGCAGTCGGGCCGGCCCACTGTAGCGAATAGTTCCTTAAAAACTATAGTTAAAAAATGGTGCTAGCGAGGGATCGATCCTGGGATCGACTAGTTGATTGCCAACGCTGCTAGCCACTACGACAGATTGGACTAGTTGTACACTATGGAGAGCGCGGCCTACTAGAAGGGAAATGAGCCGGGTTTTCCATGTTTACTTTATTTTCCTATTTTTACTTTATTTTTCTTCGTTCTTTTCCTGTTTTTACTTTTTCTTTCTTTTTCTTCATTTTTACTCGTCTAATTCAACATTCTTTTTCTGTGTTTTTTCTTTTTACTCGGTTTTCACATGCTTTTCCAAAAAAAATATCGGTTAACAAACACAGAAAATGTTGAATAAGTACTAAAAATGTTGAACGAGTATTGAAAAAATGTTGAATAAGTATTAAAAAAATGTTGAACAAGTATTTGAAAAAATGTTGAACAAGTATTAAAAAATGTTGAACAAGTATTTGACAAATGTTGAACAAGTATTTGACAAATGTTGAATGACTATTAGAAATTGTTGAATGAGTATTTAAGAAATGTTGAACAAGTATTTGAAAATGTTGAATAAGTATTAAAAATGTTGAACAAGTTTTAAAAATGTTGAATGGCTATTTAAAAATTGTTGAACTTGTATTTGAAAAATGTTGAACAAGTATTTAAAAAATGTTGAATAAGCATTCGAACAATGTTGAACGTGTATAAAAAAAATGTTGATCATGTATATAAAAAATGTTGAACAGGTATTCGAAGAGCATGTATATAAGAATGTAGAATTAAAAAACAAAAAGAAACAAATAAAAAAGAATAGAATGAAAAAATCGAATAAGAAAACGAAATAGAAAGAAAGAAATAAAGAAAAACAACGAAAAAAGAGAGAAAAAATAAAATAAAATGGAAATAGAGAAAAAACAATGAAAAAACCGGCTTCGTTCGTCTCTAGTATATTACATGCCTAGTCCTAACCACGTGCGAGACATGGGCGGAGTTGAAAAACAAAAACCGAAAAGGAAACAAAATAAACCAAAAAGAAAAAAAAAAGAGAAAAGAAGATCAAAGAAACAAATGTAGAAAGAATAAAAAAAGAATGAAAGCAACACAAAAAACCGGAGAAGAAAAAGAGAAAAGAAACAAATGAAAACGAAAAAAGTATTGAAAACCGAAGAAGCAAATGAAAAAACAAAAAAAAATAGAGAAGAAAACAGAAAACGAAACAAGAAAACGAAAAAAGAAAAAAAGGTGAAGAAAACCGTATAAAAAAGAAGAAAATGGATAAAAGAAAAGAAGAAATACAAAAAAAAAAAACCCAGTGAAAACCAGTTCTTTTCCTTCTAATAGTTGCGCCTAGGTAATTTAACACAAAACTGTATACTGTCCTAGTGGCTAGTAGGGCAGCGACGCACCCAGGACGTCCCGTGTTCGAATCCCACGCACTCCTCTTTTTTACTCCCTTTTTCGAAACAAAGTCACTAATGGGCTGGCCCGTTCGCAGCGAACCCTTCAGCGAGAGATCGCTGTTGTCTCGCTGAATGCGAGAACTAGCTCTCGCGAGCAATTTCTCGTTCTCGAGTAGAATTGGTAGGATTATGGGCTCTAATCTATGGGAATACATGGGCCTAGACTTTTGGGATTTTTTATTGAGTTTATGAATCATCAATGGTATTGGTCATACCATGACAAAGTACAAACCTTCTCAATCTCTAGGCAGAGTCGGTGGAGGCACACAAACACGAAGATGGTATTGCGGAAGCTCTCAGCCACACACAAACATATTGCTAACTCCCTAATAGCAATTTTTTAATGCACTCTAATCTATATCTATCTATCTATGTATCTACTATAATTAGACACTCCCTAGAAATTTACACGTTAATCAGTAAAATACGAGCCGTTAATCTGATGGGTCCATGTAAAACCGGTGTAGATTAGTTAGTTGAAAATCCAGCGTTAACTGTAGAAATTAGGAATACCTTGCTAATTTCAGTACTTGCAGAGAATACCTTGCTGAAAACTATCTGTTACCGCTACTTTCAGTACTTGCAGAGAATACCTTGCTGAAAACCGCATGTCATTTCCTTCTGCTCCTCGTTGGGTTCGACACTCTTACTTATCGAAAGGACTACGATTGATCCCCTATACTTGTGGGTCATCAAGACCCTTTTTTGGCGCCGTTGCCGGGGAGTGAAGCGCCTTTGGTGAGTGGAATTTGGTAAGGAAACATTTATATTACGTGCTGAAATTTATTGTCACTTGTCACTATGGAAAGTAATCCTTTGAGGGGCTTGTTCGGGGTATCTTCACCTCGACCGGAAGAAATAAGAGTTGCTCCTCCACCTATTGAACCTACTGAAAATATTTATTATGAAATTCCTTCCGGTATGATACAGAAATTGCTAGCTAATCCTTATGTAGGAGATGGAACGGTACATCCTGATATGCACTTGATCTATGTGGATGAAATTTGTGGATTGTTTAAGCTTGGAGGTTTATCCGGAGAAGGAGTTAAGAAGAAAGTATTCCCTTTATCTTTGGTGGGAAAGGCATTGACATGGTATAGGCTATGTGATGATACTGATACATGGGACTGGAACCGGTTGAAGCTGGAATTCTACCAGAGATTTTATCCTATGCATTTGGTTCATCGTGATCGGAATTATATATATAATTTTTGGCCTCGTGAAGGAGAAAGTATCGCTTAAGCTTGGGGGAGGCTTAAGTATATGTTGCATACATGCCCCAATCATGAGCTCTCAAGAGAAATAATCCTTCAAAACTTTTATGCTCGGCTTTCTCATAATGATCAATCCATGCTCGATACTTCTTCTGCTGGTTCCTTTATGAAGAAAACTATTGAATCCAGATGGGACCTTCTTGAAAGAATTAAATGCAATTATGAAGATTGGGAAATCGGCAAAGGTAATGAGTCAGGTATAAATCTTGAGTTTGATTGTGTTAAGTCTTTTATGGAGACTGATGCTTTTCGTAAGTTTAGTACTAAATATGGACTTGACTCTGAGATAGTAGCTACCTTTTATGAATCTTTTGCTGCTCATGTTAATCTCCTTAAGGAGAAATGGTTTAAATATCATCCACCTATCGAATTGAAAGAAGAACCTGTTAGTGTTAAAGAAGAAACAATTATTTACCATCACTAGTAGAAAAAGGCCCATTAGTCCCGGTTCCAGAGGGGCTTTAGTCCCGGTTCTGGAACCGGGACTAAAGGGTCGGGACTAAAGCCCAAAACCTTTAGTCCCGGTTCGCTTACGAACCGGGACCAAAGGGGCTCCACGTGGCTGCTGTGGGGAGCCCAGGCAGGAGGACCTTTAGTCCCGGTTGGTAACACCAACCGGGACTAAAGGAGCTCCACGTGGCCGCTTCGCAGCACTCAAGCAGGAGGACCTTTAGTCCCGGTTGGTAACACCAACCGGGACCAAAAGGCGCTGGGTTTTTTTTTTGAAAGGGCGGGGGGGGGGGGGGTTAGGGGTTTTGGAGGGTTTAGGGGTTTCATATTGTGTTAGCTAGCTAATAGAGAGAAGTGACCTCTCTTTCTCCGTGCTTGGTCGACGCTAGCTACTACATATAGAGAGAACTCGACGCTAGCTAGTAAGCAAATGAAGGAAACCATTAATTACACAAGATCGTCATGAACATATACAAAGAGAAGTGACCTCTCTTTCTCCGTGCTTGTTCGAACAACAAGTTTTCGTAAATCTATCCGACGCTACTACATATATACAATATAACATCCCTGACATCATCAAGCGCCAAACTCCCATTGAATTTCCGCATGGTATTCTCCCTTTTCATGTATGACGTGGTCAAGAAAGAATCCCGCCAATTCCTCTTGAATTGCTCGTATGCGATCATGTGGTAGGAGTTCATCCCGCATCTGCCAGATCTAATTTAAAGAAGGGGGTCAATACATATATATGAATGAAACTCAACACAATTGATGGTAATAAAAAAAATTGTGAATATTGTTTACATACTTCAAATTGTTCTTCAGATCTGCCCCGCTCAGAGGTCCTGTGGCGAATGTACTCGCAAACGTAGTATCCACATAAATTATTCCCGGGTTCCTGCCACAAGAACTTTACGAGAATAGAGTTCAATCAAACTGATAATCAAGCATGATAATGGTATTGATGAAACTGGAATCAATGAGAGATGCGCGGAACTAGCTAGTACTACTTACTTTGGGGTGTGTAAATCGCAGCTCGTTCTTCAGACCCGGAACCTGTCCGGTGAACTGTTTCCAAACCCTGCCAGGCAAAGAAAATGATTACTTGATATCAGGAAATGAACGAAAGTTGTCGATATGGTCCCGGTATTGATTGAACTTACTTATGGAGCATTGCAGTCATGTCCGCATAATCCTTGGGATCTTTACGTCTCGAGTCAAAGACAGTTACTACTCCCCCGTCAAGCTTAATGGATAGCAGAATATAATGGAAACTGCGCACGCATAACTCATCAATTACAGTACTTAACCTCGAGTAAGCGAAACCGAATATGCACAAGACAGTAACACTCACTTGAAGTTGTAAGGAAAAAGTATTTCCCTTTTGTTTTGATGTCGAAGGAACGCTTTTAGCAAGTTTTCCTCGGTATCTTTAACTCTTTCTTGTACCGCCCATTCATTTACGGTATTTGGGCTAATGAACCCAATGTCATAGATTTGTTTTTTTGGGCATTCGAAGATCTTCAATCTGCATAATATAGTGAGGATAATTTTATATACATGCAATGAACGAGTTGAGCTAGAGACTTAATTACAGAAGTAATACTTACAGACAGTAGCAAGTCATGATTTGTTTGTCGAGGGCCTTTTGATTGAATAACTGAAATAACTCCACAAATTCAACAGGCATCAGGTCGACTCCAATGAGGTCGTGCTCATCTTTAATTCTCACCAGCAAACTATCGGACCCATTCTTCCTGCAGGTTTCCAAGTACCACTCATGCAATTTGTACATCATCGTTGTTAAAGGAGGATGATCAGGTTTGACGAGAGGCTTCCCGTGCACGTATTTATATTCTTCTTTTGGTACCTCAGCCATTTCAAAAATTACATCATCCCCCAAGTAATCACCAGGATTGGTACCGAGCACCATCCCCGGATGATTAGCGACGATATCGCTAGACACCTTGAGCGGGGGGCACGATTTCTTCTCCTGTTCGCCGAGCTGGGGAATTGTTTTCCCACTTCTTCATTCTGCTAACCTTGCATCACTAGAAGTACTTCCCGACCGCCGCGCTTCATCATATGTCTTTTGAATAATGCGGTCATAGTTGGATTGCGGCGGAGGCGGTGGTGGTCGCTTCAGGGCATCGATAGTGCGCTTCACTTTCACCAGATCTAGCTTCTCCTTCGGAGGTGGAGTTTTCTTTGCAAAATGGTCCCTCACTTCGGCACGACATATCTCCTCGTTTTCAGACTCGGTCCTCTCATATGGTAACTTTTCCAGAGGCTTGAGAGATGGACCGTATCTGAATTCCCTCCCGCCTCTGCTTGTACTGCTAGCTGCCAGAGCGGTGGCATCTCTGTTCCGTCGTTGCTGATGAGGCTGAGAAGGAGGCGGAGTGCTCCGACGCGCCGGAGGAGCCGGACCGGTGGCGTCTGTCTTCCGCCGTTGCCGACGAGGCGGAGGAGGAGGCGGACTGCTCCGACGTGCCGGAGTAGGCGAAGGAGGAGGCGGAGTGCCCTCACGCGTCGGAGGAGCCGGAGAAGGAGGCGGAGTGCCCTGATCACTCGCCGGAGGAGGAGGAGGAGGAGGCGGAGTGCCCTGACTCACCGGAGGAGGAGGAGGAGGCGGAGGCGTCCAGTTTGGAAGCTTGATGTACTCCTTCTGCCATAGACATGTACTCCTCAGAGCACGAACCAGCTGTTTCTCCCCTTCACCTGTAGAGTGGTAAAGCTCGAGCTCCTCAAATCCCTCCATTACTTCATCCACCATCACAACAGCATAGCCATGTGGAATCGGAAGGCAGTGAAAAGTTCCGTTGGGTTGAGGAGGTGCAACAGAGCCGAGAGCCGCCTTGAAAGTGAGGTTATGGCATTTCGTCATAAGCTCGCAATTTTGAGCCTCCGTGATAGTATCCACGGGGTAGATAGGCTCCGTGAAGTCAGTCTGAACGGGCTCCGTGGAAGCCACGCTGCTTCTCCGCTGAGATGGCGGGGTAGCTTCTGGGGTAGCTTCGTGCCACTGAGATAGTTGGCCGGCAGCTCGCTGGCTCTCAGCTTCCTCTAGCTTTTGTAGTCTTGCACTCATCTTCTGCATGTCGCTCAGCTCCGCTTTCCTCTTTCTCTCCCGGCTTCTGTAACCGCCTTCGTCGGGAAACCCAAACTTCCACGGAACGGAGCCTGGTGTGCCTCGTGTTCGTCCAGGGTGCTCAGCATTCCCTAGAGCCTCAGTCAGCTCGTCCTTCTCTCTGTCGGGAATGAACGTCCCTTCCTGCGCTGCGGTGATATACTTCTGAAGCTTCGTGACGGGTATTGCAAGTTGCCCGTCCGTCCAACGGCACTTCCTTGTTTCAGGGTCCAAAGTTCCCCCAACCCCGAAGAACCAAGTCCTTGAACGGTCTGGCCAGTTCAATGTCTCTGGTTCGACCCCTTTAGCAATCAGGTCATTCTCAGCTTTGTCCCACAACGGCCGGGCTTTGAGGTAGCCACCTGACCCCGTGTGATGGTGATACTGCTTCTTTGCAGCGTTGTTCTTGTTTGTCTCTGACATTTTCTTACTCTTGTCTGATGTCTTGTAGGCCACAAATGCGGGCCAGTGATCTCTTATCTTCTCAAATCGGCCGATGAATTCTGGAGTCTCACCTTTGTCGACAAACTTTGATTTCAACTCCTTCTTCCACCTCCTGAATAGATCTGCCATCTTCTTAAGAGCACACGCCTTGACCAGTGGCTCTATAACGGGCTTATTCGGATCCTCCTCTGGCGGTAGGGTGAAATTTGCCTTTAGCAAGGTCCAAAGATCATCTTTCTGTCTATCGGTGACATAATCACCTTCAGGGGCATCGTCCTTAGGCTTATTCCATTGCTTGATGCTGATCGGGATGTTGTCCCTAACAATAGCTCCGCACTGAGCAGAAAATGCGTCCTTGGTCCGCTTGGGTTCAATCGGTAGGCCATCGTCCGCGAGTGCTGTGATCGTGAACCTTTCATCCTTGCGCAACCTCTTCTTCGGGCCTCGTCTCGTTACCGAAGTTTGGCTCGATCCGGAGGGCTATAAAAGAAGAAAGAAGAGTTAATATATGTACATACCAAAACAATTAATGCATCAATTAGCTAGTCAGCACCTCCGGAGCCATCATGATCATGTCACCGGAGCCATCATGATCATGTCCTTCCTCCTCCATTGTTCCATCGGTGTCGTTGAGAAACGACAAGACAGCATCACCTCCGGCGAGGATTATCTCCCCCAACAACTGTTCTTGTTCCAAGTCTCTTTGATCCATAGTTTCTGCAAATATAGAAGAATATATATATAGATGAGATTAGAAAAAAATTGGATCAACTTGTGCACATCCATAATGGGGGTATTCTTGATAAATCTATGTTACCAGAGTTATCTATGTTACCGGAGGGGGTAGACGACAACGACGCTCACCCCTCATGTCATGTCCGACGTCCCTCCTCATGTCGAAGTTATCGGGGAGGGGGTAGATGACAACGACGCTCACCCCTCATGTCCGACGTCCCCCCTCATGTCAAAATTATCGGGGAGGGGGTACAGGTGGCCTCGAGAGTTGGTCGGGCGAGCGGACCGGGAGTAAGTAACTTTTAACTCATTTTAACTCATTTTGAATATATGAACATTTTAACTTTTACGGGTAGGGGCGGGAGGGGGTTGATCGACGTCTCCCCCCCTCATGTCGAAGTTACCGGAGTTTTCTATATGAACAAAAAAAATCCACATGACATGTCCGACGAGCGGACCGCCTCTCTCTCATGCATGTCCGACGTCCCCCCTCATGACAAAAACTTTCTATTAAAAAAAAAGCATACATCTATGAACAAAAAAAAAATTGTATCAATGCATATATAAAAATTTTTCTATGGATCATCATTGCTCATATATCAATGCATATATAAAAACTTTCTATGGATCATCATTTCTCATATATAAAAGCTTTCTATAAACAAAAAAAAAACATACATCTATGAACAAGAAAGAATCTATGAACAAAAATAAAATTGTATCAATGCATATATAAAAACTTTCTATGGATCATCATTGCTCATATATCAATGCATATATAAAAACTTTCTATAGACGACAACGACGATCACCCCTCATGTCATGTCCGACGTCCCCCCTCATGTCGAAGTTATCGGGGAGGGGGTAGACGACAACGACGCTCACCCCTCATGGTCGGGCGAGAGGGGGTTGATCGACGTCCCCCCTCATGTCGAAGTTACCGGAGTTTTCTTCTAGGGGTTTGGCTGACCTCGAGAGTTTGTCAGGTAGGGGAGGGGGGGGGTAGGAGATCGACAACGCTTTTTTTCTAGGGTTTGCGTGGCCTCGAGAGTTGGTCGCCCGATATGTCCGACGTCCCCCCTCATGTCGAATTTACCGGAGTTTTCTTCTAGGGGTTTGGGTGGCCTCGAGAGTTTGTCGGGTAGGGGCGGGAGGGGGTAGGAGATCGAGGGCGACGGCGACATACATACATATAGCCACATACATACATGGAAAAAAATGCTATGAACAAAAAAATGCTATGAACAAAAAAATACATATAGCCACATATATGAAAAAATACATATGTGAACAAAAAAATACTATGAACAAAAAAACATCATATATACATCCATCCATACATACATATAGCCACATACATATATACATTATATATGAACAAAAACATTCATCATATAAAAAATCAACATATATATATAAAAAAATTGCACGGCGGCGGCTCACAGCGGGGGCGGCCGGCGAAGGTGACGGCGACGGCGGGGGCGGCGAAGGTGACGGCGACGGCGGGGGCGGCGAGGGCGCCGGCGACGGCGACGGCGGGGGCAGGCCGGGGCAGGGGCGCGACCGGGCGCGCTCGGGGGCGGGGCAGGGGCGTGGGCTCGGGGGCGGGGCAGGGCCGCGGGCTCAGGGACGATGACGGCGACTGCGACGACGACGACGGGGCAGGGGCGTGGGCTCGGCGGCAGGGCAGGGCCGCGGGCTCGGGGACGACAACGGCGACGGCGACGGTGACGACGGGGCAGGGCCGTGGGCTCCGTGGCGGGGCAGGGCCACGGGCTCGGGGACGACGACGGCGACGGCGACGGCGACGACGGGGCAGGGGCCTGGCGATGGCGACGGCGTGGGCGGTGGACGGCGTCGGGGCAGCCTGGCGGCGTCGAGGAGGTCGGCGTCGTCGGGCGAAGTGGTGATGAAAACTGTGAAATTTCACAAGTGCTGGTTATATACACTCAGCATTGGTCCCGGTTGGTGGCACCAACCGGGACCAATGACATCCTTTAGTCCCGGTTGGTGCCACCAACCGGGACCAAAGGTCTCTTTTCGTCAGCCCAAAGGGCGGGAAGCAGAGACCTTTGGTCTCGGTTGGTGGCACCAACCGGGACTAAAGGGTGGCATTGGTCCCGGTTGGTGCCACCAACCGGGACCAAAGGTGGGCATTGGTCCCGGTTGGTGCCACGAACCAGGACCAACGGGTGGTGCTGCCCGGGGCCAAAAGTTTAGTCCCACCTCGCTAGCTGAGAGGGCTCGAGAGTGGTTTATAAGCGCTGCTGCGCACACCCTCTCGAGCTCCTCTCAGCAGCAGGCTTACGGGCCTAATCGCATGACCTCTGCCTGTGGGCCTTCTGGGCCTTCTGCGGGCCTGAATCCTGGCCCAACTAGATGGTTGGGTTTCTAGTCGTATTCAGGCCGTGGTGGCCGAGTAGGCGACATTTTTTTTTAATTTTTTTCTACTTTTTTTGTTTTCTTTTTTGCTTTATTTATTTTCTTTTGTTTCTACTTACAGTTTTTCAGTGATTCTTTTTCCTTTTAGGTCACAAAAATTATAAACTTTCTGTTAGTGCCATTAGTTTCCAAATTTGAATAGTTTAAATTTGAATTCTTTTAAATTGGTGTGAATCACTAGTTTGTGAATAACTTTACTATAAAAATAGATTTTTGAGTGATTCTTTTTCCTGCTATTTAATATTACTGTGTTTTATCATTATATTCAATTTGGTAATTTTTAGGTAATTTTAAATGTCCCAAAATATAGATTTCTTCTTTCCAATAGGGTAGGTCCCAAAATATAGATTTCTTCTTTCACATGGGTGCGCGTCCCGCATCGTCAGTCGAAACAGATAGTCCGCCAGGACCCTTTCCAAAGATTACTTGTAAATCATTGACCATATCAAGTATGTGATCACCAGTACAGAGGGCGGGCTTCTTCCGGTGATCTGCCTCACCTTTGAAATGCTTTCCTTTCTTTCGACATTCATGGTTGGTCGGAAGAAATCGACGATGCCCCAGGTACACATTCTTCTTGCATTTGTCCAAATATATACTGTCGGTGTCATCTAAACAGTGTGTGCATGCGTGGTATCCCTTGTTTGTCTGTCCTGAAAGGTTACTGAGAGCAGGCCAATCGTTGATGGTTACAAACAGCAACGCATGTAGGTCAAATTCCTCCTGTTTGTGCTCATCCCACACACGTACACCTTCTCCATTCCACAGCTGTAAAAGTTCTTCAACTAATGCCCTTAGGTACACATCAATCTCATTGCCGGGTTGCTTAGGGCCTTGGATGAGCACTGGCATCATAATGAACTTCCGCGTCATGCACAACCAAGGAGGAAGGTTATAGATACATAGAGTCACGGGCCAGGTGCTATGATTGCTGCTCTGCTCCCCAAAAGGATTAATGCCATCTGCACTTAAACCAAACCATACGTTCCTTGCGTCACCTGCAAAGTCCCCCCACCTTCTCTCGATTTTTCTCCACTGCGACCCGTCAGCGGGTGCTCTCAACTTCCCGTCTTTCTTACGGTCTTCTTTGTGCCATCGCATCAACTTGGCATGCTCTTTGTTTCTAAACAGACGTTTCAGCCGTGGTATTATAGGAGCATACCACATCACCTTGGCAGGAACCCTCTTCCTGGGGCGCTCGCCCTCAACATCACCAGGGTCATCTCGTCTGATCTTGTACCGCAATGCACCGCATACCGGGCATGCGTTCAAATCCTCGTACTCACCGCGGTAGAGGATGCAGTCATTAGGGCATGCATGTATCTTCTGCACCTCCAATCCTAGAGGGCATAGAACCTTCTTTGCTTCGTACGTACTGCCGGGCAATTCGTTATCCTTTGGAAGCTTCTTCTTCATTATTTTCAGCAGCGAACTAAATCCCTTGTCAGATACACCATTGTCTGCCTTCCATTGCAGCAATTTCAGTGTGGTACCGAGCTTTCTGTTGTCATCTTCGCAATTTGGGTACAACCCTTTTTTGTGATCCTCTAACATGCGATCGAACTTCAACTTCTCCCTTTCACTTTCGCATTCTCTCTGTGCATCAACAATGACCCGGCGAAGATCATCATCGGGCACATCGTCTGGTTCCTCTTGATCTTCAGCTTCCCCCATTGCAGCATCACCGTATTCAGGGGGCGGGTAGTTGTCATCATCCTCTTCTTCTTCGTTGTCTTCCATCATAACCCCTCTTTCTCCGTGCTTGGTCCAAACATTATAGTGTGGCATAAAACCCTTCTCAAGCAGGTGGAAGTGAAGGGTTTTAGAGTTGGAGAAAGCCTTCGTATTCTCACAGACAGTACATGGACAATGCATAAAACCATTCTGCTTGTTTGCCTCAGCCGCTTCGAGAAAATTATGCAGGCCCTTAATATACTCGGAGGTGCGTCGGTCACCGTACATCCATTGCCGGTTCATCTGTGTGCGTTATATAGTTCTTATTATTGAACAACATATAACTCTCTAGAGCATCTAATTAAAACACACAAATAAGAACTTTTTTCTTTTAGAAAGAAGATAAGAAGAAGAGGCTAACCACGGTGTTGCCGGCGCCGAGATGGGCGCGTGCGATCGACGGCGGTGAGGACGGGGACGGGACAGGACGGACCGCCAAACCTAGACAAATCTTGAGGAAAATGGATCTTGGACAAGGAGCTTCGAGAGGAGAAAGCTTAAGTGTGGCTCGGGCATTTCATCGAACACCTCATGTGCATAGGAGGTGAGCTAGAGCACCACAAAAGCTCTCCCACGGCCGGGCAAAAAAACAGAGCAATGCATTGCTCTGCTCGCGGGCGGGGGCTATATATAGGCCAACCATTGGTCCCGGTTCCAGCCACAAACCGGGACCAATGGTTGTGGGCCAGGAGCGAGGCGCATTGGTCCCGGTTCGTGGCTGGAACCGGGACAAAAGGGGTCACCTTTAGTCCCGGTTCCAGCCACAAACCGGGACCAATGGTTGTGGGCCAGGAGCGAGGCGCATTGATCCCGGTTCGTGTCTAGAACCGGGACAGAAGGGGTCAGACGAACCGGGACCAATGCCCCACGAGGCCCGGCCGGCGCCCTGGCCTCACGAACCGGGACCGATGCCCCCATGGGTCCCGGTTCGTGAGTGAACCGGGACTAATGGGCTTCTCAGGGGTGGACCCATGCCCTGTTTTGTACTAGTGCATGTTGATCCAGTTGTGCCTACTGCTTATATTGAGAAACCTCCTTTCCCTGTTAGGATTAAGGAACATGCTAAAGCTTCAACTGTAGTCAATACGAGTAAAATTAGAGCACCTAGACCTTCTGAGCAAATTAAAGTTGAACCTAATATTGCAATGGTTAAAGATCTTTTGGTGGATAACATTGATGGACAAGTCATATATTTCTATGATGAAGCAACTAGAATTGCTAAGCCAGACCCTAAAGATAAAAACAAGCCTGTAGTTGGCATGCCTGTTATTTCTATTAAAATTGGAGATCATTGCTATCATGGTTTATGTGATATTGGTGCTAGTGTGAGTGCTATTCCGTTTACTCTCTATCAAGAAGTCATGAATGATATTGCACCCGTTGAGATTGAAGATATTGATGTTACTATTAAGCTTGCAAATAGAGACACCATTTCACCGCTTGGGGTTGTTAGAGATGTTGAAGTCTTGTGTGGTAAGATCAAATACCCTACTAATTTTCTTGTTCTTGGATCGCCACAAGATGATTTTTGTCCCATTATATTTGGTAGACCCTTCTTGAATACTATTAATGCTAAGATTGATTGCACAAAAGAAATTGTTAGTGTTAATTTTGGTGAGATGTCTCATGAGTTTAACTTCTCTAAGTTTCGTAGACAACCTCATGATAAAGAATTGCCTAGTAAGGATGAAATTATTGGCCTTCCTTCTATTGCTGTGCCTCCTACTGATCCGCTAGAACAATAATTGCTTGAGCATGAGAATGACATGCATATGAGTGAAAGAAATGAAATAGATGAATTATTCTTTAAACAAGCACCTATCCTTAAATATAATTTGCCTGTTGAAACCTTGGGAGGTCCACGTCCACCCAAGGGTGATCCTGTGTTTGAATTGAAGCAATTACCTGATACTCTTAAATATGCTTATCTTGATGAAAAGAAGATATATCTTGTTATTATTAATGCTAACCTTTCCGAGCATGAAGAAAAGAGATTAATTAAAACTCTGAGGAAGCACCGTGCCGCTATTGGATATACTCTTGATGATCTTATGGGCATTAGTCCCACTTTATGTCAGCATAAAATTCATATGGAGTCAGATGCTAAACCCGTTGTTGATCATCAACGAAGGCTGAATCCTAAAATGAAGGATGTGGTAAGAACTGAAATATTAAAGCTTCTGAAAGCAGGTATAATTTATCCCATAGCTGATAGTAGATGGGTAACTCCTGTTCATTGTGTTCCTAAAAAGGGAGGTATTACCGTTGTTCCTAATGATAAAAATGAACTCATCCCACAAAGAATTGTAACTGGTTATAGGATGGTAATTGACTTCAGGAAATTAAATAAAGCCACTAGAAAAGATCATTACCCCTTGCCTTTTATTGATCAAATGTTAGAAAGATTGTCTAAGCATACACACTTTTGTTTCCTAGATGGTTATTCTGGTTTCTCTCAAATACCTGTATCACCTGAAGATCAAGAGAAAACCACCTTTACTTGTCCTTTTGGAACTTATGCTTATCGTCGTATGCCTTTTGGTTTATGTAATGCACCTGCTACCTTTCAAAGATGTATGACTGCTATATTCTCTGACTTTTGTGAAAAGATTGTTGAGGTTTTCATGAATGATTTCTCTGTTTACAGAACTTCTTTTGATGATTGCTTAAGCAATCTTGATCGAGTTTTGCAGAGATGTGAAGAAACTAATCTTGTCTTGAATTGGGAGAAGTGCCACTTTATGGTTAATGAAGGTATAGTCCTTGGGCATAAAATTTCTGAAAGAGGTATTGAAGTTGATAAAGCTAAGGTTGATGCTATTGAGAAAATGCCATGTCCTAAAGATATCAAAGGTATAAGAAGTTTCCTTGGTCATGCTGGTTTCTATAGAAGGTTTATAAAAGACTTCTCTAAAATTTCTAGACCTCTTACCAATCTCTTGCAAAAAGATGTTCCATTTGTTTTTGATGATGATTGTGTAGAAGCCTTTGAAATACTTAAGAAAGCCTTAATTTCTGCACCTATTGTTCAACCACCTGATTGGAACCTACCTTTTGAAATTATGTGTGATGCTAGTGATTATGCTGTGGGTGCTGTTCTAGGACAAAGAGTTGATAAGAAATTAAATGTTATCCATTATGCTAGTAAAACTCTAGACAGCGCTCAAAGAAATTATGCTACTACTGAGAAAGAATTTTTAGCAGTTGTGTTTGCATGTGATAAATTTAGATCTTATATTGTTGATTCCAAGGTTACTGTTCACACTGATCATACTGCTATTAAATACCTTATGGAAAAGAAAGATACTAAGCCTAGACTTATTAGATGGGTTTTTCTGCTACAAGAATTTGATTTGCATATTGTTGATAGGAAGGGAGCTGAGAATACCGTAGCAGATAATTTGTCTAGAATGAAAAATGTTCTTGATGACCCACTTCCTATTAATGATGGTTTTCCTGATGAACAATTAGCTGTGATAAATGCTTCTCGTAATACTCCTTAGTATGCAGACTATGCTAATTACATTGTTGCTAAATACATACCACCTAGTTTTACATATCAACAAAAGAAAAAAAATTCTTTGATTTAAGACATTACTTTTGGGATGACCCACATCTATATCAAGAAGGAGTAGATGGTATTATTAGACATTGTGTACTGATGTCTACTACACAACTTATTCTTGTAGACTCGTGTTGGGCCTCCAAGCGCAGAGTTTTGTAGGACAGTAGCAATTTTCCCTCAAGTGGATGACCTAAATCCGTGGGAGGCGTAGGATGTAGATGGTCTCTCTCAAACAACCCTGCAATCAAATACAAGAAATCTCTTGTGTCCCCAACACACCCAATACAATGGCAAATTGTATAGGTGCACTAGTTCGGCGAAGAGATGGTGATACAAGTGTAGTATGGATAGTAGAAATAGGTTTTTGCAATCTGAAAATAAAAAAACAGCAAGGTAACAAGTAACAAAAGTGAGCACAAACGGTATTGCAATGCTTGAAAACAAGGCCTAGGGTTCATACTTTCACTAATGCAATCTCTCAACAATGCTAACATAATTGGATCATATAACAATCCCTCAACACACTACTAGGAAAAGGCTTATTAGTGGCGCACCTGTTTTGGCCATTAATGGCGCACTACAGGTGCGCCACTATCATCACGCCACTAGTAACATATACTAATGGCGCACCCCTGGTGCGCCATTAGTATACCAGACTATAGTGGCGCACCAGGCAGTGCGCCATTAGTAAGTCACACGGTGCGCCATTAGTATGCCTCCCAGGGGGCCATATTTACCTTGTGCTCTGGGTTACTAATGGCGCACTAACAGATAATGCGCCATTAGTATTTTTATAGCAGTGCGCCACTAATGTGCTGTATGGTGCGCCACTAGTATGAATATTAGGATTTTTTTTTCTTTTCTGATATTTGCGCAGGTTCATATATATTAGTGCACAGAATATAGACAGCACAGAATATATTAGTGCACAGAATATAAACAGCAGATTCATCGAATACAATAGAAGATTAGTCTCCGAATACAATTCATCATATTAGCTAGTCTCCGAATTCAAAAGACCGAACAAAGTTAGAACATTTACAAGTCTCGAGCTAGACCGCGAGTAGCGAGTTTGTCCACATTACAAGTCGATATCGATCATCTAAACTATCATCACATAGAAGAGAGCTGCGGTCATCACGATGAGCATCATCGCGATGAAACTGGTCTTCATCCGGTTCCTCCTCCGCTCCCTCCTCTCTCCCGCTAGATAGTGCGCGTATCTAGCTTCCGCCTCCGCCCTAGTGGTGTACCCTTTGTAACTGTTACCGCTGAAACGGTAAACCTGTTTCCGACACTCCTCCCAGTCGTCGTAGACTCCGGGAACCTTACCCTTGTACACGACATACGACGGCATCTCTATGCACTAGACAAACAAAACGTTAGTAGCAATTCACAGACAATACATAAGCAATATATAAGTATGCAACAAAAGGATCGGAAGAGAAAAGCAACACATTAATAGCACGATTCGTGGTCCTACTAATAAATAGCATCGATTACATATAAGTTGAACGACTGTCCAAACTAGAGAGCTAATCGATATTTCAGAACTACATACCATCACTACTTTCGACTCGACTCAGGGACCGGAGCGTGGATGAAGCCGCCGTCTATCGTGATGGTCATGAAATCGCGGTCGTTGTCAGCCTGCATTTGTAGCGTTGTTTCTATGTCACTGTTGGACGGTTGATATCTAAGGTAGAACTGCCCCGAGGTACGAAGGACATCTTGATGGATGATTTCCGCAAACTCCGACTGGATGCGAAAGAATTCTTGTCTGATGTCCGTGTCCTGGATTGCCGACAAGCTTGCGGCCCAATCTTTGAGATTATTTGGTAGCAGAAGGTGATCATGGTCCCGCACGATCGCCCGCATGTGATGGAGGGCGTAGTAGGCATCCTTCTGACCGCCAGGCGGCTGCTTGACGCAGGGGAACGTCGTAGTGTGGGCGAACACGTGCTTGCCGTACCTACGAATTGGCCTGTTGAAGGTGCCTCCAGATCTGGCGTAGCCGGGGAGAACATCATCAAGAACTTTCTTGATATTTGTGTAGTCTTTCTTCGACTGACGGTCCGAGTCAAAATACGTGGCCATGGAATATTTCGGGCTTAAGAGGATGAGTGTGCAATGTGTGTCACTGCACAAAACACGGAATGTTAGAAAAAAAAGAACGATCGAAATCTAAGAAATCATATGTTACGGGGCGATGAGGGGATGACTTACTCGGGAAAGTAAGTCACGAGGAAGTTATCCTTATCTGGGTTCGCCAGAATGACGCCTTCGAGGTATGAGCTCGCGACTTGCCGGTCCCTAGCGCTGCCCAAGATCTTGGCACGCATGTAGAAGGGGTAGACTATCACGATGTCCGGGGTCTTGTCTCTAATGATCCGCATCTCCATACTCAGCGAAAATAGCCGAACGAAGGTGTAGTGCAGCGGATGAAGGTTAAACATAGCGAAGATGTCATCAAACCGCAGGACGATCATACCCCCGATGGCGCTATCCACAAAGCCCTTGCCCTCTGGCACCTTGGCCACGAAAACCGGGTATGCCACATCATTCTCTCGGAGACGCCGCTTCTCCAAAGAAAGAACACTGTCATGCAGACTCCGCATAGCACCGGTTGCAGCATTGAGCAGATTAGTCGGTAGCATCGGCCTACCCGCCACATGCACCCTCCTCGAGATATCCTTAGGTGAAGGTGGCCCGTCCTGAGCACGGATCGTACTCGGTGCCGGATGGCTCGCACCCTTAATCTTTCTTTTCCGTCCCTTCTTCTTCTGCTGTAATGGGATCGAGTTCTGCTGAGAGACCGCCTTCTTGAGTGTGTTGGGGCTGATAATATTTCGCACCTCGGCTATCTGAGGCTCGGTGAAGGCGGCAGCTGGAGGCGTCTCCTGAGAACTGAACGCCAGACGACGCCTGTTGCAATTGGGTTTCTCCGTGGTACCAGCTAGATCGCGGTCGTCTTTTGCAGGGTTGGGTTCTTGAGAAGGAGGCCCCAAGAATTCATCATCGTACCCATGTTCGTTGAAGTACTTATCGACTTTGGTAAATGTACCGTCGTCGTCGTCGTCGTCGTCCGGATCCTGTGCCATATGCATGCCCGGATCCTGTGCCATATGCATGTCTGGCATGTCCGGTAGCGTTGCGGCGGTCTTGCCATGGCTTGGCGCCGGCACGACTGGCGGTGTTGTCTGTGGGGTGGTGTCCCCCGCCCCCAAACGAATCTGGCTCTTCGGCCAAAGCAGGGGCCAGCTTAAGCAGGCGCTGAGGGTCATCACATCGTCTTCGTCGGCCCCAGCGGGTCGAAACGGAGGTAACAAGTCGTCGCAGCCCCGCAGCACCCGAACCAGTTGAACCCTATACACGGTGGGTGGCATCGGATTACCGTGGAACACGCGGCTGCCCGGTTGAACGATTCTGGCCTTGGCGACATCGATCAGCTCGCCGTCCACGAAGTGCAGAAGAGTGCATGGAACGTCGGCGACGCCCTGCGAAAACATGTAGGGCGTCAGGGATGCCCAGTCAAAGGCAAGGAGATGAAGTCATCGGCCGAGAGGCTTAATTAGTTACCGTGATGGCGTCGAGGTCGGCTAATGTCGAGGCACCGCCAATGGCGGGCGTGCAATTGACAGAGGGGCCGCTTGCTGCCGAGGTGC
Source organism: Elymus sibiricus (assembly GCA_039707655.1). Taxonomy (NCBI): domain Eukaryota; kingdom Viridiplantae; phylum Streptophyta; class Magnoliopsida; order Poales; family Poaceae; genus Elymus; species Elymus sibiricus. The sequence continues at coordinate 37,866,559 of CM077668.1, read as the reverse complement.
CGGCCGGCGTATTCTTCCCACACCCGGGTGCATTAAGCTGCAATGCCGGCGCCGCCGCGGGAGACACCAATGCCGCCTCCGCCGGAGACACCAATGGCGCCGCCGCGGGAGACACCAATGGCGCCGCCGCGGGAGACACCAATGGCGCCGCCGCGGGAGACACCAATGCCGCCTCCGCCTGAGACACCAATGGCGCCGCCGGCGCGTTGCGCGAGTTGCTGCCCGTGAAGCTGGGAATCGGGGGCGGCCCCTGTTGGCCGCCCGCCACCCACGCCTGTAGCCCAGAAACCAAGGTAGGTATAATGGCGGTGATCGTCGCTCCCAGTTGGTCTCGCACTTGCTCTTCGACCATCTTCGGAATCCGCGCCACTTGTGCCTTGGGTTGTTGAACCTCGCGCTGCTGGCTTTCCGAGCTGGTCTTTCTCTCCTTTCGCCCAGCGGTATAGTATTCCGACCATTTCGTGGACAAGCCTTTGCCGGCCACACGACCAGCTGACGACGGCTTACTGAGCTTATCCTTGTTTTTCATTAACGCCCTATTTAAAGGGGTGTCAAAAGGGGAGCTCTGAGACGACCCCGCGCTACTGCTTTCAGTGTCCTGCGGAAGGAACGTGAACCATTTAGAAATTTGGCTTCATTAATTAGAATGCAACCATATGGAGCTAATTACGCGGGGGTGTATTCCTTACCAGAACACGCTCAAGCGCCTTGGTCTTCGGATCCGTGGTAAGCTCCTTGGTTACCGGGTCAATCTTGTACCGGGCCCTGACATAGTTCCTGGTCTGCTTGTCACGGTATTTCTCGAAGCGGGGCGGTAGGCCTTGCTCGGCACGCTCCGCGTCCTCCTTGTCCCATATAGGTTCCGCCACTCTGTAACCGCCGGGACCGAGTTTGTGGACCCCTAAGTTCAAGTCCCGCATATCTTTCCCCCACTAACTTGATTCCCCGGATGCGTTGCTCTCGCACTTGATCTTGAACTCCCGGTAGTCATCTTCGCTGATCGAAGGATTTTTCTCCTTGATCTTCTCATAACTATCACCTTTTTCAATCATGCTCTTCACCGCGCCTCTCCAAGTAGCCAGGGCCTTGCTCATCTTCGTGAGGGCGGCACTGTTCACTTTATTCCCTGAGAGGCGTGTGTTTGCGAAGTCACCGGGGAACTTGTATCGTTCGTGCAGCTTCGTGAAGAGGAGGTTGCGCAAATTCCCTCGGTCACGATGCCTTAGGTTCTCAGTGTTGATCGAGACGGTGCTCCGGAGAATGCACCCGAGTTGTCCCGCGTACCCCTTGACTATTTCTTTGGGCGCCGTTGGATGCCCCTCGGAGGACACTTCAGTAAATTCCTCCTTGACGGTGCCGAGCACGTTCGGGCGCCAGTCCTTCCGTTGCCTCTTCGGTTGGCTGCCATCTGTGCGTGCGCCGCCATCATCAGTGGTGGCATCCTCGGTGGCACCATCAGTGGTGTCATCCCCGACGCCACTAGGGGTTCTGTAGTCGGGATCGGTGTCTTCCGCGGCGTCCTCATAGCGGTGAGGGTCTCCCTCCATCTCCTGGGACAGCTCCTAGAATGGCTTGCCGCCCGAACCGCCGACCTCATCGTTGTGGGCCATGTTCGCTCTAAATAGGAAAAAAGTTTGGACCTGTTAGTGTGTTGTTGCTAAGGTCCAAGTCCCTTCCTAACCCCCTTCTTCTTGTCTCCTCTCACTATCTCTCTCACACACATGTAGTTTATCGAGTGATGGACAAAAAAACAGTTGATCCTACTTAATTAAGTACTAAGATACCCCGGCCCATGCATTAGTCGCAAGTACCCCATATGTCCTATTTTTAGCAAAGTCATGCTAAAATTCACGGAAAATTTCAGCATGACCTTTGCTGAAAATAGGACATATGGAGTACCCGAATTTGCCGGAATGGAAGTTAATCGACATTCCGGCAAACTCAAGGGCCTCTCGGGGTACCTGCAAAATCATTATCCCACACCCGAAGTGCCGTCAGTAGCCACAAAAGATTCCACCCAAGCGGAGCTCGTCTCAATAACGAGAATTTGTATTGACTATTAATGCCGCATCGAGGCGATACAACCTTAAGAGTTCACACCCAGCCTCTATAAATCGTGTTGGTATGAATGAATTAAAATGATAAATATAAATTAGCCATGAGAAAAATGCGGACTTTGACAAAATAGTCTGCAATTAGGACAGCGCCACGCCGTCCATACTTGCTTTCGATGAGAACACTTCAGTTTTACAGAAAAATAGTAAGAGTTTCACTTGCTTTGGCAAATAACATGAACTGCAGCCATATAACATCAAACTGCTTTGGCAAATAACATGAAATTGTAGACATGTGGGAGGGGGGAGGGGGGAGTATTATTCTCACAACATTTGTTGCTCTCAAATAAATATCTCTTCATGTTTTGTAGTAATATAATGCAGAAGGTGTTTTCAGAAGCTGAGGAAATGGCAAATAGGTACCGGGAGCAGCTTCCAGTTGTCTCTCGGAACACTAAATTAGATTATGACCTTCCAGGGGGAACTATTCCGTTTGATAATGAAGCGACACTTTATGCAAACTGGAAATGGTTCAAATTTCTGAGGCATGCCAAATCTGGTGACAAAAATGATAGAACATAGTTGCTGCTGATGTTTATTTCATGCACTGGATATTGTAAGGAGAATTTGGCCCCTGTCGAAAAAGAGAATGCATGCAAGCAAGCCAGTTGCAAACATATCAAGTGGGACCTTCATTTGACGACCTAAATTGAAACACTATTAACGGTTCTTACTGAGTGCACCGCGTGCAGTACAGCACCTGCCATAATCAAGCAAGAACAAGTTTTCTGAGCAGGAACAGGCGGCTTCAGTGGATGAAGATCACAACAAGCATTTGTTTGCTGACATGTGTGGGAGGGGGGAGTGGTGGCTACCTGCCTATGGAGTGGTCGCCGGCGTTGCTCCTGGGATGGGGGTCCTGGACCGGCGGTGGAGACGGGTTGATCTGCTACAGAGGAGGGGGCGCACGGTGAGAGAGAGAGAGGGAGGGAGAGAGAGAGGGAGGGAGGGAGCGGGAGGCTTACCGGAGCGGAGGGGGTCGCCGGAGACGAGCAGGTAGGGGGCGGCGCGGCGGGCGGTCGCGGGAGAGGCGCTCGATCTGCTGCAGAGGAGGAGCGCGCACGATGAGAGAGAGAGAGAGAGGGAGGGAGGGAGAGAGAGAGGAAGGGAGGGAGAGGGAGGCCACCGGAGCGGAGGGGGTCACCGGAGACGAGCAGGTAGGGGACGGCGCGGCGGGGCAGCGGTGGAGCGGGCGCGGGGGGCGAGGGGGATCTGGCGAGGGAGAGGGACAGCGCGAGATGGACAGAACGCACCTACACACAGAGGGGGGAAGGTTAGCAATGGCGCACCATCTAGGGGTGCGCCATAAAAACATGAATAGCAATGGCGCACCTTCCCCTGGTGCGCCATAAAAACAGTGATAGCAATGGCGCACTTTTAAGGGGTGCGCCATTACTATTAGTACTAATAGGTTAAAACAATTGCGTGTGTGGCTATGGATAGAACCACTTACATGGCCTAGTGGTTGGTCCCTTGATACATTAAGCAAGTCACCCGGCCGGCCAGGTTCGAATCTTGGCAACCCCATTTTTTGCACCTTTTTTAAAATTTTATTTTAACCTTATGATAAACATCCAAACACTTTAAAATAAACACATGGCAATTTTAATACTCCCTCCATTCCTAAATATAGGGCGTATAATTTTTTTACAATGCATCTCCTTTACTCAATCACAATATAGAATCATTTACAATGCTATGGCATGGTTGAAATCAAGTGAGATGAAATAACAGTCATCAAAGATTGACATGAAATAACAGTCATCAAATTAAGATTGAGTTTGCATGTAAAGTAATATAATATATGTTTAAAAGATCTTTAATAATATTTCTAATTAGACCACGTACTTAAACCATTGTGATAATTTAAGATTTGAGATAAAAGAAAAGGAAAATGCAAATGGAGTGATAAAACCATTGTGTAAAGATTTAGAATTAGATGACATGGTTGAAATCAAGTGATACATGTAATAATTTAGTTGCATGTAATAATTGAGCTTGCCACTGACACACACACACGTGGCCGACATGTCGTGATTCGATCTTAGCTATCTTTTCACAATCTTCTTGCCCTTCTTTCTCGCGGTTGAATAATTTAGCCCCGGAACCCCTTGAATTGATCTTCTCTTGAACGGACGTCCTTTAGGTAGGGTGGTCCTGCTTCTTCTTGTGGTGTATGGTACTTCATCGTCGTCGTCATCTTCCATCTTCGGGTCGCCGTACTTGTCGAAGTCTTGCTCATTGGCGACTCCATCCATTCCGATGATGTTCCTTTTGCCTCTCCTCACGACAACACGACTGGGCTTTGGCGGGTCGGTAATGAAGAAGCATTGGTCCACTTGGGAAGCCAGTACCCATGGCTCATTTTTCGCGGTGACGTTTGCGCCCGCGGTCTTGGATTTGGCTTCGGGTATAACCATGGTGGTGAAATACCGGTCTTCTTTTAGGATGCTCTTGGCCCATCTGACACGGAACATCGGGACCTTCTCTCCAGCGTAGCTCAGCTCCCAGATCTCCTCGATCCTTCCGTAGTATCTGTCCTTGTCGTTACCGGTGTAGGATTCCATCGTTACCCCGGAGTTCTGATAATCGCTCTTCATGTCCTTTCCCTCGGTGTAGAATGTGTAGCCGTTGATATCGTACGCCTCATACGTCATCAGGTTGTGCTCGGCGCCCTGTGACAAGGCGAATATGAGTTTTTCTTCCGCGGAAGAATCCTCATGTAAAGGGTACGACAGAAGCTTCTCCTTGAACCAACGCGTGAACCATGAGTTGTGCTCTTTGATTATATCTCCGTCCGTCCTCTGTTGGCCTCGGTCATTGTACGTCTTCTCAATAAAGGTTTTGTGCTCTAGCACCCAAGGATCGACCACGTCTATGTGTTGTAGCGCGACTAGGTTTGCTCTTTCAAAGTCGGCGAGTCGACCCTCGAAGTCGACATGCATTTCGTGGCGACCCTCGCGGTGACCCCATCCAGCGAGCCTGCCGAGGTGCCTGTTGACGGGGTTCTCGATGCCTAGATAATTCGTGCAGTAGGAGATGCACTCTTCGGTCAGAAAGCCCCTGGCTATGCTTCCCTCTGGACGTGACATGTTGCGAACGTATCCTTTGATGACACCATTCATCCTTTCGAACGGCATCATGCTGTGCAGGAACGTCGGCCCGAGTTGGATGATATCCTCCACGATATGGACCAGCAAATGCACCATAACGTCGAAGAATGCGGGCGGGAAGTACATCTCAAGCTCGCATAGTATCACCACGATCTCTTCCTGTAGCCTTCTGAGTTGCCTCACGCCAACCGACTTTCGAGAGATGACGTCGAAAAAGTTGCATAGGCCAAATAGCGTTTCACGGACGTGCGCGTCCATGATCCCACGGATTGCAACTGGAAGTATCTGCGTCATCAGCACGTGACAGTCGTGAGACTTCATCCCGCTGAACTTCTGCTTCGCTGAGTCTAGGTATCTGCTTATCTTCCCCGCGTAACCGTAAGGAAGTTTTACTCCTACGAGGCAGGTGAAAAACTGCTCGATCTCCTCCTGACTTAGAGTGAAGCACGCGGGAGGGAAGTCATTTCCGATCTTCTTGGCCTTTTTGCCTTTGCGACGACTTTCCGTGTCCATCGCCTCATCATCATCATCATCATCATCATCATTAGCGTGAAGCTCCTCCCTGATGCCCATTGATTTCAAGTCTGCCCTTGCTTTCGGCCCATCTTTGGTCCTCTCTGGCATGTTGAGCAGGGTACCAAGCAGACTCTCGCACACGTTCTTCGTGATATGCATGACATCAAGGCTGTGAGGCACACGGAGGATCTTCCAGTACGGCAAGTCCCAGAAAACAGACCTCGTTTTCCATACCTTCAGCAGCGGCTCTGGCGCCTTTCGCTTCTTTCCCGACGGTGGCGCCTTTCCCGGCTCTGGCGCCTTTCCCGGCGGTGGGCACTCTTTCCAATTTTTCAACAGCTCGTCTATTTCCTCGCCGCTCCTCGTACGCGGGCGTCTTCGGGGTTCGGTTTCACCATCGAACAGATCCTTGCGTTTTCTCCATGAGTCATCGTCGCGAAGCCACCTTCGATGTCCCATGAACACGGTTTTCGAAGACCCGGGATCTCTATCTAGCTGGCGATACGTTGTGTCATCCATGCACCTGACGCATCCAAAAAATCCGTGGACCACCTGCCCCGCGACATATCCGTAACCGAGATAGTCGTGCACCGTCGTGAGCAGTGCGGCTCTCATAGGGAAATATTCTTTCTCTGCGGCGTCCCACGTATTGGCTGGCGTTTTCCACAGCGTGTCTAGCTCCTCTTTCAGCAGCCCCAGATACAGATTGATGTCGTTCCCTGGTTGTTTCGGCCCTTCAATTAGCATACTCATGTGAATGTACTTCCTCTTCATGCACAACCAGGGGGGAAGGTTGTACATCCACACAAACACAGGCCAGGTGCTATGTGTGCTTCTCTGGCTGCCAAACGGATTGACTCCATCGGTGCTCGCGCCCAGCACGATGTTCCTTGGATCGTCCCCAAATTCTGGGTGTTCGAAGTTCAACGCTTGCCACTGGCTCGCATCCTTAGGGTGACTCAGCATCTTGTCTTTTTTATTTATCTCCGGATCATTTCCGTCATCTTCTCGCTTCTTCTCCTCCCTATCCGCGTGCCAACGCAGGAGCTTTGCTGCCTTAGGGTCCGCGAAATACCGCTGCAGACGAGGAGTGATCGTAAAGTACCACACCACTTTTCGAGGAGCTTTCTTCCTCTTCTTGTATCGAGTGACGCCGCACACCGGACATATGGTAGACTTCGCGTGCTCGTCCCGATAAATGATGCAATTGTTCATGCACACATGGTATTTCACGTGCGGTAAATCCAGAGGACACACGATTTTCTTCGCCTCCTCGAAACTGGTCGGGCACTTGTTCCCCTTCGGAAGACGTTCGTGCCAGAATGACATGTTCTCGTCGAAGCATGCGTCGGTCATTTTGTGTTTTACCTTCATCTCCAGAGCCATGAGCGTTACTTTCAGGCGGGTATCCTCGGGCCTGCATCCTTCATACAATGGAGTAACCGCGTCTATCTCCAGTTGATCCAGCTTGGCTTTCTCTCGGGCGGCAGCTCTTGCGTTATCCGTCTGCTTGAGAAGCAGCTCTTGAATATGAGGGTCCTGCACCCAGCCCATCGATGGTCCATCGTCGTCTGCTCCGGCATCTTCATCTTCATGATCATGCCCTTCGTCTTGATCTTCCTCATCATCATGTCCGGCATATTCTACATGATGACTGTGTACTGCATCACCGTCGTGATCATGTCCTGGAGATTCTTCGTCTTCTCGCCCGCCCTCGCCGCGGTGGTTGTCTTGCTGCCCTTCCTCATTTCTTGCCCGGCCCCCATGGAAGACTTCATAGTCATCTTCATCACCTTGCCACCGATAGCCATCCATGAAACCACGCAAGAGCAGGTGGTCCCGCACCTGCCCGGAATCCGGGTCCGCAATAAGGCTCTTCAGCTTGCATCTTCGACACGGACATCTTATCTCCGTCTCGTTCTTTTGAAGCATCTCGGCCTTCGCGGAGCTCAAAAACCTATTCACGATGCCTTCGGTCATCGTGCGGACCATGGTCGCCTGCGGGGTAGAGCAAAACGATATTTTAGAACCAAGAAAAAATTTGGCATGACTTTGCCTAAAAATAGGACCAAAAAGAATGCATAGTGCCAAATTCTCGCCGAAACGGAAATGAATCAACATTCCGGCAAAATATTGGCAACTATCGCATTTCAAATACCGGTACCTGCAAACACAAACATATATGCAACACCACAAACATATGCAACACCACAAACATACGTAGATCTAGCTAGGCCATAAAAAGTGCATGTGCACGTTGTTGGAGGGAGAAAAAAGTAGATCTACAACATAAAGAAAGCTTTCCCCTTACTTACCTATCAAAAAAGGTAATTTAACCACTTAATTTGGGTGAATCTATGGTGCAAATGAGGTGAGGAGGAGGAGGCAGCCGAGACAAGCTTGGAGGAGGAGGTGGAGAGAATGAAGTGGGGAAAGTGAGTGTGGTAGGTGGCTGTCCAAAATATCTAGCTGGTCTCAGGTTACTAATGGCGCACCGCCTAAAAATGCGCCATTAGTAACCCTGGTTACTAATGGCGCACCAGTTAGGGGTGCGCCATTACTAGTTTTGCAAAAAAAAAATGTTAGTAGTGGCGCACGGAGCGTGTGGTGCGCCATTACTAGTTTGAACTAGTAATGGCGCACTTCACAAAGGTGCGCCATTACAAGTTTTGAAAAAAAAAGTAAAAAAAAATTGTTAGTAATGGCGCACGGAGCGTGTGGTGCGCCATTACTAGTTAAAACTAGTAATGGCGCACTGTGCCCTGGTGCGCCATTAATAGTTTTGGAAAAAAAAATTTTGCTAGTAATGGCGCACCGTGTGTCTGGTGCGCCATTAGTAATGAGGACACTAATGGCGCACCTGTATCTGGTGCGCCACTGCTATATAGCAGTGGCGCACCACATACATGGTGCGCCATTAATGTCCATATCAGCTATAGCCCTTTTCCTAGTAGTGACATGCGACAAAGAATCACTCCAAAGTTCCTATTAGCGGAGAACATAAGATAGAAATTGTTGTAGGGTACGAAACCACCTCAAAGTTATCTTTTCCGATCAATCTATTGAGCCATCCCTACAAGTGTCACGAACAACCCTAGAGTTCGTACTAAAATAACACCATATGATACACATCAACCAACTCTAATGTCACCTAGATACTCCAATGTCACCACAAGTATCCGTGAGTTGATTATTCGATATGCATCAAACAACTTCAGATCATAATATTCAATCCACACAAAGAACTTCAAAGAGTGCCCCAAGATTTCTACCGGAGAAAGTAGGACGAAAACGTGCATCAAACCCCTATGCATAGATTACCCCAATGTCACCTCGGGAATCCGCGAGTTGAGTGCCAAAACATATATCAAGTGAATCAATATAATACCCCATTGTCACCACGGGTATTCATATGCAAGACATACATCAAGTGTTCTCAAATCCATAAAAGTATTCAATCCAATAATAGTGAAACCTCAAAGGTAAAACTCAATTCATCACAACAAGATAGAGAGGGAGAAACACCATATGATCCAACTATATTAACAAAGCTCGCGATACATCAAGATCGTGCCAAATCAAGAACACGAGAGAGAGATCAAACACATAGCTACTAGTACATACCCTCAGCTCCGAGGGTGAACTACTCCCTCCTCGTCATGGAGACCGCCGGGATGATGAAGATGGCCTCCGGTGATGATTCCCCCCCTCCGGCAGGGTGCCGAAAAAGGGCTGTATATGAGATCGTGGAGGTACAGAGGCTTGCGGCGGCGTAAAAACTCATCTAGGTTAACTTTCGGGGGTTTCTGAATATATATGATTTTTCAGCGTTGGAATCACGCAAAGAGGTGCCACAGGGGGCCCACGAGGCACCAGGGCGCGCCTGGGGGGTGGCGTGCCCTGGTGGCTTGTGGGGCCCCTGTGAGTCTTCTGCTGCTCCCCCGAAGCTTCCTGGGTCTGTTTCCTTCCAGAAAAAATCGTCAAAAAGTTTCGCTGCATTCGGACTTCATTTGATATGGATTTTCTGGAAAACAAAAAAAAAGCAGAAAACAGCAACTGGCACTGGGCACTAGGTCAATATGTTAGTCCATAAAAATCATATAAAAGTGCACCAAAATCATACAAAACTATAATAAACATGGCATGAATACTTCATAAATTATAGATACGTTGGAGACGTATCATGTACCTGAGCATGAACAGGAACAAATCCTACGTAAGTGTCACTCCGAGGCCTATGGAGGACATCATGCGGGAGACCGAACTGCACACAATGTATTACAATCTGGTTTTTATTGGCCTACACTTTTCAAGGATGCACGTAAGTTTGTCCTTCCTTGTGATGAATGTCAAAGAATTGGTAATGTTGGTAGACGTCAGGAAATGCCTATGAATTACTTGTTATTGAACCATTTGATGTTTGGGGTTTTGATTATATGGGACCTTTTCCTAAATCCAATGGGTATACTCATATTCTAGTTGCTGTTGACTACGTTACTAAGTGGGTAGAAGCTATTCCAACTAGTAGTGCTGATCACAACACTTCTATTAAAATGCTTAAAGAAGTCATTTTCCCGAGGTTTGGAGTCCCTAGATATTTAATGATTGATGGTGGTTCACATTTTATTCATGGTGCTTTCCGTAAATTGCTTGCTAAATATGATGTTAACCATAGAATTGCATCCCCTTACCATCCTCAGTCTAGTGGTCAAGTTGAATTAACTAATAGGGAAATAAAATTGATTTTGCAAAAGACCGTTAATAGATCCAGAAAGAATTGGTCTAAGAAACTTGATGATGCATTATGGGCTTACAGAACTGCATATAAAAATCCTATGGGTATGTCTCCGTATAAAATGGTTTATGGAAAATCATGTCATTTACCTCTTGAATTAGACCATAAAACTTATTGGGCAATTAAAGAACTTAATTATGATTTTAAACTTGCCGGTGAGAAGAGGTTATTTGATATTAGCTCCTTAGATGAATGGAGAACCCAAGCCTATGGTAATTCTAAGTTGTTTAAAGAAAAAGTTAAAAGGTGGCATGACAAAAGAATTCAAAAACGGGAATTCAAAGTAGGTGATCATGTTTTATTATACAATTCTTGTTTGAGATTCTTTGCAGGAAAACTTCTCTCTAAATGGGAAGGACCGTATATCATCGAAGAAGTTTATCGCTCCGGAGCCATCAAAATAAACAACTCCGAAGGCACTGATCCGAGAGTGGTGAATGGGCAAAGAAATAAGCACTATATTTCAGGTACTCCCATTAATGTTGAAACTAATATTATTGAAACAATTACACCAGACGAGCACATCAAAGAGTCCTTCCGGAACGCTCCAGAACCCTGAAAAGGGGTAGGTATGTGATACGGTAAGTAAACCGACTCCAAAAATTCCATCAAAATTATTTCTGTCAGTTTTGGAATATTAGAAAAATTACAAAAATAAGAAACAGCCGAGGGGACCCACGTGTCGCCCACAAGGCAGAAGGGCGCGACCCCCCCTGGGACGCGCCGTGGTGCCTTGTGGGCCCCACGTGTGCCTTCCCGACTCCGTTTTCTCCCCGTATGCTTGTTTTGCAAGATAAAAATTCTTTATATATAGTCCCGTCTATTTTGACCACCGCATCGCGAGTTTCTCCTCTGTTCTTGTTTCGGGCTATTTTTCTGACAGATCTACGTCACCATGACGTCTCCAACCTCGTCCAAGGACAAGTTCTACGAGAAGGTCATCAACCCGTACCTACCGGAGGTGATGAGGCAACCTCAAGCCATTGATATGCGTGAGGAGGTGCTCCACATCTGGGACATTCAAGGACCTAAGAAGACCGGGAGCGAGAAGGCCAGGCTGGAAGCGGTGGAACAGGAGATCTTCAAGTGCTAGGGCATGGTGGAGCGCGAACTTTGTGCTAACCACTCCATGAACACGGAATTCATCCGTGAGCACAAGGTGGATGGCAAGAATATTGGGGACGTCATCTTCAAGCTCAATGATCGGATTGACTATCTTCAGGCCCAAATATATGATCTACAAAACCAAAATTTTGAGTATGAGGCCAAGTTCAAAGGTATGAGTTTAGCTGCAAATTTCAGGACTCCGGAAACACGTTCGTCCTTTTATGATGGAGAGCCTATGCCTTGGAAGACGGAGGACAAGCCCATCACTTCATCACCACCATCACCGAAGAAGGAGACTTGAGTACATGGGTATGGGCACTCCCCTTGGCTTGTGCCAAGCTTGGGGGAGGCGCCCCGATATCGTATCACCATCACTTTCTCATCATCATTATCTATCTTAGTTCGATCCTTAGTTATTTCGTAAGTTAGAGGAATAAAGTTTTAGTATGATTTAGTTTCGAGTGCTTGCTTTGTGATCTATCTATCTATGTAATCGAGTGTGAAAGTTATATAATAAAGATTAGTTTGAGTTGAGTGTTTTGCTTTTGAAGATTCAATCTTAGAAATAAATAAAGAATAAAAAGTAAGATCATATGCTAATCCCATGGGGAGTGATGACTTCACATAAAAGAAGTATAATTGATAAAACTTGTTGGAAGTTGACAAACATAGCATTGGTCATTGTAGCAATTCATGAAAAAGTAATAAAGGAAGAGAGGTCTCACATATAAATATACTATCTTGGACATCTTTTATGATTGTGAGCCCCCATCAAATATTCTATGACAATTAGTTGACGTTGGACAAGGAAGACAACGTAATGGGTTATGTTTGCTTATATTCATATAGAAGTTATATTGTTTTGGATCCTCTAACATGTGGTGTTTGCCACCTATATTTGCTAGCCAAAAAAATCCGCACCAAGTAGAGATACTACTTGTGCATCCAAAAACCCTTAAACCCAGTTTCATGTCATGAGAGTCCACTATATCTACCTATGGATTGAATAAGATCCTTCAAGTAAGTTGTCATCGGTCCAAAGCAATAAAAATTGCTCCTAAATATGTATGAACTTTTATTGTAAGGGAAAATAAGCTTTGTACGATCTTGTGATGGTGGAGCAATAAAAGCGACAGACTGCATAATAAAGGTCGCTATCACAAGGGGCAATATAAAGTGACGTTCCTTTACATTAAGAGCTTGCACATCCAAAAACAAAAGCGCATGACAACCTCTGCTTCCCTCTGTGAAGGGCCTATCTTTTACTTTATGTATTTACTTTCATGCAAGAGTCAATAGTATTCTTCTCTATTCCGTTTTTATTTTCTCTTTTGGCAAACATCATGTGGTGGGGATTGATCCATGCATATATATCCAGTTGAATGTAGGTGATCATGAGTTATTATTGTTGACATTACCCTTGAGGTAAAAACGTTGGGAGGCGAAACTATAAGCCCCTATCTTTTTATGTGTCCGACTGAAACTTTTGCTCCATAAGTATGCCGTGAGTGTCAGCAATCATAGAAGACTAAATGATAGTTGAGTATGTGAACTTGCTAAGCAAAGCTCTTACATAGACTCTTTCTGATAATATGATGAATTGCAATTGCTTCAGTGACTGAGATCATAGTTTGTTAGTTTTTAATTTGGTTTATGGTTCATACTTTAACTTGTGGATGAATTGCCACTTTTTCATGAGAAGTTTTATGATGATATATTGCTGTTATAATAAAGATCATGATGCTCCATGTCCGTATTTTATTTTTATCGACGTTTCTCTCTTTAAACATGTGGTCATGATTATCGATTTTGACTTTTCGCTTGAGGGCAAGCGAGGTCTAGGCTTGGGGGAGTTGATACGTCCAATTTGCATCATGATTTCCTACTGTTATTTATTATGTTTTTGATCATTATTTCACTTTATGGTACAAATTCTTATGCCTTTTCTCTCTTAATTTGCAAGATTTACATGAAGAGGGAGAATACCGGCAGCTGGAATTCTGGACCAGAAATAGCCATATCAGAGATACCTATTCTACAGAGCTCCAATTGATCTGAAATTTCACGGAGATTTTTTATTGAATATATAAAAAATACTGGAGAAAAGAGATAACAGAGGGGACCCACCAGCTACCCACAAGGCAATAGGGCGCGGCCCCCTGGGCGCGCCCTAGTGCCTTGTGGGGCCCACAGTTGGCGTCTGCCCCCCTCCTTCTGCTATATGAAGCCATTTGCCCTAGAAAAAAAAATCAAGAGAAGGCTTTTGGGACGAAGCACCGCCGTCTCGAGGCGGAACCTTGGCAGGAGCTATTTTGCTCTCCGGCGGAGCGATTCCGCCGGGGATACTTTCCTCCTGGAGAGGGAAATTGAGGCCATCGACATCACCAACGATCGTCTCATCGCGGGAGGGCCAATCTTCATCAACATCTTCATCAGCACCATCTCATCTCAAACCCTAGTTCATCTCTTGTATTCAATATTTGTCTCAAAACCTCAGATTGGTACATGTGGGTTGCTAGTAGTGTTGATTACATCTTGTAGTTGATGCTAGTTGGTTTATTTGGTGGAAGATTATATGTTCAGATCCTTAATACTATTCAATACCCCTCTGATCTTGAACATGAACATGATTTGTGAGTAGTTACTTTTGTTCTTGAGGACATGGGAGAAGTCTTGTCATAAGTAATCATGTGAATTTGGTATTTGTTCGATATTTTGATGATATGTATGTTGTTACTTTCTTTAGTGGTGTCGTGTGAACGTCGACTACATGACACTTCACCATCTTTGGGCCTAAGGGAAGGCATTGTGGAGTAGTAATTAGATGATGGGTTGCTAGAGTGACAGAAGCTTAAACCCTAGTTTATGCGCTATTCCGTAAGGGGCTGATTTGGATCCATACGTTTCATGCTATGGTTAGAGTTATCTTAATTCTTCTTTCGTAATTGCGGATGCTTGCGAGAGGGGGTAATCATAAGTGGGAGGCTTGTTCAAGTAAGAACAGCACCCAAGCACCGGTCCACCGACATATCAAATTATCAAAGTAGCGAACGCGAATCAAACAAACATGATGAAAGTGACTAGATGAAATTCCTATGTGTCCTCGAGAACGCTTTGCTTATTATACGAGTTCGTTCTGGCTTGTCCTTTGCTATAAAAGGAATTGGGCCACCTTGCTGCACTTTATTATACTTGTTACTTGTTACTTGTTACGAATTATCTTGCTATCAAAACTATCTGTTACCGCTACTTTCAGTACTTGCAGAGAATACCTTGCTGAAAACCGCTTGTCATTTCCTTCTGCTCCTCGTTGGGTTCAACACTCTTACTTATCGAAAGGACTACGATTGATCCCCTATACTTGTGGGTCATCACCGGGACGTGTGGTGCGCCTCCTGTTTGCGGCGGCGCGACTCGTGGAAGGCACCCCCTTTTGGGGAGATGGTGGCGGCGTGGTCAGGATCCAGCCGGAGGCCCCAGCAGTGTCTCGCGCAGGGGGGCTCCAGTGGGCGCACGTGTTCGCGGCGGGTGGCACGGCGCGCCGGCTCCTCCTCTGAGGGGCCCTGGGCTGCAGCAGCGGCTTGGGAGGCTAGCAGGTGGTGGTGTGGCCAGCCCATGCACATGGGTGCAGGCGGATCTTGGCTGCGCTGAAGCTTTGAGGATGGTCTGGAGATGGAGAGGTGTTCTTTCGACCGCGTAGGTGCTGTATGGTGGACGGCGTGCTCTTGGCCGTGTGAGGGATCGGTGTTTCGCGGCGGTTCGATCACGATGGTGAGGTGCTGCGGCAGCGGCGGTGTGACCCGACAGTTGGGCCCAATCTGTTGATAGAGGTGGGAGGTGCGCGACGATTCGGATGAAAATCCTGCTCGTCTTCGGTTGAAGCTGGCGGCGACAGCGCCCGTGGGTGTCGTTTCCCTTCTTAGAGGTGCCGCCGAGGTGTGTCGGCATCTCCCCTTCTTGATCGGATTGTGGTCTCCGGGCGAAAGCCATAGTCCGTTGCAGGACCGCGATGGCGGCGGTGTGGCGTCGTTACTCTGTTGAGAGCATCGCAGGTGGAGACTTGGCTTGCGTTCTGTTTGTGGTTCTCCGGTGCTTGCTGTTGTTCGAGTTGATCTTCGTGGGCGCTATGTAGGCGAATCCAAGACGATGGCTTTCTCGGGACCGACCGAGTCCCGCTATCCACTCGCCGTCTCCTCTTAGGCATTCAAGGGTGGGTAGTGCGTTGGCAAGGGAATTCCGGTTGGAGTTGTTGCGCTTCAAGGAGACCGGCGTTTGTTGTGACGCGGCTAGATGATTGATTTAGGAAAGACATTTTGCGTTGTGTTTGTAATGGTTGCGGTGGGGTGTGGAGTTTCTGCTACACTTGTTGTTCGTAGCAAGTTGTAGTTTCTTGTACAACATTTCTATCTTTTATAAAAATATGGTACGCCTAGGCGTACTCTCGATTTTTTTTGAAAAATATAGTAATAATCTGAACCTACAAAGCAAGCATAATAATTGCCACTTTCCACCATGTGCCACCCTCCACACATGTCGCGGCGCCACACACACACACACACACACTCCTCGCTCCACTGCCCCCTGAACCTGAGCTCGGCAAGCCATGGCCATCCCACCGCAGCACAGCAGGGGCAGCAGAGCCATCGCGACGAAGCCTCCCGCTGCTGCGAGAGAAAGGAAGTCCAGGCTGAACTACACTGTCGCGGCCAAGAACCTGGGCAAGCTAGAGCCCAGGCGGCTCGCCCTCCGACTCCGACAGCTCGCGGCGTGCCTCCTAGCCCTCGCGGCCTGCGCCGGCGCCGCCAAGCTCTTCTCCGCGCCGTTCTCTCCACGGGTCCCCTGTAAGTAACCGATCATCACAGACCCCCCACAGATCTAGGGGTCTCGTGGGGTTTCCTCGGTACTGGGGAATAATCGCGCCGGCGACGAGGCCGAAGGTGGGGCGGATCGACCAAGAATCGTCCATCCTTGAGGTCCCCGAGTTCTCTTGATTCCTTATTGCATTTCCCATCCATCTGATCTGAATAGTGTCAGTGTTAGTATATTCAGGGATCCAGCCCGGGACCAGGGCGGCGAGTTCTTGGGACCGCCGTGCTAATGTGGATGCCGATGTACAACAAGGGCATAGTGCCTCTCCGGTTCTTGCAAGATCCAGCAGTGATCCACCAGAAAGTTCACCAGAATTTGGTGAGGAAAAGAGGCATTCCATTTATCATTTCCCCTGTTCAGCTACAGTTGCATGCTTCGAAATTCAGAGTGTGGCACCACCAAGTGTCCTGCACCACGCCCACACTGCCTGTTTAGCATCCAGTGGCAGTGCAAGGCAAGTACTGTGTTGTGCATGTTTGGGTTTGGGGTTTTCTGATCTGGGGCCCCACATTCAGTCCCATAATTGACATGTCCCTCAATTATACATGCATTGGCTGGTATTATGATTTTTCTGAGTTTAGTGGTTCTATAGTGCTTGTACTGTTTTCAGATTGTGACTGAGATCTGCAAGGACATTGGGTTCAGTCATTGGAAGAAGTTTGCCTATCCTAATTCTTATTTTCTCCCAACAGAAACTAGAATTTAGGGCAATAATTTGAAAAGAAATACAATAATTTTCTGTACCCCTTCTTCACATACTCTAAATTATCCTTTTTCTAAGTTATGTGGGATGTTTCAAATTTAGAGTGACATTACCCAAGTGTCTTGGACCACACCAGAAACCACTACACTGCTTGTTAGCACTCAGTGGAGTACAAGGGAAGTACTGTGTTGTGCATGTCTAAGGTTTGGGATTTTCTGATCTGGGGCCCCAGCTTACAGCCACATAACTGATAGGTCCCTCAATTATGCATGAATTGGCTGGTAATGACAATATAAGGAATTATTGACTTATTGTGGAGTCATTGTACCGAATTCTAGTGGTTCTAGAATCCTAGCACTGTTTTCAGATTCTGATTGAGATCTGTAAGGACCTTGGATTCAACCATTGGATTGCCTTCCTAATTCTTGTTGCCTCCTGACACTACTTTGAACAGAAACAGAATAATTTTATATTCCCCTTCCCATACTCTGGTTTATGAGTCTGGTTCTAATTATTCTGGGTAAAATGGAATTGATAAACATTGGTCAATGAGAAACTAAATTATGAAATTATGAAATTTATTTGCCAACATTATTTGCGTGCACTGTCTCGTAAATAATATATGATGTAGGGGAGTGCCATTGTACCGGAGTAGCATGGAGTCATTGTACTGAATTTAGTAGTTCTAGATTACTTCTCTAGGAAAATGAACAGCTCTAGATTACTAGTGCTATTTTGAGGTTGTGGTTGAATTTTGTAAGGACATAATTCTTTCTTTGGAAGCAGTTGCCTTTTCTAATGCTTATTTCCTCTCAAACATAGGCTTCAAATTTGATAGAAACAAAATAATTTTCTGTTCCCCCTATCATTCTAGGTCATGTGTCTGTTTTTTTGCTGGGATCTAGATCAAGAATCTGATTCTAAGTGTTCTAAATGAAATGGAATTCATAATCATTGGCCAATGAGAAATTAATATAAGTGGCTCTTCTAACATAAGGAATCGGTATTGAGATTAGAATATGGGGAAGTGCTAGAACATATTACATGGTGACCATGGAAATTAACAACTTATTGGTCTGTAGAGTGTAGAACTTTCCTAAGAACTTATGTGTTCTGAATGATAACTAGGAAATGCTATACGCTAGCACTGTAAGTGTTAGTGAGCTAATTTATCGTGCAGATGATTATGATATCACTGAAGGACATGCTCATTCTTGCTACACAATAGTATTTTTGTTTTGTTCACTGGTTTGCTATCTTTGTTAATGTTGACAGTTGTTTACTGTTCAGTGTTGCCCGTCGTAGATCCTGAACTAAGAAGTGACAGTGTCAAAATTAAGACATATTCAGAAAATAAATTAGGGAAAGAGGGACAATATGCATCCTCCCCAGAGTCCATTCCCAACCTTGAAATGGATGGCTCTTCCACCAAATCTCCAGAGTCAGGTCAGATAACAGCCATAACAAAATTAAAGATTTAGCAACAAATTTTCCTTATGCTTACATGGAGATGGTACTGATTTTCTTTCCAGTAGCAGTTGCAGAGATTGAAGTTTCAAAGCCTAAGAGTAATATCAGTTGTGATGATAAGACTAAAGACAAGGGGTTCCCTTATGCAACGCCAGTTGTCTGCAAGATGTCCGGCGACGTTCGGATTGCTCCAGGAAGCTCATCAGTCATTCTCACCATGCCACTGTATCAAAGCGCGGAAGGACGATGCGTTAGGCCATATGCTCGCCATGATGATTCCTTGCCGCCACTTGTGAGAGAAGTGGCCATTAAAACAGTTGCAAATGGAAGTGACGCTCCTGAATGCAGTGTCAGACACGGCGACATACCGGCCGTGGTCTTCTCGGTCGGCGGCTACACCGGAAACTTCTTCCATGACATGTCGGACGTGCTGATCCCACTGTACCTGACTTCATTCCAGTTCAAAGGGAGGGTGCAGTTCTTCGTCACCGACTACAAGCAGTGGTGGCTCAAGAAGTACAAGTCGATTGTACGGAGGCTGTCGCGCTACGACATTGTCGATTTCGACTCAAACAATGACGTTCACTGCTTCCACCATGTAATCCTTGGCCTGGTGAGGGACAGGGACCTGATCATACGCCAGCATCCTACAAGAAACCCCAAGGGACACTCCATGGTGGGATTCACAAGATTCTTGCGCCACGCCTACGGTCTCCGGAGGGACAGACCTCCGGCCCTCGGCGAAAACCCCGGCAAGAAGCTGAGGATGCTTATCATATCTCGCCGAGGGACACGGAGGCTCCTGAACCAGCACCAGGTGGCGGCCATGGCAACATCGCTAGGATTCGACGTGATGGTCTCCGAGGCCGGTGGCAACAGCGTCAAGAGGTTTGCAGCGACGGTGAACTCATGCGACGTGCTGGTGGCGGTGCACGGCGCGGGCCTGACTAACCAGGTGTTCCTCCCAGCGCGGGCCGTGGTGGTGCAGATCGTGCCGTGGGGCGGAATGGAGTGGATGGCCACCAACTTCTACGGTGAGCCGGCGCGCGGCATGGGCTTGCGGTACCTCGAGTACTGCATCGCCGAAGAGGAGAGCAGCCTCGCCCGGCGATACCCGAGTGACCATGCCGTGTTCCGGGACCCTATGGCCATCCATGCGCAGGGGTGGGACGCGCTGAGGTGGTGATGACGCAGGACGTGAGCCTCGATCTTGACAGGTTCAGGCCTACTCTCCTACGGGCCCTGGACCTTCTTCAAGATTAAATCCATGTGGTATGTGTGCTTCTTGATTCTTTTATTCTTCTGAGATAAATAGAGTGCATACATGGACTGGATAGTTTTCATGGTCTGTATTACACGTGCTCATGGTAATGGAAAGTATTGCATGCTACTCCCTCCGTCCCATAATATAAGAGCGTTTCTTACACTAGTGTAGTGTAAAAAACGCTCTTATATTATGGGACGGACGGAGTATTTGTTACACGAAATGGAGTTGAGTAAAACTTTGTTAGGTAGCAATAATGAATCTCTCACTGGATGCCCATCTGTCTCAATTCCTCCAATCACTAGAAATTTAGAGAATTTTATTACTCTAGTTCCCAAACATATCTCGTGAGATCCTCATCAGTACTACTACATGATGGCCCTCAATTCTTAGATACAGCACTGAGATCTATGCATCTCTAATTTTGACCTCTTATTACATACTATTTGCAATTTGCAAAAGGCTATATTTGTTCATGGCATGGCTGGTGGCGGTGGCGGTGGCGGAAGGGGTGCGAATATGTTTTGGGGTGGCGGTGGGGGTGGGGGTGGGAGCTCGGGGCAGTTGGGGTGGCAGGCGGGGCACTGGGCCTGGCACTCTTCCTGCGACTTGAAGCACTTGGGGTAGGGCGGCAGGAGCGCGCAGCAGCCGCACTCGTTGTAAATCTTGCCATCGAGCTGGCAGTCGCGGTGTATGCAGAACTTTATGTACAGCTTCCCCTCCTCCACCGCCGTCGAGTTCCTAGACACGAGTGGCGCTGATCTCACGCTGGTCTCTGTGTTGGCGTCGGTGCCACCACCACCCTCTGAGCCCGAGTAGAAGCTCCTCGTCCTCCCTGCCTCCGGACGACCTGACACAAGAACACCACATCGTCACGATTCATGCCGATGAAGATGACGACGGTGGCTGTGGTGGTATTGGTGATGATGTATATAAGAAGGAAGAAGAGAAGATGCACGCTCGCTTACATTGCGCGGTCGCCACCAGGAGTCCGACGAACAAGACGACGGCCATCATCGCGTGCGGCGCCGGCTTCATCATCTTGGAAGGTCGTTCAATCTCACCTCTGTGGTCTCAGCTACAGTGCAGCGGGTCTTGATTTATATACTAGTGACGATCGAGCGTGCATATATGCAGAGTAATTGATTCGGGGGACACGGCATTACAGCGGTCCATACGTGCCCTCCCTGAATGCAGCAGCGTTTGAATGCGCGCGCAATCAGCGCCGGGCCCTCAAAATTGAAGTGCGGGAGCTAGCTAGCCCATGACGTACGTACGGCCCAAGACTAACTGAGCAGCCCTATGGGCTGTGGAACGAGCGGTGCTATTTTGCCATGCCTTGCGATGTGTTTTTTTTTCTTTCAGCAGACTTCTTTTTTGTTTTCTCCTTGTAGACATCACTGTGGTTTAATAAGTCTTACCACTCGACATGAACGGTTGGCTATTTAACAAAACAAACAGTGGTTGTTCTACAGAAAAGAATTGTGTGAGCAAATGTTGGTGATAACATATATACGGTAGGCGAGATCAACGAGCGTGTTTATAAATCACAGAAGAAGAAAAATGAGTGTGTTTATACACATATACATCGGCGAAAGATACGAATATACGATGATGGTGTCGTGCAACAGACAGGTCAAATGCCAATGTAATTTACCATCAGGCATAGATTGCCAACCGATCAGTTCACACCGAAGAGCATTCCTCCTTTTTAATTTCTCAAAGATTGAACAGAACCTTCCAAACAATGATATTTGGACTTGCCTCACGTACGTACCGTGTTGAAATTATTAATTCCAAGTTGATAATTCGATGGGTGGTAAATTAATGCATCATCGTGACCAATGATTATGTATGCTGTTGTGGTTGATGATTATGTATATATGCTGCATGACATGATGCAGAACAAAAAGAGAAAAGCGAGTGATGCGTCTACGGTTTGCACATATGTAACACCCCCATGTATTAACTACAGTGATCATCCTCTGATAATGCCAAGTCACCATGATTAACAAGCTTGATCAACATTTGGTTTCTTATTCCACTCCAATTCAAAATTCAAATTGCAAGTGAAAACAAAAGTTGTTCAAACCTGCAAACTAAATAGCTCATGTTTTAGGAAATATTCCATAGGTAATTGTTTTGAGGAAAACAATATCACCCAAAGGCCCTAGGTGACTCTACCGTCATGAAAACAGTAACAAAACAGTCCCATTTAAATCATTTCTAATTAATCCAAATTAAAGTGAAATCTAATAAACCTCAAACTTTTTGTGGCAGTGCAGAATATTGCACAGTATTTAACTTGGCAAGTTCCACATTTTACTAAAGTCATTTGATAACAAAAATTAATACAAAACAGGAGCTAAAGGAATAGACAAAAAATAATAAAGCAAAAAGGCACTACTGTGCACTTGTAGCCCAAATGAACAGTGCGAGGCCCAGCCCATAAAAAGCCTTCTCCCTCCTCTGAACAGAGGAGGAGGCAGTGGTTGTGCGTGTCGGCCATCCACGCCGCCCTGGCCGCTGCTGTCGCCGTGTCGTGCATCCGGCGAACCCCCGTGATGGATAAGAAGGCCCCCGACAGCGTTGACGAACCCTAGCCCCTGAAATCCCCCTCTCCCACTGGCGTTTCTCCTCTGAAACCTCGTGCCCGAGCCGCCGTCGCCGTCCACGCGGCCATTGACCTCGCCGGCACCTGAAAAGATATCCAGGAGCTGCGCGGTGGACGTCTCCTTCGACTAGGCCCGCTGGTTCGTGCGGGGAGTCACCGTATGCTCGGGATCGAGCCGGTCTTCCGCCACGGCCGTCGTCTCTCGTCGTCGAGCTCGTCACAACCGGTCGTCCCCGCGCCACCAAACCATGTCTACGAGCTGCGTGGTGAGCTCCTCGACCGATTCCCCTCGTTTGCCCTTTCGATCTGTGCCGTTTGCCGCCGCTCCCGCGCTCGTACGCGGTCGCCATGGCCGGAGTCCGAGCTCCTTCTGTTGCTACTGCTCTGCTATTTGCTGCCGCTGCTGTTAGCTGCTACTGCTCTTGTACCGCTGCTCCTTTGCCGTTGCTGCTCTAGCTGCCGCGCTGCTCTGCTGCTGCCCGCTGCTTAGCTGCTGCTCGCTGCGCTGCTGCTCTGCTGCTCACTGCTCTGCCGCGCCTGCGCTGCTCCTGCTGCCGTTAGCTGCTGCTCTTAGCTGCTACTTGCTGCTGCGCCTGGCCGCCGCCGTTGCTGTCCGCCGCTGGCCTCGGCTATGGCTGTGGCCAGGGCCGAGCGTGTGTGTGTGTGCTCTGTGTGTGTGTGCCGTGTGTGTGTGCGCGCGCGCGTACATGTGTGTTAGGGCCGGCCTGTTAGTGCTAGTTTAGGTTAGTTAATTAGGTTATTAGTAGTTAATTAGTAGTCTATGTATAGATGACATGTGGACCCCTATGTTAATTTAACTTCCCCATTTTAATGTAACCATCAATTAATTTATGTGCCAATGACATGTGGGCCACACCTATCCCTTTTGACTAGTCAAATTGACTTGGTCAATTCGGATTTAATTAAATACAAAATTTTCAGAAATTCCAGGAAGTCGATAGAACTTTAAAAAATCATATTAAATAAACCGTAACTCAGATGGAAATAATTTATATATGAAAAATAATCATAAAAATGAGACGAATCCGAATACGTCATCCACATACATGACCAACCTCTCTAACACGATGAACATGGAACCTTTTCCTCCGAATCAATACCGAAGAAAGTGCCTGGAGCTGGGAAATTATTCCCGGATATTTTCCTGCTCCGTCGAAAATACTTAGTAATGCAATAGAGCCCCTCTAGCATAATGGTTTGCCATGTGTTGCATCTGTGCTGCATTTGTGTGCGTTATATTTATTGTTTCTTCCCCCTCTTCTTCTTCGATAGACCCTGCGACCGCTGCCGGAGCCCCTGTGATCGACTACGTCACCGACGATCCTTCCTCCTTGTCAGCAGAGCTTCCAGGCAAGCAAAACCCCCTTGATCATTCCTATATTGCCCATTATTTCTCTCCCATGCTTGCATTAGATTTTGCTACTGTAATTGATTGCTCCTATTCTGATGCATAGCCTGATTTTGTAACCTGCTGTTGATACTTTACCCGTTGACCTAAATGCTTAGTATAGGTTGGTTAGTGATCCATCAATGGCCCCACACCCTTGTCCTTGTTGCCATGCTTTACCACCGGTGACTCGATCAGTGTGATCGATGTACAGAGACCGAACACAGCACCGCACACCCCTTAGTTGTACGACTCTGCAGAGCTACTATCGAGTGCCGAGGGTGATACCTCCTACCTCACTCCTGATGATATATCTGTACGTAGCTAGTCGGTTGTGGGTTACCGAGGGTGATTCCTCTTTCATCACCTCCGATGAGGCCTCTGTCGTGCAGCCCCTCAAGTGTGAACCCATTGAGGGTGATTCCTCCAAGTTCACCTTGACGGTTACATCGAGTGGGAATCCATCGAGGGTGATTCCTCGGATTCCCCACGATGTTATGGACACACGGGTACTTTGACCTTCACCTCAGACCATTGTTAAAGACGGGTCGGCTCCAAGAGCACCCGCGAGATAATGTTGAAGTCGGGCCGACCCAAAGGGTACCCGCGAGAGAGTCCTGTGGCGATTGGCTGTTAGCAGTACCACCCAGGATGTGGTGGTAGCTCGGGACCTGTCCCGACAGCCAACACGGAACTTACACTGTAGTCGGAGCGACAGGGCAGGCGGAGACTACCTAGGAGAGAGGTGGGCCTAGTCCCTGGTCGTGGTCCGCGAGATAACTAGTCGGAACGGCCGAAGCACTGGTCGTCTCCGCGAGCTCCTAATAATTCACTAACGGATTTGGGTATTTCATCTGAGTTGGCCACTGGCCTATACGCACTACCACCACGTGGGATAATGGTTTAATGGGGCCCTCGACGCCGTATGTATCAGCCAAAAGCTCTATCAGACGTCCAGTTCAGCATTGTGGTCGGGCCGAATCGCGCCATCTAGGCAAAGGTGGCGCTGGAATCCCCCTGCGCACAACGACCCGGAGTGCAAAGGGCGATGGGCCCAATACCCCTGAGCACTTAGGATGTAGACCGGCGGGGACCTCTCTGCGGAGCCTAGATAGGATTACGTCGTGTCGATTATCCGAGGCCGGGCATGACCGAGAAAAGTGTGTCCAGCCAGAGGTAATCGAGCGTGTTGGGTAACAGTAGTGCACCCCTGCAGGGAAGTTATCTATTTGAATAGCCGTGTCCACGGTAACAGGATGCTTAGTGTTGTATCCCGATCTACTACAACTTGAACTGGATACATACTACTCTAAACTAATATGTTAGCTCCGGAATCGATTTCTCGCAGGGAGTCGAGGAAGAATCTCTGGGCATTGCTACTATTACTTATTATTTTATATTATGTTATTAATTTGCACTCTTCTAGTGCTGCAAGACGCTGCAAGATGCTACTCTTCAATAGGCTAGGTCTTCTCTCTATTCTGACATTTCTGCAGTCTAGTCCACAGATACAGCCCCTTCATTTGATACCGATGCATAAATAGAATAGTTCTGATGTAAGTTTTGCGAGTACTTTGGATGAGTACTCACGGTTGCTTTGCTACCTCTTTTCCCCATACTCAATTGTTGCGATCAGATGACGGAGTCCCGAAGACAGTTGATCCCGCCGATGACTACTACTACCCTGACAGAGCCTATTACTACGTGGAGACCGATGACCAGGAGTAGTTTAGGAGGCTCCCAGGCAGGAGGCCTGTGCCTTTTCAGTCTAAATGTCGTTGTTTTGCTCAGCCTTTTTAAGGCAAACTTGTCTAATTATATCTGTACTTAGATACTGATGCTTTCACTGACTCTTGTGTAACTCGAGCTTATGTATTCGAGCCCTCGAGGCCCCTGCCTTGTAATATAAATTTTGTATTATTTTATTTTGTGTCTAGAGTTGTGTTGTGATATCTTTTCGCGAGTCTCTGTGCTTGATTGTGCGTATTTACATGTATGATTAGTGCACGGTCAAGTCGGGGACGTCACAACATACATCCTTCTGTTATGAGACTGTAGCAAGCTGAAGACGACCCGATCCAGACTCCGTTTGTTATCTGTTCTGAGACTGCAGCACAATACCTGCCCCTGATCCAATAGTATTATATCTTCTCCACAGTACTAATTGGTTGGTGCGGACCATCCTGTACAAGAAAGAATCAGCATCGATGGATTATGGCAGCCACGCCAAAGCAGAGACAATTCGCATGTGTTTCAGAACGAGGCATTTTTTGCAGAACGGAGCTAGATGTCCGGGCGCAGCTCCCCCAAAACATGCATGGCCTGTTTTAATTTGTTTCCCTCTTGTGATTTAGACGTGTTGGAAGCTTCCGTTGCACCGTTGGTACGGTATACGCCCAATTGACTTAGCTGACGTACGTGCACATGGTAGCGGTCTACTAGTGCTGAAGAACTCCGGGATTATTGTCCAAGAGGTCCAAGACGACCATCAGCAATTCAACACGCATGGCAAAACTGTAGAGGGGGAGCATGGCCCTCCACTACTTGTACACGCCGGTAGCGCCATGCAAGTTGCGGATGAAGAAGAGAATATGGCTTGGTCATGCTCTTGCGTCAAGCCCACACTATGGAACTTACTATGTTGTCAGTAAATGGGGTGCTGATGATTTTTGGACGACTACATCTGTTTAATTCTACAGCATATCTAAATGTGGATACCCATATTTTCAAAAAGAAAATGGAGCAAGAAGGTAACACATAGTTCATTGCATAATTTAAACACTATTACTGCCGGTTGCACATTATAAGCATGAAACATACATATATTAAACACTACTATGATCATAATTAAACATCCCTACCACTACATCGCCACTAAAACTAGTTGTTGGAGAGGCCAACCTCGTCGTGGACGAACATCTCCTCATCCTCGTCGGAGAACTCATTGAGCTCCTGGAACAACTCCTCACGCGTGGCCTTGAGGCGGGCGAGCTCATGGCGCTTGCGCTCGTTCTCCACCGACTCAAAGAACGCTCAGTTCTCGGCAAGGAGCTGTGGGTCCTCCTGGAGGAGCTTGGCCACAAAGGTGCCGGCAGCGTGCTCGACTGCGAGCTGTGCCTCGGCACGGAAGACGGCCCTAACGGGAGGCACGAGTATGGACGTGGTGGGTGCGTCGGTAGGGAAGTTGAGTCTTGCCGGGCTCTCAACGAAGCGGAGCGCCGTGGGATCATAGGCGTGCACACGCACCCCCCCCCCCCCCCTCCCTTGGATTATGGATCTCCGCCACCCACTTGCCTCACGGGCGAAGCATCACGCTGCGGTACCTGAAGCGGCGATGGTTGCAACATGTCCGACGATAGGGAGGAGCTCGAGGGCGGCACGTAGAGGAGATCATGGATGGCGGCGGGGAGGGGCGGTGGTTCACATGCACGCTTTCAAAACCTACATTTTATATCTGACACAATTTACAACTATTTCGAAGTGTGTGTCTGATATAATTTTTTCTTAAAGAGGAGCGTAAATAGTGTCACACCAGACACACGCTCTCAAAACCTGTATTATATATCTGCATTTTGTTTTAAGAAAAGGAGGTTAAAATCCCCGGTCACTGCATCATTGGGAGCACACAACCATATCATTTCATATCCATGTGTAGTGTTGATGTTAAACAAATTGATGCTATATCACCACCTACACCTAGTGAATCTTTTGCCCATAAAATGATGCTTTTACTTAGTTCCAGTACATGGGAACTATTCTAGAGAACAAACCCCGGTACGTTGCAAAATATATCTATGATCCGAACTGCCAAAATACAACAAATATGTTGTACTACAAAGTAAAATTTACACTGGTCAATCATGTTTGAAGTTGAGTTTTTTTTTTCTTTCAAGGTTGAGGTTTGAAAAAAGATCAACGAAAGAAACTAGGCCCGTGATATGATGATATGACACCGATCTCGGACCTAATTAATCAATCATCCTGCCTGATCATATGATCGATATGACGATGCTCCCTTTCTCTCCTACGACTTGTCTTGCTCTCGTCGCAGCCACCAATCATAGGGAGCTATCAGGCTGCCCTACAGCTGCACGCATGCAGAAAGCAAGCTAGCTTCTCCCACAATGCATGTTCGGATCGATCCCATTTGATCGGTTTCGTGTTAGTTTGTCTCGAGCTCGTAATGCATCGATCATGCACCTTGGTTAACTAGTTTATTGTCATTCCAGCACAAGCTACAAATTAGAAGCTAGAGAAGAGTAGAGGAGGCCGGGCCGGGTCAAACGAACAAGTTCCAAGCGTGTGGTGCATTTGCTCTCCCGGATGCCGCCATGGCAACCACCGGGCGCACTTTGCTGGTCCAACCATGGTCGAGGGCTGCAACCAAACTGGCCATATCAGCACAGCACTAGGGAGTTTCCCGGCCGGTTGATCCATCCTCTCGGACAGTCAGCGCAGCCGGTTCCGTTCTATCTCTCTAGCTCCATCTCTCTTTTATCATCCTGTTGCCATTAATCAGTCCAATCGTCTCCTCACCAAAAAGTTGAAAAAGCCAATCGTCACTACAAATAAATTCAGCACAATACACTTGTTGAAAAAACTAACAGTTACATACTTTTCTGGGGATATCATTGGCAAACATAGTATTTACTTTTTTTGAGGGAAAAACGTAGTAGTATTTACTTATTACTAAGCAGTACATGCTAGTACCCCTACCTGTGTTGGTTATATATATACATATATAATCGGAAAAAAAATTCGTCCCGCTTTATATATAAAGTAACAATTGAGTCAGCATTAGAAGATTATATACGATCAGCCTCGCGTAGTGAAGCAAGTCGTGCCGCGCAATAATCCGACGTTCTAACCATCAGCGACTTCATACCCGCAAAAAAAAAAAAAAAACTAAAGTACTCCCTCCGTTTTTATTTACTCTGCATATTAGATTTGACTGAAGTCAAACTTCGTAAAGTTTGACCAAGTTTATAGAAATAATATAAACATTTACGATATCAAATCTATATGATGTGAAAGTACATTCAACAATGAATCTAATGGTATTGATTTTTTATTGTATATGTTAATATTTTTTTATATAAACTTTGTTAAAATTTACAAAGATTGACTTTGACCAAAGCTAATACGCGGACTAAATAAAAACAGAGGGAGTATTCAATTAGTTGTCAACCCGTGCACGATATCTGGAGACCGAATGTAGCCCGACAAAGACGACCCACCATCCAAATTAAAACCCCGTGACCGTAACCGCCAAACTAACCACCAGATCAGCTACGACCAGACCAACTGGCACTTCACTATGCATACATATGACCTTTCTGCGTCGGCTAACTGTTGAGGACACTTGTGCTATAGCTTGCTCCTGATCATCCGAGTTACATGCGCTAGCCGGCCGCACGTACTGTTATTACTACTACTCTACTACAACATTATTTTGGAGGGGCAGCTACACGTACTTGCCTGAAATTATGGACATGGAACCCCGTTAGGGCATCTACAGCCGGACCGGGCAAATTTGGCCCCTCAAGCATCCGCGGACGCGCTCGGTCAGTGTCCGGGCGTGTCTGTTTTGACTCCCTATTTGTTTGTCCACGTAGGCATGTCCCTCATTTTTTCCCTATACGTCCGGTCGCATGCATGTGATTGATGGAGAGAGAGAGAGAGAGAGATAAGAAATAATAAAGGAAAAATAGATTCTTCGTGATGGGCCAAATCCTATGTGACTGATCGGACACGCCCGGGTAATCCTCATACTCATCTCATATATGAGGCAATATGAGGAGTGACGGACAGTCCAGACATTTAAGGAGGCTTTGAAAAGTTCGGTTGGGTCAACCTTTTCTTTCTATCTTCTGTCTAGTCAATGGTTCTGCATCCGTTTGGTCAATTCGAAGAGTTCAGCTATAGATGCTCTTACACTGCGCGAGATCGCAACGTGTGAGGGGCCGGCCAACCGCATGGAAAAGTCAAGCGCTGCCGAGGATAGGAGGACAAACATGTGACTGAGATACCCAACTTACCCGGGCTTCCGATACGATGCTATCGGGAGCTACTTTTGGTTTGTCTCGTTGCACTTGCAAGGTGCACGAATATGTCTCTTAATTAAAGCCTTATCCCCCACAAAATATTAATAATAACTAAAGTCTTATAATCGCATCACCCACAAAAAATTCTTAACCATACTGTATATATTTTTCAAAAAAAAAACTCTTAACCATATTGTATATCTCGAGCTCGTAATGCATCGATCATGCACCTTGGTTAATTAGTTTATTGTCATTCCAGCACAAGCTACAAATTAGAAGCTAGAGAAGAGTAGAGGAGGCCGGGCTGGGTCAAACGAACAAGTTCCAAGCGTGCGGTGCATTTGATCTCCCAGATGCCGCAAGTTCCAAAGTGCGCCCGGGCTTCGGAGACGATGGCTACTTTTGGTTTGTCTCGTTGCACTCGCAAGGTGCACAAATATGTCTCTTAATTAAAGCCTTATAATCGGATCAACCGTAAAAAGGAAAAACTCTTAACCACATTGTACTTTTTTTTACGACACACATTGCACTTGGCTGTCCACCTTTTCTCATCTTCCTTTACCTTTGTTACATGTACACGGTTTTTCTTATAAACGGGGTCAACTTGTTCTCCCGTGCTGCCTCGCCGCCAAGCCCTTCCCTCAACCTCCTCCCACCGCCATGCCGCCGCCCACGGCCATCCCTCTAGCCCCGGGTGATGACCTTCGGCAAACTTGCAGCACCGCCGTGCCGCCGCCCCTCCCCCCCCCCCCCCCCCCCCCCCCCCACCACCCACCCACCAAATCAATGATAGATGATGGGGTAGCCTGCCGGCGAGCTTCTTCCTCCCCTCTAGTAAAAATCGACTGACCCAAATTCAGAAGTCAGGCGACTGACATGTAGCTATTGTGAAGAAATACTACTATGTGTGGAAAAACCGCTTTACAACACGTATGCTTCAATTGGCGAGGAACATCTCAACTCTGAATCTTCCAGAAGACAAGAATGAACAAATTTATGAGAGTATGTGTAGTGTAGATACATACATGGTACGTGTACCGTATATTGATTTATGCTAGCTATATGTGTGTGTCTAGTGCACGAGGTAGTTGTCGAGCGCCTGTTGGAGCACGCCGCGGAATCGGCCGAGGTCGAGGGTGATGTTCTGGCCGTCCATGAGCGTCTGTCGCATGAACCCGAAGCCCTTCTTGTGCAGCGACGTCGGGTCGGTGAAGATCTTGTGGCCCCTCGGGTACCTGTCCTTGAGCGAGCTCTCCTCCACGCCGATCTCGTACTGCACGTACCGGAGCCCCATGGCCTCCGCCGGGTCGCCGTAGTCCATGCGCGCGATCCACTGCAGCCCGCCCCACGGCACCACCTGCACCATCGTCGCCCCCGGCGGCAGAAACATCATGTTGGTCAGCCCGGCCCCGTGCACGCCCACCAGCACGTCGGCGGAGTTGATCTCCGCCCCGACCCGCGAGATGGAGTCGCCCACGTCCGACTCGCTCACCGCCGCCTCGAACCCGGCCTCCTCCGCCACGCGCATCATGTCGCCCAGGTTGAGCAGGATGCGTGTGCGGTGTCGCGCGATGATGAGGAGCCGGGGCTTCCGGCCCGTGCCGTCGGCGAGGCGGGTGGGCGCGTCCCGGGGCAGGGAGAGCGCGCGCCGGATGAACCGGGTGAAGTCCGGCGTCGCGAGGCCGTCCGGGCTGCGGTCGCGCTCAATGATGAGCTCCCGGTGCGCGCGGAGGCTCACCACCGCGTGCCGGAAACAATGCGTCTCCCCTTTAGCGGCCGCCACGGCGAGGTCCAGCGGCGCGTGGCGGGAGAGCTCGCGGAGGAGCTTGTCGTACTTTGCCAGCCACCAGGGCGCCACGTTCGCCATCACCAGCTGCACGTCGCCGCGGTACCGGTGCACCGTGTTGTAGAGCGGGACCAGCACGTCCGAGAAGTCGTGGAAGATGTTGCCCGTGTACCCGCCGATCGAGAACGTCACCGCCGGCACGCTGTGCGTCCTGGTGCACTGCGGCGGCGGCGGCGTGGACGAAGAGGACGTCGTCCGCACGGTGATCTCGGGGACCCGGCCCATGCACGTCTGGTCGCCCTTGCGCGGGTACGGCCGCACCTTGTGCGACTGCGCGGCTGTCGCGGCGTCGACGACCACGACGAACGACGACGCGTTGGCGTCCATGCGGATGTCGCCGGTGAAGTCGCAGACGTCGCTGCGGCGATCGGAGAAGTCGCACAGCGGTGGCAGAGGCTGCTGCGGCGGTTGGTCCCGGGCAGCACCTGTACAAACATGACGCACGCCACGTTCGTTGATCAGTTCGTTATAAACAATGCGGCACATTAATTATTGTACGAATTAAATGCGATTGCCACGTACGTTCCGGTTCCGCCGTCTCCAACCTCCCCGGCGTCGGCAGCTGCGGCTCCGTCGTGGCCGGCTCGGCCTGGAGCTTCATCATCCGGCCGCCGGCCTTACGCGTCTCCTCCGCTGAAAAATGGTCAAGTTACCGTACGTTATGCTTGTCACGTCATTGAGTCAATTGGACTTTGGAACTTTCAGGCCGTGTCGTGCCGAGCCGTGCGTGCACGATGGGTTCGGTTGTCCGGTTAGTTACCTGGCAGCGGCTGGTCCTGGTCGTGCCGAGTCGTCGTCGTAGGCGTCGGCGTCGTCTCCACGGCCGGACGTGCGGTGATCGCGGCGGCCGTGGTCCGCACGGCGTCGTCGCGGACCACCTCCTCCGTCGCACCTGCCAGCGCCAGTTCGGTTGACACGTCAACGTCTCGCACACTCCACGATAAATTCGCGTCATTTTCGCTCGTGGCGAAGCCACGTTTTCAGTTCGTCCCGCGCACGAACGTACCTGGTGTAGCGTCCTCGCCGGCGCCGGCGTCGACGCTGTGGTCGGGCTCTGCCTCCTCCTGCTCTGCCCTCTCGGCGGCGATGGCGCTGCTCTCCTGGATTATCACCGTGTCCTTAACCCCTGCGAGAAGAAGAAGAAAATTAACTTCTCCACCCACAACATGCAGACAAGAGTAGCAGTTCTGGTCTGCCCGGCAAAATATGATTTTATGATACTCTGTTACTGGCTACGTACATTCTGTCTCTGTCTTTTCGCCGGCACTCAGCTGCGGCTGCCGGCCATGGGCGTCTCCCTGCTTTGGCGCGACGTCCACCAGGAAATCCCGGCCTAGGCCACGGGGCGAGGAGGAGGAGGACTTGACGGTCTTGATGGCCGACCTCGCCGGCGTGCTCCCCGTTTCCTCCAACCACGCCATCTTGGGGCTCACTGCACGCACCATATATAGTTTTCTTCAGTTCCAAAATTCAGAGCAACCGAGAACCGACCATGGAAAAGATGACCGGAGCAGCAAGCAATGCCGGATCGAGAGAGAAGAAGGTGCTTGCGTGGTGTACTCACGTGTGTCGAAGACGGTGGACTCGGGGCGGGTGGAGAGGAGGAAGGTGACGGAGATGAGGAAGCAGCCGACGACGATGGAGAGCAGCCGGAACCGCTGCGACTCGAATCGCACGCCGCCGAAGCCCTGCTGCTTCATGCCGGCCGGACAACCACCTCTCGGAGCTCCTCTAGCAGGACGGCTTGCTGTGAATTGCTAGTTCTTCTATGGGCATGCTGCTTGGTAATGGAGGAAAGTAGCCGAGCGTGGTAGCTAGCGGGCAGCCTCTTGTCTTGGCAAGAAAATGGGGTGGTGCAGCTGGCTGCTTATAAGTATTATCTTGCTGCTTGTGCGGCTGTCCCGTGGAACAAGGCAAGCACCAATAATACCGACAACGCAACTGCTGGAAAGAGGACAAAAAAGGTACAGTAAATTCATCTGTGCACCCGAGCTTATAAATATTACTGAAGAATAGCGAAAATCCATCTCTGCACCCGAGCTTATCTGCTCCCGAGCTACAGTAAATTCAAAAAAAATACTAGAAAAATAATTAAAAATTTTGAATTTTTTTTGTATGAAAGATGTTCGAGTGCGTGATGTCTGGGCAAAAATCTTCCTGTTTGGATATCTAAGGAGCTCGTGGCAAAAATGAGAATATCGGTCCGAACAGTGCGTAAACAGTAAACTTACTCACAGAGCCGAATTTTGTCTTTTTTGTCGTGGGCTCCTCGAGTGTCCAAACACCACCAAATTTTGTACGAACATCACGCACACGAGCATCTTGCTTGCAAAAAAAAAAAAAAAATCGTATTTTTTGATTTTTTTTTTCTATTTTTAGTGATTTTGGATTTTGCCCGGGCTCATCTGAGCCCGTGAGCAGAAACGCTGCTCTCCAAGAATTGCATATACGAATATGTATGTACACCACAGCCGTTCCAAAAATGGGTAGAGAGCATGTGGTCAAAATTTCTCCAAGTTCAACCACGGACAAATAAAAATAGATATCATACGATTTTGTCATCGTAGCGTACCCTACTCGTAAGAAAGCCATGTTCAAAGTGTTTTCACCAATTAAGTAGGAAAATACAAAAATCATGAACTACTGAGTACTGTATAAACAAATAGTGCACCCTCTTTATTGCCAAGTTAGTATAGTTAAAGATTCCATGTGTATGTGGGTGTGGGGTTGATGCACGAGCATGACCCAGCCATGTTCTCCCCTCCCTCCCTACTAAATCCCGGGGCACGCCACCGGTGTATGCACGTAGTGGAGGACCATGCTCCTCTTCTCATCCGTTTGCCACGCGTCTTGAATTCCTGGTCATGGTCTTCTCTCTTCAATCAACACTAGTATCTCTTTTTTCTTTTGTAATTGTTTTTCTTAACACAGTATAAACGCAGACGATCATACATAGTAATTTCTTCAGTGCGTACGTAGACGTCAGCTAGTCAAATGGGCGTGCACCAAAGGGCCAAACGGCGGAAGCTTCCAGCACGTCCAAATCACAAAAGGGAAAGAAAGCTCTGGAAATGAATAAGAGACGATACTAGTACCAAAAATGAGCCGGAAGACGATTTGTTTGGCACGTTTCGGGGGGACTTCGTCCTGAAATCCTGCAGTAAATCCATGGAATCTAATTAACCTATGTTGTGCAGAATGCCTTCCCCATTGTGAAACACATGCGGATTTGTCTCTCTCTACACTAGACTGGTGTGGCTGCCGGCCGTAATGGATGTATGGATCGGTCGACGGCTCCACGCTGTGATTCCTCCGTCAGTTTCAGACTTTTCAGGTGCGTACAGCGGTACAGGCGAGACCTGATGTTGATGCAGCGCCCAACCAGTTACTGTGGACTCGTGGAGAAGATATAATACGTACTTGGAGTGGTAATTATTGTGCTGGAGCCTGAGAACAAAACATCAAACAAAAGGTGCGGCCGCTCTGCGTGTCTGCAGCATAAATTCATATATGAACGAATAAGCAAATGTCTCATCCTATATCCACTAATATCTTTCAGTTTTTCGCTCAAAAAATAATTTCCAGTTTTTCTTGGCAAGACTGACTGGAACCATTTGGATCCAAATCCATCATACATGGTGCCAAATTCCGCTTTATAAAAAGCGGAGTAGAGTAGAAGAATCTCCCAACGTACGTCCGTGCTGTCTCCCCTGACTAATAATCGTTCTTTGGTGGCTGGAGGAATGCAATCAGATAGACGGATGGATGTGCAAAGCCATACACGCATCACTCGCTTTTTTTCTTTTTGTTCTGCATCATGTCATGAAGCATACAGAATCATCGATCACAATGATGCATTCATGCGCCACCAATCGAATTATCAGCTTGGAATTAATAATTTCAACACCGTACATGCGGCAAATCCAAATATCAGTCTGAGAGGAAAAAAAAATGCAAGGATCAATTGGCAATCTATGTATGGTGCTAGTATTCCATTGGTATTTCACGTGTCTGTTGCATGACGTGCGTCGGTGCGCGACACAGTCTTGGTATCCTTGCCAAATGTATACATGCGTATGAACTAGGTATTTGACCTGTCCTGCCGTATATAGGTCATATCAGCATCTGTTCATGCAAAAGGAAAAAAGGAGCCCCGCAAGAAAAGAAAAAGGAAAAATGAAGAAAAAAGAGAAAATTCCTATCGGAAAAAACAAATGCAAGGGGTGGCGTCGCTCCAATCTTCCTCGAAAGCAAAGGTAGGCCGCAGCCCGTAGGACCCGTTTAGTTGGTCTTGGGCCCGCGTGGATGGGTATTTGGTGCGCGGCTGTGGGCCAGCCCAGTAGTGGTTCCGCGGTTTTTAGGATTTTTTATATCAGGGTCTCAAAAAAAGGATTTTTTATATCATACAGTAGTTTTTAAAAGAAATAAAAAGTTAGTGAACAGTCTAAAAATGGAGGAAAAACATTATGAAAAATAAAAAAACCTATTTACGTTCGTGTGTATAAATGCTTGTCCCGTATTTTGTGAAATGTTCGCAATTATTAAAATGTTCACGAATTAAAAATGAGACTGACATCGATAAAGCTGGGTGTCTCACTCACATGTTTGTCATCCTATTCCTATCCCAGCCAGTGCTCGACTTTCCCCAGCGATTGGCGCCTCACACGTTGCGATCTCGCACACTGTAACGAAGTTCAGTGTCCATAATTTCACACCTGTACGTGTAGGTAGTTGCTCCCCCCAAAATAATAATGTTATGACAGTTGCATCGACAAATGTAATTAGGTCCACGTAGCTTCTTTACAGCTCTACCTCTATCTACTCATGTAGGTTTGGTGATGGCCTGCTGCATGTCTTTGTGCAGCGTTAACATCACCTTCATGTAAATGACTTTGGTCATTCGGGCATTTTGCCCGTTTTGAATGCATATGGTAGAAAATGATCTACCTTTCTATTCAATTTTTTTTTTTGCTATTTTTGTATTAGCAGACTGTAACACTATTTCTGAGAAATAAAATACCCACCATTTCTCGCAAAATATAATAAGAATAATGTTATGACAGTACGTACGAGCTGGCCAGCCAGCGCGACTGCATCGAATCTAGATAGAGCGCAAGCTTCGTCAGCAGTTAGCCGATGCTGAAAGGCCAGAGGATGAACATAAATGCAGCCCCTGATAGCTTCGTGTCTGAAGCCTGGCAAAGTTGGCTGCTATCTCACATGCTTTCCGTCGTAGCCAGTGCCTGACTTATCCCAGCGGTTGGCTCACACGTTGCCGTCTCGCACACTGTTATGGTAATGGGGTTCTTGTCCATAATTTTGGACCAGTGCGTGTAGCTGCTCCGGACCGAACCCCCAAAATAATGTAATACTAACACACTACATACGAGCAGCGTTTTGGGTACCGCCCGAGAAAACCGGTTACCGGGTGGATACCACGTTTCTCAGTATCCCATAAGAAATCAACTTCCCAAGCAAAAAATCCCGATATTTTGAATTTGAATGATTTTTTGATGAATTTTGTTCGGATTCAAAAAAATTCAAAGAAAATCGTCCGAAATTTTCTCGGAATTTCGCGGTAACCGTGGTAACCAAGTTTCTCGGTGATCCACGAGAAAAAAGTGCCCCTCGGTAGCCAAAACCTTGCGTACGAGTCGGGCAGCGCAACTGCACCAGATCGATCAAGAGATATTGGTTTCCTGTTGGTCTAAAAAAGAGCTAGTAGTATATCACAAGCGTCGTCAGCAGTTAGCCGACGTTGAAAGGTCATGTGTAGGCAGGATGAACACACGCGCGCATAGTCAAGTGCCAGTTGGTCTGATCACTGGTCTATCTGGTGGCCGGTTAGCTTGGCGGTTACGGTCACGGGGGGTTTTGGATGGTGGGTCGTCCATGTCGGGGCACATTCTCCAGATATCGTGCACGGGTTGATGACTTGATGCCACCTTGCGTCATCAGATGTGCCCTACACTTTTATTGAACTTGCTGATGATTGGATGG
Organism: Elymus sibiricus; assembly: GCA_039707655.1. NCBI lineage: Eukaryota > Viridiplantae > Streptophyta > Magnoliopsida > Poales > Poaceae > Elymus > Elymus sibiricus. The sequence continues at coordinate 37,828,696 of CM077668.1, read as the reverse complement.
AGGGGCGCCTGTCGACTGTTGGTTGAGACGTCGGATTGCGCGGCACGACTTTGCTTGATTGTGCGAGGCCCCGATATACCGTATATTACGTGCATGCATGATGCATTCATCGACGCACACGCAAGAGCAGCTTGTTGTTTTGTAACCAGCCGACACTCACAAACACACGATTTGAGGAGTAGAAAAGAATGTTTCAGATAATAATCTCATTCATTTCAGTTTGCGGTTTATGAATTATTTCAGTTTGCGGTTGTTGAACTGTGCTACTCCGATCTTCTCATCATCTTATTTATTACAGCGTGGAGACGATTGCACACGTACTTTGATGACTGAAAAATATAGAAAAGAGAGAGCGACATAACGGAACCGCACGCCTGCCCTGAATTTTCACGTCGACTGACGCAGATCGTCCATCTTCCGCACTGCAGTGCCGCTGCTGCTGATGCAAATGCAGGTGCCAGTGCGTTGTCCAAGAGCTAGCTAGGAACGATCTGCACGGCAAGCCGCCGCTGATCGATATATACCACGCGAGTCCTTCGTCAACCCTCACCGACGAACTCCTCTCGCAACCTCCCAAGTGCAACTGAAAATGACAAGGCGTGTCCAGAAGTAGAACCACACTAGCCGACGCCGAGCGCCCTCGGTGGTTGCCATGGCGGCCTCGAGCGACTTGCGCGCGCGAGAGCAAAAGCGTCACATGTTAACCGGGAGCTAGCTAGCTCGTTCGTTCGCCCCGGCGGTCTAGCCTCTACTCCCTCCGTCTAATATAAGAACGTTTTTCAAGCTATGTTAGATTGAAAAACGTTCTTATATTATGGGACGAAGGGAGTACTTTGTAGCTTCTGCTGTTCGAACCGCAATTCATGGATTTGAATATTCAAGGTGATGATGTGCATTACGAACTCAAAGACGAACCAACACGAAACTGACCAACGAGATCTAAATATGCATTGTGGGAGAAGCTTCCCTATGATTAATTGGTGGCCATGCGGACTGCAGTGTGAGAGGAAGACAAGTCGTAGCTAGCAGGAGAGAAAATGATGATTGATTGATTTAGGTCGGCGATCAGCGTCATATCATCGTATCATCAAGGGTTTATTACCTTCAATCTTTCTGTCGCGAAGGCGACCGATCGAGCCATGATGTGTCGGACCACATTTTAGGTTACGTGTGTGCCGTTACAAGTACAGAAACAGCTAGACACACAGAGCACTCAGACCAATCAATCAGCTGGTTAGCTAGCTAGGGTGCTTAAAAAGTGACCAACAAGCTAGTACCGAATCCAACCGGCTAGCTAAGCTAGCTTAGAAGTATTCGCAAAAAAAAAAAAAAAAAAGCTAGCTTAGAAGGGGTGCTTACAATGTGGCATGACAATGAAAGAGGTACTTCCTGCACGTACATCCTTCTTGCAAATATATCAATCAACTTCGAACGAGATTACCATCGCAAAAAAAAAAAAGGGATTCAACAAACATCCCATTTTCTACAGTTTAACATGGGTTACATTGGGAGGCAATTACACGCATCAAACCATGTGGCACATCAGCTAGAATAAAAACATCACCATTCACTCTAGCAAAAGCAGCTAGCTCATGCGTGGCCACATTGCTCCCTACATTTTGAATACAGTGCATGATCCAAACTCCCTGAACATTTCCTTCACCTTCACATAGCAAGCCCACCAGCTGGCTCTACTAATGTTGCAATCATTCACATCAGATACTACTGGGGAACAATCAGTTTCCAAATTCACATGATTCAATGCTAATTTGTGTGCCTGGCTGAGGCCAAACAACAGGGCCTGAGCTTCAGCTTCCTCAGTTTCCGTGCATCCATGAAGGTAGCAGCCCACTGAGAAGACCACCGCACCCGAACTGTTCCTGCCAATAGCTCCCAACGCAGCAAATCCCGATGCTCGTATGAAAGAAGCGTCGACGTTAATTTTTATGTGATTTCAGATGGCTTTATCCATCCAATAACATGGCGAGGATGACTAGTTCGGGTCGTATTTATCTTGCCCCTACACTGGAATTAAGCACCAAGTAGCACAATGATCCGCTCACATGCATGGAAAACACCTTAGTCATCTACTGTATTAAACTTACCCATTTCAAGTTTCATCAAAATAAGAGCAACAGCTTAAAAAAGGCAATGTGATATCTTGCGTCAGCATTCCGGATCTGATATTATTTATGTTTGCTCTCTATTTGTGATCGAACTGTATGTGGTCGTGTCTATCTCTGATAATATGTTTGTTCTCTCGCTTTCGTATTTTGCTAGGATCCCAATGCTTGACACACGAGAGTTGGGATATCTAGCGTACATTGTAATTGATGATCTCCAACATTGTTTTACTAACCAATTCATTATGTGCTACTCCATAATAAGAAGAAACCCAATATTTATTCTAGTTTACATGCGTTGTAATTTATTTTTCTTCAATAATAATCATAGCTACTCTTTTTTAATGGAAAATAAAATCTAAGAGTCACTCTCAAGCTAAATTGGTACTTCTACTAATCATGTGTTTTTGATTGATTTTGAAACGCGTGATGTTTCGTGTGCTGATTTTTTTCACAGAAAAAAATACTAAATAATTCTTTTTGAGATTATATGTATTTTATTTGCTCTATATACTTATATACTCCCTACATTTATGTATGTATCATGTGTATTTCATGCCAGTTATATTTGTAGAGTTGCTAATATGCTGAGTTGTAGACTAACTTATAATTTTTCTAGAGAATTAATACGTGTTATGAAATGCACAGTAAAAGTCTACATTAATCGTATTTTGTACTTACATTTTCATTAGGTTGATTTGGCTTATCGGGATTGATTAATTGATTAGGTTGGCGATCAGTGTCAATCGTGGGCTATGTTTCTTTCGATCTTTCGCTCGCGAAGGCGACTGGGCCATGATGCGGTGTAGTACGCAGTGGACCACATTTTAGGTTATGTGCATGCCGTTACAACTTACAAAAGTACATAAATTAGTTTCATCGAAGATAAACAAAGCACACAAGTCAATCAGATAGATAGCTAGGGGTGCTTAAAAAGTGACGACGTACAAAAATGAATCATGTGCATCCATCAGTTCATGGGTTACATGGGTAGGGGTGTTCACTAAAGTGGCCTAACAAAAGAGGTACTTGCCCCATCTATGACCCATGTTCTCTTCTCCCTCCGTCCTGTTCTAAATTCAGTGGACCCCCGCACCGATGTATTCCATCCGTCCCAAAATAAGTGACTCCACTTTGTACTGACTTTAGTGCAAAGTTAGTATAAAGTTGAGTCACTTATTTTGAGACGAGGGAGTATCTGTGTTGTGGAAGACCATCATTCTCCAATTTCGTACCCAAGAGTGGAGGGCAGGCTGCACGCATCTTTAATTGTCGATGGATAATGGTCTTGGAACTCTTCGACACCGAGGCCTCCTTTGCTTTACAGAAATTTTGTAGGAATTCTAAATGATAGAAATTTATAAGAAAAATTTCTTTGGAGCTCTTTGGTTTCTAGGAATAGAATCATACTTCTGTACAATATAGGAGTCCTTTGTATTTGAAAGGACAAAAACATCAGCCTAGACCCAATGAAAAAAAAAATCATATCATATGAACCAAATGACATCTCTTTCCCTATAGAATTTGCAACACATGTCATCTCATTTCTTATGGTTTTCTCATTCCCATAAAATTCATATTATATGAACGAAGGAGGCCTAACTAGAGTTCCTTTTTCGGCACTAGACTACAATGCGCATATACGTACGTATGTCAGCCTGTTAAAAGTGATCATGTACCAACAGGACAGCGGCCCAGATCTGGACTACGGCGGTGTGGCGGCTGGCCGGCGTCCCATCGGCGGCTGTGGTGGCAGTGTTGGCGCTGCTCCTCCCGATCTAGGGTGGAGGGCCTTGGACCCGGGGCGGCGGCCCTAAGATGGCCTCCCTGTCCGGTGGCACGGCGGGGCGGGTGGGCTGCCGGGGATCGGGTCGGGTGGCCGGCGATCCACCGGCGGGTTGGTGCCATGGCTTGTTGCCTCAGCGGCCAACGGCGTCGAGCTGCTTCCTCCTCCAATCCTTGCTTCGTGCACTCTGTCTTAACGGACATGGCCGCGCTGCTTGCCGGTCACCGGATGGGGCGAAGCGGGAGGTGGGGATTCGGATTGGGATAATTCCCTGGTCGGCTCCTACCGGCCGCGACGGCGACGATGCCCGAGGGTGCCGTTTCTCTTCCTGGAGACGCCGTTCGGGTCCGACCCACTTTTTCCCACTCCATGGTCTCTCGGGTGAAAACCCTAGGGCGGCGACGGCGCTCATGGCGCCGTGTCCTTCTTGAAGGCGCCGTCGTGAGAGCTAAGTGGTGATGGGCCACGGCTTGGGTTCGTGGGCAGTTGCAGTTGGCGCGCCCCTCTTCCTCCAGGGGGCATCTGCTTCGGGGGAAACCCTGGATCTGGGTCTCCCAGATCGGATGATGACGGAAACTATGGTGCCGTTCTCCCTCCCGAGGGCATCGTTTTGGAGCAGGTGCTGATTGGAAGGGCCCAGAGGCGGAGCGGGGTTTCATCTTCCGCATCGATGATGGGGGATTTCGGTGACGTGGCGCAGTGGAGTCTCGGCGTCTGATGCGGGTTGACGGACTCGCGCAGGAGGAAGGTGCTGTTTGGCGTCGTGGTGGCGTCGACGGCAGGCCTAGCAAGGTTGATGTGTCAGCTCATGTTCTGAAGATGGATACGTGGAAGATGGCGGAGGGCGCCCCTGAGAGTGCGTCGGACCGGTGTGTGCCCCAGACCTGGCATTGTGGCTTGGTTGGGGCCTCCGGCTTTAGATGTTAGGCTTTGGTGCGAAATCTGTTTGGTATTAGGCTCGGATTTTCGGCACCCCTTCATCAAGTGGATAGGAGTAGCGACAGATGTTGCCGAGATGGTGGCTTCAGACTTACTGATGTATTACTTTGTAAGGCCTTTGTGAATAATTGATAAAGTGGCTGCATGCATCGTGCAGATGCAGAGGCCGGGGGTCATCCTCCTTTTCTAAAAAAAAAACCAACAGGACAGCACGACGGAAGCCTCCAAAACATCCAGATCACAAGAGGGAAAGAAATTAAAGCTCTGAAAACTAATACTAAGAAGATTCCAAAAAAATACTATGCCCGGATGATGATTTGCTTGGCCGAACGAGGAAATCCCCAAGTGGCTCACATGGAGCCAGCAAGTTCCTCCATTTTAGCAGACATGCAGTTCCGAGCATCTAACTGCTACTACCATTTTAAGCCATTAATGGACTCACACTCTCACAGTTCACCGGCTTGTTTCCATGCCGGCAGAATGTTATGTTTGTTTGCTAAAGCAGTGACTCGGCCGAATCCTGCATTATGGATGAAAATGCCGCCCCTTGTATTTGTGTATACAGATATGCGAATTGTTTCTAGTCTGTCACGACTGCTGTCGTAATAATGGATTGATTGATGCTGATTCTTTCTTGTACAGGAGAGATCGATAGTGACGCGGCACCAACAAATCACTGTGGAGAAGATACAATACTGAAGTGGTATTGTACTGCAAACTCAAAACTAAATAAAGAACAAAAGCTACTACGGCTGTGCTTGGCTTCCCTTCCAGCATAAATCCATGTAGCATCATGTGGCCGCTTTGTTGAACTGAAAACATATGGTTTGTAAAATTGCAAAATTTCTGCAAATTACGGAGTAAAAGAATCTCTCCCGACGGCCGACGTACTACCTGCCTCCTAGGCTGTTGCTGTTTAGTGGTTGCAGGAAGAGAGATGGATGTGCAAACCATGTGAAAACCTCTATTTATTTTTTGTAGTTGTATTCTGAACCATGTATTTATACTTTCTGACAAATAAGCTCTTAAAAATATAAGCTATAGAAAGCTTTGTACTTTTTAAAAAAGAAACGAATCGTTTTATGTACATCCTTTTTGGGGCTGGAGGGGGGCAGTAAAAAATCAATTTTCTATTTTCTTATAACTAAATCTTTTTCCTAGTTTTTTAGATCAAAATCCTTTTTCTGGATTTCATTATATAAAAACGTTCATTTCTTAGTGCCAGCAAAAAAAATTTGTTTTCCAAAAGGAGAGGAAGCAGTGGGCTAGCCCGGTTATCTTTCCCCTGCCGAACTAATAGATTGCGCTGCCCGGACGCAGGGTTAGGCTTTATTTGATTTTGGCCCATTAGAGCGGCTGGAATTTCCTGTCACGACAGCTTTGTACCGGGACGCAGATGGGCCGGTCCAATATGGGTCATGGAGGAGCAGTTTCAGTGATGTTTTTTGATCGGTTTTCCACCTGGTTTTTTTCCTGTTTGTTTCTGTGGTGGTTTACTTTTGTTTCGATGCGTTTTTTTGGTTTTCAGAGTTTTTTTACTGGTAATGTAGGTTTTTCATTTCTTTTCTTTCTTCTTCAGTTGTCGGTTTTTCCATGTATTTCTTTCACCGGTTTTCGACGTTTTTCTGTATTACTTGGCCTGTTTTATTTGATTTTCCTTTTTATCAACACATGCCTACCTTTTTCAGTACACAAAGTAAATTTTGTCTATACATGTCGAAAAAATATTGATAGACGTTGAATATTTTCTTAATGGCATGATTTTTTAAACTACTCATACATTTTTACAATGCATTAACATTTTAAAAAATCACGAAAATATTTTTTAAATGTGTGAATATTTATTAAAGTGTCACGTATATTGTTTTTGAATGGCATGAAACATCTGTTTCCATTACACGAACAATGTTTTACATTGTATAAACATGTTTTAATAAATTTCACAAACATTTCGTTGAAAAGCATGAAAATTATTTAATGTACATTGTTTGGATGCCATTAAGATTTTTTGAAAGTTACGCAAACATTTTTTAACACTGCATAAACATTTAAACACTATAGAAACATTATAAATATAAATATTTATATTTGAGAATATTTCAAAATAAAAGTAAAACAACGGAAACAAACAGCGATCGAAAGGAAGTTAACGAAGCAACGTTACACGCAGTTATGTTTCTCGGGCTGGCTCATTCACCACATTGTTGTAGGCAAGCTCGACTTACAGCTCCAAGTAAGTGAAGAAAAGTAATGTTGGCGTGGATTAAGAATGGCGTGCCACCAATTTAGATTGTGGGTAAACATTTCATACTTTTGCGTGTTCTCGTAGTATATCATTTAATTGGATCTGTTCAATACCATTGTTCGGCCAACAATGTGCTCTCGTTGTTGCTGATATCCTTGTTGCTATGATAGTTTTCTATGATTAGAAAAATGGGATCATCATGCAACACATGATCTAGTCTTACATGCGAGACTAGGAACCTATTTTGTGTTTATGTATTCACACATGCATATTAGTTTTCCTTTGAATCTCACATTCAAGAACCATACCAATTCTAGCACAGAAATATAAACATTAATTACAAACATGGAAATAAATAATAATATTTATTATTGCCTATAGGGCATATTTTGAACAGGTGGGTCACTTCACCCGGCTTTGCTCAAAACAATCTTACATGCATGTTACTAACTCATAACCCTATGCTATGGATTTCTAACTCATATGAAGGAGAATTGCCAGCATATCCAAGGATCAAAGCCTCTGATATAGATGTTATGAACCACGATCACAGATCATGCTACTATTTCACTCGAGTTTGGTGTTGTTCAGTTACAAACTTGGTAACAAGGGAGAAACAATGTGCCATCTTGAGGGAAAGGCTAGTTGGCATATATGGCAGGTCGACTACACTTCATGATAAGTGTGTCACTTGACCCAGTCGTCACTTGAGTAACGCTAGGCTTCACGCTTCTTTCTCTTGGACTTTCTCTGCATCGGTTCGGAACTTGCTTCAGTTACCACTGTTGTCAGGCACAATCTCCTCCCATCAGGTTGCTCTTCGTCACTTGAAAGCACATTTGCTCCCTTGGTGGTTTTGGTAATTCATAACAACATATATCTCATTGAACTAATGTCCATTCAAGTTAAAGATTTCAGGATGTTCAATGATTGGCATGGCATGGACTAGAGACGTGGACCCCTCAAAATGCTAAGGATAAGGATTGGCAAAAGATCAAGACTCTACATTTTTGGTTTAGTGATCCAAGATCACATTGAGTCCATAGGAAAGCCAATACTATTAAAAGGGGATGAGGTGTTGCTTAATGGTCTTTTTGCTCAAGTGCTTAGTGACAGTACTCCTAAACCCTCAACCACTCTCTCAATCCCAAATATGTCCAAAACCTACATTCCAACTCGGCCCCACCGAAATTTCCTATCCGGCCCCACCGAGTTCATCCAAGACTTAGCCACTGCCAAAACCCTAACAAATCGGATCCACCGAAATGGATCTCGGTCTCACCGAGATGGCCTTGCCAACTCTCTGTAATCGTTTGCACTTACTTCGGTCTCACCGAGTTTTGCAAATCGGTCTCACCGAGATGGCTTGCCAAGTCTCTGTTGCCTTATTGCTTCACTTCGGTCCTACCGAGTTGATGCAATCGGTGCCACCGAGATGAGGATTGCCCTAGCCATTGCACTTCGGTCCATCCGAGATGTTCATATCGGTCCCACCGAGATTCCTAACGTTCATATCTTTTACACAGTTCGGTGCTACCGAGATGATTGTTTCGGTGCCACCGAGTTGGGTCAAAAGTGTGTAACGGTTCGATTTTGTGTGGAGGCTATATATACCCCTCCACCACCACCTTCTCAGTAAGCAGAGCCATCAGAACATGCCTACACTTCCACCATACATTTTCTGAGAGGACCACCTACTCATGTGTTGAGATCAAGCTATTCCATTCCTACCATTTGAAACTTGATTTCTAGCCTATCCCAAGTTGCTTTCCACTCAAATCCCTCTTCCACCATAGCCAAATCTGTGAGGAGTTGTTTGAGTGCTGGGAAGACTATCATTTGAAGCACAAGAGTAAGGAGTTCATCAACAACACACCGTCTATTACCTTTTGGAGAGTGGTGTCTCCTAGATTGGTTAGGTGTCACTTGGGAGCCTCCAACCTGATGTGGAGTTGAACCAAGCAGTTTGTAAGGGCAAGGAGATCGCCTACTTCGTGAAGATCTACCCCGAGTGAGGCTAGTCCTTAGTGGACGTAAGCCATGGTGGAATAGACAAGGTTGCTTCTTCGTGGACCCTTCGTGAGTGGAGCCCTCCGTGGACTCGCGCAACCGTTACCCTTCGTGGGTTGAAGTCTCCATCAACGTGGACGTACGATAGCACCACCTATCGAAACCACGCCAAAAACCACCGTGTCTTCATTGCGTTTGAAATCTCCAATCCCCTCTCTACTTACATATGCAATTGCTTATTTTCCGCTGCTATACTCTTAGAATTGCATTTGTAGGGTGATGCTTGACATGTACTATTGCTAAAATCTGCCCACAACTAAAATTGGGAAAAGGTTAGGTTTTATTTGGTCAAGTAGTCTAATCACCCCCTTGGTCTCCTTAAGCCTTTATTTCCATTGCTTTGGTGATCATAGCCTTGGTTTCACAACCTAGGAGAGTATGGCGTCTAGTGAGGGTAACTATCACCGTAGAGGTCCATATTTTGATGGTACAAACTTTGCTAGTTGGAAACATAAGATGAAAATGCATATTCTTGGTCATAACCCTGTCGTTTGGGCTGTTGTTCGTGTTGGCTTGCAAGGTGACTTCTTTGAGGATGGCAAGGAACCAGATCGTGAAGCAACCCCGGAAGAATTGAAGATGTTGCAATACAATGCTCAAGCTTGTGACATTCTATTCAATGGTTTATGTCCCGAAGAATTCAACAAAATCAGCCGCCTCGAGAATGCAAAGGAAATTTGGGATACTTTGGTTGATATGCATGAGGGTACCGAGTCCGTCAAGGAATCTAAGTTGGATGTGCTTGAAAGTCAACTTGACAAGTTCAAGATGAAGGATGGTGAAGGAGTCGCTGAGATGTACTCTAGGCTTGCTCTCATCACAAATGAGATTGCCGGCTTAGGAAGTGAAGAGATGACCGACAAATTCATCATCAAGAAGATACTTAGAGCTTTGGATGGAAAATATGATACCGTCTGCACATTGATCCAAATGATGCCAAATTACAAAGATCTCAAGCCCACGGAAGTCATTGGAAGGATTGTTGCTCATGAAATGTCACTCAAGGACAAAGAGGAGCTACACAACAAATCAAGTGGTGCTTACAAGGCCTCAACCGATGCTCCAACAACTTCAAGTGACAAGCTAGTATCAAATGAAGAGATAAGCCTAATGGTGAAAAGGTTCAACAAGTTCTACAAGAACAAAGGGAAAGAAAGAAGCTCTATCTCAAGACACTATGAGAGAAGATCATCAAGTCGTGACCGCAATTGCTACAATTGTGGGAAGCCCGGACACTACTCCAATGAGTGTACGGCTCCCTACAAGAAAAGAGACGAATCACCAAGAGGAAGACATAGAAGAGACGAATCACCTCATAAGGAGAGAAGGAGTAGAGATGATCGTTATGAACGAAGACACTCTTGAAGAAGCAAGGATTCGGAGAGGAAGGACAAGTCATCCAAGGGCTACACAAGAAGAAGACATCAAGCTCATGCATGTTGGTGAATGGGTTTCTGGCTCCGACTCCGACAACCACTCCGAGAGAAGTTATCACTCCAACTCCGACTATAGTCAAGATGAAGGTGTTGCCGGACTTGCACTTGTGTCATCCAACTCCTATGATCTATTTGACTCACCAAATGAAGGAATTGGAAGATGCTTCATGGCAAAAGGCCCCAAGGTATCACACCCCGAGTATCTTGATTTCAATAGTGATGAAGATGATTTGCTTGGTGATGATGATTTACTTGTTGATAGGGCTAGTGATGTGAGCTATAATGAAAATGCTAGTAATCATGATAGTCAAGAGGAAACGAGTGACAATGCTATGAAGGAGATTGAGCGTCTAACTAAAGAACTAAATTCTCTTAAGTTAGCTCATGAAACAACTCAAGAGGATCATAGAGAACTTCTAAGAACTCATGAGAAGCTACGCTTCGAGAAGCTAAATTTAGAGCAAGAGCATGAGTTTCTTAAAGCTATCAATGCCGATCTTCAAAAGAAGAGTTCTTCATATCTTGCCAAACGTTTACTCTTGTCTACCTTTATGCCACAAGTTAAATCTAAGCAAACTAGCAACAAGGGTAAAAATGGTTCTACCTCTAGTAGTAACAATAACAATACTAAATCCAATGTTGTTACTTCTAGTAGTTCTATTGATTTCACTAATGATTCTCTTAGCCAAGTTACACTTGAGCAAGAAAATATGCTATTGAAAGGAATTATAGAAAAAGGTGTCTACAAGAGTCTTGCCGGGAGTAAGCAATTTGAGGAAATTGTACGCAAGCAAGGAAGGAACCGGAAGAACCAAGGTGTTGGTTTTGAACGAAAGTTCAATGCCAATGGAGTTGAGTGGGAAGAAGATCAATACCCCAAGACGAAGTTTGTTCCTCAACAAGAGAAGTATGATCCTACTTCCTTCAAGGGAACACAAGCTCAAGAAGATCTTCCACTACAAGACCACAAGCTAAAAGGCAAGGACAAGCTTCAAGAAGAGATTGATTCATTTGAAGAAGCTCCTCAAGCCATGGTCAAGTGGGTTCCCAAGACTTCATCAAGTTCTACTTCATCAAGTGCTACTACAACTCCAAGGATTCCCATCAAGTTGATGTGGGTCCAAAAGAAGAAGAACTAGAGAGTTCTTGAGGGTGACTCCGCCAACAAACTTCACTCATATTCTTTATGGCAAGAACTTGTGTAACCAACTTCCACTTTTTGCACTAGTTCATGGAGTCACAAACCCTCTTGTTGGTAAGGCAAGGGACAAGGTAATTAATGCATTCATGGACATCATCATATGTGTATTTCACTCTATGTCTATGGATATCCTTGTATGTTCCTTGTGTGGGACTAACCCATGTAGGTATTGAAAGCACTAAACTCCAAAGGATTGCTCCCAACTCTTGATGGTCTACATCAACATTGAGCATCCACATCTTCAACATCTACATGAAGTCATCATTGACAAAACCCAAGGTTAGTTCATCCCTCTTAGGGGGGATATCACATCTAGGGGGAGCTTTGCTCTAAGCAATTGAGCTAAAGAAACTCTAATGGTGTGAATACATTAATGCTTTATGTAAAAGTGGCAACCCCACTTGTGCTTAAACGATGAGTATGACCTATGATCAAATGTTCTCATTTGGCTCCTAAGTCAATATACTCATATATAGATGACCTAGTCATCGTCATTGCTTGATAGATGCTAGAATTGGTTGTGCATGTTTGACACATACTTCATTTGCTATCTTATTGTGTGAGCATGTTGGTTTGCATGTTTTCATCATTCGAGGACATCCATTTGTTGTTTTGATTGTCTTGGTTTTTCTGACCAAGTGAATGTACAAGAATGCCTAAGTACCTTCTCTAGCTATCTATGCTTTCTTGTCTCAAATTCTATTCTTGCTGCATCACAAAAATTGAACAAGTCATTTTTGGACCCTCCGGGTGAGGAGCACTCGGAGCCACCGATCTGAAAGGGCTGAACCTCCAAAACCTTCTAAATGATTTCGACAGAACCAATTCACTCCAACTCGGTCCAACCGAAATCACTTAGATTGATCTAGGTTTTCCATCTCAGTGCTACCGAATTGAACCATTTCGGCGCCACCGATGTGCTATACTGCGTGCAGTTACACATATCGGTGCCACCGAGTTGTTCAACTCGGCGCCACCGACAGCGTACGGGTATATATATCGCGCGGACCGAACGGTTGAAATTTCTCGACCCCACTCATTCCCGCTCCCCGTCGCTGCCGTCGCCCTCGTCTCCGGACATCCCCGTCGTCTCCAGCGAGCTCTCGCCGTCGGATTCCGTCGCCGTCAACGGGAATCTCCTCCGCCGTTGCCGCCGTAGAGGATCTCCACCAAGTTAGGGTGAGATTCGATCCCTTTCGTGCTTCCCTTTTCCGATTCAATGCATGATTGGACTGCCTGAATTCATGCCACGGATTGAGAACTCCTGTTACACTACAAACTCCGTAGATTAGATTCGAGCGAAATTTTTAGGTTTAAGTTTCCGCCGAATGCATCTCGGACCGACCGATTCGAAATTTTCGGTCCTACCGATTTGGTCTCTGACCATAGCACTAGTACGTCTCGGCGCCACCGAGTTGTACGAATCGGTGAGACCGAAAGTAAAGTCTCAGTGAAACCCTAGCATCTCGGAGCCACCGAACCCCATATCGGTCTGACCGAAGTGGCGTGTAAGGTTTCTGTAGTGTGCTTCGGTATCACCGAGATGATCAACTCAGTCCATCCGATATGCATCCTGTGAAAACTTGAAACTAAGAGTTGAACTCAAATTTTATAAAAATTATCTGCTTTTTGTGATGACTCATCTACTCTGCCCATACCTATCTATTCACAGGGTCAGCTCAGCAAGATGTCAGATCCCAGCAATGACAGTCAGAACAGGTCAGAGCAGAATGCAAAAATGAGTGAAGGGTCAAGCCTAGCTGGAAGTTTCTATGAGGGAGAGAGGAGCTCTCCAGATCTTCCAAAAGCTGCAACCAGAACAAGGAAGAAGAAAACCTCAGACAGTGAGGATGAGGATTTTGTTGCAAGTGAAGCTGCAACTAAGAAAAAGAGAGTAGTGCTTGCTAAGGAGTACAACACCAAGCCTTCAACTGCCAAAGAAAGGACTGATGTGAGGAAAGTGCCTAAGCAGACTATGCAATTCACTCTTGAAGAACCTAGTAACACAGAAGCAGCTGGAGGAACGAAGAAGAAGAGAGTAAGGAAAACTATTGCCCGAGTGATTGGCAGACCCTCCATGATGATTGATGAGGAAGAAGAGGAGGAAGAGCCAGCAGCCACTGCACCCCCTGCAAAGGCTCAAAAGCTTATGTCAGATGCAATTAAGACTGCTGCCCCCAAGGCCAAGCCAAAGGTGTCAGCACCAAAGAGATCTACCAGGAACATATCAGCTGCTGAGAAGAACAAGGCCCCAGTGCCTGAGTCAAACGTTGATGAAGAGCCTCTAGTGCTCAGAAAGTTGAAGCCTAAGATTCCAGACCATGACAACGCACACCCAGTCGCAGAGAACATGATGCTAAGGAAGGATAAAGGGCTGCGTCAGTGGAGATGACAGACCTACCACAGAGCGCTTTCAGACAGTGCCTAGGGCAGCCAGGTCAGCTGCAATACCAGTTGTGGATCCACGGACCACAGTATCTGCACGAGCTGCTACAGCCATAGTGCTACCTCAGGTCTCCACTCCACCAGCCCCACAGACATCCGCCGAAGTCTTCGCGGACGCTCTTATCTCAACGCCGTCTACGCACACCGGAGCTGCCAGCAGGAGATCGCCTTCAGGAGCTTCGGAGGAGCGTGCTTAGAGTGCCGACTAGTCCTATACAGTTCGATCTTTTTGGTACTTGTTGCCAAAGGGGGAGAATTTGTATAGATCATAGGCTTTGAGAGAGAGTGCTTTGGTCGTTGGTTTTTCTCTCGAGAGTTCTTTTGCTACTTATTTGCTTATTGGTACTTTGTTATGTGTGTGCTTGCTACAGTTAATATGTTGCTTATATTTGTGAGCTACCTCATGTGATGATCATATTATGCTTATTGTGATGATCTATGTTTATCTCTATTATTATCTTATATGATCACTCACTTATGTTGGTGATGCGTGCTTTCTATTCCAATCATATCATTTTGCGCGCTCCACCAAGATATATGTGACATGGAAGAGTGACCCATAAGCCTAATCGATTGTGCATTTGCATTCAAATGCAAATTTTTAATAATGCACAAATTTAGGGGGAGCTCTTGCTTATCACATACTTCTCAAAGCGACGATGTATTTCATTCATTTAATCATTTGTCGAAGCTTTGATCTATATGTTTTCATCAATTACCAAAAAGGGGGAGATTGAAAGCACATTTGCTCCCTTGGTGGTTTTGGTAATTCATAACAACATATATCTCATTGAACTAATGTCCATTCAAGTTAAAGATTCCAAGATGGCTTTGCTCAATGGAACACTATTGAAGATAGTTGCTCCATAGCTCAGTCTGAGGAATCAAGGTTTGACCAGTGATTCACATATATACGAAGCCAAGTCCACACAAAATATGAATTTTGTGAAAGCGTGAAAACGCGAGGACATGCAAAGATACACACGGAACTAAAGTTGTCAGATCCGTTGGACATCAGGCTATACCACATGCGAAGCATTTTTACACCGGTATGCCACAGGTGTAATGTGCATTAGCATTGACTAGATTATTGACTCTAGTGCAAGTGGGAGTCTGTAGGAGATATGCCCTAGAGGCAATAACAAATGTTATTATTTATCTCCATGTTCATGATTATGTTTATGTTCCATGCTATAACTGCTATGGTTCTCGAGTCTGCAATAACCACGAGGCTCGAAGGAAGACTCATATGCACGTGTGGAATAAATAAACGGTAAAATGTATTCCTAGTTTGGCCTCTAAGACTAGCTCAAGTGTTGCATGATGGTTCTGTTTTCCTGATCATGGGCATGACTATGCCGGCAACTTTGAGGGCACAATGTTAGTAGAACACTTGTGTTGAATCGACCCGAATTGATGTTATGCTATGAGATTCATTCGTCATAAGTTAATGGTTAATAACACAGAGATAGTTAATGTTTGCATAATTCCTTAGACCATGAGAGTGTCGAGTTTCTTCATGCTTGCTTCATGAACTTTGGGGTTTGTTAAACGTCATCCGTAAATGGGTGGCTATTACGGCGGCTTACGGGTTCATGGAAAAGTATGTCAAGTAACTTGATAGCTCAAGATTGGGATTTGCTCCTCCGACGATGGAGAGATATCTCTGGGCCCTCTCAATGTTACGGTATCCATCATCGTCTGGCCAGACACAAGTGTGATTTGATCACAGGGATGCCGGAACACGGGAACGAGAAAAGAGAACAAAACCGGCAACGAGGTAACTGGCATAGTGGACAAGTTGTTGATCCACGGGGATGCCGATGTTTCTCACCTCGGGTATTTGTAACATATCACGAAGCAACAGGAATAGCACACGGCAACTGGAGGTTCACTCGAATATTCATTCGTGTGGGTATAGGGGTCAATATGGGTGTCCACGGCTCCGATGTTGATCATTGATCGGAAAGAGTTCCGGTCATGTCTATACTTCACCGAACCTATAGGGTCACATGCTTAAGGGTCATCTATCTGCTGAATACTAGACAGGGGTCTGAGAGAAAAACACCGAAAAAGTTTCGGACGAAACGGAAAAGTTCCGGAGAGGAAACCGGAATAGTTCCGGTAAAACTGAAAAGTTGTTTCAGGGTATTCCATTAAGTCAAATTGGTTCCGGCACATGTCTGGAAATTCTTGGAGGGTGCGTGAATTGTTCTGGAAACTTCTGAGATTTTTCCGGAGGAAAAACCGGAAATGTTCCGGAGCAGCCGGAACCGCCATGATAGCTTTTTCGCTGAAGAAACATTGTTCCGAAATTGTTTTGGAATGCATTCAAAATTATTTTAGTGGGTACTGGAATTGTTCTAGGCACACAGAAATAATTTGGGATTTAACGGACGCAGAAAAATGTCTTCGTGAATAGTGAAAGTGCTTTTTGGATATTTTTGGAAAAGCACCTTTTGGGATATTTCCCAAAAGGTTTCTAGAAGGCTTGGGGGCTAAGAAACCCCCCTTGGGGGGCCCCCCAAGAGGTTTGGCCGGCCACATGTGGAGCTCCTCCATGGGGCCCGACTTGCTCCATTACTTCCCTTTATGCCCTTGTGGAAAGTTTTCCTTCATGGGTATTTTGGGTTTTTGGAAGTGCCCATCCTACCCCTTGCTTTTCCTATAAATAGAGGTGGAGGGGCTGCCTCCACACTCACTCCTTGCTCACATACAAATGCCATGCTCGTCTGGCTCTCTCTCTCCCTCCCATGCAGAATAGTTTTGTAGAGCCGGAAGGCTGTTTGGGTTCCGGTGGGAACTAGTTCTGGACGACGAAGCCCTGCCGGATAGATGACACCGTATGTGTGCAACTCTATAGAGAGATCGTAGTTTCGGTCTTAGTTCGAGAGTGCCTCCCGAAGGGCTGTCCAAGTGACCGTCTTAGTTTCGAGGGTCCTCCCGAAGGGCTGTCCGAGTGACTGTCAGGTTTTCCAAGGTCCTCCCGAAGGGCTGTCCGCGACACCGTCCGAGGGACTGTCCGACCGCCTCCCGGAGGGCTGTTCGAGGGGCAGATGAGGGAGTACATCCTCGCGGTTGGGAGGTTGTAAATCCTAGCTGCGGGGATCTGCACCGCCGATCGTCATCGACTCTACTTCCGCTGCGCTACGAGTCGGTAATGAAACAGATCAAACCTTGTATGCAGAGTCTCCATAGTGATCCTGGGCTGGTGCGTAGGTCGGAATTTTTTTCCTGCTGCGTTACCCTACAGTGGCATCATGAGCGGTGCTATGCGTAGATGCAGGTTGCGATCTAGAATACATAGAGATGTATGGGTATTGCATAATATAATTTTGGAGTAGATGAGATCTATTGCTAAAAATTATTTATGCGGGTAGCAGATGAAATCTGTTACCCGATGTTCTTGTTGCTTCCCTGGAATTTGCATATTTCTGATCTTGATAACAGCATGGTGGAATTTCAAAGTTCTGGCAATCCGCGATCCTGTTTGATCAACGAAGTGCTAACAGTTCTTTGAATTCCACCATAGTTAAAAAGAAAGATGAAATTTCGCAGACGAAAGGGCAATGCAGATATGATCTGCACGGGGGTCATGCGTATGACGAAGTTTAGTATGGGGCTCGAGATTTTATTATCTCGTGTTTCATACTTGATGATGGACGTAGGTAGCTTCGGTTTGTTTCGAAACCTTAGAAGCCACGTAAAATAAAATTTTGCATAAACCGATTAGAGGCATCTAACTTGGTTTTGCAGGATGGTTTGCATGTGCATATGATGTGGTATAGCAATGCTCATATTAATTTGATTATGTATGAGATGTTTATATGATGTAAAATTAACATGACCTGCGTGTCATGATTCGGCATGATGGCTGGAGCCATATGATTGTCACTTTAATGACCTGCGTGTCAACCTTAAGTAATGCACTTATTTTATTAGCTATAGAGATAGCAATATTATCTGGTGCATCGACAAGGCGGTGGCAAACTTCGCGAAGGTGAACACCGACGCAAAATGCCGAAGACGAAGAAATACAAGACTTCTTCGTCAGAAAGGGCTATACCATATC
Organism: Elymus sibiricus; assembly: GCA_039707655.1. Lineage (NCBI taxonomy): Eukaryota > Viridiplantae > Streptophyta > Magnoliopsida > Poales > Poaceae > Elymus > Elymus sibiricus. Next base: position 37,810,379 of record CM077668.1, on the reverse strand, counting down.
ATGCTATTATGAATTGCCTGAGATGTTTATCCCTTTGATGCACCCTTCTTGATTGCGCGGTAGTCGCTTTTATTAAGGTGATCTCTCACAAAATATCAAGTAGTTAGTGTTCTCCCAAGTGTAGCACCGTCACGGCACCTAACTTCTCGGAGTGCGTCATGTACACATGAGTACAAACGATTAGGGAAGTGTGAGGCGGGTAAGGTCAGACCTCGCAGCGAGATCACTTGGTTGTCTTGATGTTCTAGCTTGATCGTCCTGAGCTCGGAACACGCCCATCGAAAGATGAACAAGAATCACATAGAGATGTGATCGGCAAGTTTGCATACCGATTGAAGTTGGCGCCATCAGTGTTCATCTCGAACAATGGCGTTTAATGGAAATGCGGGTCTTGAATCACTCACAATCAATTATGAGAGATATTGATTTGAGTGGGAGCGCACTTTAGAATTAATTCTTTTAATTCTTAGTGCAATTAATTATGAACTTTGTCTAAGTGAAATTTGCATAAATAGTTGTAGAATAATGGCTCGCATTTCCACCTTCCCTATTAAAATTGAATTAGATGTTAAATATCTGGTTAAAACTTTACGGTTGGTAACGTAATGTGAGGATTGTTCTCAAATGTGCCGAGAAGGATTTTGTCCTATCGCATGCTTTTGGTATTCTCCCACTAATGCTATGGATAATGTGACTCTCGTCCTTCGATCCAAAAGCTAGAATTCCGTTACGGTCAAGCGCAATATGTTTGCTTCCATAAGACCCGAACTTCAAAAGTTTGGGATAGTTATGTGATATTCATGGAACTGAAAATCATTTTCAGACACAAACAAAGGCTAAAAGATATGGGATATCCAAAGCAATGTTTGTTTTGCAAACTGTTAGTAAAAGTGTTTACTATGCTTTTGACTAATAACAGAGGGATCCAGTACAACGCCTGTCATATGATGAAGGTGAACAAAACAAACAACTTAAAGGAAATATCCAAAGGGTGTTTGTATGACTTACACGCCTAGGAAGTCCGGGGCTAACGCCACTCTTAAGTTGGATGCTTCTTCTGAGTGTAGAAGAAACACTAAAAGTTAAACTGTTAGAAGTATAAAAGCAAAAAGAGAGAAGACTGGAATATCCAGCTCATGTATGAATGTCATACAAGCTATTGATGTATAGAAAGGCTGGTCAAAAGAAATAGTTCTTGGGAATTATGATTAAACATGTTAATCACTGATTCTTGGGTATTGTGAGTTGATCACAGAGATACCCGCTCGATTGCATTCTGTTGCAACTCGATGTAAGAACTACTACGGCCTAAAAGACTTGCCGGAGTGAGGTTCAGATACGCGCTGGGAACATAGTAAAAGTTACTATACATTCCATCGGTGTATTACCCATGTATTTATTTTCATAATTCATTTGGAGTTTTACACACTCTAACCCATTGCATAAGGTATCTTGCAAGAAGGTTAGTCATAAGAGAACTTTTGATGTTCGGTGTTGTGAATAACATAAGGGCCATACTTTCATTATGAATGAGATGTATGTTATGAATATTGATAATAATACTTTACCTCTGTATTTACTTTCATAAATCATTTTAGAGTTTTATACACTCTAGCCCATTTGCATAATGTTTGTTGCAAGGGTGTTGTTCATAAAAGAACAATTGTTGTTCAGGATTATGAATAACATAAGGGCCATACTTCCATCATCGATGGAACGTATGTTATGAATATTTATGGTAATATGATACATCCATAACACTGACGCTAAATGTCGCAAGACTAAGGGAATACCACACATGTGTGGCACTGCATTTGGTCACATTGGAGAAACCCGCATGGAGAAATTCCATCATGATGGATTTTAAAGTCATTTGATTATGAATCATCTGACACGTGCAACTTTCCTCCGAAAAGTGAAGTGACTAAAATACCGTTCACAGGCCATAAGGAACGAGCAACGAACTTATTGGTGATCATACATTTTGATGTATGTAGTCCAAAAAGGTTATTGCTAGCAGTGGATTTTATCTATCTTCAGAAATGACTCAAGCAGATATATGGATATTTACTTGATGAGACGTAAGTCTGGATCTTTTGAAATCATTCGAAAGGTTTTCAACATGAAGTAGGAATTATTGTAACAAGAAAGATTATGTTTCTGCAAACTAGATTGCAGAAAGGAATATCTGAGTTACAAGTTTAGCGAATGTCTGATGAGTTGTGAAAGGAGTTTCATAACTTACACCTCCCCGGAACACCACTGTGTGTGGTATGTCTGTGAAGATGTAATCAAACCATTTTCGACATGGTAAGATCAAAGATGACATAAATCAATTTGCCATTATCCCTTTTAAAAGTAATGCTTTAGAGACTGCGGCTTTTACACTGAAAAGAGCACCATCAGGTCTGTTAAAATGACGCCATGGTATGGTACGCCCAACCATGTTGCATCTTTTCTTAAACATTTGGAATATGGGGCTTGTGTAAAAGGTTACAAACCTATTCCAAATCAGACAAGAGCTACTTTATAGGTTATCCCAAGATGTTGGGTATTCCCCCACCACAATACCGAGGCAACAGGTTTTGCCACAAAACGGTATGCCTTTAAAGAGAATGGTTCTTGCAAAAAGGTGAGTGGGAGAACAGTGCAACTCGACGAGATAAGAAATATCTTCGTCATCAGATCAAAGGAAAGGAACCTTGGAAGAAATTCCATAGTTTCCTACTGCGACTGATACGGAAGCCTCTACATAAGATGTATGGACTTCGGTCGAACTTGCAACTGAACCACGTAGGCAAAACTCGTGCAAACCTCACAGGTGCGCAAGCGAGATATTGTTGTTAGACAACAGTATACCTACGATACACAAGGAAGCGTTGATGGGCCCTGACTCTGGAATTGGCTAAATGCCAATATAATCCGAAATAGTTTCCATATAAATGATTCAAGATTATATCTTGATAAACCCTTCGGAAGACTTAGAGTCTAACGAACATTAATGGAACTATAAACTGATGTGGATAAAATGTTTTATCCATAAAGCTCGACTTGTTGCAATAACAAGTTCAAGGAGTTCACTACGATGAGGTTCTCTCACCGTAGCGATGCTAAAAGTCAGATCGGGTTAAACTAGCAATTAATACATATTTCAATCTTGAGATATGATACATGGATGCCAAAAGGATTTCCATGTGATGGACATGCAACCTAGGACTTACGTGCAGTACAGTCCAAGGTATTTTGTCAAATCTAGAGGATGCTAGTAAGTATGCAAACTTCAGAGTTCCAGCGATGGACAGAAGAGAGCAAAATGGAGTTGGAATCTTCGTTTTTGATGAAATAGTTTGATTTCATCAATGGATAACGAAGATGCTTGTGGTTTCAAGAAAGTAAGTGGGAGCATAATAATATTTCTAAAAACTTTGTGTGCTTGACACATTGTTGATTGGAAATTTCTTGACACGAATTAGGACTTCATTAAAAATAGTTTTTCAATGAAGTGCTTGGGCTAAATAGCCTTGACATTAGGCATATTTATCTGTGAGATAGAATTGCCTAATAGGCTAAAGCCAAAAAAATACATATTAACAAGATGCTAAAACTTTTTAGCATTAAAACGCCAAGGAGTGATTCTTGCCAAAGTCACATGGAAAGGGTTTTTGCAAGACTCGGTGTCCCAAAACACTGATGAGCAAAATACACGATGGAGATTCCACACACTCTTGTGTTTGGATTAATCATGTATTCCATGGTATGTAAAACAACCAGATATGTCCGATACTCCCAAAGCTGTTGCGAGTATAGATACCAAAGTGATCAAAGTACTGATCATGGGACAACAGTGAAAAATGTCATTGAGTACTAAAGTAGCACTGATGACATGTTTTCTCGCAAGCAGAGATTATGAAGTGCTCGTTGTAAGTAATTGCATCGATACAGTCTTCATCAATACTCCATGCGATTTTCGATTTAAGTTAAGGGTTTTGTGTAATACACGATATGGTGGCACGGTGTTTGGAAATCGTTCCAAACAGGTAACTGTGGCGAATTCTATAACTAAGGCTAAGTATGTTGCCGCTTTCGAAGCGACATAGAAGATGTTGAATCATACAGTTCGTTCATGAACTTAGTATGATTCCAAGATGGATTTGGTCAATGGAACACTATTGAAGATAGTTGCTCCATAGCTTAGTCTGAGGAATCAAGGTTTGACCAGTGATTCACATATATACGAAGCCAAGTCCACACAAAATATGAATTTTGTGAAAGCGTGAAAACGCGAGGACATGCAAAGATACACACGGAACTAAAGTTGTCAGATCCGTTGGACATCAGGCTATACCACATGCGAAGCATTTTTACACCGGTATGCCACAGGTGTAATGTGCATTAGCATTGACTAGATTATTGACTCTAGTGCAAGTGGGAGTCTGTAGGAGATATGCCCTAGAGGCAATAACAAATGTTATTATTTATCTCCATGTTCATGATTATGTTTATGTTCCATGCTATAACTGCTATGGTTCTCGAGTCTGCAATAACCACGAGGCTCGAAGGAAGACTCATATGCACGTGTGGAATAAATAAACGGTAAAATGTATTCCTAGTCTGGCCTCTAAGACTAGCTCAAGTGTTGCATGATGGTTCTGTTTTCCTGATCATGGGCATGACTATGCCGGCAACTTTGAGGGCACAATGTTAGTAGAACACTTGTGTTGAATCGACCCGAATTGATGTTATGCTATGAGATTCATTCGTCATAAGTTAATGGTTAATAACACAAAGATAGTTAATGTTTGCATAATTCCTTAGACCATGAGAGTGTCGAGTTTCTTCATGCTTGCTTCATGAACTTTGGGGTTTGTTAAACGTCATCCGTAAATGGGTGGCTATTACGGCGGCTTACGGGTTCATGGAAAAGTATGTCAAGTAACTTGATAGCTCAAGATTGGGATTTGCTCCTCCGACGATGGAGAGATATCTCTGGGCCCTCTCGGTGTTACGGTATCCATCATCGTCTGGCCAGACACAAGTGTGATTTGATCACAGGGATGCTGGAACACGGGAACGAGAAAAGAGAACAAAACCGGCAACGAGGTAACTGGCATAGTGGACAAGTTGTTGATCCACGGGGATGCCGATGTTTCTCACCTCGGGTATTTGTAACATATCGCGAAGCAACAGGAATAGCACACGGCAACTGGAGGTTCACTCGAATATTCATTCGTGTGGGTATAGGGGTCAATATGGGTGTCCACGGCTCCGATGTTGATCATTGATCGGAAAGAGTTCCGGTCATGTCTATACTTCACCGAACCTATAGGGTCACACACTTAAGGGTCTTCTATCTGCTGAATACTAGACAGGGGTCTGAGAGAAAAACACCGAAAAAGTTTCGGACGAAACGGAAAAGTTCCGGAGAGGAAACCGGAATAGTTCTGATAAAACTGAAAAGTTGTTTCAGGGTATTCCATTAAGTCAAATTGGTTCCAACACATGTCTGGAAATTCTTGGAGGGTGCCAGAATCGTTCTGGAAACTTCTGGGATTTTTCCGGAGGAAAAACCGGAAATGTTCCGGAGCAGCCGGAACCGCTATGATAGCTTTTTCGCTGAAGAAACATTGTTCCGGATTTGTTTCAGAATGCGTTCAAAATTTATTTTAGTGGGTACTGGAATTGTTCTAGGCACACAGAAATAATTTGGGATTTAACGGACGCAGAAAAATGTCTTCGTGAATAGTGAAAGTGCTTTTTGGATATTTTTTGGAAAAGCACCTTTTGGAATATTTCCCAAAAGGTTTCTAGAAGGCTTGGGGGCTAAGAAACCCCCCTTGGGGGCCCCCCAAGAGGGTTGGCCGGCCACATGTGGAGCTCCTCCATGGGGCCCCACTTGCTCCATTACTTCCCTTTATGCCCTTGTGGAAAGTTTTCCTTCATGGGTATTTTAGGTTTTTGGAAGTGCCCATCCTACCCCTTGCTTTTCCTATAAATAGAGGTGGAGGGGATGCCTCCACACTCACTCCTTGCTCACATACAAATGCCATGCTCGTCTGGCTCTCTCTCTCCCTCCCACGCAAAATAGTTTTGTAAAGCCGAAAGGCTGTCTGGGTTCCGGTGGGAACTAGTTCTGGACGGCGAAGCCCTGGCGGATAGATGACACCGTATGTGTGCAACTCTGTAGAGAGATCGTAGTTTCGGTCTTAGTTCGAGAGTGCCTCCCGAAGGGCTGTCCAAGTGACCGTCTTAGTTTCGAGGGTCCTCCCGAAGGGCTGTCCGAGTGACTGTCCGGTTCTCGAAGGTCCTCCCGAAGGGCTGTCCGCGACACCGTCCGAGGGACTGTCCGACCGCCTCCCGGAGGGCTGTCCGAGGGGTAGATGAGGGAGTACATCCTCGCGGTTGGGAGGTTGTAAATCCTAGCTGCGGGGATCTGCACCGCCGATCGTGATCGACTCTACTTCCGCTGCCCTACGAGTCGGTAACGAAACAGATCAAACCTTGTATGCAGTCTCCATAGTGATCCTGGGCTGGTGCGTAGGTCGGAAATTTTTTGTTTTCTGCTGCGTTACCCTACACCCGGCCCTCTTGCCATGAGTAGAAGGGGATGTGGTTGGAAACGTTGGTCGGCCAGGCCTCGTTGTTGATCACCTTGTCCTCCAGGGTGATTGGGGTGATGAGGAAGGAAGTCTTTCATTCTCGGTTGTTCTTGGCGGATTGCTGGAGATGCGAGCGGATGAAGCTTGGATCTGAGATGGCGGCGGGCCATGCCTTGCTGACGGACTTGAACTGCGTGAGAGCTTTTACGGGTAGCTGGACAAGAATCTCAAAGACCATCTCGTCAGGTAGCGCCGGGCAGTAGCGCGCTCTCCTCTTGTATACCTTGAGTATTTCTTTGCAGCTGGTTCTCATGTCCACGGCCATCTTATCCTTGGATTGTGGCGTCCTAATAAACTCCTGATATAAAGGAGCCCCAACGTTCGTAGACAGCGTTGTGCATGTGTATATATTGGGGTTGAACACGAAACCGGATCGGACTGCCGGTTCCCAGACCGATCCGGACAACAACAGATAATTTCCCTTTTGAAGAAAACCAACAGATAGTTTCTGTTCTTTGAGAGTGACGACAAATTTTTTTGCGGGGAAAAGAAATTCTCATTACTCAAGGAGGCTTCTCAGCCATAGCCAGGTTTACAACATAGTCCATCCCAACAGAAAGCCACACCGCAGTACGAGGGGTGCTATGACCATAAGCGGCCAACTCATGACTAATATTATTCTGTGAGCGACTACAGCGAGCAAATAAAATCTCTCTATCAACGGTATCAGCTAAGCTTCGGATCTCCTCTATGAGAATGCGGTTCCTCGATCTATCTCTCGTGCGCGCTGTGAGCAACGTCACCGCCTCCGCACTGTCCAGCTAAACTATAATTGGACGGTCCGTCTGGTGCACGGCCAAGTCCAATCCTTCTCGACACGCTGCTAGTTCCGCCTCCAAGGCACTCTCACATGCACGGAGTTCTCTGCAAGCACTATAGATGATCTCACCTCTATCATCTCGGAGAATCATACCTCCTCTTGCCGCACCCATAGCTGCAATAAAGCTACCATCCGTGTTGAGCTTGGTCCAGCCCGTGTCAGGGGGAACCCATCGCGGCTGCAGCTTGGGGCCAGAGCTGACCCGAGCTGCTGGTGGTGAAGCAACGACCACCATCTTCCCTTTCACATGGTCTCCCGACGGGCGTTGATTAATGCACAGGAGCGAAGTAATATACCCGTGGAGGAAGCGCCGAGAGGCTTCAACCGGAGGAGGCAGTTTGTCATGTGTAATCTCGTTGCGCACATGCCAACTCCGCCACATGGTCATAAGCACAACCAGCCTCGCTGTGTTATCTAAGGGTTCCAACAGTGTGAAGAGCCACTCTGGTCCGGGGTTACTGATGGACTCCAGCTTGGGGATGTTCCAGTCCACCGCCATGGCACGCCATAGCTCGCTAGCCAAAGGGCACCTGTAGAATGCGTGGAATCCGTCCTCTCGTTCCATGCCACAGAGGGGACATAAGTTAGTAAGCTCGAGGTGGCGAGAAAATTTGTTGGCCCAAGTAGCAAGTGAATTAGTCACAACTCTTCATGCGAATACGCGTAACTTAGGGGGAGCAGGGCACCCCCATATGATCTTCCAGATGGCGCGACGACCATCCGGTGCCCTGCTCGTGGCGGTAGCCAATGGACGCTCGCACTCGTCCATGGCAAGGCGGTATGCGGAGTGAACGGTGAAGATGTCGTTCGTCTCCGGTGCCCAGGCAATGATATCATCAGTGACACGCGGTGATGTACGGATGCTGGAGATCACGTCAACGTCCGCCGGAAGGAAGTAGCGCCGAAGGAGACCCATGCGCCACGAGCCCCCCACATCCAGGAGCTCCACCACCCTCCTGATGCGGCATGTACCCTGCTGTGTGATGGGTTGGCACGAGGGCTCTCTCAGGATCCACCGGTCGCGCCAGATGCGAATGTTTTGCCCGTCGCCGACACGCCAGATGATGCCCTTTTTCAGGAGCTCGAGGCCGTATTGGATAGCCTGCCACGTCGGAGAGGCGTTCCCCGAGAAGACCGTATCCTCTAGTCGTCCATCAGGATAATAACGGGCCTTGAGAACCTGCGCACATAAACTGTTAGGCTTAGTTAGCAAGCGCCAAGCCTGTCTCGCGAGGAGGGCCTGGTTGAAGATGCGGAAGTCTCGGAAACCCAGGCCACCCTTTGTTTTATGAGCGTGTATTTTTGGCCATGCCAACCAGTGTGTTTTTCTTTTACCATTCACTGAGCCCCACCAGAAGTTCCGTACCATTCTGTTCAGGTCATCACACATTGACATAGGACGCTTGAAGACACCCATAATATAAGTAGGAATAGCCTAAGCAACATCCTTGATCATGGTCTCCTTACCGGCCAGAGAGAGGGTATCACCCCAAGCTATAATTCTCTTCAAGAGCCGTGATTGCAGATTCTGAAATTTACCTCGCAACATGCGACCCTCGGGCGTTGGCAGCCCTAGGTACTTCTCCTCAAAAGTAACTGTACCAATGCAAAGAATTGATCTAACCGCATCATGTTTATCCATAGTGCATGCATTACCAAACAGGCCACTACACTTCGCCGGATTGATGCGCTGTCCCGTGGCTTTTTCATAAGTATTCAACTCATTCTGGACTTTCCTAGCTTGTTCCTCTTCCACCTTGAAGAACAGCAACGTGTCGTCTGCGAACAATAAGTGAGAAACACCCGGAGCTCTTCGGCATATTCTCAGCGGCGTATAATCACCTTTTTCCTCGCCATCTTTCAACAGAGCAGAAAGACCATCAGCCACAAATAAGAACAAGAACGGGGACAGTGGATCACCTTGCCGAAGTCCACACGACGGTGCAAACAAGTCCAAGAGGGTTCCATTAAATTTCACTGTATATCTCACCGAGGTGACGCAAGCCATGATCCAGTTCACCCATCGGCGAGCGAAGCCCAACTTTTGCATCATACGCTCCAAGAAGATCCAGTCCACTCTGTCATAAGCTTTAGATAAATCAAGCTTGTACGGACAAAAACTTTTGTTAGGGTCTTTCTCTTGCTGAATAAAATGAATGCACTCAAAAGCAATTAGTGCATTGTCTGTAATTAACCGGCCAGGCACAAAGGCACTCTGTTCTGGAGATATAATCTCATCCAAAATTGGCCTCAAACGATTCACCAAGCACTTTGCCACCACCTTATAAATGACATTGCATAAACTTATGGGCCGGAACTCCGTGAGCCTCTCCGGGTTATCCACCTTCGAGATGAGAACAATGGAGGTGTTATTCACTCCCTCAGGCATGACCCCTGTGCGGAAGAACTCCTTCACTCCTGCAATTACCTGCTCCCTCATGACCGCCCAATTCCTTTGGAAGAAACGGGCGGGGAAACCATCTGGACCTGGCGCCTTGAGTGGCCCAATCTGAAATAGAGCATCAGCTATCTCCTTGTCCGAAAAATCTGCACATAGGCCATCATTCATGCTGTCAGTCACACGAGATTTAATAAGATCAATCACTGGATCCGCACAGAGAGTTGTATCAGCAGTAAACAAACGAGAAAAATAGGCTGTGGCCATGGCCGCCATGGACTGGTGGTCCTTGTGCACAACCCCAGTATCATCCATGAGGGATTTAATGCGGTTCTTACGAGCACGCCATACCGCTTTCCGGTGAAAAAACTGAGTATTTCGGTCACCCTCTTTCAGCCAAGCAATACGGGATCTCTGCATCCACATCATCTCCTCTCTGTAAAGCAACTCGTTCATCCGGTCTGTCGCCTCCCGAATTTCTTCCTGTCTGCATTCATAGACATAAGCTCCTCGAGGCGAGAGCGAGATTTATTAATTTCCTTAATAACGTTACCAAAAAATTTCCGGCTCCACTCTTGCAGTTTGTGCATCATGGCACTCAAACCTGAGGTAATATCCCCAAGATGGAGCATAGAACCCAGCTCAGTCCATGCATTCATAATTACCTCCGGGAGAGATGGTTCCCTCTCCCACATGACCTCGTACTGCCTGCATCTCCTCCCCTGCATCAGACGCGGCACCTCCCGCTCGCAGCGGAGCAATATAGCCAGGTGATCGGAGCTGGGCGACACCAGATGATCTACCTTAGCGTGAGCAAAGATGTCACGCCAGGCATTGTTGGCGACTGCCCGGTTAAGGCGCACCTTAACATTCGCCCGTCCCCCACGCCGGTTATCAAAGGTGTACGGGAGGCCTGCAAAACCGAGATCTCCCAAACCACAAACTTCAAGAACATCACGAAGATCAATCATCTGACTTGCCGAACGCGGTGTGTCTGAGAAGTGCTTGAAACTCCACATCGCTTCATTGAAATCTCCCACCACGACCCACGGCAAATCGGCCTGTTGGTGAAGATTCTGGAGGAGAGACCACATGCGATGACGGTCCTCTGTCCGGGGCTCGCCATAGACGCAGGTAAGCCTCCAGGGTGGCTCACCCGCCACAACAGTCACATACGCATCAATATATCGTTCATTTATTTCTTTTACATCAAGACTCAGGGACTCATGCCAATACAAAGCAAGACCACCACTACGACCCACACAATCAAAAGCATCAAAACCTCTCAAACCTAACCGATTACGGTGCCTCTACATTTTATTCTTAGTCTGTCTAGTTTCACAAAGAAAGACGATACTAGGGGAATGAGTCTGCACTAGACTCACAAGATCTCGAACTGTCCGAGGGTTCCCCCCTGGGCAGTTCCAACTTAGGATATTCATTGCTCCTGACGGGGCTTCGCCGGCCCCGTCAGTTCGTCGGCGGCCCCCGGGCCGACTGCCTCCAAAGTGCTGGACACCTCGTACATGCCATGGTCTCCCGTTCCACCACCAAAGCTGGGTTTGCTGCCCGTCCAGCGCCCCCGTGGTCTTGCGTTTTTTCAGTGTACCTGAAATCACACGTTCGGCCGAGACGGCCGTATTAGAAAAAATAACCATAGCTTTATTGTCTGACTCCTCTACTGCGTCAGCTAGCCCATCAGCTGCATTGCGCTTCCCCGGGATAGACACATCATCAGAGAGCTCCGCCTCTGCCATCCGCACCTCATTCGAGAGGTCCCGCAGCGCTGGAATCACGTTCGAACTCCTTGGCAGGGAGTGAGTTTGGCTCGTGTTGTTTATAGGTGAATTAGCAGACACTTGCACCGGCCACATGTGACTGCTGCTGTTCCGTCTTGCGTGTATTGCTACCCTCCATGTTTTCCATCTGCTCAGCCAAGAGCTCATCAATTGCAGGCTTGCCGGAGCTGTGGTCCGCTGCTTGGTGCTGACGCCGAGCCGATCCGCCATCAGATCGCAGTCGCGGGTTGCTGCGGCCAGCAGCCATGGATCCTCCATTGGAAGGCTTCGGGCAAGCAGCATCCACAGAGGGAGCCCCGTATGTGCCCCCACCGACCTCCGGGTTCACCTCGGCCACCGGCGCCTTCTTGCCCGCCTCGTGCATGACGACGCCATCCCTGTCAACAACGTAGGAGCAGCAGTGAGAGCGATGCGATCGGGCGGCTTCCATGGTCGTGTGTGCACTCCCGCCGAAACCCTAGGTGGCGATTTGTGAGCAGGAGTAACCGTTTCCTTGCCGCAGGGGTTAGGGCACCCAGATCCGTCTTCGATCGTTCCAACTGGACTCCACCCATCGGTCTCCAGATCGAATACGGCAGGATCGTAGCGCCCCCTGGGGGCCGGCGATCGAACAGTGGACACAGCCGCAGCAGCTCCGACGCCCTGCCTGGGTTTGGACGCGGAGAAAGGGCCACACACGGCCGGATCGACGTCCGACGGTGGCGGCGGCGAGGCAGTCGCCTCCAGTTCGCCACGGGCGGAAAACCCTAGCGAGCGCATCTTGCGTTCAGCTCTGATCGTGCCTGTAGTTAACCAGGAGGTAGTGACGACAATTAATAATCTAGTCTAGTACGCTTATAGCAAGGAATCAAGTTAGTCTAGTACGCTTCGATCCATCTAGCTCTGCCCGCCAGTGTTGCGAGCGAGAGGGCATATCTCGTTTATTGCTCTTTTTTTTTTTTTTGAGACATATCTCGTTTATTGCTCGATATATGCTCTTCTCGCCTACAACCCGCAGTCAATGGGCCGCCTCAGTAACGGATAAGTATATCTTCGGTTTTTTGTTTGTTTCTCTGGTTCGTTTCTTCAGTTTTTCAAATACATGTTTATTTTCTTCTATTATTTTTTTCATTTTTTTGGTTTTTCTGTTTTCTATTAGTTTCATTGCCCCTTTTTTTTCATTTTTTTTGTTTTCAATACATGTCTATTTTTTCTATACATGTTGTACATTTTTATGTATACATGTGGAATATTTTTTGGGATACACATTGCACATTTTTCAAATACATGATGAGTATTTTTTTCAAATACAAGTTGAATAACTTTTTACAATGGTACAAAAAAAATCTAAATTACACGATTTTTTTTACATTGTATGAACATTTTTAAAATATCATGAACATATTTTTGAGACGCGTTAACAACACTTATTGCAAAAGTCACGAACATTTGTTTGAATGGTATGTAACGTTTTTAAAATTACGTGAACAACTTTTTAAAGTGTACATGCATATATTTTAAAATTTCACGAACATTTGTATAAAGCATGTGAATATTTTATAACTGTCACGAAACATTTTTCTTTGAATACTATCAACTTTTTTTTATAATTTCTGCTAATTTGTTTTTGCACTATAAGAACATTTTTTAAAAACTTCTTAAAGTTAATTTTTGAAACACATGCATTTAGAATATTTCAAGATTTAAATAAAGTAAAAAAAAAGAGAAAAAAAAAACAGACTAACGCTCCTTGTCAGCCCACTTCGCGCGCTCTTAAGGTTGGGGGGGGGGGGGGGGGGGTGCTCGGTCTCGCAGTAAGCGAGACAAAGCCACGCCCAGTGTTGCGAGACCTAGTGCCGACTCGCCTACACGCACGTAATATGCCCTTGTACAGGGCAAGGTGCTTAGAAAAATAAACTAGCTTTTCCTTAAGTATTAGTGCTTATTTGTAAAGGGTAGATGGTAATTAGACATTCTTTCTGTAAAGATAGGCATTGGTGCTTAAGAAAAATTTGGTTTATTCTACTAAGCACCTTGCATTGTACAAGGCCTAATTAATCACGGCCCAGCCGAGCTGGGCGCACGGTTTTCTTTATAGTACTGGCATTATTTATTTCGGATGGTTCGCGCTCGAGCCCTGGTGTAGCGAGCGGTATTCGTTGTTTCATTTTTTTGACCTGGTTTTGTTTTATGTACGTAGTTTGAGTTTTCTTCCGGTTTAATGTGTTTCTATTCAACATGGAGTTTTTAAACCCAAGCTCACATGCCCCCTCACGAAAACAATAAAATCTGAAAAATAGTAAAAAAAAACAGATTTTTTTTGTGATAAACATTGATGAATGTTTTAACTTTGTATAAATGTATTTGATGAAAATACATTTGTGGAGGTATGGTCAAAATAAAGATCCGAAAAGACTATTGTTAGGAGCATTTTGGAGCATCTTTTTTGTCCAGACCTCCACGAATATCATTCCATCAAAATAATTGCACTCGGGTAAAACATTCATCAATGTTTATCATAAAAAAATTCCGATTTTCCGAATGTTTTACTATTTTTTTGGATTTTACTGTTCATGAGAGAGCATGTGAGCTTGGGATCAAAAGTGCACTTTTGGTTTCTATTTGGCCTTTTATTTCCTTTTCTCTTTTCATTTTTTATTTTTCATTTGTCTTTATGTTTTTATTTTCCATTTTCCTTTCTTTCCTTTTAGGTTTTTCATTTAAAGTTTAGTTTCTCTTTTTTGCTACATGCTCTTATTTTTTGTTCATCATATATAAAAAATGTGAATAGTGTTCTTAAAAAATGTTTGTTGTGTATTCTGAAAACGCCCATATCTTATTTTGAGAAATTGTTCACTGTGTATTAAATAACGTTTGTCGTGCACTTTAACAAGGTTGCGTATGTATTTAAAATATATATTCAATGAGTTTTTTTTTGAAAATGTTTCACCATGTACTAAAATAATGTTTCACCATGTATCTAGAATGTGTTCATCAGGTGTTACTACATATGTTTGTTTTGTCAAAGTTGTTCATCACGTATTAATATTTGTTCGTCATGTATCTAGAAAATGTTAACTAAGTATTTTCAAAAGGTTCATTGTTTCTTGGGTAATGTCCATCATGTATTTTAATAAAATTCATTGTGTAGTTTAAAATTTTCTACAAACTTTTTTATTTACATGCTAAAAATTTAGACCTGTTTTCAAATACACAATGAACAATCATTGTTCTCCGAGGAGACAAGTAGGAAAGTCATTGAACGCCCAATACGCCCCGAACCCAAAGTCTTCACCGCCATAGTCACTCTACCATAGATTGAACTTGTACTCCATTATCTTCATCGTGATCAATAAGATTGTAAAACGCTTTCTAATCATTCATTTTGAAGAACTATCGATAATGTCTCTTTTGCGTGATTCAATCACGATGTGCAAGTAACGTCCCCGGGCTAAGGGTGAAGGCATAGCCTCGCAGCCAAGATCCATGATATGTCAATCTTGTATTTTCTTTTTACCATGATTCGATAATTTTTGGAAAAAATCATTTATTTGGAAAAGATGTTCATAAAGTATTGAAAAAATGTTCAATGTGTATCAAAAAAATCTTCCGCGTGTATACGAAAGATGTAGAATGTGTATTGAGAAAAGTTGACATTTATTGGAAAAAAGTAAAATTGAAAATGAAAAGAAACAAGTAAAACACCAAAGAAAACCAATAACAAAACAAACAGAAAAAAACCTGGCATGAAAGCTTCTAAAACCGGTGTAAACTAGTCCCCAGAAGCTTTCCAAAACCGCTTACTGAAGCTAAAGTATTGGGCCGGTCCGCTAGTCTCGCGCCAGAGGCAAGACGGTAGCTCCTCTCGCAGTGGGCAAGATAGCATTGTCGGTGTTTTTGCCTCAAATAGTCGCCAGGAAGATAGCCATTTGGGCCGGTCCCTGCCTAAGCTTACGTCATCATTCTCTAGTTTTTTCTCTTTTAGGAACATTCTAGAAGGTTTTGTTTCAGTTTTTTTTTGTTTTCTTTTCTTTTCCTGTTGTGTTTCTCTGCTGGTTTTTATAGTGGTTTTTGGTTTCCTGTATATTATTTTCCAAAAAAATAAATATTTTAAAAAAATATTCACATTGAGTTTTCTTTTTCTATAAAATGTTCACACTTTATAAATATGTTCAATTTATTTTGTAAAATAATATAATTTTGTAAAAATATGCATGATTTTTGGCAGCAATGTTCACAAACGTTTTTTTAATGTTCAATTTTGTAAAAAAAATATCAAAATTTAGAAATTTTCATTTTTAAAATTGATAGTTTTTGTGTTCACTCTAAAACAAAAAGAAAAACCCAACTGTAAAACAATAAGTCAGAAAAATAAATTTAAAAAACTAGAAGAAAATGTGCACTACATGAGTCGGCCCGCCCTATCTCCCCCTGTGCGGAAGCTCAAGCCTTGCTCTCCTCTCCCATAACATGGTGATCGTAGCTGTATCGAGAGATGATGATGTTGCAAGTTATTGCGTGATCTGCCTATCGACTAGATCAGCCTCGGCTCTCAAAGGATACCAAGGCCCAGGGTGACAAGGAAAACCTAGTCGGCTAATGCGGTTTGACGAGTCCTCTGCAATCTCGAGGGTGAATTGCCTTGGATAGCAAGCCGAATCCTTCGTCTTGGAGGCCCGCAGGTGGAGGCACCAGCACATACTAGGGATTGCCTCGTCTTGGTGGTCCACATATGTTCATGAATTTAAAATAAAATACAATGTAAAAATTGTCCACGTAGTTTTAGAAAAATGTTCAACGTGTTTTTGATTTTTTTTTGTATGAATCCATTTTTTTTATTCAAACATGTATTTGGAAAACAAATGTTCATCATGTATTGAAAAATGTACAACGCATATCAAAAAAATGGCCCGCGTGTATACACAAAATGTAGATTGTGTATTAAGAAATGTTCATATGTATTAAAAAAAGGAAATAAAATAAAAATAAAAAACGAAAATGAAAATGAAAAAAAAGTAAAACAGGAAGAAAACAATAAAAAACACACATAGAAACAAACAAAAGAACACACTTGCATGGAAGCGTCTAAAACCGGTCTAAATCAGTCCACATAAGCTTCCAAAAACCACTCAGTGGAGCTATAGTATTGGGCCGGTCTGCTAACCTCGTGCCAAAGGCGAGACGGTAACTCATCTCACAGTGGGCAAGATATAGCACCGGCGGTGGTTTTTTCCTCAAATAGTCACCAGGAAGATAGCCATTTGGACCGGTCCCTGGCTAAGCTTAGTTCATCGTTCTTTGTTTTTTTCGGTTTGAGGAACATTCTAGAAGGTTCTGTTTCAGTACTTTTGTTTTCTTGTTCTGTTGTGTTTCTCTACTGGTTTTTATTGGGATTTTTGGTTTCCTGTATTTTCTTTTCCAGAAAATATAAACAATTTATAAAAAATAATCATGTTGATTTTTTTCTATAAAATTTTAGCGTTTTCTAAATATATCTCCTTTATTTTAAAAATATAATAAATTTTAAAATGTCCATGATTTTTGCAAAAATGTTCACAAAATGGGTTTAAAACATTTTATTTTTTTTAAAATAAGTTATCAAAATTAATAAGTTTTCACTGTTAAATAATTAGTTTGCGTGTTTACTCTAAAACAAAAATAAAAAATCCGACTGTAAAATAATAGAACAGAAGAAAAAAATTGGAAAAACTAGAAGAAAACGTGCGCTACATCGGCCGGCCCGCCCGAGCTCCCCGTGTGCGAAAGCTCGAGCCTTGCTCTCCTCTCCCATGACTCAAGCCGCCGCCGCTGTCACATCCGGATCGAGCCAGGAGAACCCGCGCTTCGCCACCTCACTCCCCTCCTCCAAGCCCCCGTCGTCCATTCCCAGCCGCGCATCCGAGCTAGGAGACGGCGTACCGCCGGTCATCGTCCGTCTGCGACCTGTAGGAGCCTCTACCGTCCGGAACAGTGCGTGGTAGAGGAGCTGGTCATGGTCCTCGTGGACGAGGCTCACGCCCCAGCCCTAACCCTCCACTCGCCACAGTCAGTCCTCCATCCACCGCCCGCTAGAAGTAGAATCATTGGTAAGTTTTCGTGATGGAAATGTTGATCTGAAATGTTGCTGTGTTTGAGTGCTTGTCAATGTTGAATTCGTGACGGAAATGTTAGGCTGCATGCTGCACTTCTTTGCTACTAGTATAATTGTTACTCAAATTCAGTACCCAAGGATTTGTTAGTCTATTTACTCGTTTTTGTTAAATCGGTCCTCTAGTTATTTTACAAGAGATGGAATCAAATGCAACTCGTGAATAATTCAACTGTAAACTCTGAAACTTGACAACTGTTGATGAATATATTGCTTCTGAACCGTGAACCTTGGTGCAGTTAACACTGGAGGCTTGTACCATGAACTAGTAGTAAGTTTCTCACATGTACACATATGTGCCGTGACATGACATGAGTGAGAGAAAATATTACTAAACTGAATGATACTTGTCTACATCTCCGATTACTCCATGTTGGCTGCTATATTTTGTTGGATAAACGATTGGTTGAAATGATAAGCATGCTCTGGTTGATTAATCTCTTTCCCGCCCTCATTCCGAAATGATAAATCCCTCATGATGTTATGTCACTGCATCTTAATAGGACAATTTTCTGAGCGAAAGCATCACTTCACTTTCATTAGAGCCCGATCTTGATTGTGCAAGAGTTTCGATCAACCAGAGTATTTGGAGGAAACGTCCAAGGGAAGAAACCCAACAAGTCCCTCGAAGAAAGGATGCCTCCACATGTCAAGCATTGCATAACGAGACCTTTGATGCTGAAATATAGAGCACTATGTATGGACTTAAAAGAGGGGAGGCTATGGGGAGAAGTTATGGCCAGCCAATGACACAAGGTCTCCATCAAGAAGATCTGGATGATGATGAAGTTGATGCAGATGTACAAGCGCAGAGAATTGAAGAATGTTGTAACTCAAATAGATGTGAAGAACATTCAAACCCAAGAGGTGTGGATGTTGGTACGCATGTAAGACCTAAGAAACACAAAGAATCAGCCCCATGCCTTGATGAAACCATGCCAGCTTATGTTGATCTCAGGAGAGCACAGTCTAGCTTGAAGGAATAAGCAATGGCACAGGGGCAACAATACTCGATGTCAAGATGCATCGAAGTGCTCGCTATCATGGATGATGTATCTGATGACATCATGGTTCTTGCATCTCATGTCTTCAAGGGTTCACTGAATCGTGAGATCTTTGTGCTATCCAGCAAGGCTTCGTGGTTTGTGGCTGACAAAAGAAGTGGCCAAGCTTGACGCTCCATGATTCAATGTGTAAGATATTTCTTCACAATTCTCAGTTACATACTTGATTATTTTTGGCTGTGCATTGCCACTGAGCACAAACAGGAATAGCGGTTGCATAATCTGAACTGCTTCCTGATCAATTATTTCTATTAGGAGATGATAACCATGAGGATGCAATAGCTCGGCGTGCGACAACTAGATAGGAAGGTAAAGAATAATCTCTCCAAATCACATCGTTCATGATACTGATTTCTTGTAAAATCTGGAATCTGAAATTGTATCATGGAACAAACAGAGGAGATGGCTCGGTGAAGCACGATAGAAACTAGGCATGCATTACAAAAGGACGGCCAAGTCGTCTTGCACAGCCGCATTGCGTTTATGAGCTGCCCAGTGCAAAAAACAGGATAAGCGGTTGCATAAGCTGAAGTGCTTCCATGATCAATTATTTTTATTAGGAGATGACAATTTGAGGATGCAAGAGCTCGACATCCGACAACTAGTTAGGAAGGTAAAGAATAATCTCTCCAAATCGCATCATTCCTGATACGGATTTCTTGTAAAATCTGGATGCTGAAACTGTGCTCTTGTGTTCATCTTCCCTTGCTTAATTACAACAAGCCATGATTAATTACACCACACTCAAAAACTATGTATGTACCTGCATGATTACTTTCCTTGTTTGTTGGATTCTTCTTCTTTTTTTTTTGAAAAGGAGGGTCACCCCCCGCCTTTGCATCAGACTGATGCATGCAGCCATATTATTAAGCAAAAGTTTCAAAAGGTCTGCGGGTCAGTACAAGCTCACACGGAGCTAAAATGAAATAAAATGAAGATAAAAGTTGCCACAACCGGCGAAACTAGGACGAGATGACTAAACACCTAGCCTATTATTGGACCGTCATCCAAACCGGTTGTAAATACCTCGTGCTACCATCTCCCACCAGGTACACCCAATAGCCAAAAGCTCCCTGGCTTCCGGAAGACTGAGTAACGACCACGTACGGATCCAAGCAGTGGCCCTGTATATAATCTGCAAAAAAAATTAGAAGAGTTTGTGTGTTAAAAATCATATCATTTCTACAGTTCCATATAGACTAAAGTAATGCGCATACTCCTATCCGAATATGTCCCGCAGTATTTGGCTCCACTCTATTTAGCCATGTCCCAAATAACGTGTTAATACTATTTGGAGGGCTGGCATTAAAGGCTATATGAATCAAACGCCATAAAAGTTTGGCAAGAGGACAACTGAGAAAGAGGTGTTGAATAGTTTCATCCTGATCACAAAAGCAACATCGTTTACTACCCTCCCATCTTTGCCAAGTTATCCTTAGTCAGAATCACCTCCTTGTGAATGAACCACATGAAGATTTTGATTCTTAGAGGTACTTTAATCTTCCAAATATGCAATGACTTCGGAATTGGACCAGAATCAATTAGGCCCAAATACATAGATTTCACTAAGATAACTCCATTTACGGATAGTTTCCAGTGAATCGAATCTGGCTCATCAGAGAGGTGAATGTCCATCAACCTCTGCACGAGATGTAGCCATGCTTCCCATCTGTGACACCCTGGTTTTTCTCAGCTTTTCTTTTTCATTTTGTTTATTTCGAATTTGGCCTGGTTCTGTTTTGAATGGCTCTATGGACTTAAAACTTGGGAATTTCTTTTGACTTTCTTTCCCAAGTGACTCAAGACCTCAAAAACTTCTCACAAGCCATGTCCCTTCCGTTCTTGCTCAACCTCAATTTTATTCCAATTTAATGTTTCCTTTTTTCCATTAAAGGAATAGCCCTTTAAGCTCTAGGTTGTGAGGCAACCTATATTTCTGCTCTCCCAAAAATTCCAAGAAAATTCTCAAAAATCATGTGCACCATGTGAACCTTGGATATGTGAAAATATTCAAGATTTACTTCTCATGGTGAGCACAGCATCCAATCTTCGATTCTGGTCATAATTTTAGTTTGTGAGGCAACTATATGCTATATTGCTTCAAAAATTCTGAAATTAATCCAGGACCTTCTTCTAACCATATTATCAGACTCCACAAATTTTGGGCCTATTTCATTCAGCCACTTTTTCCATAAAACTATCCCAAGTTTCTGTCCAGTGGGAAGTGTTGTGAAGGAAGTACCCCGTGCACCTACCCAATTGGACTGAAATTTTTATAGCATGTTGGCACTCTCAAATAACCCACAAATACCAAGTTTCAACCCTAGGAACCCATCCAAGTGAGTGCAACATCATCTGCCAAATTTCTGGACCAAAGGGACAGTTGTGAAGCAACCATACTCTAAACTTGTCCATTTGGTCTGAATTTTTCCCAGTATATGAACCTTCCTACTACTTTTTAGAATGGCAAACTCCCTCTATCAGAGCCCTAACCACTTCTCCTCAACTTGCTGCACAAGTTACTGACCAGAAACTTCCAGTGAGCCTATCCTAATTCCCAGACCAGCTCTTGTCAAACCAAGGGCACAGGAGGGACCCAGGTTGAGGGGACTACCGCGTAGACATGACCCCTCAGGCCAGAGCGCGCCGCGTGCGCCAGTGCACACGGTGACCACGCGTCTGCCTGGGCAGAGTTCACGCTCTGCGCACTGAACCCTCTCGGGCCTCGCCGGTTCTTCGCATAGTCGCCACCTCACCGTGTCTCTTAGTGCCGACATCGTCTCCGCCGTCCACCTGGCTCGCCTGGAAGCCTCCCGTCGCCGGTAGAGCTCTCGCCGGACACGGCCAAGCGCCGCCACGCGCGGCACAGTACTGGAACTGTGGCCGCGCTGGCTGTCTTCTTCCTCCCGTCGAGCCGTCGCGTCGTCTTAACTCTCCTGTCCTTCCGCGTCGCCTCCCTCGCTCCACGACAGCCAACTCGCCGTCCTCGCCGCGCCAGCTCACCCATGGTGGGATCCGGCTCGGCCACCCTCCGCCCGCCTATAAAAAGCCCTCCCGGCCTCTCCAGCTCTCACCACTCCACCCCTCTCTCCCTCAATCGCCGCCTAGTAGCTCCAGAGCAAGCCGGGGAGCTCTTCTTCTCCAACTCCGGCGAAGTGCTCCGCCGTTCTGCCCCTGCTCCGTCCACTCATATCCGACCACCTCGAGCTCAACCAAGACCACCCCCGAGTCCGTGGCACTCCACTGACCCTCCATAGCCTCTCCTCTGCCCGAGAACTCGCCGGAATCGCCGGGTCCGTCGACCCCCGAAGAGCACCGCCGCCTGAGACGAAGGGGACGCCGCCGTCCGGCCATCTCCCGACAAGCTGCGGGTACCGGAGTGCTCGCCTGCGTCCGCTCGTTCCATCCCCGCCATCTCCGGAGCTCGCCGCCGTCTCTATCGCCGGCAACCGTCGCCGGTGAGTCGCCGTCTTCTGTTCCTCTCTCTCTCTCTGTTCAAACCTGGTAAGAGGGCCCCACCTGTCGGCGACTCTGCGCGTGCCCGAATCGGTACGTAAGTGGAGGCGCCTGGGTGGTTTACGCCTTCGACGTGGCCTCCTCTGGGTTTTTCTGATTTTCAGTTAAATTCAATTAATTCCAGAGATTTGACTGAACTTTGACCATCCATAACTTTTAAACCATAAGTCCAAATGAGTTCATTCTTTTTGCATTATTTTTCTTATGAGCTCCTCTAGTTGTTGTAAAAATTTGGGATTTTCTCTGCTGGGTAGAATTTCTGGTAAGTAGAAAATGCTTTATGTGGTATTTGAAAATGTTTTTCAGAGTTGTTTTGCTAGTTGGTGAAGGCCAGGAGTACTTCCACACTTTGTTGGTGCCAGGCAAGCCACAACTCTCATTTGCATAATTGCATTGCAATATCATAGTTTAAATAATTATTTTAACACCAATTATGGATTATTTGTGAATGAATTAATCCATGTAATATCTTGGAGATTTTGAACAAGTTACTGTCATAATGATTATGGGATTATAGGATAGTAGTAAATTTCCAGATTTATGCCGGAGTGCTGCCAGACTGGGAGATTACCGTTTATGATTATTTTGTAAGATTACCGTCTATGATTACTTTGGGATATCTCCGGTACTACTCATATGGGATCAGTAGTAGAAATTGATCATGATGCTCATTGGATATCTAGTTGATGGATGTGGTAATTTGGATCAATTGTATATCGGAGTGTCATAAATGACTGTGATTACTCGGGGATAAAATCCTTCACTGTTGATCATGTGCCACTGAACCGGACTTTCCAGTGCAGCCACATCTACCGGTATGGGACGGCCTTGACTTGGTCTGACTGCGTGCTCTTTTATCGGTACCACCAAAGAGGGAAGGTTATGCATGCGTGCTGCCCTGATCAGGTAGATGACGATAATCTTGTGAGCCCAGTTTGGTTTTGAGCTCAGGTCCCCGTTTGGGACAGTTTGTTGGCCACGACGGTGGCAGGTGTCATGGGGTGACACAGGGGCCACCCAGGACATGACCCTGGGAGGGTATGATTGTCGGTGGTACGATGTAAGAGTCACGGGTTAGGCAGGCTTCGTTGGAGCAGCACCGGTCCACACAAGAGGGAAGTGTACCGAGGTACGGGACAAGGAGCTCCATGGTGTGGGTAAAGTGCGCAACCTCTGCAGAGTGTAAGAATCTATTCGAATAGCCGAGTCCACGGTATTGGACACAGTTCGTACTAAGTCACACTGTCTGATCAACACCAATGCGGGAATGACGTGTTAATGATGGAAGAACTCGTCTCAGCATAATAAAATGGTCGTCTGCTAGAGACTGATGGTAATGGTTGAGGATGATTCCGGGGGAAGAAAGATTGTTAGAAGTTCTTGAGATGTGGCAACAGCATGTTAATAATTTCTTCCACCCTTTCTGTAGCAGCTAAGTCTGAATTAATCATGATTCGCTATGACATTGTTATGCCTTGATGCTCTTGATTGTTGTGAGCTTGCGAGTACATTCAAAGTACTCACCTGGTGTGTCATGCTAGTTTGCAGGTGCTGCCTTGTTGCATGAGTGGATGTGTGCATTGCGAACTAGGACGTGTCCCTAGCCAGAGTCCCTGCGGAATGAAGCCCATTTCGACGTCGTAATTCTGCTGCTAGGATTCGAGCTGCTGCTAGCATAGAATTGTCGTAGCAAGTTTAGCTTTGCCAGGGCAACCCCTTTGTAATATCTCAAACCCTTGTACCCATCTATTTGTAATAAAGAACTGATTTGTTCTATGCCAAGCAGTGCCGTATTCCAGAAGACTTGATCTCTGGGCTGGAATACGGGGTGCTCCGGTGACTCTGAGCCGGGGTGCCACACCATCGGTCTCCTACTAAGGACCTCCTGAACTGAATGTTTAATGGGACAGACTGTAATACTATAGCAACGTAAGCGTCTTTACGCTGTACAATATTATAAAGAGACGGATATTGTGTGGCTAAAGGCGTCTCTTCTAGCCATGTATCCTCCCAGAATCTAGTCGAACTACTGTTCCCAATGATGAACTTAGTCCTATGGAGGCTGCTTTCGTCCTCATTAACCCCTTCCAGAAAGGTGAATCATTGGGTCTTACGGTAACCTGGGGTAAGGTCTTAGATTGCATGTACTTATTACGCAAAATCTGTACCCACGTACCTTAGGTCTCAACTGAAAGCCAACCGTTTACTCAGCAGAGATCTATTCTTTACTTCTAAATTCTCAATCCCGAGTCTACCCTGGTCCTTCGGTCTACAAATAATATCCCACTTGATGAGCCTGTATTTTGTCTTTATCTCATCGCATTGCCAGAAAAAAATGTGATCGATAAAAGTCTAAACTTTTCCGTACCCCTACGGGTACTTCAAGGAAAGATAGTAGGAACATTGGCATACTTGTGAGCACTGAGTTTATCAGTACCAACCGACCACCATAAGACATAAGCTTACCCTTCCATCAGCTTAGTTTTTTTTTCAAATCGATCTTCAATACCCTTCCACTCCTTGTTGGATAGCTTGCGATGATGAATTGGTATGCCCAGATAACTAAACGGTAGGTACCCCAATTCCCATTCGAACAATTGTCTATAAGCCTCTTGTTCATCTTTGGCTCTCCCAAAGCAGAACAATTAACTTTTGTTAAAGTTGATCTTCAACCCTGACAATTGCTCAAACAAGCATAGCACAAACTTCATATTTCTAGCCTTTGCCAAATCATGTTCCATGAAAATAATAGTGTCATCAACGTATTGTAGTATGGACACCACCGCATCCACAAATGGGGTACTTGTCCGCCTACTTGCCCGTCCTCTTTTGCCCTACCAATAAGAATTGTCAACATATCCGCTACTATGTTGAACAAGATAGGATACATCGGGTCTCCCTATCGTAGGCCTTTTTGCGTCTGGAAATAATGACACGTGTCATCATTCACTTTAATCCCTACGTTGCCTTTTTGCACAATCGACTCGACCTGTTTCCTCCAGGAATCATCGAATTACTTCATACATAAGGCCTGCTGGAGGAATGGCCATTTAACCTTATCATACACCTTCTCAAAGTCTACTTTGAAAACCACCCCATCCAGTTTCTTCTAGTGGATTTCATGTAGTGTTTCATGTAGGACGACAACAGCCTCTAGTATGTGTCTGCCCGGCATGAAAGCCGTTTCAGTTGGTTGCACCACACTATGTGCAATCCGCGTCAGTCGGGTCATACCGGCTTTAGTAAAAAAAATTGAAACTCACATTAAGCAGACATATCGGTTTGAACTGCTCAATACACATTGCCTCCTCCTTCTTTGGCAACAACGTTATCATTCCAAAGTTTAGGTGGAATAGATGAAGTTGGCCATTGAACAAGTCATGGAGCATAGGCATAAGGTCACCCTTAATGATATGCCAGCATTTCTTATAGAACTAAGCTAGGAAGCCATCCGGCCGTGGTGCCTTATTATTCTTCATTTGTGTTATCGCTTTGAACACCTCTTTCTCAGTGAATGGCGCGTATAGAATCTCATTCTCGTCTGCCCCGAGTTGAGGTACATCCCCGACCATGTGCTCATCGAGCGACAAAAAATTGTCCTCAGGAGCTCCAAAAAGCTTTTTATAGTAGTTAGAGATGTACAATTTTAGGTTCTCATGTCCTACAATTGTACCCTCGTCCTGCTCTAACTGATTTTTTTCTTCTTTCTGTGCTTTCCATTTGCAATAAGATGAAAAAACTATGTGTTGTCATCACCTTGGACGACCTGCCGCACTTTAGCTCTAAGGGCCCATTTCATCTCTTCTTCTCATAGAAGTGCACGTAGCTTCTGCTCGGCCACAGTCTTAGATGCCCGTTCATTCGCATCTAGTAAGATGGATTCGGCTTTTAAATCGATCTCATTTATAAGGTGGATAAGCCTTTCTTTTTTCACCCTATAAATCCCACTTTCATTTTTTGCCCAGCCCCTCAGAAACTGCCGCAAATGCGTAATCTTATTTTGCCATCGATCAACATTCGAGTGACCTCCTGTCGCCCTAGCCCATTCCCGGGCTATGAGATAAATGAAGCCCTCTCTCTTGAACCATGCTAGTTCGAAAGAAAAGACATTCTTGTTGCCCACATGGGTCGCTTCCCCAGAGTCAACAAGCGAAGGAGTATGGTCTGATATTCCTCTATGTAATGCTTGCACCGTCACCAGAGGAAACTTCTATTACCACTCAATACTAGTGAGAACCCAATCCAACTTCTCGTAAGTTGGATTCTGCAACGAGTTCGCCCAAGTAAACTGTCTGCCCGTGAGATCTATCTCCCTCAGGTCAAGACTTTTGATAATAGTGTTAAACATGAATGACCATCTTCCATCGAAGTTGTCATTATTCTTTTCTTCTCTCCTCCTGATGATGTTGAAATCGCCTCCAACCAAGATAAGCAACCTCTCATCTCCACAAACCCGCACAAGGTCAGCCAGAAAATCCGGTTTTAGTTCTGGTTGTGCCGCTCTGTAGACAGCAACAAGGGCCCATCTGAACCCATCAACTTTCGAGCGCACCCGGAATTTAACGGCAAAGTCTTCGAGTACGACATTCACCACTTCTAGCGTGTCGTACTTGACCCCATGTAAAATCCCGCTGAATCTTCCCCTTGGTGGTAAACAATGCCAATCGAAATTGACGCCACCGGATATGGTACTAAGAAATTGGGACGTAAATTATCCCTACCCGTCTCAAGTAAGGCAATAAAGTCCAACTTGTGTTCTAATGATGCTTCCGCAAGGAACCTTCTTTTAGCGAAGTCTGCCAGACCTCTCCTATTCCAAAAGATTCCTTTCATTTTTCATCGTGGAAATTTCATTTGAATCTTATTCTCGCGCTTCTACGCACAGCTGATGTCGGATAAACCTTCCTCTTCCAGGTTCGTTTTGGCTTATCCTGCACCAACTCCTGGTCCTCATGACCGAGGTCACTATGCACGCCAGCTTCTTGTTGCAGAGGAGCCGTATACCCCTCTGAAACCGTCTCAGGATCTTCCTCATCCAGCACACTAGTGGGTGCTAAGTCCTCGTACAGGAATTCTTGTGCCCTAAGCCCTAGAGCATTAATATCATTGTCATTCATAGGTTTTAGGGCCGCAATATTACGAAGCATCTCCATGGCTCTATCAGCTTCTAAGTCTAACAAGTCATTCACTGATTTAGCTACTTCTTTCCCATTGTCACCGAGTGAAACTCTCAATTTATCCGCATTATTAACAATCTCATTTCAGAAAAGTGCAAAATAGAACAACTCGCATTTACTAACATACTTGTAGTGGCTTCGATGTCACGAAGCTTGGCCGCCCGCATGGCACGCCCCATCTGCAGGTCATCAGCATCCGGTTGGGCCTGAATCTGGTGACTCACCCGTTTGTCACCGGATAATGGGTCCAGAATCCCTCTGTCGTGGGAACGTGCCTGACAGTAGATGGTAGGGGTACGAAAAGAGAGGGCAGAGTCCTAGCTACGGCGAGGGTGTACACACAGATGTATGAGTTCACGCCTCACTCGGAAGTGATAACAGCCCTACGTCTCAGGTGCTCCGGGGAGCTTACTCTGTCGAGTGATACGTGCGTTGTGTTTACAAAGGATTGCGAACCCTTGTGCCAGTGGGGAGGGGTGGCTTATATAGAGTGCGCTGCCCCTCATAAATGTCCGGCATCTAAGGGATTGATTGTGGGGAGTAAAGGGGGACGTTACTGGTAACGTATACAATAAATGCCAGTTAAGGCGGCAAGCGTAACGCCTGCCCGTTGGCCTCCCTGGGGAGACTCCCGGTCTTCTGCAGTCGAGTGATTGGCGACCGCTCCGAGTGAGAGTTTACTGTCGAGTGTAGGGGGGGGTCTTCCGAGTGAACATATGTCGAGTGACTCATATGCCATGGCTAGTTCAGTCGGAATCTCTCTTGTAGTCTTGTAGTCTTGTAGTTCTCCAATGTGGTGTCCTTAGGTGGGGTATGTAGGACAGGCCTAATACCCTACCCTAGGTACATATCCTCGTCATTAGCCCCCGAATGGATCAGGGCTCGAGTGGAGAAGGGGCAGTGCAGGTTCTGCCGAACTCAGCGTTCCGAATGAGCTTCGAGATTTTTCCGATACCTGTGACGACTGGGCCTTCCAACGTCTGCCTTGATCTATTCAGCTTGTCATTTCTTCCGAGTGAATTTAGATGCAGGTTCGAGTCCGAATGGTCAACAGGATCTTCAAATGTGACAGGACGCTCTGTCCGGCCCGGATTTCGCGGGATTCGAAATTTCGGGGAACGCGCGTCGAGCAGGGATGACGCAACCGACGGGGAAGCGGTTCCTCGATCCTCGCGCCACCTTTATCGCCACATATCGCGGCTCCTCCGTTAGTGGGATACACAGGGATTTGGTGGGCCCACGAGTCAGTGACTCGGGTCGACGGACATAAAAAACGAGAGGGGAGGGGAATTTGCGACAGTGCGCTCATTTTCCCCTCGTCTCCTCCGCTTCTTCTGCTCCGCCGCCGCGCTGCTCAGATCGAATCCGCTCGCCGCTGCGACAATGGCGCCCAAGAAGACGACGAAGGGGAAGAAGCCCTCGAGCGCCCGGGCCGCAGCGCCACCCGGATGGATGTAGGGCGATTTCCTGCCGTCAACCGTGACGGCGTTGGACGTGGAGAAGCTCGTCGCTGATGGCCTGGTTGCGGCCGGGTCGTGGAGGTTGCCGGGAATGGAAGCGGAGCCGGAGCCGTACGAGGGCGAGCGGGTCCTCCTGACCACCCATTTGGAGAGAGGTTTTGCTCTGCCCCCGCATCCCTTCTTCCGCGGTTTTCTGAATTTCTTCGGGGCTCAGTTGCATCATTTTCCTCCCAACGCAATTGCGTATCTCGCTGCGTTCGTGACGATGTGTGAGTGTTTCTTGGGTTGTCCCGCCCACTGGGGTCTGTTCAAGCACATCTTTACCATCCATTCTCAGTCGGTAAAGAAGGCCCACGCTAGTGATAATAGGACCAACGTCATCCAGCTATGCGGGGGTTTGGGTCTTCAGAAGAGGACGGGGAGTGCATTCCCAGCGCTCACCCTTCCGGAGTCGGTGCGGGGCTGGCAGTTGACCTGGTTCTACTGCCACGACGTCGCGTCCCCAAACATGTCGACCGGCCTTCCTCCCTTCACGCTGGATCGACCCACTATGCCCCCATCTCTGACCGTGGCCGAGGAAGAGAAGGCCAATGTGGGGATCTTGATGAACAGTGTTGTGAATCTGATTCGTGATGGAGTGACCGGCTTGGATCTGTTGGAGGTGTTCCTGGGTCGACGGATCCAGCCGCTCCAGGCGCGGGACCATCCGATGTGGCATTACTCAGGAGTCGACGATACCACTCGTACCCACCCGGAAGATGTCTCAGAGGAAACCATCACGCTATGGCTGCGGGGCATCACTGGTGCGCGAGACAACCCCCGGGGTTCCAAAAGAGTATCGCCTTTCTCAGCTGCAAACCCGCCGAATGTGGTGAGTCATGTCATTGTCGATTGCTTTTGTATCTTGTCGAGTGAATATGTCTTCAGCTGACTGACTTGAATCTTTGCAGGAGCTCACGAACATGTATTCACCCGTGCCGAATGGCGGTCAGAACCTTGAAGGAGCGGGGAGCGAGAGCGATAGTGACAGCATCAGCTACGCCGAGGACAGCGAAGGTAACGGTGACGACTCGTCGGGGAGCGATGAAGTTGAAGTCGTGTCTCCTCCGCGTACTGAAGGGCGTTCCAAGCAGCGTCACGACCCAACACTCGACCGGGGTCGGGCCGGGGGGTCGACCACCAGGAGCTCCAAGCGCAGTCGGACGTCGACGCCAGAGCCGATTGAAAAGGTTGCCAAGCAGCCCAAGGTCACCACCACCAAGCCCCGGAAGGCCCTCCCCAGAATCAAGGTTGACGTGCCGATTGCTTCAACGTAAGTATCCTTGCTCTTCGCTTAACTTGTTGCCGAACTTCATATTTTTGCTGACCGAGTGGATCTTGATTGTCAGGGCCGCTACCTCGGTGACATCGCCGGGGCGAGGAGAGGAAAGCGCGGAGAAGGACACGCCGGACGCGGCTACTTCTCGCCAAGGTATGGCATATTGTCATTTGACATTCTTCTCAAACCATTCGACAGTCATGTGATATGTCGACTGGTGACATGCAGAGCCAATGGATACCGACCCCGCAGCCCCGTCTCCGACTGAACCGATTACTACACCGACCCAGATGGCCGTGGAGCTCGCCAGTCCGCCACAAGCGCCTGTCTCCCAAGCGCCAGCCTCGCAAGCGCCAGTCCTTCCGACTACATCGCCGCTCCCTTCACAGACCATCTTCTCTCTACACCGTGTTCCAGAAGATCAGACTGGAGCTGCTAAGGAGGCGATGATGCAGGCCGAACATATGATGCGGCGTACGAAGGAGGTGTACGAGGCCAGCAAGCTGGCTTACGATGCTAGCTCAGCGCTTCGGGCGAACGTCCAAGTAAGTGCACTCGTAAGTGCGCTTTTTGATTGTGTCGCTTTCCGTCTACCATGACTTGACTTCTGCACCCGCTGGGAGTTTTCTGTCTGTCGACTGGTAATCGCTTGTCACGCACTCGGCTAGGGCTGACCTGGTCGAGTGGACAATCTTTTTTTTTGTTCGGCCGTCACTCGGATCGGGCGGACCGTTCCGAGTGGATACCGTTCCGGTGGGGGCACGCTGAGTGCACCCACTGGGTGTAGTCCCCGAGACTGTCGTCGACTGCGGGCAGTCGGTGGGAGTCTTAGAACTTTTGCCTTGTTTTTTTTATGTTTGGCCGTCACTCGGATCGGGCGGACCGTTCCGAGTGGATACCGTTCCAGTGGGGGCACGCTGAGTGCACCCACTGGGTGTAGTCCCCGAGACTGCCGTCGACTGCGGGCAGTCGGCGGGAGTCTTAGAACTTGGACTCGAAGCCCATATTTCTGTCCACTGAATTGTTTTTGTCGTTGATCTCAGAAGGCCTGCGAGCTCGGTACTCGATACGCTGACTTGGAGAAGGAGAAGACTCAGCTTCAGCTCAACTTGGAACTGGCGAGGAGAGACCTGGAGCGTGCGCAAGCTGATCTGAAGGCTTCAGGAGGTAAACTTTGTTGATCGAGTACTTCATTATTTGTTTCTTCTATCTTTGAACCGAGTGACTCCACTCGAGCAGACGTGCGTGCTGAAAACCGTCGACTCCGAGCGCGACTCAACAATGCTATTTCTTTAGATATCATGAAGAAGGCGCTGGAGGACAAAGACAGATCACTCGCCGATGCTCAGAAGACGGCGAGGGAGAAGACTGAAGCTGCCGAGAAGAAGCTCGTCGCGGCCAGCAAGCTTGAGGAAGAGAACACGAAGCTGAAGCAGGAGCGAGCTGACTGGAGCAAAAGGCTTGACCATGCAACCAAGAGAGCAAAGGGCTTGGAGACCTATCTGGGGGATTATGCCCAGAAGATGTATGTTTTGCTTGAAGGTAATTTTCTCCAGTCGAGTGAATTCCGTTAATCCCAACTTCATCCAGTCGAGTGAATTTCGTTGATTTTCAGGGAACAGTATCATGACTAATTCTTTCCATCTTCTTCATGTAGAATTCTGCAAGGACTTCGAGAAGGAGACCGAGGCGGTCGAGCCCAATCTGGACCCTTCCAAGTCACCTGTCAGAGATGCTGTGGCTATGAATATGTTCCGGCTTGAAGCTCGAGTCGCAGGTGTCCGGGAGTACGTCGCTCGACTGCGAGGTGCAATGGAGAAGGTCGACAAGGAGCTGTGGCCGGAAGACTCACTTCAGGCTGACCTCGAGTCAATGATGACTCGGCTTGACGAGCTCCCTGGTCGAGTGCAGGCATGGAAGAAATCTGCTGCACGCTGCGGAGCTGACATAGCGCTCTCACTCGTCAGGGTCCATTGCAAGGAGGTCAAGGAGGACAAAGTGAAAGCACTTCAGGTGGCCAACACAAAGAAGCTCCAGTTCCAGGACTTCATGGAGACCTTCATCGAAGCGGCCACTCGGATCGCTGACGGGATCGACCTGGACACCTTCGTCGAGCCTGCAAGTCCCACTGGAGCTTGAAAAAACTTTGCTGGTGATCAAAAACTTTAATTTGCCTCGGTATGCCGAGTGGTGGTGTATCGTTAAAACTTCTTTCGGGTCTTGGGCCCGAGTACTTTCGTCATTTGCATGGGCAACTTTTATCCATGCTGAATACTCTGGATTTATCTGAATTTGCTTTTCAGTCCTTTGCTTGATTTCCTCTCGAGTAGATCAGGTCTTGTCGAGTGGTTTCTGGTCCAGTGGGGGCACGCGGAGTGCACCCACTGGGTGTAGTCACCGAGACCGCTGTCGAGTGGCGGCGACATCGGCAGGGGTCTTAAATTTGTTTGATTGATTTCGGACTTAGGCGAGGACTGACTCGCAGCTAAGCCCCCCGAGTGAGAGGACCGCTCGTCATTCGGGAGTGAGTATCAGAACTTAGGCGAAGACTGGTTCGCAGATAGCCTCCGAGTGAGAGGATTGCTCGTCACTCGGAGTAGTTTATAACTTAGGTGATGCGGAATCACGGCTAAGCCCCCGAGTGTGAGGATCGCTCATCACTCGGAGTAGCGTTTTAACTTGGGCGAAGCGGATTCGCAACCAAGCCCCCGAGTGAGAGGATCGCTCATCACTCGGAGTGGCGTTTTAACTTGGGTGAAGCGGATTCGCAGCCAAGCCCCCGAGCGAGAGGATCGCTCGTCACTCGGAGTATGTTTATAACTTAGGCGAAGCGGATTCGCAGCCAAGCCGCCGAGTGTGAGGATCGTTCATCACTCGGAGTAGAGTTTTAACCTGGGCGAAGCGGATTCGCAGCCAAGCCCCCGAGTGAGAGGATCGCTCGTCACTCGAAGTACGATTTAACTTGGGCGAAGCGGATTCGCAGCCAAGCCCCCGAGTGAGAGGATCGCTCGTCACTCGGAGTAGCGTTTTAACTTGGGCGAAGCGGATTCGCAGCCAAGCTCTCGAGTGAATGCGATGCTATTCACCCGACGAGGTTCTGAACTTAGGCGACACGGAGTCGCAGCTAAGCCCCCGAGTGTGAGGATCGCCCATCACTCGGAGTAGATTTAAACTTAGGCGATGCGGAACCGCGGCTAAGCTTTCGAGTGATGCTATTCACTCGACGAGGTTCTGAACTTAGGCGACACGGAGTCGCAGCTAAGCCCCCGAGTGTGAGGATCGCCCATCACTCGGAGTAGATTTAAACTTAGGCGATGCGGAATCGCGGCTAAGCTTTCGAGTGAATGCGATGCTGTTCACTCGACGAGGTTCTGAACTTAGGCGACACGGAGTCGCAGCTAAGCCCCCGAGTGTGAGGATCGCCCATCACTCGGAGTAGATTTAAACTTAGGCGATGCGGAACCGCGGCTAAGCTTTCGAGTGAATGCGATGCTATTCGCTCGACGAGGTTCTGAACTTAGGCGACACGGAGTCGCAGCTAAGCCCCCGAGTGAGAGGATCGCCCATCACTCGGAGTAGATTTAAACTTAGGCGATGCGGAATCGCGGCTAAGCCCCCCGAGTGGAAAATTGTTCGCACTCGGAGTATTCTTGAACTCAGAATTGTGCGATCGGAATCAACAAAAGACTGCAGGAGTCGTATCCTTGATAATCAAAACAGTTTACTCTTATTACATCAGACAGATCAACCTTCAGGTGTAGAACCGACGAAGCAGATCCGCGTTCCAGGCCCGTGGCTCGTCAGCGTTCTTCTTGAGATTGAAGAGGTGGTAGGCTCCATTGTTCAGCACCTTGGTGACGACGAAAGGGCCTTCCCACGCGGGGGCTAGCTTGTGAGGCCGCTGCTGATCCACTCGGAGCACGAGGTCACCTTCGTGGAAGGTCCGACTCCTGACGTGCCTTGCATGAAAGCGACGCAGATCTTGCTGGTATGCAGTCGACCGGATCAAAGCCATTTCCCGCTCTTCTTCAAGGAGATCCATAGCATCCTGGCGTGCTTGCTCAGCTTCAACCTCCGAGTAAAGGTCCACCTGAGGAGAATTGTGAAGAACATCACTCGGCAGGACAGCTTCAGCCCCATACACCATGAAGAAAGGAGTGCGATTAGTTGACCGATTTGGAGTTGTCCTCAAGCCCCACAGAACAGACGGTAATTCTGTAACCCAAGCTCCAGCTGCGTGATCGAGTTCGCGCATGAGTCGAGGCTTCAACCCTCGAAGGATAAGGCCATTTGCTCGCTCGGCCTGACCGTTTGACTGGGGGTGCGCAACGGATGCGTAATCCACCCGAGTGCCTTGAGAGGAGCAAAAGGCTCTGAACTCTTCCGAATCAAAATTAGAACCATTGTCCGTGATGATACTATGGGGAACTCCGTATCTGAATATTATTTCCCTCATGAATTTGATGGCTGTGCGAGAATTCAGCTTCCTGATAGGCTTGGCCTCAATCCATTTAGTGAACTTGTCGACTGCTGCCAGAAGGTGCGTGAAACCACTCTGGCCCGTGCGGAGAGGTCCGATCATATCCAATCCCCATACAGCGAACGGCCAGACGAGTGGGATGGTCTTCAAGGCAGACGCAGGCTTGTGCGACAAGTTTGCATAGAATTGGCATCCTTCACAGTGCTGCACAATATCCTTAGCCATCTCATTGGCGCGCGGCCAGAAGAAACCAGCTCGGTAGGCCTTGGCAACAATCGTCCGAGAGGACGCATGATGGCCGCAAGTTCCCGAGTGAATTTCCTCCAGAATCAGTCGACCTTCTTCGGGAGAAATGCATCGCTGAGCCACGCCGGTTACGCTCTCTCTGTAGAGCTGCCCATTCATAACAGTGAAAGCTTTGGATCTGCGGACAATCTGTCGAGCTTCAACTTCGTCTTCCGGAAGTTCTCGCCTGAGGATGTACACGATGTAGGGCACCGTCCAATCGGGAGTTATCACCAGAATCTCACTGACCAGATCTATGACTGCTGGGACATCAACTTCAGTCGGATTGGAGGCGCTTATAGGCTGTGGGGGCTCTTCGGTGAAGGGGTCC
Organism: Elymus sibiricus; assembly: GCA_039707655.1. Taxonomy (NCBI): domain Eukaryota; kingdom Viridiplantae; phylum Streptophyta; class Magnoliopsida; order Poales; family Poaceae; genus Elymus; species Elymus sibiricus. The sequence goes on along the minus strand of CM077668.1, from coordinate 37,774,948 downwards.
TCTTGTACCGAAGGAGAGTGCAAATGCTCCAGGAACACATTGCTGGGCACAGGCTTCCGAGTGGAACCGATTTTTGCCAGTTCGTCAGCTGCCTGATTCTTCACTCGGGGAACGTGATGAAGTTCCAAACCCTCAAACTTCTTCTCAAGCTTTCTTACTGCATTGCAATATCCGGTCATGGCGGGGTTTCTGACATCCCACTCCTTCATCACTTGATTGACCACCAAATCCGAGTCACCATATACCATCAGGCGACGGACGCCGAGCGAGATGGCCATACGCAACCCGTAAAGGAGTGCTTCGTACTCAGCTTCATTATTGGAGGAATCAAAGTGAATCTGGAGGACATAGCTGAGTTTATCGCCCTTGGGAGACACCAATACCACACCAGCACCAGAACCGTTCAGCATCTTCGAGCCGTCAAAGAACATGGTCCAGTGTTCCGAGTGGATCTGGACTGGCTGCTGCTGATCTATCCACTCGGCCATGAAGTCATCAAGTGCTTGAGATTTAATGGCTTTCTTCGCTTCAAACTTGATATCAAAATAAAGAAGTTCAATGGCCCATTTGGCCACTCGACCAGTCGCGTCTCGATTGTTGAGGATTTCATTCAAAGGCGCATCACTGACGACTGAGACTGAGACTGAGTGATCTTGAAAATAGTGCGCCACTTTCTTCGCTGATAGATATATACCATAGACAAGCTTGTGGTAATGTGGGTACCTTTGCTTAGAAGGAGTCAACACTTCAGAGATGTAATAAACTGGGCGCTGGACTTTGTAGGCCTTGCCCTCTTCTTCTCGCTCGACAGTAAGAACTGTACTGACGACCTGATTGGTGGCTGCAATGTATAGGAGCAGGGGTTCTTTGCTGTGTGGAGCGGCAAGCACCGGCTGGGTGGAGAGCAGGGCTTTGAGCTGGACAAACGCTGCTTCTGCCTCTGAATTCCACTCGAACGTATCGGATTTCTTCATCAGTCGGTACAAAGGGAGTGCCTTCTCTCCGAGACGAGAAATGAATCTGCTCAGCGCTGCCAGGCAACCAGTAAGCTTCTGGACATCGTGAATACGCTCGGGGCGTTTCATTCGGACGATGGCACCGATCTTCTCGGGGTTGATGTCGATTCCTCGTTCGGAAACGAGATAACCGAGTAACTTTCCACCCGGAACTCCAAAAGTACACTTGGTTGGATTCAGCTTGAGGTCATATCTTCTTAAGTTGGCGAATGTTTCCGCCAAGTCAGTCAGCAGGTCGGAATCTTTGCGAGACTTGACTACAATATCATCCATGTAGGCCTCGACATTCCGACTGATATGGTCGAGGAGACACTTCTGAATCATGCGCATGAAAGTAGCGCCAGCATTCTTCAGACCAAAAGGCATGGTGATGTAACAGAAACACCCGAAAGGGGTGATGAAGGCCGTTTTGATTTCGTCTGGACCAAACAGACGGATCTGATGGTAGCCAGAGTATGCATCGAGAAAAGACAAACGCTCGCACTCCGCAGTCGAGTCCACAATCTGGTCGATGCGGGGGAGCGGGAAATGATCTTTCGGGCAGGCCCGATTGATATGCTTGAAGTCTATACACATTCGGAGCGACTTGTCCTTCTTGGGGACCATGACGACATTTGCAAGCCACTCGGAGTGGTAGACCTCGCGAATGAACTTGGCCTCCAAGAGTCGAGCCACCTCCTCGCCGATTGCTTTCCGCTTCTCTGTTGCCGACCGGCGCAAGTGTTCTTTTATAGGCTTGGCCTTCGGATCAACTCTCAGACGGTGCTCAGCCAGTCCCCTGGGTACACCAGGCATGTCAGCGGGCTTCCATGCAAAGATGTCCCAGTTCTCACGGAGGAACTGGATGAGCTCGGCTTCCTATTTGCTGTCGAGTGTGATTGAGATGTTGGTCGGAGCAGCAGTAGGATCTGTCGGGTGAATGTGCACTTGCTTCAAGTCTCCTGCCGACTGAAAAGCTGACTCGGTGGTGGGCTTCTTGGAACGCAACAGATCAGCGGGATCAGCAGTCTTCTTGTACTCTTCTAACTCGACTACAGCCATCTGCATGTCGGCGATCTTGGAGCCCTGTTGGAGGCACTCCTCAGCCCTCTGTCGATTTCCTGTGACTGTGATCACACCCTTGGGCCCGGGCATCTTCAGCTTGAGATACACGTAACACGGGCGGGCCATGAAACGTGCATACGCTGGACGGCCAAGGATGGCATGATATGCACTCTTGAAGTCTACAACCTCAAATGTCAGCTTCTCTTTGCGAAAGCTCTTGTCAGTGCCGAACACCACATCCAGCGCAATCTGTCCGAGTGACTTGGCCTTCTTCCCAGGGATGACCCCGTGGAATTGCATATTGCTTTCGCTGAGCCTGGACATTGGAATGCACATCCCTTTGAGGGTATCAGCGTACAGAATATTCAGGCCACTTCCTCCATCCATGAGAACTTTGCGGAGCCGAGTGCCTCCTACCACCGGATCCACCACCAGCGCCTGTCGACCTGGGGTAGGGACATGAGCGGGATGGTCCGACTGATCGAAGGTGATAGCTGTCTGGGACCACTTGAGGTACTCGGGGGTAGCTGGAGCAGCCATGTTGACCTCCCTGTTGATGACCTTCAATTGACTCTTGCTTTCTACATCGGCAAAAATCACCAATGTGGCATTGATCTCAGGAAAGTCTTCTTTATCTTCGTCCTCTTCTTTCTCAGGATCTTTGTCACTCGACTGCTCTCCCTTGAACCCTTGGATCAGTAATCGGCACTGTCGAGTGGTATGCTTTGACAGGATCAAGTTGCCTTCTTCATCCTTCCGTGAGTGAATGGGACATGGCATATCCAGGACATCCGTCGACTGGTTCTTGAACTTCTTCTGAACAAACTGCCCCTTTGGCTTCACTTTCCCTTTCGCCGCCAGAGCGGCTACTTCTGCCTGGACAGAGCCGTCAGCTTTACGCTTTTGCTTCCGACTGGAATTTCCGCTGCCGGGATTACTGTCGACTGCTTTACCCTTGCCACTGCGGAGGCGATCCTCCTCCTCGCCGTTGGCGTATCGGGTGGCAATCTCCATCATCTTGCTCAGGGACATATCTCCTGTCCGACCAAACTTCAAATAGAGCTCTCTGTATCTGACTCCGGCCTTGAAGGCGCAAACAGCCTGGTGCTCGGAAACACCTTCCACCGTGTGATGAAGAGTGGTCCACCGCTGAATGTAATCCCTCAAGGTCTCATTCGGCTTCTGTACACAGTGCTGCAACTCGAGCAAACCGGCAGGGCGCTTGCAGGTGCCTTCGAAGGTCTTGACAAACACTCGGGCAAGATCCTCCCAGCAATAGATGCTAGAAGGAGCCAACTGATTAAGCCACGCCCGGGCCGGACCATCCAACATCAGGGGCAGATGCTTCATAGCCACGTTGTCGTTGCCTCCGCCGATCTGAATAGCCACTCGGTAATCGTCTAGCCATGTTTCCGGCTTCGACTCGCCAGTGAATTTGCTAATCCCAGCCGCCAACCTGAAGTTGGGGGGATCTCAGCAGATCGGATGGCTCTGCTGAAACACTCTGGACCAGAAACAGCTGTACCACTGCCACTCGGAAAATCTCTGTCATAGCCACCTCTGTTGTATCTGCCTCTGTCGACCCGGTTCTGAACGAGAACGGATCTCGCGTCAAACCCAGGGTCCCGATCATCACCGTACGGGCGCCTGTCATCATAGTGCCGGGGCACGTATGGACCACTCCGCGGAGGAGTAGGCACTCGACGGTGGTCATCACGGTGATGCCGAGGAGCAAACTGATCTCGCCTCTGATCTATGTACTGATCGTTGCGGTAATCTCTGCCTCTGCGACGCCGAGGTGACCCTGGACTGTGGGCCAATTGGACTGTGTCTGCTCTAACTGATTTGCTCTGAATCCTGTTGCGCGACTGAGAGACAGCGGAGTTCTGCTGTCGAGCCGCCCCAAGCAGGGTTCGGATCTGCTCGAGTCCTCTGCCGGCCTCTGAATCGGACGGCTGTATAGAATCTGCAATCCTAGCCACCGCTGCAACATTCTGGATCGGAGTACGGTATACCTGACGATTGTCGTCGACTGGAGGGAACAACTGACGCTCGCGGCGCTGTCGAGTGCGCTCGTCGAGTGACCTCTGCATCTCCTCGAGGCGTGTGCGCTCTGCCAAGGTGGCGAGACACGCAGCCTCCAGAGCCTGGGCTTCTGCAGTCGTGCCGACGATGGGGGTTTGGAGGACCTCCTCATCCCTGCGCTGCTGATCATTCGACGGGCCGCCACGCTCGCGGCCGCCACGGCCATAGCCGGGTGGGCTCTGATGAGAACCCGCCATGAAAACTTCTGCTGCAGGATCGCAGCTCTCGCACTCGGAAGGGAGCTCGGATGAATCTGATGCCGAGTCGAACACGCCGTGAAGTGGCTCGGCGGGCTCGATAGCCGCGATCTGCGGAGTCGACGCCTGGCGCGCCGCCGCGTGCCTCACCCATCGCTGGAGCCGCGAACGACCGGATCGCTTGCGGCGACGAACAGCGGGGAGAGTGGACGACGCTGGAGCCGACATGTACGGGGTCGACGGCTGACGAAGGAGAACGCCGCATGAACTCGCGCTGAAGTGCGTCGCCCCGCGGACGGGGAGAGCCTCAACGTCGAGAGGGGCTTCCTGGAGCCATGCGGAGTCGTCGGCGATGAAGGTGAACGCACCGAGACGGATTTCGCAGCCCAGGATCAAACCGCCGTCGGGAGACATGGTGAAGATGAAAAAATGCAACCTCGCCGGAAGTCGCTTAGACGCCTGCCCCACGGTGGGCGCCAACTGTCGTGGGAACGTGCCTGACAGTAGATGGTAGGGGTACGAAAAGAGAGGGCAGAGTCCTAGCTACGGCGAGGGTGTACACACAGATGTATGAGTTCAGGCCTCACTCGGAAGTGATAACAGCCCTACGTCTCAGGTGCTCCGGGGAGCTTACTCTGTCGAGTGATACGTGCGTTGTGTTTACAAAGGATTGCGAACCCTTGTGCCAGTGGGGAGGGGTGGCTTATATAGAGTGCGCTGCCCCTCATAAACGTCCGACATCTAAGGGATTGATTGTGGGGAGTAAAGGGGGACGTTACTGGTAACGTATACAATAAATGCCAGTTAAGGCGGCAAGCGTAACGCCTGCCCGTTGGCCTCCCTGGGGAGACTCCCGGTCTTCTGCAGTCGAGTGATTGGCGACCGCTCCGAGTGAGAGTTTACTGTCGAGTGTAGGGGGGGTCTCCCGAGTGAACATATGTCGAGTGACTCATATGCCATGGCTAGTTCAGTCGGAATCTCTCTTGTAGTTCTCCAATGTGGTGTCCTTAGGTGGGGTATGTAGGACAGGCCTAATACCCTACCCTAGGTACATATCCTCGTCACCCTCCGAAGGCGATTTCATCCTCCATGGTAGGCTCAGCCGTGGCGTGGCCGTCTGCCAGGTGCCCCGCTGGTCCCACAACGGCCGGTGCTGCCGCCCGCACCGGTGGCATCATGATCGTCAGACTAGCAGAGTGAGGCGAGGCCGGCTGTCTAGGTCTCGCCGCTGAAGCAGATCTCCCCTCCATGAGTGTGAAGGCCGTCTCCACCGAGCCCCCATCCCTCCTGTCGAGAGGGTGGTATGCGCCTTGACCGGCATCGACAGCTATAGCGCAGGAGGGGAGTGTACGGCGACCTACCTGGGACTCCCCACCTCCTCCTCCGCCTAAGGAGGGCTCAGGCGCCGCCGAGGCGACTGGTTAGGCCGTGGTGAGGCCACCTGCCTCGGCCCCGCGTCGCCAACCACCGAGAGAGGTGTCACCACACGCCCTAGCATGGACGGCTCGCACCGAGCCGACGATGCCTCCAGCGAAATCGGTGACAACTCCTGCTCCTCCAGCTCCTCCATCTCACCCCGGTCACCCCATAGTCGACGCGCCCCAAAAGAGCCGAACCTCAGTGTAGTCATCGGAGTGGGGGGGGGGGGGGGGGGGGGGGGCGCGTGCTACGCCCTTCTTATCACGCTTATCGGGAGCCAAACCTCAGCTGAATGAGCAGACTGTCCCTCAGCACTCGGGGTGTTATCACCGCTTATCGTGATCCGTACCCTTTTCCGGGTTCCCGTTCCCATCACCCCCGTCAGCCATATCCACATCGTTATCTTTAGCAGCCTCGTCAACATACGAATGGTCCTCAATCTCAATCTCAAGATCATATGTCACCCCAAGACTCGTATGCATTTTTTAAGCACATCCATCCGGGGGAAACGCTCAGCGGTCAGTACAGACAATGAAGGCATACCGAGAATTCAATGCCAACCTTTGAACTGGCTACGCCATTCATTCAGAGCGACACTATGGAATAGTCTCAGCGGGGTACTGAAGACGAGGTCACCGCGGGCACAAGGTGAGAGCACTACTAAGAGTTTCTGTTGCACATCTAAATGATGACCTCTCCATGAGTCTGTCTCAATCTTTACTAGTATCTGATGTGCATACAAGTTGGAATCTACTGATCAATTTGCGCGCAGTTCACTCCAAGACTTGTATGTATTTTTGAAGCATGTTCATTCGGGAAACGTTCAACGTTCAGTACAGCTAACAAAGGTGGACCAGTAATTCAATCCCAACCTTCAACCGAGTATGCCCATTATGTAGAGCAACATTGACGGTCTCAATGACGTGTTGAAGTCAAGGTTACTGCAGGCACGTGGTGAGAGCACAAAGATTGTATGGTCACGGTCAAAATCGACGGAGTGTCTATTGCACATCTAAATCATGACCTCTCCCTCGGTCCATCTCTCAATCTGTACCATGTGATGTGCAGAGAAGTTGAAATCTACTATCAGTTTGCATGCACAATTCACGCAAGAGTTGTGTGCATTTTTTAAATACAATCATTCAGGAAACGTTCAACAATCAGTACAGACAACAAAGGCGGACCGATAAGTCAATGCCAACCTTCAACTAACCATGTCATTCATTTTTAGAGTGACACTGATGGTCCCAATGGCATGCCGAAGACGAGGCCACTTTGGGCACATGCATGGTGAGCTCAACGATGGAATGGTCGCAACCCAGAGCGATGGGGAACTGGATGCTGTGTCAGCATCCAAGACTTGTTCAGAGTTTCTATTGCACATCTAAATGATGGCCTCTCCACGAGTGTCTCAGTCTATACCATGTGATGTGCATACAATTTGGAATAATCTACTGATCAATCTGTGTGCACAGTTCACTCCAAGACCTGTAGTATGTAGTTTTGAAGCACGTTCAGTACCAGACAGAGATTTCAATGGCAATCTTCAACGTTCAATACCGAGAACAAAGGCAGACCGAGAATTATTCAACGGCAACCTTTAACTGAATACGCCATTCATTTTCTGACAGCTACCCGTACCAGACAGATTTCATTCAATTGAGCTAGTAAAGAAAGAGTCCGCGCGACACCCCCATGTAATGATGATCCATTCCACACCAAGGACTCGCCACCTATAAATCCAGTCTCTGTCGTGCGCTCCCTCTGTTCCTAAATATAAGATGTTTTAGCTTTTCTCTATTTTCTCGGATCCCTATGAATCTAGACGCGTTTTAATGTGTTTATTCACTCATTTTAATCCGTATGTAATACATATTACAATATCTTGAGCCATAGCCAATTTCCGATCTAAAACATCTTATAATTAGAAACGGAGGGAGTACTTTGCTCTGGTTCTGAATCTCGCTAGCTAGCTACGCTCGTGTTGGCCATGGAAGGAGAGCGGCAAGGAAACCGGCGTGCCATCGGCATCGATCTCCGCACGACCTACTGGTGGGTTGGAGTATGGCAGCATGGTGGAGATCATCGCCAACGACGAGGGCTACCGCACCACGCCGTCCTGTGTTGCGTATGGACAACGTCTTGTGCAGAGTCGAAATTGAGTGAAATAGTTGATTCATGTGTTAAATGTTTTCCTGATTCAAATATAGCTAAAATTTCACATATATCAATAGCATTTGAAACCAATATTTTGAATTTCAATAGAACCAAAATTCATAACTTAAACCAAAATTTAAATTTGAAAATATTTTATGAAATAACGAAAATGTGTTGAAATCACTTTTTTGAAATATTGAAAATGTGTTGAAATCTCTCTTTTGAAATAATGAAAATAGTTGAAATTGGTTTTTCGAAAAAAAATGAAAATATGTCGAAATCAGTTTTTGAAATAATTAAATGTTGAAATAACTTTTTTTTAAATAATGAAATCTTTGTGAGATAGTTGAAGTCATGTTTTAAACAACAAATTAAACCTAGTTTACAATGGTGTCAATTTCACCATATCAATAATATTTTAATCCGCTGAAATATGTTTTAATGATATTGGAAAACATGTTGAAACAATATAAAGTTGCTGAAATATTTCATTTGAAACAATGTAATGTTAATGAAATTGATTTCAAATGTGATTAAACATTCGAATAAAAACTAGTTCAAATATATCGAAGATTTATCTTGTTGTGAAGGTCTTCTAACTACAAATTCATTTTTATATAAAAATGATAAAAAATGGTGTTTTGGTTCAAAAGATGTCAATCATCCATATTTTGACAGTGAAATTACGTAAGTGTTTTGTATTGGAAGAGAATGCATGAAATGAAACCATGTTTTTTTTTCTCTCTCTCTCACTCTCGTAAAAAAGGTAAGGGCATCTCCAACGCTGACCCCCAAATCGGACACCATATCCGTCCGCGGATCGGTGGGGACAAGTCTGCGGACACTGATGCGAGAGCCGGCCATCCAACAATGCCCGCATACATTTCAAAACAAATTTGAAGAAACCGGATGATTTTCATATAAAACAGACGAAAACAATTACATTTTGGACATATTTCATATAAACCTAGTTTACCACCGGCCGCGGCGGTGCTTGTTTCACATGACATATCTTCCCTATGTCCGGCAGCAAGCTCACCGGACCGCCGTGAGCCCCGGAGATAAGCCTCCGCCTCTGCAAAGTCACCGACATGGATCAACGTTGGTTTTTGGGCGGGGACGATGGCGGTGCCATTCGCCTCCGCAAAGCGGGCAAGCTAATCGTCCAGCGATGATGAGCCCACCAAGCTTAGCTTCAACGGGAGGGGAAGAGTAGTGGCCTCCGCCTCCGTGAAGCGGGCAAGCTCACCGGCTGTGCGGCCCGGCAAGATGGTGGCGGTGACCTTCTTGGGACCCAAGCGGCGGCGGCCTCCTATGTTCTACTCTTTCTCGCTGTCGGCGGCGGCCGTGGACGTGCCGGCCTCGTCGTCATGGCGGCGGGGCGCGGCCGACGCGGAGCTGGCGACGTCGTTGGTGCCATAATCAAATTTCTCCGCCGCCGCATGGATATCCGCAAACAAAGTTTCTTCCTGTGCCCGCAGGACGCGGAGGCGCCATCGCTCGCAGCGGATTTCGCGGGCGGCATCGTAGGACAGGAGCAGCGCCTTCTGCTCGTCCACGTCCGCCACGATGCCCGTGCATGCGATTTGCTCCTCCGCGAGCCAGTGCTCGTCGTGGAGGTGAAGGTTGTACCTCTAGTCCGCATGCGCCTGCCGGAACACGGCCTCCCGCTCTTCCAACACCATGTCAGTGCAGTGTGCCCGCGCCTCGCCCATGGTGATGCCGGCATGGACCGGCTCGTCATCCATTGGCTCCACGTCGCTGCCCTCCGGAGAGCTCGCTGGCAAACCCGCCTGCATCAGGCTGGCTCGGCGGGCCTGCTAGGCGGCCGCAATGCCGGAGAGCTCCTTCTTCTGTTCGCCGGAGAGGCCGTCCCACAGGACTTTGGAGCCCGAGGCCATGGCGGGTGTGGTGTAGAGAGGAGATCAAGGAGCAGAGGTGGGATGCGCCTGTTGCTGGCCGTGGCTACGTTTAAATAGCAGGCGGATGCCATGCCAAGAGATGAGGTGTTTAATGCCGGCCTGCAGACGGACGGACGGCGCCGGAGTAGGTTTCTCGGCAACCGTGCATGTTTAATGGAGGGAGGTGGATGGACGAGTGCCGTTTGAATGCAGAGAGAAGATGCATGCACCGAGACGCTGCGCGGGCGGCGCTCTTGGACGACGCGCCACTTCAATGCCGGTCCAGTGAGAGGTCGCCCCCGCTCTGGACCAGCATGAATGCGGCGCTGACCGTTTCGGGCGGGAGAGGGAAAGGGTTTTGGATGGGCCAGGTTTGTCGGATGCGTGCGTGCCAGTGGTCCGGACACCCCCGCCCCCCCGCGCGCGCGCGTTTGCGGGGAAAAAGACGTCCGGACCAGCCTGCGCACGGATATAGGACCAAGTTGGATGGCAAAACACATCTGAACCGCGCGGTTCGGACGGGTGCGGGCGGTTTGAGGGTCCGTGTTGGAGATACCCTAACAGCAGCTGACAGAAAACATTTGTATCTTTCTCTCTAGCTCTTTGTAGTGCACATCGAATGGATTTCTTAAATTATACCCGCAAAGCTCTCACGAATCTCATTGTAGGCCATAAGCGGCGGGTGCTGCTCCGCTGGAAAATCCGGGTTCAGATCCATTTATTTTCCAACCCTACAAGAAGCCCGTCTTGACCAAATGGCACCTTTGCCCAGAAATTATGCCATATAGATATCCTCCAAACCTGCCTCGTATCATACGGGAAGTTGAGTTGGTGTGCACCGAAACTGCACCGTCGCTGGCTGCTGCGCTGCACAACATGGATATACGCTCCGCATCCGCTGCCTCCGTCGTCCTACTATTATTATCACTTTCCAGCTTCCTAAAACCATCTGCCGGCGCCACCGCCCAGCTCTTTACGTGGGATTGCCCAGCTCTTCACGACACGTACTACCCCGAGAACAGCACCTATACCAGTCCAACGTCCGCAGCCTCCTCGCGTCCCTCGCCGCCAACGCCTCCCGCTCACAGTCACTGTTCGCCACCGCAGTGGTCGGCGCAAGCCCCGATAACATGGTATGGGGCCTCGGGCTGTGCCGCGGCGACGTCACCAACGCCACTGAGTGCGCGTCCTGCCTCGCCCTCGCGCCGGAGGTCGCGTTCGACAAGTGCATGGGCGTCAAGGATGTGTCCATCTTCTACGACCGCTGCATCATCCGCTACTCCTTCCGGGACTTCCTGACCACCCCGGACTTCCGGCAGGTGCAGTCCCCGGGATTCAGCCCGGACGCTGTCAACCCCCGCGACGCCGGCTGGTACGACGCGCTTGTAGTGAGGCTCGTGGACGCGCTCGCCAACAGGGCGGCGTTCAACACGACGTCCAGGTACGCCGCCGGGGTCATGGACTCCGACCATGTGTTCCCGACCAACTCCAGCAATGACGTGGTGCACACAATCTACGGGCTGGTACAGTGCACGCCGAACCAGACGCCCGGGCAGTGCCGGGAGTGCCTCAAGGGGCTCATCGACGACATGCCGGCGCTGTTCAACGGCAGCGTCGGTGGGCATATCTTCGCCACATGGTGCAACCTCAGGTTCGAGAAGTTCGAGTTCTACGACGGCGGCCCCATGCTGAGGCTCGTCGCCCCGCAGCCGACGCCACCTTCCTCTCTCCTCCTGCCTACTACAACAGACGGGACAAGGTGGCGACAACGCGCCGCGACGGTATCCACCATTGTTCTTGGCGTCGCAGTTATCCTCCTATCCGTAACTGTAGTCTTCCTTTGGAGAAACAAGGCTACAACACAACTCTGTAAGTTGCATCCATAGATTAATGCACCATCACAACTTAGCAGGAAGCTTGATAGAAATGGTCTTCCAGATGTGAGCAATTTTTTCTCTTTCTTTGTATTCAGCTTTCCAGGAAGATGGCGACGACCCTGAATCACTTCTGTTTGATCTCACAACGTTGAGGCATTCAACCCACAATTTTGCCGAAGAGAATAAGCTTGGCCATGGAGGCTTTGGCGCAGTATACAAGGTACCTACGATTGGTAATCCTTTGGCGTGGAGAATGGAAATTTCAAGCAAGTTTCATAAATTTTGAAGAAAAAAACCCCACATTTAAAATTTTGTTAATAAATACTATTATTTGTGTGCGATACAAAATAAATGTGTGGATCTCCCTCTTCCCAAAATATAAGCTAAGTCACATAAGTTTATCCTAAGTCAACCTTTTTTAATTTGACTTACTCCATCCGGACTGGGATCCTTTGAAAAGGCACATAAGTTTGATCTTAAGTTTATTTGTAGCCTTGTAGGCTACATAAAATGAAAAATACGTGGATCATAATGGATGTACTATCTAATACTCCCTTCGTTTCATATAAAATTTGTCTAAAATCAAACTTCATAAAGGTTGACCAATTTTATAGGAAAAAGTATTAACATTCACAATACAAAATCAATATCATTAGATGCATCATGAAATTAATTTCCATACTATTTAACTTTAGTATTGTAGATACTGATATTTTTTAATATAAATTTGGTCATACTTTGCGTAGTTTGATTTCGAACAAATCTTATTTACGGAGTAAAAAAGAAACGGAGGGAGTAGTTACTACTCATCCAGACCGGGATCCTTTGACTTAAGTCAACTGACTCTAGGAGGGTGGCTCACATGTGGGCCCCGTAAAAAATTAGCCCACATACCAACTACCCAAAGTTCGGTGACTTATTATTATTATTATTTGTGGGAAAAACTTCCGATCTATTCATCTTCAATAATGGTAGTACAGCGAACACTAGAAATAATAAAATTACATCCAGATCCGTAGACCACCTAGCGACGACTAAAAGCACTGAGCGAGCCGAAGGCACCCCGCTGCCATCGCCCCTCCCTCGCCGGAGCCGGGCAAACCTTGTTGTAGTAGACAGTCGGGAAGTCATCGTGCTAAGGCCCCATAGAACCAACACACCAGAACAGCAACCGCCGCCGATGAAGGGTGTAGATGAGAAGGATCCCGAAGACACAAGAACATAGACGAACGACGAACAGATCCAAACAAATCCATCAAAGACAGATTCATCGGAGACACACCTTCACACGCCCACCGACGATGCTAGACGCATCAATGGAACGGGGACTAGGCGGGGAGACATTTATTCCATCTTCAGGGACACACCGCCGTCTCGCCTTCCTGAGCAGGAAACAAACCCTAACAAAACTTGAAAAAAAATCTAAAAACGGAGCCCTCTCATCGGCAAGGGCTTATTAAGTTAGACAATCTGCGTCCACTCCATCTGTCCTAAAATATAAGACATTTAATGTTTGTTCCTAAGTCAAACATGTGATGTTGATTTGTTACTGTATAAATGTTGATAATTTTTTCATGAAATTTTACATGTGCACATGTAAGCATGTCCATGTACTTGTGAAATAAAATCAGAAGTTCGAAACTCCTAGAGGTTTTAAAACTATGTACCTCAATTAGCAAGATTCAACAATCTAATTAACAGAATAATAACAACGGGATACATACATGAACAGTAACTTTTTTACTAACCGTGAGAGGGTAGGGTGTTCTGCACTTCATATAAATATGTAGATATAATTAATTTTAAAAAAATACAGAGATTGGTCTGGTATATGAGGAGAAACTAACTGGGCTGGACTATATTTTTCAGGGGGTATTGCCTCATGGACGGGAAATAGCTGTAAAGAGACCAGTGAAAAAAATAGCGCGCTATAGTGCCGCTAATAGCACGCTATAGCATATTGAGAATCGTCTCGCTAAATTGATATATGTACAATATCTCGCTAATAGCACGCTATAGCGCGCTATAGCACGTTAATAGCATATTTTCAGGGGCGCCGCTATTTTGTATAGCGCGTTATTTTTTTCCTTGAAAGAGACTGGATAAAGCTTCAACGCAAGGTCTGAAGGAGTTGAGAAATGAGCTACTGTTGGTAGCGAAGCTTAAGCACAACAATCTCACAAAGCTTCTCGGCGTGTGCTTGAAGGGAGGGGAGAAGTTACTTGTGTACGAGTACCTGCCCAATCGAAGCCTGGACACCTTCCTTTTTGGTACGATCGAAATGCTACATATGCAGACGACAGAGCCACAGTACACCCTTCTTTTATTTATACAAGGCCATCGATTTGAGTCTAAATTTGACCATCGATTTGACGTACGTGCCACAAAGAGTATATCATTGGATTATAGATTCTGAATTCAATGTATATTTTTTTTGGCATGTAACATACTCCTTCCTTGCCAAATTATAGTGCATATTAGAATATTTTTACAAGTCAAACTTCATAAATTTGACCAAGTTTATAAAAAAAATTAAAAAAATTTACCATACCAAATCAGTACCATTAGATTAATCATGAAATATATTTTCATATGGTATGTGTGTGTATATATATATATATATACCCTGGGTGAAGAATGGTTATTGTTCACCCCCCTCTATTTTAACATCAATGCACCGTAATTTTACATTCCGTAAATTTTGTCTTATTTCAGACGTAAAAAGAGAACGTAAGAAAATATATAATCGCTGTAAAAAATATTTTATATTACGTAAATTAAAAACGTAAAAATATAGTGTAAATATATATATATATATATATATATATATATATATATATATATATATATATATATATATAATGCAATTTTCTGGTCTTATGACCTATTTTTTTTTCTTATGCCAAATTTTACGTAGTGAATCAATATGAATCTATTTGTATTTAAAATGTAATTTATTTATGAAACGATCGTAAGATACAAAGTTATTCTTTGGAAAAAATCTAATATGCACTATAATTAGACGCAAATTACGTGATGACCTTGTATGTATGCAAGGAGAGAGTATTACTCTTGTGTCATAACTAATCAAATTAGCAATCCATGCATGCACGGGGATCAACTTGCAGCACCTGAAATCGAGAAGCGACTATTGTTGCGCTGGGAGACAAGGTACCGTATAATTTATGGGACAACACGAGGTCTCCTATACCTTCACGAGGACTCGCAGATAAAGATCATACACCGTGATCTCAAGGCTAGCAACATCTTGCTCGATACTGACATGAACCCCAAGATCTCCGATTTTGGGCTGGCGAAGCTTTTCAACAGCGACAGGACGAGTACCATCACGGGCCAAGTCGTCGGAACATTGTAATACATCTATCTATCGCTATACTAAACTTTAGGCTCTCCACCAATTTCTGTTAAAAATTAACTGGTCGTCCAACTAGGTGGCGCCAAATTATAATTGTCTAGAATAAATTAAAGAGAGCTTCCATAGTCCCTACATTTTTTCTAGATAGTAACATAGTCCAATAACATTTTTATGGCAAAACTAGCCCCATATGGTATTTCTAATTGGTCAATTGATATATGCCTAGAAATGAATTATAGTATATATGAAGTCAGACTATATATTGATTCCTCGTGGATATTTTTGTCACTTCTATTTCATATACTCTATTCGTAAGATGTTTTGGCCCGTTGCCTTATTTATTTATTTGAGGGAAAGGCCCGTTGCCTTATTTAATAATACTGTGACTATGCATTGGTGGATGTAAAGAGTTGGAGGTATAACATTTCTTTTAGAAAAAAATATATACATTAATTAATTTCTCGGTGTGCGGCAGAGGATACATGGCGCCGGAGTACGCATTTCTGGGGCACCTGTCGGTCAAGCTAGACGTGTACAGCTTCGGCGTCGTTGTCCTGGAGATCGTTACGGGCAGGAAAAATACGGACATGTTTGAAGAATCATCTGCCGGAGAGTCCGGCACTCTGCTCAACTATGTAAGCACTAGCTGAGATCATCCATGCATGCAGCATGCATGGGTACTTGTGAAGTTGTGATCATATACTTTCACATAGCTTGTTTGATGTTGTCATGTACCTACCTGCAGGTGTGGGACAAGTGGTCCAAGGGAACGGCGCTGGCGACGATGGATCCAACGTTGGACTGCAAGATCGCGGAGGAGGGCGAGGTGCTGAAGTGCATCCACCTGGGGCTCCTCTGCGTGCAGGAGAACCCGGCGGACAGGCCGACCATGCTAGACGTCCTCGTGATGCTGCACGGCCATGCTTCGAGCTTCGCGCCGCCGTCGAAGCCCGCGTTCACCTTCGCAAGCTCGGCCGACGACAGTGTGCTGTCCGGATCAGATCTGGGCGTCCAAAGAGCAGCGGCTACGCCATCTGTCAACAAGATGTCAGTTTCAGAGTTCCAGCCTAGATAGATATAGAGATCATACATAGATGCATGCTACGAATCCATGATTTCCTGTGTACCGTACGTATTGTTTTGGGTGAACTCCGACTTTCTCCGGGGTCAAAACCCAAGATCTTCGATCCGGCAACGACAACGCTTGTGCATTATTTTCTTCTTGGAGGTGTTGCTTTTAGAGAATCTCTTTTGTATTCCGCGTGTTGTCTTTGGTGGTGTTACATCAATGTGTCAATCTGTTTAGAATAGTTAACACCGCAGGCTTGTACCATGAACTAGAAGTAAGTCTCTGACATGTACACATATGTGCCGTGACATGACATGATTGAGAGAAATTATTACTAAACTGAACGATACTTGTCTACATCTCTGATTACTGCATTTTGGCTGCTATATTTTGTTGGATAAACGATTGGTTGAAATGATGAGCATGCTCTGGTTCATTAATCTCTTTCCTGCTCTCATTCTCAAATGATAAATTCCTCATGATGTTATTTCACTGCATCTTAATAGGACAATTTGCTGAGGGAATGCATTACTTCACTTTTATTAGAGCCTGATCTTGATTGTGCAAGAGTTTCGATCAACCACAGTATTTCGAGGAAACGTCCAAGGGAAGAAACTCAACATTTCCCTGGAAGAAAGGATGCCTCCACAAGTCAATTACTGCATAACGAGACCCTTGATGCTGGAAGAGAGAACACCATGTATGGACTTGAAAGAGAGGATGCTCTGGGACGAAGTTATGACGAGCCAATGCCACAAGGTTTCCATGAAGAAGATTTGGATGATGAAGTTGATGCAGATGTACAAGCACGGAGAATTGAACAACCCTTGAACTCAAAAAGAAGTGAAGAATCTTCAAACTCAAGAGGTGTGAATGTTGGTACGCATGTAAGACCCCTGAAACACCAAGAATCAGTCCCATGCCTTGAGGAAACCATGTCAGCTTATGTTGATGTCAAGAGAGCACAGTCTAGCTTGAAGGAACAAGCAGCAGTGGAACAAACAATGGCACAAGGGCAACAATAGTCGCTGTCAAGATGCATCGAAGTGCTCGCTGCCATGGACGATGTATCTGATGACATCATGGTTCTTGCATCTGATGTCTTCAAGGATCCACAGAATCGTGAGATCTTTATGTGCTATCCAGCAAGGCTTCCTGGGTTGGGGCTGATAAAAGAAGTGGCCAAGCTCGACACTCCAGGATTCAGTGTGTAAGACATTTCTTCACAATTTTCAGTTACATACTCGATTATTTTTGGCTGTGCATTGCCACTGAGCACAAACAAGAATAGCCGTTGAATAATCTGAAAGTCTTCATGATCAATAATTTCTATCAGGAGATGATAACCTGGGAATGCAAGAGCTCGACGTGTGACAATTATATAGGAAGGTAAAGAATAATCTCTCCAAATCACATCCTTCCTGATACTGATTTCTTGTAAAATCTGGATGCTGAAATTGTGCTCTTGTGTTCATCCTGCCTTGTTTAATTACTCCAATCCATGATTAATTACACCACACTCTAAACTATGTATGAACTGCATCGGCGGAACAAGTGTTGATATCTTTTGTTAGTTGTGAATGCTGGATGCTTCCAACTTCTGTGACAGACTTTCGTCTAAGTGCCCGGGCCCTATACTATGTCCTTTCGCACACGTTATTTTCATGTGAACATTTCCCCGTTATCTTCCCTGTAGTTTTTCTTGTGTCCTCTGTTTTCTGAAAAAGGACCAGCACGAGAAATTTCAGCAATGTATGGGTAGTAGACTTCCAGGCCTAGTTGAGTGTCCTTATTAGTTAGGCATGCGTCAACTAGGTAGCTAGTACATGCGTACAAAAAGATATGCAATACGAAAATATTCCTTATGATGTAGATATTTTTCTCAATAAACCTTACAAAATTTGATTTCTGAAAAATCTGTATACACTTACACTATACTCCTCGATCGGACAGAGGGGAGGGCTCCGTGAAGCACGATAGAAGTAAGGCATGCATTCATTATGGACCAGCCAAGTGTCCATCGGAGCATCACTCACTCCAATGGCGTCGCTGCACAGTCGCATTGCATTTGTGAGTTGCCCAGTGGAAAAAGAGGCTGGGCAAAATGAGTCGTAGATTTCTCACAAGCACTGTATTGAGTCAAGCCAGTCAGTCTCGATCGATGGCCCACCATCTACACTCAAGTCTAGTCCGTCCATGGCATGCAAGAGCAACACAAAAGCTACCAAAGCCACATCCTACTGTGGATGCAGATGCAGGCAGCTACGACTTTGTTCTCATTCCACATGGTTGGTCCATTTACCTTTGGTTTTGTCCAGCCATATATTTCTTGTTTAGGGGTTGCCTTGCCTCTACAAAAGCCAGTTGCATTATCAGTTACTGATGCCTCATGCGTCAACTAGTTACTTACACGCCTGCACAAAGCTACTCCCTCTGTCCAAAAATGTAAGACCATTTTGGGACAGAGGGAGTAGTTAGTAACCGACACCACCTGCAGTCTCTTGCTACTGCATGTACGGAGTAATAACGAGCTAACAAAATTAATGTCTACATACATGGGAAAAAAAGGGAACACGTACATATGCAAGGTTTTTAATTTCGGACCCCACCGGAATATGCAAAATTTCGGAAATTTCGCATATTTCGTAAATTATTTCGGATTTTCATATTTCAAATTTAGCTTAATTTTATTGAATTTTAACATAATTTAAATTTATTTTGAAATAAGTTTGAATCTACCTCGAAGTTTCGGGGTAAAAAATATTTCGGACCCCACTGAAATATGTGAAATTTTGGAAATTTCACTGAAATTTCGTTGAAAATTTTAAACCTACATCACCATTTTGTTCATGCCGAGGTAGAGTAAGATGAGACACTATCACAGTACTCCATAAAGCCTGGCCAATACCATTGCAAACACGCTAAGTTAAAAGGAAACTACCTTGCCAGCACACATGTAAACATGCGCAATACTGAATACAGAATCATCAACCAGTCCGACAGATAGCTAATCACGACCAGCACACACACCTAAACAAGCACAATACTAAATGCTACAAAATCAGCACCAAATGTAAATCAACCTCACACAGAAGGTGGTGGATAGAGATGCAGTCTTCAAGGCTCAGGGACGGTGGGAGCAGGCCTGGTGGTGATGCCGGCGTGCAGGAGCAGCGCCCACAGCAGCATAATGAGCTCGCCGCCGCGCTGCAGTGCCTCAATGTGGCCCTTGACATTGTCTGACGGTGCGAGGTAGAGTATCATCTCTGACCAGAACTCCGCCAGGAGCTCCCACACCGCCTCTTCTTCACCCCCTGCAGATTGTTCTTGGTTCTTTTCTTGATTCTCCTCCCTCTGCCTTTGAATCTCTTCCACTAGCTGCCTACCAAGCCTTGAGCCCCTTTTCACCACCTCATGGGAGTTGTCACGACCGAAAGACTCAACCAGGTGCGAATATAAGTCCGATCTTGAACCTGCACCACACATGGATGTTTCCGCACATTGTTTTACCTGCCGATAGCGGAGCCTCGTCGAGGCGGCATTGTCTGGTAGCAGGTCTGGAGCCTCTGCCACAAGGTATGCACAATACCGTGACAAGCTGTTTGCAACGGCCATGTTTGTGATTGGCTTCGGTGCCGGAGCAGCAACAAGAGAACACTCAAAGAGGCTTGTGGCAATGTGCCACACGAGGATAGCATCGGTACTAGTGGTGACGCCTCCATGGCATGCCCAAGCAAGGTGAGGGCACCGACGTTGTACCGTGGCTAAGCCGTTGCTCAGCTGCCGCGCACTGATCCTCAAGGATCTGAGGACCGCAGCTTTCACATCTGATGTGACCTTGACATGCTGGTTTCTTCTTGGGATGAAGATCTGTTTGAACAGATGGTCTTTGGGAGGACTAGGCTTGAGTAAAAGGCTCTGCCCAATCACATCCTTCCAATGCCTTGGTGATTTGCATTTTAGCAAACATGAAGAGATCATCTGGGACCAACGAGACCGGTTGATGCAGCAGGCAACCATGCTTATCTTGGTCCAATTAGAGCGCACACTGCTGACCAACGCCCATATCTCGAGGGATGCAGCGACTGCGGTGAGAAGAATTAGATGAATACCGACTGGTACGTGACCAGCAGCAATCCCGATCAGGTGTGTGGAACGAGGTAGAGTGATAAAA
This sequence comes from Elymus sibiricus, assembly GCA_039707655.1. Taxonomy (NCBI): domain Eukaryota; kingdom Viridiplantae; phylum Streptophyta; class Magnoliopsida; order Poales; family Poaceae; genus Elymus; species Elymus sibiricus. The sequence goes on along the minus strand of CM077668.1, from coordinate 37,754,633 downwards.
TGGAAAGTGGAACGCAAGTGAGCAAGGAGAGGACGAAGTGGAGAGCTGCGGGCCAGGCACCTAGAGAGGCCACAGGGAGAGGGGAGTAGTAGAAATCGCTTGCAAACGAGAGCTCGTGGGCAATCACCCGAAATATCCTCCCATGGTCATCCTCCTCGCCGAGTAGCCCATGGCAGACGAAGTGGAAGGCCCGGGTAGAGCCAGCCTCGGCTAGCCGGTAGCCGGCGAACCGCCTGCGCAAGCATTTGAAGAGGGAGAAGGAGAGGCAAAGGTCCTTGAGCTCCTGGGACAGGCGATGGTCTTCTGATGACCAGACTTTGTCCAGCGTGACCAGGCGGCTTGATAGGAGCGCTGAAGGCTTGATACGATACCCTTGGAGGGTTTCTTCCACGTCTTCGTTCTTCTCTCCCGTCACAATGAGAGGGGGTACCAGCACCGCCTCCATTCCTTGCAGCTGTGCCATGTAGCCGTCGATGAGCTGCGCGTTCCGGCCAAGGGCGAAAGAGCCATTCGCATGCCGGAAGGCGGCAAACGTGAGCACCATTCTTCCAGCACCAGGCGCCCAGAACAGAAATACGATGGTTAAAATTGCGGACAACAATTCTAATCGTACATGTTTTTCGTTGTGGGCATATACTAGCATCGTGTAGATGACGACGCCCGCCACCCAGAAGGAGTAGATGAGGCTGTCCAAGGATGGCCGGATCCTCTGGCTGTCGATGTCGTCGGCGCCGGCCGCCGGCGAGGCAACCGCGGCCACTGCCAGGGCTGCCATGTCGGCATTGGACTTGAGAGACTGAAGGACGATGACGGTCGGTCAGCATGACCACCCACGCCCACCGGGACAAGCACTCAAGCTCCTGCGAGGTCTTCTGCAACTCCGTTGTCGAATCACCGCCCTGTATGCAGCTTCGGTTGACCAGGGTGGAGAGGTCGTTGGTGAGGTAGGTGAGGATGTAGGAGATAAGCGGGAGATACAAAGCGGATGCGGCCCAGAGGAAGAAGCGGCTGATGCGGCCCCGGCGCGAGCTGAGGCACGTCAGCAGCACGACGTCCGCGGCAGCCACGGCAAGGAGAGTGCGGAACTTGGAGTCTGGGTCCATGTGAGCCGTGACTAGTGGTCGGCTGGTCGCTAGCATAAGGTTGGGATGCCAACCTCGTACACGTTTGTAGGCGAGATGCAGTCGAGGAGCTGCTGCATGCATGCAGCTGAACGCGGCTTTGCCTGCTCATAATTTGAATGGCGTCTCCGGTAGTAGTCTCCTTCATATCTTGGGTCAACGGCGACCGTCGGAGCGCGTGAAACATAACCTAAAGAGCAAACATGCATGCAGCATCTTGCACGCACGGTCTGTTCACTCGTGAATGGCCCTACACGTCAGGAATGCACACACGCAGCAGGCGCAAACAACTCGCGCGTCTCCTCCGACTCAAAGTCACGATGGTGTATCACGTGGCACGGGGAAAATGCATGTGGTCAGGTATCAAACCATCATCACAAGGCTTGGGGTCAATCATGCATAGGCCAAGGATCCAGAGAGTCATCATATCACCACCCAATACCCATCATCCGTCTTGTGACTTCCTCAGAGCGTGAACAATATTTCTAGATTGGGTCATTTTATGCTGAACTTTCCAAAAACTGGTTAATTTTATGATTATTTTTTTGGCCAAATGTCAGTGTCATTGACGAATGACGACCCCTCGAATGCCTAACACACAGCGTTGCGGATGCGTATGTTTGTACAAATTAATGAGGACGCAGCATTCCAGATTGATGTGAGGAAATGAGATGCCTGAGCTGACAGCACGCCGAAGAGAGGGAGGAACACAAGGCGCAGCAGGTCCTTCATCCTTGTAGGAGAGGCGGAAGTCCGGTGGCAAGCGCGTGGAAGAGGTAGACCCAAGTGCCAGCTGCCCAGCTTTCCTTTTTCTTCTATTCGTTTTCCGGCCCATTTGCATTGCGGCTCTTGCCCCCCTGCCGAGGTTTCAAAACGAATAACTGTCGGGATTCAGGCTTCAAGTCAAAAGGTGCGGCGATGGCTTTCACACTGGAACATCCACAACAAGGTACCAGTTGGTGGCTGCATCAGCATGTGCGCTGGAAGGCTGTGCTCTGCTGCGGGATGGAAGAGAAATGCTGATCTTCAGCTTCACATGAGCCGTGTTATTTTACTAAATAACCCTTGAAGAAACTTAATTCGTCCACTGACCACCCTCCTCAAAAACTTATTTTGGCGTTGGCGTCTGGCCCCCCTCTTTCGCGCCCAACTTACACGTGAAGCCGCCGTACCCCAAGTTGCCTTTGACTGGCCACAGTTCACGGTCATCGGTTGCGCCGCCAGCGTGGCACTCCTTGTCGCGCCTCGCCGAAAGGCGCGATACTATCCAGAAACCTGGCTTTTTATATGGTCGATCATCCATAGAGTTAGAATAGTTGGATTTCATGGTGGATGAACTGATTTACAGCTGAAACGCCTAGTCAGTAGGCGTCTTTAGTTTAAAGGTAACACGACCATCAGTTTGGCGTATCTGACATGGATACGCCCGTATATAGGTGGCACATTGATACGTCCATTTTGCATCATAATTTCCTACTGTTATTTGTAGTATATTTGGTCAATATTTCACTTTATGATGCAATTATTATGCTTTTTCTCTCTTAATTTGCGAGATTTACCTGAAGAGGGAGATTGTCGGCAGCTGGAATCCTGGACCTGAAATGGCTACAACAGAGATACCTATCCTACAGAGCTCCGAATGACCTAAAATTTTACGGAGAATTTTTATTGAATATATAAAAAATACTGGAGAAAAGAAATACCAGAGGGGACCCACCAGTTGCCCACAAGGCAACAGGGCGCGCCCTGATGCCTTGTGGGGCCCCTGGCAGGCCTCCGGCCCCCTCCTTCTGCTATATAGGCTCATTTGCCTTAAATAAATAGAGAGAAGATTTTCGGGACAAAGCGCCGCCGTCTCGAGGCGGAACTTGGGCAGGAGCATTTTTGCTCTCCGGCGGAGCGATTCCGCCGGGGATACTTCCCTCCGGAAGGGGGAAATCGGAGCCATCGACATCACCAACGATCCTCTCATCGTGGGAGGACCAATCTTCATCAACATCTTTACCAACACCATCTCATCTCAAACCCTAGTTCATCTCTTGTATTTATTTTTTGTCTCAAAACCTCAGATTCGTACCTGTGGGTTGCTAGTAGTGTTGATTACTCTCTGTAATTGATACTAGTTGTTTTATTTGGTAGAAGATCATATATTCAGATCTTTAATGATATTCAATACTCCTCTGATCTTGAACATGAATATGTTTTGTGAGTAGTTATTTTCGTTTTTGAGGACATGGGAGAAGTCTTGTTATAAGTAATCATGTAAAGTTGGTATTTGTTCGATATTTTGATGATGTGAATGTTGTATTTCTTCTAGTCGTGTCGTGTGAACGTCGACTACATGACATTTCATCATAATTGGGCCTAGGAGAATGCATTGCGGAGTAATAAGTAGATGATGTGTTGCTAGAGTGACAGAAGATTAAACCCTAGTTTATGCGTTATTCCGTAAGGGGCTGATTTGGATTCATATGTTTCATGCTATGGTTAGATATATCTTAATTTTTTTCGTAGTTGCGGATGCTTGCGAGAGGGGTTAATTATAAGTAGGAGGCTTGTTCAAGTAAGAACAGCATCCAAGCACCTGTCCATCCACATATCAAATTATTAAAGTAGCGAACGCGAATCAACTAAACATGATGAACGTGACTAGATAAAATTCCTATGTGTCCTCGAGAACGCCTTGCTTTATATAAGAGTTCGTTCCGGCTTGTACTTTGCTATAAAAAGGATTGGGCCACCTTGCTGCACTTTTGTTACACTTGTTACTTGTTACTTGTTACGAATTATCTTGCTATCAAACTACTTGTTACCGCTACTTTCAGTGCTTGCAGAAAACACCTTACTGAAAACCGCTTGTCATTTCCTTCTACTCCTTGTTGGGTTCGACACTCTTACTTATCGAAAGGACTACGATTTATCCCCTATACTTGTGAGTCATCACACGTTGTAAAGCCAGTCCATTTGGCGTTTCAGTGTGTAGGATTGCACGCCCGTCGGTTTGGCGTGGCAAAGGCCTCGCCTAGGCCGCCTATTCATTAGACGCCTATGTTAAGTTTTTTTGATTCCGCATGGGTGTGTTCTTCTCAAGCTCTAGTCGTGGGTTTGTTATTCACACTTATGTAATAGGTGTGTTTGTGACATCAAATAATTAGGCGGTCTGATTTGGACTAGGCGGGGTGCAATTTGTGTATTTGAGCTCCGGCTCCTCCTCCTCCCCCCCCCCCCCCCCCCCCGAAACAGCTCGTCCCCCTCCCCGCGTTACTTTCCAAATCCACAGCCATAGTCGTCGTATACCCACCTCGCCGACGTGTTCCACCGGTCGCGCCCTCGCCAACCGTCGTCCCGAACATCACTTCCAGCCTCCCTCCCATGGACCCCCGCCCTTTTCCACGAAGCCATGCCATCTCTCCCTTTGCTCCGGGTTCTCCGATCTCGCCCGTGCCGTCGCCCAACGTAGTATCTCCTCGCCCAAGAGAAGTTGGTTTTGTGATGAGCACCGCCAGTGCCAATTTCTCGTTGCCGATGAACTCCATCCTTGGCACGACGAATCAAAGCCAGGTGTGACACGAGCAGGATCTCCTCTTGCTCGTCCTCCCACGCCCTTTTGCACTGGAGTTCCGCAATCCTCTCCGCCCTTGAGATTTGCTATAGCGGGTCGGTGTCGTGCTCCAAGGGTCCCATTTCCGCTCTCAATCTCCTCTCGTTTCCCCCTATCTCTCTCCCTCGGTTCCACCTTGAACTCAACGTGATCAGGAATATCGCTGGAGCTGGAGGTGCGGTGTTGTGGCGGTATGTGCGGTCGGCGTCGGTCAGCGGGCGCCGTAGATCGTTGACGGCGCGACATATATGGAGGCGGGGAGGCTTGTACAAAGAGAAACTAATTAATTAATAGCCATATATCTAACTATCTTCATTAATTTCTCAAAAAAATATCTTCATTAATGAATTAGTTCGGTTATAATCACAATCATTTCCATATATCGATTTCATCATACGTATATATTAAACATGCAATAAACGATCATCCATGCATATAATCCATCACATATTCACATCCATATCAAATTTCAATCTATATATAGCTATATACTATATTGATCATCGAAGCAATATTTTGTTATCAATATTATTGCTAAAGTAACTCACATCGACATGACCTATATATAATATATATCTATACAAATATTAACATGCGCTATCATACATGAAGAAAATAAGAATGAAAACATTTATCATCCAGATATCATTTTTTTAATATATCGATCATCGATCCAATTTTTTTGCATCCACACATATGCATAAGCAATTTAATTATCATAGTCCACACCCACATGCATATATCAAAGTTATAGAGATCGATGTACTCACCTCGATGCCCGGGGACGGGATGGCGGTGAAGACCGGCGGCGGCGGCTGCGGATCGCCAGCGGAGGGGAGGTGAAGGGCGCCAACGAAGTGGGAGAGTTGAAGTGGGCGGTGCCGGCCGGCGCGCAGTGGGAGAGGGCGTCGCCCGGCGAGCTTTCGGGGCGGAGGGGCGGCAGAGGCGAGATTTGAAGACGAAGGGACCGGCGCTTGCGCGATATATATAACCCAGACGTATGCCATGGGTACAAACACGACCACTCAGCTTACAAGGGAGATGAAGGGTTTCCCTTTTTTTTTTTTAAATGTCAATAGAAGCCTACCAACCGTCATCATGCTAGTCGTTAAGTGCGCCGACGGCGGCCACGTGGCAGCAAACGTTGCCGAGAGACCTATGTAACCTGAGTGCTTTTCAAATTTATGCCGAGCATTTTTTGTAAGCAGAGAACTTTTTATACGGCCTCTCGGCTTACTCATACGTAAGCTGACTTCTGTTTTTCTTTTACCGTATGTACTTCCAACTTAACTCGGCTTACATCATTTTAAGCCGAGTACCCGTGTTTTAACACTCGGTTTACACGAAGATACACGACAACGTGTGATTTTCCTGTAGTGGATGAACTAAATATCCAAAAAATGATGTAACAATGAGAACTAATACAATAATTCCCTATGGGAAAATTAGCAGTGGCTAGTGGCTAGTGCTAAGAAACTAATGGAGTCTGTACAAATACTCTTGGCTACACTACATCACTGAGCTATATATTGCTGGTTGGTAAAAATTCACTCAGAAAGTGATACAGACTGAATCATATATTAGGCAAAACAAAACAAAAAGCTTAGCTTGAAAAACGTTCTTATATTATGAGACGGAGGGAGTAGTTTGTTACCTGGTTCTTTATGTTTTGTTTTGCCTAATATATGATTCAGTCGGGACGCAGGGAGTAACATATAACAGTAGGCACTACCAGGAGAAGTGCAAAAACAACCGGGGCACACAAAAAAAAAACAGTCCAGTCTCTCCTGTTTATTCCATGGTATACGTTCCCTTTCACAGCAATCCACCATGGAATTGCTCCTGAAGATAATCCTACTGAAGAAATACAATAATTCAGAGGAGGTAACAAAAAAATTCAGGTCCATCCATTACCCTGAATTACACAAAAAGTCACCACAACTTGCTTGAACTCGGGGCCTGAGAAGCATGTGTGCGCAATTGCGTACACTTCACTTCCCGAATAAAAGGGTACTGAACACAGATTCAGGGCATTTTGCCCCCACCAAGGCTATGCTGTTCTATGCTAGGGCATGAAATTACTAGCCCCGCCGCGGATAAACAAAAACCCTGACCCCCCTACAAAGTGAATCTGGGACCGGCGTACCACAACGAACTAATCGAGCCCATAGAGACAAAAACAGATAGGAAAAATTGGACAAACAAGGGCAGCAGGAAGACAAAAATCGCACAAAAAATACCTTCCACCTGACCGGCAACGACGACTACTACCCCCCCCCCCCCCCCCTACCCCGACGGGTTCTTGCTAATGGCAAACCCGACGCAAGACCTCCGCCGACCTCCTCTCCATACAACAACTTCTCCTACCTCCCGCTGTTCCAGCGAAGCTCGCCGCGTGCCATGGATCTAGCCAGCCCCTGGCGCTAATCACCGAGGAGGCGCGCACTTCCCTCCACCGTCTCCGCCCACCTCTCCCCTCCGGTCCCCTCCTTGGCTACATGCCTCCCGCCGAATATAAAATTCAAAAACACATGGACACGCGGGTGGATGAGCGTAACCCAGATGGCGACCCGCAAACCCGAAATGGAAAAAGAAAAGCCCAACAGAGAAAAAGCCCCACGACACTAGCACCCCGGGACACGCAATGAGGACCCTAGAGACGCTGAGATTCGTGCAAAACGGACGGCCATAAAAACAACCTAGCGCAAAATGAAAAACAGATGTGTGAAAATTAGAAAAAGTGTAGAAGTAAGGCATACATGCAAAAGTAGAGCCAAGTGTCCATCAGACAGACCATCACTCCAATGGCGTCTTAATTTGCACAGTCGCATTGCATTTGTTAGTTGCCCAGTGTGGAAAAAGAGGCCGGGGAAAAGCAGACGAGGTTTCTTAAAAGCGCTGCACTGAGCCAGGTCAGTCGGTCTCCATGACCCGCCATCTACACTCAAGTCTAGTCCGTTCATAGCATGCAGGAGCAGCATGGGATTCAGAAGAATGGGAACGCAAACATCACACTTTGTTCATGCAGATGGTTTTGGTCGTCGAACGGTCGAACACACTTAGAGATTCAGAAGGTAAGTGGATGACATGAACCTTGTGACCTCTTGCATCGACACGTGATGTAAGAATACAGATTTTAATCAGAAGTGGAAATATATTTGCATATTTAATCCATAGAAAGATGAGACACTTTTAGAGTAATCCACAAAGCCTGGCCAATACCATTGCAAACACACAAAGTTAAAGGGAAATATTCATGGCCAGATACTGAATACAGAATCATCACACAGTCTCCATACAGATAGCTAACCATGACCAGCACGTACACACTGTAAACAAGCACAAATACTGAATACTACAGAGTCAGCACCAGATGCAAATCAACCTCACACTGGAAGGTGCAGTACTCTATACAAAGTGTAATACTGACTACAAAATCATCAGAGATACCTAACCATAACCATCACGTAGGTAGCACAACTAGTACAATACTAAGTACACTACTGGAATTTCTCTATACGCCGGGTGCCAGGCTCTTCGCCGAGAGCCAAACCACGGGCACTCGGCAAACTTCGGTGCGCCGAGAGCCGTGCTCGGCAACAATGGGTTCACGGCAAACCCGAACGTACGCCGATACGAAGCGGTAAAGAACACTCGGCAAAAGGATAACACTCGGTAAACTAACTATTTACCGAGAGCCAGCACATGGCACACGGCAAAGGGTAGCCACGTGGCACGACCGGCAGTGGTCGTCGTCGCTCTGACGGTCGCGCTGCTTTACCGAGCGCCCACGTAATGGTTCTCGGCAAACAATATCTACTTGCCTTATTTATTTTTCTCTTTTTCATCTATATATAAGTGGGAGCTGAGTTTAGTCCCGCCTCGCTTAACGACGACCATCAGGATCGGTTTAAATAGTCGGATAGTACACAACAAGCAAGCGTCAGTCTTCATTACACTCTTATTAAGAAATGGACTGTCACTATGAATCTTCACCTGTTCCGGACAGAGAAGGTCCATAGTGACAGTCCATATTCTTAATGATGGATGCCGACGGTTTTTATTAATTTATGATCCAACAGCACCATTACCGAGTGCCGCTCTCGGTATGGTAAGATTTGCCGAGGGCGGCTCTCGGCAAAGCTCCGTCTCTCAGAAAACTTTTAGTACCACCTCGCCCAGAGACAAGCAACATGACCAGTTTAAATAGTCGGATAATCCAGACGCAGTAAGCTTCGGTCTTCATTACACTCCTGTTAAGGAGATGAACCATTACTGTGAATCTTCACCCCTTCCGGGCACTGAAGATTCACAGTGACGGTCCATCTTCCTAATGATGGATGCCGGTGCTTTTTATTAATTCAATTATTATTATTTTTGAGTTTACCGTCTGTGTGAGAACAATGATCTAACCGCTTGTAAACCGCACCATCTCCGAGCTAGTCTCTGGGTATCGAGAGGGAACGTGTCCGGTTTGTGCAGGAAGTGCGGGTCTTGTTGCTCCGTTGGCCTCGAAACTTCTCGTGCTCACAAAGGAGGCCATCGCATGACACGTGCCAGGGCATCGCATTTTTCGAACCCGCGTGCAATACTCGAGAAATTTATTGCTCTGCTAGGGTTTCATCGCCGGAAATTGCAGATCTACAAGGCGGCGCATGAAATCATACCCAGAGGCGGCATGGAAAATACTTTGTGATATCCTTGCGGCATGCGTAGGCCTTGTGCAGAGGAGGGAGGGGCATGCCCTGCCACCGGGGGGCGAAAGTACCTCGGTGGCATGCCTGATGCAAACCGTTGAAATCCTCGGAAAATCGTACGATGCCGGAATTCCTCGAGAGCTGGCACGGTGTCATCACATGGGCCCTCTAGGGTGTGGTAAAAGTTTGGGCACGTTTCGAATAAGCCTCCCCTGAGGCCGCTTGTAAACCGCACCGTCCCCGAGCTAGTCTCTGGGTATCGAGAGGGAACGTGTCCGGTTTGTGCAGGAAGTGCGGGTCTTGTTGCTCCGTTGGCCTCGAAACTTCTCGTGCTCTCAAATGAGGCAATCGCATGACACGTGCCACGCCCCCGCATTTTTCGAACACGCGTGCAATATTCAAGAAATTTATTGCTCTGCTAGGGTTTCATCACCGGAAATTGCAGATCAGCAAGGCGGCACATGAAATCATGCCCGGTAGCGGCATGAGAAATCCTTTGTGATGTCCTTGCGGCATGCTTAGGATGGTAATCAATCATATTACCGAGAGTCACGCTCGGTACTCGAGTAATTACCGAGAGTGGTGACGAGGACATGCACTAGGGATAGGGTAACAGGCCTGACCTACAGACCCTACCCTAGGATTCCACACGCCTTATACTGGGCCCCAGGGCCAGATCGGCAGTCAGGAGTTCTGCAACCTGGCATTCACTCGGAGCTCAACGAACCACTCGGGAGGCAGGAGTTCACTCGACCGTCTTATTTCACTCGGAGCATCCGACAGTCACTCGACCAGAGAAGACCAGGAGACTCCAGGAACGCAACGGCCAGGACGTGCGCTCACCTGTATTAATTGTAATCAATGCGCCCGTTACCTGGCGCCCTTAAACCCCCTCTTTAACCCCTGGTAATGGCGGCATTCATGGGGGCAGGGCAGACCCTATATAAGCCACCCCACAGCTCCATTCCAAGGGTTCACATTCTTTGTAACCTATACACTCAATCAACAGCTCCAGAGCACCGAGATGTAGGGCTATTACCTCCACCGCTGAGGAGCCTGAACTCGTAAATCCGAGTGTAACAACTGCGTCGTAGCTGGGCTCTGCCCTCTCATCCGTAGCCCTACACACTACTGTCAGACTTGCACCCACGACAGTTGGCGCCCACCGTGGGGCAGGCGTCTAGCGACTTCCGGCGTAGTTGCGTTTTTCCCATCACCACCATGGTTTCCGGCGGCGGACTGACTCTAGGCGGCGAGATCCATTTCGGCGTCCTTAGCTTCATCGCCGACGATTCGGCGTGGCTCCAGGAAGCCCCGCTGGATGTCGAGGCGTTGCCCATTCGCGGCGCAGCGCACTTCCGCGCAAGTACCTTCAGCGTTCTTCTTCGTCAGCCGTCGACTCCGTACCAGTCGGCGCCTTCGCTCTCCACCAGCCGTCGTCGCAAGCGTTCCAGGCGCTCTCGGCTTCAACGGTGGATCAAGCACGCGGTGGCCCTTCAGGCTGCCGCCTCGCAGATCGCGGCAATCGAGCCCGATTTGCCCGTCTTCGATCTGTTCGCCTCCGTGCATGAGCACTCGGAAAGCATATCCTAGTGCGAGAGCAGCGATCCCGCTGCAGAGGTGCTGATGGCCGATTCCCCGCCCAATCCGCCTGGGTACGACCGCGGCGGCGCGGAGACCGGTGACCCGTCGCGCGCTGATCTTTGTGGCGATGGAGACCGTCATGACGACGAGTACTACCCCCGACCTCTCACTCGGCAGCAGAGGGAGGAGCTGCAGCGCAGAACCGAGCAGACCCTCCAGACGCCCATCGTTGCGACGACCCCCGAGGCTCAGGCTTTGGAGGCCACGCGCCAGGCCAACTTAGCTGAGCGCAGTCGTCTGGAGGCGCTCCAGAAATCACTCGACGATCGCGCCCAGCGGCAACATCAGCCCAGTTCCAGTCGGCGGCAGCGGCAGTTGTTCTCGAATAACCAGCAGCAGAATTTCCAGGTATTTTGCACTCCCGTTCAGAATTTGGCGGCGGCCACTCGGATAGCAGATTCCATTGGGCCATCCTGATCTGAGGCGGGAGAGGGTCTACGACAGATCCGGGCCCTGCTCAAGGCGGCTGAAGAGCAAAATTCAGCGGTGTCCCAGTCGCGCAATAGGATTCACAGCAGATCCGTCAGGGCTTACACCGTCCAGTCGGCCCACAGCCCGGTGTCCCCAAGGAGAAACAGACACTCACCTCCGCGGCGAAACGACCAAGACTGCCACCGAGACCAGTACTCGGGGTAGGGTCACAGTCGGAATACGCCTCCGCGGCGTCAAGATGATCGTCGTCGCACGCAGACGCCCCCTCCGTGGGATGGCTCGTACGCGCCCCGGCCGTACGATGTCAGGCGTCTTTACGGCAATGATCGGAGGGCCAGCCCTCCCCGTCATGGTGACGGTTATCGCCAGAGAGAACCAGTCGACTATCGTGACCCGCTGTTCAACGCGAGATCCATTCTCGCTCAGAACCTGGTCGACAGAGGCAGAGCTCTGAGAGAGAACTTGGACAGAGATCATCCGAGTGGAAGCGGAGCATTCATCTCCGGGCCCGAGTGTTTCAGCAGAGCAATCGGGGCCGCCGAGATTCCTCCTAACTTCAGATTGGCGGCTGGAGTAAGCAAGTTCACCGGTGAGTCCAAGCCAGAAACTTGGTTAGAGGATTACCGAGTGACTGTGCAGATTGGAGGAGGAAATGACTATGTGGCTATGAAGCATTTGCCATTGATGCTGGAAGGGTCCGCCCGAGCCTGGCTCAACCAACTCACTCCGGCCAGCATCTACTGCTAGGAATATTTGGCTCTAGTGTTCATCAAAACATTCGAGGGCACGTGCAAACGCCCGGCCGGGTTGACTGAGTTGCAGCATTGTGTGCAGAAGCCGAATGAAACCTTGAGGGAGTACATTCAGCGGTGGACAACCTTGCATCACGTGGTGGAGAACGTCACAGAGCACCAAGCCGTCTGCGCCTTCAAGGCAAGAGTCAGATATAGGGAGCTCATCTTGAAATTCGGTCGGTCAGGATCTTTAACCATGAGCCGAATGATGGAGATTGCCACTCGGTACGCTAACGGAGAAGAGGAAGACCGTCTTCGTAACGGCAAGGGGAAAACCAGTGAGCCCAACCCCGGAAACAGTAATCCCAGTCGGAAGCCGAAGCGCAAGGTTGACGGTTCGGCTCAGGCCGAGGCTCCTGCACTGGCCGGCCAAGCCAAGAACAAGGGGAAGGCTAAGGAAAAGTGGATCCCGAGGAAGAAAAAAGATCAGTCGGGCCAGGATGTCCTTGATTTGCCGTGTCACATCCACACCAGAAAGGATGAAGAGGGCAATCTGATATTGCCCAGGCATACCACTCGACAGTGCAGACTGTTGATACAGCAATTCCAAGAGGGCCAGTCGAGTGAGAAGAGCCCAGAAGATGCTGACGGTGGAGACAAAGATGAAGCTTTTCCCAGTATCAATGCAACCCTGATGGTCTTTGCAGATGTAGAGAGCAAGAGTCAACTGAAAGTCATCAATCGGGAAGTAAACATGGCCATGCCGGCAACGACGAAATTTCTGAACTGGTCAAAGACTCCGATCACCTTTGATCAGTCGGACCATCCAGCCTACATCGCCACCCCTGGGAGGCAGGCGCTGGTGGTTGATCCAGTCGTAGGAGGCATTCGGTTGCGCAAGGTCCTCATGGATGGTGGAAGCGGCTTGAACATACTCTACGCCGACACCCTGAAGGCGATGGGCATCCCGATGTCCCTTCTCAGTGAAAGCAGCATGCAGTTCCACGAAGTGATCCCTGGCAAGAAAGCAAAGTCACTCGGGAAGATTGCCCTGGATGTAGTCTTTGGAGACGAGAAGAACTTCAAGAAGGAAAGGCTTACCTTCGAAGTGGTCGACTTCCGCATCGCCTATCATGCCATCCTCGGTCGGCCAGCCTATGCACGTTTCATGGCCCGCCCATGTTATGTGTACCTTAAGCTGAAAATGCCCGGCCCCAAAGGCGTGATCACAATCACTGGCAGTCGGCAGCGCATGGAGGAGTGTTTGCAGCAAGGGTCCAAGATAGCTGATGAACAGATGGCCATGGTGGAGTTGGAGGAGTACAAGAAGAACGCCGATCCGAGTGATCTGCTACGCTCCAAGAAACCAGCTGCAAAATCTGCATTTCAGTCGGCCGGTGATACGAAGCCTGTACACATCCACCCGGAAGATCCCAATGCTGCACCCACCAACATCTCAACTACACTCGACAGCAAATAGGAAGAAGCGCTCATCCAGTTCCTCCGTGAGAACTGGGACATCTTCGCATGGAAGCCATCCGACATGCCGGGTGTACCCAGGGAGCTGGCTGAGCACCGTTTGCGAGTCAACCCGAAAGCAAAACCTGTGAAAGAGCATCTTCATCGCTCTGCTACATGGAAGAGGAAGGCCATTGGCGAAGAAGTTGCTCGGCTCCTGGCAGCCAAGTTCATCCGTGAGGTGTACCACTCCGAGTGGCTCGCCAATGTCGTCATAGTTCCTAAGAAGGATAAGTCTCTCCGAATGTGCATCGATTTCAAGCACATCAATTGGGTCTGCCCCAAGGATCATTTCCCGCTCCCCCGCATAGATCAAATCGTAGATTCCACCGCGGGTTGTGAGCGATTGTCTTTTCTGGATGCGTACTCCGGGTACCACCAGATCCGACTGTATGGGCCAGATGAAATAAAAACAGCCTTTATCACCCCATTCGGGTGTTTCTGCTATATCACCTTGCCATTCGGTCTTAAAAATGCTGGTGCCACTTTCATGCGCATGGTTCAAAAGTGTTTACAAAAACAGACCAGTCGGAACATTGAGGCATACATGGATGACATAGTGGTCAAGTCCAGAAAAGGTTCCGACCTACTGGCTGACCTGGCTGAAACTTTCGCAAATCTGCGGAAGTACGATATCAAGCTGAATCCGGCGAAATGCACTTTCGGAGTTCCTGGGGGCAAGTTACTCAGTTTCCTCGTTTCTGAACGAGGGATAGATGCCAATCTGAGAAGATCGGGGCAATTGTACGAATGAAACATCCAGAACGGCTTCATGATGTATAGAAGCTCACGGGTTGCCTCGCAGCCCTGAGCCGATTCATCTCCCGTCTCGGTGAGAAGGCACTGCCCCTGTACCGATTGATGAAGAAGTCTGATTCGTTCGAGTGGACTGCTGAAGCACAAGCAGCATTTGTTGAGCTCAAAGCCCTGCTTTCCACCCAGCCGGTGCTCGCCGCTCCGAACAGCAACGAGCCGTTGCTCCTGTACATTGCGGCCACTTGTCAGGTGATCAGTACCGTCCTCACCGTCGAGCGAGAAGAACAGGGCAAAACTTACAAAGTTCAGCGCCCAGTCTATTACATTTCTGAAGTCCTGACTCCATCCAAGCAGAGGTATCCTCATTATCAGAAGCTCGTCTATGGCATCTACCCGACTGCCAAGAAAGTAGCCCATTACTTCCAAGAGCATGTCGTATCAGTCGTCAGCGACGCCCCGCTGTCTGAGATCATGAACAATCGGGATGCGACTGGTCGAGTGGCGAAGTGGGCTATCGAGCTCCTGCCCCTGGACATCAAGTTCGAGGCGAAAAAAGCGATCAAGTCCCAAGCATTAGCTGATTTCTTAGCCGAATGGACAGAGCAGCAGCAGCCGACTCAGAGTCACCCGGAACACTGGACCATGTTCTTTGATGGCTCCAAGATGCTGAATGGTTCAGGAGCCGGAGTTGTGTTGGTGTCTCCAAAAGGCAATCGACTCAGTTATGTTCTGCAGATTCACTTTGATTGCTCCAACAATGAGGCCGAGTACGAGGCGCTCCTTTATGGTCTACGTATGGCCATCTCACTCGGCGTTCGACGCCTGATGGTTTACGGAGACTCAGATCTAGTTGTGAATCAAGTGATGAAGGAATGGGACATCAGGAGCCCTGCTATGACAGGATATTGCAATGCAGTGAGAAAGTTGGAGAAGAAATTCGAGGGACTAGAGCTCCACCACATTCCCCGAGCCAAGAATCAAGCGGCGGATGATCTGGCGAAGATTGGGTCCACTCGGAAACCTATACCCAGCAACGTGTTCCTTGAGCACCTGCATTCCCCAACGATGAAAGAAGATCCCTTCACGGAAGAGCCTCCGCAAGTGATCGGTCCGTCCGATCCGACTGAAGTCGAGGTCCCGGCAGTCATGGACTTGGTCATGGAGATTCTAGCAATCACGCCCGAGTGGACAGTGCCTTACATTGCATACCTGCTCAGACAGGAACTTCCAGAAGATGAAGCCGAGGCCCGCCAGATTGTTCGCAGGTCCAAAGCCTTTACAGTGATGGACGATCAGTTATACAGAAAGAGCGTCACCAGTGTGACTTAGCGCTGCATCTCTCCGGAGGAAGGTCGATTGATCCTGGAGGAGATCCACTCCGGAACTTGTGGTCACCACGCGTCCTCTCGGATAATCGTGGCTAAAGCTTACCGAGCCGGCTTCTTTTGGCCACGTGCCAATGAAGCCGCGCAGGAGATAGTCCAACACCGCGTCGGGTGCCAGTTCTATGCAAACTTATCGCACAAGCCTGCGTCTGCTCTAAAGACGATTCCACTCGTCTGGCCGTTTGCAGTCTAGGGACTTGACATGGTGGGATCCCTCCGGACAGGGGCGAGTGGATTCACCCACTTGCTGGTTGCAGTCGATAAGTTCACTAAGTGGATCAAAGCTAAACCCATCAAGAAGCTAGACTCTCACACAGCGATCAAATTTATGAAGGAGATATTCTTCAGATATGGCGTGCCCCACAGCATTATTACTGACAACGGCTCAAATTTCGACTCAGAAGAGTTCAGGGCGTTCTGTGCCGCCCAAGGCACCCGAGTTGACTATGCATCTGTGGCGCACCCGCAGTCGAATGGACAAGCTGAGAGAGCAAACGGACTGATCCTTTAGGGGTTAAAGCCGCGACTCATGCGCGATTTGGAGCACGCAGCTAGATCCTGGGTCACCAAGTTGCCATCAGTTCTTTGGGGCTTGAGGACGACCCCCAATCGGTCTACCAATCGTACTCTCTTCTTCATGGTGTACGGAGCTGAAGCCGTCTTGCCAAGTGACCTGCTCCACAATTCGCCCCGAGTGGAACTATACTCAGAAGCTGAAGCAGAGCAGGCGCGGCAAGACGCAGTTGATCTCCTGGAAGAGGAGAGAGAGATGGCTCTTATCCGCTCGGCCACTTATCAGCAAGATCTGCGACGTTTTCACAGCAGGTACGTCCGTAGTCGGACCTTTCAGGAAGGAGATCTTGTGCTCCGAGTGGATCAGTAGCGACCTCACAAGCTTGCTCCTGCGTGGGAAGGTCCTTTTGTCATTTCAAAGGTTCTGCACAACGGAGCATATCACGTGTACAACCTTCTGAAGCAAGCAGATGAACCCCGCGCTTGGAATGCAGACTTGCTTCGACGTTTTTATACTTGATGTTGAGATGTAATAAAAGTACTTGAGTGATGTTTGATGAATAAAAGCATGACTTTTCCAGTTCCACATTGAGTTCACTCGTATGCATTCTCTGGCTTACAACCCCCAGTGGGTGTACGCCCTTCAACTTAGCTGCAAACCAGTTTTTGCCTAAGTCAAAAAATACTCCGAGTGAAGAGCATCCCTCTCACTCGGGGGCTTGGCTGCGAACCAACTTTTGCCCAAGTTAAAAAACATACTCTGAGTGAAGAGCATCCCTCTCACTCGGGGGCTTGGCCGCGAACCAGCTTTTGCCCAAGTTAAAAAACATACCCCGAGTGAAGAGCATCCCTCTCACTTGGGGGCTTGGCTGCGAACCAGCTTTCGCCCAAGTTGAAAACATACTCCGAGTGAAGAGCATCCCACTCACTCAGGGGCTTGGCTGCGAACCAGCTTTCGCCCCACTTTCCTGCGCGGCGAGATCCATTTCGGCGTCCTCAGCTTCATCACCGACGATTCGGCATGGCTCCGGGAAGCCCCGCTGGATGTCGAGGCATTGCCCGTCCACGGCGCGGCGCACTTCCGCGCGAGCGCCTTCGGCGTACTTCTTCGTCAGCCGTCGACTCCGTATTAGTCGGCATCTTCACTCTCCACCAACCGTCGTCGCAAGCGCTCCGGGCGCTCGCGGCTTCAGCGGTGGATCAAGCACGCGGTGGCCCAGCAGGCTGCAGCCCCGCAGATTGCGGCAATCGAGCTCGATGAACCTGTTTTCGATCTATTCGCCTCCGCGGATGAGCACTCGGAAAGCATCTCCGAGTGCGAGAGCAGCGATCCCACTGCAGAGGTGCTGATGGGCGATTCCCCTCCCAGTCCGCCTGGGTACGACCACGGCGGCGCGGAGAACGGTGACCCGTCGCACGCTGATCTTGGCGGCGGCAGGGACCGACACGATGACGAGTACATCCCCCGACCTCTCACTCGACAACAGAGGGAGGAACAACAGCGCAGGACCGAGCAGTCCCTCCAGACGCCCATCGCTGGGACGACCCCCGAGACTCAGGCTTTGGAGGCCGTGCGCCAGGCCAACCTGGATGAGCGCAATCGTCTGGAAGCGCTCCAGAAGTCACTCGACGATCGCGCCCGCAGGCAGCATCAGCCCAGTTCCAGTCGGCGGCAGTGGCATCTGTTCTCGAATGACCAGCAGCAGAGTTTCCAGGTATTCCGCACTCCCATCCAGAATCTGGCGGCGACCACTCGGATAGCGGATTCCATTGAGCCCTCCCGATCCGAGGCGGGGGAGGGTCTTCGGCAGATCAGGGCCCTGCTCAAGGCGGCAGAGGAGCAAAATTCAGCAGTTTCCCAGTCGCGCAACCGGATTCACGGCAGATCCGTTAGGGCTGACACCGTTCAGTCGGCCCACAGCCCAGTGTCTCCAAGGAGAAACAGGCACTCGCCTCTACGGCGAAACGACCAAGACCGCCACCGAGACCAGTACTCGGGGCAGGATCGCAGTCGGAACACGCCTCCGCGGCGTCAGGACGATCATCGCCGCATGCAGTCGCCCCCTCCGTGGGATGGCTCGTACGCGCCCCGGCCGTACGACGCCAGGCGTCCTTACGGCAACGATCGGAGGGCCAGCCCTCCCCGTCAGGGTGACGGTTATCGCCAGAGAGAGCCTGTCGACTACCGCGACCCGCAGTTCAACGCGAGATCCGTTCTCGACCAGAACCTGGTCGACAGGGGCAGAGCTCAGAGAGAGAACTTGGACAGAGATCGTCCGAGTGGGAGTAGAACATTCATCTCCGGGCCCGAGTGTTTCAGCAGAGCGATTAGATGCTGAAATTCCGCCTAACTTCAGATTGGCGGCTGGAGTAAGCAAGTTCACCGGAGAGTCCAAGCCAGAAACTTGGTTAGAGGATTACCGAGTGGCTGTGCAGATCGGAGGAGGAAATGACTATGTGGCCATGAAGCACTTGCCCTTGATGCTGGAAGGGTCCGCCCGTGCCTGGCTCAACCAGCTCACTCCGGGCAGTATATATTGCTGGGAAGGTTTGTCCCGAGTGTTCATTAAAACATTTGAGGGCACGTGCAAACGCCCGGCTGGATTGACCGAATTGCAGCACTGTGTGCAGAAACCGAATGAAACATTGAGAGAGTACATCCAGCGCTGGACGACCCTGCATCATGTGGTCGAGAATGTCACCGAGTTGCCGTCAGTTCTTTGGGGCTTAAGGACAACCCCCAATCGGTCTACCAATCGCACTCCCTTCTTCATGGTGTACGGAGCTGAATCCGTCCTGCCGAGTGATTTGCTCCATAATTCACCCCGAGTGGAACTGTACTCTGAAGCTGAAGCAGAGCAAGCACGGCAAGACGCTGTTGATCTCTTGGAGGAGGAAAGGGAGATGGCTCTGATCCGTTCAACCATTTATCAGCAAGATCTACGACGTTTTCACAGCAGGCACGTCAGAAGTCGGACCTTTCAGGAAGGAGATCTTTTGCTCCGAGTGGATCAGTAGTGACCTCACAAGCTCGCTCCTGCGTGAGAAGGTCCTTTTGTCATTTCAAAGGTTCTGCACAACGGAGCGTACCACCTGTACAACCTTCAGATGCAAGCAGATGAGCCCCGTGCTTGGAATGCGGATTTGCTACGATGATTTTATACTTGATGATGAAATGTAATAAAAATACTCGAGTGATACTCGATGAATAAAAGCATGACTTTTCCAGTTCCACATCGAAGCTCACTCATTCACATTCTCCGGTTTACAACCCCCAGTGGGTGTACGCCGTTCAGCTTAGCTGCAAACCAGTTTTTGCATAAGTCAAAAATCTACTCCGAGTGAAGAGCGATCCTCTCACTCGGGGGCTTGGCTGCGAACCGGCTTTCGCCCAAGTTAAAAATGCTACTCCGAGTGAAGAGCGATCCTCTCACTCGGGGGCTTGGCTGCGAACCGGCTTTCGCCCAAGTTAAAAATTTACTCCGAGTGAAGAGCGATCCTCTCACTCGGGGGCTTGGCTGCGAACCAGCTTTCGCCCAAGTTAAAAACGCTACTCCGAGTGAAGAGCGATCCTCTCACTCGGGGGCTTGGCTGCGAACTAGCTTTCGCCCAAGTTAAAATCCTACTCCGAGTGAAGAGCGACCCTCTCACTCGGGGGCTTGGCTGCGAACCGGCTTTCGCCCAAGTTAAAAATCTACTCCGAGTGAAGAGCGATCCTCTCACTCGGGGGCTTGGCTGCGAACCAGCTTTCGCCCAAGTTAAAATCCTACTCTGAGTGAAGAGCGACCCTCTCACTCGGGGGCTTGGCTGCGAACCAGCTTTCGCCCAAGTTAAAAATCTACTCCGAGTGAAGAGCGATCCTCTCACTCGGGGGCTTGGCTGCGAACCAGCTTTCGCCCAA
This sequence comes from Elymus sibiricus, assembly GCA_039707655.1. Taxonomy (NCBI): domain Eukaryota; kingdom Viridiplantae; phylum Streptophyta; class Magnoliopsida; order Poales; family Poaceae; genus Elymus; species Elymus sibiricus. The sequence continues at coordinate 37,734,331 of CM077668.1, read as the reverse complement.
GTTAAAATCCTACTCCGAGTGAAGAGCGACCCTCTCACTCCGGGGCTTAGCTGCGAACCAGCTTTCGCCCAAGTTAAAATCCTACTCCGAGTGAAGAGCGACCCTCTCACTCGGGGGCTTGGCTGCGAACCAGCTTTCGCCCAAGTTAAAATCCTACTCCGAGTGAAGAGCGATCCTCTCACTCGGGGGCTTGGCTGCGAACCAGCTTTCGCCCAAGTTAAAAACGCTACTCTGAGTGAAGAGCGATCCTCTTACTCGGGGGCCTGGCTGCGAACCAGCTTTCGCCCAAGTTAAAATCCTACTCCGAGTGAAGAGCGACCCTCTCACTCGGGGGCTTGGCTGCAAACCAGCTTTCGCCCAAGTTAAAATCCTACTCCGAGTGAAGAGCGACCCTCTCACTCGGGAGCTTGGCTGCGAACCAGCTTTCGCCCAAGTTAAAATCCTACTCCGAGTGAAGAGCGATCCTCTCACTCGGGGGCTTGGCTGTGAACCAGCTTTCGCCCAAGTTAAAACTCTACTCCGAGTGAAGAGCGATCCTGTCACTCGGGGGTCTTGGCTGCGAACCAGCTTTCGCCCAAGTTAAAATCCCACTCCGAGTGAAGAGCGACCCTCTCACTCGGAGACTTAGCTGCGGACCAGTTTCACCTAAGTTAAAACCCACTCGAAAGACTCAAAGGAAAGTATTCAAATAACTCCAGAAGTTCAAAGGCGAATACGAGTACGCAGGCCCGAGGCCCGAAAGAGTTTAACGACTACAACTCCACTCGGCATACCAAGGTTAATGGATAGGACTTAAAGTTTTCTCACTCCGCTGTGGGGCTGGCTGGCTCAACGAAGGAATCCAGGTCGATGCTGTCCGCGATCCGAGTGGCCGCCTCGATGAATGTCTCCATGAAGTCCTCGAACTGGAGCTTCTTCATGTTGGCAACTTGGAGAGCCTTCAGCTTCTCCTCCTTGACGTCCTTGCAATGCACTCGGACCAGAGAGAGGGCCACGTCGGCTCCGCAGCGAGCAGCTGACTTCTTCCACCCTTGCACTCGACTGGGGATGTCGTTGAGACGAGTCATCATGGCCTCCAGGTCGGTGTCGAATACGTCTTCGGGCCATAGCTCCTTGTCGATTCTCCCGAGTGCACCCCGCAGACGGATGATGTACCCTTGGACGTCTTCAATGCGGGATTCGACCCGCAGGACACCCAGAGCAGCCTTGTCACCGACGAGTGACCTGGAAGGATTCAGATCCCTCTCGATTCTGTCAGTTTCCAGCTCGAAGTCTCGGCAGTACTCTTCGGACAAGAAAAGAGGAGAGTTGAAGGTCAGCACGCATGAAGTTCACTCGGATGAAAGTTCACTCAGATGGTATAAGTTACCTGCAAGCTTGGTGTACATCTTCTCCGTGAACTCTTCAATGTACCTCTCCATAGCGTTCTTCTTCTCAATCAGCTGGGTGATCTTCTCGTTCAGAGTCTTCTTCTCTTGCTCGTAGACCTCCGCCTGGGCCTTGAGCTTGTTTTCCCACTCAGTCTGCTGCTTCTTGAGCTCGAGCACCTCCTTCTTCAGCGACGTGTTCTCTGCTTCAAGCTTCCCGAATGAGGCCAGCTTCTCTTCGGCGGCCTTAGTCTTCTCCTTCGCCACCTGCTGAGCCCCCGCCAGTTCCTGGTCCTTATTCTCGAGTGCCTGCTTCATAGTTTCTAAAGAGACAGAGGTTCTGAGCCGCACTTGGAATCGGTGGTTTTCACCACACACATCTATTCGAGTGGAGTCACTCGGTTCAAAGAATGAAAAAAGTTGAAGGCAGAATGCTCAGTAATTGAAGCTTACCCCCCATGGTCTTGAGCTCCGCCTGAGCGCGCGTCGTGTTCCTTCTCTCCACCTCCAAATCCACTCAAAGCTGGGCCGTTTCCTTCTCCAGTGCAACATACTGAGTCCCAAGCTCGCAAGTTTTCTGAAACACAAGTGAGAACAGATCAGTTGATGTTAAGGAATATTTCGAGTGCTCGAGGATCAGCACTCCTGGAAGGAACAAGCTTGACCAGTACCAGATCCTGAAGTACCCTCTAAAGCAAGTTCTAAGACTCCTGCCGACTGCCCGCAGTCGACGGCAGTCTCGGGGACTACACCCAGTGGGTGCACTCAGCGTGCCCCCACTGGAAGCATCCACTCAGAACGGTCCGCCCGGTCCGAGTGATGGCCAAAGCAAGCAAAAACTCTAAGACTCCCGCCGACTGCCCGCAGTCGACGGCAGTCTCGGGGACTACACCCAGTGGGTGCACTCAGCGTGCCCCCACTGGAGCGGTATCCACTCGGAGCGGTCCGCCCGGTCCGAGTGATGGCCGAATACAAAAAAAAGCAAGCAAAAACTCTATGACTCCCGCCGACTGCCCGCAGTCGACGGCAGTCTCGGGGACTACACCCAGTGGGTGCACTCAGCATGCCCCCACTGGAGCGGTATCCACTCGGAGCGGTCCGCCCGGTCCGAGTGATGGCCGAACACACAACACCCAGTGGGTGTACCGGATACCTTCCGACTGAAATTCCTACTGAAGAAAAAACGACTTGGAGGTCAACTTACAAGGGTACTTACTTGAACGTTCTCCTGAAGAGCAGCACTGGCGTCGTACGCCAGCTTGCTAGCTGCGCTCATCTCCTTGAGGCGTTGGGTCATCAGCTCCGCCTGGATCATCGCCTCCTTGCTGGCCCCAGTCTGATCCTCCGGCACCTTGTACAGACTGAAGATGTTGACAGGAGGAGTCGGAACCGGAGCCAGAGCAGTCGACGGAGTCGCAACAGAACCAGGTCCAGCCTGAGAACCTTGCCCCAGAGGCACGGTCACGGAAGGTGCAGGAGGAACTTGAGGCGCTTTGCTCGGCGGCGACTTCCGCGTGGTAGTCTGAGGGGCAGTCGGACCTGCGGTCCTCTTCTCGGTGTCCTTCCGCGGCAGCTCTTCTTCGTCGTCCCCGACGTGGATGACCTCTGCAAGCACTATGTTTACTAAGCACAATCAGTCGCAATACGTATTTCAATCGGATGAAGACATTTCAGTCAAATGACAGGTTGATGTAAAGATGAAGTCGTTGTTACCTCTTTGAGAAGTGGCCACGTCTGCCGACTTGGCTTCGGCGCGGTCCCCATCAACCTGCATGGGTGATGTCGTCGAGGTCGCAGCACTGGCCCATGATATTCACTCGGTCAGAAGAATCACGAAAGTTGACAGAGACAGAAGAGAAGAGCTGGCAAAGGCACTTACGTCGAGGCCACAGGCACAGTGACCTTGATCCTGGGCAGAGCCTTCCGAGGCTTGGGGGAAGCGACCTTGGGCTGCTTGGCGATCTTCTCAGTCGGCTCGGCCGACGGTGGCCGAGTGCGCTTCGGAGCCTTCGCACTAGGAGCCACTCCCTTCTCCGGGCCAGCACTCGGATCATTAGAGAGCTTGGAGCGGGGCTCGGAGCGCAGCTCCGGAGACTGGGAGGACTCGACCTCGTCGCTTCCTTCTGAGTCGTCGCTTTCCTCCTCGCTGTCCTCCACGTAATCCGCACTGCCATGATCGCTCTCCACGCCTCCAGCGAGTTGTCCTCCATTCGGCACAGGCGAGAGCATCTTCTGGAACTCCTGCAAAACATGAAGGTCAAAGACAGACAGTTCGGTCAGTTCACTCGGGTCATTCAATTCACTCGGATAATTTGCGCATCGGTAATTCACTCGGATATCCGCGCCTCACCTCCAATGGTTGGTTGTTGGCGTCGTAGGGCGGGACCCGTCTCGACCCCCGCGGATTGTCGCGTGCGCCAGTGATACACCTGATCCGCTGTTCTACCGTTTTCTCCTCGACCTCTTCTGGATGCACTCGGGTCGGATCGCCAGCTCCAGTGTAGAGCCATATGGGGTGAGCCCGCTCCTGCTGCGGCTGGATCCTCCGACTGAGGAAGACCTCCAGAAGATCCAAGCCGGTCACTCCACCTTGAATCAGACTAACCATGGTGGTCACCAAGATCCCTACATCCGTCTTCTCCCCTTTATCAACTGTCAGCGAGGGAGGAGTCTGGACCCTCTCGGTCGTGTAAGGAGGAAGACCAGTCGACGAGCTAGAACACGGCAGGTCGTTGCAATAGAACCAGGTCGACTGCCAACCCCTCACCGAATCGGGAAAAGACATGGATGGGAATGCACTCTTACCCCTCATCTGGATACCTAAATCCCCGCACATCTGAATCACGTGGGTCCTCTCTCCATCAGGGTCAACCTTCTTAACCGACTGAGATCGGCACGTGAAAATGTGTTTGAACAAACCCCAGTGCGGCGGACAACCCAGAAAATTCTCACACAAAGAGACGAATGCAGCAAGATACATTATGGCATTTGGAGGCAGGTGGTGGAGCTGAGCACCGAAGAAGTTCAGAAATCCACGGAAAAAATGGTGGGGTGGCATGGAGAAACATCGCTCCACATGTGTAGTGAGGAGCACTCGCTCCCCGGCGCGCGGCGCGGGCTCGGTCTCCCCTTCTTCCGGCAGCCTCCACGTCCCGTCGCGGATCAGCCCGTCCACGACGAGCCCGTTGATGTCGTCGACCGTGGTGGTCGGCGGGAGCCAGTCGCCCTGGATCCACCCGGGCGGGAGCACGGCTCGGGAGCTCGATGCCTTCCTCCCCTTCGCCGCCTTCTTCGCCTTCTCGAGCTTCGCCGTCTTGTCCTTCGCCATCGCCGCCGAGCTCTCCGACGACCAAAGGGGATTCAAGCGGAGTGGATTGCTGGAGGGTGGATCGAGCGGGCTGAGAGAGTAAGGGAAAAGGGGATCTATCCTCTCTCCCTCTCCGCGCCGCGGCCTCTTATGGCATCGCCCGTTCCGCCCCCCAATCCTCTTCCGCGTATCCCGGGCCCACAAATCTCCTCGAATCTCGCTGACGGAGTTGCAGCTATACATGGCGAGAAGTGGGGCGAAAATCAAGGCGTCACACCCCACTTTCCCCACTCACCACGCCGCAACCGTTCGCGCGCGCTCGCCGCCGATTTCAAATCCCGCAAGATCCGGATTCTAACGATCCTATGGCTCGCCTTTAAAGACGTTCCATAAACACGCGGATCTGTTCCGCTACTCAGATGAAGACTACTCATTTCACTCGGTTGAGGACAACTAGCTTCACTCGGTTGTAAACCACTGTCCCATTCGGATGGAGACTTCCATTCGGGCGTCATATGGTCCAGAATCCGCCAAGGTGGCGCACGAAGACAAGGCCGTCCGGTGACCAGCAGGAGTCCTTGAGCGCCCCTGTAGCACTCGACTCGCCTGGGAATTCGCCTTGACTCAACCTGCTCAAGCTCGACCGATTTGGGGGCTAATGACGAGGGCATGTACTAGGGATAGGGTAATAGGTCTAACCTACAAACCCTACCCTAGGACACCACACGCTTTATACTGGGCCCCAGGGCCAGATCAGCAGTCAGGAATTCTTCACCCTGACGTCCACTCGAAGTTCAACAAACCACTCGGAAGGCAAGAGTTCACTCGACCAGCTCGTTTCACTCGGAGCACCCGAAAGTCACTCGACCAGAGAAGACCAGGGGACTCCAGGAGCACAACGGTCGGGACGCACGTTCACCTGTATTAATTGTAATCAATACGCCCGTTACCTGGCGCCCTTAAACCCCCTCTTAACCCCTGGTAATGGGGGCATTCATGGGAGGACTGGCAGATGCTATATAAGCCACCCCCCAGCTCCATTCCAAGGGTTCACATCTTCTGTAAACATACACTCAATCATACAACTCCAGAGCACCGAGACGTAGGGTCGTTACCTCCACCGCGAGGGGCCTGAACTCGTAAATCCGAGTGTAACAACTGCGCTGTAGCTAGGCTCTGCCCTCTAATTCGTACCCCCATACACTACTGTCAGACTTATACCCACGACAACAGGCACGGTGACTTTGATCCTGGGTAGAGCCTTCCAAGGCTTGGGGGAAGCGACCTTGGGCTGCTTGGCGGTCTTCTCAGTCGGCTCTGGTGACGACGTCCGAGTGCGCTTCGGAGCCTTAGCACTCGGAACGACCGCCTTCTTCGGGCCAGCACTCGGATCATGAGTTTGCTTAGAGCGGCGCTCAGAGCGCAGCTCCGGAAACTGGGAAGACTCGACCTCGTCGCTCTCTTCTGAGTCGTCACTTTCCTCCTCGCTGTCCTCCACGTAGCTACCCTCGACGCTGCCATGTTCGCTTTCCACGTCTCCGACGAGGTGTTCTCCATTCGGCACATGCGAAAGCATCTTCTGGAACTCCTGCCAGACACGAAGAACAGAGACAATCAGACCATTCAGTTCACTCGAATAATTTGCGCATGAGTAATTCACTCGGAAATGCGTGTCATACCTCCAATGGTTGGTTATTGGCGTCGTAGGGCGGGATCCGTCTCGACCCTCGCAGATTGTCGCGCGCGCCGGTGATACCCTTGAGCCACTCTTTCACGGTCTTCTCGTCGATGTCCTCCGGGTGCACTCGAGTCGAGTCGTCAGCGCCAGTATACTGCCACATCGGGTGAGCTCGCTCCTGCAGCGGCTGGATTCGCCGACTGAGGAAGACCTCCAGCAAATCCAGACCCGTCAACCCGCCCTGGACCAGGCTGACTACCGCGGTTACCAAGATCCCCACATCGGTCTTCTCCTCCTTGTCCACCGTCAGCGATGGAGGCACATTGACCCTCTCGGATGTATAAGGGGGGAGACCAGTCGACGAGCCAACACAAGGGACGTCGTTGCAGTAAATCCAAGTCGACTGCCAGCCCTTAACCGAATCAGGAAAGGTCATCGCGGGAAAAGCACTCCTACCCCGCATCTGAATGCCCAAGCCGCCGAACAGCTGGGTCACATGGGTTCTCTCCCCCTTGGGGTTGGCTTTTTTGACTGACTGAGAATGGCACGTGAAGATGTGCTTGAATAACCCCCAATGCGGCGGACAACCCAAGAAATTTTCACACAAGGAAACAAACGCGGCGAGATACGCTATAGCATTCGGGGGGAGGTGGTGGAGCTGGGCGCCGAAAAAGTTTAGAAAACCGCGGAGAAAGGGATGGGGCGGCATGGAGAAACCTCTTTCCACATGGGTGACGAGGAGCACGCGTTCCCCCGGCCGCGCCGCAGGCTTGATTTCCCCCTCCTCCGGCAGCCTCCAGCTACCCTCCCGCACCAGTCCGTCGACGACGAGCCCGCCGATGTCTTCGGCGGTGGTGGTCGGCGGGAGCCAATCTCCCTGGATCCATCCCCGTGGCGGAGCGGCGCGAGAGCTCGACGCTTTCTTCGCCTTCTTCGCTCGCTCCAGCTTCACCGTCTTGTCCTTCGCCATCGCCGCGGAGTGCTCTGGCGCCGGGGTTGATTCGCGCAGAGTGGGAAGCGGGAGAGAAGATTGGAGGACTGGAAGAGGCGGGGAAGAGGGGATCTGGCTCTCTCTCTCCCTCTCCGACGCGGCGGCTTCTTATATCGCCACCCGCTCCGCTCCCCAATCCACACCACTGATTCGCGGGCCCGCGGATCCCCTCAAATCTCGCTGGCGGAGTTGCAGCTGTACGTGGCGAAAAGTGGGGAGAAAATCGAGGCGTCACGCCCCACTTTCCCCACTCACCGTGCCGCGGTCGTTCGCGCGCGCTCTTATCTGATTTCAAATCCCGCAAGATCCGGATCCCAGCGATCCGATTGCTCGCCTTTAAAGACATTCCATAAACGCTCGAATCTGTTCCATCACTCGGATGGAGACTACTTGTTTCACTCGGATGGAGACTACTCATTTCATTCGGATGGAGACTTTCACTCGGACGTCATATGGTCCGGAATCCGTCAAGGTGCCGCGCGAAGACAAGGCCGTCTAAAGACCAGTAAGAGTTCTTGAGCGCCCCCGTAGTGCTCAACTCACCTGGGAATTCGCCTTGACTCGACCCGCTTAACCTCGACCGATTCGAGGGCTAATGACGAGGACATGCACTAGGGATAGGGTAACAGGCCTGACCTACAGACCCTACCCTAGGATTCCACACGTCTTATACTGGGCCCCAGGGCTAGATCGGCAGTCAGGAGTTCTGCAACCTGGCGTTCACTGGGAGCTCAACAAACCACTCGAGAGGCAGGAGTTCACTCGACCGTCTTGTTTCACTCGGAGCATCCGACAGTCACTCAACCAGAGAAGACCAGGAGACTCCAGGAACGCAACGGTCAGGACGTGCGCTCGCCTATATTAATTGTAATCAATGCGCCCGTTACCTGGCGCCCTTAAACCCCCTCTTTAACCCCTGGTAATGGCGGCATTCATGGGGGCAGGGCAGACCCTATATAAGCCACCCCACAGCTCCATTCCAAGGGTTCGCATTCTTTGTAACCTATACACTCAATCAACAGCTCCCGAGCACCGAGACGTAGGGCTATTACCTCCACCGCTGAGGGGCCTGAACTCATAAATCCGAGTGTAACAACTGCGCCGTAGCTGGGCTCTGCCCTCTCATCCGTACCCCTACACACTACTGTCAGACTTGCACCCACGACAAGTGGCTCTCGGTAAAAGTGGAAAACCTAGGTCTAGGTTTGATTACATTTTCATATTACCGAGAGTGGCGCTCGGTACACGAGTAAATACCGAGAGTGGCTCTCGGCAAAAGTGGAAAACCTAGATCTAGTTGTGACTTTTTCCGAGAGCTACTCTCGGTAAAGAAAAACCTAGATCTAGGTTTGATTACATTTCCGAGTGCCGCGCGGACAAGCACTCGGTAAAGGTAGCGTCCGGCACTTAAACTGATTCCCCTGTTCTTTTCTTTTTCCCCGTGCCTCTCTCCTCTCCTCTGCTCCCCCCCTCCCCCGTCGATCGGCGCCCCCCACCGGCCGGCGCCCCCCTCCCTTCCGGCCGCCCCCCCCCCCCCGCGCACCCACGGCGCCGCCCCGCGGCCCCCGACCCCGCGGCCCCCCCAACACCGGTGAGCTCCCCCCCTCCCTCTCATGTGGATGGATGGATGGATGAATGGATTGATGGATGCATAGATAGATGGATGGATTGATGCATGGATAGATGGATGCATAGATAGATGGATGGATTGATGCATGGATAGATGGATGCATAGATAGATGGATGCATATATAGATAGATGGATGGATTGATAGATGGATGGATGCTATGTAGATAATTTTTTATAATGTTGTATGCATGGATGCTATGTGTGCTATGTAGATAATTTTTTTTGCATTAGTTTTTATGTAGTAGTTCTATCTATTAGTGGGACTAGTAGTTTTTTGTAGTAGCATTTATGTAATAGTTTTTATCTTGAGCGATTGACGATCATATTTGACATGCGAGATGTTTTCAGAGGAATGGTACCGACTGTTGCCGTAGGGGGTCGCTGTTGGAAATATGCCCTAGAGGCAATAATAAATTAGTTATTATCATATTTCCCCGTTCATGATAATAGTTTATTATTCATGCTAGAATTGTATTGACCGGAAACTAAATACATGTGTGGATAATAGACAAATACTATGTCCCTAGTATGCCTCTACTAGACTAGCTCGTTGATCAAAAGATGGTCAAGGTTTCCTAACCATGGACATGAGTTTTCATTTGATAACGGGATCACATCATGAGGAGAATGATGTGATGGACATGACCCAACCTTTAGCATAGCAAATGATCGTTCAATTTATTGCTATTGCTTTCACTATGTCAAATACATGTTCCTCTGACCATGAGATCATGCAACTCCCGGATACCGTAGGAATACTTTGGGTGTATCAAACGTCACAACGTTACTGGGTGATTATAAAGGTGCACTACAGGTATCTCCGAAAGTGTTTGTTGAGTTGGCATGGATCGAGATTGGGATTTGTCACTCCGACTATCGGAGAGGTATCTCTGGGCCCTCTCGGTAATACAGCATCACAGAAGCCTTGCAAGCACCGTGACTAAAGAGTTAGTTGCAAGATGATGTATTACGGAACGAGTAAAGAGACTTGCCGGTAACGAGATTGAACTAGGTATTGGATACCGACGATCGAATCTCGGGCATGTAACATACCGCCAGACAAAGGGAACAACGTATGTTGACATATGAGGTTCACCGATAAAGATCTTCGTGGAATATGTAGGAACCAATATGAGCATCCAGGTTCCGCTGTTGGTTATTGACCGGAGAGTCGTCTCGGTCATGTCTACATCATTCCCGAACCCGTAGGGTCCGCACACTTAAGGTTCGATGACGATTTAGTATTATATGAGTTATGTGATTGGTGGCCGAAGTTTGTTCGGAGTACCGGATGAGATCACGGACATGACGAGGAGTCTCGAAATGGTCGAGAGGTAAAGATTCATATATTGGAAGGCTATATTCGGACGTCGGAAAGGTTCTGAGTGATTCGGGTATTTTTCGGAGTACCGGGGAGTTACGGGAATTCACCGGGAGAAGTAATGGGCCTTATTGGGCCATACGGGAAAAGGAGAGGCAAGCCACGTGAGGAGGCGCGTGCCCCCCCTTGCCCAAACCGAATTGGACTAGGGGAGGGGGCGCAGCCCCCTCTTTCCTTTCCCTCTCCCTTCCCCCTTTCCTACTCCGTATGGGAGGTGGAATCCTACTAGGACTAAGGAGTCCTAGTAGGACTCCCCACACTTGGCGCACCCCTAGGGGGCCGGCCTCCTCCCTCCCTCCTTTATATACGGAGGAGGGGCACCCCTTGGAGACACACAATTGTCCCATAGCCGTGTGCGGTGCCCCGATCTCCGCTTTCCACCTCGGTCATATTTTCGGAGAGCTTAGGCGAAGCCCTGCCGGAATCACTTCACCGTCACCGTCGCCACGCCGTCGTGCTGACGGAACTCATCTACTACCTCGACGTCTTGCTGGATCAAGAAGGCGAGGAACGTCACCGAGCTGCACGTGTGTAGAACTCGGAGGTGCCGTACGTTCGGTACTCGATCGGTGGAGCTCGAAGGATTGTTCGACTACATCAACTGCATTGTGAGACGCTTCCGCTGAACGGTCTACGAGGGTACGTAGACACACTCTCCCCTCTCGTAGCGATGCATCTCCATGGATAGATCTTGCGTGAGCATAGGAAATTTTTGAAATTCATGCTCCGTTCCCCAACAGTCGCATATTTGACATGGAGGCAGAAAATCGACTTTTGACGATGGCGGTCGATCTGGGCCAGTTCGTCCTGTGATATACCTTTGTCACGCACGATGGACTGGCCCAGCTCGACCATCACCAACAGTTGATAAGAGTTGTTCTTGGAGGAAGAAAATCGACTTTTGACGATGGCGGTCGATCTGGGCCAGTTCGTCCTGTGATATACCTTTGTCACGCACGATGGACTGGCCCAGCTCGACCATCACCAAAAGTCAAAATACCCGTGATCGAGTGTCCACCATATATATACCACCACTAGAGAGAGTGTCCACCATATCACTGTGAGAGATGAGATGCTGTTGAAGGAAGGATACCGGTTGTTCGTAGCTGGCTGGTCTTTCTCGTCCTCCTCCTCTGAGACCTTGGTAAAGCAGGGGGAGGACGAAAGGACCCACTATCACCGACGGTCGAAATAACATTGAGAGATGAGAGATGTTATGAGAGGAAAGACACCGGCTGTTGTCGTAGGTGGTCATTGCTCCTCATCTCTTGCTGTGAGACATTGGTAACGCAGCAAGGGATGGGAGTAACGACCGTCACCGACGGTCGAAATATACAGGCAAGGAGTGCCCCACCATACATATATACCACCACTTGAGAGGTGAGAGTTGTTGAAGGGGGCATCGATGGAATGAAAGTCAACCCACATGAAGAGTTGTTGTGTATTCTTCATTTAGTTTTGAACTTATCAAAATTAAATTTGATATCGAGACCGTTGTCAAATGACACTTGTTCAGGAGGATGGTGCAGCGCCGCTCTCCCTTGACCGGGTTTTGTGGTGTTCGACGCCGTGACTCAGGTCGCTACGCCGCTGAGATCACCTGCGATGGTGATCGGCTGTGGCTTAGCACGTTCGACACCCCTGAGCTCGCCGCGCGGGCGTATGACGTGGTGGCTTCCATGTATGACTGGAAACCGGCTGAGCTGAACTTCCCGGAGGATGCCAAGCATGCTTGGTTCCTTGCCCCTCCTTACCGGATGTATTCCCGCAAGGAGGAGAAGGCACGCCGACTGGCCAAGATGGATGAGGAGTACATGGCTAGGTATGCTGAGGCCAATCCGCAGCTCGTGGCCGAGGAGCATGATTTTTGGGACAATAAGGAGAAGGAGCAGAGGAAGAAGGAGGACGCCGAGATGGATGCGAGAATATCAGCGGAGGTCGACCAGCTTTTCGATGAGCTCGATGAGGACGGCTACTTTATGGACGATGATGGGGAGGTGGTGCAGCCGGCTACCCGCACTGACGGTGAGGTAGGCCCCTCCGGCGGACATCCAGAGGTGGTTGACCTTGTCTCGGAGGACGAGGATGAGGACTAGCTTGATGCAGACCCAGATGATGTTGATATATTAGAGTAGTATATATGTCCTAGTAGTGGTTGTCTATCCTAGTACTATGGATATATGTAATGTTGACCCGACTTTTGTCTATCCTAACACTGCATAATTATGTCTTAGTATTCAATGTAGTCGTTTAATTTTGCTATAGTACTGATGATATGGTTTATGTTCTCGAGTCATTAAAGGCGTGCCTTCTATGCTAAAGGTTGACTTTCACTTTGATGGGGCTCCCTGTTTGATAGATCGATGTTCTCGAGGGAAGGATCCCGACTGTTGTCGTGGGGGTCGCTTCTCCTTCTTCTCCTTGTGGTAGACCTTTTGGTAATGCACTAGGGGAAGGAGGAGAAGCCACCATCACCGACGGTCGAAATGTCAGTGAGAGAGTGCCCACCATATACGGGGAGACTCGGAGGACTGGAAGTCAACCAACAAGCCGGAATAGTGATACGTGTGTTGACATCCTCGAATTCAACACACATATCCTTGTAGTTTGCGATTACATCCTAGAATTCCTTATATACTTATGTTATTTTTCATTGTGTGAGAGAAGGTGCTAGCATCGTTCTCGAGGTTATGGCTTCCACCGATGACGCAGCCTCCTCTAGGTTCAACTCCACGGTCAAGGAGTCGCGCGCCAGTGAGGACCGCTTGGCGGCGCTCCTTAAGGAGAACCCGCAGCTCATCCTTATTAAGTTTTTTTGTGGATTTGTCCAAGAAGGAAGCACCACCTAAGGAGAGTGTTGACCCTTTGCCACTGATTCCGCCGACCGCCATTCCCGACGACGCTTGCTCCTCCACTGAGAGGAAGATCCCCACCTCCTCCGACTCCACGCTTACCGGCTTCACAGACTACCAGTCTGATTAGAGTTCCATTTTAAGAGTAGCCTTGTTAGATACTTTGATGCTGATGTCGTGAATGTAGTTGCTGATGTCTACTCGGAGTATAACTTGAGTAGAACTTGTGATGTTGCTTTTGGGTATATGAATCATTAATGCTTTTGATTATATGAGTGATGAATGCTTACGTGGATTATGTATGATGTGCTCTTTAACCTTGCATTATTTCTCTGCCTCTTTTTCTCTTTCTTTATAGATGAAGTGGTATGTGGTGTACAGAGGTAGGTGTCGAGGGGTCTACGATTCATGGTCTGAATGCAATGAACAAGTGCTTCGTTACGAAGGCAGCTCCCACGACTCGTTCAATAGCAGAGAGAAGGGAGAGTATCATTATAATCAGTATGTGCTTAACCAGAAGATAAAATCTGAATTAGTGGGTTCAGTGGATGGGTTCAGTGGATGTGCTAGCCAGAAACGGCTTATCGGGTTCAGTGGATGGAAGAACTTGATAATTCTCCTTCAGTTCGTGATAATTGTGGTGTTGCTTTTATCATGTGGTCGCATGTAGACATGCATTGACCACTTTATTATTTAGTAAGTAGGCACTTGTAACAAAGAGCTACTTTGTGATTTCAAATGAAGCATGTGCGAACTATTTATATAATGCTTATGTGAGTTTGTTGTTAGACTTTGAGACTTCAAATGCATGTTTGTGTATTGTATATCTATTTTTGCTGCAGCGATCCGAGGGAAAAGCAAGAGAAACTGTACTGGGAACGGATCTTTACCGAGTGTGGCTCTCGGCAAAGTGGCATGAGCTGGGAGGCTGGGGCAGTTTTGCCAAGCATGGCTCTCGGCAAAGTGCCATGCGCTGGGAGCAGATGGCAGTTGGCTGGGGCAGTTTTGCCGAGCGTGGCTCTCGGCAAAGAGCTAACGGAACCAGCGGACGTGAAGTCACTTTATTTTGCCGAGAGGCACTGTTTGGCTCTCGGCAAACTCTTTGTCGAGTGTCCGTGTCCTGGCTCTCGGCAAATTCCTGTTTGCCTAAGGGGTGTACGCCGGGTGGCCTTTGCCGAGTGCAACTCTCGGCAAAGGCTTTGCTGGCGGTTATTGGCCCTTTGCCGAGTGTCCGTGGCACTCGGCGTACAGCGATATTCCAGTAGTGGTAGTACAAAGCCAACACAAATAATGTAAAGCAAACTCACACACAGAAGGTAGTTCATATACAATGATGGATGGAGATGCACTTATCAAGGCACAGGCACCTCAGGAGCAGGCCTGGTGGTGATGCCGGCGTGCAGGAGCAGCGCCCACAGCAGCGTAATGAGCTCGCCACCACGCTGCAGTGCCTTAATGTGGCCCTTGACGTTGTCCGACGGAGCGAGGTAGAGTATCATCTCCGACGAGAACTCCGCCAGGAGCTCCCACATCGCCTCCTTGCGTTTGGCAGATTCTTGTTGGTTCTCTGCTTGATCCTCCTCGCTCGGCCTTTCAACCTCTTCCACTAGCTGCTTTCCAAGCTTTAAGCCCTGTATCACCACCTTTCCAACCTCAGGGGAGCTCTCATCACCGACAGACTCAAATGCAACCAGCTGCGAATACAAGTCCGGCCCTGAGGCTGCACCACGCATGGATGTCTCCAAACATTCCTTCACCTGCCGGTAACGGAGCTTCGTCATTGCCTGGCAGCAGGTCTGGAGCCTCCGCCACTAGGTACATGCAGTACCGTGACAAGCTGCTTGCGACGACCATGTTTGTGGAAGCAGAAGAAGGGTATTTGATCTCAAAGAGGCTCGTGGCAATGTGCCACACGAGAATAGCATCGGTACTGGTGGTGACGCTGCCATGGCATGGCCAGGAGGGGTGAGGGCACCGGCGCTATACTATGGCAATGCCGTTGCTCTGCTGCGGCCTGCCGATCCTCACGGATCTGATGATGGCAGCTTTCACATATGATGTCACCTTGACATGCTTGTTTCTCCTTGGGAGGAAGATCTGTTTGAAGTTGAACAGATGATGATCCTGGGGAGGACTAGGCTTGAGTAGAAGGCTCTGCCGATCTCATCCTTCCAGTGCCTAGGGGATTTGCATCTTAGCAAACAGGTAGAGATCATCCAGGACCAACGAGATTTGTTGATGCAGTAGGCGACCATGCTTATCTTGGTCCACTCAGAGCGCACACTGGTGACCATTGCACATATCTCCATCGATGCATCGATTGCGGCGAGAAGAATTAGAGCAATAGGAAATATGAGATAATTGTAACGCGTGGGAAAAAAGGAGGCAGCATCCTCATAGTCCATCCAAGGACTCTTCCCAACTGAAACAAAGATCTCGAACAAAACGTGTGGAATGGGGAGGAGTAAAATAATGAAAAGTGGAGCGTAGATGAGGGAGGAGAGGATGAAGTGGAGAGCAGCGGGCCAGGCACCGAGAGAGGCCAGAGGGAGAGGGGAGTAGTAGAAATCGCTGGCAAACGAGAGCTCGTGCGCAATCACCTGAAACATCCTCTCGTGGTTGTGCTCCTCGTTCTCGCCGAGCAGTCCATCGGAGACAAAGCGGAAGGCCCAGGTAGAGCCAGCCTCGGCTAGCTTGTAGCCGGCGAACCGCCTGCGCAGGCACTTGAAGAGACAGACGGAGAGGCAGAGGTCCTTGAGCTGTGGGTGAAGGCGATGGTCGTCTGATGACCAGACTTTGTCCAGCGTGACCAGACGGCTTGATTGTAGGGCTGAAGGCTTGACACGATACCCTTGGAGGCTTTCTTCCACGTCGTCGTTCCTCTCTCCTGTCACTATGAGACGGGGCACCACCTCCTCCTCCATGCCTTGGAGCTGCGCCATGTAACCGTCGATGAGCTGCGCGTTCCGACCAAGGGCGAAGGAGCCATTCGCATGCCGGAAGGCGGCAAACATGAGCACCATTCTTCCAGCACCAAGCGCCCAGAACAAAAATAGGACCAACACAGATTGGAACAACAAATCTACATAAGCCTCTGTGTGGCCATATAGTCGCATGGTGTTGATGACCAAGCCCGCAACCCAGAAGGAGTAGACGAGGCTGTCCATGGACGGCCGTATCTTTTGGCTGTCGATGTCATCGGCGCCGGCTGCCGGCGAGGCAACCGCGGCCACGGCCAGGGCTGCCAAGTCGGCTTTGGACTTAAGCGACTGGACGAGGACTGTGAGCATGAACACCCACACCGCCTGTTCCAAGCAGGCGTGTTCCTCCTGCATTTTTATATCAAACTCCGTTCTGCCCTCTGTCTGTATGCAGCTCTGTTTGGCCAGGGAGGAGGAGAGGTCGTTGGTAAGAGCATCTCCAACATACGCCGCGCAAGCTAAAAAACTTTTACAGCGCCGAAATAGCGATTTCGTACGCGGAAGGGGTTGGTTGCTTTTCCAAGCGCTATAAATTTTAGCGCGTCATTGTAGCGCTTCACCAGGCGCGGTAGAGTACAGCGCGCGCGGCCAGCCTGTGCTTGGCAAATATGAAACAACACAATTTGACAATATGATGATCTTTCAAACATAAAACAAATACGCAAAATAATGAGTTGGAGCAACATAGCATAGTTCAATTGCATGGCATAGTTCAAAATCACCCAACCAAGTTCATAACAAATAAAAGTTCACAAAAACAAATGAAACAACAACAATCATGCCACATCATTTTCCTCCTCTTCTTCCTCCTCTTCGGAAGACGATTCTTCCTCCTCCTCTCCATTTCCAAGCGCCTCACGGTCATCGGGAAGTCGGACGGTTTTTGCACTATCTCCAACGGCATCATGCGAAGGCACGTGAGGCACACCGGAAGCCATGCGTCCACCCATGTCACCCAGAGGTGCTCCCATGCCTCCCATGAGAGACCCAAAACTCATGCCTCCCATGCCTCCCATGGTAGCTCCGAAGCCACCCATGCCTCCCGTAGGTGCTCCCATGGGAGGCATGGGAGGCAACCGAGTTTGGTGTAGGGCTCCTCTTGCCGTCATCACTTGATGCCTCCTCCTCATCATCATCATCCAAATCAATAGTTGTCTTGCTTTTCTTGCTCTCCTCTAGGACATCACGGTTCTTCCATTTCTCTTCATCCTTCAACACTTCGAAGCAATGGGGCAACACAAATGCTCTCCCTTTCTTGACCTTGCCTTTCTTGGTCTTCTTCTCTTCTCTTCGAAATAAGTTTTGTGCAATAGTGAGCTACAAACAAAAGAACAAGTTAGCACTTGAAACACCAAAGATGAAGCATGAACATGGAACATGAAGAAATGGCATTTACCCTATCTCTATCATTAGCGCCACTTGGGTTTATCGTGTAAACCGACTTCATTGCCGACGCCCAATTTTGACAATCTTTGTTGATCGTCGACCACCGGGAGCGAAGTGATCTATCGGTGCGCTCAATTTCACTCTTGTTGTGCAAATCAAAGAACTCCTTCATCCGGGCCCAATATGTATCTCTACTTTGGTCCCCTCCAACGTTGGCATCCATAGACACATGCAACCATGTATTGCATAGCAAGACGTCTTCGTCAATGGTGTAGTTGCCCGCTCTTCCTTTCGGTGCATCGACGATACCCTCACCATCCTCATCCACTTCATACTCATGATCATCTTCATGCACTTCATTGGTTTGAGACCAATGAGAATTGTTGGAGCCAACACCCATAGTTGACATATATGTGTCATCATTGAAACTACAAAGTATGATAAAAGAAAAACTAAATCAAGCTATCCATATGTATACATTTATCTAAAAACAACAACAACAAAAAAGGGGGCAAAATCATACCTTGTGGGCATTTCATCAACACCTTGTGCGCATTGGCCGCCGGCGCAACAAATTGCGAGGTCTCCGGCGCTGCGGTCGGCGGAGGCGCGGCCGGACGCCCTGCAAGTTTCTTCTTCGGCCGCCCAGAAGAGCCGTCTGCTTTGTTCTTCTTTCGGGACGCCGTCGCCGCCGTCGCCGCCGCCGCATTCGGTCGCTTCGAGACGGAGGCCCGTGGTTTCACGGCGGGCGGCGGTGCGACGCCATCCTGCGAGGTCGTCCGTGGCGCCACGAAAAGGCCGCGTGCGAGACTGGTGCTTGGAGGAGGAGGGGCGCCAGCGGCGAAGCCGAAGCTCAACCCCGCGCTAGGGTTTGCGGCGGCGGCGGCGGCAGCGGCGGAGGGGTCGCGGGTGTAGGGAGGGGTTGGGGGGATGTCGGCGGCGGCGCGGGAGCCTTCCATCGGTGGAATTTCGCCGGCGGCGGCGCGGGCGGGGCGCAGGCGGGGCTGCCGGAGCGGCAGTTGGTCGCTCGCGCGCGAATCGTCGCTGTCCAGCGCGCGGGAGCTGGCGCAGCAAATACACCGCGCGCGATGCCGTTTTCCTCCGCGCGCTGAACAAGTTTACCCCGCGCGCGATTATTGCGCGGCTGTTGGAGTGCCCGTTTCGGCCCAGCGCGCGCAATAAAACGGTTTTTTACAGCGCACGGCTAAGATAGCGCGCCTGTTGGAGATGCTCTAAGGAAGGTGAGAATGTAGGAGATTAGCGGAAAATACAGAGCGGAGGCGGCTCAGAGGAAGAAGCGGCCGTGCCTGGAGCGGCTGATACGGCCCCGGCGCGAGCTGAGGCACGTCAGTAGCACGACGTCCGCGGCGGCCACCGCAAGGAGAATGCCGACCTTGAAGTGTGGATTCATGTCAAGTTGGATTCTTCTAATCGCTAGCATGCATAAGGTTGGGGTTTGCAGTGTACACACATTTATAGGCGACCGATATGGGAGGAGGAGCCGTTGCAGCTGGACGCGGTTTGCCTGCGAATGGCGTTTCAAATTGAGCAACATCGGCACAGGTTACTAGGTTACCGGACGCGGCTTGCCTACTCAATTTGAATGGCGTTTCTACTTGAGCAGCATCGGCATAGGTTAATTGATGGACACCGAGTCTCCCTCGTCCTCACTGTTCTGGTGGACACAACAGAAGACTCGATTTACTCGATTTTGGTGGACACAGCGGAAGAAACAAATCAACGAACAGGTTGCAAGCACAGCACACCTAAGAACAGAGCACGCACAAGCACCAGCGATTTCCAGCCCCCCTTTCAATGGGGTTGCCTTCCTTTGCTATATTCAGTAGCTAAACTTCCTCCAACAGCAAGCTGTGGAGGTATACAAGTTGGGATCCTTCTCTCCAGCGGCAAGAGCCGAGGAGATATACTCTCGCTGGCGCAGCAGCGTACACACGGGATATTTTCCCTGCTCTCCCACTCTGCCTCTTATCCTTCTGCTGACCGCTGTACCCAGCAAGTCAAGGAAGCAGCAGTGCACAGGTGACACGGCCTACAACACATAGCCTATGCCCCTCTTATTTATTACAGAAAACACAAAGAGAAAAACGATGCTTAATTATAACAGAGAGGACAAGATTAACCTAACAGTGGCGACTGTAAAAAGCTGAGAGCGTGTTCGCTTTCTCACGCAGCGGGCACAAGCAACCTCTCCTTTGACACCAAGTCACGGCGATCACGCGGCAGACAGAAACTGCATCTGGCCCAGCCAGGTACTAACCATCGTCACAAGGAGACTCACAGGTCAATCTTGAACTGCATGCATGAGCATGGCTTCGAGGTTAAGCATTCAGAGAGTCGTCATATCACCACCCCCATCATCGATCCGTCTTGTTACTCGATCGATCATGCCTTCCTGTACGAGTAGTCGCGCCTTGGACGAGACATTTCCTCCCATGCTGTACGAGCAAGCACGCCGACGGAGAGAGAGACACACACAAACACAATGCGCAGCAGGCAGAAGCCCGGCAGCAAGCGCTTTGACGAGACATTTCCTGCCAAGTACCAACCGGCCGGCCGGCTGTACGAGGAAGCACGCCCGCCCTTTCGCTTTGCGGCCGTGGAGTTCACACTGGACTGGAGCATCCACCACAACATGCATGTGCGCGGGAGGGACGGCCGGGCGTGCTCTGCTAGCTGCACGATGGACAGCAAATTGATGGAGATATTCTTCAGCTTTATAAGGAACCACACCACATTACGGTTGCGATTGGCCTAGTTGTGTCGGGTTACTGATTACTTGCATGTATCAAAAATGCATGGATGCATGCGTATAAGTGTAACCATGCATGTTGCAAAGCATAAGGGAAAACAAGAAAGATAATAGGACTAGCTTTTGTAGGGGCGAAATAAATGAAGATATTTACCAATTTACCAACCATGTCGAGTGAGAGAAATAAAGATGTAGCTGCCAGCTGCATCTGCGTCCACTGCATGCATTCATTTTCAGTACGTAGCGCCTGTAGCAGTGTTGAAAAATGGGTGCGTGCGTGCTTTGGTACGTTACCAGCTTCGTGTTGCTCCTGCATGCCATGGACGGTGAAGACGGCCTGCCATTGGTGACTGACAGACCTGACTCACTGCTCACTCATTCCAGCGCTCGTGAGGAAACTCCACCGGGCATCTCGCAGATGCAACGCGGCATTGTAATGATGGGCACTTGGCTGTATACTACTTCTGCATGCATGCATGCATGCATGGCTTGTTCCTCCGGTGCTTTACAGGGCCACCGACCAGTAAATTTTCGCTGAAATTTCAAGTACGTGCTAATCAATTTTCAGAAAAGATAGGACACAAGAAGATGTTCCTGTGCTAACGCATGAGCGCGTCTCCTGAAAGAGAAAACACAAAATTAAATACACGGCCGAGGCAGCTCCAGGGATTTGGATTTCGCCCGAAATTTTCAATTTTTTTGGCGAATTTCGTCCATCTGATCCAGCCCCGGTAAGTATATTTACCGAACGACATCTCTTGATTTTTTGTGTCATTTATTAACTATTTTTAAAAAACAATTGGTTAAAATTTCAAATTTTGGCCAATTTTCCTTGGTTTTCGTTCCAGATTTCAAATTTTGATTTTTTCTTCTCGTACGAGATTTGACCAAGAAATCCAAAATGTACAAATTTCGCCCACTTTGTACAGGCCGAGTAAAATCTTGAAAACGAAATCCAAAACCTTGGGCAGCTCATTCTCGTCCATGCCTTCCGAGTGTGAAGTTTGTGTGCTCGGGCACCATGGTGCCTTTTTATTGAAAAAAAAATCAAAAACCATATTTAAAAGTTTAAAAAAAATCAAAAATAATTCTGTGAAAACTTGTATGTATTCACTATGGATCTATGAAATTTTGTTTTAAAAAAATGTAATTTGTAATCTGTACAAAAAAAATTAAAATTCCGGCCCAAAAACTAAAAATTCTGGCCCATTTGAAAATGCATATTTGTCTTTTTTTTTTGTACGCCACGTGTGAAACTGAAATGTTATGATTTTTTTTGCACATATGTAGTATATGTGTGTGTGTTTACAAATTTTTTTGAAATTTTTTGCGCTGTAAAAAATGTTTTTTTAAACAGGTACCAAGGTGCCCGTGCACCATTTGCAATTAGCGCTTGCAGGGCCGCTTTACACGGCATCCAATATCAGGTCAAGAAGACCTTCCTGACAGAAAGGCCGGCTGCCCATTGAATATTTGGAACAATCGCAACGAATGGATGAGAATGAAATGAATTACAGTCCTGATGGGGAAAAACATGCTACATTAGAACAAATGATCAATTAATACTACTCCCACCGTCCCATAATATGAAAGTGTTTTTGTAATTTGTAATTCGATAAGCCTCGAGACCAGAGTTTCTAGAATTGTGTAACACTAGCCGAGATATCAGCAGTCTTCTGTCCGTCAGATTTCTCAGAGGTAGTGTGCCGTACCAGAGGTAATGGTGGCCAATATGTGAGCTGTTTTGTTGAGGCTTTAGAAATTGGGGTTGGTACTGAATGCCTCTATAGAGTTTTTGACAATGATTTCTACCAAAATGCTTACTCATGAGTGTGCACAATTCCTCCCAACTCATAGTTCTACTAAATGTTCAATGCTCTGAAACCACCCCAACGGCATGGCCTTCAAAATGCATTGTAGCCATGGTAACCCAGTAGACTGGATGAGTAGAAAAAGGCCAAAAGTACTTTTCACAAGATATTCGCCACAATTTGGGATTGTCACCATAGAAACAGGGAAACTCAAGTATCGTCAAGGAATCACCGGCACAACATTGTTTACTGGAGGAATAGCGTGATTAATTCTGGTTTCAATCGCGCATGTAACTGAGGGAGGTGTGAAAAAAGTCGAATTCCCAATAGCCTTCCCTTGGAGATGTTGGAATTGTATCGAATATATTGTACAAGGTTGGTTACATCTAAACTCTAAGTTATACTGTGTCTAGATAATGTAAGAGTCGTATCCTAATAGGACAGTTGTAACCTAGGCCTCCTATATAATGTGGGGATAGACTCAGATTGCTTGGTCCTTAGATGATCGACTATGCACATCATTGACTTGCATGCGATGCATGCACAATTTCGCCCTAACAGGCCTGCTCTGCAGCTAGGCTTTCGCCCCAGCGAACCAACCCAGCATAGGCCGGCCTGCCCAGAGCCCTCTGCCTGCTGCTGGAGCAGGCCCATCCCAGCGCCTTCCCTAGCGCTCGGCTTGCATGCGCAGCAGCCGCTTGATCGTTGCTTGCTTCTGCTTCCGTCGACACCTGGCCACGATCGATCTCACCGAGTTGCCAAAAACTCTCACAATATCTGTTTTCCGTGCCCTTCTCCAGGTACCATTGAGCCACGATCAGAACCCGATCGCTTCAATCATGCGGATGACCATCAACAACTGATAGCCTGCTTCATCCTCTAGATCAACAATCCACAACCTCTGAACAATCTAGCTCATGAGACCACTTATTGCGCAATACTGGGTCCGCTAACCAGTGTTTCAACCCACATGCGTCAACCAGGCCCAACCGAAGAGGAGCACCGACTTATGAGAGGCCTTGGACCCCAAAAGACTAGCCTGATAGGAGGAGGCACCCTCACCCTTATAAGTCGTGATCTGCCTCCTCCCACAATTGTTGTGGGACTAGACCCAACATGAGATCATGGGAAAGACGGCGGCCATCTGACCCGAAGTGCGTACCCAGTGACACGGGACCTGGAAACAAGTGCGTCAAGGACGACGAAGTTGTGGGTGCTTGATATCCCACTGTAGTCCCCACTCCCAGAGCGATTTTCTCCACCTGCTTGTGGAGGTCGAGGAAGGCGGTGTTCAGGTCAGTTACCTTGGAGTCAATCCCTTGCTTCCATTTGTTAATGGCCTCAGTTGAGAGGTGAAGATTGCACATCTCGAACTTCAATGGTGATGAAACTATGTATCCCTCCTTGGAGTCAATCCCTTGCTTCCATTTGTTAATGGCTTCAGTTAAATGGGTCCAAGAAGAAAAGAAAAAAACATGACAAAGTGGATCATTTGTTTACCGACCTGAACAATTAAAGAACTTGTTCGTTATTCTAGCCCGTGACTGGTCGTGTCGCTCCCCAACAGGTGCGCCTAGTTTCCTTACAAAAGCAATCGGCTGGCTGGTGGTTGTTTGCCAAATTACAGAGTAACTAGAAGGGATTTCGCCGATACAACAGGAGCGTTAGTAACATTGTGGGGCCTACTTTTGCCGTTTAATGTTCCGCCACAATTGATCTATGCTAGACCTTTTTAGGAGGCCCCGGTCTTATGAGATAGGCGCATTTCTCTAGCTTGGTATCTCTGTTATTTTTTGTGAAATTTTGTGAAGAGAGGGGGAGCGTTAGGAGGGTTGCGCAACCTACTTTTTCTCATTATTGTTGGCCGGCAGACGAACTTATCTAGGTTTGGGGGTTGAGGGCTCAGTCTTGTTAACTTAGGCGCAATTCTTTGACTTGGTATCTTTGGTCTTTTTTTGTGAAATTTGGTGAGAGAGGAGGTGCATTAGGAGCGTTGTTTTGGGCTATGGCTATATGAAACTTTTTTTTTTAAAAGGAGGAAGACCCCCGGCCTCTGCATCTGGGTGATGCATGCAGCCACTTTATTAATTATTCACAAAGACCTTACAAAGTAGTACATCAGTAAGTTTGAAGCCACCATCTTGGCAACATCTGTCGCTACTTCTATCCATTTGATGAAGGGGTGCTGATAGTCTTAGCCTAATACCAAACAGACCTCGCAGCAAAGCCTAACATCTAAAACCGGAGGCCCCAGCCAAGCCACATACTTGGTCTGGGGCACACACAAGTCTGGCGCACTCTGAGAGGCCGCCGCTGCCATCTTCCACTGATCCATCTTCAGAGCAGGTACTGACGCCACGAGCAGGTACTGACGCCACGACCTTGCCAGGTCTGCCATCGACGCCACCACGACGCCAGACAACGCCATCCTCCTACGCAAGTCCGTCTACACACATCGAACGCCGAGACTCCATTGCGCCACGCAGCCGAGATCCACAGTCGTCGATGCGTAAGATGAAACACCGCTCCACCAAAGATGCTGTCCGCTAGTCCCTCGAGCCTGTGCACACCTCCAAGACTGACGCCCCCAAGGGGGAAACGACGCAAGAGCGCCGCCGTCATCCGATCTACCGATCTAGGGTTTCCCCCAGAGGTAACAGATAGAGGTTTGGAACTTCTCCACGGCGATGTCTTCAAGAAGAGAACGACACAGAAGAGCGCCGCCATCGCCGGCCTTGGCATCTAGCCGAGCGCAAGGTTTTCACCCAGATCTGTTCGAAGAACCTCCATCAAGTCTTGTGTACGGATCGCCGCCATCTCCACCGGGGACTGGAAGTAGGATCCAGGCCGCCGCCGCCTGACCAGCCAGCAGCCGCACCGTGCGAGCAGCAGGGCCGCCCGAGACAGGCCCCAGCCGCGGCACCGGAGAGCCCTACACCAGATCCCGCCGCCGGCCGAGGAGAGGACGACACCACGTACGCCCAGCAGCCACCACCGCCGGTCCGTGCCGTCGCGCCGTCGTGCCCCACGCCCGCGCGGCGCCGCCACTAGAAGAAAGCGTCCCGCGCCGCCATCCTCGGGCAGGAGGAGAAGAAGGCCCCGCCGCCGCCCAGGCTGAGCGGGCTTTGCCCGGCGACCTGCTCCGGCGGCGGCGAGGAGGGGCGGAGGAGGGAGGAGGGGCGAGGGGCAGCAGATCTGGGCTCCCCCCGGCCGCCCGCGGGGACGGCGCGAGGAGAGGAGAGGGGATGGCTATATGAAACTAACACATCCAAGGTTTGGTACCATGTACCCTTGCTATGTGCAGCGTGTGAACGAAACCACGTATCCCTTGAGTGAAACGCATGCCACACTAATTGTTAAATGGATCCAAGAAGAAAATAAAAACGAAAATGACAAAGCGGACCCAACAGCTTTCTCAACCACGGAGCAAGGACAACATTCTTCTAGGGAGTTTAGTATCTTTAGAGATTCGGCACTTGCTGGCTGTCAGAAGCATGGTGGAGAATATATGAGGACGGAGATGAATATCCAATGGTTCAAGTCCATCATCACATATTCCAATGAACGAGAAGCGGCCATCTTAAATGCCAAGTTTACTGTAGCATGCATGCGTGTCTTTTATCACTATAATTTTGGGCTATATACATGTACCATTTGGTTACGGACCTGAACAATT
The DNA here is from genome assembly GCA_039707655.1 of Elymus sibiricus. Lineage (NCBI taxonomy): Eukaryota > Viridiplantae > Streptophyta > Magnoliopsida > Poales > Poaceae > Elymus > Elymus sibiricus. The sequence goes on along the minus strand of CM077668.1, from coordinate 37,708,501 downwards.
AAAGAACTTGTTTGTTAGTCTACTTGTAGAGGCCTCCTATTTGTATGTGTGTGGCTGGGATGATCTCATTGAAAGGCCCCACATGGTGCTTTCTACTTTAATTTGGAAAATGAAACATTTAGTCTCATTGGTAACTAGGCACACCTGTTGGGGAGCGACAAGGTCAGTCATTGGCTAGAATAACGAACAAAGTTCTTTACTTATTTATTTTTGAAAAATACATGAGCTTTATTCATTAGAAATAACGGACACATCGTTTATGAGGATGGGTACAATTTTGCTGACAGACTCTTCAAACCAATCCGAAATCGGAGAAACTTTAGCTAACCTAGCAAGTTCATGAGCAACTCTATTGGATTCGCTATAGCAATGTTCAAACCTAGAAATAAGAAAATCGCACGCAAGATGATAACAATCATCGAACACTGCCGCTGCTCCCGCCAACTGTCCTCCACTCCTCATAATGTCGATGGCCTCCAAGTTGTCAAAATTTACAACGAGACGATTGCAACCCACCCTTTGCGCAAGTGTAAGGCCAAATCTGAGTGCTAAGGCTTCAGCCATCGGGACGTTCATGCACCAGTTGATTTTCCAATTCCCCCCATCAATAAAAATGCCTTTACCATCCCTCAAGACTGCCCCCGCCATGCCCCGAAGCAAGTCTTGGTCAAAAGAAGCGTCAACATTAAGTTTCACAAAACCCACAGGAGGCTGGGTCAAGCCATCTCTTTTTATAGAAGCGTTTGGAGAGTATGCAATCACATAATTTCAAGTAGTAGCTTGAAACCCCATAGAGATCTGATAAGAATCTTCGACTATCTCCTCATGAACCAGTTTACGCTTGACCTACCACAAATACCAAGCAGTAATGGCGATCATCTCACGAGTATTTTGAAGCCCTAAAATAGACAAATCCTGGTCGGGCAACATAAGTAAGAACTCCAAAACCGCCTCGCCGGCATGATCAACTGATAACCCACAAGTATAGGGGATCGCGACACTCTTCGAGGGAAGTATTTCAACCCAAATTTATTGATTCGACATGAGGGGAGCCAAAGAATATTTATAAGCCTTAGCAGTTGAGTTGTCAATTCAACTACACATGGAGAGATAACTTGCTTGCGGCAATTTATTGGTAGCACAGTAATATGATAACAGTAGTGATAATAACAATAACAGAAACAGTAACAAGTTTGCAAAACAGTAACAAAGTGTAGTAGTAGTGATTGTAACGGAAACAATAACAGCAAAATCGTAGGCATGGAGTAAGCGATGGGGTTGTTCGGATGAGATTCAATATGCAACGGTCATAACCTAGAGCGATAGCAAACTAGCTCTAATTCATAAATCATATGTAGGCATGCATTCCGTAAATAGTCATACATATTTGCGATAAGAACTTGCATAATATCTTTTGTCCTACCCTCCCGTGGGAACGTGGTCCTAATGGAAACTAAGGGTAATTAAGACGCTTCTTTTAGTAGAGAACTGGAACAAAGCATTAACACATAATGAATACATGTAATCCTCAAGTTAAAGTCATTCACGTTAATATCCCAATTATTGTCACCTTGGGGTCTAAAGTTCAGAACGATAACAGGTGCATACAACTTGCAGATAAGATCAAGAACACAAATATATTCATGAAAACATAGAGGGTTCAGATTTGGAATCATGACACTCAGACCCTAATGACAAGCATTAAGCATAGCAAAGTCATAGCAACATCAATCTCGGAACACAGTGGATACTAGGGATCAACCCTAACAAATCTGACAACGATTACATAAGAACTCTCATCAAAATCCCATCTACCTCCATATGCCTACAGAAGAATTACTCACACATGGATGAGAACATCATGAAATTGTTGATCGAGAAGGGTTGGTGATGACGACGGCGACGAATCGCTCTCTCCGGAGCCAGAAACGGACTCTAGATCAGGGCTCCCGATGAAGAATAAGAGGTCGCGGCGGCTCAATATCGTAAAACGCGATGATAATTTTCTGTGATTTTTTGGGCATATATGGGAATTTATGTCGGTGGAATCGTCGTAAGGCGGTAGTCAGGAGCCTCACACGGCCAGGTGGCGCACCTTGGGGGTGGCCGCACCACCAGGCCATGTGGCGGCCTGGTGGCCCCCCTCTGGTCCATCTTTGCTTCAAAATTCCTTAAATATTCTAGAAAAATTCACCAAAAATCTTCGTTCAATTCTGAACACTTTTGTTTCTGCATAAAAATAACACCATGGCAGTTCTGCTGAAAGCAGCGTCAATCTGAGTTAGTTTCATTCAAATCATGCAAAATAGAGGCCAAAACAAGAGTAAAAGTGTGGGACGTATCATCAACCTTACAGGCTCTTCTAACAACTTCATCTAACCCCAACCTTCTCCAAACCTCCCTTGCTTTATTGCAAAGAAACAGCAAGTGCTTTGTATCTTCAGGGCCAGAAGAACGAGAGGGACATTGAGGCGATACTTTTAGATGTCTATTAGCGAGTGCTACTCGACATGGGAGCGTACCATGCAATGTACGTCAAATAAATATTTTGACCTTTGCAAGGCAAGAAAGCTTCCAAACCTTACACCAAATAGGATTAACATTAGCTTGTCCCATACCATTCGTGCGACGAAGTTTCCTCCCATGTTGATGATCCCACTCCACAAGATAAGCAGACCAAACCGAAAACAATCCATTCTTCATGAAGCTCCAAGAGACAAAATCTACCATGTCATGTTGGGGAAGTGGAATCGCTAGGATTCGTTCTACATCAATTTGCCAAAACATTTGCTTGATAAGATTTACATCCCAATTATCAGAAACCGGATCAATAAGGTCCGCCAATTTGGATTAACAGTGAGCCCCTTCAGGGATGATAACTTTTCTATTGGCACAATTAGGAATCCAAGCATCATTCCAAATATCAATCTTCTGAACTCGCCAAATATGTCCATGTTTCAAAGTATTAACACCAGCCATAATACTTTGCCAAGTAAACGAAGATCCTTTTTTTACTTTGTGTTAAGTAAATCACCATGAGGAAAATAATTAGCTCTTAAAACCGTAGCACATAAGGAATTGGGATTCTCCAGAAGACGCCAAGCCTGCTTTGCCAGCATCGCCAAATTGAAACAATGGATATCTCGACCCCCCCCCCCCCTTGATTCTTAGGGCGCACATTTTCCACCAAGCCATCCAATGCATCCTCCTCTGGTTATCCTCATCTTTAATTGTTCAACTCGGTAAATAAATGGTCCGCTTTGTCCTGTTTCATTTTTATTTTCTTCTTGGACTCACTTATTTATAACAATAAATGTGTGGCATGAGTTTCACCGGAGGAATAAGTAGTTTCGTTCATGCGCTGCGCATAGCAGCGATACATGCCACCAAACCTTAAACATGTTAGTTTCACATAGCCATAGCCCAAACAATGGTCCTCCTCTCTTAGCCAATTTCACACACAAAAAAACGAAAGATACCAAGTGAGAGAAATCACTACTAGGGAAAATCCTAGCAGTAGAGCGGGTTTGTTGCCTAGCAGTAGCGCGGGTTTGTTGCCTAGCAGTAGCGCGGGTACATGCGCTACTACTACGGCGCTACAGCTAAACTTTAGCAGTAGCGCGGGCTGAGCCACCGCTACAGCTAAACTTTAGCAGTAGCATGGTCCCAACCTGCGCTACTGCTACCCTACCTAGCAGTAGCGTGTGTATAACCAGCGCTACTGCCACAATTTCCTGTATTTTTATTTTCTTCTGCGTATGTGCGCTGTATTTGTACAGGTTTTATAAAATAGTCTCATCATATGATTTTATGATCATGATGAGTTATTATATCATTGGGTGAAACAAACGTGGATTAGATTCAAGTGGATGGATCCAAAGTGACCAAGTTGGATTAGTAGGACGATATAATAACTCATCATGATCATAATAACAACTCATCATCATCATCATCATCATCATCATCATCATAATATATAACTCATCATCATCATCATCATAGTCATAACAACTCATCATCATAACAACTCCTCATGATCATCATCTATGAGTCATATAACAACTCATCATTCTAGCTAACACATTGTAGCACATAACTCATCATCATCATAATAACTAATCATCATCATCATAGTGATAATCAACACTAGCTAATTGTTCTTACTACCTAGGACCTAGTCCTCTCTCCTAGGTAAAATAGCATAAAACAGGTAAACCGGTCCATCTCCAAAATGGTGAATGGAGATCCACCTGTCGCCAACTTCTGGCTTGCGCACACGCATGTTGTCTCCAATCGGTTGCGTGCGCGCCTTCATTACTTTGCTCCAGTCTTTGATATTGAGCCTTCCATCTTTCAAAGAAATAGAGTATGCACTTTGGTAAGCCGTCGGTGGAAACGATCGTAAGCTAACCATGTACATACTCCCTTCGGTAAGCATCATGTGAGGCACAACCTCACTAGGGAGCTTCTGTTGAACAATATAGTAACATATATAGTTAGCAATGTAGTTTACTTAAGAAGAATGTATGCAACGAAGTTACCATCATTAACAAAATCATACCAAGTTTTTGGCAATGAGGTTACCATCAAGCAACTGATGGACTAGTGGCACGTATCCAGTATAATTTGGGCTGATAAACTGATTGGTCTTAAAAGTCTTAACATCATCTATAAATGAGACAAGATATCCTTTCTCCTCACAATTAAGTTCGGAGCCATAACTGTAGTACGTCATGTCCACAGCTTTCCGAGTATTTTTTGAAGATAAGAAATAAGCTGATAATTATAAATAAACAAGTTTAGTAGCGATGAACACCAAATATTTTTAAATAAAAAATATAAATTACTTAACAAATTAGTTTGACAAACTCACATTTAGGCAAAACAGGAGGCATATCCACATCGACCCAAATGTCGGTATTATCTTCAATATCTTCATCTTCGGGACGAATATCAAAAGTTATTTGCATATTCTCCTCAAATCCATAGGCCTTGCAGAAAGCTTCCCAATTAGAGCAGCCGAAATGTGAGTGATTAAGCGCATTGTAGAGCTTAACCCGAAAAGCATAACCGTGTTTAGTCCTGAGGTGAGCCCTCCTCGTCTCCATATTCTCAAGGTCTTGGAAACCGAGCTTCTGCAAGACATACGGTCTTGCATGGCACGGGATGTACTAGTCGAATTGAAAAAAACCCGGAAATTACACGTTGAAGCAAAGAATCACAAGTCATGATTAATTACGATGAAATACTTGTCGTTGCGTACCGTACAAACATCGAAGGTCTCTTCCAGCTTCACGGTGAAGAACCTACCATTTTGCAGGTGAGGCTCCCTGTCGCACAAACCCCGGTCATCGCAGCAGCAGTCGCACTTCGGGATCCTATCATCGTCGGATATTTCCTGTGTTCAAAATTCAAAGATTATAAATCGACGGCAACTAACAGGAACTCAATACACAGATCATTATTATTCATCACGGGTTGACTGTCGGTCTGTCGAGTCTTTCCTTGAAAACTCTCATCTCACGTGGTGTGGGCACTCCCTCTCTGATATTTTCGACCGTCGGTGATGGTCGCTACTCCTCCTTCCCCTAGTGCATGCATAACAAAGGTCTAGCACAAGGAGAAGAAGTAGAAATGACCCCCACGACAACAGTCGGCATTCTTCTTCTCTCATATATGGTGGACACTCTCCCTCACTGATTTTTTGACTATCATGTATGGAGCCCCGACAGACTTAAAGTCAACCCGAAATGTCATTTAATTCTCTTTCCGGCAAATCTAGGGCACTCGATATTTTCTATATATTCTAGCACAAGTCATGCTAAAATTCACGGAAAAATCCGGCATGACCTTCGCTAAAATAAGACATATCGAGCGCCTGAAATTTGCCGGAACGGAAATGAATCAACACTCCGGCAAAACATAGGCCACTCGGATTTTCCCTGCGATACAAAGAGTCAAATGTGGCCATCTTTGGCACCATATACACAGCAGCTCAAGATTGACATGTCCATACACATACACATGTTCTTTTTTAAGCATGAACAGAGAGTCAAGTTCTTTTTTATACAGAAAAGTTTAAACTTGAAATGCTATCCGAATCAATTATCATTTCAAAAAAAAAAAAACTAGCTTCGCATTGTCACAGCTACTCATCTACTACTACTACATCTATAAAAAAATATATGAAAACTAGCATATAACAAGACCTCTATGCATGTCCATCATTGACATTCACAACACATCATCATCGACATCAATGACATGGGGATTTGGTTGGTTTCACCTCGAGGTCGGAGGGGGTCGATGACGGGGACGACGGCGGGGACGATGCAGGGGCAAATACTTGATTTCTGTGAAAACAAAATATAAACAAAAAGATTATTATGCTGATTTTAGGACTTAGTGAAACCCTATAAGCTATCAACTAAACCCTAGAAGCATACTAAATCAAAGTGTTACATATCAACTAAATATATTAACTATGTCTAAATTTTTACTAATTCACTCTAAACCCTAAAAAATATTAACTATATCAAAGTGTTACATCTTATATTTACTAATTGGATGCACCATACGAGGCTCCACGTTAACCCTCAAGAAGTAAGAAAATTAGTCGTATGATCTTTGAATTAATTATTTTCCACCGTCGGATGCATGCCTCAAGGTCAAGGAGTCCTTGGCCGCTGTCCCACCTTAACACATCTTCACAAAAAAAAATCTCCCGTAGTTTCCTTTCCTCCCCTGATCAAACCCCTCCAACGGAAGGAGTCTTTGGCCGCTGTCCCACCTTAACACATCTTCACAAAAAAAAAAAAAAATTCTCCCGTAGTTTCCTTTTCTCCCCTGACCAAACCCCTCCAACGGACCACCTAAAAAATTCAGCACGCACCGAACCCTAGCACTGCTCCTCCTCATCCGTTCCTCCTCCCTACCTTCAACCGATCTGGTGGCGGCGAGTTCAATATGGCAGCACATCATGCGCACCTCACGAATCCTCCTCTGATTGATCCAGCACTCCAGCAACATGGCGGACAAGCCTCCTCTGAACAATAAGTATTCTCCGTCCAGATTGGAACAGCCTCCGTTCGCCACCCGACATCATCGGCGCATCGTCAAGCACTCCTGCTGCCGCTCTTCCTCATCTTCGTCATCTATGTTTCTCCTCCCCTACCGTTCTCAACTTCAACCGCACATACATACTGGAACGGGTTCAAGAAAAGGTATGATATCCAGATTGCAAACCCCGATTAATTCAATCCTGTCTCTCCAGCTCTCTCCCTAATATCCAGATTGGAAATTCCGATTCATTCCTTAGCTTTCAAGTTCTAACTATGCTGCAATCAAGCATCTATTTTTGATCTCATATGAATATATCCCAGGATGGATTTTATGGGAGAGCCATACCGATGGCAGTTTAAAGCAATTCAGTAGGCTGTCGCCATGGGCGATACTGGCAACACAGTAATGCCCACTATCACGGACAAATGCCACATTTATATGGCTCGGGGTGAAAAAGCCTGAAAATTTCATGGAAGATTAAAGGCACATGTCGTGTGTTGCCTACGTACGATCTTATATTTTTTTTATTTTGCTAATTGTGCATAGTGAAAAAAGTTTACAAGGAGATGCAAAATAATTGCTTTCAGATAGCCTGTGTGTGCAAACGTACATGCTCTAGATGTTTTTATAATAATTTTGTATTACAAAGATTTCATGAGAAGCTTTTAAGCAGTGCTCTAGCAGGAACGTAATTGTTATATATTTTTGGCATGTAAACCGAAGTGTGTTGCTGTTGCTCAGCTTCGTGAAGCTTCATTGGGTGTCTAGCTACTCGGATAGAAAAGGAGATGACATGGTAGCTACTGTTGACTTTAGGTATGCACATTGATTCTTCATCTAATTTTGTCTATTTTTTTCGAAATTATGCAATGGAACTTCATTATGTGGCTGAACAGATGAGATGACATCTTAACATTTTGTTATGCATCTACTAGGAGATACTATGTCCTTTTCGCCATTTCCATACTGACTCCATATTGTTGCAGTCCTGAACCTGGAAGATATATGCTCCTTAATTAATGTGTATTCTGGGTCTTTCAAATGTTGTACACACTTCTTTCCCCCTATAATATATTGTATTTTCTAGAGCTATATTAGTACCCACAAAACCAAGGTGTAGGTACAGTCGTTGGTGTGAGATGACACCAATGAGTTCTGCCAAAGCGTGTGAAAGTCCATGTGTATGAAGTATTTTGACCCCTTCATATCAGCAAATTCTGAACACAACTTTTTCTGTGTTACAGTATGAAGTATGAGCCGAGTGATCTTTTCTGCTAGCTTCGCCAATATCAAAACCTACATAATTTTCTCATGTTTAACTGACTACATTTTTTCCTCAGGATTGTTGCAATATTTTCACCCTGTAGTATTCCGCAACAGGTAGTTCAGTCCAGAAGGATGATATTTGTCTCTTCTATCTAAGCCCCTTGCTACTATCACTTATGCAAATCTAAAGATTCAGTCTTCACGCCTATGTTTTTTTTATTGTTTTACGCAGTGTTGCTACCTTAGTAGCTGGCTTCAAAAGGGACCAGAATGTATATCCTTTCCAAATTAGGCTAATCAAGTATGGTCTTTCGGCTCTATATTTTTCAGATCGTAACAACTTTTGGTAAGATTTGCACAAGAGCAGCAGCTGAACATGGTTAGGTTCTCTACTCATATGCTACTAGAATGGGAAGTACTATGAATTTTTACTACAAATGTAGAAAAATAGATGGGAAATATGCATGTCAATGATCATATTTCTTGGTCCTTATAGTAACAAGAGATTATTTAGCATGAGGTACTTCTATCGACGTGATCAAACATCTCATCATGTTTTAAATGCCATGAATGTAGCTTTCAAAATTATAACTTAATTAGCTATGAGATGGCAGAATTGCATGAATATGTTCTCTTTTCGTGTTAGAACTAGAACTATGCATGCATGTTTGATCTCCATGTGAATGTGTGTGCCATGGATTTCACTTAAACCTGTACGTGTAAATGTCCGTTGCAAACAAAAGCTCTTACGTTATGCATAGACCACGTGCGCAAAACTACAAAAAAAAAATCTATTTTTCAAATTAACCGGTTCTCGAAAGAATACATCTTCGTTAAAGGTTACAACAGTTGGTATAGCTATCCAACAACCAATCCCAAATAAGAACCAAAAAAGCAATATAAAATTGAAAACTAACAAACTTCTTACAAATAAAAAATCACGGGGTTGTGACATAGTTCCAAATCATATATATGTATATTTAAAGTGTCTAATATGAAGTTATGAGCTTCCAAATTTTGAAGATGGAACTTCCTTTTATTCTATCGGTATAAATGACTAACCATACAAAATCCTAGATTAGAAATCATCCCTCTCAGTGATGAAAAATTATAAAAGTTGTACAATTTATATGTTACTAGGGATTAAGCTAGCCCGTGTGGCCGCACGGGTTGATGACTAGTATCAACTAATCAAAATGACTAAATCTATCAACTATGTCTAAATTTTTACTAATTCACTCTAAACCCTAAAAACTATTAACTAAATCAAAGTAATACATATCAACTAATCAAAATGTAGGAGGGGCTGTGCATGGAGGAGGGGGGGAGGAGGGGCAGTGTGGATGGAGGAGGGGGGGAGGAGGGGCTGTGGATGGAGGAGGAGGGGCGGCTAGAGGAGGGAGGAGCAGGGGGGAGGGAGGAGAGCGGAGGAGGGGCGGCTAGAGGAGGGGGGAGCAGGGGGAGGGATGAGGAGGGAGGAGGGAGGAGGAGATGGAGGTGGGAAGAGGCAGGAGGAGGGAGGAGGAGGCTTACCGAGGCCGGGGGATGGCGGCGACGACGGCGGCAATGCGGCGACGGCGGCGACGGTAGGAAGAGTGAGAGAGTGAGACAGGGAGAGTGAGGAACGGGCGGGACGGGGAGGATAAGGCTGGATTAGCAGCAGCGCGGGTCATGGCCCAGCGCTACTGCTAACTCAGTTAGCTGTAGCGTGTGTTCAAGCCCAGCGCTGCTGCTAAGTGGGGAAGGGCAGCTGGGCCCGGGCTGGCCACAGTAGCAGCGCGGGCTGTGGGCCGGCGCTACTGCTAGTGGGTTTAGCAGTAGCGTTGGGCCGAGATCCGCGCTACTGCTATGGCCAGCCCGTGGGGGGACGGCGGGGCCCTCATAGTAGTAGCGCGTGTTTGGCAAGCCCGCGCTACTACTAATATCCACCTGCAGCGCGTGTGCTAAGCCCGCGCTACTGCTAAATAACAGTAGCACGGCCCATTATCCCCTCGCTACTGTTAATCCTCTACCTATAAGGTATTTCCTAGTAGTGAATGCGTCTAGTTCAACAAGATTAAGCCGCCCCCACACCTGTCGCAAAAAACTTAGGTGCTACTAACTCATAACACTCTGCTACGGATTTCTAACCCATATCAAGGAGAATTGCCGGCTTATCCAAGGATCCAAGCCTTTGATACAGGATGTTATAAAGCACGATCACAGATCATGCCACTATTTAATAGGAGCACTAGATTTTGTGGTATTCGGTTACAAGCTTGGTAACAAGGGAGAAACAAGAGAAGAACAAGAGGGGAAAAAGAGAGGAACAATAAACTGAAGAAACAAGAAAAGAGGGCTCCCGCCAGTCCGTTTCGTCCGTGACCAAAATTTGCCATCTCGAGGGAAAGGCCAATTGGCATATATGGCAGGTCGACTACACTTCATGCTAGTTGTATCACTTGACCCAGTCGTCGCTTGAGTAACGCTGGGCTTCACGCTTCTTTCTCTTGGACTTTCTCTGCATCAGTTCTGAACTTGCTTCAGTTACCACTATCCTCGCGCTCCTCCCATCAGGTTGTTCTTCATCACTCATCCTTGCTCTAGGTGTATAAGGGTACATGACAAGGTGTTCTATCGGATTTGTGACCGGAAGGAGACTCTCCGTGTAGGAAAGCATTGTGAACATGAAGAGATCATACCGACCAACAAAATCAAAGGACCCTACTCTAGGATTTTTATACCTCAGCTGATCCAGACGAACCACTTCCCTTACATTGCAACGTGCATCATCATAGTGGTAAAGACAATTACCATTGCGGATAAGAAGAACATCTTTGGGATTGACAGATAAAGTTCTGAACTTCCATGGCTCTGGCTCTGGTAAGATAATGACATAGTGTTGAACCCATTCACCAGACCGTAATAACATCCAGACTACTTGTTCCCCGACAAGGCCTTGAGCTAGGCATAATTCTCCGCCCAGCTCAATAAAGTTGAGTTGCTCCTCTTTGGGCGAGAAATTTTTAGGATGGCTTATAAAACTAAATGTTTCATCTTCTAAATTGAAGCGGAGAGCACATTGTGGGCGCCTTTCAACGAGTTCATCCCATACGAACAAATACAATGAGCCCTCGAAGTGCGTGATGGGACCCGACCTATATGGCAACGGTGGATCCTGGGCAACGTTCATCCAACAGGAATTGTTATCATCACCACCAATAGTGAAGATCTCCATTCCCACATTGTAAGTCCGCTTGGAAAGTTCTAGAGAACGGTAAAAGAAGCGGGTGACCTTATACTTGTTCGTGCGAGGGGCGAGGCCCAAACCGACAGTTGGGATTCGCCACACATCCTCTTGACCATCACACAACTTGAGTACATCATGCATGGCTGGGTTGAAGACGTACACCATGGTGTCAGTAGAGAGAACTACAAGCCCATCGCAGTGCGCCATGTCGTAGAACGACCCGAACTCGCAACGGAAGGTTGTGGAGTGCACGAGGCGCGCCTCACCCTGGCCCTCTCGCCATGAGTAGAAGGGGATGTGGTTGGAAACGTTGGTCGGCCAGACCTCTTCTTCGATCACCTTGTCCATGGTAAGTGGGGTGATGAGGAAGGAAGACTTGTGTTCTTGGTTCTTGACAGATTGCTGGAGATGCGAGCGGATGAAGCATGGATCGGAGTGTAGGTGATATGCCCTAGAGGCAATAATAAATGTTATTGATTATCTCCCTGTTCATAATTATGTTTATGTTCCATGCTATAACTGCAATGATTCTCGAGTCTGCAAATAAAACGAGGCTTGGAGGGAAACTCATGTGCACGTGTGGGATAATAAACGGTAAAAAGTATTCCTAGTCAAGCCTCTATGACTGGCTCAAGTATTGCATGATGATCCTGTTTTCCTGATCATGGGCATGACTATGCCGGCAATTTTGAGGGCACAATTGTTGGTAGAACACTTGTGTTGAATCGACCCGAATTGATGTTATGCTATGAGATACATTCGTCATTAGTTAATGGTTAATAACATAGAGATGGTTAATGTTTGCATGATTCCTTAGACCATGAGAGTATCGAGTTTCTTCATGCTTGCTTCATGAACTTTGGGGTTTGTTAAACGTCATCCGTAAATGGGTGGCTATTACGGCGGCTTACGGGTTCATGGAAAAGTATGTCAAGTAACTTGATAGCTCAAGATTGGGATTTGCTCCTCCGACGATGGAGAGATGTCTCTGGGCCCTCTCGGTGTTACGGTATCCATCATCGTCTGGCCAGACACTTTGTGATTTGATCACGGGGATGCCGGAACACGGGAATGAGAAAAGAGAACAATACCGGTAATGAGGTAACTGGCATAGTGGACAAGTTGTTGATCCACGGGGATGCCTACATGTCTCACCTCGGGTATTTGTAACATATCGCGAAGCAACAGGAATAGCACACGGCAACTGGAGGTTCACTCGAATATTCATTCGTGTGGGTATAGGGGTCAATATGGGTGTCCACGGCTCCGATGTTGATCATTGATCGGAAAGTGTTCCGGGTCATGTCTATACTTCACCGAACCTATAGGGTCACACGCTTAAGGGTCATCTATCTGCTGAATACTAGACGGGGAGTCTGAGAGAAATTCACCGAAAAAGTTTCGGACGAAACGGAAACGTTCCGGAGAGGATATCGGAATAGTTCCGGTGAAACTGAAAAGTTGTTTCAGGGTATTCCATAAAGTCAAATTGGTTTCGGCACATGCCTGGAAATTATTGGAAGGTACCAGAATTGTTCCGGTAACTTCTGAGATTTTTTAGAGACAAAAACCGGAAATGTTCCGGACTGCCGGAACCGCTTTAGTTGCTTTTCACAGATGAAAATCACTAAACCGAAAAGTTGTTTCGGAGTACACCATAAAGTCAAATTGGTTTCGGCACATGCCTGATAATTCTTGGAGGGTGCCAGAATCATTCTGGAAACTTTCTGGAATTTTCCGGAATGAAAACCGGAAATGTTCCGGAGCTGCCGAAACCGCTTCAGATGCTTTTCGCAGATGAAAATCACTAAACCGGAATTGTTCCGGCTCGCGTTGAAAATTATTTTGGTGGGTACTGGAAATGTTCTAAGCCCACATGAATATTTTCAGTTCGATCAGACGCTGAAAAATGTCGTCGTGAATAGTGAAATCAGATTTATGGATATGGTTGGAAGTTGGCTTTCCACAAATATCTTCCCAAGATATTTTGGGATGACATGGCATTTTGGATATGCCCATCCTACCCCTTGTTTTTCCTATAAATAGAGGGGAGGAGGCAGCCCCATATGCTTCATCCTTGCTCTCACATACACATGCCATGACATTTCTGGCTTCTCTCTCCCTCCCAGCGAAATAGTTTCGTAGAGCCGAAAGGCTGTCTGGGTTCCGGTGGGAACTAGTTCTGGACGGCGAAGCCCTGCCGGATAGATGACACCGTATGTGTGCAACTCTGTAGAGAGATCGTAGTTTCGGTCTTAGTTCGAGAGTGCCTCCCGAAGGGCTGTCCGTGTGACCGTCCGAGTTTTGGAGGTCCTCCCGAAGGGCTGTCCGAGTGACAGTCCGAGTTTCGGAGGTCCTCCCGAAGGGCTGTCCGCGACACCGTCCGGGGGACTGTGCGACCGCCTCCCGGAGGGCTGTCCGCGGGGCAGATGAGGGTATAAATCCTCGCGGTTGGGAGGTTGTAAAATCCTAGCTGTGGGGATCTGCACCGCCGTTCGTCATCGACTCTACTTCCGCTGCGCTACGAGTCGGTAACGAAAATGATCAAACCTTGTATGCAGTCTCCATAGTGGTCCTGGGCTGGTGCGTAGGTCGGAAATTTTTTGTTTTCTGCTGCGTTACCCAACAGTGGCATCAAGAGCCGTGCTATGCGTAGATGCAGGTTGCGATCTAGAATACATAGAGATGTATGGGTGTTGCACAATATAATTAGGTAGTAGATGAGATCTATTGCTGAAAATTATTTGTGCGGGTAGCAGATGAAGTCTGTTACCCGATGTTCTTGTTGCTTCCCTAGAATTTGCGTTTGCTCAATCTCGAGACAGTATGGTGGAATTTCACAAAGTTCTGGCAATCCGCGATCCTGATTGATCAACGAAGTGCTTCAGTTCTTTGGGTTCCGCCATAGTCAAAAGAAAGATGAAATTCGCAGATGAAAGGGCAATGCAGATATGATCTGCACGGGGGTCACGCGTATGACGAAGTTTAGTATGGGGCTCGAGATTTTATTATCTCGTGTTTCATACACCCCGCAATGTTAATCTAGCGACTTGGATTATCATGCTTGATGATGGACGTTGGTAGCTTCGGTTTGTTTCGAAACCTTAGAAGCCACGTAAAATAAAATCTTGTATAAACCGATTAGAGGCGTCTAACTTGGTTTTGCAGGATGGTTTGCATGTGCATGTGATGTGGTATAGCAGTGCTCATTATAATTTGATTATGTATGAGATGACTATATAATGTAAATTGATTAACATGACCTGCGTGTCATGATTCGGCATGATGGCTGGAGCCATATGATTGTCACTTTAATGACCTGCGTGTCAACCTTCAGTAATGCACTTATTTTATTAGCTATAGAGATAGCAATATTATCTGGTGCATCGACAAGGTGGTGGCAATCTTCGCGAAGGTGAACACCGACGCGAATGCCGAAGACGAAGAAATGAAAGACTTCTCCGTCAGAAAGGGCTATACCATATCTTGCTATTATGAATTGCCTGAGATGTTTATCCCTTATGATGCACCCTTTTGATTGCGCGGTAGTCGCTTTTATTAGGGTGATCTCTCACAACAAATATCAAGTAGTTAGTGTTCTCCCAAGTGTAGCACCGTCACGGCACCTAACTTTTCGGGGTGTCACATGCTAACATGGGCACGAACGATTAGAGAAGTGTGAGGCGGGTGAGTTGAGACCTCGCAGCGAGATCACTTGGTTGTCTTGACGTTCAGGCATGAAAGTCATGAGCTCGGAACACACGCATCGAAAGATGAACAAGAGTCACATAGAGATGTGATTGGCAAGTTGGCCTACCGGTTGAGATTTTTCGTCATCTGTGATGCTACCATCGTGGCGAACAATCAAAAATCGGGTCTTGTATCACTCATAATCAATTTTGAGAGATATTTATTTGAGTGGGAGTGCACTGTAGAATTACCTTGTTTAATTCTCAGTGCAATTAATCTTGAACACTGTCTAAGTGTGATTTGCATAATAAGTAGAATAATGGCTCGCGTTTCCACCTTCCCTATTAAAATTGAATAGCTGTTAAATATCTGGTTAAAACTTTACGGTTGGTAACGTAATGTGAGGATTGTCCTCAAGAGTGCCGAGAAGGACTTTGTCCTATCGCATACTTTCGGTATTCTCCCGCTAATGCTATGGATGATATGACTCTCGTCCTTTGATCCAAAAGCTAAAATTCCGTTACGGTCAAGTGAAATATGTTTGCTTCCATGAGACCCGAACTTCGAAAGTTGTGGGATAGTTATGTGATATTCATGGAACTGAAATTAATTTTCAGATACAAACAAAGGCTGAAAGATATGAGATATCTAAAGCCATGTTTGTTTGCAAACTATTAGTAAAAGTGTTTACTAGGCATTTGACTGATAAGAGGGGATCCAGAAGAACGCCTGTCATATGATGATGGTGAATAAAACGACAACTTAAAGAGAAAGGAAGTGTCCGAAGGGTGTTAGTGAAACTTTCACGCCTAGGAAGTCCGGGGCTAACGCCACTCTTAAGTTGGGTGCTTCTTCTGAGAGTAGGAGAAATACTGAAAGTGAAACTGTTAGAAGTATAATGGCAAAAGGAAAGAAGACTGGAATATCCAGCTCATGTATGAATGTCATACAAGTTTTTGATGTATAGAAGGCTGGTCAGAGATATAGTTCTTTGGAATTATGGTTAAACATGTTAATCACTAATTCTTGGGTATTGTGAGTTAATCACAAAGATACCCGCTCGATTGCATTCTGTTGCAACTCGATGTAAGAACTACTATGGCTTGAAAGACAAGCCAGGAATGAGGTTTAGATACACGCAGGGAACATAGTAAATGTTACTATACCTTCCATAGGTGTATTCCCTATGTATTTACTTTCATAAATCATTTTAGAGTTTTACACACTCTAGCCCATTGCATAAAGTATCTTGCAAGAAGGTTGTTCATAAGAGAACTTTTAATGTCCGGAGTTATGAATAACAAAAGGGCCATACTTTCATTATGAATGAGAAGTATGTTATGAATATTGATAATAATACATTACCTCTGTATTTACTTTCATAATTCATTTAGAGTTTCAATACACTCTAGCCCTTTGCATAAGGTATCTTGCAAGGAGGTTATTCATAAGAGAACTTTTGATGTTCGGTGTTATGAATAACATGAAGGGCCATGCTTCCATCCAGGATGGGATGTATGTTATGAATATTGATGGTAATATGATACATCCATAACACTGACGCTAAATGTCGCAAGACTAAAAGAATACCACATATGTGTGGCACTGCATTTGGTCACTTTGGAGAAACCCGCATGTAAAATTCCATTATGATGGATTTTAAAGTCATTTGATTTTGAATCATCTGACACTTGCAACTTTCCTCCGAAAAGTGAAGTGACTGAAATACCGTTCACAGGCCATAAGGAACGAGCAAAGAACATATTGGTGATCATACATTATGATGTGTGTAGTCCAATAAATGTTGTTGCAAGTAGTGGATTTATCTATCTTCAGAAATGACTCAAGTAGATATATGGATATTTACTTGTTGAGACGTAAGTCTGGATCTTTTGAATTCATTCAGAAGGTTTTCAAAAATGAAGTAGAAGTTATTGTAACAAGAAAATTATGTTTCTACAATTCGATTGCAGAAAGGAATATTTGAGTTACAAGTTTAGCGAATGTCTGATGAGTTGTGAAAGGGGTTTCATAACTTGCACCTCCCGGAACACCACTGCAAGTGGAGAGTCTGTGTAGATGTAATCGAACCATTCATGACATGGTAAGATCAAAGATGACATAAATAAATTTGCCATTACCCCTTTTAAAAAGGTGATGCTTTAGAGACTGCGGCTTTTACACTGAAAAGAGCTCCATCGGGTCTGTTGAAATGATGCCATGGTATGGTACGCCCAACCATGTTATATCTTTTCTTAACATTTGGAATATGGGGCTTGTGTAAAAGGTTACAAACCTATTTCAAATCAGGCAAGTGCTACTTTGTAAGGTTATCCCAAGTCATTGGGTATTCCCCACCACTATACCGAGGCAAAGGATTTTTCCGCAAAACGGTATGCTTTTAAAGAGAATAGTTCTTACAAAAGGCGAGTGGGAGGACAGTGCAACTCGACGAGATAACCAGTATCTTCGTCATCAGATCAAAGGAAAGAAACCTTGGAAGTGATTCCGGAGTTTCCTACTGCGACTGATACGGAAGTCTCTACAATAAAATGTATGGACTTCAGTCGAACTTGCAGCTGAACCACGTAGGCAAGGCTCGTGCAAACCTCTCAGGTGCGCAAACGAGATATTGTTGTTGGACAACAGTATACCTACGATACATAAGGAAGCGATGATGGGCCCTGACTCCGGAATTGGCTAAATGCCAATACAATCTGAGATAGTTTCCATATCAATGTTTCAAGATTAAAATCTTGATACACCTTTCGGAAGGCTTAGAGTCTAACGGATATTTATGGAACTAAAACTGATACGGATAAAAATGTTTTATCCATAAAGCTCGACTTGTTGCAAAAACAAGTTCAAAGAGTTGACTACGATGAGATTGTCTCACCGTAGCGATGCTTGAAGTCGGTTCGGGTTGAACTAGAAATTAATACATATTTCAATCATGAGATATGAAACATGGATGACAAAAAGGATTTCCATCTGATGGGAATGAAACCTAGGACTTGTATGTGATACAGTCCAAAGTAATTTGTCGATCCAGAGGATGCTAGTAAGTATGCAAACTTCAGAGTTCCAGCGATGGACAGAAGAGAGCAAAGTGGAGTTGGAATCTTCGTTTTTGATGGAATGGTCAAAAGGGTTTTTTGACTTCATCAAATGGGTATCGAAGATGCTTGTGATTCAAGAAAGTAAGTGGGAGCATAATAATATTTCTAAAAACCTTGTGTACTTAACACATTGTTAATTGGAAATAAATTTCTTGACACGAATTAGGACTTCTTTTGAAAATAGTTTTTCGATGAAGTGCTTAGGCTAAATAGCCTTAATATTAGGCATGATGATCTATGGAGATAGATTTACCTAATGGGGCTAAGCTATGAATACATATTGACAAGGTGCTAAAAACCTTTTAGCATTTAAAACGCCAAGGAGTGATTCTTGCCGAAGTCACATGGAAAGGGTTTTGCAAGACTCGGTGTCTCACTGATGAGCATAATACATGATGGTGATTCCACACACTCTTGTGTTTGGATTAATCATGTATTCCATGGTATGTAAAACAACCAGATATGTCCAATACTCCAAAGTTGTTGCGAGTATAGATACCATAGTGATCAAAGTACTGATCATGGGACAACAGTGAAAGATGTCATTAAGTACTAGAGCAGTACCGATGACATGGTTTCTCGCAAGTGGAGATCATGAAGAGTTCGTTGTAAAAGGTTACATCGATACAGTCTTCATCGATGCTCCATGCGATTTTCGATTTAAGTTGAGGGTTTTGTGATACACATCATGGTGGCACGGTAGTTGGAAATTGTTCCAAACAAGATACTGTGGCGAATTCTATAACAAAGGCTAAGTATGTTGACACTTAAGAAGTGACAAAGAAGTTGTTGAATCATATAGTTCATTCATGAACTTAGTATGGTTCCAAGATGGCTTTGGTCTATGGGACACTATTGCAGATAGCTGCTCCATAGCTCAGTCTGAGGAATCAGGTTTCGACCAATGATTCACACATATGCAAAGCCAAGTCCACACAAAATATGAATTTTGTGAAAGCGTGAAAACGCGGGGATATGCAAAGTTACACACGGAGCTGAAGTCGTCAGATCCGTTGGACATCAGGCTATACCACATGCGAAGCATATTTTACACCAGTATGCCATAGGTGTAAAGTGCATTAGCATTGACTAGATTATTGACTCTAGTGCAAGTGGGAGTCTGTAGGTGATATGCCCTAGAGGCAATAATAAATGTTATTGATTATCTCCCTGTTCATAATTATGTTTATGTTCCATGCTATAACTGCAATGATTCTCGAGTCTGCAAATAAAACGAGGCTTGGAGGGAAACTCATGTGCACATGTGGGATAATAAACGGTAAAAAGTATTCCTAGTCAAGCCTCTATGACTGGCTCAAGTATTGCATGATGATCCTGTTTTCCTGATCATGGGCATGACTATGCCGGCAATTTTGAGGGCACAATTGTTGGTAGAACACTTGTGTTGAATCGACCCGAATTGATGTTATGCTATGAGATACATTCGTCATTAGTTAATGGTTAATAACATAGAGATGGTTAATGTTTGCATGATTCCTTAGACCATGAGAGTATCGAGTTTCTTCATGCTTGCTTCATGAACTTTGGAGTTTGTTAAACGTCATCCGTAAATGGGTGGCTATTCGGCGGCTTACGGGTTCATGGAAAAGTATGTCAAGTAACTTGATAGCTCAAGATTGGGATTTGCTCCTCCGACGATGGAGAGATGTCTCTGGGCCCTCTCGGTGTTACGGTATCCATCATCGTCTGGCCAGACACTTTGTGATTTGATCACGGGGATGCCGGAACACGGGAATGAGAAAACAGAACAATACCGGTAACGAGGTAACTGGCATAGTGGACAAGTTGTTGATCCACGGGGATGCCTACATGTCTCACCTCGGGTATTTGTAACATATCGCGAAGCAACAGGAATAGCACACGGCAACTGGAGGTTCACTCGAATATTCATTCGTGTGGGTATAGGGGTCAATATGGGTGTCCACGGCTCCGATGTTGATCATTGATCGGAAAGTGTTCCGGGTCATGTCTATACTTCACCGAACCTATAGGGTCACACGCTTAAGGGTCATCTATCTGCTGAATACTAGACGGGGAGTCTGAGAGAAATTCACCGAAAAAGTTTCGGACGAAACGGAAACGTTCCGGAGAGGATATCGGAATAGTTCCGGTGAAACTGAAAAGTTGTTTCAGGGTATTCCATAAAGTCAAATTGGTTTCGGCACATGCCTGGAAATTATTGGAAGGTACCAGAATTGTTCCGGTAACTTCTGAGATTTTTTAGAGACAAAAACCGGAAATGTTCCGGACTGCCGGAACCGCTTTAGTTGCTTTTCACAGATGAAAATCACTAAACCGAAAAGTTGTTTCGGAGTACACCATAAAGTCAAATTGGTTTCGGCACATGCCTGATAATTCTTGGAGGGTGCCAGAATCATTCTGGAAACTTTCTGGAATTTTCCGGAATGAAAACCGGAAATGTTCCGGAGCTGCCGAAACCGCTTCAGATGCTTTTCGCAGATGAAAATCACTAAACCGGAATTGTTCCGGCTCGCGTTGAAAATTATTTTGGTGGGTACTGGAAATGTTCTAAGCCCACATGAATATTTTCAGTTCGATCAGACGCTGAAAAATGTCGTCGTGAATAGTGAAATCAGATTTATGGATATGGTTGGAAGTTGGCTTTCCACAAATATCTTCCCAAGATATTTTGGGATGACATGGCATTTTGGATATGCCCATCCTACCCCTTGTTTTTCCTATAAATAGAGGGGAGGAGGCAGCCGCATATGCTTCATCCTTGCTCTCACATACACATGCCATGACATTTCTGGCTTCTCTCTCCCTCCCAGCGAAATAGTTTCGTAGAGCCGAAAGGCTGTCTGGGTTCCGGTGGGAACTAGTTCTGGACGGCGAAGCCCTGCCGGATAGATGACACCGTATGTGTGCAACTCTGTAGAGAGATCGTAGTTTCGGTCTTAGTTCGAGAGTGCCTCCCGAAGGGCTGTCCGTGTGACCGTCCGAGTTTTGGAGGTCCTCCCGAAGGGCTGTCCGAGTGTCAGTCCGAGTTTCGGAGGTCCTCCCGAAGGGCTGTCCGCGACACCGTCCGGGGGACTGTGCGACCGCCTCCCGGAGGGTTGTCCGCGGGGCAGATGAGGGTATAAATCCTCGCGGTTGGGAGGTTGTAAAATCCTAGCTGTGGGGATCTGCACCGCCGTTCGTCATCGACTCTACTTCCGCTGCGCTACGAGTCGGTAACGAAAATGATCAAACCTTGTATGCAGTCTCCATAGTGGTCCTGGGCTGGTGCGTAGGTCGGAAATTTTTTGTTTTCTGCTGCGTTACCCAACACGGAGATGATGGCACGCCAGGCCTTGCTGACGGACTTGAACCGCGTGAGGGCTTTCACGGGCGGCCTGACAAGAATCTGGAAGACCATCTCGTCTGGTAGCACTGGCCAGTAGCGCACTCGCCTCTTGTATACCTTTAGTATTTCTGGGCGGCTGGTTTTCATGTCCATAGTTTCGTGGTGTCCAAAATGCACCAACGTGAGTATATTCGTTAATCTGGGGGAAGAACTACCCGGTGTTCATGGAGAGTGATGTGCAGGCATATATATTGGGGTTGATCGAACACAATCAAGCAAACGGACATGAAAACGGATCGGACTGCAGGTCGGTTCCCTCACCGGTCCAGACACAAAGACGCACCGCCAGAAGAAAGGTGATGACAACTGAAAAAATAGAAGTGAAACACGAAGGTAAATTTTTTTGTTGTTGAGGCAAACACGAAGGAAACTTGCCGTCAGACCCACCGTAGTTTTTCAAGCGAACATCAACAGAGAAATCCTGCACGGCCTAAACCAAACATCAAGCGAGGGCAAGCAAATTCTCTCAAAGCAATCAATCAATCGGGTACCCCTTGCGGGAGCCCCTCAAAGGTTACTTTTAGTGGGCTGAGAGCGTGTCACTTGGCGTGCTCTCAGTCGCCGTCACATATCGTGTGCTAGGTGCTCCCTCGGGATTTTGTTTTTCTATTTTTGTTTATGTGTTTTCGGGTTTTGGATGTTTTTTCCTGGTTTTTGGGTTTTTACCCGGTTTTCCTATGTTTTGGAAAAAAATAAAAAACAATTGCGCGAAAAAACGCATTTTTTCTTTTGCAAGCGGCATAGATTTGCTTCTCATGGAGGCACATGCTTGCTTCCGTGAGAGGCATAGCTGTGCCTCTCGGAAAGGAAAAAAAATGTGTTCTTTTCTTTCGCGAGAGGCATAGATTTGCTTCTCGTGGAGGCATAGGTTTGCTTCCGCGAGAGGCACAACTATGTGTGCCTCTCGGAAAGGAAAAAAAATGTGTTTTTTCTTCCACGGGAGGCACAGATTTGCTTCACGTGGAGACACAGGTTTAGGCACAGCTGTGCATCACGGAAAGGGAACAAAACGCGTTTTTTTTCTTCCGTGAGAGGCACAGATTTGTTTCATGTGGAGGCACAGATTTGCTTCCGTGAGAGGCACTCAGAAATGGAAAGAAGGTGAGGGGGGTGGGGAATAGTGCTTCTGGCTAGGGTTTTTTTTTTCTTCTGATTTTTACTAAAAAAAGTACATCGAAACCTATTAACATGAAATCTAATTTCAAAGATCTCGACGCGGGAAATCCAATGGTGAAAACGGTTCACGATTTGGACGTACGGTTTAAGAGATAAAACTTTTTGAATAAACGAATCTATGAAAAAAACCCGAAAACTCACAGGTTGCGACAAGTGATGCACATGCGCCACTTGTCGCAACCTGCGGAGATGGGAGTGACATTTGCAAAGGGTATCCTTAATTAGTGATTTTGATCAATCGGTGCAAGCCGAACCTTGGCAAATGGTTATTTTCAAGAAAGCTATGGCTAGAGGAAAATCCTATACATCACCTTTTGGTCGGCCCATGTACGGTTTTTGTTTTTATTTTTCATTCTGTTTATCTCTTCCTCTTTTCTAACCGGTTTTCCTTTTCCCAGATTTCTTTGGGTTTTTCCTTCTGTTTTCAATACATGAACATTTTTCAAACATTCATGATCATGTTCTACAAAATAACAAACACTTTTCAGAGTCCGTCATTTTTTTTATAATTCAGGAATATTTAATAGATTAGTTAATATGTTTTTTATTCATGACATTTTTACATCGATGAACTTTTTTTTAAAGCATGAACATTTTTAAAAACTGTGAACACTTTTAAATTTTTTGAATTTCCAAACGCACAAACATCTTTTTAAATGAAAAAACATGTTTTAAATCATGATTTTTTTGAAAATTTGTCAACTTTCTATTTGTTGCAATAAAACATCAAAGCTTATTGTGCTAACCCATTTCTGGATCCTTGTGAGTTATAGGGGTAATTCCTTGCTTAAGGCGATGAATATAACCGCAAAGATAATAGATCTACAGTGTGGGCTCTCCATGTCGGTATATAGCAGTTGGATCGCCCACGCGTCGTCGCACATGGGTTAACCCATTTGAGGATTGGGGTTTCGTGATTTTTCTTTCACTGTTCCTTTTTTTCAAAAAACAAAAAAAAATTGATTTATTTTCTTCTCTAGATTTTCTTATTTTTATTCTAGGTTTCTTTTTTTCATTTTTAAAGTTTTTCCTTTTTCTACCATTTTAGTTTTTTAGCTTTTGTTTATTTTAAAGGAAATATTTTTTAGTTAAATTCACATTTTCATATATGATAAAAAAATTCTATGATTTTTAAAAATAAATTAAATATATCAATATACTGAAAGTATATTCCAAAAAATATAAATAGAGTAGAAAGTCCCACAAAAATCATTAACATCTTATAATCTATTTGATACATCAGTAAACCATGACCAACTGATCTTGCTAACGGAAATAGAAATTTGGGTAAATTGCCCACCTTTGCCATTATGTAACATAAAACCTTTTTTTTTCTCTTCCCGTGAAAACAACTTTTCAAAACAAATACCAAAAAAAATATTTCCTATAAACAAAAAATACCATGCCACTGTTAACAAAAAAAGGGGCCACTACTAGAACAAAATCAATTGTTACATGATACTTAGATTGATCTACTTGTTGAAAATATGCCCTAGAGGCAATATAAATGTTATTATTTATTTTCAAGTTTGTAATTAATGTTTATTTCCTATGCTATAATTGCAATGGTTCTCGAGTCTCCAATAACCACGAGACCCAGAAAAAACTCATATCCATGTGTGTAATAATAAACTATAAATATATTCCTAGTTTCGTCTCTAAGACTAGCTCAAGTGTTGAATGATGATTATGTTTCCTAATCGTGGGCATAGTTAAAATAACGAGGATGCAAGCAACATTGAGGACACATTGTTAGAAGACACTTGTGTTGAACATACCCAATCCATTGTTATACTACGAGATCACATCGTCACATGTTAATAGTATAAACACACAGATGTGAACGTATGCATGATTTCTTAGACCATGATAGTATCAAGTATCTTCATACTAGATGTTGTACTTTGGGTTTCGTCAAATGTCAACCCAAACAGGGTGATCATAACGATAACTTACAGGTGCATCGGAAAAGTATGATAGGGTACTTGATAGCTCGAGACTGGAATTTGCTCCTCCGAGGATGGAAAGATATTCTTAGGGTCCTCTTGGCGTGATGGTATCCATCATCGTCTGGTCAGACACGGCGTGACTTGTTCACGGGGATGCTGGAACACAGGAATGAGAAAAGAGAACCGATAATGCGGATAACTGGCATAGTGATCAAGTGTTGGTTCACGAGGATGCCGATAAATCTCACCTCGGGTTTTGTAAGGTATCGCGAAGCAACAGGAATAGCACACTGGAATAGCAGGTTCACTCAATAATTATTCGTGTGGGCATAGGGGTCAATATGGATGTCCACGGTTCCGCTATTGATCATTGAACGGAAGGAGTTCCGGTCATGTCTATACTTTACCGAACCTACAAGGTCAAACTATTAAGGGTCACCGATCTATTGAGTTTTAGAAGTGTAGTAGCTTATGTAATTTGCACCGAAAGAGTTTTGGATAAGGAGAAAATGTTTCAGAGAGAGAACCGAAAGGTTTTGGAAGAAAACCAGGAAAACTGTAAAACCGGAAAAGTTTCGGGGTAACCCTCGAATGCATCCGGAAGATGTGGGAAGGTTCCGCTGGAATATTCCGGAGGGGGGCGTGGGGTTGCCATTTTGCAAGGCCCAAGTAGGGCAGCCCTACAAGGGCCGCTATGCCCATTAGTGGGGGCACCCCCATTGCCTTGGGGGGCAAGCCCCCTAGCCCTAGGTGTAGCTAGGGTTGGGAGAGGGGGCGCACCCCCTTTGGGCCAGCCGACCCTAGATGGGGCGTACCCCTTGGGGGCTGCCCTCTCTCCAAGTCGACCACCTCCCCCTGTGTATTAATATAGAGGGGAGGGGCAGCCCCTTGGAACACATCTTTTTCTGTTCCCCTGGTTGTGCCCTCCCTCTCTCTCCTGCAAATTACTCCACACCACGAGGCTGCTGCTCCTCCATTCTTCTACTCTGACATTGCTTAGCTCTGGACGGCGAGGCCCTGTCGGATCATTAATTATGTATGCGTGGATACCAGTAGAGAGGTCATGTGTTCGATCTTTCTTCGAGGAAAATAATTCTCATGATTGGAAGGTTTAATCCTAGTTGTGGGAATCTGCACCAATGATTTACACCAACTCTTCTTCTGCTGCACTCTAGTTGGTAACGATCTAATCTAATCTCATTTGCATCTTCATAGTATTCCTGTGATTTGATTCGTAGTATGGATATATTTTTGTTTTATACTACATTTCCCAACACTACTCACACCATGCACATTATATATGATTCCAAGCAGACTGGCCTAAACAAATTTACAAACCAAAAGGTCATCACAAATCAATCACTAGCCGACCTATTCATTTGCGCAATTAGATTCAGTGTATATTGTACATTACAATATATTGTATTTTGGGGTTTGTTTTAATTCTTTCCCTCTTAATTATAAGTAGATTATAATTTTATCATGTATGTTTGAGTAGTTGCCATCTCTCACGGGTGCAAGACAAGCACAACTGTTAAATTCCACTGCCACCGACCCACCGTATAAGTTAACTCATCAGGTCAGACTCCTTCGGCTTCCAAATCTAACAACAACTGCATGCTGGAATAAAAGGAAAAGTCGTGTAGAGGCTAAGCAACATGTCCAAAAAAGACGCCATCATAACCCAACTCCAGGTTCGGCCCATCATCTGGGTCGACACCTATTTTCCATAAATACTAATCTCAGCAAAATCACTAATTAGAGGATACGCCTTGCAAAGATCACTCCCACCTTCTCTCGTGATGACAAGTGAAGCTACGCATGCACGCCACTTGTCGCAACCAAAGAGTTTTGGTGGGTTATCTGTTTTTGCTTTTATTTCTTGGATTCAAGAACCGTTTTCACCGTTGTGTTTCTCACATCGAGATCTTCAAAACTAGATCTCATGTTGATAGATTTCGACGATTTTTTTTGGACGAAATTTGTGCAACTAAATTATACTAAATCATGCTTACAAACAGTACTAAATCATGCTTCAAAACATACTGAATTGTTCTTCACTATTTTTTGGAAGCACAGTTGTGCTTCACAATGAAGCACTATGCTTCATGCACAAGCACACCTGTGTTTCATGTAGAAGCACACCTGTGTGCTTCCCTTTTCATAAAAGTGTTGTGCTTTCACGTGAGAAGCACAACCGTGCTTTCATGTGAGAAGGTGCTTTCACGTGAGAAGCACAACCGTGCTTTCATGTGAGAAGCACAACCGTGCTTTACGCGGAAGCACTACTGTGCTTAAAAACCAAACCAAAATCCTGAAAAAAATCCTAAAAAAATCATAAACCCAAAAAATGAAGAAAAAACATCCTGATGTGAGAAGGGCCCAATGCGCACACGTGGCAGCGTTGGAGCACTCCGTGCTAAAAAAAGTGTCAGTTGGATGCATCCAGTAAGGTAACCGTCGATTAGTTGCTCCCATGAGCTCCTGCCATATCCGTTGTACGGGCTAGAGTCCTTCTATTCCATGCACTACGCGCGGAATAGTCGATGTAACACGCACACTCTCTCACTGAGTAGTCCAGCCCACTGTTGGTTTGGTTGGGACGAGTTTTTTCTCTTTTCATTTTAGGCCGGATTTTCTTTGAACAGTGGCGCAATAGTTACCACCGCAGCACCTGCTTAGGCCGAGCCCCCTGCCCTGTTTTGAGCCGGTTTGAATAAAAATTATTTTGCAAAGGAAAAAAATTGAAAAATATTCATGATTTTCTTTGAATACTCACAAAGTTTGATTTTTTTTAGGAATTCTGAAACAAGTCGCCAATGTTAAAACATGTTCAAAAAACATATTCAAGAGAAAAAATATTCATGTATTTTTTATGAATTATAAAAATAAAAAGGGGAGAAGAAACGAAAAATCAGGAAACCATGTGAAACCAGAGAACCGCGGAAGAAAAAATCTAGGAAAGAAAAAGAATGAAATAAACCTTTAGAAAGAGAAAAGTGAATAAAAACAAAAACCAAAAAAAACCATAGTAAACCAACTAAAACCGTCTGAAAAACAGCCAAACAAAATGCAAACACAAAATGAAAACTGGCGGACGAAAACCACCGTACGCTGGCTATCCCGCTCCAATTATTACACGCAGAATAAGATTTGTCGTACAGGCCCAGTGTGTCGAATCACCATAGCTTCTCTATAAATCAAAGCGAGCACATTCTTGCATCCTTTTCAATGTAGTGTAGCGCAACTACATCTCCTCCTTGCACCGACACAGCCACATCCACATGGAATTCAGGTACTCGTGTTCTCTCTTTCACGGTAAGCCTGTTCTTGATTTCTCTATCTGTCTAGTATGGACTATGTTTGTTTATGCATAGTGCTAGCACTACTAGGGAGTATAGATTTGTTTCACTAATCACTATAGCAACTGCAACACACAACTCCTCCGCAAAAAAGAGAGAGAAAAGAACTGCAACTCAACTTGGAATTCAAATTTACAAAACATGGTTAGAATGCCTTAACATCAAGGTAAATACTTGATTGGTAAATTGCAGACGAAATCATATACAACACGGGACACAAAGAATGGACTCAGATAAGCAATGTCATGCAAGAAGCATATCCTTGTAATTAACATGCATGGGACTATTGGAGTCGTTGCATGAGTAAGAGGGGAATTTCAAATATTTTACACTGCTTTCGTATATCATGAAAAATAAGCATCCGCTCGTTGATATATAAAATACAGATACATAATTGTATTTACAAATCATTCACTATCACACAAGAAAAGATGCGGTCATATACAATACAAAGCCTTTTACCTGGCTGATAAGTGTGAAATAGAGGCGGTGGCCTTGGATGCAGAGGATGAAGTGGACGTGGATGTTTCACCTCGCACTCTACTTATTGAATCAATAAAAGTGGGCCTTGTGGGCAGTATCTCTGAAGAATTTCTTGATAACAACAACACAACTACCTCTGACATCGTTGGCCTTGAAGCAACAGCTGATTGAGTGCAGGGAAGCGCTATCTCTATTATTCTTTTTACCTCTTCTGGCATATATTCTTCATGATCTAACGATCCATCCACCAACTTAATCACGTCCTCTTTTTCATATAGCTTCCATGCCTGTATAGTCAACGGGCGTAATCAAATGCATGTCTTAAGATAGCATGAAGTGTGCACACATAAAGAGACCTCAATACAGTAGATACAAAATGATCACATCTTCATCAACTATTAAAGGCATGCCTATTTAAGCTTCTTACTGAGGAAAGATGCTTGGGAAAGACTGGTGTGCAATAATTATATTGGCTCGATGGCCCTGTCTCTGACCAATTAGAAATCTGGGGACTCACATTTTTGGGATGGTCTGCTGGCTACAAAAGAGCACTTCTTTCGCTTCAGAACTTTTGATATTATTAGGGACAAACCGAAATTTCATTTTTCTAGAAGTGGTTGGACAACGCCACCTTTCGCCAAAAAATAATCTAAGGTGACCGATCATCCACTGGTGGGTAGAAATATGAATGTTGACTAGGGTCCCTTGTGCTCATTTGATTCTGAGTTGGCTCAGTTGAGAAAGCAGGTGTGGTGAACCAAGGCTATGCCTAAGAGGAGTAAAGTTCTTGTGGCTCTTTTGAGGATTGAGTGCTGCCCATAGATTACGGAACACTTGGCATATGTTGATTGAGTCCCGGGCTCCCTCACTCGCTCTACTTTGAATCACGAATTAGCGTATGAAAAGCGGCGATCTTTCTCTATTTCTTCCGCTTCCACCAAAACAAACAAGTTGTTTTCGGGCGTCAGGCAAACTTAGTTCTTCGTCCCTCCGGTAATTGGATTGATATATAAGAATTGGGGTTGTCACCCGTATGCTTCTTATCTTTGGCTTCGAACAAGGGGAGTCCTTTCAAGCTTCATCAAATCCATGGCACAAGGTCTGTTTTTCATTATAGAATCGAGCAAGAATCGGATTGTGAATTAGGATTGTATGCAAGAAGGGATTCGGAAACAGGAAAGCGAGTCAAGTAATCCGAATACGTAGCCACTCTCATTCTAATGCTTATATCCAGAACTAGTTCACCGAACAAAGAGACAGAACTTCTGACTAAACTGTAGCGAGCTAATACCTAAACTTGAACTCTGAAATAGCACTCATTCATTCTATTATTTGAAGCTAAGGTGCGGGAAAAGAATACATAAGGTTAGATATGAACTAGTTGACTGTTCGATTGAGGGACTACGATGCATTTGACTCATGTTTTTATTCCATTCCAGGATTCATTCATATTCGACCATAACGAGACTCAATAACGAAACTAGGGCCCTTGCTTTCGAATAGTATGTCTCGGGAGCGGGATCATCTTAAGAATCAAGCCATGGATTTCATACGAATGCTCATCGTTTCTAAGCCATAAGCTATTCTTCTCTTATCGAACTGTTTGCTCGACCCAATCCGCCCGCCATTCACAACTCGTGCTTACGAATTGAAAGCCGAAACCAGCACATGCTGACCATCATGAACGAATTCAGGTAGAACATCGGAGAATGCTTGTCGGTTAGGTTATGTAAAAGAAAGGACTACCCGTTCTCTTTCTTATTCAAAAAGTTCTACTCCCGCATTACCAACTTCTTATTCTCTTGTTTGATCAAATTATTCGGGTGCCAGTGCCAGGGATGCAAGGGCCATATGACTAAGGCATGGTTCTAAGGGCTCGTTAAAGTGCCGTACTCAAGAGGTAGGGCAAGTGAGAAATAGGCTTTCTTCTATAAGGAAACTAGGACTTTCACTTTCGGGAAGGTAAGATCACCAACCAATAGTAGTAGGCTTTCTCTCAGTTCAGGGATATCCGTATCTCTTCTCCCTTATTCCAATCTTTGGCCTTTACCTCGTTCCTTCTTTCCCTTGCATTGATGACTTCCATGACTTTCCAATCAGAATTCTAGTAGGTATCTAGCTTCATTGGTGAATAAGATAGGAATAGGGATGGAATTCTGTTCTAATGAGTTTTCATCATATTGCAAGGCATTTTTTGACAGATTTATGAGCGTAAGCTTCTTGCAGTTACTAAGCTCTTTCGGTATGCTCCCACTGAGCCCAGCACCTTTGCAAACAGCCGAGTTAGATTGCCCAGCTCACCGACAGATGTTGGCAGTTCAACATTTTTTTTCACTCTGATATATAAAGTTCCTTCAAACTTTTGAGACCACCAATTGACCAAGGGATGGTGTCTGTCAACTTGCATCCGGGGAGTTGAAGAACTTTTAGCAGCTTCAGGTTACCAATCTCTTCTGGAATGCTTCCACTAAGACCATTCTGTCTCTAAATTAGAAATTCCGAATTTTCCAGTTGACCAATCTCCCTAGGTATGTGAACTAGGTTTGCAGGCCTTTTGCATTCTCAAGAGACTTCTGTCTTGAACTGTTTTTTGCTATCAACTACTTATTGCTGTTATCCAATCCACTACTGTATTTGGGAGAACTCTTGCTTGAAACCTCCTTACTCTGTAGAAGGACAGAATGGTACAGCTTATCGCTTGGCAGAATGGGATTGACCTTCTTTGGCAACAGAGCTATTGCAATAGAGAAATCGAGGGAAATATGCTTAACCTACAGAGAAAGAGTGTAAGGAAAGAATGCAGAAAAAGATAGAAAAAGTGAGTGAAACAAATGAGATCAGACTAAGAAATCTCACAAATAGTAGGTTTTACCGGACTAGAACAAACGAATTAGCTTGTTTTAACTAAAAAGCACAGTTGAGCAGGAACGAAGTGTGAACATAGGCACAAAAACAACGTTTTGGTGATCCTGTGTAGTTGCTTGCTTTCCGCTTGAGCTACTTTCACTGTGAAGAAGAGGACTTCATCTCTTCACTTACCCAAGGAAACTTGGAAATAACGCGTCTGGCTTGGAAAGCTAGTTAGGGATATTTGATAGAGGAAGGACCCAAAGCCGAACTAGGAAAATAGGGAAGTACGTACGAAACTAAAGGGATGTCGTCAAAGGGGAATTTGCTTATTACCTACGTCTCAGTTCGGCGAGGTCATAGAAAGCTCTTTTTTTTAGCCTCGCGCCTGCCTCTCACCTGAAAGGAGTACCCGAACAAAGGGGGAAGCTTGGTTTAATTAAGCATATTTCCCTTGCCCGAGGATACGAATCCGAGCTATTAATTGAAAAGGCAGGGAAGGATATCTCGGAACTACAATATTCTACTACAATTGAATCCAAAAGAGGAGCCTACAACTATTTCATTGATTGATTTCTTTCATTCGTGGGGATCATTGGATAAAAGCGCTGGGAATCATAGGAGCAATTCGTATTGGTTTTAAGCCGAGAAAAGGGACTATCGGAGGATGTGTCGAGCCGTGGCCTAGCCCAAGCTGTCGATGATCACCTATAGCTATCAATTAACGTAGGGAATGTACACTACTACGAATGGTTCTACACATGCCGTAACAAAGCTAAAGGAAGCCGATCAATCGAGTACGAACCTACACCGTGGCCGTTGTTCGAAAGTCAACCGGAAATCGAGCCCTAACCTTTAATTGATGAGAATTTCAATACCCCTACTACTCGTATGTATTGGCGTGGGTTCGTATGTAAACATTCGTATTGGCTTAGCAGAGCACTTTGTATCCCGCCACAACTGATCCTTTGCTTCCTTCTCACTCAGCTTTTTGACTCAACAGTCGTTCCCCCTGTTACACAAAGCTACGTATACAGGGGTAGTTGTTCATCCCTTTTGCTCGTGACATATCCCCTCGCTTTGTCTTCTATTCCTTCTGTGCGTTACGTTACTAAGGCCATCGGTCTTATGGAAAGAGAAGGCATATAATCGATTCTTTGACCGGCTTTGCTTCTTTCGTGATTCACGTAGATTGGAATTCACTTTCTTTAGGGCATGGCTAGTTTCGGGTTTTCTAAAACCATCGCCCAACTCTTTCTTATTCAGACACGCCAACTGATATGTTGGATTAACAAGCTAGGGAATAGTTGGGGCTTCTGTGGACCCCTTCCCTTTAATTTAAGAAAGAGGTCTTCCTAGCTGACTTGAAACTAGATCTTCTTCCGAGTTTCGTTCTCTATGGCTTGTGAATTGCTGTACTGCCTGTTTCACTCTCTTTTAAGGGATCTCCTCCTATGGAGGTATGTAAAGTGGGTTCTATCGCATTTTCCATCTTAGGGCGAGCAATATAAGCAATTCTGGTATCAACAGATACATTGTTTGGGAAAGAAAGTGAAAACAATAGATCCAATTCTGGGTTTTGGGGATGGATTTCTCACAACCCTGAGGTGCTTGCTAATCTGTCGGACGAGTCGATGTCAATAGCAATTCTGATGAAACATCTTAAACATCTTTAGTGCCTTTTGCCTTTGAGCTCAATCGATCAGAAGAAAGGGAATATAACCTGCCCCTCATTGTCCTTCAATCATGGTGCAATGAATATCGTAGATAGAGTGATTTCGATCTCATATAGCTAGCTTTCCTTTCAAAGTGAAACGATTTTCCTTTTACGTTGAGATATTTGAATTGGATTTTCTTTCACCACTACTATCGTAACGCACAGAAAACACTGACGTTTCCGCTCGCTTTCAACCACTTCCACTTTACCTGAGCACTGTGACGCAGTCGGTCAAGTATTGAGTTTCTGCTAGTATATCAAGGACTTATGAGAACTGAAAAGAAAAAAAACTAAAAAAAGAATTCTCATAGTTCATTGAATTAAGGGAGGACCATTCGTGGGGGGTTCGTGGAAAAGTTGGGTTCGATTCCCTTTATACGCGATGTGGCGAAAAAGACTGATTCAACGAAATATGCCATGCCAGCATTAAGATTTAAAACGTGTCGTCTACTTCCAGGAAATGTTCGGAACAGAGAACTTTCTCTAATCCAACGCCGTATTCTCCGAAGATTGAGGAACAAGAGGAGATCCATTAAAAGAAATCTTTCTCGGAGAGAAAATCTAAACAGTAACATCAAATCACAAACTACACGAAAGTTGTCTCTTTATTATGGGGATTTACCCATAAGGGAGATGCACAGAGGAAGAGAACGAACTTCATATATCCCTTTTTTACTCAATCAAGAAACAAGATCGGACGTGATTCCGGTTCGTCTCCATTTTAGTGACACTCTTCCTCAAGCAAGGCAGCCGATAAGTCATCGAAGGGTTTGTTTGAATAATGGACTGGTAACCATTACTCATTTGAAAGTTTCCCACGGTGATCTTATATCTTTTAAAGAAAATGACGCGAGAACCCGCGGTTTTGAAATAAGGAGATCTTTCTATATCGACATATCAGTTGGAAAAATCATAGGAAAGTTCCAATCGGCCATATCAGTTGGAAAAAGAAGAGGAAAATTCCTACCGGCCAGAATCTGGAGAAGAACAAAAACAGAATGGTTCCGCTTACTCACAACTCAGAGGGGATGCTGCTTACTACTCAAATCCATGGAATTGCAAGAGTTGCGTTCTTATATGCAAGAAGAAGACTTTGAAAGAACAAAGAAGTTTGGATCCGCAAAAGTATGCTTAGGCAGTTCCTTCGCTGGGCACAACAGAATGAAGAGGAATTTGTTTCATTTCAAATACTTCTTCTTATTGAAAAGAGGGAAGGAGAAAAACCGAAATCTTCCTACTCAAACAATAAGTCCTTTTGTTTACAAGTCTTCTTTATATAGTAATTCGACCTATTGCTCCGGATCCCCGTTTACTAGGAAGATAAGAATCAAAAGGATCGAACTACCTACTCATTATTCGGAGGTGAATCATAGAACACTAAAAGCTGTGGTATCTTATGGACCTAACATAGGTCACATCCCTCACGACATAAGATTGAAAGATCCAAATCTTCCTCTTCGGAGCGGAAACGGACGTGGCCAAAACATATAAAAAAAAGATCGGCCTAGTCGCTCATAGGGACATATCTATCCGGATAGAGGATAGTCTAGATAAATTTGGAGAAAAATCTCTCTATATATAGATAGGTACCTCTGTGGATAGAGATAAAGATAGGGATCCCTATAAATCGAAATATATGGAAAAAGTGCACTTTTTGACTACTACTACTACTATTTCTTAGACTTTTTCAAGGAAACATCGTTTTTTCGATTTTGACTGAATTGGTCGGAGCGTAGACGAGCAAGCAGAGCCCAGGAAAGAGGTCAGATCGTCATAGAGCAGTCGACTATAAGTATAAGACTGCTGGCCTGAGAGAAGGCAGTCTCTCTCAGGAAACATGGCCCAATTTCTCTTCTTTCTTTTCACACGGGAAACAATTGGGAATAAAACAGACCATGAACATGAGTTTAAAATGTAAAAAAAAGGGAAGGGTGCATTCTCCACTTTCTTATCTCGAAAATGCGTAATATAGTGATATCATGTGTCTGTTTCTCTGAAAAGGTGGGTTGGCCCTTAGGGCAAACAGTAGTGCCAGGTTCCATTGTGGAACGGTCGTTTGCCGGTGACCTTTGTCCGTTGTAGTACGAGTGACTGGCGCATCGCATCCAATCTCTCATGTCAATGAGTCAGTTAGAAAACTGCTCCAAATGAATCAGTGATTTCCCCTTTATTTCCCTCGGAGCGCAAGGGGAAACAAGATTGAGAATGAATTAAAACACACCAAATGTTTCATTTTTCCTATTATCAGTGGTCAGCTCTGATACAAACCAGGGGAAAAATAACCTGGAACGGCTTCTTTATACTCGAAAGCCGTTGCCTTTCCAACTCGAAAGAACGAAGTTGCGAATAAAGAAATTCTCGATTGTGTGGGTGTGAAGTCTACCGTGAAGCTAGTTTCTAGTCAGTCTAGCTCTTTCTTTCTCACGGCGTGGACTCGAACTACAATTTCTCCTTTTAGTGGATCGTGATTTGGTCTGTCGTCCTCCTCATTATAGTCCTCTTGGAATCCAAGGCATTTCGCGGAATACATCCTGTCTTTTCACCTTTGTAGTCCTATGCATAGTAAGTACTATAGCCCCAATCATAGCAACTAATAAAATCAGACTAGAAACCAAAAACCAGACGGAATAGTAGGTATAAAGTAAATTTCCCAATGTTTCCAAATTAGTCCAACTTTGTACCTTTCCGGCATAAACCGTATATCTCAGAGAGGTCGTATTTCTGTGGGTTGG
Source organism: Elymus sibiricus (assembly GCA_039707655.1). Taxonomy (NCBI): domain Eukaryota; kingdom Viridiplantae; phylum Streptophyta; class Magnoliopsida; order Poales; family Poaceae; genus Elymus; species Elymus sibiricus. The sequence goes on along the minus strand of CM077668.1, from coordinate 37,672,481 downwards.
TAGTAATGGAATGGTTTCATTATCTAAAATGAAGAACATTTCCCACCAAAAGATCAGTCCAATAATACAACTCACTGGTAAATAGCGCAATACTTCTTCATGAATCTCCGCTATTTGAATATTGAACATCATAACCACGAATAGGAATGAAACGGCAATAGCTCCTATATGAACTACTGGGGAGATCATAGCGGAGAAGTCGAGACCTAACAAAATAAGTAAACCAGAAGTGTCGCAAAAGACTAGGATGGGAAACAAAATGGAATGTACCGGATTTTTAGCACGTACAACCATCAAACCAGAGACCAAAGCAGGGCTCGACAAAACAGAAAGTATCATGGTACGTCGTCCTCCCTTGAAATGGAACTTGAATGCTGGAGCAAGAAGACGCATTCAAGTCGATCTATTACAACCAGCGCGGTTGTTCGTATTTCATTTTCTTCTTCCAAGCCGACGCTCTTCTTATAAAAGAAAGCACTCACTGAATTACTTACTGAATCTCGTCTTTCTCTCGGCGCCGAGAATTTTTGACGTGTCCGGGTCGATCAGAGGTTCGGCTTGCTTCTCCCCCACCCTCGCCTATGAAATGGATAACCCTTGCTGCCATAGCAGCAGGATTTTAAGGGCTTCTGTTGAAGCGGAATAGGAGGAAGCCATGCATTCTTTCAAGAATCTCCAAACCCCCCCCCCCTTACCTTCTCTTTCTATTCTATAAAAAGGCGAACATCTAATCTTGGCCCGGTCGCCTTTCTATGAAGGCGAGCAGCCCAGCCCCCTTGTTGAAATTTGGATATTAAGGAAGCTGTATTTCGCAATAGCAGCTCCGAGAAGCTAGGCTTAGGGTGCGCCTCCTGCGGTCGTTTCAGTGACTCAATTGGCTGGCTTCCCTCAGCTCAGACTGGTGTCGCCACCTCTCCCAGGACCGGAATGATTATCCTCGCCCGATCGGTCTACATTCATCCCTGAATGTCGTCGGGTACTCTTCACTTCCCCCCGGCATTCTTGTAACCGTCACCTGTAATCCGCGCAGGTGTGTCCGCACCCCCTAGAGTGGATGAGAAAGAAAGGATTTTTTCTCGGAGCAACCCCCCCAGGTTCCAGACCCAGGAGTTCACTTTCCCGTATGAGCATTCGGTACATATATAAGTCAGTGGAAGAGTCAAAGGGTCACCACTACTGAGGATCTCCCCCCTTATCTTAGAAGGGTCGTCTGAGGGTTCGCCGCGGTTCATTGTTGTGCTTACACACTAGGATACCCTTCTCCGAAAGCTCCGCGGGACGACCTATCACTAGTCTTCGGCCGGAGGGGTTTATTGCACAAAAAGGCCGGGACGCGGGCTCCTGCAGAGGAAAGCCCAATGAATGTCAGATGCAAAGCCCCGCACCTCATTAAGATCATATTGGCATACTCTCCTAAAAAAAAGAGCAGACCTCATTGAAGACGGGAGTGAGGTACAACAAGGCCATTTCCGTCCACCTTCTCACGGAGCCGTACGTGGGCGTTACCGCTCATACAGCTCCCAGCCAACAAGTAGTTAGCTTTCCTCTAGAAGTCATGGAAGTGTGGGTAAATCGACAGAAGGTTTTTATTTCTTAAAAAATCTCCCTAACCGTCCTAAATTTGGACGGAGAGCGGTCTCGAGTTTTCCGGGGTCCTCGAGATCGCATTTTAGGTCGAGTAGAGACGCTAGGGAGTCTGTGGGCTTCCCTTGGCATTTCAAGATGGCCTCTATCGTCTTTTTGAGAGCCTCCCGTTTGCCCGTCAAGGGGCATTTGACATCCAGAGACAAAAGCAGTCCCACACGAAACTGGGAAATTTCCCAATGGACGTAACCAGCTCTGCTTTCGCGGTCTCAAAAGGAGAAGCCCCGAACGCTTGCAGTTGCTTTTTTCTCTTTATTCCTTCTAAGCGAGCCTCTAAAGACTCTACTCCTACTTTAAACTTAGAGTCCGATTCTTCCAATTCTTCCAAAGACAAAGTAGAACTTCGTTTTGAGGAGTTTGCCCCCCGTTCGCCGCCGTCCAGCCGGCGGCTACTCTGGGATGCATCGAGGTTTAGGCCAACAAAGGGGGCTTGCTCCCTTTCTTCTGGAGCTAAGGAAGGACCTGCGGGTGGCGTTTCCGGTAAAGGGGGAATCTCAAGGAGGGTCTCCAGACCTTCAAAGTGCCCCACCACCAGGGTTGGCATTGTGTCGACGACCCCCTCTGGCTCCGGGCTAGAGGTAATTTCGATGATCTCCCCGGCCCTTTGTTCCTCATCGCCATTGCAATAACAATAAGGAGACGTGGTGACGTCGTCATCCAGAAGGAAAAAAGAAAACCCCAAAGGTACCGAATGGAATTCTACTTGTCGGGCTTGGATTCGTTTCGTTTATCAAAAATCGAAATAATAAATAACAACCCATAAATAAAAGAGAAATTATGATAACAAATCTAAAGTGAAGCTAATCGCTTATAAAAATAAACCAGTCTCCTTTTAAAAGGAACTGGCCAATTAACTTCGAAAAACTACGTTCTAACTTGAGCAGAAAAATTGGTGGCATTTGACATCTAAAGTTTCACCACCCCTACTACTGCCCGAAATCCTGCTTTGGCGAGCTTTCCCCAAGGTGACACAGAAGGTCTACCTCCTTTCGTGCGCCCCTCACCTCCTCCATGAGGATGATCCACTGGATTCATTGCAACATCATGAACAATGGGGCATCTGCCTAAGCACCGGCACCCCCACCACGCTTATGGCTCTATACCTACTAGACTTGTATTCGGTAAAGTTTTCTTTCTATATGCTAATTCTCATGCAGTTCATATTGTCGATATGAGTATAATTGCCTCGAGAAATAGATAAGAATTCCTTCCTTTACCGGTAAATGAATAGGAATCAGGTTAATAAAACCGGAACAATTTCTGCCTTCCTCTCGAACTGAGCTATTTCTCTGAAATATACAGTTTCACATCATTATAGGAAATCCTATACCTATGTATTACCACCCGGTATGGAGCCATCGTCGTCTTCGGCGTAGTGTGAAGACGTTCCCGCGATCTTCGAGTCGTTCTTGACTGGCTAGCAAGCACCAGTGGAATTTAACCGCCTTGTGGTCGGGACACCGCCTTCTTCTCTAGAATCACGCAAGTGGTACCGCTCCCCACGGTAAGGAGAAAGACCTTAAGGCATATACGTAGAGCCTGAGTCCACAAGATAGTATTTTCTCGGTGACGATAGTGGCCATTTTCTGGTTCAGTGGTTGTATCCAGAAAGATTCTAGAGTCATTTGCCATACCCTCCCAACCAACCATCACATATGTGAAACTCATGTGAAAATAAAAAGCACACAAACTCTTCTGTGTTGGCGAAACTCGTTTTCCACGATAACGTATTTGGTTTGCTGTTGGAACTCGGGCAGAAATGTGTGTCCCGGCTCCAACGCTATTCTAGAAATGCAAAAAATATAATGTGGCACCCCGGCTCAGAGCAACCGGTTTACCTTGCATTGCCAGCCCAGAGATCAAGTCTTCTGGCAATACACAACAACTTGGTACAGAAAACAACCGCTTTATTGATCTCTTAGCGGAAACATGGGTTTACATCTTACATGATGAGCGAGGCCAAGCGGCACACACGGTGCGGCTGCACTTATGTACATTATTTAGTAGACATGGCAGGGGCCTTGATGATAAGGGAACTACTACGTGACAGCGGAATGACGAGGTAGCGGAACTCCATTCCACAGGGACACTGCTGGGACGCGGCCTAGATCGCGACAAACTGCTCAACATCAACTCCTTGCACGGCTTCTCCTGCATCTGGCATGATAAGCCAGGTGAGTACTTTGAATGTGCTTGCAAGCTCACAGCAAACAAAACAAGTGCGACAAACAATAACAAGGCATTTAACAGATTTAACGCATGAGCATGATGCTACTCAACATGAGATGTGTGTGAAACATTGCCATGGTCCTCAGGACCAACTTACCATTTCGGGGTTACCGCATAACCGCCGTTCATAACTTACCAACGTGATTCTTACTGGATCACCATCGCACCTTTCAGAGTGATCCTCGATCACCATTTCTGCATGTGCCATCTTGTGAATCTTAGTGTGCAAGTTAATTATTTCTGTTGACCCACAGTGTGACCTACTACGAACTGTGTCCATGACCGAGGACGCGGCTATCGATAGATTATACACTCTGCAGAGGTTAGTACACTGTACCCACACCACGGAACTCATGGCCTCGTGCTCCCATTCGGGTGGACCAACGACATTCCGACAAAACGCAAGTTTGAACCCAAGAAGGAGGGACAAGTGATGTATGGATGAGCCGAGGTGGAGCGAAGGCAGATCAAGCGGCAGCTAGCTCACCTCGAATGCGGTTCAGCTCCTGGGCTAGACTAGTGATCAGAAAATACCCTGCCGTTATGTAGCGAGACAGGTGACTGGCTGACCGGTCGCACTTCGGATCAATGTAAGGGAAGCGGACCTGTCCTGACTCATACATGGACGGATAGAAGTAGAAACCTGGGTGAGTCTGCATCTGAACCTCGTTATAGCGCAAGTCAGTGAGAGCCTCAAATGCTGCAAACTGGACCGCCTGGTCGGGTGTAGAAGCAGTCCCGCCCTTGGTGGAGCGAGTGTACGTGCCCACCACGGTACTGTTGTGCAGGATGACCTCTGCGTGATACTCGTAAACGCCGTCGGCAAGCTGCTCTCGGTACACCTGGGATATGGGGTCATCGCCATCGGGGTAGAGTCGGCGCCACACGTTGGTCAGCAGATGCAGAAAGGTGGAAGGTGCCGGCTCAGGCTGGTACGGATAAGGGACTGGTGCCATCTACACTCACAACATTAGCTGGTCAGCATTAAAAGTAAGCTATATGCATGCAGTGCAACACCCAAGTGCACAATCAAATCTTAAATCACTATCGAGACTAAGACTACCGTTTTTCTAACGCGTCGGCTGTCTAGGGCGTCCTACAGTCAGCGCGGCTCTGATACCAAGCGTTGTGGCACCACGGCTCAGAGCAACCGGTTTACCTTGCATTGCCAGCCCAGAGATCAAGTCTTCTGGCAATACACAACAACTTGGTACAGAAAACAACCGCTTTATTGATCTCTTAGCGGAAACATGGGTTTACATGTTACATGATGAGCGAGGCCAAGCGGCACACACGGTGCGGCTGCACTTATGTACATTATTTAGTAGACATGGCAGGAGCCTCGATGATAAGGGAACTACTACGCGACAGCGGAACGACGAGGTAGCGGAACTCCATTCCATAGGGACACTGCTGGGACGCGGCCTAGATCGCGACAAACTGCTCAACATCAACTCCTTGCACGACTTCTCCTGCATCTGGCATGATAAGCCAGGTGAGTACTTTGAATGTACTCGCAAGCTCACAGCAAACAAAACAAGTGCGACAAACAATAACAAGGCATTTAACAGATTTAACGCATGAGCATGATGCTACTCAACATGAGATGTGTGTGAAACATTGCCATGGTCCTCAGGACCAACTTACCATTTCGGGGTTACCGCATAACCGCCGTTCATAACTTACCAACGTGATTCTTACTGGATCACCATCATACCTTTCATAGTGATCCTCGATCACCATTTCTGCATGTGCCATCTTGTGAATCTTAGTGTGCAAGTTAATTATTTCTGTTGACCCACGGTGTGACCTACTACGAACTGTGTCCATGACCGAGGACGCGGCTATCGATAGATTATACACTCTGCAGAGGTTAGTACACTGTACCCACACCACGGAACTCATGGCCTCGTGCTCCCATTCGGGTGGACCAACGACATTTCGACAAAACCAATCTATTGCATGACACTCTCCCGGCCACTCCGACAAACTCCCCTTTGGGCTATGTCCTGGGTGACCCTGATGTCAACATGTGACATCTGCCACCTCTGTGGCTGCCACCGTCGTGGCCAAACATCAAAACTGTCCCAAACGGGGACCTCGGTACCATCAAAACTTGGGTCCTCAAGGTTATGACTGCCTACCGGGCCAGGGTAGCGCCAGAGCACAACCTTCCCTCGTAGGAGGCACCGGCGAGAGGCATGACAATAGACCGCATTAGGGCCTCCCCATCCAGGCAAGTGTGGTTGCACTGGTGAGCTCGATTCGGTGGCACCATGACTCGATCAACAGCATGTTCAAGTTGGATTATTATCAAGTTTAACTTGAAAAGAAAATGATTCGAGCCATAGTGAATGAATGGGTGCACGGGTCACAGTCGTGAAATACAAAATGCATCATGTTGTCATATGAGTATATGCCATGATACCTACTGCACACTAGCAAGAAAGCATGTATCCTACTGCATAAATTATCAGCATGACAGAACAAAGTTTATGCAACAAGATTTATATAGCAAATTATTTTAAATAGTGAATAAAGGATGAATTTAATTCAATTAAACCAAGTCATTGCAATGCCATCCTTGCATATGAATGTTGTGGCTTGCCTTGGTTCAGAGGAGTGTCACAGTACTCCTGGCCTTCTTCAACACAATTAGGCTCTTCTGAAATTAAATTAAAATAAAAAAGGAAATGTCACATACTACTGTTTATTGCACCAGAAATTCTCAACAGCAAGAAAAATTCTGAAACTTGGCACACAGAAACTTTGGAATTTTACAAACCAGTAGCAAAAAGAATCATCTCATTTGGACTTATAGATAAAAAGTTATTGCTGGTCAAAGTTGAATTGGATCTGGTCAAAATTTGATTTAAAAAGAAAAACCAGAGACGCCCACGTCGAAGACGTATTCTGGAAATACGCCTTCCCTTATACCGCTTCGGGCGAGCGCGGGAGAGAATGACAGGTGGGACCGCGTCTGTTTTAATTAGAGAGAGAGAGTGGGAATAGTGCTAGGCGGCTCTATCGTCGGCGTTCCTCCGGCGAGGAGACGTCGGCGATCACCGGAGAGGAGGGGAACGGGACGAGCTCGACGAGACGGTCACGTACGTACCCGAATCGCGGGCTGAGGTGGACGGACAACGTCGCCGAGGTCCTCTCCAGAGACGGCGGCGGCGGAGCTGATCGGGATCGACGATTCCGGCGGCAATCCGGCGGAATCTTGATACCGTCGTGCTCAGGAGGTTGCTACGGTCTCAATGCTGGCGGTGGTTGGAGCTGAGGTGGACTATCTTGAGTGAACGGAGGAGGGGGATCCGCGGCGGTCGCCGGCGAGGTTCGAAGGCCAGAGGCCTTCCCGGCGTTGCCCACAGCTTCTGGAGGTCGATTTGAGAGAGGAGAGGGGGTTTGGGATGGTTAGAACGGTCGAGGGAGTGCTCTATATATAGGAGGAGGCGAGGCAGGGTTCGGGCTCCGCCGGAGCTGAGCGGGAGGGCGAACTGGGGGCGGTGAATTCTCGGGCGAGCAAGGGGACGACGCAGGCGAGGCCAAGCATAGTGCTTGCACGCGGGCTCGAGCGCAGGCGCACTAAGGAGGAACAGGGCGCGCGTGCAAGCCACTGTGCCGTCGGCTAGCGCCGTGGCCGCTTCCGCCGTGCCCCCTTCCGGCGCCGGGGAAGGTTAGGGAGGGGCTGGGGGGATGAATGGGTGTACCAGGAGTGGACTAGACATGTTGCGGTGGGGGGAGAGGAGAGGTTGGACGGCGGCCGATCGAACCCGTCGGGCAGAGCGCGCAGTGCGTGTGCGCTGCACCCTGCCCGCACGCGGTCACCGCGTGCACTGGCATGGGGGTGGCTTTCGGCGCTGCCAAAGGATGTCTACGGTGTTGTCCCTTCAACACTTTGCCAAGAAATGCGCTGGGCTTGCCAAATGGTGCAATGGAGGTGACAAGAGGGAGCTGGAAAGTTTCTGGACAGAAACTTGCTCCAATTGCTGAGGACAAATGGCTAAGATTCTGGGGCTGGTTTTAGGCGTTTAATCATTACTTAGGAAGGTCATTAAGTGGTAAAAATTTCAGATTAAAAAGATCAAGGAATAATATAGTTGCTTCACAAAGTGACTTTTCTGTCCAGAAGCAAAAATATTTTCCTGGGCTGAAATTTTTCAAATGACCATAGGATATTTTTGCATAGGAAGGTGAGGCATGTCCCAAAGAATATTTGGGAATTTTCTAGGATTTTTCTAAGCAATAAAAATAGGGGTTGCTTTAGAGCTTAGTGAGAAAAGAGGCATTTTCAGAGAGAAAAAGCATATAATGCCATTAAATAAAAATACCCAATGGCATTATTATGGGAGGGATGAGGTCTAGGGAGGGTTTAAGGATGAAGGAACCCACTTGGAAGAAAATCAAAAATAAATCCAAGTGGTAAGTCCAAAAGAAATGACTAAAAAACCCAAAATGCAAATAAAATACTTAATAAATCCAAATAAAAGAAAAAGGCAAAATCCAGGGTGTTACAAACCTCCCCCCCTTAGGATGAATCTCGTCCTCGAGATTCGGTTGCTCAGGAAACAAATATGGGTATGCAGTCCTTAAGAAATCCGCTCTTTCCCAGGTGGCCTCATCCTCGGTGTGGTGCTCCCATTGGACTTTGTAAAATTTTATATTCTTGCTGCGTGTGACCCTGTCCATTTCTTCCAGGATTCTCAAGGGTTTCTCCTCGTATGTTAAATCTTTGGCAAGCTCTAGTTCTGTCATATCCGCCTGTTTTGCGGGTGGTGCGATGCATTTCCGTAGCTGAGATACGTGGAACACATCATGAACCTCGGATAGCTCGGGAGGCAATTCCAACTGGTAAGCCACTTTACCAACTCGGGTCATAACTGGAAACGGACCTATGTATCTTGGTGTGAGCTTTCCTCGAGTGTGAAACCTTTTAACTCCCTTCATGGGGGTAACTCGAAGATATGCATATTCACCTGGTTCGAAGCTGATCTGCCGATGCTTTGAGTCATAATAGCTTTTCTGACGAGATTTTGCCACTTGCAGTCGGTCTCGAATTTCCTTGACTTGCTTTTCTGCTTCCATCATCAGATCAGTCCCGAAGATTCGGCTGCCTCCTCTCTGAGACCAGTTCAGCGGGGTACGGCACTTATGCCCATATAGAGCCTCAAAAGGTGACATTTTGAGACTAGTCTGATAGCCGTTGTTGTAGGAGAACTCAGCGTACGGCAGGCTGTCTTCCCATTTGGGTCCTTGTGCAAGAGCGCATGCCCGGAGCATATCTTCCAAGATTTGATTTACTCGCTCTGTCTGTCCATCTGTCTGCGGGTGATAAGCGGTGCTGTGCTTCAAGGCGGTTCCCAAGGCTTGGTGTAGACGTAGCCAGAATGCCGAGGTAAACAAAGATCCTCGGTCTGAAGTGATAGTCCTGGGTACCCCATGCAGACTGACAATCCTGGATACATAGAGTTGAGCAAGTTGATCTGCACGGTAGGTGGTCCTGATTGGAATAAAATGGGCCACCTTGGTGAGCATGTCGACCACGACCCATATGGCATTATTCCCTCGTGGTGTCTTTGGTAGTCCCACGATAAAGTCCATGCAGATATCATCCCATTTCCATTGCGGAACAGGTAAGGGTTGAAGTAGGCAGGCGGGTTTCTGGTGTTCGGCCTTCACCTTGTTGCATATGTCGCAGCATGCGATGTAATAGGTGATATCTTTCTTCATACCTTCCCACCAGAATGTTTGCTTTAAGTCTTCATACATTTTGGTGCCCCCAGGATGAATAGAGTATGCGGACTTGTGAGCTTCCTTCAGAATCTGCTGCTTTAGGTCCTTGAGGTCCGGTACACAGACTCGATCCCGAAATCGCAGTGTACCCTTGTCATCAATGTTGAAGTCTAGCGTCTTCCCTTCTCGTACTTGAGTCACCATCTTTAGTAACATAGGGTCACCAGGTTGAGCCTTTCGAATTTCGTCTTCCAGGGTAGGGGTTACTTCCAAGGTAACCGAGCAGATCGCATCACACAAAATCATATTGAGCTGAGCTATTTCTTCTTGAATTGCTGGGTGCAGATGCTCGATTAATGAGTTTGCGGTAGCCGGTTTGCGACTGAGGGCATCGGCGACCACATTCGCTTTCCCTGGGTGGTAGTTGATACCCAGGTCATAGTCTTTGACCAACTCAAGCCATCTTCTTTGTCGGAGGTTCAAGTCCGGCTGTGTGAATATATACTTGAGACTCTTGTGGTCGGTGTAGATTTGGCATCGCTTTCCAATGATGTAATGCCTCCAAATTTTTAGGGCGTGAACCACAGCTGCCATCTCTAAGTCATGGGTAGGATAATTCTCCTCATGGGGTCGGAGCTGCCTTGATGCATAGGCCACGACCTTTCCATCTTGCATAAGTACACACCCAATGCCACGTCTGGATGCGTCGCAATAGAGGTCGAAGCTCCGGTAGATGTCTGGTAGAGTCAACACTGGAGCGGTAGTCAAACGGGTCTTGACCTCATTGACACTGTTCTCACATGCTTCGGTCCATATAAACTTCTGATTCTTCTTAAGCAGTTCAGTCATTGGCTTGGCAATCTTTGAGAAGCCTTCAATGAAACGACGGTAATAGCCTGCTAGACCCAAGAAACTTCTGATTTCTGTTACTGAAACAGGTGTCTTCCACTTCAGAACTTCGGTGACTTTGCTTTGGTCCACGGCCACTCCTTGAGCGGAAAGAGTATGCCCAAGGAATCCCACTTCTTTTAGCCAAAATTCGCATTTGCTGAACTTGGCGTAGAGTTGATGAGCACGTAATCGATCCAACACTGTTCAGAGATGCTGCTTGTGCTCTTCTTCACTCTTGGAATATATGAGGATGTCATCAATGAACACCACTACAAACTTGTCCAAGAAGTCCATGAATACCTTGTTCATCATGTTCATGAAGAATGCAGGAGCGTTGGTCAGTCCAAATGACATGACCGTATACTCGTACAGCCCGTACCGTGTAGTGAAGGCGGTCTTGGGGATATCTTTTTTTTTGATTTTCAGCTGGTGATACCCGGTGCACAAGTCGATCTTGGAGAACACTTGAGCTCCGCTGAGTTGATCGAACAAATCATCAATCCTTGGCAGCGGGTATTTATTCTTGATTGTGACATCATTGAGAGCACGGTAATCAACACACATTCGAAGACTGCCGTCTTTCTTGCCCACGAATATTGCAGGTGCACCCCAAGGAGATGAGCTGGGGCGAATGTATCCTTTCTGGAGCATCTCATCCAATTGCTTCTTCAACTCCACTAGTTCAGACGAAGGCATTCGATAATATTTCTTGTAAATTGGTGCTGTTCTGGGTACAAGCTCAATAGAAAATTCCAGCTCCCGGTCAGGTGGCATGCCTGGCAATTCGTCTGGAAACACATCTGGGAACTCACAGACCACTGGGACTAGATTCATTTCTGTGGCAATGGCAGCATAAACCATTCCTTTCTTCGGTATGGCTCGACCAGCATAGAATCGAGCGAACTGGCCCGAGGGATTTATTAGCGTGACTTCTCTTGTTGCGCAGTTGATGCAGACCTGGTGTCTTGTCAGCCAATCCATTCCAAAAATAATATCCAAGGTGGAAGACTCAATGGATACCAGTGATGCGGGGAAGATGACTCCATAGATTGATATTTTCAATCCTCGGCATACAATATTTGTCTTGAGCATGGATCCGGGGGACTGTACCACCATAGCTTTGTCCAAAAGAGTATAGGGAATGCGATGTCGGGCAATAAAACTCCGCGAAATAAAAGAATGGGAAGCCCCGAAATCGAATAAAATTGTTGCAGGTATGTCATTAACAGGAAACATACCAATGACCACCTCGGGGACTTCGACGGCTTCTTCAGCGGAGATATGATGAACATGCCCTTGAATGTATCTCTGTTTGGGGAATTGCCCCACGTAATTGACTTGCGGTTTCAGGTTGGCTTGCGCCTTGCCGTTCTTGGGACACTGCCTAGCGTAATGCCCAGTCTGTCCGCAGGTGAAACATGCATTGTTACGCTGACAGTCTTCCTTATTTGGCTTGGCGACCACAGTCTTGATATGACTTTCATTCTTGATGTTCCCCTGCTGCCAGGTCGGCTTGAACTTGAACTGAGGTTGCTGCCAGGTCGGCTTGAACTTGAACTGAGGTTGCTGCCAGGTCGGCTTGAACTTGAACTGAGGTTGCTGCCAAGTACGAACTTTCTGAAAAACTTGCCCTTCCTTCTTGGGTTCAAACTTGCGTTTGCGGTCCTCAAAGGCAGTCTTATGATCATTAACCAGTTTGTGTTCCCTTTCGGCAATGAGTGCCTTGTTTACCAAAGTTTGAAAGTCGGGGAAATCCAGCATGCTGAGTGCACATCGAAGGGTAAGATTGAGCCCTCCGAGGAACCGATCTATCTTCCGTTCTTCAGTGGCCACATCATGAGTGGAGTAACGGGCCAAATGATTGAACTTGTTTAAATATTCACTTACAGTCGAGGTTCCTTGGGTAAGAGTGAGAAATTCTCGCTGCTTGACCTTCATGATGCCGCCAGGAATATGGTACTTGCGGAATTTGTCTTTGAATTTTTCCCAAGTAATCTCGTCTTCAACGGGCCACATCTCTTTGGCATTGTCCCACCATATAGCAGCTGGTCCTTCTAGATAATGAGTGGCGAATGGTACCTTGTCAGCATCTTCGGTGCGAGCAATTTCCAGCTTCTTCTCTATGGTCCTTAACCAATCATCGGCTTCCATCGGGTCCACTGCTTGACTGAAACTTGGGGGCTTGGTCCTCTGAAAGTCTGACAGCTTGGAGTGATTACCATTGTGATTATTCTGCCCAACCACAGTCTGCATGCTTCTCAGGAATTCCATCAGGTCTTGGTTTCTCTTTTCCTCAAACATCCGCATAATCTGCTCTGTCGTGGGTGCTTGAGGTGGAGGAGGTGGTGGCTGATATGGTTCTGGAGAATGTCCTGCTTGCCTGGCGGATCGACGAACTGGAATATCGCCACCACCATAACAGTTGCTGCCACACCTTGTCATGCTATATATGTTTCCCAATACGAAGCATCGAGATGAGCAACACCCATTAGGGGAAAACAAGCAAAAATCGGGAGGTGAAGCAACAAACCCGGAAAAGAAATCGAGAAAAGCCAAAGCGAATAACAGAAAGCAACATAATTATACAATACACCATCCAGCATACATAGCAGGGTAACAACATGGATAGTACCACTACATGCATACAACCAAACACCACATCATCCTCGTCTACATGCGACGACCGGGATCACACTGGCACACTGACGGTCCTGCTGGTGTCTCCTCGGTGTCAGACTCCGAACCGGAACTGATAACTGATTCGTCCGGTGCAAAGGAAATACGACGACACTGACGGGAAGGCTCTCCCTCAGGGTCTGGAGCGGGGTGACTCCGCAGCATCGGAGCGGCTGGGGTAGCGAGAAGCATAGCCCACTGGGCTGGGGACTCATGAGGAGTCACTACCGAAGTGCCTGAGCTACTCTGGGAGGGTGTGGGGACCACGGGTGTGGGGACCACGGGTGTGGGGACCACGGGCCGGTGTGGGTGGAGGTAATGTAGCTGGAGGGACAAGTGATGTATGGATGAGCCGAGGTGGAGCGAAGGCAGATCAAGCGGCAGCTAGCTCACCTCGAATGCGGTTCAGCTCCTGGGCTAGACTAGTGATCAGAAAATACCCTGCCGTTATGTAGCGAGACAGGTGACTGGCTGACCGGCCGCACTTCGGATCAATGTAAGGGAAGCGGACCTGTCCTTACTCATACATGGACGGATAGAAGTAGAAACCTGGGTGAGTCTGCATCTGAACCTCGTTATAGCGCAAGTCAGTGAGAGCCTCAAATGCTGCAAACTGGACCGCCTGGTCGGGTGTAGAAGCAGTCCCGCCCTTGGTGGAGCGAGTGTACGTGCCCACCACGGTACTGTTGTGCAGGATGACCTCTGCGTGATACTCGTAAACGCCGTCGGCAAGCTGCTCTCGGTACACCTGGGATATGGGGTCATCGCCATCGGGGTAGAGTCGGCGCCACACGTTGGTCAGCAGATGTGGAAAGGTGGAAGGTGCCGGCTCAGGCTGGTACGGATAAGGGACTGGTGCCATCTACACTCACAACATTAGCTGGTCAGCATTAAAAGTAAGCTATATGCATGCAGTGCAACACCCAAGTGCACAATCAAATCTTAAATCACTATCGAGACTAAGACTACCGTTTTTCTAACGCGTCGGCTGTCTAGGGCGTCCTACAGTCAGCGCGGCTCTGATACCAAGCGTTGTGGCACCACGGCTCATAGCAACCGGTTTACGTTGCATTGCCAGCCCAGAGATCAAGTCTTCTGGCAATACACAACAACTTGGTACAGAAAACAACCGCTTTATTGATCTCTTAGCGGAAACATGGGTTTACATCTTACATGATGAGCGAGGCCAAGCGGCACACACGGTGCGGCTGCACTTATGTACATTATTTAGTAGACATGGCAGGGGCCTCGATGATAAGGGAACTACTACGCGACAGCGGAACGACGAGGTAGCGGAACTCCATTCCATAGGGACACTGCTGGGACGCGGCCTAGATCGCGACAAACTGCTCAACATCAACTCCTTGCACGGCTTCTCCTGCATCTGGCATGATAAGCCAGGTGAGTACTTTGAATGTACTCGCAAGCTCACAGCAAACAAAACAAGTGCGATAAACAATAACAAGGCATTTAACAGATTTAACGCATGAGCATGATGCTACTCAACATGAGATGTGTGTGAAACATTGCCATGGTCCTCAGGACCAACTTACCATTTCGGGGTTACCGCATAACCGCCGTTCATAACTTACCAACGTGATTCTTACTGGATCACCATCATACCTTTCCTAGTGATCCTCGATCACCATTTCTGCATGTGCCATCTTGTGAATCTTAGTGTGCAAGTTAATTATTTCTGTTGACCCACGGTGTGACCTACTACGAACTGTGTCCATGACCGAGGACGCGGCTATCGATAGATTATACACTCTGCAGAGGTTAGTACACTGTACCCACACCACGGAACTCATGGCCTCGTGCTCCCATTCGGGTGGACCAACGACATTCCGACAAAACCAATCTATTGCATGACACTCTCCCGGCCACTCCGACAAACTCCCCTTTGGGCTATGTCCTGGGTGACCCTGATGTCAACATGTGACATCTGCCACCTCTGTGGCTGCCACCGTCGTGGCCAAACATCAAAACTGTCCCAAACGGGGACCTCGGTACCATCAAAACTTGGGTCCTCAAGGTTATAACTGCCTACCGGGCCAGGGTAGCGCCAGAGCACAACCTTCCCTCGTAGGAGGCACCGGCGAGAGGCATGACAATAGACCGCATTAGGGCCTCCCCATCCAGGCAAGTGTGGTTGCACTGGTGAGCTCGATTCGGTGGCATCATGACTCGATCAACAGCATGTTCAAGTTGGATTATTATCAAGTTTAACTTGAAAAGAAAATGATTTGAGCCATAGTGAATGAATGGGTGCACGGGTCACAGTCGTGAAATACAAAATGCATCATGTTGTCATATGAGTATATGACATGATACCTACTGCACACTAGCAAGAAAGCATGTATCCTACTGCATAAATTATCAGCATGACAGAACAAAGTTTATGCAACAAGATTTATATAGCAAATTATTTTAAATAGTGAATAAAGGATGAATTTAATTCAATTAAACCAAGTCATTGCAATGCCATCCTTGCATATGAATGTTGTGGCTTGCCTTGGTTCAGAGGAGTGTCACAGTACTCCTGGCCTTCTTCAACACAATTAGGCTCTTCTGAAATTAAATTAAAAGCAAAAAGAAAATGTCACATACTACTGTTTATTGCACCAGAAATTCTCAACAGCAAGAAAAATTCTGAAACTTGGCACACAGAAACTTTGGAATTTTACAAACCAGTAGCAAAAAGAATCATCTCATTTTAACTTATAGATAAAAAGTTATTGCTGGTCAAAGTTGAATTGGATCTGGTCAAAATTTGATTTAAAAAGAAAAACCAGAGACGCCCACGTCAAAGACGTATTCTGGGAATACGCCTTCCCTTATACCGCTTCGGGCAAGCGCGGGAGAGAATGACAAGTGGGACCGCGTCTGTTTTAAAAGAGATAGAGAGAGAGCGGGAACAGTGCTAGGCGGCTCTGTCGTCGGCGTTCCTCCGGCGAGGAGACGTCGGCGATCACCAGAGAGGAGGGGAACGGGACGAGCTCGACGAGACGGTCACGTACGTACCCGAATCGCGGGCTGAGGTGGACGGACGACGTCGCCGAGGTCCTCTCCAGAGACGGCGGCGGCGGAGCTGATCGGGATCGACGATTCCGGCGACAATCCGGCAAAATCTTGATACCGTCATGCTCAGGAGGTTGCTACGGTCTCAATGCTGGCAGTGGTTGGAGCTGAGGTGGACTATCTTGAGTGAACGGAGGAGGGGGATC
The DNA here is from genome assembly GCA_039707655.1 of Elymus sibiricus. Lineage (NCBI taxonomy): Eukaryota > Viridiplantae > Streptophyta > Magnoliopsida > Poales > Poaceae > Elymus > Elymus sibiricus. Next base: position 37,656,078 of record CM077668.1, on the reverse strand, counting down.
CGCGACGGTCGCCGGCGAGGTTCGAAGGCCAGAGGCCTTCCCGGCATTGCCCACAGCTTCTGGAGGTCGATTTGAGAGAGGAGAGAGGGTTTGGGATGGTTAGAACGGTCGGGGGAGTGCTCTATATATAGGAGGAGGCGAGGCAGGGTTCGGGCTCCGCCGGAGCTGAGCGGGAGGGCGAACTGGGGGCGGTGAGGTCTCGAGCGAGCAAGGGGACGCCGCAGGCGAGGCCAAGCATAGTGCTTGCACGCGGGCTCGAGCGCAGGCGCACTAAGGAGGAACAGGGCGCGCGTGCAAGCCACTGTGCCGTCGGCTAGCGCCATGGCCGCTTCCGCCGTGCCCCCTTCCGGCATCGGGGAAGGTCAGGGAGGGGCTGGCGGGATGAATGGGTGTACCAGGAGTGGACTAGACATGTTGTGGTGGCGGGAGAGGAGAGGTTGGACAGCGGCCGATCGAACCTCTCGGGCAGAGCGCGTACGCTGCACCCTGCCCGCACGCGGTCACCGCGTGCACTGGCACGGGGGTGGCTTTCGGCGCTGCCAAAGCATGTCTACGGTGTTGTCCCTTCAACACTTTGCCAAGAAATGCGCTGGGCTTGCCAAATGGTGCAATGGAGGTGACAAGAGGGAGCTGCAAGGTTTCTGGACAGAAACTTGCTCCAAATGCTGAGGACAAATGGCTAAGATTCTGGGGCTGGTTTTAGGCGTTTAAGCATTACTTAGGAAGGTTATTAAGTGGTAAAAAATTCAGATTAAAAAGATCAAGGAATAATATAGTTGCTTCACAAAGTGACTTTTCTGTCCAGAAGCAAAAATATTTTCCTGGGCTGAAATTTTCCAAATGACCATGGGATATTTTTGCATAGGAAGGTGAGGCATGTCCCAAAGAATATTTGGGAATTTTCTAGGATTTTTCTGAGCAATAAAAATAGGGGTTGCTTTAGAGCTTAGTGAGAAAAGAGGCATTTTCAGAGAGAAAAAGCATATAATGCCATTAAATAAAAATACCCAATGGCATTATTATGGGAGGTATGAGGTCTAGGGAGGGTTTAAGGATGAAGGAACCCACTTGGAAGAAAATCAAAAATAAATCCAAGTGGTAAGTCCAAAAGAAATGACTGAAAAACCCAAAATGCAAATAAAATACTTAATAAATCCAAATAAAAGAAAAAGGCAAAATCCAGGGTGTTACATATAATAATAGATGAATTAGAAAACTCAACTATTCTTTGTGATTCGGTACCGCTTGAACTAACTGGCCCAATTCTTGGTAGGTACTTATTAGGGGGAGGGCCAACCACCGAATGAACAACGATCTCCCAGTCCCACTTGATTCCTGGGGAATTTAGGGAACCCTGCGGACTTGACTCTTTTAAGAGGAAGAAATTCGAAGTGAAATATCTAGAATATGCTTTACACTCCATTTTCACGCAGGTATGCCCCCCTACCTTTCTGTAGATTGATGCACTAATAAGACTCCAAATCCTTGGTTTCAGCATCCCTTTCTTTTGTAACCTCTCTTAGGAACTTCAAACGGAACAAGGCTAGGATCCTAATCTCTATTCCTTCCTCCTTGGCGTCAGATAACTCCAATAAAGCATGACTGAAGTAGATATAAAACGTGTCAAAGAGCAATAGACTCTTTTTTTTATAGAGCTTATCATTGTCATTGATTGACCAGCATGACTTATGGATTGAATTTTATACTGTGCTATTTGAATAGCGAGATTCTTGAAAGGCGGAGGAAATAGACTTTCTTGCTCCTGCATCATTCTTGCTAAGGGCATCTAAGGAACTAATCAAAGGTTACGAAAGAGAAGGCTTGAAAAGGAGCTTACTTTTCCCGCAAATGCTACTTCCGCTATCTCGTAAGGAGGATACAACTCATAAACCTCCCTTGGTATTTGGGTAGGGAGAAAGATAATTAATTAGACTGAGTGAGGAATGTATACAACTACTGCTCAAAAGGCAATAAGAAGCACGCACTCCTACTAGACATGGAAGGAGTAAACCTAAAATATGCTTTCTTCCCTTATGTTGAATCAACTTCCTTGTCTCTTTCTAGAAAGTCAGCAGCTGGCCCAAGGTGACCTACTGGGAAATGAAAAAACAATTGGTTCAATCGAGTACTTATAAGCCGAACGGAGTTCTCTCTCATATTGTTATGTTTACCTGGAATGCCATAAGCCTGCTCTCAAGGAACAACTCGAATCACTGCTGACGCGGGACTTGCTTTCGCACGGGGAGTTGGATAAATTACCCTCTTGTGGGTATGGCGATAGATAGCAATAGCAACGGATTGATTATGATTATGATTAAGTAGACTAACTGTTGGATGAGCTCCAAAAGGTGATGAGCCTAATGAGTCAACCAAAGGGAGTGGGCCCTTTAAACCCCTAGGGCGTAAGCATTTCTGCCTATCCAAAATAAGAGGTCAAGTCAATCTTGAATGCGGTTAGTACCTATTAGTATTAGATACAGAATCCTATTTGCTTTGAGCGCCCCTATCCTATATTCTCTCTATCTATAGATGGAGAAAGACATGCTCGATATGAATTGGGACAAAGAAGAAAGTCAAAAGCACGAGGTAGGTCCGTGGTTTCAAGTTGAGTAGTGAGTGGTTCCTTGAGGGGAGTCGGCAGAAACCTTTACTCATTTGATTTCCTCCCAAAAGAAGGAGGGGTTTTCCTGTGGTAGGTGCCAAGAAAGATACCATGAAATTAGGCACCAGGTACTATCCATCACACTTAGAGTTGGTATTTATTGTTTGATTCGAATCCCTGCTTACCAAACAGTTGTCATAACAGATTTGAATGACGATATCCAATTATGAAATGGCTAGAGGAGGCACAGAGATAAGACAGAACTGATGGTAAGGTAAATCAAAGGTTTTCATTTACCTTATCATCGTCGTAACTTTCTTATCTATTTGTGTATGCTATTAGAAAGGGAAATTCGATACAACCAACGCGCAAAACCTTCCATCTTTCCTATGAAAACTACTTCCGCCTGGATAGAATAGTTAGCCAACGTGAATTCCTGCTTATTGTCCTTCCTACCCATAAGTGAGAGCAAGGCTGAAGTAGAGCATAGAGCTTAGAAGTAGGATCTGGTAATTGGTTCTGCTCAGCAGATGCAAAAAAAGAGGTGTTTTTGGGGTGAGTCCCTGCCAAGCGGCTTTTGATGACGGTGTCATCAACGTACACTTCTGCATTACGACCCAACTGAGACCTGAGGATGAGGCTCATTAGGCGCTTAAATGTGGCACCGGCATTTATCAAACCGAAGGGCATCCGCTTGTAGCAGAAGGAAGGGGCGATAAAACTAGTTTTTTCTTTGTCTTCCTCAGCCATATAGACTTGCTGATATCCAGAGTAGGCGTCGAGGAAGCTCGACATCTCGCACCCTGCGGTGGAGTCGACCAGTTTAGTCCTTGTACTTCGGTGGAACCAAATTCCAGTATATGGATTGCAAACCTTTTCTGCTTTGGGTCTTAAGTGAATGAAAGGGTGGGTTAAAAAACCATGGCCAGCCCCCCTCAAGAAATCTCGCCCGTAGGTTACTGATGGGATGCTAGCTGCCGGTATACAGGAAAAACGTGGTGCAGAGCATGAACAAGATGTGCTAACACATATCCCTTATATTTATTGGTTCTACAGAAGATGTATGATAAAGTGCTGGCATTAAGTCATGCAACGCGCTCAGGCTTTGTATTATAAGAGGAAAGACTCTCGCCAGTATAGATTGAACGTACGGCGCTTGCTTACAAGATTGCTACTGAAGAAGGCTACCTCTTGAAACTACTGAATGCCCTATTCCATATGATAGACTGTCTATCTTTCCCTGAAAAAGCGTATACTTTTGTTCTATAAGCAAATAAAGCATACTTCTTTTGCGGATCAAGCAGTCTTCTATCTTGGTGGGTAGCGGAGAATCAAATCAATATCAGAGTATTGCTCTAGCTGCTGCTGAATTAACCTGGATTCAATCGTGACTCTCTGAACTAGGTTGTACTTCGTCTTCCCCTCTGGACCTCGGAAATGGAAAAAAGTTACCGGTGCGTAATTGAAGATTCGGTGAAAACTAGTCGACCTTTCATCAAAAAATTGAAGCAGAGGCTGTTAGTTGAAAATCCATTTGCAGATCCTGTTGTTGAGGTAGAACCAGCTTCACCAATAGCATAGACTCTATCAGTCGAAGAGATCAGCAGGTACGAGGATAACAGAGACAGAGATAAAGGCTTCGTCAGCAGAGACGAGAGCGGGGCCCTTTTGAAAATCAGAAATAAAAGGGGCGATCAACGAATTGACCAGGTGTAAGCAGAGGGAACTGGAGCAGAGCAATATGTAGCATACTTTTCCGTTCGAGACCCGTATCTAGACCCTTGTGATCCATAGCCGGACCCATGCTGACGGCACCGAAATCCTGCCCCTCCCGCGGAACTAGTACCACCAATAGATAGGCCCGTCCCTTCTTGGGCAACCCTGAATGTATCTTCTTGTACTGACTGAAACAAGACAAACTACTCGCGGGACCCACTTAAGATCTCTTTCTTTAGTTTTCTGCTTTATTCCTTTCTTAGAAAAAAGTAGCTTCCCTTATTAGTAGCGCTAGTATCTTTTCATAACGATGACTTTTTTCAGAGCTTCCTAGATTTTGAGAAGCTGAGGCATTGCCGGCTGGGGGGAAAATTGATCGAAACGAATAACAACTAGTCATGATTAGGGACAAAGCTCAGCTAGTATACGTAATGTGTTCAAGGCGCATTTCCTCCAACAACTAGACTAAAGAAAATAAGGGCGGAAGGATTTACTTAAACGTTGTTGCATGAGCGGCTTCTAAATGAGTGGTTGATGATTCACTTTTTGATTTGATTAAATACTTCTATGTTGTATGATAATAGAAAGTCAAGATCTCACTCGCTTTTTCTGCTTTGTATTCTCGGTTGTTGCCTTTTTCCACATCGATTGCTATAGGAGTTCCATCCTCAACCTATGTATGCTCAAAGAATTGGATCACGGAACTCTCAGCCCTTCGCCCCAAGGCTACGAAAACGTTTCTACTCCCTTTCCCTTCCCAACGTCATATCTTTCTTCGACAAGAAGGAAAGATCACTCTCTATCTAAATGATAGAACCACTGGCACGGTACCTTTCACATTGGTAAGTCAAATCCTGGTGAAGACATCACGAGCAATGACACGACGACATCATCTCCACTTCGTAGCCCATCGGTCTTCATTCATTGAAGCCAGGGCATTGACTGACTTTCAGCGATCGCTATAAGAAAGACATAAAAAAAGTTCTCCTAAACCTGTTCCTTTCCGTTACTACTACTTGGAATTGGAAGTCTAGGAGCAGGACTAACCTTTTTCTTTTGTTTAAATAAAGTCGAGATGTAGCTTTCTCTATCTCAAGAAATTATTCCACCTCCATTCATTGGAGAACAAAGCGTTATCTGATTAGATCATTGCTTCAAACTCAACCGAATCAAGTTTCAAAAATAGATGTGGAAGAGGCAAAGGGAAGAGCGGGGTTGCCGAATTGTTTCTCAGAGCCGGACGAAACATCTATCTCTATTTACAATACCCTTACCCCCAAGAAAACTTTGTCGAAAAAGGTTGTCATCGTAATAGGGATTGCACCTCAACATGGCAGCCCTCAATTCTGCCAATTGTGTGTGACTTGTACTCTTCTAGGCTTCCTCTTTGCCTCAAGTGATTAAACTCATCAACTACACCAACCACATTTCTTACCTCAAACCTCTCTACAATCTCTTGAATTCACTCTTGCCAAGATACTTGTCCCCTATTCACTAAGAAACTGTTGTACCAGCTTTCAGCTCTCCCCCTAAGGTGCATAGCCGAAATTTCTACCTTGTACCAATCCGTCACTTGGTACACCGAAAAGTAATGTTCACACTTTTGTATCCAAGACCTGGCCCCTTCAAATATTGGAAAATAAACTCTAGGAGGTTGATGTATCTGCTGCCCATATTGATATTGATTTTGCGGCCTTTGTTCTTGCAGGTATTGGTACGGGTCATGCTGTTGAGTTGGAAGCGGTTGGTTAAGGTAAGTATATATTGGCACTTCTGGTTTCATGGAATTTCCAGCATAGGGCAAAAGTATTGGTTGGAAAATTTTGATATTTGGTATTGAATTGGGTCTTGGTTGTGGTGGTGGAGGTGCAGGATTAGGTCTAATATTATCATATTTTGAGCTGTGAGGAAGGCCATAGGTGGCTGGAAACAAGTGTTCGTGCCAAGGTTTTGAGGGGGCTAGAGAGGGTTATTTTTGTGATTGGGTCTTTTAGTTGCTTTGCTACTAGAGGTCTAGGTGGTCAGGGGTTTAAAGGTCTGGAATAGGTGTGAGTGGTGGTCATATTCAGTACCAATGGTACGGTAATTGGAGGTTCGGGCGGTTCAGGCCTAGGATAAGAGCTAGAGGCTTGTTGAGGGGTAGCCATGGTTTCAGCTTCACTGGCAACAGCTAGTAGGGACATTTGTTGTGGTGTTCTAGGAAAATGAACCATATTGCCCCTGCACCAACACATCCACATCCACATGAAATTCAGGTACTCTGTATTCTCTCCTTCACGGTAAGCCTCTTCTTGATTTCTCTATCTGTCTAGTATGACTATGTTCGTTTATGCATAGTGCTAGCACGACTAGGGATTATAGAGTTGTTTCACTAATCAATATAACAACTGCAACACACAACTCCCCCGCAAAAAAAGAGATAAAAGAACTGCAAATCAACTCGGAATTCAAATTCACAAAACTTAGCTAGAATGCCTTAACATCAAGGTAGATACTTGATTGGTAAAATGCAGACGAAATTATATACAACACGGGACACAAAGAATGGTCTCAGATGGGCAATGTCATGCAAGAAGCACATCCTTGTAACATGCATGGGACCGTTGGAGTCGTATAGTTGCATGAGCAGGAGGGGAATTTCAAATGATTTACACTGCTTCCATATATCCTGACAAATAAGCATCCAATCGTTGATATATAAAATACAGATACATAATTGTATTTACAAACCATTCACTATCACACAAGAAAAGATGCAGTCATATACAATACAAAGCCTTTTATTTGGCTGATAAGTGTGAAACGGAGACGGTGGCCTTGGATGCAAAGGATGAACTGGACGTGGATGTTTCACCTCGCACTCTACTTATTGAATCGATAAAAGTGGGCCTTGTGGGCAGTATCTCTGGAGAATTTCTTGATAACAACAACACAACTACCTCTGACATCGTTGGCCTTGAAGCAACAGCTGATTGAGTGCAGAGAAGTGCTATCTCTATTATTCTTTTTACCTCTTCTGGCATATATTCTTCATGATCTAACGATCCATCCACCAACTTAATCACATCCTCATTTTCATATAGCTTCCATGTCTGTACAGTCAACAGGCGTAATCAAATGTATGTCTTAAGATAGCATGAAGTGTGTGTACATAAAGAGACCTCAATACAGTAAATAAAAAATGATCACATCTTCATGAACTATTAAAGGCCTGCCTATTTAAGCTTCTTACTGAGAAAAGGTGCTTGGGAAAGACTGATGCGCAATAAGTATATTGGCTCGATAGCCCTGTCCCTGACCTAGTAGAAATCTAGGGACTCACATTTTTGGGATGGTTTGATGGCTGCGAAAGAGCACTCCTTTCGCTTCAGATCTTTTGCTATTATTAGGGACAGACCGAAATTTCATTTTTCTAGAATAAGTGGTTGGACAACGCCAACTTACACCAAAAAATAATACGCTTGCACAAGTATTGAGTGCGTCTGTGCGTAATGTGTCGTTTAAACGAGATCTAGTCGGTTCGTGCCTCGCAACATGGCTTGCTCTGTTGGGGAGGTTGTCATTAGTCCATTTGTCGCAAGGCCATGGGGTTTACCGTTGGAATCTCCATTAGAATGGTAGATTCTCGGTTGACTCTATATACCACGGACTCGTTCACTCAGACTCACTAGTCGTAAAGAATAAAAGGATTCAGAAGTCGAAGGTACCACTGAAATTATAATATTTTTGTGGTGCCTGCGTCACGGTGTGATCCTGATACAGGACAATCATGCTCGCCGCAACTGGCCTGGTAGTAAGTAGTGTTGTTGTAGTCATGAAGGCAAACCAATAAAATACCTCTTCTTACAATGCAAGTTCGTGTGCGCTACATGATTTGTCATCCAAGCTATGTCTAACATGTATCCACCACATAGTGTTGCCAGCACTACATGGCATGGATCGCAAGCTTAGTGATGCATAAGGGTGGGAATGGTAGTCTGACTATGTAGAAATGAAAATGTTTTCTTCTCTACAGGTTATCTACCAGTGTACGCATTGGCTTTAATTACGTGGTCTACTCTGCAACGATAGGAGCACCAACCGCCATATTTGATGGTGTGTAAGTGACTGGAGCGGCTAACCAAGGATTTTTCTTATTACTCAACATGGATGGCAGCACAGTCTCCGAAGTGACCCCGTGCAAACCTCTCCTTAGGCAGCCTCTTTGGTCTTAATAGACTTTGCATGTTTGCTGGCACATAACTGTGTGTGTGCACGAGAGGGGGTGTGCACATCATGGTCATGCAGAGGCCGAACATAAGCTTGTTGTGCTTGTAACACTTGCTGAGATATTATGAGTCAATAAAGATTCATTTAACAAAAAATACTATTAAAAGCATGTCCTTCAAAAAAAACTAAGTGTTGAAGTTAATCTTAGTGAAGACTGACTCTGGAGCAACATAAACACGGGTAGATGCTTACTTAGCAAGAATTTTGTCAATTACTTGTTAAATCTCCAATCATATAGTGAAAATCAGCCAAGGCGTTCATATCACCAAATTAGGAAGTGCAAGTATAAAGAAATATACTCATAAGGACGAATCAAAGATGTGTGAAGTGGTTTTGTAAAATATGCAAGCCATATGGGGCAATATATGGAACCAAGAGAGGCTTTTCAGAAGAAAGATGGATACCGATTCAAGTAGGTACTGTATTTCAGGCTCAAGCCTTGTATCATTGATTTTCCGACCACTTATTATTTCCAAAATGACTATACCAAAGCTGTATGTGTCAACCTTCTCTGATAGCTGGCCATGGATTGCATACTCGGGAGCAGTGTAACCCCTGTTCAATAGTAAAATATAATTAGAAAAGAAACAATGTACCCAATGTATTATTTGCATGTTCAAACTTACAATGTTCCTGCAAATCTAGTGCTGAGATGACTATGATCATCAGGTAGGAGCCTTGCCAAACCAAAATCAGCAATCTTAGGTTGGAAGTCATCATCAAGAAGAACATTGCTAGATTTAATGTCACGGTGTATGATACACACATGGAACTCTTGATGAAGATATGCAAGGCCACGAGCCATGCCAACGATGATATTAAATCGCTGCTTCCAGTTAAGTGTTCCACGTCTCTCACCTATTATACAAGAAAGTGTGTATGTGAGACCATCACTTAGAGATGCAGGTCAGTACCGTCATAAGCTAATCAACTCGGTTTGCAAGATTAAGGATGTAATTGCCTTCGCATAAACAAAACTACCATGGGACTAATTTCAGTCTAGCAATAGAGGTGTGAGTGTAAGATTCAGTTCAGATTAATGAGACCTTCTAGAGAAATCAAATGGGGAATAATAGACGCAGTCCATATAAGATATTTTCTCACATGTCCGACCTGGCGGAGCCACAATTTTGGGCCAGGGGTGGACCAATAATTAATTTTCATATGAATTTTGGGTCATGTTGGTTTTTCCTAACTTTGTTTTGCCATGATATATAGAATGTGTCCAACGAGTGGACAAACAATTCAAGTAGGTGAAGGAGCAAGGATCAATAGAGCATACCGTAGAGGAACTTGTCAAGGCTACTATTTGCCATATATTCATAAACAAGGAGGCATTCGGAACCCTTGCGAGAACAACCAAGAAGCCGGACAAGATTTCGATGCTGAACATTGCTAATCAGCTTGACCTCACTTTCAAAATCTTCTCTGGCCCTACTGGTTTGCATTACTGACAACCTTTTTACTGCAATAGTTTTCCCATTTTTCAGCAAACCCTGTTAGAAATGGACAATTTTTAAAAATAACAGTTTTGTAATAATCTAATAAAGTACAATGAAAAAGCAACTTGGTATCATGATGTTCTTATTCTATGTTTTCCGTCATGTACAGTTACCTTTTGTCTGCAAATCTTCGTAGTGTATTAAATATTTGAAGATCACCATACCTTAAAGACATCGCCAAAACCTCCTTCTCCAATTTTACTTTTCTCACTAAAATTATTGGTTGCAGCCTTAAGATCGTGATAGTTAAAACTTGTTGGACCTTGCAGTTCCGTTGCTCCAAGTATATCACCTAAAAGAAGATACAGTCAAGTGAGGAAACACACAATCAAATAGAAATTAATTGATTTTATTTTCCCACTAACTTTCTAAAAAAAATTAATATGCAAAAATAGGGCAGTTAAAAAATGGAACTAACTACACTTGCAAATACAAAACAAATGCAAATGGTTCATTGCCAAATGCTAATACATTAAGTATATTACGCCCTTGTAAAAATAGGCAAATCCTAGAGTTTTCGAGTAACCCGGTTGTCGTAAACAATAATTGGACAAACACAACCTGTCCCTAAAAATGTTTTCAGTAACAGAAAAATAAAGACATGATGAACACAAAAGGAGCATCCCTAAAAAAACTAAGAGAAAAGGAGAATAAAACAAATATATATAAGAGCAATCAAAGGTCCGCAACATAACTACAAATTATGGGATAATTCAAAGGTGTGGCCAGAGGTGTGCATGCCCCTGGGTGAAAATAACTGATTTTTAAATTTCAAAAAATCCGGATATATATGTACACACACACACACACACACACACACACACACGTGTGTGTGTACTCTATATGTTGTTTATGGTTGTAACTTTTAGAAATATGATCAAATTTTCTAGCGCAAATTAATCCTTTTTTTTTGCATGATTTCGATAAGTGCTCGTTTTATAACATGATGAAAATATGTCAAAAAATTGAGAGTTTTTGAAGATGCTTAAGTACGTAAACCCTAAACTCAATCGCTCACACCCACACACACACCCCAACACCCACACACACATGTATGATATCAATTCCCTTTTTATTTGTCTGGATTTCACTGTTCCATGTGGCAAAATGGTAAATTTTCATGAAAATTTCAAACATTTACATGTTTCTTTTACTGAAAACATTTTTTTTCAATTTTGTTGTTCTGTGGGAGTCATGCTCGATGGAGCCATTTCGCTTCTCTTGACATTATGTAACTTCAAGGTGGAAATTGTATGGCGGCCGTGACTCATGAATATAAGTCTACTTCTGCCTCTGCAAAATTCAGTGCAAAATATATGATGGCAACTTCCTAAATTCACTTTGTTTTGAGAGACTTCTATAAAATTATGAGTTACCAATAGGGATTGTTTACATACTTAACTTAATAATCAAAGGCAATCTGACTACTATGAAAAATTATTATAGTGACCCAGTAACAATGGATATTGTGTGATTCATGCCAGCATCAATAAATGACTGGTGGTCATTAGCAATAAAGCTAAAATCCACAATGTGATAATGTAGTTACATATGTGAAAAAAGTCAACATCTCGCTCTCTTGTTACATAATTTGGGCGTCCTATCCAATGAATGAATGAGGAGCCTATGTCGAGTTGTGAAATGATAGAACTGTATGCCATCACCATCATGGCAACACACAACAGTAGTGACATGTCATTGCGGATGTTCTCTTGAGGCATCTCATTAAATTGAACTTACAGAATCACTTCATTACCCTCAAGATGACTAAATGGAAGCAACTTTCTTTGAACTCGAGGCAAAAAAAACTACATGTTCCATTAAATAAGAAGATATGTTTTGCCTGGTTAATGACATCAACTTGGACCGCGTTCGTAAGATCACATTGAAAAAATTGACAAGAAGCAAAGAGCTTTAACTTCTCGAAAGTGGTATACTTCGTGACATTTACCTCTTCGAGGTTTCTTTAGCTTCATAGACCACCAGGTCCACAACAAAGCTAATAACCCTAGAAGCAACAGGAAGGCCAGACCTCCCAAAATTGCTCCTACAATGGCCCCCTTCCCTCTTGATTTTCCTGTAAAAAATCATGAATTGTGAGCTCTGATCTGAAGATAAACTTTAAGTTAGAAACATAAAAAATTCATTGACTTGGAGGTTTTTGTAGAACATATTATAACAATCCAATTGACATCAAAGTTCAACCAAACACGTTCCCTGGAGCAGTTAAACATGTGTTCCCACCGTGACAAAACAGAGAACGTTAAAATTCAAACTCACCCCTAACACTGGGTTCCAAATGTTCAAAAATATGATCCAGAGTACTAAAGTTGAATTGGCCATTAGATGATGCAAGTAGGACACGTAAGAGAGGTAAATATGGTCCACTAGGCCATGGTGGACTAGGGCCTTCCTCTTGACTCTGTCTTTGTATTCCTCCCTTTCATTTGACTTGTTGACTATGACTACTCGCTTGGTCCTTTGTTGAATTGGCCTGACTTTGACAATTTGCCACGTAGATGCCACATGGGAAACATGGAGCCCATTCACGAAATTATTTTCCCCAACAGGAGCCCCTTGACCAGTACTCACAACAATCATTGCTGCAGTTGCAGGACAATTCTTCATGTTTGATGATCTTCTATGCAGATTCCATGGTTTGGGAATCGTTTGAGAAAAAGCAATCCTGAAATACGGCACTACTTCAGGTCTGACACTTGGTGGCACCCATCATTGTACGATGAGTGATCTAGAGGTGTGCTATACACTTGAATCCTACCTATGGATGGTGGCGAACCAACCCATGGTTGGATGGTTAAAAGGACAGTGATATCCCCGGTCCACCGGAGGTTAAGTTCTAGACATGACATGGGTGCTCGTATTTTTCTGGATTGTCAATCTCAAGATGATGTGCCGGCTTAATCTCTCGGAGGTGTTCATAAAGGTAGGGTGTGCGTCCGTGCGTTCATAGGGGTGAGTGTATGTGCGTGTATGTACTGTGCTAAAAAAAACCTATGGACAGTCTGATCAACAGCGTCGGACAAAGATCACAGCAAAGATGTAGGAACAGGAGGAACTCACCAGAGCGCAAGTAGGGCGCCAGGTCTGCGGTCGCATTAGCCGGGAAGAACGGCTTATCAGAGTACCTCATGAAGCATCCGGCGTCCACTGCGCGGCCGTCGGAATTGGGCGAGCACCGATCAATGTTGCTCGCAGCTACCTGGAGGCACTGCGCGCAGCCGTCCGGCCCGACCGTCTCCACACACTGCGCCATGGCGTACACGCCGGCGCCCGCGGCCGCCGCACCGAGCCGCCGGAAACGAGGCACGGCGGCCACGAGGTCTCTGACCAGCGCCTGCACCGCGCCGTCGAAAGCCCCACCGGGCACGGCGGAGCCGTTGCAGCGCTGCGTGTTGCCAGGGAGCGTGGACTGGTCGAAGAAAGCCACGCTCTCGTACCGTAGGACGCAGCCGTCGAGGATGGCGCGCCCGCCGTTGGCCGCGCCGCAGGCCGCGTGGATGCGCGCCGCGGCGGCGTCGAAGCAGAAGACGCAGTCCCTCCCGGTGACGTATGGGCGGCACTGCGCCAACGCGAACGCCGGCACGGCGGCGCGCGGCTCCGCCGCGGTGGCGAAGCCGCCACCGGCGGAGAGGTTGGCGCGGAGGTCGGCGAAGGTGGAGTTTAGGGCGGCGAGGAAGGCAGCCGTGGGCGTGGCGTTGTACTGGCTGCACCCAAGGTTGAGCAGAGTAGCCTGCGGGTCAGCGACGGTGAACTGAACCGACGCGCAGGTGACTGCCAGCAGCACTAGAGCAGGCAACAGCGGGAAGTGAGCCATGCGGCACCGCCGGCGAGAGCAGAGGAGAGGAGAGGAGAGGAGAAATCGCCGTGGCCGCTGGGTTTTGGACGTGAGCGGCGAGCGGGGTACGTACGCGGGGTAGGGGATGGATTTGGGTTTGCCGAGTAGGGAAGTCTGCAGTGTAAAATTGAACCCTCTGTACGTCGCACCACCACCAGAATGTCGACCCAACTTCTTCAACAGACCTTCTAAATATAGTACAGCTAGCTGAGATGAACTATTGGAGATATTTGCATGCAGTCGGTCAGCGTGGAAGTATTAAGTGTTAATTGAACCGTGTGTTATCAAGTTTCCTGCACGTCGCACTCGTAGAGGTTGCTCACCGAGTCAAGTGCACGGATTGACGGCTAGCATGCATACGGCAATTGATTGAGACATTGTAAATTGTAATGTTGTGAGATATTAGCTAGGAGTAGACTCGGCCATTGGCTAGCTGATGATTTGGTGAGGTGTGTCGATTATTCACATCTCTACCATGACTTGTCTTGAGCGCGCCTCCCTGTCTTGTAACCATTTTGTCTGGCTTCTTCCTCTCAAACTGTACTCTCCTGCCTCTTTTGTCCCCTTGGTTTGGACTGGTGCTAGCTTGTGTTTGTAATCATTGATTTATTGATTTAAATGTCTTGCTAAATGAAATCAATGTATAATCGTTCGCTACAGTGTGACACAGCTTCGCTATAGCGGATTTTAAGGGCTGCGCTATTTTATCGTAGCACGCTATTTTTTCTTGGTTTGTAATATACCCGTGGTCTACCCATCGTCTGGACGGGTGCCTGTTTATTCAGGCGCTGCCTTATTATTAAATCATAGAAAGCTTAGGTCCCGTTCGGAAGCTCGCCGGCTCCTAGCTTCACCGGCTCCGCCGCGCGGCCTGAACGCCGTAGCTCCTAGAAGCCCGCTTCACGAAGCCCATCACTCCTTGGTCCTTGCGTGTAATTTCGTGGAGCCGCATAAGTGTAGCTTCTCCAAACGAGGAAGCCGAAGTTGCTTACATTTCCAGGAGAATGCCATTTCGAAGTGGCATGCGTACCGTTTCAATTTGAAAAAGTCCTCCCAAGCGAACCAGCGACCTCGTGACCATACAGTCAGACCAGCTAGCACCTCTCCTCAATGGCCCATGCTGACGGAGCGGAAGCTGCGGCTGCTATCGAATGGTTCGCAGCTCCCGTGCGAAGCTGGCTAGCGGCTGCCATGCGTTCTGGCTAGCCAGTTTGGGAAGTCATAGAGCATCCGAACGGGCCCTTAATGTTTCTTGACAGCGAAACCTGCTCCTGCTTTTCTTCAATGGCCAACTTTCTCCTATCCGAAGGAGCAGTGGACGTTTGCAGCGACACTATACGGTGTTGGCGACAAGTTTCTGTGAATTAGTTGCAGGTGCTGATAATCATCAGCTAGCCAATGGATGGAGCAGCCAATGAACTCGACGACTAAACTCAACGGTCAGAGCTTGTGGAGACCCATCTATTTGCCAGGTCTCAAGTCGCAACGGGGCTAGGGTCATAATTTTAGGGTGTTCACGGAAAGAAAAATTATTTCTATGGCATCGATGTCGTAAAAGGTTCTATCGCATCAGACATAAACTACGCGTTCACTATTCGCAAGCTGTGTGAAAAATTTAGTCATCAGTCGATTTCGCGCGGAGAAGATGAGGTGCAGCGTTGAAGCGAAGGTAGGTGGCCGAGTCATGGCTTACCCGACGAGGGCTCCCGGGATCAACCCAGAGACTCCGTCAAATGCATTGAGTCATCAGGTGGGTTGCGTTTCTGTTTTGTCAACTTAGGTGAAGGATTCAATTTATGGTTGGAGACCTTTCATTTATTAGGTTATTATAGGTTTATACTTGGGAAAACAGTTGGACCAAGGCTCGCACAGAAAATACTCCCGAAACCCGCAAAAGGAAAAAAAATAATCCCAAATACAAATAGAGTGTAAATCGTTCGTGGCACGCGCGAGACGGTCAGCAGCCCACTCTCGAGTAGCTACAGGGAGCCGGGGGTGGCCGGCCTAGGAGGGACGAGGGTCATCGCAATGATGTCATGCTGACGTAACATTAATCCCTTTTTATTTATATTTTAAATGAATATATTTTAAAACTTAAAATTTACTTAAAAACCATGAGTTTGGAAAATGTTAACGGGGTATAAGAAAATGTTGGCAATATTAAAAAAAATTGTTAGATTTCAAAAAATATGTATGTGACAATGAAAAAATATTTCCATGATTCAGAAAAAGGTATGTGAACTTTTTGAAAAATGTGTATACAATGTAAAATTATGGTTTTGCGTAGTATAAAAAATTCATACCATTAAAAAAATGTACTACTTGACATTTTAAATAAATGTTTCCGCCTTGCAGAAAAATATTTGTGACATTTTAAAAAATGTTCGCATAGTACTAAAAAAATGTTTATTACCATTAAAAAAGCTTCAACATGTATTTAAAAAACTGTTTACCATGTATTCAAAAAAAGTGTTCAAAAATTGAATTAAGAGAAAAATATACATCGTGAATTTTGAAAATATTGTATCAATTTTTTATTATATGTACACTAAAAAATGTATACTGTGAAAAAGTTGCCGTGTGTTCAAAAAAACTAAACCAATAAAAACCGACCAAGAAAATAGCAAAAATTGAAGAACAGAAGAAAAACAAAGAAAACCAAGAAAGATACTAAGAAAACTAACGTATAACAAGGAAAAAAAACTAACAAAACCGAAAAGAGAAACCAAGTTATCACAAAGAAAAAAAAGTGAAACCAAAGAAAAACGTAGAAGAAAAACAGAGAAAAAAAAAAGGAAAACCAGACAAACAGTACAAACCAGACAAAGAAAACACACACAATAAAAACCGTACAGACAAAAAAGGAAAAAAAAAGCAAGAAACTGCTATAGTACTGGGCCGGCCCATCTGTGTCAGACCATAGACTAGGCGGCCATACATATCGCTATAAACACGATATAAGTCTCACTCACACCGTGTCCTCCTAATCAATGCATCACGTGCTAGAATCAGTGCATAGCGCTCACGTGGCCGTTTATGTTCGCAAATTTGAAAAAAGTTTATGAACTCAAAAAAAACAAATTTGAAAAAGTTCGTGAACTTGAAAAAATAGCATGAATTTAAAAAAGTTTAGGAATTCGAAAAAAGTTCATGAATTGTAACAAAAAATGTTTAGGAATTCGAAAATAGTTTGCAAACTTCGAAAAAAGGTTCATGAATCTTAAAAAGTTCGTCAACTTTGAAAAATGTCGCGACTTTGTAAATTGTTCATGAATTTGAAAAACAAATTGGAAAAAAATCATGATTTTTGTTAGAAAAACAAAAGACCAAATAAAACATTTCCTGAAAAACCCAGGAAAAACAGCGACAGAAAAACGGTTCTTAAACCCGGTGGAAAAAACATGAACGATGTGAACGTATCTAGTGCTCAAGAGAAAAGAAGAAAAATGGTAAATGGGACGAGCCCAAGGTCGACAGGGTGTGTGCTCTAATTGCCAAAAGAGTAGGAACTGGCGCACCTGCTTTAAATAGGTCGGTGTATTTTTTCATTCGATTTTTATTGTTTTGTTTTATATTTCTGCTATTTTTTTCCTTTTTCGTTTTTCTTTCTGTTTTTATTTTGGTTTTCTGAATTATTTTCCGTTATCAAAATAATTATGATTTTTTTCAAATCAAGAGAAAAAATTAAATTCGACAAAACCTTTTTTTGAATTTTCAAACTTTTTAAAATTTGCGATTTTTTAATTCATGAACTTTTTCCAAATTGACAAATTTTTTCACCAATTTAATGAAATTTTTTGAGGTCAGAAACATTTTTTAATTTGTATTTTTAAATTTTTGTGATTTTTTTCTTGAATCCATGAATTTTTTCAAAAGTCAACTGTCAGCCGGTCAACTATGAAATCTAGCGAGTGAGGAGCGGACGCACGAGGGCATGGAGCTATCTTTCCTGTGCTGGCCCATGGGAGCTGGCACAAGAAGCACCACTGTGTAGCGGACGCTTGTGCGCGAAGTGGTGCTTAGAGCATCGATTAGGAGCTCTCAAAAATATTGGCTTAGGTATCTGGTGAACCATTTTCCCTCGTAACGCCGGGCAAGTCCACCATCTGTGCACCGACCGCTATATGGGCCAGGCTAATGCCTTCTTTCTTTCTTTTCTCATCAGTGTTGGAAATGTTCTAGAACCTTATTCGATCAGTTTTTATCCGATTTCTCTAACGGTTTTATTGGTTTTTCATTCTTTTTTCCTTTTTTTTATTTTCCCCTTTTATATTCGAGAACATTTTTAACTCTGTGAACATTTTTAAAAATCCATTAACATTGTTTAATTCGCAAAACCAAATCTGGTACTTTTTAGAGTTTTGAAAATAAAAAATAGTTTTGAAATTTTTTGAACATGTTTTAATATTTTCACAGTAGCCTTCTTTTTTAAAAAAATGACTCAAAAACCAGCCGGCCAGCGTATCCAGCAGCCCGCTTTAGAAAACAGGTCAAATAAAATAGCACTTGGCCTAAAACGTTTAGCGGGCCGGGCAAGTGTGAGCAACCGAGCGGCCTACGCGTTTGGCCCTTTATTCGCGCGGAGGACTCGAGCTATGGATATTCCTGTGGTAGAACTTTTGGCAGGATCACAACACGCCAATGAGTATAGTGGGCGTGTATCTCGTGCACCAGGACATTTGGTGCTACCGGTGCACCGGACCCCGTTGCACATTCAAAAATGTTCGAAAAAAATTGAAAAAAACTTAGTGCGTTGACACAACATCAATGTATGTTGTCATATAAATTCAAATCAAATTTTGAAACATTGCTCGAGATACAAAAATGACAAATTCGACACTTGATAGTACATAACACAAGTTGGGCTTCAGATTTGGCCCATTAACACATTCATGTCGAATTTGTCATTTTTTTTATATCGACCAATCTTCGAATTTTGATTTGAATTTTTGTGACAAGATACATTGATGTTGTATTAATGCACTAATTTTTTTTGGATTTTTTTAACAATTTTAAATGTGCAACGGGAGTCTGGTGCAACGGTAGCACCAAATGCCGGGTGCACCAGATACATTCGCTGAGTAGAGTGGCCAAAGTATTCTTGTGCACAACTCGATAGAAAAGTTATTCTTGTGTGGATGCAAGCAATTTGATTTGGCTGAAATTGAAGTGATTTTTTCAAAAAATATATATAAACGGTTGCCAAAATACTGCGATCCTTGCACTAGCATACAAAATTTGTGCAAGGATTAATGTCCAGTTCAGCAACTGTACATTCACAAATATATTTTGCTTTTACATTTTACTCAATGGTCATTTTTGGCAAAATTGACATGAACATGGAATCAGTTAGAACCGAGCAGCACACGGAACAAAACTAGTAGTACAAAGATTACAACCCCACTGTCGTGAGTGGACGCCTGAATAATTTGCCCGGCCATATCAACATTGATATCAATCAGGTTCAGTAACCACGGGCTCACGTAACACAGCACAAAACAAAGCACACGACTGCTGAACTACACTGAAACTTAATCATGTACCACCTCACATGCCAACAGCCTCACACATTCTGCAGCTCTGAACACACCTACTAGTCAATGAGTCGCCAAGAACAGTTATATCATCTTTTTCTTCAGATAATAATGGAGTAGAACACTATTCCGACATCACGAGATACACGCGGCCAGAATTTAGATCAGAGAACTTATGGGACAGAATAACCTTATTTCATTACTTTTATTAATCGAAGTAGGTCGGACCAAATGACTTTCAGAGTTTCATTGATGATTGACAGTGTACATGAATGGAAGGAAAGGGGGGCTTATTCTGCTGGTGGATCAAAAACAAATTTCTAAAGCACATCTAGATGTGCCCTAAGTATTGCACATCTAAGTTGTATTGTCAGGACTAAAGACGCTACTGTTATATTGAGTCACTGCAGAGTTTCAGACAAAACGCTTCGCGGGAGATCAACGGCTCAGATCGCGTCTCGTCTAAGGCCTCGTCGCTAGCCGTTAGATTCTTACTGTTACGATAGTAACTGCTTTCACCCGTTGCCAGTATTCTCCGCCTATATAACAGCCGGGCTGTGGCTGAGCTGGTTATGCTATTCTGTGATCTATTTGCCACCAGGCTAAAACTCTTATACAATATATATTCTATACTCAGCTCAGATCCAAGACGGAATACTCTAGCCAAACCCTAAATTCCTTTCTCTGAATCACTAGATCCGAGTAGGTCCTGACAAATTGGTATCATGAGCCAGCGATTCTCGACGGAGGCGTGCTTTGGTGGGGAATTTTTTTTCCCAGATCAGTGATTCCCACCCTTCTTCGTTTACGGCGGCGTCGGCGGCGGGGTTGCAGGTGTGTGGGGCAGTGTGGAGGCACTGGTGGCGGTGATAGTTCAGGCACAGATCAGTCGAGCAGGGGCGGTTGATCGGGCACTCTGTTCGATTGGTAAAATTCCGCGTCCGAGTGCCGATCCGTGTGTTTTTGGAGGAGTGGATCGTGGCGGCGGAAGGATCTGAGGTTCGGGGACAGGTTGCTGGTGTCCCAGTAGTAAAATCCCTCACCCGTACCTGAGATCAAGGTGATGGGTCGCGCGAAGACAATCGATGAGGCGGATCTGCAAGAAGTTCTCTCTCTGCGAGATGATTTTGGTGTTCTCCAGAAGGACAGCTCTCTGATGCGATCTGAAGTATCCAAGTTCACTAGTAGAAAACAGGGCTTTGGTTCTAGCCGGATGGGAGCAATAGTCCCGGTCGCATTACGAACCGGGACTAATGTGAGCATCAGTCCCGGTTCGAGCGGCTAGGGAGCCGGCCGGGGCTCGGCAGGCATCAGTCCCGGTTCGAATGGGACCTTTAGTCCCGGTTGGTGACACCAACCGGGACTAAAGGGTGGCACCCCTTTAGTCTCGGTTAGTCCCGGTTGGAGACACCAACCGGGACTAAAGGTTTTAGTGTCCTTGCATATCTTTTGACCGCCTTTTTTAGTTTTGTAGAAAATAAACGAAAATGATAAAATCTTCAAAAAATAAAATCCTTTGAGATGTAGTTAGGTTTTAGTGTCTAGTTGGTATAGAAATTTTGAAACATGAATTTTGACCGTTTTTGCAAAAAACAGAAAAAAAATTAAAACGGCCATAACTTTTGCATACGACGTCGAAAAAAAAAGTTTAATATATCAAAAAAAAACTAGAGAAAAATTGGGACTCGATTTCACCGGGGTTTACCCGGTGAACTTTTCTCAGATTCTCAAAATTCCAAAAGTAAAAAAAGTTATTTCAAAAAGAAGATTTTTTCCTACAAAAAAAATAAATAAGCACACATAGCAGTACATTATTTAAAAGACATAATACATTATGCAAAAGATGATATGGATGCAATATTTGGATTCCTATCATTTTTCTGATCGATTTATACATATTATTTGTCGAATTTCGATTTACGAATGTAAAGATATGAATTTTTCCATATTAAATTGAAAATGGCAATAATAATGTAAAATTCATTTTTTTGTTATTAGAATTAATAATTATTATTACTTAATCATTAAGGTTTATGTTAATATAGGTTTGGAATTCAATAAATAATATCATGTGACATCAAAGTCTAGGGGATAATAAGATTGATAGCATAGTATTATCAAGATGTTATCAGTGCAATCTTGGAAGCTAGTTGGGATGGAACTCAAAAGTTAAGCGTGCTGGGGGTGTAGTAGTGTGAGGATGGGTGACCGACTGGGAAGTTTGACCACGAGTATGCACTTTGACTTGAGATTAGGGGCGATTAGAGATTAAACTGACAAATAATTCAAAGATTTGAAATACAGAAAAAAATTAAAAAAAAATTATTTCGAAAAAAGGTCCTTTAGTCCCGGTTGGTGTTACCAACCAGGACTAAAGGTCCTCCAGCCCCAGCGCAGCCACGTGGAGGGCCTTTAGTCCCGGTTTGTGACCCAACCGGGACTAAAGGGGGGGGGGGGGCTTTAGTCCCGATTGCGCTGTCCCGGTTGGAAAACCGGGACTAGAGGCCCTTCCCAACCGGGACTAAAGGCCCGTTTTCTACTAGTGGTTACAAGAGGACGTTAAATCCATCAGTTCCAAACAAGGTGAGATTTCCTTATACCTGTCATAGAAGATCTGTTAGATGAATTGCATGGAGCCAAGTATTTTTCCAAATTAGATTTGAGATCAGGATATCATCAGATAAGAATGAGCCCTGAAGATATACATAAAACAGCTTTCAGAACATTTTTAGGCCATTTTGAATATCTGGTCATGCCCTTTGGGTTATCCAATGCCCCTGACACATTTCAAGAGCTTATGAATACTATCTTTGGTCCATATCTGAGAAAATTTGTCTTAGTATTTTTTGATGATATTCTTATTTACAGCAAAGATCTCAAGGAACACTTGGAACATATCAGGATAGTGATGGACACTCTGAGAGAACATACCCTGTTTGCTAAATTATCCAAGTGTGTATTTGCTGTTAAACAGGTGGAGTATTTGGGACATGTTATATCTGCTGAGGGTGTAGCTACTGATCTCAAGAAGATATCTGCAATTGCTGAATGGCCAACACCTGATAATGTCACTAAGCTCAGAAGTTTTTTGGGTTTAGCTGGATATTATAGAAGATTTATCAAAGGATATGGTATGATTTGTAGACCATTACATGATGTCTTGAAGAAGGGACAATTTGCTTGGCAGCTAGAGCAGGACAATGCTTTCAAGCAATTGCAGCAAGCCTTGATATCTGCACCAGTCTTAGCTCTTACAAATTTTTCTCAGCCCTTTGTGCTAGAAACTGATGCTTCTGGCAAGGGAATAGGAGCTGTCCTTATGCAACAGGGGAGACCTATTTCCTACTACAGTTCTGTTTTCTGTCCAAGGAATGCTGCTATGTCTACATATGAAAAAGAGGCACTTGCTATCTTAGAAGCTTTGAAGAGATGGAGACATTATTTGCTGGGAAACGAGTTAACAATTAAAACTGATCAACAGTCACTGAAGTTCATTACTGATCAGAAAATTACAGAAGGAGTTCAACATAAATTGATGATGACGTTATTGGAGTTTAACTTCACAATTCAATATAAAAAAGGAGCTCACAATAGAGTGGTTGATGCTCTTTCTAGGGTGCTCCCTAGCTGCATGACACTATCTGTTGCAACTCCAAAGTGGGCAGAAGAACTGGTGGAAAGCTATCAACAAGATTCTGAAAGTAAAATACTGCAGGAAAAATTATTACTGGGAAATAATTCTGCTAGTAGTGAATATACACTCCATGCTGGCACCATCAGATATAAGGGGAAGATCTATGTAGGCAATATGCCAAACCTCAGGAACAAATTATTGATGGCACTGCATAGTTCACCAGTAGGAGGACACTCTGGTAATAGAGCTACCTATCATAGAGTTAAGAGCATTTTCTACTGGCCAGGCCTCAAATCAGCAGTAGAGGCTTTCATTGCAGCTTGTCCTACTTGCCAAAGAGCTAAACATGAAAATTGTTTACAGCCTGGATTGTTGGACCCCCTCCCAGTTGCTGATATGGCTTGGCAGCATATTTCAATGGATTTTGTGGAGGGTCTTCCAAGTTCTAAAGGCAAGGATGTGATCATGGTAGTGGTAGACAGATTTACCAAATACTCCCATTTCATTCCTTTGTCTCATCCTTATACAATCCTTAGTGTAGCTCAAGCATTTGTGGACCACATCATAAGATTGCATGGCCCTCATAAAATGATTATATCAGATAGAGACAGAATATTTACCAGCAAGCTATGGAAAGACATCTTTTCTGCCTTGAAAGTGGAACTCAGGTACAGTACTGCTTACCATCCTCAAACTGATGGTCAGACTGAAAGGATCAATCAATGTCTTGAAACTTATTTGAGATGTATGACCACTGATGCTCCTACTAAATGGCTGTCATGGCTGTCCTTGGCTGAATATTGGTATAATTCTACTTACCATACTTCTCTTAAGATGTCACCATTCCAGGCTCTGTATGGTTTTCCCCCTCCTTTAATTAGTGAGCTAGCAATTCCTGGTCCTGAGGATACTAAAGCTCAAGATTTCTTTGTAGCAAAGCAGCAAATGTTGGAACAACTCAAGGAAAATTTGGTGCAAGCTCAGAACAGGATGAAAAAGTATGCTGATTTAAAAAGGGTGGAAAGATCGTTTGTCGGGGGGATGACCCCCGGGTAGGCAAGCGAACCCGGAGCCCCTTTTCAAAAACATCAGGGCAGCCCGTGCCCCTCCCCGCCGGCTGGCCAACCGACCGGCTTCCCAGCGCTAGCCGGCTAGGCCCGGCCCAGGGCCAGGTCCGGCTGTCCGCTAGCCGGCTGGCGATGGGTCGGCGGCCGTCCCATCGCATCCGACGACAAGACAGCCCTCCATGACGGGAGAACATGGCTACAGTGCAATCCGTCTCGGGAGGGCGCGCCGGCAAAGCTGCCAACCCTGTTGACCGTGACGGCCGGCGTCAGCTCCTGCACGCCTCTGCAGAGCGCGCACGCGCCGCCCACTCCTGCACGCCTCTGCAGAGCGCGCACGCGCCGTCCACTCCGTGACGTTCGAGGCGACGGGCTACAGTGCCATGCAGCCGGCGGGCCCCGCAGCAGGCGGGGCCCAGCAGCCGGCGGGCCCACAGCCGGCTCCAGACGCCGACGTCCGGGTCTCGGCGCGTGTGGTTTACCCTTGTAACCCTGAGGGGTCGGGCTATAAGACCCCGCAGGAAGCCTCCGTGCAGCGGGGTCGGCACCAGGCGGGATCCAGTAGCAACACACGCATACACACTCACAGGAGAGGCCGAGGGAAAGCTAGCTCCTTCTTCCTCCTCTACCCAACAGCTCCAGGAGCACCATTGTAACCATTGTGGCCTCTGAGCCTATCAACCCATTCGGCAGGACTAGGGGTGTTACCTCTCCGGAGGGCCCCGAACCTGGGTACGCCTTGTGTCTCCCGCACGCGCGTGCCAACCTCGCTTTCGGAACCCACCGGCGTCCTCACGCAGCCCCCCACTTTTAGCCATCTCATGGCATCTGCCGCGATTTCACCACGACAGTTGGCGCCCATCGTGGGGCCGCTCGCGGCATCGACCGGAGTCAAGTTCCGGACGAGGCCCTTCACCAGCTCCGGCGAGCGCATCACGCACGGCTTGGTCTGCGCGCCCCGCGCGTCCAACCCGGCCGGTTGCGAAGCAGCACCTGGCGCGGATGCCGTCTGCCCCGCAGGCTGCCTCGTCGTCTCTTTCGGCGCGCTGCGCGTCTTTGTTGCGCTCGTCCCCGACAAGTACCCCAGTTAGGTACGCAGCTTCACCGACTCGCCCGTCCCCGTTGGCTGCGCCGTCTCCGACGACATCGCGGCTCTCTGCGCCCGCGCGGAGGTGCTGACCATCGGCACTAGCTCCGGCTCCTCGCACGCCAAGGAAAAGGCCGCCGCGGCTACGGCCCCGCCACGCCGGGCCGACCCGCTCCGCGAGACAATCCGGAGCCTGCAAGCCCCCATCACGCCCGACACCGACACGGCGGCAGCGGCGGCTCAGCTCAACGAGGACCGTGAGCATCTGCTAGTCGAGGCCACGGAGCTCGCAGCAATGCGGCGCCGGCTGGAGTCCGCCCAGGATGAGTACGACAGCGCCCACGGCTTCACGCCGGCCGCCGCTGAGCCCAGCCGGGTTGCGGAGGTGCGAATCCGTGGGGGTGCAATCGGCCGCGCGCTAGGCGTAGGCCGGCCCGTCTACGACACCCCCGTCAAGAACATGCGCGCGGCGCAGGCGGCCATGGCGGATCTCGAGTTCCTGGAGGGCGAGGAGCTGCTGCAGCAGCAGCAGCGCATCCACGACCTCATCACCGCGGCGAACAAGCAGCAGCAGCGTTTCGACCTGGCCCAGCCATCCGCCTCCGCCTTAGGCAAAACCAGAAACCCGGAGAGGGCTCTTCGGGACACGCAGCAGGCGTCTTCCCCTGACGGCAGCGCCAGCCGCTCTGGCCGGCACCGGGCGAGTCGGAGCCGGCATGACCGCGTCGCAACGGCTAGCGACGGCATTGCCGACGAGACAGCCGGCAACGACCGGGTGCGGCAGCCAAAACTTCCTCCCCCGCAGCCTCGACGGCCCCGGCCGGCTTCCGCCGGTGCGGTGCCACGCGGCCCCGTCGCAAGCCAGTTGGGCCCCCGTGAGCCCTACGATGAAACCGACGCCCGCCACCGCATCGACCGGCTGGCGCGGTCCACGCTTCTCGAGGAGGAGAGCTCTGTCGGCCCGGCATGCTTTGGCCCCCGCATTCGCGAGGAGCCCTTCCCCAAAGAATTCTCGCTGCCCCGCGACTCCCCCAAGTACAGCGGCGTCTCCAAGTCGGAGGACTGGCTAACCGACTACACCATGGCTGTCGGCATCGCCGGCGGCAACCGGCGTGTGGCAGTTCGCTACGTTCCCCTCATGCTGCTCGACTCGGCCCGGACATGGCTTAACAGCTTGAGGGCCGGCAGCGTCAACTCCTGGTTGGATTTCGAGGATGCGTTCGTACGCAACTTCACCAGCACGTACAAGCGACCGGGTCGGCCTCGCCAGCTATCCATGTGCGTTCAGAACCCGGGCAAGCCCCTCCGCGACTTCCTCACGCGGTGGACCGAGCTGCGCAACTCCTGCGAAGGCATCCACAAAGTGCAAGCCGTCCAGTACTTCATCGACGGGTGCCAAGACGGCACCCTGCTCAAGCACCGCCTGATGTGCGACGAGCCCGACACCCTGGCGGAGCTCATGGCGGTGGCGGACAAGTACGCCACGGCCGACTCAGCGATGCGCGTAAAGATCACGGTCGACATGGACGGCAAGCCGGTCCCGGTCCAGCCGCCCGCCCCGAAGCCGGCTGGCGAAACCAACCAGCGCTGGCAGGACAACAACAACAACAAGCGGAAGGCCGAGCAGCCGGCTCCTCGTTACAACAACCAGCAAGTGGCCGCCGTGGCGGAGGAGCAGCTGGCCGAGCAAGGCGGCGTCAAGCAAAAGCGCACCGGCAAGACGGCCTGGCAGCCCAAGTTCTCCTTCGAGCAGATGCTGGACGCCCCATGCAAGCACCACAGCGGAGCGAAGCCTTCCACGTACACGCTCCAGAACTGCAGCATCACCCAGCGCCTAATGCGTGGCGATTTTCCACCACCACCGCCCGGTCCCGACCCGCAGCTCCCGCCTCCTCCCCCGCCGCCTCCGGCAGCCGGCGCCCTCGCCAACAACCCCTATCCGCGGCAGGACGCGGCCTACGTTGTCTTCACCAGCGAAGGCGATGACAAGCACAGCAAGCGCAAGTACCAGCACGAGGTGAACGCCGCTGTCCCCCCGGTCCCCCAGTACATGCACTGGTCCGACCGTCCTGTCAGCTGGACCTGGGAGGACCACCCGGCTGTGATGCCCACGCCGGGTGGCTACGCGCTCGTCCTCGACCTCACCTTCGTCGCTGAGAAGCGCACCTGCCACTTTTCGCGGATGCTGATCGATGGAGGCAGCAGTATCAACATCCTCTACCGCGACACCATGGTCAAGCTCGGCATCGAGGAGGGCCAGCTGCAGCCCACCCAGATGGTGTTCCACGGCATCGTGCCAGGCGCCTCGTGCTCCCCCATCGGCCGGGTGCGGCTGGACGTGCTGTTCGGCACCAGTGCCCATTTCCGCCAAGAGCCGATCTGGTTCGAAGTGGTCAACCTCGCCAGCCCCTACCACACGCTTTTGGGCCGGCCCGCCATGGCCAAGTTCATGGCGGTTCCCCACTACGCATACCTCAAGATGAAGCTGCCGGGTCCCAAGGGCATCATCACCGTCACCGGCGATTACAAGAAGTCCCTGGAGTGCGCCAAATCCGGCTCCAAGCTGGCCGAGTCGCTGGTCATCGCCGAGGAGAGACGCCAGCTCGACCGTCTTGTCGCGCTGGCTGGTGAGCAGCCGGTCATGCCGGCTCAGCTCAAGCAGCCGACCGATGAGGGGTCCTTCAAGCCGGCCAAGGGCACAAGGAAGGTTTCGCTCGACCCGTCCAACCCCAACTCCAGCGAGTACGTCGTCGTGGGCTCCGGCCTCGACAGCAAATAGGAAGGCGAGCTCGTCGACTTCCTCTGTGAGAATCGGGATATCTTCACATGGTCCCCTAAAGATATGCCGGGTGTTTCGAGGAAGTTCGCCGAGCACAAACTCCATGTCCGGCCGGATGCCAAGCCGGTCCGACAGCCGCTACGCCGCTTCTCCAAGGAGAAGCGAAGAACCATTGGCGAAGAGATCGCCCGGCTGCTCAAAGCCGGGTTCATCATGGAAGTATTCCACCCCGAGTGGCTGGCCAACCCGGTCCTCGTCCTGAAAAAGAACGGCACTTGGCGCATGTGTATCGACTACACCAGCCTGAACAAGGCCTGCCCCAAGGACCCGTTTGCCCTACCCCGGATTGACCAAGTCATCGACTCCACAGCCGGCTGCGAGCTCCTGTCCTTCCTGGACGCTTACTCCGGCTATCACTAGATCAAGCTGGACCCGGCGGATGCCCTCAATGTTGGCAATAAGCCATGGCGACCGCGTCGGGTGCGCGTGTGTGCACGCGCGGGACGCGTCGGGATTGTGGCGAACGTGCGCGTGTGCATGTACACGGAAATAAGTCATGACGGAGCACGGTGGCGACCGGCGTCAGTGCGCCAGGTCGGGTCCGTGACGGTGCGATCGACGTGTGCGCGTCAGGTCGGGTCCGCGGGCTGGGTCACGGCCATGTGTATACGAATGTGCGTACGTGTGTAGTGAGTGTGTCACGGTAGTGTGCAGCAGGTGCAACGAGCAACCTGGCGCCCAGGTCGTGCGGACGAGCAGGCCAGGATCACGATCGGGAGAAGACCGAATCACCAGGGATGCATGCGCGGGCTGATCGTGGCGCCCGTGAGCGCTGCATTGTGGTTAGCTACAAAAGGGGCTGTACACGTCCAGGTTGTTACGTGGTGTGCGTCCAGGTTGTTGCGTGATGGATGTGGCCGTGCATGTAGCTAGCTTAGTGCGTGTGTGTGCGTGGAGTTAGTGGCCGGTGTGGTGGCCGGGTCGTGTGTGTGCGCCCGTGTATAAATACCCCCATGTACTGATCGCCCGTGAGCCGGTATGTGCCGAGCCCAGTTTGTGCTGAAGAAAGATTAGGCTGTTCGTGCGGCCGAGGCGCCGTTCGTGCGGCGGGGCGTTTGTGCGCCGGAAATATTTGTGTCCCTCTCCTTCTTTCACCTACGTCCGAGCGAGTGTGAGAGCGAGTTGGTCCGGGGTCTGCCCCAACAATTGGCATCAGAGCTACCAGGTTCGGGGCCGTGGCGAGCGCGACGGACATGGAGGCATCGGCTGCGGCGCGCGGCGAGTGCGTGGCGACGGCGACGCGCGGCGAGTCCGCGGCAGTGCGGTGTGATGTCGTGCGCGCAACGAGCACGGCGGTCGCGGAGGCGAGGAGGTCGCGGAGGACCTGCGTGGTGGCGCAGAGGTCGCGACGGCTCGGCGCTACGACCGTGGAGGCACAGTGGCGCGGCGTGGCGGCGCACGAGACTGCGGGCTGCTGCAGTGGCAGCGAGCGGCGGCTCGTGCCGGAGGCGCGCGGCAATGCCGTGGCTTAGGAGGAGTGTGTTGGCAATAAGCCACGGCGACCGCGTCGGGTGCGCGTGTGTGCGCGCGCGGGACGTGTCGGGATCGTGGCGAACGTGCACGTGTGCGTGTACACGGAAATAAGTCGTGACGGAGCACGGTGGCGACCGGCGTCAGTGCGCCAGGTCGGGTCCGTGGCGGTGCGATCGACATGTGCGCGTCAGGTCGGGTCCGCGGGCTGGGTCACGGCCGTGTGTGTACGAATGTGCGTACGTGTGTAGTGAGTGTGTCACGTGATGGAAATATGCCCTAGAGGCAATAATAAAGTTATTATTATTTTATATTTCCTTGTTCATGGTAAAGGTTTATTATTCATGCTAGAATTGTATTGACCGGAAACTTAAATACATGTGTGAATACATAAACAAATACCGTGTCCCTAGTGAGCCTCTACTAGACTAGCTCGTTGATCAAAGATGGTTAAGGTTTCCTAACCATAGACATGAGTTGTCATTTGATAATGGGATCACATCATTAGGAGAATGATGTGATGGACAAGACCCATCCGTTAGCTTAGCATATGATCGTTCTGTTTATTGCTACTGCTTTCTTGAATGTCAAATACATGTTCCTCAGACCATGAGATCATGCAACTCCCGGATACCGGAGGAATACCTTGTGTGCTATCAAACGTCACAACGTAACTGGGTGATCATAAAGATGCTCTACAGGTATCTCCTAAGGTGTCCGTTGAGTTGGCATGGATCGAGACTGGGATTTGTCACTCCGTGTTTCGGAGAGGTATCTCTGGGCTCTCTCGGTAATGCACATCATAAGAAGCTTGCAAGCAAAGTGACTAAGGAGTTAGTTACGGGATGATGTATTACGGAACGAGTAAAGAGACTTGCCGGTAACGAGATTGAACTAGGTATGGAGATACCGACGATCGAATCTCGGGCAAGTAACGTACCGACGGACAAAGGGAATTACGTATGTTGTCATTGCGGTTCGACCGATAAGATCTTCGTGGAATATGTAGAAACCAATATGGGCATCCAGGTTCCGCTATTGGTTATTGACTGGAGAGGCGTCTCGATCATGTCTACATCATTCCCGAACCCGTAGGGTCCGCACGCTTAACGTTCGTTGACGATATAGTGTTATGTGAGTTATGTGAATTGGTAACCGAATATTGTTCGGAGTCCCGTATGAGATCCCGGACGTCACGAGGAGTCTCGGAATGGTCGAGAGGTAAAGATTTATATATGGTAACTCATATTTTGGGTTCCGGAAAAAAAGTGCAGTTTTTTCGGTATTGTACCGGGAAGCTTCCAGAAGGTTCCGGAGGATTCCGGAGGGGTCCGGAAGTCCACAAGTGGGTCCACCATGTCCCAAGGGCTGGCATGGGCTAAGGGGAGGCGCCCTGGCCTTATTGGTCCAGGCACACCAAGTCCTTAAAAGCCCACGCAGCTAGGGAAGGAAAAAAGGAAGAGTCCTAGTAGGAATAGGATTGGACTTTGGAGTCCAAGTCCACGTGTGTACTATTCACGGTTACTGTTCACGTGGCACTATTCCTTCTACTCCAAGCCCCTACACATATATAAATAGAGGAGAGGGGGCGCCCCTAAAGGAGATAGAACATTGTCTTAGCCGTGTGCGGCGCCCACCTCCACAGTTCCGTCCCCTGGTCATATTTTCGCAGTGCTTGGGCGAAGCCCTGCGGAGATAGCATTACCATCACCGTCACCACGCCGTCGTGCTGCCGGAACTCATCCACTACCTCGCCGTCTTGCTGGATCAAGAAGTCGAGGACGTCACCGAGCTGAACGTGTGCTGAACGCGGAGGTGCCGTACGTTCGGTACTCGGTCGGTTGGATCGTGAAGTTGTTCGACGACATCAACCGCGTTGTTCTAACGCTTCCGCTTACGGTCTACGAGGGTACGTAGACACACTCCCCCTCTCGTAGCTATGCATCTCCATGGATAGATCTTGCGTGTGCGTAGAATTTTTTTGTTTTCCATGCAACGTTCCCCAACAGTGGCATCATGAGCCAGGTCTATGCGTAGATGATATGCACGAGTAGAACACAAAGAGTTGTGGGCGGTGATCATCATACTGCTTACCACCAACGTCTTATTTTGATTCGGCGGTATTGTAAGATGAAGCGGCCCGGACCAACCTTACATGTCCACGTACATGAGACCGGTTCCACCGACAGACATGCAACTTGTTTTGCATAAAGGTGGTTGGCGGGTGTCTGTTTCTCCTACTTTAGTTGAATCGAATTTGACTGCGGCCGGTCCTTGTTGAAGGTTAAAACAGCAAACTTGATAAATCACTGTTGTGGTTTTGTGCCGTAGGTAAGAACGGTTCTTGCTAGAAGCCCGTAGCAGCCACGTAAAACTTGCAACAACAAAGTAGATGACGTCTAACTTGTTTTTGCAGGGTATGCTGTGATGTGATATGGTCAAGACATGATGTGATATACGTTGTTGTATGAGATGATCATGTTTTGTAATTTATCGGCAACTGGCAGGAGCCTTATGGTTGTCTCTTTATTGTATGAAATGCAAGCGCCATGTAATTGCTTTACTTTATCGCTATGCGTTAGCAATAGTTGGCGAGACGACCACGACGCAACGATGGAAATCAAGGTGTCGAGCCGGTGACGATGGAGATCATGACGATGCTTTGGAGATGGAGATCAAAAGCACAAGATGATGGCCATATCATGTCACATATTTTGATTGCATGTGATGTTTATCTTTTATGCATCTTATTTTGCTTAAAACGACGGTAGCATTATAAGATGATCCCTTCACTAAATTTCAAGATAAAAGTGTTCTCCCCGAGTATGCACCATTGCTAAAGTTCGTCGTTTCGAAGCACCTCGTTGTAGGGTAAGGCAGCAGAAAACAAAAATTTTCCGACCTACGTACCAGCCCAGGATCACTATGGAGACTGCATACAAGGTTTGATCTGTTTCGTTACCGACTCGTAGCACAGCGGAAGTAGAGTCGATGACGATCGGCAGTGCAGATCCCAGTAGCTAGGATTTACAACCTCCCAACCGCGAGGATGTATACCCTCATCCGCCCCCGGACAGCCCTCCGGGAGGCGGTCGGACAGTCCCTCGGATGGTGTCACGGACAGCCCTTCGGGAAGACCATCGAAACTCGGACAGTCACTCGGACAGCCCTTCGGGAGGACCATCGAAACTCGGACAGTCACTCGGACAGCCCTTCGGGAGGCACTCTCAAACTAAGACCGAAACTACGATCTCTCTACAGAGTTGCACACATACGGTCTCAACTATCCGGAAGGGCTTCGCCGTCCAGAACTAGTTCCTGCCGGAACCCAGACAGCCTTTCGGCTCTACGAAACTATTTCGCTGGGAGAGAGAGAGAAGCCAGACAAGTCTATGGCATGTGTATGAGAGCAAGGATGAGCTGATTTTGGAGAGCTCTCTCCACCTCTATTTATAGGAGGAGCAAGGGGTAGAGGAAAGACCAAAAGGACCTTCCTAGGATCTTTCCACCACATGCCACATAAGGGTGTGTAGAAGATATCCACCATGAGGTGGAAGGACACCTCAAGGAGGGCCCCCCCATGCCATGGCTGAAATTTGCAGCCCGCTTGGGGAGCTCCACCTCCCTTTCACACACCAAAAGTGGTTTTCTTCTAGAAGAAAAACCCCATTTGCAAATCAGCCCAAAAAGTGCTTTTCACTATTCACGAAGACATTTTTCTGCGTCCGTTAAAACCCAAATTATTTCTGTGTGCCTAGAATAATTCTAGCACCCACCAAAACAATTTTGAACGCATTCCAAAACAATTTCGGAACAATGTTTCTTCAGCGAAAAGCAACCAAAACGGTTCCGGCTGCTCCGGAACATTTCTTGTTTTTGTCCCGGAAAATTCCCAGAAGTTTCCAGAACACTTCTGGCATCCTCCAAGAATTTCCAGGCGTGTGCCAGAACCAATTTGACTTAATGGAATACCCTGAAACAACTTTTCAGTTTCACCGGAAATATTCCGGTGTTCTCTCCAGAACGTTTCCGTTTCGTCCGAAACTTTTTCGGTGATTTTCTCTCAGACTCCCCGTCTAGTATTCAGTAGATAGATGACCCTTAAGCGTGTGACCCTATAGGTTCGGTGAAGCATAGACATGACTCGGAACCCCTTCCGATCAATGATCAACATCGGAGCCGTGGACACCCATATTGATCCCTATACCCACACGAATGAATATTCGAGTGAACCTCCAGTTGCCGTGTGCTATTCCTGTTGCTTCGCGATATGTTACAAATACCCGAGGTGAGACATGTAGGCATCCCTGTGGATCAACAACTTGTCCACTATGCCAGTTACCTCGTTACCGGTATTGTTCTCTTTTCTCGTTCCCGTGTTCCGGCCTCCCTGTGATCAAATCACCCTATGTCTGGCCAGACGATGATGGATACCGTAACACCGAGAGGGCCCAGAGATATCTCTCCATCGTCGGAGGAGCAAATCCCAATCTTGAGCTATCAAGTTCCTTGACATACTTTTCCATGAACCCGTAAGCCGCCATAATAGCCACCCATTTACGGATGACGTTTAACAAACCCCAAAGTTCATGAAGCAAGCATGAAGAAACTCGACACCCTCATGGTCTAAGGAATTATGCAAACATTAACTTCTCTGTGTTATTAACTATTAACTTATGACGAATGAATCTCATAGCATAACATCAATGTGGGTCGATTCAACACAAATGTTCTTCTAACATTGTGCCCTCAAAATTGCAGGCATAGACATGCCCATGATCAGGAAAACAGAACCATCATGCAACACTTGAGCTAGTCTTAGAGGCCAGACTAGGAATACATTTTACCGTTTATTATTCCACACGTGCATATGAGTCTTCCTCGGGGCCTCGTGGTTATTGTAGACTCGAGAACCATAGCAGTTATAGCATGGAACATAAACCTAATTATGAACAGGGAGATAATCAATAACATTTATTATTGCCTCTAGGGCATATCTCCTACAGACTCCCACTTGCACTAGAGTCAATAATCTAGTCAATGCTAATGCACTTTACACCTATGACATACTGGTGTAAAATATGCTTCGCTTGTGGTATAGCCTGATGTCCAACGGATCTGACGACTTCAGCTCCGTGTGTAACTTTGCATATCCTTGCGTTTTCACGCTTTCACAAAATTCAAATTTTGTGTGGACTTGGCTTTGCATATGTGTGAATCATTGGTCGAAACCTGATTCCTCTGACTGAGCTATGGAGCAACTATCTGCAATAGTGTCCCATAGACCAAAGCCATCTTGGAACCATACTAAGTTCATGAATGAACTATATGATTCAACAACTTCTTTGTCGCTTCTAAAGCGTCAACATACTTAGCCTTCTGTTATAGAATTCGCCACAGTAACCTGTTTGGAACAATTTCCAACTACCATGCCACCATATTGTGTATTACACAAAAAATCCCTAACTTAAATCAAAAATCGCATGGAGCATTGATGAAGACTGTATCGATGTAATTACTTACAACGAGTACTTCATAATCTCTGCTTGCAAGAAAACATGTCATCAGTACTACTCTGGTACTCAATGACATCTTTCACTGTCGTCCCATGATCAGTGCTTTTGATCACTTTGGTATCTATACTCGCAACAACTTTGGAGTATTGGACATATCTGGTTGTTTTTACATATCATGGAATACATGATTTAATACAAACACAAGAGTGTGTGGAATCTCCATCATGTATTTTACTCATCAGTGTTTTGGGACACCGAGTCTTGTAAAAACTCTTTCCATGTGACTTCGGCAAGAATCACTCCTTGGCGTTTTAAATGCTAAAAGGTTTTAGCACCTTGTCAATATGTATTCATTGCTTAGCCCCATTAGGTAAATCTATCTCCATAGATCATCATGCCTAATATTGAGGCTATTTAGCCTAAGTACTTCATCGAAAAACTATTTTCAAATGAAGTAATAATTCGTGTCAAGAAATTTTATTTCCAATTAACAATGTGTCAAGCACACAAGGTTTTTAGAAATATTATTATGCTCCCACTTATTTTCTTGAATCACAAGCATCTTCGATACCCATTTGATGAAGTCAAACTCTTTTGACCATTTCATCAAAAATGAAGATTCCAACTCCATTTTGCTCTCTTCTGTCCATTGCTGGAACTCTGAAGTTTGCATACTTACTAGCATCCTCTGGATCGACAAATTACTTTGGACTGTATCACATACAAGTCCTAGGTTTCATTTCCACCAGATGGAAATCCTTTTGTCATCCATGTTTCATATCTCATGATTGAAATATGTATTAATTGCTAGTTCAACCCGAACCGACTTTAAGCATCGCTACGGTGAGACAATCTCATCGTAGTCAACTCCTTGAATTTATTATTGCAACAAGTCGAGCTTTATGGATAAAACATTTTATCCGTATCAGTTTTTAGTTCCATAAATATTCGTTAGACTCTAAGTCTTTCGAAAGGTGTATCAAGATTTTAATCTTGAATCACTTATATGGAAACCATCTCGGATTGTATTGGTATTTAGCCAATTCTGGAGTCAGGGCCCATCAACGCTTCCTTGTGTATTGTAGGTATACTGTTGTCTAACAACAATATCTCGTTTGCGCACCTGATAGGTTTGCACGAGCTTTGCCTACGTGGTTCAGCTGCAAGTTCGATCGAAGTCCATACATTTTATTGCAGAGACTTCCGTATCAGTCGCAGTAGGAAACTCCGGAATCACTTCCAAGGTTCCTTTCCTTTGATCTGATGACGAAGATACTGTTTATCTCGTCGAGTCGCACTGTCCTCCCACTCACCTTTTGTAAGAACTATTCTCTTTAAAAGCATACCGTTTTGCGGCAAAATCCTTTGCCTCGGTATAGTGGTGGGGGAATACCCAATGACTTGGGATAACCTTACAAAGTAGCACTTGTATGATTTGGAATAGGTTTGTAACCTTTTACACAAGCCCCATATTCCAAATGTTAAGAAAAGATATAACATGGTTGGGCGTACCATACCATGGCGTCATTTCAACAGACCCGATGGAGCTCTTTTCAGTGTAAAAGCTGCAGTCTCTAAAGCATTACTCCTTAAAAGGGGTAATGGCAAATTTATTTATGTCATCTTTGATCTTACCATGTCATGAATGGTTCGATTACATCTACACGGACTCTCCACTTGCAGTGGTGTTCCGGGAGGTGCAAGTTATGAAACCCCTTTCACAACTCATCAGACATTCGCTTAACTTGTAACTCAAATATTCCTTTCTGCAATCGAATTGTAGAAACATAATTTTCTTGTTACAACAACTTCTACTTCATTTTTGAAAACCTTATGAATGAATTCAAAAGATCCAGACTTACGTCTCAACAAGTAAATATCCATATATCTACTTGAGTCATTTCTGAAGATAGATAAATCCACTACTTGCAACAACATTTATTGGACTACACACATCATAATGTATGATCACCAATATTTTTCTTTGCTCGTTCCTTATGGCCTGTGAACGGTATTTCAGTCACTTCACTTTTCAGAGGAAAGTTGCAAGTGTCAGATGATTCAAAATCAAATGACTTCAAAATCCATCATAATGGAATTTTCCATGCGGGTTTCTCCAATGTGACCAAATGCAGTGCCACACTTGTGTGGTATTCTTTTAGTCTTGCGACATTTAGCGTCAGTGTTATGGATGTATCATATTTCCATCAATATTCATAACATACATCCCATCTAGGATGGAAGCATGTCCCTTCATGTTATTCATAATACTGAACAACAATTGTTGTTTTTATGAACAACTCTTTTGCAACAAACATTGTGCAATGGGCTAGAGTGTATGAAACTCTAAAATGAATTATAAAAGTAAACACAGAGGTTATGTATTATTATCAATATTCATAACATACGTCTCATTCATAATGAAAGTATGGCCCTTATGTTATTCATAACACCGAACATCAAAAGTTCTCTTATGAACAACCTTCTTGCAAGATACCTTATGCAAAGGGCTAGAGTGTGAAACTCTAAAATGAATTATGAAAGTAAATACATAGGGAATACACCTATGGATGGCATAGTAACATTTACTATGTTCCCTGCGTGTATCTAACCTCATTCCTGGCTAGTCTTTCAGGCCATAGTAGTTCTTACATCGAGTTGCAACAGAATGCAATCGAGCGGGTATCTTTGTGATTAACTCACCATACCCAAGAATTAGTGATTAACATGTTTAATCATAATTCCCAAGACCTATTTCTTTGACCAGCCTTCTATACATCAATAACTTGTATGACTTTCATACATGAGCTGGATATTCCAGTCTTCTCTCTATTTGCCTTTATACTTCTAACAGTTTAACTTTTAGTATTTCTTCTACTCTCAGAAGAAGCATCCAACTTAAGAGTGGCGTTAGCCCCGGACTTCCTAGGCGTGTAAGTCATACTAACACCCTTTGGACATTTCCTTTAAGTTGTTGTTTTATTCACCTTCATCATATGACAGGCGTTCTACTGGATCCCTCTGTTATTAGTCAAATGCATAGTAAACACTTTTACTAATAGTTTGCAAAACAAACATTGCTTTGGATATCAAATATCTTTTAGCCTTTGTTTGTGTCTGAAAATGATTTTCAGTTCCATGAATATCACATAGCTATCCCAAACTTTTGAAGTTCGGGTTTCATGGAATCAAACATATTGCACTTGATCGAAATGGAATTCTAGCTTTTGGATTGAAGGACGAGAGTCATATGATCCATAGCATTAGTGGGAGAATACCGAAAGCATGCGATAGGACAAAGTCCTTCTCGGCACTCTTGAGGACAATCCTCACATTACGTTACCAACCGTAAAGTTTTAACCAGATATTTAACAGCTATTCAATTTTAATAGGGAAGGTGGAAACGCGAGCCATTATTCTACAACTATTATGCAAACCACACTTAGACAACGTTCAAAATTAATTGCACTGAGAATTTAAACAAGTTAATTCTACAGTGCGCTCCCACTCAAATCAATATCTCTCATAATTGATTGTGAGTGATTCAAGATCCGCATTTCAATTCAACGCCACGGTTCGAGATGAACTCAAATGGCGCGAACTTCAATCGGTAGGCAAACTTGCCGATCACATCTCTATGTGATTCTTGTTCATCTTTCGATGCGTGTGTTCCGAGCTCATGACTGTCATGCCTGAACGTCAAGACAACCAAGTGATCTCGCTGCGAGGTCTCAACTCACCCGCCTCACACTTCTCTAATCGTTCGCACCCATGGAGATCATGTGATGCCCCGAAAAGTTAGGTGCCGTGACGGTGCTACACTTGGGAGAACACTAACTACTTGATATTTTAAGTGAGAGATCACCCTAATAAAAAGCGACTACCGCGCAATCAAGAAGGGTGCATCATAAGGGATAAACATCTCAGGCAATTCATAATAGCATGATATGGTATAGCCCTTTCTGACGGAGAAGTCTTTCATTTCTTCGTCTTCGGCATTCGCGTTGGTGTTCACCTTCGCGAAGATTGCCACCACCTTGTCGATGCACCAGATAATATTGCTATCTCTATAGCTAATAAAATAAGTGCATTACTTAAGGTTGACACGCAGGCCATTAAAGTGACAATCATATGGCTCCAGCCATCATGCCGAATCATGACACGCAGGTCATGTTAATCAAATTACATCATATAGTCATCTCATACATAATCAAATTATTATGAGCACTGCTATACCACATCATATGCACATGCAAACCATCCTGCAAAACCAAGTTAGACGCCTCTAATCAGTTCATGCAAAATTTTATTTTTCGTGGCTTCTAAGGTTTCGAAACAAACCGAAGCTACCAACGTCCATCATCAAGTATGATAATTCAAGTTGCTAGATTAACTTTCCAGGGTGTATGAAACACGAGATAATAAAATCTCGAGCCCCATACTAAACTTCGTCATACGCGTGACCCCCGTGCAGATCACATCTGCATTGCCCTTTCGTCTGTGAAACATCCATCTTTCTCAACTATGGTGGAACCCAAAGAACTGTTAGCACTTCGTTGATCTGTCAATCAGCATACTCAGGAGCAGCATGAAAGGATCGCGGATTGCCAGAACTTTGTGAGATTCCAACATGCCGTCAAGATCAGGACTACGCAAATTCAGGGGAAGCAACAGGAACATCGGGTAACAGATTTCATCTGCTACCCGCACAAATAATTTTCAGCAATAGATCTCATCTACTACCTAATTATATTGTGCAATACCCATACATCTCTATGTATTCTAGATCGCAACCTGCATCTACGCATAGCACGGCTCTTGATGCCACTGCAGGGTAACGCAGCAGAAAACAAAAATTTTCCAACCTACGTACCAGCCCAGGATCACTATGGAGACTGCATACAAGGTTTGATCTGTTTCGTTACCGACTCGTAGCGCAGCGGAAGTAGAGTCGATGACGATCGGCGGTGCAGATCCCCGCAGCTAGGATTTACAACCTCCCAACCGCGAGGATGTATACCCTCATCCGCCCCCGGACAGCCCTCTGGGAGGCGGTCGGACAGTCCCTCGGACGGTGTCACGGACAGCCCTTCGGGAGGACCATCGAAACTCGGACAGTCACTCGGACAGCCCTTCGGGAGGACCATCGAAACTCGGACAGTCACTCGGACAGCCCTTCGGGAGGCACTCTCAAACTAAGACCGAAACTATGATCTCTCTACAGAGTTGCACACATACGGTCTCAACTATCCGGCAGGGCTTCGCCGTCCAGAACTAGTTCCTGCCGGAACCTAGACAGCCTTTCGGCTCTACGAAACTATTTCGCTGGGAGGGAGAGAGAAGCCAGACAAGTCTATGGCATGTGTATGAGAGCAAGGATGAGCTGATTTTGGAGAGCTCTCTCCACCTCTATTTATAGGAGGAGCAAGGGGTAGAGGAAAGACCAAAAGGACCTTCCTAGGATCTTTCCACCACATGCCACATAAGGGTGTGTAGAAGATATCCACCATGAGGTGGAAGGACACCTCAAGGAGGGCCCCCCCATGCCATGGCCGAAATTTGCAGCCCCCTTGGGAGCTCCACCTCCCTTTCACACACCAAAAGTGGTTTTCTTCTAGAAGAAAAACCCCATTTGCAAATCAACCCAAAAAGTGCTTTTCACTATTCACGAAGACATTTTTCTGCGTCCGTTAAAACCCAAATTATTTCTGTGTGCCTAGAATAATTCTAGCACCCACCAAAACAATTTTGAACACATTCCGAAACAATTTCGGAACAATGTTTCTTCAGCGAAAAGCAACCAAAACGGTTCCGGCTGCTCCGGAACATTTCCGGTTTTTGTCCCGGAAAATTCCCAGAAGTTTCCAGAACACTTCTGGCATCCTCCAAGAATTTCCAGGCATGTGCCAGAACCAATTTGACTTAATGGAATACCCTGAAACAACTTTTCAGTTTCACCGGAACTATTCCGGTGTTCTCTCCGGAACGTTTCCGTTTCGTCCGAAACTTTTTCGGTGATTTTCTCTCAGACTCCCCGTCTAGTATTCAGTAGATAGATGACCCTTAAGCGTGTGACCCTATAGGTTCTGTGAAGCATAGACATGACTCGGAACCCCTTCCGATCAATGATCAACATTGGAGCCGTGGACACCCATATTGATCCCTATACCCACACGAATGAATATTCGAGTGAACCTCCAGTTGCCGTGTGCTATTCCTGTTGCTTCGCGATATGTTACAAATACCCAAGGTGAGACATGTAGGCATCCCCGTGGACCAACAACTTGTCCACTATGCCAGTTACCTCGTTATCGGTATTGTTCTCTTTTCTCGTTCCCGTGTTCTGGCATCCCTGTGATCAAATCACCCTGTGTCTGGCCAGACGATGATGGATACCGTAACACCGAGAGGTCCCAGAGATATCTCTCCATCGTCGGAGGAGCAAATCCCAATCTTGAGCTATCAAGTTCCTTGACATACTTTTCCATGAACCCGTAAGCCGCCGTAATAGCCACCCATTTACGGATGACGTTTAACAAACCCCAAAGTTCATGAAGCAAGCATGAAGAAACTCGACACCCTCATGGTCTAAGGAATTATGCAAACATTAACTTCTCTGTGTTATTAACCATTAACTTATGACGAATGAATCTCATAGCATAACATCAATGTGGGTCGATTCAACACAAATGTTCTTCTAACATTGTGCCCTCAAAATTGCTGGCATAGACATGCCCATGATCAGGAAAACAGAACCATCATGCAACACTTGAGCTAGTCTTAGAGGCCAGACTAGGAATACATTTTACCGTTTATTATTCCACACGTGCATATGAGTCTTCCTCCGAGCCTCGTGGTTATTGTAGACTCGAGAACCATAGCAGTTATAGCATGGAACATAAACCTAATTATGAACAGGGAGATAATCAATAACATTTATTATTGCCTCTAGGGCATATCTCCTACACTCGTGATGATCGGGTGTGATAGATTCTACGTTCACATACAACGGGTGTAAGCCAGTTTTACACAAGCAGAATACTTGGGTTAAACTTGACGAGCCTAGCATGTACAGACATGGTCTCGGAACACTGGAGACCGAAAGGTCGAACATGAGTCATATAGTAGATATGATCAACATGGATATGTTCACCATTGATGACTATCCCATCTCATGTGATGATCAGACATGGGCTAGTTGATTTGGATCATGTATCACTTAGTTCACTTGAGGGATGTTAATTTAAGTGGGAGTTCATTAGTAATTTGATTAATTGAACTTAATTTATCATGAACTTAGTCTTGATGGTTTCTTTGCATATCTATGTTGTAGATAAATGGCCCGTGCTACTGTTCCGTTGAATTTTAATGCGTTCCTAGAGAAAGCTAAGTTGAAAGATGATGGTAGCAACTACACGGACTGGGTCCATAACTTGAGGATTATCCTCATTGCTGCACAGAAGAATTATGTCCTTGATGCACCGCTAGGTGATGGACCTGCTACAGGAGCTGCTGCAGACGTTGTGAACGCCTGGCAGGCTCGATCTGATGACTACTCGATAGTTCAGTGTGCCATGCTCTACGGCTTAGAACCGGGACTACAAAAGCGTTTTGAACGCCACGGAGCATATGAGATGTTCCAAGAGCTGAAATTGATATTTCAAGCTAATGCCCGGGTTGAGAGATATGAAGTCTCCAACAAGTTCTTCAGCTGTAAGATGGAGGACAACAGTTCTGTCAGTGAACACATACTCAGAATGTCTGGGTACCACAACCACTCGACTCAGCTGGGAATTGATCTTCCGGTTGAGAGTGTTATTGACAGAGTTCTTCAGTCACTGCCACCAAGCTATAAAGGCTTCGTGATGAACTATAATATGCAAGGGATGGAGAAGACAATTCCCGAGCTCTTCGCGATGCTGAAATCAGCGGAGGTAGAAATCAAGAAGGAGCATCAAGTGTTGATGGTTAACAAGACCACTAGTTTCAATAAAAAGGGCAAGGGAAAGAAGGGGAACTTCAAGAAGAATGGCAAGCAAGTTGCCGCTCCCACGAAGAAACCCAAAGCTGGACCCAGGCCTGAAACAGAGTGCTTCTACTGCAAAGGGACTGGTCACTGGAAGCGGAACTGCCCCAAGTATTTGGCGGATAAGAAGGATGGCAAAGTGAGCAAAGGTATATTTGATATACATATTATTGATGTGTTCCTCACTAATGCTCGCAGTAGCGCCTGGGTATTTGATACTGGTTCGGTTGCTCATATTTGTAACTCGAAACAGGAGCTACGGAATAAGCGAAGATTGGCTAAGGACGAGGTGACGATGCGCGTCGGGAATGGTTCCAAGGTTGATGTGATCGCCGTCGGCACGTTACCTCTACATCTACCTTCGGGATTAGTTTTAGACCTAAATAATTGTTATTTGGTGCCAGCGTTGAGCATGAACATTATATCTGGATCTGGTTTATTGCGAGACGGTTATTCATTTAAGTCAGAGAATAATGGTTGTTCTATTTATATGAGTAACATCTTTTATGGTCACACACCTTTTGTGAATGGTCTATTCTTGTTGAATCTCGATCGTAGTAATACACATATTCATAATATTGATGCCAAAAGATGCAAAGTTGATAATGATAGTGCAACATACTTGTGGCACTGCCGTTTAGGTCATATTGGAGTAAAGCGCATGAAGAAACTCCATGCGGATGGACTTTTGGAATCTCTTGATTATGAATCATTTGATACTTACGAATCATGCCTCATGGGAAAGATGACTAAAACTCCGTTCTCCGGAACAATGGAGCGAGCTACTGATTT
Source organism: Elymus sibiricus (assembly GCA_039707655.1). NCBI lineage: Eukaryota > Viridiplantae > Streptophyta > Magnoliopsida > Poales > Poaceae > Elymus > Elymus sibiricus. The sequence continues at coordinate 37,612,171 of CM077668.1, read as the reverse complement.
GTTGGAAATAATACATACCGATGTATGCGGTCCGGTGAATGTTGAAGCACGCGGCGGGTATCGTTATTTTCTAACCTTCACAGATGATTTGAGTAGATATGGGTGTATCTACTTGATGAAACACAAGTCTGAAACATTTGAAAAGTTCAAAGAATTTCAGAGTGAAGTAGAGAATCATCGTAACAAGAAAATAAAGTTTCTACGATCTGATCGCGGAGGCGAATATTTGAGTTACGAGTTTGGCCTTCATTTAAGAAAATGTGGAATTGTTTCACAACTCACGCCACCTGGAACACCACAGCGTAATGGTGTGTCCGAACGTCGTAACCGTACTTTATTGGATATGGTGCATTCTATGATGTCTCTTACCGATTTGCCACTATCGTTTTGGGGTTATGCATTAGAAACAGCTGCATTCACGTTAAATAGGGCACCGTCTAAATCTGTTGAGACGACACCGTATGAACTATGGTTTGGCAAGAAACCTAAGCTGTCGTTTCTTAAAGTTTGGGGATGTGATGCTTATGTGAAAAAGCTTCAACCTGATAAGTTCGAACCCAAAGCGGAGAAGTGCGTCTTCATAGGATACCCTAAAGAAACAATTGGGTACACCTTCTACCACAGATCCGAAGGCAAGGTCTTTGTTGCCAAGAATGGGTCCTTTCTAGAGAAGGAGTTTCTCTCGAAAGAAGTGAGTGGGATGAAAGTAGAACTTGATGAGGTAATTGTACCTGCTCTCGAATTGGAAAGTAGCTCATCAGAGAAAACCGTTCCCGTGATTCCTACACCAATAAGAGAGGAAGATAATGATAAAGATCATGAAACTTCAGATCAAGTTACTACTGAACTTCGTAGGTCGACCAGAGTACGTTCCGCACCAGAGTGGTACGGTAATCCTGTTCTGGAAGTTATGTTGTTAGACAACGGCGAACCTACGAACTATGAAGAAGCTATGATAAGCCCGGATTCCGACAAATGGCTTGAGGCCATGAAATCCGAGATAGGATCCATGTATGAGAACAAAGTATGGACTTTGGTGGACTTGCCCGATGATCGGCAAGCCATTGAGAATAAATGGATTTTTAAGAGGAAGACGGATGCTGATGGTAATATCACTGTCTACAAAGCTCGACTTGTCGCGAAAGGTTTTCGACAAGTTCAAGGGGTTGACTACGATGAGACTTTCTCACCCGTAGCGATGCTTAAGTCTGTCCGAATCATGTTAGCAATTGCCGCACTTTATGATTATGAAATCTGGCAAATGGATGTCAAAACTGCATTCCTTAATGGTTTTCTCAAAGAAGAGTTGTATATGATGCAACCAGAAGGTTTTGTCGATCCTAAGGGTGCTAACAAAGTGTGCAAGCTCCGGCGATCCATCTATGGACTGGTGCAAGCATCTCGGAGTTGGAATATATGCTTTGATGAGGTGATCAAAGCATATGGTTTTGTACAGACTTACGGTGAAGCTTGTATTTACAAGAAAGTGAGTGGGAGCTCTGTAGCATTTCTAATATTATATGTGGATGACATATTGTTGATTGGAAATGATATATAATTTCTGGTTGGCATAAAGGGATACTTGAATAAGAAATTTTCAATGAAAGACCTCGGTGAAGCTGCTTATATATTGGGTATCAAGATCTATAGGGATAGATCAAGACGCTTGATAGGACTTTCACAAAGCACATACCTTGACAAAGTTTTGAAGAAGTTCAAAATGGATCAGTCAAAGAAAGGGTTCTTGCATGTCTTGCAAGGTGTGAAGTTGAGTCAGACTCAATGCCCGACCACGGCAGAAGATATAGAGAAAATGAAAGTCATTCCCTATGCCTCAGCCATAGGTTCTATTATGTATGCCATGCTGTGTACCAGACCTGATGTGTGCCTTGCCATAAGTTTGGCAGGGAGGTACCAGAGTAATCCAGGAGTGGATCACTGGACAGCGGTCAAGAATATCCTGAAGTACCTGAAAAGGACCAAGGACATGTTTCTCGTTTATGGAGGTGACGAAGAGCTCGTCGTAAAGGGTTACGTCGATGCAAGCTTCGACACTGATCCGGATGACTCTAAGTCACAAACCGGATACGTATTTATATTAAATGGTGGAGCTGTCAGTTGGTGCAGTTCCAAGCAGAGCGTCGTGGCGGGATCTACGTGTGAAGCGGAATACATAGCTGCTTCGGAAGCAGCACATGAAGGAGTCTGGATGAAGGAGTTCATATCCGATCTAGGTGTAATACCTAGTGCATCGGGTCCAATGACAATCTTTTGTGACAATACTGGAGCAATTGCCATAGCCAAGGAGCCCAGGTTTCACAAGAAGACAAAACACATCAAGAGACGCTTCAACTCCATTCGTGAATATGTCAAGGATGGAGACATAGAAATTTGCAAAGTACACACGGATCTGAATGTGGCAGACCCGTTGACTAAGCCTCTTCCACGAGCAAAACATGATCAGCACCAAGACTCCATGGGTGTTAGATTCATTACTATGTAATCTAGATTATTGACTCTAGTGCAAATGGGAGACTGATGGAAATATGCCCTAGAGGCAATAATAAAGTTGTTATTATTTTATATTTCCTTGTTCATGGTAAAGGTTTATTATTCATGCTAGAATTGTACTGACCAGAAACTTAAATACATGTGTGCATACATAAACAAATACTGTGTCCCTAGTGAGCCTCTACTAGACTAGCTCGTTGATCAAAGATGGTTAAGGTTTCCTAACCATAGACATGAGTTGTCATTTGATAACGGGATCACATCATTAGGAGAATGATGTGATGGACAAGACCCATCCGTTAGCTTAGCATATGATCGTTCTGTTTATTGCTACTGCTTTCTTGAATGTCAAATACATGTTCCTCAGACCATGAGATCATGCAACTCCCGGATACCGGAGGAATACCTTGTGTGCTATCAAACGTCACAACGTAACTGGGTGATCATAAATATGCTCTACAAGTATCTCTGAAGGTGTCCGTTGAGTTGGCATGGATCGAGACTGGGATTTGTCACTCCGTGTTTCGGAGAGGTATCTCTGGGCCCTCTCGGTAATGCACATCATAAGAAGCTTGCAAGCAAAGTGACTAAGGAGTTAGTTACGGGATGATGTATTACGGAACGAGTAAAGAGACTTGCCGGTAACGAGATTGAACTAGGTATGGAGATACCGACGATCGAATCTCGGGCAAGTAACGTACCGACGAACAAAGGGAATTACGTATGTTGTCATTGTGCTTCGACCGATAAGATCTTCGTGGAATATGTAGGAACCAATATGGGCATCCAGGTTCCGCTATTGGTTATTGACCGGAGAGGCATCTCGATCATGTCTACATCATTCCCGAACCCGTAGGGTCCGCATGCTTAACGTTCGTTGACGATATAGTGTTATATGAGTTATGTGAATTGGTAACCGAATATTGTTCGGAGTCCCGGATGAGATCCCGGACGTCACGAGGAGTCTCGGAATGGTCGAGAGGTAAAGATTTATATATGGGAAGTCATATTTTGGGTTCCGAAAAAAAGTGCAGTTTTTTCGGTATTGTACCGGGAAGCTTCCAGAAGGTTCCGGAGGATTCCGGAGGGGTCCGGAAGTCCACAAGTGGGTCCACCACGTCCCAAGGGCTGGCATGGGCTAAGGGGAGGCGCCCTGGCCTTATTGGGCCAGGCGCACCAAGTCCTCAAAAGCCCACACAGCTAGGGAAGGAAAAAAGGGAGAGTCCTAGTAGGAATAGGATTGGACTTTGGAGTCCAAGTCCACGTGTGTACTATTCACGGTTACTGTTCACGTGGCACTATTCCTTCTACTCCAAGCCCCTACACATATATAAATAGAGGAGAGGGGGCGCCCCAAAAGGAGATAGAACATTGTCTTAGCCGTGTGCGGCGCCCTCCTCCACAGTTCCGTCCCTCGGTCATATTTTCGCAGTGCTTGGGCGAAGCCCTGCGGAGATAGCATTACCATCACCGTCACCATGCCGTCGTGCTGCCGGAACTCATCCACTACCTCGCTGTCTTGTTGGATCAAGAAGTCAAGGACATCACCGAGCTGAACGTGTGCTGAACGCGGAGGTGCCGTACGTTCGGTACTCGGTCGGTTGGATCGTGAAGTTGTTCGACGACATCAACCGCGTTGTTCAAACGCTTCCGCTTACGGTCTACGAGGGTATGTAGACACACTCCCCCTCTCGTAGCTATGCATCTCCATGGATAGATCTTGCGTGTGCGTAGAATTTTTTTTGTTTTCCATGCAACGTTCCCCAACAGCGGTAGTGTGCAGCAGGCGCAACGAGCAACCTGGCGCCCAGGTCGTGCGGACGAGCAGGCCAGGCTCACGATCGGGAGAAGACCGAATCACCAGGGATGCATGCGCGGGCTGATCGTGGCGCCCGTGAGCGCTGCGTTGTGGTTAGCTACAAAAGGGGCTGTACACGTCCAGGTTGTTACGTGGTGTGCGTCCAGGTTGTTGCGTGATGGATGTGGCCGTGCATGTAGCTAGCTTAGTGCGTGTGTGTGCGTGGAGTTAGTGGCCGGTGTGGTGGCCGGGTCGTGTGTGTGCGCCCGTGTATAAATACCCCCATGTACTGATCGACCGTGAGCCGGTATGTGCCGAGCCCAGTTTGTGCTGAAGATAGATTAGGCTGTTTGTGCGGCCGAGGCGCCGTTCGTGCGGCGGGGCATTTGTGTGCCGGAAATATTTGTGTCCCTGTCCTTCTTCCACCTACGTCCGAGCGAGTGTGAGAGCGAGTTGGTCCGGGGTCTGCCCCAACACTCAAGACGTCCTTCATCACCCCCTTCAGGGCGTATTGCTACATCACCATGTCGTTCGGCTTGAAGAACGCCGGCGCCACCTTCCAGTGCTGCATGCAAAGATGCCTCCTGGCTTAGATCGGCCGGAACGTGCACGTCTACGTCGACGACATCGTGGTGAAGACCAAGCAGCACCTCACCCTCCTCGAGGATCTCAGGGAGACATTTGCCAATCTGCGCCAGTACCAGATTAAGCTCAACCCGGAGAAATGTGTTTTCGGCGTGCCAGCCGGCCAACTCCTCGGGTTCCTCGTCTCGGAGCGCGGCATTGAGGCCAACCCGGAGAAGATCAAGGCCATCGACCGCATGCGCAAGCCGGCCCGGCTGCGCGATGTCCAGAAGTTCACCGGCTGCTTGGCCTCTCTCAGCCGGTTCGTCAGCCGGCTGGGGGAGAGGGACCTGCCCCTATATCAGCTGATGAAGAAGACGACACCGTTCGAGTGGTCCGACCAGGCGGACGAAGCTTTCCGTGACCTCAAGCGCATGCTCTCCACCACGCCCGTCTTGGCCGCGCCGGCTGAGAAGGAGCCGCTCCTGATGTACATTGCGGCAACCACCCGCGTGGTCAGCGTGGTCCTGGTGGTCGAGCGCCCCGAGGAAGGCAAGGCACAGCCGGTCCAGCGCCCTGTGTACTACCTCAGCGAGGTCCTCTCCACCTCCAAGCAAAACTACCCCCACTACCAGAAGATGTGCTACGGCGTGTACTTGGCCACCAAGAAGCTCAGGCAATACATCCAAGAGCACGCCATCACCGTGGTGAGCACGGCCCCCATCGGCGAGATCATGGGCTGCCGGGAAGCCTCTGGACGGATCGCAAAGTGGGTCATCGAGCTAGCCGGCCACACCATCCTCTATGAGCCTCGCACCGCCATCAAATCGCAGGCATTGGCCGACTTCCTCGTCGATTGGGCGGAGACCCAGTACTTGCCACCGGCTCCCGACGCAACGCACTGGCGCATGCACTTTGACGGCTCGAAGATGGCCTCCGGCTTGGGAGCCAGCATCGTGCTCTCCTCCCCCAAAGGCGCCCGGCTGTGCTACGTGCTTCAAATCCACTTCGCCGCCTCCAACAACGTCGCCGAGTATGAAGCCATCGTCCACGGCCTCCGGCTGGCCAAAGAGATCGACATCCGGCGCATCCTCTGCTTCGGCGATTCCGACCTGGTGGTTCAGCAAGCCTCCGGCGAGTGGGACGCCAGGGACTCCAACATGGCCAACAATCGCAACCTGGTCCAGCAGATGACCGGCAGCTTCGACGGCTGCGAGTTCCTCCACGTCCCCCGAAATGAGAACGAGGCGGCGGATACCCTAGCCAAGCTCGACTCCAGCCGGCAAGCAATCCCCACCGGCGTCTCCCTCGAGCACCTGCGCAAGCCGTCCATCAAGCCGTCTCCGGATTCAGAGTCCACCTTCGTCACGGCCGATCCAACAGTCCCTCGCTCCGACTCGGGGGCTGCTGGCTCCGGCTCGGGAACAGCCGACCCGCCCCCGGGAGCTGCCGTCTTGGACCCAGCCTCGGGGGCTGCCGCTTCCAACTCGGGGACGGCCACCTCGATCCCGGACGCCGCCGCCCCTCACCCAGCCCCGGGGGCCGCCTGCTCCGGCTCGGGGGCTGCCGACTCCAGCTCGCCGCCTCCCGACCCGGCCGAACCCGCGCAAGTGGCCGTCCTCACGGTACTGGAGGCGTCGTCTTGGGCCCAACCGATCCTCGCTTTCCTGGCAAACGGCGAGCTCCCGGTGAACGAGGTCGAGGCTTGGTAGGTGCAGCGCCGGGCTTCCGCCTACAACATCATCAACCGCGAGCTCGTCAAGCGCAGCACAACCGACGTCTTCCAGCGATGCGTCGAGACGGCCATGGGCCTCGAGATCTTGCTCGATATCCACCAGGGCGAGTGCGGGCACCACGCCGCCTTCCGGTCCCTGGTGGCCAAAGCATTCCGCCACGGCTTCTACTGGCCAACGGCACTGAAGGACGCCGAGGAGCTGGTCCTTAAGTGCAAGGGCTGCCAGCACTTCACGGCCCAGAGCCACCAACCGGCTGCGGCGCTCCAAACCATCCCCATCGTGTGGCCCTTTGCCGTCTGGGACCTCGACATGGTGGGACCCTTCAAAACCGCTAGGGGCGGCATGCCACACCTTCTGGTGGCCGTCGACAAATTCACCAAGTGGATCGAAGCAAGACCAATCAAGAAACTCGATGGCCCCACAGCCGTCAAGTTCATCAAAGACATCGCTGTCCGCTACGGCGTCCCCAACAGCATCATCACCGACAACGGCACCAACTTCACCAAGGGCGCGCTAGCGCGCTACTGCTCCGTCTCCGGCATCCGGCTCGACCTGGCCTCCGTCGCACACCCTCAGTCCAACGGCCAGGCGGATCAGGCAAACGGACTCATCTTGGCCGGCATCAAGCCGCGACTCGTCGAGCCGCTCGTACGTTCACCCGGCAACTGGATCGACGAGCTGCCGGCCATCCTATGGAGTCTCCGGACCACCCCCAACCGCTCAACCGGCTTCATTCCATTCTTCCTCGTCTACGGGGCCGAGGCGATCATCCCCACGGATCTTGAGTTCGACTCACCTCGGGTCACCCTGTACACAGAGGTAGAGGCCGCAGCAGCACGAGAAGACGGCGTCGACCTGCTAGAAGAGGCGCGCCTGCTGGCCCTCAGTCGGTCAGCCATCTACCAGCAGAACCTACGCCACTACCACAGCAAGAAGATCAAGCCCCTCGCTTTCCGCGAGGGCGACCTCGTGCTCCGGCTGATCCAATGAACAACCGGCCAGCACAAGCTATCCTCCCCATGGGAGGGCCCCTTCATCATCAGCAAGGCCTTTTGCAACAACGCGTACTACCTCATCGACGCGCAAAAGCGAAGCAAGCGCAAGAGAGACGCCTCCGGCGAAGAGACGGAACGTCCATGGAACGCGGAGCTCCTCCGTCCGTTTTACAGTTGAACCATGTATGTATGTATCACTACCCCTTTTGAACTTAATGAAAGTAGCAGGTCCCCCGAACGACACTCGGGGGCTACCTTTTCATCTCTACCGAGTTCTTACGCACTTTACCGCATTCGCCTCCCCCGCACCAGGTCGGCACGGCCGGCTCGGGGGCTCGGGGGCTCGCCGGCTAGCCCGCGTCGCGTTCTCCTCAACCCGATCAGTAACGTGCGCACTGCCGAAGCCCTCTCTGCCATAAGCCACAGACCGGCTCCCGGCTGTTCAAGGCCGGCAAGAGCCAAAGGCCCGCGGCCAATAGTTCATTACAATAAGGCCCGCGGCTAACAAAAGAGACAAACATGCATTCATATATATACAGCAAGGCCCGCGGCCAATAGTTCATTACAATAAACTCACACCCCCCAGTGGGTGGATCTGCCGGCTAACAAAAGTTCCGAGTTCAAAAGAAACAGGAAAAATAAAAGCCCTAAGCTGCGGCCTCGTCGGCATCACTCGGCGCTGGGTCCTCCGTGGTGGCAGTGTCGTCCAGCTCGCCGGCGTCGTCGTCCGCCGAGCTGCCCTCCGAGTCCTCGAGCTCCAGGCCGAAGTCATCAGCGGGAAGCTCCGCGCCGTCCGCTGCCTGCTCCGGCACGAACTCCCCGTACGGGGCGAACGACGCAATGTCGCTAGCCCGCACGGCGATCGCTGTCGCCCGCTCCGCCAAGTCCGCCTCCGCCCCAGCCCTCCGGGCGCGCAGCTGGTCCAAGCGGATGGTCGGATACCAAGACAGCATGACCCCGAGCGCCATGTCCGCGCCGGCTCGAGCTGCGGAGGCCCTCCACGCGTTGAGTCGCGCCGCGCCGGCCTCAAGCTAACGCGCCAGCCGGCTCACGCTGCTCGGCGCCACCGCACCCGGCCAGAGGGCGGCCACCATCGACAAACCGGCTTCGAATAGCCGGTTCATCTGGCGCTCCACCGCCTCCAAGTGAGCCTTGGCGGCCACGGTGATCTCCGCTACCGACCAGGCGGCGTACTCCTCGATGGCGGCCCCCGCCGCCATCTGCTTCTGCCGGTGGGCGTTCACCGCCGCCTCGGCCGACCCTTGGGTCTCGGGGAAGAACCCAGGGAGAGAAGGGGAAGAAGATTGACAAAGACGCCAAAAGGCAGAAAACAGAAAGAAGCAAAAGACGCAAGTAAAAAACGCTTACGCGTGAGGAGCTCGTCGATGTAGAGCGCCTCCTGCAGCGCCTCCCGCTCCCTCGCCGCCAACGCATTGGCGCTACGATCGCGGTCCACGTGGAGCTGAGCAACCTCCTCGGAGGCCTTCTTCGCCGCCTCCTCCTGCCGTGCCACCGCTTGACGGCGCTCCTCGGCAAGCCGGTCCAGCTCGGCCTTATGGGCGGCGGCGGCCTCGTCCCTCTCCCGGACTGCCCGGGCCGCCTCCTCGTGCAGCCGGTCGCGCTCCGCGATCGCCTGGTCACGGAGCTGGCCGGTTCCTGCCAGCTGGCGCCGGAGCGCCTCCATCTCCGCCGGGTCAACGGCGGCGGCTGCGCATCCGGATCCGAACTCCGGTCAGAAGCCGGTCGAAAAAGCAAACAAGAAGCAAAGAAGATCCGACCCGGCTGCTACGCAACCGGCCCGGATCTCGGGGGCTACACCCAGTGGGAGCGCTGGCGTGCCCCCACTGGAGGAATGCACGAAAGAAGTTCGAAAAAATACCTCGGGCCTGGCAAAGTTCCCCCTCCTTGGCCGCCAGATGGTCCCTGGCCGCGCGGTACCGGCCCAGGAGACGGTTGTACGCCGCCACCCGCTGGTCGTAAATGGACTGCAAAGAAGCAAGTCAGCACACAGACGCCTGAGAAGGCCCGACCCGCCTGTTGCGCAGCCGGCCCGGGCCTCGGGGGCTACACCCAGTGGGTGCGCTGACGCGCCCCCACTGGAAAGCGACCAAGCCGGTCAAAAAGGGCAAAAAGAAAACAAAACGCAAGAAAGCATGAAGGGCAAAAGAACTCACCGTGAAGGTCTGCCCCAGCTGTCGCAGCCGGCCGCTCTCCGCCTGGGCAAAGCTCTGCCACTGGCCGTGGTGGTTGGCGATCTGCAGCCGCAGAGAGTCCACCGCCGCATCCAGCTCGCTCCGGGGGGCGCCGCTCGTCGCCTCGCTGGAGCTCGCCGCTCAGGTCCGTTGCGGCTGAACAGCGGACCCGGCGCTGGTCCCGCTGTCGGCCGGCCTCTGTTTGAGGCTAAGCCCCGCGGCCCGCGGCTCCGTCATCACCAGGGCACGCGAGCTCCCCAACGCGGTCTACGTCCTTGGTGGCGGCGCTCCCCCTCCGCCCGGCGCGGCCTCCGGCTCGCGGTCCCTTCTGCCTCTGCCTCCGGCTCCGTCCGCCGGGTCAAAAGCCGGCGGCACCTCCTGGTCGGCCGTCGGGTCGGGCTCCGGCCCATGGTCGCCGGACTCGCCGCGACCGGCTGCTTCCTCGGCGGCCGCGTGGGCATCGGCCTCCGCCCGGCCGGCCGGGTCGTGCACCGCTTTGGAGCGGTGCTCCGCAACCGGCGACGATGGTGGCGACGACGCCGTCCACTCCGGCCACGCGGCTTCCTCCGCGACCTGTCGCCGTCTCGCCACGACATCGGCCACGGCGACGCTCTACGCCTTGGCCGACGCCTCGGCCACCTCCTTCTCGGCCTCGGCTCGGGCCCTCCAGGCGTCCCGCTGGGCGTCCTCCAAGGCGGAGCCGGCTTGGCAGGCCGCGAGCACCTCCTCGGTGGTCTCCACCGCCTTGCTCTCCCCCGTGCCGCTCCAGCCCCGTCGCCGGTCGGCCTCCTCCGCGGCCGCCGCTGCCGCAGCCGCCTCCGCCAGCTCGAGCGCGCTCCTGGACGGTGCGCGAGGGAAATGAAGAAGAAGGAAAGAAAAGAAAACAACGGCAACAACGGCAAATAAGGTAGCGACTCCGACTGCGAAAAAGAAACTTACCCTATGGCCACGGGAACCGCTCGCGTCGGGCCCACCGGCGGCGCCATCCGGCGCGCCTTCTTGGCGGACCTCTTCAGGGCGCCCGTCTGCACAGCAGCGGAGCGCTTCGCAGCCGGCCGCGCCTCGACCGGCTGCTTCCCATGCGGCCGGCTCGGGCCAGCCGGCTCCCCGGTCACCCTCCTCTGCCGCCCCCTGGGGGCAGCCCTGTCGCCCGCCTCCGCGCCCTGAGGAGCTGCATCGCCTGTCCCGTCCTCGTCATCTTCATCGTCATCCGGCCACTCGCGCAAAACATTCGGGATCAGAGACTTACCGGCTTGAACGAAGCCGCCGGCTTCCGCGTCCGCGAGGTCCTCCTCGCCGCCTCCGGCTCCCGCATTGCCGGCCTCCTCGTCCTCCGGGTCCGACTCGTCCCGGTCCGGCTACAGAACCATGGGACTCGGGCCGTCATGAACCAGCTGGCTCGGGAAGCGCTGCAGCTGGCCCGGGGGGTCAGGGCGCGTAAGAAGGGCGGACGTGGCAAAGAACAGAGACCAGACACTCACCGCTGGTGCCGGGTCATCCCGGCTGTACGGCTCCTTGCTGAACCGCCACTCCTTCACCTTGAGCCCGGCGGTGGAGACGTCGTTGACGCGCACGGCGATCTCCTCTGCCGTCAGCTCCTTCGTCGACAGCCGGTAGGGGTTGCGCCGGCCGCTCATATCGCAGATCCGGTGCGGCCGCCTTTGCAGCGGCAGCACCCGGCGACCGATGAAGGCGGTGATGAGGTCCACGGTGGTGAGCCCCTCGCGGTCCGTCATCTCCTTCACCCGGCGGCAGATCCCCAAGATCTCCGCGGATGGGCTCTTCGGGTTGTGCCCCCAGTTCAGCTTCTCGTCCGGGGGCACATCGACGAATGGAGGGAGGTTGATCCGGTCGTTGGCCGGGTTCGCGTTCTTCACGTAGAAGAAGGATTTCTGCCACTTCTTGGCGAAGTCCTCAAGCGGCAGCTTCGGGAAGGGCCCCGCTGTCCGGGTAACCGGCACGGCCGCCCCGCACTCGGACATGATGCCGGCTGCCACTCCTTGCTGCTTGAGGTAGAACAGCCGGCACCACAGCTCCACGTACGGGAGGATGCCGATGTAGCCCTCGCACAGCGTTGCGAAGCCGGCGAGCTGCAGAATGGCGTTCGGCCCCAGGTGGTGCGGCTGGAGACCGAAGTATGTAAGGAAGCGCCTGAAGAAGACGCTCGCTGGAAGCCCGAGCCCACGGAGGAAGTGGGTGTAGAACACCACCACTTCGCCACTCCGCGGTTCCGGCGCCACCTCCTCGCCGGGCGCGCGCGCCTCCACCTCCGCCGCCGGTGGCAGCCGCCGCGTGCGGCGAAGATATTCGATGTCATCGTCGGTGACCACCGACCCCTCCCACGAGCCCTTCGGCGGCGCCATTGGCGAAAGCGGGAGAAACGCGGTCGAGGGAGAAAGAAAGCAGAAAATGGTGGAGCAAGGAGAGAGCGGCCGCGCGAGCGTCGCAGCGCGGTGCGGCGGCCTGCTTGGCGGAAGACGGCGCGCGGGCGACGGCGTACGGCGGCGTAGTGCGCGAGAAGGAAGATGGGGAGGCAGAGGCGAAGCAACGGGCGGGGGCAGAGGAACGAATGCCTCGGCCTCTCCCCCTCCCTTCCCATTTAAAGACCCCGGTCGATCGTGGGGGAGTGGGATCATTTGCGTCCACGATTCCCACTCCCCGCCATGCTCGGGCGCGTTAAGGATGTGCCTTAACTGCCTCGAAAATTCCAACAGGCGCGTGCGGCCGCAGTAAATCTCACGCGCGGGCCGAGGCCCTGGCCCAGTGGGACCCAGCCTGCCGCGACGTCACGTCGCGCGCGTGGTCTGGCAGGCCTCTTCGGCCACTGAGCTGCACATGGCGGGATTTCGTCTGGCGGCCGACGCGCTCCCCCGTACCGGCACGGCCAGCCGGCGAGCCAATCATGCTCCGGCAAAATCAAGTATCTCAACCCGGCTCCCGGAAGCCGGCGAGCAGCGACTTCGAGCCGGCACATCCTCGCCATGCGACCGCGCTCCTTCGGGAGAGGGTAAGCTGCAAAGCCTCCCCCGCTTGGAGCCGGCGAGCCTTTACAGCTTCGGGGACTACTGTCGAGGGGATGACCCCCGGGTAGGCAAGCGAACCCGGAGCCCCTTTTCAAAAACATCAGGGCAGCCCGTGCCCCTCCCCACCGGCTGGCCAACCGACCGGCTTCCTAGCGCTAGCCGGCTAGGCCCGGCCCAGGGCCAGGTCCGGCTGTCCGCTAGCCGGCTGGCGATGGGTCGGCGGCCGTCCCATCGCATCCGACGACAAGACAGCCCCCCACGACGGGAGAACATGGCTACAGTGCAATCCGTCTCGGGAGGGCGCGCCGGCAAAGCTGCCAACCCTGTTGACCGTGACGGCTGGCGTCAGCTCCTGCACGCCTCTGCAGAGCACGCACGCGCCGCCCACTCCTGCACGCCTCTGCAGAGCGCGCACGCGCCGTCCACTCCGTGACGCTCGAGGCGACGGGCTACAGTGCCGTGCAGCCGGCGGGCCCCACAGCAGGCGGGGCCCAGCAGCCGGCGGGCCCACAGCAGGCTCCAGACGCCGACGCCCGGGTCCCGGCGCGTGTGGTTTACCCTTGTAACCCTGAGGGGTCGGGCTATAAGACCCCCCAGGAGGCCTCCGTGCAGCGGGGTCGGCACCAGGCGGGATCCAGTAGCAACACACGCATACACACTCACAGGAGAGGCCGAGGGAAAGCTAGCTCCTTCTTCCTCCTCTACCCAACAGCTCCAGGAGCACCATTGTAACCATTGTGGCCTCTGAGCCTATCAACCCATTCGGCAGGACTAGGGGTGTTACCTCTCCGGAGGACCCCGAACCTGGGTACGCCTTGTGTCTCCCGCACGCGCGTGCCAACCTCGCTTCCAGAACCCACCGACGTCCTCACGCTGCCCCCCACTTTTAGCCATCTCATGGCATCTGCCGCGATTTCACCACGACATCGTTTCAAGTAGGAGAGTTGGTCTATCTCAAAATGGCACCTTACAGATTGGCAGCATTTGGTTTTCGAGGAGCCCTCAAACTTCAGAACAAATGTTATGGTCCTTTCCTCATATTGCAGAAAATTGGCAAGTCTGCTTACAAACTTCAGTTCCCTGTTCATGTGAAGATGCATCCTGTGTTTCATGTCAATCAATTGAAAATGCACATTGGAACAAGGTCTATTCCCAGCCCTAATTTTCCTATGGTCAATTCGGACGGCACAATCAAAACTGGCCCCGCTGGTGTTCTGCAAGTGCGTCAAATTCCATGGAACAATATTCCTATGGTTCAGTGGTACATTCAGTGGGAAAATCTGTCACCTGCAGAAGCTACATGGGAAGACGCGGATTTCATCAAGTATTCGTTCCCACAGTTCCTCAAGGAGACGACTCAAGCTTGGCACAATGGAATCGCAACACCGTGAGGATACGTTGGATTCCAAAAAGGGGCAATGTCAGGACTGAAGACGCTACTGTTGTTATATTCAGTTACTGCAGAGTTTCAGACAAAACGCTTCGCGGGAGATCAACGGCTCAGATCGCGTCTCGTCTAAGGCCTCGTCGCTAGCTGTTAGATTCTTACTGTTACGCTAGTAACTGTAGCTTTCACCCGTTGCTAGTATTCTCCGCCTATATAACAGTCGGCTGTGGCTGAGCTGGTTATGCTATTCTATGATCTATTTGCCACCAGGCTAAAACTCTTATACAATATATATTCTATACTCAGCTCAGATCCGAGACGGAATACTCTAGCCAAACCTTAAATTCCTTTCTCTGAATCACTAGATCCGAGTAGGTCCTGACATGTATGCCATTGATTTTAGGTGGAGATTCGTGCATGTATTTTCTTTTCTCTTTCTCTTTTTGTTTTTATGTTTGTTTGAGTCACTTAGATATACAATAAGTAAGATGTGCCCTAGACCAATTTCTAATGATGGTCACCGATTAATGGCTACTGCTACATGTACACAATTTGAATGGATATTTACACAACAATATTGAATTGGAGGAGAAAAGAATGGTGTGGGCCGGAGAACACTAGTTTGGATCTTCGCTAGAGGTAACACTGCAAGCTAGCACACAGAGAGGCAGCTGGATGGATTCCTCAAACAGCCGTACGTGGCATCTTAGCCGGTACGTACCTCGCGTACGTACGTGAGCTAGCTATCGAATCGATCGATCGTTTCTCGGCGGCTCGGAACGTCCCGCTGGACGAAAAATCACTGGTAACTTGCGATCAAAAGTATAGTAGAACAACGAATCAATCTGTGCTTGAATGGTTAGGAGAATAGTGGTATCGCTAGCCCATCAGAGTTCAAGTCCTGCTATTCGCAATATTCTATATTTATTTCAGAATTTTCGACGATGCGCGTTTAGCAAATATAAATAGCCATCGGATCTCTCCAACGAGGTGCGTATCGAAGTTTTATTTTTGTCCGAAACAGAGACCATGTGGTTTGCAACAGAGATATTGTTGCAGAAACATTTGCAACAGAAGTGGTGTTGCAAAAATTACTTGTTTTCGTCTTTACTTTTTTTGCAACATAGATGATGTTGCGGGAGGAATTTTACAACAGAGGTGATGTGTGTCGGTTCTAAATCCGCCATATCTCGTAGTAGGGGTCCTAAGCTAGGCGTCTTGGAGCGATGGTAACATGGACACAGGATTTTACCCAGGTTCAGGCTCTCTCGAAGAGATAATACCCTACGTCCTGCTTTTGATTGTATTCATATGGGGTGTAGTACAGAGTACATGTATCTACCACGAGATTGTTTTAATGAATATGAGTTGTTCTATTGACTAGCCTGGCCTCGGTTTATATATGCACCGGAGGCCTAGGGTTTAGGAGAGTCCTCGTCTTGGGCGCCAAGTCTTGTGGAATCTTCCTTGTATTCGTCATGGAATGCCCGAAGTGGCCCATGAGTGAACCGCCATGGGGTTCCTCGGCCCGATCCACCTGGTTGGGAGACGACGTGATGAGTACCCCCTAGTCCAGGACACCATCAGTAGCCCCCTGAACCGGTCTTCAAGTTGGGGACGCTCGTCGGTTCTTCCGAACTGTTCTTCGTTTTCGGCCATCGGTCTTGAAAGCTGGTTCAACATGTTTTGTCATCCTTGATCTCGAGGATCGCCGAGGTGTATCCGAAGAGTTCACACATCGGGTATCCGAGGAGTTCACACGTCAGGCATCCGAGGAGCCCCTTTTAGTTCCTGGCCTTTATCAATGCCTTATTATTTTTACGCCACACCTCGGGTTTCGAAGTTTTTGCCGTGCGGCGGTGTTCTCTTGCATCTGAGCTCCAACGCCGTACTGCATCCGAGGTGTCTTTTTGCAGCCGAGCTCCGACGCCGGTCTGCATCCAAGGTGTCTTTTTGCAGCCGAGCTCCAACGACGGTCTGCATCCGAGGTGTCATATATTACCTCGGTTTTAAAAAAGTTGAAGGAGTTCAGCCGAGCTTAATGCCGGAAATGTCCTCTAGGGAGCCAGCCACTTGCATCCGAGTTCTATGCCGGACTGCTTCCGAGGTGGTGCACCACCTCGGCCGTGGGCTGATTTTTGCGGATTTTTTTTTCAATTGGTGTAATTTATTCTCTGCCGAGATATATAGCCAGTAGCCCTCAAGGTGTGTGTCGGCCCAAAATCCGAGATGCACCTGAAGGATGAAATAAAACCGCTGATCCCAGTAGCCCCTGAGACTCAGGTCGAGTCGATTCGCGAAATCGGCCTGAGGATCAACTCCTAGCTCGGCAGCATACTTAGGAATGGAAACGCGGTGTGCATAGTCCTCGAGACTCGGGTTGGGTGCGGCCGACCAACCTGAGGATCGTAATCTCCTCAGAAACTGTGTTGCACTTTTTTTTAAAAAAAATTGTCTGCATTGAATAGGCAATGCAGTAGCCCCCGAGACACTGGTCGGGTGGCAACACCAGATCAGGGGATCGATGTAACCCGTTAATGGCTTTTAAGTGAGAAGCGCAAAGCCCAGTAGCCCCCGAGCCTTAATTTGGGCAAGGGTGGCCGAGTTAAGGATCGATATCCGGAGTAAATTGATTTTAATCACAATTTATGTGTAATGATTCTATGTATCCAAGTACTTTACATCATTAACATTCGGATCCGCATTGTACAAAACTTTGTTGACCGACCATCGGCCTCAACCTCCTCGGCCAGTAGCCGAGGAATGTTTTCCTACTTTATAAAGCCGTTATAAGGGCAAAGATTTACGGAAAACAAGGCAATCCGGCCATACGGTTTTATAAACAAAGGTACGCGGAGAGATATGTTATATTACTATTTAACGTAAGAAACATCTTCTGGGAAAAATAGTTCCATTATAAGTTCTTTTTCCCAGACTATCATGTTAACCATGATCGTGAAACCTCAACTCCGATCAATGTGGGAGGAAAATATTGAGGATTTAGTTTGGGAAAAGTTCCCGAATTCTGTGGTCTTTAATGAACCAAAATTTTCACTTCCGTCGTTGCCGACCAATTATATTTTTAAGATGGCTAGCTTTCGGCTTCACCCAGTCTGAGGTACTAGCCCGGATGACCCAGAAGTAACAATCACAGAGGTGCTCCCTTTACCCCCTAGCTGAACAATCGGGAACATAAGGGGTAAGCACGGGAGCCAGGCAACCTGGCTTGGCCAAAATCTTAAGTCAAATTGATGCATATTTATGGCTTTATAACGATGATTACGGAAGGCAGCACTCGTATATTGAATACAAACGCTTTGATGCTATATGCTATTTTGACTCCTTTGTGACCGTTTATCATTTGAGAGTGGCCCATCGTCGGCTTCTACCCCTTTGTAGATGCTACACAAGGTGTTTCCGCAGTAACAAGACAACCCTTAGCCAACGTCTCGGTGCCCGGAGGCGGTTGTGTTAGCGGAAACGAGGCAATCAGATATCCAGACTTTATAACATTCTCTTAGTCATAGGAGCTTAAAGCTGGGAGGCCAGTTACTAGCTCCCGGTTAGTGTTCGGCGTCAGCCGAGGTCAAGCCATTAACACTTCGGCCAATTTTATGAAAGGCCTACGGGGTAACCTCTATCGGTCTATAGTTTGACACGGTCATCGAATCGCTAACTGATACGTCTCCAACGTATCTATAATTTTTGATTGTTCCATGCTGTTATAATATCAATCTTGAATGTTTTTATAATCGTTTACAGCAATTTTATATCATTTTTGGAGAATAACCTATTAACCTAGTGCCCAGTGCCAGTTGCTGTTTTCTGCCCTGTTTTTGTTTCACAGAAAATCAATATCAAACGAAGTCCAAATACAGTGAAACTTTTTGGAGATTTTTTCTTGGGCAAGAAGAATACCAGAAGCTTCGAGGGGAGGCCAGAAGACCTTGGTGGGCCCCACGAGCCACCAGGGCGCGCCCTGATGCCTCGTGGGCCCCACCAAGCTCCGTTTGACCTAATTCCAGCACTATAAATTCCAGAAAAATCAGAAACCCTCAGGAGAGTCCACGAAATACTTTTTACGCCGCCGCAAGCCTCTGTTCCAGAGAGATCCCATCTGGGGTCCTCCTCCGGTAATCTGCCGGAGGGGGAATCGATCACGGGGGGGCTCTACATCAACCTTGCTGCTTCTCCGATGATGCGTGAGTAGTTTACCACAGACCTTTGGGTCCATAGGCAGTAGCTAGATGGCTTCTTCTCTCTTCTTGATGTTCAATACAATGTTCTCCTTGATGTTCTTGGAGATCTATCCGATGTAATCTTTTTTTGCGGTGTGTTTGTTGGGATCCGATGAATTGTGAGTTTATGATCAGATTATCCATGAATATTATTTGAGTCTTCTCTGATCTCTTTTATGCATGATTATTATAGCCTCGTATTTCTTCTCCTATCTATTGATTTGGTTTGGCCAACTAAGTTGATTTATCTTGCCATGGGAAGAGGTGCTTTGTAGTGGGTTCGATCTTGCGGTGCTCAATCCCAGTGACAGAAAGGGACATGACACGTATGTTTCGTTGCTACTAAGGGTAAAAAGATGGGATCTATTCATTGGGTTTATTAATTCGTGAGTTTGTCTTGTCTACATCATGTCATCGTTCTTAAGGCATTACTCCGTTCTTATGGACTTAATTCACTAGATGCATGCTGGATAGCCCATCGATGTGTGGAGTAATAGTAGTAGATGCAGGCAGGAGTCGGTCTACTAATCTTGGACGTGATGCCTATATACATGATCATTGCCTTGGATATCGTCATGATTATTTGCTTTTCTATCAATTGCCCAACAGTAATTTGTCTACCCACCGTATGCTATTTTCTCGAGAGAAGCCTCTAGTGAAATCTATGGCCCCCGGGTCTATCAAAATCATATTACTAAAACCTTAAAAATATTGCTGCCATTTTCTTTTATTTATTTTATTTAGTATTTTTGCTGCAATCTATCAATCTATCAAATACAATTTAATCTTGCAATCTTACCGCCAAGGGATTGACAACCCCTTGTTTGCGTTGGGTGCAAGGATTTGTTGTTTGTGTGCAGGTACTGCTTACTAGGTGTTGTGTGATTCTCCTACTGGTTCGATAACCTTGGTTTCATAATTGAGGGAAATACTTATCTCTACTGTGCTGCATCATCCCTTCCTCTTCAGGGAAATACCAACGCAAGCTACATGTAGCAAGAAGAATTTCTGGCGCCGTTGCCAGGGAGACATCATCAACATTTATCAAGTACCTTTGCACAAACTCTCATCTCCTTGCATTTACTTTATTTGCCATTTGCCTCTCGTTTTCATCTCCCCCACTTCAAAAACGTTTTTACAAAAATACAAAAATATTTTCCTTTGCCTTTTTGCCTTTTTTCTATTTTGCTTGTTTGCTTGTTTGCTATTTTATTTGCGTAACCACGATGTCTCAAGAAAATACCAAATTGTGTGATTTTTCCAGTACTAATAATAATGATTTTATTAGTTCTCCGATTGCTCCTCCCGCCGCTAGTGTGGAGACTTGTGATATTAATGCCGCTTTGCTAAATCTCGTTATGAAAGATCAATTTTCCAGTAGTCCTAATGAAGATGCCGCATCCCATCTTAATACTTTCGTAGAATTGTGTGACATGCAAACGAAAAAAGATGTGGACAATGATATTGTGAAATTAAAATTATTCCCGTTCTCATTGCGGGATCGTGCTAAAATTTGGTTCTCATCTTTACCACGAAATAGTATCGATTCTTGGGATAGGTGTAAAGATGCTTTTATTACTAAGTATTTTCCTCCCGCAAAAATTATTTCTCTAAGAAATCAAATTATGAATTTTAAACAACTTGATCATGAACATGTTGCCCAATCTTGGGAGAGGATGAAATTAATGATAAGAAATTGCCCTACTCATGGTTTAAATTTATGGATGATCATACAAATTTTTTATGCGGGATTGAATTTTGTCTCTAGAAATCTTTTAGATTCCGCCGCGAGTGGTACGTTTATGGAAATTACTTTGGGTGAAGCTACTAAATTTCTTGATAATATTATGGCAAATTATTCACAATGGCATACTGAAAGAACTCCTACTAGTAAAAAGGTGAACTCCGTTGAAGAAATTAATACTTTGAGTGATAAAGTTGATGCTCTTATGAAATTGGTTGCTAGTAAAAATGCTTCTATTGATCCTAATGATGTGGCTTTGTCCACTTTGATTGAGCAAAATAATGATCCCGTAGATGTGAATTTTGTCTCACGAAACAATTTTAATAGTAATGCTTATAGAGGTAATTTCAACGCTAGACCGTTTCTTGGAAATTCCTCTAATAATTATGGCAATCCTTATGGCAATTACTACAATAATAATAGGATACCTTCTGATCTTGAAAGTAATATTAAAGAATTTATTAATGCTCAAAAAGTTTTCAACACTACGATAGAAGAAAAATTGAGTAAAATTGATGATATGTCTAGGAGCATCGATAGAATTATTCATGATGTGGAAAATCTTAAGACTAAAGTTTTGCCACCTAAAATTGATATTAGTGAATCAATCAAAGCTTTATATGTCTCCATGGATGAAAGTAAGAAATGAACCGCGATGCAAAGAGCTAAACGAGAATTTTTAGAAAAAGCGATTCCTCCTTGTTTCTATCGTAATAATGATGAGGATATTAAAATGATTGGTGTTTCATCTATTGACTCTTTATTTAGCAATATTAAGCTTGATGAAAAAGGGACTGAAGAAGAGTCAACTTTAGATAAAGAGCGTCCCTATAATTCGGAGGGTGAAAATCTTGATAAGAAAATTACTAAAAGTGGGTTTGGAGAGGTAAAAACTTTAAATAGTGATGTGCCCACTGTTTTTGATTACAAAGATTTTAATTATGATAATTGCTCTTTGATTGAGTGTATTTCTTTGTTGCAATCCATGTTAAATTCACCCAACGCTTATGAGCAAAACAAAGCTTTTACTAAACATATAGTAGAAGCCATGATGAAAGCGTTAGAAGAGAAGCTTGAACTAGAAATTTCAATTCCTAGAAAATTATATGATGAATGGGAACCCACCATTAAAGTTAAGATTAAAAATTATGAGTGCAATGCTTTATTTGATTTGGGTGCTAGCGTTTCCACAATTCCAAAATCTCTATGTGATGTGCTAGGTTTTACCAATATAGATGAATGCTCTCTTAATTTGCATCTTGCGGATTCTACTATTAAAAAGCCCTTGGGAAGAATTAATGATGTGCTTATTCTTGCAAATAGAAATTATGTGCTCGTTGATTTTATTGTTCTTGATATTGAATGCAATTCTTCTTGCCCTATAATACTTGGTAGACCGTTCCTACGAACTATAGGTGCCGTTATTGATATGAAAGAAGGGAATATAAAATTTAAGTTTCCATTAAAGAAGGGTATGGAACACTTCCCTAGAAAGAAAATTAAAGCACCATATGAATCAATTATGAAGGCCACTTATGGAATCAACTCCAAAGATGACAATACTTGAAATTATGCATTATGCCTAGCTAGGGGCATAAAACAATAGCGCTTGTTGGGAGGCAACCCAATGAATAAAATAAATTTTTGTTATAAGTTTCTGTTATGGTGTGTTTTTACTGTCATGCTACTGGTATGATAGTATTTTTATGTTTTTAATTAGTGTTTGTGCCAAGTAAAGCCTTTGGAATGATTTGGAAGATAGTATAATTGATGCTGTTTGGAAAACAGAAAGTTTTGCGTCCAGTGCCCGAATTTTGTTTCTATACTGGAGCGTCAAAAAATCTGAAATTTTTACACAGTATTGGTATATGAATTTTCCACATTTTCCTAATTTTTCAGAATTTTTTGAGTTACAGAAGTATGGCTTTTAAATAGATTGCTACAGACTGTTCTGTTTTTGACAGATTCTGTTTTTGATGCACTACTTGCTTGTTTTGATGAATCTATGGATTGTATCGGGGGGTATAAGCCATGGTGAAGTTAGAGTACAGTAGGTATAATGCAAAAATAAAATATGAATGGGTTTGAAACAGTACTTATTTTAGTGATTCTTTTTGTTATACTAGCGGATCTCATGAAAGTTTTGTTGAGTTTTGTGTGATTGAAGTTTTCAAGTTTTGGGTGAGATCATGATGGATGAAGGAATACAGAGTAGCAAAAGCCTAAGCTTGGGGATGCCCAAGGCACCCCAAGGTAATATTCAAGGAAGACTCAAGCGTCTAAGCTTGGGGATGCCCCGGAAGGCATCCCCTCTTTATTCTACCGACCATCGGTAATTTTACTTGGAGCTATATTTTTATTCGTCACATAATATGTGTTTTGCTTGGAGCGTATTGTATGATATGAGTCTTTGCTTTGTTTACTTTTTAGTTTGTCACAATCATCTTTGCTGCACACACCTATTTTGAGAGAGCCACACGTTATCATCATAATTTGTAGAATACTCTATGTGCTTCACTTAAATTTTTTGAGCTAGGCAGTTGCTCTAGTGCTTCACTTAAATCCTTTTGAGCACGGTGGTGGCTGAAATTTTGTAGAAATAAACTCTCATGCTTCACTTATATTATTTTGAGAGTTGATTGAAATTTTGTAGAAATAAATTCTCATGCTTCACTTATATCATTTTGAGAATTGACTTGATTAAAATTTTGAAGAAATGAATTCTCATGCTTCACTTATATTATTTTGAGAATTGTTAAGACTGAAATTTTGAAGAAATATTTGCACTCTCATGCTTCACTTAAATCTTTTTGAGAGATGATGATAGTAACGGTAATTTGCACATGTTATGCAATTGGTCCCAAAGTGATGAATATTCAAGAGGGATATAGATAAAAACTTTCATATAGATCATTGGATATGACAAGTGTGATTCCTTGCAATAGTTTTGCGATATGGAAATGATGATATGTGATGCCATGTTAGTGAGTAATTGTGCTTAAGTAAGAATATTAGTGTTAAGGTTTGTGATTCCCTATGCAAGCACGTTAAGTCAATAGTTATGCAATGAAGTTATATCCTACTATGGTGCATTATTTGGTGTTAGTTATGTTCAATGCATGTTTATGACCGTTTTCGTTTTTTGGTTGGTTGCTTCTCAATCTTTTGCTAGCCTTCATTTGTACTAAGCGGAAATACTGCTTGTGCATCCAAAATCCTTAAAACCAGTTTTGCCTTATGAGTCCACTATATCTACCTATATGCGGTATTCCAATGCCGTTCCAAGTAAATTTGCGTGTGCCAACAATTTCAAAATAATTTTTCTGTTTTGTGTGCCCGTACTGCTCATGAAGCGGAAGGGGGTAGCCAATATGTTCCATGCTAGGTGTGTTATTCTCAAGATGAGTGTTTATTCACTTGTCATTGCACGAGAGTGTGGCGGTAATAGGGATGCCCAGTCCCGAAATGTGAAATGAAATGAAATGAAAAATCTTATGTGATCACAATAATAAATTCCTTGGAAAGTGATGGTATGGAGGGCACCCGTGGATACGGCTAGCCATGAATTGTGAAAGAATTGGTGGAAAGGAATAAACTTTATTTTCTGTTTGGGAACCACCTATGATGTATGTAGCATGGAAGATATTGGGAATTCTCATTCGTTTTCGTTGACAGGAAAAGCATGCCTCCCAAATTTTTTTTATCTCTTTAATTTCAGCTTTGAGCTCTGGCACATTTGACAAATCTCTGCTTCCCTCTGCGAAGGGCCTATCTATTTAATTTTATGCAATTTTTATTTTTCTTGAGTCTCCATCTTCTCTTACAAAAGCACCAACTAGAGAACACTATTGTAATACTTGTGCATTGGTTGTAGCTAATATTTGAGTGTGTTTCATAAATGGATCAATGATTGAGCATAATGGGCTAGGGATAACTTTCTTTCGCGTTGATATTTTGAAAGACATGGTTGCTTGTTAGTATGCTTGAGTATCTATGTTTTCATGTCAAATTATAGACTATTGCTTTGAATCATATAAGTCCAATGTCCATGCTACAAAAAGAAAAATAATATGTGATAAATATGTTAGGCAGCATTCCACATCAAAAATTCTGTTTTTATCATTTACCTACTCGAGGACGAGCAGGAATTAAGCTTGGGGATGCTGATACGTCTCCAACGTATCTATAATTTTTGATTGTTCCATGCTGTTATAATATCAATCTTGGATGTTTTTATAATCGTTTACAGCAATTTTATATCATTTTTGGAGACTAACCTATTAACCTAGTGCCCAGTGCCAGTTGCTGTTTTCTGCCCTGTTTTTGTTTCACAGAAAATCAATATCAAACGAAGTCCAAATACAGTGAAAATTTTTGGAGATTTTTTCTTCGGCAAGAAGAAGACCAAAAGCTTCGAGGGGAGGCCAGAAGACTTTGGTGGGCCCCACGAGCCACCAGGGCGCGCCTGGGGGGGAGGGCAGGCGCGCCCTGATGCCTCGTGGGTCCCACCAAGCTCCGTTTGACCTAATTCCAGCACTATAAATTCCAGAAAAATCAGAAACCCTCAGGAGAGTCCACGAAATACTTTTTACGCCACCGCAAGCCTCTGTTCCAGAGAGATCCCATCTGGGGTCCTTCTCCGGTAATCTGCCGGAGGGGGAATCGATCACGGAGGGGCTCTACATCAACCTTGCTGCTTCTCCGATGATGCGTGAGTAGTTTACCACAGACCTTTGGGTCCATAGGTAGTTGCTAGATGGCTTCTTCTCTCTTCTTGATGTTCAATACAATGTTCTCCTTGATGTTCTTGGAGATCTATCCGATGTAATCTTTTTTTTGCGGTGTGTTTGTTGGGATGCGATGAATTGTGAGTTTATGATCAGATTATCCATGAATATTATTTGAGTCTTCTCTGATCTCTTTTATGCATGATTATTATAGCCTCGTATTTCTTCTCTGATCTATTGATTTGGTTTGGCCAACTAAGTTGATTTATCTTGCCATGGGAAGAGGTGCTTTGTAGTGGGTTCGATCTTGCGGTGCTCAATCCGAGTGACAGAACGGGACATGACACGTATGTTTCGTTGCTACTAAGGGTAAAAAGATGGGATCTATTCATTGGGTTTATTAATTCGTGAGTTTGTCTTGTCTACATCATGTCATCGTTCTTAAGGCATTACTCCGTTCTTATGGACTTAATTCACTAGATGCATGCTGGATAGCCCATCGATGTGTGGAGTAATAGTAGCAGATGCAGGCAGGAGTCGGTCTACTAATCTTGGACGTGATGCCTATATACATGATCATTGCCTTGGATATCGTCATGATTATTTGCTTTTCTATCAATTGCCCAACAGTAATTTGTCTACCCACCGTATGCTATTTTCTCGAGAGAAGCCTCTAGTGAAATCTATGGCCCCCGGGTCTATCAAAATCATATTACTAAAACCCTAAAAATATTGCTTCCATTTGCTTTTATTTATTTTATTTAGTATTTTTGCTGCAATCTATCAATCTATCAAATACAATTTAATCTTGCAATCTTACCGCCAAGGGATTGAGAACCCCTTGTTTGCGTTGGGTGCAAGGATTTGTTGTTTGTGTGCAGGTTCTGCTTACTAGGTGTTGTGTGATTCTCCTACTGGTTTGATAACCTTGGTTTCATAATTACGGGAAATACTTATCTCTACTGTGCTGCATCATCCCTTCCTCTTCGGGGAAATACCAACGCAAGCTACAAGTAGCACTGACCAGTTTGCGCTCATTGTGATAGTCAGTTTTCGGCTTTCTCCACTGAGGTACTTAACCAGTTAAATCGCAAGTACAATCGCAGTGGTTCTCCCTTTGCACACCTAGCCGAACAAAGCGGAACGTAGGAGGCAAGCACAGGAGCCGGGCAACCCAACTATTGACCGAAGACACAATTCAAAACTGATGCATATAAAGCAATATCCGAGAATGTTTTGCCGAGGACTCTTCGGAGTACCTTGGCTTTTGGTGGGTTCGGCTCTAGTCGCAGCCCCCCGTTGATATTGCCGATGCTTTAAAGGCATCCGACGTTGTACTGCGAGAGTTATGCTGGAGACACACAGTATCCCCCGAGACCCAGGTTGGGTGCGGCCGACCAACCTGAGGATCGAATCTCCTCGGAAACTAGTCCAGATGTCATGTGAGTTTCGCCAATACCGAGGTGTAGGTCGGCAGGAAAGATGCCGAGCCGCGGGTCGGAAAAGATCTCCCGAGCTGAATTATTACGCAGGGCACCTCGGTCATGAGGATGTCCCGCCTCCTGAAAGAAAAACATACAAATAGCTGAAAAGTGCCATAAGCTCGAAAAGCCAAAAAACTTATGTAAAAACTTGACGTCCGAACTAAATCAAGTTTTTTGGTGTCAATGAAAAAATTGGTCTTAAAATAATTTTTTTCCTTCCGTCGTGCTTTAACATGACACATCCGATCTCTAAACTTCAAGTAGGTCAGCCTTCGGCTTCAACCTCCATATCCCGAAGGCGGAGTGCTTCTCAGAGGCCAATTTAGCGAACTAAACTCGAGCGGCTTTAGGGAGAAACCAGGCTATCCGGCTATTGACCATGCACTCGAGTTGAAAAAAGAGTGTTAGAAAAAGACTTTGCAACGACTTAGAAGAAAAAATATTTATTATAAAATGGCTCATATAAATTTAAGAGCCCCCAGTTAACCTGGGCAAAGGAAGTTGTTTTTAACAGAGATCGTTTTTGACAAACAGCTCTTTTTTTAACACAAATATAATGCTTGGTCGAACCGAACAGAAATTAAAAATTGAAAAAGTTGAGCATGAAAACGACTTAGCTGGTTAATGTGCTCGGTGTTGATGACGCGGGCCGAGCTTGCGGCGGGTCGAGGTCCCAGCCCCCAAGCCGGTCCCGAGGTGCCCGAGCAAAGAGCTCGGCTTGATGAAGTGGCGACGTAGCGCGGTCGACGTGGTGAGGCGAAGCCCCCGGTCCAGCTGTCGTGACGAAGCTGGTCGGCTGGTGATGATGAAGTGATGGCGAAGCCCCCGGTCTAGCCGAGGTGATGGATCAGGTCGGCAGGGTGACGCCGGAGCCCCATGTAAGCCGAGGTGTCGAAGCAGGTCGGCGTGGTGGACATTGGCTTAAATAGGCGACGGTGCGGCGATGCCGACGCAGGTCGGAACTTGTGACGCGATCAATGCTGGCTTGATGAAGTGACCGCGCGGCAATGCCGGCGCACCCGACCCGTGCAATCCATAAGGTGACGATGTTATCTTGATGATCATTACGGAGAACGGTGCCGAACTCTTGGTCGGCTCGCCGAGGTGATGATTCGAGGTGGTTGTCGTCGGCTCGATGAAGCGACGGCGCAGTCGATGCTGGCGCAGGTCGGCAGCCATGGAGCAACATGGCCGGGCTGGTTTGACACTGGCGCGACGACGAAGATCGCCTCGAAAAAGGCTCAAAATTTGTGGACACGTGTTTGAGGACACAATACTTATAAAAAATTTCCTTCAAAAAGGACCTTTGATAACCCGTTCATGGAAAAAGATGAACTTGGGTCGGATTCGTTTTCGCGCAGAAAATATATCTGAAAATTGATGCACTCATCGGACGCTTCCCGGAGTTTGAACCGTCGGATTGAGCTGAAATTTTGAGGGATGATTGATATAGGAATTCCACAGCCGATGAACGGTGGGATCTTCCAAAGGATGTCCGAGCTAACTTCTGGACTCCTCGCCCCAAACTCATCCAGATTCCGTCCAGACTCGACAGGGCTCCGGTATATCGGAGATGTCCGGACATTCCTCCATCGGAACGCGATGAAATTTTACAGGGTTGTTCTAGACTCAATTCCGCACAATTCCACCGAAGCAATCGTCAAAGCGACGCTCAAGGAGACGGGGACGGCGAACACGAATCCGCTGTCCAGAAAAAACTGCATGATCGCGCAGGGGCAATGTTGACGTTGAGCCCCCGAGCACCATGGACGAATTTTCCATGATCCCGGATGAGATCGGAGTTGATGATGATGAAGCCATCCGTCCGATCTTGACGATCCGAAGAGAAGCCTAGTCCTCGGTCCAGCCAAGGTGACCAGTCGGGCCGGCGACGAAGATGCCGACGCTGACAATGTAGCTCGGTTCCGATGCTTACATCGCGGTGGAGCCGATCTGAATTCCCATCGCACCGCGGCGACTACCCAGCAGGCTCTCAATGAAAGCACCAATGTCGGTTCTAAATCCGGCATATCTCGTAGTAGGGGTCTGATACGTCTCCAACGTATCTATAATTTATGAAGTATTCATGCCATATTTATAACAATTCTATATGGTTTTGATATGATTTGATTAGAACTAACCCGGACTGACGATGTTTTCAGCAGAATTGCCATGGTGTTGTTTTTTGTGCAGAAATAAAAGTTCTTGAAATTGGATGAAACTTTTTGGAGATTTTTTATGGAGTAACTAAAAAATACTGGAACCAAGACCCACTGGAGGGGGGCCACCCAGTGCCCACGAGGCACCAGGGTGCGCCACCCCCCCCCCCCAGGCGCGCCCTGGTACCTCATGGGGCCCACGTGGCTCCGTCTGACCTGATTCCAACGCTGAAAAATCCTATAAATAGAGAAACCCCCGGAAATAACCCTAGAAATTCGACTCCGCCGCCGCAAGCCTCTGTACCTTTGAAATACCATCTACAGCCCTTTTCCGGCACCCTGCCGGAGGGGGGAAATCATCACCGGAGGCCATCTTCATCATCCCGGCGGTCTCCATGACGAGGAGGGAGTAGTTCACCCTCGGGGCTGAGGGTATGTACTAGTAGCTATGTGTTTGATCTCTCTCTCTCTCGTGTTCTGGATATGGCACGATCTTGATGTATCGCGAGCTTTGTTAATATAGTTGTTTCATATGGTGTTTCTTCCCTCTCTATCTTTGTTGTGATGAATCAAATGTTTTCCCTTTGAGGTTTCGTTATTGTCGGATTGAATATTTCAGATTTGAGAACACTTGATGTATGTCTTGCATATGACTACCCGTGGTGACAATGGGGTATTATATTGATTCACTTGATATATGGCTTGGCATTCAACTCGCGGATTCCCGTGGTGACATTGGGGTAATCTATGCATAGGGGTTGATGCACGTTTTCATTATCTTTTCTCCGATAGAAACTTTGGGATGCTCCTTGAATTTCTTTGTGTGGATTGAATATTATGATTATGAAGTTGTTTGATGCATATCGTATAATCAACTCACGGATACTTGTGATGACATTGGAGTATCTAGGTGACATTAGAGTTGGTTGATGTGTATCATATGGTGTTATTTTAGTACGAACTCTAGGGCTGTTTGTAACACTTATAGGAATAGCTTAATAGATCGATCGGAAAGGATAACTTTGAGGTGGTTTCGTACCCTACAAAAAATTTCTATCTTATGTTCTCCGCTAATAGGAACTTGGGAGTGATTCTTTATCGCACGTTGAGGGATGGTTATATGATCCAATTATGTTAGCATTGTTGAGAGATTGCACTAGTGAAAGTATGAACCCTAGGCCTTGTTTTTAAGCATTGCAATACTGTTCGTGCTCACTTTTGTTACTTGGTACCTTGCTGTTTTTATATTTTTAGATTACAAAAAACTATATCTACTATCCATACTACACTTTTATCACCATCTCTTCGCCGAACTAGTGCACCTATACAATTTACCATTGTATTGGGTGTGTTGGGGACACAAGAGATTTCTTGCATTTGGTTGCAGGGTTGTTTGAGAGAGACCATCTTCATCCTACGCCTCCCACGGATTGATAAACCTTAGGTCATCCACTTGAGGGAAAATTGCTACTGTCCTACAAACCTCTGCGCTTGAAGGCCCAACACGAGTCTACAAGAACAAGTTGTGTAGTAGACATCAAGCTCCTTTCTAGCGCCGTTGCCCGGGGGGTGAGTGCTTGAAGATATATCTTTAGATCTTGCAATCGAATCTTTTAGTTTCTTTTTTTATCACTAGTTTGGTTTATAAAAGAAAACTACAAAAAATGGAATTGAGATTGCCTCATATTATTCGTCTTTATCATGTCTTTCTTGAAAATGATGGAGCGGAAAATTGCGCTCAATTGATAGAAGAAGAATTCAATAAAATGTTTGGCATGAAATCTTTGAATGACGAGCATGATTGCAATGTTGTTAGTATGAATTCTATGAATATCCAAAATACTAATGATGATTGCACTAGTCATGACAAAAATGTTTCTTATAAGCATGTCAATTTTTGTGGAGTGCATAAAGTTTGTGAAGACATGCCTTATAGGGATGATATATTTTGTAAGAAGCATAAACATGATAGAACAAATTTTTTGCTCAAAGTGATAGATGAATTTGCTACAAAATTATGCTCTCTTCATCCCATTACTTGTGAACTTTGCAATAAAGTTGGTCACCTTAATTTTCAATGCATACTTTTTCATGATCGAATCATGGCTAAATATTGTAATGACTTGACCGCCCTTGAACTATATAATGAGCTTTATCTATTTTTGGGGTGTGAAGAATTGACACATAAAAATAGTTGGTTTGAAGTATTCATTCTCACAGACAACATTGAAACTAATCTAGAGTAAATCTATATGTTTTGTGTGGTAAATTGCAATGAGAATGCTTATATTGCCAACTACAGAAAGATAGGAAAGCCAATAGAATATAAAAGGAACACTAATGAAAGGGTAAAGATTTCCACTTTCCCTCCTATTGTCTCTCATGATGAAATAGGTGACGAGGAGGAGCTTCCTATTCAACCAATCTCATCAATAAGAAGCTCGGAAAAATTGATTAAACCCACACATGATGTGGTCAAGAAGAAGAAAAGAAGAAAAAGTAGAGGTAAAAAGGTATCTCTCCCAAATAATGTTGCTCCTATTATTGTTGTGCCTCATGAGAATGAATCAAAAACAATTGTGGAAGATGATACACTTGATGATGATATTGCTTCTTTATCTTATGGCACAATGTCCGAAGGAATTATTGAGGATGATTTTGTTATGCCTATTACTCATTATGATGATTATGATTGGGAAAATAATGATACTTCTTATAATCTTGAAAATCTTTTTGGCACCAACTTAGAAAATTGTGATGATAATAATTGTTATACTATTGGTGCTATTCATACTATTAATGATGAGAGTGATTATGCTTATGATATGCCAAGCCACAAGCTTGGGTATGCTATGTTTGATGAAAATGACATGTTTGAGAATTTATTTGCTGCAATTAATGTTTGTCCCAAGCTTGGGGATGCTATGCTTAATGAAGATGATCTTTTTAGTCCCCCTACTTTGAATGATCAAATTTGTTATAATGATTGCATGCCTCCTATTTATGATGATTATTGTGATGATACTTATGTTATAAAAAGTAGTGATGATTATATTTATAAAACTTGTCATAATTATGATTACCCTTTTACTGAACATTACTCTTTTAATGTGGAAATAAATTATAGTATTCGAGTTTCATATGATACTCCTACCCCTATTGATGAGAAGAAATGTGCTTATGTGGAGAGTAATAAAAATTCTATGCTTGTGGATCATGAAAAGAATACTTTATGTGATAGCTATATTGATGAATCCATTCATGATGCTACTGAAAATTATTATGAGATAGGAACATATGATTCATGATGCTCCCGTTATGTTTCAATTCTTTACTTCTATGTGAGCATCATTGAAATCATCATGCCTAGCTAAAAGGCATTAAAGAAAAGCGCTTCTTGGGAGACAACCCAATATTTATACCTACTGTTTTTGTGTGTCCACATGATTAAGCTACTGTGGTAATCATGTTTTATATGTTTTCTTTCAATAATGTGCCAAGTAAAGCCTTTGGGATAGTGTAGATGCTTGTTGATTTGATTCTGTGCAAAAATAGAAACTTTTACGTCTAGTGATGGAATTTCTATTCTGTACTGGAGTGTGAGAAAATTTTGAAATTTTTACACAATATTGGGTTACAAATTGTTTACGTTGTCCTAATTTTTCAGAATTTTTGGAGATACATAAGTATGGTTTTTAAATCGCTCACTACATGCTGTTCTGTTTTTGACAGATCCTGAAAATAAGATGAATTGCAATTGTTTGATGACTGAGAAGATAGTTTGTTAGTTTTCAAGAAAATTTATGGCCTATACTTTAAACATGTGAATAGCTTGCTACTTGATCATGAGAAGTTTTATGAGATGAGCTACTGATTATGATATATAATGATGCTAGAAAAAGTGATTGAAATTATTATTGATCAAACTTATGCATTATGCTAACATTCACACTTCATAAATTATTTCTTTTATCATTTACCTACTCGAGGACGAGCAAGAATTAAGCTTGGGGATGCGGATACATCTCCAACGTATCTATAATTTATGAAGTATTCATGCCATGTTTATAATAATTCTATATGGTTTTGGTATGATTTGATTAGAACTAACCCGGACTGACGCTGTTTTCAGCAGAATTGCCATGGTGTTGTTTTTTGTGCAGAAATAAAAGTTCTTTGAATTGGATGAAACTTTTTGGAGATTTTTTATGGAGTAAATAAAAAATACTGGAACCAAGACCCACTGGAGGGGGGCCACCCAGTGCCCACGAGGTACCAGGGCGCGCCACCCCCCAGGCGCGCCCCGGTACCTCGTGGGGCCCACGTGGCTCCACCTGACCTGATTCCACCGCTGAAAATCCTATAAATAGAGAAACCCCCAGAAATAACCCTAGAACTTCGACTCCGCCGCCGCAAGCCTCTGTACCTTCGAAATACCATCTACAGCCCTTTTCCGGCACCCTACCGGAGGGGGGAAATCATCACCGGAGGCCATCTTCATCATCCCGGCGGTCTCCATGACGAGGAGGGAGTAGTTCACCCTCGGGGCTGAGGGTATGTACTAGTAGCTATGTGTTTGATCTCTCTCTCTCGTGTTCTGGATATGGCACGATCTTGATGTATCGCGAGCTTTGTTAATATAGTTGGACCATATGGTGTTTCTTTCCTCTCTATCTTTGTTGTGATGAATCGAATGTTTTCCCTTTGAGGTTTCGTTATTGTCGGATTGAATATTTCAGATTTGAGAACACTTGATGTATGTCTTGCATATGAATACCCGTGGTGACAATGGGGTATTATATTAATTCACTTGATATATGTTTTGGCATTCAACTCGCGGATTCCCGTGGTGACATTGGGGTAATCTATGCATAGGGGTTGATGCACGTTTTCATTATCTTTTCTCCGATAGAAACTTTGGGATGCTCCTTGAAGTTCTTTGTGTGGATTGAATATTATGATTATGAAGTTGTTTGATGCATATTGTATAATCAACTCACGGATACTTGTGATGACATTGGAGTATCTAGGTGACATTAGAGTTGGTTGATGTGTATCATATGGTGTTATTTTATTATGAACTCTAGGGCTGTTTGTGACACTTATAGGAATAGCTCAATAGATCGATCGAAAAGGATAACTTTGAGGTGGTTTCGTACCCTACAAACAATTTCTATCTTATGTTCTCCGCTAATAGGAACTTGGGAGTGATTCTTTATCGCACGTTGAGGGATGGTTATATGATCCAATTATGTTAGCATTGTTGAGAGATTGCACTAGTGAAAGTATGAACCCTAGGCCTTGTTTTTAGGCATTGCAATACTGTTCGTGCTCACTTTTGTTACTTGCTACCTTGCTGTTTTTATATTTTGAGATTACAAAAACCTATATCTACTATCCATACTAGACTTTTATCACCATCTCTTCGCCGAACTAGTGCACCTATACAATTTACCATTGTATTGGGTGTGTTGGGGACACAAGAGATTTTTTATATTTGGTTGCAGGGTTGTTTGAGAGATAACATCTTCAACCTACGCCTCTCACGGATTGATAAACCTTAAGTTATCCACTTGAAGGAAAATTGCAACTGTCCTACAAACCTCTGCGCTTGGAGGCCCAACACGAGTCTACAAGTACAAGTTGTGTAGTAGACATCAAGGTCCTAAGCTAGGCGTCTTGGAGCGATGGTAACTTGGACACATGATTTTACCCAGGTTCGGGCTCTCTCGAAGAGATAATACCCTACGTCCTGCTTTTGATTGTATTCATATGGGGTGTAGTACAGAGTACATGTATCTACCACGAGATTGTTCTAATGAATATGAGTTGTTCAATTGACTAGCCTGGCCTTGGTTTATATATGCACCGGAGGCCTAGGGTTTAGGAGAGTCCTCGTCTTGGGCGCCAAGTCTTGTGAAATCTTCCTTGTATTCGTCATGGACTGCCCGAAGTGGACCATGAGTGAACCGCCATGGGGGTCCTCAGCCCGTTCCACCTGGTCGGGAGACGACGTGATGAGTACCCCCTAGTCCAGGACACCATCAATGTGGTAGAATTTTTTTGTTTTCGTCTTTACTCTTTTTTGCAACAAAGATGATGTTGTCGGAGGAATTTTGCAATAGTGGTGGTGTTGCAGATTTTTTTTTTGTTTTCATCTTTACTTTTTTTGCAACAAAGATGATGTTGCGGGAGGAGTTTTGCGACATGAACGACGTTGCAGAAAAAAATTCAATGAAAAGATGAAATGGACGAGACAGGAGGCCGTGGGGAGGCAGACAGGACCTCGCTGGAGGGCTAGAGGAAGGGAAGAGAGAGGAAGGAGGTTGCGGTGACGCGAGAGGGAGACTGCCGGAGCTCCGGCAGCAAGGAGCGGCGCCGACTAGTGGATCGGGCGCGCAACTGCCTCTCCCTAGATCGGGCGAGAGGAAGAGGGGGCCGGGATGAGGTGGACAAGCGGCTTGGTTCGCTCGGGAGCTTAGAGCTAGAGATAATAAGCACGCTGGAGATAAAGCGCTGGCGGGCCCCACAGGGACAAGCGTCACGCGAGGGATGCGGTTGATGTGCGCGAGGATCTGCCGGTTGAAGGGAATCGTTTCCCTTTCTTAAATACAAACTAAACAAACTTAGTAGAAAATATCTGGGACTTAGACTACAACTAGGTTAACTTCTACAGAGAAACAATCACAGCCTTTTTTCTTATGACTGTTAGGTAAATTTTCCTTGTCCACACAAAAAGGAATGTCATGAGAAGCGAGGCCTCCAGAATACAATCAGCCACGACGGCATCGATTTTTTCTCTAACCTCAAACCGTTCACAGGGACGAAGCTCCCTTGTGGGCATTGGGGTCAATTGACCCCAATGAAATTAGGAAATCCTTCATTATTTTAGTACTAAACACTATCTATTTATTGAGGATGACCCCACTATCATAGACATGACCCCAGCAAAAAAAAAATTCTAGCTTCGTCCCTGACCGTTCATATATATAATTAAAGAAAATATGTACCGGCGGCATATGGTCACTTGGTGGCCGAGATCAAGCATCTTACGGTGGATCCAGCGCTTCCCTTTAAAGAACTATTTGATGCACATCCGCAGACTAAAGATTAGTTTCGGAAAAAAAAATAAAAAATATTTTAATTAATAATTAAAGAAAAGGAGGGGAGAAGAGAGCGGACGCACGTGCCAGCCGCGTGCTTCATCTCCCTTCCCGTAATTGTTAAACAGGTCACTCATGTGTACGCGGCAGAATCAGACACGTGTTTTCCGTGCTATTGCAGCCAGCGTCACGTGCTGCTAGCATCACATGCACCCGCAATTCCTATCCTTAAACCACCTCCAATACAGTTTACATGATTAAAATATAGTTTCGACTAGCTGGAGGCTTGTTCATTCTTTAGCAGGATGGCTATTTCTTTATGTATGGTAAGCTCTACATCACTGGAACTCAATCATGCTGCAATACAGGCAGCACTAGTACAAATATGAGCATTCAAAGCGGTGTGACCAAACAGAATGAACGAAACCGCCTATATTATTATTACTAGAGTTTGGTGGTATTCAGTTACAAACTTTTTAACAAAGAAGAAACGTGAGGGAGTAATGCTACATCTACAAAAGGTTACTTAAATTTTTTACATGCAAGCCAATGTGCAGAATTATGATTGGTGATAGGGGGATGAAGGGCCCACCCCAGTGGAATTAGGGGGGGGGGGGGGGGGGGGGGGAGAGTAGTAGTTTTGGAAAGTTAAGTAAAACATTTCTAGAATCTTTGTAGGTCTAGGATTATTGAAAAGGAACAGTAAATTGAAGAAACAAGAAAAGAGGCTCCGTCCGGGTATATATGGTAGGTCGACTACACTTTAGGGTTGGTGTGTCACTTGACCCAGCCATCCCTTGAGTAACGCTGGGCTTCACGCTTCTTTCTTTTGGACTTTCTCTGCATCGGTTCTAAACTTGCTTCAGTTACCACTGTTGTCAGGTTCCTCCCATCTGGTTGTTCTTCGTCACTCATCCATGCTCCAGCTGTATCAGGGTACATGGCAAGGTGTTGTCTCAGCTTTGTGACTAGAAGGAGACTCTTCATGTAGGAAAGCATAGTGAACATGAAGATATCCCCCGACCAAAAAAATCGAACGAACCTACAGTAGGTTTCTTATACCTCAGCCTGTCCAGACGAACCACCTCGCTTACATCTTGATGTGCACCATCATAGTGGTAAAGCCAGTTACCACTGCAAATCAGCAAAACATCTTTGGGAATGACAGATAAAATCCCGAAATTCCATGGCACTGGTAAGAAAATAACATAGTGTCGAGCCCATTCACCAGACCGTAATAACATCCAGAATACTTGTTTTCCGTCACGGCCTTGAGCTAGGCATAATTCTCCGCCTAGCTCAATAAAGCTGAGTTGCTCGTCTTCCGTGAGAAAAGTTCAGGATGGATTATGAAACCAAATGATTCATCTTCTAAGTTAAAGCGGATAACACCTTGTGCAGGCCTTATTATTGGCTATAGGGCATATTTCGAACAGGTGGGGTCACTTCACCCAGCCTTTGCTCAAAAAGAAAATCTTGCATGTTACCACCTCATAACCCTCTGCTATGGATTTCTAACTCATATGAAGGAGAATTGCCAGCTTATCCAAGGATCCAATCCTCTGATCCAAATGTTATGAACAACGATCACAGATCATGCTACTATTTCACTCGAGCACTAGAGTTTGGTGTTGTTCAGTTACAAACTTGGTAACAAGGGAGAAACAATGTGCCATCTCGAGGGAAAGGCTAGTTGGCATATATGGCAGGTCGACTACACTTCATGGTAAGTGTGTCACTTGACCCAGTCGTCGCTTGAGTAACGCTGGGCTTCATGCTTCTTTCTTTTGGACTTTCTCCGCATCAGTTCTGAACTTGCTTCAGTTACTACTGTTGTTAGGCACAAGCTCCTCCCATCTGATTGTTCTTCGTCACTCATCCTTGCTCCAGCTGTATCATGGTACAAGGCAAGGTGTCGTCTCGGCTTTGTGACTGGAAGGAGACTCTCCGTGTAGGAAAGCATAGCGAACATGAAGACATCCTCCCGATCAACAAAATCGAAGGAACCTACTGTAGGTTTCTTATACCTCAGCCTGTCCAGACGAACCGCTACCCTTACATGTTGACGTGCATTGTCATAGTAGTAAAGCCAATTACCACTGCGAATAAGAAAAACATCTTTCCGAATGACCGATAAAATCCCGAAATTCCTTGGCTCTGGTAAGATAATAACATAGTGCTGAGCCCATTCACCAGACCGTAATAACATCCAGATTACTTGTTTTCTGTCACAGCATTGAGCTAGGCATAATTCTCCGCCTAGCTCAATAAAGCTGAGGTGCTCCTCTTCCGGCGAGAAAAGTTCAGGATGGCTTATGAAACTAAATGTTTCATCTTCTAAGTTAAAGCGGAGAACACCTTGTGGAGGCCTTTCAACAAGATCATCCCGGATGAACAAATACAAAGAGCCCTCGAAGTGTATGACAGACCCTGGCCCAATCGGTAACGGTGGATCCTCCGTGATGCTCCTCCAGGAAGAATCGATATCATCGTCACCGATAGTAAAGATCTCCATTCCCATGCTGTAAGTTTGCATGGAAAAATCCAGGTGACGGTAAAAGAAGCGAACGACCTTGTACTTATTCGTGCGAGGGTCAAGGCCGAAACCAACCATTGGGATTCGCGACACATCCTCTTGGCCATCAGGCAACCTGAGTACATCATGTATGGCCGGGTTGAAGACGTAAACCTTGGTGTCGGCGGGGAGAAGTACAAGCCCATCACAATGCAGCATTTCATAAACCGACCCGAACTCGCCATGGAAGGTTGTGGAGTGCACGAGGCACGCCTCGCCCTGGCCCTCTTGCCATGAGTAGAAGGGGATGTGGTTGGAAACGTTGGTCGGCCAGGCCTCGCTGTTGATCACCTTGTCCTCCAGGGTAATCGGGGTGATGAGGAAGGAAGTCTTTCGTTCTTGGTTGTTCTTGGCGGATTGCTGGAGATGCGAGCGGATGAAGCTTGGATCGGAGATGGTGGCATGCCAGGCCGGACTTGAACCGAATGAGAGCTTTCACTGGCAGCCGGGCAAGAATCTCAAAGACCATCTCGTCAGGTAGCGCTGGGCAGTAGCGCGCTCTCCTCTTGTATACCTTGAGTATTTTCTGGCTGGTTTTCATGGCCATGGTCATCTTTGAGAGTGAGGGTAAAATGATCTAGCACTCTGATAGACTTGCTTCGATCTTGCCGCGGGCTAGAATCGCTGGACAGCCAGCGTCCCGTATCTGAGCCTGTTTTTTCTTCTTGATTTTACTGCAAGATGTTGCTTACACGGTGCAGCCAGGATGTGTATATATATGCACAGCCAGGCTAATGACTAGATAACCTGATCGGATATGAACTGGACTATACTAGTACTACTCGGATTCAAACTGGACACAGATCCTATCCTATTCACATTCCTCCTAACAAAGTTGACTAGACTCGAATAGGACACTTTCAAGACGCACGTACAACTACTACCTCCGTCTGGTAACCAGAATGGGTTCATTTCTTCACAACCTCATGGTTTAGAACATACTTCTCTCGTGTCCAAAACATCCAGATCACCTGAGGGAAAGGAGGAACGGCCCTGCATCGCCTTCCCTGTGGGCGACACGGTCGCAAGATCTAACCGCCGCCGACGGACAAACACATCCGCCCCTCCTCCCCGCCGCCGCCGGCGGCAAGCGCCACCAGGCAAAGCCCGCAGGGCATCGGCGGCAGCTGGCTCTCCCCTACCCGTTTGCATGGTGTGTTGTATGGGGCAGCCTCGCATGGCTGTTGTGCGAGTCGCCGCGGCATGGCTGGGATCT
The DNA here is from genome assembly GCA_039707655.1 of Elymus sibiricus. Lineage (NCBI taxonomy): Eukaryota > Viridiplantae > Streptophyta > Magnoliopsida > Poales > Poaceae > Elymus > Elymus sibiricus. Next base: position 37,572,719 of record CM077668.1, on the reverse strand, counting down.
CGCCAACGCTGGGCGGCGTGCACACGCCTCGCCCACATGGTGCACCTGCCGGTCATGTGGGGCTAGGGATCTGGCGGCGATGGCCGGCCAGGCTGGCGCCCGAGCGGTGTGCGCGGGCACCTTGGGGGCCAGCTCTCCCTAACATGTTGCCTTCGGCCTTTGCCACGATGACGAGGTCCTCCGTCTGTCTCTTGCGCGGGCGGCGGTGTTTGGGAACCTGGGCGGCGGCCCATGAGGTTCTAGGTGGTGGCGACTATCTGCAATCATATGGATGGGGCGGCGGTCGGATCTGTTGTCGGGCGGCCGCAACTTCGGTGTCGTCCATGGCCGACCCGGTGTGGCTTCCTGATTCAGATCTGGATGGCTAGGTGATGATGGTCCAGATTCGATCGGTCGAGTGGGGTGACTGTAAATTGTGTTGCAGCGGCCTCCTGCGCTCCACGACGGCGGTGGTCACCGAGAGATCTTCGGGAGGGTTCGTCACCAGGTTCGGTGGTTGACTTCGGCAGTGAGATGCAAACTATGAATGACACCTTGACGCAGAGGGATGGTTGTGCAGTTGTGGTGGTCATATCCCATGTAGCTGATATGATCGCAGAAAAGTGGTGGTGACAACACATGAGTGACTTCGATGGTGGTGCTACTCAAGCACCCGGTCGTGAGTTCTGGGATGAAAGCCTAGGTCTGACCTAGGCTGGTTACACAATGCGCCAAGATGTTCCTCCATTTTAACAAACAGCTCTACAACGACAATCTGGCTTGTTTCACCAAAAGGCCAGTCACTGGTTAGAATAACGAACAAGTTCGTTAATTATTCAGGTTGGTAAACAAATGGTCCGCTTTGTCATGTTTTGTTTTCCTTTTCTTCTTGTTTCGTTCATGTGGTGCATATAGCACGGGTACATGCCACCAAACCTTAGTCGTGTTAGTTTCATATAGCCATAGCCCAAACAATGCTCCTCCTCTCTTGGCCAATTTCATGAAAAACACCCAAGATACCAAGTGAGAGAAATACGCCTACCTCAACAAGACTCAAGACTGAGCCCCTCCCCCCCCCCCCCCCCCCCCCCCCCCCCCCCCCGCCGCGCCCCCTGCCCCGACAAAAAAAGCCTTAGACTCTACTAACTCATAACCATTTGCTTTGCATTTATAACCCATATGATGGAGAATTGCCAGCTTAGCCAAGGATCAAAGCCTCTGATACCAGATGTTATGAACCACGATCAAAGATCATGCTACTATTTCACATGGGCACTAGAGTTTGGTGGTGAGTACAAACTTGGTAACAAAGGAGAAACAAGAGGGGAACAAGAGGCAAACAATAAACCGAAGAAACAAGAAAAGAGGGCTCTGTCCGGTCTGTTCCATCTGTTACCAAAATGTGCTATCTCGATGGAAAGGTCAGTTGGCATATATGGCAGGTCGACTACACTTCATGATAGGTGTGTCACTTGACCCAGTCGTCGCTTGAGTAACGTTGGGCTTCACACTTCTTTCTCTTGGACTTTCTCTGCATCGATTTTGAACTTGCTTCAGTTTTGACTTTTGTCGGGCTCATCCCATCAGGTTGTCCTCCGTCACCCATCCTTGCTCCAGATGTATTTGTGTACATGACAAGGTGTTGTCTCAGCTTTGTGACTGGAAGGAGACTCTCCGTGTAGGAAAGCATTGTGAACATGAAGAGATCATACCGACCAACAAAATCAAAGGACCCTACTGTAGGATTCTTATACCTCAGCCGATCTAGACGAACCACTTCACTTAAATCGCGACGTGCATCATCATAGTGGTAAAGATAATTACCACCGCGGAAAAACAAAACATCTTTGGGAATGACAGATAAAGTTTTGAACTTCCATGGCTCTGACTCCGGTAAGATAATGACATAGTGTTGAACCCATTCACCAGACCGTAATAACATCCAGATTACTTGTTTCCCAACAAGGCCTTGAGCTAGGCATAATTCTCCGCCTAGCTCAATAAACCTGAGTTGCTCTTCTTTCGGCGAGAAAGATTTAGGATGGCTTATGAAACTAAATGTTTCATCTTCTAAATTGAAGCGGAGAGCACATTGTGGGCGCCTTTCAACGAGTTCATCCCATACGAACAAATACAATGAGCCCTCGAAGTGTGTGATGGGCCCCGGCTTATAATGGCAACGGTGGATCCTGGGCAACGCTCCTCCAACAGGAATCAATATCAACACCACCAATAGTAAGGATTTCCATTCCCACGTTGTAAGTCCGCATGGAAAAATCCAGGTAACGGTAAAAGAAGCGAGCGACCTTGTACTTGTCCGTGCGAGGGGCGAGGCCAAAACCGACAGTTGGGATTCGCCACACATCCTCTTGGCCATCAGGCAACTTGAGTACATCATGTGTTGCCGGGTTGAAGACATACAACTTGGTGTCGGTCGAGAGAACTACAAGCCCATCACAGTGCGCCATGTCGTAAAACGACCCGAATTCGCAACGGAAGGTTGTGGAGTGCATGAGGCGCGCCTCGCCCTGGCCCTCTCGCCATGAGTAGAAGGGGATGTGGTTGGAAACGTTGGTCGGACAGACCTAGCTCTTCTTCGATCACCTTGTCCACGGTAAGTGGGGTGATGAGGAAGGAAGGCTTGTGTTCTTGGTTCTTGACAGATTGCTGGAGATGCGAGTGGATGAAGTATGGATCGGAGATGAGGACACGCCAGGCCTTGCTGACGGACTTGAACCGCGTGAGAGCTTTTACGGGCAGCCGGACCAGAATCTGGAAGACCATCTCATCTGGTAGCACTGGCCAGTGCCGCACTCTCCTCTTGTATACCTTGAGTATTTCTTTGCAGCTTGTTCTCATATCCACGGCCATCTTTTCCTTGGATCGTGGCGTCCTAATAAACTCCAGATATAAAGGAGCCCCAACGTTCGTAGACAGCGTTGTGCATGTGTATATATTGGGGTTGAACACGAAATCGGATCGGACTGCCGGTTCCCAGACCGATCCGGACACCAACAGATGATTTCCATTTTGAGGAAAACCAACAGATAGTTTATGTTCTTTGAGAGTGACGACAAATAATAATCTAGTCTATCTAGTACGCTTATAGCAAGGAATCAAGTTAGCCAGTGTTGCGAGCGAGGGCATATCTCGCTTATTGCTTGATATATGTTCTTCTCGCCTACAACCCGCACTCAATAGGCCGCCTCAGTAACGGATAAGTATATCTTCGGTTTTCTGTTTGTTTCCCCGGTTTGTTTCTTCAGTTTTTCAAATACATGTTTATTTTCTTTTATTCTTTTTTTTTATTTTTTGGATTTTCTGTTTTTATTAGTTTCATTGCCGGGTTTTTTGTTTTTTTGTTTTCAATACATGTCTATTTTTTTTCAATACAAGTTGTACATTTTTATATATACATGTGGAATATTTTGTGGGGATACACATTTCACATTTTTTAAATACATGATGACTATTTTTTTCAAATACATGTTTTCAATAAGGTTTTAATACTGTTAAACATTTTTCAAATACAAGTTGGATAACTTTTTACAACGGTACCAAAAAAATTCTAAATTACGCGAACTTTTTTTACATTGTATGAACATTTTTAAATATCATGAACATATTTTGAGACGCGTGAACACCACTTTTTTTTCAAAAGTCACAAACATTTGTTTGAATGGTACGTAACGTTTTTTAAATTATCTGAACAACTATTTAAAATGTATAAGAATATTTTTAAAATTACTTGAACATTTGTTTAAAGATGTGAACATTTTATAACTGTCACGAGACATTTTCTTTGAATACTATCAACGTTTTTTAAAATTTCTGCTAATATTCTTTTGCACTACAAGAACATTTCTTTAAACTTCTTACATTTAATTTAATTAATTTTTGAAATACATGTATTTAGAATATTTCAATATTTAAATAAGAGTAAAAAAGAGAAAAAAACCAAAATTAACGAACTAACGCTCCTGGTTAGCCCACTTTGCACGCTCTTAAGGCGGACGGAGGGGAGGGGGTGCTCGGTCTCGCAATAAGCGAGGCAAAACCGTGCCCAGTGTTGTGAGACCTAGTACCGACTCACCTACACGCACGGAAGATGCCCTTGTACATGGTAAGGTGCTTCGGGGAGGTGCTTAGAAAAATAAACTAGCTTTTCCTTAAGTATTAATGCTTATTTGTAAAGAGTAGATGCTTAATTAGACATTTCTCTTGTAAAGATAGGAACTGGTGCTTAAGAAAAAATCAGTTTATTCTACTAAGCACCTTGCATTGTACAAGGCCTAATTGACCACGCCCAGCCGAGTTGGACCCACGGTTTTCTTTAGTACTGGCATTATTTATTTCTGATGGTTCGCGCTCGAGCCCTGGTGTAGCGAGCGCTATTCGCTGTTTCATTTTTTGTAACCTGGTTTTTTTTTATGTACGTAGTTTGAGTTTTCTTCCAGTTTAATGTGTTTCTATTCAACATGGAGTTTATTTTTAAACCCAAGCTCACATGCTCCCTCGTGAACAATAAAATCTGAAAATTAGTAAAAAAAAGATCTGATTTTTTTGTAAACATTGATGAATGTTTTAACTCTGTATAAATTTATTTGATAAAAATACACTTGTGGAGGTCTGGGCAAAAAACATGCTCCGAAAAGACTATTGTTGGGAGCATTTTGTAGCATTTGTTTTGTCCAGACCTCCACGAATGCCATTCCATAAAAAAAAATCACTCGGTTAAAACATTCATCAATGTTTATCATAAAAAAATTACCTTTTTTTTGGGATTTTACTGTTCTTGAGAGAGCATCTGAGCTTGGGATCAAAAGAACACATCCGGTTTCTATTTGGCCTTCTCTTTCTTTTTCTCTTTCTTTTTTTAATATTTCATTTGTCTTTTTCTTTTTATTTTACATTTTCATTTCTTTCTTTTTAGGTTTTTCATTTAAATTTTAGTTTCTCTTTTCTGTCTCATTTTTCCTACATGTTCTTATTTTTTGTTCATCATGTATAAAAAAATGTGAATAGTGTTTAAAAAAATGTTTGTTGTGTTTTCTGAAAACGCTCATAACTTATTTTGTGAAATTGTTCACTGTTTATTAAATAACGTTTGTCATGCACTTTAAAAAGGTCGCATGTGTATTTAAAATATATATTCAACGAGCTTTTTAAAAATGTTCAACGTGTACTAAAAAATGTTCACCGTGTAACTAGAATGTATTCATAGGTGTTACTACATATATTTGTTTTGTCAAAGTTGTTCATCACGTATTAATATTTGTTCGTCATGTATCAAGAAAATGTTCACTAAGTATTTTAAAAAGGTTCATTGTTTCTTGGGTACTGTCCATCATGTATTTTAATAAAATTCATTGTGTAGTTTAAAATTTTCTACAAACTTTTTTATTTACCTGCAAAAAATTTAGAACTGTTTTCAAATACACGATGAACAATCATTGTTCTCCGGGGAGACAAGAAGGGCAGTCATTGAATGCTCAATGCGTTGGACCAGAGAAATCCTTAATAATTGATAACCACGCGAGACGGTAAGGGTCTTGGTTGGACAATAGGACCACAATCACTTCTAGGGAAAAGGCTAGCAGTAGCGCGCGGTTTTACCTTAGCAGTAGCGCGGTCACCTGCGCTACTGCTATGGCGCTACAGCTAAACTTTAGCAGTAGCGTGGGTTTATCCGCGCTACTGCTAACCATACATAGCAGTAGCGTGGGTTTATCCGCGCTACTGCTAACCATACATAGCAGTAGCGTGCTTTCTAAACCGCGCTGCTGATAATAGCAGCAGCGCCGCTATTCAGAGCGCGCTGCTGCTATGTGCATGCCCCGCGCTACTGCTAAAATTTCCTGTATTTTTTTTCTTCTGCGTATTGGCGCTATATTTGTACAGGTTTTATACAGTAGTCTCATCATATGATTTTATAATCATGATGAGTTATTATATCAGTGGGTGAAAGAGACGTGGATTACATTCAAGTGGAGGCAACATGGTGCAGATCCAAAGTACTACTCATCCAAACTTGATCACTTTAGTTTGGATTAGTAGTACTTTCGATCTGCACCATGTTGCCTCCACTTGAATCTAATCCACGTTTATTTCACCCACTGATATATATAATAACTCATCATGCTCATAATGATATAATAACTCAACATCATCATCATAATAATAACTCATCATCGTTTTCATAATAACAAGTCATACTCATCATCATCATAGTCATCTAACAACTTCTACTCGTTATCTTAATAACAAGTCATACTCGTCATCATCATAGTCATCTAACCAACCCTAGTTAATTGTTCTTAGCACATGATCATGAGTATTAGCTAGGACCTGCTACCCTCTCTAAGGTAAAATGGCATAAAACAACATAGCCCCTGACTCTCCATTATGGAGAATGGAGATTATCCTATCTACAATTCGTGGGCTTCGCACCATGTTGCCTCCAAGTAGCTCCCTACGATTATTCATAACTTTTTTCCATCCTTTGATTATGAGGTCTTCATCTCTTTTAGAAATAGTGTACGCACAGCGGACAACCGTAGGCAGACTTGGCCGTAAGCTCATAATATCAATGTCACCTTTCGTATGCATCAGATGAGGCACACAATCCTTCGGGATTTTCTGTTGAAGAGCATAATAATAACGTAGTAAGCAATGTAGTTTAAGTTTAATTAGAAGAATGTATGCAAAAGATCCACTGGTGTCATAATAGTAAAAAATCTTACCATGCCATCTCCATGGATGTTACCGTAGTTCAACACGTGGACTAGTGGCACGTATTGACCATAATGTGGAGGTGTTTCATAATTCTTATTGAAAGTCTCAACATCAATAATAAATGAGACAAGATGATCTTTCTCCTCGTAAGTTAGTTCAGAGCCATCAGTGTAGTAGGTTTTGTCTACTACTTTCCGTACATTTTTTGAAGAATGGAAATAAGCTGTCAATGGATATAAGCTGTCAACTATTTTTTAAATAAACAATATAAATTACTTAATAAATATGTTTGAGAAACTCACATAGAGGTAGAAGTGGAAGCGTATCAACATCGACCCAAATGTCGATATTATCTTTATCGATGTCATCTTCAGGATCACCAAGATCGAAGGTGACATGCATACCCTCCTGAAAACCATACGCCTTGCATAGTGCTGCCCAATTCGAGCAACCAAAATGGGAGTAGGTCACCGCATGTATAGCTTTACGTCAAAAGCATAACCATGATGGGTCCTGCGGTGAACTCTCTTTATCTCCATATTCTCATGATCTTCGAAATCCAGCTTCTCCAAGACATAACGTCTTGCATGGCAGGGGATGCACTAGTCGAATTGTAGAAAGCGGAAAGTACACGTTGAAGAAGCAGAAGTCATGCTTAATTACGAAAAAAGACTTGTCGTCGTTGCGTACCGTATAAACATCGAAGGTCTCGTCCAGCTTAATACTGAAGCGCCGACCGTCTTGCAGGTGAATCCTGTCGCACAAACCCCGGTCGTCGCCGCAGTAGTCGCACTCAGGGATCCTATCGTCGTCAGACATTTCCTATGTTCATAATTCAAAGATTAAACTTCTGAAATTCAATATATGTACTACAAAAACTAAATTAGATCATTATTATTCATCACGGGTTGACTGTCGGTCTGTCGAGTCTTTTCATGAAAAATCTCATCTCATGTGGTGTATATGGTGGACACTCCCTCACAGTTATTTCGACCGTCGGTGATGGTCGCTTCCCCTCCTTCTCTCGTGCATTACCAAGGTATATCATGAGCAGAAGGAAGAGGAAGCCACCCCCACGACAACAGTCGGGATTCTTCCTCTCTGACATTTGCGACCGTCGGTGATGGTAGCTCCTACTTTCATTCGAAAGTGCATTACACCAAAATGTCTAGCACCTTCGAATGAAGAAGAAGCTACCCACATGACAACAGTCGGGATTCTTCGTCCTCTCTCATATATGGTAGCCCCGACAGAATGACAGTCAACCCGTTACATATATCGAGTAATGACATAAAAAAAATTACCTATGGTTTGCCGGAATGTCATTTAATTCCTGTTCTGGCAAATCACGGGCACTCGACATTTCCTACTTTCTAGAACAAGTCATGCCAAAATTTACGGAAAAATCCGGCATGACCTTTGCTAAAAAGGACATATCGAGCGCCTGAAATTTGCCGGAACGGAAATTAATCAACACTCCGGCAAAACATAGGCCACTCGGAGGTGTTCCCTGCAAACATAGGCCACTTGGGCAAGCACATATCCTTCATTTTCCAAATATTCATGTGTGACAGCACTAGTAGTACACAACACTACATATCACATGTCTAAATGTCCATCATATTTGAGCAACACTAGTACACAACACTAGATATACATGTTTACTCACTATAGACGATGGCTGTCGAGGATGCGGGTGTCGTCGGTGATCTTCTGGGCGTCGTCGACCGGCTCGTCGGTGATATACCCTGCGCCACACATGAGCATAAACACATGAGCATTTGTATAGAAAATTTCAAACTTGGTATGCTCATTGCATTTCAGTGGTTTAATTTTGACAGCAAGCATAACATTTCATTTTTTTTGCGAAACCATTTCATTTCATTAGGTCTCTCTTTCTCTCTCTCTCAAAATTCACTAGGCATCAACTACATTCAAACCTATGAACAAAATTAGTAAACTTTTGAAACTTTCTATACCTAAATTAGTACTAAATTTTTTTTATAACGAAACTACTAACATTTTCTATAACAACACTATGCCTCAACATTCATAGTACTTTCTATAACGAAATTACTAAAATTTTCTATAACAACATAATACCTAAAAATTTGTCTAACATTTCTATAGCATAGAGGAGAGGTGGGAGGAGGGAGGAGTGAGGAGGAGGAGGGAGGAGAGAGGAGGAGGAGGAGGATGGAGGAGGAGGAAGGAGTAGGGCGGCTGGAGGAGAGGGAGGAGGGCGGTGGGAGGAGGGCTGCCGGAGGAGGAAGTGGCTGGAGGAGGAGGAAGGAGGGCGCGGCCGGAGGAGGAGGGAGGAGGGCGGTGGGAGGAGGAGGGAGGAGGGTCGCGGCATTCCGAGGAAGGAGGAGGGAGGACGGCGGCGGCAATGCGGTGGCGACGGCGGCAATGCGGTGGCGACGGCGGGAGGGAGGCAGAGTGAGGCAATGAGGAGTGAGGGGAGGGAGAAGGTCGGGCGCGGGGAGTTGGATAAGGTGGCATTAGCAGTAGCGCTGGTCCCGGGCGGGCGCTACTGCTAATCCCAATAGCAGTAGCGCGGGTCAGCGGCCCGCGCTGCTGCTAAGGGGGGCACACCTGCTGGCACAGTGCACACATAGTGGTAGCGGTGGATCGCATGCAGGCGCTACTGCCACTAGTAGAAAACAGGGCTTTGGTCCTGGCCAGATCAGAGCATTAGTCCCGGTCGTGTTACGAACCGGGACTAATGGGAGCATCAGTCCCGGTTCGAGAGGCTAGGACGCCGGCCGGGCCTCGGCAGGCATTAGTCCCGGTTCGGCTGGGACCTTTAGTCCCGGTTCCATCCACCAACCGGGACTAAAGGGCTGCCCTTTAGTCCCGGTTGGTGGATGGAACCGGGACTAAAGGGTAGGCCATTAGTCCCGGTTTTAGACACAAACCGGGACTAAAGTTTTGCCTATATATATCCACGCCCCCCCCCCATCTCCTCTGTTTTTTGGCCGTGGAAGGCTGGAGGTGTGGGCTACTCTGTTTTTTGCCTATATATGCACATGAGGTGTTCGATGAAGTGCTGGAGCCACACTTAAGCTTTCTCCTCTGTTCTTCTTCCAAGCTCGACCTCCAAGCTCCATTTTCCCCAAGATTTGTCTAGGTTTGGCGGTGCACCAACTATCCAAGTGTTCTAAAAAGGTTAGCAACTTCATCCTTTCATCTCTCACTGCTAATTTAGCTCATTTCAAATGCTCTAGAAGTAGTGTGGTTTGTGGGTTTTAGTGGAGGAGTGTATGTGTGAGTTTATTTGATTTAGATGCACAATTTGAGCTCAAATTAACTTCTTAGTTTGCACATGTGTAGGGTGCCGTCCAGTCCCCGTCCCCGTCCTCACCGCCGTCGATCGCCCGCGCCGATCTCGTCGCCGGCACAAACGTGGTGAGCCTCTTGTTCTTATCTTTTTTTTAAAGAATTTTTTTTTACTTGTATGATTTATATAACTACTTGTATAATTTTTTTACTTGTATTATTGTTTGTTATTATATATTGCCATGGTTTTGGTATCCGCCCCCGTCGGCTTTCGTCCGGTCTATGATTCGGATGTGGTATATTATCTTTTATAACTATTTGTTTCATTTAGTGTTTATGACAATTATGCCGACCAACTTGACATGGATGTCTTTATCTAGGAGGTATGTGAACCGGAAATTCCAACCGACCCTCTTGTCGAGAGGTTAAATTTAGTTGAAAAAGAAAATAATTATTTGAAAGAAAAATTGAAAAGAGTTGAAGAAGAGAAGATGAAATTGGAGTTGCATGTTGCCGATGTCGTTGATCTACACAAGATCCAGATGGATGCAATGCGCTTGAAGATTAGAAAGATTAGAAAATATGCCATTGATAATGAGGCTTGGTATCATTATGCTGTTGGATCGATTGTTACCTTAGTTGCGATTTTGATCGCATTTGTTGTTGCATTTAAATGTTTTACATAGTTGTATGTTAGTTTCAATGTATGTTTTAAGTAGATGCTCTAGAGAGCTGTATGTTGTTCTATGAGAACTATGTATGAACTTTATGTATTTATTTTTTCAGTAATAACATTTGATCACTACTGTACTTTGGTTTTAATGTGATGATGAACTTGTATTAATTTGGTCATTTCTCTATTCATGATGTTCTGTAATGGTTTTTGATATACTTAATTATATAATGCACGCAGATGAACCGGCAAAGGATGTACGGTGACCGACGCACCTCCGACTACATTACGGGCGTGCATAATTTTCTCGATGTGGCTGAGGCAAACAAGCAGAATGGTTTTATGTATTGTCCATGTACCGTCTGTGAGAATACGATGGATTACTCTGACTCGAAAACCCTTCACTTCCACCTGCTTTCGAAGGGTTTCATGCCACACTATAATGTTTGGACCAAGCACGGAGAAAGAGGGGTTATGATGGAAGACAACGAAGAAGAAGAGGATGATGACAACTATCCTATGTTCCCTGAATATGGTGATACTGCAACGGGAGAAGCTGAAGATCAAGAGGCACCAGATGTGCCCGATGATGATCTTCGTCGGGTCATTGTTGATGCACAGAGAGGATGCAAAAGTGAAAGGGAGAAGTTGAAGTTCGATCGCATGTTAGAGGATCACAAAAAAGGGTTGTACCCAAATTGCGAAGATGGCAATACAAAGCTCGGTACCACACTGGAATTGCTGCAATGAAAGGCAGAGAATGGTGTATCTGACAAGGGATTTGGGAAGCTACTGAAAATAATGAAGAAGAAGCTTCCAAAGGATAACGAATTGCCTAACAGTACGTACGAAGCAAAGAAGGTTCTCTGCCCTCTAGGATTAGAAGTGCAGAAGATACATGCATGCCCTAATGACTGCATCCTCTACCGCGGTGAGGAGTACGAGAATTTGAATGCATGTCCGGTATGCGGTGCATTGCGATATAAGATCAGACGAGATGACCCTGGTGATGTTGAGGGCGAGCGCCCCAGGAAGAGGGTTCCTGCCAAGGTGATGTGGTATGCTCCTATAATACCACGGTTGAAACGTCTGTTCAGAAACAAAGAGCATGCCAAGTCTGTTCAGAAAAATCTATGACATTGGGTTCATTAACCCAAATACCGTAAATGAATATACGGTACAAAAAAACCCCGATGATACAGAGAAAAACTTGCTAAAGGCGTTACTTGGACAACAAAACAAAAGGGAAATACTATTTCCTTACAACTTCCAGTGAGTGTTACTGTCTTGTGCGCATTCTGTTTCGCTTACTCAAGGTTAAGTGTAATTGATGAGTTATGCCTACGCAGGTTCCACTATATTCTGCTAGCCATTCAGCTTGACGCGGGACTAGTAATTGTCTTGGACTCGAGACGTAAAGAGGCTAAGGAGTGGGCGGACATGAGTCAAATGCTCCAGAAGTAAGTTCAATCATTATCGCACCATATCGGCAACTTTCGTTAATTTCCTGATATCAAGTAATCATTTTCTTTGCCGGGCAGGGTTTGGAAAAAGTTCACCAACCAGGTTAGGGGTGAATGGAAAAAGGAGCTGCGATTTTCACACCCCAAAGTAAGTACTACTAGCTAGTTCCGCGCATCTCTCATTGATTCTAGTTTCAATACCATTATCATGCTTGATTATCATTTTGATTGAACTCTATTCTCGTAAAGTGCTTGTGGCAGGAACCCGGGAATAATTTATATGGATACTACGTTTGCGAGTTCATTCGCCACAAGACCTCTGAGCGGGGCAGATCTGAACAACAATTTGAAGTACGTAAACAATATTCACATTTTTATTTTATTACCATCAATTGTGTTGAGTTTCATTCATATATATATATATATATATATATTGACCCCCTTCTTTAAATTAGATCTGGCGGAAGCGGGACGAACTCCTACCAACTGATCGCATACGAGCAATTCAAGAGGAATTGGCGGGATTCTTTGTTGACCATGTCATACCTACAGACGGAGAATACCATCGGGATTGGCAATGCGATTTTGGTAATTAGATATTAGGGATCGTAAGAGATGTTATATTATATATATGCATGAACGTGTACTATATGTAGTAGCGTCGAATAGATATACGAAAACTTGTTGTTCGACCAAGCACGGAGAAAGAGAGGTCACTTCTCTCTATATATTGATCATGACGATGTTGTGTAATGGTTCCTTCATTGCTATATGTAGTAGCTAGCGTCAAGTTGAATGAAAAGCATAAAATAAAAATGAAAACCCTAAATGTAAAGGAATTGAATGGTAAACACAAAAAGAAAAGGGGAAACACAATATGAAACCCCTAAACCCTCCAAAACCCCTAAACCCCCCCCCCCCCCCCCCTTTCAAAAAAAAAACCCAGCTCCTGGCAGGTGCTGACGCGTGGCTGCCTTCTAGTCCCGGTTGGTGTTACCAACCGGGACTAGAGGTCCTCCTGCCTGGGCGCCCACAGCGGCCACGTGGAGCTCCTTTAGTCCCGGTTCGTAACCCAACCGGGACTAAAAGTGGGGGCCTTTAGTCCCGATTGTTTAGTCCCGGTTGCAGAACTGGGCCTAAAGGCCCTCTGGAACCGGGACTGATGCCTTGTTTTCTACTAGTGTGCTATAATTTTAGCAGTAGCGCGGGAATTGCCAGCCGCGCTGCTACTAGGTGTAGCCCCGGCCGGTAAGGTGGGGACCATTTAGCAGCAGCGGTGGGTGGTAAGGCCGCGCTACTGCTACGCACTTACCTGTAGCACCGGTTTGTCACCAGCGCTACAGCTAAGTAGCAGTAGCGTGGGCCCTTGACCCTGCGCTACTGTTAAGATTCTACCTGTAAGGTATTTCCTAGTAGTCAATGTGGCTGCATGTCTGTCGTGGGGTTATTAGGATGCATCCCCACTCATACACGTTCACTACACATATGTAACGACACCTCAAAAAAAAAAAACTACACATACGTAATGGTGTTTACCTGAGCCATGTCGAACATATAGATAAAATCTCAAGCGCAAGTATACGGTTGTAGGTAACACCTTAAGCCCTCACCTATTTTTCTTATTATTGTTTCTTCTTAGAATGTGTGATTTCGGTCCGGGAAACTGGAGTTATTAGTTAACAAGTGCTTGTAGAAATCACCTTACCTGTAGAAAGGCTTCTTGTAGATTTGATAACCTAGAGTCATCTCTAGTGAAGGGAAACTATCTACATCTGAAACCAGATTAAAGGTAATCGGGTTGCGCTAGCGGCACCTGCTCCGGTTGAGGACGAGCAGGCGACACCTTCTCCAGTTGAGGGCGAGCAGGCGGACGCTCGCAGATGGTCTATTTTGTTTGCGAGGCAGCTAGGCTGCTAGCAATCGCCTTATTGTCTTCCATGTGACGCCATGGTAGGGTGGCGAACAACATCAGCGGAGGAAGGGTGGAAGCCATCGAGACCCCAGAGATCACACAAGACACTGATATGAATTGGAAACCACCGACACAATTCTAAGGTCGTAGCGGGGAAGCAATCAACGGAGAGAAGAACAGAAGGATGAAGATATCCTTCTGAATCCAACCGATGGAAGAGGGGATGGTGGGGGAAACCCTAGATGGGACTACCCACGATTGACCAAGGTGTTCCTCATTTCCACCACCAGAGCAGCACGAAAGGTTAGTAGGAGAAGTATGCACAGTGGTGAAGCCAAGAATCAGATATGGGTGGGGACAAATGAGTCAAACTTGTGATAACATGGGCCAAGTAATATTAGTACAGATACCCCCCCCCCCCCCCCCCCCCCCCCCAAAAAAAACTTAGAGATTAAAAGCATAAAACATGCGCATACATACCTAGTGCCCCTACCTCTACCATTGCGTATGGAGAGAACCCGCAACATCTCACCAGGGCGAGCAATGGCGAGAGATGTGCCAAATGGTAAAGATCCAACCCTTGAGACCCCCAAAGACACTTCATGGTGGGGGCTACAATTCAAAAAGCTGCAGGGCCCCAACGTAAGAGGTGGAAAATGTTCTCATAGTAATAGTAGGAAAGCCTCGTAGATAGAACTGACTGTTTGCAACATTTTCCCATAGAAAAGAGTCATTCACAAATAATGGCATGCCAAACGGTTAGCTTGTTTTGGGTTAGTTAAGAAGCAACTCTATAGAATTTCCTCATGATTCAAATCCTTTTCATGAATTTCCTATGCAAATTTTAGTGTTTCAAATAGGTATTTCTATTATGGAGTTGGTTTTCCAACTTGATCCCAGTTATACATGATGTTGTTTTCTCAAGAAATTAAGTTTGTGTTGCTTTTATTTAAGGAATGACTTCCATATCTAGGAGGGGCACCACGGAAGCGCAAAGTAGTGTGTAGTCACTGTGTAGTATTAGTAAGTTGACTAGCCATCAAAACAATTCCTCCGTTAACATTAGTATTAGCAAGTTCCTGATTAAATTAGGCACTGAAGAAATCAGCTCAACTTATTAATCTCTTGGAGAATCCGTTATGGTGGACTTGAGTTTTCCAATGAAATTGATTTGGGTGGTACAAAGTTAAGAATTTAGAGTGAATATTTTGAAACTTCATTTGAGATGGACTATTTTGTAACAACCTTGTATTTTAATTTTTTGTATTGTTTCCCAAATTTTATTTTATTTTTTTGCGGGTGTTTCCCAAATTTTATGACAAGGTTGTGTACCAATATTAGGACTCCGCGCCAAGTTTTAGTATTTTCTGACCAAATTCGGTAATATTTAATTTTTTTATAAAAACATGCAAATACTCTCTTTGATTGTTTCCCCAAAACAATTGAATATCAAAATTGTATAATGTACCTGTATATAGATTTTTGTGCAGTTTTTAAGTCTTTATTTCGTACACCTATAGTTCAAAAATGGAACTAATTTCAATAAATGGTGAAAAGTTCATTTTAAGAGTCAATGACATGTGGGGTTCCTCATTCCTTTTGACCCACATGCAAACTCCAAGACCCAGTTGTCTCGAATCCATAATTTAAAAAACTGGACCGGCAATAGAACCGTGAGGCTATCGGTTTAGGTTCTTACCGGTTGGACCGCCAGTTCAACTAGTTCGATCATGCAAAAAATGGGAATATTTAAGTTATTTTCTGAAATATTGACCTTTGATCAAATTAATACACTTAATATTGGTTGTAATCCATTACTAAATCATAAATTGTAGCTAGCCCAGTTGGTATTGGGCCTTTGGGTGGGCAGTGGCTCAAGGTCAAAGGTTCAATTCCTAGTTTACACATGATATTCTTGATATTTTGCTGTTTTCTTTTCTTTTTTTTGGCTAAAAGACACACCCTAAAAACCCGGACGAGGCCTCAGTTCTGGTAGGACCGTCGGTCCGGTCCGCTTTCTAAAACTATGCTCGGATCCTCTGACGTAAGGGGTATGACTCTGGGTGGTTGACATATGGGACCCGCAACCTAATGGACACATGTCAACAACTAGAACTGATATGCCTTAAGTTCGCACGGAGGAAAACTTCGGTCATTCACTTTTTTCCTTTCTCGTTTTCCCTCTCCTGCCAATGGTGCAATCATCCATGCGACCCCTACAACTAAAATTTTCACCGAGAAAGCACACACATAAATGTCCGCTTCCATGTGTCCATCCCATCTGCACCTACCCGCTGGAGTGCGGATATATAAACAAACACTCTCCTAGTTGCCGCCACACAGCTTTACTCGGCCATCTTCCTCCACACCTACCTAGCTCGAGCAATGTCGTGTTTGGGCCCTCCTTGTGGACCCTTCCCAGGAGAAACCGAAGTGCAGTGCGCCGAACATAAGTATTGGGAGACTTGCTCCGAGTGGGCTGGTGTTTCATTTCGATTATTAGTCATGCTAAGTCAATTTTGAATAATAGCCATTCTAGGCCATTTCCGATTTCTCATTGTAGCTGAATTTTTATTACGGTGTGATGTTGAACTCAATGAGTATTTTCTTTGTGTGATCAAATCAATCTGCATCGTTTGATCGAGATCTAACGGTCATGAGCTGTTAATCCTTGTGCATCCATTGATTTGGAATGCAAATAAAATGATGTTGTCACATAAGTAAAAGGGAAATAATTAGTAAGAAATAAAATAAAATGATGCAAATAAGCACTTCATTTATACATTGCCATTTGGAATTACGCGATGCTATTTCCAAAAGCATCCTTAGTACTTCACTACATTTTAACTAGGGATCCCACTAAATTATCCTAACTAACTAGACTTGTCGACCGCTGGCTGCGGCGAGTGCCTCCTTTGCGCAGGCATAGGCGGCATCCACCTCGCGCTCATACGTGCTAGCGTTGCGATAGGCTGCTTTGAGCATGGCCATGGGCCCTTTCAGAGCAGGTGTGGTTCGCCAAAGCCTCGACTTATAAGTGGGAAACCCACTTCAAGAGCTCGGAGCAAAATTCAGCGTCGCGCAGGCATGCGGCCCTGACAGTCTCTCGGGCTATTTGTTGTCTGCCGACCTGCGTGTATTTGGCCTAGTAGCGAGCGTGCTGCTTGCGGAGCAAAGCAGCGGCGCACCGCCCCTCCTCCATGTGTTTGCGCTCCAGTGAAGCCGCAAACTCCCCCATGCCATCTAACTACCGCCAGAATGCTTCCTTCCTTTTGTGATCCCTTCCCTGAGAAAGCAAAGAGTATTCAGTGAGGCGAGCACGGGTCTTGCCTGTTGCAGCCGGGCATGAGCAGGGGTAGACGTTGCGAAGGTGAGAGCAAGCGGCGAGCGGCATCGGGGCGGTGAGGCTTGCAAGGAGAGGCATGAGGAGAGGGCGCAGTGAAGGTGCCTCTGGCGTACATGCCTGAGAGCCAGTAATTAAAAGCAGCTGGTAGGTCGAGCAACGTGTTTGTTGAAAACACAAAGCTCACCGGAACTCAATGAATGGGCCTGCACACACATGCCATCGTGAAGTGCGAATCGGAATAGTAGGCCCCATATCGAGAGAAACGGTCGAGCGAGTCTCCTCATCGATGCGATTGACATGGCGAATTGGTGGGTCCCACAAAGGAGGAAATGTGAAAAAGGAGACGACAACTAGCAGAGACGGTGCGGTGGGGCGTGTAGATTATTTCTACGCAAACGCTAGTGGCACATACCGAATTCCTGAAGTTTAGTGGCAGCCATCGAATATTCAAAATGGCTAGTGGCACGTACCGAATTCCCCCTGCAAATAATGTTGTGCCGATCGGTCGGCTCGTTTTGGGTCAGGTAGGGCATCTTCAACGTCAACCCGCAAATTTCCTCCCGCATGACAGGAATGGACTAGTCCGCGGACACAGATGCGGGAGGACGTCATCCAACGCTAGCCGCATACATTTCAAACTGCATTTTAACAAACCGTACGAAATTCGTGCAAACCGGACGATATTCATCAAAGTTTGGATAGGAAATAGCACAAATCATCCATACATACCATGCAAATTAAGTCTAGTACAACAAGGTCTCAAATTCGACTACATTAACCAGATGTCCAACAAGTTTTTGATCAACAGATCATGTCGTTCCACACAATACTGCCCCTTCAGCTTCATCTAACAGTGTGTGTACGTAAATACCTGCCCCTTTGTCCTGTGGTACGCCACGGCAGCGCGTGCGGGCTACATATAATGTGTAGACCAGCATTGAGTGAATGAATCAATCGACAAGTTGAGCAAGAGGAAGTAAAACTTACGATCTCGTCCTCTTCCGCGTGCAATGGCAACCTTGCCTCCAGCTGATGAACCACGTTACAAAACTTGATGACGCTGACCTGAATAGCGTGTCAGCGATGCGACAACGACTTCACGTTGCGTGGTTGAATGATGTACATGTCGTAGGGTGCAATGTGCTTTCGTGCGTGAAACGTTTCATGCACTTGCTCCCAGAAGGGCTCCCCTCTACTCCTGCCTACGAAATTCGCGGATACGGCCAGCCACGAATCGCACAACAACTCATCCTCCATGGTCGAGTAGCTCACCATCCTTCGAACTCTAAAAGGGCATCTTCAAGGCGGACCCGCAAACCGCCCGCATCTGTCCGAACACCTGCCGGGCGTGGTGTCCGTCATGGAGGTCGTCGACGGGGGCGGGGTGTACCTGGGTACAAACGGCTCCAGGGTGGGAAGCTCCGTCGTAACGGCGAGCGGGCGTGTCGGTGCTGGTTGCGGACGTCCGGCAATGCCTCTTTGGCGGTCGGAGACGTACAAGGAGCAGCGGAGGCGGTGGAGGGTGCGAATGCAAAGCAAGGGGGAGAAGGGGCGGAGTGCAAGGAAATGGGACCGGGAGGGGGGATTGGGTGGGCCGGAGGTGTTGGAGTCCAACGTTTCGGGTGTCTGGACTCCCGCAAAGCTCCCCCACTTTTGTCTCCAATTCGTGGGAAAAATCGCGTCCGGACCGCGCCGCGGACCGATACAGGATCGCGTTGGATGGCTTCCGCAATCCGGACAGCGCGGTCCGGACAGATGCGGGCGGTTTGCGGGTCCGCCTTGAAGATGCCCTTAAGAAGCAACTCTATGGAATTTCCTCGAGATACAAATCCCTTTGGTGGATTTACTCCCCACGCAAATAATGTTGCGCCGATCAGTCTGCTCGTTTTGGGTCAGTTAAGAAGCAACTCTATGAAATTTCTTCGTGATACAAATCCCTTTGATGGATTTCCTACGAATTTTGTGTGTGTATGAAACGAGTACTTGTATTATAGAGCACGTCTCCTGGAAAAAGGAAAAAAAAATCATGCCCGTGTCGCTCTCCAGGGGGCGGCACGGGCGAACCCTAGCCGCCGGCACCCCGCCCCTTCCACACACCTCTCTCTAGCCGCGGTCGCTACCGGATGAGGCCGACGGGCGAAGCCCAGCTCGGCGGACGGTAGCGGCTGGGCGAGCTCCTCTCGTGGCACGCTAATTCATCCCTGGCCGCCACGGCTTGCTCACGGAGCGATAAGGAAAGCTGGGGCGGCGGCCCCAGCCGGTGGTGTTGGTGGCGGACCTGCTCGCCGGCGCGGTGGATCATGGGGTGGTCCGGCACTTGAGGATTTGGCATCTGCTGCCTAGATTCGTCGGCCGTGATGGCGGCATGTCGTGCTCGCAGGGACGGCGACAGGCCAGTGCGGTGGTGGCGCTCGGTGTAGAGCCCGGATTCAGAGCGGCGGCTCCGGTGAGTCGCCTGGTGGTGCGTCAAGCTATGAGACGGCTCGGCTTTGGTGGATCTGGGCCCCGGCATCCAGCTCTGTTGGTGGCGGCATGAATCCATCTCGGTGTTCTCTCTGGTAGTATGGTGGTTGAGACTCCAGAGGTTGGTGGCGTCGGTGATGCTGGTGGAAGTTGGGCATAAACGGAGGTTATGTGTGGCACTCCGGGCGAAAGCCCTATTCCAACTCCGAGCTGGAGCCAGGCGATGGCGACGCCTTCGGGCTCCACTCACCTCCATGGAGGCATTGTTCGACGGAGCCACGGCACTTTCTCCTGGTCTGCGAGTCTCCGAGGGAAACCTCATATATATCTGGATCCATTGATGGTGGCGCTTCGAGCGTCGCTCCCCTCCTTGAAGGCACCGATTTGGAGCCCCTCTGCTTGTTGGCTTGCTGACGTCGTCTAGGGACAAGTGGTTCATTCGTGGTTGTGTGATGGCTCTTCTCCTCTCTTGTGCCATCTTCTGGCGTGGTTCAGTGGTGCCGAAGTTTTCCGTCTGCGATCATAGTGGTGGATGTGCATGATGAAGCGATCCGTGTGTCGACTCAGCTCCTTGATGCCCGGCTTCGGCATTGGTGCTGCCGTTGTGATTTAGCCTCAGCTGCGTGTGGCTCTTCGTCTGGGTGTGGACTCGGTTGCTTGTTGCTCTTCAGCTGCGCCAATAGCCTTGAGGCAACATGGATGGTCTCGGTTGATTGAAGCTCTCCGTTCACAGTGGTGGTGTTCGCCGTGCAGCCTCTCATTCATGAAAACGAAGGAAGATGATGTCCCACCGGCTTTTATTTTGAGAAATTTTACGGTGCATTGCAATACACGAAAGGACGTGTATTATATGGGCGATCCAACGGATGAGACTAACTGGGCCTTATTAAAGCCCAGGGGTATTTTCGACCTAAAAAATTATTTAAGTTTAATTGGCCCAATTAAGTCCAGGGGTATTCCCGTCCTAAAATTTCCAATTAACTTAATTGCATTAACATTGCACTTAATTATAACAACACGTCATCGTGCGTGGTCATTTGAATTTGGGTTCGAGCGGTTCCTCATCTCCTCACGAGCCCTAGTCTCCAGCGAACACATCGTCGCCCTCAATCGCCGCCGATCGCCCTCGCCGTGGCACTCCCTCCTCCTCCTCCTACTCCTCCCCCTCCCTCGCACGCGATCCCCCTCGGGTTATGCCACGCCAGATCTTCCGAGGAGCCGCCTAATTCCCTTCTTCCCCGATTCGACGCCCCCTCCCCCGACGCGAGGCCAGATCATCCTCATCGCCGTGCATCAACTTTATCATGCCGAATCTTCGCATCGACCTCTCACATGTAAGTGCCTAGCCATCTCTAATCTTGTCTGGTCCCTTCTGTATAGTACCGATAGGGTCGGATTTGATTAGGGTTTAGGATATGTGATATGAGGTTTAGGGTTTAGGGCTTGAGGAAGTTGTGACTACATTTCGATTGAAAGGAAGTGTAATTCGGATTTAGTTAGGACATATTTTGGACTTAGTTAGGGTTATGTGGCATGAGAAAGTTGTCAGCTGATTTGGATTCAAAGAAAGTGTAGTTTTGATTTACTTATGACATATTTTGGATTTAGTTAGGAGATTTTTTTTATTGAATTTGGAGTTATTTTGGATTTAGTTAGGAGATATTTTTGAATTGAGTTTGGAGTTATTTTGGATTTAGTTAGGAGATATTTTTGAATGGAGTTTGGAGTTATTTTGGATTTAGTTAGGAGATATTTGATTTATGAGGGTGGATTTGGGCATTTGAAGGATTTGTGGGCGATTACAGTAATGAATTTAGCCAATCCTTACATCATAGACAGAAGCAATCAAATGTTTGGTTACAGCAAGTACAATCAATCAAACACTAGTGCAAAAAACGCTAGTGCCGGCGTTCTAAAAACAGCCTTGCTGGCGTGGACACCCGACGCCACCAATATGGCGCCATTTTTTGGCGTTCGGACAGCCACGCCATTGGTATTTTACATACTGGTGGCGTGGCACTGTTCACTCACGCCACCACTAACCAAAATAGCAATGGCGTGGCAATTTACCCACGTCACCACTATTCACTAATAGTAGCAACGTGAGCATTCCCACCAACGCCACCACTAACTATATATGGATTTAAAAAAAAATTGTACAATTTATCCATGCATCCAAATATTTATACATCCATACATATATTCAGTTATATAATTCATACATTCATTCAGATATGTATCAGTTCTACAATGTGGTCGTCATCGTCGCCGCCGTAGCCCTTTGTTGTTGTCATCGTCGTCGCCGTAGCCCCGTGTTGTCGTGATCGTCGTCGTCGCCTTAGCCCCGTGTCGAGGACATCATTGTCGCAGCCCCGTATCAATGTCGTCGTTGCCGCCATCGCTGCTGCACCAAATTTGTATTTTCTCACGCATAGCTCACATTAGCACATCACAAGCACTTAGACTAGATTAGAACATCACAAAAGTAATACTACAAACCATGGACCATGGACTATAAGATCATGATCAAGTTTTAAATACCAGGACCAAAATGGAGATCAGTGACCCCGTTAGCAAGTGTAACATCAAACAAAGCATTTAATTGCAATCATATCTAAGACTAGAGCTTGCTAATAAAAGGCTAGTGTGTTGCAATTTTAGACCAAAGGCAGTAGGCCGCTGCTTTCATTCTTTAATAAGGGATATAACAGTTACAGAGCAACTTAGCAAGGACAAAGTATGTATTTCTATCAACTAGTGTCATGCTCTGCTCCTAGATTCAGTTTTGGACCAGTTTAGGTCTAACTAAAACTAATGATCCTCGATCAATGTACTGAGAAACATTTTCATATATGGCTGTTATAATTGTAGTTGTTTCATTGGCTAAATTATTTACAGGGGAGAGGCAACAATGATTTGTATGTGCATTCTGGAAATAATGGTTAAACCTAATTACAACAACTTCTCGGTTATACAAGCAAAAGGCTTATTCCAACATACTCTTCTAGGTTATAAAACCTATTAGAATCATTATGCATTGGTTCTAGTTCAGAATAAATTATGAAAGAAAAATTCAAAACATCTTGTCAGTGGCCTATATAGGAATAAGAATTTGCTTACCTTCCATGGGTAGGTAAACCATCATATTCCTCCTTCATTATACTGCCATGTCTGAAGGTCATACTTAACGACTTGAAGCTATAATGCATTTTCTTATCTGCACTTTCCTATCCTATTTTCACCTAAACAATGATTACCATATGGAAAATAGAGTCAGGCCAGTATAAAGGCAGCTGCAAGGTATATCTTTTTCATATGAAATTAGCTACAGAATATAGTACGTTTTTAATGGCATTTCAATTCCGGAATCATGGCAAGAATATACAAACCAATAATATTCAACTAGATTAAGTTCAAACGTCCTACTAGATTATGTATCAGTTCGAACAACATGAGCAAGTTTTCAGTCTGTAGCATGTTCAACCGAGCTAATTATCAGCTGCTTCGATTAGTTTAGTGATCAACTATCATATGAACTAATTATCAGCTGCATATTGTTAGCAACAGTGATTTGAGCACAAAACAGAACATGTCGATCTTGGCCTGGTGCACTATCCTCTCGTTTGTGGCTACCGGCTCTCCCTCCCTCTTCTCTCCTCCTCTACGCGCGGCCGGTCGCCGCAGTGTCGTCGTCCAGCATAGCAGCACGCAGACACGGCAAGACAAGCAGCAGGAGCTAGCAGTGTAGCTCGCACACGCACGGAAGCAGCAGCTAATAGCAGCAGGAGGTAGCAGCAGCGGCAGCAGTAAGCACACACACACACACACATAAACGAGGCACGCACGGAAGCAACAGCTAGTAGCAGCATGATTCATTATGTATGTTCCTACCAGTGTTTTTAAGGCGTCCTTATCTCCTATAGCGACGATATAAAGGTGTGGCGTGGTCCCAGCCTAAAGCGTCCAGGCTCGCAATACTTTTGGCGTGTGGCGTCCGCTATACATGTTTGGCGTCCCCATATCGTCCATATGACTCGTTTTTTATCGCCATGCATGAAACTGGACGCCATGGGCAGGAGAGTTGGTGCGCACGGGGACCAGCAGCCAGCGGCAGGAAGGAAAAAGAGCGGGAGGGAAAAGCAGAGAAAGAAAGAGAGAGAGAGAGAGAAGGAAAAGGAGATCAGGAGTGAAAGGGGTTTCCAGAGGCAGAGAGAGAGAGAGGAAAAGAGTTTCCAGAGGCCATGGCAGGGTGAAATTGCTTCGTACCTCTCCACTCCTTAAGCCACCCCCTTTCCCCTCCTGATCTGCGAGCTCCATACAGCTACAGGGCAGCGACTCAGACTCTGCTAGGTGGTTCAGTTTGTTGTCATACATATTACAGAGTTAGATTATGTCTATGAAGTTGTGATTTATTTTGCTATCATACAAAGTTAGGTTGTGTCTATAATGTCGCCACGCCATACACCATAAGCGTTATAATGTTATGAAGGGGGTCCGTCGCCATAAAACGCATTACGCCATAAAAACATTGGTTCCTACAAATTTTTGTTGATTAGCCTTGCTGCCCATGGTCAAATTCTAGTACCTAAAGTACAGTTTGTATCATCAATTGATTGAATTTCATAGTGATGTACTGATGTTATATATAGCCTACAGTCTATAGGAAAATTGGTACTAACAAATGAAAATTTTAGGGGGAAAAGGAAATTACTTGTGCTCGTGCACCGCTGGAGGAGGCACAGCCGCGCGGTAGATGACGGAGAGGAGCCGCTAGGGACATCGGAGCCGCGCCGGCGATTGAGGCGACGCCGTGCCCGAAACCCTAGCCGCAGGGAGGGGTTGGGCACGAGCGATGGAGGCCGGGAGCGACGGATCTGGCCGGAGGAGATGACGCAGCGCAGGGAGGCGAGCTCGGGGATGTGCTGCGCGCTGGCCATGGCCACCGGACATCGCCGGAATCGGTCGCCGTTTGTGGCTGCAGAGAGGGGTCGCTCGGGGAGAGAGAGAGGGGTCGCGGGAGGCAGACAGGGCTGGGTGTGGTGCTCGATGGGGGCGGATCCGGGCGTTCCCTGAGGTGGCGGAGGGGAGGAGCAGAGGCGCCGGTGGGCGGCAAGCTTCGTGAGGTGGGTCGCCGGCGGCCGCGGGAGAAACAGAGAGGGGTCGCTTGGTCTCTCTTCTCTCTCTCGTTCTTTTTTTTAGTTTTGGCTTGGGCTTCGATTTGGAGGGAGAGAGCTACGAGAGGGATAGTGGGCTGTTTTCTTCAGCCCAATTAGCAAATAGGCCAAGCCCATTTTCCAGCTATTTTTGGTGGCGTGGGCTGCACATACTATTGGTAGCGTGTGCTGAACCGTACACGCCATCAGTAACTCGTAAAAGATAGGGTATGGAACAAGATAAAGGGCTGGATGGAGAAGCTTCTCTCAGCTGGAGGGAAAGAAGTACTGATCAAATCAGTTGCCCAAGCTCCTGTTTATTCAATGTCTTGTTTTAAACTTCCTCGTGGTCTCAGCGAACATTTAAATTCGTTGATTAGAAAGTTTTGGTGGGGCAGTAAAGAAGGACAAAGGAAGCCAAGCTGGGTATCTTGGAGTACGATGACAAGACCGAAAAATTGTGGAGGTCTAGGTTTTCATGATGTTGAGCTATTCAATCTAGCCCTGCTAGCTAGAGAAGCCTATAGAATTTTGATGGATCGGGACTCTCTAAGTGCGAGGGTCCTGAAGGCAAAATACTACCAAAATGCTGATTTCTTGCAAGCTGAACTTGGATCGGCCCCATCTCAAATATGGTGGTCGATACTTGAGGGGAGAGACGTGCTAAGACAAGGACTGATTCGCCGCATTGGGGATGGTCAATCGACGAATATTTGGGACCATAACTGGGTTCCTAGACCATCAAACATGAGGCCGATCCTGTGCAGGATAGTAAATCCGCCCCAGATGGTTGGCGAGTTAATCTTGCCGAGTGCAGAATGGGACAGAGACACAATAGCTCAAGTTTTTATACCCACTGATGCGGAGGCCATCATGTCAATTCCGCTTTGTACAAGGCAGATTGATGACTTCTGGTCGTGGGTGCATGAAAAGAATGGGGTCTTCTCTGTAAGGTCTGCCTACCTCATGCTAGTTGAAACAAAGATGAGGAGAGAAGCGTGGCATGAAGGCCGATCAGCTAATTCAAACACTGAAAGGCAGTTCAAGTCCTGGGAGAAGTTATGGAAGATCGACGTGTCGTCAAAAGTTAAGATTTTCTTATGGAGGCTTGCACAACAGTCAATCCCCATAGCCGATCTACTTCACCATCGCAACATGTCCACCAGCACTAGGTGCGGGCTGTGTGGCTCTGAGGATTCATGGCAACATTCCTTGCTCCATTGCACGGTTGCTCGATGCGTCTGGGCACTACAGGATGCAGATCTCGTTGAAGCTTTAAACAACACCGGGGGACCTGATGCGAGAAGATGGCTTTTTGCTTTGATAGATATGTTGTCCCCGAATGAGTTTATTCAGGTTGTTGTGACGCTCTGGGCTCTCTGGTACTCAAGGAGACAGGCGTTGCATGAAAACCTCTTTCAAAGCCCACTTTCTACGCATAACTTCATCATGAGGTACATCCGGGATTTGGAAGAGTGCAAGCCTAAGAGATCTCCATCAGTAATAGTGGCAAACCAGCAGCAAGCCCCTCCACGTTGGATACCACTGCCGCTTGGATCTGTGAAAATAAGGGTGGATGGCGCAGTTGCAAGGAACCAGAATGAAGGCTCCTTTAGTGCGGTGTGCAGGGACTCGTCAGGACTCTACCTGGGATCATCAGTCATCAGAATAAAAGGTATAACAGACCCACCGACGCTGGAAGCTCTAGCATGTCGTGAAGCGCTCGCTTTAGCTTCAGATTTAGCATTATCACATGTAATTATTGCCTCTGATTGCCAAGGCGTGGTCAAGGACATCAACAAGCAAATTGGTGGTGCGTATGCCAACATTATTAAGGAGATTATGGAGACTGCTAGAACCATCAATGACTGCACCTTCATCTTTGAGGGTAGAGCTACTAATCTTGAGGCGCATAGCCTCGCTAAGCATGCTTTCGGTCTGGATTTTGGGTGCCATGTGTGGCTGTTAAACCCACGAGATTTTCGTTGTATCCCCATGAACATCATTGAGTAATGATAAAGTGTGTTTATTTTTAAAAAAAATCAGTAACTCGTCCATTTTTTTTATTTTTGAATAATTTGGTCCGGTTATTGGTGACGTGGAGATGAGTCCGACGCCAGCAGTAGTCACAGTAGTAATGGCGTGAGAAAAGTGACACGTCACCAGTAACCTGTGTTGGATGAGACTGTTGGATCCCAAATACTTGTGACATGATTTTTTTACGGCACGCCATTAGTAACCTATTACTGATGGCGTACCAAATATGCAAACGACACCACTATTTAAAAAAAATAGTGGTGGCGTAGATTGAAAATGAGACGCCACCAACGAAAGTTGTGGCTAGCACTTTTTCCACTAGTGAAATATTTTTGGATTTAGTTAGGGCATATTTCATACTTAGAGCTTTTGAAGGACCGAGTTAGGTACATGAATCCGATCTAAAAAATTAAATCAATTATTTAAGCAGAGTAGTGCATAATTATTTTGTATGCTATCCATCCGTAACATTGTCTATGTGTTTTCGTTGGCAGCATAACGACATGGATGATAAAGGCAACGATGGCGAGAACATGGGTGATAAAGGCAAGGATGACAAGGACATGGGTGATAGAGGCAACGAAGGCAAAAACATGGATGATAACGACAATGAGGATGTAGGCATGGACCCCAAAGGAATGGATGGTAGGGGCATGGATGATAAGGACAATGAGGATGTACGCAAGGATGGCATAGACATGGATGGTAAAGACAAGGATGATGTAGGCATGCAAGGGAAAGGAATTGATGATAAAGGCATTGGTGGTACAGACATACATATAGACCTCAATGAGTACATGGAATATGTAGACATCGTGAAGAAGACTTTCAGGAGTGAGGAAGAAGCCTACATGTTCTACGTAGGGGCTATGTGAGAAGAAAAGGTTTTAGTGTTAGAAAGGATGATCTGAAGTACAGGGGTTCCAAACAAAATGCATACCGACGGACGTACAAGTGCTGCAAACAAGGATGGTGGGCCCTTAAACACTTTAACAGACCTGAAAGAAAAAGAACACCGAGGGGTCTTTCTCGGTGTGGGTGTCCCGCTCTTTTTCAGGTTGAGCTACAAGATAGCAGTGGCCTATGGTTCGTCAAGAATTTTGTGGACAAGCATAACCATCCGTTTGTCCCTCCTGACCTGACTCCCTACTTATCGGCTCATCGTAGAATGACTGTCGCACAAAAGGCGGATGTCATCGAGTATGCTGTCGGTGGACTTTGAACACATCAGATTATGAATGTAATGGAGAAGAATGCCGGAGGTCCCGACAAGCTTGGATTTATAGATCGGGACCTATTGTGACGCCCCTGCTCGACCGTGCACTAATCATACACGCAAACGTGCACGATCGAAATCAGAGACTCACGGGAAGATATCACAACACAACTCTAAACTCAAATTTAAACATAAATCTTCATATTACAAACGTCATGAGGACTCGAATGCACAAGTCATACAAACAAATAATATCTGGGTACAGACATAGTTAGTCAAGTTTGCCTTAAGAAGGCTAGCATAACAGCGACACTGATCGAAAAGGCGAAGGCCTCCTGCCTAGGGCCTCCGAACTACTGCTGGTCGGCGGGCTCAACGTAGTAGTAGGTGCCTCCGGGGATCTCCTGCTCCTGGGTTCCGTCGTCTGATCGTAGCAACCGGGTAGGGGAAAAGAAGTAGCAAAGCAACCGTGAGTACTCATCCAAAGTACTCGCAAGACTTACATCAGAACTATACTAAGTATGCATTGGTATCAAAGGAATGGGGCTATATCTTTGGACTAAACTGCAGAAATGCCAGAACAGAGGGGGAAAGGCCTAGCCTATCGAAGACTAACATCTTGAAGCAATCTTGCAGCATCAGAAGAGAATAGAACACAGCAGCATATAATAATAAGTATATATTAGCAATGCCCTGAGATCCTTCCTCGACTACCCTGCGAGAAAGTGATCCCGAGAGCAGTAGTAACAGTTTAACATTGTCATAGTATCCATTCATAGTTGTAATAGATCAGGATACAACTCCGAGCGTCCTGTTACCGTGGACACGGCTATTCGAATAGATCACTTCCCTGCAGGGGTGCACTACTGTTACCCAACACGCTCGATAACCTCCGGCTGGACACACTTGCTGGGTAATGCCCGGACTCGGATAATCAACACGGCGTAGTCCTACCTAGGCTCAGCAAAGAGGTCAACACACCGGTCTAAATCCTAAGTGCGAAGGGGTCTTGGGTCCATCGCCCTCTGCACTCCCGCACGTTGCGTGACTAGCCGGGGCCCAGGCGTGACACTGTATACACAAGTGACGTAACCAGCCCACCCCAACAATCAGCCCGCATCTCTGAACTGTGACATCTGAAGAGCTTTCGGGAGAAACATACGACGTAGAGGGCCCCATAAACCATTATCCCGCGTGGTGGTAGTGCGTATAGGCCAGTGGCCAACTCAGATCAAATACCCAAATCTGTTAGGCGTGTTTAGTAACTCGCGGAGACGAACAGGGTTCCTGTCGCTCCGACTTGATAACACACGGACCACGACCAGGGACCAGGCCCACCTCTCTCCTAGGTGGTCTCCGCCTGCCCTGTCGTTCCGCCATAATATCACTCGCGGGTGCTCTTGGAGCCGACCCATCTTTAATATTATTCTCTCGCGGGCACTCTTGGAGCCGGCCCGACTTTAACAGTTTAAAAGTATTGCAGTAATGTAACATTTCCGTGATCATCACCCAGAGTGATCACGGCTCGATAACAAGCCTGGCAAACGGACAAGGGTGAAGGGCCAACTGATGAAACATAGCATACCTAACTAAGCATCATAGGATAGCAGGTAAGGTATCAAATAGCAGGCGACGAAAACAGGCTATGCATCAGAATAGGAGCTATCGGAGCAACAACAGAAGCAATTCTAATGCAAGCATAAGAGAGAAAGAGTAGGCGATATCTAGATGATCAAGGGGGTTTTGCTTGCCTGGAAGCTCTGCTGAAGGGGTCTGGTCGTCGTCGACGTAGTCGTACTCAGCAGTGTCGTCGGTAGTCTCGGGGTCTATCGGTAGAGAAGGAAGGGGAAGAAACAATAAATACACGACAAACAATGCAACAGGGATGCATGACATGTCAACATGCTGTGCTAGGGGTGTTCTAATGCAGTACTACGCAAGTTAGTCGGAGCAGGAAAACATCTGGAGGTGTTTTACCAGCTCCGGGTGATTATCGGACAGACGATCCGGAGGGGAAAGTTCCATGTTCATCATGTTAGAGGGGTGTGGTAGGTATGTGGGTAGCATATTCGGATTCGTCATATTTTTCTGATCATTTTTCATATATAAATTATTTTCATCTGAGTTACGGTTTATTTTATATGATTTTTCAAAGTTTTAATCATTTTCTGGAATTTCTGGAATTAATTTTAATTCGAAATTAAATAGTAAAATGCTAAATGCACCCAGCACAGTGTACACAGAAGTGTACACAATGGCTGATAGGTGGGGCCAGTTGACTAAGTCAACTGCCCAGTCAGCACCTAGTCAGCAGAGGCTGACATGTGGGTCCAGTGCTGAGTCAGCACGCTGACTCGGCGAGTCTTATCCAAAAGAACAGTACGGTGGGGCCCGCTTGTCATACATAGTATTTTTAAATAGTGTTTTGTTTTATTAAACAGAGTTAATTAGTGGGCGGGCCACATGTGTCAGTGGCTATTGGGCTATTAGGTTATTTTAAGCTAGCTAATTAGTGAGTGGGGCCCATCAGTCAGTGCCACAGGGGGCTGTTAGGCCTAAACTAATTAGGGGTTAGTTAACCCAAGCGGGCCCACGCTACAGTGGGTTAACCCACTGGTTTAACGCGCGCGCGCGTGCGCGTGCCCGCCGGCGACTACAGGCACGGCGGCGGTCCACCGGAGACGCGCTCCGGCGACCAAATGGGCGGCGGTCCACCGGAGACGCGCTCCGGCGACCAAATGGGCGGCGGCGCCTACCTAGCGGTCGAGCTCGATGCGCCGCATCCATCTAGCCTAACCGCGCAAGCAGGGAGTGGCCGGAGCGGCATATGCGGCGATGGCCGAGCGGTGGCTGCGGCGGCGTTTGTCAACGGGGCGGCTACGGGGCACAGGGGAGGGCAAGAGGAGGTCGAGGGGGGGAGTGGAAGCTCACGGTGAAGCGGAAGAGTAGCTCGGGGAGGACAGGGAAGCTCGAGACGGCGCAGATCGAAGCGGTGGTTGCCGGCGGCCGTGGAAGAAGAAGGCGCGGGCGACGGTCGTGGCGCTCCCCGGCTTCGATCCAATGGCGAGGAGGAAGAAGCGCTCGCCTGCGCAGTTCTTGGACAACCTCGCGGAGCGAGAGGACGACTGTGGCCGTGGCTACTCCGGTGGCGCGGCCATGGATGCGTTCGGGTGCGCGCGAATCGGGCGAGAGAGAGGCGAGGAGGGGGTTCTGAGGGGGTCTAGGGTTTCGGGGGAGAGGGAGAGCGCCGTGGGGATGCTCTTATCCATCCATGGCCCTCGATGGCCGTGCGAGCGTGGCGTCGGTGGCCGGCGAGCGTCGGCCTTCTCCTGGCGCAACGGGAGGTAGGGGAAGGCCGGCCTAAATGGGCCAGGCCACACTGTAGCCGCACATGGGCCAAGTGCACAGTGCATTTTTACTATTTTCTTTTATCTTTTTCTGTAATTGTTTTAGCTACTGTTCTGCAATTAGTTAGTGCACCAAATGACTTTAGTTCAACTTGAAACTTGGCATATAAATAGTTGGCAATATTGTGAAGCTGCACAAAAAGTTTGGTGATTATTTGAATTCATCTGAATTTGGTTTAATTATAAATGAGTTAAATGTTGCTGTTTTGGCACTGTTTTAAATAGGTTAGGGGCAATTTAATATTTCAAATAATATTGGTTTCTCCAAGACAATTACTTAGTGATTATTTGCAAAATTATGAACTATTTTGTTATATTATTTGAAGAAGTAATAATTTGACTTGCATTTGAATTTTGAATTTGAGTTGAATTATTTCTTAATTGCATTTCTTAGGATATAATGATGATGACTTGGCATCATTAGTGTGAGGTCACTGTAGTATGACACTGGGGGTGTTACACCTATATAACCATGTTTCAATCCAGAAGAAGCGCAAGATAGAAATCAATATTTGCTCACCTATATGATAGCACAGAGAAAAGCAGAGCCGAAATTCTTTTTCAAATACACAACAGACAGCGAAGGCCATTTGAGGAACATATTCTGGGCTGATTCACAATCCCGGATTGACTATGTTGCCTTTGGTGCTATCGTGTTGTTCGACAGTACATATCGGTCTAACAAGTACAGGCTTCCGTTTGTCCCATTTGTTGGTCTGAACCATCACCGCAGCACAGTTATGTTTGGGGTCGGTCTAGTATCAGACGAGACAATTGCATCATACTAGTGGCTTCTTCATGTATTTTTGGAGGCAATGTCCCAGAAGCAACCCATTTCAGCAATCACCGATGGGGACGGTTCGATGCAATAGCTACTGTCTGGACCGAAACAGATCATCGTTTGTGCACATGGCATATCGAGGAGAATATGCTGATGCACCTCCGGAAGGAAAAGCTGGAGGAATTTAGGAAATTCATTTACCGTCGTTGGGATGTTGATGAGTTTCAGAAAGAATGGGAGGCTTATAAGGTTCAGTTCAAAATAAAACCAACGGGGAAGACGTCGTCATGGGTTAACAGGATGTATGAGCTGAGACACAAGTGGGCTGCGGCGTACACAAATGGTAGATATTTCCTAGGCATGATGAGTAATCAAAGAAGTGAGTCTCTCAACTCAAGGTTTCATGTGCACCTGAACAGGAAGATGCAACTTGTTGATTTGTTGCAGCATGTTGAGCACTGTGTGTCGATTATGCGTAAGAATGAAGCAACATTAGACGCAGTAGCAGCACATACTATACCCTTCACTAAGCTGAGTGCACACCCTCTGGAGATTGCTGCCTCTTATATTTATACTCCTGTGATGTTTCCAAAGGTAAAGCGTCAGATTGTCGAAGGAACAAATTGGCAGGTCGCAGACCAGGTGGGGTGTGATGGTTTGGTAATGTATGGAGTTTTGCGCAAAGTCCCATATGATAAAGTCCCACATGCCAAGGATGCTACATAATTGCAAGGTAAGGATGGTAAGGGCTTGGATGCTAAGGTTCCTACAGACTTGGAAGGTAAGGATGGTGAGGACTTGCATGCAAAAAACTTGGATGGTAAGGATCCCAATGACTTGGAAGGTAAGGATGGTGTGGACTTGGATGCAAAAAACTTGGATGGTAAGGATCCCAAAGACTTGGAAGGTAAGAATGGTGAGGAGTTGGATGCAAAAAAGTTGGATGCTAAGTCTGTGGATGTTAGATATCACGTGACTTGTCTGTTCAGAGGAGCAAGACTGGATGATGCAGCTTGTAAATGTAGAAAGATGGAAAGTCAGGATTACCCATGCACACATATATTTACCGAAAATGCCCCTAAATTTTTTACCAAGAATACCCTTGAAAAAATTGAGAGGGAAATGTTAGATCTGTTTGATTTTTTTTTCGAAAATGCCCCTCGGGCGTCCATATAATACATGTGACGTCACCGTATTGCATTGGATCTGGACCGTCCAATCCGCTTCAACGGACAGTCCATATCGACGCGATGCACCGTAAAAGGACTCTTTCTTTTCTCTTTTCTTCTTGGCGACTCAGCTTTTCTTTTCTTTTCCCTTTTGTCATGTTATCTGGTGTGATCTATTCCTACCCATCCTTGTATTTCCCCTCTAATTTCCCGGCTCTCTGCCAGTTCTTCTTAATGAAAATGAAAAGTTGCGCTGCCACGGTTTGTTAAAAAAAGTACTTGTATTATAGAGTCGGTTTTCAAACTTGTTCCTAGTCGGACAATTTTACGATATGGAAAACATCACTACTGGAATCGTCGCAGACGCCGAGTGCCAGAAACACTCGGCAAAGGTCCTAAAACCGTCGGCAAAGGCCACCTGGCGTACACCTCTCAGGCAAACAGAAATTTGCCGGGAGCAAACATCGGGCACTCGGCAAAGAGTTTGCCGAGAGCCAAACAGTGCCTCTCGGCAAAATAAAGTGACTCATGGAGGCAGACGGAAATGGAGGTGCCTCTTTGCCGAGAGTGACACTCGGCAAAGACGGCCAGTAGGAAACAGGCACGTGTCAGCCCCTGACAGCCTGGGCCCCCAACATACGCCGAGAGCCATATTTGCCGAGAGCCACTCTCGGCAAAGACGGCCAGTAGGAAACAGGCACGTGTCAGCCACCTGACAGCCTGGGCCTCCAACATACGCCGAGAGCCATATCTGCCGAGAGCCCTCTCGGCAAAGGCGGCCAATAGGAAACAGGCACGTGTCAGCCACCTGACAGCCTGGGCCCCCAACATACGCCGAGAGCCATATCTGCCGAGAGCCACTCTCGGCAAAGGCGGCCAATAGGAAACAGGCACGTGTCAGCCACCTGACAGACTGGGCCCGCAACATACGCCGAGATCCACGTTTGCCGAGAGCCGCTCTCGGCAAAGACGACCAATAGGAAACAGGCACGTGGCCTCCACTGACAGGCCGAGTCTATTTTGTGCCGAGAGGCACTCTCGGCACAACCTATCAGTCTCTTCAGGTTTGGCACGCTTTTCTGAGAGGGCTCTCGGTAAAGACATCAGGATCTACTGGCTTGACACCCTTTTCCGAGAGTCCCCTCGGTAAAGATGGTATCTCCCGAGAGTGACTCTCGGCAAAGGTTTGTCCAGTAGTCTTTTTTGTTTGTTTTTTGTTTCATCCCTACAACAAAACATATACAACAGCAGTATGTAGTGCATCCCACATAGAACATCTCACATATGAGCAGTATCACACAAAAAAGCAATAATTCTCAAGCACATCCCACATACAAGCAATAGTGCATAAAAGGTGCAATATTTGTCAAGCACACTCGACTACCGCAAGTTCACAAGTCTCAAGCACACACAAGATGCAATAGTTCTCATGCACACACAAGGAAGAGTTTCAAACATCAACATAACATGAAGTTCACACGGTTTTGGAGATCGGAGTGGAAACATCAACATCAGAAGGCGTCACTTGGTTTGCTTCGCCAACTCCACCAACTTGAGGTGGAACTACCGGAATATTGTTCGACCCTTGTGATGGATTGAGCTGTAAGAATTTTGAGGCAATAAGATGAATGCATATGATAATGCTGAAAATGGTGATAGAAATAGTTCAAACGGAACTCACAATGTTCCACTCTGGTGTCGCTGGCATCTCTGGCACTGGTTTGCCTTGCATAGAATAAAGATTGGCCACCATATGTTGTAAAGACTTCACTAGATCATCTTGTGCCTTCAGCTTAGCCCGGTCTTCATCTCGTTCTTTCCAGGTGTCATTCAGCCGGGTCTACAATATGGCAATGCAAATGTCATTCGTGTTGAAATGCAAACATGCAGGACCATGAAGGATCAATGAAGTAGCGCTGACCTGAATTTCCTCAATAATGGCCACGATATGTGGTACGTGACGCTCTATGGTAGGAGTAGAGCTAGTACTCGTAGCACGGAGCGTGCGGACTCTCGGAAGGGAGGAGGTTATGATGGAATCGAGGTGAACCGCCATCCGGCCATTCGGTCTACCGCCTGCCGCGGCAATGGCCACAAGAGGGTCAAACGGCACCACGTGAGGATCAGCCTCGTGCCCGTACGTCTCCTTTAATTTTTTGGTGTAGTTCTCCCCATCTGACTGGGCTTTAGAGCTGATCCAGTCCCTCTCTGGGTGGAGAGGGTCCTTGTCCTTGTCAGGTTTGGTGCGTTTGTTGGTCCATGCCGAGAAGTAAGAGATATCCTCGCCAGTGTCTTCTTTCTGCAAAAGAAAGCAATCCAAGTAAGAGATATCCTCACAAATGAAAGAGAACATAATGAAATGAAAAGGATTTTGTTGCCTACATGTTTGGAGACGACGCCTGGTATGGTGAGGTTGCCTTGACGGTGTCCTGGACAACCCATCAATTTACGCTTATCCCCTATTACCTTGTGTTCATCCTGCCAACCTAGATCTGTCCACCGTTCGACGATCTTCTCCCAGCATGGACGTTTGTCAGCGCACCACCGAGGAATCACCTATAATAAGTAAACAAATGCATCTTAGTAAGGAATCTAATTTGCGGTAATGTAGGGAATAACAAGCATCCATCATCACTTGCCTTGAAGTATCCGTCCCGTGTAAGATGCTCCCCTCGAGCATCCTTTTTGGAAATCTTCACGTTGAGATAGTCCGCGTGATACTTGACCACTAACCGGACGCGCTCCTCATAGTGCATGTCGTTGACTAGTTTCTTGGCAATATTCTCAACCACCACATTGGCGCGATCCTTATCACCATCTGCGCAGGTAAATAAATCCTACAAACATGCATACATGGGAGAAGGGTAAAATCATGACTTTGGCAAATTGAAACCTTTTGGTATTGACATTGCGGTGTTTGAAAGGACTTACCCAGAAATCATTGACCACTCGCAAGGCTCTGTTATCATAAACCCTCTGACATGTATCCAGGAAATCCGGAGCGTGTTTGTAGTGTTCCCATGACCAAGCTGTCTCAATGGTACTGTCTGGCAAAGTGACCAGTCCTGGATAATTTAACCTACATAGACCCCCAATGATGCCACTAGGCGAACGTGGCGGACGCCTCTCACCAGCTTTTATTAAGGTCTTGCATTAGGAAGAGTAAAGTCATTTTATATGTGATGAAATGACAAAGGTACAATTTATATGGGATTAGTCGATATAACCACTTACTTCTCTCCCACTGGTTTAATCAACACGTTTCTATGCACATATGGTCGTTTAGGAAGCTTTGAAGGACCACGTAGCCACACTTTCCCTGTCAAAGTTGTGCTGATGGTCGAACCGCCTGGCTGTGAGCCGCTCACCTCGTGGTTCTCCGTCACTCGTGAGGGTCCATCCCCATCCTTAGAAACCTGACGAACAACCAGCCTCCTCTCGGCGTCGTCATCCTCCACCACCTCCTCCTCAGCCTCCTCATCCTCCACCTCCTCACTCGCCTCCTCCCCATCCTCTGTCTCCCCCTCCTCCAGCCGTCATGCACCCTCCTCCTGAGGCTGGCGAACCACTGCACCAGAGGGTCCTGGAGAAGAAAGAGGTGCTCCTCATCCTCCTCGCCCCCTCCTCGTCCTCCTCGTCCTCCTACGTGTCCGTCTCCTCCGTCGACCACCACTCCTCCTCCTCCTCGTCCTCCTCGTCCCCCTCCTCGTCGTCCTCGTCCGCCTCGAACTCGTTTCGCCCGATTTTTTGCGATAGGGGGGTCTACACCCGCCGGTCGTTCGGCGTTCTTGGCGACTGTGGCAACCGACGCAAGAGCGGCCACCTCTTTCACCAGTTGATCATTGTACAGAGCTGCCACATCTTTCAAACTTTCCTTTGGATTCTTGTTGCCACCTGTCATGTTTCAATCACCTGATACGAAAAACAACAAACCAATTAGTACAGATGATACAACTTGATGTAAATACATTAAATATATCACATATGAAGAGTACATGGAGTTGTTGCACACACGAATATATAGAGTTGTTGCACACATGAGTACATAGAGTTCTTACACACACGAATACATAGAGTTGTTGCACACACGAGTACATAGAGTTCTTACACACACGAATACATAGAGTTGTTGCACACACGAGTACATAGAGTTCTTACACACGAATACATAGAGTTGTTGCACACACGAATACATAGAGTTCTTACACACACGAATACATAGAGTTGTTGCACATACAAATACGAAGAGTTGTTACATGAATACATGGAGTTGTTAGAAATAGGGGTCAATATTAGGTGCAACATTTGGATCAGGACTGTCATCATCGCTATCACGCCCGTTCATACATTCATCCTCGAAGTCTTCAGGGGGACCCTCATCATCATCATCTAGCCTCATTTGCCATCGTAGAAGTAATGCCAAATCTTGAGGGTCAGAAACATCCTCGTATCCGTTCTCCGCATTATCTACTTCCATGTCATCCATAGCCTCATGTTCCGTAGCATCATTTTCGTGATGCACGCCCTCATCCTCCTCCGCATCATCTTCGTCTTCTTCATTTTGTACTTCTTGATAGAACTCTCCCTTGTATGTGTCAGGGTTTATGTGGTAATCGTCCTTGTTTGGGGTAGGTACCTTGGTATGCGGGGGTACCTTGTACACAACATCCCATTTCAAGAGATCGATATGTTCCGTAGATGTGCACGCGTACGAGAGATAAAACACTTGTGTAGCCTGTTGAGCCATAATATAGACAACATTTCCTGCATATTTTGATGCTCGTTCAACTTCGACCCAACCAATAGTAGGGGTCCGTCTCACTTTCTCTGGATTGAGCCAACTGCATCTGAATACGACGGGTTTCACACCTTGTAGACCACAGTAATGCAGCTCATAAATTTCTTCGATTGTTCCATAGTAGTGACGTCCATCTGTCCCGAGACAATAGACCCCACTATTTATTGCCCTTCGATTGGGCCTCTCACGCGTGTGTTTATCAGTGTGGAAGCGATACCCATTCATGTCGTAAGCCTTAAATGACTTGGCCTCGTATTCAAAACCTGAGGCTACTTGTCTCAATTTGGCGTCCATATCAACCTTCGTGTATGCCTACAAGATTAATAGGAGATTGTTTGGTTCATTACCGGCAAGTAAGAACAACTTGAAGTGTACATAAAGTTAGGAAAGTTACTTTTCTTGAGAACCAAGAAATGAAACCGCCATCAGCATTGGTATCTTCAAGAAGGTTTGCTGCTTCTTCGTCGCTAGGGGGCCATGGTAGCTTCCAGAATTTGTTCTTGAATTCCCTATAGCAATGAGAAGAATTCCAGTTAGGAATCAAGACTAGTGAGTAGTTGTCAATGAAGGTGTTGTGCACTTACTGTATGTACGGCTGTACTTCTTCCATGTTGGTCAAGACATAGATCATAAGAGTCGACCACTCGGTAGGTGAAAAGTACTTGCGCTTCGGACCACTTGCTTTGCCACCATGGCCTTCGAAGAGGCTAAGGTCAGAAACATTACTAGTGGGTTCTTCATTGTAACGAGGAGTAGGATTTAACCTAGTGTGAATACTGTCATGATAGTACTTTGTCGTGGTCGTTGCCACCTCCTCGTTCAGGTATGCCTCGGCTATGGAGGCTTCGATGCGGGCTTTATTCTTACATTTGCCACGAAGATGCTTGAACTCCCTTTCAGGTGCATACTGCTATCGGAACTGCACAGGTCCTCCCATTCGTGCCTCGTATGCAAGATGCAAGATCATATGTTGCATCGGATTAAAGAAACCTAGCGGAAATACCTTCTCTAACTTGCATAGCAACTCGGGTGCTTGTTCCTCCAACTTTGCAACCACTTCATAATCTAATTCTTTGGCACAAAGCTGGCGGAAGAAGAAGCTCAACTCCGCCAGCACTCGCCATATATCCTCTTTGACATACCCTCGAATCATCACAGGCATTATCCGCTCAAGCCATACGTGGTATTCATGACTCTTGAGGCCCCCTATTCGCTGTGTAGCCATATTCACTCCCCTCATGATATTAGCTACATATCCATCAGGGAAGTACAACTTGTTCACAATCCACTGGAGAATTTCCTTCCATTGGGGCTTTGAAGGGGTGAAAGGGGCCGGTGGCTTCTTCCAAGAATTACCTTTTGCACGAGGCACAAATTTTAATTTTGGCCTGTTGCATAGCTGGGCTTGATCGATCCTAGCCTGAATGTTATCCTTTGACTTCTCAGTGTCAAGGAGTGTGCCGAGAAGGGCCTCCGCAATATTCTTTTCAGTGTGCATTACATCAATGTTGTGTGGAAGGAGGAGATCTTTAAAGTAAGGGAGCCTCCATAAGCTTGGAATGTGAGTCCACTGGTGTGTCTCTCCATATCCCACAAAACCTTTCCCATTGGGATTTTTCTCGAGAGCATCTAACTCATCCTTAAGCTGGGCACCGGTCATAATAGGTGGTGGCGGGTCATCAACAATAACACCTTTCCGAAAGTTCACAGTGTCTTGTCTGTATGGGTGATCAAGACGAAGGAACTGCCGATGTTGGTCAAAGCATACATACTTGTGACCCTTAGCCAGCCAAATGAAAGTCACACGTTGTCGGCAAACTGGGCAAGGCCACTTCCCCTTTACACACCAGCCACAAAATATCGCACGTGCTGGTAGGTCATGTAGCGATGTGTGGTACCAGATATGCATATTGAAGTGCTTCTTTGAAACGGCATCGTATGTCCTTACCCCATCGTTCCAGGCAACAAATAAGTCGTCCACCAGCGGCTCCATGTACACACTCATATGCTTCCCTGGATAGTTAGGCCTTAGAATTATCAGCGTCAGGAACATGTGATGACGTTGCATGCAAACGCCAGGGGGCAGATTCAGGGGGATAACATATACGGGCCAACAGCTGTATATGGCAGCCATCAAACCATATGGATTGAACCCATCGGTTGTTAGCCCAATAGCTACACTCTTCCAGTCATCCATTTTTTTATGAATGTGAACAAATTTCTTCCATGCTTCACCATCCCGTGGATGTTGCATCTTTTTTGAATTGTATATCTTCCCTTCGGCGGCCCATCTCATATATTGGGCAGTTTCCTCGGTCATATAAAGCCGTTGGATCCTTTCTGTGATTGAAAGATACCGAAGGATATTGACGGCAATTGTGAGCTGCCTCTTGGTACCATCATCATTTTGTACCTCAATATACCTAGAGGATTTGCACTCGACACAGTAGTTTGTATCTTTATGTTCATTTCTAAATAACATGCATCCGTTTGGACAAGCATGTATTTGCTCATACGGCATCTTAAGTGAACCGAGGATTTTGTTCGACTCGTACATGTTCTTTGGCAAAATGTTTTCTTTAGGCAGAAGGCTGGCAATAACAGACACAAAGTCATTGAAGCAAACTATGCTCATGCAATGGTTCGCCTTGAGGGCCATTAGGCGCGCGATGCCATCTAGTTGAGTAACCTCTGTATGGGCGTGAAGGGGTTTCTGTGCCGCAAACAAAGCTGCATGATACTCTTCTGGGCTTTCCGGCGGCTCCTCGGAGTCCGGGTCCTCCCGCGGATCTGCACGGCGGATGTCATCTAACAGGTTTTCAATCCGAGTATCATAATCGCCGGTGCGCTGTCGCACCACCTCCGCTCTGGATTGTTCTGTCTTACCGTGAAAGACCCACCAGTAATAGCCTGGTGTAAACCCATTTTTGCCTAAGTGTTTACTCATAGTAATCTTTTGTCTTTCAAAATGGTTATCGCACTCCGCGCAGGGGCACCAAATTCCACGAGGTGGCGTTTCTCCAGCCAATACTAATTCCAAGAAATCATTGGTCTTCGATCTCCACTCAGGGGTCATACCTTCCATGCTGGGATGTCCAGTGTACATCCACTCACGATCTTCCATCCTCTGATCTAATGGGAAACACACACATAATGTTTTTTATGTAACAAGTGGTTCCATCAAGTTTTACGGCATGCACTGAGCTATCTAATAGGTAAAGATAGGTCCTAATCCCACCCGAGGATGTGTAGGCTTGGTCCGCTTCCATGCCGTACTCCGACCCGAGACAAAATTTCGGCAGCACCTCCCCGCTGTTCTCCAAATACACGTCTCGACAATAAGCCGAGAGGATGTGTATCCAGATAACAACAAGGAGACGCTACCGAAATTCTGTCTCAGATCGAAGTACGGCATGAAAACGAGCAGCCTACACATCCTTGGGCTGTCCATGGAAAACGTGGACAATTCGAAAGAGTTGAGTTTATAAATATGCAAAGACTTGCATATTTATAAATATAACCCTTCCGAACGGGAGACGCCTAGGCTACGCGACTATTTAGGTGATCTACAAATAATGGAAACCTACACATGAACGGAGAGAGATTACCC
Source organism: Elymus sibiricus (assembly GCA_039707655.1). Classification (NCBI taxonomy): domain Eukaryota; kingdom Viridiplantae; phylum Streptophyta; class Magnoliopsida; order Poales; family Poaceae; genus Elymus; species Elymus sibiricus. The sequence continues at coordinate 37,530,698 of CM077668.1, read as the reverse complement.
TTGAAGCGTGCGACGGAACGGAATTCACTCTCTAGTGTCAAAATAGATGCATGTCCTGCACGAAAAAAAAGTAGTGTCAATCATTTGTTCAGCACACACACATCAACATCGCTCACTCACACACACAACAACAACACCCACACCCACACACCAATAGCACTCACTCACACACACACACACACAAACACATCACACACACACACAAACACATCACACACACACACACACAGACCAACAGCACACACTCACGCACACACAAACACATCACACACACACACACACACACATCACACATCACACACACACACACACACATCACACATCACACACACACACACACACCAACAGCACACACACACACACACACCAACAACACTGACTCACACGCACACACAAACACATCACACACACACACACACTCACACACATTAATCACTACATATGCATATACAATATGTATAAAAAAATTGAAAAAAAAGAGATTGAGGAGGGGCTCACCAACGGGGCAGGGGGGAAGGCGGGGTAGCTCGGTGGAGGCACTACAGGTGGCGGCGACGGCGGCGGAGCTCGGTGGACTCGGGGCGGCGGAGCTCGGTGGACTCGGGGCGGCGGAGCTCGCTGGACGGGGCGGCGGAGCTAAGGGGCGGCGGCGGACGCGGGGGGGGGGGGAGGGGGGGAAGAGAGGAAGTGAGAGGAAACAGAGAAGAGGGAGTGAGCGCGCGAGTTGGAAATTTTGTATAAGTCCTCGTGGGAAACTTTTCCGAGAGTCACCTACAAGAAGCTCTCGGTAAAAGTCATACCCTAGATCTCGCGGGCTTTTTAGAGAGTCATAAGAACGGTCGGTAAAGTTGGTAGCCCTAGATCTTGGGCACTTTTCCGAGAGCACTCTTGGTAAAGGAAAAGCCATAGACCTAGGTTTTGGACAATACCGAGAGCGACTCTCTGAAAAGTAAGCCATACCGGGAGCCACTCTCGGCAACATGTGTAGTCAACATCATTTGTGGCTATTTTCATGTATCCCTGCATAAAATCATATATCAAAGCAATATAATTATCATAAACATTGCAGATCTGCAATTACCGGCGATGAAACCCTAGCAGAGGAATAAATGTCTCAAATATTGCACGCGTGTTCGAAAAATGAGGGGGCGTGGCACGTGTCATGCGATGGCCTCCTTTGAGAGCATGGGAAATTTCAAGGCCAACGGAGCAACAGGACCAGCGCTTCCTACACAAACCGGACACGTCCCCTCTCGATACCCAAAGACTAGCTCGGAGATGGTGCGGTTTACAAGCGGCCTCAGGGGAGGCTTACTCGAAATGCGCCCAAATTTTTACCACACCCTAGAGGGCCATGTGATGACACCGTGCCAGCTCTCAAGAAATTCCGGCATCGTACGATTTTCCGAGGATTGTTCTTCGCATGTCTACGAGTGTGGTCGGGGGCCTTCGGGGGGTAGCTATGTCACCAAATCTTGCGTTGAGCCCTCATACATGTCTGGAAGAGTGTGGTGGCTTGTCTGAAGAGTCAATACGCGTCTCCGTAGTGTGGCACCCATCCGGTGGCCCCGGCGGTCTAGGGCGTTGACCGGCACCGAGATGGGGTAGGCCACGGTGAATACCTGCTTCTCCGTGTTACGGCGAGTCATCGTGAGATGCCAGGCCAAGTCTAAGCCCATTCCGTCGCAGGATCGTCCGCCGTCGGCTCAATCTCGGGGACGAATGCACCCGGTCCTCGATGTTCCCGTCCGTATGTGCGGTTTTTGAGGCATCTGCCACATCAAGGATGTGCGTTGGGTATTCAAACACCACACCACCCTTTCATGCATATGCACAGCCCACACGCATGTACGGGTGGTTCCCGCCCCCGCCCCCCCCCCCTCGGGCGGTTTTCAGATCGAGCACCCATTCGGTGGCCCGGGCGGTCTACGGCATTGACCGGCACCGAGAGGGGGTAGGCCACGGTGAATGCATGCTTCTCCGTGTTATGGAAGGTCCCCGTTCTCATGTTTTTTACTTTATAGTGCTTAGAAGTTGGGATTTCAAAAAAATCTAGCCCGAAACATAAGTCACTAAAAGTGATGGAATTTTGAAACTTTAGCCATAAAAAGACATGAAGTATCAGACACAAAAAGAGAGTGCAAAAAATAACACAAAAGGAAGGAAAATAAAGAAGTGGTGCAACTGTTACCGAGCGTCGATATGCGGCTCTCGGTAATGCCCACCTTTTCCGAGAGGACCTCTCGGTAAAGGACCTAAACCTAGATCTTAACCGTTCCCATTTCTTTCTCTCTCTCTGTTCGGCTCTCTGTTTCTCTGCTTATCTGCGCCGCCACCGAAATCGCCACCACCACTATCTGCCGACGCCGCCACCGCCACCACCACCAACTGCCACCACCGCCGCCGCCAACGCCATCAGCTGCCGCCACCGCCGCCTCTTCCACTGCCGTCGTCTTCTTCATGGCCGGCGCGGGGCGTGGCGGTTCTTCTTTGCAGCGCAAGAATGGCGGCCGCCGCGGAGCGCCACCGGTGGCGCGGCAGCTCGACATCCGCTCAGGTACTCCCCTGCCCTCCTCTCCCACCCCGAACCACCCCCTCCAACCCCACTGCCCCACCCCACCTCTCAACCCCATCCCTCTCCCCTCCGGTCGACGCCCTCTCCCCCTCAACACATTTCGTTTTTCATCTGTTTCATCATGATTGTATTGTGCTTAGGTAAATTTTGGTCAAGTAATTAGTCCTGTAACTTCAAAATTTAGATTAGGTAAATTTTCTTAGGTTATTTTTGATTAAGTAACATCTGATTAGGTATATTAAGGTAAAAGAAAATGGGATAGGAGGAGACAAAGAAAGGATCAGGGGTAGTGTGCTACTTGGTTTTGTAATGAATTTCATGTAAACTGCCTGTAATGCAGTGTTTGGTAGTTTGTGCAGTCTCTTTGTGGGTCTGTAGTTTTTAGTTTCAGTTTACTGAATTTTGGTCACTGAACATGCTGGACATGCGCGGGTTCGTGTTTTGTTTTCTCTCTGGTTTCATTAATAAAAATGGGACCTGGGGGTTTCCACCTCCTTTTATCTAAAAATTAGGTATATTCATTCAAAATGTCATTAGTGTGAGTTGCTGCTATTCAACTTGACATTAGATAAATTTAGATTAGCAATGGAACCAAAATTTTACTTAGGGAACCAGGGACCTAAACTTGTATTGAAATTGACATTAGATAAATTTTGCTTAGGGAAATTTGAAGGACCGTAATGCTAAGTTGGGTAGGAGATTTAGTGTGAGCTGCTGATATTCAACTCAATTGTGCCTTGACAACTTACTAACTCAATTGAGCTGCTGATATCCAACTCAATTGTGCCTTGACAACTCACTAACAATCTTCTTTCTTTGGATGGCATGCTTCATCAGTTTATTGTATGCCCTAACTAGCCAATAGTGTTATGCTAGTCTAATGCTTCTGTTTTAGTTTTTTATATTATTAGATAGCGGCTAACCATTCAACCAGTAAATTAATGCTCTGTTGTATTATGTATAATTGTATTTTATTTTATTTTCATCTCTGTTTTAGTTACTAATATATTTTATTTTGTTTTCAGATTCTGAGGGGGGCTCTAGTAAGTACCGGAGAGTCTTGAGCGGTAGGGCGACCCACGTCAGCAACTCTGGCAGGACCGAGTCGTCCGGCTCCCTTCAGCTCGATACCGACGAGGAGTCGACATCGGATGACGATGTCGGAGTGGACTTTGATGTACCGGATCCGCTCGCTACCAAGTCGGGCGACATGGTGGCCTCGGACGGCTCGGGGTCTACCTCGAGCAACACTTCCAAGAAGAAGAAATCCGGGCGTGGTCCGGGGAAGGTCCCGGAACGAACGGCTGCCGGCGACCGTCCTGTCATTACACCGAGGGAAGATTGGTAAGCATTTGATTTGCAAATTACTTTGGATACCACAACTTTTCCACTCACATATGCTTGTCTTTGTCATCATGCAGTCAGTGGGAATTTGTCCCTGCCAAGCCTAAGGGGGCGCGATTGCCGAACCACATCATCGGCTCCCTCTTGAGTAAGTACTTCCCCGGGTTGGCCAAGCCGGGTGACGACCAACCGCCGTCGCCAGCTTTCACTTGGGAGCACTACCAGCACACCAAGGATGAGCACGATGTCACCATGGCCACCCGGGTCATCAACGGTTTTTATGTAAGTATCTTCGCCACTGCATTTTTCCATATCCGAATTCTTGTAATTAACTGCCATATGCTTTCTTGTAGGAAGCATTTTCTTGCGTGGATGGTGAGAAAGAGAAGGCGACAAAAGCCCTTGTGAAATCAGCCCGGAAGATACTCTCCGACGCCAAGCACACGCTGCGGTACAAAGCCGTGATGCAGTGTCGGCCGGGTTATGACAAGGGGCTTAAGATGACGAGGAAGTCTGCTTGCCGGACCAACTTGGACAGAGAAGAATACTTGTCGGTGGTAAGTGACACCATTGGTTGCTAGTACTTTGATTCATCCGCCTCTTGTAAGTCAATGATTCGATTTTGTCTGACTAGGTGAGGGAACCCTGGATGAAGGAGGATTGTTGGGAGGCACTGGTTGACATGTGGTGTGACCCGGCATGGCAGGCGCAACATGTGGAGAAGGGAAACGATCGCGCCAAAATGCCAGGCCCGGCACATGTCCAGGGGAGCCGGAACCTAACCACTCTGAAGCAACACATGGTATGTGGATTAAAAAGTTAACTTTTTCGCACGGTGCATCTCCGTTCATTAAGATTCATGGTTACTTTTGCAGGAGGCGGAGCTTGGTTGCCCAGTCCACATCCTGGAGGCCTGGAAAAAAGGCCACAGGGGGAAGGATGGCGCCGAGTTCTGCAGCCTGTCGGCGGAGGAGAGGTATGGGACCTTCAAAGGGGTCTTCCAGGAGGTGCACGGGCAGGACGCCGAACCTACGTCCAAGCCCCTTGATCCTGAGCTGCTCATCATTGTTGGCGAGGGGAAGGGCCATGGCCGCCACCTCCTCTGCAACGAGGCGATCGCCACCTCCTCGCATCGCAAGCTCCACGAGATACGCGCGTCGAGCACAAACTCAACTCCGTCCATACGGAGTCGCCCAACCGCCGCGTCACGTGAGATCGCGCGTCTCAAGGTGTCGGGGCCGGATTTCCGGGACATGATATCCCAGAAATTAACCCCTCGTGTCGTCACCAGCCCAGGATTACTGTTACTGGTGGACACGTCCTTGTTACAGATTACCAAGCAATTACAAGAATTGGATACAAGACCATAATGGTCTAATGATACACAATGATTTCTAGTGACGGGTGACGGAAGCGACTCGTGGTTCTCCAACGTCGATGGGGCTCCATTCCCACAGGAACAGCTGACCCGGATAATTCCTATCCCGGGTGGCTGCTATCCTAGGCTCCGCATGGACACCGTTGTAGTACTCGTCGTGAAATCCTGACCTGGCCAATGAAATAGCCAGGGACAAGCCTGTGAGTACGTTTGAATGTACTCGCAAACATAATGAACAAAAGATATACCGAATGCATATGATCATGATGGGTTAAATTATATGAATATGCTGAATGAAATTAAAGCATGGCATGATGAATGTTACTACGGTGCTGCGGAATAAATATGAAATGTTAGTGATGAGCAAAGAAAGTTAAAAGTGGATAATCGGGCGAGATAGGACCGCCCGAGAATCCTAAAAGAAATGCCAAACGGGTGTCTAAAAGAGAATCGGGCGAGATAGGACCGCCCGAGAACTCAAGCGACGCCACGAGAGGTCTTGAAAAGAAATGCCAAACAGGTGTCTAAAAGAGAATCGGACGAGACAGGACCATCCGAGAACTCAAGCGATGCCACGAGAGGTCTTGAAAATAAATGAGTATCCCGGGTAGTCTAGCCAGCCCATGAGATACTCAAAAAAAAAAGAGGAACGGGTTAGTCCACAATAATATTCAAATCATCAATATTATTCATGATAATATCAATAGTGGCAATAGTCATTCTGCAAAATAATTTCATGCTCAATTTAGTTATTTCCTCCGGAGACCAACACTAAGACCGACACTTGACCAACCCAGACTGTAGTCCTTAACCGCGGACACTGCTATTCGAATAGATATAACTCTGCAGAGGGTGTACTCTTTACCCACTTGTATGAGATTTCTTTAGTCAGCACCGTGACGCTGGCTAATTCCCATTACAGTCTTTGGGTTGAAAACACACCTAACCCGCACACACCAGCTTAACTCACCAAAGCCAGGAATCACCCAAGGCAATGATAAAGTAAAACTCTAAGTGGGAAGGCCTCATTCAACGGCCTCCAATAGCATGGGATCACAATATTTATATCGGCGCGCAAACAGGGGTGCGACCCCTCTCCGGCTACAACGGGAGACACCCATGCCCCAGGACCAAGTGACATGCCTACCAGTGATCAGTGGTATCTTTCACTATGGCCTCTCTGTACGGTGTGTGCGGAAAAGGGGTTAATAACTTACTGAACCATACCCTACCTGAGGCAGGGACATGTGGTAGCACGGATCAAGTTTGGGGGTTACCGGAACAAGACTCGATCTACGGTCGACTCAGGAGGTTTAATTTTTCCTGCAGTGGTTAGCACAACATATTTTCCTCGTTAATACCCAACAGGGTCACTATCTGGCATGTCCCAACATGCCCTCACTGATCATTCTCGTCACAACGAGATTTCAGTTTCACGGTCACGTTTCTCGTGACTGATTCTTTCCTGCAGATTAGTCCGAACCAACATGGGCATGTGAAAATAACCATGCTCACTCATACTTCATATATAAATGGAGATAAAATATTTTCAAGGGATCATGCATGCATAACTAGCAATATGCAAATTTTTATTTGAATTCAACATATTCATAATTATTCGAGCAATTATTTAACCATGCAAACACCATATCAAGTGTTCAAGATGCTTGCCTTGAATATGCAGAAATATTGGGTGCACTCCAAAAGTTTGAAAATTTTATCTTCCCTCCATTTCCTATTTTCAAAAATAGTGCAATTACCACATAAAGTAAAAACAGTACTAAAAAGTTGTTTGGAAAATTTTAAAATAAATCCTAAAATAAACTAGATGAAATATAGGGAATTTCAGAAAAAGAATCAAATTATTTGGAGTTCATATGATTTACTTAGAGAATTTCTAAGTTGAAATAAATAAAGAATTGGACTTATTTAATAAATCCAGCAGAGTTAAACTTATCAAAAATGTTCACCCTAGCTAGACTAATAGAGCTTGATTTTATAAGTCTTTAGAAATTTGAATCATCAGTTTTGACTTTGAAAATATTACTGTGGAATTATTTGAATACTACTGAAAAAGAAAAGGAAAAAGGGCAGAGAAGCGCTCTGAGCGCGATATAGCCGGACGGCGTCACTGGGCCGAGCCCAGTCGTTCGGCTGTGTGGGAGGTGGTTGACGTCGAAAGCGTACTCGCGAAGTACGTTTTCTCCACGCGAAGCCGGCCTCTGCGGAAGCCGTGTCCACTTACGGACGGCACTGGGTCACTGACAGTGGGTCCCATGGGCCCACTGTCAGGTTTGACCAGTCCATCCCGCTGTCTCCTTCCTCGCGACCGAACAGAGAAGCGACGACGCCGCTCGCCGCCGTTGATGGAGGGCTCGGCGGCCTCGGGCGACGGCTGGGACGGATCCGCCACTCCATCCCGCGCCCGTAGGTGGTCTGGACAGCGCCGGGGATGGCCGGAGTGTAGTGCGGAGAGGATCTCGGCGGGCGGCGGCGTCGGGCAGGATGGAGTTCTCGCCTACGGTGGCTCCCGAGAGCAATTGAGAGGTGGGTTGGGTTCGTGGGGTCGAGGGTGAGCTAGTGGTGGAGAGAGTGGCGAGGGGGAGGCCGTGGCTGGCTCGGATTCATCCAAGAGGTGGCGGCGGCAGAAGTTGCCGAAGACGAGGGGGACGGCTATCTCCGGCCGGGTGGCTGCTTGGGGAGGTGCCTAGGGGTGGGAGAGATGATCTGGTGTCGCGATACGAGCTCGGGGAGGCCTTTTTATAGGGAGGGGGAGGCGGTGCCGTGGCTTCCCGAACAAGGCTCGGCGGCGGCGGCCATTGATTGCGCCGCTAAGGTGGTTGAGGGCGGTGGAGATAGTCAGCAAGGCCGGTGAGGTCGGCGTGGACGGTGGCCGCCCGCGGATAAGCTCGGTGGTTGGCATTTAAAGGAGCAGAGACGTGGCGGGGCGGTTTTCGTCGGGCGGCGATGCGTGGCGGCGATGGACGGTGGCTGGCAGGCGCCAGGCGACGAGGAAGGGTGTCGGCGAGGTGTAGGGATAAGCAGGTGATCCAGGGGAGGACTGGGGTGAGTAGGAGAGGCAACAGAGGTGCGGCAGTGGCTCGATGCCACTGACTGCCATACTCGCGCTCTGTGCATGCCCTCGAGGTGCTCGATGAATTGCCACAGTGGCCAAATGATTTTATTTGAATTTTGAAGTTTGACAAGATGATGATTCACTCTGTAATAGAGCTACTAGACATGGTGGTTTGGCAGGAGAAGCAAATGCCAAATGTAGTTTAGAAAGAGACCGAATTTCTGTTTGATGAGATGCTAAGGTGTCCTAGGAACTTTAGTTGGATGTCAAAATTTCCAGGGTGGTGTCTCTTTAGATGATAAAGAGGATGGTAGGGTTAGTTTGACCAAAAGAAAAACTTGCAAGTGCATGTTTTACCAGAATTCAATTCTGGACAGAAACTTGGGGGATTTACTTGGTGAACTAAAATGATGCAATTGGAGCTGGTCTTCTGGACTTAAGGATTTCTTAGGAAGGACTAGAGGTGGGAATAATTTCAGAATTTTTGGAGCAATTAAAATTGAGGTTGTAGTTCAAAGCTGAATCTGGACCAGAAAAGAAAAGAGGATGTTTTACTCAAAATTTTCAAAAGACCAGGATGGGTTTTTGCATAAACGTTATCTATAGGTATCACATGAGCCCTCATAATTTTTTTGGAATTTTAAAATAATTATTTAAAATAGTTGCAGTGCAACAGAAGCATTTAAAGTATTAAAAATGCCTTTAAAAGAATTATCTTGGGCAAAATTTTATTATGGAAATACTTCCTATTGTTATTTAAAATATAATTGAGTTGATTTAAGACAACTACCAAATCCCACAATATTGTACAAAAAAATTTCTAAATGGAGGGAAGAATTTTGAAAAAAAATAATAGAAAATACTCTAAAATAAATAAAAGACCTGAAATAATTCAAAATTTTATTTCTAGCCAAATTTTACTTAATAAAAATATGGTTAAATTTTTGGGGTGTTACACAAGGTTAGCATCATAACCATTCATTTATGTCCATGCCTCAAAATAGCACCCTTGCAACCTATATGAGCCTAATGCCATATTACAGGCTTTAATGGACCAGCGGGCTGCTGAAGAGGAGCAAAGCAGCGGGCTGAGTAGGAGAGCAGAGAGAAGGAACGAGCAGAAACGAACGAAAGGTACAAGCTGCTCGAGAAACAACTACAGGTAGAACATTCTCTAAACTAGAGGTAGAACATTCATTATATAGCGACGTACAATGCTCACGTTACTCTACTCTTATAGGCTCTTATGCAATCTCAAGGCGGTGGAAATGATGCCCCTCCTCCTCCTCCTCCTCCAGAAGCTTAACCCGATGAAATGATGCCCCTCCTCCTCCTCAAGGCGGCGTATGAAGATCTGAACTTCTATGTGATGTGCATGTGTTTTGCAAGTAGTGAACATCCATAAGTTAACTTGTGTGTGATGTGTACTGTATGAAACATTGGCCTATGTGAAGAGTTATGCTTATGTGAACTACTTTAAATTATGCCTATGTGTGTGATGTGTTGCTTATGTGAAACATTGGCCTATGTGAGTTATGCTTATGTGAACATTTTCTACACTGAATATATAGACAGAAAATGCACTAGTTGTTTTCAGTTGCAGGGATTAGATAAGAAACAGATTCACAATAGAAGCAATGGGACATATTTCCGAGAGCCACACTCGGAAACACACACTTTTCCGAGGGCACCTCTCGGAAAAGGGGTCGCCTGAGCACTTTAGCTACTGTAGTGCCACTCTTTTCCGAGGGCCCCTCTCGAAAAAGTGGTCACCTGAGCACTTTGACTATTCCAGTAGTGCCACTATTTACCGAGGGCGCTAACACTCGGTAAAGCTTCAACTGCCATGTGGGGCTCCTAGGCCCACAGGTCAGGTTTCAGTCAACGGACTTATACCGAGCGATATGAGGCAGCTCTCGGTAAAGATAGCGCACCATATAATTCTTTTTAAAAAATTAACAAATAATATGAAAATTTTGCTGATAACTGGGTCCAGCGGGACCACATGTCAGGTTTGAATGTTTCTGTTACATGTTTTTTACCGAGTGTTCCACGGCGGCGCTCGGTATACGTAACAGAAAGTGACGGCGCCGTCAGTTGCGATGGGGCTTGCCACGTGGCTTCTCTTTGCCGTGAGGAGCTCTCGGCGGCTGCGACGTTTGCCGAACGTTGTTTGTTCGCCGTGATTCCGTGTCGGCAACGTTAGCTAGTCGCCGTGAAGCCATAGTTGCCGAGTGTTCCTCTCGGCGTCTTTGCGTTTGCCGAGTGCCCGTGCTTTGGCACTCGGCGAAGAGCCGAACACCCGGCGTATATGAAAATTCCAGTAGTGCATACATGTTGTTGTTCTTTCAGGAAATTAAGTTCATGTTGCTTTTAACTAAGGAGTGCATAGCTGTCACATCGGGAAGGGTCACCGCGGAGCGAAAAGTAGTGTGCGCGCACCATGTAACCGCGTCCTTGAAATAATATATAGCTTTCTGTTTCTTAACATACACTTGGTCAGAATAATTCGCTAGTGTAACTAATTTTCCAAACATTGGTTCAAATCAAACAATTGTATTAGCAAGTTGCTAATTTAGTTAGGCACTCAACGAATCAACTTGACTAGTTAATCTCTCGTTGAATGCGTTGTTACGTGACTCGACACTCGAGTTTTCCAAAATGCAATTTGACAGCTAGCAACGTTTATCTCTTTCCTTCTTGAAGGCGTCGCTTTTGAAGAATTTGGACTTCAGGTGTTGTCTTGATGGTGTTTGTACTGTTGCTTTAAGGACTAGATCACTGTAGCGGGACTTTTATTTTTTAGCTTCTTATTTTTTTGGCTGTGTGCATCCGTATTGCGTTGTTGCAGAGGCTGGATGTAATTGGTATCTCCGTAATATTAATATATTTCCTTTGTCGAAAAAAGCAACGTTTATCTCTAGGGCGCGGCAGCAGGAGAAAGTCTCCCGGGGAAGTACGCGTCCTTTGCAACAACTTGGCCATACGAAAAAAGGGAAAAACTTGCAAGTAATCCATTTGGCATTTGATACACTCGACATTGTCTAGCTATCAGCTTGGTGGAGTTCTATAAAAAGCGACCAAACACGCTCTTACGTTTTCATTACGCCCACGGTTTCGCCATACAAAATCACTAGCAAGAGCCTTCATTACGCCCACGGTTCAACATCACTACTGAGAGGTCATCAATGGTAAGCTAGCTCGGGGCAACAAGCTTGGAAAATGAACAAGATCTATCTCCCTCATCAATGTTACATTATCGTATTTGCTGAAAGCTCTTTCTTGCTGTGTTGTTTCCAATTCTCAGGCGAGGATCGGTCCTTGCGGCGGCGGCCAGGTCCAAGACATTGACATGGACGGCGTCAGCGGTCAGCCGCGTGGTCATGGTCACCATCAAGCACGGGAGTGGTATCGACTCGGTGACCTACAAGTACGTGCGCAAAGGCCTGACGTATACGACCAACCGGTGGGGAGGAGGAGGGGCGAACACTGACGAGGTAATTAAGCGTCAGCTCTTGTTAATACTATTAATTGATTCATTCTATGATCAACACATGCAATGCCATGGACATCTAACTTGTTTTGTGCTCCTTCTGTGAACTGGTACTGAACCGCAGACTTTGTTTCCGTACTTTTAATTAATAAATATGGATGCATGCATCTTTTTGATGCAGAGGCCCGGGGTTGTCCTCCTTTTTCAAAAAAAAAAATGGACATCTAACTACAAGTCGTAACAAAGAGTAATACTAATATATAAAGACAGAAATAATTTCCCTTCCCGTCTTCACACCACATCAATAGATAATGCACATCGCCTGGATTATACTGTATATCTCATTAACTACTCCCTTGGTTTCAAAATATTTGAAGTTCTGGGTTATCCTCCTAAGTCCAACTTCTTTAAATTTGACCAAGTTGTAGAAAAATATATCAACGTCTACAATATCATATTAGCTTCAGTAGATTCATCATAACATATACTTTCATACTAGGACGTTGTAGATATTAGCAATTTCTTCTATAAAGTTGATCAAACTTTAAAAAGTTTGACTTAAGATAAATCAAGAACTTCAGACATTTTAGAACAGAGACTGTAGTACTATTGAGTAATGAAACATCGACACCAGCTGATACATTTTTTCATGGACAGATCAATCTGGGCGTTGGTGAGTTCTTCACCAACGTCACTGGCCACTATGGCGAATTTCGTGGCGTAGTTGTCGTGAGGTCTCTCAGGTTCGTCACCAACCGCGGCTGCTCCTTCGGGCCGTACGGGGCGCAACAAGGCAACAAGTTTGAGCTCCCCGCGGTAGGCGGCAGCAGAATCATCGCCTTCCATGCACGCTCCGGCCTCTACCTCGATGCGCTTGGCACATACGCCAGTGCGGCTGCCAAGCTGTAAACGTGAAAACCACCTCCTTCCGCACGCTGACTCGTTGCACACGATCGAGTCAGCCCATGAAAAACATATACTTTGTGTGTGTGGCTGTGTTCCTTGAAGACCTGGGTTGCATCTTGGGTCTCAAAGATCATAAAAGTCTTTCGACGTACATACATGTCATTTCACTTTGCTCTTGTTTTGTGCTTGGTTTGGTTAATAAAAGTATCTATCTCTCGTGTTAATGTCTTAAGCTTGCATTTCACTTGCATATGCACCAATGCAATAGGCAATATCTTTTCTATAAGGTGTATTAATTTCTCTAAATAATTGCACGTGTACCCCCTTCATTCCATCTTATTTGATCGCTCTAACCTCAAAATAGTTTTTTTTCCAAAATAATTGAGTTGTCACCACACTTCACTACTGCATTCTGCTCCATTCCATGTTCTTGTTGTCACTGCCCTCACCAATAGCCGCCGCCATGCATCGCCTTGACGACGTGCCTCTCTTCCTCGATCCGCTCTGTACTGTAGAAATAAACCATTGAGATCCTGAAACCGAAGTCTTCACCACCATAGTCACTCTACCATAGATTGAACTTGTACTCCATTATCTTCATCGTGATCAGTGAAATTGTAAAACGTTTTTAATCATTCATCTTGAAGAACTATCGATAATGTCTCTTTGCGTGATTCAATCACGATGTGCAAGTAACCTCCCCGGGCTAAGGGTGGAGGCGTAGCCTCGCAGCCAAGATCCATGATATGTCAATCTTGTATTTTCTTTGGGCGGTGATTTGGTATTTTTTTGGAAAAAAAATTAATCATTTATTTGGAAAAAATGTTCATCAAGTATTGAAAAAAATGTTCAATGTGTATCAAAAAAATCTTCCGCATGTATACACTAGTAGAAAACAAGGCTTTGGTTCTGGCCAGATCAGAGCAATAGTCCCAGTCATGTTACGAACCGGGACTAATGTGAGCATCAGTCCCGGTTCGAGCGGCTAGGACGCCGGCCGGGCCTCGGCAGGCATCAGTCCCGGTTCGACTGGGACCTTTAGTCCCGGTTCCAGACACCAACCGGGACTAAAGGGCCTCGCTCCCTTTAGTCCTGGTTGGTGTCTCCAACCGGGACTAAAGGTTAGTCTTCAGTCCCGGTTCTAGACACCAACCGGGGCTAAAAAGATGCATATATATATCTCACCCCTGCCCGCCCTCTCCTCTGTTTTTTGGCCGTAGAAGGTGGGAGGTGTGTGCGCTACTCTGTTCTCACTTCTTATGCACATGAGGTGTTCGATGAAATGCCCGAGCCACACTTAAGCTTTCTCCTCTGTTCTTCCTCCAAGCTCGACCTCCAAGCTTCATTTTCCCCAAGATTTATCTAGATTTGGTGGTGCACCAACTATCCAAGTGTTCTAAAAGGTTAGCAACTTCATCCTTTCATCTCTCACTGCTAGTTTAGCTCATTTCATATGCTCTAGAAGTAGAGTGGTTTGTGGGTTTTAGTGGAGGAGTGTATGTGGGAGTTTATTTGATTTAGATGCACAATTTGAGCTCAAATTAACTTCTTAGTTTGCACATGTGTAGGGTGCCGTCCCGTCCCCGTCACCGTCCTCACCGCCGTCGATCGCCCGCGCCGATCTCGTCGCCGGCACCACCGTGGTGAGCCTCTTGTTCTTATCTTTTTTTTAAAAGAACAAATTCTTACTTGTATGATTTAGATAGCTACTTGTATTATTGTTTGTTATTATATAGTGCCATGGTTTTGGTATCCGCCCCCGTCGGCTCTCATCCGGTCTATGATTCGGATGTGGTATATTATCTTTTATAACTATTTGTTTCATTTAGTGTTTATGACAATTATGCCGACCAGCTTGACATAGATGTTTTTATCTAGGAGGTATGTGAACCGGAAATTCCAACCGACCCTCTTGTCGAGAGGTTAAATTTAGTTGAAAAAGAAAACAATTATTTGAAAGAAAAATTGAAAATAATTGAAGAAGAGAAGATGAAATTGGAGTTGCATGTTGCCGATGTCGTCGATCTACACAAGATCCAGATGGATGCAATGCGCTTGAAGATTAGAAAATATGCCATTGATAAAGAGGCTTGGTATCATTATGCTGTTGGATCAATTGTTACCTTAGTTGCGATTTTGATCGCATTTGTTGTTGCATTTAAATGTTTTACATAGTTGTATGTTGTTTTATGAGAACTATGTATGAACTTTATGTATTTATTTTTGCAGTAATAACATTTGATCACTACTGTACTTTGGTTTTAATGTGATGATGAACTTGTATTAATTTGGTCATTTCTCTATTCATGATGTTCTGTAATGGTTTTTGATATACTTAATTACATAATGCAGATGAACCGGCAATGGATGTACGGTGACCGACGCACTTCCGAGTACATTACGGGCCTGCATAATTTTATCGATGTGGCTGAGGCAAACAAGCAGAATGGTTTTATGTACTGTCCATGTGTTGTCTGTGAGAATACGAGTGATTACTCTTCCTCGAAAACCCTTCACTTCCACCTGCTTCAGAAGGGTTTCATGCCCCGCTATAATTGTTGGACCAAGCACGGAGAAAGAGGGGTTATGATGGAAGACAATGAAGAAGAAGAGGATGATGACAACTATCCTATGTTCCCTGTATACGGTGATACTGCAACGGGGGAAGCTGAAGATCAAGAGGCACCAGATGTGCCCGCTGATGATCTTCGCCGGGTCATTGTTGATGCACAGAGAGAATGCGAAAGTGAAAGGGAGAAGTTGAAGTTCGATCGCATGTTAAAGGATCACAAAAAACGGTTGTACCCAAATTGCGAAGATGGCAACACAAAGCTCGGTACCACACTGGAATTGCTGCAATGGAAGGCAGAGAATGGTTTATCTGACAAGGGATTTGAGAAGTTACTGAAAATAATGAAGAAGAAGCTTCCAAAGGATAACGAATTGCCTGACAGTACGTACGAAGCAAAGAAGGTTCTCTGCCCTCTAGGATTAGAGGTGCAGAAGATACATGCATGCCCTAATGACTGCATCCTCTATCGCAGTGAGGAGTACGAGAATTTGAATGCATGCCCGGTATGCGGTGCATTGCGGTATAAGATCAGACGAGATGACCCTGGTGATGTTGAGGGCGTGCGCCCCAGGAAGAGGGTTCCTGCCAAGGTGATGTGGTATGCTCCTATAATACCACGATTGAAACGTCTGTTCAGAAACAAAGAGCATGCCAAGTTGTTGCAATGGCACAAAGAAGACCGTAAGAAAGACGGGATGTTGAGAGTACCCGCTGATGGGTCACAGTGGAGAAAAATCGAGAGAAAATGGCCGGAGTTTGCAGATGACGCAAGAAACTTATGGTTTGGTATAAGTGCAGATGGCATTAATCCTTTTGGGGAGCAGAGCAGCAATCATAGCACCTGGCCTGTGACTCTATGTATCTATAACCTTCCTCCTTGGTTGTGCATGAAGCGGAAGTTCATTATGATGCCAGTGCTCATCCAAGGCCCTAAGCAACCCGGCAACGACATTGATGTGTACCTAAGGCCATTAGTTGAAGAACTTTTACAACTGTGGGATATCAAAGGTGTACGTGTGTGGGATGAGCACAAACAGCAGGAATTTGACCTACGAGCGTTGCTGTTTGTAACCATCAATGATTGGCCTACTCTTAGTAACCTTTCAGGACAGACAAACAAGGGATACAATGCATGCACGCACTGTTTAGATGAGACTGAAAGTATATATTTGGACAAATGTAAGAAGAATGTGTACCTGGGACATCGTCGATTTCTTCCGACCAAGCATGCCTTAAGAAAGAAAGGCAAGCATTTCAAAGGTGAGGCGGATCACCGGAAGAAGCCTGTCCCCCGTACTGGTGATGATATATTTGATATGGTCAAGGATTTAAAAGCAATCTTTGGAAAGGGTCCTGGCGGACAATCTGTTCCAAATGACGCTGACGGACATGCACCCATGTGGAAGAAGAAATCTATATTTTGGGAGCTACCCTATTGGAAAGTCCTAGAGGTCCGCTCTGCAATCGACGTGATGCACGTGATGAAGAATCTTTGCGTGAACCTGCTAGGCTTCTTGGGCGTGTATGGGAAGACAAAAGATACACCAGAGGCACGGGAGGATCAGCAACGTATGAACAAAAAAGACGGCATGCCTCCAAAGCAGTATCAAGGTCCTGCCAGCTACGCTCTTACCAAAGCAGAGAAGGAAATCTTTTTTGAATGCCTTCTCAGTATCAAGGTCCCGTCTGGCTTCTCGTCGAATATAAAGGGAATAATAAATATGGCAGAGAAAAAAATTCCAGAACCTAAAGTCACATGACTGCCACGTGATTATGACGCAATTGCTTCCGGTTGCATTGAGGGGGCTTCTACCAGAAAATGTTCGATTAGCCATTGTGATGCTATGTGCATTCCTCAATGCAATTTCTCAGAAGGTAATCGATCCAGAAATCCTACCAAGGTTACAGAATGATTTGGTCCAATGTCTTGTCAGTTTCGAGTTGGTGTTCCCACCATCCTTCTTCAATATTATGACGCACGTCCTAGTTCACCTAGTCGACGAGATTGCCATTCTGGGTCCTATATTTCTACACAATATGTTCCCCTTTGAGAGGTTCATGGGAGTCTTAAAGAAATATGTTCATAACCGTGCCAGGCCAGAAGGAAGCATCTCCAAGGGCCATGAAACAGAGGAGGTTATTGAGTTTTGTGTTGACTTTATTCCCGACCTTAAGCCGATTGGTGTTCCTCAATCGCGGCATGAGGGGAGACTGAGTGGAAAAGGCACGCTAGCACCGAAAGCAATAATATGTAGGGACGGGCATTCTTGGGCGCAAGCACACTACACAGTTCTACAAAATTCTACCTTGGTGGCCCCGTATATCAATGAACACAAGAATATTGTACGCTCCCAACACCCGGGGCAGTCTGATGACTGGATTACATGTGCACACATGTCGACTTTCGGCGGTTGGTTGCAAACACATCTCATGAGTAACAACACTGTTGGAGATGAGTTGTACTTGTTGGCCAGGACACCATCTTCGACTGTATTGACTTTTCAAAGGTACGAGATAAATGGGAATACATTTTACACGATCGCCCAAGATAAAAAGAGCACCAACCAAAACAGTGGTGTCCGCTTTGATGCAGCAAACACCAATAGGGTAAAGGACACATATTATGGTTACATAGAGGAGATATGGGAACTTGACTATGGACGTGATTTTAAGGTCCCTTTGTTTCGGTGCAAATGGGTCAATCTGACAGGAGGCGGGGTACAGGTAGACCCGCAGTACGGAATGGCAACAGTGGATCTCAACAATCTTGGGTACACAGACGAACCATTCGTCCTAGCCAATGATGTGGCGCAGGTTTTCTATGTGAAGGACATGTCTACCAAACCGAGAAAAAGAAAAGATAATGAAGCGAATACATCATACGATGAGCCAAAGCGCCACATAGTTCTTTTAGGGAAAAGAAACATCGTGGGAGTGGAGGACAAGACAGACATGTCAGAAGATTATGAAAAGTTTCATGAAATTCCTCCCTTCACAGTGAAGACTGACCCAAGCATCCTGTTAAATGATGAAGATTATCCATGGTTACGGCGCAATAAGCAAGGGACACACGCGAAGAAAAAGTTTTAGCTGGAAAGTGCCACTTCGGACAAACCGGAGGGAATCTTTGTAAGAGCTAGCTAGGGCATTTTGGCATTTGAAACATGATTTTAGAATAATTATTTATTAAGTTATGAAATTTTAATTATTCCTATCCTTTTAGTATTTTAATTATACAGAGGAGTTAATCAATGCAATTATGTCCAAACAAAATATGAATGTCTTCTGAGCATTCCAGATAAGTCGCTTGAGGTTGACAGGCATAGACCATACACACCCTCACCAGTTGTAGTGATTTCAGTCCTAAGTTTTGCAAGGTTGATCATACGCGGTTAGTCCCGGTTGGTGGCTCCATATAAAATAACAAGGTTAATATAGACATGGCTTAAACGTCTTGACATAGGTGAATACAGCAGAAGCATCGGAGATGATAAGAGAGAAACATTGTATGACATAAAGTTGGAGGTCCAGATGAGGAGTTCTCTGGTTGCTTTTTGGTGAAACTGAGGACAACATATCAGATGGCCATTCTCGAGAATAGTCTATTGTTTTGACATATCTCATGAACATCCAGGCACCTTTATATTATCTTACATCAGGAGTACAAACCCACATCATGAGTATGTTCGGTTATACTCAAAGGGCTTTAGATTCCGGAAGAAAGATTTTGACAGCATTGATCGCCTTGTGTCATATTTTCAAAAACATATTGACAAACCTGATGCCGGCCCTTCAATGCGAAATGCTGCGGCAATGGTACCTATGAAAAATAACTTGATAGAACTATTTGTCACTATCTGATGAAAATCTATATCATCAAATAAAGTTATATAAAATTCTAGTTATGATCAACTAAAACAAAACTATAATATTCTTCAATAGCAAAAAGAATCAACTAAAAAGCTTTTATAAAACTCTAGTTATGATCAAAATAATATTAACTTAAAATTATATAAAATTTATGCAACTAAAATTTTCATAAAGTATTTTTGGTTAAAAACTTTAATAGCAAAAAGAATTAAATCAAAACTAGGCATGTATACTACTGTTTTTGAATCTGTTTAAAAGAAAACTAAAACTAAAATATCCTAAAAAGGTCTAAAACCAAAAATAGGAAAAACAGATTTAGTCCCGGTTGGTGCCCCCAACCGGGACTAAAGGCCTACCTTTAGTCCCGGTCCGAGCCACCAACCGGGACTAAAGGCCTGGGTTTCGCGCCCTTTGGGCTGCTGAAATTTAGCTTTAGTCCCGGTTGGTGCCTCCAACCGGGACTAAAGGTAGGCCTTTAGTCCCGGTTGGTGAGCTCGGGCTATATAAACTTAGCGAAAATTTTCCTCCCCCAAACTTCTCCATCGCCTCTCCTCGCCTGGACGCGCTGCCCCGACGCCGTCGCCGACGCCCTGCCCCGACGCCGTCGCCGACGCCTCCTCGCTGTGAGCGCCGCCCCGATCCCCTCCTCCTCCTCCTATTCCCCCCCCCCCCGCCGCCGTCGGCCCCTCCCCACGCCTGATCCGCGGCGACCCGCAGCCCCTCCCCACCGCCGCTCCACCGCGGCGATTCACCGGCGCCCCCGCTCCACCGCAGTGCCCCCCTCCTCCACCGGCGCCCCCCTCCACCACCGCCGCGGTGCCCACCTGCTCCACGCCGGCTTTGTCGTCTCCTACGCACGATGATTAGATAGGTTAATTAGATAGTTTTTTTAAATAGTTTCATATACGTTAATTAGATAGGTTAATTACATATTTTTTTTAGATAGTTTCATATCGGTTAATATGTATAGTTTCATATAGGTTAATTAGATAGTTTTTTTAGATAGTTTCATATAGGTTAATTAGATAGGTTAATAGATATTTTTTTAGATAGTTTCATATCGGTTAATATGTATAGTTTCATGTTAATTAAGCTTTTTTTTTATTTTTTGGATAGGTTAATTGGATAGGATTTTTTAGTTTAATATGTATAGTTTTATGTAGGTTAATTTTTCAGATAGTTTCATATGCCAGGGATTGCGCGGTTAACACCACATTAACTGCCGTGACTAAAGATACTTAACTTTTTCTTTAATTCCTTTTTGCCCGGGTCACGCTATCGATATGAGGGGGGGGGGGTCGTTAAAACATAACCTCGATAACTTCGGTATAACTTCGACATGAGGGGGGGGGGGTCGTTAAAACATAACCCCGATAACTTCGGTATAACTTCGACATGAGGGGGGAGGAGTCCTCGACGATCGCCGGAGGAGGCCCCGACGATCGCCGGAGGAGTCGTCCCCGACGATCGCCGGAGGAGTCGTCCCCGACGATCGACATGAATAAACTTTGTACATGTGTTTGGTGCACTTTAATGTCTATTTGCTGCTGGTATTTAATGAATAAACTTTGTTTTACACTTGCTGAAAAACTGCTAAGTCTGAAACTGACTGTTATAAAACTTGTCAACTTTGCATGATGTTTGCCACTAATCCAGGCTGCCGGAGATCGCCGTCGCCTCCGAGCCGTCCCCGAGCCCGCTGACCGTCGCCGGACCTCCTCGCCCTCCTCCCCGAGCATCGCCGCCCCCAAGCCCGCTCCTCGTCGCCGCCCCCGAGCCCGTCCTCATCGTCGCCGCCCCCGCTCGCCGGACCTCCTCGATCGCCCTCCTCCCCGAGCCTCGCCGCCCCCGCTCCCCGGCAACGCCGCCCACGCTGAGCCAACCCTCTCCCTCTCTGTTTAGGTTTATTTTTTTAATTTTTTTGTTGATAGATATGTATAGATGGATGTATGTTGCATAGATGGATGGTTAGATGGATAAAGTGCATTATGATGATCTTGCTGGAAAAATGTGAAGAAAAAAATTTGACACTCGAGAAAATTTAGGATTTGAAATTTGATGATGATCTTGCTATCGATAATGTTAATTGTCAAATAATGTGACACCTGAGTGGTAACTTGATCAAATAATTGCTGGATATAGCATTTTTGTATAGATATAGGTCAATGTAGTAGAGTTTAGCAATATTGATAAAAGAAATAAAAGAAAAGGAAAGAGAAAGAAAATGAAAGGAAATTAAAAAAGAAAAAGAAGTTGGTCGTAAAAATGTGCTATCTTTTGTTAAAATGTGGATATGTGTGGAAATATTTGCAAATGGAGTAGTTATTTGATAGGTGTATAAAAAATATAGACATGTGGTGAGAGAAAAAAAGAAAAATTAAAGAAATCTGATGCAAACAATGAAATAAAGGCGAGCCGGAGCAACGTCTCACAATGAACGAGAAATGGACCTGATTTGTTTTCATAGGAATTTGTTCTCGGCGACGATGCCCGGCCCGCATCCTCGTCGTCGACTCGGCGGCGACAACCAGTTTGAGAGGCGCCATGTCCGGGACTGGGCTCCGCCGGGCTGGAACTGGGAGGTGCTACCTTCCGGGACGCGCATCTTGGTGAGGAATCGGGGTCTCGTTGTCGACCCGGAGCTTCTTTGGTGGCGGTCGTGTGGGCCACTATCGGTGCAGAGGGAGCCGGCCCCCGAGAGGGTGGTACGTCGCCGTGTCAGGGAGGAGGACGAGCACGTCCGTCGCTACATGGTTGCGTTGGACGACAGCTTCTCCAATACCTGGCAGTTTCTTCAGGGATCTCACCCGAGCTATGATCCTCTGATGGTTCCTTCTCTTTGGGTGTTCACCGCCCGCGGCTCAGGAACCGGGAGTCGACGTCCAGTTTGATTGGGCAAGATGTTTAGTGATATTATGTGATATTATTGTTGCATTAACTGGATTATTCGAGATGTATTAGTGATATTATATGATAATATTATTGCATTAACTGGATTATTCGAGATGTATTAGTGATATTATGTGAATTTGTTTTAATAATGTGATTTTTTTAATCGAGATGCAAATAGACATGGAAATGTGAATTTGTTTTAATAATTTGTTTATAGCATTGAAATAACTTGCAAGTCTTTGCAGAAACTATGGAACACGACAGAGACTTAGAACAAGAAGAGATGTTGGGGGAAATAATCCGCGACGGAGATGATGATGATATCACCTCACAGTTTCTCAACGACGACTCCGATGGTGAGGGAAGAGAGGATGACGGCTCCGGTGATCGAATGGAGGGATCAGATGACGGCTCCGGCGGTGTTGGAGCCTTAACTGTTGCAAAGTCCGGCGAGGTATATTAATTAAGCCTGCTGACTGGATGCATTAATTGATTTGTATGTACATATATTAACGCTTCTTTCTTCTTTTAGCCCTCCGGATCGAGCCAACCTTCTGTAAAGAGACGAGGCCCGAAGAAAAGGTTGGGCGAGAATGAAAGGTTCACGATCGAAGAAATCGTTGCAGATGGCAAACCGATTGCTCCCAAGCGGACCGCAGACCGATTTATAAGTCAGTGCGGAGTTGTTGTTAGGGACAGCATCCCGATCAGCATTCAAGAATGGAATAAGCCAAAGGCGGACGATGGAGTTTCTTATGTCGACGATAGATCCAAAGATGAGCTTTGGAATACGCTCATGACAAATTTCAGCCTACCGCCAGAGGTGGATCCAAATAGCAATGTTGTAGAGCGACAATTCAAGGCATGGGCTCTTAAGAAGATGGCCGAACAATTCAAGAACTGGAAGAAAAGATTGCATGAAAAGTTTATCCTGAAAGAGAAGACTCCAACATTCACCGGTCAATATGAGAAGATGAAAGATCACTGGCCCGCATTTGTGGCGTACAAGACATCGGAGAAAGGTAAGAAAAGGTCATTGATAAATAAGGAAAATGCTGCAAAGAAGGAATATCACCACGTTACGGGGTCAGGTGGCTACAAGGCTGCCCGGCCTAAGTGGGAGAAAGTTGAGAACTACCTGCTTGATAAAGGGATCCATCCAGAGACATTGGACTGGACCGAACGGGCAAGGACTTGGTTCTTCGGGCATGGGGGAACTTTGAACCCAGAAACAGGGAAGTGTGTTTGTACGAAAGCTCAACTTGCAACACCCGTCAAAAACATTCAAGATGCAATCCAGGCCGTGCAGGAAGGGAAGTTCCATCTCGACAGAGAGAAGGACGAGCTGTCATGCGCCCTCGGGAATCCTGAACACCCTGGACGAACAAGAGCCACATCAGGCTCCGTTCCATGGAAGTTTGGGTTTCCCGACAGCAGAGACACTTATAGAAGCCGAGGAAGAAAGAAGAAAGAGGATGCAGACCGGCTGCAGAAGGTAGAAGAAAGATTAGCGTTGCAGGAGAAGCAAATAGAGGCACTTAACAGCCAGCGAGCTACCGGCCCATCATCTCAGCGGCACGAAGATCCTTCATTCGATACTGCCCACAGAGCTACCCTACCATCTCAGCGGAAAAGCAGCGTGGCTTCCTCTTTGCTCGTTCGGCCGCCCATAGATGATATCACGGCTCTTGATCGCTACCCCGTGGATGATATCACGGAGAGGGAACATTGTGATCTACATGCGAAATGCATGAACATAACCTTGAAGGTGGCGGTCGGCTATGCCTTACCTCGTGTACCTGATGGAACTTACCATTACTCTCCGATTCCAGATGGCTATGCTGTTGTCGGGGTGGATGAAGTTACCAACGGATTTGAGCAGCTGGAGCTTGAGTACCCTACAGGTGAAGGGGAGACTCATCTGGGAGATGCCATAAGGACTACCATTCTATGGAGAAAGGAACACACCGTGCTTCCATACTGGACGCCGCGTCAGCAGACTCAGCCGGAGGAGGCCCCTCAGCAGACTCCTCACAGTCCAGCTCTATCTCCGCTGCCTCAGCCGTCTCCGCTGCCTCAGCCGTCTCCGCCGCGTCAGCACACTCCGTCGCCTCAGCTGTCTCTGCCGCGTCAGCGGACTCCGTCGGAGGAGGCCCCTCAGCAGAATCCGCCACGTCAGCTGACTCCGCCTCCTCCGCCGCCTCAGCACCGACCGAAGAGATCCGCTGCCGCTCCGGCGGCTAGTAGTACAACAACGAAGAAATCCAGAGCAGGTAGCGTCAAGAAGGCTCCTACCAAGTTACCATACGACATGACTGAGGAGGAAACCAAGGAGACCGTGGCTGCCGACGTGAAACGCCAGCTTGCACCGACCCGTCCAGATCCAACGGAGAAAATAGATCCGGTAAAAGCGAGGCGCTTGCTGGAAAACCTTACAAAACCACCGCTGCCTCCGCTGCTATCAAACTATGACCGCTCTATTGTAAAGTCATATAGAGATCCACAGCAGCGGTCGGGAAGTAGCAGTAGTGCAAGGGGGAAAACAATTCCCCAGTTCGGCGAACAGAAAAACCAATCGTGCCCCCCGCTCAAGGTGTTTACCGATATCGCTAATGATCCGGGGGTAGCGGCCGCTGATCCTGGTTTCACTCTTGCTGATTACTTAGGCGATGAGGTACAGTTCGAAATGGCTGAGTTAGCCTTTAAATTCGAGCACGGGAAGCCTCTCGTCAGACCTGAGAAGCTCCCGCATCTACCAACGATGATGCGAAGATTGCATGACTGGTACTTGGAAGCCTCAAAGCAAGGGAGCAACTATATCATTGCGGGAATTAAAGATGAGCATTACTTCAATGGAGACGAGGAGATTTTCATTGAATTTGAAGAATTATTTCAGTTATACAATCAAGACGCCATCGACAAATCTATCGTCAGTTGCTATTGTTTGTAAGTATCATTTCTGTAATTAAGTCTCTAGCTCAGCTCGTTCATTGCATGTATAATTATCCTCACTATATATATTATGCAGAAAGAAGATCCTCGAATGCAAAAGAGGACAAATCTATGACATTGGGTTCATTAACCCAAAAACTATTCATGAATGTACGGTAAAATGGAACCCCAAGGATACAGAGAAGATCTTGCTAAGGGCGTTAATTGAATAACAAAACAAAAGGGAAATACTATTTCCTTACAACTTCGAGTGAGTGTTATACTGTCTTGTACACATCATTCTGTTTCGCTTACTCGATGTTAAGTGTAATTGATGAGCTATGCGTGCGCAGGTTCCACTTTATTCTGCTAGTCATTCGGTTTGACGCAGGAAAAGTACTTGTCATGGACTCGCTACGTAAAGACCCTAAGATGTGGGCGAACCTGCGTGATATGCTCCAGAGGTAATTTCAATCATTATCGCACTATATTGGCAACTATCGTTCATTTCCTGATATCAAGTAATTAATAACTCCTTTATTCATTTTCTTTGCCGGGCAGGGTTTGGAAAGAGTTCACCAAGCAGGTTAGGGGTGAATGGAGAGAGGAGCTGCGATTTGAACAACTCAGTGTAAGTAGTACTAGCTAGGTCCGCGCATCTCTTTGATTCTAGTTTCAATACCACTATCATGCTTGATTATTATTTTGATTGAACTCTATTCTCGTAAAGTGCTCGAGGCAGGGATCCGGGAATAACTTATGTGGATACTACGTTTGCGAGTTCATTCGCCAGACGACCTCTGAGACGGGCAGATTTTTAGAAAAACTTGAAGTACGTAAACAATATTCACAAATTTATTTTATTACCATCAATTGTGTTGTGTATATATATATATATATATATATATATATATATATATATATATATATATATATTTTGACCCCCTTCTTTAAATTAGATCGAACGGAAGCGGGACGAACTCCTACCAAAGGCTCGCATACGAGCAATTCAAGAGGAATTGGCGGGATTCTTCCTTCAAGAGATCATAGCAAAAACCGGAGTATACCATCGAGAATTGAAAGTCAATGTTGGTAATTAGATATTAGGGATCGTAAGAGATGTTACATTGTATATATGCATGAACGTGTACAAACGTAGTAGCGTCGAATAAATATATGAAAACTTGTTGTTCGACCAAGAACGGAGAAAGAGAGGCCACTTCTCTCTATATTCATGACGATTTGTGTAATGGCTCCTTCATTGCTATATGTAGTAGCTAGCGTCGAGTTGAATGAAAAATGTAAAATAAAAACAAAAACCCTAAATGTAAAAGAATTGAATGGTAAACACAAAAAGAAAAGGGGGAAACACAATATGAAACCCCTAAACCCTCCAAAACCCTAAACCCCTCATTTCAAAAAAAAAAAAAAAACCCAGCGAATGGCTGGTGCTGACGCGTGGCTGCCTTTTAGTCCCGATCGGTGTTACCAACCGGGACTAAAGGTCCTCCTGCCTGGGCGCCCCACAACGGCCACGTGGAGCTTCTTTAGTCCCGGTTCGTAACACAACCAAGACTAAAATTGGGGGCCTTTAGTCCCGATTGCTTAGTCCCGGTTGCAGAACCGGGACTAAAGGCCCTGGGGTTGTTTGGATACCGGGTATTTAGAGATCTAGTTTTTCTTAAACTCATCTAGCAGCGTAACAAACTAAAACTTTGTTTGGTTTTGCCTAATACTAACTCGAAGATATCCAAAACTGATTCTCGTAACACCCAAAAACCAAGTTTTTGGAAAAATGACCATTAGTCGTTTTTGTATAAACACGTTTATCCTAAACTCAACAACCTATTTCCTAGTTTCTAGCTGCTGCGTTTTCCGCTGTGCCCGACCTGCATGCAAACACAACCACATCCATCCTGTTTTCTCGTGAAGGTAAGCAAACGTGGTTTTGTACATGCGTTATTTAAGGATTTCTAAATCCAAACAGAATTTTCTACGCATGATTTCTTAACAGATTATTAGCAAAAACTAGTTTCGTATAAAATGTTCTTAAAACAGGTTTTGATAAAACTGAGGATAATTACTCGCTATCCAAACAACCACTTAGGAACCGGGACTAATGCCCTGTTTTCTACTAGTGATACGAAAGATGTAGAATGTGTATTAAGAAAAGTTGACAATTATTTGAAAAAAGTAAAAATGAAAAATTGAAAAGAAACAAGTAAAAAACAAAAAAAAACCAATAAGAAAAACAAAGAGAAAAACCCGGGCATGAAAGCTTCTAAAACCTGTCTAAACCAGTCCCAGAAGCTTTCCAAAGAAGCTAAAGGATTGGGCCGGTCTGCTAGCCTCGTGCCAGAGGCGAGATGATAGCTCGTCTCGTAGTGGGCTAGATATAGCATTGGCGGCGTTTTTGGCTCAAATTGTCTCTAGGAAGATAGCAATTTGGGTCGGTCCCTACCTAAGCTTACTTCATCGGTCTCTGGTTTTTTCTGTTTTAGGAACATTCTAGAAGGTTTTCTTTCATTTTTTTGTTTTCCTGTTGCATTTGTCTGCTAGTTTTTATAGTGGTTTTGGTTTCCTGTATATTCTTTTTTTCTTTTCCAAAAAATATATAAAAAAAGTTTAAAAAATATTAACATGGAGTTTGCTTTTTCTATAAAAGGTTCAGGCATTTTAAATATGCTCTCTTTATTTTTAGAAAGATCATAAGTTTTTAAAAATGTCCATGATTTTTTGCAAAAATGTTCACAAACGTTTTTATTTTTAAATGTTCTCAAAATTTATAAATGTTTACTTTTCAAACAAATAGTTTTCATGTTCACTCTAAAACAAAATAAATAACCAAGTGTAAAATAATAAAACAGAATAAAACAAAAAAAAAACTAGAATAAAACATGCGCTACATGGGCCGGCCCTCCCTAGCTCCTATGTGGAAGCTCAAGCATTGCTCTCCTCTCCCACGACTCAAGCCACCGCCGCCGCTGTCACATCCGGATCGAGCCAGGAGAACCCGCGCTCCGCCAACTCACTCGCCTCCTCCAAGGCTCCGCCGTCCGCGCCGCCGCCCATTTCCAGCCGCTCATCCGAGCTAGGAGACGGCGTACCGCCAGCCATCGTCCGTCTGCGACCTGTAGGAGCCTCTACCGGCCGGAACAGTGCGTGGTGGAGGATGTCGTCATGGTCCTCGTGGACGAGGCTGACGCCCCAGCCCCAACCCTCCACTCGCCACCGCCACTCCTCCAGCCAGCGCCCGCAAGAAGTAGAATCATTGGTAAGTTTTCGTGATGGAAATGTTGATCTGAACCGTGAACCTTCTTGCAGTTTTACACCAATGTGTCAATCTGTTTAGAATAGTTAACACTGCAGGCTTGTACCACGAACTAGTAGTAAGTTTCTCACATGTACACATATGTGCCGTGACATGACATGAGTGAGAGAAAATGCTACTAAACTGAATCATACGTGTCTACATCTCCGATCACTGCATTTTGGCTGCTATTTTTTGTTGGATAAACGATTGGCTGAAATGATAAGCATGTTCTGGTTGATTAATCTCTTTCCTGCCCTCATTCTGAAATGATAAATTCCTCATGATGTTATTTCACTGCATCATAATACGAAAATTTGCTGAGGGAAAGCATCACTTCACTTTTATTAGAGCCTGATCTTGATTGTGCAAGAGTTTTGATCAACCAGAGTATTTGGACGAAACGTCCAACAGAAGAAAACCAACAAGCCCCTCCAAGAAAGGATGCCTCCACAAGTCAAGTATTGCATAACGAGACCTTTGATGCTGGAAGAGAGAACAGTATGTACGGACTTGAAAGAGAGAGGCTTTAGGAAGAAGTTATGGCGAGCCAATGCCACAAGGTCTCCATGAAGAGGATTTCGATGATGATGAAGTTGATGCCGATGTACAAGCACGGAGAACTGAAGAATCCTCGAACTCAAAAAGAAGTGAAGAATCTTCAAACTCAAGAGGTGTGGGTGTTGGTACCCATGTAAGACCCCTGAAACACCAAGAGTCAGTCCCACGCCTTGAGGAAACCATGTTAGCTTATGTTGATGTCAAGAGAGCACAGTCTAGCTTGAAGGAACAAGCAGCAGTGGAACAAACAATGGCACAGGGGCAACAATACTCGATGTCAAGATGCATCGATGTGCTCGATACCATGGATGATGTATCTGACAACATCATGGTTCTTGCGTCTGATGTCTTCAAGGATCCAGTGAATCATGAGATCTTTATGTGCTATCCAGCTCGTGGTTTGTGGCTGACAAAAGAAGTGGCCAGGCTCGACGTTCCAGGATTCAATGTGTAAGATATTTCTTCATAATTTACATACTTGATTATTTTTGGCTGTGCATTGCCACTGAGCACAAACAGGAATAGCGGTTGCATATGCCTAACTGCTTCCATGATCAATTATTTCTGTTAGGAAATGATAACCCGAGGATTCAACAACTCGACGTTTGACAACTAGATGGGAAGGTAAACAATAGTCTCTCCACATCGCATCCTTCCTGATACTGATTTCTTGTAAAATCTGGATGCTAAAATTGTGGTTTTGTGTTCATCTTGCCTTGTTTAATTACACCACGCTCAAAGCTATGTATGAACTGAATCGGCGGAACAAGTGTTGATATCGTTTGTTGATTGCCTTTGAGCTTTGACGTCATGTCTAAGTGCCCCAGCCCTATACTATGTCCTCTTGCACATGTTAGCATGGGAATATTTCCACGTTAGCACGCACGCGTTTTTCAACACTGCTACAGATGCTACGTGCTTGAAAAGAAACCTAGTATAACTCTTCTTACTGTCTACCAATGGATGCAGATGCAGGCAGCTATGGCTTTGTTCTCACTCGACGTGGTTGGTCCATTCGCCTTGGTTTTGGCCAACCATACTGTTCTTGATTATTAAAGGTGGCCTCTACAAAAACTAGTTGCATTTTCCTGTTAGTCATGAGTCTTAACAAAGCTAGTAACCGACACCGCTCACACTACTGCATACTTTAGGTATAAACATGAATCTTAACTGTGTTAGAAAATTTTGTGTTTGGGTTATGAGATTCCCTGGTAGACTGAGAGGATTAGTAGCAGTGGAGGTGATCTTGGTGATTTGAAAGTGCCGGAACAATGCATGCTTTAAAAATGTATACCCTTATGGTCCTAGTAGTGTGGTTTCGCAGACAGCTTACAAGCTAGAAGCCTAGAATTCTGGTCTAGTTTACAGAAACAAAAGCTTCGAGGGCTGCAAGTCAAAGGAGCACAGTTACTGTTACAGGTTGCAGCTGATGCTAACAGTAGGAGGAGAGGATGGGCGTCACTTGTGCTGAGGATTGCAGGATCGATGATACGATCTCGGACAAGTTGGAGCTCATGGAGTATTGTCTTGCATTGCGCCTTCGCATGGTTGGAATTGAAGCTGCGATGAGAAAAGTAACTGTAGCCGATCTTAGGTGGTGTAGTGTTTTTGCTGAGGCCGTGTAATGACACTAGTTGGAGTAGTGTTTTGGATAGCTAAGTTGGAGTGTGGTATGCTGTATTGAGAGTGTAGTTTGTGGTGTTAATGCGCTGGTGGGCGTGATTGAACCTTCGGGCCATCTTGTTCACGGACTGGATGTTCTATCAGTTTTCATGATAAATGACAATTGGGAGCTGTGCTCGTCAATTAGAAAGAAAAAAAATGTACGGAGTAATAACAAGCCAAGAAATGCATGTCTACATGGAGAAGAAAGGGAACACATAGAGCAAACTTTGTTCATGCACTTGGTTTTGGTCGTTGAAGGTAAGTGGAACATAAAGCTTTTCATCTCTTGCATTGACATGCCATGCGAGAATATGGATTTTGGTAAAGAGTGGTAAAAATATTAACCACATAGAATCCAGAGAAAGAAGAGACACTACAGAAATCCATAAGCCTGGCCAATGTCATTGCAAACAAGGATAACTAAATGAAACTACCGTGGCCAGCACACATGTAAATAAACACAATACTGAATACAAAAAAAATATCAAACAGTTACTAGACAGATAGCTAATCATGACCAGCACACACCTAAACAAGCACATCACTGAATACTACAAAGTCAAACCCAAATGTAAATCAACCTCACACAGAAAGTGTTGGGTTTAGATGCAGTCATCGAGGCTCAGGGACGTCACGAGCAGGCCTGGTGGTGATGCCAGTGTGCAGGAGCAGCGTCCATACCAGAGTAATGAGCTCCCCGCCACGCTGCAGGGCCTCAATGTGACCCTTGACGTTGTCCGATGGCGCGAGGTAGAGTATCATCTCCGACCAGAACTCTGCCAGCAGCTCCCACACCTCCTCTTGTTTGCGTCTGGCAGATTCTTCTTGGTTCTCTGCTTGTTCCTCCTCCCTTTGCCTTTCAACCTCTCCCACTAGCTGCTCTCCAAGCCTTGAGCCCATTGTCACCATCTCATGGGAGTTCTCTTCACCGAAGGACTGAACCAGGTGCGAATACAAGTCGGACCTTGAAGATGCACTTCGCATGGATGTTTCTTTTTTTTTTTTGACGAGAATAGCAGGAGCTCTACCTTTGCATTTATAGATAAGAAGAGGTCATAACATACAACATGGTACCACCAGTAGAGGCTGGCAAAAGTACACACACTCTAGCACAGAAGCAAGAACAGCAAGGAAAAAGGAAGGAGGGGGGGTGAGGCTACATCTCCGTAAATGGGAGAGACTCCCTCGCTGCTTGGAACAGAGATACATCCTCCTTGATCATCGCCGATAGCACGACCGCAGTTACTTCCTTCTGTTCAAACACCCTCCGATTCCGTTCCTTCCACAGGTGCCAAGCTATGTACGCCGCCAAAGTGATCTCCTCATGGACCCTGTCCCGCCTCCTAGGAGCGGCGCAGAGCCTCGTCCACCAGTCCTCAATTGAGGAGGCTGTTGATGCGGCAGCGCACATTGTGCTATGTGTTCCCTGGAATTGGAACCACACTTCCTTCGCGAAACAACACTGCAGTGTTAAGTGCACAACCGTTTCCTCCTCCTGATCGCATAATCTGCATTTTTCATTGTGAGGCCATCCTCTCGCGTGTAGCCGATCCGCAGTCCAGTTTCTGTTTTGCAGCAGCAGCCAGATGTAGAATTTAACCTTTCCTTCCATTCTGCACTTCCAGACCTTCTCCAACCCCGGTTGTTCGATCCTAGCCACGAACTGAATTGCATAGGCAGAGGAGGCAGAGTATTTTGCATTTGCAGTTAGAGACCATCCAATCTGATCCTTTGAGTCAGCTAGCACCACCAGCTGTACCGCGTTCCACAACCTGACGAACTCTGTCAGCTGAGCCTCGGTGCTCATCCTCTGCATACCATGCATCCACCGGCCAGTTGTGATCGCCTCCCTGACCGATAGCCTCTTGAACCTGGCAAGTTTAAAAATCTCCGGGGCGACAGTGCAAGGCGCTTCGCCATGTAGCCAGCGATCCATCCAGAAGATTGCAAGGCGACCATCCCCCAACTGAATTGAGGTGCAGCTCGAGAAAAGTTGCTTATCCATGGCATCAGTTGGCGTGGGAGAACCCTTCCAAGGCCGATCAACATCGTCCCATCTAAACCATTCCCAGCGCAATCGAAGCGCCCTGCTGAAACATTCGATGCTCTTCACCCCTAGACCCCCAAATCTTTTGGGGGAGCAGATCTGTACCCAGTTTACAAGGCTTTTGCCACCGGCAGATGCATTCTCCGACTCCCAAAGGAAATTTCTTCTAAGCTTGTCCACTTTTTTGATGAACCACTTGTCCGGTTGGAGAGCCGTCAAGAAAAAGGTGGCTGTGGCCGTGACAACTGAATTGATGTAAACCAGCCTTCCCATCCTGTTCATCAGACGTCCTTTCCGGGGAGAGAGTTTCCCCGCAATCTTATCAAGCACCGGCTGGACGTCAACCCTCCTCGGCTTCCTAGTTCCAAGTGGCAGGCCCAGATACTGGCAAGGGAATGATCCCGGCATCCCTCCAAATTGTGCTATCATGGGAGCGATATCAATGGTTGTGCACGCAATAGGGTATGCCACCGTTTTCTCCATATTTGCTGTGAGGCCCGAAGCATTGCCAAAAAGCATGAGGATTTGTTGAAGAGCCAGAAAATCCTCCTGAGACGGGTTGATGAACAGAGCAGCGTCATCAGCATAAAAGTTTGACCTGAACCGTGCAACACGACATCTCAGAGGCGATAGAATTCTCCTTTCTGTGGCTAGCCATAATAATCTTTGCAGTGGCTCCATTGCAATGATGAAAAGCAGCGGAGACAGGGGATCCCCCTGTCGCAGCCCCCGTCTATGAAGGAAGGGTGATCCTGGTGATCCATTTAGCAAGACCCTTGAAGAAGAAGTTGACAAAATGAGCGACACCATATCACGCCATCTCTGCCCAAAACCCATTGCCTCCATAACCTCAAGCAAATATCCCCACCCCACTGAGTCAAAGGCCTTGGCTATATCAAGCTTCAGGAACACAAGAGGGGAGTTTGCAGAGTGAGCAGCCTTGATTACATTCTTGACATATAGAAAATTGTCTTGGATAGCTCGTCCTCTTATGAAAGCACTTTGACTGTTCGTGACAAGCCAATGTACTTCTAGGGCCAATCTGGAGGCCATCATCTTGCTCACAAGTTTTGGAACCGAATGCATTAGACTGATAGGTCTAAAGTCACAGGCCTCTTGAGCCCCATCTCTCTTCGGCAGCAGAGCTATGTTAGCCGTGTTGATCAGATGCCAGTTTTGCCCACGCAACGAATGCACACAATTTACAGCGGCCAACAGATCATCTTTGATTACCGACCAACACCTCTTGAAAAAAACCCCCGTGAAACCATCTGGCCCCGGCGCCTTCTCCCCGTGCACCTCATTAACAGCCGTCTTCAGTTCCTGCTCAGTGAACGGTGCGTCCAAGTGCTGCAGGTCCCTTCTCGGCAAGCCGAGGAATTCCCAATTCAGCTTGGCAGTGCTGGAGAAAGGAGTGCCCATGAGTCCTTGAAACCTATCGAGGAGGATTTTTGCTTTTCCATCATGGTTAGTGACCATCCCACTGCTCCCCCTGAGCGCTGGAATGTGATTCTTGCGCCGCCTCCCGCTAGCCCTTTGATTCCTTTACCAGCTGGTAGCGGTGCTTCGTCCAGGCAGCATTGTCTGGCAGCAAGCCTGGAGCGTGTGCCACCAGGTACACGCAGTACCGCGACAAGTTGTTGGCAACAGCCATGTTTGTGGAAGCCGGAGCAGCAGCAGAAGAACGATATTTGATCTCAAAGAGGCTCGTGGCAATGTGCCACACGAGGATATCATCGGTACTCGTGGTGATGCCGGCAAACCATGCCCAAGTGAGGTGAGGGCACCGGCGCTGTACCCTAGAATCACCGTTGCTCAGCTGCCCGCCCATCCTTCTCAAGGATCTGACGATGGCAGCTTTCACATCTGATGTGACCTTGACACGCTGATTTCTCCCCGGGAGGAAGATATGTTTGAACAGATGATGATCCTCGGGGAAAATAGGCCTGAGTAGAAGGCTCTGCCCGATCACGTCCTTCCAGTGCCTTGGGGATTTGCACCTTAGCAAACAGGAAGAGATCATCCAGGACCAACGTGAACGGTTGATGCAGTGGGCAACCATGCTTATCTTTGTCCAGTTAGAGCGCACACTAGTGACCATCGCCCATATCTCCATGGATGCACCGACTGGGGCGAGAAGAAGTGGAGCATTACCAAATGGGTCAGAGTGATCAGCGGTCTGGTACAAAAACCAAGAAATGAAGAGGATTGACATGATGGAAAGTGGAGCGCAAATGAGAAAGGAGAGGATGAAATGGAGAGCTGCGGGCTAGGCGCCCAGAGAGGCCACAGGGAGAGGGGAGTAATAGAAATCACTGGCAAACGAGAGCTCGTGGGCAATGACCCGAAACATCCTCTCATGGTCGTCCTCCTCACGGAGTAGCCCATTGCAGAAGAAGCGGAAGGCCCAGGTGGAGCCAGCCTCGGCTAGCCGGTAGCCAGCGAACTGCCTGCGCAGGCACTTGAAGAGACAGAAGGAGAGGCAGAGGTCCTTGAGCTCTGGGGACAGGCGATGGTCTTCTGATGACCAGACTTTGTCCAGCATGATTAGGCGGCTCGATTCGTGGGCTGAACACTTGAGACGATACCCTTGGAGGCTTTCCTCCACATTCTCGTTCTTCTCTCCCGTCAATATGAGACGGGGTACCGCCCCCTCCTCCACGCATATGCCTTCTTGGATCTGCGCCATGTATCCTTCCATGAGTTGCGCGTTCCGGCCAAGTGCGAAAGAGCCATTCGCGTGCCGGAAGGCAGCAAATGTGAGCACCACTCTTCCAGCACCAAAGCGCCCAGAACAGAAATGGGATGAACAACCTGGCGAACATGTAAGGTACAAGTCCGTGTTTGATGGCATGTACTCGCATGATAGTGTACATGACGACGCCCGCCACCTAGAAGGTGTAGACGAGGCTGTCCATGGACGGCCGGATCTTCTGGCTGTCAATGTCATCTGCGCCGGCCGCCCGCGAGGCAATGGCGGCCACGGCCAGGGCTGCCATATTGGCGTTGGACTTGAGAGACTGAAGGAGGATGACGGTTAGCAAAACCACCAACGCCCACCGGGACAAGCATACTAGCTCCTGCATTTGCAGCTCCGTTATGGAATCACCACCATGTATGCAGCTTTGGTTGGTCAGGGAGGAAAGGTCTTTGGTCAGGTAGGTGAGGATGTAGGAGATAAGCGGGAGATACAAAGCGGAGGCGACCCAGAGGAAGAAGCGGCCATGCTTGGCGCGGCTGATGCGGCCACGGCGCGAGCTGAGGCACGTCAGCAGCACGACGTCCGCGGCGGCCACGGCAAGGAGAGAGCGGAACTTGGAGTCTGGATCCATGTGAGCTGTGACTAGTGGTCGGCTGGTCGCTAGCATAAGGTTTGGATGCCAACCTCGTACACATTTATAGACTAGGTGCGATCGAGGAGCTGCTGCATGCGGCTGGATGCGGCTTGCCTGCGCAAACATGTGCATGCAGCATCTCCCACGCACGGTCCCAGGCATCTCTATGAGAGATGCTAGACACACGGAGGAGTTTTTACTGACTTCACAGAGGAGCACAGGTGGCATCTTCTAATTGGGATTAGGAAGAGACAGGGGCCCACCCCTGAAAATCAGGGGGAGAAGTTAATTAGTGTTACCCAAGGCGGCTGCTACAAATCATCCGGCTGATTTTACGGAAAGATCAGCCGCCTGGCCAGCCCTCCGATGAAAACGCACATGGCCGTTCGATCATAAGCAACCATTCCCCCTCTTGTATCGTATCCACCACATGCAGCGATGCGCCACCGCGCCACTTCTGCAGAGATGGCGATGATGCAAAACCGACGACTGAAGCACAAACACCCCTACCGCGACACCGGCGCCGACGACCTTGCAGCAGAGGTGATGCTGCGACCCTCGACGAGCACAACTCCGGCGGTCCGGCCACCGTATGTTGCATCGCAGCACCGCTGACATGCGGCGTCGCCGACTTGTAGCCGACGAGAGTGTTGCATTGCAGCGCCGGTAGCCGTAGAGGAAAGCTACATTGCGGTGCCGAGAGACGTCAAGGAGCGCTCCATTGCACCACCGGGGACCTTCGGCGTCGCGCCCCATCCGACTTGCGGCCGTCGAGGAGTGCTGCAACGCAACGCCGACAGCTGTCGAGAAGTGCTGCATCGCAGTGCCGGCGGTGCAGCGCCGGTGCCTCTCAGCAGCGTCGCACACAACAACGATAGCTCCCCGGCGACTGGCCGTGGCCGGGTTTGGAGCACCGCCCTCGTCCGGCGATTGCAACAACGCACCCTCTCGGAGCACGCAGCTCTGTCCCGTGTTGCGTTGCAGCAGCCCGTCGGAGAGGACGACCCGCTTCTGGGAGCGTCGACAGATGCAGCCGTCAGTCGTCGCAGCACCGGCAACCGTCGTCCGGTGTTGCATCGAAGCACCGGTGGCTCTGCCATATGCAGCGCCGCGACTCGCGAGTGCTACAACACGGCGCCGATTTGCTGTATTGTAACACGAGTGCGGGCTTTTGCTTCATTGAATTGAGTAGCACAGGCTTGAGAAGTACCTCTAATGGCGGAAAGAACATGAGAAAAACCAACGAGTGGTTAGAGAAGAAAAGGGGATCGCGTTTGTGGGGAAGACAGAGAATACGAGCGGCTCGCGTCGAAGGGACAAGGGGATAAGGTTGGGGCGATGGGGTGGGCCCCAATGGAAAGCGTGGCGTGCTTTAGAGTTTAGAGGCCGGTGGCGCCACACGCATGCTAAACGAGCGCCGCACGATCGAGATTGATCGGATGGCTCGGGACGCGATTTACGCCATGCAAAGATCAGTCGGCTGAAAGCAAGACTTTTCCATCCGTAAAGGGAAACGTTTGAGTCCGGCGCGCCGGCTGAGTGTTGCGCCGGACGAACGTGGCCCATTGGATCCAGCGTCATCGTACGGTAGCAATGCGCGACGCGGTCTCTCGCGCGGTGGGACGCGTGGGTTGGCCGGCCCCACGAACCGCTGAAGCAGCTGCAACTTTATCCCTTTTTCACGGTGGTGCTGCATCCATTCATTAGCCGCCGACGACTCCGCTCGCTCCCTGGGCCACCCCACACATCGACGCCACCACTCCAACCTAGACCAAGCAAATCCAGGGGCTGCTGCCTGCTCCTTCGAACCCACACACGTGCACTCCAGTGGCTGCGAGTGGCGAGCCGAGGAGGCGACCACGACGGGCGACAGGGGCAACGGCGCCGGTGCGGCTAGTGCCGCCTACCCGTCCCACTCCGACGCGGTGACGCTGCTGGCCGGGGGGCTCCCCGTCCACCTCCCCGTTTCGACTGGTGCTAATCCTTTTCCCCTCCCCTGCGCTCCTCAGGCGAGCCCAAGGCAGCAGTCCAAGATGCTCCAATCGCAGACGCCCGGTGCTGGAACCGTTGGGGAAAGGCTGGGAGCGGCGTCCTGGGATGCTGCAACGGCGCCCCGGCGAGCTGGAAATCGACGACCACCTACGGCGTGAACTGGCATGGTGTGCTACAACCGGCCGCAGAGAAGCTACAACCGCCGGTGCGGCGTCCTGCAACCTGCGACGAGAAGTGCTACCATGGGCATGCGGCAAGCGAGCTCGATCCCACAATGCTGGAACCAACTATCCAATTGGCTGGAACCAGCAAAAAAATTTGTTGGAAGCAGCCTTCTTCCTTAGGTTGCAACGGAGCTCGGCGAGCATTGTGCTACAACCGGCCATCCAATTTGCTGGAACCTGCGATTTTTTTTGCTGGAACCGGCCTTCTCCCTCAGTGCAATGGAGCTCGGCGAGCAATGTGCTACAAGCGGCAATCCAATTTGCTGGAACCAAATTCTCTTCATGAGCTGCGGTGGCGAGGTGCGTTGCTTTTTTTGCTGCATTATGTGTTTTTTTTTGCTGGAATCAGCAATTGATTTTGCTGGAACCAGCAATTGATTTTGTTTGGAACTGTTTGAAGCGGAGCTAGAACCGTTGATGCTCGTAGCTGGAATGGGCACGGCGGCGAGAAGCGGTCGGTGAAAAGGGGAACTGCGCGCCGTCGGTTAGGAAAGCTGCAAACGACGATGACTAGAGGGCCGCTGTGGTGCAAACGGTAGCGGGGGATGCTTTTGAAACTCCAGAACCTGCTGCGACCGGTGGCAGACGGGCAGCTGTGGCAGCGTCGGGGATGGCCAGCAAGAGCAGTGAGCTGCTACCTATGGCGATGGTGGTGGCTGGGGAGGACGACAGGCGAGCGGCGAAGCTCGCAGTCCGGGGGCGTTGCTGTTTCTCCCCCCCTTTTTCTGCTTTTTTCAGGAAGAACAGGCGATGAGTGCGTGAAGTGGAAAAAGGGATCCACGCATCGAACGGCCTGTATAGTGTAGATCGGGTGGTGCGCGTGGCGACCGGCCCATATCAGTCCCCATTCGTAAAACGTCGGGCAATGCTACCCTCACGCAGGAGGGGGGGGGGGGGGGGGGGGGGGGGGGATTAGGAGATGGCACGTTGGCCAGTCCGTGGAGGTCCGTTGGAGGCGCCCGTGAGTCTAGTATTATTCGTAAAACGTCCGTCGCTTGCCCGTGCGTGTAGCATTATTGCATCTCTATACCGGAGACGCCATTCCGTGTTTTCTTCCACATCAGCCCGGCCGTAAACAAAATTCCGTAGCCCCTATCCCGTAAGTGTAGCATTTTTGCTCTGTTCACTCGTGAATGGCCCTACACCTCAGCCATGCATACACGCAGCAGGCGCAAACAACTCGTGTCCTTCGACTCCAAGTCACGATGGTGTATCACGTGGCACAGAGACACTGCATGTGGCCAGGTATCAACCATCATCACACGGAGACTCGGGTCAGCCATGCATAGGCCAAGGATTCAGAGAGTCATCATATCACCACCCAATACCCGTCACCCATCTTGTGACTTCCTCTTCCTTGCAGGATATGTTCATCTTTCCCTTGCACTGCTCGATCGCGCGCAGTGTTTCGAGACAACTACAGTCTACAGAACACGTTACAGCAGTCACATCTCCCGAAAATATCTAACACTGGTTGGTGTCGGTGGCGTTGCCAAAAAGCAGGGCCGGCCCTGGTGTATGGCCAGAGGGGCGACGGTCCAGGGCCCATACCAGGAGGGGGCCCATAATGTAGTACTAGATCGGGATCGCGCCTTGGCGCGAGGGTGCCGGTCCAAACGTTTTTGATCAAGTAGGGAATGCTTAGCCAATAGCAATACAGGTATATCATATGTATTCATATATGGTAACAATACAGCGAAAGAGAAACATTCAAATGCGATAGAAGTGAGACATAATACCACTGAATGCCGGCATGAAACTATAAGGCATAATCGATCTCAGTTCGTTCATGAGATAAAAAAAAAAGTCGCTCGACAGGAAGCTCGAAATCAAAAGCGCAGCCATTCGATAGGATGGTTAATAACAGAAGTGATATAATATGAGAAAGTTATTGGAGCAGAAACATAATAAAGGAGAAGCAACTAAGCATGTTAACAGACATGATCAAATGGACCACCCTCAAGGCGATGGACAATTGTTGATCTAGTAAACCATAACGTATACGTGCCTTCCACTGCCCTTAGAATTATTGCAGGGGACCTCACATGGATCCTGGCACACTTGTATAAATTTCTCTCATGCAAAGTGTCCACAAACATGTCTACGACCTCATTAGGCACCGTCGTGTTGGCATGATTTCCCTATAGAAGAGCACAGACGCAGAATATGTTAAACAACCAGCAAGCAGCATATAATCCTAGAGAGCAGTGTCAAAAGATACAGTCCGTCAGCATTACAAAGCTACAATTTAGCCTATTTAGATTATACGCAACCAAAAGAAGCTCTTCGATCTCCTAAGGAGACAACAATGTATAGAAGAGCCAGCCACCCCTCGTGTAAACAACGTATGATTTGTTAAAAAGAAAACAGAAAACAAAATAGCCACTCACCTTTTCGTCGGTCATGACCATATGTATACTCTTGATAGGGCCATCATCGAAGCCACCCCGCTGGTACCATAGCCTGGAGATTCGCAGGTAGATGTGCTGGTTCCACACGGCCGAGGAAATGCCAGATAAGTCGACAAAAGGCGGCGCTGACGAGGCCGTAACCTACGAGAAGAGAGCAAGAGAGTAAGCAACAACACAAAACAATCGAAAAACAAGACAGGCGCGATAACCTTTTGATCAATCTCCAGATCCATCGCTCCTGTCGATGGACGTCGCCGTCGGCAGAGGGGCACGAAGACCAGCCGTTGACGAAACTGAGCTAGGGTTTGGGTCAGGACAGATCAAGTCGTGAAACAGGCGTGCCATATAGTGTAACAAACCTGGCCCAGTACAACAGTATACGTGCATACGTACATGCAAGCCCATTAACGTCCTAAACAGCCCATGTAAAGCCCACAAGCCGACACGCACCACCCCAAACCAATAAAAAGCGCTTGTCTATTTTGCAGGCAGTGTCTAAATCAAACTGTGTTGGCAAAGCAAATCTTTATATCGGGCTAACAGCCCAAGGCACATGCCACAGGAATGCTTCGTGGTTTCATCCGTTTATAAGCCGCGTCGACAGTACATAATCAAACTAAGTAACTTATAGGCTAGACCAGAGAAACTGACACAAGAAAACTAAAAAAACTAATAGGCAATTACACCTGAAAACCACACTTGTCTAACCCACTGTCAAAAAATGAAATGGTGTTGTGGAAGTTAACAAAGTGAGTTGCAAAAGTTTCAGAGTATCAGCACTTGAAAACCACACTTGTCTAGGACCCAAATACTTGAACCTTCATAATATAATACAGTAATAAAAACAGAAGTTTCAGAGTATCAGCTCCATATACAAAATATGTTCATTGCTAAAATAAAGATAAGCTGTGCAGGTTCATCCTTATTTAACTCCTGTTTATGTAGGGTTCAGGGTTCATTGCATTTCTAAAATAAATCCTGTAGCATTATTATTTGTAGCATGTAAGAACAAATAGCTGCAACTGGTAACTTGCAGAAAAAAAGAAGTAATAGTATCACAACGAATTAAAACAAGCCATTCAACCAATAACTTGCTAGGAGCGAGTCTTTCTAGTATAACAAAGTGCAACTTACTCTTAACCAGATTAAATCAAGGACCAACAACAAACAATAAAAGATCAAGAACAACTCATATGCAATAAAGGTATGAGAGAGAAGAAATCTTTACATAAGACGGCTATAAACACTGGAGCATAAATGAGCAACACCTTTAAATACAAATAAAAAGGGTTCAGGGTTCATTGCATAGTGGGCTCAGATTCGCCGTTCCTCGATCATATGACCTACCCCCGTCATCTCTTATCACCAGATCAA
This sequence comes from Elymus sibiricus, assembly GCA_039707655.1. Lineage (NCBI taxonomy): Eukaryota > Viridiplantae > Streptophyta > Magnoliopsida > Poales > Poaceae > Elymus > Elymus sibiricus. The sequence goes on along the minus strand of CM077668.1, from coordinate 37,488,742 downwards.
TCTGTTTATACAGTGGAGCTGCCCTGGTTATCACTCAGCAAGAATGACCATCTAAGGACAGAACAACAATATCACAGGATCAAAAAGGAATCTAGAGACAAGAGGGAGGATCCAACTTGATACCCACAGGTGCCTCGATTGCTCAAAGGCACACTTATTTCAGCCACGGTCGATCATCATCGCCCCAGCACGAACGCCACTGATCAATTTAGCAAATCCAGGAGCATAGCTATAGGACCAGGGCATCCACATGTAAACCAGAGCATCACAGGAGCTCCTATGACAGCAACTGAACATGAACAGCAACCTGCAAACCCTAGAATAGCATGGATCCACAACTACAGAGCTCAAGTAGGAACCGATGCATGAGTAGGGCATAGAGCATCAACCAGACGAGCACCACCTCAATATAGCCACGGCCATGTCCCATACAGTAGCCGAAGCAGACGAGCAAGAGGAAGATGGAGCTCACCGAGGGAGGTTGTAGCAGAGGAGAGAGGCGGCTAGGGTTTCACCACGGGCGTGCCGTCCTTTTATACGCATGTGTGCGAAATGACGAGAAGGCCCTCGGCGGGGCACTGCAATTACGTGCGGTGGCACAAACGGGAGTGAAACTATTCATTGCTACAGGAGCACGGGTTCGATCCGATGGTCGAGGTCGTCCAAAGGCTCGATCCGACGGCCCAGATCTCATCAAGGAAACGAAATGGACGGCCGGATGTTCCTAAGCTCTGAGAGCGCCCAGAGCTTGCTGCGAGTCTTATTTCTGGATATCTGTTTATCCAGTGGAGCTGCCCTGGTTATCACTCAACAAGAATGACCATCCAAGGACAGAACAACAAGTATTACAGGATCAAAAAGGATTCTAGAGACAAGAGGGAGGATCCAACTTGATACCCACAGGTGCCTCGATTGCTCAAAGGCACACTTATTTCAGCCACGGCCGATCATCATCGCCCCAGCACGAACGCCACTGATCAATTTAGCAAATCCAGGAGCATAGCTATAGGACCAGGGCATCCACATGTAAACCACATAAGACGGCTATAATCACTGAACATAGATAAGCAACACCTATAAATAGATAAATAAAAAGGGTTCAGGGTTCATTGCATAGTGGGCTCAGATTCGCCTTTCCTCGATCATATAACCTTCCCCCGTCATCTCTTATCACCAGATCAATCTGTTTATACAGTGGAGCTGCCCTGGTTATCACTCAACAAGAATGACCATCCAAGGACAGAACAACAAGTATCACAGGATCAAAATGGATTCTAGAGACAAGAGGGAGGATCCAACTTGATACCCACAGGTGCCTCGATTGCTCAAAGGCACACTTATTTCAGCCACGGTCGATCATCATCGCCCCAGCACGAACGCCACTGATCAATTTAGCAAATCCAGGAGCATAGCTATAGGACCAGGGCATCCAGATGTAAACCAGAGCATCATAGGAGCTCCTATGATAGCAACTAAAGATGAACAGCTGCCTACAAACCCTAGAATAGCAACTACAGAGCTCAAGTAGGAACCGAAGCATGAGCAGGGCATAGCATCAACCAGACGAGCACCACATCAATATAGCCACGACCATGTCCCATACAGTAGCCGAAGCAGAGGAACAGGAGGAAGATGGAGCTCACCGAGGGAGGTTGTAGCCGAGGCAGTACCCAGTAGGCGCCGGGGTTGCCCCTGAACGCCGTGCAACCGGCGAGGAACCGCGTCGGAGTTGCGCCTTGCACCGTCCCGTCGATGAGCACGAACGCCACGGGCACCGAACCTAGTACTCCCATTGTCAGGGAGCAAGAATGTGTGGAGGCATTGTGGCTTCAATTATTCCTCTTTCATCTGCTCATGTGCCACCTCCGCCGCATCCTCGAGCTGCAATACAGCTAGGCAGGCGCATAGGGTTCGCGCACCATCGCCTTGCCGGGAAACCTAGAGGCGACCAGGAGAGCAAAATTAGGAAATGGTACCAGCAATCTGTCACCACAAAAAATTGTACAGAAGCAGAGGGGGTTGGATAATCTATGGCACACAAGAGAATAGTTCCACACAACTGATACAACTGACATTTCACAAACTTCAACATTAAAACGAATGTGTATATCCATATCTGATCCATGGTGTTGGATCACAAGTTTCAGAAGTCATGGGTTAGATAAAGGACTCAAATAAATTAGGTTATTTTTTTGTACAATGAATTAGAGCTCTAATCTTTCCCAAAAAAAAGAAAAAATATAACATGACCATTTGATTATCCCTGACATGGGAAGAGAAGAAAAGTTCCTAGACCTATAGAATCCATGGACCATACAAAGGTTTCCAATATGGGAAGCCCTCCCTCCCCCTCTTCCCATCTCTCTCTCTCTGACTGACATTCACAGCTTCAATGACAGTTTCAAAGTGATTTACCTTCTTGATAAGAAGAATATGGAAGCACAGAAGTCGAGCAAGTGGTACAGTCGCAATCATTGCTAGTATGGTGCAAGTAGCCTGCAAAAGTAAAATATATCACCATCAGAATAGTAGTCCCTCTGTAAATAAATGTAAGACGTTTTAGGTCACTAAAGTAGTAATATAAGCATATGAAATGTTGTAAATAATTTTTCACTTTGTGCCTCGATGCGGTAAACATGTACTCAAAAGCGAGCTCGGCCTCCGACCGGCCAGCGCAGCGTCCCCGGCGGCGACTTGGTGACGCGTGAGATGGTAGTGTTTAGCACCGGATCCGGCGCCTCCACAAGGCACACATCACTGAGCCGCTTTCCCAACTTCCTTGGCGCTGGCTCAACCTTTTCGGAAAAGGTTGTTCTTATTTCCAGACTGACACACATTGATCTCGGCTGCAGTCGACTAAACTGGCCTTGCAAGCCGCACAATCAGGAATGATGATACAATCTCCATGTAAATTCTTCTCAAGGAACTCATGCAAGTCTGTCTACTCTACTAAACTGTTTAAAGTACTGAACATTTAAGCCACAACAAAATTGAGGTGGACCAAATGAACACAACATAATCAACATAAATCAAGTGCCTAAACATGCAAATTAATTATCTATAGAATTAGCAAGCCATCATCAAGAGAAAAGAGAAGCACGACATGAATCCATGGTGCCGGTTAGAGGTGCGACAGCCTAGGGCCTCTTTGATCCAAAGGAAGTTCGCACAAACTGGTTAATCATGAAGCTTGCACCACCACCAACACCACCACCAACAAGTTGGGGGCCTCTTTGACTCAGGGTATTTGCAAAGGTTGCGGCAGTGCCACACCGTCACTGCTCGATTCCTCGCATCGCTGGGTCCGTCACTACCCCCTAAGGTCTCCCGGCGCCCAACGGACCAACTGTTCGGAGGAACAAGCGACCGACCAAACCGAGCGCTGCACTTATACACACACACGTGCGCTCGCACGGCGAGGGGGGGGGGGGGGGGTGAGAGGGGGAGAGGTGGTGAGGAGTGGAGGTACCAGATCGAAACATGGATGAAATGAAGTGGAGACGGCGGCTCAGATCTACGGCTCGGCGTCGCCGAAACCCACGGCCGAAAGCCGCGACGGTCCCCCGCCACGCGGTCCCCAGAGGCCCCGCCACCGCATCCGGCACCGACGACACCGCAGCGGCTGCCTGAACACGGGCCTCCAAGCCGGCGGCATCGCGGCGCGGCACCGGCGGGAGGGCTGGCCCCGCGACGCGGAGGGATCCGACGCCGCCGCCGCTCAGGAGCACGGGTCTGCGCCAAGGTATAGGCCTCCTCATCGCCGCCGTTTTTTCGAGTGGCCGCGGTCTCTGGTGGTGCGGTCATTTAATTTCTTCGAGCGAGTTGTCCCTGGAATAACATGGAATCAAATATTCTTGACCACCATGAACACGTTGTACATATAAATCATGTCGAGAAACAAAAGGAATAGATCCGTGCAGGAAGACGCGGCAAGGAGACGGTGTGCAGGCCCAAATCGAACGAGGGATCGACCAGAAGGATACCAAACTGGAAACAACAAACTAATCTGCAGTCACTAAAGCAGAGAACTAACATAACAAACATATCTGAAGGTGCCAAGGAAAAACAAGTAGACCAGATGGACATAGCAAGCATGAAGTGCATTCAGGAGGAATCAAATCTACAGCAGCAAGAGCATACAAATGTCAATCTACAGCAGCAACAGCATGTAGGGGAACGCGACATAAAAGAAAAAATTTCGGTACAGCGAGCACGCCCAGGATCACTATGGAGACTGCATACAAGGTTTGATCTGATCCGTACCGACTCGAAGCGCAGCGGAAGAAGAGTCGGTGTAGATCGTCGGTGCAGATCCCTGCAGCTAGGATTTACAACCTCCCAACCGCAAGGATGTACTCCCTCGCCGGACAGCCCTTCGGGAAGCGGTCGGACAGTCCCTCGGACGATGTCGCGGACAGCCCTTCGGGAGGAACCTCGAAACCCGAACGGTAACTCGGACAGCCCTTCGGGAGGACACCCGAAAACCGAACGGTAACTCGGACAGCCCTTCGGGAGGAGACTCGAACAGCCCCTCGGGCAAAAGATCGAAACTACGAACTCTCTACGGGGTTGCACACATACGGTGTCAGTTATCCGGCAGGGCTTCGCCGTCCAGAACTAGTTTCTGCCGGAACCCAGACAGCCTTTCGGCTCTACGAAACTATTTCGCTGGGAGGGAGAGAGAAGCCAGACAAGTCAAATGGCATGTGTATGAGAGCAAGGGTGAGTTTTGAGGCAGCCCCCTCATCTCTATTTGTAGGATAGCCAAGGGGTAAAAATGGCATACAAAAAATACCAAAGTACCCCCACTTTATGCCTTTTCATAAAAGAATAAAGCTAAAAGGGGTTCCATGTGGAGCTCCAAGGAGCTCCACCATGCTTGGCCGGCCACATAGAGAGCCCCCCCACATGGGGGTGCCTTGGCTCCCAAGTCCTTCTAGAAACCTTTTGGGAAATATCCCAAAAGGTGCTTTCCAAAAAATATCCAAAAAGCACTTTCACTATTTACGAAGACATTTTTCTGCGTCCGTTAAATCCCAAATTATTTCTGTGTGCCTAGAATAATTTCAGTACCCACCAAAATAATTTTGAACGCATTCCGAAACAATTTCGGAACAATGTTTCTTCAGCGAAAAGCAACCAAAGCGATTCCGGCTGCTCCGGAACATTTCCGGTTTTTGTCCCGGAAAATTCCCAGAAATTTCTAGAACACTTCTGGCATCCTCCAAGAATTTCCAGGCGTGTGCCAGAACCAATTTGACTTAATGGAACACCCTGAAACAACTTTTCAGTTTCACCGAAACTATTCCGGTGTTCTCTCCGGAACGTTTCCGTTTCGTTCGAAACTTTTTCGATGATTTTCTCTCAGACTCCCCGTCTAGTATTCAGCAGATAGATGACCCTTAAGCGTGTGACCCTATAGGTTCGGTGAAGTATAGACATGACCCGGAACTCTTTCCGATCAATGATCAACATCGGAGCCGTGGACACCCATATTGACCCCTATACCCACACGAATGAATATTCGAGTGAACCTCCAGTTGCCGTGTGCTATTCCTGTTGCTTCACGATATATTACAAATACCCGAGGTGAGATTTATTGCATCCCCGTGGATCAACAACTTGTCCACTATGCAAGTTACCTCGTTATCGGTTTTGTTCTCTTTACTCGTTTCCGTGTTCCGGCATCCCAAGTGATCAAATCACAATGTGTCTGGCCAGACGATGATGGATACCGTAACACCGAGAGGGCCCGAGAATATCTCTCCATCGTCGGAGGAGCAATTCCCAATCTTGAGCTATCAAGTTACTTGACATACTTTTCCATGAACCCGTAAGCCGCCGTAATAGCCACCCATTTACGGATGACGTTTAACAAACCCCAAAGTTCATGAAGCAAGCATGAAGAAACTCGATACTCTCGTGGTCTAAGGAATTATGCAAACATTAACTATCTCTGTGTTATTACCATTAACTTGTGACGAATGTATCTCATACCATAACATCAATTCGGGTCGATTCAACACAAGTGTTCTACTAACATTGTGCCCTCAAAATTGCCGGCATAGACATGCCCATGATCAGGAAAACAGGATCATCATGCAATACTTGAGCCAGTCTTAGAGGCAAGACTAGGAATACATTTACCGTTTATTATACCACACGTGCACATGAGTTTCCCTCCGAGCCTCGTGGTTATTGTAGACTCGAGAATCATTGCAGTTATAGCATGGAACATAAACATTCATTACAAACTCAGAGATACAAAGTAACTGTTATTACTGCCTCTAGGGCATATCTCCTACACAGCACATCTTAGCTATGGATGGAGAATGGTAACATCAAGAGGTGTAGGGAGCAGCAGCAACACACCTTGCTGCTCCGGGATTCCGTGGACAGAGGAGCATCAGCCTAAAAGGCTTGAAGACACCATGACCTCGTCCAGCTCCGCGACGGCGGCAACCTGCAAGCCAAGACGATGGAAGGAGTAGGGGTTAGAGAGAGAGAGAGAGAGAGAGGGGGGGGGGGTAACCTGGACGGGGGCGGACTATTGCCCTCGCGTGACGAAGAGGAGCAGCGTCGATCTCGCGTCGCCCGTATATGCTGCAATCCACGAAGGAGCAGATGCGCGAGCCGCAGCCTCCGCTCCTCCTCATGCGAAACAGAGGGAGAGAGAGAGAGCGACCTAGTCTCCCTCCTCACCTGCTCTGCTCGGTCGCACCATGGCCGATCTGGGGGCGGCTCCCCTGCTCGGTCACGGTGGCCCTCCTTGTCCTGGCTCGTGATGAGGGGAGGAGGAGAGGAGAGGGTGGGGCGGACATGGCCGGCGGCGAAGGCACAGAAGAGGGCGGCGGCGAGGGTCGGAGAGAGGGAGGCGGGCTTGTTCTAGGGTTTGGAAGGAGAGAGAGAGAGGGCGAGGCGGGAGGAAGAGGAGAGGCGGCGACGCGCGAGTGCGGGGGAGCGACGGCTAGGGTTATCTCCACGGGAGCCGCCCCCTTTTATACCCCAATGCGCGAAATGACGAAAATGCCCTCGGCGGGGCAGTTTAATTACGCGCGGTGGCATGCTGGAGAGGAAACTATTCATTGCTACAGGGTCGCCTCTTCGATCTGACGGCCGATGTCGTCCAAGGGCTCGATCCGACGGTCCAGATCGCATCAAGCAAAACGATCCGACGGCCACCAGTCGCTAAACTCTGAGAGCGCGCGGAGTCAGACGTGAGTCTTGTTTCTGGATACATATAGTACAGCCCATCAAAAAAATAGGTAAGGATAAAAATTATGAGAGAAAATAAACAAGATGGGCTAGGCCCAATTATCTTGGCAGGTAGATAGGTAGCAAAGCGTACGCATGTGAATCAAATCACTCAACCTCAAAAAAAAAAAAGAAATCAAATCACTCGGAAGATATCATCGTTTCGCTTGTGCCTTCATCGGTTCGTCTTCGTCGTCTCATTGACCGTCGGCCCGTCACTCGGCGCCTCGGCAGGCCACTGCGCGCGACAGGCCGGCAGCTTGCTATTGCGCCGTGCGGCCGGCATCCGACAATACGCTATACGTATGTGAGCGACAGTACGTATTCATCCATGATCCTGATTCATCCCCCAATTTCAGTAGTTTCTTTAGTACGTATTCATCCATGATCCATCCCCCAATTTTAGTGTGCACGAAGTTTTAAATTTTTGATGTATAATTTTCTAATTCAATCTTTCACAGTATGTATTCAACCATCCTAAATTTTCAATGTATAATTTTCTAATTAAATCTTTCATAGTGTGTTTACTCGTAATATTATGCAAATGAAGTTATATAGATGTTTATGTATCACACACACACATACATATATATGGTCTTAGGGCATCTCCAAGGCTGACCCGCAAACCGCTCGCATCCGTCCGGACCGCGCTGTCCGGACCACGGGAGCCATCCAACGCCGACTTGTATCGGTCCGCGGGGCGGTCCGGATGCGATTTCTCCCGCAAACCGGAGACAAAAGTGGGGGAGGTTTGCGGGAGTCTGGACACGCGAAACGTACGAATCCGACACCCCCGGCCCACCCTAAACCCTTCCCGGACCCTAATGAAGTTTTTTGATTCGTCTATCGCATGGGCGTGTTCTTCTCATGCCCTAGTCGCGTGTTTGTTATTTGCGCAGGTGTGTTTGTGACATCAAATAATTAGGCGGTCTTATTTGGAGCGCGGTGCAATTTGTGCATTTGAGCTCCGGCTCCTCCCCCTTCCCTCCGAAATAGCTCCTTTCCCTCCTCGAGTTACTTTCCAAATCCACAGCCATAGTCGTCGTATACCCACCTCGCCGTCGTGTTCCACCAGCCGCGTCCTCGCCAACCGCCGTCCCGAACAACATTTTCAGCCTCCCCCTTTCCCATGGACCCCCCCTTACCTTTCCACGAAGTCGTGCCATCTCTCCCTTTGCTTCGGGTTCTTCGATCTCTCCTGCGTCATCGCCCAACGTAGACCTCCTCGGGCGAGAGAAATCGGTTCTGTGATGAGCAAAATCGTCGCATCTCCTCGCGCGTAGTCTGAGAGACCGCCGCCAATGCCAATTTCTCGTTACCGATGAACTCCATCCTAGCCTCCCGCTCCTTGGCACGACGAATCTGAGCCAGGCGCGACATGAGTGGGATCTGCTCTTACTCGTTTTCCCATGCCCTTTTGCACTCGAGTTCCACAATCTTCTTCACCCTTGACATTTGTTATAGCGGGTCGGTGTCATGCTCCAAGAGCTCCATCTCTGCTCTCAATCTCCTCTCGTATCCCCCTCTCTCCCTCGGTTCCACCTTGAACTTGACGTTATCAGGAGTGTCGTCGGAACTGGAGGTGTGGTGTTGAGGTGGTGTGTGCGACCGGCATCGGTCGGCTTGCATCGTAGATCGTTGACGGTGTTGGTGCTAAAACCGGCGGATCTTGGGTAGGGGGTCCCGAGCTGGTGATCTTGGCACGAGGGTAACAGGAAGTAAAGGGGACATAGTTTTACCTAGGTTCGGGCTCTCTCTAAGAGGTAAAACCCTACGTTCTGCTTTTATTGTATTGATTGTGGATGGGGTACAAAGTACAAGATGATCTACCTCGAGATCGTATGAATGAGTTCTAACCTCTAAAAACCTTGCCTCTACGGACTAAACCCCTCGCCTTATATAGGCACTGGGGGTATCTAGGGTTACAAGTATGTCGTCTACAACTAGGGATAACGCGCCGATCATTTGAATACGCCTTGAAGTGTACGCCAAGTCTTCTGAGAATTCCATCTTGAGTACGCCGAGGGCCACAGCTAACATGGCCCATTCTTCAATAGTCGGTGGATCCTCGGCCCGACCCTTGAATAGCGGGCCGACGTGGTGTGCACCCCCTTGTCCAGGACACCGTCAGTAGTTCCTGAACTGGTCTTCAAGCTAAGGACATCGGCTCCGTCTTCGGAACAACTTCATCTTTCGTGGTCTTTTGTTTCGTAGACGAGTTCTATCTTCCACGTCGGCTTCTAAATCCGAGGATATATTCGAATCCGAGGTCTCTTTCTGTTCCAGCATTGGTTTCTCCTCCGATTATAACTACTTATAAGTTGGCGCCATGATTTATTCTCGGAGATAAGGGGTATCTTTTAACAAGGCCCTTCTCCATGCAGCTTATTTTTTGCCGAGTCTGAAGAGTCCCTTGGCTTATCAGCGAAGGCTTTGCCACGTAGGCACAACAGGCTGAGTGGGTTGAGCCCTGACAAATTTTGGCCGAGAACCAAACAACCACGGCTAATCAAGGACTCGAGTCCTCTTGTCAATAGTTATGATTGGGTATATCGTGGCCCAAGGCCATTTCTATTGGCATGTCCCATACATAAAGGGACTGTGCTCCGAATTTCCAGCAATATCATCAACGTAATCCCTTAATCCTTGCGCGCATATATTGCACATCGTATCAGAAACTGGCAATTTTTACTGCGCGTCATGGTGACCCTTGGTCTTTTACTGACCTATAAGAAGGGAAATGGTAAATCTATTTCACCTACACTCTCATACCTTGCTCCACTGCCACGAACTCTCGCAAGCCCCGGCACTCTGAGATCTGCTTCACGCTCCATTTCCTGTCCACTCATTTCTTCCACCGCAAAAGATGGCCGGCAAGGGGAAAGGCGCTGCTGCTCCAGCGTCCGAGGCCGCCAACAAGAGGGGGCAGTGGATGCCCTCCAACTTCACCGTCGGTACTGCTACTTGTGAGATGCGTTGGGATTTTCCACGAAGAGGAGAGGAGATGCATCACAGTAGAGAAAAGTATTTCTCTCAGTGAGAACCAAGGTTATCGAACCAATAGGAGAATCACGCAAAGCCTCGTGAACAGCACCTACACATACAAAAGCAAATACTTGCATCCAACGCTGGCAAGAGGGTTGTCAATCCCCTTGAACTCGTTACTTGCAAGGATTAAATCTTGTAGTGGTAGATAGATAAATTGCAAAACAAAATAAAAGTAATAAAATTGCAGCAAGGTATTTTTAGTTTTCTTTTTATGTGATTTAAGTAGACCCGGGCGCCATAGTTTTCACTAGAGGCTTCTCTCTTGAACGCATAGCATATGGTGGGTAAACATATTCTGTTGGACAATTGATAGAAAAGCGCATAGTTATGATGTTATTCACGGCAATGATCACATATATAGGCATCCCGTCCCAGACAAGTAGACCGACTCCTGCCTGCATCTACTACTATTACTCCACCCATCGACCGCTATCCAGCATGCATCTAGGGTATTAAGTTCATAACAAACGGAGTAGCGCCTTAAGCAAGATGACATGATGTAGACCAAGTAAACCCAATCAATATGAATAAACCCAGTCATTTTACCCTTAATAGCAACAATACAATACGTGCCTCGCTACCTCTTCTGTCACTGGGTGAGGATACCGCAAGATTGAACCCATTACAAAGCACCCCTCCCGCTGAAGATAAATCAATCTAGTTGGCCAAACCAAACGGATAGATCGGAGAGGAATATAAAGCAATAACAATCATGAATAATAAAGTTCAGAAAAGACTCAATTACTTTCAATGAATAATCTGATCATAAACCCACAATTCATCGGATCCCAACAAACACACCGCAAAAGAAGATCACATCGAATAGAACTCCAAGAAGATCGAGGAGAACAATATATTGAAGATCAAAGAGAGAGAAGAAGCCATCTAGCTACTAGCTATGGACCCGTAGGTCTGTGGTAAACTACTCACACATCATCGAAAGGTAGCAAGGGTGATGTAGAAGCCCTCCGTGATCGATTCCCCCTCCGGCAGAGTACCGAAAAAGGCCTCCAGACGGGATCGTGGAAGAACAGAAGCTTGAGGCGGCGGAAAAAGTATTTTGGCTGCCTCCCTGTTGGTTTCCCAATATTAGAGAATTTATAGAGGTGGAATTAGGTCAAAAGGAGCCACGAGGGGCCCACAAGGCATCAGGGGGGCGCGCCCTGTTGCCTTGTCAACTCCTCGTGGGTCTTCTGGCCTCCTCCCGAAGCTTCTAGGGTCTCTTTTGTCCAGAAGAAAATCTTCAAAAAGTTTCGTAGCGTTTGGACTCCGTTTGGTACTGATTTCCTGAAAAACCAAAAACAAGAAGAAAACAGCAACTGGCACTGGGCACTAAGTTAATAGGTTTGTCCCAAAAAATGATATAAAATAGCATATAAATGCATATAAAATATCCAAGATTGATAATATAATAGCATGGAACAAACAAAAAATTATAGATACGTTGGAGATGTATCAGCATCCCAAAGCTTAATTCCTGCTCGTCCTCGAGTAGGTAAATGATAAAAACAGAATTTTTGATGTGGAATGCTACGTCACATGTCTATCATGTAATCTTTTTTATGGCATATAAATTGTGGAGCGATGAATTGACAATATCAACATAATAATATCCGTGAACATAAGAAGCATAATCATTAAACTTTCAAAATATACGATCCTTAACGAGTGTCATCCCTACTCACTTTCTCATATTAGCATGGCATGACTCTATCTTCACCGCAAATATATAAATCATGAGCGCCCCGGTGTTAAACCAGGCAATTGGATCGTGCTTCTAAGGCACTTCAGCATTTTCAACTCCCACGCAATACATGAGCGTGAGCCATGGACATAGCACTAGGTGGAATAGAATGCGATGATAGGGGTCAAATAATGAAAAGAGGAAGAAGAAAGTCTCGCATCAACTCGGCGGATCAACGGGCTATGGAGATGCCCATCAATTAATACCAATGCGAGGAGTAGGGATTGCCATGCAACGAATGCACTAAGAGCTATAAGTGTATGACAGCTCAAACTGAAAACTAAGTGGGTGTGCATCCAACTTGCTTGCTCATGAAGACCTCGGGCATTTGAGGAAGCCCATCATCGGAATATACAAGCAAAGTTCTACAACGTTAAATTCCCACTAGTATATGAAAGTGATAATTCAGGAGACTGTCCATATGAAAAACATGGTGCTACTCTGAAGCACAAGTGTGGAAAAGGATAGTAACATTGCCCCTTCTCTCTTTTTCTCTCATTCATTTTTTTGTTGGGCTGTTTTTGGCCTTTTTTTCTTTTTTTCCTCACTGGGACAATGCTCTACTAATGATGATCATCACACTTCTATTTACTTACAACTCAATATTACAACTCGATACTACAACAATATGACTCTATATGAATGCCTCTGGCAGTGTACCAGGATGTGCAATGATCTAGCGTAACATGTATAAAAAATGATAAATGGTGGCTGAGCCACAAATACTATGTCAGCTATATGATCATGCAAAGCAATATGACAATGATGATGTGTGTCATATAAACGAAACGGTGGAAGTTGCATGGCAATATATTTTAGAATGGCTATGGAAATGCCATAATAGGTAGGTATGGTGGCTGTTTTGAGGAAGGTAAAAGGAGGCTTATGTGTGAAAGAGCGTATCATATCACGGGGTTTGGATGCACCGGCAAAGTTTGCGCCAACTCTCGAGGTGAGAAAGGGCAAGGCACGGTACCGAAGAGGCTATCAAATTGCGGAAAGATAGGACTGTGTATAATCCATGGACTCACATTAGTCGTTAAGAACTCACATACTTATTGTGAAAGCCTATTAGCCCTCTAAGCAAAGCACTAACCGCATGCCCTTAGGTAGGAGGTTGGTAGGAGTTAACCATCGCGCACCCCTGATTGTAACAACACTCAAGGATTTCATTTCAGACTTATAAATGCTCGAACTTCCTCACCATGTCACGACCAATACTTAGATGAGTAGTCATAACAAACTTTAATACCGATATTTCTACTAACCAATGATTATGAACCTATATCCTTTCATATTACGACATTAATAAATTAACCATGCACTTCATATTTAGTGATCTACATGAAAGTTTTTATTATATCCCCCTTGAATACCTTATCATATCAGGACCATTCTTTTAACACGTGCAAATTGCCATTACTATTTATAAGACTATTAAAAAGATTTAAGTGAAGCATGATAGTGCAATCATTTCTATAAAATATAACCACCGCCGTGCTCTAAAAGATATAAGTGAAGCACTAGAGCAACTGCCTAGCTCAAAAGATATAAGTGAAGCACATAGAGTATTCTAACAAATCATGATAATTGTGTGTCCCTCTCAAAAGGTGTGTACAGCAAAATATGATTGTGGCAATCTAAAAAGCAAACAAATAAAGAAAACTATGACACAAGACGCTCCAAGTAAAACTCATATCATGTGATGAATAAAAATATAGCTCCAAGTGAATTACCGATAGATTGTAGACGAAAGAGGGGATGCCATCCGGGGCATCCCCAAGCTTAGACGCTTGGGTCTTCCTTGAATATTACCTTGGGGTGCCTTGGGCATCCCCAAGCTTAGGGTCTTGCCGCTCCTTATTCCTTTATCCATCATGATCTCACCCAAAACTTGAAAACTTCAGCACACAAAACTCAACAGAAACCTCGTGAGATCCGTTAGTATAATAAACATATCAAAACATTTAGGTACTGTTGTAAATTGATTCATATTTAATCTTGGCATAATGCTACTGTACTCTAACTTGTCCATGACTTATACCCCCGATATAATCCATAGATTCATCAAAATAAGCAAACTATGCAATGAAAACAGAATCTGTCTAAAACAGTACAGTCTGTAATGATGGAATATTTGAGTGTACTTCTGTAACTCTAACAATTCTGAAAAATTAGGACAACATAAACAATTCATATTCCAATACTGTGCAAAACATTCAGGATTTTACCACGCTGCAGCAAAAAATGTAAATTCCAGTACTGAAGGTAAAACTTTCTGTTTGTCAAACAGCATCAATAATACTATCATCGAAATCATCCCAAAGGCATTACTTGGGACAAACACTAACTAAAACATAAAAACACAATCATAACAGTAGCTAAAATTGTGTGACACACAAAGTAAAAGGCAAAGATAACTATTGGGTGGTCTCCCAACAAGCTCTTTCTTTATAGCCATTAAGATAGGCTTGAGATTTTAAATGATGCTCACATGAAAGACAAGAATTGAAGCACAAAGAGAGCATTATATAGCATGTGACAAACACATTTAAGTCTATACTTCCTATGCATGGGCATTTTATAAGAAAACAAATTATCAAGACAAGAAATATCTAGCATATGCAAATAGGAAGAATGAAGAATTAATAATTTTAGCACAAAGAGAGGTAATTTAGTGACATGAAAGTTTTCATAGCTATACTTCCCTCTCTCAAAATAATTACATGTAGGATCATAATCAAATTCAATAATATAGCCATCATATAAAATATTCTCTCCATGATCCACATGCATGCAAGTTTTATAATCTTCCAAGATAGTGGGATTGACATTAACTAAAGTCATGACCTCTTCAAACCCACATTTATAAAAAAAATCATAAGATTGAACACTCTCTGAATATGTGGGATTCTTTTTACCTAAAGTTGACACTCTTCCAAACCCACTTTCAATATCATTGTGAACATAATTATCAATAACATATTCGTCATGAGACTTAAATAAATTTTCAAGATCATAAGAAGCATTATCACCCCAATCATGATCATTGCAATAAGGAGTGGACATTGCAAAATTATCAACCCCAAGCTTGTAGCTTTGCATATCATTAGCACAATTGACATTAATAGAATTTATAATAACATCATTGCAATCATGCTTTTCATTCAAGGAGCTATCATGAATAACTTTCTAAATTTCTTCTTTTAACACTTCATCACAATTTTCAGATTCACGATTTTCAAGCAAAACTTCATAAAGATAATCAAGTGCACTCAAGTCACTAGCAATTGGTTCATAATAATTGGATTGTTTGAAAAGATTAGCAAGTGGATGAGGATCCTTATGTCTTTATTTTTATTTTCTTGAGTCACATAATTATAGCAAGCAAGCAAAGTAACAAAGTAAAATATTTTTGTGTTTTTGTATTTTTTATGAGAAGTGGGGGAGATGAAAACGAGAGGCAAAGGCAAATAAAAAGGCAAATAAAAAGTAGAGCAAGTAGATGATAGTTTGTGTGAAGGTACTTGATAGGTTTTGATGATGTCTCCCCGGCAACGGCGCTAGAAATTCTTCCTGCTACTTGTGAGCTGCGTTGGGATTTTCCTGGAAGAGGAGAGGAGATGCATCACAGTAGAGATAAGTATTTCCCTCAGTGAGAACCAAGGTTATCGAACCAATAGGAGAATCATGCAAAGCCTCGTGAACAGCACCTGCACACACAAAAGCAAATACTTGCACCCAACACTGGCAAGAGGGTTGTCAATCCCCTTGAACTCGTTACTTGTAAGGATTAAATCTTGTAGTGGTAGATAGATAAATTGCAAAACAAAATAAAAGTAATAAAATTGCAGCAAGGTATTTTTAGTTTTCTTTTTATATGATTTAAGTAGACCCGGGGGCCATAGTTTTCACTAGAGGCTTCTCTCTCGAACGCATAGCATACGGTGGGTAAGCAAATTACTGTTGGGCAATTGATAAAAAAGCACATAGTTATGATGTTATTCACGACAATGATCACATATATAGGCATCACGTCTGAGACAAGTAGACCGACTCCTGCCTGCATCTACTACTATTACTCCACCCATCGACCGCTAACCAGCATGCATCTAGGGTATTAAATTCATAACAAATGGAGTAACGCCTTAAGCAAGATGACATGATGTAGACGAAGTAAACCCAATCAATATGAATAAACCCAGTCATTTTACCCTTAATAGCAACAATACAATACGTGCCTCGTGATACGTCTCCTACGTATCTATATTTTTTTATTGTTCCATGCTATTATATTATCAATCTCGGATGTTTTATATGCATTTATATGCTATTTTATATCATTTTTTGGGGCTAACCTATTAACTCAGTGCCCAGCGTGAGTTGCTGTTTTCTGCTTGTTTTTGGTTTTTTCAGAAAATCAGTACCAAACGGAGTCCAAACGCTACGAAACTTTTTGACGATTTTTTTGGACAAAAGAGACCCTAGAAGCTTTAGGAGGGGGCCAGAAGAGCCACGAGGAGGTGATAAGGCAACAGGGCGCGCCCTGGGGGGCCGCGCCCTTATGCCTTGCGGGCCCCTCGTGGCTCCTTTTGACCTAATTCCACCTCTATAAATTCTCTAATATTGGGAAACCAACAGAGAGCCAGCCAAAATACTTTTTCCGCCGCCGGAAGCTTCTATTCTTCTGCGATCCCATTTGGAGGCCTTTTCCGGTACTCTGTCGGAGGGGGAATCAATCACAGAGGGCTTCTACATCAACCTTGCTGCCCTACCGATGATGTGTGAGTAGTTCACCACAGACCTACGGGTTCATAGCTGGTAGCTAGATGGCTTCTTCTCTCTCTTTGATCTTCAATACAATGTTCTCCTCGATCTTCTTGGAGTTCTATTCGATGTAATCTTCTTTTGCGGTGTGTTTGTTGGGATCCGATGAATTGTGTGTTTATGATCAGATTATTCATTGAAAGTAATTGAGTCTTTTCTAAACTTGATTATGCATGATGGTTATAGCTTTTTATTCCTCTCCGATCTATCCGTTTGGTTTGGCCAACTAGATTGATTTATCTTCAGCGGGAGGGGTGCTTTGTAATGGGTTCAATCTTGCGTTGTCCTCACCCAGTGACAGAAGGGGTAGCGAGGCACGTATTGTATTGTTGCTATTAAGGGTAAAATGACTGGGTTTATTCATATTGATTGCGTTTACTTGGTCTACATCATGTCATCTTGCTTAAGGTGTTACTCCGTTTGTTATGAACTTAATACCCTAGATGCATGCTGGATAGCGGTCGATGGGTGGAGTAATAGTAGTAGATGCAGGCAGGAGTCGGTCTACTTGTCTCGGACGTGATGCCTATATATGTGATCATTGCCGTGAATAACATCATAACTATGCGCATTTCTATCAATTGCCCAACAGTAATTTGTTTACCCACCGTATGCTATGCGTTCGAGAGAGAAGCCTCTAGTGAAAACTATGGCCCCCGGGTCTACTTAAATCATATAAAAAGAAAACTAAAAATACCTTGCTGCCATTTTATTACTTTTATTTTGTTTTGCAATTTATCTATGTACCACTACAAGATTTAATCCTTGCAAGTAACGAGTTCAAGGGGATTGACAACCCTCTTACCAGCGTTGGGTGCAAGTGCTGTTCACGAGGCTTTGCATGATTCTCCTATTGGTTCAATAACCTTGGTTCTCACTGAGGGAAATACTTATCTCTACTGTTCTTGATCTCCTCTCCTCTTCGGGGAAAATCCCAACGCAGCTCACAAGTAGCAGGAAGAATTTCTGGCGTCGTTGCCATGGAGAAGTCACGTCAAAGTAGTCTCCCGTCAACTTACCAATTTCTTGCGCCGTTGCCGGGGAGACATCATCAAAACCTATCAAGTACCTTCACACAAACTAGCATCTACTTGCTCTACTTTTATTTGCTTTTTTATTTGCATTTGCCTCTCGTTTTCATCTCCCCCACTTCTCATAAAAAAATACAAAAACACAAAAATATCTTTATTTGTTTGTTTGCTTGCTTTATCACCATGTCCAGTACAATCATATCTCCGCTCTCCCCTGATTTCGAGGTCTTGTACATTAAACAAAAACAGGGAGAATGTTTAAAAGATGCTTGGTATAGGATAATGGAGTCTTATCGTATTTGCACCATAAAGGGTGATGTAAAAATTTTGGTTCAAAACTTTTATGTAGGACTCACTATGCCTAATAGACAACTTTTGGATTTTGCTGCAAAAGGGAATTTATCAAAAGTGATGTTGATGCTTCTTATGAAATAATAGAGGGGATAGTGGGAACTCCACCCCCGTAAAAAGGGTTCAATTACACTCGAGAAGGAATCCAAATATTAGAAAAAATATGGGATATGCAAGAAATTTTAGTTCAGTTACAAAAATCTAATGAACCCCTCAAGGCCCTTAGTGGAAATCTTAATCGTATGAATTCTCTTCTTACCGTTTGCAACAAAAGGCTTGATAACCTAGATAGTAAAATTGCTTCTTTTTCTGAGAATAATGGGAAACGTAAAGAACCTCCGGGATCTGAGAATAACCTATCTAAATTGGCAAAAACTAAGGATGATAATACTTGGAACTTTGCATTATGCCTAGCTAGGGGCATAAAACAATAGCGCTTGTTGGGAGGCAACCCAATTTTTATCTTTATTGCAATTTTTATTTTTCTTGAGTCATGTGGCACCCCGGCTTAGAGGAACCGGAACACCCCGTATTCCAGCCCAGAGATCAAGTCTTCTGGAATACGGCACTGCTGGCATAGAACAGAACAGCTCTCATTACAAAAGATAAGGGTACAAGGGTCTGCTATTACAAAGATTACAACTGCACGGCGACACTACGCCAGCTAAAGTAGCTCTATGCTAGCAGTGGAACAACGACGACGGTGATGAACTCCACTCCGCAGGGACTCTGGCTGGGACACGGTCTAGCTCACACGATCGGAATCCTCGACAAGCAATCAATCACGACATCACCTGCAATCTGGCATGACACGCCAGGTGAGTACTTTGAATGTACTCGCAAGCTCACAACAACCAAAAACATCAAGGCAAGACAACAACATGAAATTAGCAGGTTAAGATATGAACAACTACTATGATGTGGATGCACATATTAAGCATGATATGATACTGCTAGAATTACTAATGAACCATCATGTTGGGTCACAGGGACCATCTCACCCTTGGCTATCCGGCCAAGCAACATACCAACTCGATCACCTTGTGATCAATATATCCTCATGATCACCGCGAGATCACATCACAATCCGATGATCATCCTCAAGATCATCCCAATATCTTCATTGGCATCCTGCCAAACTGTTACTTGCTCATATACAACTATAATTCATTATATAAGTCATTCCGTCATTGTGAGTGTTGATCGAACGGTGTGACCTACAACGAACTGTGTCCATAACCGAGGACGCGGCTATCGATAGTTTATACACTCTGCAGAGGTTAGTACACTGTACCCACACCACGGAACTCATGGCCTCGTGCTCCCATTCGGGTGGACCAACGACGTTCTGACAAAACCAATCTATTGCATGACACTCTCCCGGCCACTCCGACACACTCCCCATTGGGCTATGTCATGGGTGGCCCCGATGTCAACTCGTGACATCCTGCCACCTTGAGGCGAACCAAAACGAACTCGTCCCAAACGGGGACACCCAGGTACAACACAACTCGGGCACACAAGGTTATGACCGCCTACCGGGCCATGGCAGTGCGCGCACATAACCTTCCCTAGTTGGAGGCACCGGCGAGAGGCATGACAATAGACCGAATTAGGGCCTCCCCATCCAGGCAAGTGTGGCTGCACTGGTGAGCTCGATTCGGTGGCACCTGACCAACGAAATGACGGAATTTGTCCCCAAGGAATATCTGTGATAGAACTGTTACTACAATATTATATATCAACCTGTGATTCAAGTCATACCAAGATCCATCCAATAATTCAAAGCATAATATAGTCATATCATTATTATGAAATCCAATAAGTAATAATATTCAATATGATCATGAAGAAAGCGTGGCTACTACTACTAGCAATCCTGTAGTAGCATGTCACCCCCAATCTGTAAAGCGTTAGACCTAGAAATCCAAGTCTCATCATGGCAGTAACAAGATCAAATATAACTCCAAGAAATGCCATGAATAAATCATATTTAACTAATGGATATTCCAAGAAAATTTATTTAATAAACCATGGCATTGCATTGCAATCATGCAAATGGAGGTTGTGGCTTGCCTTGCTCCAAGGGAGTGTTGGAATGCTCCTGGTCTTCACCAACACACATCAAACACTCTGGAAACATTTTTGAAAGCATTTATAAATATCACATAAAGCAAATACTTCTGTCCAGAAATTCTAGACAGAAGATAAAAATACCAAACTCTACCAGAAAATAAAGGAGATCAAAAGAAAAAAAATGCAAAAAGAAACAGTTCATTTGGACTTGTAGTTTAGGAGATATTCCTGGTCAAAGTTGTGGTCAAACTGGAATTAAAATGGATTTAAACTGAAATTCTGGAAATTCCAGAGGGGCTGACGTCGAAGGCGTAAAGTGGATTTACGCCTCCACTTAAAACGCTTCGGTGGGGGCAGGGTGAGGCTGATTGGTGGGGTCGCTTCGTCAGATTTAAAGGGAGGGAGGGAGAACAGAGGGCGGCGACGCTTACCGGCGTCGGACGGCGGCGAGGAGGCATCGCCAGAGCAGGGAGAGAGGGGGATGGATCGGGAACTCCACGCCGAACACGCCCGTACCCGTAACTCAAAGAATGGTGGCCGGACGATGTCGCACCCTACATCTCCAGCGGCGGCGAGCTACGGGCGTCGACGGAGTGGGCGATTTCGGTGACCATTGCCCCGGGGAAGAGGTTGAGGAGGACTAGAGGGATGAGGGGAGCTCGATGGTGGCCTTGGCTCGTGTGGAGATGCACCGGAGCAAGCTAGCCAAGGAGGAGGCCGAGCGGCGGAGCTCTGGCCGGAGAGGAAGAAGATGAGCCCCTGGGCTCGGTTGGGTGGCGCTGGGCGATGATTCAGAGAGGAGAAGGTCGAGTGGTGAGGAGAGACGAGCTCGGGGACGGCTTAAATAGCCGAGGAGGAGGATGCCGAACCGAATGGCGCCACGGGCAAGATGACCGGAGTTCTGGCGAACCGGGGATGCGTGGGCGCACGGGAGGACTCGGACGACGACGTGAGAGGGCGAGTGGAGCGCCAGAGGAGCAGACGTGGGAGGGGCACGCGCGGTCGGCCACTAGGGCACAGTGCGCGCGCGTGCGGTGAAGACATGGGCCGCCGTGGCGCGAGAAGGGAAGAAGGAGGAGGAGCGGGGGCCAGGGGGATACGTGGGAGAAGGAGGAGGGTGGACGGCACCAGCGGGCGTGCGGAGACGGCCGGGAAGAACGAGCCTGACACTCGGTGACACCCAGAGCACGTCCATAGCATGCAGAGCACGCGCACAAGCATGCCCACAGTGCGGTCACTGCGTGGCAAGGTGGGGAGAGGAAATGAGGGACTGGAAAAAGTTGTCCAATGTGTAGTCCATCCATCCTGTAACCCCACTGAGGCATCACTTCGATTAAAGTGGCTATAGATTGAAGGCTAACATCAACTGCACCTTGCTGCAGCAAGATTAGACTGGATGTTGTGATCAAGGGAGTGGATGAATGAGCTAAACAAGATTCCACAGAGGTTTAGGGTAAGAAGGACTAGGCTCAGGAGAAAATTGGAGGAGTTTTGACCATATTTGAATAGAGTTGCTTCACAACAGCACCTCTGGTCCAGAAAAATAGACCATGAAGCTGCACTCACATAGAGTGTTGAATTGGGTTGAAACTTGGTAGAGCATGATGATTTAGGACCATGTAGGCACTAGTAAAATTTCATGCCATTTGGAAATACCTAAATGGTACTTCCTTCACAAAGGTCCTCTCTGGACAGTAACTTGGAGGAATTTTGTGGAGAAAATGACTTGGCAAAACAATGTGAATTTTGGCATACTCAAATGATATAGGGACTCTTAGGTCCTGGATTAATTTCAGAATTTATGAAGCAATAGAAAATATAGTTGCTTCACAAACTGAAAATATTACCAGAGACTAAGATTTTAAGGTGTGCTCACATAGATTGTTGGATGGAGCTAAAATTTGGTGTAGGGGAATTATTTGAGCACATGGAGGGTCTGCCAAAATTTCAACTCAAATGGATACTCCTAGCTAGTACTTCCTTCACAAAGCTTCTCTCTGGTCAGAAACTTTGGAAATTTGCTGAGGAAGATTTACTAGGCAAATGGAGCTGAATTTTGTCATGTGGTACTGATTTGGATAGGAAAGAGTGCTCAAAATTTTTGAGGGCAACCAAGAAAAATATAAATAGCACTTCCTTCACAAAGTGCCATACTGGACATAATGGAAAATGAATATTCCTGAATTATTTTTGAACTAGGCAAGGAAGGGTTTGGACATATTTGGGGAATATATGATCCAAAGAATTTATGAGAATTATTTGGGAATTTTGTGGAAGGCAGAAATGTAGGTTGCTTCACAACCTAGGTCAGACAGGGTTATTCCTTTAATAGAAAAAGGAATATTCCCAGGAAAAGAATTTGGGGTTGGACTAGAATAGAAATACCATGATCTTGGGAAAGATTCAAGGATGATGCACCACTTGGGAGAAGAATAAATGATGATCTCCCAGGTTTCAAGTCCACAGAACTGCTCCAAAAAGAAAACCAGAGCAAAAACCAAAGAAAACCAAAAGAAAAAGAAAGGGCCAAAAATCAGGGTGTTACAAGTCACACAATTTTAGCTAATGTTATGATTGTGTTTTTATGTTTTAATTAGTGTTTGTGCCAAGTAATGTCTTTGGGATGATTTGGATGATAGTATTATTGATGCTGTTTGAAAAAACAGAAAGTTTTACCTTCAGCACTGGAATTTAATTTTTTTGCTGGAGCGTGGTAAAATCCTGAATTTTTTTCACAGTATTGGAATATGAATTGTTTACCTTTTCCCAGAATTTTTGGAGTTACAGAAGTATACTCAAATATTCCGTCATTACAGACTGTACTGTTTTAGACAAATTCTGTTTCTGTTGCATAGTTTGCTTATTTTAATGAATCTATGGATTGTATCGGGGGGGGGGGTATAAGTCATGGAGAAGTTAGAGTACAGTAGCATTATGCCAATATTAAATATGAACCAATTTACAATAGTACCTAAATATTTTGATATGTTTATTATACTAACGGATCTCACGACGTTTCTGTTGAGTTTTGTGTGCTGAAGTTTTCATGTTTTGGGTGAGATCATGATGGATAAAGGAATAAGGAGCGGCAAGACCCTAAGCTTGGGGATGCCCAAGGCACCCCAAGGTAATATTCAAGGAAGCCCCAAGCGTCTAAGCTTGGGGATGCCCTGGATGGCATCCCATGTTTCGTCTACAATCTATCGGTAACTCACTTGGAGTTATATTTTTGTTCATCACATGATATGAGTTTTAATTGGAGCGTCTTGTGCCATAGTTTTCTTTTCTTTGTTTGCCTTTTAGATTTCCACAATCATCTTTTGCTGTACACATCTTTTGAGAGGGACACATAATTATAGTGATTTGTTAGAATACTCTATGTGCTTCACTTATATCTTTTGAGTTAGGCTGTTGCTCTAGTGCTTCACTTATATCTTTTAGAGCACGGCGGTGGTATTATTTTATAGAAATGATTGCACTCTCATGCTTCACTTAAATCTTTTTGAGAGTCTTATAAATAGTAATGGCAATTTGCACGTGTTAAAAGAATTGTCCTGATATGAGAAGGTATTCAAGGATATGAAGTGCATGGTTAATTTTATTAATGTCGTAATATGAAAGGATATAGGTTCATAATCATTGGTTAGTAGAAATATCAGTATTAAAGTTTGTTATGACTACTCATCTAAGTATTGGTCGTGGCATGGTGAGGAAGTTTGAGCATTTATAGTTCTGAAATGAAATCCTTGAGTGCTGTTACAATCGGGGGTGCGCGATGGTTAACTCCTACCAACCTCCTCCCTAGGGGCATGCGGTTAGTGCTTTGCTTCGAGGGCTAATAGGATTTCACATTAAGTATGTGAGTTCTTTATGACTATTGTGAGTCCATGGATTATACGCACTCCTATCTTTCCGCAATTTGCTAGCCTCTTCGGTACTGTGCCTTGCGCTTTCTCACCTCGAGAGTTGGCGCAAACTTTGCCGGTGCATCCAAACCCCGTGATATGATACACTCTATCACACATAAGCCTCCTTTTACCTTCCTCAAAACAGCCACCATACCTACCTATTATGGCATTTCCATAGCCATTCCAGGATATATTGCCATGCAACTTCCACCGTTTCGTTTATATGACACACATCATCATTGTCATATTGCTTTGCATGATCATATAGCTGACATAGTATTTGTGGCTCAGAGCATCTCCAGCCATTCGGACCCCCAGGGGCTTGAAATAGTGCCGCCTGGGGGCCAACCGGCGATAAAATCGGCGTGGGGGCGGTCGGTTTCCCAACCGCCGCCCCAAGCTGGCCCCAGACGCCGCTTTTTGAAAACCAAAGTCGGCCAAAATTCGGCCAACCTTCGTACAAAACGACACAAATTTGGAGGAAATTCAGGCTTTTGCATTGATATTTGTACAAACTTAAAACATAATTTTAAAAAAAAACTAAAAATAATACTACTACTACGCCGCCGCCGCCGCCTCGAGCCTTCTACATGCCGAGGAGCCTGTAGAAGTTGGTGTAGTCGCCGCCGTCGTCGTCGTCGTCGCCACCGTTCATCATTTTTTATACATGTTATGCTAGATCATTGCACATCCTGGTACACTGCCAGCGGCATTCATATAGAGTCATATTGTTCTAGTATCGAGTTGTAATATTGAGTTGTAAGTAAATAGAAGTGTGATGATCATCATTATTAGAGCATTGTCCTAGTGAGGAAAGGATGATGGAGACCGTGATTCCCCCACAAGTCGGGATGAGACTCCGGACGAAAAAAAGGAGAAAAAAAAGCGAGACCAAAAAGAGCTCACAAAAAATGAGAGAAAAAGAGAGAAGGTGCAATGTTACTATCCTTTTCCACACTTGTGCTTCAAAGTAGCACCATGTTTTTCATATAGAGAGTCTCCTGAGTTGTCACTTTCATATACTAGTGGGAATTTAACGTTATAGACCTTCACTTGTATATTCCGATGATGGGCTTCCTCAAATGCCCGAGGTCTTCATGAGCAAGCAAGTTGGATGCACACCCACTTAGTTTTCAGTTTGAGCATTCATACACTTATAGCTCTTAGTGCATCCGTTGCATGGCAATCCCTACTCCTCGCATTGATATCGATTGATGGTCATCTCCATAGCCCATTGATCCGCCGAGTTGATGCGAGACTTTCTTCTTCCTCTTTTCATTATTTGACCCCTATCACCGCATTCTATTCCACCTAGTGCTATGTCGATGGCTCACGCTCATGTATTGCGTGGGAGTTGAAAATGCTGAAGCGCGTTAGAAGTATGATCCAATTGCCTGGTTTAACACCGGGGTGCTCATGATTTATATATTGGCGGTGAAGATAGAGTCATGCCATGCTAATATGAGAAAGTGAGTAGGGATAACACTCATTAAGCATCGTATATTTTGAAAGTTTAATGATTATGCTTCTTATGTTCATGGATATTATTATGTTGATATTGTTAATTCATCGCTTCACAATTTATATGCCGTAAAAGAGATTACATGATAGACATGTTAGGTAGCATTCCACATCAAAAATTCTGTTTTTATCATTTACCTACTCGAGGACGAGCAGGAATTACCTCGCTACCCTTCTGTCACTAGGTGAGGACACCACAAGATTGAACCCATTATAAAGCACCCCTCCCGCTGAAGATAAATCAATCTAGTTGGCCAAACCAAACGGATAGATCGGACAAGAATACAAAGCTATAACAATCATGCATAATAAAATTCAGAAAAGACTCAATTACTTTCAATGAATAATCTGATCATAAACCCATAATTCATCGGATCCCAACAAACACACCGCAAAAGAAGATTACATCGAATAGAACTCCAAGAAGATCAAGCAGAACATTGTATTGAAGATCAAAGAGAGAGAAGAAGCCATCTAGCTACTAGCTATGGACCCGTAGGTCTGTGGTAAACTACTCACACATCATCGGAAGGGCAGCAAGGGTGATGTTGAAGCCCTCCATGATCGATTCCCCCTCCGGCAAAGTACCGGAAAAGGCCTCCCAATGGGATCACGGAAGAACAGAAGCTTGCGGCGGCGGAAAACGTATTTTGGCTGGCTCCCAGTTGGTTTGCCAATATTAGAGAATTTATAGAGGTGAAATTAGGTCAAAAGGAGCCACGAGAGGCCCACAAGGCATCAGGGCGCCCCCCAGGGCGCGCCCTGTTGCCTTGTCACCTCCTCGTGGGTCTTCTGGCCTCCTCCCGAAGCTTCTAGGGTCTCTTTTGTCCAAAAAAAATCGTCAAAAAGTTTCGAAGCATTTGGGCTCCGTTTGGTACTGATTTACTGAAAAACCAAAAAGAAGCAGAAAACAACAACTGGCACTGGGCGCCGAGTTAATAGGTTAGTCCCAAAAAATGATATAAAATAGCATATAAATGCATATAAAACATCTAAGATTGATAATATAATAGCATGGAACAAACAAAAATTATAGATACGTTGGAGACGTATCAGGTACCATCACCGAGCTACTGGCCGACTGGTACCTCCCTGTCGCGGCTAAATGTCAATCCCCCATGGGTGCGGGTGAGGTCTGCTCGGCCTTCGCCATCCCCACACCCCGAAAGGGGGAGCGGGTAGTCTTCATCTCCCACCACATCCGAGGTCTAGGTTTCCCTCTCCACCTCTTTCTCCCGGGTCTCATGTTCTTTTATGGGCTTGATTTCCACCATCTAGCCCCAAACTCCATTCTCCACATCGCCACCTTCATAACTTTCTGTGAAGCCTTCCTCCGCATCGAGCCCCACTTCGGGCTATGGCTGAAGGTATTCTGCATTAAGCCACAAAGCAGCGGCTCCAAGCTTGCAAATTGTGGCAGGGCCATGATCAGTAAGATCACCAAGGTGTCCTGAGCGAAGGGGACTTTTATTGAGACCGTGAAACTCTGGCAGTAGGAGTGGTTCTATATTGCTGACCAGCAATCAGGGGACCAGGAGGAAGTCCCTGCCTTTTCAAGAGGTTGCACTCCTGGACCGATAAGAACCTCATCTGGGGAAACCAGAAAGAGTTGGAGGAGCTCCAGCGCAAGGTCAAGGCCGTGGTCGGCACGAGCATCACATAGGTGGACGTAGTCCACGTAATGCTGCATCGGCGGATCCTTCCTCTTCAAGTTCAAGTTGCTCCGATGTGGAGGTACAAGCCGGAGGGCGAGGCGGTGATCCAGAGGTTTTAACGAGGAGCTGATATCGCCGGGATGTGGAAAATCCTCTTCAAACCCTAGACCAACACCTTCCCATCCAGGGAAGAGGACCACAGCTTATGCCGAGCATGCCCCATGGCCGAGGTAATATTTATTCGTAATTTACTTATGAATCTTTCTTCCATTCTCTCTTTAACTGAGTGATCGGCTTCATGTGACTTGTATAGGTTTGGCGTGCACGCGCTAAGACCATCAAGTCCTCGGCACCACTGTCGGAGGATCCCAAGAGCCCCAAGCTTGAGAGGCTCTTGACCGAGGACCCCTATGTGGTCCCACCCAAGACAAAGAAGGAGGAGGGGAAGAAGACCAGGGCAAAGAATCTGGCCATCCGAGAAGGGGTCTCGGATGCCCTAACAGAGAGTCATCAAAGCTCTCCCTCCGAGTCTAGCGCCGACGAGGAGGACGAGGAGCCCAACGAGGCGCACTCCTCTCACGGAAAGAAGAGATCGGCATTCGAGGATATCGAAGAGATAAGTCCTCCTCGGACGTACAAATGTCTGAGGAAGGCATACACTGCTCCCACGGGCCAATCGGCGGTCGTGGAGCTGGCCAGTTTGAGCTCATCCGAGGATGTCCGCCGTCATCGGGAGCACCCAGCCGTCGAAAGGTGATATTTTTACACCTATTCGCTCAAGTTTGCAAAATGCTTTTCACTATGGATTTTACTTCACATGTCTTTTCGTTTTGCAGGGCACAACGTGACCTTCCCGGCGAAGACGACTCCGAGGACGGAGTTCCGGCAGCTTTACTGGCCCGGAGCTCCTCGGAGACGGTTACCGATCCTCAACCCCTACCCACGGCAGGCTGGGTGATACGTCTTCAACGTATCTATAATTTTTGATAGTTTCATGCTATTACATTATCAATCTTGGATGCTTTATATGCATTTATATGTTATTTTATACTATTTTTTGGGACTAACCTTTTAACCCAGTGCCCAGTGACACTTCTTGTTTTTTGCTTCTTTTTGGCTTTTCAGAAAATCAATATCAAAGAAGTCCAAATGAAATAAAACCTTTAAAATGTTTTTTTCTGGACCAGAAGGGACCCTAGAAGATTCGGGAGCAGGCCAGAAGAGCTACGTGGGAGCCACGAGCTCACAGGGCGCGCCCCAGGGGGTAGGCGCGCCCCCTGAGCTTGTGGGCCCCACGCAGCACCTCTTGACCTAATTCCACCTCTATAAATTCTCAAATATTCCCAAACCAACAGAGAGCCACCCGATAACTTTTCCCCCACCGCAAGCTTCTGTTGGGAACGGGGCATGAATTTCAAAAAATTTCCTACGCTCACGCAAGATCTATCCATGGAGATGTATCGCTACGAGAGGGGAGAGTGTGTCTATGTACCCTTGTAGACCATTAGCGGAAGCGTCTCACAACGCGGTTGATGTAGTCGAACAATCCTTCGAGCTCCACCGATCAAGTACCGAACGTACGGCACCTCCGAGTTCTACACACGTGCAGCTCGGTGATGTTCCTCGCCTTCTTGATCCAGCAAGACGTCGAGGTAGTAGATGAGTTCCGTCAGCACGACGGCGTGGCGACGGTGACGGTGAAGTGATTCCGGCAGGGCTTCGCCTAAGCTCTCCGAAAATATGACCGAGGTGGAAAACGGAGATCGGGGCACCGCACACGGCTATGGGACAATTGTGTGTTTTGGGGTGCCGCCTTGCCCCCGTATATAAAGGATGAGAGGGAGGAGGCCGGCCCCCTAGGGGTGCGCCAAGAGTGGGGAGTCCTACTAGGACTCCTTAGTCCTAGTAGGATTCCACCTCCCATACGGAGTAGGAAAGAGGGATGGGAGAGGGAAAGGAAAGAGGGGGCTGCGCCCCCTCCCCTAGTCCAATTCGGTTTGGGCAAGGGGGGGCGCGAGCCTCCTCACGTGGCCTGCCTCTCCTTTTCCCGTATGGCCCAATAAGGCCCATTACTTCTCCCGGTGAATTCCCGTAACTCCCCGGTACTTCGAAAAATACCCGAATCACTCGGAACCTTTCCGACGTCCGAATATAGCCTTCCAATATATGAATCTTTACCTCTCGACCATTTCGAGACTCCTCGTCATGTCTGTGATCTCATCCGGGACTCCGAACAAACTTAGGCCACCAATCACATAACTCATATAATACTAAATCGTCATCGAACCTTAAGTGTGCGGACCCTACGGGTTCGGGAATGATGTAGACAAGACCGAGACGACTCTCCGGTCAATAACCAACAGCGGAACCTGGATGCTCATATTGGTTCCTACCTATTCCACGAAGATCTTTATCGGTGAACCTCATATGTCAACATACGTTGTTCCCTTTGTCTGGCGGTATGTTACTTGCCCGAGATTCAATCGTCGGTATCCAATACCTAGTTCAATCTCGTTACCGGTAAGTCTCTTTACTCGTTCCGTAATACGTCATCTTGTAACTAACTCTTTAGTCACGGTGCTTGCAAGGCTTCTGTGATGATGTATTACCGAGAGGGCCCAGAGATACCTCTCCGATAGTCGGAGTGACAAATTCCAATCTCGATCCATGCCAACTCAACAAACACTTTCGGAGATACCTGTAGTGCACCTTTATAATCACCCAGTTACGTTGTGACGTTTGATACACTCAAAGTATTCCTACGGTATCCGGGAGTTGCATGATCTCATGGTCAGAGGAACGTGTATTTGACATAGTGAAAGCAATAGCAATAAACTGAACGATCATTTGCTATGCTAACGGTTGGGTCAAGTCCATCACATCATTCTCCTAATGATGTGATCCCATTATCAAATGACAACTCATGTCCATGGTCAGGAAATCTTGACCATCTTTTGATCAACGAGCTAGTCTAGTAGAGGCTTACTAGGGACACAGTATTTGTTTATCTATTCACACATGTATTTAGTTTCCGGTCAATACAATTCTAGCATGAATAATAAACTATTATCATGAACGGGGAAATATGATAATAACTAATTTATTATTGCCTCTAGGGCATATTTCCAACAGGCTCCCACTTGCACTGGAGTCAATAATCTAGATTACATCTCCATGTAATTAACACTTAATCAGTTCTAAAGCTGATCATGTTTTGCTTGTGAGAGAGGTTTTAGTCAACGGGTCTGCAATATTCATATCCGTGTGTTCTTGGCAAATCTCTATGTAGATGCTGCTACCACACTCTGTTTGGAGCTACTCCAAAAAATTTCCCCACTATACTTATCCGGTCTGAGACTCATAGTCTTTCGGATCAGTGTTTAAAGCTTGCAACGACGTAACCCCTTATGACGAACTCTTTATCATCTCTATTCCCGAGAAATTCTTCCTTAGTCATCTTAAGGATAATTTGACCGCTATCAAGTGATCTACTCCTGGATCACTTTGGTACCTCTTTTGCCAGACACATGGCAAGGCACACAGCTTGGCATACTTTATAGAACCTATGGCCGAGGGATAGGGGATAACCTTCATCCATTCTATTTATTTTGCCGTGGTCGAGATTTGAGTCTTACTCAACTTCACACCTTTCACCACAGTCAAGAGCTCCTTCTTTGACTGATCCATTTTGAACTTCTTCAAAATCTTGTCAAGGTATATGTTTTGTGAAAGTCATATGAGGTGTCTCAATCTATCTCTATAGATTTTGATGCCTAACATGTAAACAACCTTTACCTAGATCTTCAAGTCTTACTCCACTTCACACCAGCCAAGAACTTATTTCTTTTGACTTGATCCATTTTGAACTTCTTCAAAATCTAATCAAGGTGTGTGAAAATCTTTTATCAGGTGTCTTGATCTATCTCTATAGATCTCGATGCCCAAACCGTGGATAACTCAAAAAACAGGTTTTTTATTGAAAAACTCCTTTCAATTAATTCTTTATGCTTTCCAGAAATTCTACATCATTTCCAATCACATATACTTATTAGAAATGTTATAGAGCTCCCACTCACTTTGTTGTAAATACAAGTTTCTCCATAAACTTGCATAAACCCAAACGCTTTGATCACTTCATCAAAGCGAGTATTCCAGCTCCGAGATGCTTGCACCAGTCCATAGATGGATCGCTGGAGCTTGCATACTTTGTTAGCACCTTTAGGATCGACAAAACCTTCCGGTTGTATCATATACAATTCTTCCTTAAGGAATCCATTAAGGAATGCCGTTTTGACGTCCATTTGCCAGATTTCATAATCATAAAACGCGGCAATTGCTAACATAATTCTGACAGACTTTAGCATCGCTACAGGTGAGAAAGTCTCATCGTAGTCAACTCCTTGAACTTGTCGATAACCTTTAGCAACAAGTCGAGCTTTATAGACGGTGACATTACCATCAGCGTCCGTCTTCTTCTTAAAGATCCATTTATTTTTAATAGCTCGCCGTTTCATCGGGCAAGTCTACCAAAGTCCACACTTTGTTCTCATACATGGATCTAATCTCGGATTTCATGGCCTCAAGCCATTTGTCGGAATCCGCGCTCGCCATCGCTTCTTCATAGTTCGTAGGTTCACCGTTTTCTAACAACATGACCTCCAAGACAAGATTGCCGTACCAATATGGTGCGGAGCGTGTCCTGGTTGACCTACGAGGTTCTGTAGCAACTTGATCCGAAGCCTCATGATCATCATCATCAACTTCTTCTCTGGTCTGTGTTGGTGTCACAGAAATTTCTTTCTGTGGCGTACTACTATCCAGAGGAGGTACAATTATCTCATCAAGTTCTACTTTCCTCCCACTCACTTCTTTCGAGAGAAACTCCTTCTCTAGAAAGGATCCATTCTTAGCAACGAATACTTTGCCTTCGGATCTGTGGTAGAAGGTGTACCCAACGGTCTCCTTTGGGTATCCTATGAAGACGCACTTATCCGCTTTGGGTTCGAGCTTATCTGGCTGAAGCCTTTTGACATAAGCATTGCATCCCCAAACTTTCAGAAACGACATCTTAGGTTTCTTGCAAACCACAGTTCATACGGTGTCATCTCAACGGATTTAGACGGTGCCCTTGTTTAAAGTGAATGCAGCTGTCTCTAATGCATAACCCCAAAATGATAGTGGCAAATCGATAAGAGACATCATAGAACGCACCATATCCAATAGAGTATGATTACGACGTTCGGACACACCATTACGCTGTGGTGTTCCATGTGGCGTGAGCTGTGAAACAATTCCACATTGTCTTAAGTGATTGCCAAACTCGTAACTCAAATATTCTCCTCCACGATCAGATCGTAAGAACTTTATTTTCTTGTTACGATGGTTCTCTACTTCAGTCTGAAATTCTTTGAACTTTTCAAATGTTTCAGATTTATGCTTCATCAAGTAGACATAACCATATCTACTCAAATCATCAGTGAACGTGAGAATATAACGATATCCACCGCGCGCCTCAACACTCATCGGACTGCATACATCGGTATGTATTATTTCCAATAAGTTGGTTGCTCGCTCCATTGTTCCGGAGAACGGAGTTTTAGTCATCTTGCCAATAATGCACGGTTCACATGTCTCAAATGATTCATAATCAAGAGATTCCAAAAACCCATCTGCATGGAGTTTCTTCATGTGTTTAACACTGATATGACCTAAGCGGCAGTGCCACAAATATGTGGTACTATCATTATCTTTTGGCATTCGTGTTATGAACATATGTATTACTACGATCAAGATTCTATAAACCTTTCATTTTAAGTGCATGATCATCAATGATATTATCCAAATAGAATAACAATTATTCTCTGAAATTGAATAACCGTCTTGCAATAAACACTATCAGATATAATGTTCATGCTTAACGCAAGCACCAAATAACAATTATTTAGGTTCATCACTAATCCTGAAGGTAGAGAGAGCGTGGCGATGGTGATCACATCAACCTTGGAGACACTTCCAATGCACATCGTCACCTCGTTCTTAGCTAGCCCTCATTTATTTCGAAGCTCCATGTTTCAAGTTGTAAGCAACTGAACAAGTATCAAATACCCAGGTGCTCCTACGAGTACTAGTAAGGTACATATCAATAACATGTATATCAAATATCTTTGTTGACATTGCCAGTCTTATTATCTGCCAGTTACTTTGGGGAAGTTCCGCTCCCTGTGACATTTCCCTTTGCAATGGGAGCACTAAGTCTCGGGTTTGGTTCAGCCTTGGGTTTCTTCGCGTGAGCGGCAACTGTTTTACCGTTCTTCTTGAAGTTCCCTTTTCTTTCCCTTGCCCTTCTTGAAACTAGTGGTCTTATTAACCATCAACACTTGATGCTCCCTTTTTTTGATTTCTACATCCGCAGATTGTAGCATCGCGAATAGCTTAAGGGTCTTCTATCCCTTGCATGTTTATAGTTCATCACGAAGATCCAGTAGCTTAGTGATAGTGACTAGAGAACTCTATCAATCACCACTTTATTCGGAAGTCTAAGTCACACTTGATTCAAGTGTTTGAAGTACTCAGACATTCTGAGTACATGCTCACTAACGGAGCTGTTCTCCTCCATCTTGTAGCTATAGAACTTGTCGAAGGTGTCATCCCTCTCGACCCGGGTGTGAGTCTTGAAAAACAAATTTTCAGCTCTTGGAACATCTCATATGCTCCGTGTTGCTCAAAACATATTTGGAGCTCCGGTTCTAAGCCGTAAAGTATGGCGCACCGAACTATCGAGTAGTCATCTTTTCTTGTCTGCTAGACGTTCATAACGTCCTCAGACGAAGCCGTAGGGGTATTTCACTAAGCGGTGCATTAAGGACATAAGCCTTCTGTGCAGCAGTGAGGACAATCCTCAGATCACGGACCTAGTCCGCATAGTTGCTTCCATCAACTTTCAACTTCGTTTTCTCTAGGAACATAATAAAAACAGGGGAACTACAGCGCGGTCTATGGATCTACAACATAAATTTGCTAAGACAAGTAAGACTATGTTCATGACAATTGAAGTTCAATTAATCAAATTACTTAAGAACTCCCACTTAGATTAACATCCCTCAAGTTGTCTAAGTGTAACATGATCCACATCAACTAAACCACGTCCGATCATCACGTGAGGTGGATTAGTTATCAATGGTGAACATCTTTCATGTTGATCATATCTACTATATGACTCATGTTCGACCTTTCGGTCTCTTGTGTTCCGAGGCCATGTCTGTACATGCTAGGCTCGTCAAGTTTAACCCAAGTATTCTGCGTGTGTAAAACTGGCTTACACCCGTTGTATGCGAGCGAAAGAATCCATCACACCCTATCATCACGTGGTGCTTAGAAGCGTCGAACCTTCGCAACGGTGCATGCTAGGGGAGAACACTTATCTTGAAATTTAGTGAAGGGATCATCTTATAATGCTACCGTCGTCCTAAGCAAAATAAGATGCATAAAAGGATTAACATCACATGCAATTCAATATATGTGACATGATATGGCCATCATCGTCTTGTGCTTTTGATCTCCATCAGCAAAGCACCGTCATGATCTCCATCGTCGCCGGGTTGACACCTTGATCTCCATCGTAGCGTCGTGACACCTTGATCTCCATCGTAGCGTCGTGGTCGTCTCACCGGCTATTGCTACTACTACTACTGCTAACTAATAGCGGTAAAGTAAAGCAATTACATAGCGTTGGCATTGCATACAATCAAGAGACAACCATAAGGTTCCTGCCGGTTGCCTGATAACTTACAAAACATGATCATCTAATACAACAACT
This sequence comes from Elymus sibiricus, assembly GCA_039707655.1. NCBI lineage: Eukaryota > Viridiplantae > Streptophyta > Magnoliopsida > Poales > Poaceae > Elymus > Elymus sibiricus. Next base: position 37,453,511 of record CM077668.1, on the reverse strand, counting down.
TATATCACATCATGTCTTGGCCATATCACATCACCAGCATACCCTGCAAAAACAAGTTAGACGTCCTCTACTTTGTTGTTGCAAGTTTTATGTGGCTGCTACGGGTTTGCAAGAACCGTTCTTACCTACGCAAAACCACAACGTGGTGTAGTGATTGCTTTTTGATCTTCTAAAAGAAGCCTCTTCATTGAAACCGATTCAACTAAAGTGAGAGAGACAGACACCCGCCAGTCACCTTTATGCAACGAGTGCACGTAGCGGTGAAACCTGTCTCGCGTAAGCGTACGCGTAATGTCGGTCCGGGCCGCTTCATCTCACAATACCGCCGAATCAAGTAACAACTAGTAACGGCAAGCAATATGTATACACCCACGCCCACAACTCACTTGTGTTCTACTCGTGCAAATCACATCTACGCATAGACCTGGCTCGGATGCCACTGTTGGGAACGGAGCATGAATTTCAAAAAATTTCCTACGCTCACGCAAGATCTATCGCTACGAGAGGGGAGAGTGTGTCTACGTACCCTCGTAGACCGTTAGCGGAAGCGTCTCACAACGCGGTTGATGTAGTCGAACAATCCTTCGAGCTCCACCGATCAAGTACCGAACGTACGGCACCTCCGAGTTCTACACACGTGCAGCTCGGTGACGTTCCTCGCCTTCTTGATCCAGCAAGACGTCGAGGTCGTAGATGAGTTCCGTCAGCACGACGGCGTGGCGACAGTGACGGTGAAGTAATTCCGGCAGGGCTTCGCCTAAGCTCTCCGAAAATATGACCGAGGTGGAAAACGGAGATCGAGGCACCGCACACGGCTATGGGACAATTGTGTGTTTTGGGGTGCCCCCTTGCCCCCGTATATAAAGGATGAGAGGGAGGAGGCCGGCCCCCTAGGGGTGCGCCAAGAGTGGGGAGTCCTACTAGGACTCCTTAGTCCTAGTAGGATTCCACCTCCCATACGGAGTAGGAAAGAGGGAAGGGAGAGGGAAAGGAAAGAGGGGGCTGCGCCCCCTCCCCTAGTCCAATTCGGTTTGGGAAAGGGGGGGCGCGAGCCTCCTCACGTGGCCTGCCTCTCCTTTTCCCGTATGGCCCAATAAGGCCCATTACTTCTCCCGGTGAATTCCCGTAACTCCCCGGTACTCCGAAAAATACCCGAATCACTCGGAACCTTTCCGACGTCCGAATATAGCCTTCCAATATATGAATCTTTACCTCTCGACCATTTCGAGACTCCTCGTCATGTCCGTGATCTCATCCGGGACTCCGAACAAACTTCGGCCACCAATCACATAACTCATATAATACTAAATCGTCATCGAACCTTAAGTGTGCGGACCCTACGGGTTCGGGAATGATGTAGACATGACCGAGACGACTCTCCGGTCAATAACCAACAGCGAAACCTGGATGCTCATATTGGTTCCTACATATTCAATGAAGATCTTTATCGGTGAACCTCATATGTCAACATACGTTGTTCCCTTTGTCTGGCGGTATGTTACTTGCCCGAGATTCGATCGTCGGTATCCAATACCTAGTTCAATCTCGTTACCGGTAAGTCTCTTTACTCGTTCCGTAATACGTCATCTTGTAACTAACTCTTTAGTCACGGTGCTTGCAAGGCTTCTGTGATGATGTATTACCGAGAGGGCCCAGAGATACCTCTCCGATAGTCGGAGTGACAAATTCCAATCTCGATCCATGCCAACTCAACAAACACTTTCGGAGATACCTGTAGTGCACCTTTATAATCACCCAGTTACGTTGTGACATTTGATACACTCAAAGTATTCTTACGGTATCCGGGAGTTGCATGATCTCATGGTCAGAGGAACGTGTATTTGACATAGTGAAAGCAATAGCAATAAACTGAACGATCATTTGCTATGCTAACGGTTGGGTCAAGTCCATCACATCATTCTCCTAATGATGTGATCCCATTATCAAATGACAACTCATGTCCATGGTCAGGAAATCTTGACCATCTTTTGATCAACGAGCTAGTCTAGTAGAGGCTTACTAGGGACACAGTATTTGTTTATCTATTCACACATGTATTTAGTTTCCGGTCAATACAATTCTAGCATGAATAATAAACTATTATCATGAACGGGGAAATATTATAATAACTAATTTATTATTGCCTCTAGGGCATATTTCCAACAGCTTCTGTTCTTCCGCGATCGCATCTGGAGGCCTTTTCCGGTACTCAGCCGGAGGGGGAATCGATCACGGAGGGCTTCTACATCAACCTTGCCGCCCTTTCGATGATGTGAGAGTAGTTCACCATAGACCTACGGGCCATAGCTAGTAGATAGATGGCTTCTTCTCTCTCTTCGATCTTTAATACAATGTTCTCCTCGATCTTCTCGGAGTTCTATCCGATGTAATCTTCTTTTACGGTGTGTTTGTTGGGATCCGATGAATTATGGGTTTATGATCAGATTATTCATTGAAAGTAATTGAGTCTTTTCTGAACTTTATTATGCATGATTATTACAGCTTTGTATTTCTCTCCGATCTATCCGTTTGGTTTGGCCAACTAGATTGATTTATTTTCAGTGAGAGAGGTGCTTTGTAGTGGGTTCAATCTTGCGGTGTCCTCACCCAGTGATAGAAAGGGTAGCGAGGCACGTATTGTGTTGTTGCTACTAAGGATAAAATGACGGGGTTTATTCATATTGATTGGGTTTACTTTGTCTACATCATGTCATCTTGCTTAAGGCGTTACTCTGTTTGTCATGAACTTAATACCATAGATGCATGCTGGATAGCGGTCGATTGGTGGAGTAATAATAGTAGATGCAGACATGAGTCGGTCTACTTGCCACGGACGTGATTCCTATATATGTGATCATTGCCATGAATAACATCATAACTATGCGCTTTTCTATCAGTTGCCCAACAGTAATTTGTCTACCCACCGTATGCTATTGTTTCGAGAGAGAAGCCTCTAGCGAAAACTATGGCCTCCGGGTCTACTTTAATCATATTATAAAAACCAAAAATACCTTGCTGCAATTTATTTGTTTTTATTTTGTTTTGTAATTTATCCTTCTATCTATACAAGATTTGATCCTTGCAAGTAACGAGTTTAAGGGGATTGACAACCCTCTTACCCACCTTGGGTGCAAGTATTTGCTTTTGTGTGTGCAGGTGCTGTTTACTAGGATTTGCGTGGTTCTCCTTTTGGTTCGATAACCTTGGTTCTCACTGAGGGAAATACTTATCTCTACTATACTGCTTCACCCTTTCTCTTCGGGGAAATCCCAACGCAGCTCACAAGTAGCACTGGGGGAAGCCACATCCCACTCCGCCCCTCTAGCACCTAATGTTGGGGGAGGAACCGAAGTCCTTATGGCCGAGGTTAACTCGTCGGCCGTGGAGGAGAACACTGAGTACTAGGGAAGAAAGACTCCCCCTGGTCAAGACGTGCTGGTGCTTGAATGCCCAGCATCTTCGGCCTGACGACTTTAGAGTCCCTGGGCCGACAAGGGATGCCCCCTGCTCCGTCAACCGGAGATGGTTCCTGGAGGACACCACCGCCCACGCGTGGCCTTGGAGGGGCCGAGCTATCGGGGCGTCAAGAGGAGGTGGAGGCAGCTTTGAGCAGGTCCTCCATCCTGCCCGACCACCGTGCCATGCTCGGCACGGCTTTCACGCAGTTCTAGTCTGCCGAGGCCAGAATTCTAGAAGTATTCCTGGTCCTAGCGAAAGGCTTTGAGGTAAGCGTACTTTATCGTCATGGCTTGAATAATTTACTAGGTATAGCCAGTACCCTTCAAGGGGGATGTCAAAACATCATCCGAAGACTATAAAATCTGTATGTTTAAAAACATGTGCCAAAATCTATTCTTTGAAAGCGCAAATGCTCTATTCTTTGAAAGCTCAAATGCATTAGCCTCCGAGCCTTAAGTTAGTTTACCAAACTGGCTTGAGGGTCGATGGAACTTTATGTTTGCAAAATAATGAACGCGAACACGCATTAGCCCCTGAGACTCTTGTCGGCTTGAAAGAGCCGGCTAGAGGATCGATTCTATCCTTGGATCCTTATCTGCCTTTGCGTTTTTTATGTAGGCTTCCACCTCTTCCTCCGCCTCCAACTTAGCAGAGTTGGAGGAGCTGAAGCGCAAACCTGCACAATCCAAGGAGGACTCTCTTCGGCTCTAGGAGCAAGCGGAGAAAGCGCAAGGTAAGAATTTGGTACACCTACTAGCAATTTGACTGTCGCATAGTTCTATATATGATTCGAGTGTACCTTTGAAATATGATTAAAAAGTGACCAAGCTAGTACCGAAACAAATTGGCTAAGCTAGCTAGAAGGGGTGCTTACAAAGTGGCATGATAGTGAAAGATGTACTTCCTCCACGTATGTCCTTGTGTCAAGTCTTAACTTCGTACAGCCGTACAGGATTCAACAAACATCCAATTTTTTACAGTCCGGATAATATTTATCTTGCCCGTATACTGGAATTAAGAACCAACTCGCACAATGATCCATTCACATGCATGGAAAACATTTTAATAGTCTATTAAACTTATCCATTTCAAATTTCATACAAACCAAGAGCACGGCTTAAAAAATGCAATGTGATATCTTGCGTCAGTATTCTGGGTCTGATATTATTTATGTTTGCTCTCTGTTTGTGATAGAACTATATGTGGTCGTGTCTATCTCTGATAATATTTTGTTCTCTCGCATTCGTATTTTGCTAGGATCCCAATGCTTGACACACGACAGTTGGGACTTCACAAATTTTCTACTATCACTAATAAGTATTGCAGCCTAAATTGTAATTGATGATCTCCAACATTGTTTTACTAACCAGTTCATTAGGTGCTTCTAAGAGTCACTCTCAAGCTAAATTGGTACTTCTATTAATCTCGTGTTATTGATTGATTTTGAAACATGGATGTTTCTTGTGCCGATTTTTTTTACGGACTAAGTACAAAATAATACTTTTTGAGATTGTATGTGTTTTTTTGTTCTATATACTTATATACTCTACATTCATGTCCGTATTGTAACACCCCAAAAATTTAAGCATGTTTTTACTAAGTAAAAATTGGCCAGAAATAAATTTTTTATTTATATTAGGTCTTTCAATAAATTCATTGTCTCTTATGTTTTCTGTTTTCCAAAACTCTTCCCTCCATGTAGAAAATTTTAGAAAAATATTGTGGGCCTTGGAAGTTTTCTTAAATCATTTCATTTATATTTTAATAACAGTAGGGAATATTTTCATAATAAAACTTGCCCCAAAATAATTCTTTCAGTGGCATTTTCAGACTTTAAAACACTCCTATTGCACTAAAACTATTTAAAATAAATGTTATAAAAATGCCACAAAATTATTGGAGACCATCTTAGGCCTATAGTTCATTGTTGTGCAAAAACCCATCATGGTCCTTTGAAAAATTTGAGCAAAACATCCTCTTTTCAATTCTATCCCATTCTTAGGTTATAACTACAACCCTAATTTTCCTTCATCAAACAATTCTGAAAATTTTCCATCTCATAGTCCTTCCAGCTAAACCCTTAAGTCCAGAAGATCAACTCCATTTGCATCTTGGAAGACCTCCAAATAATTCCCTCAAAATCTGGTCCAGAACTGAATTTCTCCAAAACTTGCACTAGCAAGTATTTCGTTTCATAAAACCAACTTCAGAATCATCACTAACATCCAAGGAGACATTATCCTGCCAAATTCCAATCTCAGAAAAGATCCCTAGGTGGCCCTAGCATTTCATCAAGCACCTCATGTGCATGGCAGAAATTTACTAGCTCATAAACTTGCACTGGACACTTGATCATTTTGCCAAAATAACTTGTCCATCATCCTTGCCACCTTAGTAACCATCACCCTGCCAAAACTCAACCCCAGTGGAGCAATGTAGCCCACCCTGGCATTTCCTCGAACGCTCTGCGTGCATGCACAGAGCACGACCAGAGTGCCCAAACTGCAGCCAATGGCAGCCGAGCCAGCCACTTCCCTGCTGCCTCCCCGACCCTCGCAGCGGCCCCAATGGCGTTGCCATAAACCCACGCACCTCGCCGACACCAGGACTTGGCCGCTAGCGCCGTCCACCGCCGACCACCGTGGTGGACACGCCACCGTCCATGCTCTGTGCGCCAGCCAGCGCGCCCCTGGTGTAACTCTGGCCGGCCACCGCCCCCACCGACCCTCAGCAACCACGCACTGTCCTCGCCTACCTCGCCACCGTCCTCGTGTGCCATTAATGGCCACCGCTGATAACCCACAAGTATAGGGGATCGCTACAGTTTTCGCGGGTAGTATTTCACCTAGATTTATTAATTCGACACAAGGGGAGCCAAAGAATATTTGCAAGTATTAGTAGTTGAGTTGTCAATTCAACCACACCTAGAGATAAAATATCTGCAGCAAAGTATTTAGTAGCACAGTAATATGATAATTTTGATAGCAGTAGCAACAGTAACACTAGTAACGGTAACAATAACAGTAGCAGTTTTATAGCAAGTGTAAAGCAGTAGCAACAAAGTAACTTAGTAGAAACCAATATGAGAAAGTCGTAGGCATTGGATCGGTGATGATAATTATGTTGGATGATATTCATCATATAACAGTCACAACCTAGGGCGATACACAATAGCTCCAATTCATCAATGTAATGTAGGCATGTATTCCGTATATAGTCATACGTGCTTATAATAAGAACTTGCATGACATCTTTTGTCCTACCCTCCTGTGGCAGCAGGGTCCCTAAGGAAACTAAGGGATATTAAGGCCTCCTTTTAATAGAGAACCGGAACAAAGCATTAGCACTTAGTGAATACATGAACTCCTCAAACTACGGCAATCACCGGAAAGAATCCCAATTATTGTCACCTTGGGGTATGCGGATCATGACACATAATAGGTGCATATAACTTGCAAGATAGGATCAAGAACACAAATATATTCATGAAAACATGAAGGGTTCAGATCTGAAATCATGACACTCGGGCCCTAGTGACAAGCATTAAGCATAGCAAAGTCATAGCAACATCAATCTCAGAACATAGTGGATACTAGGGATCAAAGCCCTAACAAATTGACTTGATTACATGATAAATCTCATCCAACCCATCACCGTCTAGCAAGCCTACGAAGGAATTACTCACACTCGGTGGTGAACATCATGAAATTGGTGATGGAGGATGGTTGATGATGACGATGGCGTCGAATCCCCCTCTCCGGAGCCCCGAACGGACTCCAGATCAGCCCTCCCGATGAAGAACAGGAGGTGGAGGCGGCTCTGTATCGTAAAACGTGATGAAACTTCTTCTCTTATTTTTTTGCGAGGAAAGAGAATTTATAGCGTTGGAATTAGGTCAGACGGCCGCCTGTGGGCCCCACAAGGCACCATGGCACGCCCTAAGGGGGGTCGCGCCCTGCTGCCTTGTGAGCAGCAGGTGGCCCCACTTTTGTTGATTCTTGCGCCAATAATTTTTAAATATTTCATAAAAATTCTCCAAAAAGTTTCGTCCAAATCCGAGAACTTTGATTTCTGCACAAAAACAACACCATGGCAATTCTGCTGAAAACATCGTCAGTCCGGGTTAGTTTCATTCAAATCATGCAAATTAGAGTCCAAAACAAGAGCAAAAGTGTTTGGAAAAGTAGATACGATGGAGACGTATCAACTCCCCCAAGCTTAACTCATTGCTTGTTGATACATCTCCAACGTATCTATAATTTTTGATTGTTCCATGCTATTATATTATCAATCTTGGATGTTTTTATATACATTTACAACAATTTTATATCATTTTTTGGGACTAACCTATTAACTTAGTGCCCAGTGCCAGTTGCTGTTTTTTGCCTGTTTTTGGTTTTCCAGAATATCAGTACCAAACGAAGTCCAAATGCCACGAAACTTTTTGGAGATTTTTTTTCTGGACATAAGAGACAGTAGAAGCTTTGGGAGAGGGCCAGAAGACAGAGGAGGTGGCCACGAGCCACCAGGGCGCGCCTGGGGGGTGGGCAGGCGCGCCCTGGTGCCTTGTGGGCCCACCTCTGCCCCTTTTGACCTAATTCCACCACTATAAATTCTCAAAAATCGGGATACCAACAGGGGAGTCCACGAAATACTTTTTCCGCCACCGCAAGCTTCTGTTCTCGAGCGATCCCATCTGGAGGCCTTTTCCGGTACTCCGCCGGAGGGGGAATCGATCACGGAGGGGCTCTACATCATCCTTGCTGCCCTTCCGATGATGCGTGAGTAGTTTACCACAGACCTTCGGGTCCATAGTTAGTAGCTAGATGGCTTCTTCTCTCTTTTTGATCTTCAATACAATGTTCTCTTCGATGTTTTTGGAGTTCTATCCGATGTAATCACTTTTTGCGGTGTGTTTGTTGGGATCCGATGAATTGTGAGTTTATGATCAGATTATCCATGAATATTATTTGAGTCTTCTCTGAACTCTTTTATGCATGATTATTATAGCTTCGTATTTCTCTCTGATCTATTGATTTGGTTTGGCCAACTAGATTGATTTATCTTGCAATGGGAGAGGTGCTTTGTAATGGGTTCGATCTTGCGGTGCTCAATCCCAGTGACAGAAAGGGACATGACACGTATGTATCATTGCTATTAAGGGTAAAAATATGGGGTTTATTCATGCATGAGTTTACTTTGTCTACATCATGTCATCTTGCTTAAGGCGTTACTCTGTTCTTTATGGACTTAATACACTATATGCATGCTGGATAGCGGTCGATGTGTGGAGTAATAGTAGTAGATGCAGGCAGGAGTCGGTATAATTGTCTCGGACGTGATGCCTATATACATGATCATTGCCTTGGATATTGTCATAATTATTTGCTTTTCTATCAATTGCCCAACAGTAATTTGTTCACCCACCGTATGCTATTTTCATGAGAGAAACCTCTAGTGAAAACTATGCCCCCCGGGTCTACTTCTATGATATATTAAAAATCCTAAAACTACCTTGCTGCACTTTTACTTTATTTATTTTATTTTATATTTTAGTTCAATCTATCTATCTATCACCATACAATTTAATCTTGCAATTAACCGCCAAGGGATTGACAACCCCTTGTTTGCGTTGGGTGCAAGGATTTGTTATTTTGTGTGCTGGTACTGTTAACGAGTTGTTGCGTGATTCTCCTACTGGATTGATAACCTTGGTTTCATAACTTAGGGAAATAATCTCTACTGTACTGCATCATCCCCTCCTCTTCGGGGAAATCCCAACGCAGCTCACAAGTAGCAGGAAGAATTTCTGGCGCCGTTGCCGGGGAGACATCATCAACATCTATCAAGTACCTACGCATAAACCTTCATCTCCTTGCATTTATTTTATTTGCCTTTGCCTCTTGTTTTCATCTCCCCCACTTCTAAAAAAAAGTTTTTACAAAAATACAAAAATATTTTCCGTTTGCCTTTTTGCTTGTTTGCTATCTTTCCTTGTGTTGCCATGTGCCTTCTATTTGCTTGCATCTTCGCTTGCTAAAAATCTATTGATATGGATCCTCATCCACTTGCTAATCTTTTCAAAAGACCCAATTATGATGAACCAATTGTTAGTGAGTTGAGTGCACTTGATTTCCTCTATGAAGTTTTGCCTGAAAATCTTTAATCTGAAAATTGTGATGAAGTGCTGAAAGAAGAAATTTATAAAGTGATTCATGATAGCTCTTTCAATGAAAAGCATGATTGCAATGATGTTATTATAAATTCGATTAGTGTCAATTGTGCTAATGATGTGCAAAACCACAAGCTTGGGGATGATAATTTTGTCATGTCCACTACTTATTGCAATGATCATGATTGGGGTGATAATGCTTTTTATGATCTTGAAAATTTATTTAAGCATCATGATGAATATGATATTGATAATAATGCTTGCAATAATATTGAAAGTGGGCTTGGAAGAGTGTCAACTCTAGGTAAAAATAATCCCACATATTTGGAGAATGCTCAATCTTATGAAATTTTTGATAAAAGTGGGTTTGGAGAGGTCATGACTTTCGTTGATGATAATCCCACTATTTTGGAAGATTATAAATTTTTTATGCATGTGAATCATAAAGAGAATATTGTTTATGATAGCTATATCATTGAATTTGAATATGATCCTACATGTAATTATTATGAGAGAGGAAAATATGGTTGTAGAAATTTTCATGTTACTAAATTACCTCTCTTCATGTTGAGATTGTTATTGTTTCTTTCCTCTTCCTTGCATATGCTTGGTTTTGCTAGTCTAGATAATTTTTTTGCCTATAAAATTCCTATGCATAGGAAGTATGTTAGACTTAAGTGTGTTTTTCATATACTTCATGATGCTCTCTTTGTGTTTCTATTATTATCTCTCATGAGAGCATCATTGAAATCTCAAGCCTATCTTAATGGCTATAAAGAAAGAGCTTGTTGGGAGACAACCCAATGAATAAAATAAATTCTTGTGTGTTTACACAATTATTCTACTGTTATGATTGTGTTTTTATATTTTAATTAGTGTTTGTGCCAAGTAATGCCTTTGGGATGATTTGGAAGATAGTATAATTGATGCTGTTTGGAAAACAGAAAGTTTTGCATCCAGTGCTGGAATTTTAATTCTGTACTAGAGCGTCAGAAAAATCTGAAATTTTTACACAGTATTGGTATATGAATTTCCCACGTTGTCCTAATTTTTCAGAATTTTTGGAGTTACAGAAGTATAGCTTTTAAATAGATCTTTACAGACTGTTCTGTTTTAGACAGATTCTGTTTTTTGTTGAATAGTTTGCTTATTTTGATGAATCTATGGATCGTATCTGGGGGTATGAGTCATGGAGAAGTTGGAGTACAGTATCATTATGCCATTAAATATGATTCAATTTACTACAGTACTTAGAGTTAAGGATTTATTTGTTATACTAACGGATCTCACGAAGGTTTTGTTGAGTTTTGTGTGATTGAAGTTTTCATGTTTTGGGTGAGATCACGATGGATGAAGGAATAAGGAGTGGCAAGAGCCTAAGCTTGGGGATGACCAAGGCACCCCAAGGTAATATTCAAGGAAGACTCAAGCGTCTAAGCTTGGGGATGCCCCGGAAGGCATCCCCTGTTTCTTCTACCAACCATCGGTAATTTTACTTGGAGCTATATTTTTATTCGTCACATGATATGTGTTTTGCTTGGAGCGTCGTGTATTATATGAGTCTTTGCTTTGTTTGCTTTTTAGTTTGTCACAATCATCTTTGCTGGACACACCTATTTGAGAGAGCCACACGCTCATCATGATTTGTTAGAATACTCTATGTGCTTCACTTAAAAAAATTTGAGCTAGGCAGTTGCTCTAGTGCTTCACTTAAATATTTTTGAGCACGTCGGTGGCTATATTTGAAGAAATATTTAAATTCTCATGCTTCACTTATATTAGTTTGAGAGTTGATAAGATGAAATTTTGAAGAAATATTTAAACTCTCATGCTTCACTTATATTATTTTGAGAGTTGAAAAGATTAAAATTTTGAAGTTATATTTGCACTCTCATGCTTCACTTATATCTTTTTGAGAGTTGATAATAGTAATGGTAATTTGCACAAGATATAAATTTGGTCCCAAAGTGATGAATATTCAAGAGGGATATAATAAAAACTTTCATAAAGATCATTGGATATGATAAGTGTGATTCCTTGCAATAGTTTTGCGATATGGAGATGATGATATGTGAGTCATGTTAGTGAGTAATTGTGATTTAGTAAGAATATTAGTGTTAAGGTTTGTGATTCCCTATGCATGCACATTAAGTCAATAGTTATGCAACGAAATTATATCCTACTTATGGTGCATTATTCGGTGTTAGTTATGTTCAATGCATGTTTATGACCGTTTTCGCTTTTTGGTTGGTTGCTTCTCAACCTATTTGCTAGCCTTCATTTGTACTAAGCGGTAATACTACTTGTGCATCCAAAGTCCTTAAACCCAAGTTGTGCCAAATGAGTCCACCATATCTACCTATATGCGGTATTTCCATGCCGTTCCAAGTAAATTTGCATGTGCCAACTCTAATTTTTCAAAACAATTTTCCGTTTTGTGTGCCCGTACTGCTCATGAAGCGGCAGGGGGTGGCCAATATTTTCCATGCTAGGTGTGTTATTCTCACGATGAGTGTTTATTCACTTGTCATTGCACGAGAGAGTGGCAGGTAATAGGGATGCCCAGTCCCACAATGAATCAAAAATAATAATAACAAAATTCCTTGGAAAGTGTTGGTATGGAGGGCACCCGTGGATACGGCTAGCCATGGATTGTGAGAGAATGGTGGAAATGAAATAAACTTTACTTTCTGTTTGGGAACCGCCTATGATGTGTCTAGCATGGAAGATATTGGGAATTCTCGGTCGCTTTCGTTGACAGGAAAAGCATGCCTCTCAAAATAATTTTATCTCTCTAATTTAAGCTTTGAGCTCTGGCACATTTGCAAATCTCTGCTTCCCTCTGCGAAGGGCCTATCTATTTACTTTTATGCAATTTTTATTTTTATTTTGAGTCTCCATCTCTCTTATAAAGCACCAACTAGAGAGCACTATTGTCATACTTGTGCATTGTGTGTAGCTAATATTGAGTGCGTTTCATGAATGGATCAATGATTGAGCATAATGGGCTAGGGATAACTTTCTTTAGCGTTGATATTTTGAAAGGCATGGTTGCTTGTTAGTATGCTTGAGTATTTATGTCTTCATGTCAAATTATAGACTATTGCTTTGAATCATTCAAGTCCAAATGTCCATGCTATAAAGAAAAGAACATATGATGAATATGATAGGTAGCATTCCACATCAAAAATTCTGTTTTTATCATTTGCCTACTCGAGGACGAGCAGGAATTAAGCTTGGGGATGCTTGATACGTCTCTGTCGTGGGTATGACCATCTATGGGGCCATCCAGCCCCTTGTGGTTCGGCAGGGGAGATCGACTTGCACAAAGCGCAGAATCAATGGAGGACACAAGGGATTTACCCAGGTTCGGGCAGCTTGAGAAGCGTAAAACCCTACTCCTGCTTTTGGTGTATTGGTTGTATGAGAGCACAAGTACAAGGAGCGCTTCTCCCGGCGAGGTGCGGAGAGAGATGCTACGTGAGACGTGCGAGTGTTTGAAAAGGGATCCGAATCCCTCTAACTATTGCCCTGGCCCTCCTTTTATAGCTCAAGGGGTTACCACAGTGGCAAAATAGTAATTACAAGTTGATTAGATAGCAAACAGTGCTATCATACCTAACTCTGCCAGTTTAGGACAAAAGCATTAAATGCACCGTTAGGTGTCATGTGGAGAGGTAGCCCCGGCAAGGTTTCTACACCGCTTGCCCAGCTACCTCGTATTATTCTGACACTTCTCCTGGACAGGTGTCATTAAAGGCAAATCCTATCCCAGCGCGCTGACACGTGCCCAACAAACCTCACCAACCAGCCTGTGCAGTCGACACCTCACCCATTAGCGACAATCTGTCCGGTGAGGTGGAGCGCTGGAGAGCTGGCAGAAGGTTGCCGGTACGGAGCTTGCCGGGTCTTCACCTTGCTGGTTCGTCCTTGCCAGCAAGGAATGTCTTCATCTTCAGTACTAGCTGAGTGTTCGTTGGTGTTTCGTCTTGAACTTCTCTCTAGTAGCTTCTACAACTGGGCCTTGAATCTTGGTCTTGGTGGTTTCCGGCAAGTCTTGGCCGGCAAGGAGGTTGCTACCGTCTGTGCATAAGTCAGGGTATAAAATACCCATGTTTTATACACCGACAGGAGCCCCCGGGCCTGGGCCATACGTGCGTCCGAAGCGTCGTTGGGCTAGGCCCAAACAATGCACACACATGCGGCGGGAAAACTGCCGCTGTAATTTTTGTCATGATGGTTATCCTGACGGACGTCCAATCCACGCATTAAATGCGGGACGTGGGAACATGGACTGTTGCGGTTATTTCGTGGTAGTGCGCCTGTAAAAAGGGCGCCGCCGGGGTAAACAGTGAAGAGCCAGCCCCCTCGCGCCTTCCCCATAAAAAGGCAACCGCGAGGAGGCGCTGCTCATTTGCCCCTGTTTTCCCCTGCTTCGTCTCCTTCCTCTCGCCAGAACCACTTCCGCCGCCACCGCCGTCACTGATTCGCATCTCGACTCGACCACCTTTTTCCTCCCCAATTCCTGATGGCGCCCAAGAGAGCCGATGCGGCGGGGAAGAAACCCGCCAAGCCGCTCGACCCCAAGGCGGAGGAGAAGAAGAAGGCGCTGTAAGAGCTGGAGAAACGGCGGAGGGAGAATGCGATCTTCTCACCGTGCTCTTTGGATGCCAACGAGCTGATCAAGAGGTACTCGTACATGAGGGGAAGGGACACCAAGGACCACAAGGCACCTGTGGTGCTTCCCGAAGGCGACAAGGACCCCGCAGATTCATATCCATTCTTCTGCGCTTACTTTTACTGCGGTCTGGTTCCTCCATTCTCAGATTTCTTCAGCGCCATGATGTTTAGTTACGGGTTCAGATTGTTGGATTTCACTCCAAACACGATGACTTGCATGGCGGTTTTCGCCCACCTGTGTGAGAACTTCGTCGGAGTTGCCCCCAATGTGGATTCGTTCCGCCACTTTTTCATTCCCCGGATTGAAGAAAAATCACTCTCCGGCAGCGTGACCTGGATCCTCAGGGCAAAAACCAAGGGCTAGTACCTTGTCGGGCAGCTCCACCTCAAATGGGACGAGTGGAGGGCAGAATGGTGCTGGATCCAGGAGAAGGATTTTCCTCAGTTCTGCATACCGCGCACAATGGCAGTCAAGCGCGGCAAGAACTGGAGCCATATGGGTGGTATTGACGCGAAACTTCGCCCGGCACTGAACAGGATCGCCTGCCTCAAGGCTGCCAATCTGACCATAGAGATGGTTGGCGCCGATTTCCTCCGGCGACGCATAGCGCCGCTGCAGAAGAGAGAAAGATTCGCTTGGGAATACCAGAACGCCGCCGATATTATGCGGTTGTACCCTGGGACCGGCAACAACTTGTCGGTCATGGAGCATGCCTGCCTCTGCGAACAGTTGTTCTGGAAAACTGGTACATTTCACTTGCCGAATAGGATCATCCCGCTGCACATCAACTCCACCAAGGACTCCATCTTGTCGATGATGCCGGACTGCGATGCTCATGGAGTAAAAGCGGACAGGGACTTGCCCACCTTGGTGAACGAGATGGATTGGGCCTCCAACCTAACGGAGAAAGCTTTCCGGAAGGAAACGGACCTCATCCGGGCCACCAATGATGAAGAACTGGCGTACATTGCTAGCAAGGCTGCAGAGATAGCGAGGATCAATGCAGCAGGCGGTCTTGGTGCCACGGCAGTTGAGGATGATGATGAAGAGTACCCCGAAGAAGAAGCGGCCGAAGAGCAATAGGGAGAGCTTGCCGGGGCTGAGGTCGCCGGGACTGCGGTTGCCGAAGAGCCCGAAGAGGAAGAGGGCCCACGAGCCCCGACAAAGAAAAAGCGCCGTCTTCGGAGGGCAGTTAGCCAAGAGCCGGTGCGCACCTCTTCACTAGGGGCTAGTCCTTCGGTGAAGAAGACGACCACAAAGACCGGCCACCAAGAAGAGGTACGCCAGCAATCAACTCGGCGTCCCCGAGCCCAGCCTCCATCTCCCCGGCAAGAGGTTGCCGAGGAAGTTGAATCCATTCAGCCGACGGGTTCACCTCCCCCGACACTTAAGAGGGCCAGGGAATCGCCTCTGCCGATGGTGTACGACTTCGACATCCTTGGCGAGTCCGAGGCGGAGGAGGAGTAAGTAGCCTTGCTTATCTCCACCAAGTCTTGGCTTTATTTGGTCGCCATTTTAACTTGATTTCTCTTGTCTTAATAGGGATCCAGAACTACTTGTGCACCGGTCGAAGCGGGCCAAGTCTGCAACAGCACAAGATCCCGCGTCGAGTGTTGGGCAGGGGGTTGGAACGGTTGAAACCATCGTCGTCAGCCCCCAGCCCAGCCCCCCGCGCGAGGACGTGGTGCAGATCCCACCTACTGGCGCTAGCACTGAAGTTCCTTCTTCTGAGCCCGACGAAGAGGCGGCGGAGGCCCGCCAAGAAGAAGAATGCCAAGAGGCGGACCCCGCTGTGGCTCCCCCGTCAACCATCGTTCCGGAGAGTGCTTCCTCGACAAGGGCCTCCACCGATGAGCCTGCCCGCACGGAGGTTGCCCCGACAGGCGGAGCCGCCGGTGACCGCGCGCCGGCAACACAAGTTGCTGGGGGAGGAGACGCCCTTCCCCAGCAGATACCAACGGGTAATCCCCTTGTCTCAAAACATTTCTCGCGGAAAATTTCTTTTTTTGTTTTCTTGAACTTTGACTTGTAATTTGAATCTCATTCTGCTTTTGCTCCCGCCTCACTCCACAGCTCCAACCTCTCCCGAAGAAGGCGAAGTCCTTGTGGAGGTAGTGAATATTGCAAGGGATACCGCTGACGAAGCCGCCAAGATTCCTGCTGAAGAGAATCTTGTGCAAGTTGCTAAGGAAATCAGAGAGGCTCCCGAGAAGCCTGAGATGACCCCTGGCGATACGTTCGACTCCGCCAGAATGGATGTGGAGAAGGCGCCCGTCAACACCAATGCGCCGAACCCCGACAACCAACTGGTGGCACCAACCTTGCAGGCCCCGTCAAGCAGCTTGGCGTTGATTGCTTCTTAGCGCGAATCTGGCGCCCCCAGCTCATCTGGTGCTGCAGGGTCAAACTTTGATGAAGAAATAGCCCGGATTCTGCTCCCCTTGGCCCAGAGAACCAGCGAGGCCACCGACGCGACTGACAGCGCCGAAGATCTTGCTTTCATGGAGATCATGGCCGTCGGGTTCAAGGGCGTCCAGGAAAGGTACAGCCGCAGATGGGACAGAGTCCAGGAAGAGCACAGGGCTGCGGATCTGTTTGAGCAGAAACTGAAGAAGAAAGCGGACGAGCTGCGCGCATGGTATAATGAGCAGGCCCACAATCTTGTAAGGCAGGAGGAAAAGCTCACTGCTGCCAAGGAAGAAGCGGCAATTCGCGCAAGTTGACAGAGCGCGAGGGGCTGCTCAATGCCAAAGATAAGGAACTTGCCGCCCATGAAGAGGCCCTTGCCGCCACACTTCACAGCAAGGATGAGGAAATTAAAACACTCCTTAAGCAACGGACCCAAGAGCTGGAAGATGGACACAAGAAATCCATCGAAACTCAGGCTTTGGAGAGCCCCGCCAAGCTCAAAGAGGCTTTCGACAAGGCTGCTGCCGCTGCCTCCGCCAAGACAGAGCTGGAGTCCCAAATGGCCAAATTAAAAGATGATCTTGCTGGTAATGGCAAAGAAATCGAGGCCCTTAAGGACGAAGCACTGAAGGCAGCCCGCACTCTAGGGGACTTGCAAACGTAGCTGCCATCCAAGAACCAAGATCTTCATGCCGCCGCCAAGACAATCGAAGATCTGAAATCCCAACTGGCCACCTTGGTAATAGCCCTTGAATCCGCCAAGGAGAGGGAGAGGGTCTTGACGGAGAAGTTGGAGAAGGAAGAGGCCTTGAAGAGGGATGCTGAGAACAACTATGCCCAACTGCACGAGAATCTTTCCCTCTGGACTGGCAGGCTTGTCAATGCTGCTGAGCGCATCTCTTCCCAGATTGCTGTCATGGATATGAAGAGCTGGGGCTTCACTGTTAACGACAAGGAAGCCACTAGCGTAGACTGACCAAATTCTTCGAGGGCCTTATTGACGCCTTGAAGACGTATCACGAGGACAGGTCTGCTTCATTCGCTGACGGATCCCAAAAGTTTGCACGCGAAATCGTATATAGGGTGCTGCTCAAAATTGCCCATCGCAATCCCGGCATTGACCTCTCGAGGGTCTTCAGGAAACTGCCGGAAAACACCGACGTGACTGCCACCGACAAGATTGCTGCTCCCCTTGCCGAGAAGGTTCTCCAGATTCCCAGGATCCAGGGTGATCATCGGGATTGAGCTTGTCGTTATATCCATCATCGTGCTGTCATGTAAAAGATACATTCGATCTCATGTTAGATCTGCACTGTTTCTGTTATGTAATATAACTTGTGTTGCTTGAATGCATATGCGTCCTCCCCCTATTTTATTTTACCTTTGTATGATTGCATTCCCTACGCTTGCTCGGAAACTTGCCAGTGCGCACACTTGCCGGGAGAGCTTCGAGGAACGGGTCCTTAGCAGCCTGCTGGAAGTGCCGCTGCCGGCAAGGCAACTTGCTGGGCCAGAATGCAGCTGCTAGGCTTGCCGAGCGGACTCGAGGCAAGCTAGAGCGCGGACTAATCGCGACAAGGTTCCTTCGCATGCAGGTTTCTCATACAAAGGCACAGAATCGTTCAAGGGAAATTGCAGACGTTAATAAGGAAAAAGTTTCAAAGTTTTTCAACTTAGCTTTTCCTTGTGTTGTTTCTCTCATTGCATGAAATGATCACTTGGACATCATTAAAATGGTACCCCATCTCCACCACCCTGGGAAACTTGCACGTGAGGGATCCTTCTGTCCTTTTAAGAAAAAGAAAGAAGAGAAAAGAGAGGTTTGGGAACCTTGACGGTCCATCAGCCATTCCATACAAACTAAAGTGTAAATCCCAACATCACATGTGTCCATATATAAATGAATATGTACGAAGAGTTGCAAAAGACTTAGCTTTATTATTCATAGGATCTGCGCCTGGCTTTGTACAAAGGGTTAGAAGTCTTGCCCACAAAGCTTGTACAGAAGGGGTTGCCGGGAGGCCCAGCAACCGCGCCTTATGGGTAGAACTTGCGAAGATGCTCAATAGTCCATGAGTTCTGCAATGGGATGCCATCTTCAGTCTCCAGACGGACTGCGCCAGGTCTGGTGACTCGTACTACCCAATAAGGGCCTTCCCACTTCGGCGTCAACTTGTTTGATTTCTTGGCGGACTGAACGCGCCGAAGAACAAGGTTGCCTTCCTCAAGGCTTCGGGCGTGCACTTTGTGGCTATGATAGCGGCACAAGGCTTGCTGGTAGCATGCAGCTCGCACAGCCGCCCGAAGATGATCTTCCTCAAGGAGCATCGCGTCGTCTTGCCGCAGCTGCTCTTGCTCAGCTTCATCGTAAGCGAGCACTCGAGGTGACCCGTATATGAGTTCCGTGGGGAGCACCGCTTCTGCACCATAGATTAGGGAGAAGGGTGTTTGGCCGGTAGCTCGATTTGGTGTTGTCCTGAGTGACCAAAGAACCACCGGCAACTCATCTATCCAGCGCCTTCCACATTTGCGCAGTCTGTCAAAGGTTCTTGTCTTGTGGCCATGCAACACTTCAGCATTAATCCTTTCCGCTTGGCCGTTGCTTCTCGGGTGAGCGACAGATGCAAAACAGATTTTGCTGCCAAGGTCTTGGATATACTGCATGAAGGCGCGGCTCGTGAATTGTGTGCCGTTGTCGGTGATGATTCTGTTCGGAACCCCGAAATGGCAAACTAATCCTTTGAAGAATTTGACGGCTGATTGTGCTGCCACCTTTCTCACTGGCTCCACTTCAGGCCACTTTGTGAACTTGTCAATGGCGATGTACAAGAACTCAATGCTCCCGGCAGCACGAGGGAAGGGGCCCAAGATATCGAGCCCCCAGACCGAAAAGGGCCAGGAGAGAGGGATTGTTTGGAGAGCTTGAGCTGGCTGGTGTATGTTCTTTGAATGGAACTGGCATGCTTCACACTTTGTTACTAGCTCAGTTGCATCCTGGAGGGCAGTGGGCCAATAGAAGCCTTGCCGGAAAGCTTTGCCGGTAAGTGCTCTTGAACCTATCTGAGAACCACATATGCCTCCATGTATCTCTGTGCCAACAGCTTCAGTCCTTTTTCCTGGCAAATACATTGACTGACGTGCTACTTTCTCAACTTCTTCTTGCTCATCGGAAAGTTCCCCTATTGGAAGGAAATGGACTATCTGCTGTGCCCATGCCAGAGCTTGTGGCTCAACGACAAGGACTAAAAGCATTTCTTCGGCCGCGGGAGTGCTTGCTTCAGCGGCAAGAACCTGAGGTTCTGCGCGAAGCCGCTACTCACCGACGACTGTGTCGTTGTTCCCGGCAACATCCTTGCCGGCGGCTTCTGGGAGCTCTGCCGGAAAGTACTTGCCGGTATTCAACTTCCTTCTCTTACTGGCCTACGTTGATGGAGTGACTGTTGGTTGATTCAAATGGAGCACAAAAGTTCCCGGTTCCACGGGAAGCTTTTGAGCGGCACACTTTGACAGGCTATCAGCAATGCTGTTTTCCGCACGAGGGATGTGCTCTGTTTGCAACCCGTCAAAGTGTCACTACTAGAAAAAGGGCTATAGCTAATATAAACATTAGTGGCGCACCATGTATGTGGTGCGCCACTAATGTCTATATTAGTAATGGCGCACCTGGTGTGTGGTGCGCCACTGCTAAGTTTCTCCTGGGCACACCCCCTCCCCAGACTTACCAGTGGCGCACCATGGGTGTGGTGCGCCATTACTAGTTTTCGCACATGCCCAGCCCCACCCTGCCACCCACCGCACCACGCACATGCCTGGTCCCACCCTGCCACCCACCGCACCACGTACGCACCAACATAGCGCTCTCCCTTTCTCTTCTCAATCCCTCTCTCTCGGTCTCTCCCACGACAGAGAGAGCGCCCACCACCCACATCTCCCTCGATGCCGCAACCACCCACGCCCGCCAGATCCGGCGAGCTCCGGCGGCGCGCAGCACGCCTTGTCTCCAGCTAGAATCGGCGCGCGCTCCCGCCTTTCACCTCCCCCTATGACTAGCTAGGGTTAGGGCCGCCACCCTAACTTCGCCGGGATCCACCACATCCGGCGACGACGAGGACAGAGGTGGCCCGATCCGGCACCGGTAAGCTCCGCCCCTCCTTCTTCGCACACCATCTTCTCCTCACCTCACCTCATCTTGTGTTCCTTTTCGGCAGCTCACCATGGGCGGGGACGGGACAGGCTCTCCCACACCGCTCCTCCTCTCCCACCGCACGAGATCTCCTCCCGCCCTGGTCCTGGTCCTCTCCCCCGCCCGAGATCTCCCCCCGCCCACTGGTCCTCTCCCCCGCCGCCACTCGCTCCGCCTCCTCGCGCTCGCCACGGCCGCCGCCGTCGAGTCCTGCGCGACCAGAGAGTTCGGCGGTTCGGGTCCGGCCCGATCCCACCATGATCTGTGGCCGGCAGAGCGGCCTCTCCATGGTGCCGTTGATGAGGCACCTGTTCAACCTCCTTTGGAGGCCCTACACCAGCAGATCTGCGTTGGCACACCACTTCTCTTCCTTCCCAAGTGGCAGGTTCCTCAGTGACGGAGGAGAAGGCCGGCGGCGTGGTCTGCACAGTTTTAGCGGTGGAGGAAGAAGACATGGACTTGATTGTGTTTTTTGTTTTTATTTTAGGGTCTTTTATGTAAATTCTGAGGGCCATGTTGTACTTTTCTTCCTTCCTGAGGTCCTCTATGTAATTCCCACCGTTTTTTAATGCAGCATCGAGGCCCTTCGTGGCCTCTCCTTTGTTCAAAAAAAAGTGGCCTTTTTTCATTTAGATCGTGGACGAGCGCGTCCGGTCAACTCAGATCCACCGCATCTAAAAAAAATCAGATCCACCGCCTGCCACACCCAGGCCCACGTGGCCTTTTAAATTTATTCGGTAAGCAGTGGCGCACACGATGTGTATAGCAATGGCGCACCCTATTGGTATACCAGTGGCGCACCTGTAAGCTATTAATGGCGCACTACCTGGTGGGCCATTGGTAGTGCACATAGTAATGGCGCACCAGAGGTGCGCCATTACTATTTTTTACTAGTGGCGTGTTAATAGTGGCGCACCTATAGTGCGCCATTAATAGCAAAAATAGGTGCGCCACTAATAGCCTGTTTTCTAGTAGTGTGTTCTTCCAATCTCCTCACTTCTTCCACATACGCTTCCATCAACGGGCTCTGGTAATCTTTGTTCACTTGTTTTATAACAAGCTGCGAGTCACCGCGGACGATCAACTTTTTGATTCCAAGGTCCACCGCGATCCTAAGACCGGCAAGGAGTCCTTCGTACTCAGCAGTGTTGTTTGTGTCTTGCTCCCTAGGAAAGTGCATTTGAACCACATACTTGAGGTGCTCTCCGGTGGGTGCGACAAGTAGCACTCCGGCACCGGCGCCTTGCAGCGAGAAGGCACCGTCAAAGTACAAGATCCATTCTTTGGCTGTCTCTTTGCCGGGGAGAGCTGTTTCTTGAGTTTCTTCGTCTTGCGTTGGTGTCCATTCTGCAATGAACTCCGCCAAGGCCCTGCTCTGAATGGTTGAAGTGCTTTCAAACTTGAGTGCAAAGCTCGATAGCTCCAACGCCCACTCCACTATCCTGCCAGTTGCCTATGGATTCCTCAAGATGCGTTGCAACAGAAAGCGGGTGACGATGGTGATCTCATGTGCTTGGAAGTAGTGACGCAGTTTTCTTGAGGCCATAAGGAGGCCGAAAAGCAGCTTCTGCACGCCAGAGTATCTTGATCTAGCCCCCTGCAGAAGGGAACTAACAAAATACACGGGTCGCTACACCACCTTCTTCTTCGGCACCACTTGGTGATCAGCTTCACTTGCTTGCGCTGTTTTTGACTTGTCGGCGTCAGGCCTCGCCGGGGAAGATTCCGGTTTGTCGCTGGACGGGCTTGCCGTGGCCGCTTCCTCATCGTCGACTTCCCTCTACGCCACTAATGCAGCACTAGCCACTTGATTTGTTGCCGCTACATATAGCAGCAACGGCTCTTGTGGTCTAGGCGCAACTAGTGTTGGCGTGGAGGAGAGGTTTCTTTTCAAATCCTGTAGTGCGGCCTCCGCTTCCGGAGTCCATCTCATTGGACCTGCCTTTTTGAAAATCTTGAAAAACTGCAGGGCGCACTCAGCAGATTTTGAAATGAATCTACTTAAGGCAGCAATACAGCAGGCAAGACGCCGTACATCCTGGACGCTTTTTAGTGCTTGAATCTGCTCAATTGCTTTGATCTTGTCGGTATTTGCTTTAATTCCGCGTTGAGATACAAAGAATCCAAAAAGCTTGCCGGATGGAATGCCAAACACACACTTCTCGGGATTGAGCTTTGCTACTTGTAGCTTGCATTAGTATTTCCCCAAAGAGGAAGGGATGATGCAGCACAGTAGAGATAAGTATTTCCCTCAGTTATTAAACCAAGGTTATCGAACCAGTAGGAAAATCACACAACACCTCGTTAGCAGTACCTGCACACAAACAAGAAATCCTTGCACCCAACGCAAACAAGGGGTTGTCAATCCATTGGCGGTAAGATTGCTAGATTAAATTGTATTTGATAGATTGATAGATTGCAGCTAAAATACTAAATAAAATAAATAAAAGAAAATACCAGCAATATTTTTAGGTTTTTAGTAATATTGTTTTGATAGACCCGGGGGCCATAGATTTCACTAGAGGCTTCTCTCGAGAAAATAGCATACGGTGGGTAGACAAATTACTGTTGGGCAATTGATAGAAAAGCAAATAATCATGACGATATCCAAGGCAATGATCATGTATATAGGCATCATGTCCAAGATTAGTAGACCGACTCCTGCCTGCATCTACTACTATTACTCCACACATCGACCGCTATCCAGCATGCATCTAGTGTATTAAGTCCATAAGAACGGAGTAATGCCTTAAGCACGATGACATGATGTAGACAAGAAAAACTCACGAATTAATATACCCAATGAATAGATCCCATCTTGTTATCCTTAGTAGCAACGATACATACGTGTCATGTCGCTTTCTGTCACTGGGATTGAGCACCGCAAGATCGAACCCACTACGAAGCACCTCTTCCCATGGCGAGATAAATCAACTCAGTTGGCCAAAGCAAATCAATAGATTGGAGAAGAAATACGAGGCTATAATAATCATGCATAAAAGAGTGCAGCAAAGACTCAAATAATTTCATGGATAATCTGATCATAAACTCACAATTCATCGGATCCCAACAAACACACCGCAAAAAGAGATTACATCGGATAGATCTCCAAGAACATCAAGGAGAACATTGTATTGAAGATCAAAAAGAGAGAAGAAGCCATCTAGCTACTAACTATGGACCCGAAGGTCTGTGGTAAACTACTCACGCATCATCGGAGAGGCAGCAAGGTTGATGGAGAGCCCCTCTGTGATCGATTCCCCCTCCGGCAGATCACCGGAGAAGGACCCCACATGGGATCTCTCTGGAACAGAAGCTTGCGGCGGCGTAAAAAATATTTCATGGACTCCCCTGAGGGTTTCAGATTTTTCTGTAATTTATAGTGCCGGAATTAGCTCAAACGGAGCTTGGTGGGGCCACGAGGCACCAGGGCGCGCCTGGCCCCCCAGGCGTGCCCTGGTGGCTCGTGGGGCCCACCAAGGTCTTCTGGCCTCCTCTCGAAGCTTCTGATATTCTTCTTGTCCAAGAAAAAATCTCCAAAAAGTTTCGTTGCATTGGACTTCGTTTGGTATTGATTTTCTGTAAAACAAAAACAGGGCAGAAAACAACAACTGGCACTGGGCACTAAGTTAATAGGTTAGTCTCCAAAAATGATATAAAATTGCTGTAAATGATTATAAAAATATCCAAGATTGATATTATAACAGCATGGAACAATCAAGAATTATAGATACATTGGAGACGTATCAGCATCCCCAAGCTTAATTCCTGCTCGTCCTCGAGTAGGTAAATGATAAAAACAGAATTTTTGATGTGGAATGCTGCCCATCATATTCATTACATATTCTTTTCTTTTGTAGCATGGACATTGGACTTGTATGATTCAAAGCAATAGTCTATAATTTGACATGACAACATAGATACTCAAGCATACTAACAAGCAACCATGTCTTTCAAAATATCAACACTAAAGAAAGTTATCCCTAGCCCATTATGCTCAATCATTGATCCATTCATGAAACACACTCGAATATTAGCTACATCCAATGCACAAGTATGACAATAGTGCTCTCTAGTTGGTGCTTTTGTAAGAGAAGATGGAGACTCATATAATTTTTTTTGCATAAAAGTAAATAGATAGGCCCTTCGCAGAGGGAAGCAGAGATTTGTCAAATGTGCCAGAGCTCAAAGCTGAAATTAAAGAGATATTTTTTTTTGAGAGGCAAGCTTTTCCTGTCAACGAAAACGACCGAGAATTCCCAATATTTTCCATGCTAGACACATCATAGGTGGTTCCCAAACAGAAAAATAAAGTTCATTTCCTTTCCACCATTTCTTTCACATTCCATGGCTAGCCGTATCCACGGGTGCCCTCCATACCATCACTTTCCAAGGAATTTTGTTGTTATTAATTTCATTTCATGCGGGACTGGGCATCCCTATTACCAACCATACTCTCGTGCAATGACAAGTGAATAAACACTCGTCATGAGAATAAAACACCTAACATGGAAAATATTGGCCACCCCCTGCCGCTTCATGAGCGGTACGGGCACACAAAACAGAAAAATTATTTTGAAAATTAGAGTTGGCACACGCAAATTTACTTGGAACGGCATTGAAATACCGCATATAGGTAGATATAGTGGACTCATATGGCAAAACTGGATTTAAGGATTTTGGATGCACAAGCAGTATTTCCGCTTAGTACAAATGAAGGCTAGCAAAAGATTGAGAAGCAACCAACCAAAAAACGAAAACGGTCATAAACATGCATTGAACAGAACTAACACCGAATAATACACCATAAGTAGGATATAACTTCATTGCAAAACTATTGACTTAATGTGCTTGCATAGGGAATCACAAACCTTAACACCAATATTTTTACTAAAGCACAATTACTCACTAACATGACTCACATATCATCATCTCCATATCGCAAAACTATTGCAAGGAATCACACTTATCATATCCAATGATCTATATGAAAGTTTTTATCTATATCCCTCTTGAATATTCATCACTTTGGGACTATCTTCATATCTTGTGCAAATTACCATTACTATTGATGAACTCTCAAAAAGATTTAAGTGAAGCATGAGAGTGCAAATATTTCTTCAAAATTTTAATCTTAACAATTATCAAAATAATATAAGTGAAGCATGAGAATTTATTTCTTCAAAATTTTAATCAACTCTCAAAATAATATAAGTGAAGCATGATAGTTTATTTCTTCAAAATATAGCCACCACTGTGCTCAAAAAGATTTAAGTGAAGCACTAGAGCAACTGCCTAGCTCAATTTTTTTTTAAGTGAAGCACATGGAGTATTCTAACAAATCATGATGATAAACGTGTGGCTCTCTCAAGATAGGTGTGTTCAGCGAAGAGGATTGTGACAAACTAAAAAGCGAACAAAGCAAAGACTCATATATTACAAGACGCTCCAAGCAAAACACATATTATGTGACGAATAAAAATATAGCTCCAAGTAAAATTACCGATGGCTGGTAGAAGAAAGAGGGGATGCCTTCCGGGGCATCCCCAAGCTTAGAAGCTTGAGTCTTCCTAGAATATTACCTTGGGGTGCCTCGGGCATCCCCAAGCTTAGGCTTTTGCTACTCCTTATTCCTTCATCCATCGTGATCTCACCCAAAACATGAAAACTTCAATCACACAAAACTTAACAAAACCTTCGTGAGATCCGTTAGTATAACAAAACAAATCACTACTATAAGTACTGTTGCAAACCCATTCATATTTTATTTTTGCATTATACCTACTGTACTCTAACTTCACCATGGCTTATACCCCCCCGATACAATCCATAGATTCATCAAAACAAGCAAGTAGTGCATCAAAAACAGAATCTGTCAAAAACAGAACAGTCTGTAGAAATATATTTAAAAGCCATACTTTTGTAACTCTAAAAATTCTGAAAAATTAGGAAAACGTCGTTAATTCATATACCAATACTGTGTAAAAATTTCAGATTTTTCTGACGCTTGAGTACAGAAAAACAATTCGGGCACTGGACGCAAAACTTTCTGTTTTCCAAACAGCATCAATTATACTATCTTCCAAATCATCCTAAAGGTATTACTTGGCACAAACACTAATTAAAAACACAAAAACACCATCATTCCAGTAGCATGACAGTAAAAACACACCATAACAGAAACTTATAGCAAAAAATTATTTTATTCATTGGGTTGCCTCCCAACAAGCGCTATTGTTTTATGCCCCTAGCTAGGCATAATGCATAGTTTCAGGTATTGTCATCTTTGGTTTTGGTAACCTTAATGGGAGTTTTCTCAAGCCCGGGAGGTTCTTTACGCTTCCCATTATTCTCAGAAAAAGAGGCAATTTTAAGATCCAAAATATCCAATCTCTTGTTGCATAGAGAAATCAAAGTGTTCGTGCGGATGAGATTTCCACTAATATTTTTAAGAGGCTCATTAGACTTTTGCAACTCAACCAAATTTTTCTGCATATCACCCAATTTGTCTAAACTTTGAGCACCCTCTTGAGTAAAAACAAAACCCTTTTGTGGTGTAGGAATACCCAATATGCCTTCTATTATTTCATAGGCGGTATTGGCCTCACTCTCAATAAAATTCCCTTTTGCGGCAAAATCCAAAAGTTGTCTATGATGCATGGTTAGCCCTATATAGAAATTGCGATGCAAAATTTTTAAATCCCCTTTTACAGAGCAAACACGGTAGGATTCCATTAACCTATACCAAGCATCTTTAAGATTTTCTCCTTGTTT
Organism: Elymus sibiricus; assembly: GCA_039707655.1. Lineage (NCBI taxonomy): Eukaryota > Viridiplantae > Streptophyta > Magnoliopsida > Poales > Poaceae > Elymus > Elymus sibiricus. Next base: position 37,425,833 of record CM077668.1, on the reverse strand, counting down.
TTGTTTGAAGTAAAGTACTTCAAAATCCGGCGACAAAGGAGGGATAGTCATGCTAGTCATGATGGCAAAAGAGCAAACAAGAAAAAGGCAAACGAAAAATATTTTTGTATTTTTGTAAAAATGTTTTAGAAGTGGGGGAGATGAAAACGAGAGGCAAATGGCAAATAAAGTAAATGCAAGGAGATGAGAGTTTGTGCAAAGGTACTTGATAGATGTTGATGATGTCTCCCCGGCAACGGCGCCAGAAATTTTTCCTGCTACTTGGCGTTGGTATTTCCCCGAATAGGAAGGGATGATGCAGCACAGTAGAGATAAGTATTTCGCTCAGTTATTAAACCAAGGTTATCGAACCAGTAGGAGAATCACACAACACCTCGTTAGCAGTACCTGCACACAAACAACAAATCCTTGCACCCAACGCAAACAAGGGGTTGTCAATCCCTTGGCGGTAAGATTGCTAGATTAAATTGTATTTGATAGATTGATAGATTGCAGCTAAAATACTAAATAAAATAAATAAAAGAAAATACCAGCAATATTTTTAGGTTTTTAGTAATATTGTTTTGATAGACCCGGGGGCCATAGATTTCACTAGAGGCTTCTCTCGAGAAAATAGCATACGGTGGGTAGACAAATTACTGTTGGGCAATTGATAGAAAAGCAAATAATCATGACGATATCCAAGGCAATGATCATGTATATAGGCATCATGTCCAAGATTAGTAGACCGACTCCTGCCTGCATCTACTACTATTACTCCACACATCGACCGCTATCCAGCATGCATCTAGTGTATTAAGTCCATAAGAACGGAGTAATGCCTTAAGCACGATGACATGATGTAGACAAGAAAAACTCACGAATTAATATACCCAATGAATAGATCCCATCTTGTTATCCTTAGTAGCAACGATACATACGTGTCATGTCGCTTTCTGTCACTGGGATTGAGCACCGCAAGATCGAACCCACTACGAAGCACCTCTTCCCATGGCGAGATAAATCAACTCAGTTGGCCAAAGCAAATCAATAGATCGGAGAAGAAATACGAGGCTATAATAATCATGCATAAAAGAGTGCAGCAAAGACTCAAATAATTTCATGGATAATCTGATCATAAACTCACAATTCATCGGATCCCAACAAACACACCGCAAAAAGAGATTACATCGGATAGATCTCCAAGAACATCAAGGAGAACATTGTATTGAAGATCAAAAAGATAGAAGAAGCCATCTAGCTACTAACTATGGACCCGAAGGTCTGTGGTAAACTACTCACGCATCATCGGAGAGGCAGCAAGGTTGATGGAGAGCCCCTCTGTGATCGATTCCCCCTCCGGCAGATCACCGGAGAAGGACCCCACATGGGATCTCTCTGGAACAGAAGCTTGCGGCGGCGTAAAAAATATTTCATGGACTCCCCTGAGGGTTTCAGATTTTTCTGTAATTTATAGTGCCGGAATTAGCTCAAACGGAGCTTAGTGGGGCCCACGAGGCACCAGGGCGCGCCTGGCCCCCCAGGCGTGCCCTGGTGGCTCGTGGGGCCCACCAAGGTCTTCTGGCCTCCTCTCGAAGCTTCTGATATTCTTCTTGTCCAAGAAAAAATCTCCAAAAAGTTTCGTTGCATTGGACTTCGTTTGGTATTGATTTTCTGTAAAACAAAAACAGGGCAGAAAACAACAACTGGCACTGGGCACTAAGTTAATAGGTTAGTCTCCAAAAATGATATAAAATTGCTGTAAATGATTATAAAAACATCCAAGATTGATATTATAACAGCATGGAACAATCAAGAATTATAGATACATTGGAGACGTATCAGCATCCCCAAGCTTAATTCCTGCTCGTCCTCGAGTAGGTAAATGATAAAAACAGAATTTTTGATGTGGAATGCTGCCCATCATATTCATTACATATTCTTTTCTTTTGTAGCATGGACATTGGACTTGTATGATTCAAAGCAATAGTCTATAATTTGACATGACAACATAGATACTCAAGCATACTAACAAGCAACCATGTCTTTCAAAATATCAACACTAAAGAAAGTTATCCCTAGCCCATTATGCTCAATCATTGATCCATTCATGAAACACACTCGAATATTAGCTACATCCAATGCACAAGTATGACAATAGTGCTCTCTAGTTGGTGCTTTTGTAAGAGAAGATGGAGACTCATATAAAAAAATTTGCATAAAAGTAAATAGATAGGCCCTTCGCAGAGGGAAGCAGAGATTTGTCAAATGTGCCAGAGCTCAAAGCTGAAATTAAAGAGATATTTTTTTTTTGAGAGGCAAGCTTTTCCTGTCAACGAAAACGACCGAGAATTCCCAATATTTTCCATGCTAGACACATCATAGGTGGTTCCCAAACAGAAAAATAAAGTTCATTTCCTTTCCACCATTTCTTTCACATTCCATGGCTAGCCGTATCCACGGGTGCCCTCCATACCATCACTTTCCAAGGAATTTTGTTGTTATTAATTTCATTTCATGCGGGACTGGGCATCCCTATTACCAACCATACTCTCGTGCAATGACAAGTGAATAAACACTCGTCGTGAGAATAAAACACCTAACATGGAAAATATTGGCCACCCCCTGCCGCTTCATGAGCGGTACGGGCACACAAAACAGAAAAATTATTTTGAAAATTAGAGTTGGCACACGCAAATTTACTTGGAACGGCATTGAAATACCGCATATAGGTAGATATAGTGGACTCATATGGCAAAACTGGATTTAAGGATTTTGGATGCACAAGCAGTATTTCCGCTTAGTACAAATGAAGGCTAGCAAAAGATTGAGAAGCAACCAACCAAAAAACGAAAACGGTCATAAACATGCATTGAACAGAACTAACACCGAATAATACACCATAAGTAGGATATAACTTCATTGCAAAACTATTGACTTAATGTGCTTGCATAGGGAATCACAAACCTTAACACCAATATTTTTACTAAAGCACAATTACTCACTAACATGACTCACATATCATCATCTCCATATCGCAAAACTATTGCAAGGAATCACACTTATCATATCCAATGATCTATATGAAAGTTTTTATCTATATCCCTCTTGAATATTCATCACTTTGGGACTATCTTCATATCTTGTGCAAATTACCATTACTATTGATGAACTCTCAAAAAGATTTAAGTGAAGCATGAGAGTGCAAATATTTCTTCAAAATTTTAATCTTAACAATTCTCAAAATAATATAAGTGAAGCATGAGAATTTATTTCTTCAAAATTTTAATCAACTCTCAAAATAATATAAGTGAAGCATGAGAGTTTATTTCTTCAAAATATAGCCACCACTGTGCTCAAAAAGATTTAAGTGAAGCACTAGAGCAACTGCCTAGCTCAATTTTTTTTTAAGTGAAGCACATGGAGTATTCTAACAAATCATGATGATAAACGTGTGGCTCTCTCAAGATAGGTGTGTTCAGCGAAGAGGATTGTGACAAACTAAAAAGCGAACAAAGCAAAGACTCATATATTACAAGACGCTCCAAGCAAAACACATATTATGTGACGAATAAAAATATAGCTCCAAGTAAAATTACCGATGGCTGGTAGAAGAAAGAGGGGATGCCTTCCGGGGCATCCCCAAGCTTAGAAGCTTGAGTCTTCCTAGAATATTACCTTGGGGTGCCTCGGGCATCCCCAAGCTTAGGCTTTTGCTACTCCTTATTCCTTCATCCATCGTGATCTCACCCAAAACATGAAAACTTCAATCACACAAAACTTAACAAAACCTTCGTGAGATCCGTTAGTATAACAAAACAAATCACTACTATAAGTACTGTTGCAAACCCATTCATATTTTATTTTTGCATTATACCTACTGTACTCTAACTTCACCATGGCTTATACCCCCCGATACAATCCATAGATTCATCAAAACAAGCAAGTAGTGCATCAAAAACAGAATCTGTCAAAAACAGAACAGTCTGTAGAAATATATTTAAAAGCCATACTTTTGTAACTCTAGAAATTCTGAAAACTTAGGAAAACGTCGTTAATTCATATACCAATACTGTGTAAAAATTTCAGATTTTTCTGACGCTTGAGTACAGAAAAACAATTCGGGCACTGGACGCAAAACTTTCTGTTTTCCAAACAGCATCAATTATACTATCTTCCAAATCATCCTAAAGGTATTACTTGTCACAAACACTAATTAGAAACACAAAAACACCATCATACCAGTAGCATGACAGTAAAAACACACCATAACAGAAACTTATAGCAAAAAATTATTTTATTCATTGGGTTGCCTCCCAACAAGCGCTATTGTTTTATGCCCCTAGCTAGGCATAATGCATAGTTTCAGGTATTGTCATCTTTGGTTTTGGTAACCTTAATGGGAGTTTTCTCAAGCCCGGGAGGTTCTTTACGCTTCCCATTATTCTCAGAAAAAGAGGCAATTTTAAGATCCAAAATATCCAATCTCTTGTTGCATAGAGAAATCAAAGTGTTCGTGCGGATGAGATTTCCACTAATATTTTTAAGAGGCTCATTAGACTTTTGCAACTCAACCAAATTTTTCTGCATATCACCCAATTTGTCTAAACTTTGAGCACCCTCTTGAGTAAAAACAAAACCCTTTTGTGGTGTAGGAATACCCAATATGCCTTCTATTATTTCATAGGCGGTATTGGCCTCACTCTCAATAAAATTCCCTTTTGCGGCAAAATCCAAAAGTTGTCTATGATGCATGGTTAGCCCTATATAGAAATTGCGATGCAAAATTTTTAAATCCCCTTTTACAGAGCAAACACGGTAGGATTCCATTAACCTATACCAAGCATCTTTAAGATTTTCTCCTTGTTTTTGTTTGAAGTAAAGTACTTCAAAATCCGGCGACAAAGGAGGGATAGTCATGCTAGTCATGATGGCAAAAGAGCAAACAAGAAAAAGGCAAACGAAAAATATTTTTGTATTTTTGTAAAAATGTTTTAGAAGTGGGGGAGATGAAAACGAGAGGCAAATGGCAAATAAAGTAAATGCAAGGAGATGAGAGTTTGTGCAAAGGTACTTGATAGATGTTGATGATGTCTCCCCGGCAACGGCGCCAGAAATTTTTCCTGCTACTTGGCGTTGGTATTTCCCCGAATAGGAAGGGATGATGCAGCACAGTAGAGATAAGTATTTCGCTCAGTTATTAAACCAAGGTTATCGAACCAGTAGGAGAATCACACAACACCTCGTTAGCAGTACCTGCACACAAACAACAAATCCTTGCACCCAACGCAAACAAGGGGTTGTCAATCCCTTGGCGGTAAGATTGCTAGATTAAATTGTATTTGATAGATTGATAGATTGCAGCTAAAATACTAAATAAAATAAATAAAAGAAAATACCAGCAATATTTTTAGGTTTTTAGTAATATTGTTTTGATAGACCCGGGGGCCATAGATTTCACTAGAGGCTTCTCTCGAGAAAATAGCATACGGTGGGTAGACAAATTACTGTTGGGCAATTGATAGAAAAGCAAATAATCATGACGATATCCAAGGCAATGATCATGTATATAGGCATCATGTCCAAGATTAGTAGACCGACTCCTGCCTGCATCTACTACTATTACTCCACACATCGACCGCTATCCAGCATGCATCTAGTGTATTAAGTCCATAAGAACGGAGTAATGCCTTAAGCACGATGACATGATGTAGACAAGAAAAACTCACGAATTAATATACCCAATGAATAGATCCCATCTTGTTATCCTTAGTAGCAATGATACATATGTGTCATGTCCCTTTCTGTCACTGGGATTGAGCACCGCAAGATCGAACCCACTACAAAGCACCTCTTCCCATGGCGAGATAAATCAACTCAGTTGGCCAAACCAAATCAATAGATCGGAGAAGAAATACGAGGCTATAATAATCATGCATAAAAGAGTGCAGCAAAGACTCAAATAATTTCATGGATAATCTGATCATAAACACACAATTCATCGGATCCCAACAAACACAACGCAAAAAGAGATTACATCGGATAGATCTCCAAGAACATCAAGGAGAACATTTGTAACATCACCATGTATTAAGCTACAGTGATCACCCTTTTAATGATGCCATGTCACCATTATTACTGTTGCTAATCTCACTTTGGTTCAAATCCAAAATCGAATTCAAATTTTAAAATAAGGACAAACAATAAAAGTTTTCAAATGTCAAAACTAAAATGTTCTAAATGTGACGAATAATTCATAGAAAATATTGGTGAAGAAACCACATTTTTATAAAATAATTAATTGCACTAAAATAAATAAAACAGTGGCTTAGACAATCAAATAAATGCCTTTTATAATTTATAAAATATCAAACTATTTTATTTGGGAGTGAAACTTCTTGTGGCAGTGGGTTAGGTTATAACACTAATTTAGGAGTGCATTTATAATTATAAAACTGAAAATAAAAAGAAACTAAAAATAAAGCAGTAAAAGAAAATAAACAAAAAAATAAAATAAAACAAAAGGCTTCCCCCCCAACTGGGCCTCAGCCCAGCTGGCCACCAGGCCGACCAGGCCGGTCCCCAGGCCGACCAGGCCGGCCCAGCCGCGACCTATATGGCCTACCCCCCAACCCCGAAACCCTAACCACCCCATTTCCCCCACGGTCCCCTCTCTCCCTCGCTCCGCCCCGCTCGCCGTCGCCGCCCCCGCCGTCCTCGCCGCCGGAACCGCCTCGCCGGACCTCCCCGAGCCTCGCCGCCCTCTTCTCGCCACAGGGGTGAGCTCCCCCGCCGTTTTCCCCTTCTCCTCCGCCATCCCGACGCCGCGACCGGAAGCCGCCGCTCCTGCCCGTCCACGCGCGCCCGCAGCCCCCGCCGCGCTCTGCTCGTCGCTCGCCAGTGCTGCTGCTACTCCCGTGGCCGCTCGCCGCCTGTGCCTGCGCCCGCTGCTCCCCTAACCCGCGCGCGTCCGTAGCCGCCCGCGCGCCCGCGGTCCTGCGCTGCTGCTTGCCGCTGCTGCCCGCCGTCCCCCGCGCCGATGCCTCCCCTGCCGTGCCTGCGCCGCTGCCCGTCGTCGCCCGCTGCAGCTCCGGCCGGCCGGCCTCGCCGCGCCGTCTCCGGCCATGGCCGGCCCCCTCTGCCGTGCGCGCGCGCGTTGACCCTCCAGTGGCCGCGCGGACATGTCCGGCCCTGGAAGGGCACAGCCGTGTACATGTCCGGCTGTGCCACTGACCAGTGGGGCCGACCCCGATAAATAAAAAAAAAGAAAAAGAAAAAAGAAGTAAATAAAAATAATAATAAATAATAATTAAAATGATTAATTAATTAATTAGTTAATTAATTAACTTAATTAATCTGGTTTAATTAAACAAATTAAATTTAATTAAACTAACCACCTTATTAAACTAATTAATTCTGTTTAACTAACGTGTGTCAATGACAGACGGGACGCCATGTCAGTTTGACCGGTCAACGGTCAGTGTTGACCGCTTACGTCATGATGACGCAATAAATGATTTTAGAATTAAATTAAATCTGTTAATTCCATAAATTGAATTAAAACTTTGAAAAATCATATAAAATAAACCGTAACTCGGATGAAAATAATTTATATATGGAAATCGATCAGAAAAATATGAAGATTCCGAATACGCAATCCGTTCATCTGTCACATGCCCCTAGCATGCTGAACATGGAACCGTCCCCCTCTGTTCATCTGTCCGAAATGCCAAACGCTGGGAAAACATTCCCGGATGTTTACCCCTTTCACCGGTAACATGTAGTACTGCGATAGGTCACCCCTAGCACTACGTGTTGTCATGTCGTGCATCTGTGTTACATTTGTGTGCTTTATATTTATTGTCTCTCCCCCCTCTTCTCTCCGGTATACTCCGAGACCGACGCTTCCCTTGTGATCGACTACGTCACCGACAACCCTGCTTCCTTTTCAGCAGAGCAACCAGGCAAGCAAAACCCCCTTGATCATTCCTATATCGCCTATTCCTTCTCCCTCATGCTTGCATTAGATTTTGCTACTATAAATGATTGCTCCTATTCTGATGCATAGCCTGTTTTTGTAACTTGCTATTGTTACTTTACCTGTTATCCTAAACTGCTTAGAATAGGTTGGTTAGTGATCCACCAGTGACCCCTCACCCTTGTCCCTGTTGCCCCGCCTCGTTACCAGTGCCTCGATCTATGTGATCGATGTGCCGAGACCGACACAGCACCGCACACCCCCCTTAGTTGTACGACTCTGCAGGGCTACTATCAAGTGCCGGGGGTGATACCTCGTACTGCACTCCCGATGATATCTCTGTAGTATAGCACATCGGTGGTGATTGTAGAGGGTGATTGCTCGCTCTCCCCTTCCCGATGATGACTCCTGTCGTGCAACCGCTCAAGTGCGGACCATCGAGCGTGATTCCTCCTGGTTCTCCTTGGCAGACTACATCGAGTAGGATTCCAACGAGGGTGATGCCTCGGATTCCCCCTTGATGTGATGAACACACGGTTACTCTACTTTTACTTCAGCCCCTAGGTAAAGTCGGGTCACCCCGAGGGGTACCCACGAGAGTTGTGTAGTCGGGTTGACCGTGAGGGTACCCGCGAGATAATTACGAGGCGCGGCCGGGTAGGCAGAGACCGCCCTAGAGAGGGATGGGCCTGGCCCTTGCTGCACTTCCTCGAGATGGGACGACAGGAGTACTGATCGTCACCGCGAGCTCCTAATAATGCGCTAACGGATTTGGGTATTGATCTGAGTTGGCCACTGGCCTATACGCACTACCACCACGAGGGATAATGGTTTAATGGGGCCCTCTACGTCGTATGTATCAGCCGAAAGCTTTGTCAGACGTCCAGTTCAGCATTGTGGCAGGGCAGGATCGGCGCCATCCATGACAGTGGTGGTGCCTGGATCTAACCCTGCACACAACGACCCGGAGTGCACAGGGTGATGGCCCAAGACCCCTGCGCACTTAGGATGTAGACCGGCGGGGACCTCTCTGTTGAGCCTAGGTAAGGCTACGGTGTGTCGATCAGCCGAGGCCGGGCATGACCCGGAAAAATGTGTCTGGCCAGAGTTAATCGAGCGTGTTGGGTAACAGTAGTGCACCCCTGCAGGGAAGTTATCTATTCGAATAGCCGGGTCCACGGTAACAGGACGCTCAGTGTTGTATCCCGATCTATTACTATTTGAACTGGATACATGTTAATTAATTGAAAGCTCCGGGATTGCTTTCTCGCAGGGAGTCGAGGAAGGATCTCTGGGATTTGCTTCTACATGCTTGTTAATTATAATATGTTAATCTGCACTCTTCTAATGCTGCAAGACGCTGGAGATGCTAGTCTTCGATAGGCTAGGCCTCTCCCCTATTCTGGCATTTTCTGCAGTTTAGTCCAAAGATATAGCCCCATTTCTTTGATACCAATGCATATTTAGCATAGTTCTGATGCCAGTCTTGCGAGTACTTTGGATGAGTACTCACGGTTGCTTTGCTCCTCTTTTCCCCATACCCGCTTGTTGCGACCAGATGATGAAGCCCCGGAGTCAGCCGCCCCAGCCGACGAATACTACTACACTTCTTGAGGAGCTTACTACTACGTGGAGACCGTTGACGACCAGGAGTAGTTAGGAGGCTCCCTGGCAGGAGGCCTGCGCCTTTTCAATCGTTGTCGTAGATTTGCCTCGCCTTCTTAAGGCATATCTGTTTTACTTTTATATCTGTACTCAGATATCTAATGCTTTCACTGATGCTTGTATGCGCAAGCTTATGTATTTGAGCCCTCGAGGCCCCTGGCTTGTAATATAAAGCTTGTATGAATTTTATTTGTGTAGAGTTGTGTTGTGATATCTTCAAGTGAGTGCCTAGGCTTGATCGTGTGCATTTGCGTGTATGATTAGCGCATGGTTAAGTCGGGGGCGTCACAAGTTGGTATCAGAGCCGACTGCCTGTAGGAACCCCCCTTCCAACTCCTTGGTCGAAGTTGAGTCTAGTCTTTCAGAAAACTGTTTTTACTAACATGGCTATGTGGCTTACGGGCCCACGTCGCCAATGGATGGGATTAGGATCTTTTATTCCTCTTCCTTACTCTGGGAACTCTGATCTCTCTTCTATTCGGGTTAAATTTTTTACTAAACGCTCACATTAGGTTCTCGTGATCACATCCATCCGGAGATTTCAATCAACCTTCTTTGATTTGTGGACCAGGTTCTGCTTCACAGTTTTCACGGACCGCAGGATCCTTTTATCGAGGGCACCCTGCGTCGTCCCCTGCAGATTCCTTGCTCCAATAGTTTTCTCCGGCGTCGATCTAGCCTTTGCTATGTCGCGTTGTTGTATCTCTCCACCGCGTGCCTGCGCGCCGCCTAGTATGTCTAGCTGTTTGAATTTCCGGACTTATGCTGTCCACATGTAACCGACTTTGTGTATGGATCTGTATGTCTTAATTGGCAACTTTTATGAATCTATTGCGCTACTTGTTCGCTGTCGTGTTACATCATGATCGTCTCTAAACACTTGGAGTGGTTTTTACTAAACTACCCCCTGTTAAATCTTTAGCAGGATGGTTAGACCCGCAGGTCATGGTCGCGGCCGTGCTGCCAACGATCCACCCCCGCCAGATTATATGGCAGCTATGATGCAGCAATTTGAGTTGAATCGTCAGTTCATGGTTGGAATCATGGCTCAGTTCCCAAATCAGAACCAGAATGCTCAGAATCAGCAACCTGCTCCAATAACTCTGCAGGAGTTTATGCGTCTCAGCCCTACTGTTTTTCGCAACTCTGAACAGCCACTGGATGCTGATGACTGGCTTCGCGACATCTCCTTCGAGATGGAATCTGCCAATGTCGCCCCTGACAGCCTTGTCATCTTCGCGTCCTACTTCTTGAAGGGTCCCGCTGCTCAATGGTGGGACACCCACAGGCGTTCACTACTTGCTGGCACAGTCGGTACCTGGATCGAGTTTCAGACTGCTTTCCGTGCCCGCTACATTCCTCAGGGAATCATGGACCGAAAGAAAAGAGAGTTTCGCAACCTCACTCAGGGCAATAAGACTGTCGAAGCTTATCAGCGGGAATTCCTTGAATTATCCCGCTATGCCGAAGAAGACATTGCCACTGATGCTCGTAGACAGGAGAAATTCCGTAATGGACTCCACCCAGACCTTAAGCTTGCACTTGCTGTTCATGACTTCACCGATTTCGCCACCCTGGTGAACAAGGCTATCCAGGTTGAGACAGCTCAGATGGAACACAAGAATGCCATCAAGCGTCACCATGACATTGGCTCTTCTTCGGGCTCGTCATCTCAGAAGCGCCGCATCTGGATTCCGCACAGCATGTACCACCCAACTGCACCTCCTCCACCGCCGGGGCAGCCAAGATCTCAGGCTCCACTACTTCGAGCTCCTGCTCCCCGTCCCAATGACGGGCTCTGCTTCAAGTGTGGCCGTCCAGGTCACCGTTCCAGGGAATGCCCTCAGAACCATAATCAGCTTGCCCTTCCCTCTGTGGTCGAGGTAACAGTCAGCCTCGCAACAATAATGCCAGGCCTTCTTATGGTCGTGGTCAAGCTTACCATGTTGATCTAAATGAAGCTCAAGATCAGCCTGCTACCGTGAATGGTACTATCCTTGTTTACTCAGTACCACCTCCTATTTTAGTTGATTCAGGAGCATCACATTCAATTTATGCTAAAGTCCTTTGCATTCTCGCATGACATTAAATATGAACCGTTGCACAGTCCGTTGATGGGAAATTCTCCCGCGGGCCCATGCCAAGCCTCCTTGGTATGAATACCCCAACATTCTCCATTCTACCTCTTAATTCTCGAGACGAGAATTTCTTTTAGAGGAGGAGAATTGTAACATCCCCATGTATTAAGCTATAGTGATCACCCTTTTAATGATGCCATGTCACCATTATTACTGTTGCTAATCTCACTTTGGTTCAAATCGAGTTCGATTTCAAATTTTAAAATAAGGACAAACAATAAAAGTTTTCAAATGTCAAAACTAAAATGTTCTAAATGTGACAAATAATTCATGGAAAATATTGGCGAAGAAACCACATTTTTATAAAATAACTAATTGCACTAAAATAAATAAAACAGTGGCTTAGACAATCAAATAAATGCCTTTTATAATTTATAAAATATCAAACTATTTTATTTGGGAGTGAAACTTCTTGTGGCAGTGGGTTAGGTTATAACACTAATTTAGGAGTGGGATTTATAATTATAAAACTGAAAATAAAAAGAAACTAAAAATAAAGCAGTAAAAGAAAATAAACAAAAAAATAAAATAAAACAAAAGGCTCCCCCCAACTGGGCCTTGGCCCAGCTGGCCACCAAGCCGACCAGGCCGGCCCAGCCGCAGCCTTTATGGCGTAACCCCCCGCCAACCCCGAAACCCTAACCACCCCATTTCCCCCCGGTCCCCTCTCTCCCTCGCTCTGCCCCGCTCGCTATCGCCGCCCCCGCCGTCCTCGCCGCCGGAACCGCCTCGCCGGACCTCCCCGAGCCTCGCCGCTCTCTTCTCGCCACGGGGGTGAGCTCCCCCGCCGTTCCCCCCTTCTCCTCCGCCGTCCCGACGCCGCGACCGCCAGCTGCCGCTCTTGCCCGTCCGCGTGCGCCCGCAGCCCCTGCCGCGCTCTGCTCGCCGCTCGCCCGTGCTGCAGCTACTCCCGCGCCCGCGCCCGCTGCTCCCCTCACCCGCCTGTGCCCGCGCCCGCTGCTCCCCTCACCCGCGGTCCTGCGCTGCTACTTGCCGCTGCTGGCCGCCATCCCCCGCGCCGATGCCTCCCCTGGCCGCGCCCGCGCCGCTGCCCGTCGTCGCCCGCTGCAGCTCCGGCCGGCCAGCCTCACCGCGCCGCCTCCGGCCACGGCCGGCCCCCCTCTGCCGTGCGCGCCCGCGTTGACCCTCCAGTGGCCGTGCGGACATGTCCGGCCCTGGAAGGGCACAGCCGTGGACATGTCTGGCTGTGCCACTGACCAGTTAGGCCGGCCCCGATAAATAAAAAAGAAAGAAAAAGAAAAAAGAAGTAAATAAAAATAAATAATAAATAATAATTAAAATGATTAATTAGTTAATTAATTAATAAATTAATTAACTTAATTAATCTGGTTTAATTAAACTAATTAAACTTAACCGCTGACGTCATGATGACGCAATAAATGATTTTAGAATTAAATTAAATCTGTTAATTCCAGAAATTGAATTAAAACTTTGAAAAATCATATAGTAAACCGTAACTCGGATGAAAATAATTTATATATGGAAATCGATCAGAAAAATATGAAGATTCCGAATACGCACTCCGTTCATCTGTCACATGCCCCTAGCATGCTGAACATGGAACTGTCCCCCTCTGTTCATCTGTCCGAAATGCCAAACCCTGGGAAAACATTCCCGGATGTTTACCCCTTTCGCCGGCAACGTGTAGTACTGCGATATGTCACCCCTAGCACCGCGTGTTGTCATGTCGTGCATCTGTGTTACATCTGTGTGCTTTATATTTACTGTTTCTTCCCCCTCTTCTCTCCGGTAGACTACGAGACTGACGCTTCCCCTGTGATCGACTACGTCACCGACGACCCTGCTTCCTTTTCACCAGAGCAACCAGGCAAGCAAAACCCCCTTGATCATTCCTATATCGCCTATTCCTTCTCCCTCATGCTTGCATTAGATTTTGCTACTGTAAATGATTGCTCCTATTCTGATGCATAGCCTATTTTTGTAACCTGCTATTGTTACTTTACCTGTCATCCTAAACTGCTTAGCATAGGTTGGTTATTGATCCACCAGTGACCCCTCACCCTTGTCCCTATTGCCCCGCCTCGTTACCAGTGCCTCGATATATGTGATCGATGTGCCCAGACCGACATAGCACCGCACACCCCCCTTAGTTGTACGACTCTGCAGGACTACTATCGAGTGCCGGGGGTGATACCTCGTACTGCACTCCCGATGATATCTCTGTAGTATAGCACATCGGTGGTGATTGTAGAGGGTGATTCCTCGCTCTCCCCTTCCCGATGATGACTCCTGTCGTGCAACCGCTCAAGTGCGGACCATCGAGCGTGATTCCTCCTGGTTCTCCTTGGCAGACTACATCGAGTAGGATTCCAACGAGGGTGATGCCTCGGATTCCCCCTTGATGTGATGAACACACGGTTACTCTACTTTTACTTCAGCCCCTAGGTAAAGTCGGGTCACCCCGAGGGGTACCCACGAGAGTTGTGTAGTCGGGTTGACCGTGAGGGTACCCGCGAGATAATTACGAGGCGCGGCCGGGTAGGCAGAGACCGCCCTAGAGAGGGATGGGCCTGGCCCTTGCTGCACTTCCTCGAGATGGGACGACAGGAGTACTGATCGTCACCGCGAGCTCCTAATAATGCGCTAACGGATTTGGGTATTGATCTGAGTTGGCCACTGGCCTATACGCACTACCACCACGAGGGATAATGGTTTAATGGGGCCCTCTACGTCGTATGTATCAGCCGAAAGCTTTGTCAGACGTCCAGTTCAGCATTGTGGCAGGGCAGGATCGGCGCCATCCATGACAGTGGTGGTGCCTGGATCTAACCCTGCACACAACGACCCGGAGTGCACAGGGTGATGGCCCAAGACCCCTGCGCACTTAGGATGTAGACCGGCGGGGACCTCTCTGTTGAGCCTAGGTAAGGCTACGGTGTGTCGATCAGCCGAGGCCGGGCATGACCCGGAAAAATGTGTCTGGCCAGAGTTAATCGAGCGTGTTGGGTAACAGTAGTGCACCCCTGCAGGGAAGTTATCTATTCGAATAGCCGTGTCCACGGTAACAGGACGCTCAGTGTTGTATCCCGATCTATTACTATTTGAACTGGATACATGTTAATTAATTGAAAGCTCCGGGATTGCTTTCTCGCAGGGAGTCGAGGAAGGATCTCTGGGATTTGCTTCTACATGCTTGTTAATTATAATATGTTAATCTGTACTCTTCTAATGCTGCAAGACGCTGGAGATGCTAGTCTTCGATAGGCTAGGCCTCTCCCCCTATTCTGGCATTTTCTGCAGTTTAGTCCAAAGATATAGCCCCATTTCTTTGATACCAATGCATATTTAGCATAGTTCTGATGCCAGTCTTGCGAGTACTTTGGATGAGTACTCACGGTTGCTTTGCTCCTCTTTTCCCCATACCCGCTTGTTGCGACCAGATGATGAAGCCCCGGAGTCAGCCGCCCCAGCCGACGAATACTACTACACTTCTTGAGGAGCTTACTACTACGTGGAGACCGTTGACGACCAGGAGTAGTTAGGAGGCTCCCTGGCAGGAGGCCTGCGCCTTTTCGATCGTTGTCGTAGATTTGCCTCGCCTTCTTAAGGCATATCTGTTTTACTTTTATATCTGTACTCAGATATCTAATGCTTTCACTGATGCTTGTATGCGCAAGCTTATGTATTTGAGCCCTCGAGGCCCCTGGCTTGTAATATAAAGCTTGTATGAATTTTATTTGTGTAGAGTTGTGTTGTGATATCTTCAAGTGAGTGCCTAGGCTTGATCGTGTGCATTTGCGTGTATGATTAGCGCATGGTTAAGTCGGGGGCGTCACAAGTTGGTATCAGAGCCGACTGCCTGTAGGAACCCCCCTTCCAACTCCTTGGTTGAAGTTGAGTCTAGTCTTTCAGAAAACTGTTTTTACTAACATGGCTATGTGGCTTACGGGCCCACGTCGCCAATGGATGGGATTAGGATCTTTTATTCCTCTTCCTTACTCTGGGAACTCTGATCTCTCTTCTATTCGGGTTAAATTTTTTACTAAACGCTCACATTAGGTTCTCGTGATCACATCCATCCGGAGATTTCAATCAACCTTCTTTGATTTGTGGACCAGGTTCTGCTTCACAGTTTTCACGGACCGCAGGATCCTTTTATCGAGGGCACCCTGCGTCGTCCCCTGCAGATTCCTTGCTCCAATAGTTTTCTCCGGCGTCGATCTAGCCTTTGCTATGTCGCGTTGTTGTATCTCTCCACCGCGTGCCTGCGCGCCGCCTAGTATGTCTAGCTGTTTGAATTTCCGGACTTATGCTGTCCACATGTAACCGACTTTGTGTATGGATCTGTATGTCTTAATTGGCAACTTTTATGAATCTATTGCGCTACTTGTTCGCTGTCGTGTTACATCATGATCGTCTCTAAACACTTGGAGTGGTTTTTACTAAACTACCCCCTGTTAAATCTTTAGCAGGATGGTTAGACCCGCAGGTCATGGTCGCGGCCGTGCTGCCAACGATCCACCCCCGCCAGATTATATGGCAGCTATGATGCAGCAATTTGAGTTGAATCGTCAGTTCATGGTTGGAATCATGGCTCAGTTCCCAAATCAGAACCAGAATGCTCAGAATCAGCAACCTGCTCCAATAACTCTGCAGGAGTTTATGCGTCTCAGCCCTACTGTTTTTCGCAACTCTGAACAGCCACTGGATGCTGATGACTGGCTTCGCGACATCTCCTTCGAGATGGAATCTGCCAATGTCGCCCCTGACAGCCTTGTCATCTTCGCGTCCTACTTCTTGAAGGGTCCCGCTGCTCAATGGTGGGACACCCACAGGCGTTCACTACTTGCTGGCACAGTCGGTACCTGGATCGAGTTTCAGACTGCTTTCCGTGCCCGCTACATTCCTCAGGGAATCATGGACCGAAAGAAAAGAGAGTTTCGCAACCTCACTCAGGGCAATAAGACTGTCGAAGCTTATCAGCGGGAATTCCTTGAATTATCCCGCTATGCCGAAGAAGACATTGCCACTGATGCTCGTAGACAGGAGAAATTCCGTAATGGACTCCACCCAGACCTTAAGCTTGCACTTGCTGTTCATGACTTCACCGATTTCGCCACCCTGGTGAACAAGGCTATCCAGGTTGAGACAGCTCAGATGGAACACAAGAATGCCATCAAGCGTCACCATGACATTGGCTCTTCTTCGGGCTCGTCATCTCAGAAGCGCCGCATCTGGATTCCGCACAGCATGTACCACCCAACTGCACCTCCTCCACCGCCGGGGCAGCCAAGATCTCAGGCTCCACTACTTCGAGCTCCTGCTCCCCGTCCCAATGACGGGCTCTGCTTCAAGTGTGGCCGTCCAGGTCACCGTTCCAGGGAATGCCCTCAGAACCATAATCAGCTTGCCCTTCCCTCTGTGGTCGAGGTAACAGTCAGCCTCGCAACAATAATGCCAGGCCTTCTTATGGTCGTGGTCAAGCTTACCATGTTGATCTAAATGAAGCTCAAGATCAGCCTGCTACCGTGAATGGTACTATCCTTGTTTACTCAGTACCACCTCCTATTTTAGTTGATTCAGGAGCATCACATTCAATTTATGCTAAAGTCCTTTGCATTCTCGCATGACATTAAATATGAACCGTTGCACAGTCCGTTGATGGGAAATTCTCCCGCGGGCCCATGCCAAGCCTCCTTGGTATGAATACCCCAACATTCTCCATTCTACCTCTTAATTCTCGAGACGAGAATTTCTTTTAGAGGAGGAGAATTGTAACATCCCCATGTATTAAGCTATAGTGATCACCCTTTTAATGATGCCATGTCACCATTATTACTGTTGCTAATCTCACTTTGGTTCAAATCGAGTTCGATTTCAAATTTTAAAATAAGGACAAACAATAAAAGTTTTCAAATGTCAAAACTAAAATGTTCTAAATGTGACAAATAATTCATGGAAAATATTGGCGAAGAAACCACATTTTTATAAAATAACTAACTGCACTAAAATAAATAAAACAGTGGCTTAGACAATCAAATAAATGCCTTTTATAATTTATAAAATATCAAACTATTTTATTTGGGAGTGAAACTTCTTGTGGCAGTGGGTTAGGTTATAACACTAATTTAGGAGTGGGATTTATAATTATAAAACTGAAAATAAAAAGAAACTAAAAATAAAGCAGTAAAAGAAAATAAACAAAAAAATAAAATAAAACAAAAGGCTCCCCCCAACTGGGCCTTGGCCCAGCTGGCCACCAAGCCGACCAGGCCGGCCCAGCCGCAGCCTTTATGGCGTAACCCCCCGCCAACCCCGAAACCCTAACCACCCCATTTCCCCCCGGTCCCCTCTCTCCCTCGCTCTGCCCCGCTCGCTATCGCCGCCCCCGCCGTCCTCGCCGCCGGAACCGCCTCGCCGGACCTCCCCGAGCCTCGCCGCTCTCTTCTCGCCACGGGGGTGAGCTCCCCCGCCGTTTCCCCCTTCTCCTCCGCCGTCCCGACGCCGCGACCGCCAGCTGCCGCTCTTGCCCGTCCGCGTGCGCCCGCAGCCCCTGCCGCGCTCTGCTCGCCGCTCGCCCGTGCTGCAGCTGCTCCCGCGCCCGCGCCCGCTGCTCCCCTCACCCGCCTGTGCCCGCGCCCGCTGCTCCCCTCACCCGCGGTCCTGCGCTGCTACTTGCCGCTGCTGCCCGCCGTCCCCCGCGCCGATGCCTCCCCTGGCCGCGCCCGCGCCGCTGCCCGTCGTCGCCCGCTGCAGCTCCGGCCGGCCAGCCTCACCGCGCCGCCTCCGGCCACGGCCGGCCCCCCTCTGCCGTGCGCGCCCGCGTTGACCCTCCAGTGGCCGTGCGGACATGTCCGGCCCTGGAAGGGCACAGCCGTGGACATGTCTGGCTGTGCCACTGACCAGTTAGGCCGGCCCCGATAAATAAAAAAGAAAGAAAAAGAAAAAAGAAGTAAATAAAAATAAATAATAAATAATAATTAAAATGATTAATTAGTTAATTAATTAATAAATTAATTAACTTAATTAATCTGGTTTAATTAAACTAATTAAACTTAACCGCTGACGTCATGATGACGCAATAAATGATTTTAGAATTAAATTAAATCTGTTAATTCCAGAAATTGAATTAAAACTTTGAAAAATCATATAGTAAACCGTAACTCGGATGAAAATAATTTATATATGGAAATCGATCAGAAAAATATGAAGATTCCGAATACGCACTCCGTTCATCTGTCACATGCCCCTAGCATGCTGAACATGGAACTGTCCCCCTCTGTTCATCTGTCCGAAATGCCAAACCCTGGGAAAACATTCCCGGATGTTTACCCCTTTCGCCGGCAACGTGTAGTACTGCGATATGTCACCCCTAGCACCGCGTGTTGTCATGTCGTGCATCTGTGTTACATCTGTGTGCTTTATATTTACTGTTTCTTCCCCCTCTTCTCTCCGGTAGACTACGAGACTGACGCTTCCCCTGTGATCGACTACGTCACCGACGACCCTGCTTCCTTTTCACCAGAGCAACCAGGCAAGCAAAACCCCCTTGATCATTCCTATATCGCCTATTCCTTCTCCCTCATGCTTGCATTAGATTTTGCTACTGTAAATGATTGCTCCTATTCTGATGCATAGCCTATTTTTGTAACCTGCTATTGTTACTTTACCTGTCATCCTAAACTGCTTAGCATAGGTTGGTTATTGATCCACCAGTGACCCCTCACCCTTGTCCCTATTGCCCCGCCTCGTTACCAGTGCCTCGATATATGTGATCGATGTGCCCAGACCGACATAGCACCGCACACCCCCCTTAGTTGTACGACTCTGCAGGACTACTATCGAGTGCCGGGGGTGATACCTCGTACTGCACTCCCGATGATATCTCTGTAGTATAGCACATCGGTGGTGATTGTAGAGGGTGATTCCTCGCTCTCCCCTTCCCGATGATGACTCCTGTCGTGCAACCGCTCAAGTGCGGACCATCGAGCGTGATTCCTCCTGGTTCTCCTTGGCAGACTACATCGAGTAGGATTCCAACGAGGGTGATGCCTCGGATTCCCCCTTGATGTGATGAACACACGGTTACTCTACTTTTACTTCAGCCCCTAGGTAAAGTCGGGTCACCCCGAGGGGTACCCACGAGAGTTGTGTAGTCGGGTTGACCGTGAGGGTACCCGCGAGATAATTACGAGGCGCGGCCGGGTAGGCAGAGACCGCCCTAGAGAGGGATGGGCCTGGCCCTTGCTGCACTTCCTCGAGATGGGACGACAGGAGTACTGATCGTCACCGCGAGCTCCTAATAATGCGCTAACGGATTTGGGTATTGATCTGAGTTGGCCACTGGCCTATACGCACTACCACCACGAGGGATAATGGTTTAATGGGGCCCTCTACGTCGTATGTATCAGCCGAAAGCTTTGTCAGACGTCCAGTTCAGCATTGTGGCAGGGCAGGATCGGCGCCATCCATGACAGTGGTGGTGCCTGGATCTAACCCTGCACACAACGACCCGGAGTGCACAGGGTGATGGCCCAAGACCCCTGCGCACTTAGGATGTAGACCGGCGGGGACCTCTCTGTTGAGCCTAGGTAAGGCTACGGTGTGTCGATCAGCCGAGGCCGGGCATGACCCGGAAAAATGTGTCTGGCCAGAGTTAATCGAGCGTGTTGGGTAACAGTAGTGCACCCCTGCAGGGAAGTTATCTATTCGAATAGCCGTGTCCACGGTAACAGGACGCTCAGTGTTGTATCCCGATCTATTACTATTTGAACTGGATACATGTTAATTAATTGAAAGCTCCGGGATTGCTTTCTCGCAGGGAGTCGAGGAAGGATCTCTGCGATTTGCTTCTACATGCTTGTTAATTATAATATGTTAATCTGCACTCTTCTAATGCTGCAAGACGCTGGAGATGCTAGTCTTCGATAGGCTAGGCCTCTCCCCCTATTCTGGCATTTTCTGCAGTTTAGTCCAAAGATATAGCCCCATTTCTTTGATACCAATGCATATTTAGCATAGTTCTGATGCCAGTCTTGCGAGTACTTTGGATGAGTACTCACGGTTGCTTTGCTCCTCTTTTCCCCATACCCGCTTGTTGCGACCAGATGATGAAGCCCCGGAGTCAGCCGCCCCAGCCGACGAATACTACTACACTTATTGAGGAGCTTACTACTACGTGGAGACCGTTGACGACCAGGAGTAGTTAGGAGGCTCCCTGGCAGGAGGCCTGCGCCTTTTCGATCGTTGTCGTAGATTTGCCTCGCCTTCTTAAGGCATATCTGTTTTACTTTTATATCTGTACTCAGATATCTAATGCTTTCACTGATGCTTGTATGCGCAAGCTTATGTATTTGAGCCCTCGAGGCCCCTGGCTTGTAATATAAAGCTTGTATGAATTTTATTTGTGTAGAGTTGTGTTGTGATATCTTCAAGTGAGTGCCTAGGCTTGATCGTGTGCATTTGCGTGTATGATTAGCGCATGGTTAAGTCGGGGGCGTCACAAGTTGGTATCAGAGCCGACTGCCTGTAGGAACCCCCCTTCCAACTCCTTGGTCGAAGTTGAGTCTAGTCTTTCAGAAAACTGTTTTTACTAACATGGCTATGTGGCTTACGGGCCCACGTCGCCAATGGATGGGATTAGGATCTTTTATTCCTCTTCCTTACTCTGGGAACTCTGATCTCTCTTCTATTCGGGTTAAATTTTTTACTAAACGCTCACATTAGGTTCTCGTGATCACATCCATCCGGAGATTTCAATCAACCTTCTTTGATTTGTGGACCAGGTTCTGCTTCACAGTTTTCACGGACCGCAGGATCCTTTTATCGAGGGCACCCTGCGTCGTCCCCTGCAGATTCCTTGCTCCAATAGTTTTCTCCGGCGTCGATCTAGCCTTTGCTATGTCGCGTTGTTGTATCTCTCCACCGCGTGCCTGCGCGCCGCCTAGTATGTCTAGCTGTTTGAATTTCCGGACTTATGCTGTCCACATGTAACCGACTTTGTGTATGGATCTGTATGTCTTAATTGGCAACTTTTATGAATCTATTGCGCTACTTGTTCGCTGTCGTGTTACATCATGATCGTCTCTAAACACTTGGAGTGGTTTTTACTAAACTACCCCCTGTTAAATCTTTAGCAGGATGGTTAGACCCGCAGGTCATGGTCGCGGCCGTGCTGCCAACGATCCACCCCCGCCAGATTATATGGCAGCTATGATGCAGCAATTTGAGTTGAACCATCAGTTCATGGTTGGAATCATGGCTCAGTTCCCAAATCAGA
The DNA here is from genome assembly GCA_039707655.1 of Elymus sibiricus. NCBI lineage: Eukaryota > Viridiplantae > Streptophyta > Magnoliopsida > Poales > Poaceae > Elymus > Elymus sibiricus. The sequence continues at coordinate 37,403,812 of CM077668.1, read as the reverse complement.
ACCAGAATGCTCAGAATCAGCAACCTGCTCCAATAACTCTGCAGGAGTTTATGCGTCTCAGCCCTACTGTTTTTCGCAACTCTGAACAGCCACTGGATGCTGATGACTGGCTTCGCGACATCTCCTTCGAGATGGAATCTGCCAATGTCGCCCCTGACAGCCTTGTCATCTTCGCGTCCTACTTCTTGAAGGGTCCCGCTGCTCAATGGTGGGACACCCACAGGCGTTCACTACTTGCTGGCACAGTCGGTACCTGGATCGAGTTTCAGACTGCTTTCCATGCCCGCTACATTCCTCAGGGAATCATGGACCGAAAGAAAAGAGAGTTTCGCAACCTCACTCAGGGCAATAAGACTGTCGAAGCTTATCAGCGGGAATTCCTTGAATTATCCCGCTATGCCGAAGAAGACATTGCCACTGATGCTCGTAGACAGGAGAAATTCCGTAATGGACTCCACCCAGACCTTAAGCTTGCACTTGCTGTTCATGACTTCACCGATTTCGCCACCCTGGTGAACAAGGCTATCCAGGTTGAGACAGCTCAGATGGAACACAAGAATGCCATCAAGCGTCACCATGACATTGGCTCTTCTTCGGGCTCGTCATCTCAGAAGCGCCGCATCTGGATTCCGCACAGCATGTACCACCCAACTGCACCTCCTCCACCGCCGGGGCAGCCAAGATCTCAGGCTCCACTACTTCGAGCTCCTGCTCCCCGTCCCAATGACGGGCTCTGCTTCAAGTGTGGCCGTCCAGGTCACCGTTCCAGGGAATGCCCTCAGAACCATAATCAGCTTGCCCTTCCCTCTGTGGTCGAGGTAACAGTCAGCCTCGCAACAATAATGCCAGGCCTTCTTATGGTCGTGGTCAAGCTTACCATGTTGATCTAAATGAAGCTCAAGATCAGCCTGCTACCGTGAATGGTACTATCCTTGTTTACTCAGTACCACCTCCTATTTTAGTTGATTCAGGAGCATCACATTCAATTTATGCTAAAGTCCTTTGCATTCTCGCATGACATTAAATATGAACCGTTGCACAGTCCGTTGATGGGAAATTCTCCCGCGGGCCCATGCCAAGCCTCCTTGGTATGAATACCCCAACATTCTCCATTCTACCTCTTAATTCTCGAGACGAGAATTTCTTTTAGAGGAGGAGAATTGTAACATCCCCATGTATTAAGCTATAGTGATCACCCTTTTAATGATGCCATGTCACCATTATTACTGTTGCTAATCTCACTTTGGTTCAAATCGAGTTCGATTTCAAATTTTAAAATAAGGACAAACAATAAAAGTTTTCAAATGTCAAAACTAAAATGTTCTAAATGTGACAAATAATTCATGGAAAATATTGGCGAAGAAACCACATTTTTATAAAATAACTAATTGCACTAAAATAAATAAAACAGTGGCTTAGACAATCAAATAAATGCCTTTTATAATTTATAAAATATCAAACTATTTTATTTGGGAGTGAAACTTCTTGTGGCAGTGGGTTAGGTTATAACACTAATTTAGGAGTGGGACTTATAATTATAAAACTGAAAATAAAAAGAAACTAAAAATAAAGCAGTAAAAGAAAATAAACAAAAAAATAAAATAAAACAAAAGGCTCCCCTCCAACTGGGCCTTGGCCCAGCTGGCCACCAAGCCGACCAGGCCGGCCCAGCCGCAGCCTTTATGGCGTAACCCCCCGCCAACCCCGAAACCCTAACAACCCCATTTCCCCCCGGTCCCCTCTCTCCCTCGCTCTGCCCCGCTCGCTATCGCCGCCCCCGCCGTCCTCGCCGCCGGAACCGCCTCGCCGGACCTCCCCGAGCCTCGCCGCTCTCTTCTCGCCACGGGGGTGAGCTCCCCCGCCGTTTCCCCCTTCTCCTCCGCCGTCCCGACGTCGCGACCGCCAGCTGCCGCTCTTGCCCGTCCGCGTGCGCCCGCAGCCCCTGCCGCGCTCTGCTCGCCGCTCGCCCGTGCTGCAGCTGCTCCCGCGCCCGCGCCCGCTGCTCCCCTCACCCGCCTGTGCCCGCGCCCGCTGCTCCCCTCACCCGCGGTCCTGCGCTGCTACTTGCCGCTGCTGCCCGCCGTCCCCCGCGCCGATGCCTCCCCTGGCCGCGCCCGCGCCGCCGCCCGTCGTCGCCCGCTGCAGCTCCGGCCGGCCAGCCTCACCGCGCCGCCTCCGGCCACGGCCGGCCCCCCTCTGCCGTGCGCGCCCGCGTTGACCCTCCAGTGGCCGTGCGGACATGTCCGGCCCTGGAAGGGCACAGCCGTGGACATGTCTGGCTGTGCCACTGACCAGTTAGGCCGGCCCCGATAAATAAAAAAGAAAGAAAAAGAAAAAAGAAGTAAATAAAAATAAATAATAAATAATAATTAAAATGATTAATTAGTTAATAAATTAATTAACTTAATTAATCTGGTTTAATTAAACTAATTAAACTTAACCGCTGACGTCATGATGACGCAATAAATGATTTTAGAATTAAATTAAATCTGTTAATTCCAGAAATTGAATTAAAACTTTGAAAAATCATATAGTAAACCGTAACTCGGATGAAAATAATTTATATATGGAAATCGATCAGAAAAATATGAAGATTCCGAATACGCACTCTGTTCATCTATCACATGCCCCTAGCATGCTGAACATGGAACTGTCCCCCTCTGTTCATCTGTCCGAAATGCCAAACCCTGGGAAAACATTCCCGGATGTTTACCCCTTTCGCCGGCAACGTGTAGTACTGCGATATGTCACCCCTAGCACCGCGTGTTGTCATGTCGTGCATCTGTGTTACATCTGTGTGCTTTATATTTACTGTTTCTTCCCCCTCTTCTCTCCGGTAGACTACGAGACTGACGCTTCCCCTGTGATCGACTACGTCACAGACGACCCTGCTTCCTTTTCACCAGAGCAACCAGGCAAGCAAAACCCCCTTGATCATTCCTATATCGCCTATTCCTTCTCCCTCATGCTTGCATTAGATTTTGCTACTGTAAATGATTGCTCCTATTCTGATGCATAGCCTATTTTTGTAACCTGCTATTGTTACTTTACCTGTCATCCTAAACTGCTTAGCATAGGTTGGTTATTGATCCACCAGTGACCCCTCACCCTTGTCCCTATTGCCCCGCCTCGTTACCAGTGCCTCGATATATGTGATCGATGTGCCCAGACCGACATAGCACCGCACACACCCCTTAGTTGTACGACTCTGCAGGACTACTATCGAGTGCCGGGGGTGATACCTCGTACTGCACTCCCGATGATATCTCTGTAGTATAGCACATCGGTGGTGATTGTAGAGGGTGATTCCTCGCTCTCCCCTTCCCGATGATGACTCCTGTCGTGCAACCCCTCAAGTGTGGACCATCGAGGGTGATTCCTCCTGGTTCTCCTTGGTAGACTACATCGAGTAGTATTCCAATGAGGGTGATGCCTCGGATTCCCCCTTGATGTGATGAACACACGGTTACTCTACTTTTACTTCAGCCCCTGGGTAAAGTCGGGTCGACCCCGAGGGGTACCCGCGAGAGTTGTGTAGTCGGGTTGACTGTGAGGGTACCCGCAAGATAATTACGAGGCACGGCCGGGTAGGCAGAGACCGCCCTAGAGAGGGATGGGCCAGGCCCTTGTTGCACTTCCTCGAGACGGGACGACAGGAATACTGATCGTCACCGCGAGCTCCTAATAATGCGCTAACGGATTTGGGTATTGATCTGAGTTGGCCACTGGCCTATACGCACTACCACCACGTGGGATAATGGTTTAATGGGTCCCTCTACGTCGTATGTATCAGCCAAAAAGCTTTGTCAGACGTCCAGTTCAGCATTGTGGCATGGCAGGATCGGCGCCATCCATGACAGAGGTGGTGCCTGGATCTAACCCTGCACACAACAACCCGGAGTGCACAGGGTGACGGCCCAAGACCCCTGCGCACTTAGGATGTAGACTGGCGGGGACCTCTCTGTTGAGCCTAGGTAGGGCTACGGTGTGTCAATCAGCCGAGGCCGGGCATGACACGGAAAAGTGTGTCTGGCCAGAGTTAATCGAGCGTGTTGGGTAACAGTTGTGCACCCCTGCAGGGAAGTTATCTATTCGAATAGCCGTGTCCACGGTAACAGGACGCTCAGTGTTGTATCCCGATATATTACTACTTGAACTGGATACATGTTAATTAATTGTAAGCTCCGGGATTGCTTTCTCGCAGGGAGTCGAGGAAGGATCTCTGGGCTTTGCTTCTACATGCTTGTTAATTATAATATGTTAATCTGCACTCTTCTAATGCTGCAAGACGCTGGAGCTGCTAGTCTTCGATAGGCTAGGCCTCTCCCCCTATTCTGGCATTTTCTGCAGTTTAGTCCAAAGTTATAGCCCCATTTCTTTGATACCAATGCATATTTAGCATAGTTCTGATGTCAGTCTTGCGAGTACTTTGGATGAGTACTCACGGTTGCTTTTCTCCTCTTTTCCCCATACCCGCTTGTTGCGACCAGATGATGAAGCCCCGGAGTCAGCCGCCCCAGCCGACGAATACTACTACACTTCTGGAGGAGCTTACTACTATGTGGAGACCGTCGATGACCAGGAGTAGTTAGGAGGCTCCCAGACAGGAGGCCTGCGCCTTTTCGATCGGTGTCGTTGATTTGCCTCGCCTTCTTAAGGCATATATGTTTTACTTGTATGCGCAAGCTTATGTATTCGAGCCCTCGAGGCCCCTGGCTTGTAATATAAAGCGTGTATGACTTTTATTTGTGTAGAGTTGTGTTGTGATATCTTGAAGTGAGTCCCTAGGCTTGATCGTGTGCATTTGCGTGTATGATTAGCGCACGGTTAAGTCGGGGGAGTCACAACATTGTATTGTAGATAAAAAAGAGAGAAGAAGCCATCTAGCTACTAACTATGGACCCGAAGGTCTGTGGTAAACTACTCACGCATCATCGGAGAGGTAGCAAGGTTCATGTAAAGCCCCTCCGTGATCGATTCCCCCTCCGGCAGATCACCGGAGAAGGACCCCGGATGGGATCTCTCTGGAACAGAAGCTTGCGGCAGCGTAAAAAGTATTTCGTGGACTCCCCTGAGGGTTTCTGATTTTTCTGGAATTTATAGTGCTGGAATTAGGTCAAACGGAGTTTGGTGGGTCCCACGAGGCACCAGGGCGCGCCTGCCCCCCGCCCAGGTGCGCCCTGGTGGCTCGTGGGTCCCACCGAGGTCTTCTGGCCTCCTCTCGAAGCTTCTGATATTCTTCTTGTCCAAGAAAAAATCTCCAAAAAGTTTCGTTGCATTTGGACTTCGTTTGGTATTGATTTTCTGTAAAACAAAAACAGGGCAGAAAACAGCAACTGGCACTGGGCACTAAGTTAATAGGTTAGTCTCCAAAAATGATATAAAATTGCTGTAAATGATTATAAAAACATCCAAGATTGATATTATAACAGCATGGAACAATCAAAAATTATAGATACGTTGGAGACATATCAAGCTTCAAGTTGATTTTGCGAAAGTTTGCAAATGTTTCTTCCAAGTCTTGAACGAGGGTTGATCTGTCCTTGGTTTTGACCACTATATCATCCATATATGCTTCCACATTCCTGTGCAGCTAGGGCTCAAAACCAATCTGGACTGCTCTTGCGAATGTTGAACCGACACTCTTTAATCCGAAAGGCATACGCATGAAGCGGTATGTGCCACATGGAGTAATGAATGCGGTTTTCTCCTCATCCTCCTTGGCCATGAATATCTGATGGTATCCAGAATATGCATCAAGGAAGGAGAGTAAATCACAGCTGGAAGTAGAGTCTACAATTTGATCAATGCGCGGCAAAGGGAAAGGATCCTTTGGACATGCTTTGTTAATATCAGTGTAATCAATAAAAAGTCTCCACTTCCCGTCTGCTTTGCGCACCACAACTAGATTTGCCAACCAAGTTGGATGTAGTACACCTCTGACCAAACCTGCTGCTTCCAGTTTCCTGATTTCCTCGGCAATGAATTGTTGCCGCTCCAAAGCTTGCTTCCGGACCTTTTGCTTGACAGGCCGAGCGTGGGGACAGACGGCAAGGTGGTGCTCAATTACCTCCCTGGGAACACCGGGGATGTCAGACGGTCGCCATGCAAACACATCGACATTCGCCCGCAGGAAGGCAATGAGCGCGCTTTCCCATTTGCTGTGAAGGGTGGCACTGATGGTGAAGGTACCATCAGTGCCGTCCTCCCTCGCCGGCACCTTTTTGGTCGCCGGTGAAGTAGCTTTGGATTTCTTACCGGTAGAGCACTCTGGCAAGTCTTCAACAGGCGCGCAATACTCCGAAGAGGTACGCATCCCAGAATCCTTGTTAGAGGTCTTGCCAGACTTCTTGCTTTCCTTCATCTTGGCGGGAGCTGGCGTCTGATACGTCTCCAACGTATCTATAATTTTTGATTGTTCCATGCTATTATATTATCAATCTTGGATGTTTTTATATACATTTACTGCAATTATATATCATTTTTTGGGACTAACATATTAACTTAGTGCCCAGTGCCAGTTGCTGTTTTCTGCCCAGTTTTTGTTTTACAGAATATCAATACCAAACGAAGTCCAAATGCCACGAAACTTTTTGGAGATTTTTTTCTGGACAAGATAAACACTAGAAGCTTCAAGAGAAGGCCAGAAGCCCCAGGGGGTGCCCACGAGGCACCAGGGCGCGCCTGGTGCGCAGGCGCGCCCTGGTACTTCGTGGGGCCCACAGAGCTCCGTTTGACCTAATTCCACCACTATAAATTCTGAAAAAATCAGAAACCCTCAGGGGAGTCCACGAAATACTTTTTCCGCCGCCGCAAGTTTCTGTTCTCGAGAGATCCCATCTGGAGGCCTTCTCCGGTACTCCACCGGAGGGGTGATGTCTACTACACAACTTATTCTTGTAGACTCATGTTGGGCCTCCAAGCGCAGAGTTTTGTAGGACCGTAGCAATTTTCCCTCAAGTGGATGACCTAAGGTTTATCAATCCGTGGGAGGCGTAGGTTGAAGATGGTATCTCTCAAACAACCCTACAACCAAATACAAGAAATCTCTTGTGTCCCCAACACACCCAATACAATGGTAATTTTAAAGGTGCACTAGTTCGGCGAAGAGATGGTGATAAAAGTGTAGTATGAATGGTAGAAATATATTTTTATAATCTGAATAAATAAAAACAGCAAGGTAGCAAGTAACAAAAGTATAGTTGAATCATATGTAAATCCCTCACGTGCGACAAAGAGTTCACTCCATAGTCACAAATAGCGGAGAACAAGCGAAGAAATTGTTGTTGGGTATGAAACCACCTCAAAGTTATCCTTCCCGATCAATCTTATGAGCCATCCCCATTAATTGTCACGAACAGCCCTAGAGTTCGTACTAGAATAACACCTTAAGATACACATTAACCAAAACCCTAATGTCACCTAGGCACTCCAATGTCACCACTAGTACCCGCGGGTTTGATTATACGATATGCATCACACAATCTCAGACTCATCTATTCAAACCAACACAAAGAACTTCAAAGAGTGCCCCAAAGTTTCTACCGGAAAGTCAAGACGAAAACATGTGCCAACCCTTATGCATAAATCCCCAAGGTCACGGAACCCGCAAGTTGATCACCAAAACATACATCAAGTGACTCAAGTGAATATCCCATTGTCACCACAGATATCCATATGCAAGACATACATCAAGTGTTCTCAAATCCTTAAACACTCAATCCGATAAGAAAACATCAAAGGGAAAACTCAATTCATCACAAGAAGATAGAGAGGGGAAAACTCCATATGATTCATCTATATCAACAAAGCTCGCGATACAACAAGATCGTGCCATCTCAAGAACATGAGAGAGAGAGAGAGAGATCAAACACATAGCTACTGGTACAAACCCTCTGCCCCGAGGGTGAACTACTCCCTCCTCGTCATGGATACCGCCGGGATGATGAAGATGGCCTCCGGTGATGCCTTCCCCCCTCCGGCAGGGTGTCGGAAAAGGGCTGTAGATGAGATCGTGGAGGTACAGAGGCTTGCGGCGGCGTAAAAACTCATCTAGGTTAACTTTTGGGGGTTTCTGAATATATATGATTTTTCAGCGTTGGAATCACGCGAAACGGAGCCACGTGGGCCCCACGAGGTACCAGGGCGCGCCTGGGGGGTGGCGCGTCCTGGTGCCTCATGGGCACTGGGTGGCCCCCCTCCAGTGGGTCTTGATGCCAATATTTTTTATTTGTCCAATAAAAAATCTCCAAAAAGTTTCAGCTCATTTGGAAAACTTTCATTTCTGCACAAAAAACAACACCACGGTAGTTCTGCTGAAAACAATGTCAGTCCGGGTTAGTTCTAATCAAATCATACCAAAACCATATAGAATTGTTATAAATATGGCATGAATACTTCATAAATTATAGATACGTTGGAGACGTATCAGCATCCCCAAGCTTAATTCCTACTCGTCCTCGAGTAGGTAAATGATAAAAGAAATAATTTATGAAGTGTGAATGCTAGCATAGTGCATAAGTTTGATCAATGATAATTTCAATCACTTTTCCTAGCATCATAACAGCAACTTTCTCTCATAAAAGTCATCATGATAAAGTTGCAATTAAAAACAGAAATTTTGATGTGGAATGCTACCTATCATAATCATCGTATAATCTTTTCTTTTATAGCATGGACATTGGACTTGAATGATTCAAAGCAAGATCATTATTATAACAGCAATATTTATTATCATAAAACTTCTCATGAGCAATTAACAATTCATCACAACAATGAAGTATAAGGCATAAACTTTCTTGGAAACAAACAAACTATTCTAGTCAACAATGCAATTGCAATTCATCATATTTTCAGGAAGGGTCTCATGTAGGAGCTTTTTAGCAAGTCCACATACTCAACCATCATTTAGTCTTCTATGATTGCTAACACTCACGACATATATATGGAGCAAAAGTTTCAGCCAGACACATAGAAAGATATGGGCTTGTGATTTCGCCTCCCAACTTATTCACCTCAAGGGTGATGTCAACAATAATAACTCATGATCACTCATATCCAACTGGATATATGTGCCTAGATCTTTCCCCACCACATGATGCTTGCAAAAGAGAAAAATAAAAAGGAAATAGAGTAGAACACTATTGACTCTTGCATAAAAAATAAATACATAAAAGTAAATGCATAAAAGTAAAAGATAGGCCCTTCGCAGAGGGAAGCAGAGGTTGTCATGCGCTTTTTGTTGTTGGATGCACAAGCCCTTAATGCAAAGGAACGTCACGTTATATTGCCCCTTGTGATAGCAACCTTTATTATGCAGTCCGTCGCTTTTATTTCTTTACCATCACAAGTTCATACAACGCTTATTTCCCTTACAATAAAAGATCATACATATTTTAGGAGCAATTTTTATTGCTTTTTGCACCGATGACAACTTACTTGAAGGATCTTATTCAATCCATAGGTAGATATAGTGGACTCTCATGGCAAGAAACTGGGTTTAAGGGTTTTGAGTGCACAAGTAGTATCTCTACTTAGTACGAATTTTTGGCTAGCAAAGATATTGGGCAAGCACCACATGTTGGAGGATATATAACAATATAACTTGTATGCGAATATGAACAAACATAATTCATTACGTTGTCTTCCTTGTCCAACGTCAACACTTTGACATAAAATACTTAATGGGGGCTCACAATCATAAAAGATGTCCAAGATAGTATATTTGCATGTGAATCTTCTCTTCCCTTATTAAATTTTTCATGAATTGCATCATTGACTAATGCTATGCTTGTTAACCTCCAATAAATTTTACCACTTATACTTTTCTTTATGTAATGTCATTACTTTCCATAAGAGTAGCATATGATCTCTTTCATTATTTTCATTACAAGGAATCACACCTATCATATCCAATGATCTATATGAAAGTTTTTATTATATCCCTCTCAAATATTCATCATCTTGGGACCAAATTCATATCTTGTGCAAATTACCATTACTATTATTAACTCTCAAAAAGATATAAGTGCAGCATGAGAATTAATGACAAACTACTCCAAAATATATAAGCGAAGATCAATGAGTAGTGAAACAATTACGTAGCTATGTGAGGAATCTCTCTCATTTAAAAAGTTTCAGATCTTTATATTTTATTCAAACAGCAAGCAAAACAAATACACAACCAAGTATAGCACACATTATGTGAACGAGTAAAAACTTGGGTTCAATCGAGACTAACCGATAGTTGATGAAGAAAAAGTTATGGGATGCCTACCGGGGCATCCCCAAGCTTGAATGCTTGATACTTCTTGGAATATTAACTTGGGGAGCCTTGGGCATCCCCAAGCTTGAACTCTTGTGTCTCGTTAATTCTTCTCATATAGTAGTTTCCCTAAGTTTTAAAAAATTCATCCACACAAAACTTGACAAGAACTTGTGAGATATGTTAGTATAAATCCACTCAAAACCTTAACATTCTCTACTTTAACAAATCACAAAAATTATAATTAAACATTGCATACTAAATGCCTCTGCATAATTAATACTCCTATCCACAAATAGAAACATTAAACACGCAAGCATATGCAAACAATGCAACTATAACAGCAATCAGCGAAAACAGAACAGTCTGTAAAGAGTGAATAAGAATCCATATTTCCCTAACTCCAAAAATTCTCAAAACTTACCACGTGACAGAGAACTCATGCATGCTCACTGTGTAAAAATTTCATATTTTTATCATGTTCTGATTATTCAGGAATATTCTGGACATAACAGAAAACTTTCTGTTTTCAAACAGCAACACATGAACTTGCAACCTGAGCATGGTAAAGGCTATAATTGGATTTTTATTGAACTAAAAGATACAAAACATGATTATTGATAGCAGCAAGCAAATATCAACAGAAGAAAATGACGCTCCAAGCAAAACTCATATTATGTGACGAATAAAAATATAGCTCCGAGTGAGGTTACCGATAGTGTTGAAGACCAAAGAGGGGATGCCTTCCGGGGCATCCCCAAGCTTAGTTGCTTGGGTGTTCCTTGAATTTTACCTTGGGGTGCCTTGGGAATCCCCAAGCTTAGGGTCTTGCCACTCCTTATTCTCCTCATATCGAGATCTCACCCAAAACTTGAAAACTTCAATCACACAAAACTTAACGGAACTTCGTGAGAACGGTTAGTATGATAAAGAATAAACCATCACTTAGGTACTGTCCAATACAAGATTCACAATTTTTCCCATGTAATTCCTACTGTATTATATCATTTTCCACAATTTATATCTCATAATATAAGCTATGGAAACATTAAAACAAGCAAACTATGCATTGAAAACAGAATCTGTCAAAAACAGAACAGTCTGTAATGATCTGAGCAACAACCATACTTATGGAACTCTAAAAATTCTGAAAAATTAGGAAAACGTCAAAAATTTGCATATCAATACTGTGTAAAAATTTCAGTAATTTTTGAGGCCCCAGTAAAATCTGGGAAATTAAGCACTGGAGGTAAAAGTTTCTGTTTTTGCACAGAATTGAATCAACAAGTATCCACACTATCCCAAAGGTTTTACTTGGCACTTTATTGAAAGAAAACATATAAAACATGATTACTACAGTAGCTTAATCATGTGAAAACACTAAAACATAAAGGATATATATTGGGTTGTCTCCCAACAAGCGCTTTTCTTTAATGCCTTTTTAGCTAGGCATGATGATTTCAATGATGCTCACATAGAAGTAAAGAATTGAAACACAATGGGAGCATCATGAAGCATATGACTAGCACATTTAAGCCTAACCCACTTCCTATGCATAGGGATTTTGTGAGCAAATAATTTATGTGAGCAAGAATCAACTAGCATAGGAAGGCAAAATAGGCAAGACTTCAAAACTTTCAACATAAAGAGAGGAAACTTGATATTATTGAGATATGTAAAACCATATGATCCTCTCTCATAATAATTTTCAGTAGCATCATGAAGAAATTCAACAATATAGCTATCACATAAAGCATTCTTTTCATGATCCACAAGCATAGAAATTTTACTACTCTCCACATAAGCAATTTTATTTTCATTCATAATAGTGGGAGCAAACTCAACAAAATAACTGTCATGACATACTTGATTGACATAATCCATTTGAGCATTAAAATTATGATGAAAAATTTCATGGTTATAATTATTCTTTATAGCATACATGTCATCACAATAATCATCATAGATAGCAACTTTTTTATCACAGTCAATTGAAACCTCTTCCAAAATAGTGGAATCATCATTAAATAAATTCATGGCCTCTCCAAATCCACTTTCATCAATATAATCATCATAAATAGGAGGCATGCTATCATCATAATAATTTTTCTCATCAAAACTTGGGGTGCTAAAAATATCATCTTCATCAAACATAGCATCCCCAAGCTTTTGGCTTTGCATATCATTAGCATCATGGATATTCAAAGAATTCATACTAGAAACATTGCAATCATGCTCCTCATTCAAATATTTTATGCCAAACATTTTATTGAATTCTTCTTCTATCAATTGAGCACAATTATCGGAATCCTTATTTTCAAGAAATACATGATAAAGACGAATAATATGAGGCAACCTTAATTCCATTTTTTGTAGTTTTCTTTAATAAACCAAACGAGTGATAAAAAAAGAAACTAAAAGATTCGATTGCAATATCTAAAGATATACCTTCAAGCACTTCCGTCCCCGGCAACGGCGCCAGAAAAGAGCTTGATGTCTACTACACAACTTATTCTTGTAGACTCGTGTTGGGCCTCCAAGCGCAGAGTTTTGTAGGACAGTAGCAATTTTCCCTCAAGTGGATGACCTAAGGTTTATCAATCTGTGGGAGGCGTAGGTTGAAGATGGTATCTCTCAAACAACCCTGCAACCAAATACAAGAAATCTCTTGTGTTCCCAACACACCCAATGCAATGGTAAATTGTATAGGTGCACTAGTTCGGCGAAGAGATGGTGATAAAAGTGTAGTATGAATGGTAGAAATATATTTTTATAATCTGAATAAATAAAAACAGCAAGGTAGCAAGTAACAAAAGTGAGCATAAACGGTATTGCAATGCTTAGAAACAAGGCCTAGGGTTCATACTTTCACTAGTGCGATCTCCCAACATTGTTGACATAGTTGAATCATATGTAAATCCCTCACGTGCGACAAAGAGTTCATTCCAAAGTCACAAATAGCGGAGAACAAACGAAGAAATTGTTGTAGGGTACGAAACCACCTCAAAGTTATCCTTCCCGATCAATCTTATGAGCCATCCCCATTAATTGTCACGAACAGCCCTAGAGTTCGTACTAGAATAACACCTTAAGATACACATCAACCAAAACCCTAATGTCACCTAGGCACTCCAATGTCACCACGAGTACCCGCGGGTTTGATTATACGATATGCATCACACAATCTCAGATTCGTCTATTCAAACCAACACAAAGAACTTCAAAGAGTGCCCCAAAGTTTCTACCGGAAAGTCAAGATGAAAACGTGTGCCAACCCTTATGCATAAATCCCCAAGGTCACGGAACCCTCAAGTTGATCACCAAAACATACATCAAGTGACTCAAGTGAATATCCCATTGTCACCACAGATATCCATATGCAAGACATACATCAAGTGTTCTCAAATCCTTAAAGACTCAATCCGATAAGAAAACTTCAAAGGGAAAACTCAATTCATCACAAGAAGATAGAGAGGGGAAAACTCCATATGATTCATCTATATCAACAAAGCTCGCGATACTACAAGATCATGCCATCTCAAGAACACAAGAGAGAGAGATCAAACACATAGCTACTGGTACAAACCCTCTGCCCCGAGGGTGAACTACTCCCTCCTCGTCATGGAGACCGCCGGGATGATGAAGATGGCCTCCGGTGATGCCTTCCCCCCTCCGGCAGGGTGCCGAAAAAGGGCTGCAGATGAGATCGTGGAGGTACAGAGGCTTGCGGCGGCGTAAAAACTCATCTAGGTTAACTTTCGGGGGTTTCTGAATATATATGATTTTTCAGCGTTGGAATCACGCGAAACGGAGCCACATGGGCCCCACGAGGTACCAGGGCACCCTTGGGGGGGTGGCACACCCTGGTGCCTCGTGGGCACTGGGTGGCCCCCCTCCAGTGGGTCTTGGTGCCAATATTTTTTATTTGTGCAATAAAAAATCTCCAAAAAGTTTCAGCTCATTTGGATAACTTTCATTTCTGCAGAAAAAACAACACCATGGTAGTTCTGCTGAAAATAGCATCAGTCCGGGTTAGTTCGAATCAAGTCATACCAAAACCATATAGAATTGTTATAAATATGGCATGAATACTTCATAAATTATAGATACGTTGGAGACGTATCAAGGGGGAATCGATCACGGAGGGGCTCTACATCTACCACAGACCTTCGGGTCCATAGTTAGTAGCTAGATGGCTTCTTCTCTCTTTTTGTTCTTCAATACAATGTTCTCCTCGATATTCTTGGAGTTCTATCCGATGTAATCACTTTTTGCGGTGTGTTTGTTGGGATCCGATGAATTGTGAGTTTATGATCAGATTATCCATGAATATTATTTGAGTCTTCTCTGATCTCTTTTATGCATGATTATTATAGCCTCGTATTTCTTCTCCGATGTATTGATTTGGTTTGGCCAACTATATTGATTTATCTTGCCATGGGAAGAGGTGCTTTGTAATGGGTTCGATCTTATGGTGCTCAATCCCAGTGATAGAAAGGGACATGACACGTATGTATCGTTGCTATTAAGGGTAAAAAGATGGGGTTTATTCATTCGTGAGTTTATCTTGTGTACATCATGTCATCGTTCTTATGGCGTTACTCCGTTCTCTATGGACTTAATACACTAGATGCATGCTGGATAGCGGTCGATGTGTGGAGTAATAGTAGTAGATGCAGGCAAGAGTCAGTCTACTTGTCTCGGACGTGATGCCTATATACATGATCATTGCCTTGGATATCGTCTTGATTATTTGCTTTTCTATCAATTGCCCAACAATAATTTGTCTACCCACCGTATGCTATTTTCTTGAGAGAAGCCTCTAGTGAAAACTATGGCCCCCGGGTCTATCTAAATCAATTACTAAAACCCTAAAAATATTGCTGCACTTTTTCTTTATTTATTTCATTTTGTATTTTTGTTTCTATCTATCTATCTATCACATACAATTTAAGCTTGCAATTGACCGCCGAGGGATTGACAACCCCTCGTTTGCGTTGGGTGCAAGGATTTGTTGTTTGTGTGCAGGTACTGCTAATGAGGTGTTGTGTGGTTCTCCTACTGGATTGATAACCTTGGATTCATAACTGAGGGAAATACTTACCTCTATTGTGCTGCATCATCCCTTCCTCTTCGGAGATAAAACCAACGCAAGCTACAAGTAGCAGCGTCCTGGCAGCCTCCGCTGCAACCGCATCTCTGTACATCTTATCGACGCAAATGACTGCATATT
Source organism: Elymus sibiricus (assembly GCA_039707655.1). Taxonomy (NCBI): domain Eukaryota; kingdom Viridiplantae; phylum Streptophyta; class Magnoliopsida; order Poales; family Poaceae; genus Elymus; species Elymus sibiricus. The sequence continues at coordinate 37,388,315 of CM077668.1, read as the reverse complement.
TCTTGTCGGAGTTGATGGAAATGATACCAACTACTCCTGGTTGAAAGTTGTCAGACTAGACTCAACTTCGGCCAAGGAGTTGGACGGGGGTTCCTATAGGTAGTCGGCTCTGATACCAACTTGTGACGCCCTCGACTTAATCGTGCACTAATCATACACGCAAATGCACACGATCAAGCCTAAGGACTCACGGGAAGATATCACAACACAACTCTAGACACAAATAAAATATAATACAAGCTTTATATTACAAGCCAGGGGCCTCGAGGGCTCGAATACATAAGCTCGGGTTACACAAGCATCAGCGGAAGCACAAGTATCTGAGTACAGACACAAAGTTAAACAAGTTGCCTTAAGAAGGCTAGCATAACAGCGACACTGATCGAAAAGGCGACGGCCTCCTGCCTAGGGCCTCCGAACTACTCCTGGTCGGCTGGCTCAATCCAGTAGTAAGTGTCGTTGGGACCCTCCTGGTAGTAGGCTCCTGCAGTGGCGTCTGGCTCATGGGCTCCATCGTCTGATGTATCATCAATTGGGTATGGGGAAAAGAATAGCAGAGCAACCGTGAGTACTCATCCAAAGTACTCGCAAGACTGACATCAGAACTATGCTAAAGCATTGGTATCAAATGATAAAGGCTGTATATGTGGACTATATAGCAGAAATGCCAGAATAGAGAGAAGGCCTAGCCTATCGAAGACTAGCATCTTCAGCGGTCTTACAGCATTAGAAAAGTGCAGATTAGCATAATATAAAATATCAACATGTTGAAGCAAAGCCCAAAGATCCTTTCTTGACTCCCTGCGAGAAAGCAACCCCGGAGCTTACAATTAATTAACTTGTATCCAGTTCAAGTAGTAATAGATCGGGATACAACACTGAGCGTCCTGTTACCATGGACACGGCTATTCGAATAGATAACTTCCCTGCAGGGGTGCACTACTGTTACCCAGCACGCTCTATTACATCTTGCCGGATACACTTGCTAGGTAATACCTGGCCTCGGGTAATCGACACGACGTAGTCCTACCTAGGCTAAGCAGAGAGGTCCCCGCCGGTCTACATCCTAAGTGCTCAGGGGTCTTGGGCCATCGCCCTGTGCACTCCGGGTCGTTGCGTGGGTGAACGGGTCCAGGCACCACCTCTGTCCTAGATGGCACCTGACCGAATGCGCCGCAATGCTGAACTGGACGTCTGACAGAGCTTTTGGCTGATACATACGGCGTAGAGGGCACCATTAAACCATTATCCCACGTGGTGGTAGTGCGTATAGCCCAGTGGCCAACTCAGATCAATACCCAAATCCGTTATCGCATTATTAGGAGCTCGCAGTGACGATCAGTACTCCTGTCGTCCCGTCTCGAGGAAGTGTAACAAGGGCCAGGCCCATCCCTCTCTAGGGCGGTCTCTGCCTGCCCGGTTGCGCCTCGTAATTATCTCGCGGGTACCCTCACGGTCAACCCGACTTCACATCTCTCGCGGGTACCCCTCGGGGTCGACCCGACTTTACCCGGGGACTGTTGTAAGGTAGGGTATCCGTGTGTTCATCACATCAAGGGGGAATCCGAGGAATCACCCTCTATGGATTCCTACTCGATGTAATCCGTCAAGGAGAACCAGGAGGAATCACCCTCAATGATTCACACTTGAGGGGTTGCACGACAGAAGTCTCACCGGAGGTGGAGGAAGAGGATTCACCCTCGATATCCACGTCCGACTAGCTGAGCTACAAAGGCATCATCGGGAGTGAGATAAGAGGTATCACCCTCGTCACTCGAGGACAACTCTGAGGAGTCGGACAACTTAGGGGGTGTGCGGTGCTGTGCTGGTCTCAGCCCGACGATCACATCGATCGGGGCACTAGTAGCTAAGCGGGGCAACTAGGACAAGGATGGGGCAATAGATGGATTTCATCCAACCTATACTAAGCATTTAGGATATCGGGTAAGTATCAACAGAAGTTACAATGAACAGGCTTTGCATCGGAGTAGGATAAAACAATAGCAGTAGCAAATTCTAATGCAAGCAGGAGGGAGAAAGAATAGGTGATATAGGCATGCGTCAAGGGGGTTTTGCTTGCCTGGTTGCTCTGCTGAAAAGGACGGGTCGTCAGCGGTGTAGCAGTCCTGCGGGGTGGCGTCGGTCTCGGCGTCTATTGAGAGAGAAGGAGGGGGGAAGAAACAATAAATCCATGGCAAAAATGCAACAGCGATGCATGACATGCCTAAATGATGGGCAGAGATGGTTTATTGCCTATTTAATTGTATTAGATAATTTAGGAATTTATTTGGAATTATTTTATTAAAGTCATGCACTAATCATCTACCGGATACGGGCAAAATGCCCCATGTTCGGTATGTTAGAGGGGTGTGGCAGACATGTGGATAGGTTATACAGATTCTACACATTTTTCTGATCATTTTTCATATATAAATTATTTTAATCCGAGTTACGGTTTAAAAGATATGATTTTCTAAAGTTTTTATTAATTTCTGGAATTATTTAAATTATTTAAATCAACATTATCCGAAACAGTGCAGGCTAACGTCAGCGGTCAACTCTGACTGGTCAAAGTCAACCTGACAGGTGGGACCCACCTGTCAGTCACTGTTTAGGTTAATTAGGTTAATTACAGTTTAATTAGGTTAATTATTAATTAATTTAATTAAACAGAATTAATTAAGTTAATTAATTAATAATTAATTATTTATTTATTTCATTTTTCTTTTCGTTCTAAAAAGGGCGGGGCCCAGAGGTCAGTGGCTCGAGCGGACAAGGCCGGGCGGTGCTCGTTCGGGGGCCGGACATGTCCGAGCCATCGCGTGCACACGCGGGCACAGACGGCCGGACACGTCCGGTGTCCGTAGCGCGCGCGCACGCACGGCCGCACAAAGGAGGCCGGCGATGGCCACAGCGGGACGGGGCCACGGCAAAGGGGCGGCGAGGGGCGGAGCCAGGCGTGGGGGCGCGTGAGCGGGCAGGGGCGGCGGCTGGTGGGCGCGGCGGCGTCGCAGCGCCACGGCCGAGGCCGACGAACGGCGGGAGGCGAAAGGCGGGCGCGCGAGCTGCGTGGGCTGCGCGGGTAGGCTCGCGGCCAGCGAGGTGCGAGATCGAGGCGAGGCGAGGCGTGGGCGATGGCAAGCGCAGCGAGGCGGGGCGCGGCGCGGGCGGCGGCGGCGAACGGTATCGATGACGGTAACGACAGAGAGGGGAAGGGGAAAACGGGGCCCCTCACCCCCGTTTGTAGATGAACGTCGGCGAGGCTCGGTCGAGCCGCTGGGGAGGAGGACGAGGACGTGACGACGGCGGCGAGGCAGCGACGGCGTCGACGGGCGACGGGCGGCGGCGCGCGGGAGAGAGAGGAGGTCGGGGGGGAGGCAGGCCATATAGGCCAGAGAGGCATGCGGGAGTGGGCCGGCCTGGCTGGGCCGAGGCCCAGTTGGCCAGGGGCTTTTCCTTTTTCTTTTTTAGCTTTTATTTTTATTTTTCCTTTAGTTTCTGTTTTGCAAAAATGTATAGACACAAATTGATTTTTGTAAAGTAAGAAACTTGGCCCAATAAATAGTATGCAAATTTTAGCACTACCAGAAAGTGGTTTGGAGTCAATATGTTTTCATTTGAATTGTAGTTAATTAAAAAGGTATTAAATGTTTCTGTTTTGCCACTGTTTTAGGTTGTTAGGGTAATCTAACTAATTCAATAAAAGTTGGTTGTATTTTTATAATTGCCTCTGAATTATTTGCAACATTAAGAACATTTTAGGTTATGAATTTGAATAACTTTTAGTTTTACTTAAAATTTGAATTGAAATTTAATTTGGAATTGAAATGAGATATGATGCAAAGGATGATCAAGCACTGTTAATCCTGATGATCAAGCATTACATGGGGATGTTACATGGCCTTGCCGCGACGGCCTCCTCGGCCACCACGGTCCTTTTTGCCGGTTCCACCGGCACCATCTTGACCCTTCTCTTTGTCACGCTTTTCGTATTCAGCCTTCTGTTTCTCAATAAGGTGCTCGACTTGTCAACACTCTTGGAGATCATGGCCTTTGTTGCGGTGAATCATGCAGTATGGCCCATCAGACTTGCCGGCCTTCTCGTTTGCCGCCGCCTCCTGGCAAGCAGCGCATACAGCTGCCTCCTTGCGGGAGTTCTCAGTCTTGGCTTTCTTGGCGGACTCAGAGTTACTAGAACCTTCGACGGCCCTTCTTCCTCGGGGTGGCAGCATCGTCATCCTCAGAATCCACCTCGGCACCAGCGTCCTCCCCGGGAAGCCTTCTCCCTTCCTCAGCACGCGCACACTTATCCGCCAATGTATAGAGCTCGTTGACAGTTTTGGGTAGCTTGACGTTCATCTTCTCCCGCATCCTTCGATTGCGCACATTTGTGTGAAAGGCGGCAATGACGGCTGCGGGGTGTACATCTGGATTGTTACGGTGCACACGGCTGAACCTCTGGATGTACTTGCATAAAGTTTCTCCATCTCTTTGCGGGATCACTTGCAGGTCGCTGGGCTGTTGATACGTCCATTTTGCATCGTGTTTTACTACTGTTATTTATAGTGTTTTTAATCAATATAACACTTTGTGAAGCAATTCTAATGCCTTTTCTCTCTTAATATGCAAGATTTACACGAGGAGGGAGATTGCCGGCAGCTGGAATTCTGGACCTGAAAAAGCAATGTCAGAGATACCTATTCTGCACATCTCCAAATGAGCTGAAATTTTACGGAGATTTATTTTGGAATAAATAAAAAATACTGGAAGCAAGAAGTACCAGAGGGGGACACCCAGGTGCCCACGAGGCACCAGGGCACGCCCCCCCCCCCCAGGCGCGCCCTGGTGGCTCGTGGGGCCCTTGGCCAGCCTCTGGCCCCCATTTTTGGGTATATAAGTCCATTTGCCCTAGAAAAAATATAGAGAAGACTTTCGGGACGGTGCGCCACCATCTCGAGGCAAAACTTGGGCATGAGCACTTTTGCTCTCCGGCGGAGAGATTCTGCCGGGGATACTTCCCTCTGGGAGGGGGGAAATCATCGCCATCGACATCACCAGCGATCCTCTCATCGTGGGAGGACTAATCTTCATCAACATCTTCACCAGCACCATCTCATCTCAAACCCTAGTTCATCTCTTGTATTCCATCTTTGTCACAAAACCTCAGATTGGTACCTGTGGGTTGCTAGTGGTGTTGATTACATCTTGTAGTTGATGCTAGTTGGTTTATTTGGTGGAAGATTATATGTTCAGATCTATTATGCTATTCAATACCCATCTAATCTTGGACATGATTATGTTTTGTGAGTATTTACTTTTGTTCTTGAGGACATGGGAGAAGTCTTGTCATAAGTAATCATGTGAATTTGGTATTCGTTCGATATTTTGATGATAGGTATGTTGTTGATTCCCTTAGTGGTGTCGTGTGAACATCGACTACATGACACTTCACCATATTTAGGCCTAAGGGAATGCATTGTGGAGTAGTAATTAGATGATGGGTTGCTAGAGTGACCGAAGCTTAAACCCTAGTTTATGCACTATTCCGTAAGGGGCTGATTTGGATCCATATGTTTAATGTTGTGGTTAGAGTTATCTTAATTCTTCTTTCATAGTTGCGGATTCTTGCGAGAGGGGGTAATCATAAGTGGGAGGCTTGTTCAAGTAAGAACAGCACCCAAGCACCGGTCCACCCACATATCAAATTATCAAAGTAGCGAACGCGAATCAAACCAACACGATGAAAGTGACTAGATGAAATTCCCATGTGTCCTCGAGAACGCTTTACTTACTATAAGAGATTGTTCCGGCTTGTCCTTTGCTATAAAAAGGATTGGGCCACCTTTCTGCACTCTTTGTTACTATCGCTACTTGTCACTTTTTACAAATTATCTTGCTATCAAACTACTCATTACCGACAATTTCAGTGCTTGCAGAAAACACCTTGCTGAAAACCGCTTGTCATTTCCTTCTGCTCCTCGTTGGGTTTGACACTCTTACTTATCGAAAGGACTACGATTGATCCCCTATACTTGTGCGTCATCAAGACTCTTTTCTGGCGCCGTTGCCGGGGAGTGAAGCGCCTTTGGTGAGTGGAATTTGGTAAGGAAACATTTATATTACGTGCTAAAATTTACTGTTACTTGTCACTCTGGAAAGTAATCCTTTGAGGGTTTTGTTCGGGGTATCTTCACCTCGACCGGAAACACAAATAGTTGCCCCTCAACCTATTGCACCTACTAGAAATATTTATTATGAGATTCCTCCGGGTATGATAGAGAAACTGCTAGCTAATCCTTATGCAGGAGATGGAACGGTACATCCTGATATGCACTTGATCTATGTGGATGAAATTTGTGGATTGTTTAAGCTTGCAGGTTTATCTGGAGATGGAGTTAAGAAGAAAGTATTCCCTTTATCTTTGGAGGGAAAGGCATTGATGTGGTATAGGCTATGTGATGATACTGATACATGGGACTGGAACCGATTGAAACTAGAATTCCACCAGAAATTGTATCATGTGCATTTGGTTCATCGCGATCGGAATTATATATATAATTTTTGGCCTCGTGAAGGAGAAAGCATCACTCAAGCTTGGGGGAGGCTTAAGTACATGATGTACACATGCCCCAATCATGAGCTCTCAAAAGAAATTATCTTACAGAATTTTTATGCTCGGCTTTCTCATGATAATGAAACTATGCTCGATTCTTCTTCGACTGGCTCCTTTATGAAGAAAACTATTGAATTCGGATAGGATCTTCTGGAAAGAATTAAACGCAACTCAGAAGATTGGGAACTTGACAAAGGTAATGAGTCAGGTATAATACTTGACTTCGATTGTGTTAAATCTTTTATGGCCACCGATGCTTTTCATAAGTTTAGCACTAAATAAGGAGAAGTGGTTTAAATATCATCCCCCTATTAAAGAAAAGATTGAGGAACCCGTTAGTGTTAAAGAAGAAACAATTGTTTACCATGCTGATCCAGTTGTGCCTACTACTTATATTGAGAAACCACCTTTTCCTGTTAGGATTAAGGAACATGCTAAAGTTTCAACTGTGGTTAACAAAAGTAATATTAGAGCACCTAGACCCCCTGAACAAATTAAAGTTGAACCTGATGTTGTTATGGTCAAAGATCTCTTAGTCTATAATATAGATGGGCATGTTATTTACTTTTGTGAGGAGGCTGCTAGAATTGCTTAACCTGTTAGAAATGAACGAGATATGTTAGACAAGAACAAGCCCGTAGTTGGCATTGCCTATTGTTTCTGTTAAGATTGGAGATCATTGCTATCATGGTTTGTGTGACATGGGTGCTAGTGTGAGTGCTATTCCATTTTCTTTATATCAAGAAGTAATGCATGATATTGCACCTGTTGAGATTGAAGATATTGATGTTACTATTAAGCTAGCGAATAGAGATACTATTACACCACTGGGGATTGTTAGAGATGTTGAAGTCTTGTGTGGTAAAATCAAATACCCTACTGATTTCCTAGTACTTGGTTCACAACAAGATAATTTTTGTCCCATCATATTTGGTAGACCTTTCTTGAATACTGTTAATGCTGAAATTGATTGTGTTAAAGAAAAGGTTCGAGTTAAGTTTGGTGATATATCTCATGAGTTTAATTTTTCCAAGTTTCGTAGACAACCTCATGATAATGAATTGCCTAGTAAAGTTGAAATTATTGGTCTTGCTTGTATTGCCGTACCTCCTACTGATCCTTTAGAACAATATTTGCTAGACCATGAAAATGATATGCATATGAATGAAAGAAATGAAATAGATAAGATGTTCTTTGATCAACCACCTATCCTCAAACACAATTTGCCTGTTGAAACTCTTGGAGGCCCACCTCCACCTAAGGGAGATCCTGTATTTGAATTGAAGCAATTGCCTGATACATTGAAATATGCTTATCTTGATGAAAAGAAGATATATCCTGTTATTATTAGTGCTAACCTTTCAGCGCATGAAGAAAAGAGATTACTAAAAACTCTGAGGAAGCACTGAGCTGCTATTGGATATACTCTTGATGATCTTAAGGGCATCAGTCCCACTCTATGTCAGCACAAAATTAATATGGAGCCTGATGCTAAACCAGTTGTCGACCACCAACGACGATTAAATCCTAAGATGAAAGAGGTGGTAAGAACCAAAATATTAAAACTTCTGGAAGCAGGTATAATCTATCCCATAGCTGATAGTAGATGGGTAAGTCCCGTTCATTGTGTCCCTAAGAAAGGAGGCATTACTGTTGTTCCTAATGATAAAAATGAACTCATTCCACAAAGAATTGTAACTGGTTATTGGATGGTAATTGATTTTAGAAAATTAAACAAAGCTACTAGAAAAGATCATTACCCTTTACCTTTTATTGATCAAATGTTAGAAAGATTGACTAAGCATACACACTTTTGTTTCCTAGATAGTTATTCTGGTTTTTCTCAAATACCCATATCACAACCCGATCAAGAGAAAACCACCTTTACTTGTCCTTTTGGAACTTATGCTTATAGACGTATGCCTTTTGGTTTATGCAATGCACCTGCTACCTTTCAAAGATGTATGACTGCTTTATTCTCTGACTTTTGTGAAAACATTGTTGAGGTATTCATGGATGATTTCTCCGTTTACGGAACTTCTTTTGATGATTGCTTAAGCAACCTTGATCGAGTTTTGCAGAGATGTGAAGAAACTAACCTTGTCTTGAATTGGGAGAAGTGCCACTTTATGGTGAATGAAGGCATTGTCTTGGGGCATAAAATTTCTGAAAGAGGTATTGAATTTGATAAAGCTAAGGTTGATGCTATTGAGAAAATGCCATGTCCTAAATATATTAAAGGTATAAGAAGTTTCCTAGGTCATGCTGGTTTCTATAGGAGATTTATTAAAGACTTCTCTAAAATTTCTAGGCCTCTTACCAATCTTTTGCAAAAAGATGTTCCATTTGTTTTTGACGATTATTGTCTAGAAGCCTTTGAAACACTTAAGAAAGCCTTAACCACTGCACCTATTGTTCAACCACCTGATTGGAACTTGCCTTTTGAAATTATGTGTGATGCTAGTGATTATGCTGTTGGTGCTGTTCTAGGACAGAGAGTTGATAAGAAATTAAATGTCATCCATTATGCTGGTAAAACTCTAGACAGTGCCCAAAGAAATTATGCTACTACTGAGAAAGAATTTCTAGCAGTTGTGTTTGCATGTGATAAATTTAGGTCTTACATAGTTGATTCTAAAGTAACTGTTCACACCGATCATGCTGCTATTAAATATCTTATGGAAAAGAAAGATGCTAAACCAAGACTCATTAGGTGGGTTTTGTTGCTACAAGAATTTGACTTGCATATTATTGATAGAAAGGGAGCTGAGAATCCTGTAGCAGATAATTTGTCTAGAATGGAAAATGTTCTTGATGACCCACTACCTATTAATGATGATTTTACTGATGAACAATTAGCTGTCATAAATGCTTCTCGTAATACTCCTTGGTATGCAGACTATGCTAAATACATTGTTGCTAAATACATACCACCTAGCTTTACATACCAACAAAAGAAAAAGTTCTTCTTTGATTTAAGACATTACTTCTAGGATGACCCACACCTTTATAAAGAAGGAGTAGATGGTATTATTAGACGTTGTATACCTGAGCACGAACAGGAACAAATCCTACGGAAGTGTCATTCCGAGGCTTACCGAGGACACCATGCGGGAGATAGAACTGCACACAAGGTATTGCAATCTGGTTTTTATTGGCCTACTCTTTTCAAGGATGCTTGTAAGTTTGTCCTATCTTGTGATGAATGTCTAAGAATTGGTAATGTTGGTAGACGTCAGGAAATGCCTATGAATTATTCACTTGCTGTTGAACCATTTCATGTTTGGGGATTTGATTATATGGGACCTTTTCCTAAATCCAATGGGTATACACATATTTTAGTTGTTGTTGATTACGTTACTAAGTGGGTAGAAGCTATTCCAACTAGTAGTGCTGATCATAACACTTCTATTAAAATGCTTAAAGAAGTTATTTTCCCAAGGTTCGGAGTCCCTAGATATTTAATGACTGATGGTGGTTCACATTTTATTCATGGTGCATTCCATAAATTCCTTGCTAAATATGATGTCAACCATAGAATTGCATCTCCATATCATCTTCAAACTAGTGGTCAAGTTGAATTGAGCAATAGAGAAATAAAATTAATTTTGCAAAAAACCGTCAATAGATCTAGAAAGAATTGGTCTAAGAAACTTGATGATGCATTATGGGCTTATAGAACTGCTTATAAAAATCCTATGGGTATGTCTCCTTATAAAATGGTTTATGGAAAAGCATGTCATTTACCTCTTGAGTTAGAAAATAAAGCATATTGGGCAATTAAAGAACTCAATTACGATTTTAAACTTGCCGGTGAAAAGAGGTTATTTGATATTAGCTCATTAGATGAATGGAGAACCCAAGCTTATGAAAATGCCAAATTGTTTAAAGAAAAGGTTAAAAGATGGCATGATAGAAGAATTCAAAAATGGGAATTTAAAGTAGGTGAGCAAGTTCTATTGTACAACTCTCGTTTGAGATTCTTTGCAGGAAAACTTCTCTCTAAATGGCAAGGACCGTATATCATCGAAGAAGTTTATCGCTCCGGAGCCATCAAAATAAACAACTCCGAAGGCACTAATCCGAGAGTGGTGAATGGGCAAAGAATTAAGCACTATATTTCAGGTACTCCTATCAATGTTGAAACTAATATTATTGAAACAATTACACCGGAGGAATACATAAGAGAAACCTTCCGGAACACTCCAGAACCCTGAAAAGGAAGAGGTATGTGATACGGTAAGTAAACCGACTCCAAAAATTCCATAAAAATACTTTATGTCAGTTTTGGAATATTAGAAAAATTACAAAAATAAGAAACAGCTTAGCGGACCCACCTGGTGCCCACGAGGCACCAGGGCGCGCCACACCCCCAGGCTCGCCCTGGTGGCTCGTGGGCCCCCTGTGAGCCCTCCCGACTCACAACTCCGTTTTCTTCTGAATTACTTATTTTGCAAGATAAAAAAATCTTTATATATACTCCTGAACGTTTTGACCACCGTATCGCAAAAATCTCCTCTGTTCTTGTTTCGTGCTATTTTGCTGACAGATCTAGATCGCCATGGCTCCCAAAAGGCTCCGTACCAAGCACCGCATTGTGGAACCATCGCCGGGCAAACGCCCTTACAGCGAGGTTTACTACGAGCGGTCTTCGGGAGAGGAAGACGATGGCAAGGAGGACAAGGTCGAGGAAATTGAAGGAACCCAGGCTCCAGAAGGAGGGCAAGCGATTCCCATGGAGGAGACCGCAGAAAAGGAAGATATACTTCAACCCTTATATGATCATCTCTCCCCATCCGTGATTGAAGCCTTAAGAATCTTTGAAATAGTTTCTGTTCAGAATACATCTCTCACTCGTGAAGTTATTTTGTTGGAAGAGCAAAACATCGCTCTTCGGAGCATCAACCGTAGATTGATGTATCTACTACAGCTGAAGGACAAGCTTGCCACTTCATCATCACCACCATCACCAAAGAAGGGAACTTGAGCACATGGGTATGGGCACACCCCTTGGCTTGTGCCAAGCTTTCGGGAGGTGCCCCGGTATCGTATCACCATTACTTTTATTATCTTTACCTATTTTTAGTTCGATCCTTAGTTATTTCGTGATCTAGTTGAATAAAAGTTTAGTATGATCTATTTTCGAGTGTTAGTTTCATGATCTACCTATCTATGTAATCGAGTTGAGAGTTATATAATAAAGAGTAGTTTGAGTTTTAGCTTCTTTTAATTTTATGTTTCAATTCTAGCAATGAAAATAATGAAAAAGATCATATGGTAATCTTATGGAAGGTAATGACATTATATAAAGAAAAGTATAAGTGATAAAATTTATTGGAAGTTAACAAACATAGCATTAGTCAATGATGCAATTCATGAAAAAGTTAATAAGGGAAGAGAAGATTCACATGCAAATACACTATCTTGGACATGTGGTGCTTGACCAACATCTTTGCTAGCCAAAAATCCGCACCAAGTAGAGATACTACTTGTGCATCCAAAACCCTTAAACCCAGTTTCATGTCATGAGAGTACACTATATCTACCTATGGATTGAACAAGATCCTTCAAGTAAGTTGTCATCGGTGCAAAAAGCAATAAAAATTACCTCTAAATATGTTTGAACTTATATTGTAAGGGAAATAAGCTTTGTACGAACTTGTGATGGTAAAGAAATAAAAGCAACAGACTGCATAATAAAGGTTGCTATCACAAGGGGCAATATAAAGTGACGTTCCTTTACATTAAGAGCTCATGCATCCAACAACAAAAAGCGCATGACAACCTCTGCTTCCCTCTGTGAAGGGCCTGTCCTTTACTTTTATGTATTTACTTTTTTTATGCAAGAGTTAATAGTGTTCTCCTCTACTTCCTTTTTATTTTTCTCTTTTGCAAGCATCATGTGGTGTGGAAAGATCTAGGCACATATATCCAGTTGGATATGAGTGATCATGAGTTATTATTGTTGACATGACTCTTGAGGTGAATAAGTTGGGAGGCGAAATCACAAGCCCCTATCTTTCTATGTGTCTGACTGAAACTTTTTGCTCCATATATATGTCGTGAGTGTGAGCAATCATAGAAGACTAAATGATGGTTGAGTATGTGGACTTGCTAAATAGCTCCTACATGAGACCCTTCCTGAAAATATGATGAATTGCAATTGCATTGTTGACTGCGAACATAGTTTGTTAGTTTTCAAGAAAGTTTATGCCTTATACTTCATTATTGTGGTGAATTGTTACTTGCTCATGAGAAGTTTTATGATAATAAATATTGTTGTTATAATAATGATCATGATGCTACTATGTCCGTATTTTGTTTTTATCGACACCTCTCTCTCTAAACATGTGGACATGATTATCGATATCGGCTTTCGCTTCAGGACAAGCGAGGTCTAAGCTTGGGGGAGTTGATACGTCTATTTTGCATCATGTTTTACTACTGTTATTTATAGTGTTTTTAATCAATATAACACTTTGTGAAGCAATTCTAATGCCTTTTTTCTCTTAATATGCAAGATTTACACAAGGAGGGAGATTGCCGGCAGCTGGAATTCTGGACCTGAAAAAGCTATTTCAGAGATACCTATTCTGCACATATCCAAATGAGCTGAAATTTTACGGAGATTTATTTTGGAATAAATAAAAAATACTGGAAGCAAGAAGTACCAGAGGGGGCCACCCAGGTGCCCACGAGGCACCAGGGTGCGCCACCCCCCCAGGCGCGCCCTGGTAGCTCGTGGGGCCCCTGGCCAGCCTCTGGGCCCCATTTTCTGGTATATAAGTCCATTTGCCCTAGAAAAAATATAGAGAAGAATTTTGGGACGGTGCGCCGCCGTCTCGAGGCGGAACTTGGGCAGGAGCACTTTTGCTCTCCGGCGGAGAAATTCTGCCGGGGATACTTCCCTCCGGGAGGGGGAAATCGTCGCCATCGACATCACCAGCGATCCTCTCATCACGGTAGGACTAATCTTCATCAACATCTTCACCAGCACCATCTCATCTCAAACCCTAGTTCATCTCTTGTATTCAATCTTTGTCTCAAAACCTCAGATTGGTACCCGTGGGTTGCTAGTGGTGTTGATTACATCTTGTAGTTGATGCTAGTTGGTTTATTTGGTGGAAGATTATATGTTCAGATCTATTATGCTATTCAATACCCCTCTGATCTTGGACATGATTATGTTTTGTGAGTAGTTACGTTTGTTCTTGAGGACATGGGAGAAGTCTTGTCATAAGTAATCATGTGAATTTGGTATTCTTTCGATAATTTGATGAGATGTATGTTGTTGATTCCCTTAGTGGTGTCGTGTGAACGTCGACTACATGACACTTCACCATCTTTGGGCCTAAGGGAATGCATTGTGGAGTAGTAATTAGATGATGGGTTGCTAGAGTGACAGAAGCGTAAACCCTAGTTTTTGCGCTATTCCGTAAGGGGCTGATTTGGATCCATATGTTTAATGCTATGGTTAGAGTTATCTTAATTCTTCTTTCGTAGTTGCGGATGCTTGCGAGAGGGGGTAATCATAAGTGGGAGGCTTGTTCAAGTAAGAACAGCAGCCAAGCACCGGTCCACCCACATATCTAATTATCAAAGTAGCGAACGCGAATCAAACCAACATGATGAAAGTGACTAGATGAAATTCCCATGTGTCCTCGAGAACGCTTTACTTACTATAAGAGATCATTTTGGCTTGTCCTTTGCTATAAAAAGGATTGGGCCACCTTGCTGCACTCTTTGTTACTATTGCTACTTGTCACTTGTTACAAATTATCTTGCTATCAAACTACTCGTTACCGACAATTTCAGTGCTTGCTGAAAACCGCTTGTCATTTCCTTCTGCTCCTCGTTGGGTTCGACACTCTTACTTATCGAAAGGACTACGATTGATCCCCTATACTTGTGGGTCATCAGCTCTCCAGGGGCCTTGTGGCCTCCGGTAAAGGCACCAACAAACTCGTTACAGAGATCTGCCCACGAACAAATGGAGTTCTCCGGCAAGTTCATCAGCCAAGATCTCACGTTGGGCTTCAGTACCAACGGAAAGTAGTTGGCGGGGATTTTGTCATCTCTTCCTCCGGCAGCTTGCACGGCAATCGTGTAGATGCCCAGAAACTCTGCCGGGTTCAGCTTGCCGTCGTATGATACGTCTCCAACGTATCTATAATTTTTTATTGTTCCATGCTGATATATTGTCAATCGTGGATGTTTTTATAATCATTTACAGTAATTATATATCATTTTTGGAGACTAACCTATTAACTTAGTGCCCAGTGCCAGTTGCTGTTTTCTGCCCTGTTTTTGTTTTACAGAAAATCAATACAAAACGAAGTCCAAATGCCACAAAACTTTTTGGAGATTTTTTATTGGACAAGATAAACACTAGAAGCTTCGGGAGGAGGCCAGAAGACCCTGGAGGGGCCCACGAGCCACTAGGGCGCGCCTAGGGGGGGCAGGCGCCTGGGGGGGGGGGGGGGGGGCAGGCGCGCCCTGTGCCTCGTGGGGCCCACAGAGCTTCGTTTGACCTAATTCCACCACTATAAATTCAGAAAAAATCAGAAACCCTCAGGAGAGTCCACGAAATACTTTTTCCGCCGCCGCAAGTTTTTGTTCCAGAGAGATCCCATCTAGGGTCCTTCTCCGGTAATCTGCCGGTGGGGGAATCGATCACGGAGGGGTTCTACATCAACCTTGCTGCCCTTCCGATGCTGCGTGAGTAGTTTACCACAGACCTTCGGGTCCATAGGCAGTAGCTAGATGGCTTCTTCTCTCTTTTTGATCTTCAATACAATGTTCTCCCCGATGTTCTTGAAGTTCTATCCGATGTAATCACTTTTTGCGGTGTGTTTGTAGGTATCCGATGAATTGTGAGTTTATGATCAGATTATCCATGAATATTATTTGAGTCTTTGCTGCACTCTTTTATGCATGATTATTATAGCCTCGTATTTCTTCTCCGATCTATTGATTTGGTTTGGCCAACTGAGTTGATTTATCTTGCCATGGGTAGAGGTGCTTTGTAATGGGTTCGATCTTGCGGTGCTCAATCCCAGTGACAGAAAGGGACATGACATGTATGTATCGTTGCTATTAAGGGTAAAAAGATGGGGTTTATTCATACGTGAGTTTATCTTGTCTACATCATGTCATCGTTCTTAAGGCGTTACTCCGTTCTTTATGGACTTAATACACTAGATGCATGCTGGATAGCGGTCGATGTGTGGAGTAATAGTAGTAGATGCAGGCAGGAGTCGATCTACTTGTCTCGAACATGATGCCTATATACATTATCATTGCCTTGGATATCGTCATGATTATTTTCTTTTCTATCAATTGCCCAACAGTAATTTGTCTACCCACCGTATGCTATTTTCTTGAGAGAAGCCTCTAGTGAAATCTATGGCCCCCGGGTCTATCCAAATCATATTACTAAGACCCTAAAAATATTGCTGCCATTTTCTTTTATTTATTTTATTTGGTATTTTTATTTCAATCTATCTATCTATCAAATACAATTTAATCTTGCAATTGACCGCCGAGAGATTGACAACCTCTCGTTTGCGTTGGGTGCAAGGATTTGTTGTTTGTGTGCAGGTGCTGCTAACCAGGTGTTGCGTGATTCTCCTACTAGTTCGATAACCTTGGTTTCATAACTGAGGGAAATACTTATCTCTACTGTGCTGCATCATCACTTCCTCTTCGGGGAAATACCAACGCAAGCTACAAGTAGCAGGAAGAATTTCTGGCGCCGTTGCCGGGGAGACATCATCAACATCTATGAAGTACCTTTGCATAAACTCTCATCTCCTTGCATTTATTTTATTTGCCTCTCATTTTCATCTCCCCCACTTCTAAAAAGTTTTTAGAAAAATACAAAAATATTTTCCGTTTGCCTTTTTGTTGCTTGCTATCTTTGCTTATGTTGCCATGTGCCTTCTATTTGCTTGCATCTTCGCTTGCTAAAAATCTATTGATATGGATCCTCATCCACTTGCTAATCTTTTCAAAAGACCCAATTATGTTGAACCAATTGCCAGTGAGGTGAGTGCACTTGATTTTCTCTTTGAAGTTTTGCTTGAAAATCATGAATCTGAAAATTGTGATGAAGTGTTAGAAGAAGAAATTTATAAAGTGATTCATGATAGCTCCTTGATTGAAAAGCATGATTGCAATGATGTTACTATAAATTCTATTAATGTGAATTGTGCTAATAATATGCAAAACTACAAGCTCGGGGATGATAATCTTATTATGTCCACTACTTATGGCAATGATCATGATTGGGGTGATAATGCTCCTTGTGATCTTGAAAATTTATTTAAGCCTCATGATGAATATGTTATTGATAATAATGTTTGCAATACTATTAAAAGTGGGTTTGGAAGAGCATCAACTTTAGGTAATAATAATCCCACTATCTTGGAAGATCATAAATTTTTTATGCATGTGGATCGTAGAGAGATTATTGTTTATGATAGCTATATTGTTGAATTTGATTATGATCTTACATGTAATTATTATGAGAGAGGAAAATGCGGTTTTATAAATTCTCATGTCATTAAATTACCTCTTTTCATTGTGAGATTGTTATTATTTCTTTCTTCTTCCATGCATATGCTAAATATTTCTTGCCTTGATAATTTGTTTTCCTATTAAATACCTATGAATAGGAAGTATGTTAGACTTAAATGTGTTTTTCACATGTTGCATGATGCTTTCTTTGTGTTTCAATTACTATCTTTCATGTGAGCATCATTTAAATCTCAAGCCTATCTTAATGGCTATAAAGAAAGAGCTTGTTGGCAGACAACCGAATGAATAAAATACATTTTTATTATTTGTTTCTGTTATTGTGTGTTTTCACTTTCATGCTACTGTTATGATTTAGTTTTTATGTTTTAGTTAGTGTTTGTGCCAAGTAAAGCCTTTAGGATGATTTGGAAGATAGTATAATTGATGCTGTTTGGAAAACAGAAAGTTTCACATCCAGTGCCAGATTTTTTTTTTCTGTACTGGAGCGTTAGAAAAATCTGATTTTTTTACACATTATTGGTATATGAATTTTCCACGTTTTCCTAATTTTTCAGAATTTTTGGAGTTACAGAAATATGGATTTTAAATAGATTG
This sequence comes from Elymus sibiricus, assembly GCA_039707655.1. Classification (NCBI taxonomy): domain Eukaryota; kingdom Viridiplantae; phylum Streptophyta; class Magnoliopsida; order Poales; family Poaceae; genus Elymus; species Elymus sibiricus. Next base: position 37,370,569 of record CM077668.1, on the reverse strand, counting down.
CTACAGACTGTTCTGTTTTTGACAGATTCTGTTTTTGATGCACTACTTGCTTGTTTTGATGAATCTATGGATTGTATCGGGGGGTATAAGCCATGGTGAAGTTAGAGTACAGTAGGTATAATGCAAAAATAAAATATGAATGGGTTTGCAATAGTACTTAAAGTAGTGATTTATTTTGTTATACTAACGGATCTCACGAAGGTTTTGTTGAGTTTTGTGTGATTGAAGTTTTCAAGTTTTGGGTGAGATCACGATGGATGAAGGAATAAGGAGTAGCAAAAGCCTAAGCTTGGGGATGCCCGAGGCACCCTAAGGTAATATTATAGGAAGACTCAAGTGTCTAAGCTTGGGGATGCCCCGGAAGGCATCCCCTCTTTCTTCTACCAACCATCGGTAATTTTACTTGGAGCTATATTTTTATTCGTCACATGATATGTGTTTTGCTTGGCGCGTGTTGTATTATATGAGTCTTTGCTTTGTTTGCTTTTTAGTTTGTCACAATCATCCTTTCTGAACACACCTATCTTGAGAAAGCCACACGTTTATCATCATTTGTTAGAATACTCTATGTGCTTCACTTAAATTTTTTGAGCTAGGCAGTTGCTCTAGTGCTTCACTAAAATCTTTTTTAGCACGGCGGTGGCTATATTTTGAAGAAATAAACTCTCATGCTTCACTTATATTATTTTTAGAGTTGAGTAAAATTTTCAAGAAATGAATTCTCATGCTTCACTTATATTATTTTGAGAATTGATAAGATTAAAATTTTGAAGAAATATTTGCACTCTCATGCTTCACTTAAATCTTTTTGAGAGTTGATAATAGTAATGGTAATTTGCACAAGATATGAATTTGGTCCCAAAGTTATGAATAATCAAGAGGGATATAAATAAAAACTTTCATATAGATCATTGGAAATGATGAGTGTGATTCCTTGCAATAGTTTTGCGATATGGAAATGATAATATGTGAGTCATGTTAGTGAGTAATTGTGATTTAGTAAGAATATTAGTGTTAAGGTTTGTGATTCCCTATGCATGCACATTAAGTAAATAGTTATGCAATGATATTATATCCTACTTATGGTGCATTATTCGGTGTTAGTTATGTTCAATGCATGTTTATGACCGTTTTCGTTTTTTGGTTGGTTGTTTCTCAATCTTTTGCTAGCCTTCATTTGTACTAAGCAGAAATACTGCTTGTGCATCCAAAATCCTTAAACCCAAGTTGTGCTAAATGAGTCCACTATATCTACCTATATACGGTATTTCAATGGCGTTCCAAGTAAATTTGCGTGTGCCAACTCTAATTTTCAAAATAATTTTTCCGTTTTGTGTGCCTGTACCGCTCATGAAGCGGCAGGGGGTGGCCACTATTTTCCATGCTAGGTGTGTTATTCTCACGATGAGTGTTTATTCACTTGTCATTGCATGAGAGAGTGGCTGGTAATAGGGATGCCCAGTCCCACAATGAAATGAAAATTAATAACAACAAAATTCCTTGGAAAGTGTTGGTATGGAGGGCACCCGTGGATACGGCTAGCCATGGATTGTGAAAGAATGGTCGAAAGGAAATAAACTTTACTTTTTGTTTGGGAACCGCCTATGATGTGTCTAGCATGGAAAATATTGGGAATTCTCGGTCGTTTTCGTTGATAGGAAAAGCATACCTCTCAAAATATTTTTATCTCTTTAATTTCAGCTTTGAGCTCTGGCACATTAGCAAATCTCTGCTTCCCTCTGTTAAGGGCCTATCTATTTACTTTTATGCAATTTTTATTTTTACTTTGAGTCTCCATCTTCTCTTATAAAGCACCAACTAGAGAGCACTATTGTCATACTTGTGCATTGTGTGTAGCTAATATTTGAGTGTGTTTCATGAATGGATCAATGATTGAGCATAATGGGCTAGGGATAACTTTCTTTAGCATTGATATTTTGAAAGACATGGTTGCTTGCTAGTATGCTTGAGTATTTATATTTTCATGTCAAATTATAGACTATTGCGTTGAATCATTCAAGTCCAATGTCCATTCTACAAAAGAAAAGAATATGTGATGAATATGTTAGGCAGCATTCCACATCAAAAATTCTGTTTTTATCATTTACCTACTCGAGGACGAGCAGGAATTAAGCTTGGGGATGATGATACGTCTCCAACGTATCTATAATTTTTGATTGTTCCATGCTGATATATTATCAATCTTGGATGTTTTTATAATCATTTACAGCAATTATATATCATTTTTGGAGACTAACCTATTAACTTAGTGCCCAGTGCATGTTGCTGTTTTCTGCCCTATTTTTATTTTACAGAAAATCAATACCAAACGAAGTCCAAATGCCACGAAACTTTTTGGAGATTTTTTATTGGACAAGATAAACACTAGAAGCTTCGAGAGGAGGCCAGAAGACCCTGTAGGGGCCCATGAGCCACCAGGGCCCGCCTGGGGGGGGCAGGCGCGCCCTGGTACCTTGTGGGGCCCATAGAGCTCCGTTTGACCTAATTCCACCACTATAAATTCAGAAAAAATCAGAAACCCTCAGGAGAGTCCACGAAATACTTTTTCCGCCGCCGCAAGTTTCCGTTCCAGATTGATCCCATCTGGGGTCCTTCTTCGGTAATCTGCCGGAGGGGAAATCGATCACGGAGGGGTTCTACATCGACCTTGCTGCCCTTCCGATGATGCGTGAGTAGTTTACCACAGACCTTCGGGTCCATAGGCAGTAGGTAGATGGCTTCTTCTCTCTTTTTGATCTTCAATACAATGTTCTCCTCGATGTTCTTGGAGTTCTATCCGATGTAATCACTTTTTGCGGCGTGTTTGTTGGGATCCGATGAATTGTGAGTTTATGATCAGATTATCCATGAATATTATTTGAGTCTTTGCTGCACTCTTTTATGCATGATTATTATAGCCTCGTATTTCTTCTCCGATCTATTGATTTGGTTTGGCCAACTAAGTTGATTTATCTTGCCATGGGAAGAGGTGCTTTGTAATGGGTTCGATCTTGCGGTGCTCAATCCCACTGACAGAAAGGGACATGACACGTATGTATCGTTGCTATTAAGGGTAAAAAGATGGGGTTTATTCATACATGAGTTTATCTTGTCTACATCATGTCATCGTTCTTAAGGCGTTACTCCGTTCTTTATGGACTTAATACACTAGATGCATGCTGGATAGTCGTCGATGTGTGGAGTAATAGTAGTAGATGCAGGCAGGAGTCGGTCTACTTGTCTCGGACATGATTCCTATATACATGATCATTGCCTTGGATATCGTCATGATTATTGATACGTCTCCAACGTATCTATAATTTATGAAGTATTCATGCCATGTTTATTACAATTCTATATGGTTTTGGTATGATTTGATTAGAACTAACCCGGACTGACACTGTTTTCAGCAGAACTACCGTGGTGGTGTTTTTTGTGCAGAAATGAAAGTTTTCCAAATGAGCTGAACCTTTTTGGAGATTTTTTATTGGAAAAATAAATAATATTGGCACCAAGACCTATTGGAGGGGGGCCACCCAGTGCCCACGAGGCACCAGGGCGCGCCACCCCCCCCCAGGCGCACCTTGGTACCTCATGGGGCCCACGTGGCTCCGTTTAGCGTTATTCCAACGCTGAAAAATCCTATATATTTAGAAACCCCCGAAAGTTAACCTAGATGAGTTTTTACGCCGCCGCAAGCCTTTGTACCAGAGAGATCTAATCTACAGCCCTTTTCCGGCACCCTGCCGGAGGGGGGAAAGCATCACCGGAGGCCATCTTCATCATCCCGGCAGTCTCCATGACGAGAAGGGAGTAGTTCACCCTCGGGGCTGAGGGTTTGTACCAGTAGCTATGTGTTTGATCTCTCTCTCTCGTGTTCTTGAGATGGCACGATCTTGATGTATCGCGAGCTTTGTTAATATAGATGAATCATATGGAGTTTTCCCCTCTCTATCTTCTTGTGATGAATTGAGTTTTCCCTTTCAAGTTTTCTTATCAGATTGAGTCTTTAAGGATTTGAGAACACTTGATGTATGTCTTGCATATGAATATCTGTGGTGACAATGGGATGTTCACTTGAGTCACTTGATGTATGTTTTGGTGATCAACTTGCGGGTTCCGTGACCTTGGGGATTTATGCATAAGGGTTGGCACACATTTTCGTCTTGACTTTGCGGTAGAAACTTTGGGGCACTCTTTGAAGTTCTTTGTGTTGGTTTGAATAGATGAATCTGAGATTGTGTGATGCATATCGTATAATCAAACCCGCGGGTACTCGTGGTGACATTGGAGTGCCTAGGCGACATTAGGGTTTTGGTTGATGTGTATCTTAAGGTGTTATTCTAGTACGAACTCTAGGGCTGTTCGTGACAATTAATGGGGATGGCTCATAAGATTGATCGGGAAGGATAACTTTGAGGTGGTTTCGTACCCTACAATAATTTCTTCATTTGTTTTCCGCTATTTGTGACTTTGGAGTGAACTCTTTGTCGCACGTGAGGGATTTACATATGATTCAACTATGTCAACAATGTTGGGAGATCACACTAGTGAAAGTATGAACCCTAGGCCTTGTTTCTAAGCATTGCAATACTATTTTTATGCCCGTTTACTATTTGCTACCTTGCTGTTTTTATATTTTCAGATTGCAAAAACCTATATCTACTATCCATACTACACTTTTATCACCATCTCTTCGCCGAACTAGTGCACCTATACAATTTACCATTGTATTGGGTGTGTTGGGGACACAAGAGATTTCTTGTATTTGGTTGCAGGGTTGTTTGAGAGATACCATCTTCAACCTACGCCTCCCACGGATTGATAAACCTTAGGTCATCCACTTGAGGGAAAATTGCTACTGTCCTACAAAACTCTGCGCTTCGAGGCCCAACACGAGTCTACAAGAATAAGTTGTGTAGTAGACATCAAGCTCTTTTCTGGCGCCGTTGCCGGGGAGGTGAGTGCTTGAAGGTATATCTTTAGATCTTGCAATCGAATCTTTTAGTTTCTTGTTTTATCACTAGTTTGGTTTATTAAAGAAAACTACAAAAAAATGGAATTGAGGTTGCCTCATATTATTCGTCTTTATCATGTCTTTCTTGAAAATAAGGATTCCGATAATTGTGCTCAATTGATAGAAGAAGAATTCAATGAAATGTTTGGCATAGAATCTTTGAATGATGAGCATGATTGCAATGTTGTTAATATGAATTCTTTGAATACCCATGATGCTAATGATATGCAAAGCTACAAGCTTGGGGATGCTATGTGTGATGAAGATGATATTTTTAGTCCCCCAAGTTTTGATGAGAAAATCTATTATGATGATAACATGCCTCCTATTCATGATGATTATTGTGATGACTTGTATGCTATAAAGAATAATGATAACCATGAAACTTGTCATCGTGATTTTAATGTTCAATTTGATTATGCCAATCAAGTATCTCATGATAATTATTTTGTTGTGTTTGCTCCCACTATTATGAATGAGAAGAAAATTGCTTATGTGGAGAGTAGTAAGATTTCTATACTTATGTATCATGACAAGAATGCTTTGTGTGATGGATATATTGTTGAATTTCTTCATGATGCTACTGAAAATTATTTTGAGAGAGGAATATATGCTTCTACATATTTTAATAATATCAAGTTTCCTCTCTATGTGTTGAAAGTTTTGAAGTCATGCTTGTTTTGCCTTCCTATGCTAGTTGATTCTTGCTCCCATAAACTATTTACTCACAAAATCCCTATGCATAGGAAGTGGGTTAGGCTTAAATGTGTTTGATATATTTCTCATGATGCTCCCTTTACGTTTCAATTCTTTACTTCTATGTGAGCATCATTCAAAATTATCATGCCTAGCTAAAAGGCTTTAAAGAAAAGCGCTTGTTGGGAGACAACCCAATATTTATACCTACTGTTTTTGCGTGTTCACATGATTAAGCTACTGTAGTAATCATGTTTTATATGTTTTCTTTCAATAAAGTGCCAAGTAAAACCTTTAGGATAGTGTGGATACTTGTTGATTCAATTCTGTGCAAAAACGGAAACTTTTGCCTCCAGTGTTTAATTTTCCAAATTTTACTGGAGCGTCAAAAAATTCTGAAATTTTTATACAGTATTGATATGCAAATTTTTGACGTTTTCCTAATTTTTCAGAATTTTTAGAGTTCCAGAAGTATGGTAGTTGCTCAGATCATTACAGACTGTTCTGTTTTTGACAATGTTTTAATGTTTCCTTAGCTTATATTATGAGATATAAATTGTGGAAATGATAGAATACAGTAGGAATTATATGGGAACAATTGTGAATCTTGTCTTGGACAGTACCTAAGTGATGGTTTATTCTTTATCATACTAACCGTTCTCACGAAGTTCCGTTAAGTTTTGTGTGATTGAAGTTTTCAAGTTTTGGGTGAGATATCGATATGTGGAGAATAAGGAGCGGCAAGACCCTAAGCTTGGGGATGCCCAAGGCACCCCAAGGTAATATTCAAGGAAGACTCAAGCAACTAAGCTTGGGGATGCCCCGGAAGGCATCCCGTCTTTCGTCTTCAACATTATCGGTAACCTCACTTGGAGCTATATTTTTATTCGTCACATAATATGAGTTTTGCTTGGAGCATCATTTTCTTATGTTAATATTCACTTGGTGTTATCAATAATCATGTTTTGTATCTTTTAGTTCAATAAAATGCCATTTATAGCCTTTACTATGCTCAGTTTGCAAGTTCATGTGTTGTTGTATGAAAACAGAAAGTTTTCCGTTATGTCCAGAATATTCCTGAATATTAAAAACATGATAAAAATCTGAAATTTTTACGCAGTAAGCATGCATGAGTTCTATGCCACGTGGTAATTTTATAGAATTTTTGGAGTTAGGGAAGTATGGATTCTTAATTATCCTTTACAGACTGTCCTGTTTGGGCAGATTGCTGTTATGTTTGCATTGTTTGCATATGTTGGCTTGTTTAATGATTCTATTTGAGGATAGGAGTATTAAATATGCAGAGGAATTTAGTATTCAATGTTTAATTATAATTTTAGTGATTTGCTACTGTAGAGAATGTTAAGGTTTTGAGTTGATTTATACTAACTTACCTCACGAGTTCTTGTTGAGTTTTGTGTGCATGAAGTTTTTAAGATTTATAGAAACCGTGATATGAGAGGAATTAAGGAGACACAAAAGCTCAAGCTTGGGGATGCCCAAGGCACCCCAATATAATATTTCAAGAAGTCTCAAGCATCTAAGCTTGGGGATGCCCCGGTAGGAATCCCACCTTTCTTCATCAACAATTATCGATCAGTTTCGGTTGAGCCTAAGTTTTTGCTTCTTCACATATTATGAGCTATTCTTGGAATGTCATTTTATTTTGTTTTCTTTGCTGTTTGAATAAAAGAATAAGACCTGAAATTTTTAAATGAGAGAGAGTCCTTACATAGCTACTTAATTGTTTCACTACTCATTGATCTTCGCTTATATATTTTGGAGTAGTTTGTCATTAATTCTCATGCTTCACTTATATCTTTTTGAGAGTTAATTATAGTAATGGTAATTTGCACAAGATATGAATTTGGTCTCAAGATGAATATTCGAGAGGGATATTGTGAAATCATGTGTGATGTGCAACATTGGCAAGTGCTAAGTAAAACATTGATATGGTTACTTTGGGTAATATGTATACTTTTGTGGTGATTGGTATCTAATATTGGGTTTAATAATTGGCTAATGGTGTGCTGATCCATTAGCGTCTTGTGTGAAAATATGGCGTGAGTTGTGTTGAACTTACCCTGAGTCAAGTCGTGGACTTGTGCTTGTACTGGTTATTTGTTGTGTTCACTTTCAGGTGTTGCCAGAGCTGGAGGAACGTGGTCGATGACAGGATCGAGGGACGAAGATTTGGAGAAGCTGAGGTCCGGGGATTATGGTCATGCGGGGTGTTCGTGCAAAGGAACAATGGAAGTGGAGGATACGATGATCCGGGAGGGCACCGGTTTGTCATACATGGCTTGTACCGGAGATGTACGGTACTGAAGACGTCACGAGGTGCAAGGCGTACACATGTGTTTGCATACACATGTGCCGCCCGTGTGGCAGGCGTGCGGATCGATGGAAGGCGGCGTGCGTGACGAGGCGAGCAGCCAAGCTCACGCTGAGCGTACATAGGCTAGAGGCCAGGAGGAGCAAGCCCAGCGTGGTCATGCAGCAACGAGGGTAGCGGCCAGCTCGCGCGTGAAACCAGACTTGCTCAGCTGAGCGTCTGGTCCGGCGCGCCAGCGCAGGACTTGTTTTTTTTACTGCAGTCCGTTTTGTTTCATAGATGGACTCCTTTTTGAGGTGCTGTCTAGCTCTTTAAATAGAGGTGCATAGGCTAGGTTTTTGAGCGCGTCTTAGAGAGGAACTCAGATCTTTAGCCTAGATTTATTTGAGAGTTCTTGGATGCTGACACGCATCTTCTGTAACGGATCGACATCGTGGCAATAAAGTGATCTTTGGCGGTGTCATCTCTGGGCTTCTCTAATCTCGGTGAAATCTTCGTGTTAAATCTCTCTAATACTTTGCTGCAGGTTTTTCACGAGATCAAGGGAAATTTGTGGTGCGATTAATCTATCTTTCTCGCTAATTCTCGAAATTAGATCTAGATTGATTTTCGCAGTCTTCTGTCAGCTGTTGTTGTTCTGATCATATCTTTTAACTCATAACTCTGTTTGAGCTGAATCTTTTTTGCGTTGGTTAGATAATTTCCATACCTCTCGTTTGAGTACTCATACGCATTTTTTGGTTCAGTAGATCTAAAGTTACAGACGTTTTACTATCACGAACAGATTAGGGTTTAGGGTTTGAACTTTTGGGAAAAGTTTTAATTTGCTTCTGCGGAATCATTCACCCCCCCCCCCTCTGATTGCCTATCCCGATCCCTCAATTGGTATCAGAGCACGGTTTTTCTAATTTATCTTAGCCGGTTGATTAGAATTGCTAGATATGGATAGGTATTCTACCAAACCCTGTGTTTTCGATGGTGTTGACTTTCAGTTCTGGAAGGCGAAGATGAAGGCATACATCATGGCGCAAAGCTACGCCATCTGGGAGAAAGTCGCCAAGCCCTACGTGCTTCCCGTGGACGATGCGATCACGCCAGCAAATTTGGTCCATGTTGAGAACAACTACAAGGCGAGGAACTTCATCATCCAAGGTCTACAACGGAGTGACTTCGACCGTGTCTCTCACCTTGCATCCGCCCATGAGGTATGGAACGCACTTTGTAGCTATCATGAAGGATCAAACTCGGTAAAGGAGGTGCGTCAGGACATGTACAAAAAGGAGTACATGAGGTTTGAGATGAAAACAGGTGAATCTTTGGATGAATTTTTTGCTCGGTTTAATAAGATTCTCAGCAATTTACGTGCATTAGGTGTTACCTATACTGATGCTGAGGCTTCTAGACAACTTTTGAGTGCTTTAGATATGTCCATCTGGGAGATGAAAGTTACATCTATTAGAGAGTCTACTGTCATGAGCACACTTACACTTGATATCTTATATTCAAAACTGAAAACTCATGAATTAGACATTCTTGCTAGGAGAACTGGTTCTAAATCAATTGCTCTTGTTACTAACCCTAGCAACTCTAGTGATGGTACTTCTTCGCATTGCTATGCACTGTCTTCTTTGTCTCAACTAACCGATGAACAGCTAGAGCAATGTCCAGAAGAAGAGTTGGCACTCCTCGCTTCTCGTTTTTCACGTGCCCTACAAAATGTTCGCTCGAGAAGAAGAGGTGGGAACAACGCTCCAAGGTGTTTTGAATGTGGTGATCCCAACCACTTTCGCCAAAACTGCCCCAAGTTTTTATCCAAGATGGCGAAAGAAGGGGATAGGGATAATTCTGTCAAGGAGGACAAGAAGAATAAGCGCACTTTCAACATCAAGAATAAGAAGAGGGGTGACTTTGCTCGAGCAGTGGCTCACAGTATCTTCTCGGTCATCAATGAATATGGTGAACCATGCTTGAGTGATGTGGATATCGAATCTGATGAAGATGATGCACCCAAAGGCAAGCGCGACATTAGTGGAATGTGTTTGATGGCTAGCAATAAGAGCGCTACCTCTTGTGATGAACATGATAGTGACAACGACAATGAGGTAGAGCTTTCTTATGATGAATTACTTGAAAGTGCCAGCAAATTGAGCTCTTTACTAGATCATGCCACTAAAAGAATTAAGAAATATGATTTGAAAATTGCATCTCTGAATTCTGAAATCACTAGACTTAAATCTATGATTCCTGATGATGATTCTTGCAAGTCTTGTAATTCTATCTATTCTGAGCTTACATCTTTGCGTTCGATTCATGATGATACTCTTGATAAGCTTAGAATTGCATTAGAAAACAATGAGAAACTTGTTGTGCATAAACGTAAAGAAATTAATGATGTTAGCGTGGATACTTCTGATTTGACAGATTCAACTTCTTGTAATAATTGTCATATTCTTGAATTGAAGTTGAAAGATGCAAATGCTAGGGTTTATCATGTTGAAAATGCTTTACATATCCATGAGGTTTTGTCATGTGCTAATTGTAAAAATGGGAAACAAGCCATGGATGCTGCTTGTGATAATTGTCTTGCTTTGTCTCATCAAGTTAATTATCTACAAGCTTCTTTGCAAAAGTTTTCTAGTGGGCATAAAAATCTGAATATGATCTTAGATAAATCTAAAGTGAGTAAAAATAAGACAGGACTTGGTTTTAATGCTCATGCTCACTTCAAGGCTAATCCACCCACTATTGTTAAATCACTTGGCAATGGAATTTTTGAAACATCTAATAAGCCAACCAATGTGATTTTTAAATCTGCCGGCATCATGTCTAATGCTCCTTCACCTAGTGCAAATGTAGCTGATTCATCACATGCTAAACCTGAATGTAGGTACAATTGCACTTTTTGCGGTAAATCTGGACATGTTGTAGGTTCCTATTTTAGACTAGCTAAACTTATTAAGAAAGAAAGAAAGCGAGCTAGATCTAATTCCTTCAAGGCACATTATGCTCAAGATAATTCCGTTGCTCCTCAATTTGTGCCTAGGGTGAATATTTCACCTTCTATTACTACTTGCACGAGACATGTACAATCTGTCCCAATGTATAAAGAAACTCATGCTTTGCCTTCTCGCCGCATGTCTCAGTACTGGATACCTAAAAGTTTTTTTATCTAACCCCAGTACTGAGACCTCGGCATGTGTTTGTTGTTTGTAGGCACTTCGCGCGAGGAAGGAGAACATATGGCTAGTGGACTCCGGTTGTTCTCGTCACATGACCGGTGATAAAAATTGGTTCTCCTCCCTCACACATGCTTCTCGGGCTGAAAGTGTAACTTTTGGAGATGCTTCGACCTCTACTGTTGTGGCAAAAGGTACAGTAAAGGTAACCGACAATTTTATGTTCAAAGATGTTGCTTTGGTTGAAAATCTGAAATACAACTTGTTGTCGATTTCACAAATGATTGATGAGGATCTTGAAGTTCCATTTAAGAAAAATGCTTGCAAAGTTTTAGATGCTTCAGCTGATCTTGTCTTTGATATATCACGCTTTGGGAGAGTTTTTAAGGCTGTTTTTCATGCTTCTTCAAATGTTAAGTTTAGGTGTCTAGTTGCCAATACATCTACAGATTTATTCTTTTGGCATCGTAGACTTGGGCATATTGGTTTTGATCATCTCACTCGTATAAGTGGTACGAATCTTATAAATGGTTTGCCTAAACTTAAGAAAAAAAAGATATTGTATGCTCTCCTTGTAGACATGGTAAGATGGTTGCAGGTTCACATGCACGCATTACCAGTGTCATGACTAACGCTCCAGGACAGCTTCTACATCTTGATACGGTTGGTCCATCAAGGGTACAATCTTTTGGTGGTAAGTGGTATGTTTTGGTGATTGTTGATGATTATTCAAGATATTCTTGGGTTTATTTTATGGCATCTAAGGATGAGGCTTTTAGTCATTTTAAGAGTCTTGTGCATAGACTAAATGTTGAGCACCCAGGATCTTTGAAAACAATAAGAAGTGATAATGGAACTGAATTTAAGAATTCATATTTTAATCACTTTTGTGATCAATTTGTCATTGAGCATCAATTTTCTTCACCTTATGTACCACAACAAAATGTTGTAGTGGAGCGTAAGAATAGAACTCTAGTTGAGATGGCCCGTACTATGCTTGATGAATTCTCTACTCCTAGAAAGTTTTGGGCTGAAGCTATATCTACTGCTTGTTATGTTTCAAATCGTGTGTTCTTGAGATCTAAAATTGGCAAAACACCATATGAACTACGATTTGGGCGTAAACCTGTTGTATCTCATCTAAGAGTTTTTGGTTGTAAATGCTTTGTGCTTAAATCTAGTAATCTAGATAAGTTTGATTCTAGGTCATATGATGGCATGTTCCTTGGATATCCTACTCATTCACGTGGTTACCGTGTTTATGTTTATGAGACTAACCGACTAATGGAAACCAGTGAAGTGACTTTTGATGAGGCTAGTTCTGGCTCTAGTCCTCATGTTTCTGATGCAGGAACATATGTTTAGGGGGAGGAAATCTTTGTAGATGATGAAGATGACGAGGAGGATGGCGTGCCCCCTGCTGTCCTTGCGCCAACTGCAGTTGTTCCTACACCTACAACTACTACTGCTACAGCTGGACAGCCTCAAGAGACTACTTCAACTACAAATGTTGGGGATGAGCAAGCTGCTGAGTCAAATATTTCAGCACTGTGACATATTCAGAAAAGGCACTCTCCTGAGCAGATTATTGGAAGCATGGCTGAGAGAGTCACACGGTCAAGGTTTATCGATTCTGAATCTCTTACTCATTCAGCATTTGTTGCTTCTTTTGAGCCCAAAGATATATCTCATGCATTAACTGATGTATCGAGGATCAATGCCATGCATGAGGAATTAGAAAATTTTGAGCGCAACAAAGTTTGGACTCTTGTTTCACCTCCTTCTGGTCATACTCTTATTAGAACTCGTTGGGTTTTCAAAAACAAACAAAGTGAGGATGGTGTTATTGTTCGCAACAAGGCTAGGCTGGTTGCTCAGGGTTTTACTCAAGTTGAAGGTCTTGATTTTGATGAAACTTTTGCTCCTGTTGCTAGATTGGAAGCTATAAGAATTTTATTGACATTTGCTGCATCTAAAGGTTTTAAGCTTTATCAAATGGATGTTAAAAGTGCTTTTCTTAATGGCTTTATTGATGAGGAGGTTTATGTTAAGCAACCACCTGGTTTCGAGAATCCAATGTTTCCCAACCATGTTTATAAACTTTCAAAAGCTTTGTATGGTTTAAAACAAGCCCCACGTTCATGGTATGATAGGTTGAAAACGTTTTTAATTGGAAAGGGGTTTACCATGGGAAACGTTGATAAAACACTCTTTGTACTCAAACATGGCAATGATCAACTTTTCGTACAAGTTTATGTTCATGATATTATCTTTGGGTGTGCTTCTCATGCTTTGGTGTCAAAATTTTCAGAAACTATGAGCAGGGAATTTGAAATGAGCATGATGGGTGAACTTACTTACTTTTTGGGACTGCAAATCAAACAAACAAAGGATGGCACCTTTGTACATCAAAGTAAGTATACGAAGGATCTTCTATGGCGCTTTGGGATGGAAAACTGCAACCCCATTATGACACCAATGGGATCTACGGCGTCACTTGATCTTGATGAGGATGGTGAACCTGTTGACCAAAAGATGTATAGGAGTATGATTGGTTCACTTCTTTATCTTGCCGCTTCTAGACCGGATATACAATTTTTTGTATGCTTGTGTGCACGGTTTCAAGTTTCCCCACGTGCATCACATCTACAAGCTGTCAAGCGGATCTTTAGGTATCTACATGGCACCCAATCTTTTGGCATTTGGCTTTCTGCTTCCTCGAGTATTTCATTGCGTGCATTGTTGGACGCTGATTTTGGAGGTTGTAGAATTGATAGAAAGAGTACATCTGGCACATGCTTATTTTTGGGTGATTCATTAGTACTTTGGTCTTCTAAGAAACAAAGTTTTGTTGCACAATCTACTGCTGAAAGTGAATATGTAGCTGCTGCTTGTTGTTGCTCACAGATTTTATGGATAATAGCTACAATGAAAGATTATGGGGTTACTTTAGAAAGTGTACCACTTTATTGTGATAACACTAGTGCTATATGTATTGCTAAAAACCCTGTGCAACATTCTCGAGCTAAGCACATAGACATAAGATATCATTTTCTTAGAGATCATGTTGAAAAAAAGAAATGTTGTGCTACATTTTATAGATACTGAACGTCAATTGGCAGACATTTTCACTAAACCATTGGATTCTTCTCGGTTTGCTTTTCTTCGAGGTGAACTTGGAGTAATCAAACCATACGGGATGGTTTGAGGGGGAGTTGAGTCATTTTGTAACATATGTAAAATACTTTTTCACTTGTGTGTTTCTAGTTTTAATTGGTATTTTCTTGTTGCTTCTTTTTCAGTTTTTATCTTCGATAAATGAAAACAAAAAAATTCTGAAAAAGTAATGAGCATTGTATTTTATCCTGGAATGACATTTTGCAATCATGTTTATGCTTTGAGAAAATTGTCATTTTATATGTATGCTCGTATATGGTAGTTTATCACATGACTTTCTAATACGAATGATAACTTGAACTAAATCTTGTCATGGTTAAACTTTGTTAGCTGTGTTGGTCTTGGTTACTCAAGTACTATCAATGATGAATCTATCAAAGTATCAAGATTACAAATATGCTGTCAAGCAAGTTTTATAAAAGATATGCCAATGTCACACTGCATCTTCACGAGACTGCTTACCATTGCACTTTGGTATGAACTTGGAAGTTGTTGTTGTTCTTGAAACCTTTGTCTTAAGCTTCTGATTGCCTACCATTGTCTTAAGCTTCTGATTGTTATTGTACTTTAAACATAGGCTTGGCATGGTACTTTGAATATAGGCTTGGCAAGGTTGAATTGACATGGCATACAACTTCTTTGGAAATTAAGTTTCATAAATGCTTTTAATATAACCTGCTCAAGTGATTGTGTATTCAAGTATTGACATAGTTGATAAAGGGAGACCATGTCTTGTAATAAATCGTAACAATACTTGATTCTTGGTCATGTGAGGATTGCATTATGCTTGCATACATGTCGAGTACAACTACTTTTTGCATGACTTGGGCGTAAAATTGTCATTTTCATGATACCTTATAATGCTCATTACAACAAAAAAATGGAATATGATAAAAAAACAAAAATATTTTCCCTTTTCTAGCTTCTAGAATTTCTTTTTAGGGGGAGAGTTAGTTTTGTGGTTTTGATGAAATTCATTGTCAAAGGGGGAGAGATTTCCAACACATATTCACACCACACCACATTTTTACACAATTTTCTTTTGTGTTCTTATTTTTGGATCTTTTGTTGATCTTCAGTTTTTTTCACTTTTTCTTTTCAAAACTCTAAAAATCTGAAAGTTAAGTGAATGTGTATGCCAATCAATGTTTGGTGTTTATCTGATGCTGCCAATGTTTTCATCAAGGGGGAGATTGTGAAATCATGTGTGATGTGCAACATTGGCAAGTGCTAAGTAAAACATTGATATGGTTACTTTGGGTAATATGGATACTTTTGTGGTGATTGGTATCTTATATTGGGTTTAATACTTGGCTAATGGTGTGCTGATCCATTAGCGTCTTGTGTGAAAATATGGCGTGAGTTGTGTTGAACTTACCCTGAGTCAAGTCGTGGACTTGTGCTCATACTGGTTATTTGTTGTGTTCACTTTCAGGTGTTGCCAGAGCTGGAGGAACGTGGTCGATGACAGGATCGAGGGACGAAGCTTGGGAGAAGCTGAGGTCCGGGGATTATGGTCATGCGGGGTGTTCGTGCAAAGGAACAATGGAAGTGGAGGATACGATGATCCGGGAGGGCACCGGTTTGTCATACATGGCTTGTACCGGAGATGTACGGTACTGAAGACGTCACGAGGTGCAAGGCGTACACATGTGTTTGCGTACACATGTGCCGCCCGTGTGGCAGGCGTGCGGATCGATGGAAGGCGGCGTGCGTGACGAGGCGAGCAGCCAAGCTCACACTGAGCGTACATAGGCTAGAGGCCAGGAGGAGCAAGCCCAGCGTGGTCATGCAGCAACGAGGGTAGCGGCCAGCTCGCGTGTGAAACCAGACTTGCTTAGCTGAGCGTCTGGTCCGGCGCGCCAGCGCAGGACTTGTTTTTTTTTTCTGCAGTCCGTTTTGTTTCATAGATGGACTCCTTTTTGAGGTGCTGTCTAGCTCTTTAAATAGAGGTGCATAGGCTAGGTTTTTGAGCGCGTCTTAGAGAGGAACTCAGATCTTTAGCCTAGATTTATTTGAGAGTTCTTGGATGCTGACACGCATCTTCTGTAACGGATCGACATCGTGGCAATAAAGTGATCTTTGGCGGTGTCATCTCTGGGCTTCTCTAATCTCGGTGAAATCTTCGTGTTAAATCTCTCTAATACTTTGCTGCAGGTTTTTCACGAGATCAAGGGAAATTTGTGGTGCGATTAATCTATCTTTCTCGCTAATTCTCGAAATTAGATCTAGATTGATTTTCGTAGTCTTCTGTCAGCTGTTGCTGTTCTGATCATGTCTTTTAACTCGTAACTCTGTTTGAGCTGACTCTTTTTGCGTTGGTTAGATAATTTCCATACGTCTCGTTTGAGTACTCATACGCATTTTTTGGTTCAGTAGATCTAAAGTTATAGACGTTTTACTATCACGAACAGATTAGGGTTTAGGGTTTGAACTTTTAGGAAAAGTTTTAATTTGCTTCCGCGCAATCATTCACCCCCCCCCCTCTGATTGCCTATCTCGATCCCTCAGATATAATAAAAACTTTCATATAGGTCATTTGATATGATAAGTGTGATTCCTTGCAATGAAAATAATGAAAGAGATCATATGCTAATCTTATGGAAAGTAATGACATTACATAAAGAAAAGTATAAGTGGTAAAATTTATTGGAGGTTAAAAAGCATAGCATTAGTCAATGATGCAATTCATGAAAAAGTTAATAAGGGAAGAGAAGATTCACATGCAAATATACTATCTTGCACATCTTTTATGATTGTGAGCCCCCATTAAGTATTTTATGTCAAATTGTTGACGTTGGATAAGGAAGAGAACGTAATGAATTATGTTTGTTCATATTCACATAGAAGTTATATTGTTATAGATCCTCCAACATGTGGTGCTTGCCCAATATCTTTGCTAGCCAAAAATCCGCACCAAGTAGAGATACTACTTGTGCATCCAAAACCCTTAAACCCAGTTTCTTGCCATGAAAATCCACTATATCTACCTATGGATTGAATAAGATCCTTCAAGTAAGTTGTCATCGGTGCAAAAAGCAATAAATATTGCTCCTAAAATATGTATGATCTTTTATTGTAAGGGAAATAAGCGTTGTACGAACTTGTGATGGTAAAGAAATAAAAGCGACGGACTGCATAATAAAGGTTGCTATCACAAGGGGCAATATAACGTGACGTTCCTTTGCATTAAGGGTTTGTGCATCAAAAAATAAAAAGCGCATGACAACCTCTGCTTCCCTCTGCGAAGGGACTATCTTTTACTTTTATGCATTTACTTTTATGTATTTTTTTTATGCAAGAGTCAATAGTGTTCTCCTCTACTTCCTTTTTATTTTTCTCTTTTGCAAGCATCATGTGGTGGGGAAAGATCTAGGCACATATATCCAGTTGGATATGAGTGATCATGAGTTATTATTGTTGACATCACCCTTGAGGTGAATAAGTTGGGAGGCGAAATCACAAGCCCCTATCTTTCAATGTGTCTGGCTGAAACTTTTGCTCCATATATATGTCGTGAGTGTGAGCAATCATAGAAGACTAAATGATGGTTGAGTATGTGGACTTGCTAAAAAGCTCCTACATGAGACCCTTCCTGAAAATATGATGAATTGCAATTGCATTGTTGACTAGAATAGTTTGTTAGTTTCCAAGAAAGTTTATGCCTTATACTTCATTGTTGTGATGAATTGTTACTTGCTCATGAGAAGTTTTATGATAATAAATATTGCTGTTATAATAATGATCTTGCTTTGAATCATTCAAGTCCAATGTCCATGCAACAAAAGAAAAGATTATATGATGATTATGATAGGTACATTCCACATCAAAGTTTCTGTTTTTAATTGCTACTTTATCATGATGAATTTTATGAGAGAAAGTTACTGTTATGATGCTAGGAAAAGTGATTGAAATTATCATTGATCAAACTTATGCACTATGCTAGCATTCACACTTCATAAATTATTTCTTTTATCATTTACCTACTCGAGGACGAGTTGGAATTAAGCTTGGGGATGCTGATACGTCTCCAACGTATCTATAATTTCTGAAGTATTCATGCCATGTTTATAACAATTCTATATGGTTTTGGTATGATTTGATTAGAACTAACCCGGACTGACGCTGTTTTCAGCAGAACTACCGTGGTGTTGTTTTTTGTGCAGAAATGAAAGTTTTCCAAATGAGCTGAAACTTTTTCGAGATTTTTTATTGGAAAAATAAAGAATATTGGCACCAAGACCTACTGGAGGGGGGCCACCCAGTGCCCACGAGGCACCAGGGCGCACCCCCCCCCCAGGCGCGCCCTGGTACCAGGTGGGGCCCACGTGGCTCCGTTTCGCGTTATTCCAACGCTGAAAAATCCTATATATTCAGAAACCCCCGAAAGTTAAACTAGATGAGTTTTTACGCCGCCGCAAGCCTTTGTACCAGAGAGATCTAATCTACAGCCCTTTTCCGGCACCCTGCCGGAGGGGGGAAAGCATCACCGGAGGCCATCTTCATCATCCCAGCGGTCTCCATGACGAGGAGGGAGTAGTTCACCCTCGGGGCTGAGGGTTTGTACCAGTGGCTATGTGTTTGATCTCTCTCTCTCGTGTTCTTGAGATGGCACTGTTGGAAATATGCCCTAGAGGCAATAATAAATTGGTTATTATTATATTTCCTTGTTAATGATAATCGTTTATTATCCATGCTATAATTGTATTGATTGGAAACTCAAATACATGTGTGGGTACATAGACAACACTGTGTCCCTAGTAAGCCTCTAGTTGACTAGCTCGTTGATCAAAGATGGTTAAGGTTTCCTAGCCATTGACATGAGATGTCATTTGATAACGGGATCACATCATTAGGAGAATGATGTGATGGACAAGACCCAAACTGTAAACGTAGCATTTGATCGTGTCAGTTTATTGCTATTGTTTTCTGCATGTCAAGTATTTGTTCCTTTGACCATGAGATCATGCAACTCACTGACACCGGAGGAATACCTTGTGTGTATCAAACGTCGCAACGTAACTGGGTGACTATAAAGGTGCTCTACAGGTATCTCCGAGGGTGTCTGTTGGGTTGGCATGGATCAAGACTGGGATTTGTTACTCCGTATGACGGAGAAGTATCTCAGGGCCCACTCGGTAATACAACATCACAATGAGCCTTGCAAGCAATGTGACTAAAGTGTTAGCCACGAGATCTTGTATTACGGAACGAGTAAAGAGACTTGCCGGTAACGAGATTGAACTAGGTATAGTGATACCGACGATCGAATCTCGGGCAAGTAACATACCGAAGAACAAAGGGAACAGCATACGGGATTAACTGAATCCTTGACATAGAGGTTCGACCGATAAAGATCTTCGGAGAATATGTAGGAGCCAATATGGGCATCCAGGTCCCGCTATTGGTTATTGATCGTAGAGGTGTCTCGGTCATGTCTACATAGTTCTCGAACCCGCAGGGTCTACACACTTAACGTTTGGTGACGATTAGTATAGTTGAGTTATTATGTTGGTGACCGAAGGTTGTTCGGAGTCCCGGATAAGATCCCGGACATGACGAGGATCTCCGGAAGAGTCCGGAGGTAAAGATTGATATATGTGATAATAGTGTTTTGATCTCCGGAAGAGTTCCGAAGTTCACCGGAAGGGGTTCCGGATGTTTACCGAAGTGTTCGGGTGCAGCAACACTTTATATGAGCCAAAGGGATAAAGCCCACAAGGTATTGGAAAGTGCAAAAGTAGTTTTGCTGCCGCGTAAGCGGTACTACCGCTTGGTGAAGCGGTACTACCGCCGGAGCGGTACTACCGCTTGTGTGAAGCGGTACTACCGCCCAAGCGGTACTACCGCTTGTGTGAAGCGGTACTACCGCTTGTGCGCGGCTGTGCACGATTCGGCAGGGTCCGAATTGGACTCTTTTCCTGCGGGCCAAACCGACCTTGTGCGGGCAAAACCGACCCGGAGGAGGCTTTTACTCCAAGTTTAGACCCCAAGGCTCAACATATAAATAGAGGGGCAGGGCTAGCACACGGGATAGATCAGGATTTCCCAAGCCGTGTGCCGGCAACCCTAGCCCTCTAGTTCCTCCGTCATAATCTCCGTAGTGCTTGGCGAAGCCCTGCAGAGATTGTTCCTCACCACCATCACCACGCCGTCGTGCTGCTGGAACTCAACCACTACTTCACCATCGCTCGCTGCATCGAGGAGGTGAAGGCGTCATCAAGCCGTACGTGTGTTGAACGCGGAGGTGCCGTCCGTTCGGCACTAGATCGGAAGGATCGTGATTGGATCGCGGGACGCTCGGCGATTTGGATCGCGAAGACGTTCGACTACATCAACCGCGTTTATTAACGCTTCCGCTTAGCGATCTACAAGGGTATGTAGATTCACTCTCCCTCTCGTAGATGCTCATCACCATGGATAGATCTTATGTGTGCGTAGGAAAATTTTTGTTTCCCATGCAACGTTCCCCAACAGTGGCATCATGAGCCAGGTCTATGCGTAGATGAGATCTCGAGTAGAACACAAACGAGTTGTGGGCGTGGGTGTATACATATTGCTTGCCGTTACTAGTTGATATTTGATTCGGCGGTACTGTGAGATGAAGCGGCCCGGACCGACATTACGCGTACACTTACGCGAGACAGGTTCCTTCAACTAACATGTAACTTCGTTGCATAAAGATGGCTAGCGGGTGTCTGTCTCTCTCACTTTAGTTGAATCGGTTTCAATGAAGAGGGTTCTTTTAGAAGATCAAAAAGCAATCACTACACCACGTTGTGGTTTTGCGTAGGTAAGAACGGTTCTTGCAAACCCGTAGCAGCCACGTAAAATTTGCAACAACAATTAGAGGACGTCTAACTTGTTTTTGCAGGGTATGATGTGATATGATATGGCCAATTACATGATGAGATATATGTGATGTATGAGATGATCATGTTTTGTATAGAATATCACGACTTGCATGTCGATGAGTACGGCAACTGGCAGGAGCCATAGAGTTGTCTTTAATTATTGTATGACCTGCGTGTCAATCATTAAGCGCTATGTAATGCTTTACTTTATCGCTAAACGTTAGCTATAGTCGTGGAAGCAACAGTCGGCGCGACAACCTTATGGCGACACGTTGATGGAGATCAAGATGATGGAGATCATGGTGTCATGCCGGTGACGATGGAGATCATGCCGGTGCTTTGGAGATGGAGATCAAAAGCACAAGTTCATGGCCATATCATGTCACTTATGATTTGCATGTGATGTTAATCCTTTTATGCATCTTATTTTGCTTAGGACGACGGTAGCATTATAAGGTGATCCCTCACTTAAATTTCAAGATAAATTGTGTTCTCCCCAAGTGTGCACCGTTGCGAAAGTTCGTCGTTTCGAGACACGCCGTGATGATCGGGTGTGATAGACTCTACGTTCGCATACAACGGGTGTAAGCCATGTTACACGTGCGGAATACTCGGGTTAAACTTGACGAGCCTAGCATGTACAGACATGGCCTCGGAACACAAGAGACCGAAAGGTCGAACATGAGTCATATAGTAGATATGATCAACATGAAGATGTTCACCATTGAAACCACCTCAACTCACGTGATGATCGGACTTGAGTTGGTGGATTTGGATCATGTTACACTCGAATGATCGGAGGGATGTCAATTTGAGTGGGAGTTTTTTAAAATATGATTAACTAAACTCATTATCTAAGAACAATAGTCTAAGTTGTCTTTGCAGTATTTATGTTGTAGATCATGGCTCGCGCAGTAGCACCCCTGAATTTTAATGCGTTCCTAGAGAAAGCTAAGTTGAAAGATGATGGAAGTAACTTTGTGGACTGGGCCCGTAATCTAAGGATTATCCTTACGGCTTCCCAGAAGGCTTATGTCCTTGATGCACCGCTTGGTGATCCACCCGCTCCAGTTGAGTCTCTAGACGTTGTGAACGCCTGGCAGGCTCGTTCTGATGATTACTCAATAGTTCAATGTGCAATGTTGTATGGCTTAGAACCGGGACTTCAAAGACGTTTTGAACGTCATGGAGCATATGAGATGTTCCAGGAGTTGAAGTTTATCTTTCAGAAGAATGCCCGGATCGAGAGATATGAGATCTCCGATAAGTTCTATGCTTGCAAGATGGAGGAGAACGGGTCTATCAGTGATCACGTGCTCAGAATGTCTGGGTACTCCACCCGTCTGGCTGAGTTAGGGATGCCCCTTCCGCCAGAGGCTATCACTGACAGAGTTCTTCAATCATTGCCACCTAGCTACAAGAGCTTCGTGTTGAACTATAACATGCACGGGATGAACAAGTCAGTCGCCGAGCTGTTTGCGATGCTGAAAGTCGCTGAGTCTGAAATTCAGAAGGAGCATCAAGTGTTGATGGTCAATAAAACCACTAGTTTCAAGAAAAATGGCAAGGGTAAGAAGGGTAACTCCAAGCAGAGTGGCAAAGCAGTTGCTCCTCTCGTGAAGAAACCCAAGGCTGGACCCAAACCAGAAACTGTGTGTTTTCATTGCAAGGGAACTGGACACTGGAAGCGGAATTGCCCCAAGTATTTGGCTGACAAGAAGGCGGCCAACAACAAACAAGGTATATATGATATACATGTTATTGATGTGTACCTTACCAACTCTCGTTGTAGTGCCTGGGTATTTGATACCGGTGCGGTTGCTCATATTTGCAACTCAAAACAGGAACTGCGGAATAGACGGAGGCTGGCAAAGGACGAAGTGACGATGCGCGTGGGAAATGGTTCCAAGGTTGATGTGATCGCCGTTGGCACGCTCGCTCTTCGATTACCGTCGGGATTAGTGATGAACCTAAATAAGTGTTATTTGGTGCCTGCGTTAAGCATGAACATTATATCTGGATCTTGTTTATTGCGAGACGGTTACTCATTTAAATCAGAGAATAATGGTTGTTCTATTTATATGAGTAATATCTTTTATGGTCATGCACCCGATGTGAGGGGTTTATTCTTATTGAATCTCGATAGTAATGATACACATGTTCATAACATTGATGCCAAAAGATGTAGAATTGATAATGATAATACCACTTTCTTGTGGCACTGCCGTTTAGGTCATATTGGCGTAAAACGCATGAGGAAGCTCCATGCTGATGGACTTTTGGAGTCACTTGATTTTGAATCACTTGACACATGTGAGCCATGCCTCATGGGCAAGATGACTAAAACGCCGTTCTCTGGAATAATGGAACGGGCAAGTGACTTATTGGAAATCATACATACTGATGTGTGCGGTCCGATGAATATTGAGGCGCGCGGTGGTTATCGTTACTTTCTCACCTTCACTGATGACTTAAGTAGATATGGGTATATTTACTTAATGAAACACAAGTCTGAAACATTTGAAAAGTTCAAACAATTTCAGAGTGAAGTTGAGAATCATCGTAACAAGAAGATTAAATTCCTACGATCTGATCGAGGAGGAGAATATCTGAGTTATGAGTTTGGCAGTCACTTAAGACAGTGTGGAATTGTTTCACAATTGACACCGCCTGGAACACCACAGCGTAATGGTGTGTCCGAACGTCGTAATCGAACTTTATTGGATATGGTGCGATCTATGATGTCTCTTGCCGATTTGCCACTATCGTTTTGGGGTTATGCATTAGAGACAGCTGCATTCACTTTAAA
Organism: Elymus sibiricus; assembly: GCA_039707655.1. Lineage (NCBI taxonomy): Eukaryota > Viridiplantae > Streptophyta > Magnoliopsida > Poales > Poaceae > Elymus > Elymus sibiricus. The sequence continues at coordinate 37,346,505 of CM077668.1, read as the reverse complement.
TAGGGCACCATCGAAATCCGTTGAGACGACGCCATATGAACTTTGGTTTGGCAAGAAGCCAAAGCTGTCGTTTCTTAAAGTTTGGGGATGTGATGCTTATGTCAAAAAGCTTCAGCCTGAAAAGCTGGAACCCAAAGCGGAGAAATGCGTCTTCATAGGATACCCAAAAGAGACAGTTGGGTATACCTTCTACCTCAGATCCGAAGGCAAAGTGTTTGTCGCTAAAAACGGAACATTTCTTGAGAAAGAGTTTCTCTCGAAAGAATTGAGTGGGAGGAAGATAGAACTTGATGAGGTTATTGAACCTTTACTTCAACCTAAGAGTAGCGCAACGCAGAAAGTTGTTTCTGTCGAGCCTACATTAGCTGAAGAGGAAGTTAATGATGATGATCATGAAGCTTTGGATCAAGTTGCTATCGAACCTCGTAGGTCGACAAGGACGCGTACTGCTCCTGAGTGGTACGGCAACCCTGTCTTAGAGGTCATGTTGTTAAACAACGATGAACCTACGAGCTATGGAGAAGCGATGATGGGCCCGGATTCCGAGAAGTGGTTAGAGGCCATGAAATCCGAGATGGGATCCATGTATGAAAACAAAGTATGGACTTTGGAAGTATTACCTGAAGGGCGTAAGGCCATTCAGAACAAATGGATCTTTAAGAGGAAGACGGACGCGGACGGTAATGTCACCGTCTATAAAGCTCGACTTGTGGCAAAGGGTTTTTCACAAGTTCAAGGAGTTGACTACGATGAGACCTTCTCACCCGTAGCGATGCTTAAGTCCGTCAGAATCATGTTAGCAATAGCTGCCTTTTTCGATTATGAAATTTGGCAGATGGATGTCAAAACAGCGTTCCTTAACGGTTACCTTAAGGAAGAGTTGTATATGATGCAGCCAGAAGGTTTTGTCGATCCAGAGAATGCTGACAAAGTTTGCAAACTCCAGCGATCCATTTATGGACTGGTGCAAGCATCTCGGAGTTGGAATCTTCGTTTTGATGATGTGATCAAAGCGTTCGAGTTTATACAAGTTTACGGAGAAGCTTGTATTTACAAGAAAGTGAGTGGGAGCTCTATAGCGTTTCTAATATTATATGTGGATGACATATTGCTGATTGGAAACAATATAGAAATGCTGGAAAGCGTAAAGGAATATTTGAACAAGAGTTTTTCAATGAAGGACCTAGGAGAAGCTGCTTTCATATTAGGCATCAAGATCTATAGAGATAGATCAAGACGCTTAATAGGACTTTCACAAAGCACATACCTTGATAAGATTTTGAAGAAGTTCAAAATGGATCAGTCCAAGAAGGGGTTCTTGCCTGTTTTGCAAGGTGTGAAGTTGAGTAAGACTCAATGCCCAGTGACTGCAGAAGATAGAGAAAAGATGAGTGTCATCCCCTATGCTTCGGCCATAGGCTCTATCATGTATGCAATGCTGTGCACAAGACCCGATGTCAGCCTTGCCATAAGTATGGTCAGAAGGTTTCAAAGTGATCCAGGAATGGAACACTGGACGGCGGTCAAGAATATCCTGAAGTACCTGAAAAGGACTAAGGACATGTTTCTCGTTTATGGAGGTGATCAAGAGCTCGTCGTAAAGGGTTACGTCGATGCAAGCTTTGACACTGATCCGGATGACTCTAAGTCGCAAACCGGATACGTATTTATTCTTAATGGGGGTGCGGTTAGCTGGTGCAGTTCCAAGCAAAGCGTGGTAGCAGATTCTACATGCGAAGCGGAGTACATCGCTGCCTCGGAGGCGGCGAAGGAAGGTGTCTGGATGAAGGAGTTCATGACAGATCTTGGAGTAGTGCCTAGTGCACTTAACCCAATGACTCTGTTTTGTGATAATACTGGTGCCATTGCTCTAGCCAAGGAACCAAGATTTCACAAGAGGACCAGACACATAAAGCGACGTTTCAATTCCATCCGCGATTACATCAAGGAGGACGACATAAATATTTGCAAAGTACACACGGATCTAAATGTTGCAGATCCGATGACTAAACCTCTTCCAAAGGCTAAACATGAACAACACCAGAACTGCATGGGTGTTCGATTCATTACAATGTAAATCACATAGTGATGTGAACTAGATTATTGACTCTAGTGCAAGTGGGAGACTGTTGGAAATATGCCCTAGAGGCAATAATAAATTGGTTATTATTATATTTCCTTGTTAATGATAATCGTTTATTATCCATGCTATAATTGTATTGATTGGAAACTCAAATACATGTGTGGGTACATAGACAACACTGTGTCCCTAGTAAGCCTCTAGTTGACTAGCTCGTTGATCAAAGATGGTTAAGGTTTCCTAGCCATTGACATGAGATGTCATTTGATAACGGGATCACATCATTAGGAGAATGATGTGATGGACAAGACCCAAACTGTAAACGTAGCATTTGATCGTGTCAGTTTATTGCTATTGTTTTCTGCATGTCAAGTATTTGTTCCTTTGACCATGAGATCATGCAACTCACTGACACCGGAGGAATACCTTGTGTGTATCAAACGTCGCAACGTAACTGGGTGACTATAAAGGTGCTCTACAGGTATCTCCGAGGGTGTCTGTTGGGTTGGCATGGATCAAGACTGGGATTTGTTACTCCGTATGACGGAGAAGTATCTCAGGGCCCACTCGGTAATACAACATCACAATGAGCCTTGCAAGCAATGTGACTAAAGTGTTAGCCACGAGATCTTGTATTACGGAACGAGTAAAGAGACTTGCCGGTAACGAGATTGAACTAGGTATAGTGATACCGACGATCGAATCTCGGGCAAGTAACATACCGAAGAACAAAGGGAACAGCATACGGGATTAACTGAATCCTTGACATAGAGGTTCGACCGATAAAGATCTTCGTAGAATATGTAGGAGCCAATATGGGCATCCAGGTCCCGCTATTGGTTATTGATCGTAGAGGTGTCTCGGTCATGTCTACATAGTTCTCGAACCCGCAGGGTCTACACACTTAACGTTTGGTGACGATTAGTATAGTTGAGTTATTATGTTGGTGACCGAAGGTTGTTCGGAGTCCCGGATAAGATCCCGGACATGACGAGGATCTCCGGAAGAGTCCGGAGGTAAAGATTGATATATGTGATAATAGTGTTTCGATCTCCGGAAGAGTTCCGAAGTTCACCGGAAGGGGTTCCGGATGTTTACCGAAGTGTTCGGGTGCAGCAACACTTTATATGAGCCAAAGGGATAAAGCCCACAAGGTATTGGAAAGTGCAAAAGTAGTTTTGCTGCCGCGTAAGCGGTACTACCGCTTGGTGAAGCGGTACTACCGCCGGAGCGGTACTACCGCTTGTGTGAAGCGGTACTACCGCCCAAGCGGTACTACCGCTTGTGTGAAGCGGTACTACCGCTTGTGCGCGGCTGTGCACGATTCGGCAGGGTCCGAATTGGACTCTTTTCCTGCGGGCCAAACCGACCTTGTGCGGGCAAAACCGACCCGGAGGAGGCTTTTACTCCAAGTTTAGACCCCAAGGCTCAACATATAAATAGAGGGGCAGGGCTAGCACACGGGATAGATCAGGATTTCCCAAGCCGTGTGCCGGCAACCCTAGCCCTCTAGTTCCTCCGTCATAATCTCCGTAGTGCTTGGCGAAGCCCTGCAGAGATTGTTCCTCACCACCATCACCACGCCGTCGTGCTGCTGGAACTCAACCACTACTTCACCATCGCTCGCTGGATCGAGGAGGTGAAGGCGTCATCAAGCCGTACGTGTGTTGAACGCGGAGGTGCCGTCCGTTCGGCACTAGATCGGAAGGATCGTGATTGGATCGCGGGACGCTCGGCGATTTGGATCGCGAAGACGTTCGACTACATCAACCGCGTTTATTAACGCTTCCGCTTAGCGATCTACAAGGGTATGTAGATTCACTCTCCCTCTCGTAGATGCTCATCACCATGGATAGATCTTATGTGTGCGTAGGAAAATTTTTGTTTCCCATGCAACGTTCCCCAACAGGCACGATCTTGATGTATCGCGAGCTTTGTTGATATAGATGAATCATATGGAGTTTTCCCCTCTCTATCTTCTTGTGATGAATTGAGCTTTCCCTTTGAAGTTTTCTTATCAGATTGAGTCTTTAAGGATTTGAGAACACTTGATGTATGTCTTGCATATGAATATCTACGGTGACAATGGGATATTCACTTGAGTCACTTGATGTATGTTTTGGTGATCAACTTGCGGGTTCCGTGACCTTAGGGATTTATGCATAAGGGTTGGCACACGTTTTCGTCTTGACTTTCCCGTAGAAACTTTGGGGCACTCTTTGAAGTTCTTTGTGTTGGTTTGAATAGATGAATCTGAGATTGTGTGATGCATATCGTATAATCAAACCCGCGGGTACTCGTGGTGACATTGGAGTGCCTAGTTGACATTAGGGTTTTGGTTGATGTGTATCTTAAGGTGTTATTCTAGTACGAACTCTAGGGCTGTTCGTGACAATTAATGGGGATGGCTCATAAGATTGATTGGGAAGGATAACTTTGAGGTGGTTTCGTACCCTACAACAATTTCTTCGTTTGTTCTCCGCTATTTGTGACTTTGGAGTGAATTGTTTGTCGCACGTGAGGGATTTACATATGATTCAACTATGTCAACAATGTTGGGAGATCACACTTGTGAAAGTATGAACCCTAGGCCTTGTTTCTAAGCATTGCAATACCGTTCTTATGCCCGTTTACTATTTGCTACCTTGCTGTTTTTATATTTTCAGATTACAAAAACCTATATCTACTATCCATACTACACTTTTATCACCATCTCTTCGCCGAACTAGTGCACCTATACAATTTACCATTGTATTGGGTGTGTTGGGGACACAAGAGATTTCTTGTATTTGGTTGCAGGGTTGTTTGAGAGATACCATCTTCAACCTACGCCTCCCACGGATTGATAAACCTTAGGTCATCCACTTGAGGGAAAATTGCTACTGTCCTACAAAACTCTGCGCTTGGAGGCCCAACACGAGTCTACAAGAATAAGTTGTGTAGTAGACATCAATTATTTGCTTTTCTATCAATTGCCCAACAGTAATTTGTCTACCCACCGTATGCTATTTTCTTGAGAGAAGCCTCTAGTGCATTCTATGGCCCCCGGGTCTATCCAAATCATATTACTAAACCCATAAAAATATTGCTGCCATTTTCTTTTATTTATTTTATTTTGTATTTTTATTTCAATCTATCTATCTATCAAATACAATTTAATCTTGCAATTGACCGCCGAGAGATTGACAACCTCTCGTTTGCGTTGGGTGCAAGGATTTGTTGTTTGTGTGCAGGTGCTGCTAACAAGGTGTTGCGTGATTCTCCTACTGGTTCGATAACCTTGGTTTCATAATTGAGGGAAATACTTATCTCTACTGTGCTGCATCATCCCTTCCTCTTCGGGGAAATACCAACGGAAGCTACAAGTAGCATCGTACTTTTTTGGTACTTCTGGCTTGAAGGCTCAGACGGACGGCCATCGGACTTGCCGCAGCTCACGGCTGAAGGCAGGACATCCGACCTCGTAAGGTAGATACCAGCCAACCCCTGGCGCAAGCTCATCAACAATGGGGCCGTTGCGCGCGTCAGATTGACGGCGCGCCTCCCGGCCCTGTTCAATGGTGGTGCGGGCGTCTGCTACCCGCCTGTCTCACAGCACTTGCCACTAGTCTTGCCGCACTCGCAGATCCGAAGAGGCCATCGACACCTCGTCGGGCTCGAAAGATTGTTGAGCTTGCCGCGGTTGTTGGCGTTGTTGCTGTTGAGACTGTTGCTGCTGGGGTGATTGCACCGTTAGCGCAGCACCATCAACGTGGCCACCAGCTGGAGCTCCTGGTGCTGTTTGCGGATGCCGCGAGGGCTCCACTTGCTGTGATTTGCTGGCCTCAGCAAACCCAATCAAACTTTGGATGGTGGCCCTCCACTCATCCATCTTCCCTGCTGCTGGAGGGAAATTCAGCAGCATCTGGGCTCGCGCCATTGCTTCTACTGCCATGGCTGGCATGGCCGGAAGCGAAGAGCGTGACGTCGCTCTACTTCTGGCAGAGCCAGCAGGAGCGCCATCGCGGTCTTGCTGTCGTGGCACATGGTCAGGAGTGGGTTGCTATGGCGGAGGCGGTGCCTGAGGATCTGGGATTTGATCAACATGAGTCTTGCCGTGAGGTCGCCGCTGTCCGGAGTCGTTGGCGCCGCTTGGGTCCGTGCCGCGCCCGTTGTGCGAGGGGCGCGGCGTCTGTGCTGAAGCAGCATCTTTGGACGCCGCCACAGTGGGATCTTGCCTCGCGCCGGCCCGGGCGTTGCCGCTCCAGTGGCTGCGCTCGTCGGTGCAGCGAAGAGGAGGAGGAGGAGGTCGTCCGTCCGCTCCGCCTGCACCGTCGCGGCTTCGTTCGCCAGAGGATCGAGGAAGTCGACTGCCTCCAGCGCGCTCGTCTCCCGCGCCGACCACGGTGGGCATGGCGACCGCGCCGCCTGCGCTGGTCATGCCAACCGCAGTATCCGCACCGCCCGCATTGGCTGCGCCGCCTGCGGATGCGTGCGAGGGGGCCATCATCGTGATGCCCTTCTTCTTGGGGACCATCGACGACGAGGAGGACGATGATGAAGTTGATGAAGATGACGCGCAATCCACTGATTTAGGTTCGCGCAAGCGAATCCCCTACCTGGTGCGCCAAAGATGTCGTGGGTACGACCATCTATGGGGCCATCCAGCCCCTTGTGGTTCGGCAGGGGAGATCGACGTGCCCAAAGAGCAGAATCAATGGAGGACGCAAGGGATTTACCTAGGTTCGGGCCGCTTGAGAAGCGTAAAACCCTACTCCTACTTTTGGTGTATTGGTTGTATGAGAGCCCAAGTACAAGGAGCGCTTCTCCCGGCAAGGTGCGGAGAGAGCTGCTACGCGAGACGTGCAGGTCTTTGAAAAGGGATCTGAATCCCTCTAACTGTTGCCCTGGCCCTCCTTTTATAGCTCAAGGGGTTACCACAGTGGCAAAACAGTAATTATAAGTTGATTAGATAGCAAACAGTGCTATCATACCTAACTCTGCCAGTTTAGGACAAAAGCATTAAATGCACCGTTAGGTGTCATGTGGAGAGGTAGCCTCGGCAAGGTTTCTGCACCGCTTGCCCAGCTACCTCATATTATTCTGACACGCCTCCTGGATGGGTGTTCATTAAAGGCAAATCCTATCCCAGCGCGCTGACCCGTGCCCCACAAACTTCACCAACCAGCCTGCGCAGTCGACACCTCACCCATTAGCGACCATCTGTCCGGTGAGGTGGAGCGCTGGAGAGCTGGCAGAAGCTTGCCGGTACGGAGCTTGCTGGGTCTTCACCTTGCCGGTTCGTCCTTGCCAGCAAGGAATGTCTTCATCTTCAGTAGTAGCTGAGTGTTCGTTGGTGCTTCCTCTTAAACTTCTCTCTAGTAGCTTCTGCAACTGGGCCTTGAATCTTGGTCTTGGTGGTTTCCGGCAAGCCTTGGCCAGCAAGGAGGCTGCTACCGTCTGTGCATAAGTCAGGGTATAAAATACCCATGTTTTATACACCGACAGTTTCCAACGTATCTATAATTTTTTATTGTTCCATGCTATTATATTATCAATCTTGGATGTTTTTATATACATTTACAGCAATTATATATCATTTTTTGGGACTAACCTATTAACTTAGTGCCCAGTGCCAGTTGCTGTTTTTTGCCTGTTTTTGGTTTCCAGAATATCAGTACCAAACGAAGTCCAAATGCCACGAAACTTTTTGGAGATTTTTTTCTGAACATAAGAGACACTAGAAGCTTCGGGAGAGGGCCAGAAGACAGAGGAGGTGGCCACGAGCCACCAGGGCGCGCCTGGGGGGGGGCGCCCTAGTGCCTCGTGGGCCCACCTCTGCCCCTTTTGACCTAATTCCACCACTATAAATTCTCAAAAATCGGGAAACCAACAGGGGAGTCCACGAAATACTTTTTCCGCCGCCGCAAGCTTCTGTTCTCGAGCGATCCCATCTGGAGGCCTTTTCCGGTACTCCGCCGGAGGGGGGATCGATCACGGAGGGGCTCTACATCATCCTTGCTGCCCTTCCGATGATGCGTGAGTAGTTTACCACAGACCTTCGGGTCCATAGTTAGTAGCTAGATGGCTTCTTCTCTCTTTTTGATCTTCAATACAATGTTCTACTCGATGTTCTTGGAGTTCTATCCGATGTAATCACTTTTTGCGGTGTGTTTGTCGGGATCCGATGAATTGTGAATTTATGATCAGATTATCCATGAATATTATTTGAGTCTTCTCTGAACTCTTTTATGCATGATTATTATAGCTTTGTATTTCTCTCCGATCTATTGATTTGGTTTGGCCAACTAGATTGATTTATCTTGCATTGGGAGAGGTGCTTTGTAATGGGTTCGATCTTGCGGTGCTCAATCCCAGTGACAGAAAGGGACATGACACATATGTATCGTTGCTATTAAGGGTAAAAAGATGGGGTTTATTCATGCGTGAGTTTACTTTGTCTACATCATGTCATCTTGCTTAAGGCATTACTCCGTTCTTTATGACTTAATACACTAGATGCATGCTGGATAGCGGTCGATGTGTGGAGTAATAGTAGTAGATGCAGACAGGAGTCGGTCTACTTGTCTCGAACATGATGCCTATATACATGGTCATTGCCTTGGATATCGTCATGATTATTTGCTTTTCTATCAATTGCCCAACAGTAATTTGTTCACCCACCGTATGCTATTTTCATGAGAGAAGCCTCTAGTGAAAACTATGGCCCCGGGTCTACTTCTATCATATATTAAAAATCCTAAAAATACCTTGCTGCACTTTTACTTTATTTATTTTATTTTATATTTTAGTTCAATCTATCTATCTATCTATCACCATACAATTTAATCTTGCAATTAACCGCCAAGGGATTGACAACCCCTTGTTTGCGTTGGGTGAAAGGATTTGTTATTTTGTGTGCAGGTACTGTTAACGAGGTGTTGCGTGATTCTCCTACTGGATTGATAACCTTGGTTTCATAACTGAGCGAAAAACTTATCTCTACTGTACTGCATCATCCCCTCCTCTTCGGGGAAATCCCAACGCAGCTCACAAGTAGCACTTGTCCTCAAGCAATTCAGTTGACAAACTGAAAGTGATAAAGAAAAACTTTTATGAACTCTTTTGTTCCTGTATCCGTATATAAGCTTAAATAGTACCCAGATTTTCAGCAAAGATCATGAACTAACCATTCTCATAATAACACTTAAAAACTACATTTACTCATATCGATGGCATAATCAACTAGAGAACAATAATAACATATCTGAAATGCCAACAATTTGTCAAAACAATCATGATATAATATGATAACATGGTATCTCGCTAGCCCTTTCTGAAACCACAAAACATATATGCAGAGCACCTCCAAAGTTCAAGCAGCGACTAAACATTGTAATTCAGGGTAGAAGAGATCCAGTCATGATGCACACAACATTAACTATACTGAATGCATAAGGATGACAATAGTGCTCTCAGGATTGGCGCTTAGTGCAAGAAGTTGAGACTCATCAATAAAAGTAAAATAACATAGAAGTAAATAGATAGGCCCTTCGCAGTGGGAAGTAGGGATTTGCAGCGGTGCCAGAGCTCGAAGCTTAAATCAGAGATGAAAAATAATTTTGGGAGGTGTACTTTTCCTATCAACGTCATGACCGAGAGTTTTCAATATCTTCCATGCTAAACACATTATAGGCGGTTTCCCAAGCAAAAAGGTAAAGTTTACTCCCCCTCCACCATGCCAACACAAGCCATGGCTAGCCGAATCCTCGGGTGCCCTCCATACCAACAACTTTCTGGGGGAGTTTGTTTGCATTATGTATTTTTGACTTTGAGCATAGGACTGGGCATCCCAAATACCAGCCTCTCTCATGCAATGACAAGTGAGTAAACACTCATCTCGAGAATAACCCGCTTAGCGTGGAAGATACTGACCGCCCCCTGTCGCTCCATGAGCGGTACGGGCACACAAAACGGATGTTTATTTGAATGATTAGAGGTGGCACATTCAAATTTACTTGGAGCAGCAGAGTAATACCGCATATAGGTAGATATGTTGGACTCATCTGGAGCAACTTTGGTTTAAGGATTGTGGATGCACAAGCAGAATTCCCGCTTAGTACAAAGTGAAGGCTAGCAAATAGGTTGAGAAGCGACCAACTAGAGAGCGGAAACGGTCATGATCATGCATTGAGAATAATTAACATTGAATACTAGCATGAGTAGGATATAATCACCCTGAGCATAAATATCATGGAGGCTATGTTGGTTTTGAATCAACTACATGCATGAACATGTGCCAAGTCAAGCCACTTGAAACATTCAGAGGAGGATACCATATTAACATACTACATCATAACCATTTTAATGCATGTTGACATCCAAGATAAATCATTATCCACTCCTAGTTACTTAAGCATGGCCTGGGCAACTATAATCTCTAATTGTCATCACAAACATGTTTACTCATAATATGCTGAATCATGGATACCGAGTTAAACATATTTGCAAAACCAAAAACAAGAAGAGTTCATACCAGCTTTTCCTTGCCACGGTCACTTCATCAAATCATCGTCATTATTGCCTTTCACTTGCACGACCGAATGATGTGAAAATAATAATAGTGCGAGTGTGCCGTTGACTAAGCTGTGATCTGCAAACATTTTATTCAAGGGAGAAGACAAGGTAATACTAGCTCTTTGTTAGATCAACAATAAAGCATATGAGAACCACTCATCATTTTCATCGTGGTCTTCTCCCTATGATAACTCAATGAAAAGAAAAGGAATTCAGAGAAACACACTGAGATATTTTTGGAGTTTTTAGTTTTTCTGAAGGAAGCAAATTAAGGAAGAAAAATGAAAAGCGAGAAAACTATTTACATGGGAGAACTCCCAACAAGCAAAAGAAAAAACAAGAAATCTTTTTGGGTTTTCTTTTAATACTACGAACTAACAAACGGGAAAGAAAAAACGAAAAGAAACGAGAAATATTTTTGGGTTTTAGAAGTTTTTCAAACACGCAAGAAGAAAGCAAAAAATAAAACTAACATGGATATACAATGAAAAAGTATAAACACCGACAACTGAAATGAATGTGTGAACATGAATGTAATGTCGGTGAGAGATACGTACTCCCCCAAGCTTAGGCTTTTGGCCTAGCTTGGTCTACTGCCATGGCTATCCCGGCTAATAATCGAAGTGGTAGCTCGTTGAGGCATTCTGAACCGCCTCCTCAGCCAGACGGGCAGCCTCAACTGCTGCATTGTACTCGTGCACCTCGCTCTCATGAAGAAAGTATCTCTGTTTGTTCTGAAAATCAAAGAGGACAGGAGCAGGCAAAACGACAAACACATAACGATATTTATCGAATATCAAGTTATAATCATAACTGCGAGTGTTGCGCTTAATGAACTCATGGTTTGCATTGCCTCAAAATTCAAATATTTATCAGGTAAAAGAGGATCATTAGGCCTAGGCGAGACCCCCAGCCTTGTAGCTACCCGTGAGGCATAGATTCCTCCATATAAGTCACCATTACCCGAGTTGCGGTGTAACCTACGTGCAACAATGGCCCCAAGATTATAATGTCTGCTACCCGTTAAAGTAGCGTGAATAAGGCTCGGGTCAGGGGCACAAAGTGCACTACAGTCTTGTTTACCAACAATGCATTTACCATTAAAGAGTGCAAAGTAACGAATAGCAGGAAAGTGAATGCTCTTTATCCTAGCCTGCGTAACTCCCCTATTCTCACCATTCCAAAGACTAATGAGAAGTAGTTCATAATTAGATTGTCGCGGTTCGCTAAGTGAACCCCAAAATGGAATTTTGCATGCATCACAAAACTCTTCTAGAGACATAGCATGAGATCTGTCATAGAGATGAAATAAAACTCTAGAAGTGCGCAGATGATATTCAATGTTTTGGGTGAATGAATGAGTGAGGTTGTAGTGCTGCGGTGGCTTATCTGCGATGAAGAAAGAGAGCTCGGTGTTGTGAATATACTAGTCAAATTCTTCCTTAATGCCTGCACCTAGCATGAACTCAGTGCACGACAATCGACACGATTTGGCTTCAGCACCTCGCACCGAACTTGCCCTTGGTTCACTATATGATTGGCGTGCTGGGCTTTCACTCGATGATGCCTCGGCGGACCTCCTCCTTGAGGAACTCCTTCTGAAAATGTTCATGTTCCTACGAACAAATTTCTGAAAAATTTTGGACCACAAAAAGATGTTAACAAAACTTCACAAGATTAATAGTAACTACTCATACAAGTGCCTAGAGGCTATATCAAGCATTCAAGCTACTTAGAACTCAAGGAATTTAACATGCAAGCTCATTTTCAATAGCACGAACAGCATCAATGTATGCAAAATATAATCCACTAAAGCAAAAACTAATTGGAGCAATGGGAGAGTCACATACCAAGGAGCAATCCCTCAAAACAGTTTCGGAAACGGAGCTCCGAGGAAAGAGATCGAAAATCTTAGGTTTGGGAGCAACTACACGAGAGAGAGAGAGAGAGATAGCTACAAAGATTTTTTCTGGAGGTAGGAGATGAAGTGGGCTGAATGGATAAGTGAGTGGGTCCCTGTGGGACCCACAAGGCACCTTGGCGTGCCCGGGGGGGAGGGGGTGGCTGCGCCCTGCTGCCTTGTGGGCAACAGGTGCACCCCCCTGGGTTGTTCTCAGTACCAAAAATTCTTATATAATCTAGAAAAAAATCATGTCAAAATTCTATTGCATTCCGAGCACTTTTATTTTTGGGCCATTTTTTATTGCACGGATAATTAAGAAAACAGGATAATCATGGCATTTTATTTTATTAAACTATAATTAACAGAGAGCAAAAGAAAGGTACAAAAAGTTGTGCTTACTAAATTCATCGACCACATGGCCTTCAGAAAGAATCCACTAATAAGGTTGATCAAGTCTTATTAACAAACTATTTCCGAGTGACATGAAACCGAAGAATTTTCGTATAACACTAAGTTACCTCAACGGGGATATGCATGTAACATCTCCAGATCTTAGCCCTGTCATTAAGCTAATTAATTTGCCATGTCATCTTATTAATCTTGCTAATTGCCACTTTGTTTCAAATCCAATTCAAATTGAAATTCAAATATAAAGTGAAAATAAAAGTTGTTCAAATTTGAAAACTAAAATGTTCATAATTTAGGAAATAATCCCTAATAAATAATGGTGAAGAAAACAACTTTTCTAAAAATGCCTAAAATAGCCCTGGAAATTAAAACAGAGTCTAAACAGCATTTAAGTGGGTCATTTAAATCCAAAACCAAATCCACACTGTTTAAAATATAACCAAACTTTGTGTGGGGCATCAGCATATTGCATAGCATTTATCAACTAAGTTTCACATATAGCAAAATTGATTAAGTGCATTAATTAAATCAGAAACAAAGACAAAAGGAGCCGACTACCTATAGGAAGCCCCTTTCCAACTCCTTGGCCAAAGTTGAGTCTAGTCTTTGCAAAACTGTTTTACTAACATGGCTGTGTGGCTTAAGGGCCCACGTCGCCAATGGATGGATTAGGATCTTTTATTCCTCTTCCTTACTCTGGGATTCTACTCTCTCTTCCTTTCGGGTTAAATTTTTTGCTAACTCTAACATTAGGTTCTCGTATTCACATTCACCCGGAGAGCTGGATTATCTGCAATTATTCCTTTCCATGTATATCATGCTCTGCTTTCCTTGGGAAGGATATACACCTAATAGTTGTATATAATCACATTTTCCTTTCCATTGGTCTGTTTGACCTTTCTTGTAATTTGACTTTATCTTGGCAGTGATAACTCCCTGCTTAAGTCAACACCCACAATAAAACCCTGTCACTATTGTTGATGGCATTCTGGTAACCGACGGTGGATGAGAACTTTGCCTATTGTTCCGCCTCGTCTTATCGAGCGGGAAAATTGTTCTCTTCGTCTCTCGCCCTTGGTACCGACGTTGTTGCCAACATAGCTGACAAACTATCCTCTGACTTGCCTTGCTATCATGATCGTGCAAGATGTCACCGCCCTTCCTACTTGTAACCCACACTAACCACAGTTCCACAAGATTGAAACCTGACTCTCTTGTACATCCTTGATCCCGAAGATACCTTACTCCACCTCTTAAATCTCGGGACGAGATTTCTTGTAGTGGAGGAGATTTGTAACATCCCCAGATCTTAGCCTTGTCATTAAGCTAATTAATTTGCCATGTCATCTTATTAATCTTGCTAATTGCCACTTTGGTTCAAATCCAATTCAAATTGAAATTCAAATATAAAGTGAAAATAAAAGTTGTTTAAATTTGAAAACTAAAATGTTCATAATTTAGGAAATAATCCCTAATAAATAATGGTGAAGAAAACAACATTTCTAAAAATGCCTAAAATAGCCCTGGAAATTAAAACAGAGTCCAAACAGCATTTAAGTGGGTCATTTAAATCCAAAACCAAATCCACACTGTTTAAAATATAACCAAACTTTGTGTGGGGCATCAGCATATTGCATAGCATTTATCAACTAAGTTTCACATATAGAAAAATTGATTAAGTGCATTAATTAAATCAGAATCAGAGACAAAAGGAATAAAACAAAAAGAAAAAGGAAGATAACGCAGCAGCACTGTGTAGTCGGGCTTAAGTCCAACAGCAACCGCGGCCCAGCCCACCAGCGCCCGGGTCGTCTTTGCCCCCCCCCCCCCACTGCTCATCCGACCTCGCCGCCCGCGCCCACTCGTCGCCGTCCGACCACCTCGCCGGCCGCGCCGACCAGGGACAAGGACGCCACCTCCCCGCCTCCTCGGTCCCCTCTCCCACTCACCCCACTCGCTCGCCCTCTCGCTCTCTCCCCCGTCTCCTCCGCCAGATCCCGAGCGCCGCCCCGCCATGGCCGCCGTCGTGCACGCGCTCGCCGAGCTCCCCGCACCCGCCCAACGAGCCAGCTAGCTCCATCGTCGTCGCCTACGTTGCCTGCACCTTCCGGTTTGGACCGAGGCGCCGCGTCGCCGTCGTTTTCGTCGATTCCCTCCGCCGATCGCCGCCGCTGTCACCGCTCGATCCCCTCGACTCCGGCCACCTCGAGCCGTCCCCGGGCCTTCTCTGCAATGCCAGTGAGCCCCCATTCCTCCTCTCCCCTCTGCGTTAGGTCGCCGTGCCCCGTATCGACGTTCCCCGTCGTCACCCGAACTCCGCCGCCACCCTCACTCGTCGCCGGCGTTGCTCCAGTCACTTCTAGCTCCAACCGTTGGCACAGCTGGATGCAGCGCTTCGTGCTCGTCCGTTTGACGCTCGCGGCTGCTCGTTTGGTCACCGGAGCGCGATTCCGGCGCGCGCAGTTTAAACTCCGGCGGGGTCCACCGGGCAGATGATTAGCACTAACCCACCCCTAACAGCCACTGACTGGTGGGTCCGGGTACAGTAGCGCTTAGGTTTAACACTAACTAATTTAATTACTAAATACCCGCTGACATCTGGGACCCACACCCAGTAATTATCCAATTAGATTAGTTTAAACTCTGTTAAACTAACTGAGACTGACTACTGGGTCCCATTGGTCAGATTGACCAGTCAACCGGCTGGGTTGACTGCTGATGTCAGCATGACGTTTTGCTGACGTCATCAGTCACTGTTTTGGATAATTCGAGATTAATAATGAAAATAATTTCAGAAATTCCGTAAAACTTTGAAAAATCATATAAAATAATCCGTAACTCGGATGAAAATAATTTATATATGAAAAACGATTAGAAAAATATGACGATTCCGAATATGCACTCCGTTCATCTGTCACCTGCCTCTATCATAGCGAACATGGAACCGTCCCCTCCGTTTCATCTGACCGAAAATGCCAAACTTCGGGAAAACTTTCCCGGATGTTTTCCCTCTTCGTCTGTATCATCTAGTACGGCGTTAGGTCACACCTAGCACCGCGTATTGCCAGGTCATGCATAGTGATTGCATTTGTTGCCGTGTATTTATTGTTTCTTCCCCCTCTTCTCTTCCGTTAGACATCGAGACCGACGCCGCCCTGCAGGACTGCTACTCCGTCGATGATCCCTCTTTTGCCGCAGAGCAACCAGGCAAGCAAAACCCCCTTGATCATTCCTATATCGCCTATTCCTTCTCCCTCATGCTTGCATTAGATTTTGTTACTGTAATTGCTTGGTCCTATTCTGATGCATAGCCTGTCTTTGTAACCTGCTGTTGTTACTTTACATGTCATCCTAAACTGCTTAGTATAGGTTGGTTACTGATCCATCAGTGACCCTACACTCTTGTCCGTGTTGCCCTGCTTTGCTACTAGAAGAATCGATCAGTGTGATCGATGTGCAGATACCATCACATCACCGCACACCCCCTTAGTTGTACAACTCTGCAGGGCTAATATCGAGTTCCGAGGGTGATACCTCGAACTGCACTCCTGATGATATCTCTGTAGTATAGCACATTGGTGGTGATGGCAGAGGGTGATTCCTCGCTCTCCCCTTCCCGATGATGACTCTGTCGTGCAACCCCTCAAGTGGGAAACCATCGAGGGTGATTCCTCCTGGTTCTCCCTGACGGATACATCGAGTAGGAATCCATCGAGGGTGATTCCTCGGAGTTCCCCCTTGATGTCATGGCCACACTGTTACTTGGGCGTTTATCTCAGACCTGTGTTAAGTCGGGTCGACCCCGAGGGGTATCCGCGAGAGATGTGAAGTCCGGTTAATCGTGAGGGTACCCGCGAGATAATTACGAGGCGCGACCGGGCAGGCAGAGACCGCCCTAGAGAGGGATGGGCCTGGCCCTTGTTGCACTTCCTCGAGACGGGACAACAGGAGTACTGATCCTCACCGTGAGCTCCTAATAATGCACTAACGGATTTGGGTATTTGATCTGAGTGGGTCGTTGGCCCTATACGCACTACCACCACGCGGGATAATGGTTTATGGGGCCCTCGGCGCCGTATGTATCAGCCGAAAGCTCTGTCAAGCGTCCAGTTCAGCATTGTGGCCGGGTCGGGCCGGCGCCATCCGGGACAGGGGTGGTGCCTGGACTCACCCTGCACACAACGACCCGGAGTGCACAGGGCGATGGCCCAAGACCCCTGAGCGCTTCGGATGTAGACAAGCGGGAACCTCTCTGCTGAGCTCTAGGTAGGGCTGCGGTGTGTCGATCAGCCGAGGTCGGGCATGACCCGATAAAAGTGTGTTTGGCCATAGTTAATCGAGCGTGTTGGGTAACAGTAGTGCACCCCTACAGGGAAGTTATCTATTCGAATAGCCGTGTCCACGGTAACAGGACGCTCAGTGTTGTATCCCGATCTGCTACTACTTGAACTAGATACTTTAAATAATTGGAAGCTCCGGGATCGCTTTCTCGCAGGGAGTCGAGGAAGGATCTCTAGGCTTTACTACAACATGCTTGCTATTTTAATTATGTACCAATCTGCACTCTTCTTATGCTGCAAGACCGCTGAAGATGCTAGTCTTCGATAGGCTATGCTTTCCCCCTCTGTTCCGGCATTTCTGCAGTTAGTCCACAGATATAGCCCCATTCCTTTGATACCGATGCATATCTAGTATAGTTCTGATGTCAGTCTTGCGAGTACTTTGGATGAGTACTAACGGTTGCTTTGCTACTCTTTTTCCCCCATACCCGATTGCTGCGACCAGATGATGGATCCCAGGAGTCAGCTGCTACCGCCGACGACTACTACTACACCTCTGGAGGATCCTATTACGACGTGGAGATCATCGACGACCAGGAGTAGATAGGAGGCTCCCGGGCAGGAGGCCTGCGCCTTTTCGATCGTTGTCGTTGTTTTGCACCACCTGTTCAAGGCCTATCTGTTTTACTTTTATATCTGTACCCAGATATCTGATGCTTTCGTTGACGCTTGTATGCGCAAGCTTATGTATTCGAGCCCTCGAGGCCCCTGGCTTGTAATATAAAGCTTGTATTATTTTATTTTGTGTAGAGTTGTGTTGTGATATCCTCAAGTGAGTCCCTATGCTTGATCGTGTGCATTTGCGTGTATGATTAGCGCACGATTAAGTCGGGGGCGTCACAAGTTGGTATCAGAGCCGACTGCCTATAGGAAGCCCCTTTCCAACTCCTTGGCCGAAGTTGAGTCTAGTCTTTGCAAAACCGTTTTACTAACATGGCTGTGTGGCTTAAGGGCCCACGTCGCCAATGGATGGATTAGGATCTTTTATTCCTCTTCCTTACTCTGGGATTCTACTCTCTCTTCCTTTCGGGTTAAATTTTTTGCTAACTCTAACATTAGGTTCTCGTATTCACATTCACCCGGAGAGCTGGATTATCTGCAATTATTCCTTTCCATGTATATCATGCTCTGCTTTCCTTGGGAAGGATATACACCTAATAGTTGTATATAATCACATTTTCCTTTCCATTGGTCTGTTTGACCTTTCTTGTAATCTGACTTTATCTTGGCAGTGATAACTCCCTGCTTAAGTCAACACCCACAATAAAACCCTGTCACTATTGTTGATGGCATTCTGGTAACCGACGGTGGATGAGAACTTTGCCTATTGTTCCGCCTCGTCTTATCGAGCGGGAAAATTGTTCTCTTCGTCTCTCGCCCTTGGTACCGACGTTGTTGCCAACATAGCTGACAAACTATCCTCTGACTTGCCTTGCTATCATGATCGTGCAAGATGTCACTGCCCTTCCTACTTGTAACCCACACTAACCACAGTTCCACAAGATTGAAACCTGACTCTCTTGTACATCCTTGATCCCGAAGATACCTTACTCCACCTCTTAAATCTCGGGACGAGATTTCTTGTAGTGGAGGAGATTTGTAACATCCCCAGATCTTAGCCCTGTCATTAAGCTAATTAATTTGCCATGTCATCTTATTAATCTTGCTAATTGCCACTTTGGTTCAAATCCAATTCAAATTGAAATTCAAATATAAAGTGAAAATAAAAGTTGTTTAAATTTGAAAACTAAAATGTTCATAATTTAGGAAATAATCCCTAATAAATAATGGTGAAGAAAACAACATTTCTAAAAATGCCTAAAATAGCCCTGGAAATTAAAACAGAGTCCAAACAGCATTTAAGTGGGTCATTTAAATCCAAAACCAAATCCACACTGTTTAAAATATAACCAAACTTTGTGTGGGGCATCAGCATATTGCATAGAATTTATCAACTAAGTTTCACATATAGAAAAATTGATTAAGTGCATTAATTAAATAAGAAACAGAGACAAAAGGAATAAAACAAAAAGAAAAAGGAAGATAACGCAGCAGCACTGTGTAGTCGGGCTTAAGTCCAACAGCAACCGCGGCCCAGCCCACCAGCGCCCGGGTCGTCTTTCCACCCCCCCCCCCCCCCCCACTGCTCATCCGACCTCGCCGCCCGCGCCCACTCGTCGCCGTCCGACCACCTCGCCGGCCGCGCCGACCAGGGATAAGGACGCCACCTTCCCGCCTCCTCGGTCCCCTCTCCCACTCACCCCACTCGCTCGCCCTCTCGCTCTCTCCCCCGTCTCCTCCGCCAGATCCCGAGCGCCGCCCCGCCATGGCCGCCGTCGTGCACGCGCTCGCCGAGCTCCCCGCACCCGCCCAACGAGCCAGCTAGCTCCATCGTCATCGCCTACGTCGCCTGCACCTTCCGGTTTGGACCGAGGCGCCGCGTCGCCGTCGTTTTCGTCGATTCCCTCCGCCGATCGCCGCCGCTGTCACCGCTCGATCCCCTCGACTCCGGCCACCTCGAGCCGTCCCCGGGCCTTCTCTGCAATGCCAGTGAGCCCCCATTCCTCCTCTCCCCTCTGCGTTAGGTCGCCGTGCCCCGTATCGACGTTCCCCGTCGTCACCCGAACGCCGCCGCCACCCTCACTCATCGCCGGCGTTGCTCCAGTCACTTCTAGCTCCAACCGTTGGCACAGCTGGATGCAGCGCTTCGTGCTCGTCCGTTTGACGCTCGCGGCTGCTCGTTTGGTCACCGGAGCGCGATTCCGGCGCGCGCAGTTTAAACTCCGGCGGGGTCCACCGGGCAGATGATTAGCACTAACCCACCCCTAACAGCCACTGACTGGTGGGTCCGGGTACAGTAGCGCTTAGGTTTAACACTAACTAATTTAATTACTAAATACCCACTGACATCTGGGACCCACACCCAGTAATTATCCAATTAGATTAGTTTAAACTCTGTTAAACTAACTGAGACTGACTACTGGGTCCCACTGGTCAGATTGACCAGTCAACCGGCTGGGTTGACTGCTGATGTCAGCATGACGTTTTGCTGACGTCATCAGTCACTGTTTTGGATAATTCGAGATTAATAATGAAAATAATTTCAGAAATTCCGTAAAACTTTGAAAAATCATATAAAATAATCCGTAACTCGGATGAAAATAATTTATATATGAAAAACGATCAGAAAAATATGACGATTCCGAATATGCACTCCGTTCATCTGTCTCCTGCCTCTAGCATAGCGAACATGGAACCGTCCCCTCCGTTTCATCTGACCGAAAATGCCAAACTTCGGGAAAACTTTCCCGGATGTTTTCCCTCTTCGTCTGTATCATCTAGTACGGCGTTAGGTCACACCTAGCACCGCGTATTGCCAGGTCATGCATAGTGATTGCATTTGTTGCCGTGTATTTATTGTTTCTTCCCCCTCTTCTCTTCCGTTAGACATCGAGACCGACGCCGCCCCGCAGGACTGCTACTCCGTCGATGATCCCTCTTTTGCCGCAGAGCAACCAGGCAAGCAAAACCCCCTTGATCATTCCTATATCGCCTATTCCTTCTCCCTCATGCTTGCATTAGATTTTGCTACTGTAATTGCTTGCTCCTATTCTGATGCATAGCCTGTCTTTGTAACCTGCTGTTGTTACTTTACATGTCATCCTAAACTGCTTAGTATAGGTTGGTTACTGATCCATCAGTGACCCTACACTCTTGTCCGTGTTGCCCTGCTTTGCTACTAGAAGAATCGATCAGTGTGATCGATGTGCAGATACCATCACATCACCGCACACCCCCTTAGTTGTACGACTCTGCAGGGCTAATATCGAGTTCCGAGGGTGATACCTCGAACTGCACTCCTGATGATATCTCTGTAGTATAGCACATTGGTGGTGATGGCAGAGGGTGATTCCTCGCTCTCCCCTTCCCGATGATGACTCTGTCGTGCAACCCCTCAAGTGGGAAACCATCGAGGGTGATTCCTCCTGGTTCTCCCTGACGGATACATCGAGTAGGAATCCATCGAGGGTGATTCCTCGGAGTTCCCCCTTGATGTCATGGCCACACTGTTACTTGGGCGTTTATCTCAGACCTGTGTTAAGTCGGGTCGACCCCGAGGGGTATCCGCGAGAGATGTGAAGTCCGGTTAATCGTGAGGGTACCCGCGAGATAATTACGAGGCGCGACCGGGCAGGCAGAGACCGCCCTAGAGAGGGATGGGCCTGGCCCTTGTTGCACTTCCTCGAGACGGGACAATAGGAGTACTGATCCTCACCGTGAGCTCCTAATAATGCACTAACGGATTTGGGTATTTGATCTGAGTGGGTCGTTGGCCCTATACGCACTACCACCACACGGGATAATGGTTTATGGGGCCCTCGGCGCCGTATGTATCAGCCGAAAGCTCTGTCAAGCGTCCAGTTCAGCATTGTGGCCGGGTCGGGCCGGCGCCATCCAGGACAGGGGTGGTGCCTGGACTCACCCTGCACACAACGACCCGGAGTGCACAGGGCGATGGCCCAAGACCCCTGAGCGCTTCGGATGTAGACCAGCGGGGACCTCTTTGCTGAGCTCTAGGTAGGGCTGCGGTGTGTCGATCAGCCGAGGTCGGGCATGACCCGATAAAAGTGTGTTTGGCCATAGTTAATCGAGCGTGTTGGGTAACAGTAGTGCACCCCTACAGGGAAGTTATCTATTCGAATAGCCGTGTCCACGGTAACAGGACGCTCAGTGTTGTATCCCGATCTGCTACTACTTGAACTAGATACTTTAAATAATTGGAAGCTCCGGGATCGCTTTCTCGCAGGGAGTCGAGGAAGGATCTCTAGGCTTTACTACAACATGCTTGCTATTTTAATTATGTACCAATCTGCACTCTTCTTATGCTGCAAGACCGCTGAAGATGCTAGTCTTCGATAGGCTATGCTTTCCCCCTCTGTTCCGGCATTTCTGCAGTTAGTCCACAGATATAGCCCCATTCCTTTGATACCGAGGCATATCTAGTATAGTTCTGATGTCAGTCTTGCGAGTACTTTGGATGAGTACTCACGGTTGCTTTGCTACTCTTTTTCCCCCATACCCGATTGCTGCGACCAGATGATGGATCCCAGGAGTCAGCTGCTACCGCCGACGACTACTACTACACCTCTGGAGGATCCTACTACGACGTGGAGATCATCGACGACCAGGAGTAGATAGGAGGCTCCCGGGCAGGAGGCCTGCGCCTTTTCGATCGTTGTCGTTGTTTTGCACCACCTGTTCAAGGCCTATCTGTTTTACTTTTATATCTGTACCCAGATATCTGATGCTTTCGCTGACGCTTGTATGCGCAAGCTTATGTATTCGAGCCCTCGAGGCCCCTGGCTTGTAATATAAAGCTTGTATTATTTTATTTTGTGTAGAGTTGTGTTGTGATATCCTCAAGTGAGTCCCTATGCTTGATCGTGTGCATTTGCGTGTATGATTAGCGCACGATTAAGTCGGGGGCGTCACAAGTTGGTATCAGAGCCGACTGCCTATAGGAAGCCCCTTTCCAACTCCTTGGCCGAAGTTGAGTCTAGTCTTTGCAAAACCGTTTTACTAACATGGCTGTGTGGCTTAAGGGCCCACGTCGCCAATGGATGGATTAGGATCTTTTATTCCTCTTCCTTACTCTGGGATTCTACTCTCTCTTCCTTTCGGGTTAAATTTTTTGCTAACTCTAACATTAGGTTCTCGTATTCACATTCACCCGGAGAGCTGGATTATCTGCAATTATTCCTTTCCATGTATATCATGCTCTGCTTTCCTTGGGAAGGATATACACCTAATAGTTGTATATAATCACATTTTCCTTTCCATTGGTCTGTTTGACCTTTCTTGTAATCTGACTTTATCTTGGCAGTGATAACTCCCTGCTTAAGTCAACACCCACAATAAAACCCTGTCACTATTGTTGATGGCATTCTGGTAACCGACGGTGGATGAGAACTTTGCCTATTGTTCCGCCTCGTCTTATCGAGCGGGAAAATTGTTCTCTTCGTCTCTCGCCCTTGGTACCGACGTTGTTGCCAACATAGCTGACAAACTATCCTCTGACTTGCCTTGCTATCATGATCGTGCAAGATGTCACCGCCCTTCCTACTTGTAACCCACACTAACCACAGTTCCACAAGATTGAAACCTGACTCTCTTGTACATCCTTGATCCCGAAGATACCTTACTCCACCTCTTAAATCTCGGGACGAGATTTCTTGTAGTGGAGGAGATTTGTAACATCCCCAGATCTTAGCCCTGTCATTAAGCTAATTAATTTGCCATGTCATCTTATTAATCTTGCTAATTGCCACTTTGGTTCAAATCCAATTCAAATTGAAATTCAAATATAAAGTGAAAATAAAAGTTGTTTAAATTTGAAAACTAAAATGTTCATAATTTAGGAAATAATCCCTAATAAATAATGGTGAAGAAAACAACACTTCTAAAAATGCCTAAAATAGCCCTGGAAATTAAAACAGAGTCCAAACAGCATTTAAGTGGGTCATTTAAATCCAAAACCAAATCCACACTGTTTAAAATATAACCAAACTTTGTGTGGGGCATCAGCATATTGCATAGAATTTATCAACTAAGTTTCACATATAGAAAAATTGATTAAGTGCATTAATTAAATAAGAAACAGTGACAAAAGGAATAAAACAAAAAGAAAAAGGAAGATAACGCAGCAGCACTGTGTAGTCGGGCTTAAGTCCAACAGCAACCGCGGCCCAGCCCACCAGCGCCCGGGTCGTCTTCCCCCCCCCCCCCCCCCCACTGCTCATCCGACCTCGCCGCCCGCGCCCACTCGTCGCCGTCCGACCACCTCGCCGGCCGCGCCGACCAGGGATAAGGACGCCACCTTCCCGCCTCCTCGGTCCCCTCTCCCACTCACCCCACTCGCTCGCCCTCTCGCTCTCTCCCCCGTCTCCTCCGCCAGATCCCGAGCGCCGCCCCGCCATGGCCGCCGTCGTGCACGCGCTTGCCGAGCTCCCCGCACCCGCCCAATGAGCCAGCTAGCTCCATCGTCGTCGCCTACGTCGCCTGCACCTTCCGGTTTGGACCGAGGCGCCGCGTCGCCGTCGTTTTTGTCGATTCCCTCCGCCGATCGCCGCCGCTGTCACCGCTCGATCCCCTCGACTCCGGCCACCTCAAGCCATCCCCGGGCCTTCTCTGCAATGCCAGTGAGCCCCCATTCCTCCTCTCCCCTCTGTGTTAGGTCGCCGTGCCCCGTATCGACGTTCCCCGTCGTCACCCGAACGCCGCCGCCGCCCTCACTCGTCGCCGGCGTTGCTCCGGTCACTTCTAGCTCCAACCGTTGGCACAGCAGGATGCAGCGCTTCGTGCTCGTCCGTTTGACGCTCGCGGCTGCTCGTTTGGTCACCGGAGCGCGATTCCGGCGCGCGCAGTTTAAACTCCGGCGGGGTCCACCGGGCAGATGATTAGCACTAACCCACCCCTAACAGCCACTGACTGGTGGGTCCGGGTACAGTAGCGCTTAGGTTTAACACTAACTAATTTAATTACTAAATACCCGCTGACATCTGGGACCCACACCCAGTAATTATCCAATTAGATTAGTTTAAACTCTGTTAAACTAACTGAGACTGACTACTGGGTCCCACTGGTCAGATTGACCAGTCAACCGGCTGGGTTGACTGCTGATGTCAGCATGACGTTTTGCTGACGTCATCAGTCACTGTTTTGGATAATTCGAGATTAATAATGAAAATAATTTCAGAAATTCCGTAAAACTTTGAAAAATCATATAAAATAATCCGTAACTCGGATGAAAATAATTTATATATGAAAAACGATCAGAAAAATATGACGATTCCGAATATGCACTCCGTTCATCTGTCACCTGCCTCTATCATAGCGAACATGGAACCGTCCCCTCCGTTTCATCTGACCGAAAATGCCAAACTTCGGGAAAACTTTCCCGGATGTTTTCCCTCTTCGTGTGTATCATCTAGTACTGCGTTAGGTCACACCTAGCACCGCGTATTGCCAGGTCATGCATAGTGATTGCATTTGTTGCCGTGTATTTATTGTTTCTTCCCCCTCTTCTCTTCCGTTAGACATCGAGACCGACGCCGTCCCGCAGGACTGCTACTCCGTCGACGATCCCTCTTTTGCCGCTGAGCAACCAGGCAAGCAAAACCCCCTTGATCATTGCTATATCGCCTATTCCTTCTCCCTCATGCTTGCATTAGATTTTGCTACTGTAATTGCTTGCTCCTATTCTGATGCATTGCCTGTCTTTGTAACTTGCTATTGTTACTTTACCTGTCATCCTAAACTGCTTAGTATAGGTTGGTTAGTGATCCATCAGTGACCCTACACTCTTGTCCATGTTGCCCTGCTTTGCTACCAGAAGAATCGATCAGTGTGATCGATGTGCAGATACCGTCACATCACCGCACACCCCCTTAGTTGTATGACTCTGCAGGGCTACTATCGAGTGCCGAGGGTGATACCTCGAACTGCACTCCTAATGATATCTCTGTAGTATTGCACATCGGTGGTGATGGCAGAGGGTGATTCCTCGCTCTCCCCTTCCCGATGATGACTCTGTCGTGCAACCTGATGGAAATATGCCCTAGAGGCAATAATAAAGTTGTTATTATTTATATTTCCTTGTTCATGATAAAGGTTTATTATCATGCTAGAATTGTATTGACCGGAAACTTAAATACATGTGTGAATACATAAACAAATACCGTGTCCCTAGTGAGCCTCTACTAGACTAGCTCGTTGATCAAAGATGGTTAAGGTTTCCTAACCATAGACATGAGTTGTCATTTGATAACGGGATCACATCATTAGGAGAATGATGTGATGGACAAGACCCATCCGTTAGCTTAGCATATGATCGTTCTGTTTATTGCTACTGCTTTCTTGAATGTCAAATACATGTTCCTCAGACCATGAGATCATGCAACTCCCGGATACCGGAGGAATACCTTGTGTGCTATCAAACATCACAACGTAACTGGGTGATCATAAAGATGCTCTACAGGTATCTCCGAAGGTGTCCGTTGAGTTGGCATGGATCGAGACTGGGATTTGTCACTCCATGTTTCGGAGAGGTATCTCTGGGCCCTCTCGGTAATGCACATCATAAGAAGCTTGCAAGCAAAGTGACTAAGGAGTTAGTTACGGGATGATGTATTACGGAATGAGTAAAGAGACTTGCCGGTAACGAGATTGAACTAGGTATGGAGATACCGACGATCGAATCTCGGGCAAGTAACATACCGACGGACAAAGGGAATTACGTATGTTGTCATTGCGGTTCGACCGATAAGATCTTCGTGGAATATGTAGGAACCAATATGGTCATCCAGGTTCCGCTATTGGTTATTGACCGGAGAGGCGTCTCGGTCATGTCTACATCATTCCCGAACCCATAGGGTCCGCACGCTTAACGTTCGTTGACGATATAGTGTTATATGAGTTATGTGAATTGGTAACCGAATATTGTTCGGAGTCCCTGATGAGATCCTGGACGTCACGAGGAGTCTCGGAATGGTCGAGAGGTAAAGATTTATATATGGGAAGTCATATTTTGGGTTCCGGAAAAAGTGTAGTTTTTTCGGAATTGTACCGGGAAGCTTCCAGAAGGTTCCGGAGGATTCCAGAGGGGTCCGGAAGTCCACAAGTGGGTCCACCACGTCCCAAGGGCTGGCATGGGCTAAGGGGAGGCGCCCTGGCCTTATTTAGCCAGGTGCACAAAGTCCTCAAAAGCCCACGCAGCTAGGGAAGGAAAAAAGGGAGAGTCCTAGCTGGAATAGGATTGGACTTTGGAGTCCAAGTCCACGTGTGTACTATTCACGGTTACTGTTCACATGGCACTATTCCTTCTACTCCAAGCCCCTACACATATATAAATAGAGGAGAGGGGCGCCCCAAAGGAGACACAACATTGTCTTAGCCGTGTGCGGCGCCCCCCTCCACAGTTCCGTCCCTCGGTCATATTTTCGCAGTGCTTGGGCGAAGCCCTGCGGAGATAGCATTACCATCACCGTCACCACGCCATCGTGCTGCCGGAACTCATCCACTACCTTGCCGTCTTGCTGGATCAAGAAGTCGAGGACGTCACCGAGCTGAACGTGTGCTGAACGCGGAGGTGCCGTACGTTCGGTGCTCGGTCGGTTGGATCGTGAAGTTGTTCGACGACATCAACCGCGTTGTTCTAACGCTTCCGCTTACGGTCTACGAGGGTACGTAGACACACTCCCCCTCTCGTAGCTATGCATCTCCATGGATAGATCTTGCGTGTGCGTAGAAAAAAATTTGTTTTCCATGCAACGTTCCCCAATAGTGGTATCAGAGCCGGGTCTATGCGTAGATGATATGCACGAGTAGAACACAAAGAGTTGTGGGCGGTAATCGTCATACTGCTTACCACCAACGTCTTATTTTCATTCGGCGGTATTGTAAGATGAAGCGGCCCGGACCAACCTTACATGTCCACGTACATGAGACCGGTTCCACCGACAGACATGCAACTTGTTTTGCATAAAGGTGGCTGGCGGGTGTCTGTTTCTCCTACTTTAGTTGAATCGAATTTGACTACGGCCGGTCCTTGTTGAAGGTTAAAACACCAAACTTGATAAATCAGCGTTGTGGTTTTGTGCCGTAGGTAAGAACGGTTCTTGCTAGAAGCCCGTAGCAGCCACGTAAAACTTGCAACAACAAAGTAGAGGACGTCTAACTTGTTTTTGCAGGGTATGTTGTGATGTGATATGGTCAAGACATGATGTGATATACGTTGTTGTATGAGATGATCATGTTTTGTAATTTATCGGCAACTGGCAGGAGCCTTATGGTTGTCTCTTTATTGTATGAAATGCAAGCGCCATGTAATTGCTTTACTTTATCGCTATGCGTTAGCAATAGTTGTAGAAGCAATAGTTGGCGAGACGACCATGACGCAACGATGGAGATCAAGGTGTCGAGCCGGTGACGATGGAGATCATGACGATGCTTTGGAGATGGAGATCAAAAGCACAAGATGATGGCCATATCATGTCACATATTTTGATTGCATGTGATGTTTATCCTTTATGCATCTTATTTTGCTTAGAACGACGGTAGCATTATAAGATGATCCCTTCACTAAATTTCAAGATAAAAGTGTTCTCCCCGAGTATGCACCGTTGCTAAAGTTCGTTGTTTCGAAGCACCTCGTGATGATCGGGTGTGATAGATTCTACGTTCACATACAACGGGTGTAAGCCAGTTTTACACAAGCAGAATACTTGGGTTAAACTTGACGAGCCTAGCATGTACATACATGGTCTCGGAACACTGGAGACCGAAAGGTCGAACATGAGTCATATAGTAGATATGATCAACATGGAGATGTTCACCATTGATGACTATCCCATCTCACGTGATGATCGGACATGGGCTAGTTGATTTGGATCATGTATCACTTAGTTAACTTGAGGGATGTTAATTTAAGTGGGAGTTCATTAGTAATTTGATTAATTGAACTTAATTTATCATGAACTTAGTCTTGATAGTTTTTGCATATCTATGTTGTAGATAAATGGCCCGTGCTACTGTTCCGTTGAATTTTAATGCGTTCCTAGAGAAAGCTAAGTTGAAAGATGATGGTAGCAACTACACGGACTAGGTCCGTAACTTGAGGATTATCCTCATTGCTGCACAGAAGAATTATGTCCTTGATGCACCGCTAGGTGATGGACCTGCTGCAGACGTTGTGAACGCCTGGCAGGCTCGATCTGATGACTACTCGATAGTTCAGTGTGCCATGCTCTACGGCTTAGAACCGGGACTACAAAAGCGTTTTGAACGCCACAGAGCATATTAGATGTTCCAAGAGCTGAAATTGATATTTCAAGCTAATG
The DNA here is from genome assembly GCA_039707655.1 of Elymus sibiricus. NCBI lineage: Eukaryota > Viridiplantae > Streptophyta > Magnoliopsida > Poales > Poaceae > Elymus > Elymus sibiricus. Next base: position 37,317,321 of record CM077668.1, on the reverse strand, counting down.
CCCGGGTTGAGAGATATGAAGTCTCCAACAAGTTCTTCAACTGTAAGATGGAGGAGAACAGTTCTGTCAGTGAACACATACTCAGAATGTCTGGGTACCACAACCACTTGACTCAGCTAGGAATTGATCTTCCGGTTGAGTGTGTTATTGACAGAGTTCTTCAGTCACTGCCACCAAGCTATAAAGGCTTCGTGATGAACTATAATATGAAAGGGATGGAGAAGACAATTCCCGAGCTCTTCGCGATGCTGAAATCAGCGGAGGTAGAAATCAAGAAGGAGCATCAAGTGTTGATGGTTAACAAAACCACTAGTTTCAAGAAAAAGGGCAAAGGAAAGAAGGGGAACTTCAAGAAGAACGGCAAGCAAGTTGCCGCTCCCACGAAGAAACCCAAAGCTGGACCCACGCCTGAAACAGAGTGCTTCTACTGCAAAGGGACTGGTCACTGGAAGCGGAACTGCCCCAAGTATTTGGCGGATAAGAAGGATGGCAAAGTGAGCAAAGGTATATTTGATATACATGTTATTGATGTGTTCCTCACTAATGCTCGCAGTAGCGCCTGGGTATTTGATACTGGTTCGGTTGCTCATATTTGTAACTCGAAACAGGAGCTACGGAATAAGCGAAGATTGGCTAAGGACGAGGTGACGATGCGCGTCGGGAATGGTTCCAAGGTTGATGTGATCGTCGTCGGCACGCTACGTCTACATCTACCTTCGGGATTAGTTTTAGACCTCAATAATTGTTATTTGGTGCCAGCGTTGAGCATGAACATTATATCTGGATCTTGTTTATTGCGAGATGGTTATTCATTTAAGTAAGAGAATAATGGTTGTTCTTTTATATGAGTAACATCTTTTATGGTCACGCACCTTTTGCGAATGGTCTATTCTTGTTGAATCTCGATCCTAGTGATACACATATTCATAATATTGATGCCAAAAGATGCAAAGTTGATAATGATAGTGCAACATACTTGTGGCACTGCCGTTTAGGTCATATTGGTGTAAAGCGCATGAAGAAACTCCATGCGGATGGACTTTTAGAATCTCTTGATTATGAATCATTTGATACTTGCGAACCATGCCTCATGGGCAAGATGACTAAAACTCCGTTCTCCGGAACAATGGAGCGAGCTACTGATTTGTTGGAAATAATACATACCGATGTATGCGGTCCGATGAATGTTGAAGCACGCGGCGGGTATCGTTATTTTCTAACCTTCACAAATGATTTGAGTAGATATGGGTATATCTACTTGATGAAACACAAGTCTGAAACATTTGAAAAGTTCAAAGAATTTCAGAGTGAAGTAGAGAATGATCGTAACAAGAAAATAAAGTTTCTACGAACTAATCGCGGAGGCGAATATTTGAGTTACGAGTTTGGCCTTCATTTAAGAAAATGTGGAATTGTTTCACAACTCACGCCACCTGGAACACCACAGCGTAATGGTGTGTCCGAACGTCGTAACCGTACTTTATTGGATATGGTGCGTTCTATGATGTCTCTTACCGATTTGCCACTATCGTTTTGGGGTTATACATTAGAGACAGCTGCATTCATGTTAAATAGGGCACCGTCTAAATCCGTTGAGACGACACCATATGAACTATGGTTTGGCAAGAAACCTAAGCTGTCGTTTATTAAAGTTTGGGGATGCGATGCTTATGTGAAAAAGCTTCAACCTGATAAGCTCGAACCCAAAGCAGAGAAGTCCGTCTTCATAGGATACCCTAAAGAAACAATTGGGTACACCTTCTACCACAGATCCGAAGGCAAGGTCTTTGTTGCCAAGAATGGGTCCTTTCTAGAGGAGTTTCTCTCGAAAGAAGTGAGTGGGAGGAAAGTAGAACTTGATGAGGTAATTGTACCTTCTCTCGAATTGGAAAGTAGCTCATCAGAGAAAACCGTTCCCATGATGCCTACACCAATAAGAGAGGAAGATAATGATAAAGATCATGAAACTTCAGATCAAGTTACTACTGAACTTCGTAGGTCGACCAGAGTACGTTCCGCACCAGAGTGGTACGGTAATCCTGTTCTGGAAGTTATGTTGTTAGACAACGGCGAACCTACGAACTATGAAGAAGCTATGATAAGCCCGGATTCCGACAAATGGCTTGAGGCCATGAAATCTGAGATAGGATCCATGTATGAGAGCAAAGTGTGGACTTTGGTGGACTTGCCCAATGATCGGCAAGCCATTGAGAATAAATGGATTTTTAAGAGGAAGACGGATGCTGATGGTAATATCACTGTCTACAAAGCTTGACTTGTCCCGAAAGGTTTTCGACAAGTTCAAGGGGTTGACTACGATGAGACTTTCGCACCCGTAGCGATGCTTAAGTCTGTCCGAATCATGTTAGCAATTGACGCATTTTATGATTATGAAATCTGGCAAATGGATGTCAAAACTGCATTCCTTAATGGTTTTCTCAAAGAAGAGTTGTATATGATGCAACCAGAAGGTTTTGTCGATCCTAAGGGTGCTAACAAAGTGTGCAAGCTCCAGCGATCCATCTATGGACTAGTGCAAGCATCTCGGAGTTGGAATATACGCTTTGATGAGGTGATCAAAGCATATGGTTTTGTACAGACTTACGGTGAAGCCTGTATTTACAAGAAAGTGAGTGGGATCTCTGTAGCATTTCTAATATTATATGTGGATGACATATTGTTGATTGGAAATGATATAGAATTTCTGGATGGCATAAAGGGATACTTGAATAAGAATTTTTCAATGAAAGACCTCGGGGAAGCTGCTTATATATTTGGCATCAAGATCTATAGGGATAGATCAAGACGCTTGATAGGACTTTCCCGAAGCACATACCTTGACAAAGTTTTGAAGAAGTTCAAAATGGATCAGTCAAAGAAAGGGTTCTTGCCTGTCTTGCAAGGTGTGAAGTTGAGTCAGACTCAATGCCCGACCACGGCAGAAGATATAGAGAAAATGAAAGTCATTCCCTATGCCTCAGCCATAGGTTATATTATGTATGCCATGCTGTGTACAAGTACTGATGTGTGCCTTGCCATAAGTTTGGCAGGGAGGTACCAGAGTAATCCAGGAGTGGATCACTGGACAGCGGTCAAGAATATCCTGAAGTACCTGAAAAGGACCAAGGACATGTTTCTCGTTTATGGAGGTGACGAAGAGCTCGTCGCAAAGGGTTACGTCGATGCAAGCTTCGACACTGATCCGGATGACTCTAAGTCACAAACCGGATACGTATTTATATTAAATGGTGGAGCTGTCAGTTGGTGCAGTTCCAAGCAGAGCGTCGTGGCGGGATCTACGTGTGAAGCGGAATACATAGCTGCTTCGGAAGCAGCACATGAAGGAGTCTGGATGAAGGAGTTCATATCCGATCTAGGTGTAATACCTAGTGCATCGGGTCCAATGACAATCTTTTGTGACAACACTGGAGCAATTGCCATAGCCAAGGAGCCCAGGCTTCACAAGAAGACCAAACAAATCAAGAGACGCTTCAACTCCATTCGTGAATATGTCAAGAATGGAGACATAGAAATTTGCAAAGTACACATGGATCTGAATGTGGCAGACCCGTTGACTAAGCCTCTTCCACGAGCAAAACATGATCAGCACCAAGACTCCATGGGTGTTAGATTTATTACTATGTAATCTAGATTATTGACTCTAGTGCAAGTGGGAGACTGATGGAAATATGCCCTAGAGGCAATAATAAAGTTGTTATTATTTTATATTTCCTTGTTCATGATAAAGGTTTATTATTCATGCTAGAATTGTATTGACCGGAAACTTAAATACATGTGTGAATACATAAACAAATACCGTGTCCCTAGTGAGCCTCTACTAGACTAGCTCGTTGATCAAATATGGTTAAGGTTTCCTAAACATAGACATGAGTTGTCATTTGATAATGGGATCACATCATTAGGAGAATGATGTGATGGACAAGACCCATCCGTTAGCTTAGCATATGATCGTTCTATTTATTGCTACTGCTTTCTTGAATGTCAAATACATGTTCCTCAGACCATGAGATCATGCAACTCCCAGATACCGGAGGAATACCTTGTGTGCTATCAAACATCACAACGTAACTGGGTGATCATAAAGATGCTCTACAGGTATCTCCGAATGTGTCCGTTGAGTTGGCATGGATCGAGACTGGGATTTGTCACTCCATGTTTCGGAGAGGTATCTCTGGGCCCTCTCGGTAATGCACATCATAAGAAGCTTGCAAGCAAAGTGACTAAGGAGTTAGTTACGGGATGATGTATTACGGAACGAGTAAAGAGACTTGCCGATAACGAGATTGAACTAGGTATGGAGATACCGACGATCGAATCTCGGGCAAGTAACATACCGACGGACAAAGGGAATTACGTATGTTGTCATTGCGGTTCGACCGATAAGATCTTCGTGGAATATGTAGGAACCAATATGGGCATCCAGGTTCCGCTATTGGTTATTGACCGGAGAGGCGTCTCGGTCATGTCTACATCATTCCCGAACCCGTAGGGTCTGCACGCTTAACGTTCGTTGACGATATAGTGTTATATGAGTTATGTGAATTGGTAACCGAATATTGTTCGGAGTCCCGGATGAGATCCCGGACGTCACGAGGAGTCTCGAAATGGTCGAGAGGTAAAGATTTATATATGGGAAGTCATATTTTGGGTTCCGGAAAAAGTGCAGTTTTTTCGGTATTGTACCGGGAAGCTTCCAGAAGCTTCCGGATGATTCCGGAGGGGTCCAGATGTCCACAAGTGGGTCCACCACGTCCCAAAGGCTGGCATGGGCTAAGGGGAGGCGCCCTGGCCTTATTGGGCCAGGCGCACCAAGTCCTAAAAAGCCCACGCAGCTAGGGAAGGAAAAAAGTGAGAGTCCTAGTAGGAATAGGATTGGACTTTGGAGTCTAAGTCCACGTGTGTACTATTCACGGTTACTGTTCACGTGGCACTATTCCTTCTACTCCAAGCCCCTACACATATATAATTAGAGATCAGGGGGCGCCCCAAAGGAGACACAACATTGTCTTAGCCGTGTGCGGCGCGCCCCTCCACAGTTCCGTCCCTCGGTCATATTTTTGCAGTGCTTGGGCGAAGCCCTGCGGAGATAGCATTACCATCACCGTCACCACGCCGTTGTGCTGCCGGAACTCATCCACTACCTTGCCGTCTTGCTGGATCAAGAAGTCGAGGACGTCACCGAGCTGAACGTGTGCTGAACGCGGAGGTGCCGTACGTTCGGTGCTCGGTCGGTTGGATCGTGAAGTTGTTCGACGACATCAACCGCGTTGTTCTAACGCTTCCGCTTACGGTCTACGAGGGTACGGAGACACACTTCCCCTCTCATAGCTATGCATCTCCATGGATAGATCTTGCGTGTGCATAGAAATTTTTTTGTTTTCCATGCAACGTTCCCCAACACAACCCCTCAAGTGGGAACCATCGAGGGTGATTCCTCCTGGTTCTCCCTAACAGATACATCGAGTAGGAATCCATCGAGGGTGATTCCTCGGATTTCCCCCTTGATGTCATGGCCACACTGTTACTTGGGCGTTTATCTTAGACCCTTGTTAAAGTCGGGTCGACCCCGAGGGGTATCCGCGAGAGATGTGAAGTCGGGTTGACCGTGAGGGTACCCGCGAGATAATTAGGAGGCGCGACCGGGCAGGCAGAGACCGCCCTAGAGAGGGATGGGCCTGGCCCTTGTTGCACTTCCTCGAGACGGGACGACAGGAGTACTGATCGTCACAGCGAGCTCCTAATAATGCACTAACAGATTTGGGTATTTGATCTGAGTGGGTCGTTGGCCCTATACGCACTACCACCACGCGGGATAATGGTTTATGGGGCCCTCGGCGCCGTATGTATGAGCCGAAAGCTCTGTCAGACGTCCAGTTCAACATTGTGGCCGGGTCGGGCCGGCGCCATCCAGGACAGAGGGGGTGCCTGGACTCACCCTGCACACAACGACCCGGAGTGCACAGGGCGATGGCCCAAGACCCCTGAGCGCTTAGGACGTAGACCGGCGGGGACCTCTCTGCTGAGCTCTAGGTAGGGCTGCGGTGTGCCGATCAGCCAAGGCCGGGCATGACCCGATAAAAGTGTGTCCGGCCATAGTTAATCGAGCGTGTTGGGTAACAGTAGTGCACCCCTGCAGGGAAGTTATCTATTCGAATAGCCATGTCCATGGTAACAGGACGCTCAGTGTTGTATCCCGATCTGCTACTACTTGAACTGGATACTTTAATTAATTGGAAGCTCCGGGATCGCTTTCTCGCAGGGAGTCGAGGAAGGATCTCTAGGCTTTACTACAACATGCTTGCTATTTTAATTATGTACCAATCTGCACTCTTCTTATGCTGCAAGACCGCTGAAGATGCTAGTCTTCGATAGGCTATGCTGCCCCCTCTGTTCCGGCATTTCTGTAGTTAGTCCACAGATATAGCCCCATTCCTTTGATACCGATGCATATCTAGTATAGTTCTGATGTCAGTCTTGCGAGTACTTTGGATGAGTACTCACGGTTGCTTTGCTACTCTTTTTCCCCCATACCCGATTGCTGCGACCAGATGATGGATCCCAGAAGTCAGCTGCTACCGCCGACGACTACTACTACACCTCTGGAGGATCCTACTACGACGTGGAGATCATCGACGACCAGGAGTAGATAGGAGGCTCCCGGGCAGGAGGCCTACGCCTTTTTGATCGTTGTCGTTGTTTTGCTCCGCCTGTTCAAGGCCTATCTGTTTTACTTTTATATCTGTACCTAGATATCTGATGCTTTCGCTGACGCTTGTATGCGCAAGCTTATGTATTCGAGCCCTCGAGGCCCCTGGTTTGTAATATAAAGCTTGTATTATTTTATTTTGTGTAGAGTTGTGTTGTGATATCCTCAAGTGAGTCCCTAGGCTTGATCGTGTGCATTTGCGTGTATGATTAGCGCACGATTAAGTCGGGGGCGTCATAATGCATCTCCCCAGCAATAAGAAATTCATATTTCTTTTCGACAGTAGGGAGAGGAAATTTGAAATCCCCAATAGTGATTGTCGAAACCTTTTCAATACGGTTGATACCATTCACTGAAGTTTGTTTCTTCGGGAAATAATCCGTATGCTCATTACCATTGACATGAAAAGTGACCTTGCTTTTGTTGCAGTCAATAACAGCCCCTGCAGTATTCAAGAAGGGTCTTCCAAGGATAATTGATATATTGTCGTCCTCGGGCATATCAAGTATAACAAAGTCCGTTAAAATAGTAACATTTGCAACAACAACAACAACAACAACAGGCACATCCTCGCAAATTCCAATAGGTATAGCAGTATATTTATTAACCATTTGCAAAGATATTTCAGTAGGTGTGAGTTTATTCAAATCAAGTCTTCTATATAAAGAGAAAGGCAAGACACTAACATCGGCTCCCAAATCACATAAGGCAGTTTTAACAGAACTTCTTTTAATGGAGCATGGTATAGTAGGTATTCCCGGATCTCCTAACTTTTTAGGTATTCCACCCTTAAAAGAATAATTCGCAAGCATGGTGGAAATTTCAGCTTCAGGTATCTTTCTTTTATTAGTGACAATATCTTTCATATATTTAGCATAAGGAGACATTTTCAACATATCAATCAAGTGAGTGCGCAAAAAGACAGGTCTAAGAATTTCAACAAAGCGCTCAAAGTCTTCATCATCCTTATTTTTAGATGGTTTGGTAGGAAAAGGCATAGGTTTTGGAACCCATGGTTCTCTTTCCTTTTCAAGTTTTCTAGCAACAAAGTCTCTTTTATCATATCTTTTATTCTTAGGAGGTGGGTTATCAAGATCAACAGCAGGTTCTATTTCTACATCATTATCTGGTTGAACATCAACATGAATAGCATCATTTTCATTATCATTATCATTATCACTACGTGCATGTTCATTACCAGATTGTGTCTCAGCATCAGAAATAGAAACATCATTATGATTCTCCGGAGGCTTTTCTACCTCAGGTTCACTAGAAGCATGCAAAGTCCTATCATTTTTCTTTTTCTTTTTCTTCTTAGATGGACTAGGTACATCAATACTATTTCTTGGAGAATCTTGTTCAATTCTTTTAGGATGACCTTCAGGATACAAGGGTTCCTGAGTCATTCTACCTCCTCTAGTAACAACTCTAACAACATGATCATTCTTTTTATTATTCATCTCATCAAGTAAATCATTTTGTGACTTAGCAATTTGTTCTAGCTGAGTCTGAACCATAGAAGCATGTTTACTCAAGCATTTAACATCATTAGCAGTTCTAAACATCAAATCACTCAAGCGTTCAATCATGATGGCATTCTGTTTTAGTTGATTGCTAACATACATATTAAAGTGTTCCTGTTTAATGATGTAATTATCAAATTCATACAGACATTGACTAGCAGATTTATTATACGGAATATCACCTTCATCAAATCTAGTGAGAGAATTTACCTCAACTACCTGTGTCGGGATGTCGAGCCCATGTATTTCTTCAATAGGTGGTAAATTCTTAACATCTTCAGCTTTAATACCTTTTTCCTTCAGAGATTTCTTAGCTTCTTGCATATCTTCTGGACTGAGGAATAGAATACCTCTCTTCTTCGGAGTTGGCTTAGGTGGTGGTTCAGGAAGTGTCCACTCATTATCATTCTTCAATATATTATTCAATAGTTCTTTAGCCTGCCCAACAGTTCATTCCTCGAAAACACAACCAGCACAACTATCTAGGTAGTCCCTAGAAGCATCGGTTAGTCCATTATAAAAGATATCAAGTATTTCATTCTTCTTAAGAGGATGATCAAGCAAAGCATTATGTAATTGTAGAAGCCTCCCCCAAGCTTGAGGGAGATTCTCTTCTTCAATTTGCACAAAGTTAAATATTTCCTATAGAGCAGCTTGTTTCTTATGAGCAGGAAAATATTTTTCAGAGAAGTAATATATCATATCCTGCGGACTACGCACACAACTAGGAGCAAGAGTATTAAACCATTTCTTAGCATCACCCTTTAATGAGAAAGGAAACAAATTAAGAACATAGTAATAGCGAAGTTTTTCCTCATGAGCAAATAGGGTGGCAATATCATTCAACTTAGTAAGGTGTGCCACAACAGTTTCAGTTTCATAACCATGAAAAGGATCAGATTCAACCAAAGTAATTAACTCCAGATCGACAGAGAATTCATAATCCTTATCAGTAACGAATATGGGAGAGGTGGCAAACTTAGGATCATATTTCATTCTCCCCCTCATAGATTTTTCTTTCATTTCAGCAAGCAATTTTATAACCTCATCTCTATCATTACAAGCAAGAATGGCTCTAGCCGTCTCCCTATCAAAGACATGTTCATCAGGTGATTCAACTCCAGTAGGAGAGATAGGCATAATAGGTGAATCAAAGTTTTCAAGAGTTTCAAATTTTTTAGCATTCTCAATTTCTTTAGCTTTAGCAAGTTGTTCATCAAGAAATTCACCAAGTGGCACAGTATTATCAAGCATAGTACTAGCATAATCATAAGTATCATTCATAGTAGAACTAGTATCATCAATAACTTGCAACATATCAGAATGCATAGCAGGTGGTGGTGTTACAAGCCTACTTAAAACAGAAGGTGAATCAAGTGCGGAGCTAGATGGCAGTTCCTTACCTCCCCTCGTCTTAGAGGGAACGATCTTGGTCTTAGCGTCTTTCAGATTCTTCATAGTGATCAACAGATATAAATCCCAAGTGACTCAACAAATAGAGCTATGCTCCCCGGCAACGGCGCCAGAAAATGGTCTTGATAACCCACAAGTACAGGGGATCGCAACAGTTTTCGCTGGTAGTATTTCACCCAGATTTATTGATTCGACACAAGGGGAGCCAAAGAATATTTGCAAGTATTAGCAGTTGAATTGTCAATTCAACATCACCTGGAGATAAAATATCTGAAGCAAAGTATTTAGTAGCACAGTAATATGTTAATTTTGATAGCAGTAGCAACAGTAACACTAGTAACGGTAACAGTAACAGTAGCAGTTTTATAGCAAGTGTAAAGCAGTAACAACAAAGTAACTTAGTAGAAACCAATATGAGAAAGTCGTAGGCATTGGATCGGTGATGATAATTATGTTGGATGATATTCATCATATAACAGTCACAACCTAGGGCGATACACAATAGCTCCAATTCATCAATGTAATGTAGGCATGTATTCCGTATATAGTCATACGTGCTTATAATAAGAACTTGCATGACATCTTTTGTCCTACCCTCCCGTGGCAGCGGGGTCCTTAAGGGAACTAAGGGATATTAAGGCCTCCTTTTAATAGAGAACCGGAACAAAGCGTTAGCACTTAGTGAATACATGAACTCCTCAAACTAAGGCAATCACCGGAAAGAATCCCAATTATTGTCACCTTGGGGTATGCGGATCATGACACGTAATAGGTGCACATAACTTGCAAGATAGGATCAAGAACACAAATATATTCATGAAAACATGAAGGGTTCAGATCTGAAATCATGGCACTCGGGCCCTAGTGACAAGCATTAAGAATAGCAAAGTCATAGCAATATCAATCTCAGAACATAGTGGATACTAGGGATCAAAGCCCTAACAAATTGACTCGATTACATGATAAATCTCATCCAACCCATCACCGTCCAGCAAGCCTACAAAGGAATTACTCACTCCCGATGGTGAGCATCATGAAATTGGTGATGGAGGATGGTTGATGATGACGACGGCGTCGAATCCGCCTCTCCGGAGCCCCGAACGGACTCCAGATCAGCCCTCCCGATGAAGAACAGGAGGTGGCGGCAGCTCCATATCGTAAAACGCAATGAAACTTCTTCTCTTATTTTTTTTTTCTCGGGGAAAGAGAATTTATAGCGTTGGAATTAGGTCAGACGGCCGCCTGTGGGCCCCACAAGGCACCACGGCGCGCCCTGATACGTCTCCAACGTATCTATAATTTATGAAGTATTCATGGCATGTTTATTATAGTTTTGTATGATTTTGGTGCACTTTTATATGGATTTTATATGATTTTCATGGACTAACATATTGACCTAGTGCCCAGTGCCAGTTACTGTTTTCTGCTTGTTTTTGGTTTTCCAGAAAATCCATATCAAATGAAGTCCAAATGCAGCGAAACTTTTTGACGATTTTTTCTGGAACATAAGAGACACTAGAAGCTTCGCGAGGTGGCCAGAAGACCCACAGGGGCCCCATGAGCCACCAGGGCGCGCCACCCCCCCAGGCGCGCCCTGGTGCCTCGTGGGCCCCCTGTGGCCCCGCTTTGTGTGATTCCAACGCCAAAATATCATATATATTCAGAAACCCCCGAATGTTGACCTGGATGAGTTTTTATGCTGCCGCAAGCCTCTGTACCTCCATGATCTAATCTACATCCCTTTTCTGGCACCCTGTCGGAGGGGGGAATCATCACCGGAGGACATCTTCATCATCCCGGTGGTCTCCATGACGAGGAGGGAGTAGTTCACCCTCGGGGCTGAGGGTTTGTACCAGTAGCTATCTGTTTTATCTCTCTCTCTCTCTCGTGTTCTTGATTTGGCACGATCTTGATGTATCGCGAGCTTTGTTAATATAGTTGGATCATATGGTGTTTCTTCCCTCTCTATTCTTGTTGTGATGAATTGAATCTTTTCCCTTTGAGGTTTCGTTATTGTCGGATTGAATATTTCAGATTTGAGAACGCTTGATGTATGTCTTGCATATGAATACCCGTGGTGACAATGGGGTCTTATATTGATTCACCTGATGTATGTTTTGGCACTCAACTCGCGGATTCCCGAGGTGACATTGGGGTAATCAATGCATAGGGGTTGATGCACGTGTTCATTATCTTTTCTCCGATAGAAACTTTGGGGTGCTCCTTGGAGTTCTTTGTGTGGATTGAATATTATGATTATCAAGTTGTTTGATGCATATCGTATAATCAACTCACGGATACTTGTGGTGACATTGTTGTATCTAGGTGACATTAGGGTTTGTTGATGTGTTTCATATGGTGTTATTTTAGTACGAACTCTAGGGCTATTCATGACACTTATAGGGATGGCTCAATAGATTGATCGGAAAGGATAACTTTGAGGTGGTTTCGTACCCTACAACAATTTCTATCTTATGTTCTCCGCTAATAGGAACTTGGGAGTGATTCTTTATCACACGTTGAGGGATGGTTATATGATCCAATTATATTAGCATTGTTGAGAGATTGCACTAGCGAAAGTATGAACCCTAGGCCTTGCTTCTAAGCATTGCAATACCGTTTGTGCTCCGTTTTATCACTTGCTACCTTGCTGTTTTTATATTTTCAAACTACAAAAACCTATATCTACTATCCACACTACACTTGTATCACCATTTCTTCGCCGAACTAGTGCACCTATACAATTTACCATTGTATTGGGTGTGTTGGGGACACAAGAGACTCTTTGTTATTTGGTTGCAGGGTTGTTTGAGAGCGACCATCTTCATCCTATGCCTCCCACAGATTGATAAAGCTTAGGTCATCCACTTGAGGGAAAATTGCTACTGTCCTACAAACCTCTGCGCTTGGAGGCCCAACACGAGTCTACAAGAACAAGTTGTGTAGTAGACATCAAGCTCTTTTCTGGCGCCGTTGCCGGGGAGGTGAGTGCTTGAAGGTATATCTTTAGATCTTGCAATCAAATCTTTTAGTTTCTTGTTTATCACTAGTTTGGTTTATAAAAGAAAACTACAAAAAAATGGAATTGAGGTTGCCTCATATTATTCAACTTTATCATGTCTTTCTTAAAAATGATGGAGCGGAAAATTGTGCTCAATTGATAGAAGAAGAATTCAATAAAATGTTTGGCATACCATATTTGAATGATGAGCATGATTGCAATGTTGCTAGTATGAATTCTTTGAATGTCCGTGATGCTAATGATATGCAAAACTACAAGCTTGGGGATGCTATGTTTTATGAAGATGATATTTTTACTCCCCCAAGTTTTGATGAGAAAATTTATTACGATGATTGCATGCCTCCTATTTATGATTATTATATTGATGAAAGTGGATTTGAAGATGCCATGAATTTATTTAGTGATGATTCCACTATTTTGGAAGAGGTTTCAATTGATTATGACAACAAAGTTGCTATCTATGATGATTATTGTGATGACATGTATGCTATAAAGAATAATGATAACTATGAAACTTGTCATCATGATTTTAATTTTCAATTTGACCATGTCAATCAAATATCTCATGATAGTTATTTTGTTGAGTTTGCTCCCACTATTATGAATGAGAATAAATTTGCTTATGTGGAGAGTAATAAAATTTCTATGCTTGTGGATCATGAAAAGAATGCTTTATGTGATAGATATATTGTTGAATTCATTCATGATGCTACTGAAAATTATTATGAGAGAGGATCATATGCTTGTAGATGTTGCAATAATATCAAGTTTCCCCTCTATGTATTCAAAGTTTTGAAGTCATGCATGTTTTGCCTTCCTATGCTAGTTGATTCTTGCTCCCATAAATTGTTTGCTCACAAAATCCCTATGCATAAGAAGTGGGTTAGGCTTAAATGTGCTAGTCATATGCTTCATGATGCTCTCATTGTGTTTCAATTCTTCAACTTTTATGTGAGCATCATTGAAATCATCATGCCTAGCTAAAAAGGCATTAAAGAAAAGCGCTTGTTGGGAGACAACCCAATACTTATACTTACTGTTTTTGTGTGTACACATGATTAAGCTACTATAGTAATCATGTTTTATATGTTTTCTTTCAATAATGTGCCAAGTAAAGCCTTTCGGATAGTGTGGATGCTTGTTGATTTGATTCTGTGCAAAAACAGAAACTTTTGCGTCCAGTGCTGGAATTTCTATTCTGTACTGGAGCGTGAAACAATTCTGACATTTTTACACAGTATTGGGTTAAAAAAAATTTACGTTGTCCTAATTTGTCAGAATTTTTGGAGGTACAGAATTATGGTTTTTAAATCACTTATTACACGCTGTTCTATTTTTGACAGATTCTGTTTTCAATTCATAGTTTGCTTGTTTTAGTGTTTCCATAGCTTATATTGACTAATATAAATTGTGGAAATGATAGAATACAGTAGTCATTATGTGAGAACAATTATGAATCTTGTCTTGACAGTACCTAAGTGGATGATTTATTTTTAGCATACTAACCTATCTCACGAAGTTCCGTTAAGTTTTGTGTGATTGAAGTTTTCAAGTTTTGGGTGAGATATCGATATGAGGAGAATAAGGAGTCGCAAGACCCTAAGCTTGGGGATGCCCAAGGCACCCCAAGGTAAAATTCAAGGAAGACTCAAGCGTCTAAGCTTGGGAATGCCCTGGAAGGCATCCCCTCTTTCGTCTTCAACACTATCGGTAACCTCACTCGGAGCTATATTTTTATTCGTCACATAATATGAGTTTTGCTTGGAGCATCATTTTATTTTGTTGAGATTTGCTTGCTGTTATCAATAATCATGTCTTGTATCTTTTAGTTCAATAAAATGCCAATTATAGCCTTTACCATGCTCAGTTTGCAAGTTCATGTGTTGCTGTTTGAAAACAGAAAGTTTACTGTTATGTCCAGAATATTCCTGAATAGTCAGAACATGATAAAAATCTGAAATTTTTACACAGTAAGAATGCATGAGTTCTCTGAGACGTTGTAATGTTTCAGAATTTTTGGAGTTAAGGAAGTATGGATTCTTATTCACCCTTTACAGACTGTTCTGTTTTGGCAGATTGTTGTTATAGTTGCATTGTTTGCATATGTTTGCATGTTTAATGTTTCTATTTGAGGATAGGAGTATTAAATATGCAGAGGCATTTAGTATGCAATTTTTAATTATAATTTTTATGACTTGTTACAGTAGATAATGTTAAGGTTTTGAGTTGATTTATACTAACTTATCTCACGAGTTCTTGTTGAGTTTTGTGTGGATGAAGTTTTTAAGATTTAGGAGAAGCCATGATATGAGAGGAATTAAGGAGACACTAGAGATCAAGCTTGGGGATGCCCAAGGCATCCCAAATTAATATTTCAAGAAGTCTCAAGCATCTAAGCTTGGGGATGCCCCGGTAGGCATCCCACCTTTCTTCATCAACAACTATCGGTCAATTTTTGTTGAGCCTAAGTTTTTGCTTCTTCACATGATATGTGCTATCCTTGGAATGTCATTTTATTTTGTTTTCTTTGCTTTTTGAATAAAATACTTAAGATCTGAAATTTTTAAATGAGAGAGAGTTCTCACATAGCTACTTAATTACTTAACTACTCATTTGATCTCCACTTATATCTTTTCGGAGTAGATTGTCATTTGCTCTTGTGCTTCACTTATATCCTATGAGTAAATTGTTGAAATGAATTGAATATCATGAAGTTGAAATTTATATGCTTCATATGCTTGTCCCATGGGGAGTAGTGACTTCACATACAAGAAGTATAAGTGGTAAAATTTATTTAAAGTTAACAAACATAGCATTGGTCACTTGAACAATTCATGAAAGAATTTTGAAGGAAGAGAAATTTCACATATAAATATACTATCTTGGACATCTTCTATGATTGTGAGCCCCCATTAATTATTTTCAAGCTTGATCAAGTAGTTGACGTTGGACAAGGAAGACAACGTAATGAGTTATGTTTGTTTATATTCACATAGAAGTTATATTGTCATGGATCCTCTAACATGTGGTGCTTGCATAGGATCTTTTGCTAGCCAAAAATTCGTACTTAGTAGAGATACTACTTGTGCATCCAAAAACCATTAAACCTAGTTTCTTGCCATGAGAGTCCACTATATCTACCTATGGATTGAATAAGATCCTTCAAGTAAGTTGTCATCGGTGCAAAAAGCAATAAAAATTGCTCCTAAATATGTAAGATCTTTTATTGAAAGGGAAAATAAGCTTTGTACGAACTTGTGATGGTGAAGAAATAAAAGTGACGAACTGCATAATAAAGGTTGCTATCACAAGGGGTAATATAAAGTGACGTTCCTTTCCATAAAGAGATTGCACATCCAAAAATAAAAAGCGCATGACAACCTCTGCTTCCCTCTGCGAAGGGCCTATCTTTTACTTTTTTGAGTTTACTTTTCTGTATTTACTTTTATGCAAGAGTCAATAATGTTCATCCCTATTCCGCTCTATTTATTCTTTAGTTGGCAAGCATCATGTAGTAGGGAAAGATCCAGGCACATATATCCAGTTGAATATAGGTGATCATGAGTTATTATTGTTGACATTATCCATGAGATAAATAAGTTGGGAGGCAAAACATTAAGCCCCTATCTTCCTATGTGTTTGACTGAAACGGTTTGTTCTAAAAATATGCTTTGAGTGTCAGCAATCATGGAAGACTAAATGATAGTTGAGTGTGTGGAATTTGCTAGATCAAAGCTCTTACATAGACCCTTCCTGAAAATAAGATGAATTGCAATTGTTTGATGACTGAGAACAAAGTTTGTTAGTTTTCAAGAAATTTATGGCCTATACTTTGAACATGTGAATAGCTTGCTACTTGATCATGAGAAGTTCTATGAGATGACCTACTGATTATGATATATATTGATGCTAGAAAAAGTGATTGAAATTATCATTGATCAAACTTATGCACTATGCTAGCATTCACACTTCATAAGTTATTTCTTTTATCATTTACCTACTCGAGGACGAGCAGGAATTAAGCTTGGGGATGCTGATACATCTCCAACGTATCTATAATTTATGAAGTATTCATACCATGTTTATTATAGTTTTGTATGATTTTGGTGCACTTTTATATGGATTTTATATGATTTTCATGGACTAACATATTGACCTAGTGCCCAGTGCCAGTTGATGTTTTCTGCTTGTTTTTGGTTTTCCAGAAAATCCATATCAAATGAAGTCCAAATGCAGCGAAACTTTTTAACGTTTTTTGTGGAACATAAGAGACACTAGAAGCTTCGGGAGGTGGCCAGAAGACCCACAGGGGCCCCACGAGCCACCAGGGCACGCCACCCCCCCAGGCGTGCCCTGGTGCCTCGTGGGCCCCCTGTGGCCCCTCTTCGCGTGATTCCAACGCTAAAAATCATATATATTCAAAAAAAACGAAAGTTAACCTAGATGAGTTTTTTACGCCGCCGCAAGCCTCTGTACCTCCACGATCTAATCTACAGCCCTTTTTCGGCACCCTGCCGGCGGGGGGAATCATCACTGGAGGCCATTTTCATCATCCCGGTGGTCTCCATGACGAGGAGGGAGTAGTTCACCCGCGGGGCTGAGGGTTTGTACCAGTAGCTATGTGTTTTATCTCTCTCTCTCTCTCTCTCTCTCTCTCTCTCTCTCTCTCTCGTGTTCTTGATTTGGCACGATCTTGATGTATCGCGAGCTTTGTTGATATAGTTGGATCATATGGTGTTTCTTCCCTCTCTATTCTTGTTGTGATGAATTGAATCTTTTCCCTTTGAGGTTTTGTTATTGTCGGATTGAATATTTCAGATTTGAGAACACTTGATGTATGTCTTGCATATGAATACCCGTGGTGACAATGGGGTATTATATTTTTTCACTTGATGTATGTTTTGGCACTCAACTCGTGGATTCCCGAGGTGACATTGGGGTAATCTATGCATACGGGTTGATGCACGTTTTCATTATCTTTTCTCTGATAGAAACTTTGGGGTGCTCCTTGGAGTTCTTTGTGTGGATTGAATATTATTATTATGAAGTTGTTTGATGCATCTCGTATAATCAACTCACGGATACTTGTGGTGACATTGGAGTATCTAGGTGACATTAGGGTTGGTTGATGTGTTTCATATGGTGTTATTTTAGTACGAACTCTAGGGCTATTCGTGACACTTATAGGGATGGCTCAATAGATTGATCGGAAAGGATAACTTTGAGGTGGTTTCGTACCCTACAACAATTTCTATCTTATGTTCTCTGCTAATAGGAACATGGGATTGATTCTTTATCGCACGTTGAGGGATGGTTATATGATCCAATTATATTAGCATTGTTGAGAGATTGCACTAGCGAAAGTATGAACCCTAGGCCTTGTTTCTAAGCATTGCAATGCCGTTTGTGCTCCGTTTTATCACTTGCTACCTTGCTGTTTTTATATTTTCAGACTACAAAAACGTATATCTACTATCCATACTACACTTGTATCACCATCTCTTCGCCGAACTAGTGCACCTATACAATTTACCATTGTATTGGGTGTGTTGGGGACACAAGAGACTCTTTGTTATTTGGTTGCAGGGTTGTTTGAGAGAGACCATCTTCATCCTACGCCTCCCATGGATTGATAAACATTAGGTCATCCACTTGAGGGAAAATTGCTACTGTCCTACAAACCTCTGCGCTTGGAGGCCCAACACGAGTCTACAAGAACAAGTTGCGTAGTAGACATCAAGCTCTTTTCTGGCGCCGTTGCCGGGGAGGTGACTGCTTGAAAGTATATCTTTAGATCTTGCAATCAAATCTTTTAGTTTCTTATTTATCACTAGTTTGGTTTATAAAAAATGGAATTGAGGTTGCCTCATATTATTCGTCTTTATCATGTCTTTCTTGAAAATGATGGAGCGAAAAATTGTGCTCAATTGATAGAAGAGGAATTCAATAAAATGTTTGGCATAAAATATTTGAATGATGAGCATGATTGCAATGTTGCTAGTATGAATTCTTTGAATGTCCATGATGCTAATGATATGCAAAACTACAAGCTTGTGGATGCTATGTTTTATGAAGATGATATTTTTACTCCCCCAAGTTTTGATGAGAAAATTTATTGTGATGATTGCATGCCTCCTATTTATGATGATTATATTGATGAAAGTGGATTTGAAGATGCCATGAATTTATTTAGTGATGATTCCACTATTTTGGAAGAGGTTTCAATTGATTATGACAACAAAGTTGCTATCTATGATGATTATTGTGACGACATGTATGCTATAAAGAATAATGATAACTATGAAACTTGTCATCATGCTTTTAATTTTGAATTTGACTATGTCAATCAAATATCTCATGATAGTTATTTTGTTGAGTTTGCTCCCACTACTATGAATGAGAATAAATTTGCTTATGTGGAAAGTAGATACGACGAAGACGTATCAGCCGCCGAGATGCACTCGGGGACTGCACCGTCCAGGCCACCTGGCGCTTCCCCGAGCCAGCCAGCTCACCTGGAGCTCATCTGCAACCTCACCGACCCCCGCCACCCTCACCGGCCTCGCCACCGACCGCGTTTTGCCATGAATGGCTGCCGCCACCTCGGCCACTCTCTGGAAGCAATGAACCGACCTATCCGCGCCTATATTAGGGCCACCCAAGCTCCCTCAGCTCATCACCACACTTCACTTTCCCTCTGTGAGATATCCCGAGCAACAGAATGATTGGAAAAAGTCATCTTCTTTGTTTCCGGCCGAGACGGCCGCCGCCACTCACTCGATAAGTTCCACGCCTCCAGAGCCTCCCTCTCTTCATTTTCTTCTCCATTAGCTCCCTCTTGATCTCACAAATCCATTCCACCTCTTGATTCTGCTCGGGATCGATCATGGGAGGAATCCCCTTTCACCCGACGCCGCCATCCGCCAGAATTAGCATCGCCGGCAACTCCGTCCACTCCGGTGACCAAGACTGGTACCCAGGGAATCGCCTCGGTCTCCTCAACTCAAAGGTGAGCTCAGCTCGCCGTGGGGCACCGCCGTTCGCCGGTGAGGACCACCGGAACGGCGCCTCTGTTCTGCTGCAGGAGGAAGGACGCGGTTGGACCAGTCAAACCTGATTGGTGGGCCCGCGGGACCCACTGTCAGTGACCCGAGCCGCACCGATTCGTCTGTAAGTGGAAACGTATTCTGTGGGGTCCGTTTTCTCAGTTATAAAGCGTAACTCAGGCCGAACCGTTTTCTTTTATAGATTTAAATTAAAATCAGAGATTTGACTAAACTTTGACTGCCTCTAGTTTTTAAACCACAACTCCAAATAACTTGATTCTTTTTCTGAAATTCCTCATTTTTCATCTAGTTTATATTAGTATTTATTTAAAAAAATCCAAACAACTTTTTGGTACTATTTTGAAATTAGGTGATAATTGTATTATTTTGAAAATAGGAAAAATGGAGGGAAGATAATTTTTGCAAAATTTTGGAGTGAACCAGCACCACTACATACCCAAGGCAAGCATCTTGAACAATTGATATGGTGAAAGTTTGGTTGTTTGCTTTCTAGAACAATTTGATCAGGTTTATGATAATTCAAATAAAATTTTGCATACAGATGATCATGCATATGTGGTTCCATGTGAGTATTTGAGTTCACTTAAACATGAAACATTCGTGCCACACATGCCTATGCTTGTTCTGACTAATCTACAGGAAAGAATCAGTCACGAAGAAAAGTGACCGTGAGACTGAAATCTCGTTGTGACGAGAATGATCAGTGAGGGCATGTTGGGACATGCCAGATGATGACCCTGTTGGGTACTAACGAGGAAATATATTGTACTAACCACTGCAGGAAAACTTAAACCTCCTGAGTCGACCGTAGATCGAGTCTTGTCCGGTAACCCCCATACTTGTTTCGTGCTGCCACTTGTCCCTACCACAGGTAGGGTACGGTTCAGTAAATTGTTAACCCCTTTCCTACACACACACACCGTACAGAGGGGCCGCGATGAAGGTTTCTAGGATCCAGGTATAATGCCAGTCATCAGGTCAGGGGGCATGGGTGTATCCGACTAGGCCGAGAGGGGGGCACCCCTTGTATTCCGCGCGTTATAAATTGTGATCCCATGCTATTCGAGACGGCGGTCTACCCGTCTTAGAGTTTTTCTTGAACGATGCTTTGGGTGATTCCAGGCATCAGGAAAGTTAATCTGATGTGTGCTGGTTAGGTGTGTTTTCAACCCAAAGGCCGTAATTGGAATTAGTCAGCGTCTCGGTGTTGGCTAAAGAAATCCTTTACTTGTGGGTAAAGAGTACACCCTCTGCAGAGTTTTATAACATATTCGAATAGCCGTGTCCGCGGTTAAGGACTACGGTCTGGGTTGGTCGAGTGTCGGTCTTGGTGTCTGTCTTCGGAGGAAATAATTAAATTGATCATGATTCACTTGTGCAGAATGATTATTGTCACTACTAATGCTATCATGAATATTATTGTTAACATGAATATTACTCTTGAGTAACCAATTTCCCTTATGTGTAACCCTGAGTATCTCTTGGGATGGTTGTGCCACCTAGATACTCATTTCTTTTCAGTATCTCTTGGGATGGTTGTGCCACCTGGATACTCATTTCTTTTCAGTATCGCTTGGGATGGTTGTGCCACCTGGATACTCATTTTTTCCAGTATCTCTTGGGATGGTTGACCCACCTGGATACTCATTTCTTTCCAAGACCTCTCGAGGCGTCGCATTCAGACACCCGTTTGGCATTTCTTTTCAAGACCTCTCGAGGCGTCGCATTCAGACACCCGTTTGGCATTTCTTTTCAAGACCTCTTGAGGCGTCGCATTCAGACGCCCGTTTGGCATTTCTTTTCAAGACCTCTCGAGGCGTCGCATTCAGACACCCGTTTGGCATTTGTTTTCTTGGAATCCTTGGGCAGTCCAACGCCCGATGTTCCATTTTATTTTCTTGGAATTCTCCGGTGGTCCAACGCCCAATGTTCCATTTTTGTTAATCCTCGGGCGGTCTAACGCCTGATGTTTCATTTTATATTTCTCGGTTTATTACTAGAATGATATATTTAGCCATCTACACCGTATTGATATTTATCATGCCATGCTTTAATATTAGTCAGCATATGCATATAATTTAGTTCATCATGATCATATGCTCTCTGTTGCATTCGGTATATCTTTTGTTCATGATGTTTGCGAGTTGTAACATCCCCATGTAATAGCTATAGTAATCACCTCTTGATAATGCCAAGTCAGCATGATTAACTAGTCTTGATCATCATTTGCATCATATCTCATTTCAAATTCCCATTCAAATTGCAGTTCAAATTAAGTGAAAAATAAAAGTTGTTCAAATGTTTAGGAAAACAACATCACTAAAATTGCCTATGTGACTCTAACAACCTCAACCAGTAGCAAACAACAACATTTTAATACCATTTTATTTAATAGAATTACAAATGAAATTATATTTTATCCAAACCAATTTCTGGTGTTAGGTAATAATGCACTGTAATATTTGAACCAAGTCACACATTTTATAAAAGTCATTTAGTGGCCAATCTATTTGCAAAACAGAAATAAAACAGAAAAACAGAAAATAGAAAAAGAAAAAGGAACCAGTGCACTGTGCCAGTGGGCCTCGAGTGCACAATGTAGCGCGGCCCAGCCCAACCGCGCCTTCGTCCTCCTCCCGCGCTGTCGCGCACGCGCACCGACACGGCGACAGCCGTCGCGCTGTCGGCCATCCGCCGGCTCCCTGGCACCGATAAGGCCCTCCCCGCGCGCCTCTCGCTCTCCCCGAAACCCTAGCGCCCTCATTCCCCTCTCTCTCGCTCGTCCTCCTCCCCTGAAAACACCCGTACGGGCTCGTCGCCGTCCGCCGTCGCAGCCGTGGCCTCCATGCTTCCCGAGCAGCCTCGCCGTGCCCGTCGGCTCCGCCTTGCTCGGCTACATCGACTGCGCCTCGCCATCGAGCTCGGGGAGGACCACACGGACGGGATCGATCTCGGCTTCGTCTTCTCTGTCGCCGGCGATCCCCGATGTCTCCGGCGACCTCTGCTGCTCCGAAACCGTCAAGGGCTTTTTCTTAGCCGCTTGGTGAGCTCCTCCCTCCCTCCATTCCTCTCCTCGCGCCGCGTACTTCGCCGTAGCTAGTTCGCCGCCTCGCCGCACTCTGTTCGCCGTGGGACCTCGCCGTCTGGCCACTTCCGGTCATCCCCGAAGCCGCGCGTTAGCGCCATTCGATGCGCGCTGCTCCACTCGTTCGAATGCGACCGAATGCGCGCGCAAAAACACACTGCGGCCGCTCGCCCGTGACACACCCGAGAGCACCGCCGCCACACGTCGTCGCCGGCGTCACTCCGGCCACCCCCGAGTCCAACCGGTCACACCACTCGACGCGCGCTGCACTGGCCGTTCGAACGCCGAAAGAATCACGCGAAATGGTGCTCTGTAGAGGAAACCCGAGCTCACCGGAGTTCTCGGCCGCGTCCGGCGCTCGCCGGAGCTCTCTCCGGCGCCGGCGCTGAGCTGGCATAGCGTGGGGCCCGCCCACAGTCGCTGCCAGTGGGCCCCTGGCCTGTGTTGACTTCGTTGACCGGGTCAACGTGGGTAATGTGGCAGTTACTGCCACTGACCAGTGGGCCCGCCCGGTTAATTAGTTAAAAATGTTTTTAAAATAAATTTAATTAATAATGAGACACTGACATGTGGGGTCCACCTCCTAATTAATCCAGATTAGTTTTAATTAATCACTAATCTGCCCTGAGTCACTGACCAGTGGGTCCCGCTAGTTAGGTTTGACTCGGGTCAGCTTATTTGACCCACTGACGTCATGCTGACGTCACACTGACGTCAGCAATCACTATTCTGGATAATTCAAATTAAATGATTAAAATAATTCCAGAAAATCAATAAAACTTTGAAAAATCATATAAATTAAGCCCGTAACTCGGATGAAAATAATTTATATATGAAAAATGATCAGAAAAATATGAAGAATCTGAATATCCTATCCACATACCTGCCACACCCCTCTAACATACCGAACCTGGAACTTTTTGACTGATTTCGATAAATGAATAGTGCTCAACTTTAATAAAATAAATTCAAACAAATTCCTAAACTAACTAAAGCATTTAGTTAGGCAGTAAAACACCTCTGCATATCGTTTAGGCATGTCATGCATAGTGATTGCATTTTTGCCGTGAATTTATTGTTTCTTCCCCCTCCTTCTCTCTTGATAGCCGCTGAGACCAACGCCGACGCAGCAGAGTTCGACTACACTCCCGACGAGCAGCCTACTGACTACCAGCCTCTCTCAACAGAGCTTCCAGGCAAGCGAACCCCCTTGACGCATGCCTATATCACCTAATCTCTCTTCCTCCTGGTTGCATTAGAATTTGCTGCTACTATTGTTTTATCCTATTCCGATGCATAGCCTGTTCTTGTAACCGTTATTGATACCTGCCTGTTATCCTAAACTGCTTAGTATAGGTTGGATGGAAAACCATCTGTGGCCCCTCTTCCTTGCTGTAGTTGCCCCGCTTTAGTACTGGGGCCCCGATCAATGTGATCGAACGGGCTGAGAACAACACAACACCGCACACCCCCTAAGTTGCTCGTCCCTGCAGAGCTGACATCGAGTGCCGAGGGTGAATCCTCTCATCTCACTTCCGATGATACCTCTGTAGAATAGCTATCAGGTTGTGTGGTACCGAGGGTGATTCCTCTTTCATCACTTCCGATAAAGCTTCCGTCGTGTAACTCCTCGAGTGGGAATCCATCAAGGGTGATTCCTCGGATCCCTTCTCGATACTTTGGACACATAGATACTTTGACCTTTGTTACAGGCGGGTCGACCCCGAGGGGTACCCGCAGGGAATTATGAAGTCGAGCTTGCCAGGAGGGCACCAGCGAGAGATTATTGTGGCGGAACGACAGGGCAGGCGGAGACCACCCTGTTCGTGATCCGTGTGTTACCAAGTCAGTGCGACAGGTAGTCTGATCTCCTCTGCGAGTTACTAAATACGCCTAATGGATTTGGGTATTTAATCTGAGTGGGTCGTTGGCCCTATACGCACTACCACCATGTGGGATAATGGTTTATGGGACCCTCTGCGTCGTTGTTTCTCCCGAAAGCTCTTCAGATGTCACAGTTCAGAGATGCGGGCTGATTGCTGGGGTGGGCTGGTTACGTCACTGGTGTATTCAGTGTCGCGCTTGGGCCCCGGCCAGTCTCGCAACGTGCAGGAGTGCAGAGTGTGATGGGCCCAAGATCTCTTCGCACTTAGGATTTAGACCGGCGTGTTGACCTCTCTACTGAGCCTAGGTTGGACTACGTCGTGTCGATTACCCGAGGCCGGGTATTACCCAGCAAGTGTATCCGGCCAGATGTAATCGAGCGTGCTGGGTAACAGTAGTGCACCCCTCCAGGGAAGTTATCTATTCGAATAGCCGTGTCCACGGTAACAGGACGCTCAGTGTTGTATCCCGATCTACTACTACTTGAACTGGATACCTGTTAAATAATTATAAGCTTCAGGATCGCTTTCTCGCAGGGAGTCAAGGAAGGATCTCTGGGCTTGTTTCAACATGCTTGTCAATTTAAATATGCTAATCTGCTCTCTTCTAATGCTGCAAGATTGCTTCAAGATGCTAGTCTTCGATAGGCTAGGCTTCTCCCCCTCTATTCTGGCATTCTGCAGTTCAGTCCAAAGATATAGCCCCATTCCATTGAAACCAATGCATACTTAGCATAGATCTGATGTCAGTCTTGCGAGTACTTTGGATGAGTACTCACGGTTGCTCTGCTATTCTTTTCCCCATACACATTTGATGATACATCAGACGATGGAGCCCAGGAGCCAGATGCCACTGCAGGAGCTTACTACCAGGAGGGTCCCGATGGCACGTACTACTGGATTGAGCCAGCCGACCAGGAGTAGATTCGGAGGCTCCCAGGCAGGAGGCCTGCGCCTTTTCGATCGTTATGTCGCTGTTTGTGCTAGCCTTCTTAAGGAAAACTTGTCTAACTATGTCTGTACTCAGATATCTTTTGTGTGTATGAGTTATGTATTCGGGTCCTCGTCACCCCTGGTTTGTAATATGATGATTTATGTTTAAATTTGAGTTTAGAGTTGTGTTGTGATATCTTCCCGTGAGTCTTTGATCTCGATCGTGTACATTTGCGTGTATGATTAGTGCACGGTCGAGCAGGGGCGTCACAAGTTGGTATCAGAGCCGACTGCCTGTAGGAAGCCCCCTTCCGATTCCTTGGTCGAAGTTGAGTCTAGTCTTCCGAAAAACTATTTTCCTAACTTGGCTGTGTGGCTTACGGGCCCACATCGCCAAATGGGTGGTATTAGGATCTTTTATTCCTCTTCCTTACTCTGGGACTCTGAATCCTCTTCTATTCGGGTTAAATGATTTTACTAACTCCGACCCTAGGTTCTCGTATTCACGTCCATCCGGAGAGCTGGATTATCTGCACTTGTTCCTTCACATTGATCTGATTAATCTGATAATCACATTTTCTTTTCCGTTGGTTTGTTTAACCTTTCTCTCCAAGTTATATTATACTTCTCACACTGTCTTTTGACAATCCTGAATTCCCTCTGTTTCAGATGGATCGCTTGTTCCCGCCGCGCCCTGCGACACAGCTTGTGCTTCGCACTTGGGCTCGTGATGCCCCTGGTTTTCCAGCTGTCCTGATCGCCCTCCTGACCAGACTGGGCTACCGCTGGTACCCCGAGTACATGGTCTATGAGGATTAGCGCGAGTTCAACCAGGAGCAGTATCATGCTGATGTTCGTATCTTTGATGAGCGGAACAACTCCGACACCGAGTTGCCCATTTTTCACGGTATCGGCGTGACGATTGGTATGGCAGTCCATGATGCTGCCTACTCTGCTGTCGCACGTCTCCGTGGAGAGCATAGCCGCTTGGATGCCTCTGAGTTCCAATACATTCCGTATGCCCCTGCTGGAGATGCTACCGGATACTACACAGCTATCTGTGCCCCTTACGAGCGACATCGATATGACCCGCATGTTTTGATTCAGTGCACTCAGGCTCTGGATCGCACTACCCGGGCTCTTGCTGTCGAGTTGTTTGCCACTCGAGCACGTCTCTACGATGCTATGACACAGTTGCTGCCAGCTGTTCGTGCAGGGATACATCTAGAGTATATCCTTTACCCGCGCAGGACTCAGATGCCGGCAGGTATTGATTGGCCTGCTGTTGGAGGTCATACACCTGCGCGTGGACCTCTTCTCCCAGTTTGAGACCGGGTTCTGCATCAGAGTGCACACGGAGAGCAGGACTTTTCTGCTGTAGAAACTCATCGTCCGCACTTGCAGTTACCCCGTTTTAGTGGTTTTCCCCGACGTTGATGTAGCCTTTGCTATGTCTCGTTGTGTATTCCACACCGCGTGCCTGCGCTCCGCCTAGTATGTCTAGCTGTTTAATTTTGCAAATTTTGCTGTCCGCATGTAACCGACTCTGTGTATGGAATTGTATGTCTTAATTGACTACTGTTATGTATCTATTGCACTACTTATTCGTTGTCGTGTTACATCATGTTTGTCTCTAAACACTTGCAGTTGCTATTACTAAACTACACCCTGTTAAAATTTTAGCAGGATGGTTAGGCCAGGTGGTCGTGGTCGTGGTCGTGCCCCTGAGCAGCCACCACCGCCCGACTACATGGCCGCAATGATGCAACAGTT
The DNA here is from genome assembly GCA_039707655.1 of Elymus sibiricus. Taxonomy (NCBI): domain Eukaryota; kingdom Viridiplantae; phylum Streptophyta; class Magnoliopsida; order Poales; family Poaceae; genus Elymus; species Elymus sibiricus. Next base: position 37,289,895 of record CM077668.1, on the reverse strand, counting down.
CGAAGTGAACCGTCAATTCATACAAGGCATCATGGCCCAGTTTCCGCACCAGAACAATCAGAATCAGCAACCTGCCCCAATAACTCTGCAGGAGTTTGTGCGTCTCAACCCCACTATTTATCGCAACTCTGAACAGCCACTGGATGCTGATGACTGGCTTCGCGACATCGCCTTCGAGATGGAGTCTGCCAATGTCGCCCCTGACAACCTTGTCACTTTCGCGACCTACTTTCTGAAGGGCCCCGCTGCTCAATGGTGGTCCACCCACAGGCGTTCACTACCTGAGGGGACAGTCATTACATGGTTCGAGTTCCAGACTGCCTTCCGTGCTCGTTACATTCCTCAGGGAATCATAGACCGGAAGAAGACAGAGTTTTGTAACCTTACTCAGGGCAATAAGACTGTCGAAGCTTATCAGCGAGAGTTTCTTAACCTGTCACGCTATGCCGAAGAGGACATTCCAACTGATGCTCGTAGACAGGAGAAATTCCGTAGTGGACTCCACCCAGACCTTAAGCTTGCACTTGCTGCTCAAGACTTCACCGACTTTGCCACCCTTGTGAACAAGGCTATTCTGGTTGAGACCGCTCAGATGGAGCATAAGGAGTCATAGAAGCGCCACCGTGATATTGGCTCATCTTCAAGCTCAGGACAAAGGCGTAAGATCTGGATTCCCAACAGCATGTACCGTCCAACTGCCCCTGCGCCAAGGCCGTCCTATGCTGCACCTCGTTTGCCTCCTCCACCACCGAGGCAGCCGAGAGTTCAAGCTGCTCCACCACGTGATGCTCCTCTTCGTCCTGAAGATGGTCTGTGCTTCAAGTGTCGCAAACTAGGTCACCTTGCCAAGGACTGCCGCCAGAACCAGAATCAGTTGGCATTCCCTTGCAATGGCCGTGGCAATGGTCGTGGCAACAATCAGACCCGCAACTATAATACTGGGTCTTCTGCTTATGGTCGTGGACAGGCTTACAACATTGATATTGAAGAAGTTCAGGACCAACCTGCCACTGTGATGGGTACCCTTCTCGTTAACTCAGTACCCGCTTCTGTTTTATTTGATTCAGGAGCATCACATTCATTCGTCTCTGGCGCATTTGCATTCATGCATGGCATACAATATGAGAAGATGCATACCCCGTTAGTCGTTAAAACTCCCGGGGGCCATTGTCATACTGACATGGTCGCACCTAACGTCACCGTCGAAATTGGGGGATTGGAATTCCTTGCCTCCCCCATCGTTCTAAAGTCTTCCACCATAGACATCATTCTGGGAATGGATTGGTTGAAAGCTCACATTGCTTCAATCAATTGTGCCACCAAAGTCGTCCAACTTCTTCATCCCTCCGATGAGATAGTGAACTACACCGCCCGAATTACCCGGAATGCCGAAGCTCAGATTTATGCTCTGAATGCTTTGAACGCCTCACCTCTTGAGGGAATTGAGAACGTTCCAGTCGTTCGTGATTTTCCGGACGTCTTTCCAGAAGAACTTCCAGGAATACCCCCGGCTAGAGCTGTCGAGTTCGTCATCGACTTGAAACCTAGCACTACCCCTATTGCGAAGCGTCCCTATAAGATGCCTCCGCTTGAACTTCTCGAGCTTAAGAAAGAAACTGACAAGTCGCTTAAAAAGGGTTTCATCCATCCCAGTTCCTCTGCTTGGGGAGCACCTTCTCTCTTTGTTAAGAAGAAGGATGGAACTAACCGGTTGGTCCAGGATTATCGGCCCATTAACCAAGCAACAATCCAGAACAAATATCCACTTCCCCGGATCAACGATCTTTATGATCAACTTGCTGGATCCTCTGTGTTCTCTAAACTCGACTTAAGGTTGGGTTACCATCAGATCCGAGTTCGTAAGGAGGATATTCCGAAGACCGCTTTCGTTACTCGTTATGGATCATACGAGTACACCGTCATGTCCTTCGGATTAACAAATGGTCCAGCAACCTTCTCTCGATTGATGAACTATATCTTCATGGACTACCTCGACAAATTCGTCGTGGTTTATTTGGATGATATCCTTATATTTTCCAAGAACGATGAAGAACACGCCGTACATCTTCGGCTTGTATTGGAGAAACTTCGAGAACACCAACTATATGCCAAATACTCAAAGTGTGAATTCTGGTTATCTGAAGTGACTTATCTTGGTCACGTGATTTCCAAAGATGGCATCGCTGTCAATCCAGAACGAGTTCAGGCCATTCTTGACTGGACTCCTCCGAAGAATGTCAAGCAAGTCCAAAGTTTTCTCGGTCTCACTAGTTATTGCCGCCGATTCGTCGAGAACTTCTCCAAGATTGCTAAGCCGTTGACTGATCTGCTCCAAAAAGGTGTTAAATTTGAGTGGACAGAAAAATGTCAGGAAAGCTTTCAGACACTCAAAGATAAGTTGACATCTGCCCCAGTGCTAGCACCCTCGGATTCCCAAAAGGACTTTGTGATATATTGCGACGCATCCCGTCAAGGATTAGGCTGTGTCCTAATGCAAGAGCGCAAAGTAATTGCTTATGGCTCTCGTTAATTGCGTCCTCACGAGGAAAATTATCCAGTACATGATCTCGAGCTTGCTGCAGTTATTTATTCCTTGATGCTGTGGCGACATTACCTTCTCGGTAATCGTTGCGAGATATACACGGACCACCAGAGTTTGAAGTACCTGTACACCCAACCAGATCTGAACCTTCATCAACAGAGATGGCTCGAGACAATAGCCTATTATGACATGAATATTTCTAATACCCCTGGTAAGGCTAATGTAATGGCCGATGCCTTGAGTCGCAAGGCTTATTGCAACAACCTCATGGTTCAGGAAGCGCAACCTATGCTTTATGAATAACTTCGCAAGTTGAATCTTCACATTGTTCCACAGGGTCATCTCAATACCCTGGTTGTTGAATTTAGTCTCGACGATGACATTAAGCATATACAGAAATGTGACTCTGAGGTCGAGAAAATTAAGCGAGATATCAAAAAGGGAAATCTCTTATTCTTCACTATTGCTACTGATGGCGCCTTGTACTTCAAAAACCGCTTAGTGGTTCCTAGAACGGGACACCTGAATATGACCCCGCGTGTCATGAAAGAAGCTCATGATATGCCTCTTTCAATTCACCCTGGCAGCACAAAGATGTACCAAGACATCCGACAGAGATATTGGTGGCCTGATATGAAGCGAGATATTGCTCAGTATGTCGCTGAGTGTGACGTTTGCCGTCGCATCAAAGCAGAACATCAAAGGCCTGCTGGAACTCTGCAACCCCTTGAAATTCTTGAATGGAAATGGGACAAAGTTGAAATGGATTTCATTACTGGTTTTCCCAGATCACAAAAGGATCATGATGCTATCTTCGTTGTCATTGACCGATTGTCAAAGGTTGCTCACTTTCTGCCAGTCAAGGAGACAATATTTGCTAGTCAGTTAGCAGACTTGTATGTTTCCAGAATCGTGTCACTTCATGGTATTCCGCTGGAGATCAGCTCAGATCGTGGCAGCCTCTTTACCTCAAGGTATTGGAACAGTTTCCAAGAAGCTATGGGAACTCATCTGTCCTTCAGCACCGCTTTTCACCCCCAGTCCCAGGGACAAGTTGAACGAGTCAATCAAGTGCTTGAGGATATGCTTCAAGCCTGTGTCATCTCATTCGGTAAGAAATGGGAAGAATCTCTCCCATATGCCGAATTCTCTTACAACAATAGCTATCAAGCTAGTCTGAAGATGGCCCCATTTGAAGTTCTTTATGGACGAAAATGCCGAACCCCTCTGAATTGGTCAGAAACTGGGGAACGATCACTCGTCGGACCGGACATTATTCAACAAGATGAAGAGCAAGTCCGCATTGTCCGTGAACATTTGAAAACTGCACAGTCTCGTCAGAAGAGCAACTATGACCGAAAGCACAAGGTAATGGTCTATCAGCCTGGCGAGCAAGCTTACCTTCGTGTCACTCCGATGAAGAGCACTCATCGATTTGGAATCAAGGGCAAGTTAGCTCCTCGCTACATTGGCCCGTTCCGTATTCTCGCCCGTCGAGGAGAAGTGGCATATCAATTAGAATTGCCACCGAACCTTTCTCAAGTGTACGATGTCTTTCATGTATCGCAACTCCGACGCTGCTTCAAAGATCCTATCCGAGCAGTGGATCATGAAGTGCTTGAATTGCGAGAAGATCTATCTTATCAAGAGTATCCAATCCGCATTCTCGATCAAGCTGAGCGTAGAACCCGTCAGAAGTCGATCAAGTTCCTTAAGGTTCAGTGGTCGAATCATTCTGAAGATGAAGCCACTTGGGAACGCGATCTTCGTGAAGAATACCCCACTTTCTTTCAACCTACCTCTTAATTCTCGGGACGAAATTTCTTTTAGAGGAGGAGAATTGTAACATCCCCATGTAATAGCTACAGTAATCACCTCTTGATAATGCCAAGTCAGCATGATTAACTAGTCTTGATCATCATTTGCATCATATCTCATTTCAAATTCCCATTCAAATTGCAATTCAAATTAAGTCAAAAATAAAAGTTGTTCAAATTTGAAATAAAAATGTTCATTAAATAGCAAATATTCCATAACTAATTCTGTTCAGGAAAACAACATCACTAAAATTGCCTATGTGACTCTAACAACCTCAACCAGTAGCAAACAACAACATTTTAATACCATTTTATTTAATAGAATTACAAATGAAATTATATTTTGTCCAAACCAATTTCTGGTGTTAGGTAATAATGCACTGTAATATTTGAACCAAGTAACACATTTTATAAAAGTCATTTAGTGGCCTATCTATTTGCAAAACAGAAATAAAACAGAAAAACAGAAAATAGAAAAAGAAAAAGGAAACAGTGCACTGTTCCAGTGGGCCTCGAGTGCACAGTGTAGCGCGGCCCAGCCCAACCGCGCCTTCATCGTCCTCCCGCGCTGTCGGCCATCTGCCGGCTCCCTGGCACCGATAAGGCCCTCCCCGCGCGCCTCTCGCTCTCCCCGAAACCCTAGCGCCCTCATTCCCCTCTCTCTCGCTCGTCCTCCTCCTCCCCTGAAAACACCCGTACGGGCTCGTCGCCGTCCGCCGTCGCAGCCGTGGCCTCCGTGCTTCCCGAGCAGCCTCGCCGTGCCTGTCGGCTCCGCCTCGCTCGGCTACATCGGCTGCGCCTCGCCATCGAGCTTGGGGAGGACCGCACGGACGGGATCGATCTCGGCTTCGTCTTCTCTGTCGCCGGCGATCCCCGACGTCTCCGGCGACCTCTGCTGCTCCGAAGCCGTCAAGGGCTTTTCTTAGCCGCTTGGTGAGCTCCTCCCTCCCTCCATTCCTCTCCTCGCGCCGCGTACTTCGTTGTAGCTAGTTCGCCGCCTCGCCGCACTCTGTCCGCCGCGGGACCTCGCCGTCCGGCCACTTCTGGTCATCCCCGAAGCCGCGCGTTAGCTCCATTCGATGCGCGCTGCTCCACTCGTTCGAATGCGACCGAATGCGCGCGCAAAAACACACCGCAGCCGCTCGCCCGTGACACACCCGAGAGCTCCGCCGCCACACGTCGTCGCCGGCGTCAGTCCGGCCACCCCCGAGTCCAACCGGTCACACCACTCGACGCACGCTGCACTGGCCATTCGAACGCCGCAAGAATCACACGAAATGGTGCTCTGTAGAGGAAACCCGAGCTCACCGGAGTTCTCGGCCGCGTCCGGCGCTCGCCAGAGCTCTCTCCGGCGCCGGCGCTGACCTGGCATAGCGTGGGTGTCGGTACCAAAACCAGCAGATCTCGGGTAGGGGATCCGAACTATGGGTCAAGGAGTCAATGGTAACAGGGAGCGTAGAGACAGCGATTTACCCAGGTTCGGGCCCTCTCAAGGAGGTAGTACCCTACGTCCTGCTTGATTGTATTGATGTGATTGTATGAAGGTTACAGAGTTGATCTACCTCGAGATCGACTGGGCTAAACCCTAGGTAATGATATCTCTCCCTACGGACTAAACCTCCTGGCTTATATAGACACCAGGGGGTCCTAGGGTTACATATGGTCGGTTACCATCAGGGGCAAACATGCCGGTTACGCCATCTATTCCTTGGAGGAGCCGCCAGGACTTCAGAGATTTCCTTCTGACATACGGGGTCGTCCACAATCCAGCCTTCCATCGACGTGTAGAGAGCGGCCCATTAGTCCGGCCAATGAGAGATAGGCCGGCAGCCCAACTACCCCCTAGTCCGGGACACCCTCAGTAGCCCCCGAACTAGTCTTCGAAGCCGAGGTAGACGCCGAACACCATTGGCTTCGTGGACCAGTTCACCTTCCTCCGTTGCACCAGTAACAGGCCTGTATTACTCCGAGTTGTATTTTCAAACATTATCCGGTCGTGTATGCGCCGAACTGTATCTTGGTAACGAGGTATAATAATAACTTAGCCCCGAAGGCTAGCCGCTTCGGCGTGAACAGTGTTCTCATCTGACAACTTTTACCGAAGGGTCACACCTTGCCACGACCGCAAGTTGGTTTATGACAAACTCGATTCACGGTTCGAGGTGGTTTTCATTGGCACGTTCCATCGATATGGAGATCGTGTCCTGTTTTCAAGGGATATGATCGATAATCCGCCTCACCCCACGCGCGCATAATGGCACAGTTATACGGGGAAGCGGCGAGGACTGCGGCGCAGTAAAGGGACCGTGGGTTTTTACAGCCCATAAAAGGGTCACAGTCCTTGTTTCTGTCGCACGCTCTCATTCCCCCTTTTCACCATTGCTTTCCCCATCTCTTGAGCTCTAACGCCCAGATCCGCTCTCCCTCCCAAGAATCTTTCCATCCACCCGCCTAATCCAGCAATGGCGGGTTCCGGGTCCAAGGGCAAGTGGGAGGCTTCGAGCGTCACCAACAGCGCAATTTTGGAGTTAAAGAGTGCGGGCTACCTTCCGGCCGACAATGCCCACCGTGCTTTGGAGGCGGGCCAGGCTATCCCCACGCCGCGGCAGGGCGAGAGAGTGGTGTTCGTACCCCACTTCATCCGGGGCCTGGGTTTCCCCCTTCACCCCTTCGTCCGGGGCCTCATGTTCTTCTACGGGCTCAATTTCCACGACCTCGCGCCCAACTCCTTCCTCCACATCTCGGCTTTTATCATTGTCTGCGAGGCCTTTCTCCGAGTCCGGCCACACTTCAGTCTGTGGTTGAAGATATTCAACGTCAAGCCGAAGATAGTAGATGGTCAACAGGCGGACTGCGGGGGGGGGCCATGATCAGCAAACTTCCGTGAGTGGAGTGGCCAGATGGTACCTTCATCGAGACCGTCAAGGTATGGCAAAAAGAGTGGTTCTATATCACAGAGCCGAGGCACGCGAACTGGGAGGCGACTCCGGCCTTCCGCTCCGGGCCCCCCACAAGGCTGGTCTCATGGACCAAGAAGGGCCTCGACTGGGGGTCGAACAAGGAGGTGGGGATGCTGTAGAGCCGGATTGCCAAAATGATAGAGAAGGGCGTTGCGCTGGTCGACGTGATCCAGATCATGCTCGGCCGCCGAATTCTCCCCTTCCAGGAGAGGGCTTCCCCCATGTGGGCCTATAAGCCCGACGACCCGGCCACCGTGCGCAGCTTCCTCCGCACCTCCCACGCCCAACTGTGGAGGGCGCTATTCAAGCCGCAGAAAGATTGGCCGGCCGAGGAAGAAGACGTCGGACTTGACACTGCAAATCCCCCATGGGAGGTATGAGTAATTTTGTATGTTTTATCCTAACTGTTCCCTTTTGACAAGGTACTCAGTTTTGCTATTTTTCATCCGCAGAGTTGGCTGGAGAAGGCTCAGCGGATCGACAGTCTGGCGCCGCTGCCAGAGGAACCCAGGACGCCCCTCCTGGCGGCCATGTTGGCCGTAGTGCCATACGAGGTGCCGGAAAGGAAGGAGAAGAAGAAACAACAGGGGGAGGCCAGAGAGGGCCTCCGCTCCCAAAGACCGCCGGGTGCTAGATCCGGGGACACCCATGCTCCCTCCGCGCAAGAGGAGGAGAAGGAGCAAGGAGAGGACGGGGAGGAGGACGATTCCGCCCGAACAGGGAAGATGGCGGCGTCCGAGGATACCGAGGAGGAGCCTCCTCGACCCGCTCCCAAAAGACCATGCAAGGCCAAGGTAGCCTTGTCCGGCGATAGCTCGGCTTCTGTCGAGGACTCTGAGGCCTCAGAAGAGGTTCCTCAGAAAATTTCCAGGGCCAAACCGCAGGCCCGAAGGTATGTGCTCTAGGGACTACCTGACCGTCTTTAGCCAAACTGGGCTGATACTGATCAAGTTTCCATGTGCAACTTTGCAGTCCGCTACGCGATCTCACCACCGACCGAGTTTCGGAGGGGGATTCTCCACCGGCGGCGCTAGCAGAGAGCGGCACTGGATCCCGCGCGTCGCCTTCCCCAATCATGAAGGAAACCGAGGAGGTCCTGTCGAGGAGGACTCCTCCCATGCCACATACAGGGGAAGGAGGCGATACTATCATGGACGAGGTGAATGCCTCGATCGCCGAAGACCAGGAGGGGAGGGCCTCTCTGGTGAACGAAAGGGAGGAGCTCAGACGAACCGAGCTCTCTCCGAGGACCACTCCAGAGACGTCAAGGCGTCCAGAGTCCAGTGCTCCGGACTTGGAGAAGGAAGGAGCCGGAGTGCCACCGCCACCCCCGCCTGCGCAAGAGCAGGCATCGACCAGGTGGCCGGACGAGATGGAGGACGCTGTAACCAGCTCCTCCATCGCCGAAGAGCACCGTGCACTTATGGGCGCGGTGTTACAGAGTTTTCGGTCCGTGGATAACGGACTGAAGGAGGCTTTTAGTGGCCTTCTGACCGGCTTCAAGGTGAGCGAAGTAATGCTTTTTCCTTAGGAAAATTCATTTGTGCAAATATATAGCCTCATACATAGTAGCCCCCGAGACTCTGACCGGTTGAGCAAAGCCGGTCGGAGGATCAAAAATCGACATCTCGGATACTAACATGTGTAGAATAATACGCAGGCATCATCCTCGACCGCAGCTGCCAACGCCGAAGAGTTGGCCGACCTGAATTGGAAGCTAAAGAGCTCCGAGGATGATCTGAGCCTGGTGAACAAGAGGTTCGACAAGGCGCAAGGTAAGGCCGAGTTGTGATAGTGAATACAGCCATAGATTTGCAAGCAGTGTTCGATGTATCCTAACGGAGATAACCGATTGAACTACAGCTGCCGCCGCGGAGGTCGAAAGCCTCAAGGCAGCACTGAGGACAGCTCAGGCAGACGCGGCGACGCAAAAGTCGGCAGCTGAACAGGCGGCTGCCGAGCTGGCGGCGCTGAGAACCGTAAGTGAAAAGCACGAGGCCAGGGTGTTGGAAGTGCAGCAGGAGCTCGGTGATGCCATCACAAGGTGTGAGGCCCTCAAGCAAAAGAATAAGGAGCAGGCCGCCGAGCTGACCTCGTTGGCAGTGGTGGCTAAGGAAGCGCGGACAGAGGCGCGCGGTTATCAAGAAGAGCTCCGCCAAGTCAGGCTGATCGCGGACGGTAAGCCGTACTTGTTACAATGTGTCTTTGGAGGTAACAGGTTCGCGTTGCTCACGCGGGTATGGCGTTCCGCAGGCGCCTTTGCGGACCTCCCGAAGAGTGTGGCGGATGCGGCGAGGTTCTTCGCCGGCCAGGAGGGTTGGGCCGAGCAGAGGCTTTTCTGGGCGCAATTTCAAGCGCCCAAACACCCTCCCCTCCTCAACAACCAGATGAAACAGCTAATGGAGCTGCATCGGATGGCGGAGCCGGTGATGAAGGACCTCTGCGTCAAACTATGGCCGTCGGAGCCGCTGCCGAGAAGCTACTTCGGTCTGGTGCAGAGGCTGTTCGGCGCTCCTGCTCAGGTCGATGCCTGCAAGCGCTCCACATGCATCGAGGGTGCTCGGATGGCCTTCGGCAAGACAATGGTACATTGGCCGAAGCTAAAACCCACCGAGATAGCCACCGGACCTCCGCCGCCAGGGAAGGAGCATAGGCGTCCCGAGCAGTACTTTCCCGCCGTGATGGACGGTGCTCGGGCAGTAGATGCCCAATGCCCAAAAGATGTAATTTATGAGTAGATGTAGTTTCCTTGTAACCAAGGAGTTAAGAATTGAATGCGAATTGTTCGGCTATGAACAAAGATGCACAATTGTGTTTAATTTTGACTCCTGTGCGGCCGTTTGTTAATCTGAAAGTTACCAGTCGTCCGCTTCAGCCCCCTTGCAAATATTGCATGGGGTGTTTTCTCGTAATACGTAAACCCTTAGCCGACGTCTCGGTGCCCGGAGGCGGTTGTATGTACGAAAAACCAGGCAATCAGACTATGCGGCTTTAGTGCTTTCACTTAGCCAGAGGAGCTTAATGGTGGGGGCCGGTAACGAGCCCCCGGTGTTTGTGATATTCGGACGAGCCACGGTGGACACCATTATCACATGGTTTTCGTAAGAGAAAACCCTTCGTATAACACGGATTAACCGCCAACGATTTTAGGCTAACGCCAGTCATCGGATCACCGACCAGTTCACGCTTATTGGGACAGTCAGTTTTCGGCTTTCTCCACTGAGGTACTTAACCAGGCTAGCTAGAAGTACAATCACAGTGGTTCTCCCATTACCCTCTTAGCCGAACAGTGCGGAACGTAAGAGGGTAAACACAGGAGTCGGGCAACCCAACTATTGACCAAAGACGCAATTCGGAACCGATTCATATAATGCAATATCCGTGACACCGAGCACATGAAGGAAAAGGATGTACCGCTATAAGGGTTTTAAGGCAAGATCTATGGTCGAGCCCTCGGTCTATGAGCCGGTTTGAAATAAATGTATCGTGATAGTTTACTTCGGCTTAAAAAGGCGGAAAGGAATATGCAACGTGAATGACTGCACGAGTATACCATAATAAAGTGGAATTTATTTCCTTTGAATGTGACGTCCAACCGTACAATTCGGAATGCCGAAGTAACTTTAATAGATACTGTAAAAGAAATGTATATTTTGAGAGTAAAAGTTTACACAGGGCCTTCATGAGTGGTTTGACATCCCTACTATGCCCTGCTGCACGTCTGCGCCTTTGCTCTTCAAGAAGCTTTCGTGCAAGCGAAGCTGTCCACCATGTATTCGGCGGAAGTAGTAATCTTTGACTGGCGATCCCTTAAAAGGGTTTGGGAGAAATCGCCGTGGTATATCAGCTGGACGCTGAGCTGGCCCGAGAGGGTGCCTATTGTTGATGTCGATGTTAGCACTCATTTTTGGCAGAAGGCGACTCAAGGCTGATGACCCGCCGCCAGGATGACCCGGTGTGGCGATGACTCGGCTAGTGACAGCTCAAGGATTACTGCTAAAGAGGCGCCATTGTGAAGGAGATGTAGCAGCCCAGAGAGTTCACAGGGTTATCAAAGGCTGACGAGATTGAGACCCGGCAAGGCGGCTGATCAGCAAAGTAGCGGATTACGAAGCAAAGTGAGCTGGCGTCAACACAGAGGAGCAACGGGTGACTCAGGGAGCCAAAGAGCAACGGGCGACTCAGGGAGCCAGGAGCAGCGGGTGACTCAAGGAGCCAAGAGCAACGGGCGATTCAGGAAGCCAAGAGCAAAGGGCGACTCAGAAAGCCAGGGACTATAAGCTGGCTCTACAGCTCAGAAGAAGGAAAGCTGACTACGAGAAGCTGAAGGTGGACTCAGAAGACCAAGGCCGGCCCATGCTTTCGGCGACTCACACTATAAACCGGCCCAATAGAGAGTCCGAGCCCAAGACGGCCCTGGCGGGTGACTTACCTAGTTAGGGTTAGAAACCGACTCTGATTGTAACTTGTAATCCGTGTAGGAGTCTCTTACTTGTACGGGAAGTCCAGCCGCCTCATATATATGTGAGAGGTGATGGCCGATTGAAGCAAGCACACAATCGACATATCAATACAATCTACTTTTTACCTCTTAACCCTTGTTCATGCTTCCGTTATTCGGCGACTTAGCATAAGTTCATCGAATATCGACAACCGAGCCGGGGCGAGCGAATCGACCCGGTTCGGCCAATCGTCGCCGGCTCCCTCCGACGGGGTCCCTCCCGAGGAACCGGGGCGTCTGGTCCCAAAAGCGTTGGCTTACTGTCTTGCGTATCGCGCTGTGAGCCGGCCTCCCGCGGGGCGAGTTGCGGTGCATCACCCCCGGCTCTGCGGGTACACGTTGTCGTGCTCGTGTGCGAACACACTTTTTGGCGACTCTGCTGGGGACGATTCGATCTAAAATTGGACAGCAATGACCAATTCTAAGACCGACGCCGCTGGCATCAGCATTGACAACATCATCAAACCGGCTCTTGAGCTGCCAGAAGCACAATGCCAAGGCTTGGCGGCTTGGGAGAAGAAGCGTGACGAGGAGTTCAAGGTGTTGCGGCAGAAGCAGGCTGAAGCAGATCGGGAGCTGTATCTGGCGAGTCTCAAGAAGGATCGGCAAGGAGTCATCTCACCGATCAAAGAGCCGGAATACGTGCCTCTGAACATCAAGATCAGCCAACCCGCCGTAAGCAATAGCCCCTTTACTCCTGAGCAATTAGCCGAAATCCATTATCATATTGGACAAAGTACAAATAATATTTATGATGTGATGCTGGAACGTGATAAGGCTAAAGAAAACACGCCGCTAAGCCGGCCATCGGAGTTATAGCCGATGAGGCAGAATAAAGATAACCGGCTTATGCCTATGCTGTCAAGTCCGACTCCCATCCAAAGCATACCTTATTCGGCTAGACAGCCGGATCAAGCAGTACGTTTTGGAGATGAGCCGGCGCCGACTCAGAATTCGGCTCTCTGGGCACAAGCCGCCCCTTTGACCAACTCATCCACTGTGCCGGCTCAATCGTACAACATGGACGATATGGTGGCCAAGCTGAGGAGTGAGTTGGATCAGATGGCTTACGATAAATTCGGGATAACACTAAAGCCTAGAAATTATACTAAGCCCTATCCCGAATATTTTGATTTACAACCTTATCCCCCTGGTTACCGAGTTCCAGAATTTTCTAAGTTCAATGGGGTGGATAATAAATCAACATGGGAACACATTAGTCAGTATTTGGCTCAACTAGGTGAAGCCAATCATGAGCATCATAAAGTTCGCTTGTTCTCATTATCTTTAACCGGCACTGCTTTTTCATGGTTTTCTTCTTTAGCTCCTAATTCCATACATACTTGGTTTCATTTAGAGCGGAAGTTTCATGAACACTTTTTTGCCGGAGAAATTGAGTTAAAATTATCTCACCTTACATCGGTTAAGCAAAAGCATGACGAGTCGGTATCCGACTATGTCAAAAGGTTTAGGAACACAAGAAACCGATGTTATAGCTTAGCTATAACTGAGAGGGATATGGCCGACTTAGTACTTAATGGTTTACGATCCCATTTAAAAGAAAAATTAGAGGGGTATGAGTTCCTAAGTGTCAGCCAAGTGCAAGAAAAGGCTCTGGTTGGGGAGAGCCGGGCCAATGAGATGAAAGAATCACATCGGGTGAGCCGGAGCCGGCTTAACACCATCGAGGGGAGTGCCGGCTCAGACGAGGAAACCGATATTTATACTGCTGAGTTTGTTTGGCCGGGTAAAGCCAAACCTTATGTGTGTGATGATCTTAAGCCGGTTCGTAAGAATCGGGAAGATGAGTTTAAATGTACTTTCGACGTAGGCAAGTGTGATAGAATATTTGACGCCTTGTTGAAAGACAAAATTATAAAGATCAATCATGTCATACCACCGCTTGAAGAGACAAGGCGGCGGGCTTATTGCAAATATCATCATTCTTTCTCTCATGCCACTAACGATTGTAATGTTTTTCGTCGACAGGTCCAATCGGCCCTTAATGACGGACGATTGTGCTTTGCTAGCATGGCAATTGATCAACAGCCGTTCCCAATGAACGCGCTAGACCTGGAGGGAAAAAGGGTACTCATTCGGCCAGAGACGGCCGGATCATCTAACAAAGCTAACGTTGTTGTTGGTGAGCCCAGGGACACGCAAGCCGGCAACATGGTGATTGGGAGGAAGGAAACTATAAGTCGAGAACCCGGCGGCAAGGAGGTTATCAGGATTACCATCAGCAATCCTACGCTTGGGGGGCAACAGGAAGAGCCGCCCAGATCACCGCAAAGGTTTATTAAGCCGAAGAGCCCGGAAGTCGGCCAGTGGCGGGTTAACACAGCTAATGCTAGGTACAAACGCATTAAGCCGACTTTCGACATGTTGATGAGCAAGTATGTCAGACAAGCCGGCTCAAGCAAAAGCCGGCCCTATGGAAAGCGTTCAAGGTCGCCGGCAGAGTTCAGTCGGTACGTTAAGCCAGCTGTAGCAAAGACGCCACCTCTGAAACGCACTTTTGACAAAAGCCGGCTAGGGCCAGTAAGCCGGCTCAAGGAGCATATGCCAAGTCCAGAGAGAGGAAAGGTGTGGCGTGTCAAGCCGCGAGCTGTTAGGGCTGGTGGGCCGGAAAACATGTATGGCGGCTCACTTACCATAGGCAGCCAGATACTGAAGATAAAAGAACCGGTTATAGAGCCGGCAAGAGGCAGACCGATACTTGTTATCGGGCCTAACGGCGCGGCGAATGACCATGAAGCTAGCTCCAGTCAGACTGAGCCGCGTGACCCAAAATACACTCAACCAAGATGGTGCCCTGCCGGGTTAACCAAGACACAGAAGAGAAAACTGCAAAGGTTGAGGAATCAAGAGAAGGCTGCAGAAGAAGCTGAGCGGCTCAGGGATGCAAGTTTTAACAAGGATCGACCAATGATACGTTCTCAAGTCTGGGTGCCTAAGCCGGCAGAGTTCATAACCCAAACACCCGGCGTACTGGACTCTGCGCTGGAGAAGGGCAAAAAGCCGGTTGAAATACCAGTTGTTACTTATTCATCGTGGGCTGATGAGGTTGAAGCTGCAGACCTAGCAAGAGATAAGCCAGCCGCTGACGAGTCGGTAATGTCACAACTCACCTCAGAGGATTCAGCGGTGAATGAGTCAGCAATGACAGAACCAATGCTGAGAGAGCCGGTAACCATAGACTCAGCCATGGATGACCGGTCTGGCGAATCAGCGGCTGACGAGGAGCTTCCAAACCTCGTGACAGACGAGCCGCCAGTCCCAGGAGAGTCGGCCATTGATGACCCGCCAGGCGAGTCAACAGATGATGAAGAGCTTCTGAACTATGAAGGAACGCCGACTCACATGAGCATGGACATTAACATGGTATACTATCTGTCTGATGAGTTTCGTGCCGTTGACGAAACCGGTTCAGTAGCTCAAATTAACTTCGGACCCAAGAACGTCATCTTCGAGAAGCCGTAGGAACCGGTTAAGCATCTCAAGCCTTTGTATATCAAAGGGCACATCAATGGGAAGCCGGTTACCAGGATGATGGTTGATGGCGGTGCTGTGGTCAATCTGATGCCTTATTCAGTCTTCAAAAGGTTACAACTTGATGATAATGACTTGATGAAGACGAACATGGTACTCAACGGGTTCGAAGGCGGAGAAGGAGTTATCAGTTTAGAGCTCACCGTTGGAAACAAGACCTTGGCCACTGCCTTCTTTGTTGCTGAGGTGCAAGGGAATTACAATGTGCTACTAGGACGAGATTGGTTACATGCAAACCAGTGCGTTCCATCTACTCTGCATCAACAGCTGGTTCAATGGGTTGACGATGAAGTGGAAATCGTCCCTGCAGATAACTCGGCCTGCATTGCATTGGCCGAGTCACTAGTTGACTGGCAACATTCCACTGCTACATGTCTTTCGGGGCGTGACTTGTCCGGGTTTGACTTCCTAAGCGCTACCAGAGACGGGTTTGTGCCAGTATCTTTAAAGCCGGTTGGTGAAAACCGGCTTAGACTCAAGTGAATGGATAACAACGATGAGTGGCTCCAAAGCCGGCTTGACAAGTATCGGGCCAACATGAACGATATGTTTCAAACTATTGAAGAGCCTGGCGACTTGGACAAATTGGGGCAAGGCTTTACGTCGGCTGACCCGCTTGAAGAGGTGGACCTTGGAGACGGCACAGTGCCAAAGCCGACGTTTATAAGCCGGAATCTGGAAGCCGGCTATAAGCAGGAATTAGTCGCCCTGATCATAGAGTATGTAGACTGCTTCGCATGGGAGTATCATGAGATGCCTGGGTTAAGCCGCCAGCTCGTTGAGCATCGGTTGCCCATCAAAGCCGGCTTTAGACCTTACAAGCAGCCGGCTCGAAAGTTCAATCCACGGATATATGGCCGGGTCAAGGAAGAGATCGGCCGGCTTATCCAAGCAAAGTTCATCCGGCCCTGTAAATATGCTGAGTGGGTTTCAAATATTGTCCCGGTTGAGAAAAAGGGGTCAGGAAAGATAAGGGTATGCATAGACTTCAGAGATTTAAATCGAGCTACACCCAAAGATGAGTATCCTATGCTAATAGCCCAGATGCTTATCAACGAAGCCTCAGGACACAAGATTATCAGCTTCTTCGACGGTAACGTAGGGTATAACCAGATATTCATGGCCGAAGAGGACTCGGCTAAGACGGCATTTCGCTGCCCCGGCTTTGTTGGTCTATTTGAGTGGGTAGTGATGACCTTTGGATTAAAGAACGCTGGTGCTACTTATCAAAGAGCGATGAACTTAATATTTCATGACCTTCTTGGAGTCATACTAGAAGTCTACATTGATGACGTGGTGGTTAAGTCGGACGGCGGGTTAAATCATTTGGCCGACTTACGACTGACGTTTGAGAGGATGAGAAAGTATGGCTCAAGATGAATCCGTTGAAGTGTGCCTTTTGCGTATCAGCTGGGAAGTTTCTGGGTTTCATCATACATGAGCATGGCATAGAGATTGACCCGGAAAAGGTTAAAGCTATTCAAAAGGTACAGGCGCCGGCTTGCAAAAGAGACATGCAGAAGTTCCTCGGTAAGGTCAATTATTTGAGGCGGTTTATTGCTAACCTGTCCGGGAAAGTCGATGCATTTACTCAGATTCTTCGGCTTAAGAACGATGATGAATTCACTTGGGGGACAGAACAGCAAGAAGCGTTTGAAAGGATAAAGACGTGCTTATCAACCCCTCCGGTTCTAAGAGCGCCGGCTCACGGTCGGCCATGCCGGCTCTACATTGCTGCTGAAGAGAGAGTGATAGGAGCCGCCTTATCCCAAGAAGCCGAAGGGAAAGAGTATGTCATCACATACATAAGCCGCCGTTTGATAGACGCCGAGTCAAGATACAGCTTTGTGGAAAAATTGTGCTTATCCCTTTATTATGCCTGCACTAAGCTACGCCACTACCTCTTATCTAGTGAGTGTAAGGTGGTGGGTCAGACCGATGTTCTCAGACACATGATTCAAAGGCCGATTCTCAGCGGACGAATCGGCAAGTGGGCATATGGGTTAATTGAGTATGACCTGGCTTATGAACCTCTCAAATCTGTGAAAGGCCAGGTTGTAGCTGATTTCATTGTTGAGCATCGGATTGACCCGGAGCAAGAAGCCGGCTTACACGTTGTGTCGGCTAAGCCATGGCGGTTCTATTTTGACGGCTCAGTTTGCAAGAATGGGCAAGGAGCCGGCGTTGCATACATCTCACCCCACGGTACTGTATTTGAAGCCTCCTGTCGGCTTAACTACTTTTGTACTAACAATCAAGCCGAATATGAAGCACTTCTATTCGGGCTCGAGCTTTTAGTCAATGCAGGGGTTTCTCATATCGAGGCATATGGTGATTCGTTGCTAATTGTTCAACAAGTGGCAGAAGTATTTCAGTGCAACGACGAATCACTCAACATGTACCTTGACAAATGCTTAGACATCATAGCAGGCCTGGATTACTTTTCTATCTCTCACGTGTCTAGGCAGGATAATTGGCTTGCCAATGAGTTAGCACAACAGGCATCAGGCTATCATGTCCACAGAGGCATGTTCTTCATAGCAGAAAAGCCGATGTTGATTGCTGCTAACTCAGAGAAGGCCGGCTCAGGTAAGTCGGCTAGTGAAGGAAAAGCCGTTTCAGGCGAGCCGGCTGACAAGGGAGACGCCGGCTTAGATAAGCCGGCTGATGGAGAAGAAGCCGACTCAGATGAATCGGCTGCTGAGGAAGGGGCAACCCGGATTTCTGACTGGAGAGCACCTATCGTGAGTTATCTGAAGGATCCGAGTCAGAGAACAGACAGAGCCATTCGGCGACTTGCTCTCAAGTATACACTAGATAATGGTGACTTATGCCGCCGAACGGCTGATGGTCTCCTGCTGAAGTGCCTAGATGAGGATCAGGCCAGAGTCGCCATGGGAGAGGTACATAACGGTTTATGTGGAACACATCAGTCGGCTCATAAGATGAAGTGGATGCTCCGGCGAGCCGGATTCTATTGGCCGACGATGATCAATGCCTGCTTCAAATACTATAAGGGGTGTGAGGCTTGCCAGAAGTTTGGGGACATCCAGCTAGTTCCGGCTTCCAGGCTCAATCCTATCATAAAACCGTGGCCTTTCCGGGGTTGGGCACTTGATTTTATTGGCATGATTCACCCGGCTTCATCAAAAGGGCATCGGTTCGTGTTGGTTGCCGCAGATTATTTTACCAAGTGGTCTGAAGCAGTACCTCTCAGGAACATGACTCACAAGGAGGTAATTCAATTCATTACTGAGCATATTGTTCACAGATTCGGTATTCCACAGACTCTCACTACAGATCAAGGAACTTCCTTCATGTCAAAGGAGGTTAGACAGTTTGCCGAATCACTTGGGATCAAGATGCTCAGTTCATCTCCATATTATGCTCAAGCCAATGGACAGGCCGAATCTAGTAATAAAATCTTGATCAAGTTGATTAAGAAAAAGGTCAAGGATCACCCAAGGCGGTGGCATGAGGTACTATCCAAAGCATTATGGGCTCACCGGGTCTCAAGGCATGGGGCTACCAAGGTTACTCCTTTTGAGTTAGTATATGGGCAAGAGGCCATCTTACCAGTTGAGGTGAATCTGGCCGCCTTAAGGTTTGCTAAGCAGAACGATTTGTCGGCTGATGACTACTACGGCTTGATGATGGATAACCTAGACGATGTAGCCGACAAATGATTAAAGGCTCTAAGGGACATTGAGAAGGAAAAGTTGCGGGTGGCAAGGACTTACAATAAGAGAGTCCGGCTCAAAGATTTTCAGGTTGGCGACTTAGTGTGGAAGGTTATACTACCAGTCGGCTCCAAAAGCCGAAAATCTGGCAAGTGGTCACCAAGTTGGGAAGGACCACTGCGAGTCGCCAGAATAACACCCGGCAACTCTTATTTGGTGGAAACTTTGGAGGGCGACTTACTACCTCGAGCTATCAACGGAAAATACTTAAAGAAGTTCCACCCAAGTGTGTGGCAATCCGCCTAAGATCGTGGTTATGGCCGATGAGTACAAACATCGCCCTTAGACCTTATGGCCGATGAGTACAAACATCGCCCTTAGACCACGTGGCCGATGAACGTAAGCATCGTCCTTAGTCAAAAATCCTACATGGAGTATTTTCTAGCACGCAAGCTCTGCAAGAAAACAGGGGGGCATATGTTAGCACTCATTTTTGGCAGAAGACGACTCAAGGCTGATGACCCGCCGCCAGGATGACCCGGTGTGGCGATGACTCGGCTAGTGACAGCTCAAGGATTACTGCTAAAGAGGCGCCATTGTGAAGGAGATGTAGCAGCCCAGAGAGTTCACAGGGTTATCAAAGGCTGACGAGATTGAGACCCGGCAAGGCGGCTGATCAGCAAAGCGGCGGATTACGAAGCAAAGTGAGCTGGCGTCAACACAGAGGAGCAACGGGTGACTCAGGGAGCCAAAGAGCAACGGGCGACTCAGGGAGCCAGGAGCAACCGGCGACTCAAGGAGCCAAGAGCAACGGGCGATTTAGGAAGCCAAGAGCAAAGGGCGATTCAGAAAGCCAGGGTCTATAAGCTGGCTCTACAGCTCAGAAGAAGAAAAGCTGACTGCGAGAAGCTGAAGGTGGACTCAGAAGACCAAGGCCGGCCCATGCTTTCGGCGACTCACACTGTAAACCGGCCCAATAGAGAGTCCGAGCCCAAGACGGCCCTGGCGGGTGACTTACCTAGTTAGGGTTAGAAACCGACTCTGATTGTAACTTGTAATCCGTGTAGGAGTCTCTTACTTGTACGGGAAGTCCAGCCGCCTCATATATATGTGAGAGGTGATGGCCGATTGAAGCAAGCACACAATCGACATATCAATACAA
This sequence comes from Elymus sibiricus, assembly GCA_039707655.1. Taxonomy (NCBI): domain Eukaryota; kingdom Viridiplantae; phylum Streptophyta; class Magnoliopsida; order Poales; family Poaceae; genus Elymus; species Elymus sibiricus. The sequence continues at coordinate 37,269,681 of CM077668.1, read as the reverse complement.
TCTAATTTTTACCTCTTAACCCTTGTTCATGCTTCTGTTATTCGGCGACTTAGCATAAGTTCATCGAATATCGACAATCGAGCCGGGGCGAGCGAATCGACCCGGTTCAGCCAGTCATCGCCGGCTCCCTCCGACGGGGTCCCTCCCGAGGAACCGGGGCGTCTGGTCCCAAAAGCGCCGGCTTACTGTCTTGCGTATCGCGCTGTGAGCCGGCCTCCCGCGGGGCGAGTTGCGGTGCATCACCCCCGGCTCTGCGGGTACACGTTGACGTGTTCGTGTGCGAACAGTCGAGTTGAAGACATCTGTTGGCCGTTGGTCGGTCGAACTGAGCTTTTGACCTTTATTTGATGAGTCCCCACAACTGCCCATGGAATTTTGAGCGCGAAATTGTGCACTTGAGGTACATATTTCGCGACTAGGTGGGCCGTGTTGTGGGGCGCGTATCCCTATTTGGGGGGAGCATGGGAGTGCGCTGGGGGCAAGGCTGCAGCTCAGGAGCGCTTGCGTGCGTCCGGTGTCTTGGCAGTGGACTGGGCTTGCGATGCAACATCGGCCGCTTGAACTTCGGCGGCGAGAGCCGCCGTGTATTCCTCTGTTCGGAGCGAACGCTCCGTATTACCGTTAATGGTAATAACGCCCCTGGGTCCTGGCATTTTGAGCTTCAGGTACGCATAGTGCAGGACGGCGTTGAAGCGAGCAAAGGCGGTCCGTCCGAGGAGTGCGTGATAACCACTGCGGAAAGGAACAATATCGAAGATCAAGTCCTCGGCACGGAAGTTATCGGGCGAGCCGAAGACTACTTCCAAAGTCACGGATCCCGAGCAGCGTGCCTCGACGCCAGGAATTACACCTTTGAAGGTGGTGTTGCTGGGTTTGATCCTTGACGGGTCGATCCCCATCTTCCTCACTGTGTCTGCGTAAAGCAGGTTAAGACTGCTACCTCCGTCCATCAGGACCCTAGTGAGGTGAAATCCGTCCATGATGGGGTCGAGTACCAGAGCCGCCGTTCCCCCATGGCGTATACTGGTCAGATGATCTCGACGGTCGAAAGTGATCGGGCAAGCCGACCACGGGTTGAATTTCGGGGCTACAGGCTCTAAGGCGTAGACATCCCGAAGCGCGCGTTTCCTCTCCTTCTTTGGTATGTGCGTGACATAGATCATGTTCACAGATTTGACCTCTGGAGGGAACTGTTTTTGGCCTCCATTATTCGGCCCGCGAGGTTCGTCATCGTCCTCGCTCCTGGGGCCCTTGCCTTGTTCTTCGGCTGTGGCCTTGCCGGCCTGCTTAATTACCCAACAGTGACGGTTGGTGTGGTTACCTGGCTTGTCGGGGGTGCCGTGAATCTGGCAGGGCCTATCCAATATTCTGTCCAGCGCACACGGGCCATCTTGGTTCCCTTTAGAGGGTTTCTTCCGCTGTCCCTATTTCGGGCCGCTGAATCCAGCATTTACTGCTGCGTCGTCGGCTTCACCGCCGTTGTTTGAATGTCGGCGCTTATTGTTCCTATTGCGCCGGGGTTTTCCATTCCCGTCCCGGGTCTCTGAAGTACCAGGGTCTTCGGGGTGGTTGCTTCGACGAGCTAACCAGCTATCCTCACCCGCGCAAAAGCGGGTCATTAGAGAGGTAAGGGCCGACATTGTTCTCGGCTTATCCTGGCCGAGCTGGTGAGCGAGCCACTCGTCCCTAATATTGTGTTTAAATGCTGCTATAGCTTCAGCGTCCGGACAGTCGACGATTTGGTTCTTCTTGGTCAAAAACCGGTTCCAAAATTGTCGGGCTGACTCACCGGGCTGCTGAATAACGTGGCTCAGGTCATCGGCATCTGGTGGCCGAACATAGGTGCCTTGAAAGTTAGCTCGGAATGCATCCTCGAGCTCTTCCCAGCTCCCGATGGAGTTTTCGGGGAGGTTGTTCAGCCAATGCCGTACTGGTCCCTTGAGTTTCAACGGTAAGTACTTGATAGCATGGAGATCGTCTCCTCGAGCCATATGAATATGGAGAAGAAAATCCTCAATCCACACGGCTGGGTCAGTTGTCCCATCATAGGATTCTATATTAACGGGTTTAAACCCCTCGGGGAATTGATGCTGCATCACCTCGTCAGTGAAACACATTGGGTGTGCGGCGCCCCTGGCCCGGGCCACATCGCGCCGAATATCAGTTATCATCCGGGCACGGTGCTGATCCCGAGCCCTGTTGTTTCTATCGCGCCAGGCCTGGTATCCGTCCCGTCCAGCAGGTGCGTATCCTGTGGATCCATAGATGGATCTCGACTGAATCGCTCGTGCGTTCAGGTCGTGGCGCAGATCGTATTGGTCATCCGGTTGAACCGGGTCTTTGCCTGCTCGGCGAGAGGGCACGAGTGGGTATTCGGCCTCCCGGGCCATCCTATCCCGTCCTCAAGGGGGCACGGGTGGGAGTTCGGCTTCTCCGGCCGCTCTATTTCGTCCTCGAGGGGGGGCGGGTGGTTGTTCGGCTTCTCCTGCCGCTCTATCTCGTCCTCGAGGGGGCGCGGGTGGGAGCTCGGTTGCCACAGCCAGCTTATCCCGTCCTCGAGGGGGCCGGTCGGGCTGGTCTGCGTAAGTTCGTCTGGGAGGTACGGGCTCGAAGGCCTCATCCTCGAATTCTGGAAGGAGGCGCCGCCGTTGGTAACTCTTATATTGTCCCTGACGTTGATCGTCGAGGCCTTCTTCGGCGGCTAGGACCATCGTCCATCTGTCATTGAGTGTATCCTGCTCGGCCCTGAGTTGTTGTTGTTTCCTCTTTAAGCTTCGGGCAGTGGCAATGAGTTGCCGCTTGAATTTTTCTTGTGCCAGGGGATCCTCTGGGACGATAAAGTCCTCGGGTCCAAGGCTTTCTTCCTCTTCAGATGGGGGGAGGTAATTACTGTCCTCGGAGTCATCGAGGTCCTCGGGGTCACCCTGGTCCTCATGCCCTTCAGGGGCGTCAGGTCGTTGCTCGGGCGTGTTATCGCCGAGCTCCCCCAAATTATCCGGAGTCTCGTTATCTCCGGTGTCGTTTGTGTCTGTGTGATTTTCCTTGCCCTTCCGCCCTCTGGCTCGCCGTCGTCGGCGTCTGGGCGGGTCTTCGGTGGTGTCGTCGCCGCCTTTCTTGGTTGTGTCACCGTCCTTCACGGGGGTGTCAACCATGTAGACGTGATAGGTGGAGGTGGCAGTCCACTTTCCAGTATTCGCGGTGGCAAGGAAGGTATCCGTGTAGGGCGGAACGTCCATGTCCTCATCCATGTAGTCAGCCTCCTCTGAGGCGTAGTCCAGCATGTCGGTTAAATCTTCGACAGTGGCTACCAAGTGGGTGTTGGGTGGGACGCAAAATTCCCCGTGGCCGGCATCCTGTCCGACCTGCTCCTGGTCCGAGGACGGGCCGTCCGCGATATTTGTTATCTGGATCCGGTCCAGCATCTCGCTTAAAATCGAGGGATCTGCCGAATCTATGTTCGGACGGCCCTCGGAGTTGAGCTCCGGGGTGCCGATAACGGGAGTGTGCTCGGCCAAGGGTGATCCCTGGTTCTCCGGCACCGGGGTCGGATCCGAACTCAAGGTTAAGTCCGATCCGAGGCCCGCCCCGAGGATTGGGGTGGGAGAGAGATCCGAAGTCAAGGCCTTGGGGTTGATGGGTTCCTCGGGTAAGGCCAAGAACCCAGTGAAGATTAGATCGCCTCGAGCATCTGCGACGTACTCAAGGGCGCCGAACCTGATTTCCTGCTCGGGGGCGAAGTTGCCGACCCGGTCGAGGTGACCGGTCGGATCGGCGTATAACACGATACTGCCGAACGCGAAGAGCTGGCCGGGGACGAAGATGTCCCCGCTAAGAACTCCGTCGCTGAAGTGAAGAGCTGTCCGAGGACGATGATATCCCCGCTGCAGATTCCATTGCTGAAGAACTGTCCGGGGACGGCGAGCCATCGATCCTTGGCGACCCACGATGGGACTCTCAATGAAAGCACCAATGTCGGTACCAAAACCGGCAGATCTTGGGTAGGGGATCCGAACTATGGGTCAAGGAGTCGATGGTAACAGGGAGCGTAGAGACAACGATTTACCCAGGTTCGGGCCCTCTCAAGGAGGTAATACCCTACGTCCTGCTTGATTGTATTGATGTGATTGTATGAAGGTTACAGAGTTGATCTACCTCGAGATCGACTGGGCTAAACCCTAGGTAATGATATCTCTCCCTACGGACTAAACCTCCTGGCTTATATATGGGGGTCCTAGGGTTACATATGGTCGGTTACCATCAGGGGCAAACATGCCGGTTACGCCATCTATTCCTTGGAGGAGACGCCAGGACTTCAGAGATTTCCTTCTGACATACGGGGTCGTCCATAATCCAGCCTTCCATCGACATGTAGAGAGCGGCCCATTAGTCCGGCCCATGAGAGATAGGCCGGCAGCCCAAGTACCCCCTAGTCCGGGACACCCTCAGTGGGGCCCGCCCACAGTCGTTGCCAGTGGGCCCTTGGCCTGTGTTGACTTCGTTGACCGGGTCAACATGGGTAATGTGGCAGTTACTGCCACTGACCAGTGGGCCCGCGCGGTTAATTAGTTAAAAACATTTTTAAAATAAATTTAATTAATAATGAGACACTGACATGTGGGGTCCACCCCCTAATTAATCCAGATTAGTTTTATTTAATCACTAATCTGCCCTGAGTCACTGACGAGTGGGTCCCACTGGTCAAGTTTGACTCGGGTCAGCTCATTTGACCCACTGACGCCATGCTGACGTCACACTGATGTCAGCAATCACTATTCTGGATAATTCAAATTAAATGATTAAAATAATTCCAGAAAATCAATAAAACTTTGAAAAGCCATATAAATTAAACCGTAACTCGGATGAAAATAATTTATATATGAAAAATGATCAGAAAAATATGAAGAGTCTGAATATCCTATCCACATACCTGCCACACCCCTCTAACATACCGAACCTAGAACTTTTTGACTGACTTTGATAAATGAATAGTGCTCAACTTTAATAAAATTAATCCAAACAAATTCCTAAATTAACTAAAGCATTTAGTTAGGCAGTAAAACACCTCTGCATATCGTTTAGGCATGTCATGCATAGTGATTGCATTTTGCCGTGAATTTATTGTTTCTTCCCCCTCCTTCTCTCTCGATAGCCGCCGAGACCGATGCCGACGCAGTAGAGTTCGACTACACTCCCGACGAGCAGCCTACTGACTACCAGCCTCTCTCAGCAGAGCTTCCAGGCAAGCAAACCACCTTGACGCATGTCTATATCACCTATTCTCTCTTCCTCCTGCTTGCATTAGAATTTGCTGCTACTATTGTTTTATTCTATTCCGATGCATAGCCTGTTCTTGTAACCGTTATTGATACCTGCCTGTTATCCTAAACTGCTTAGTATAGGTTGGATGGAAAACCATCTGTGGCCCCTCTTCCTTGCTGTAGTTGCCCCGCTTTAGTACTGGTGCCCCGATCAATGTGATCGAACGGGCTGAGAACAGCACAACACCGCACACCACCTAAGTTGCTCATCCCTGCAGAGCTGACATCGAGTGCCGAGTGTGAATCCTCTCATCTCACTTCCGATGATGCCTCTGTAGAATAGCTATCAGGTTGTGTGGTACCGAGGGCACCCACGAGAGATTATTGTGGCGGAACGACAGGGCAGGCGGAGACCACCCTGTTCATGATCCGTGTGTTACCAAGTCAGAGCGACAGGTAGTCTGATCGCCTCTGCGAGTTACTCAATACGCCTAACGGATTTGGGTATTTAATCTGAGTGGGTCGTTGGCCCTATACGCACTACCACCACGTGGGATTATGGTTTATGGGACCCTCTGCGTCGTTGTTTCTCCCGAAAACTCTTCAGATGTCACAGTTCAGAGATGCGGGCTGATTGCTGGGGTGGGCTGGTTACATCACTGGTGTATTCAGTGTCGCGCCTGGGCCCCGGCCAGTCTCGCAACGTGCAGGAGTGCAGAGGGTGATGGGCCCAAGATCTCTTCGCACTTAGGATTTAGACCGGCGTGTTGACCTCTCTGCTGAGCCTAGGTAGGACTACGTCGTGTCGATTACCCGAGGCCGGGTATTACCAAGCAAGTGTATCCGGCCAGATGTAATCGAGCGTGCTGGGTAACAGTAGTGCACCCCTGCAGGGAAGTTATCTATTCGAATAGCCGTGTCCACGGTAACAGGACGCTCAGTGTTGTATCCCGATCTACTACTACTTGAACTGGATACCTGTTAAATAATTATAAGCTCCGGGATCGCTTTCTCGCAGGGAGTCGAGGAAGGATCTCTGGGCTTGTTTCAACATGCTTGTCAATTTAAATATGCTAATCTGCTCTCTTCTAATGCTGCAAGATTGCTCCAAGATGCTAGTCTTCGATAGGCTAGGCTTCTCCCCCTCTATTCTGGCATTCTGCAGTTCAGTCCAAAGATATATCCCCATTCCATTGAAACCAATGCATACTTAGCATAGATCTAATGTCAGTCTTGCGAGTACTTTGGATGAGTACTCACAGTTGCTCTGCTATTCTTTTCCCCATACCCATTTGATGATACATCAGACGATGGAGCCCAGGAGCCAGATGCCACTGTAGGAGCTTACTACCAGGAGGGTCCCGACGGCACGTACTACTGGATTGAGCCAGCCGACCAGGAGTAGATTCGGAGGCTCCCAGGCAGGAGGCCTGCGCCTTTTCGATCGTTATGTCCCTGTTTGTGCTAGCCTTCTTAAGGCAAACTTGTCTAATTATGTTTGTACTCAGATATCTTTTGTGTGTGTGACTTATGTATTCGGGTCCTCGTCACCCCTGGTTTGTAATATGATGATTTATGTTTAAATTTGAGTTTAGAGTTTTGTTGTGATATCTTCTCGTGAGTCTCTGATCTCGATGGTGTACATTTGCGTGTATGATTAGTGCACGGTCGAGCAGGGGCGTCACACGAGTACATTCAAACGTACTCACTGGCTTGTCCCTGGCTATTGTCTTGGCCAGATCACAATTAGGAGAAGAGCACTACGAAGGCACACCCCGCAACCTCGGTCTCGGAGATAGCAGCCACGCGGGATAGGAGTTATCCAGGTCAGCTGTTCCTATGGGAATGGAGCCCCACCAGAGATGGAGATCCGCTACCCGCTTCCGCCATCCGCTGTTAGAAATCATTGTTGTATCATTAGACCTTTATGGTCTTGTATCCAATTCTTGTAAATGCTTGGTAATCTGTGACAAGGACGTGTCCACCAGGTGACGACACGAGGGGTTAATTTCTGGGATATTGTGTCCCGGAAATCCGGCCCCGACAGCCTTGGTATCAGAGCCGAGGCTGACCATTGGCTAATCCTATCTTAGCCTGGTCGCTATCCCTAGGTTTCCACACCATCTAAAACATTTCCTGTCCGTAGCCAAGCCCATCTCATCCGATAACCTACACAGTGGCCAGCTGGCATCTTTTTGACAGTCGGTGCCCAACCTATCAACCTAGCCCATAGGCCGTGTGCCTGTGGCCGACACCTGAGTGTAGGAGATATGCCCTAGAGGCAATAATAAATGTTATTATTTATACCCATGTTCCTAATTATGTTTATATTCTGTGCTATAACTGCTATGGTTCTCGAGTCTGCAATAACACGAGGCTCGGAGGAAGACTCATATGCACGTGTGGAATAATAAACGGTAAAATGTATTCCTAGTTTGGCCTCTAAGACTAGCTCAAGTGTTGCATGATGTTTCTATTTTCCTGATCATGGGCATGACTATGCCGGCAACTTTGGGGACACAATGTTAGAAGAACACTTGTGGTTGAATCAACCCGAATTGATGTTATGCTATGAGATACATTCATCACAAGTTACTGGTTTATAACATAGAGGAAATTAACGTTTGCATAATTCCTTAGACCATGAGAGTATCGAGTTTCTTCATGCTTGCTTCATGAACTTTGGGGTTTGTTAAATGTCATCCGTAACTGGGTGGCCATTACGGCGGCTTACGGGTTCATGGGAAAGTATTTCAAGGGACTTGATAGCTCAAGATTGGGATTTGCTCCTCCGACGATGGAGAGATATTCTCTGGGCCCTCTCGGTGTTACGGTATCCATCATCGTCTGGCCAACCACAATGTGATTTGATCACAGGGATGCCGGAACACGGGAACGAGAAAAGAGAACAAAACTGCTAACGAGGTAACTGGCATAGTGGACAAGTTGTTGATCCACGGGGATGCCGATAAATCTCACCTCGGGTATTTGTAACTTATCGCGAAGCAATAGGAATAGCACAAGGCAACTAGAGGTTCACTCGAATACTTATCCGTGTGGGTATAGGGGTCAATAAGGGTGTCCACGGCTCTGATGTTCATCATTGATCGGAAAGTGTTCCGGTCATGTCTATACTTCACCGAACCTATAGGGTCACACGCTTAAGGGTCATCTATCTACTGAATACTAGACAGGGAGTCTGAGAGAAAGTTACCGGAAAAGTTTCGGAGATGACGGAAAAGTTCCGGAGAGAAAACCGGAAGTGTTTCGGAGCTGCCGGAATTGTTTCGGAGAAAAACGAAAATGTTTCGGAATAAAACCATCATACCGGAAATGTTCTGGAGAGTGTCCAGAATAATTTTAGAGGGTGCCGGAAATGTTCTGGGACCTTTCGGAATTTTTTAGAAGAAATAGTCGCGGAAAACATCTTGTCCCAGCGTGAGGGGACAAGATCCCACGATACGTGGGGGCTGTTTTGGGCTGTTTTGGGGGCGCCCCCCTTGAGGGGGCAGCCCCTTGTGGCTGGACAAAGGTGTTGGGGGGGCCCCATGGTGGGGGGGCAGCCCCCACAAATGGTGGAAAGTGTTGGGAGGTGGTGGGGCCCCATGTGGGAACACCATGTTGGGAAGCCATGGACAAGGGGACATGCTTTCTCCTTGTTTGGTGGGTGCATGTTTAGTGGGCTGAAATTTCAGCCCCCCTCCACCCCTTCCACCACTATATAAGGAGGAGGAGAGGTGCTCTCCAGCTCCACTCCAACTCTCTCACAAATGCCATGCATGATCTGGCTTTCTTCTCTCCCTCCCACAAAATAGTTTCGTAGAGCCGAAAGGTTGTCTGGGTTCCAGTGGGAACTAGTTCTGGACAGCGAAGCCCTGCCGGATAGGTGACACCGTATGTGTGCAACCCCGTAGAGAGGTCGTAGGTTCGATCTTTTGCCCGAGGGGCTGTTCGAGTGTCCTCCCGCAGGGTTGTCCGAGTGACCGTCCGAGTTTTGAGGGTCCTCTCGGAGGACTGTCCGTCACACCGTCCGAGCAGCAGACGAGGGAAAGCATCCTCACGGTTGGGAGGTTGTAAATCCTAGCTGCGGGGATCTGCACCAACGATCTTCATTGACTCTACTTCCGCTGCGCTATGAGTCGGTAACGATCAGATCAAAAACCTTGTATGCATCTTCATAGTGGTCCTGGGCTGGTGCGTAGGTCGGAAATTTTTTGTTTTTTGCTGCATTACCCTATAGTGGCATCATGAGCCGTGCTATGCGTAAATGCAGGTTATGATCTAGAATACATAGAGATGTATGGGTGTTGCACAATATAATTTGTAGTAGATTAGTTCTATTAATGAAAATTATTTGTGCGGGTAGCAGATGAAATCTATTACCCAATGTTCTTGTTGCTTCCCTTGAATTTCCGTAGTCCTGATCTTGACGGCATGGTGGAATCTCACAAAGTTCTGGCAATCCGCGATCCTTTCATGCTGCTCCTGAGTATGCTGATTGACAGATCAACGAAGTGCTTCAGTGTCTTTGGGTTCCACCATAGTTATAGAAAGATGGATGTTTCGCAGACTAAAGGGCAATGCAGATATGATCTGCACGGGGATCATGCGTATGACGAAGTTCAGTATGGGGCTCGAGATTTTATTATCTCGTATTTCATACGCCCCGCAAAGTTAATCTAGCGACTTGAATAATCATACTTGATGATAAACGTTGGTAGCTTCGGTTTATTTCAAAACCATAGAAGCCTCGTAAAATAAAATTTTGCATGAACCGATTAGAGGCGCCTAACTTGGTTTTGCAGATGACATGAGATGTGGTATAGTCTTCATCATATTCAATTTGATTTTATATGAGATGACTATATGATGTAAAATTAATTAAAATGACCTGCGTGTCATGATTCGGCATGATGGCTGGAGCCATATGATTGTCACTTTAAATGACCTGCGTGTCAACCTTGTTGTAATGCATTATTTTATTAGCTATTGACATAGCAATATTATCTGGTGCATCGACAAGGTGGTGGCAATCTTCGTGAAGGTGAACACCGACGCAAATGCCGAAGACGAAGAAAATAAAGACTTCTCCGTCAGAAAGGGCTATACCATATCATGCTATTATGAATTGCTTGAGATGTTTATCCCTCTTGATGCACCCTTCTTGATTGCGCGGTAGTCGCTTTTTATTAGGGTGATATCTCACAAAAATATCAAGTAGTTAGTGTTCTCCCAAGTGTAGCACCGTCACGGCACCTATCTCTTCGGGGTATCACATGGATGCATGGGTACGGACGATTAGAGAACTGTGAGGCGGGTGAGTTGATACCCTCGCAGCGAGATCACTTGGTTGTCTTGACGTTCTGGCTTGATCGTCCTGAGCTCGGAACATGCCCATCAAAATATGAACAAGAGTCACATAGAGATCTGATTGGCAAGTTGGCCTACCGATTACAATTCTCGTCACTTGAGATGGATGCATCCTTGGCGTTGAATTGAAATATGGATCTTGTATCACTCACAATCAATTATGAGAGATATTGATTTGAGTGGGAGCGCACTTTAGAATTAATTCTTTTAATTCTTAGTGCAATTAATTATGAACATAGTCTAAGTGTAATTTGCATAAAAGTTATAGAATATTGGCTCGCGTTTTCACCTTCCCTATTAAAATTGAATAAGCTGTTATTTATCTGGTTAAAACTTTATGATTGGTAACGTAATGTGAGGATTGTCCTCAAGAGTGCCGAGAAGGACTTTGTCCTATCACATGCTTTCAGTATTCTCCCGCTAAAGCTATGGATGATGTGACTCTCGTCCTTCGATGCAAAAGCTAGAATTCCATTATGGTCAAGTGCAATATGTTTGCTTCCATGAGACCCGAACTTCAAAAGTTTGGGATAGTTATGTGATATTCATGGAACTGAAAATTATTTTCAGACACAAACAAAGGCTAAAAGATATGAGATATCCAAAGCAATGTTTGTTTTGCAAAGTATTATTAAAGTTTTTACTGGGCATTTGACTGATAAGAGAGGGATCCAGAAGAACGCCTGTCATATGAAGAAGGTGAATAAAACAACAACTTAAAGAGGAAGGAAATATCCAAAGGGTGTTAGTGTGACTTACACGCCTAGGAAGTCTGGGGCTAACGCCACTCTTAAGTTGGGTGCTTATTCTGAGAGTAGGAGAAATACTAAAAGTTAAACTGTTAGAAGTATAAAGGCAAAAAGAGAGAAAACTGGAATATCCAGCCCATGTATGAATGTCATACAAGTTATTGATGTATAGAAGGCTGGTCAAAGATATAATTCTTGGGAATTATGATTAAACATGTTAATCACTAATTCTTGGGTATTGTGAGTTGATCACAGAGATACCTGCTCGATTGCATTCTGTTGCGACTCGATGCAAGAACTACTACGACCTAAAAGACTTGCCGGGAATGAGGTTTAGATACGCACTGGAAACATAGTAAAAGTTACTATACCTTCCATCGGTGTATTACAATCTGTATTTATTTTCATAATTCATTTAGAGTTTTATACACTCTAGCCCATTGCACAAAGTATGTTGCTAGAAGGTTGTTCATAAGAGACCTTTTGATGTTCGGTGTTATGAATAACATAAGGTCCATACTTTCATTATGAATGAGATGTATGTTATGAATATTGATAATAATTGTTACATCTGTGTTTACTTTCATAATTCATTTTAGAGTTTTATACACTCTAGCCCATTGCATAATGTTTGGTGCAAGTGGGTTGTTCATAAAAGAACAATTGTTGTTCAGTATCATGAATAACATAAAGGGTCATGCTTCCATCATGGATGGGTTGTATGTTATGAATATTGATGGTAATATGATACATCCATAACACCGACGCTAAATGTCGCAAGACTAAAAGAATACCACATATGTGTGGCACTGCATTTGGTCACATTGGAGAAACCCGCATGGAGAAATTCCATAATGATCGATTTTGAAGTCATTTGATTATGAATCATCTGACACTTGCAACTTTCGTCCGAAAAGTGAAGTAACTGAAATACCATTCACAGGCCATAAGGAACGAGCAACGAACTTATTGGTGATCATACATTATGATGTGTGTAGTCCAATAAAGGTTATTGCTAGTAGTGGATTTGTCTATCTTCTGAAATGACTCAAGAAGATATATGGATATTTACTTGATGAGACATAAGTCTAGATCTTTTGAAATCATTCAACAGGTTTTCAAAATGAACTAGAAATTATTGTAACAAGAAAAATTATGTTTCTACAATTAGATTGCAGAAAGGAATATTTGAGTTACAAGTTTAGCGAATGTCTGATGAATTGTGAAAAGAGTTTCATAACTTACACCTCTCGGAACACCACTGTGAGTGGAATGTCCGTGAAGATGTAATCAAACAATTTATGACATGGTAAGATCAAAGATGGCATAAATCAATTTGCCATTATCCCTTTTAAAGTAATGCTTTAGAGACTGCGGTTTTTACACTGAAAAGAGCGCCATCAGATCTGTTGAAATAACGCCATGGTATGGTACGCCCAACCATGTTATATTTTTTCTTAACACTAGCAAAGTGGCCCGCTCAATGCGCGGGCTAGAACTTTAAAAAGTTTAATAATAAGCATGTTATTTTTATTATCTTGTGTATTGGTTGATATGCATTTTCAACTGGTTGACTTATAATCATCAAAGAACTAAATGATGATATCAAGTTTTAAATGTCAAATACAACTTAAGGTGTAGTTTTATTTTGTTTCTGCCTCCTTCACTTTATTACCTGGCTTGGGATCAACATTGGCAGTGTTAGGCCCCCTACCCACATTAATGTGCAACAAACTAAAGAAATGCTACGGGGATTGGTTGCAATACTTTTTGATGAAATTTAAATAAAAATTAAAATAGATATAATATATTGTATTTTATTATTATATAGTTTTAAATATATATATATATATATATATATATAATATCACTACTATTTTTCATGCACGTTGAGCGAAATATAATTTGAATGATTTAAGTTGGGATATGTGCATGTTGAGAGAGAATATAAATAGCAATTTACATGCATGTCAGGAGAAATAGGTAGTGGGGTGATGAGGTGCATGTCTGGTGAGGTGGCGTGTGTGCATGTTGAGAGAATTGAGATAGTGGTGATCAACTATTTAGGTATATAGGATTAGTGTACTTGTGATTATCTATAGTTTTATTATTTCCCATATTATGTTTTAATAACTGATTATGAAAATAGTTGTCATTGCATTCTCCATATAATATATAACGATGTGTGGATCATCTCACTACCTTTTGCCCTGTATAATTAGTTAATTTGCTCCTACAAAGGATAATATAAGCACACATTTGTTTCAGTCAACCCCTTCTCACATCTTTACTTGGTTTACTTGGTTAGCCACAAATTCAGTTTTGCTTGGAAAGACTTGATCCTTTCGACAAAAGGAAATCAAAACTGCATATACCCTACATTTTCATGGATTTTCTTTGCCCATTTAGTGAACCTAAACTAACGTAGTAAAGGAAATTATAAACCTGTATGTTTCGATTGCACGCCAGATGAACACTGCATGAAAAAGGTCAACAACAACACAAATTCTAATTTGCAGAAATCAGCACATCTCATAAACCTTACAGACCAATGATGGGCGGATGAAAAATCTGGATTAGAAAGGGGGCAGCTTAGAGGATGAAAAAATAGAGGATTGTTGAATCCTAGATTTTTTGAATCATGAGTTTTTCTTCTTCATAGGTCATGAATATAAAATTAGAGGGCATGTACATTGTACACTTGCTGAAACTCTCACCGACGATCCATCTAGAACTGATTTTATATTTCATTATTTGATTATAGGAAAAAAATGAAATAGTCTTTTAATGTAGCATCACTGACTCATTTAATAATTATACTTTCAATAGTCCTTCACCCATCGAATTTTATGTTCATTTTTGCCACCCATGGATCGGTAAGAACTTAAAGAATTTCTTAAAAAATAAGCTATTTTTATATAACTGAGAGGGGAAATTATGCATACGTATATACAAACTATATTTTAGGATAGTGCTTGCTCTTCAAGGTTCTCCAGGAAGAGGTTCAAAATTCCAGTAAAGTTATAGTATGAAATCAAGCTTAGCCCTATGATATACATATTGGTTTGCTCACAACTGTGGCGAAGCTAGTGTTTATTTCTCAAAAATATATCCAATAAATATTAAACTAATAGCAGAGAAAAATAAGAAACTTCAGATTCTACCTTTTAAGATGAAACTCGCAAATGCTTCCTCAACTATGGTTAATCATATCTTTGGACTACTAAAAAACAATTCACATCATCGATAGGGACAACTTAGTTTTTTCGGATTAGCAATCACGATGTAAAATTTCCTGAAATCAATATTAAGTGATATGATCTTAAAATTATTAAACCAACTCCATGGAATAAATTAAAATTGAGATATATAATCTATGTACGCCAAGCACAAATAAAGAACTGTTAAAATAGAAAATATAAATTAGTTATATACTATTATTTTAATAGGTAAAATTAGGGTAATCTTGAACGGCAAAAAATCGATCGGCTCCCAATCAATCTTCAACATACACACATACACTGCAGCTAGCCGCAATGCTAATTGATTCCCACGGCCCGCCGGAACTTAAACTACCGATCCACTCCCAGTAAATCTTCAACATACGGACGCACAAAGCAGTCAGCCCCAAAGGCTAATTGATGTGCTAATTTCCATCAGTGTGCAGCTATGTTTATAACTCGTTCGGTTCTATGGTGTAGTAGTACATAGAAAATTAGGCTTTGGTTCATTTTGTCTCCTCGGCGCCTCTGAGGCGACTCGTATATATACTTGTTCGTAACTGTAAAAGGAGAAATATGTCCCTATAGTACTGTACATTGTGCAGATATCATACTTGCATGCTGATGATAAATTGCCTCTTGATGTGCGGATGCATGCAGCTGGGATGCTCATGCTTCTCAGATGTCTACATCATTTAGAAGACTATATACTATGTGGAATCGTTGGTAGAGCTTTCACGATCCTTTTAGCAGGTATTTGCAAGGCGAACAGTTAATGACTCGTCATTCTTCCAACATACATGTGTTCAAGTCAACTATTGCTAAAATTAAAGCATGCAGGGAGGAATTACCACGGATATGTCTCCGTTCATCTTAGCTAGATGCAGCGGCTAGCGGCGTAAGCTATGCTTCAATCTTGCAGCTTGGCGAGTTCTGCATCTTGGAGCTTGGCAGGCAATACTCGCCATGCCGCCGATGTACCTGTAGCTTGGCAAGGTCTGGGTCGTTGTGGCCTCGTCTGCCGATGACGCCCGAGCGATTATAAAGACCCCAGCTTCGCAACATAGGCGTCCCTGAAACACCATCATGCAGCCTATGAGCATAGACGATTGCCTCTTGTTTCCACGCTAGGGCACCCGTGATGGCTGCTCCGCAAGCTGTGTGTCTTGGAGCTTCTCAGTCCCTGATGCATCCGATCATTCCAGCGAGAGAGGAGGTCTCCGCTGCCTTGTTGCAGCTGTCCCCAAAAGATTGTATATGTAATTCTGCTTGGTTTTAGGCTGGAGAGACCCGTCGGAAAGAGACGATGGACAGGTCAAGTTTGAGTTTTTTTTTTGTGAGAGACCATGGTAGGCAAGTTGGAGACTTCCGCTTGGTTCCAACAATATCATATTTTTTTCTTTTGAACAACACAATCCTATATATGGTATGGACTCGTGGTGGTATTTTTTTATCATCATGGACTCGTGGTGGGTTGACACAATGCAATATATATCATGCATTCAAACAGTATATGTTACACATATGAAACGGTTACATACTCATAATTTTAATAGACCCACCAGATCAAGGGCTAGTATTTATTAATTAACGTGGAATTTTCTAGACTATTTCTCTTGCTTCTTATTAACCCGTCAATTACTTTTTATATATAATAAATAAATAGATAATAGGGCAGTTACTTTCATTGAAGAGTCCAATCTATTTTCTTTCCTAGGATTGTACGTTGGGAGATGTATCTTTTTTTCTTACCCATTTTTTTCCCAGGCAGCACGTTTAGTTTTTTTTTCATACAAGGTTTTTTCTTTCCTAGGGGTGTACGTGAGGTAGTGCACGTTATTTGAGTACAAATATTATCTTTCCTAGGGCTGTATGTAGGGGCTATACCTTTTCTTCCTTCCCAATTTTTTTTCTTTCCTAGGGGTGTACGTGAGGTGGTGCACGTTATTTGAGTAGAAATATTATCTTTCCTAGGGCTGTACGTGCTGGCTGTACCTTTTCTTCCTTCCTAATTTTTCCCCTTGAACATATGTGTACTTATACATGTGTCACGTAAGTGCTGTTAGGCCCACCATGTGTTATATATGTTACACAAATTGAACGGTCACATAATCTTAATTTTAAGAGACCCACCAGATCAAGGGCTAGTATTTTCTAATTAATGTGAGATTTTCTAGCCTAATTTTCTTGCTTCTGGTTCCACCGTATATTACTTTTAATATATAATAGATCCCCTTGAACATATGTGTACTTATACATGTGTCACGTAAGTGCTGTTAGGCCCATCATGTGTTATATATGTTACACAAATTGAACGGTCACATAATCTTAATTTTAAGAGACCCACCAGATCAAGGGCTAGTATTTTCTAATTAATGTGAGATTTTCTAGCCTAATTTTCTTGCTTCTGGTTCCACCGTATATTACTTTTAATATATAATAGATAGATTTGGAATATGGGGCTTGTGTAAAATATTTACAAACCTATTCCAAATCAGACGAGTGCTACTTTGTAGGTTATCCCAAATTAATGGAAATTCCTCCATCACTATACCGAGGCAAAAGGTTTTGTCACAAAGAATGGTATGATTTTGAAGAAAATGGTTCTTGCAAAAAGGTGAGTGGGAGGTCAGTGCAACTCGACGAGATAACAGTATCTTCGTCATCAGGTCAAAGGAAAGAGACCTTGGAAGTGATTCCAGAGTTTCCTACCGCGACTGATACGGAAGCCTCTACATGAGATGTATGGACTTCGGTCGAACTTGCAGCTGAACCACGTAGGCAAAACTCGTGCAAACCTCTTAGGTGCGCAAATGAGATATTGTTGTTAGACAACAGTATACCTATGATAGAAAAGGAAACGTTGATGAGCCCTGACTCCGGAATTGGCTAAATGCCAATATAATCCAAGATAGTTTCCATATAAATGATTCAAGATTATATCTTGATGAACCCTTCGGAAGACTTAGAGTCTAACGAATATTAATGGAACTATAAACTGATACGGATAAAAATGTTTTATCCATAAAGCTTGACTTGTTGCTTATAACAAATTCAAGGAATTGACTACGGTGAGATTGTCTCTCCGTAGCGATACTTAAAGTCGGTTCGGGTTAAACTAGCAATAGATACATATTTCAATCATGAGATATGATACATGGATGCCAAAAGGATTTCCATGAAATGGAAATGCTACCTAGGACTTGCATGTGATACAGTCCAAGGAGTTTTGTCATTCTATAGGATGCTAGTGAGTATGCAAACTTCAGAGTTCCATCAATGGACAGAAGAGAGCAAAATGGAGTTGGAATCTTCGTTTTTTTATGAAATAGTCAAAAGAGTTTGATTTCATCAATGGATAATGAAGATGCTTGTGGTTACAAGAAAGTAAGTGGGAGTATAATAATATTTCTGAAAACCTTGTGTGCTTGATACATTGTTGATTGGAAATAATATAAATTTCTTGACACGAATTAGGACTTCATTAAAAATAGTTTTTCGATGAAGTGCTTGGGCTAAGTAGCCTTGATATTAGGCATAATTATCTATGGAGATAGAATTGCCTAATAGGGCTAAGCCAAAAATACATATTGACAAGATGCTAAAATAGTTTAGCATTAAAACGCCAATGAGTGATACTTGCCGAAGTCACATGGAAAGAGTTTTGCAAGACTCGGTGTCCCAAAGCACTGATGAGCAAAATACATGATGGAGATTCCATACACTTTCGTGTTTGGATTAATCATGTATTCCATGATATGTAAAACAACCAGATATGTCCGATACTCCCAACCTATTCCGAGTATAGATACCAAAGTGATCAAAGTACTGATCATGGGACAACAATGAAAAATGTCATTGAGTACAAAAGGTTTTCTCGCAAGCGGAGATTATGAAGAGTTTGTTGTAAAAGGTTACATCGATACAGTCTTCACCAATACTCCATGCGATTTTCGATTTAGTTAAGGGTTTTGTGTAATACACGATATGGTGGCACAGGGAGTTGGAATTGTTCCAAACAGGTTACTGTGGCGAATTCTATAACGAAGGCTAAGTATGTTGCCGCTTTAGAAGTGACAAAGAAGACGATGAATCATATAGTTCATTCATGAACTTAGCATGGTTCCAAGAAGGCTTTGGTCAATGGAAACACTATTGTAGATACTTGCTCCATAGCTTAGTCTGAGAAATCAAGGTTCGACCTGTGATTCATATATATACAAAGCCAAAGTCCACACAAAATATGGATTTTGTGAAAGCATGAAAATGCGAGGACATGCAAAGATACACACGGACCTGAAGTTGCCAGTTCCGTTGGACAAAGACTATACCACAAGCGATGCATATTTTACACCGGTATGCCATAGGTGTAAAGTGCATTAACATTGACTAGATTATTGACTCTAGTGCAAGTGGGAGTCTGTAGGAGATATGCCCTAGAGGCAATAATAAATGTTATTATTTATCCCCATGTTCCTAATTATGTTTATATTCCATGGTATAACTGCTATGGTTCTCGAGTCTGCAATAACACGAGGCTCGGAGGAAGACTCATATGCACGTGTGGAATAATAAACGGTAAAATGTATTACTCGTCTGGCCTCTAAGACTAGCTCAAGTGTTGCATGATGGTTCTATTTTCCTGATCATGGGCATGACTATGCCGGCAACTTTGGGGACACAATGTTAGAAGAACACTTGTGGTTGAATCGACCCGAATTGATGTTATGCTATGAGATACATTCGTCACAAGTTAATGGTTTATAACACAGAGGAAGTTAACGTTTGCATAATTCCTTAGACCATGAGAGTATCGAGTTTTTTCATGCTTGCTTCATGAACTGTAGGGTTTGTTAAAGGTCATCCGTAACTGGGTGACTATTACGGCGGCTTACGGGTTCATGGGAAAGTATGTCAAGGGACTTGATAGCTCAAGATTGGGATTTGCTCCTCCGACGATGCAGAGATATTCTCTGGACCCTCTAGGTGTTATGGTATCCATCATCGTCTGGCCAGACACAATGTGATTTGATCACAGGGATGCCGGAACACGGGAACGAGGAAAGAGAACAAAACCGGTAACGAGGTAGCTGGCATAGTGGACAAGTTGTTGATCCACGGGGATGCCGATAAATCTCACCTCGGGTATTTGTAACATATTGCGAAGCAACAGGAATAGCACGCGGCAACTAGAGGTTCACTCGAATATTTATTCGTGTGGGTATAGGGGTCAATAAGGGTGTCCACGGCTCCGATGTTGATCATTGATCGGAAAGTGTTCCGGTCATGTCCATACTTCACCGAACCTATAGGGTCACACGCTTAAGGGTCATCTATCTGCTGAATACTAGATAGGGAGTCTGAGACAAAGTCACCAAAAAAGTTTCGGAGATGACGGAAAAGTTCTGGAGAGAAAACCGGAAGTGTTTCGGAGCTGCCGGAATTGTTTCGGAGAAAAACGAAAATGTTTCGGAATAAAATCATCATACCGGAAATGTTCCGGAGAGTGTTCAGAATAATTTTAGAGGGTGCCGGAAATGTTCTGGGACCTTCTGAAATTTTTTAGAAGAAATAGTCGTGGAAAACATCTTGTCCCAGCTTGAGGGGACAAGATCCCTCGATACGTGGGGGCTGTTTTGGGCTGTTTTGGGGGCGCCCCCCCCCCTAGAGGGGGCAGCCCCTTGTGGCTGGACAAAGGTGTTGGGGGGCCCCCATGGTGGGGGGTGTTGAATGTATAATTTGGCTACTAGGTATTTTGGGCCAAATTTATTTAAATTATCGTGGTTAGATTATTTGTTGATATATTTTTTTTTTTGGACTTGCTGTTTAGTTCAAAATGCAGGTTTGGTTAGGCATAGCAAGTTATTTTACCCAAGACAAATATATGGAGTTTCGCATGGATTAGCGGCTACCTGGACAAATTCCCATACGCTGGGCTAAACCGTGGTTGCTAAGATGAAGGATTTTTAGCATGAGTAATGAAGTCGGCGTAAGCAAAGGCGCAAGCACATATGGTGGATGATTAATCTTTATTATCTAGTGTGATAGCGACCTTGCCGGAATATTTTATTCATATATTGCTTGTACGTGGATATGACCTCTATACGTACTACAAATTAGCATGTAGATTTTGTAGGCAGTAACCGAATCAAGAAAGGAGAAGTCTTGTTCGGTTTTAGCTTTTAGAGTCTTATTCCTGTACGCCAAGTCTGCCGTGTACGCAAAATCCTACACCTTACAAATAAGGTCCTGGCCGATTGTGCAAAGAAACAATCGATCTATCAATACGAAACCAATCTACTTTTTCACGTATGTTTTATCTATCGTTTTTTTTCCTGCTGAGCCCTAGCAGCCCTAGGGTTTGGTTCATCTTTGCCATTTTGCACTGAAAAGCGGCCGTCCCTCCTCTACGAAAGCGAGGGGATCTTTGTTTCTTTGCTCGTAAAGCAATCGTTCATCGTCACGAAAGCACGACAGTTATCATGGTCTCGCGCTGCAATTTTGCGTGGCAACACAATTGGCGACTCCGCTGGGGAGAGAAGAAGAAGAGGCACACGATGAGTACCGAGTCCAGGAACGGGAGCGACATCGACCCGGAGAACGTCATCGCCGCACACTTGACGATCTGTCGGAAGATGATCGGCACGAGCTTGAATAGGAGCTTGAGAGAGAGAAGGTTGAGTGGCTGAAGATGAAGTTGGCTGGATACACGAAGACGAGGAACAGCGTCATCAAAAAGGTAGTTCCGAACCCTTCCTATGCATTCAACACTCAGGTAAAAAACTCAACCGAAGAAATTGCTCATCTAATTGATGTGTCCGTAGCTAGTAAATATGGTTCTGATATGGAAAATACGGCGCGTACAATTACTCAAGCAGTAGCTAATAGACTTGCAGAATTTAAGGTGCAGTTTAATAAAGATCTTAAAAATTGTCTACCTGGTCATGTACGCTCATTAGTGTTGCAAGTCAATGATGAGTATTCTGGAAAAAGACCGATGCCACCAGACAGTAGCAGATTCAACAATTTGCCAAGTAATATACATACGCCTAGTGCATCGGCTAATGCTATGCAGCCTCACGTCCCTTTAAACAATAATCTGGATGGCCGGAACTATGTTGGTAGTTCGGCTAATAATTTTATTCCTAGTGTTGCTTCTCCTACTGTTTCAGCTTCGGTTCCAAAAAATCCAAGTAGCAATAACCGAAGTTTTGGGCTTAATTCTAATATGCAACAGCCTAGTTATCGGACAGTGGCATATAGTACACCACCACTGCCGCCTGTCGGTACCGGGGTTCCGTATGGGCCGGTACCTGATTCATATTTTAGTGGGCCTCCGTTGCAAACTTCGCATGCTCCAATTTCTTTGCCGGAGTTTCCGCCACATGCTTGTGTTCCATCTGCTCCACAAGCCAGTTCTCTACAGCCCAATGATAATTTTAAAGATCAACTTGCTAGTATACTTAGAGAATTTGGTTTAGAACCTAAGGGTAGAGCACGTGCATATCAAAAACCATACCCTGATTACTTTGACTCGACACCATATCCTCATGGTTTTAGGATTCCAGATTTTGTTAAATATACGGGGGAAGATGGTAGATCTACTTTTGAGCACGTAGGACAATTTTTAGCACAATGCAGCGAGGTTGGCACATCGGATGTTTTTAGATTAAAATTATTTCCATTATCTTTATCTGGTACTGCATTTACTTGGTTTACATCACTTGCTCCTAATTCTATTTCAACATGGGCACAATTGGAGCAAAAATTTCATGAGTACTTTTATAGCGGTGAAACAGAACTTCGGCTTTCAGATTTAACTATGGTTAGGCAGAAATATAATGAGCATGTTCACGATTATATTAGGAGGTTTAGGGATGTCAAGAACCGATGTTTCAGCTTGACCATAGCCGAAAAGGATTAAGCTGATCTTGCCTTTTCAGGTCTACTCGCTCATATTAAGGATAAACTAGAAGGGCAATAATTTTTAGATGTTAATCAAGTTTTACAGAAGGCTTTGGCGCAGGAAAACCGGGCTAAGGAAATTAAACAATATAGCCGGTTTAAAGATAATAGAAATAAAGAGAAAGATAACCATGTGGTTAATGCCTTAGATTATGATAGTGATCCGGCTAGTGAGGATGATGTTAATATATGTGTAGCCGAATGGGTTCAAGCGCCAAAGTCAAAACCTTTTGCATGTTCTGCTTTGAAACCTACACCTGCTAGAAGAGACGAAATTAAATATACTTTTGATGTAAGCAAGTGTGATAGAATTTTTGATATGTTACTGCAAAATAAATTAATTAGAGTGAGAGAGGGTCATGTAATTCCACCTCCAGAAGAATTGGGTAGAAGAGCTTATTGTAAGTGGCACAATTCTTTTTCTCATGCTACTAATGATTGTAACGTGTTTCGTCAAGAGGTGCAATCGGCCATCAATGAAGAACGATTGACGTTTACAGAAGGTTCTAAGATGAAGCTCGACAGCGACCCTTTTCCTATCAATGTGGTCGAGCTTGAGAGTAAAAAAATGCTTATTCGGTCGGATCAGACCAAATCCGCAAGAGAGAGAAATAATGTTGATGATAGTGCTCCTCCAAGGATGATCAAACCAAAAAATCCAGAACTAGGAGTATGGAAAGTTAATGGCAGAAGAAAACAAGCTCCAAGGCCAAAGCCGACAGTTCGTATGTTGTTGGAAAAATATACTTCACGCAAGGCCAACAATGTGTTTAACCGGCTCGGAGGTAATAAGTGTCCTAGATCTCCTTCTGGACCTGACATTCATGAGCGATGGCAAAGAAATTCATATGACCAGCAGCCATATTTTGCAATGGAGCCGACATATTGGGGATGTGCACCTCCTATGTATCCGCAATTTCCTCCATGGGGGTTTAATCCTTGGGCGCCATATCCTACAGTGCCAGCAGGTTATTTTCAGCCGGGGTGGATTCCGCCGAGGCCTATGTTCAGACCGGAGATGCATGACAAAAGGGCTCGGTTTAATGAAGGAGCTAGGCCATGTGACGCCATTGAGATTCGAGGAGGTCGATCACCGGTACGCAATGCAGAGGGCAAAAACTATAAGGGCAACCACAAGCGCGTATGGATGCCGGTGAAGCGTGCTGAACCTAAACCAGTAAAATGTCCAGATGATTTTGATGCTAGTCTGAAAGTGGTGGAACATCAATCAGATGAAGTTGTTGTCAATAGCACAGAATCAAACAATGATGCTGAACTAGGATCGGTCCCAAAAGAAATTGTTAGTACAGAGGAGAACAATGGTGTGAAGGTGCAGCCAATGGGCCGATCTAATCAATGTGAGGAAAAAACTAATTCTGGGCATAGCATGCATGCACAATCAGACAAGTCATTTGTGGTGTCCTCACGTACTAATCAAATGTCTAAATCGGCAAGCTCACAAGCTGATTTGGTCATGGGAAGTTATGGCCGAGGAGCGTACAAAGGTATCAAGTCTAATATCAGTACACATATACGTTGGGATTCAAGCAATGTACGCGGCCAAAAATTTAATGCTAGTAACGTATATGATCAGCAGAGAAGTTTTCCGGCGAGAGATAAAATATTTGCCGGAAAAACAGAAGTATGCCAGTACAGGCCAAAGGACCCGGGGGCAGCAAAATTAAGTCAGTCGCGCCAGGGACTAAACCAGCACCTCAATGGTGCCCAAAGGGACTTACCCACACTCAGAAATGACGTGTACAGCGACTGCGGACATTGGAAATAAAGGAAGAGATAGCTGAGAAGAAGCGTGATAAATGGTTCAATCAAGATAAACCAATGGTACCCACAAAGACTTGGAAGGAGAAGCGCATAGCAGCGGAGTAAATAAAAATATAGATGACTCAATTGTTGCTAAAAATTCAGAGAATAACGGAGACGCACCTACTGATATGGATGTTAATATGGTGTTCGCCTTGCCTGCTGAATTTCACGCGCCCGAGGCTAAAATTGATGAACTTGTTCTTGGTCCGAAAAATGCTACATTTGAGAAACCAGAGAAGCACGCATAACACCTAAAGCCATTATTTATCAGGGGCCACATTGATGGTAAGCCTATTGGTCGCATGCTTGTTGATGGCGGTGCAGGTGTGAATATTATGCCCTTTTCGGTATTTTCTAAACTGAACCGAAAAGAGAGTGAATTAATGAAGACCAATATGGGACTTAGCAGGTTCTCAGGAGAATTATCTGAAGCAAAGGGTGTTATTTCTATGGAGCTCACAGTCGGAAGCAAAACATTGCCGACTGCATTTTTTGTTGTTGATGTCAAAGGCCGGTATAATATTCTGTTGGGACGCGGCTGGATTCATGCAAATTGTTGCATCCCCTCTACCTTACATCAGTGCTTAATTCAGTGGGTTAATGATGATGTGGAGGTGATTGAGGCCGACAATTCTTCATGCATTGCTTTGACGGACGCGCCGGTTGATTGGCAACACGGCGAGATGCGATGTTTGACCGGTAGGGATTTATCGGACTATGATTATATCAGTATTGGTAGAGATGGTTTTGTACCTATAAATGCACAGCCGGCTAATGTAGCTCAGCTTAATGATTTATCTATATAAATGATGAATAAAGACGATAGTATTAAGTGGCTGCAAAGACGCACGGAGGAGTATCGTTCCGGAAAGAGCGATATGCATGAAACAATTGAAGATTCTGATGACATGGAAAAGCTTGGACAAGGATCCTCATCGGCTGATCCACTTGAAGAAATTGATATTGGTGATGGAAGTATCCCGAGGCTTACATTTATCAAAGCTAGCTTGAAAGCCGATCAAAAAAAGCAAGGTATGTTTATTACTTAAAGAATTCGTTGATTGTTTTGCTTGGAATTACACTGAGATGCCTGGTTTGAGTAGAGATTTAGTGGAACATAGACTACCTATTAAATTTGGTTTTAGGCCGCATAAACAACCTCGTAGAAGTTTCAATCCTAATTTGTATGACCGCATCAAAGAAGAAGTTGATCGGTTGATAAAAGCTAAGTTTATTCGGCCGTGTAGATATGCAGATTGGGTTTCTAATATTGTGCCCGTGGAAAAGAAAAATACTGGTAATATTAGAATCTGTGTTGGTTTTGGAGATTTGAATATGGCTACTCCAAAAGATGAATATCCTATGCCTATAGCCGACATGCTTATTAATGATGCATCGGGACATAAAGTAATAATTAGCTTTTTAGATGGTAATGCAGGTTATAATCAAATATTTATGGCCGAACAAGATATGTCTAAGACTGCTTTTCGTTGCCCAGGTTTTGTTGGTTTATTTGAGTGGGTCGTTATGACGTTTGGGTTGAAAAATGCCGGTGCTACATACCAACGAGCTATGAATTTAATTTTTCATGATCTTCTCGGCATTGTACTAGAAATATATATTTATGACATAGTTGTTAAATCGGATGGGTTTGATCATCATTTAGCCGATTTAAGATTAGCTTTTGAAAGGATGCGCCGGTATGGATTAAAAATGAATCCACTCAAATGTGCTTTTGGCGTGTCGGCTGGTAAGTTTTTAGGCTTCATAATTCATGAAAATGGCATAGAGATTGACCCTAAGAAAGTGGAGGCAATTAGAAATTTGGAGGAACCCACGTGTTAAAAGGATGTGCAAAAATTGTTAGGAAAAATTAATTACTTGAGACGATTCATATCTAACCTTGCAGGGAAAATTAAATCGTTTGTTCCTCTACTTCCGGTAAAGAATGAGGCCGAATTTACTTGGGGAGCACTGCAACGAGATGCTTTTAATAATATAAAGCGATGCTTGTCGAATCATCCAATATTGCGGGCGCCCAAGTCCGGTGTGACATTCAGGTTGTACATTGCTGCACAAGATAGGGTGATCGGTGCGGTGTTGGCGCAAGAGGACAACGGGAAAGAATACATCATTGCATACTTAAGCCGTCGTTTGCTCGACGCCGAAAGTTGGCACGTGTTTATTGAAAAGTTATGCTTATCTTTATACTATGCATGTACCAAATTTCGGCCTTATCTTCTTTCTAGTACGTGTGTAGTAGCTTGCCAGGCCGACGTCATTAAGTATATGTTGCAACGACCGATTCTTAGTGGTAGGATTGGAAAGTGGGCTTACGCGCTAATAGAATATGATTTAACATATGAATCATTGCGTGCTATGAGGGGTCAAGTTATCGCCGATTTTATTGTTGATCATAGGATTAAGGATGATGAAAATATTAATTATGTTAGTGTATGCCCGTGGAAGCTTTATTTTGATGGATCGGTTTGTAGGGACGGACAAGGCGTCGGCAATGTTTTAATCTCACCTAATAATGTTGTTTATGATACATCGGTCCGTTTGGAATATCCTTGTACTAATAATCAAGCAGAGTATGAAACTTTATTGTTTGGTTTACAAAATTTAGTTGATATAGGTGTAAAGGATATAGATGCTTTTGGGGATTCACTTCTGGTAGTACAACAAATTAAAGGCGAATTTCAGTGCTTCGATGGATTATTAAATAGTTATTTGGACCGATGTTTAGATATAATTAAATCTCTGGATACATTCACTATCCATCATATACCTAGGGAGCAAAATTCTAGAGCTAATTGTTTAGCACAACAAGCATCTGGTTATCACATTAGTAGAGGAAAGTTTTTTATATTAAAAAAGCCGATGCATGCTGATGTAGGGAATGAGTCAATCATGTTTGATACTTTGCCACGGGGTGCACTTGGGCCTAGCACAGTTGAAGAACTAGCTGTACAATGTAGTGCAGATTCGGTGCATGAGTCACAAACGACCGAATTAGCAAATAATTTAGAACTAAGTGATTGGAGAGTTCCTCTAGTTAATCATTTAAAGGATCCAAGTCAAACGAGATAGGAAAATTCGGCGACAAGCTTTAAAATATACTTTGTTTAACGACAAGTTGTATCGCCGAACAATAGATGGGTTATTTTTAAAATGCTAGGATTCTGATCAATCTAGAATAGCTATGCGTGAAGTGCACGAAGGAATATGTGGAACAAATCAGTCGGCTCACAAAATGCGATGGTTATTAAAAAGAGCGGGGTTTTATTGGCCGACTTTGCTAGAGGATTGTTTTTGGTACTATAAAGGTTGTGAGGGCATGTCAAAAATTTGGTAATGTACAGTTAGCGCCTGCGTCTATGTTAAATCCCATAATTAGGCCGTGGCCACTTAGGGGATGGGGCTTAGATTTTATTGGTGAAATACTTCCTTCGTCTTCTAAAAGACATCGCTTCGTCCTAGTTGCCACAGATTATTTTACTAAATAGACTGAAGCGGTTCCTTTGAAAAATATGACTCATAAGGAGGTTGTTAGTTTTGTTTTAGAGCATATTATTCATAGATTCGGTATTCCTCAACCTTTAACTACTGATCAGGGTGCTTCTTTTATGTCTCATCAGCTTCGTGAATTTGCCGAATCTTTAGGAATTATATTGTTAAATTCGTCCCCTTATTATGCTCAAGCTAACGGACAGGCCGAATCTAGCAATAAAACTTTAATTAAGCTTATAAAAAAGAAAATTGAGGAGCATCCGAAAAGGTGGCATGAGGTACTTTCGGAAGCTTTATGGACTCATCGGATATCTAAGCACGGAGCGACTCAAGTAGCACCGTATGATCTAGTATATGGTCAGGAGGCGGTGTTACCTGTAGAGGTTAATTTACAAGCTCTTAGAGTGGCCAGACAAAATGATTTGTCGGCTATAGATTATAATGATTTGATGATGGATAGGATAGATGACATTTCAGAAGAAAGATTAAGAGCCTTGCGAGAAATTGAGGAGAAATTAAGAGTAGCTAAGGCTTATAATAAAAGGGTGAGAGAGAAATCTTTTCAAATAGGGGATTTAGTATGGAAAACGATTTTACCTATTGGGACTAAAGATAGGAAATTCGGCAAATGGTCGCCGAGTTGGGAAGTCCCGTATAAAATTATAGAGATTGTTCCTGGAAATTCATATTTTGTACAATCTTTGCAGGGAGAGAAGTTGTCCAAAGCGCTCAATGGAAAATATTTGAAAAAGTACTATCCTAGCATGTGGCAGGAGGCTTGAGCAAATTTGGCCGATATATTATTTGAGATATCGCCCTAAGGAAAATTTGGCCGATGTATACTTTGGACATCGCCCTGAGCAATTATATGGCCGGTGGATTGATCAACATCGCCCTAAGGTATTGTTATGGTGTTTTTGATAAATACAATTGTAACAAAAACAGGGGGGCATGTGTTGAATGTATAATTTGGCTACTAGGTATTTTGGGCCAGATTTATTTAAATGATCGTGGTTAGATTATTTGTTGATATATATATTTTTTGGACTTGTTGTTTAGTTCAAAATGCAGGTTTGGTTAGGCGTAGCAAGTTATTTTACCCAAGACAAATATATGGAGTTTCGCATGGATTAGCGGCTACCTGGACAAATTCTCATACGTTGGGCTAAACCGTGGTTGCTAAGTTGAAGGATTTTTAGCATGAGTAATGAAGTCGGCGTAAGCAAAGACGCAAGCACATATGGTGGATGATTAATCTTTATTATCTAGTGTGATAGCGACCTTGCCGGAATATTTTATTCATATATTGCTTGTACGTTGATATGACCTCTATACGTACTACAAATTAGCATGTAGATTAAAGGAGAAGTCTTGTTCGGTTTTAGCTTTTAGAGTCTTATTCCTGTACGCCAAGTCTGCCGTGTACGCAAAGTCTTGCACCTTACAAATAAGGTCCGGGCCGATTGAGCAAAGAAACAATCGATCTATCAATACGAAACCAATCTACTTTTTCACGTATGTTTTATCTATCGTTCTTTTTCTGCTGAGCCCTAGCAGCCCTAGGGTTTGGTTCATCTTTGCCGTTTTGCACTGAAAAGTGGCCGTCCCTCCTCTACGAAAGCGAGGGGGTCTTTGTTGCTTTGCTCGTAAAGCAATCGTTCGTCGTCACGAAAGCACGACAGTTATCGTGGTGTCGCGCTGCAATTTTGCGTGGCAACAGGGGGCAGCCCCCATAAATGGTGGAAAGTGTTGGGAGGTGGTGGAGCCCCATGTGGGAACACCATGTTGGGAAGCCATGGACAAGGGGACATGCTTTCTCCTTGTTTGGTGGGTGCATGTTTAGTGGGCTGAAATTTCAGCCCCCCTCCACCCCTTCCACCACTATATAAGGAGGAGGAGAGGTGCTCTCCAACTCCACTCCAACTCTCTCACAAATGCCATGCATGATCTGGCTTTCTTCTCTCCCTCCCACGAAATAGTTTCGTAGAGCCGAAAGGTTGTCTGGGTTCCGGTGGGAACTAGTTCCGGACGGCGAAGCCCTACCGGATAGGTGACACCGTATGTGTGCAACCCCGTAGAGAGGTCGTAGGTTCGATCTTTTGCCCGAGGGGCTGTTCGAGTGTCCTCCTGAAGGGTTGTCCAAGTGACCGTCCGAGTTGTGAGGGTCCTCCCGGAGGGCTGTCCGTGACACCGTCCGAGGGACTATCCGACCGCCTCCTGAAGGGTTGTCCGAGGAGCAGATGAGGGAGAACATCCTCGCTGTTAGGATGTTGTAAATCCTAGCTGCGGGGATCTGCACCAACGATCTTCATCGACTCTACTTCCGCTGCGCTACGAGTCGGTAACGATCAGATCAAGAACCTTGTATGCATCTTCATAGTGGTCCTGGCTGGTGCGTAGGTCGGAAAAATATTGTTCTCTGCTGCGTTACCCTACAGTGGCATCATGAGCCGTGCTATGCGTAGATGCAGGTTACGATCTAGAATACATAAAGATGTATAGGCGTTGCACAATATAATTTGTAGTACATGAGTTCTATTACTGAAAATTATTTGTGCGGGTAGCAGATGAAATCTATTACCTGATGTTCTTGTTGTTTCCCTTGAATTTGCGTAGTCCTGATCTTGACGGCATGGTGGAATCTCACAAAGTTCTGGCAATCCGCGATCCTTTCATGCTGCTCCTGAGTATGCTGATTGACAGATCAACGAAGTGCTTCAGTGTCTTTGGGTTCCACCATAGTTATAGAAAGATGGATGTTTCGCAGACTAAAGGGCAATGCAGATATGATCTGCACGGGGATCATGCGTATGACGAAGTTCAGTATGGGGCTCGAGATTTTATTATCTCGTGTTTCATACGCCCCGCAAAGTTAATCTAGCGACTTGAATAATCATACTTGATGAGAAACATTGGTAGCTTCGGTTTGTTTCGAAACCTTAGAAGCCTCGTAAAATAAAATTTTGCATGAACCGATTAGAGGCAACTAACTTGGTTTTGCAGGATGACGTGAGATGTGCATGAGATGTGGTATAGTCTTCATCATATTCAATTTGATTTTGTATGAGATGACTATATGATGTAAAATTAATTAACATGATCTGCGTGTCATGATTCGGCATGATGGCTGCAGCCATATGATTGTCACTTTAAATGACCTGCGTGTCAACCTTGTTGTAATGCATTATTTTATTAGCTACAGAGATAGCAATATTATCTGGTGCATCGACAAGGTGGTGGCAATCTTCGCGAAGGTGAACACCGA
Organism: Elymus sibiricus; assembly: GCA_039707655.1. Lineage (NCBI taxonomy): Eukaryota > Viridiplantae > Streptophyta > Magnoliopsida > Poales > Poaceae > Elymus > Elymus sibiricus. The sequence goes on along the minus strand of CM077668.1, from coordinate 37,238,516 downwards.
CGCAAATGCCGAAGATGAAGAAAATAAAGACTTCTCCGTCAGAAAGGGCTATACCATATCATACTATTATGAATTGCCTGAGATGTTTATCCCTCTTGATGCACCCTTCTTGATTGCGCGGTAGTCACTTTTTATTAGGGTGATATCTCACAAAAATATCAAGTAGTTAGTGTTCTCCCAAGTGTAGCACCGTCACGGCACCTATCTCTTCAGGGTATCACATGGATGCATGGGTACGAACGATTAGAGAAGTGTGAGGCGGGTGAGTTGACACCTCGCAGCGAGATCACTTGGTTGTCTTGACGTTCTGGCTTGATTGTCCTGAGCTCGGAACATGCCCATCGAAAGATGAACAAGAGTCACATAGAGATGTGATTGGCAAGTTGGCCTACCGATTACAATTCTCGTCACTTGAGATGGATGCATCCTTGGCGTTGAATTGAAATATGGATCTTGTATCACTCACAATCAATTATGAGAGATATTGATTTGAGTGGGAGCGCACTTTAGAATTAATTCTTTTAATTCTTAGTGCAATTAATTATGAACATATTCTAAGTGTAATTTGCATAGAAGTTATAGAATATTGGCTCACGTTTTCACCTTCCCTATTAAAATTGAATAAGCTGTTATTTATCTGGATAAAACTTTATGATTGGTAACGTAATGTGAGGATTGTCCTCAAGAGTGCCGAGAAGGACTTTGTCCTATCGCATGCTTTCGGTATTCTCCCGCTAAAGCAATGGATGATGTGACTCTCGTCCTTCGATCCAAAAGCTAGAATTCCATTATGGTCAAGTGCAATATGTTTGCTTCCATGAGACCCGAACTTCAAAAGTTTGGGATAGTTATGTGATATTCATGGAACTGAAAATTATTTTCAGACACAAACAAAGGCTAAAAGATATGAGATATCCAAAGCAATGTTTGTTTTGCAAACTATTAGTAAAGTGTTTACTGGGCATTTGACTGATAAGAGAGGGATCCAGAAGAATGCCTGTCATATGAAGAAGGTGAATAAAACAACAACTTAAAGAGGAAGGAAATGTCCAAAGGGTGTTAGTGTGACTTACACGCCTAGGAAGTCCGGGGCTAACGCCACTCTTAAGTTGGGTGCTTCTTCTGAGAGTAGGAGAAATACTAAAAGTTAAACTGTTAGAAGTATAAAGGCAAAAAGAGAGAAGAGTGGAATATCCTGCTCATGTATGAATGTCATACAAGTTATTGATGTATAGAAGGCTGGTCAAAGATATAATTCTTGGGAATTATGATTAAACATGTTAATCACTAATTCTTGGGTATTGTGAGTTGACCACAGAGATACCCGATCGATTGCATTCTGTTGCGACTCGATGCAAGAACTACTATGGCCTAAAAGACTTGCCGGGAATAAGGTTTAGATACGCGCTGGAAACATAGTAAAAGTTACTATACCTTTCATCGGTGTATTACAATCTGTATTTATTTTCATAATTCATTTAGAGTTTTATACACTCTAGCCCATTGCACAAAGTAGGTTGCAAGCAGGTTGTTCATAAGAGAACTTTTGATGTTCGGTGTTATGAATAACATAAGGTCCATACTTTCATTATGAATGAGATGTATGTTATGAATATTGATAATAATATATTACCTCTGTGTTTACTTTCATAATTCATTTTAGAGTTTTATACATTCTAGCCCATTGCATAATGTTTGTTGCAAGAGGGTTGTTCATAAAAGAACAATTGTTGTTCAGTATCATGGATGGGATGTATGTTATGAATATTGATGGTAATATGATACATCCATAACACTGACGCTAAATGTCGCAAGACTAAAGGAATACCACATATGTGTGGCACTGCATTTGGTCACATTGGAGAAACCCGCATGGATAAATTCCATAATGATGGATTTTGAAGTCATTTGATTATGAATCATCTGACACTTGCAACTTTCGTTCGAAAAGTGAAGTAACTGAAATACCATTCATAGACCATAAGGAACGAGCAACGAACTTATTGGTGATCATACATTATGATGTGTATAGTCCAATAAAGGTTATTGCTAGTAGTGGATTTGTCTATCTTCTGAAATGACTCAAGAAGATATATGGATATTTACTTGATGAGAAATAAGTCTGGATCTTTTGAAATCATTCAAAAGGTTTTCAAAATGAAGTAGAAATTATTGTAACAAGAAAAATTATGTTTCTACAATTAGATTGCAGAAAGGAATATTTGAGTTACAAGTTTAGCGAATGTCTGATGGGTTGTGAAAAGAGTTTCATAACTTACACCTCTCGGAACACCACTGTGAGTGGAATGTCCGTGAAGATGTAATCAAACAATTTATGACATGGCAAGATCAAAGATGACATAAATCAATTTGCCATTATCCCTTTTAAAGTAATGCTTTAGAGACTGCGGTTTTTACACTGAAAAGAGCGCCATCAGATCTGTTGAAATAACGCCATGGTATGGTATGCCCAACCATGTTATATCTTTTCTTAACATTTGGAATATGGGGCTTGTGTAAAATATTTACAAACCTATTCCAAATCAGACGAGTGCTACTTTGTAGGTTATCCCAAATTATTGGAAATTCCTCCATCACTATACCGAGGCAAAAGGTTTTGTCACAAAGAACGGTATGATTTTGAAGAAAATGGTTCTTGCAAAAAGGTGAGTGGGAGGTCAGTGCAACTCGACGAGATAACAGTATCTTCGTCTTCAGATCAAAGGAAAGAGACCTTGGAAGTGATTACAGAGTTTCCTACCGCGACTGATACGCAAGCCTCTACATGAGATGTATGGACTTCGGTCAAACTTGCAGCTGAACCACGTAGGCAAAACTCGTGCAAACCTCTTAGGTGCGCAAACGAGATATTGTTGTTAGACAACAGTATACCTACGATACACAAGGAAGCGTTGATGGGCCCTGACTCCGGAATTGGCTAAATGCCAATATAATCCAAGATAGTTTCCACATAAATGATTCAAGATTATATCTTGATGAACCCTTCGGAAGACTTAGAGTCTAACGAATATTAATGGAACTATAAACTGATACGGATAAAAATGTTTTATCCATAAAGCTCGACTTGTTGCTTATAACAAATTCAAGGAATTGACTACGGCGAGATTGTCTCTCCGTAGTGATGCTTAAAGTCGGTTCGGGTTAAACTAGCAATTGATACATATTTCAATCATGAGCTATGATACATGGATGCCAAAAGGATTTCTATGAAATGGAAATGCTACCTAGGACTTGCATGTGATACAGTCCAAGGTGTTTTGTCATTCCAGAGGATGCTAGTGAGTATGCAAACTTCAGAGTTCCAGCAATGGACAGAAGAGAGCAAAATGGAGTTGGAATCTTCGTTTTTGATGAAATAGTCAAAAGAGTTTGATTTCATCAATGGATAATGAAGATGCTTGTGGTTACAAGAAAGTAAGTGGGAGCATAACAATATTTCTGAAAAGCTTGTGCGCTTGACACATTGTTGATTGGAAATAATATAAATTTCTTGACACGAATTAGGACTTCATTGAAAATAGTTTTTCGATGAAGTGCTTGGGCTAAGTAGCCTTGATATTAGGCATAATTATCTATGGAGATAGAATTGCCTAATAGGGCTAAGCCAAAAATACATATTGACAAGATGCAAAAATAGTTTAGCATTAAAACGCCAAGGAGTCATACTTGCCGAAGTCACATGGAAAGAGTTTTGCAAGACTCGGTGTCCCAAAACACTGATGAGCAAAATACATGATGGAGATTCCACACACTTTCGTGTTTGGATTAATCATGTATTCCATGGTATGTAAAACAACCAGATATGTCCGATACTCCCAAACTGTTGCGAGTATAGATACCAAAGTGATCAAAGTACTGGTCATGGGACAACAGTGAAAAATGTCATTGAGTACTAAAGTAGCACTGATGACATGTTTTCTCGCAAGCGGAGATTATGAAGAGTTTGTTGTAAAAGGTTACATCGATACAGTCTTCACCAATACTCCATGCGATTTTTGATTTAGTTAAGGGTTTTGTGTAATACACGATATGGTGGCACAGGGAGTTGGAATTGTTCCAAACAGGTTACTGTGGCGAATTCTATAACGAAGGCTAAGTATGTTGCCGCTTTAGAAGCGACAAAGAAGATGATGAATCATATAGTTCATTCATGAACTTAGCATGTTTCCAAGAAGGCTTTTGTCAATGGAAACACTATTGTAGATAGTTGCTCCATAGCTTAGTTGAGGAATCAAGGTTCGACCTGTGATTCACATATATACAAAGCCAAAGTCCACACAAAATATGGATTTTGTGAAAGCATGAAAATGCGAGGACATGCAAAGATACACACGGACCTGAAGTTGTCAGTTCCGTTGGACAAAGACTATACCACAAGCGATGCATATTTTACACCGGTATGCCATAGGTGTAAAGTGCATTAACATTGACTAGATTATTGACTCTAGTGCAAGTGGGAGTCTGTAGGAGATATGCCCTAGAGGCAATAATAAATGTTATTATCTATCCCCATGTTCCTAATTATGTTTATATTCCGTGCTATAATTGCTATGGTTCTCGAGTCTGCAATAACACGAGGCTCGGAGGAAGACTCATATGCACGTGTGGAATAATAAACGGTAAAATGTATTATTAGTCTGGCCTCTAGGACTAGCTCAAGTGTTGCATGATGGTTCTGTTTTCCTGATCATGGGCATGACTATGCCGGCAACTTTGGGGACACAATGTTAGAAGAACACTTGTGGTTGAATCGACCCGAATTGATGTTATGCTATGAGATACATTCTGTTGGGGAACGCGACAGAAAACAAAAAAATTCGGTACAGCGAGCACGCCCAGGATCACTATGGAGACTGCATACAAGGTTTGATCTGATCCGTACCGACTCGAAGCGCAGCGGAAGAAGAGTCGGTGTAGATCGTCGGTGCAGATCCCTGCAGCTAGGATTTACAACCTCCCAACCGCAAGGATGTACTCCCACTCCGGACAGCCCTTCGGGACGCGGTCGGACAGTCCCCCGGACGATGTCGTGGACAGCCCTTCGGGAGGACCCTCGGAACCCGAACAGTAACCCGGACAGCCCTTCGGGAGGACGCCGGAAACTTGAACGGTAACTCGAACAGCCCTTTGGGAGGACACTCGAAAACAGCCCCTCGGGCAAAAGATCGAAACTACAATCTCTCTACGGGGTTGCACACATACGGTGTCAGCTATCCGGCAAGGCTTCGCCGTCCAAAGCTAGTTCCTGCTGGAACCCAGACAGCCTTTCGGCTCTACGAAATTATTTCGCTGGGAGGGAGAGAGAAGCCAGACAAGTCAAATGGCATGTGTATGAGAGCAAGGATGCATTTTGGGGCTGCCTCCTCACCTCTATTTATAGGATAGCCAAGGGGTAAAGTGGCCATTCCAAAAAACCAAAAATGACCATGAAGGAACCTTTCCACAAGGGCTTTTTAGGCAAGTAATGGAGCAAGTGGGCTCCATGGGGGAGCCCATATGTGGCCGGCCACTTCAAGGGCCCACCCCCCCCCCCCTCCCACATGGGGGGCTTCCTTGGCTCCCAAGTCCTTCTAGAAGGCCTTTTGGAAATATCCCAAAAGGTGCTTTCCATAAAATATCCAAAAAGCACTTTCACTATTCACGAAGACATTTTTCTGCGTTCGATAAATCCCAAATTATTTCTGTGTGCCTAGAACAATTCCAGTACCCACCAAAATAATTTTGAACGCATTCCGAAACAATTTTGGAACAATGTTTTCTTCAGCGAAAAGCTATCATAGCGGTTCCGGCTGCTCCGGAACATTTTCGGTTTTCTCTCCGGAAAAATTCCAAAAGTTACCAGAACGATTCTGGCACCCTCCAAGAATTTCCACACATGTGCCGGAACCAATTTGACTTAATGGAATACCCTGAAACAACTTTTCAGTTTCACCGGAACTATTCCGGTGTTCTCTCCGGAACGTTTCCGTTTCGTCCGAAACTTTTTCGGTGATTTTCTCTCAGACTCCCCGTCTAGTATTCAACAGATAGATGCACCTTAAGCGTGTGACCCTATAGGTTCGGTGAAGTATAGACATGACCCGGAACTCTTTCCGATCAATGATCAACATCGGAGCCGTGGACACCCATATTGACCCCTATACCCACACGAATGAATATTCGAGTGAACCTCCAGTTGCCGTGTGCTATTCCTGTTGCTTCACGATATATTACAAATACCCGAGGTGAGATTTACTGCATCCCCATGGATCAACAACTTGTCCACTATGCAAGTTACCTCGTTACCGGTTTTGTTCTCTTTACTCGTTTCCGTGTTCCGGCATCCCAGTGAGCAAATCATAATGTGTCTGGCCAGACGATGATGGATACCGTAACACCGAGAGGGCCCGAGAATATCTCTCCATCGTCGGAGGAGCAAATCCCAATCTTGAGCTATCAAGTTACTTGACATACTTTTCCATGAACCCGTAAGCCGCCGTAATAGCCACCCATTTACGGATGACGTTTAACAAACCCCAAAGTTCATGAAGCAAGCATGAAGAAACTCGACACTCTCGTGGTCTAAGGAATTATGCAAACATTAACTATCTCTGTGTTATTAACCATTAACTCATGACGAATGTATCTCATAGCATAACATCAATCGGGTCGATTCAACACAAGTGTTCTACTAACATTGTGCCCTCAAAATTGCCGGCATAGACATGCCCATGATCAGGAAAACAGGATCATCATGCAATACTTGAGCCAGTCTTAGAGGCAAGACTAGGAATACATTTTACCGTTTATTATACCACACGTGCACATGAGTTTCCCTCCGAGCCTCGTGGTTATTGCAGACTCGAGAATCATTGCAGTTATAGCATGGAATATAAACATTCATTACAAACTCGGAGATACAAAGTAACTGTTATTACTGCCTCTAGGGCATATCTCCTACAGACTCCCACTTGCACTAGAGTCATAATCTAGTTACATGGCTTCCCTAACACCAATGGCTGTCCGGTGCTGCTCATGCTTTGCTCGTGGTAGAGGCTTTGTCATCGGGTCTGACACGTTCAGATCCGTGTGAACTTTGCGTACTTTCACTAAACCCGCTTCGACATGATGTCGAATGAGTTTATATTTGCGTTCAATATGTCTTGTCTTATGGTGCGAACTTGGCTCCCTTGCTTGAGCCACGGCGCCACTATTATCAAAATAGATCTCCACCGGGTCCAGAGCACTTGGAACCACACCAAGGTCTTCAAGAAATTGCTTGATCCATACCGCCTCCTTGGAGGCTTCTGAAGCAGCAACATATTCCGCCTCCGTCGTAGAATCCGCTACAGTCTTTTGTTTGGAACTTTTCCAATCAACTGCGCCGCCGTTCAATATGAAAACATAGCCTGATTGAGATTTGAAGTCATCTGGGTCAGTCATGAAGCCTGCATCAGTGTAACCATTTACAATGAGCTCTTCATCACCTCCGTACACAAGGAGTAAATCCTTGGTCCTTCTGAGGTACTTAAGAATACCCTTGACTGCGGCCCAGTGTTCCAATCCTGGATCACTTTGGTACCGGATGCTAACACTTAGCGCATACACTACTAGGAAAAGGCTTATTAGTGGCGCACCTGTTTTGGCCATTAATGGCGCACTACAGGTGCGCCACTATCATCACGCCACTAGTAACATATACTAATGGCGCACCCCTGGTGCGCCATTAGTATACCAGACTATAGTGGCGCACCAGGCAGTGCGCCATTAGTAAGTCACATGGTGCGCCATTAGTATGCCTCCCAGGGGGCCATATTTACCTTGTGCTCTGGGTTACTAATGGCGCACTAACAGATAATGCGCCACTAGTATTTTTTATAGCAGTGCGCCACTAATGTGCTGTATGGTGCGCCACTAGTATGAATATTAGGAATTTTTTTTTCTTTTCTGATATTTGCGCAGGTTACAAAATATATTACTGCACAGAATATAGATAGCACAACATATAAACAGCAGATTCATCGAATACAATAGAAGATTAGTCTCCGAATACAATTCATCATATTAGCTAGTCTCCGAATTCAAAAGACCGAACAAAGTTAGAACATTTACAAGTCTCGAGACCGCGAGTAGCGAGTTTGTCTTCACATTACAAGTCGATATCGATCATCTAAACTACCATCACATAGAAGAGAGCTGCGGTCATCACGATGAGCATCATCGCGATGAAACTGGTCTTCATCCGGTTCCTCCTCCGCTCCCTCCTCTCTCCCGCTAGATAGCGCGCGTATCTAGCTTCCGCCTCCGCCCTAGTGGTGTACCCTTTGTAACTATTACCGCTGAAACGGTAAACCTGTTTCCGACACTCCTCCCAGTCGTCGTAGACTCCGGGAACCTTACCCTTGTACACGACATACGACGGCATCTCTATGCACTAGACAAACAAAACGTTAGTAGCAATTCACAGACAATACATAAGCAATATATAAGTATGCAACAAAAGGATCGGAAGAGAAAAGCAACACATTAATAGCATGATTCGTGGTCCTACTAATAAATAGCATCGATTACATATAAGTTGAACGACTGTCCAAACTAGAGAGCTAATCGATATTTCAGAACTACATAGCATCACTACTTTCGACTCGACTCAGGGACCGGAGCGTGGATGAAGCCGCCGTCTATCGTGATGGTCATGAAATCGCGGTCGTTGTCAGCCTGCATTTGTAGCGTTGTTTCTATCTCACTGTTGGACGGTTGATATCTAAGGTAGAACTGCCCCAAGGTACGAAGGACATCTTGATGGATGATTTCCGCAAACTCCGACTGGATGCGAAAGAATTCTTGTCTAATGTCCGTGTCCTGGATTGCCGACAAGCTTGCGGCCCAATCTTTGAGATTATTTGGTAGCAGAAAGTGATTATGGTCCCGCACGATCGTCCGCATGTGATGGAGGGCGTAGTAGGCATCCTTCTGACCGCCAGGCGGCTGCTTGACGCAGGGGAACGTCGTATTGTGGGCGAACACGTGCTTACCGTACCTACGAATTGGCCTGCTGAAGGTGCCTCCAGATCTGGCGTAGCCGGGGAGAACATCATCAAGAACTTTCTTGATATTTGTGTAGTCTTTCTTCAACTGACGGTCCGAGTCGAAATACGTGGCCATGGAATATTTCGGGCTTAAGAGGATGAGTGTGCAATGTGTGTCACTGCACAAAACACGGAATGTTAGGAAAAAAAAGAACGATCGAAATCTAAGAAATCATATGTTACGGGGCGATGAGGGGATGACTTACTCGGGAAAGTAAGTCACGAGGAAGTTATCCTTATCTGGGTTCGCCAGAATGATGCCTTCGAGGTATGAACTCGCGACTTGCCGGTCCCCAGCGCTGCCCAAGATCTTGGCACGCATGTAGAAGGGGTCGACTATCATGATGTCCGGGGTCTTGTCTCTAATGATCCGCATCTCCATACTGAGCGAAAATAGCCGAATGAAGGTGTAGTGCAGCGGATGAAGGTTAAACATAGCAAAGATGCCATCAAACCGCAGGACGATCATACCCCCGATGGTGCTATCGACAAAGCCCTTTCCCTCTGGCACCTTGGCCACGAAAACCGGGTATGCCACATCATTCTCTCGGAGACGCTGCTTCTCCAAAGAAAGAACACTGTCATGCAGACTCCGCATAGCACCGGTTGCAGCATTGAGCAGATTAGTCGGTAGCATCGGCCTACCCGCCACATGCACCCTCCTCGAGATATCCTTAGGTGAAGGTGGCCCGTCCTGAGCACGGATCGTACTCGGTGCCGGCTGGCTCGCACCCTTAATCTTTCTTTTCCGTCCCTTCTTCTTCTGCTGTAATGGGATCGAGTTCTGCTGAGAGACCGCCTTCTTGAGTGTGTTGGGGCTGATAATATTTCGCACCTCGGCTATCTGAGGCTCGGTGAAGGCGGCAGCTGGAGGTGTCTCCTGAGAACTGAACGCCAGATGACGCCTGTTGCAATTGGGTTTCTCCGCGGTACCAGGTAGATCGCGATCGTCTTTTGCAGGGTTGGGTTCTTGAGAAGGAGGCCCAAAGAATTCGTCATCGCACCCAAGTTCGTTGAAGTACTTATCGACTTTGGTAAATGTACCGTCGTCGTCGTCGTCCGGATCCTGTGCCATATGCATGCCCGGATCCTGTGCCATATGCATGTCCGGCATGTCCGGTAGCGTTGCGGCGGTCTTGCCATGGCTTGGCGCCGGCACGACTGGCGGTGTTGTCTGTGGGGTGGTGTCCCCCGCCCCCAAACGAATCTGGCTCTTCGGCCAAAGCAGGGGCCAGCTTAAGCAGGCGCTGAGGGTCATCACATCGTTTTTGTCGGCCCTAGCGGGTCGAAACGGAGGTAACAAGTCGTCGCAGCCCCGCAGCACCCGAACCAGTTGAACCCTATACACGGTGGGTGGCATCGGATTACCGTGGAACACGCGGCTGCCCGGTTGAACGATTCTGGCCTTGGCGACATCGATCAACTCACCGCCCACGAAGTGCAGGAGAGTGCATGGAACGTCGGCGGCACCCTGCGAAAACATGTAGGGCGTCAGGGATGCCCAGTCAAAGGCAAGGAGATGAAGTCATCGGCCGAGAGGCTTAATTAGTTACCGTGATGGCGTCGAGCTCGGCTAATGTCGAGGCACCGCCAATGGCGGGCGTGCAATTGACGGAGGGGCCGCTTGCTGCTGAGGTGCCGGCCGGCGTATTCTTCCCACACCCGGGTGCATTAAGCTGCAATGCCGGCGCCGCCGCGGGAGACACCAATGCCGCCTCCGCCGGAGACACCAGTGGCGCCGCCGCGGGAGACACCAATGCCGCCTCCGCCTGAGACACCAATGGCGCCGCCGGCGCGTTGCGCGAGTTGCTGCCCGTGAAGCTGGGAATCGGGGGCGGCCCCTGTTGGCCGCCCTCCACCCACGCCTGCAGCCTAGAAACCAAGGTAGGTATAATGGCGGTGATCGTCGCTCCCAGTTGGTCTCGCACTTGCTCTTCGACCATCTCCGGAATCCGCGCCACTTGTGCCTTGAGTTGTTGAACCTCGCGCTGCTGGCTTTCCGAGCTGGTCTTTCTCTCCTTTCGCCCAGCGGTATAGTATTCCGACCATTTCGTGGACAAGCCTTTGCCGGCCACACGACCAGCTGACGACGGCTTACTGAGCTTATCCTTGTTTTTCATTATGTTCAACGCCCTATTTAAAGGGGTGTCGAAAGGGGAGCTCTGAGACGACCCCGCGCTACTGCTTTCAGTGTCCTGCGGAAGGAACGTGAACCATTTAGAAATTTGGCTTCATTAATTAGAATGCAACCATATGGAGCTAATTACGCGGGGGTGTATTCCTTACCAGAACACGCTCAAGCACCTTGGTCTTCGGATCCGTGGTAAGCTCCTTGGTTACCGGGTCAATCTTGTACCGGGCCCTGACATAGTTCCTGGTCTGCTTGTCACGGTATTTCTCGAAGCGGGGCGGTAGGCCTTGCTCGGCACGCTCCGCGTCCTCCTTGTCCCATATAGGTTCCGCCACTCTGTAACCGCCGGGACCGAGTTTGTGGACCCCTAAGTTCAAGTCCCGCATATCTTTCCCCCACTGACTTGATTCCCCGGATGCGTTGCTCTCGCACTTGATCTTGAACTCCCGGTAGTCATCTTCGCTGATCGAAGGATTTTTCTCCTTGATCTTCTCATAACTATCACCTTTTTCAATCATGCTCTTCACCGCGCCTCTCCAAGTAGCCAGGGCCTTGCTCATCTTCGTGAGGGCGGCACTGTTCACTTTATTCCCTGAGAGGCGTGTGTTTGCGAAGTCACCGGGGAACTTGTATCGTTCGTGCAGCTTCGTGAAGAGGAGGTTGCACAAATTCCCTCGGTCACGATGCCTTAGGTTCTCGGTGTTGATCGAGACGGTGCTCCGGAGAATGCACCCGAGCTGTCCCGCGTACCCCTTGACTATTTCTTTGGGCGCCGTTGGATGCCCCTCGGAGGACACTTCAGAAAATTCCTCCTTGACGGTGTCGAGCACGTTCGGGCGCCGGTCCTTCCGTTGCCTCTTCGGTTGGCTGCCATCTGTGCGTGCGCCGCCATCATCAGTGGTGGCATCCTCGGCGGCACCATCAGTGGTGTCATCCCCGACGCCACTAGGGGTTGTGTAGTCGGGATCGGTGACTTCCGCGGCGTCCTCATAGCGGTGAGGGTCTCCCTCCATCTCCTGGGACAGCTCCCAGAATGGCTTGCCGCCCGAACCGCCGACCTCATCGTTGTCGGCCATGTTCGCTCTAAATAGGAAAAAAGGCTACTAGAGTTATTGGATGAGATCAGGGTAGTATCTATTCTTCTATCCTATATTAGTAATCAACTCTCTGGTTTCAACTCCACCAAACTAAGTGCACTATTGCTCTTGCTACAGGAAGAAAAAATAGTTTGCATTTCAACTTAAGGGAAAACTATAAAAGCCACTTAGAAATATTTGCTTTGTAGAAATAACATTGTCTATAAATGTTGATTAATTTTTGTTTCGGTTGAGAATATGGCACCTTCTAGGTCAAGAAAATTAACAAAGTTCATGCACGAATTCACGGAAAAATTCGGCATGACCTTTGCTAATTTTCTTGACCTAGGACCCCATTCTCAACCAAAACGGAAATTAATCGACATTTCGGGAGAAAGGGGTAATTTTTTGTACCTGCACAAAAAAGGCCTACATATAGGCACAACAAGCTTATAGGCACAACCAAAACAAATAAGATCATGATGACAGGCTACAACCATGGTCTGCAATGGAAAGGACAATGTGATCTTTCCTCCACAAAATAAAAATGGCAGGACTAGGACAGGAGACATGAATCATTGGCAATCAGGGATACACGAGACACTACAGCAGCTACATGAACCGATTCTAGAATAACTCATTTGATTGCAAAACACTGGATACCAGAACGAAATTGTAGATTTGTAGTTATGCAGACTAGAGCTGAAATGAATTTAGACTAGAGCTAAAATGAATTTATATATCCTAATGTGATGCGTGTTGTGCAGCTCTGCTTCTCATAAAACAAAAAGGTTCTTGGATCTTTCCCTTCTCGGAGATATGCCAGCAGATTTGATGAAGATATTTCACAAATAGTAATCTTTTTTTTTACAAACTACTATGACAGGAATGTAAGGATGGTGACAATAGTCAGATTTTTCAGCTCGTTGGTTTTGTTGAATAAGACAAATAATATAACCTCCTTTCCCTGGTAAAAACAAGGATGAGAATGTGAACTTAATCAACATATCGAACTTCTCTAAAAAAAATCATATCCAACCGAAGAGCTGAAAAAAGTGTAGGCTGAAGCAGAAAATATCTTTAATGATGTTTTGTTGAATCTTTGCTGCAGAATCTATAACCTTCCAACAGTTTATGGGTACAATCAACCAGCCCTGAAGAAATGAATGAGCTGCTGATAGGATGAGTGTTTTGTAGCTCTGCTTCACATAAATCAAAAAGGTTCTTAATTGGATCTTTCTTTTCTGGAGCAACAGATTTGATGAAGATATTTCACAAATAATGATCATTTTTCCTTTTTTAACAGATCCTAATAACACTAGAATAACACTAGCAGATCCTAATAACAGATCCTAATAACAGTCTGCTAGTGTTATCAATAGTAATCAACGTCTTGCTCTCCCAAATACGGCAGCAATTAGAATTACACGAGCATCATCTCTTTCTTAACAGGGAGTACAGGACAATGGGGTACTAAACCTGCTGATTTAGTGAGGTTAGAGTTCAAGAAAAGAGAAGTACGTGTGTGGGAGGGGGGAGTGGTGGCTACCTGCCTATGGAGTGGTCGCCGGCGTTGCTCCTGGGATGGGGGTCCTGGACCGGTGGTGGAGACGGGCTCTGCTGCAGAGGAGGGGGCGCACGGTGAGAGAGAGAGGGAGGGAGGGAGAGAGAGAGGGAGGGAGGGAGCGGGAGGCTTACCGGAGCGGAGGGGGTCGCCGGAGACGAGCAGGTAGGGGGCGGCGCGGCGGGCGGTCGTGGGAGAGGCGCTCGATCTGCTGCAGAGGAGGGGCGCGCACGATGAGAGAGAGAGAGAGAGAGGGAGGGAGGGAGAGAGAGAGGGAGGGAGGGAGAGGGAGGCCACCGGAGCGGAGGGGGTCACCGGAGACGAGCAGGTAGGGGGCGGCGCGGCGGGGCGGTCGCGGGAGAGGTGGGGATGGGAGTGCGGCGGATAGCAATGGCGATGGGAGAGTGAGCGGAGGGGGTCGCGGGAGAGGTGGGGATGGGAGTGCGATAGCAATGGCGCACTTTTGAGGATGTGCGCCATAAACATCTGGATAGCAATGGCGCACTTTTAAGGGGTGCGCCATTACTATTAGTACTAATAGGTTAAAACAATTGCGTGTGTGGTTATGGACAGAACCACTTACATGGCCTAGTGGTTGGTCCCTTGATACATTAAGCAAGTCACCCAGGTTCGAATCTTGGCAACCCCATTTTTTGCACCTTTTTTAAAATTTTATTTTAACCTTATGATAAACATCCAAACACTTTAAAATAAACACATGGCAGTTTTAATACTCCCTCCATTCCTAAATATAGGGCGTATAATTTTTAATAATATATTTAAAAGATCTTTAATAATATTTTTAATTAGACCACGTACTTAAACCATTGTGATAATTTAAGATTTGAGATAAAAGAAAAGGAAAATGCAAATGGAGTGATAAAACCATTGTGCAAAGATTTAGAATTAGATGACATGGTTGAAATCAAGTGATACATGTAATAATTTAGTTGCATGTAATAATTGAGCTTGCCACTGACACACACACACGTGGCCGACACGTCGTGATTCGATCTTAGCTATCTTTTCACAATCTTCTTGCCCTTCTTTCTCGCGGTTGAATAATTTAGCCCCGGAACCCCTTGAATTGATCTTCTCATGAACGGACGTCCTTTAGGTAGGGTGGTCCTGCTTCTTCTTGTGGTTTATGGTACTTCATCGTCATCGTCATCTTCCATCTTCGGGTCGCCGTACTTGTCGAAGTCTTGCTCATTGGCGACTCCATCCATTCCGATGATGTTCCTTTTGCCTCTCCTCACGACAACACGACTGGGCTTTGGCGGGTCGCTAATGAAGAAGCATTGGTCCACTTGGGAAGCCAGTACCCATGGCTCATTTTTCGCGGTGACGTTTGCGCCCGCGGTCTTGGATTTGGCTTCGGGTATAACCATGGTGGTGAAATACCGGTCTTCTTTTAGGACGCTCTTGCCCATCTGACACGGAACATCGGGACCTTCTCTCCAGCGTAGCTCAGCTCCCAGATCTCCTCGATCCTTCCGTAGTATCTGTCCTTGTCGTTACCGGTGTAGGATTCCATCGTTACCCCGGAGTTCTGATAATCGCTCTTCATGTCCTTTTCCTCGGTGTAGAATGTGTAGCCGTTGATATCGTACGCCTCATAGGTCATCAGGTTGTGCTCGGCGCCCTGTGACAAGGCGAATATGAGTTTTTCTTCCGCGGAAGAATCCTCATGTAAAGGGTACGACAGAAGCTTCTCCTTGAACCAACGCGTGAAACATGAGTTGTGCTCTTTGATTATATCTCCGTCCGTCCTCTGTTGGCCTCGGTCATTGTACGCCTTCTCAATAAAGGTTTTGTGCTCTACCACCCAAGGATCGACCACGTCTATGTGTTGTAGCGCGACTAGGTTTGCTCTTTCAAAGTCGGCGAGTCGACCCTCGAAGTCGACATGCATTTCGCGGCGACCATCGCGGTGACCCCATCCAGCGAGCCTGCCGAGGTGCCTGTTGACGGGCAGACCAACGGGGTTCTCGATGCCTAGATAATTCGTGCAGTAGGAGATGCACTCTTCGGTCAGAAAGCCCCTGGCTATGCTTCCCTCTGGACGTGACATGTTGCGAACGTATCCTTTGATGACACCATTCATCCTTTCGAACGGCATCATGCTGTGCAGGAACGTCGGCCTGAGTTGGATGATATCCTCCACGATATGGACCAGCAGATGCACCATAACGTTGAAGAATGCGGGCGGGAAGTACATCTCAAGCTCGCATAGTATCACCACGATCTCTTCCTGTAGCCTTCTGAGTTGCCTCACGCCAACCGAATTCCGAGAGATGGCGTCGAAAAAGTTGCATAGGCCAAATAGCGTTTCACGGACGTGCGCGTCCATGATCCCACGGATTGCAACTGGAAGTATCTGCGTCATCAGCACGTGACAGCCGTGAGACTTCATCCCGCTGAACTTCTGCTTCGCTGAGTCTAGGTATCTGCTTATCTTCCCCGCGTAACCGTAAGGAAGTTTTACTCCTACGAGGCAGGAGAAAAACTGCTCGATCTCCTCCTGACTTAGAGTGAAGCACGCGGGAGGGAAGTCATTTCCGATCTTCTTGGCCTTTTTGCCTTTGCGACGACTTTCCGTGTCCATCGCCTCATCATCATCATCATCATCATCATTAGCATGAAGCTCCTCCCTGATGCCCATTGATTTCAAGTCTGCCCTTGCTTTCGGCCCATCTTTGGTCCTCTCTGGCATGTTGAGCAGGGTACCAAGCAGACTCTCGCACACGTTCTTCGTGATATGCATGACATCAAGGCTGTGAGGCACACGGAGGATCTTCCAGTACGGCAAGTCCCAGAAAACAGACCTCGTTTTCCATACCTTCAGCAGCGGCTCTGGTGCCTTTCGCTTCTTTCCCGACGGTGGCGCCTTTCCCGGCTCTGGCGCCTTTCCCGGCGGTGGGCACTCTTTCCAATTTTTCAACAGCTCGTCTATTTCCTCGCCGCTCCTCGTACGCGGGCGTCTTCGGGGTTCGGTTTCACCATCGAACAGATCCTTGCGTTTTCTCCATGAGTCATCGTCGCGAAGCCACCTTTGATGTCCCATGAACACGGTTTTCGAAGACCCGGGATCTCTATCTAGCTGGCGATACGTTGTGTCATCCATGCACCTGACGCATCCAGAAAATCCGTGGACCACCTGCCCCGCGACATATCCGTAACCGAGATAGTCGTGCACCGTCGTGAGCAGTGCGGCTCTCATAGGGAAATATTCTTTCTCTGTGGCATCCCATGTATTGGCTGGCGTTTTCCACAGCGTGTCTAGCTCCTCTTTCAGCAGCCCCAGATACAGATTGATGTCGTTCCCTGGTTGTTTCGGCCCTTCAATTAGCATACTCATGTGAATGTACTTCCTCTTCATGCACAACCAGGGGGGAAGGATGTACATCCACACAAACACAGGCCAGGTGCTATGTGTGCTTCTCTGGCTGCCAAATGGATTGACTCCATCGGTGCTCGCGCCCAGCACGATGTTCCTTGGATCGTCCCCAAATTCTGGGTGTTCGAAGTTCAACGCTTGCCACTGGCTCGCATCCTTAGGGTGACTCAGCATCTTGTCTTTTTTATTTATCTCCGGATCATTTCCGTCATCTTCTCGCTTCTTCTCCTCCCTATCCGCGTGCCAACGCAGGAGCTTTGCTGCCTTAGGGTCCGCGAAATACCACTGCAGACGAGGAGTGGTCGGAAAGTACCACACCACTTTTCGAGGAGCTTTCTTCCTCTTCTTGTATCGAGTGACGCCGCACACCGGACATATGGTAGACTCCGCGTGCTCGTCCCGATAAATGATGCAATTGTTCATGCACACATGGTATTTCACGTGCGGTAAATCCAGAGGACACACGATTTTCTTCGCCTCCTCGAAACTGGTCGGGCACTTGTTCCCCTTGGGAAGACGTTCGTGCCAGAATGACATGTTCTCGTCGAAGCATGCGTCGGTCATTTTGTGTTTTACCTTCATCTCCAGAGCCATGAGCGTTACTTTCAGGCGGGTATCCTCGGGCCTGCATCCTTCATACAATGGAGTAACCGCGTCTATCTCCAGTTGATCCAGCTTGGCTTTCTCTCGGGCGGCAGCTCTTGCGTTATCCGTCTGCTTGAGAAGCAGCTCTTGAATATGAGGGTCCTGCACCCAGCCCATCGATGGTCCATCGTCGTCTGATCCGGCATCTTCATCTTCATGATCATGCCCTTCGTCTTGATCTTCCTCATCATCATGTCCGGCATCTTCTACATGATGACTGTGTACTGCATCACCATCGTGATCATGTCCTGGAGATTCTTCGTCTTCTCGCCCGCCCTCGCCGCGGTGGTTGTCTTGCTGCCCTTCCTCATTTCTTGCCCGACCCCCATGGACGACTTCATAGTCATCTTCATCACCTTGCCACCGATAGCCATCCATGAAACCACGCAAGAGCAGGTGGTCCCGCACTTGCCCGGAATCCGGGTCCGCAATAAGGCTCTTCAGCTTGCATCTTCGACACGGACATCTTATCTCCGTCTCGTTCTTTTGAAGCATCTCGGCCTTCGCGGAGCTCAAAAACCTATTCACGATGCCTTCGGTCATTGTGCGGACCATGGTCGCCTGCGGGGTAGAGCAAAACTATATTTTAGAACCAAGAAAAAATTTGGCATGACTTTGCCTAAAAATAGGACCAAAAAGAATGCATAGTGCCAAATTCTCGCCGAAACGGAAATGAATCAACATTCCGGCAAAATATTGGCAACTATCGCATTTCAAATACCGGTACCTGCAAACACAAACATATATGCAACACCACAAACATATGCAACACCACAAACATACGTAGATCTAGCTAGGCCATAAAAAGTGCATGTGCACGTTGTTGGAGGGAGAAAAAAGTAGATCTACAACATAAAGAAAGCTTTCCCCTTACTTACCTATCAAAAAAAGGTAATTTAACCACTTAATTTGGGTGAATCTATGGTGCAAATGAGGTGAGGAGGAGGAGGCAGCCGAGACAAGCTTGGAGGAGGAGGTGGAGAGAATGAAGTGGGGAAAGTGAGTGTGGTAGGTGGCTGTCCAAAATATCTAGCTGGTCTTAGGTTACTAATGGCGCACCACCTAAAAATGCGCCATTAGTAACCCTGGTTACTAATGGCGCACCAGTTAGGGGTGCGCCATTACTAGTTTTGCAAAAAAAAAAATGTTAGTAGTGGCGCACCGTGGTTGTGGTGCGCCATTACTAGTTTGAACTAGTAATGGCGCACTTCACACAGGTGCGCCATTACAAGTTTTGAAAAAAAAAGTAAAAAAAAATTTGTTAGTAGTGGCGCACGGAGCGTGTGGTGCGCCATTACTAGTTAAAACTAGTAATGGCGCACTGTGCCCTGGTGCGCCATTAATAGTTTTGGAAAAATAAAAAATAATAAAATTTGCTAGTAATGGCGCACCGTGTGTCTGGTGCGCCATTAGTAATGAGGACACTAATGGCGCACCTGTATCTGGTGCGCCACTGCTATATAGCAGTGGCGCACCACATACATGGTGCGCCATTAATGTCCATATCAGCTATAGCCCTTTTCCTAGTAGTGATAGGAAACGTCCGGTCTTGTACATAGCATGGCATACATAATAGAACCAACTGCCGAAGCATATGGAACATCATTCATCTGTACTCGCTCATCGAGAGTCCGAGGACACTGATTCTTGCAAAGTACTATGCCAGGTGACATGGGGAGAAGGCCTTTCTTGCAGTTCTCCATGTTGAACCTTTTCAACACCTTGTCAATGTACGTGCTCTGGCTAAGCGCTATTAGGCGTCTTGATCTATCTCTATAGATTCTGATGCCCAATACATATGCCGCTTCGCCTAAGTCTTTCATTGCAAAACTCTTTTTCAATGAGTCTTTTATTTCGTTAAGAAAATTCACGTCATTTCCAATCAATAATATGTCATCCACATACAAGATTAGAAATGCTTTTGCGCTCCCACTAAACTTCTTGTAAACACAAGATTCTTCGTCATTCCTGATGAAGCCAATATGTTTGACCACTTCATCAAAACGAATGTTCCAGCTCCTTGACGCTTGCTTCAGACCATAAATGGCTTTCTGAAGTTTGCATACCTTTCCAGCATCCTTATGGACGACAAAACCTTCTGGCTGTATCATGTATACATCCTCTTTGAGGATTCCATTTAGGAAAGCCGTTTTGACGTCCATCTGCCATATTTCATAATCGAAATAAGCAGCAATTGCTAGTAATATCCGAACAGACCTAAGCATAGCTACGGGCGAGAAAGTCTCATCGTAGTCCACTCCTGGAACTTGCGTGAACCCTTTCGCGACAAGTCTAGCTTTGTGGATAGTAATGTTACCATCCGCGTCCGTCTTTTTCTTGAAAATCCATTTACAACCAATGGGCTTTACGCCTTCTGGAAGTTCTTCCAAGTTCCAAACTTGGTTTTCGTACATGGATTCCATTTCGGATTTCATGGCCTTGTGCCATTCCTTTGAGCTGGGCCCCGCCATCGCTTCCTTGTAGTGCGCAGGTTCATCGTCTTCAAGAATGAAGATTTCGTTATGAAGCCATTCAGGTGGCTGGATAGCCCTACCTGATCTGCGCGGTTCAGTTACAACATTGTCTGAAGTTTCCGCATCACATGCGACAACTTCCGGCTCGGTCATAGGGATAATTAGCGGAATTTCTTCCGGTTCCTTGGCCATATCAACGGTTGCCGAAGATTCACTAATCTCATTAAGTTGTACTGTCCTCCCACTCACTTCTTTAGCGAGAAACTCTTTCTCGAGAAAGACTCCGTGTTTTGCAACAAACACTTTGTTCTCGGAGGCGTGGTAGAAAGAATACCCAACTATTTCCTTGGGATAACCTACAAAGTAACATTTGTCTGATCTAGGATCGAGTTTGCTTGGTTGTAAACGTTTTACATAAGCTTCACAACCCCAGATTTTGAGAAACGACAAGTCGGGTTTCTTCCCGTGCCATATCTCATATGGCGTCATCTCAACAGACTTAGACGGTGCTTTGTTTAGTGTGTGAGCGGCAGTTTCTAGTGCGTGACCCCAAAAAGATATCGGTAGATCTGTAAGAGACATCATCGACCTTACCATGTCTAACAGGGTTCGGTTACGTCGTTCCGACACTCCATTTCGCTGTGGAGTTCCGGGAGGCGTAAGCTGTGAAACGATTCCACGATCACTCAGATGTTGGCCAAACTCATGACTAAGGTATTCGCCTCCGCGATCAGACCGCAGAAACTTAATCTTTTTGTCACGATGATTTTCTACCTCATTCTGAAATTCTTTGAACCTTTCAAAGGTTTCCGACTTATGCTTCATTAAGTATATATAGCCATACCGACTTAAATCATCAGTAAAAGTCACGAAGTAAAAATACCCACCCCGTGCGGCTGTGTTCATTGGACCACATACATCACTATGTATTATTTCCAATAATTTACCCGCCCGTTCAGGATGACCCGTGAACGGCGTCTTGGTCATTTTCCCCATCAAGCAAGCTTCACATGTGTCAAATGATTCAAAATCAAGGGACGGTAAAACTCCATCTTTATGGAGTCTTTGCATGCGTTTCTTTCCGATGTGGCCAAGCCGACAGTGCCACATGAAAGTGGTGGTGGTGTCAGCCTTCTTAAGGCGTTTAGCATTCACGTTAAAGACATCATTTCCACATTCAAGATTTAATATGAAAAGGCCCCCAACAATGGGTGCAAATCCATAAAACATATCCTTACAATAAAGTGAACAACCATTGTTCTCAGACTTGTACGAATACCCATCGTGTACTAAACATGATCCGAAGATAATGTTTCTACACAATAGTGGAACAAAATAACAGTTATTTAGTTCTAAGATAAATCCCGAAGGGAGACGTAGAGGCATAATGCCGACGGCTTGAGCGGCGATCCCAGTGCCGTTCCCGACACACATTACGACTTCATTCTTTGATAACTTGCGCACCTTCTGAAGTCCCTGTATCGAGTTGCAAATGTGAGCAACCGATCCGGTATCAAATACCCAAGACTTAGAATTTTCGCTAGCAAGCAAAATGTCAATGACATTAACCCGTATAACAGTTACACCTTTCTTCTTATCTGCCATGTATATCCTGCAGTTCCTTTTCCAGTGTCCAGTGCCTTTGCAGTAAAAACACACAGTTTCAGACTTGGCTTCGCCCTTAGGCTTGCCTTTCCTTTTGAAACTGGCGGTTTTGTTCACCAGCAACTTTTGCTGATTCTGCAGTCCTATCTCATTTGATTTGAGCATCGCTTCATAAAGCGAGGTAAGGATCAAATCATTACCAGGTGTCTTTGGAAAATTAATTCCCCTTTCAGCCATACTATCATAATAGTTTGCTAGTCTGACACCTTGTTCATTTACTAGAGATTCCTTATGTATATTTCATTCTTCCATGGCTTCAGTCATCTCATGAACTTCAGCTGAATCCTGTTTGTGATACAGAACATTTAGTGCCTCGATAATCTCAAAGGCACTAAGTCGTTCATAACATTTCTGTAGCACAGGATCCATGCAAGATAACATAAGTTCTTTACTTTTAACAACACTGAAATCATCCCTTCGTGAGTCAAACACGTGGATGATATCCTGAGCCATTTCTGGCGTAATGGAATCACTTAGAAGTTGATCAAGCACATAGTCTTTCTTAGCATCCCTGAGGACAATCCCCAGGTTACGGACCCAGTCCACATACTTGTTTCCAATCGCAGCTAACTTCTCTTTCTCTAACATCGGGCCTAAGTTGAACGCGGTGTTGCGAGCCATTTGATCTAAAACGGAAAACACAAGTTTCACTTAGACTTTGTTTATAATGATTTTTGGCACTAGTGAATAAACAATTTTATTCTAAAGTGCGCTCCCACTCAAATCAATATCTCTCATAATTGATTATGAGTGATTCAAGATCCACGTTTTGATTATTCGCCATTGGTGTAACACCACTGATGACGAAAAATCTTAACCGGTAGGCCAACTTGCCAATCACATCTCTATGTGACTCTTGTTCATCTTTCGATGCGTGTGTTCCGAGCTCATGACGGTCATGCCTGAACATCAAGACAACCAAGTGATCTTGCTGCGAGGTCTCAACTCACCCGCCTCACACTTCACTAATCGTTCGTGCCCGTGTGACACGGCGCACCCCGAAAAGATAGGTGCCGTGACGGTGCTACACTTAGGAGAACACTATCTACTTGATATTTTTAGTGAGAGATCACCCTAATAAAAAGCGACTACCACGCAATCAAGAAGGGTGCATCATAAGGGATAAACATCTCAGGCAATTCATAATAGCATGATATGGTATAGCCCTTTCTGACGGAGAAGTCAAGTATTTCTTCGTCTTCGGCATTTGCGTCAGTGTTCACCTTCGCGAAGATTGCCACCACCTTGTCGATGCACCAGATAATATTTGCTATCTCTATAGCTAATAAAATAAGTGCATTTACTTAAGGTTGACACGCAGGTCATTAAAGTGACAATCATATGGCTCCAGCCATCATGCCGAATCATGACACACAGGTCATGTTAACAAATTTACATCATATAGTCATCTCATACATAATTGAATTAATATGAGCTTTGCTATACCACATCACATGCACATCCTGCAAAACCAAGTTAGACGCCTCTAATCGGTTTATGCAAAAATTTATTTTACGTGGCTTCTAAGGTTTTGACTTAAACCGCAGCTACCAACGTATTATCATCAAGTATGATTATTCAAGTCGCTAGATTAACATCTCGGGGTGTATGAAACACGAGATAATTAAATCTCGAGCCCCATACTAAACTTCGTCATACGCATGACCCCCGTGCAGATCATATCTGCAATGCCCTTTCATCTGTGAATTTCATCTTTCTTTTGACTATGGCGGAACCCAAAGAACTGATAGCACTTTGTTGATCAATCAGGATCGTGGATTGCCAGAACTTTGTGAAATTCCACCATGCTGTCTCGAGATTGAGCAAACGCAAATTCCAGGGAAGGAACAAGAACATCGGGTAACAGACTTCATCTGCTACCCGCATAAATAATTTTCAGCAATAGATCTTATCTACTCCAAAATTATATTATGCAATACCCATACATCTCCATCTATTCTAGATCGTAACCTGCATTTACGCATAGCACGGCTCATGATGCCACTGTTGGGGAACGCGACAGAAAACAAAAAAATTCGGTACAGCGAGCACGCCCAGGATCACTATGGAGACTGCATACAAGGTTTGATCTGATCCGTACCGACTCGAAGCGCAGCGGAAGAAGAGTCGGTGTAGATCGTCGGTGCAGATCCCTGCAGCTAGGATTTACAACCTCCCAACTGCAAGGATGTACTCCCACTCCGGACAGCCCTTTGGGAGGCGGTCGGACAGTCCCCCGGACGATGTCGCGGACAGCCCTTCGGGAGGACCCTCGGAACCCGAACAGTAACCCGGACAGCCCTTCGGGAGGACGCCGAAAACTCGAACGGTAACTCGAAAAGCCCTTCGGGAGGACACTCGAAAACAGCCCCTCGGGCAAAAGATCGAAACTACAATCTCTCTACGGGGTTGCACACATACGGTGTCAGCTATCCGGCAGGGATTCGCTGTCCAGAGCTAGTTCCTGCCGGAACCCAGACAGCCTTTCGGCTCTACGAAACTATTTCGCTGGGAGGGAGAGAGAAGCTAGACAAGTCAAATGGCATGTGTATGAGAGCAAGGATGCATTTTGGGGCTGCCTCCTCACCTCTATTTATAGGATAGCCAAGGGGTAAAGTGGCCATTCCAAAAAACCAAAAATGCCCATGAAGGAACCTTTCCACAAGGGCTTTTTAGGCAAGTAATGGAGCAAGTGAGCTCCATGGGGGAGGCCATATGTGGCCGGCCACTTCAAGCCCCCCCCCCCCACATGGGGGGCTTCCTTGGCTCCCAAGTCCTTCTAGAAGGCCTTTTGGAAATATCCCAAAAGGTGCTTTCCATAAAATAACCAAAAAGCACTTTCACTATTCACGAAGACATTTTTCTGCGTCCGATAAATCCAAAATTATTTCTGTGTGCCTAGAACAATTCCAGTACCCACCAAAATAATTTTGAACGCATTCCGAAACAATTTCGGAACAATGTTTTCTTCAGCGAAAAGCTATCATAGCGGTTCCGGCTGCTCCGGAACATTTTCGGTTTTCTCTCCGGAAAAATTCCAAAAGTTACCAGAACGATTCTGGCACCCTCCAAGAATTTCCACACATGTGCCGGAACCAATTTGACTTAATGGAATACCCTGAAACAACTTTTCAGTTTCACCGGAACTATTCCGGTGTTCTCTCCGGAACGTTTCCGTTTCGTCCGAAACTTTTTCGATGATTTTCTCTCAGACTCCCCGTCTAGTATTCAACAGATAGATGACCCTTAAGCGTGTGACCCTATAGGTTCGGTGAAGTATAGACATGACCCGGAACTCTTTCCGATCAATGATCAACATCGGAGCCGTGGACACCCATATTGACCCCTATACCCACACGAATGAATATTCGAGTGAACCTCCAGTTGTCGTGTGCTATTCCTGTTGCTTCACGATATATTACAAATACCCGAGGTGAGATTTACTGCATCCCCATGGATCAACAACTTGTCCACTATGCAAGTTACCTCGTTACCGGTTTTGTTCTCTTTACTCGTTTCCGTGTTCCGGCATCCCAGTGATCAAATCACAATGTGTCTGGCTAGACGATGATGGATACCGTAACACCGAGAGGGCCCGAGAATATCTCTCCATCGTCGGAGGAGCAAATCGCAATCTTGAGCTATCAAGTTACTTGACATACTTTTCCATGAACCCGTAAGCCGCCGTAATAGCCACCCATTTACGGATGACGTTTAACAAACCCCAAAGTTCATGAAGCAAGCATGAAGAAACTCGACACTCTCATGGTCTAAGGAATTATGCAAACATTAACTATCTCTGTGTTATTAACCATTAACTCATGACGAATGTATCTCATAGCATAACATCAATCGGGTCGATTCAACACAAGTGTTCTACTAACATTGTGCCCTCAAAATTGCCGGCATAGACATGCCCATGATCAGGAAAACAGGATCATCATGCAATACTTGAGCCAGTCTTAGAGGCAAGACTAGGAATACATTTTACCGTTTATTATACCACACGTGCACATGAGTTTCCCTCCGAGCCTCGTGGTTATTGCAGACTCGAGAATCATTGCAGTTATAGCATGGAATATAAACATTCATTACAAACTCGGAGATACAAAGTAACTGTTATTACTGCCTCTAGGGCATATCTCCTACACATTCGTCACAAGTTAATGGTTTATAACACAGAGGAAGTTAACGTTTGCATAATTCCTTAGACCATGAGAGTATCGAGTTTCTTCATGCTTGCTTCATGAACTATGGGGTTTGTTAAACGTCATTCGTAACTGGGTGGCTATTACGGCGGCTTACGAGTTCATGGGAAAGTATGTCAAGGGACTTGATAGCTCAAGATTGGTATTTGCTCCTCCGACGATGGAGAGATATTCTCTAGGCCCTCTCGGTGTTACGGTATCCATCATCGTCTGGCCAGACACAATGTGATTTGATCACAGGGATGCCGAAACACGGGATCGAGAAAAGAGAACAAAACCGGTAACGAGGTAACTGGCATAGTGGATAAGTTGTTGATCCACGGGGATGCCGATAAATCTCATCTCGGGTATTTGTAACATATCGCGAAGCAACAGGAATAGCACACGGCAACTGGAGGTTCACTCGAATATTTATTCGTGTTGGTATAGGGGCCAATAAGGGTGTCCACGGCTCCGATGTTGATCATTGATCGGAAAGTGTTCCGGTCATGTCTATACTTCACCGAACCTATAGGGTCACACGCTTAAGGGTCATCTATCTGCTGAATACTAGACATGGAGTCTGAGAGAAAGTCACCGGAAAAGTTTCGGAGATGACGGAAAAGTTCCGGAGAGAAAATCGGAAGTGTTTCGGAGCTGCCGGAATTGTTTTGGAGAAAAACGAAAATGTTTCAGAATAAAACCATCATACCAGAAATGTTCCGGAGAGTGTCCAGAATAATTTTAGAGGGTGCCGGAAATGTTCTGGGACCTTCCGGAATTTTTCAGAAGAAATAGTCACGGAAAACATCTTGTTCCAGAGTGAGGGGACAAGATCCCACGATACGTGGGGGCTGTCTTGGGCTGTTTTGGGGGCGCCCCCCCCCCCTTGAGGGGGCAGCCCCTTGTGGCTGGACAAAGGTGTTGGGGGCCCCCCATGGTGGGGGGCAGCCCCCACAAATGGTGGAAAGTGTTGGGAGGTGGTGGGGCCCCATGTGGGAACACCATGTTGGGAAGCCATGGACAAGGGGACATGCTTTCTCCTTGTTTGGTGGGTGCATGTTTAGTGGGATGAAATTTCAGCCCCCCTCCACCCCTTACACCACTGTATAAGGAGGAGGAGAGGTGCTCTCCAACTCCACTCCAACTCTCTCACAAATGCCATGCATGATCTGGCTTTCTTCTCTCCCTCCAAAAAAATAGTTTCATAGAGCCGAAAGGTTGTCTGGGTTCCGGTGGGAACTAGTTCTGGACGGCGAAGCCCGGCCGGATAGGTGACACCGTATGTGTGCAACCCCGTAGAGAGGTCGTACGTTCGATTTTTTGCCCGAGGGGCTGTTCGAGTGTCCTCCCAAAGGGTTGTCCGAGTGACCGTCCGAGTTTTGAGGGTCCTCCCGGAGGGCTGTCCGTGACACCGTCCGAGGGATTGTCCGACCGCATCCCGAAGGGCTGTCCGAGGAGCAGACGAGGAAGAACATCCTCGCGGTTGGGAGGTTGTAAATCCTAGCTGCGGGGATCTGCACCAACGATCTTCATCGACTCTACTTCCGCTGCGCTACGAGTCGGTAACGATCAGATCAAAAACCTTGTATGCATCTTCATAGTGGTCCTGGGCTGGTGCGTAGGTCGGAAATTTTTTGTTTTCTACTGCGTTACCCTACACTGAGTTGTCCCATCCACAAGAGTGCGATGGAAGACTCCGCTCACCTATAAAGGAAGCCTTGCCCCAACTCAGTACATCACATCCTTCACTCTCAGTTCGATATCCAACCACCAAGATGCCTGGCCCCATCGTTCGCAATGAGACCACCGCAGCCTAACTTGGAGACTTTGTAGTCATCCTCGCCAATCTCACTCGTCGTGCTTTTGGCATAGAAGAGCCCCCGGAGTATGTTGTGTACCAAGAGAACACGAGTGATGCCATCCATCACTTCTGGGCCACGTGCACATCTACGGGAGGGGTACCAAATCAGAACACCCCTACCGGTTCACCGGGAGGACGACCTCCGACGAGCCCCAAGCCATTCAACTTGCAGCCCGAGAGGCTGTAGTTAATCTCCGGCATTTGTCGCCGAGGGTTAACATCCATCCTTTCTACTACTACCCTAGTTGTGAAGGCTATGGTAGCCCGACCCAAGTCGCCAACGGAGACCATGAGACGGATCCTGCTCTAGTGCATCTGGTGTGCTACCTGAGAGCGCAAGAGGCACTATTCGATCAGGTCACCCTTGATCTGATTGCAACTCGCAGGACGCTTGCTCTCCTGACTCCGGTAAGAAGAGAAGCTGTACCTGCCACCGACACCCCGATAGTGCTGTTCGGGAGACCGATCGAGCCCTCGGAATCTGTCCCTGTTGTCCATCCGGGCAATGCCTTCGTCTCCCCCGGGGAACTTCATCGTCTCTTGGAGACCTACTCCAACGGGACTATGGCCACGACACCTCGCGAGGGGCACCACCTCTACCCCAGCCCTGTAGCTCCCCATCCTACCCCGGCCAACTCCGACACTGAAGCACACGGAGAAGCCTCGACATCTGCGGGACATGCCTGGCTGGATGGCCCTGTTGCCCTATATCTTCGAAGTAGCAGTCGTATGGCGTAGTAGGGTTGTAACTTACTTGTATGCCATTGTTTTGACAATGCCATGTGTGACCTAGTGTAAATTGTTTGACGTGTGGTTACAGAGTAAATTCTAGGCGTGCCTACCAGAATCACCCTAGCCGACACACACAGTAATACGTCACATTCCTTTTGGGGAGTGGGGTACGAGACTTTGACTTGGACAACCCTATGCCGGAACTGATACACAAGTCGTACCGGCGCCGCATCATGTTTCCTAACCCAAGAACTTTATAAGAGGCCATATCCGCAAACAACACCCGCCACCGTCAACTTTGAGCACTGCTTTCCCCCATCCATCACTCCATGTTTCACTCCGGAGCCTACCTGAGAACTCCAGATGCAAGCCCTGGTAGTTTTGTTAAGGTTTTGTGGGATTTTACCCGCAATACCCTTGGTTCCACCCACCCACCCCAGTATGAGTTGTACAAATTGACGATCACCTCTGATTCCTCGAAGTACTGGGCAGTTGTGCACATCCCACCAGAGGATTTAAACCAAGGCCCTCCATATGTTGTCTTCATCGGGAGATCCATGCCAACCTCAGGCATGGCCATTGAGGTTGCTGCTTATGAAGCAGTTACCCGTCTTCGATTCGCGGTACCCTGCGCCAGCGAAAGAAAATACTGCTATTTTCCGAGCCGCGCAACCTTTGGAGCAGAAGCTACGTTCCGCTGTGAACGTATAGAAAGAGATCCAGCTCTGGCCAATCTCATTCAGTATGTGATGGCTCAGGAGCATTTCACCCAGCAACTAATGGATTATCTCCATTATCTTGCTGTCCTGAATCCCCAGATCGCCATTGGCGGACCACCTCTGCCAACTCAGGAAGGACATGTTCTTCGTCTGCTTCCTCCACTTCCTCCGGAAGAAGAAGAATGTGCTCCAGCACCAGGAATCCTTTCGCAAGACCCTGTAGATCTTACCTTCGAACCGTAGACGATCATGAGTGTGGTTGTTGCTGTGTCTAGCACTTGTTTACCTGATGCAATCTTTGCGATGTATTTTAGGACATATGTCATGAATGCTTAATATGATTGCAGTTTGCCTACGAATAATCGATTGTGGTGATCTGCATTTGGTTCATCCGCCCTTAGGGGAGAAGAATTTCTTAAGGGCCATTATCACAAAAAATTTCCCAACATAAATTTAATTCGCGTGCAGCCATGGCGTCCGGCTTACAGTCACACTAACTCTACCACATGCACTAAGTGCGGAAACCTCACACCCACACTTAGCATCTAATTAACCGCCTCGCCCACTGGATCACTCTCACCACACCACAGTTTCTCACAGAGCCTACTGCAAAACGCACTAGAACTCACTCATAACCGACACTAATGCCTAGTCCTCATGATCACCGCCGCCCTGGAGAGCCACTACTCGAGCAGCGGCATCACAGCGATCATCGAGGATGATCGCACACAGCAACAGCGAGAAGCCAACCAACGCCGCTAGCATACCAGCCAGGAGGATCGTGATCAGCTCCGGAACCACGTCTTCCATTAATGCCTCGTCTCGAGCTCCTGCAACCAGAAGGAGAAGAAGAAGAAGAAGTGAGGTGAGGTGTGAGGTAGAAAGAAGAAAAACCGCGGTCGTTCTTATAGCTCGAGCTCGGAGCACGGTGAGCGAAGTCCACCAGCGCCACTCGTCGCTCGATCGCCGGTGTTCGGAGGCGAATGGGCGAGCAGTGCCGACAGGGTACTGGCCCGCGAGGTGATTGCACGCTGCGCCGGCGACAAGCACGCCGCGCACTACCGCGGTACGGCCCTAGATGCCCTACGCGCTAGACGCCACAGGGGGAGAAAGTGTGAGAAATCACGTGAGAGAAAGGAGAGAAAGGAGAGCCGGAGGAAGAAGAAGAGACTGACAGTGGGCCCTGGGTCCACTTGTCAGCCGGAGAGAACACTGTGACCTGGAGTACGGCAAACGAATTTTGGAATTAGAAATTATACTTTTTCCAAATTTGTCATAGCAGTAGATCCTCAGTTGACCTAACAGTAAAACCACAGCACCAGTACCTCACTATAGTTGCACCAATTACCAGTAGCCCCACATCAACTGTGCCTAATTATATGGTCCAAATAATTAGTTCAGAAAAATCTCCTCGAAAAGGTGGGCTTAATTCTGGTAACCACCTTAACAAATCTCGAGGACGAGATTTTCTTAAGGGGGTTAGAGTTTGTAACACCCCAAAAATTTAAGCATGTTTTTACTAAGTAAAATTTGGCCAGAAATAAAATTTTGATTTATATTAGGTCTTTCAATAAATTCATAGTCTCTTCTGTTTTCTGTTTTCCAAAACTCTTCCCTCCATGTAGAAAATTTTAGAAAAATATTGTGGGCCTTGGAAGTTTTCTTAAATCATTTCATTTATATTTTAATAACAGTAGGGAATATTTTCATAATAAAACTTGCCCCAAAATAATTCTTTCAGTGGCATTTTCAGACTTTAAAACACTCATGTTGCACTAAAACTATTTAAAATAAATGTTATAAAAATGCCACAAAATTATTGGAGACCATCTTAGGCCTATAGTTCGCTGTTGTGCAAAAACCCATCATGGTCCTTTGAAAATTTTGAGCAAAACATCCTCTTTTCAATTCTGTCCCATTCTTAGATTATAACTACAACCCTAATTTTCCTTCATCAAACAATTCTGAAATTTTTCCATCTCATAGTCCTTCCAGCTAAACCCTTAAGTCCAGAAGATCAACTCCATTTGCATCTTGGAAGACCTCCAAATAATTCCCTCAAAATCTGGTCCAGAACTGAATTTCTTCAAAACTTGCACTAGCAAGTATTTCCTTTCATAAAACCAACTTCAGAATCATCACTAACATCCAAGGAGACATCATCCTGCCAAATTCCAATCTCAGAAAAGATCCCTAGGTGGCCCTAGCATTTCATCAAGCACCTCATGTGCATGGCAGAAATTTACAAGCTCATAAACTTGCACTGGACACTTGATCATTTTGCCAAAATAACTTGTCCATCATCCTTGCCACCTTAGTAACCATTACCTTGCCAAAACTCAACTCCAGTGGAGCAATGTAGCCCACCCTGGCATTTCGTCGAATGCTCTGCGTGCATGCACAGAGCACGACTAGAGTGCCCAAACTGCAACCATTGGCAGCCGAGCCAGCCACTTCCCTGCTGCCTCCCCGACCCTCGCAGCGGCCCCAACGGCGTCGCCATAAACCCACGCACCTCGCCGACACCAGGACTTGGCCGCTAGCGTCGTCCACCGCCGACCACCGTGGTGGACACGCCACTGTCCAAGCTCTCTGCACCAGCCAGCGTGCCCCTGGAGTAACTCTGGCCAGCCACCACCCCCACCGACCCTCAGCGACCACGCACGGTCCTCATGTTGCAACCAGAAGGAGAAGAAGAAGAAGAAGTGAGGTGAAGGGTGAGGTAGAAAGAAGAAAAACCGCGATCGTTCTTATAGCTCGAGCTCGGTGCACGGTGAGCGAAGTCCACCAGCGCCACTCGTCGCTCGATCGCCGGTGTTCGGAGGCGAATCCGCGAGCAGTGCCGACAGGGTACTGGCCCGCGAGGTGATTGCACGCTGCGCCGGCGACAAGCACGCCGCGCACTACCGCGGTACGGCCCTAGATGCCCTCCGCGCTAGACGCCATAGGGGGAGAAACTGCAAGAAAGCACATGAGAGAAAGGAGAGAAAGGAGAGCCGGAGGAAGAAGAAGAGACTCACAGTGGGCCCTGGGTCCACTTGTCAGCCGGAGAGAACACTGTGACCTGGAGTACGGCAAACGAAATTTGGAATTAGAAATTATACTTTTTCCAAATTTGTCGTAGCAGTAGATCCTCAGTTGACCTAACAGTAAAACCACAGCACCAGTACCTCACTATAGTTGCACCAATTACCAGTAGCCCCACATCAACTGTGCCTAATTA
Source organism: Elymus sibiricus (assembly GCA_039707655.1). Taxonomy (NCBI): domain Eukaryota; kingdom Viridiplantae; phylum Streptophyta; class Magnoliopsida; order Poales; family Poaceae; genus Elymus; species Elymus sibiricus. The sequence goes on along the minus strand of CM077668.1, from coordinate 37,205,747 downwards.
TATGGTCCAAATAATTAGTTCAGAAAAATCTCCTCGAAAAGGTGGGCTTAATTCTGGTAACCACCTTAACAAATCTCGAGGACGAGATTTTCTTAAGGGGGTTAGAGTTTGTAACACCCCAAAAATTTAAGCATGCTTTTACTAAGTAAAATTTGGCCAGAAATAAAATTTTGATTTATATTAGGTCTTTCAATAAATTCATAGTCTCTTCTGTTTTCTGTTTTCCAAAACTCTTCCCTCCATGTAGAAAATTTTAGAAAAATATTGTGGGCCTTGGAAGTTTTCTTAAATCATTTCATTTATATTTTAATAACAGTAGGGAATATTTTCATAATAAAACTTGCCCCAAAATAATTCTTTCAGTGGCATTTTCAGACTTTAAAACACTCATGTTGCACTAAAACTATTTAAAATAAATGTTATAAAAATGCCACAAAATTATTGGAGACCATCTTAGGCCTATATTTCGCTGTTGTGCAAAAACCCATCATGGTCCTTTGAAAATTTTGAGCAAAACATCCTCTTTTCAATTCTGTCCCATTCTTAGGTTATAACTACAACCTTAATTTTCCTTCATCAAACAATTCTGAAATTTTTCCATCTCATAGTCCTTCCAGCTAAACCCTTAAGTCCAGAAGATCAACTCCATTTGAATCTTGGAAGACCTCCAAATAATTCCCTCAAAATCTGGTCCAGAACTGAATTTCTTCAAAACTTGCACTAGCAAGTATTTCCTTTCATAAAACCAACTTCAGAATCATCACTAACATCCAAGGAGACATCATCCTGCCAAATTCCAATCTCAGAAAAGATCCCTAGGTGGCCCTAGCATTTCATCAAGCACCTCATGTGCATGGCAGAAATTTACAAGCTCATAAACTTGCACTGAACACTTGATCATTTTGCCAAAATAACTTGTCCATCATCCTTGCCACCTTCGTAACCATCACCTTGCCAAAACTCAACTCCAGTGGAGCAATGTAGCCCACTCCGACATTTCGTCGAATGCTCTGCGTGCATGCACAGAGCACGACTAGAGTGCCCAAACTGCAACCATTGGCAGCCGAGCCAGCCACTTCCCTGCTGCCTCCCCGACCCTCGCAGCGGCCCCGACGGCGTCGCCATAAACCCACGCACCTCGCCGACACCAGGACTTGGCCGCTAGCGCCGTCCACCGCCGACCACCGTGGTGGACACGCCACTGTCCAAGCTCTCTGCGCCAGCCAGCGTGCCCCTGGAGTAACTCTGGCCAGCCACCACCCCCACCGACCCTCAGCGACCACGCACGGTCCTCGCCTACCTCGCCACCGTCCTCGTGTGCCATTAATGGCCGCCACCGAGATGCACTCGGGGACGGCACCGTCCAGGCCACCTGGCGCTTCCCCGAGCCAGCCAGCTCACCTGGAGCTCATCTGCAACCTCACCGACCCCCGCCGCCCTCACCGGCCTCGCCACCGACCGCGTTTTGCCATCAATGGCTGCCACCAGCTCGGCCACTCTCTGGAAGCAACGAACCGACCTATCCGCGCCTATATAAGGGCCACCCAAGCTCCCTCAGCTCATCACCACACTTCAGTTTCCCTCTGTGAGATCTCCCGAGCAACAGAATGACTGGAAAAAGTCATCTTCCTCGTCTCCGGCCGAGACGGCCGCCGCCCACTCGATAAGTTCCACGCCTCCAGAACCTCCCTCTCTTCATTTTCTTCTCCATTAGCTCCCTCTTGATCTCACGAATCCATTCCACCTCTTGATTCTGCTCGGGATCGATCATGGGAGAAATCCCCTTTCACCCGACGCCGCCATTCGCCGGAATTAGCATCGCCTGCAACTCCGTCCACCCCGGGGACCAAGACTGGTACCCAGGGAATGGCCTCGGTCTCCTCAACTCGAAGGTGAGCTCAGCTCGCCGAGGGGTGCCGCCGTTCGCCGGCGAGGACCGCCGGAACGGCGCCACTGTTCTGCTGCAGGAGGAAGGGCGCAGTTGGACTAGTCAAACCTGACTGGTGGGCCAGCGGGACCCACTGTCAGTGACCCAAGCCGCACCAATTCGTCTATAAGTGGAAACGTATTCTGTGGAGTCCGTTTTCTCACTTATAAAGCGTAACTCAGGCCGAACCGTTTTCTTTTATAGATTTAAATTAAAATCAGAGATTTGACCAAACTTTGACTGCCTCTAGTTTTTAAACCACAACTCCAAATAACTTGATTCTTTTTCTGAAATTCCTCATTTTTCATCTAGTTTATTTTAGTATTTATTTAAAAAAAATCCAAACAACTTTTTGGTACTGTTTTGAAATTAGGTGATAATTGTATTATTTTGAAAATAGGAAAAATGGCGGGAAGATAATTTTTGCAAAATTTTGGAGTGAACCAGCACCACTACATTCCCAAGGCGAGCATCTTAAACACTTGATATGGTGAAAGTTTGGTTGTTTGCTTGCTAGAACAATTTGATCAAGTTTATGATAATTCAAATAAAATTTTGCATACAGATGATCATGCATATGTGGTTCCATGTGAGTATTTGAGTTCACTTAAACATGAAACATTCGTGCCACACATGCCTATGCTTGTTCTGACTAATCTGCAGGAAAGAATCAGTCACGAGAAAAGTGACCGTGAGACTAAAATCTCGTTGTGACGAGAATGATCAGTGAGAGCATGTTGGGACATGCCAGATGATGACCCTGTTGGGTACTAACGAGGAAATATATTGTACTAACCACTGCAGGAAAACTTAAACCTCCTGAGTCGACCGTAGATCGAGTCTTGTTCCAGTAACCCCCATACTTGTTTCGTGCTGCCACTTGTCCCTGCCATAGGTAGGGTACGATTCAGTAAGTTGTTAACCCCTTTCGTGCACACACTGTACAGAGGGGCCGCGATGAAAGTTTCCAGGATCCAGGTATAATGCTAGTCATCGGGTCAGGGGGCATGGGTGTATCCGGCTGGGCCGAGAGGGGGGCACCCCTTGTATTCCGCGCGTTATAAATTGTGATCCCATGATATTCGAGACGACGGTCTCCCCGTCTTAGAGTTTTTCTTGAACGATGCTTTGGGTGATTCCTGGCATCAGGAAAGTTAATCTGGTGTGTGCTGGTTAGGTGTGTTTTCAACCCAAAGGCCGTAATTGGAATTAGTCAGCGTCTCAGTGTTGGCTAAAGAAATCCTTTACTTGTGGGTAAAGAGTACACCCTCTGCAGAGTTTTATAACCTATTCGAATAGCCGTGTCCGCGGTTAAGAACTACAGTCTGGGTTGGTCAAGTGTCCGTCTTGGTGTCGGTCTTCGGAGGAAATAATTAAATTGATCGTGATTCACTTGTGCAGGATGATTATTGTCACTACTGATGCTATCATGAATATTATTGTTAACATGAATATTACTGTTGACTAACCAATTTCCCTTATGTGTAACCCTGAGTATCTCTTGGGATGGTTGTGCCACCTGGATACTCATTTCTTTTCAGTATCTCTTGGGATGGTTGTGCCACCTGGATACTCATTTCTTTTCAGTATCTCTTGGGATGGTTGTGCCACCTGGATACTCATTTTTTTGTCAGTATCTCTTGGGATGGTTGAGCCACCTGGATACTCATTTCTTTTCAAGACCTCTCGAGGCGTCGCATTCAAACACCCGTTTGGCATTTCTTTTCAAGACCTCTCGAGGCGTCGCATTTAGACACCCATTTGGCATTTCTTTTCAAGACCTTTCGAGGCGTCGCATTCAGACACCCGTTTGGCATTTCTTTTCTTGGAATCCTCGGGCGGTCCAACGCCCGATGTTCCATTTTATTTTCTTGGAATTCTCGGGTGGTACAACGCCCGATGTTCCATTTTTTTTTGAATCCTCGGGCGATCTAACGCCCAATGTTCCATTTTATATTTCTCGGTTTATTACTAGAATGATATATTTAGCCATCTACACCGTATTGATATTTATCATGCCATGCTTTAATATCAGTCAGCATATGCATATAATTTAGTTCATCATGATCATATGCTCTCTGTTGCATTCGGTATACTTTTGTTCATGATGTTTGCGAGTACATTCAAACGTACTCACTAGCTTGTCCCTGGCTATTGTCTTGGCCAGATCACGATTAGGAGAAGATCACTACGAAGGCACACCCCGCAACCTAGGTATCGGAGATAGCAGCCTCGCGGGATAGGAGTTATCCAGGTCAGCTGTTCCTGTGGGAATGGAGCCCCACCAGAGATGGAGATCCGCTACCCGCTTCCGCCATTCGCTGTTAGAAATTATTGTTGTATCATTAGACCTTTATGGTCTTGTATCCAATTCTTGTAAATGCTTGGTAATCTGTGATAAGGACGTGTCCACCAGTAACAATGATCTTGGGGCTGGTGACGACACGAGGGGTTAATTTCTGGGATATTGTGTCCCGAAAATCCGGCCCCGACACGTATCATGTGTATTTCATGCCAGTTATATTTGTAGATTTCTAATATGTTGCGTTGTGGACTAACTCATAATTTTTCTAGAGAATTTATACACTTTAACAAATGCATAGTAAAAGTTTACATTAACCGTATTTTGTCCTTTCATTTTCATTAGGTTGATTTGGCTTATCGGGGGTGATTAACTAATTAGGTTGGTGATCAGCGTCAATCGCAGGCAAAGTTTTGGGGATTTGAAAAAGATCACTAATTTGGAAAAGGTTTGGGGATTTGAAAAGATTCAATCGTTTGAAAAAGAGTTTGTGGATTCGAAAAAAGTTCAAGTATTTGAAAAAAGTTCATGGGTTTTGAAAAAAGGTTCACGAATTAGAAAAGGTTCGGAAATTTAGAAAAAGTTCATGAATTTGAAAAGAGTTTGTAGATTTTATAAAAATGCAAATTTGAAAAAAAATGTGGATTGGAAAACATTAATGCATATGAAAAAAAGTTCGCCGACTCAAAATATCACGAATTAGAAAAAGTTCTTGAATTTTAGAAAAGGTTCAAGAATTTTAAAAATGAATATGAAAAAAGGAATACGAGGAAAAAGAAAATGGAAAAACCGAATAACATTGAACAAAAACTGGCCAAAAAAGAAGAAAAAAACGGTCGTTTCTTTTTTTTTCATTCGCTATTATGACTGTATTGACGCAATTCGTGCAATAAAATTATATCACGAATTCAAAGAACCAGGCAGATTTGATAAAAGTTTAGAAAACTGGTTGACCGTTCACCATCAAAAGCTAAACAAAAAACATTAATTTGAAACATGTTGAGGAATTGGAAAAGGTTCAACATTTTCTAAAAGTTTGCAAAAATTAAAATATTTAATAATTTTGAAAAAAGTTCACCAAAATAGAAAATATTAAAAGAAATTCAAAAATAGTTCACAATTTTAGAAAATTACATAGAACATAGACTAAAACTTCCGAAAAAATTTGAATTATTTTTTGAGAAAAGGTCACAAATTTGGAAAAGTTCATGGGTTTGAGAAACTTTTTAAATTTTAGAAAAACGCACACATTTTTTAAAAAGGAAAAAGAGAACACAAAAAGGAAAAACAAAGAACCGGATAAAAGACCTGGTCCAGAAAAACCACAAACAAAAAAGAAAAAACCAGCTGTGAAGCTTCTAGAAGCTTCCCAAAACCAAAACGAAATCGCGCTACGATGATCGACCCATTTGCTGCCGACGGGGATCGGGCATGGGCGCCAGTTAGCAGAATAGCCAACTGGCGCCTGAAGCGCCGAATAGGAGAGGCGCCCTTAACGCTTTAAACGGCGCTATAAGCGCTAAATAGGAGGTTGCTTTGTTGCAGCTGGTCTTATTCACATCCCATATTCACGAAATATCCGGAAACAATATGTGCGGTATGATGTAACGTGTGTACTTTCAAACATATATGTGGTCATTTTTTCATAGTCTACAAAACAAAGCAAGAGAAAAAAGAATAAGTTTATTGACTGTACACACATAATTCTTTGTTTCTGTACCATTTCATGTTTGCACGATTTTTTTGAGTGGATTTTTTTTTCACAAAGGATAATATATTAATAGCAAGATGATATGAATTACACCCAACCTTTGCAACGACACAATCTCAAGACCAAGTCAAGACATTGAGAATGCACACAATCAAAGAGATTAAAATAAAAACAATGGCAATGGACTCGACCAACGACAATGGCTTTCATCTTCTCAAATTGAACATTGGAGCCTACCGGTGGGCTCATTGACATCCTGAATGCAGGTTGGACCATTTGTTTAACTGGGCTGGGTCTCAGAGGCATAGCTTGGATGTACACAAACGCTCTTGAACGAGGACCATTTATGGGAGTTCATTTTTCTTACTTTTCATTTTTGATTTGTTGTTTCTTCTCGTGTTTCTCCTTTTTCTTCCGTTACTTGCTTTATTTCTTATTGCTGTTATTAAATTTGCAATTTTATGTAACTTACTGGTTTGTTCTTAATCTATTATGTAAACCTTTTATTTATTATGCATTGGGTTTTACTTATATTTATTTTCAAGTTCGCTTTTTTCTTTTTTCTTTTACTTTTCCTTCACGGCAAATATATGATAATTTTTATGACATAGATGACTACATTTTTAAACAAGAAGCACACTTCAATATAGGAGGGCCGCCAAGGCGAGGTCGCCTAGACGAAGCATCGCGTGAGGCGCGGCCACCATTGCGAGATCTGCGTGGGTCAGCGGCTCACCGTGCGAGGGTACAAACCCCGCTGCCAGCGGGCTTTGCCCGGTGACGTGTGCTGGCGGCGACGAGGGGAGGGGGGTGGTAGTTGCGGCTGCTAAGGGTGCCCGCTCGAGCTGCCTCCCTGGGAGACTACATGGGGGGATTTTCCGTGCGGTTCTTCTTCCACATGACCATTTATTAAGAAATATATGAATACTTATTCTAAAAGTAGTAAGCTTGCACGTGCAACGCACATCTCTCTTGTCATCAAATAATTATGAAAATACGGGTTGATATTTACATAGTTTTTCATCCATACATGATATATCTGCAATAATTATGTTTTTCATGTGGAGGCAAAACTAAATGACATGGACAAATGAAGAAGGTGCAAATAAGATGAAAGATCAACCCATTTATATGTAACATATGGAGCTACTACCTAGTGATCACTTATTAGCATTTTTTGTAGCCATGTTATAAGCCCCCTTAGTTTTTCACCTAACTCGATGAATGTATTCATAGAGAATTTGTATTGTAAATCTCGAGGAAAATACAAATATCCAAATCAAAACTTCACAGAGTCAAATTAGAGTGGACAGACATCCAAGTCCCCACTTTGCATGTCCATATTAAGTCCAAATTAAATAAATGTTAAAAACATAACACATGTCTACCCAAAAAGAAAATGACTAAATATGATATATCTGGTAGTATTAATATTTGATATGCCACAATGCTTATTTATTTCTAAATTATTATCATAAAGAAAAATCAATAAAAAAGACATCAAACTAAAATTGTACTTATAATAGACTCAAGGGATCATCACTATCTTTTAGCAGTTCATGCCCCTGGTAGTTCAACAATTAATCTGAATACGACAACTTACTATAGAGTAGGCGTACAAACATGCTAATCTTCACTGGCAAGAAAACAATATTTTTCATATAGTCAAAACCTCCTGAACAGCAAGATATTAATCGGATGTCATCATCTTACTGAGCCCGTCATACAAAGCATTGAAAAAGACAAATGATTTAGAAGCTGATCAGTACTTTGGCAATGGTTGTACTTAATATTAAATCCAAACAAAAATGTGAAAAAGTCACAATAAATCAGGTTACCCACAAAATTCCATGTATCCATCACATAGTTTCCATGTGATCATGAACTTACCTAAAACAAAACAATCAAGAGGAAGACTGTCATCCAATAATCCATGAGAAAATTAGAATTCTTCTTCTTGAGAAACTTCTCCTTTTCCCTCTCCCTTCTCCTCTTCTTTGCTTCCCGTGCCTCCCTCTCCTCATCAATCAAACATTTAGTACTAAATGTAATTCTACTACCACTAATTATATATGTTCTTTTTGTAAAATTTGTCGTACTCCTCATATCATAGGTGCAATGGCACAGGCATGGTTATGAGATCATTTTTGTAGTTAGAAACTTACGCTTCAAATATTTATGAGGTTAGTAAGCAAAAGGTTGTCTGTCGCAGTGTCCTCATTTCTCTCGGGCCAATCAAAACGCTTCAACGGTGCACCCTGATCCACCTTCCAGTAATGCAACTATGAGAAAAAAAGAAGAGATTTTAGCTAATGACGACACACACACACACATGAACACGGACGCATAATTAGCAAGTTGCAACCTACAATCATGTACTCTTCTCACTTAGTCCACTCATACCTATACTCCATAGAGACCGGCAAGTACCAGCTACAACATCAATGGAAGGGAACCATGCAAGTGAAAGAATATATAGGATGATATAGCTATTATCACCGAATTAAACATGTATCACTAAATATAGGATGCTATAGCTGCAGCATTGGTTGTGTTGGATTCCATTCAGCCGTGTGCTTCCGGAATCGGCGGAACCTGCACCACAACGTGCCCATCCAAATATAAGCATTAATAATATTTCAGAATAGGATCAAATAATCTTACTTCTATGGAAATAATGCATTCTAATCCTTGGCAACATAGCTCTGTATTCAATCTGAGGCTTCCTGAGCGGTGGGTAGTTGTATGCAAGGATAATCAACTTCCATGAACAAACATACAAAATAGACTATTTGAACAGAGGCTGATGTAGAAGATAGCCACTACTATAAATTTGTAACATAGCTCAGTATTCAATCTGAGGCTTCCATGGCTTCCATCTTATGTTTTAACTACAACAATCTTAAAAGTTAACGAAGAAAAACATAAACTCCCAATCTGCAAACTATCCCACAAAATTTCCGTGTACAACAACCTGACATCATAAGTAGGCCTCCAACCTGACATCATAGGCTAGCCTGCAAACATTTTCAACTGCACGGGACTCATAGGTAGGTCTCCTTGTCGACTACAGCATATATATACCTTAGTTATCTCCATGAACACCGGAAAAGTCAAGATTATCACCTAGAACAACAGAAGATATTTATAAACAGTAATAACATGAACATAGATCGTCCAAAGTAAAGGGGAAGAACTGAGAGGGGAGAGAAGAGGCTTACCACCAAGTTTCGTCTCCGGTGGTGGCAGTGAGGAGGGCGGCAACAACTTCTGAGGAACAGACTAAAGCGTGCTTCACCTCCGCCCACACAAGCTGCAGGCCAACCTACACCTCTGAAATTGTTAACAGGAGCTTAATTTGTGAAGCGTTCGTCAAACACCCAAGAAACAAAACAGTAAGGCCCAAGAAAACAACATGAAAATACATTGAAGCACACGTACAATTGAGGCTGCAGCGAAATTTGCAAGAGATGAACGGGACCTTTGACGCAGAATAGACCGATCAAAGGACCTGAAAATTACAAAATATATAAGACCTTATTATTGATAATTGTTGCAATTACACGGCATGCCTCTAAAGTATTTGCAATTATGGCATTCTCAGTAATCTGATTGTGTAGCAAAACTCTGAATTTTGTATCGTAGGACAGTTGTGCTGACTCAGACCAGAAGCATGTATTTCAGCAAATTTCAAGAAAAATGGCACTTCTTAAGTATTAAAAAGTGAAACTCTGAATTATGTGACATAGGACAATTGTGCTCACTCAGGGTTGCGGCTTGTATGCGTACAACTTTTAAGAAAGGTAGCGCTTCAGCAACTATAAAAAGATGATACGCAAATGCCAACTGGAAGCATCAGAATCAAACAAGCACAAACAACAGTTCTGACAATTATTTTCTCTGGTTTGCTAGGGCGCTTGTCCTCCACGGTTTATCAGGTAACAACAGTCGAAACTAAACGGAGGTGGAACAGAAAACAAAATCTGCGTCATATGAGTGCAGAACTTCGTCTCTGGAGATCAAAGTGCTGGAGATCCATCTTGAAACATTCAATCCTCTCTTGCAGAACGACAAGGCCGGGGAAGAAGACCTTCAGATGAGGCCAGTTGGTGACGGATTTTTCGCAGAAAGATCTCCCCGGGCGTGTCGTGGGAGGTGTGGAGAGCCGTCGGCGGCGTGCGCGGGGAGGCGTGGAGGGCCGGCGCGGAGGCGCGCGAGGAGGCAGCCGGGCATGGCAGGGCTCTGGCGGAGGAGCAGCGGCGGCCCGGCGCGGAGGAACGCTGGCGAAGGAGCAAGGGCCGCCGGATGCGGAGGCGCACTGTCAAGGAGCGGGTGCGGAGAGGCACCACGCCGGATGAGGAGCAGGGGCGGCCGGGCACCACCGCCACGCTTCTTCCCTTCGATCTCTCATCTGCTGGACGCAATGAAAGGGACGGCAACCCCTCGTCTACATCCACCGCAGCTGACACCGCCGCCGCGCTTTTCTTCGCTCTCTCTCCCTCCCTCCCTCTCACGGCCAACGCAAGGAACGGGGACGGGGCAACCCCTGATAGTCCAGATCGAACGTGGGGCAGGTTTGCGATCGTATCACGGGAAAGAAGGAAACTGCAGAGAAAAGAAATCGTGGGAACAGAAGCGATGACATTTGCGGGTAAAACGTGGATGCATGGTGCCGATGGCAGTGTGGGTAATTACGTGTGGCTAAACACGGTTGGTGCTAAACATCGGGGCTATCTGGAACGTAGGATTTAACCCTCTGTACGGTGAAGATGAATTGATTGTCCGCCCTTTCGTGCTTTTATAGGGGTAGTAGATAGATAGATAGATGTACGGTGAAGATGAATTGATTCTCCGCCCTTTCGTGCTTTTATAGGGGTAGTAGATAGATAGATAGATACATGAGCTTCTCTTTTTAAGTACCTGTTATTTATATCTTGAACATTTATTTTCAAAGACAAGAACATTTTATGTATTACGTGAGAACATTTGTTTTACACCGGAATGGAATTAATATAGTGTGCATTAATTTTCTCAAAAATCAAGCTCGGAAAACATTGATCATGTTTATAGAGAAAATTATTTTGTGGGACGGAAGTATGGTAATCAAGAGACAGTGTAAACTGTAATGTCGTCTTGTGGGAGACGAGGAATAAACTCACCTATCTTTATATCAGCTCCTATTCACATCTGTCTTTCACAAAAAGGAAAAATCACATCTGTATAACGACCTGTCTTCAGCGTATCTCTCTGTCTTCTCTTCGGCGTTTCCCTTCTCATCCTTTTTCATCTCTACATCATCTTTTGCCACTGATTTTTTAGGCGCTAGGTAGGTTTGCCATTGTGTTTGGCATGTAGTACCTTGGGTCTCGACGGGTGCCTGTCGTGATTAATTCTTGCCTTCACAGCCGGGCACCGAGAAGGCTACACAGTGTCTAGTCAGGCGTTTCCTGCCTTATTATTAAACGATAAGTGTACGTCCATCTCTTTCGACAAAGATTCAGCGGAAACTCAAGGTTTCTTGACAGCTACTCCCTCTGTATTAAAATATAAGACATTTTTTTTACACTCATAATGAGGAAGTATATACCTCCTACTGCCTTTTCTTCTACGGCGAACTTTCTTCTGTACCGGGAAGTGGACGTTTACGGCGACCGAGAAGACTACACAGTGTCTAGTCAGGTGTTTCCTGTCTTATTATTAAACGATAAGTGTACGGCCATCTCTTTCGATAAAGATTCAGCGGAAACTCAAGTTTTCTTGACACCTACTCCATCTGTATTAAAATATACGACATTTTTTTGGCACTCATAATGAGGAAGTATATACCACCTACTGCCTTTTCTTCTACGGCGAACTTTCTTCTGTACCGGGAAGTGGACGTTTACGGCGACCGAGAAGGCTACACAGTGTCTAGTCAGGCGTTTCATGTCTTATTATTAAACGACAAGTGTACGTCCATCTCTTTCAACAAAGATTCAGCGGAAACTCAAGGTTTCTTAATAGCTACTCCCTTTGTATTAAAATATAAGACAATTTTTTGACACTCATAATGAGGAAGTATATATATACCTCCTACTGCCTTTTCTTCTACGGCGAACTTTCTTCTGTACCGGGAAGTGGACGTTTACGGCGACCGAGAAGGCTACACAGTGTCTAGTCAGACGTTTCATGTCTTCTCAAGGTTTCTTGACAGCTACTCCCTCTGTATTAAAATATAAGACATTTTTTTGACACTCATAATGAGGAAGTATATACCTCCTACTGCCTTTTCTTCTACGGCTTACTTTCTTTTGTACCGGGAAGTGGATGTTTACTGCGACCGAGAAGGCTACACAGTGTCTAGTCAGGTGTTTCCTGTCTTATTATTAAACGACAAGTGTACATCCATCTCTTTCGACAAAGATTCAGTGAAAACTCAAGGTTTCTAGACAACTACTCCCTCTGTATTAAAATATAAGACATTTTTTTGACACTCGTAATGAGGAAGTATATACCTCCTACTGCCTTTTCTTCTACGGCTTACTTTCTTCTGTACCGGGAAGTGGACGTTTACGGCGACCGAGAAGGCTACACAGTGTCTAGTCAAGCGTTTCCTGTCTTCTTATTAAACGACAAGTGTACGGCCATCTCTTTAGACAAAGATTCAACGGAAACTCAAGGTTTCTTGACAGCTACTCCCTCTGTATTAAAATATAATTAAGACATTTTTTTGACACTCATAATGAGGAAGTATATACCTCCTACTGCCTTTTCTTCTACGGCGAACTTTCTTCTGTACCGGGAAGTGGATGTTTACGGCGACCGAGAAGGCTACACAGTGTCTAGTCAGGCGTTTCCTGCCTTATTATTAAACGACAAGTGTACGTCCATCTCTTTCGACAAAGATTCGGCGGAAACTCAAGGTTTCTTGACAGCTACTCCCTCTGTATTAAAATATAAGACATTTTTTTGACACTCATAATGAGGAAGTATATACCTCCTACTGCCTTTTCTTCTACGGCGAACTTTCTTCTGTACCGGGAAGTGGACGTTTACGGCGACACTGTACGATGATAGCGATAAGTTTCTGTGAAATTACGGTGGAGGACCATCTGTGTCCTGAACCATAAATTGTCCATTTTACACAACCATCCATTTTACGACACCTTATCCCAATTCGATGTTTTTTAACCTCAAACACTCATACCCGTTTAAATAAAAAAAAACATTATCCTAATTCGACGCATTTTAAAACCTCGAACGCTCATAGCCATCCAAATTTAAAGCATGTTTTAATCATATCTGAAAATATGTTGCAACAATGTAAAGTTGTTGAACAATTTCATTTGAGATAATTTAATGTTTGAAATCCGATCTCAGTTATGAACTTATGATTGAAACAGCAGAATAAAAACTAGTTCAAATGTATCAGAGATTGATCTTGTTGTGAACGTATTCTGGCGAGGAACTCAAATTTATATGAAAATGCACATAAAAAAATGGAGTTTTGGATCCAAAGATGTCAATGTGAAAACGAAATTAAGTATAAGTTTGTCTTTTGTATGTGGAGAGAGAATCCCTCTCCAAAAAGCTAACACCAGTGTAGTACTAAAATATTTAAAGTCCAGGTTTGTCTAAGTCAAACTTGTTTAAGTTTGATCAGCCTTATAGAAAATAATTGCTAAACAAAGACACAAAAAGAAAAAGAAAAACGTCTTGACCAAATGGCACCTTTGCCCCAAAATTACGCCCTATAGATATCCTCCACACCTGCCCTCGCATGATACGGCAAGTTCAGTCGGTGCGCACTCAAACTGCACCGTCGCTGGCTGCTGCGCTGCACAACATGGAGATACGCTCAGCATCTTCTGCCTCCTTCGTCCTACTACTATTATCACTTTCCAGCTTCCTAAAGCTGTCTGCTGGCGCCGAGCTCTTCTCGTGGCAGTGCTACAACGGTTCGAGCTACAAGGAGAACGGCACCTACCAGTCCAACGTCCGCAGCCTCCTCGTATCCCTCGCCGCCAACGCCTCCCGCTCACAGTCACTGTTCGCCACCGCCGTCGTCGGTGCCAGCACCGACACGGTGTGGGGCCTCGGGCTATGCCGCCGCGACATCACCAACGGCACCGAGTGCGAGTCCTGCCTCGCCCTCGCGCTGGAGGACGCGTTCGGCAACAGCGGTCACTGCAAGGGCGTCAAGGATGTGTCCATCTTCTACGACCGCTGCATCGTCCGCTACTCCCCCCACGACTTCCTGATCAGCCCGGACAACCGGCAGGTGCAGTCCAGGGGAGCCAGCACCGTCTCGGTCGCGCCCCACGACGACGCCGATCGGTATGACGCGCTCGTGGCGAGCCTCGCCGTCGCTCTCGCCAACTCGGCAGCGTTCAACACCACGTCCAGGTACGCCACCGGGGTCATGGTCTCCGACCAGGGGTTCACGACCAACACCAGCAATGACGTGGTGCACACGATCTACGGGCTGGTGCAGTGCACGCCGGATCAAGCGCCGGGCCCGTGCCGGGAGTGCCTGCAGGGGCTCATCGACGAGATGAAGTTCAACGGCAGCGTCGGACGGAATATCTTGGGCATATGGTGCAACCTCAGGTTCGAAAAGCAAGTCTTTTACGACGGCAGCCCCATGCTGAACCTCATCGCCCAGCCGCCGCCGCCACCTTCTTCTCCCCTCCTGTCTACTACAACAGACGGGACAAGGTGGCGACAACGCGCCGCGACGGTATCCACCATTGTTCTTGGCGTCGCAGTTATCTTCCTGTCCATAACTGTAGTCTTCCTATGGAGAAACAAGGCTACAACACAACTCTGTAAGTTGCATCCATCCATAAATTAACGCACCAACGCAACTTACCAGGAAGACGATCGAGTTAGCTAGATAGAAATGGTCCTCCACAAGTGATCAATTTTTTTTCTCCCTCTCCTTGTACTCAGCTTACCAGAAAGATGGCGACGACCCTGAATCACTTCTGTTTGATCTGCCAACCTTGAGACACGCAACCGACAATTTTGCCCAAGAGAATAAGCTTGGGCATGGAGGCTTTGGCGCAGTATACAAGGTACGTATACCTACGATTAGTAATCTTTCGGTGTGGAGCCTGGATATTCAAGCAAGTTTCAGGAAATTTTGAAAAAAGAAAACAGACATCATAAATTTTGATAAAAAGTATTTTTATTTGTGTATACTATAAAAAATGTCCATCTTCCCAAAATATAAGACACATTTTTATTCCCCTTGCAATTTTTTTTATTTAGAAGTTATGTATATCATAATGGATGCATGTAGAGAATGGCGTTTTGGCTCTCGGCCTCCATGGAGGCCGATTTTTTGAAAAATTCAAAATTCAAAAATTTTGGTTTCAAAAAAATCTGAAAAAAATTGTACAAGTAAACAAGGATGTGAGGCGTATGTGTGTACAATTTCAGGATGAAATACGTTGAAATGCGACCTGTACAAAAATGATAAATTCATGGTCTGGGAGGATGAATAGTATCATGTGTTAAAAAGGCCCAGATTTGTCTTTTTTTGCACAGACCTCATTTCAACGTATTTCATCCTGAAAATTTACACACTTATGCATTATGCCTTCATCTATCTCTGTATTTTTTTCAGAATTTTTTGAAATATAAAAATATAAATTTTCACGAATTTTGAATTTTGCATTTGGAGGCCTCCATGGAGCTCGGCCTCCAAAAGCAATTTCCGATGCATGTAATACTATTTATTGCACTACATCTGGAGTTCTGGACTGGGATCCTTTGACTAAAGTCACATGACTTTAGAGTGGCTCACGTGTGGAATCGATAACAAGCTGACCCACATGCCAGCGACCAAAAAGGTCGGGTGATTTATTATATTAAACAATCTACGTCCACTCCATCCATCCTAATAACATATAACACATATAATCTTGTTTCCTAAGTGAAACTTGTGATGTTGATTTGATATCATATATGTCAATATTTTTTCCGTGAAATTTTACATGTGCATATGTGAGCATGTCCATGTAGTTGTGAAATAAAATCAGAATTTCGAAACTCACAAAGGTGTTGTAAGTTGTAACTATGTATACTAGTACCTAAATTAGGATTCAACAGTGTGATAAGTTAAAAAAAACACTAACAACAACGAGATACATACATGGACAATAGTTTTTTTTTTTTACGAACCGTGAGGTGCTGTGTTATGCACTTCATATAAATATGTCGAAAATAAAATAAAATAAAATAAAATAGAGATTGGTCAGGTTTACCAGGAGAAACTAACTGGACTGGACAATATTTTCAGGGGGTGTTGCCTCATGGACGGGAAATATCTGTAAAGAGACTGGACAAAGCTTCAGGGCAAGGTCTGAAGGAGTTGAGAAACGAGCTACTGTTGGTAGCCAAGCTTAAGCACAACAATCTCACAAAGCTTCTCGGTGTGTGCTTGAAGGGAGAGGAGAAGTTACTTGTGTACGAGTACCTGCCCAACCGAAGCCTGGACACCTTCCTTTTTGGTACGATCTAAGTGCTACGTATGCATACCACACAGCAACAATTATCTATATACAAGACTATTTTGTAATCTGACTCTAAATAATTTGACCATCACTTTGACCAACAAAATATAATTACGTGCCACAAAAAGTATATCATTGGATTCTGGATTCAATGGAATTTCTTTTGGCATGTAACATATTCCCTCCTTACCAAATTATAGTGCATATTAGATTTTTTTTAAAGTCAAACTTTATAAACTTTGACCAAGTTTATAGAAAAACTTTATTAGCATTTACCATAGTAATCAATACATTATATTCATGAGATATTTTTTGTTATGGTAAATATAAGATATTGTAAATGCTGTTAGTTTTTTTTTACAAAAATGATCAAAATTAACATTCAAAAAATCTAATATGCACTGTAATTAGACCCAGATTACAATGTGGCCTTGTATGTATGAAAAGAGAGTATATTATTCTTGTGTCATAACTTGCAGCACCTGAAATCGACAAGCGTATGTTGTTGCGCTGGGAGACAAGGTACCACATAATCTATGGGACGGCACGAGATCTCCTATACCTTCATGAGGACTCGCAGATAAAGATCATACACCGCGACCTCAAGGCTAGCAACATCTTGCTCGATACTTACATGAACCCCAAGATCTCGGATTTTGGCCTGGCAAGGCTCTTCAACAGTGACAAGCCGAGTACCACCACGGGCCAAGTCGTCGGAACATTGTAATGCATCTATCAACCTATCACTCTCATCTACAATCCCTACATAATCCCTAGATTATACTGTATGAACTAGATTATACTGTATGAACTAGATTATACAACAATTTTAGACTCTCCAACAATTTCTGTTAAAAACTAGATTATACATAATCCCTACATTTTTTGGATATTAACATAGTCCAAATAACATATTTATGGCAAAACTAGATGCATATGGCATTTCTCATAGGTAAATTGATATATGCCTAGGAAATAATTATACTGTATGAAATGCCTAGGAATATATATAAAATAATTTCTGGTGGTTATTTTTGTCACTTCTAATTAATATACTCCCTCCGTTCCCAAATATAAGACCTTTTAGAGATTTCAAATATGGACTACATACAGATGTATATAGACATATTTTAGAGTATAGATTCACTCATTTTGCTCCGTATGTAGTCCATATTGGAATCTCTAAAAGATCTTATATTTAGGAACGGAGGAAGTACTATATACGTAAGATTTTTTTGGCTCCGTTCTCTTATTTAATAATATAGTGGCTATGTGCATTGGTGGATACAAAGCCTTGGGGCCTCTTTGATTAGCAGGATTCCGAAAGCGAAGAAATAGATAAAACATATGATTGTAATGTCATGACCATTAGAATCCTACATGATTTTGCTTTGTTTGATAGCATCATAGAAAACAAAGGATTCTTACCAAGAGTTTTGAGTGGATGCTAAAATTCCTATGAAATTTAGTACATAGGGATCCTCAGGAAAAAGTCCTTATAGAATTCAATTCTATGAATCAAACGATTGAGGTAAGAAAAAAATTCTAAAATTTCTGTGAGAACCCTTCGAATTAAAGAGGCCCTTTGAATATACTGACAAAGTCTTTTGAAATATTCCCGCAAAAAAAAAGTCTATTGAAATATATATACATTAAATTCTTGGTGCGTGGCAGAGGATACATGGCGCCGGAGTATGCGGTTCTAGGGCACCTGTCGGTCAAGATAGACGTGTACAGCTTCGGCGTTCTGGTCCTGGAGATCGTTACGGGCAGGAAAAACACAGACGCATTTGAAGAATCATCTGCGGGAGAGTCTGACACTCTGCTCAACTATGTAAGCACTACCCAAACAAAACAAAAAAACTATGTAAGCACTACCTGAGATCATCCATGCATGCAGCATGCATGAGCACTTGTGAAGATGTTGCCATGTACATACCTGCAGGTGTGGGATCAGTGGTCCAAGGGAACGGCGCTGGCGACGATGGATCCAATCTTGGACTGCGAGGTCGCGGAGGAAGACGAGGTGCTGAAATGCGTCCACCTGGGGCTCCTCTGCGTGCAGGAGAACCCGGCGGACCGGCCGACCATGCTGCAGGTTCTCGTGATGCTGCATGGCCACGCGTCGAGCTTCCTGGCGCCGTCGAAGCCCGCGTTCACCTTCGCGAGCTCGACGGACGGCAATGTGCTGTCCGCATCAGATCCAGGCATCCAAAGTGCACCGGCCGCGCCGTCCCTCAACGAGATGTCGGTATCAGAGTTCGAGCCTAGATAGATATAGAGATCATACATAGACTCCGTGCATATAGATGTACGGGTTCATGCCTCTAGCTAGAGCAAACCACAATATGAAGTAACAGGGGTTCATGCATCTAGCTAGAGGAAACCATAATAAGAGGTAACAGGCTAGCTAGCTGGTGCCTGGTAACTCTAGAAGGTCGTGGTGTATACGTTCGTGCACACTATTATGTATGGTAACAATTTGTGAGTAAATCTATAAAAATAAAATAAGAAGAAAGATAGAAAAGGCTGCAAATATTCACAGCACAAATCCTTATGTGTCTTGTTGTTGGCGTGAGTTGAAAACCTAGTCCAACCATAACAATTGTTATCAGAACGAACAAACGGAGTTATGGTGACCATGTGGCCATGCAGACGCCGTCCACCACCGATGGCATGACAAGTTTCCATACATGAACGCAAGGACGTAACATACTAGATGGAGTGGTTGTGCTGCATGAAACCATACATGAGCTTCACTGTAAAGTGTTGAGCGGAGTCATCTTTAAAATTTGACTTCGAAAAGACCTATGATAAAGTAAAATGGCCCTTTTTATTGTAAACTTTACGTATGAAGGGGTTTTCACCAAAATGATGCCGATGGGTAGAGAGTTTTGTTTCTGAAGATAGTGTGGCCGTCAAAGTCAACGATGAGGTTGGCAACTATTTTCATACTGAGAAGGGTCTTCACCAAGGGGACCCCATATCCCCTATTTATGTTAGCTATCCTTGTTCAGAGGGCTAAGGTGGCCGGTCAGATTAGTGGTGTTATTCCCCATTTAGTAGAAGAAGGTCTGTTTATTTTACAATACGCGGATGACACTATTCTTTTTATGGATAATGACCTAGATAAAGCAAGAAACCTCAAGCTGCTTTTATGCGCATTTGAGGAGCTCTCTGGTCTCAAAATTAATTTTCATAAGAGCTAGCTTTTCCTTTTCTGCTTCGGTACGCTGCAGAGTCCGCAGCTGAGTATGCTGACATTTTCAGCCGTCAGCTTGGGCAGTTCCCGATTCGGTATCTCGTTATTCCGATTCACTATCGGCGCTTAACTATCGCTGAGTGGAAGCATGTGGAAGAGAGACTTGAGAAACGTCTAGCCAGCTGGAAAGTCAAACTCTTGTCATATGGGGGGGCGATTGATTTTGATCAATTCCGTCCCGAGCAATATGGTTCTATACATGTTGTCATTCTTCCACTTACCGAAAGGGGTTCTTTAGCGTCTGGATTACTTTAGATCCACATTTTTTTTGGCAATGTGATAATGAATCCTAGAAATATCGGTTGGCTAGGTGGACTATATTATGCAGCACTAAAATTCAAGGGGGCCTTGGAATTCAAGATCTTGAGATTAAAAACATCGCTCTTCTGAGTAAATGGGTTTACAAATTACTCACTGATAATGGAGTGTGGCAGGAAATCATTCGTAACCAATACCTGGGATCCAAAGCCATCTCTCAAGTTCATTGGAACCCCGGTGATTCACATTTTTGGTATGGTGTCATGAAGGCCAAGGAATTCTTTTTTCAATTTGGTACTTTCTCAGTCAGGGATGGTTCTCAGGTTCGATTCTGGGAAGATACCTGGCTAGGCACCACCCCACTGATGGTGCAGTACCCTAGCTTGTACAGGATTGTTAGACATAAATTTGTCACGATCAAACAAGTTTTGGGACAAGA
This sequence comes from Elymus sibiricus, assembly GCA_039707655.1. Taxonomy (NCBI): domain Eukaryota; kingdom Viridiplantae; phylum Streptophyta; class Magnoliopsida; order Poales; family Poaceae; genus Elymus; species Elymus sibiricus. Next base: position 37,185,349 of record CM077668.1, on the reverse strand, counting down.
AAACCCTGATATTTCTTTTCGTAGGGACCTCTTTGGCCCTCACCTGGCAGCATGGAATGAATTACTCTCTCGACTGGAGGACATTCAACTGACAAGCGAGCCGGACAAGTTTCGATGGAAACTGTATCAAAACGGATGTTTCTCAGTCAAGTCCTTGTACGATGCGATGGCTCATACTGATGTTCCCGTTGATAACAGAAAATTGTGGAAGCTAAAAATACCTCTAAGAGTGAAGATATTCCTCTGGTTTTTAAGCAGATGTGTCATCTTAACTAGGGATAATCTGGCACGACGTAACTGGCAAGGTAGTAAGACATGTGTCTTTTGTCGACATGACCAGTCTATTAAACACCTATTTTTTGAGTGTAAGTTCGCTTGTGCAGTATGGGCCATAGTTCAAGTACATTCAAATCTATACCCCCCACGTAGTACACGTAACATGTTCGGCAATTGGTTGCGGGGTATTGATAAACAATTTTCTGCACATATTCTTGTGGGGGCGGCTGCCTTATGCTAGGCATTGTGGCTTACCAGGAATGATGTGGTTTTTAATAATAAATGTGATTCTTCTCCTGTGCAGGTTATTCATGCATGTACGCGATGGCTCCGTACTTGGTATATCATGCAGAAGTTGGAGGACAAAGACCTTTTTATGATGGCGTCTACACGGCTGTAGCGTACGGCCAGGGAGGTTTTCTTCCTCCATGGATGGCGGTGTAATCTCCGTATAGGATCTGCCCCACCCTAGGCTGATTGATTTATTTTTCCTACAAAATATTGTTTTTTTTTGGGTCATTTGGACTTGTTGACTGTGTGCATCATGTTATGCAGAGGTCGGGCATTCTTTAGATGCGATTGCATCACCTTGATAAATCAATTCATTGAAATGTCCTTTATCCAAAAAAAGTTTCCATGATGACAAAGATGACGCTCTCGGCTAGTCCACACGGTGCTAGCTGACATCCTAACGGCCAATGAGGCGTGGGACCGATTCGACGGCTTGGACGAGATTCAGTCTAGATCTGGAAACCGTCTAGCACATTCCACTTCCACCGCATTCAAGCTGCAGACAAATGTTGAAGGTCAAGGCGACATCATCGAGAAAGAGGATCATTCTAGTTGTAGTTCACACAACGGCGAAGCTATGTGGTAGGGCCCCACAGCCTTGGAAAATTCTCTAAAGATTTCCCCATATCTTTACTTTTTGCGTTTTTCCTCTCTTGGCTTTCTTTCTAGCTCCGGCATTGAGTCCACACCATGAGAAAAAAAAACACGCTAACGCCGAAAGGGTCATGGGGTCGTTGTACGGCCTGGACCAGATTCAGTCTAGATATGGGAACCGTCTAGCACGATTTGGACAGTCTACCACTTTCAAGTTGCGGTCGAATGCAAAAATACGAAACCCTAAAATTGTGTGTTGTATTGACCTGAGTATATATATAGAGTACAACATGAGAGTAGGTTTGGAGTACAAGACAAGACATTGCATGTTTATAATAAGTCTATCTCTATCTCCTTATCTCCAACTCAAACGAATTATACTTCTAACATTTCTCACCAGTCGTAGCGGGAGTGAAGCGGACGATTGCGACGGAATTTATAGTCTTGCACTTCCGTCGTCTTCTCTGCTTCGCCATCATCACCCGCGTCTTTGATGGGTCGGCACCTAGGGCGGTGTCTGCGCCCCTTTCCGGTGCCTTCCTTGTCTCTCCTCTATTCCCTCCCGCAGTCACAGTTGGAGTGGCGATGCAGACGCTGTTGACTGGAGCTGTTGCCGATGAGTTGCTGTAGACGTTGCCGTGTGATCGATGTCGAGGTTGCCGATCGTGATGTAGCTGTGGTCGAAGTAGTCCTGGTCGGTGTAGAATTCGTCGTAGTTGGTGTAGCCGCAATCGTTGAAGGCGCAAAAAAAAAATATGCGCGATGTGTATGACGGAGCTGCAATCGTGTAGCCGATATTTTGCACCTGCAGAGGTACCGCCCGGGTCGACGTTTTGCACCATGAGAGGTACCGTCGCGGGCATCTTGCGGATGTTAGACGATGCGGTTGTAGGTGAGACCACCGGTTTTGCCAAGACAGGAGGAAGTCCACCGAGCATACAACGGTTTTGCCAGGACCGTGTGCGCGGTTGTAGTGGCTTTAACAAAAGTGATGCCGGTGTGTCGATGCAATCTTAGCCGTCGGACACGGTGTCGTGCGTGTCTTGCAGTAGTACTATCAGAGGACGCGTGGTCATCCTTATAGACGAGGTTGTAGAGGCGGCGGCGGTGCGCGGTTGTAGTGGCTTTCACAAAAGTGATGCCAGTGTGTTGATGCAGTCTTAGCCGTCGGACACGGTCAATGCCATCGTCGGTGTCGTGCGCGTCTTGCAGTAGTACTGTTGAGAGACGCGTGTCCATCCTTGTGAACGAGGTTTTATTTTTTGCAGGTTGTAGTGGTCGGACCCTTTCCTGAACCCTGCGCAAGCGGGAGCTACGTGCACCCGGCTGCCCTTCTTTTTGGATGAGGTTATAGAGACGGCAGCGGTGTGTTGACGAGGTTGTTGATGAAAACCATGTTGATGAAGAGCTTGGCGATGAAGTGTCGACGATGACGTTCAAGCGGCGTGTCGATGATGATGTGTTGCTTGAAGGCATCCCTCTGCGGCGACGAAGTGTTGATGCCGTGCCGTGTTGAAGAAGTATGCTGGCTCGTAGCCCAACGTAGTTGTACAGCTTTTGGCCTGAGAGGTGTTGGTCTACAGGGCCGGTCCTGAGATTTTGGGGGCCCGGGGCGAAACTAAAAACCGGGGCCCCTTCATATAAACATCAATATTCAATATACATATTTTCTATCCACTCATATATTAGAGGTCTAATTTGAAATATTCTACGGGGAAGGGACCATCAAAATGCCTTTGAGATAATGATTTTGCAGCATCGCTACAAAACCATAAAATTGATCATCGAATTAAACAGGCGAGTTCATAAAGAATTTGATGTAGCTTATTAGTTAATCATGTTTTAGTAGACATCATCTCATAATCAAAGAACACAACTATGTAAATTGTCCATCTTCCTTCAAATTCGATAGGTGTAATATCCTCCACCACATTTTCTGCATTTCCTAATTTTTTTAGTTTCTTAATTACAAAGTGTAAATTATGGTCTATTACTCAAAATCATGTGCTACTACTTCCTCCATCGGTAGTATAGGGCGTGTGCGTGATTTTAGTTCGACAATTTGATTAATCAAATATGTATGATGTGCGACTAAAAGTATATGTTTGGAAACTACATTTGGAAATGAATCCTAAGATAAGCTCTTGGTGACATAGTAAGTTAGTCAAATTGATGACCTAGAAACACACGCACGCGACCGATGTGGACGCAGGGAGTAACATTTGCTACAGTACATCATAAGTGCCTTGCATAAACACATCCTAATAGCTAGGGTTTGTACTTGACTTGCTACTGGAGTAAGCAGTGCCGGTAATTAATACTTTATAATTGAACAATAACGTCATAGCTCCTAATAATTTTGTAATTGCAAGTGAAAAATCCTGCTCATGGTGGCTACGATCTTTTCTGCCGGGGGCAAGGAAGGAGGGCTAGAAACCTCGAAATCCATACATCCCCGCATGCCACAGGATTCTGTCAAAAAAAGAGCGAAGCAATCCTTACCGGAACCTGACGACAAGTCTACAGGCCTACTCCTTCTCAGTCACCGCCGCCGCGGCGCCGCCGCATCGGCGCCCATGGTCTTGCCGCGATTGGAGACTGGAGTTCTGCGTGGGCGAAAAACGAGGGGAAAACGAGACGGGCGTCCTGCGCTAATATGCCAGCGACCACGACGGTATTGCCGCTAGTGCCGTGGGCCAGGCTCATTATCTCGGCCTGGCTGCTGTTCGCTACTACTCGTACATAGGGCCTCTACGATCGCAAGAAAAGTAACCAGGAATGGCCATGGGGCTGGCTGCTGAGTGATCTGTGCGATCTGAGCCTACGTGCTCCGTCCCAGCAGGCCTTGTGCCATGGGCTACCAGCGAACCTGGGAGGGGGCCCCTGGTTTTGGGGGGCCCGGGGCGGCCGCCCCCCCTGCCGCTCCCCAGGACCGGCCCTGTCGGTCTATTTGCAGATCGGTGGCTTCATGCAGGTTGGCTGCGTCGGCTCGGTGTAGACGTGCGGGACGAATCGGAGCCGGTTAGTGCGTGCCATTGCTCTGCAAGAAGTCGATGTAGATGCGACCAGCGTCGGAGTAAAGTTTGGAGCGGCAGCCGGCGTCGCGTGCAGACGTGGATCTGCTGTCGATGCTGGGCCCGCCTCACGCGTTCTGATGCAGCTGAGTCCGGAGCGGACGTATGGCCAACTCAGGGCGTATGCATCCGTCGTGCGTGGAGTTGATGATGCTGCAGGCTCGTGGCGGAAGATGAAGGCTCGTCGGGCTCATGTCCGTGGGGCTGCGGAGATGCGTTGCGTATGTTGGAACTAATCTTGTTATTAGCATTAAGCATTTAAGATTAGGTGATGTTTGGTTTGATCCGTCCTTGTGATGGCCGGCGTAGGAGGTGTGGGTCTCATCGAAGCTGGCGGCGACGGCGACAATCGGTGCGACAAGATGGCATTGGTGGCTGTCTACGTGTGCACCGATGACATCGAAGACCATGGGCTTCAACAGAGGAATAAGTGATAACAAGATTAGGGAGGTGATTGTTGAAACTAATATTGTTATTAGCATTAAGCATTTAAGATTAGGTGATGTTTGGTTTGATCAGCGTAGGCTTGGGCTCGGGGAAGCTTGGCGCGTGAGTCCATGCTCGTGTTCCTGCGTGCCACAGCCTCCGCTTGATCTTCTCCCGTATGCGTGCGTGCGCGCAGGCGCGCGAACTCCTGGAGGTGACGCAGGCATGCTGCCCTAGATTGGATCGAAGTCGACGGCCGCGTCGTCAAAACCGATCCGCCAGACATTGGTCATGTCTCTGGATGCTTCTCGTCTTGGATAAAGGTGAATGTATGTGCGTATGTGAGCATCTGCTCTGTATTGTATTAAAAAATGAAGGATGCATCTACCCTGCTCCTCCGAAGGTGCTTGTCTTTGCGTGGCGTGTGGTTATTGATTGTCTACCCACTTGGATTAATAAAAATCATCGTAGTCTTGAAGTGTCTAACCTATGTCCTGTTTGTGCTACTGAGCCGGAGGACACCTTTCATGCTCTGTGCAGATGCCCCCAGGCAGTGGCGTTATGGCAGGCGATGGCGCAGCAGTGGAGTATCCCGGACATTCGGCAGGTGCAACACACAGGGCCGGAGTGGCTCCTCCATGCCCTGCCTGATCTATCGGAAGAGCAGCGCCTGTCTACACTAATGACGATTTGGCGTTGTTGGCACGTACGCAATGAAATTGTGCATGACAAGCGGCCGCCACCAGTGGAGGCTTCGACGCGCTTCCTTTCGAGTTACATATCTTCCCTGCTGGCCCTGCAGAGTGACCCACATGATGATCATGTCAAAGGGAAGATGGTCGCTAGTCCTCAGCTCAAAAGACGTCCAGTATCGCATGTGGTGGACCGAGAGGCTCAGCCAGCCCGGTGGGAGGCGCCCCGGCAGGCTGGGCAGCGCTGAATATTGATGGGTCATTTCAGCTCAAGATGGTACAGGTGGAGCCGGTATGGTACTCAGGGATGAAGCAGGTGCAATCATCTATTCATCCTGCCGTGAGCTTAGACATTGTGCGTCTGCGCTTGAGTCTGAAATTGCTGCATGTATGGAAGGGATTTCCCTTGCTACCCAGTGGACGACCATGCCGATTGTTATCCAGACGGATTGTTTGGATGTTGTGAAATTGAATACGGGCACTGATGATGACAGATCAGCTCATACAATGATGGTGCAAGAAATTAGATCACACCTCCAGGAAGGTAGGGAATTTTTAGTCAAGCATGTTAGGCAGGAACAAAACTCAGTTAGTCATTTTTTAGCAAATTTTGGTAGAATAAAGAAGCGCACTGTCGTGTGGCTTCGCTCAGGACCAGACGAGGTGCCTGATCTTTGTAATGCAGACTTGGCCGCCGCTTGATTACCAAATTCTTTTTCTCCTCGCAAAAACAAAAAGAAAAAAAAGAAGGATGCTTGTAGTTCGGTACGTGCCCTGTTCAACTACAGCCAGCGTACATACTAAGAAGAAGCTAACGTATGTGTATTATTTTTAGGATCGCACGTGAAATTTTTTTCATAATACTTTTAGAAAATATATTTACATGATATGTATTTGTTTATCTCACCAATTAATATATAAATGTTCATTTTATATTAAAAATTCTTCACTGTTAAAAAAATGTTCATCAAATATTAAAAAAATGTTCCTACTGTAAATACAATTTTTTTAATGTGTTTTCAAAAAGTGTTCAATGTATATCTAAAAACTATTCATGTAATTAAAAAGAGTGTACATAGTTAAAAACTGTTGTAATTCCCTAAAAAAATACTGTTGTAATTCAAAAATGTTTGCTGTGTATTAACAAAGTGTTCACTGTGTATTAAAAAATCTCCATGTATATGCATGTAGAAAATTATTCCTCAAGTATTACAAAAATGTTTATCGCATACTAAAAAGGATATTAATTATAAATTATAATATATTCATGGTATCTTTAAAAAACGTGTTTTCTGTTTTTTTTCCTTCCGCGAGAGGCACGGTTTTACTTTCACGAGAGGCACGACCGTGCCTCTCGGAAACGAAAAAAAACATGTTTTCTGGCTTTTTTCCTTCCGCGAGAGGCACGGTTTTGCTTCCGCGAGAGGCACGGTTTTGCTTTCGCGAGAGGCACGGCCGTGCCTCTTGCGGAAGGAAAAAAAACGCCTCTTGGAAAACGGAAAAAAACACGTTTTCTGTTTTTTTTCCTACCGCGAGAGGCACGGTTTTGCTTTCGCGAGAGGCACGGCCGTGCCTCTTTCGGAAAGGGAAAAAGCATGCATGCTTCCGGTTTGGTTTTTTCGTCCGGTTTTTTCGTGAAAAAAAAAGTTCGTCAAAACCTATCAATATGGGATCTAGTTTTAAAGATCTCGATGCGAGGAATCGAATGATGAAAACGGTTCGAGATTTGGACGCACGGTTTAAGAGATAAAACTTTTGAATAAACAGATTTACGAAAAAAGAGAAAACTCCCAGGTTGCGACAAGTGGCGCACTGGGGAGGTGGGAGTGATCTTTTGAAAGAGTACTCCTTAATTAGTGATTTCGAAGGTGAGGGGACCTCCTATTGCGCGCCTTTAGCGCCGCGGAAAGAAACTGGTGCTCACAACAGCATCTGGGTGGGCCGGCCCACGAGCGCACAACGCGAGAAAAACAACGCAAAGAAAGGATATCGACAAGGAATCGATCTCGCGCCGCTGCTCTTCGGTACTGTCAGGCCAACCACTCGACCAACTAATTGCTAGTGACTAATCTCAGCGCAGACAAATTAAGAACACAAGTAGTAGACGCGCTATTCATTTTGATTTTTCAATTATTTGAAAACATGTTCACAGATTTCAAATGACATTCACAAACATGCAATAAAAGTTCGCGTATTCAAAAAAAAAACTTCACCAAAATCGAAAAAGTTCATGTATTCAAAAAAAGTTAACGAATTCAAAAGAAATTTATTTTTGAAAAAAATTTCAATGCATTATGAAAAACTCAAATTTTTTTTATGAATTTGACAAAAAGCACAAAATTGGAAAAAAAATTGCGAGTTTAAAAAAAATTCAACAAGTTTGAAAAAAAAGTTCATTGAATTTGAAAAAAGCTCATCTAATTTGAAAAAAGTTCATCGATTTTGAAAAAAGTTCATCGAATTAGAAAAACTTTCATCGATTTGAAAAAAAGTTCATCCAATTTATAAAAAAATCATCGAATTATAAAAAAAAGTTCTTCAATGTTTTTTTAAAAAAGTTCTTCAATTTTTTTAAAAAAAGTTCTTCAATTTTTTTTTAAAAAAGTTCTTCAGTTTTTTTTTAAAAAAAATTCATCGAAAATTGAAAATAGTTCATCGATTTGAAGAAAAAAGTTCATTGATTTTCAAAAAAGTCCATCGGTTTGAAAAAGAGTTCATGAATTTGAATTTTTTTCTATCGAATAAGTAAGAAAAAAATAAACAACAGATAAATGAAAAATGGAAAAAAGGGAAAAGGAAAAAGGAAAAAGGAAAAAAAGAAAAAAGGAAAGAAAAAAGGACGTGAAAAGATGTACCATATCAGATCTGGTTCGGTGGCCGATTGTTAGCGCAGTAACCTCGAAACTACAGGTCGCTGGTTTGATTCTCTCCGCGGTGTTTTTTGCAGTTTAGAAAATCAAATAAGAAAAGGGGACTTGGGCCGGCCCAGCGCGGAGGGACTTCAGGCTGAAGCGCCAAATATGATTCCCTGAGGTGAGAAATGAGCCCCTAGCTGACGCTCGCAAGTGTCAGGAGGCAGAGCTTTCGCGTAGGTGGCGATCTTACTGGGCCGGCCCATTCGGTGGCGCCACACGAGCAGAAAATCCCAAAAAATTGAGCACTTCTGGGAATTGAACTCGCAACCCCTTAAAGAAAACACAGTGGTCCTTACCACCTAAGCTAGTGACTGTAAGCGATTATTACGCAGCGCTGAAGTTTAAGAACTAAATCGAGCGGCAGATTTTAAAAAATCGAAATGTTTCAACCATTTGTTGGAAAATTGCAAAAAAATATTCTAAAAAAATGATAAATGATTGAAATAGTGAAAAAAGTTTCAAAATTCAAAAAAATAAACAGAACATGAACAATTTTTTAAAAAAAGTGAACAAAAGTTGAAAAACATGAACACAAATTTAAAACGTGAATTTTTTTGAAAAAAGTGAAAAAATAAACATGAAAAAAAATTTAAAACGTGAACAAAATTAGAAAAAGTGAACAGAAATTTCAATTAAATAGTGAACAAATTTCGATTATTGAACATTTGTTTCAACAATGAACAATTTTTAAAAAGAATGAATTTAATGTATGGTGAAAATTGTTTTTGAACGATGAACATTTCTTATACACAGTGAACATGTTTTAAATGTATGGTGAACACTTTTTTCAATACGGTGAACATTTCCCGAACATTTTTGAAACATGAACAAAATTTAAAGGGAAATGATTAGAATCATCCGGCCGATTCTACGCCTCGCGTCCACCGCCTCGAGAACCAACCACGTGTCCCACCAGTCCCACGCACCGCAAGTCTTAGGATTTTGCAACATCATCCATGTTTCTGAAACATGGGAAATGTTGCAGTGACAATACGAGGGTGCAATGATGGGGGCGAACAACTTTTGCAACATAACCTCTGTTGCAAAAGAAATTGTGTAACGCAACCTCTGTTACAATGGTCTTCCGCAACATGGCCACTGTTGCAAAAAAAAATCTGCAACACAACTTATGTTGCAAAAATGAATTTTGCAACACAACCTATGCTGCAAAAGTGAATTATGCAACACAACCTATGTTGCAAAAGTGAATGACGACGCTGGCGGTAGGTTATGCCAGATCAAATGGCTTGCGAGGCGGCGGATCTTTTAAAAAGTTCCGCCGGCTGACGCGTAGCATGCCCCAAATTTAAAACATGAACAAAATTTAGGAATTCCAAATATTATCTGAAATTTTTAAAAAAAATTAGAACAATTTGTGATATACGCTGAACAAACATTTAAATTCAAGTTGAACATTTTGTGATGTACGCTGAAATTTTTTAAATTATGAATTTTTTTTTAAAAAGTGAACAAAATTTGAAATTCATGAAAAAATTTAAATCACGAACAAAATTTGGGATTTCAAAATATTTTCTTGAAAACAAAGTATAAAATAAAAACGAAAAATGATCAAATGAAAGAAAAAGAAAAAAGAAAAGAAATGGAAATAGAAACAGAAACAAAAAAGGAAGAAAAAAAGGAAAAAGAAACAAGGAAAAAGGGAAAAATTGGCCAAAGAAAAAAAACTGGTTTTTTTTTGAGAAGGTGAAAAAAAAAAACTGGTTCAGGGAACCTACTAGAAGGTTCCCAAAACCGGATGCTTTCACGAAGGGGCCCGGCCCGTGTCTCCTCATTCGCTTCAGTGAAGCAGCGACGTTCGGACGCACAGGGGCGTCATATATGATCTGCGGGTGATACATAGGGAACCCCATACGCGTACTTGGCCCCCCTTGACCGCGAGAGCTATTTCTCGCATTCTGCGAGACAGTAGCGATCTCTCGCTGAAGGGTTCGCTGCGAACGGGCCAGTCCATTAGCGTCTTTTGTTTCGAAAAAGTGAGTAAAAACAAGGAGCGCGTGGGATTCGAACCTGGGACGTCCAGGCTACGTCGATGCCCTACTAGCTACTAGGACAATATCCAGTTTGTGTTAAACTTCTTGGGCGCAACCTATTAGAAGGAAAAGAACTGGTTTTTCACTGGTTTTCTGTTTTTTTGCTTTTTTTCTTTTCTTTTTTCCGTTTTCTTATTTTTTATTCGGTTTTCTTCACCTTTTTTTCGTTTTCTTTTTTCTTCTCTTTTTTTTTCATTCTTTTTTCATTTGCTTCTTCGGTTTTCAATGCTTTTTTCGTTTTCTTTTAATTCTTTTTTTTTCTCTGGTTTTTTGTTTTGCTTTCATTCTTTTTTTTATTCTTTCTACATTTGTTTCTTTGGTTTTATTTTTTGTTTTTTTGGTTTATTTTGTTTCTTTTTCGGTTTTCATTTTTCAACTGCGCCCATGTCTCGCACGTGGTTAGGACTAGGCGTGTAATATACTTGAGGCGAACTAAGCCGGTTTTTTCATTGTTTTTTCACTGGTTTTTCTCTATTTCCATTTTATTTTTTATTTTCTTTATTTTTTCGTTGTTTTTCTTTATTTCTTTCTTTCTTATTTTGTTTTCTTCTGCGTTTTTTTATTCTTTTCTTTTTTCTTCTCCGAGTTGTTTCATTTTTTTTGTTTTTTCATTCTACATTCTTATATACATGATCAAAAAAAATTCAAATACTTGTTCAACATTTTTCAAAAACTTGTTCAACATTTTTATATACATGATCAACATTTTTTCGAATAATTGTTCAATATTTTTTTTGAAATACTTGTTCAACATTTTTTCAAAAACTGTTCAACATTTTTTATATACATGATCAACATTTATACTTGTTCAATATTTTCTGAAATACTTGTTCAATATTTTATTATATACATGATTAACATTTCTTCAAATACTTGTTCAACATTTTTTATATACACGATCAACATTTTTTCAAATACTTGTTCAAAATTTCTTGAAATACTTGTTCAACATTTTAAAAATAATTATTCAACATTTTTCAAATACTTGTTCAACATTTTTCAAATACTCATTCAACATTTTCAAATATTTGTTCAACATTTTTCAAATAATCATTCAATAGTTTTCAAATACTTGTTCAACATTTTTCAAATATCTGTTCAACATTTTTTATATACATGATCAACATTTCGTCAAATACCTGTTTCAACATTTTTCAAATACCTATTCAACATTTTTATATACATGATCAACATTTTTTCAAATACTTGTTCAATATTTTTTCAAATACATGTTCAACATTTTTAAAATACCTGTTCAATATTTTTCAAATGTTTTTTGAATAGTGGTTTTTGTAATATATATTTAGAATATTTTAAAGTTTAAACAAAAGTAAAAAAGAAACCAAAAAGTTAAAACAAAAATGTATGAAAAAAAATGAAACAGAAATCAGGCTGGTGATACGCGCGCGCGTGGGCTGGCCCAACTGGCGTTCCCTTCAGCGAGGGGTCGCTCCCCTCTCGCTTAATGCGAGAAATAGGGGCGCCCTCCCTTGACCCAGGCGGAGTAAAAATCTGAAGAGAAAAAGGCCATAGAAAAGCCCACACAGCCTCCTTTGCTCTAGTACTAGCCCATGACGCTGGGAGCTCCTAATCGGCGCTGTAGGCGCCCGATCCAGGAACTGGCGCCCGCAGCAGCTTGGTTTTGGGCCCAGTTACACGAGCGGGGCACTCGCCCGCTCCGAGCGCTCGACTCCCCGCCTGGTCGCTCGCTCGCTCGAGCGCTGTTTCAACGGTCGAGGTTGACCAGTTTCCACCTTTGACTATGGAAAAAGGAAAAAAAATAAAAAAAACGAAAAAATTCAAGATTTCAAAAAGGTTCACGAATTTTGAAAAAGTTAATCTAAATTTAAAAAGAGTTCATCAAATTTGAAAAAAAGTTCACCGGTTTTGAAAAAAGTTCATCAATTTTGAAAAAAGTTCACCGATTTTGAAATAAGTTCACAAATTTTGAAAAAAAAAGTTCATCGAATTTGAAAAAAGTTCATCGATTTTAGAAAAAGTTCACCAATTTTGGAAAAATGGTCATGGAATTTGAAAAAAAATCATCAATTTTGAAAAAAGTTTGTCGAATTTGGAAGAGTTCACGGATTTAAAAAAAAACTATTAAATTTGGAAAAAGTTCATTCAATTTGAAAAAAACTTTCATCGAATTTGAACAAATGTTCATTGAACTTCAAATAAGTTCATCGAATTTGAAAAAAGTTCGTCGAATTTCAAAAAAGAGTTCATCAATTTAAAGAAAAAGTTCACGAATTAGAATAAGAAAAAAGAAAAAGCAAAAATGAAGAAGGAAAAAAGGAAAAAGGAAAGGTGAAAGAAGAAAAGAAGGAAAAGGATGTAAGATATTAGGTTGGGCGAGGTGGCCTGGTGGTTACTGCAGCTTCGCTCCAGGCCGAGGTCGCAGGTTCGATCCACCGCGGAGGCGCCTTTTTTGCGTATAAAACAGAAAGAAGAAAAATGGAGATGGGCCGGCCCAGCGTGGAGGCGCTTCAGGCTACCCTAAAAGAAAAGGATAGCCCCCCGGCCCGGCGTGATTAACGTGTGACTGGAGAGGCTGCCGGCCGCCGCGGCTGCTTCTTGCCTCCCTGTTCGTGATCAGATGTAGTCAGATTATATTTGGCGACACCCGCCCCGCGTTGAGCAATCCTACAGAGTACACTCCAGTTCTATTAATATTGCACCCTCATCTAATATTCCTGTTTTTTATTGGACCCAGTTTTATTCTCTTCGATTAATTGTATCTCAAAACACACATTGCTTAAATACCTTCTCTTTCTATTGAAAAAAGAGAAAGGATTTCCAGTCACAGACTGCCAAATTTAGGAAAAAATCTATCGAAATTGTACATCCAGTTTTAGTTATTTTGATTGTGTTATTTACTATGCTAATTGGTTTTCTTATTTCTTTTGATTGTGTAATCTGGAAAACGGTTATGAATAGAAAAGCGCTGCCAAAAAACACCAGAAGGATTAATTCGATTTTTAAGCATATTGTTTCACTTTCTCTACCTACTGATAATGTTGATGATGCTAAAGTGCAAGTTATCAATCCAGTCCAATGGGAGATGACTTGCTTCAGAATTGCATGATATAATCTGCACCGTAGGGAATTACCCAACAGCTAAGTCATGGTCTGCGAAATTATTTATATTTTTTTCGATCATATTGGAAATAGTGGGGGTAAAATGAAGCTAATACAATTGTAGCTATTTTCTAGTTGCGCCAAAGTGGCGCATTTTTTTGGTTGCACTGGACAAATTTTTTCCAAGTTGGCTTGGCCCCTCCCCCGCCCCTGAAATACAGAGCAGAGGCTGCCCAGACGATGAAGCGGCCGTGCTTAGCGCGGCTGGTGCGGCCCCGGCGCGAGCTGAGGCACTTCAGCAGCACGATGACCGCGGCGGTCACGGCAAGGAGAATGCCGAATTGAAATGTGAATTAATGTCAGTACAAGTCGCTGCCATAAGGTTCGGAACATGGGATGCCAAGTGCCAACCTCGTGCATTTATAGGTAATACGAGAGGAGTTGCTGCATCGGCATAGGCTAGTGGCGACTGTCGAGCGCATTCGCATTCTTACGCAGTAAAATGCAAATAAGGCATGCAGCACGTACGGTCTCATACACTTGTGACTGCTTCGCCTCAGCAACGCACAAGAGAGGCAACGTGGCTGCTTCGCCAACGCACAACTCGTCTGCTTCCACTTCAGGTCTTGGTCACACGGCACACACAAACCTTATGTGGCCATGGGACTCACTCAGGTCAATTTTGAGCTTATGTGGCCATGGGAGACTCACACAAACCTTATGTGGCCATGGGAGACTCACTCAGGTCAATCTTGAGCATATGTGGCCATGGGAGACTCACACAACTTTATGTGGCCATGGGAGACGCACTCACGGTGCCAATCATAATCACAAGGAGACTCACTCAGGTCAATCTTGAGCTGCATGGGTTCGAGGTTAAGGATTCAGAGAGCCATCATATCACCACCACATCATCCATCTTGTTACTCGATCATCACTACTGGAATTTCCTTATACGCCGGGTGTCTGACTCTTCGCCGAGCGCCAAACCACGGGCACTCGACAAACGCATATACGTCGAGAGTAACACTCGGCAAATATGGGTTCACGGCAACGAGGTAATGTTGCCGACAGTGCATCACGGCGAACAAGGCACAGTGGGCAAACGCAACAGACGCCGAGAGCACCACACGGCAAAGACTAGCCACATGGCATGTCCATTTGCATCTGACGGCTCTGTGACTTGCTATTATCTATACCGAGAGCCATGGAGGACCGCTCGGCAAACCACCCCATTAGACCCACTTGTCAGTGAAACATTCAAATTATTTGATAAACTTTTAAAAAGAATAATATGATGCGTTTTCTTTACCAAGATCTTCCTGGTCACTCTCGGCAACCAATCGTTGGCTGAAACGTTTTGACCTGACAGGTGGGTCCCCGTGTCCCACATGGCAGTGCATGCTCTCGGAAAAGAATAGAACTACAGGAGTGATACGTTTACCGAGATGCGCCGACACTCGGAAAAGAATGGTACTACTGGAGTGCCATTCTTTTCCGAGAGTAGACCTCGGAAAAGCCTGTCGTATAGCTCAGGTGACACCCCTTCCGAGCGTTTGCTGTCGGTAACGCCTGTATTTCCGAGTGTTGTTCTTGGAAATATGTCTCATAGCTTCTGTTGTCAACTTGTTTCTTCTGTAATCCCTGCAATTGAATGCAAATAAATACATTTTTGCCTATGTTTGGACTGCAGAACATCACATCTCATATCAAATTAATATGGGATCTCCTAGCTCCTAAAAATTCATCGAATAGATCATATACAAGTTCACATAGCTATGTTTAATTCATACAAGTTTATAGACCACATCACATGCAAAATCAAAGTTTGTAGCCACACATCGACATCACATTCATGTTCCCAGAGCACATCACATGCAAAATAATTGTTTGGAGCCACACATCACATAGCACACATCCTTCGACACTTCCTTTAGTCTTGTGGAAGAGGAGCAGGAGGAGGGGCACCATTTCCACCCCCTTGCATAATGGCCTATATATAAGAGGGGGGGGGGAGTCATGTGAGCATTGTTCATCGATATATAATGAATGGGGCCAAATTAAGAGAATGGTCTACCTCAAGTTTTAGCTCGAGCATCTTGAACCTTTCGTTTGTTTCTGCTCGTTCCTTCTCTCTTTGCTCCTTCTCAGCCTGTCACCGTTGCTTCTCTTCAGCACCACACTTCTCCAATAAAGCATGTAAAGTATGTCATTAGGCTCATATAGGTTGCAACGGTTCTAGCCATTCTACCGTATGCTCAAGCATTTGAGTCATTCTACCATATGCTCAAGCATTCTGAGGTACCGGTGAATAATAACAAGAAAATTTGGAAATCGGCACTAAAAATAAAAAATTTCATGTGGTATGTTCGAAGGGGAGTTGTGCTAGCCAAAGACAATCTCGCACGCCGCAACTGGAAGTGTATTTTTTGTACTCACGACGAGACAATCAAACACCTCTTTTTTCAATGTAAGTTTCCACGTTCTACGTGGCCAGCCATCCAAGTAGCGTCAAATTTGTATCCGCCCACAAGTGTTGCCAATATTTTTGGCCATTAGTTGAATGGTATTTCAAAGAGATTTAAAACGCTAATTAGCGTGGGAGCGTATGCCTTACTATGATCGCTTTGCTGTGTAGAAATGATTTGGTTTTTAATGGCAAAAATAATGCTTCTCCTCTGCAGATTATTTTCCGGTGTACGCACTCACTTCATACGTGTTCTACGCTACAACGAGCTGATTACCAACCGCTGTTCAAGGCGATGTGTATGCAGTTGGAGCAAGTGGCTACGGAGGTTTTTACCCAACATGGATGGCAGCATAATCTCCGGATCAGTCCACCTCCTCCATCGACATAAACAATGTTGGTCTTATAGGAATCTACTGTTGCCAGTTTGTAGGTATTTTCTTCATTTTTTCCGGACTCTATGATTGGCCGTGTGTATCCTACTTATGCAGAGGTCGGGGGTTACTCATCATGTTTTTTATCGCTTGATGCTATATTTTAAGATAATAAATGCGCCCTTTTTTGAAAAAAATCGATTTATTCTCCAACCCAACAAAGAAGCCTGTCTTGACCAAAAATTATGCCCTATATGTAACTCCAAAACCATTACGCCTCGTGTGAGGGTGATACGGGCGTACGTGCACCGGAACTGCACCGCTGCACAACATGGACATACACCGCTCCGTATGCACTGCCGCCGTCGTGCTACTACTATTATTATCATTTTCCAGCTTCCCAAAGCCGTCCGCCGGCTCCGCCGCCAGGGCCGAGCTCGTCACGTGGAAGTGCGACAACGGCACGTACTACGGGGAGAACTCCACCTACCAGTCCAACGTTCGCAGCCTTGTTGCGTCCCTCGCCGCCAACGCCTCCCGCTCGTTATTCCCGGTGGGCTTCGCCACCGCCGTCGTCGGCGCAAGCCCCGACATGGTGTGGGGTCTGGGGCTCTGCCGGGGGGACACCACCAACGGCACCGAGTGCGCGTCCTCCTGCCTCGACCTCGCGCCGGAGGTCGCGTTCGGCAGGTGCATGGGCGTCAAGGACGTGTCCATCTTCTACGACCGCTGCACCGTCCGCTACTCTTTCCGGGACTTCCTCACCAGCCCGGACAACCGGCAGGTGCAGGTCTGGGGAGCCAGCGACGACTCCGTCGCCCCCCGAGACACCGGTCGGTTCGACGCTCTCGTAGCGAGCCTCGTCGGCGCGCTCTCCGACTGGGCGGCGTTCAACACGACGACCAGGTACGCCTCCGGGGTCATGGTCTCCGACCAGGGCTTCCCGACCACCCCCAGCAAGGACTTGGTGCACAGGATCAACGGCCTGGTGCAGTGCACGCCGGACCAGGCGCCGGGTCCGTGCCGCGAGTGCCTCCAGGGGCTCATCGACGAGATGCCGGCGGTGTTCAACGGCAGCGTCGGAGGGCGGATCCTCGCGGTATGGTGCAACCTCAGGTTCGAGGTGCACGAGTTCTACGACGGCAGCCCCATGCTGAAGCTCACCGCCCCGCAGCCAACGCCACCTCCCGTCCGGTCCACACACCAGACTGCAGGTATTCTATCTTCTATTGTATATGCATATGGTTACTTGTTACCTGCCGATCGATTGCATACTTTATCCGTATCGATTGTTTTATACCATACCTTCATTCTACAACACATGACATTTATATCTGCAACTTCGACCATTAATTTTTATATTAATTTGTAAGTAAATAATATAAAAATTAGATTTGGAATCTATTTTTCATTAAAAATCTAATGATAAAATTTCTATTGATAAACTGGAACAGTTTGTTACTTAATTAGTGGTCAAAGATAGAGAAGTTTGACTGAAGCTTTTTTAGGATGTCATGTACTCCCTCCGTTCTATAATATAAAAGCGTTTTTGACACGGAGTAGTATTTTAGAATGGAGAGAGTATATATAAGTGATTCGTGCAAGGCATTAAAGTCAGAGCGGCACACCAGTGCTTCTCTTTGAGACGCGAATAATGCTAGTGCACTGATTGAAGGCTAGCATACTGTAATTGAAAGAGACATTGCAAATTGTATTGTTGTGACCTTGTGGGAGGCTAGGAGTAGACTAAGTGTGCAGAATGGTACTGTATTAATTATTCTGCTGGAGACGGTGTGCCCCCCCTCCCCCCACCCCACCCGAGCACGCGCCCGCGCCATGGACGGGCCGCTGGATCCAGTTGCATCTGCCCGCCGTTCCTATGCCTCTGCCTTGGACGCGCCACTCTGTCGACTCCCGACGTGCGTCTCGCGGAACCCGACCCTGCCGTACGCTGTGGATGGTGGCGTGGATTCGAACCGGACCTTGGGGCGTCAGGGGTCTCCAGAAGGGCTCCGGAGCTCCGTCGGTCGCTGGACGAGCAGTGTAGCCAGGATCCCCGTGCCGGATTTGGTACATGGAGCGCTGACCGAGATCGTTCTCCCTCTAAGAAGGGTTTGGGCAGAGCACGAGAGGGATCCAGAGTCCCCCCCCCACCCTCCCCTAATGCCGCCGCCTGACGAGGCCCCCCGTGATGGGCGTGCGCTGGCTTAGGTGGAGCCGGTCCCGTCCTTGACTCGGGCAGGGTCGGCTAGGGTATCGCGTGCGGAGCAAAAGTGCTACAACTATGGCTACTACTGCTCCGAGTGCGACACGCCAGCTCGATACCTCCTGTGTGGGAATGCTTCCAACTACGCGGCGGCGTGCATCGTCCAGATGCGTTCGACTGGCCTTGAGTTCCTCGAGCATGGAGTTGATGCGGGGTTTTACTACATCAACATGGGCGAGGAGATGTTGTCTGTGCCTGACCACCTCACGGTGATCCCAGACCACGACCCTCCTGCACCCGTGGAGGTCACGGTGGACATCATTCGTGCCGATGTATGTCAGCTAGGGTCGGGCTCCTTTTCCTGGAGGGTGAGGGAGATCTCTTCCTCCGAGTTTGCGGTGGATTTTACCTTCTGCGGACCTTCGGTGGGCCTACACCTGGGGCAACTCGATCAATGTAACCATCATAAACATCAAGGTGTCCGTCAAGATGTCCTTGGAGGACCCCGAGACGACCTCCCACCCCCTCCTCGGTATGGGTCCGTATCCACGGGATTTTGGATGAGGCCAATAAGGGGCCTATCGTCAAGATGATCTTGAAGGCCATAGGCAAGTTTGTGGAGGTGGATGAGCTCTCTCTAACTCCTGGTCCCGGCCCCTTTCGAGTCCAGGTCATGCGTCCGGACCCATTCATGCTAGATTGCACCCTGCCGTTATTCTTCGGGCTTGTGGATATGACTCTCACTGTGGAGCCCAAGGCAGAGGAGGACAGGAAGAGTGTGTCCCCTTCCCTCTCTCCCTGCCACTCCAACCGTCACCACCACAGGCACACAGGGATGACTCCTCCTCCTCGAATGGAGCCGACGATCATGTGGGCCTAGGGAGTCCCAGTCGGTAGCTCTGACGTCCCTACCTACTGCTCTACTTCCTGCTAGGGTGTCGACCCTAGCTGCTGCTCCGGCTCTGCCATCTTTGCCTGAGGCTCTCCTACCAACACAGGCCCCCTCTCCAGGAGTGCGCCGGTGAAGTTGGCGCCTGTGGGGGACCTCCGCTACCTTCATCCCAAACACTCCGGTGGTCATTGGACCCCATATCTCTCACTAAGGCACCAACTTCTGCAAGGTCCCCAGATCCCTGGAGCTCTCCATCCTCCACACCAAGGCCTTGGGTCTCCCTCCACCGCCCCCTCTGCACCCTTCATCAGTCTAAGGATGGCGTGGACGAGGACTCTACGAATGTGGGGATGGAGGTCATGCTTCCCTCGTCGCCTTGCCCACCAGGGTAGTCTGGTACCACCTCTCGCTAGGCCCCCCCTCACCCCCACTCTGACCCTGGTGTTTCTGACCCTGCCTATGGTGACACCGATGTCGCTTGCTCTAGAGCTGGTCATGGTCTTCCCTGACACCCTCGTTGCTGGCCCAAGGGCCGTACTCCTCACCGTCCATGCCCTGCTCCGCTGCTGGCGTCCCATTACAGCGCCTAACTGGTCCATTATAGGGTCGAGGATAGGGTGGCAGAGCCAACCATCGCCGAGCGTGTGGCACAGCGGACCACGGTCAGCAACCTTGATCTAGGTACTTCCCAACTTTCTCCTCTTCCCACTGGGGTTCTTAGTTCTCGGTCCTCTAGTCGTCCCCTATGGATCAGCTATCATAGGTCGCCTCGGATTGCGTCGTCATGTTCTGCGGCGAATGTGGTCTTGGTTGGAGCAAATCACCGCAATCAAAGTTAAGGAGATCTACGAGGGGGGCCTGGTTATGTCTTGTGCTCAGGCGGAGCAGCAGCGGCTAAGGCCCTTGGAGCCCGCAAGACCCGTGCAGCTGGAGCATGGGTCCAACAGTGGTGTCCCTCCTGCGACCTCTAGGAAGGCGACTTCCGTGTGGGACCCCCAGGTGGGGGTAGCGTGGGAGGTCTCCTAAGGCGATGTCCTGGCCCGCGACTCTTGGTAGGGCCCGCTTGGTCCCTCGTAAGGGGACCACACCCAAATTGTTTCCCAATGAAGATTCTATGTTGGAACATAAGGGGGTTCAGCCAAGAAGGCCAACGATGTCAGTTGATTGATTATGTCAGTCAAGAGGACATGGACATTATGGTAATTCAGGACATGATCCGTCAGGATTCTCTATCCTTGAGATGCAGGGACTTAGTCGCCACAAGTTCGCATGGCAGTGGCTCCTGGCCACTGGCCACTCGAGTGGCATCCTCCTAGGTGTCAAAGAGGATACCTTTGATGTAGATGATATGGACCATAGGGAGTTCTTTGTGAGCATATCCCTCATCCAGAAACGGCCTAAACTCAGTTTGGAGGTGATTATCGTCTATGGCCCCGCGTACCACCGGAGGTTCGAGTGTTCCTGGATGAGCTGAAATCCAAGGTGGAGCAGAGCCTCATCCCGGTGGAGGCGGGTGGGGACTTCAACCTGATTCACTCCCATGAAGAAAAAAGCTCAGCCAACGTGGACCTCCATCGGATGTGGTAGTTCAACGACTGCATTGTTGACCTGGCCCTGAGAGAGATCGTGTGTGTGGGATCGCGATACACATAGACTAATAACCTGGTGGACCATGTCTGGAGTGTGCTGGATCGGGTTCTTGTGTCCATTGAGTCGGGTGTTGCCTTCCCTTTGTGCTCCCCACACGTGGTTACCCGGATTGGCTCGGACCACTTCCCCTTCTCTTTTCGGGAGAGGAACAACTCCCTAGGTCGAACTGTCCCCACTTTGAGAACTTCTGGCTGCTTTAGCCTGGGTTCATGGAAGCTGTCCAGCTGAAGTGGGCCAGCTCGGCCACCTCTCTTCCCCGCCTCTTCGGTGCGGTGGATGTTTGGCACCATTATGCCAATGTTTTCGGCCAATTCATGCGTGGCTGCGGTGCCAATGTGAGGGCTGAACTTCGGTAGCATAAGGGCACTTTCCTAGGCTAGATTCAGATGCTAAATGTGGCATCTGACTTGGTTGGTCTTACCGTTGAGGACTAGCTTCAGTGGTACACCCTTGAGGCCACCCTTATGGAGATCTACAAGGGCGAGGAGACTTTCTGGCGGTAGTTGAAATGCCAAAATTGGATCCTGAATGGGAAGCTAACACTGCCTACTTCCATGCCATCATGAATGGGTGACATCGGAAGTGCTCCATCCCATGCCTCTGGGCGGAGGAGGTTCTCTTGGAGGATGCCAAAAATATCTCCACCTACATTGACTCCTTCTATAAGGAGGTCTTCATGACGGGACCCAGCTCTAGGGTTGCGTTAGCTGTTGACTATTAACCGGCTGGGGCCATGGTCTCAGCTGACAAGAATGCAAACCTCACCTTCACATTCTTTCCTGAGGAGATTGGCCGGGCGATTATGGAGATGAAGGCTAGTTTGGCGCCCGGTTTGGATGGGCTTCCGGCCACCTTCTTCCAGAAGCACCGGGAGCATCTTCAGACGGTGATTATGCCAATATTCTAGGAATTCTGTAGTGGGACATTGGACATGGCTCGCATGAATTTCAGTGTGATGACGCTCCCAAGTTAGTGGGTGCCATGGAAATTTGACACTTTAAGTCGATCAATGTGATTAACGTCCTCCAGCGGATCTTTGCCAAGGTATGCGCAATGCGATTAGCCTCGGTGGTGGAACACTTCACACATCCTTACTAGTTTGCCTTCCTTAAAGGGTGCTATATACATGATGGGATTTTGTTGCTTCATGAGATTATTCATGAGGTTAAGGTTCAACTCCAGAGGGGCGTGTTCCTTAAGCTAGACTTCTAGAAGGCATATGACCGCTTGGACTGGTCCTTCCTCCTCCAAGTCTTAGAGCGGAGTGGGTTTGATGATCATTGGATTTGTGGGATCATTTAGATCATCATGAATGGTATCACTGCTATCAATATTAATGCTAAAATAGTTCTCTAATTTAGGTCTTCGCTAGGCGTAATGCCGGGGATCCCTTTTCCCCCTCTTTCACCATGCGGTGGACACCCTGTCGGCTATCTTAGAGAAGGCTAAGATAGCCGGCCTCATCTCTAGTGTGGTTGGCCATATTATCCCTAGAGGTGGGGTACATAGAGGTGGGGTGACCCACCTCCGGTATGCAAATGACACGATGATCATGGTGGAGGGGTCTGAACTTCATATTATCAACCTTAAGTTCATCTTACTTTGCTTTGATTCCATGTCAGGCCTCAAGATCAACTTCGATAAAAGTGAGGTTGTGGTCATGGGCTACCCGCCCGAGCAGCAGCAGCAAATTGCGGACAACCTTAATTGTAGGTTGTCCTCTTTCCCAATCACCTACCTGGGGATGCCACTCGGTGACACTAGGACCTTGAGCCGGGACTTTGACCCGCTAGTAAAGCGGGTCAAGGCAAAGGCAGAGATGTGGTACGAGAGGTTCATCTCCAAGAGAAGCAAGTCCATGCTCATCGACTCTTGCCCCTCTATAGCCTCCCCATTTATATGACGGTGTTGTATATCCTCTCGAAGGGAGTGCATGTCGCCTTCGACAAGGAGTTGTCGAGTTTCTTTTGGCACGCGGCCAATGATTGCTAGATATACTATACAGTGAAGTGGGTTGATTATTGCTTCCCTAAGGACCAGGGGTTCTGGGTATAGCGGCGTCTCGGCATATGAATGTGGCCCTTATACTTAGGTGGGTGTGGCGCATCCTTAGGGATCAGGGGATCCTTTGACTGTAGCTTATAAAAGCCAAATACCCGCAGGGTCGCTCTCTCCTGGCATGTGATCGGTGGGAGGGGTCCCAGTTCTGGAAATTTCTCTAGTCGATCAAGAATGAGGTTCACTTGGTTATCGGTTTCTTCATAGGTGATGGTGAGGGTACCCTCTTCTGACTCGACCTGTGGCTCGGTCAGAACTCATCACGCGCTGAATTCCTGTCCCTTTTTGGGATTTGCTCATATCCGATTGTCGGTGTAAAAACCGGCAGACCTCGGGGTAGGGGGTCCCGAGCTACGGATCTCGGATCGATGGTAACAGAGACAAAGGGAGACGATGATTTACCCAGGTTCGGGCCCTCTTGATGGAGGTAAAACCCTACGTCCTGCTTCTGTTTATATTAATGGAGGTGTATCGAGTACAGAGTTGATCTACCTCGAGATCGTAATGTGTCTAACTATTGTAGCTAGGTGTTCGATGTTGCGCTAATGTCCCCTACGGGCTAAACCCTATGGCTTATATACACGCCAGGGAGGGTATCTAGGGTTACAAGGTCGGTATCTTGGAGTAAGGCGGCTGGAATAATCTTGAAGTGTACTGCAAGTCTTCGGTAGAGGCAGCCTTAATCACGTCTCCCATCTGCGGCCTCCGGAGTCCATCTTGATTACGTATAAGGGCATATCGGCCCATCCGAGGAGTCAGCCCGGCTAGGTTGGCACCCCCTAATCCATGACACCGTCAGTAGCCCCCGAACTGGTCTTCTACGCCGAGGACGACTTTGAACCATCACTTCGGATCCGGAGTCTCCGGCTTGACAGACGAGTTCCACCTTATATTTTGAATTCTATTAATAGAGCATCGACATCCGTGGCCCAACCGAGCTTGTACCCTATCTGAGGTGAGCAAGTATCTTAGCCTCAAAGGCTTGCTGTGCTGGTATGAACAATCCAATCCGGCCTGACAGCTTTATCGGAGAGACCCGCCCCACGACAGGCTGAGCAGTTACTGCCTCCCCTCAAATCGTGCTTCGAGGCGGCTCCTTTACTGGCACGTCCCGTCGAGGCAGAGATCGTTCCCGCTTTCTTAGGGATATCACCAAAATTTCGTTTCCCCACATGTTTCAACGGCATCTTTGATAATAATCATGAATTTATCGGCGCAGCAAAGGGGGCTCTTGGCCTTTCATAGGCTTATAAAAGCAATGGGGAGAACAACGCGATAGCCTACGCTCCCATTCCTCCCTTGCTGCCGCTTCGTCCAGCTCCAACGCCCAGATCCAGCCCGTATGCCTTTCTCGTACGCAAGCTTGATATCCCCATCAGCCATGGCCGATACCCTTAAGGGGCACTGGGGCGGCTCCACCGTGACGGCGGTGACCATCGCCGAGCTACGCAACGCGGGGTACCTAGCCCGTACCGTCGCCACCCGTATTCCAGAGGCCGACGAGCTGGTACCCGCTCCCAACGCCGGGGAGCGGGTGGTCTTTGTTCCCCACCTCATCCGAGGTCTGGGGTTCCCGTTGCACCCTTTCGTGCGCGGGATCATGTTTTACTATGGGTTAGATTTCCATCACCTAGCCCCCAACTCCATCCTTCACCTCGCCGCCTTCATAACAGTCTGCGAGGCCTTCCTCCGCTGTGAGCCACACTTCGGCCTATGGCTGAAGCTCTCCGGGATTAAACCGAAGTCAAGCGGCTCCGAACTTGCGGAGTGTGGAGGGGCAATGATTAGCAAGAACCAGGGGGCTGCCTGGTTCAAGGGCACCTTCATCGAAACGGTGAAGGAGTGGCAAAAGGAATGGTTCTACATCACAGAACCCCTTGCCGATGGTCAAACCGAGGTCCCGGCTTTCTCGGCCGAGCCTCCCAAGAAACTCAAGTCTTGGAAGGAAAAGGGCGTCGCCTGGGGGAAGCCCGAAGAGGTAGAGACCCTAGTCGAGAGGATCGTGTGGTGGACCACCACGGGGAAGGCTGAGCTGGCCGATGTCATCAACGTCATGCTCAACCGCCGCATTCTTCCTCTCCAACTTCGGGCCACCCCGATGTGGGCACAGAAGCCCGAGGACATGGACACCATCAACACCTTCTTCCGCTGCACCTTGGCCACTATATGGACAAAGCTCATTAAATTGGCCAAGGACAAGATTCCCAAGGAGGGAGAGGACCGCGGCCTCGAACACGGCTATGAGCCCCCCCCCGGTGAGTGGTTCCGTCCTTCAATCTTTCATTCTTTGCTTACTGCTCCGAGGAGTAAAGTCTTTATTTGAGCCGTCGTGTTTTGCCATTTTGCAGAAGTGGTCGGCATGGGTAAAGGGGGTACAATGCCCAGCCCCATTGCCGGAACAACCCCAAACTCCCCTGCTCTCGGCGCTTCTGACTGAGGAGCCACATGTGGTGGCTTCCAAAGGGACGAAGACCCAAGCGGGGAGGTCTAGTGCTCAGACCCGGGGGACTTCGGTCACCCGATCAGAGGAGACCCACACCTCCGCCACTCAAGATGGCGGCGCCGAGGAGGGCGAGGAGGAGATTCCCCCCTCGAAGGGGAAGAGGTCGGTGTCAGGAGACGCCGACGTGGGCATGCCGCCCAAGGGCCAAAATAGGCTGAGGCGAGCCTCATCCGAGGCCGCCAACAAGTCGTCGGAGAGAGCCGAGCTCTCCGGTGACTCAGAGGAAGACCCCCTCAAAATGGGGAGGAAGAAGCCGGCGCCTCGAGGGTAAGGCCTTATCTTTGTCTCCCTTGCTCGAGTCATTATTTCATCAAGGGAAATTTTCACAGAAGCAACTTTTCATACACAGTCCGCCGAAGGTGATCCCCAGCGGCTCCTCGAACGGGTTGCCGTCCGCCAGCGGGACTCCAGAGCCCGCTGCTTCTCCCCCGAGGCAAGTCGGTCTGGGGGAGGCAACATCCACCCTGGCCCCCGAGGTCAACACGGCGGGGGCCGACTATGCGGCGGTCATGGCCGAGGTTGAAACCTCGGCCCAACAAGACCAGGGGACGAAGCGCCCCGAGGTCATCGAAGAAGGGCTGGGCCAGATATTGGCCCAGCAGGAGTCTACCTCGGCACCGCCTTCACAGACGGGGGCTCCTCGGGTGGATCCATCCGAGGTCATCCCTCCACCCCAGCCTGCTGTCCGAGGACGGACCGGCACGGGGTGGGCCGAGGAGGTGGAGGAGGACCTAAAGGGCTGCTCTCCCAAGGAGGAGCACCGCGCCTTGATAGGCACGGCGTTGAAAGGCTACCGGTCCGTAGAGGCCGGCCTGCATGAGGTCTTCAAAAACCTCGTAGAAGGTTTCGAGGTACGTCTTCTGCGCATTCGGTTTGCTTTGTCTTTATGAAATTTGTCTGAGGACATAAAAAGTGTAGCCTGCTAAATGGCATAATGAGTGAGTAGCCCCCGAGCCCAAAGTCGGTTTCAAGAAACCGTCACCGGGGTCACTTGAGTAAGTCGGAGCCTGTTGAGCAGCCCACAGGACGCTACCCGAAGTGGCTACCCTGGAGCATGTTGATGGTCTAGACCATTCTCCCTCTAACAAGGATTTTTCTATATTACAGGTATCGACCTTGGGTCCGGACTCCGTCTCCGAAGAGATGAACAGGAGTCTTGAGCGATCTCAAGGTAAACAAGGTGAAACTTGCTTTGTGTGCTGTATGTTGAGGAAAACAACTAAGACTTAAATATGTTGACAGTGGAGCTGGAGACGCTCAAAGCCAAGCTTAAAAGTGCTCGGAAGGAAGTGCGGCAGCAGAAAGCAGCTATCGCCACAGCCGAGAAGGCGAGGGCCGCCGAGAAGGCGGCCGGGGAGAAGCACCAGGCGCGGGTGCTGGAGGTCGAGGAGACCCTGAAGGGCGTGTTTGAAGCACACGACAAGCTTCAGGAGGAGGGGCGGCGCACGAAAGAGGAGCTCAAGAAGCTTCAACGTGCCCACTCCGAACTCCACACCTCGGCTCGTGCGGACCGCGAGCGCTCCAGCAAGTGGAACAAATCGCCGCGGGTAAGATATTTTTGCTGCAGTGTGCGTTTGGCAGCAAAGGGTGTGTCGAGCTCACCCAATTGTGGCGTTTCGCAGAGGTCTTCGAGGATCTCCCGCGGAGTGCGGAGGATGCGGTGGCCTATTTCGGCCAGCTGGCGGGTCATGAGGCGGAGAAAGCCTTCTGGGGTCAATTCCCAGGGTCCCCATCCGCGCAGCTGCTAAATCATCGAGTGAGGCAGCTGGTCGAGCTGTTCCGCATGACAAGGCCAGCACTCTAAGACCTCTGCGTTGCTCTGTGGCCGGCCGAAGCCATGCCGAGGAGTCTCTTCGGCCTGGCGGCTCGTCTCTAAGATGCCGTGCCCAGCGTTAACCGCTGGAAGAGGTTGGCGTGCTTTGAAGGGGCTCGGAGGGCATACGCTTGCGTAAAGACGCACTTCCGCAAAGTGGATGCGGAGACTTGTGCTGCTGGCCCCCCTGCCGATAAACCGCGGACCGCCGAGCAGTTCTTCACCGAGGTGGAGGCGGGAGCTCGGACCACCGAGGCCATGTGCCCTAAGGACACCCTGTATTTGTAGGTACTCCGGAATGCCGGGGCGTATGATGTAAAAACTCTATTGTTTGAAATGAGAATTGCTTGAAGTTCCAAAAGTGTTTATTTAGTAATTCGATTATTCCTCCAAGATGACTTTTCAAAATGAGAGTGGCCAGTCGTCGGCTTCAGCCCCAGTGTAGGTCATACAAAGGGTGTTCCCTAAGCCATACTTGACCCTTAGCCGATGTCTCGGTACCCATGGGCGGTCGATGACTTAGAGGAACTAGGCAATCGGACTATAGTGGCTTGATGTCTTTCACTGAGCCATAGGAGTTTGACTGTGGGGGTGATGACCAGCCCCCGGTGTGGGAAGTGTTCGGCCCATTTGGCCGAGGTCGAGGCCATAGCACACTTCGGCTAGAAGATAAGAGCCCTTCGTTTAACACGGGTGATCTCTAAGATCACATCGCTTGACGCGGTCTCCGGATGGCAGACCAGTTTACGCTTACCTAGATAGTCAGTTTTTGGCTTTCTCCACTGAGGCGCCACGCCAATTGACCTGGCGGCGCAATCGCAGTGGTTCTCCCATTACACCCTTAGCCGAATTCATCGGAAACATAAGGGGTACACATAGGAGCCGGGCAACCCAACTATTGACCGGAATCTAGGTTCGAAACTGATGCATATAAGGCCGAAATCCGAGACGCCGAACACATCGGACTTTTGTAATACAATTGCATCTTTTTTAGAGAACTTCATCGTTCGAGAGCTAGGCTGATAAAGAAACACAATAGGGACCTTGAAAGGGCACGGTTTCGTTATTTCATAATATCAATCATGTACATGCCCTGTGGACGAGAGTAATGGAAAGAATACAATGTAAATGGTAAAGAAGGAGGAAAAACAGGTCGGATAATTACTAACGGATTTTAAAGGATCTGGACCGAAGCCTGCCGCACGTCTGCGTTCCCGAACTGTTAACCAGATTGTCCTGATTGAAGACGAAGAATGTGCGAAGGTCGATGCCCTGCTGGCCCTTTATATACTCTAAGTGTTTGATTGACCGAGCTCCTTGAGTGGAGGTGTGGCCGAAGTCACTCTGTGGTTAAGGCCACCTCGACGTATGCATATTTTGGCTGCTTCTTTTACAGATGCCTGCCTGCGATGGGGCTCTAAGCCTCGCCATTGCGTGGTTAACCCGCGCATGACGCTTCAGAATTGTTTTGGCTCCTCGGCGTCCTAGGGGATCTTGAGTGCAAAATTATGCACTCTAGGGACGTAGTGCCCACAGAGAGGGCACTCGAGGAGCCCGCACCCCTATTTCGGGTGCGGGGGTAACTGGCCGAGGTCGAATTGTGCAGCCTTGACGCGCTTCAAAGAGCGGGCAGCGCGTTTACTGCTGCGGGCTGCCTCCTCGGACGCTTGAATCTCGGCTGCGAAAGCCGCGGTCTGTTCCTCTGTCCGGAGTGAGCGTTCTGTATTACCATTAACAATGATAACGCCCTTGGGTCCCGGCATTTTGAGCTTGAGATAGGCATAATGCAGAACTACGTTAAAGCGGGCAAAGGCTGTGCGCCCTAGGAGCGCGTGGTACCCACTCCGGAAGGGTACGGTGTCGAAGATTAACTCCTCGCTTCTGAAGTTCTCGGGCGATCCGAAGACTACCTCGAGGGTTATTGTTCCCGTACAATGGGCTTCGACGCCCGGGATGACACCTTTAAAGGTGGTAGAGCTCGGCTTGATCCGAGATGAGTCGATGCCCATCTTCCGAACTATATCCTCGTAAATGAGGTTAAGGCTGCTTCCCCCATCCATTAATACGCGTGTTAGATGATAACCATCAACAATGGGGTCCAGGATGAGCGCCGCCGATCCGCCATGCCTGATGCTGGTCAGATGGTCATGCTTATCGAAAGTGATCGGGTAAGCCGACCACGGGTTATACTTCGGGGCGACTGGCTCTAGCGCATATACGTCCCGAAGTGCACGTTTCCGCTCCCTCTTGGGGATGTGGGTGACGTAGATCATATTGACCTCTGTTACCTCGTTTGGAAACTTCTTCTGCCCTCCGTTGGTGGGCTGTTGAGGTTCATCCTCGTCGTCACTGCGGTGTTGGGTTTTATTTTGCCCCTCTGCCGCTATCTTCCCGGCTTGCTTAAACACCCAGCAATTCCTGTTAGTGTGGGTTGCTGGTTTTTCCTGGGTACCGTGAATCCCACATGGGCGGTCCAGGAGTCTGTCAAGCTGGCTAGGTCCGTTTTGTTCCCTTTATAGGGCTTTCTTTTCTGCCCGGATTTAGGTCCGGTGAATCCTGCGTTGACCGCGGCGTCTTCAGTGTCGCTTCCGCCATTTTTATACCTGCGCTTATTTTTATTGCGCTTTGGCTTTCCATTGGCGTCGCGAATTTCCGAGGTGCCTGCCTCGCCGTTGTGGGTACTTCGGGCGAGCCAGCTGTCTTCTCCCGCGCAAAAGCGAGTCATTAGTGAAGTGAGGGCTGCCATAGTTCTTGGTTTATCCTGTCCGAGCTGTCGAGCCAACCATTCATCTCGGATATTGTTTTTGAAAGTGGCGATGGCTTCGGCTTCGGAGCAGTCTATAATCTGGTTTTTCTTAGTGATGAACCTGTTCCAGAACTTGCGGGCTGATTCGCCTGGCTGCTGGGTGACACGGCTGAGGTCATCAGCGTCCGGAGGTCGGACATATGTGCCCTGGAAGTTTGCTCAAAAAGCGTCTTCTAGGGCCTCCCAGCTGCCGATAGAGTGAGGAGGTAGACTGTTAAGCCAGTGTCTTGCCGGCCCCTTTAGTTTGAGCGGCAGATATTTAATGGCATGGAGATCATCCCCATTGGCCATGTGTATATGCAGAAGGAAATCCTCGATCCAAACTGCTGGGTCCGTGGTACCATTGTATGACTCTATATTGATGGGTTTAAACCCTTCCGAGAATTGATGCTCCATCACCCCGTCTGTAAAGCAGATTGGGTGAGCTGGACCTCGGGACCGAGGAGGATCTCGTCGGGTCTCGGGAGAGAGCCGTGAGTAAGCTTGATTTCGGGCACGGTCGTTCCTGTCCATCCAGGCATCGTAGCCGTTGAGCCCAGCGGGGGCGCGTCCCCTGGAACCGTAGATGGACCGAGGGGGAGCCCTATTTTCTTCAATACGACGTCTAGCATCGTGAGGATCCAGGTTGTGCACGGGGTCTTTACCATGATGGTGTGGGGGTGGCCTGTCACCTTGGTCTTCTCGTCTTGGCCTGTCCCGGCCTCTAGGGGGCCGATCGAGGTCGTCAGCGAGTTCTTCATCAAATTCTGGTAGGAGGCGCCTGCGTGGGTAAGACTTCGGCGCACTATGGCGTCGGTTTTCCATATCCTGCTCGGTAGAGAGCACCTCAACCCACTTGTCATTTAGCGCGTCGGTATTTTCCTGCAGCTGCTGCTGCTTGTGTTTTAAGCTCCGGGCCGTCGCAACGAGTCGTCGCCGGAAGCGTTCTTGTTCGAAGGGGTCCTCGGGGACGATGAAGTCCTCGGTACCGAGGCTGTCGTCCTCCTTGGACTCCGGCATGTAATTTTCGTCGGCCCCTTCGAAGAGGTCATCGGGATCAGAGTCCACAAGAGGTCGGTCTGGTGTGCCGTTCCTTACTGGGGAGGCTTGAATGTCCTCCTCAGGATTATCGGCGTCGCCGTCCTCCTCATTGCCGTTATTGGCTGTTGCGTCATTGCCGCTAGGCTCCCCATTATTGCCCGTTCGGCGCCGTCGCCGGCGTCTTGGAGGGGATTTGGGGGTGTCCACCATATAAACATCGTAGGTGGATGTGGCCGTCCACCTGCCCGTGTTGACCGGGGCTAAGGTGTCCTCAAGGGGGCCATCAGCATCTTCCTCCATGTCGGAAGGTTCGCCGTAGTCCAACACGTCGGTTAGATCGTTGACTGTGGCGACTAGGTGGGTGGTGGGTGGGGTATAAATTTCCCTGTTGTCGGCTTTAAGTCCGATCTGATTATAAACCGAAGTCTTGCCGTCCGAGATGGACATGCTCTGGATACGGTCGAGCATCTCATCGAGCTGAGATAGCTCCTCAGGATCCATGGATGCGCCGTAGGCAGGCCTGATTTGAAGCAGCCCCGGTGTGTAACCGGACGTGTTTTCGGTGCGAGGGGAATCCGAGCATGGATCCGATTTCTGTGCCGGGATCGACTCTGGCGCTGGCGTAATTTCAGGAGTGGGCGCCGGATCTATCTCCGGATCGATAATCGGGGAGGGACTGGCCGGAGCGGCGGCGTCCGGAGTCTCAAGGGGCACCGTGACGGAGTTCGGTTCCGGAGTCGAGCCTCTAGAACCGGCCGAGCTTTCGATCCGGCCGGGAGTCCACCCCGATAAGACGAGCTCACCACGAGGGTCCGCAGTGTACTCGAGGCCGCCGAAGGTCACGATCCGACCAGGGGCATAGTTCTCGATAGAGGTCAAATGACCCGTTGAGTCGGCGCAAAATACCATGCCGCCGAAGATGAAAAGCTGTCCTGGGTCGTAGACGTCCCCACAGCCATTGATGCAGTTGATCTGCAGATGAGCCATCAATCCTTCTGGCGATCACGCAGCGGAACTCTCAATGAAAGCACCAGTGTCGGTGTAAAAACCGGCAGACCTCGGTGTAGGGGGTCCTGAGCTGCGGATCTCGGATCGATGGTAACAGAGACAAATGGAGACGATGTTTTACCCAGGTTCGGGCCCTCTTGATGGAGGTAAAACCCTACGTCCTGCTTCTGTTTATATTAATGGAGGTGTATCGAGTACAGAGTTGATCTACCTCGAGATCGTAATGTGTCTAACTATTGTAGCTAGGTGTTCGATGTTGCGCTAATGTCCCCTACGGGCTAAACCCTATGGCTTATATACACGCCAGGGAGGGTATCTAGGGTTACAAGGTCGGTATCTTGGAGTAAGGCGGCTGGAATAATCTTGAAGTGTACTGCAAGTCTTCGGTAGAGGCAGCCTTAATCACGTCTCCCATCTGCGGCCTCCGGAGTCCATCTTGATTACGTATAAGGGCATATCGGCCCATCCGAGGAGTCGGCCCGGCTAGGTTGGCACCCCCTAATCCATGACACCGTCACTGATGCTTTTGGTTTTCTTAGGGGCCCACAATGGGAATCGGAACATCCTGTTCCAACGAACACTTGGCCCTAAGGAAGCGTTAGCTTGGACCGACCTACAGTCAGTTCTTCCACCATTGTTGTCAGGCTCTTCTATGTGGGGTCGGCAGACCGTGCCCTTTGCCAGCGCCGACCCTTGCATGTACCGTCCAGTTGTGAAAAGCTCCGCTGCCGTTGAAGATCAAAATATTTGTTTGACATCTCCTTCGTGACCGCATCTGCTCGGGTATGGAGGTTGCGAAGTGGCATGGGGCGCGTGATGGCCTTTGTCCTCTTCGTGACCGCCATTTTCTTCTCTTGTCCTGCTGCCTTCTTGACCTGAGTGGTAGGCCCCGGACCTGGGCGAGTTCCTGGAGGCTCCGACCAATTATATCGGTAGGACGAGGTGCCTCTTCTGGTTAGTGTTCGCGGTGATGATCTGAACCCTATGGACTATATGTAACAAGATGGTTATCGAGTGCGTCTTTTTGCGACGTGCTTCTGACTCTATATATGTTTAAATTTTTGTCTGTTTTGCAGCAGTGCCACCCGCTATGTAGGCAGCAGGACAGGGACTAGCTAGGCAACATGATTGATGATCTTCTGGTGGTAGGCCGCCATCGTGCTTCACCCCCTAGTCATTGATGTTTTGCCTCTGAGAAGTCATGTATCGCCTTTTCTTTTGCTTTTGGGCGTGTTTGTGTTATTGCCCAATAGACCTCTTCCCGCACTTGAACTACTTGTATGGACATGGTGGTTGCATTATTTATAAAGCGGAGCGAAAGCCTATATCAAGAGTGTATTAATTATTCTTACAGTTGCTTTCATGCCTCAAGACCTCTCAGGTTCTGTTCGTCATCTATCTGATTTGATTTGTTTTTGAGTAGATGCCCCTATGGGCCGAAATCACTGTTTTGACCCTTTTTAAAAAGTTAAGCATGATGTGGACCACGTTTCAATTTTTTTGGATCTGACCCTTTTCCTACCGCCAGGGCCGATAGGGTACAACTGCATACCGCCAGGGGCCTGGTGGTAGGGGGTGACGACAGAGCAAAGAAAGCCGTCCTATAGCTGACGTCGATTACTACCCTACAACCATTAGACCTGGCACTGGAATACAGAACAGGTGAAAGAGAGGTGGCCCGGATGGCGGGGCCCACCCACCAAGCCATCCCCCATCTCCTCCTCCTACCTTGAAGAATAGCAGCGCCGACCCTTAATACGTCTTCAACGTATCTATAATTTATGAAGTATTCATGCCATGTTTACTATAGTTTTGTATGATTTTGGTGCACTTTTATATGGCTTTTATATGATTTTTATGGACTAACATATTGACCTAGTGCCCAGCGCCAGTTGTTGTTTTCTGCTTGTTTTTGGTTTTCCAGAAAATCCATATCAAATGAAGTCCAAATGCAGCGAAACTTTTTGACGATTTTTTCTGGAAGGAAACGGACCCAGGAAGCTTCGGGGAAGCAGCAGAAGAGGCACGGGGGCCCCAAGAGCCACCTGGGCGCGCCTGCCCCCCCAGGCGCACCCTGGTGCCTCATGGGCCCCCTGTGGCACCTCTTTGCGTGATTCCAACGCTGAAAAATCATATATATTCAGAAAGCCCCGAAAGTTAACCTAGATGAGTTTTTACGCCGCCGCAAGCCTCTGTACCTCCACGATCTCATCTGCAGCCCTTTTCCGGCACCCTGCCAGAGGGGGGGAATCATCATCGGAGGCCATCTTCATCATCCCGGCGGTCTCCATGACGAGGAGGGAGTAGTTCACCCTTGGGGCTGAGGGTTTGTACCAATAGCTATGTGTTTTATCTCTCTCTCTCTCGTGTTCTTGATTTGGCACGATCTTGATGTATCGTGAGCTTTGTTAATATAGTTGGATCATATGGTGTTTCTTCCCTCTCTATCCTTGTTGTGATGAATCGAATCTTTTCCCTTTGAGGTTTCGTTATTGTTGGATTGAATATTTCAGATTTGAGAACACTTGATGTATGTCTTACATATGAATACCCGTGGTGACAATGGGGTATTATATTGATTCACTTGATATATGTTTTGGCACTCAACTCGCGGATTCCCAAGGTGACATTGGGGTAATCTATGCATAGGGGTTGATGCACGTTTTCATTATCTTTTCTCCGATAGAAACTGTGGGGTGCTCCTTGGAGTTCTTTGTGTGGATTGAATATTATGATTATGAAGTTGTTTGATGCATATCGTATAATCAACTCATGGATACTTGTGGTGACATTGGAGTATCTAGACGACATTAGAATTGGTTGATGTGTATCATATGGTGTTATTTTAGTACGAACTCTAGGGCTGTTTGTGACACTTATAGGAATAGCTCAATAGATCGATTGAAAAGGATAATTTTGAGGTGGTTTCGTACCCTACAAACAATTTCTATCTTATGTTCTCCGCTAATAGGAACTTGGGAGTGATTCTTTGTCGCACGTTGAGGGATTGTTATATGATCCAATTATGTTAGCATTGTTGAGAGATTGCACTAGTGAAAGTATGAACCCTAGGCCTTGTTTCTAAGCATTGCAATACTGTTTATGCTCACTTTTGTTACTTGCTACCTTGCTGTTTTTTATTGTTCGCACTACAAAAACCTATATCTACTATCCATACTACACTTGTATGACCATCTCTTCGCCGAACTAGTGCACCTATACAATTTACCATTGTATTGGGTGTGTTGGGGACACAAGAGACTCTTTGTTATTTGGTTGCAGGGTTGTTTGAGAGAGACCATCTTCATCCTACACCTCCCACGGATTGATAAACCTTAGGTCATCCACTTGAGGGAAAATTGCTACTGCCCTACAAAACTCTGCGCTTGGAGGCCCAACACGAGTCTACAAGAATAAGT
Source organism: Elymus sibiricus (assembly GCA_039707655.1). Lineage (NCBI taxonomy): Eukaryota > Viridiplantae > Streptophyta > Magnoliopsida > Poales > Poaceae > Elymus > Elymus sibiricus. The sequence continues at coordinate 37,149,733 of CM077668.1, read as the reverse complement.
TGTGTAGTAGACATCAAGCTCTTTTCTGGCGCCGTTGCCGGGGAGGTGAGTGCTTGAAGGTATATCTTTAGATCTTGCAATCGAATCTTTTAGTTTCTTATTTTATCACTAGTTTGGTTTATAAAAGAGAACTACAAAAAAAAATGGAATTGAGGTTGCCTCATATTATTCGTCTTTATAATGTTTTTCTTGAAAATGATGGAGCGGAAAATTGTGCTCAATTGATAGAAGAAGAATTCAATAAAATGTTTGGCATAAAATCTTTGAATGATGAGCATGATTGCAATGTTGTTAGTATGAATTCTATGAATATCTATGATGCTAATGATATGCAAAACTACAAGCTTGGGGATGCTATGTTTGATGAAGATGATATTTTTAGTCCCCCAAGTTTTGATGAGAAAATTTATTATGATGATTGCATGCCTCCTATTTATGATGATTATATTGATGAAAGTGGATTTGGAGAGGCCATGACTTTATTTAATGATGATTCCACTATTTTGGTAGAGGTTTCAATTGATTATGACAACAAAGTTACTATCTATGATGACTATTGTGATGACATGTATGCTATAAAGAATAATGATAACTATGAAACTTGTCATCATGATTTTAATTTTCAATTGGATTTGGCTAATCAAGTATCTCATGTGGAGTTTGCTCCCACTATTATGAATGAGAAGAAAATTGCTTATGTGGAGAGTAGTAAAAATTCTATGCTTGTGGATCATGAAAAGAATGCTTTATGTGATAGTTATATTGTTGAATTCATTTATGATGCTACTGAAAATTATTATGAGAGAGGATCATATGCTTGTAGGTGTTGCAATAATATCAAGTTTCCTCTCTATGCGTTGAAAGTTTTGAAGTTATGCTTGTTTTGCCTTCCTATGCTAGTTGATTCTTGCACCCATAAACTATTTTATCACAAAATCCCTATGCATGGGAAGTGGGTTAGGCTTAAATGTGCTAGTCATATGCTTCATGATGCTCTCTTTGTGTTCCAATTCTTTACTTTTATGTGAGCATCATTAAAATCATCATGCCTAGCTAAAAAAGGCATCAAAGAAAAGCGCTTGTTGGGAGACAACCCAATACTTATACCTTCTGTTTTTGTGTGTCCACATGATTAGGATACTGTAGTAATCATGTTTTATATGTTTTCTTTCAATAATGTGCCAAGTAAAGCCTTTGGGATAGTGTGGATGCTTATTGATTTGATTATGTGCAAAAACAGAAACTTTTGTGTCCAGTGCTGAAATTTCTATTCTGTACTGGAGCGTGAAAAAATTCTGAAATTCTTACACAGTATTGGGTTACAATTTTTTTACGATGTCCTAATTTTTCAGAATTTTTTGAGGTACAGAAGTATGGTTTTTAAATCGCTCACTACATGCTGTTCTGTTTTTGACAGATTCTGTTTTCGCCGCATAGTTTGCTTGTTTTAGTGTTTCCATAGCTTATATTATGAGATATAAATTGTGGAAATGATAGACTACCGTAGGCATTATGTGAGAACAATTATGAATCTTGTCTTGACAGTACCTAAGTGGATGATTTATTTTTATCATACTAACCTATCTCACAAGGTCCGTTAAGTTTTGTGTGATTGAAGTTTTCAAGTTTTGGGTGAGATATCGATATGAGGAGAATAAGGAGTGGCAAGACCCTAAGCTTGGGGATGCCCAAGGCACCCCAAGGTAATATTCAAGGAAGACCCAAGCAACTAAGCTTGGGTATGCCCCGGAAGGCATCCCCTCTTTCGTCTTCAACACTATCGGTAACCTCACTTGGAGCTATATTTTTATTCGTCACATGATATGTGTTTTGCTTGGAGCATCATTTTATTTTGTTGATATTTTATTTATGTTATCAATAATCATGTTTTGTATCTTTTAGTTCAATAAAATGCCAATTATAGCCTTTACCATGCTCAGTTTGCATGTTCATGTGTTGCTGTTTGAAAACAGAAAGTTTTCTGTTATGTCCAGAATATTCCTGAATAGTCAGAACATGATAAAAATCTGAAATTTTTACACAGTAAGTATGCATGAGTTCTCTGTCACGTGGTAGTTTTTCAGAATTTTTGGAGTTAGGGAAGTATGGATTCTTATTCCCCTTTTACAAACTGTTCTGTTTTGACAGATTGCTGTTATAGTTGCATTGTTTGCATATGTTTGCGTGTTTAATCTTTCTATTTGTGGATAGGAGTATTAAATATGAAGAGGCATTTAGTATGCAATGTTTAATTATAATTTTTGTGATTTTCTACAGTATAGAATGTTAAGGTTTTGAGTTGATTTATACTAACTTATCTCACGAGTTCTTGTTGAGTTTTGTGTGGATGAAGTTTTTAAGATTTAGGAGAAGCCTTGATATGAGAGGAATTAAGGAGATGCAAGAGCTCAAGCTTGGGGATTCCCAAGGCACCCCAAGATAATATTCTAAGAAGTCTCAAGCAACTAAGCTTGGGGATGCCCCGGTTGGCATCCCACCTTTCTTCATCAACACCTATCGGTTAGCCTAAGTTTTTACTTCTTCACATGATATGTGCTATTCTTGGAGTGTCCTTTTATTTTCATTTTGTTTGTTGTTTTAATAAAATTATCAAGATCTGAAATCTTTATTTGGAGAGAGTCTTCACAGAGCTACTTAATTGTTTAACTACTCATTGATCTTCACTTATATCTTTTGGAGTAGTTTGTCATACACTCTCATGCTTCATTGTATTATGTTGAGAGTTGACAATAGTAATGGCAATGTGCTTAAGAATGAATTTGGTCCTAATGTGATGGATATTTAAGAAGGATATAATAAATTTTTTTATGTAGACCACTGAATATGATAAGTGTGATCCCTTGCAATAGTTTTGCGATATGGAGATGATAATATGTGAGTCATCTTAGTGAGTAATTATGATTTAGTAAGAATATTGGTGTTAAGGTTTGTGATTCCCTATGCATGCACATTAAGTCAATAGTTATGCAAAGAAATTATATCCTACTTATGGTGCATTATTCGGTGTTAGTTATGTTCAATGCATGTTTATGACCGTTTTTGCTTTTTGGTTGGTTGCTTCTCCATCTATTTGCTAGCCTTCATTTGTACTAAGCGGGAATACTGCTTGTGCATCCAAACTCCTTAAACCCAAGTTGTGCCAAATGAGTGCACCATATCTACCTATATGCGGTATTTCAATGCCGTTCCAAGTAAATTTGCATGTGCCAACTCTAATTTTTTCAAAATAATTTTCCGTTTTGTGTGCCCATACCGCTCATGAAGCGGCAGGGGGTGGCCAATATTTTCCATGCTAGGTGTGTTATTCTCACGATGAGTGTTTATTCACTTGTCATTGCACGAGAGAGTGGCAGGTAATAGGGATGCCCAGTCCCACAATGAATCAAAAATTAATAACAACAAAATTCCTTGGAAAGTGTTGGTATGGAGGGCACCCGTGGATACGGCTAGCCATGGATTGTGAAAGAATGGTGGAAAGGAAATAAACTTTATTTTCTGTTTGGGAACCGCCTATGATGTGTCTAGCATGGAAGATATTGGGAATTCTCGGTCGTTTTCGTTGACAGGAAAAGCATACCTCTCGAAATAATTTTATCTCTCTAATTTAAGCTTTGAGCTCTGGCACATTTGCAAATCTCTGCTTCCCTCTGCGAAGGGCCTATCTATTTACTTTTATGCAATTTTTATTTTGAGTCTCCATCTTCTCTTACAAAGCACCAATTAGAGAGCACTATTGTCATACTTGTGCATTGTGTGTAGCTAATATTGAGTGTGTTTCATGAATGGATCAATGATTGAGCATAATGGGCTAGGGATAACTTTCTTTAGCGTTGATATTTTGAAAGACATGGTTGCTTGTTAGTATGCTTGAGTATTTATGTCTTCATGTCAAATTATAGACTATTGCTTTGAATCATTCAAGTCCAAGTGTCCATGCAACAAAAGAAAAGATTATATGATGATTATGATAGGTAGCATTCCACATCAAAATTTCTGTTTTTAATTGCTACTTTATCTTGATGACTTTTATGAGAAAAAGTTGCTGTTATGATGCTAGGAAAAGTGATTGAAATTATCATTGATCAAACTTATGCACTATGCTAGCATTCACACTTCATAAATTATTTCTTTTATCATTTACCTACTCGAGGACGAGCAGGAATTAAGCTTGGGGATGCTGATACGTCTCCAACGTATCTATAATTTATGAAGTATTCATGCCATGTTTATTATAGTTTTGTATGATTTTGTTGCACTTTTATATGGCTTTTATATGATTTTTGTGGACTAACATATTGACCTAGTGCCCAGTGCTAGTTGCTGTTTTCTGCTGTTTTTGGTTTTCCAGGAAATCTATATCAAATGAAGTCCAAATGCAGCAAAACTTTTTGACGATTTTTTCTGGAAGGAAACGGACCCATGAAGCTTCGGGGAAGCAGCAGAAGAGCCACAGGGGCCCCACGAGCCACCTGGGTGCGCCTGCCCCCCCCAGGCACGCCCTGGTGCCTCGTGGGCCCCCTGTGGCACCTCTTTGCGTGATTCCAATGTTGAAACCCCCGAAAGTTAACCTAGATGAGTTTTTACGCCGCCGCAAGCCTCTGTACCTCCACGATCTCATCTGCAACCCTTTTCCGGCACCCTGCCGGAGGGGGGGGAATCATCACCGGAGGCCATCTTCGTCATCCCGGCAGTCTCCATGACGAGGAGGGAGTAGTTCACCCTCGGGGCTGAGGGTTTGTACCAGTAGCTATGTGTTTTATCTCTCTCTCTCTCTCTCTCTCGTGTTCTTGATTTGGCACGATCTTGATGTATCACAAGCTTTGTTAACATAGTTGGGTCATATGGTGTTTCTTCCCTCTCTATCCTTGTTGTGATGAATTGAATCTTTTCCCTTTGAGGTTTCGTTATTGTTGGATTGAATATTTCAGATTTGAGAACACTTGATGTATGTCTTGCATATGAATACCCGTGGTGACAATGGAGTATTATATTGATTCACTTGATATATGTTTTGGCACTCAACTCGCGGATTCCCGAGGTGACATTGGGGTAATCTATGCATAGGGGTTGATGCACGTTTTCATTATCTTTTCTCCGATAGAAACTTTGGGGTGCTCCTTGGAGTTCTTTGTGTGGATTGAATATTATGATTATGAAGTTGTTTGATGCATATCGTATAATCAACTCATGGATACTTGTGGTGACATTGGAGTATCTAGGTGACATTAGAGTTGGTTGATGAGTATCATATGGTGTTATTTTAGTACGAACTCTAGGGCTGTTTGTGACACTTATAGGAATAGCTCAATAGTTCGATCGGAAAGGATAACTTTGAGGTGGTTTCGTACCCTACAAACTATTTCTATCCTATGTTCTCCGCTAATAGGAACTTGGGAGTGATTCTTTGTCGCACGTTGAGGGATTGTTATATGATCCAATTATGTTAGCATTGTTGAGAGATTGCACTAGTGAAAGTATGAACCCTAGGCTTTGTTTCTAAGCATTGCAATACCGTTTATGCTCACTTTTGTTACTTGCGACCTTGCTGTTTTTATTGTTCGCACTACAAAAACCTATATCTACTATCCATAGTACACTTGTATCACCATCTCTTCGCCGAACTAGTGCACCTGTACAATTTACCATTGTATTGGGTGTGTTGGGGACACAAGAGACTCTTTGTTATTTGGTTGCAGGGTTGTTTGAGAGAGACCATCTTCATCCTACACCTCCCACGGATTGATAAACCTTAGGTCATCCAGTTGAGGGAAAATTGCTACTGCCCTACAAAACTCTGCGCTTGGAGGCCCAACACGAGTCTACAAGAATAAGTTGTGTAGTAGACATCATCCCTCTATCCTCCCATCCACCCCCTTGGATCTCCTTCGATTCTACACCGTTTTTACAGATCGAAATGCCTCCAAAGCAAGGAAGGTAACCTCTTGCTATCCCTCCAATTAGTTTTTGTAGAAATCTTGTATTTTTTATGCACTATTTGTAACTAGGTGTACCCTAGTTCATGTAGTTTTATCATTTTTTGTTGATTGATAGATGAGTAGGTTAGTAGTTAGATGGTTGGATATGTATGGATGGTTTGATTCATATGGATGAATGGTTGGATATGAAGGATGGTTGATTAATATTGGATATGGATTCTTTCATATTGAATAAGTTGATCATATTGCATAGATGTTTATTTTGCGTTGATTCAAATCGGATATTGGATATTTTTGTGTTGATTCATATTGGATGGTTGATTCATATTGGATATGGATGGATGTTTGACTCATATTGCATAGATGTTTATTTTATGTTGATTCATATACATTTTTTTTTATTTTTCAGTGTTGTGGATAGATAGATTCTTGATGAATGAATATGGATGGACGGTTGTTCGGTTGAGTAAATGTTTTTAAGTTTGTCAATATTGATAAGTCGAAATTGATTTTTGTGTCATATTCATAGTGGATAGTTGGTTGGTTGGGGATAGATGCATATATGTTTTGTTTTTCCAATTTGTGTTGGCAAATAATTTATTTCAATTGGCAATTCTTTGAGAAGGGCTCTTGAAGATGACAACGACCCTTGCTACACTATGCTCGACCCTGCCTTCAACAAGGGCCATCACGCATGCTTCATCGAGAAGGGAGAGGTATGTTATGATGCACATGATCAAATGCATGCAACTTTTTTTGTTCTTTGCAGAACAAAAGTCATTGATTATTTTGACCCCAAATGTTGGCAGATGCTGAATCCAGTGCGTATGAGGGCTCACACGAAGGCCTGCAAGATGGAGTACTACGTGCGGTACAAGCCGTTCTTCTAGAGAGCCGGGGTGCTGCAGTTTGCGCTCCAGTTCAAGAGTGCGCCGCCGACGATAAACCACTCGGCTCTCACAACACCGGTGGACCGTTGGCGGCCAGAGATACACACTTTCCATCCCCCTTATGGGGAAATGATGGTGACACTCGAGGACTTCGCCATGATCACTGGCCTACCGTTGCAGGGTGAGCCTCTCACTGGCTGAGTGGAGAAGACCAACTGGCGGCTTTACGAACCTCAACGGTGCATGCGCCCCTCCATCCGTAACGAGGCAGAAGGTCACATTTTTGTCCAGAGTCCCCTTCATCTCACTACAAAAAATAACACTTCCGTGGTAGTACGTGTTTGTTACAGTAGGTCACATTTTCTGTCACACATGTACATCCGTGACGATTTTATGACAGAATCAAGATAGTCATGCTTGTGTTGTCGTAGAAGTGTTCCATGAAAATACTCCATTTATCATCACGGAAGTGTTCACTTCCGTGACGATAAATGGCGTGTCATGGAAGTGATTTCTTCAAGGGTAACCGGCACATGGCAGCTAGCATAACAGGTCACTGTTAAGCTATTGTGTGACACCCCCGACTCGACCGTGCACTAATCATACACGCAAATGCGCATGATCAAGCCTAGGGACTCACGAGAAGATATCACAACACAACTCTAGACACAAAATAAAATAATACAAGCTTATATTACAAGCCAGGGGCCTCGAGGGCTCGAATACATATGCTCGAGTTACACAAGAGTCAGCGGAAGCGTCAGTATCTGAGTACAAACATAATTAGACAAGTTTGCCTTAAGAAGGCTGAGCAAAACAACGACATCTAGATCGAAAAGGCGTAGGCCTCCTGCCTGGGAGCCTCTGAACTACTCCTAGTTGTCGGTCTCCACGTAGTAGTAGGCTCCGTCGGGGTAGTAGTAGTTGTCGACGGGGTCAGCTGGCTCCAGGGCTCCGTCATCTGATCGCAGCAATCGGGTAGGGGAAAAGAGGTAGCAAAGCAACCGTGAGTACTCATCCAAAGTACTCGCAAGACTTACATCAGATCTTTGCTAAGTATGCATTGCTATCAAAGGGAAGAGGCTGTATTTGTGGACTATACTGCAGAAATGCCAGGATAGAGGGGAAGGCCTAGCGTATCGAAGACTAGCAGTTTGCAGCGTCTTGCAGGATTAGAAGAGTGTAGATTAGCAGCATATAATAAAGCAATAAGCATGTAGTAGCAAAGCCCATAGATCCTTCCTCGACTCCCTGCGAGAAAGCGATCCCGGAGCTAACATATTAATTATAGTAACACAAGTATCCAGTTCAAGTTGTAATAGATCGGATACAACACTGAGCATCCTGTTACCGTGGACACGGCTATTCGAATAGATAACTTCCATGCAGGGGTGCACTACTGTTACCCAACACACTCGATTAACTCTGGCCGGACACACTTTTCCAGGTAATGCCTCGGCTGATCGACACGACGTAGTCCTACCTAGGCTCCGCAGAGAGGTCCCTGCCGGTCTACATCCTAAGCGCTCAGGGGTCTTGGGCCCATCGTCCTTCGCACTCTGGGTCGTTGTGAGCAGGGTGGATACCATCGCCACCCCTCTCCTGGATGGCACGATCCGACCGTGCCACAATGCTGAACTGGACATCTGACAGAGCTTTCAGCTGATACATACGGCGCCGAGGGCCCCATTAAACCATTATCCCGCGTGGTGGTAGTGCGTATAGGCCAGTGGCCAACTCAGATCAAATACCCAAATCCGTTAAGCGTGTTATTAGTATCTCGCGGACACGAACAGGGCTCAAGGCTCACCTCCGACACCCTGTCGCACCGACTTGGTAACCCGCGGACCAACGACCAGGGACCAGGCCCACCTATCTCCTAGGTGGTCTCCACCTGTCCTGTCGTTCCGCCACAATAATCTCTCGCGGGTGCCCTCATGGCCAACCCATCTTCCCAAAGGACTGAGGTGAAGGTCAAAGTACCCGTGTGTCCATAACATCGTGGGGAATCCGAGGAATCACCCTTGATGGATTCCCTCTCGATGTAACCGTCAAGGTGAACTTGGAGGAATCACCCTCGATAAGTTCACACTTAAGGGGTTGCACGACAGAGGCATCATCAGAGGTGGTGAAAGAGGAATCATCCTCGATGGATTCCCTCTCAATGTAACCGTCAAGGTGAACTTGGAGGAATCACCCTCGATAAGTTCATACTTGAGGGGCTGCACGACAAAGGCATCATCGGAGGTGGTGAAATAGGAATCACCCTCGGTAACCCACAACCGATTAGCCATGCTACAGAGATATCATCAGGAGTGAGGTAGGAGGTATCACCCTCGGCACTCGACAGTAGCTCTGCAGAGTCGTACAACTAAGGGGGTGTGCGGTGCTGTGTTCGGTCTCTGCACATCGATCACGCTGATCGAGTCACCGGTGGTAAAGCATGGCAACAAGGACAAGGGTGCGGGGCCATTGATGGATCACTTACCAGCCTATACTAAGCATTTAGGTCAACAGGTAAAGTATCAACAGCAGGTTACAAAATCAGGTTATGCATCAGAATAGGAGCAATCAATTACAGTAGCAAAATCTAATGCAAGCATGGGGGAAGAAAGAATGGGTGATATAGGAATGATCAAGGGGTTTTGCTTGCCTGGAAGCTCTGCATATGAAAAGGACGGATCGTCGGTGATGTAGTCGATCACTGGATCATCAGCGGTCTCGGGGTCTACCGGAAAGGAAGTAACGGAGGAGAAACAAATAAATAACAAAGCAAACAAATGCATTATAATGCATGACACGGCAAAATGGGGTGCTGATGTGACCTAATGCATTACTAAGCATTTTGATTGAAGCGGGAAAGTATTTTGGAATATTTTCCCGGCTCCAGGTATTATTCTCGGTATTGATCCGTTTGCAAAAGTTCCATGTTCATCTACTTAGAAGTGATGGTCAGGCATTTTGATCACATATTCGGATTCGTCTTATTTTTCTGATCATTTTTCATATATAAATTATTTTCATCCGACTTACGGATTATTTTATATGATTTTTCAAAGTTTTAATCATCTTTTGGAATTTACTGGATTTATTTTAATTTCGAAAATAAAGATTAAATTGCTATGTTGTCGGGCCTCTTTCCGGAATAAATCACAGAATAGTCTCAAGTCACACCAGCCCCAAGATCAAAACAACTGGTGGACTTCCTTGATATAGATAACCAGTACATACATAATATTACACAGGGTTGAGCCAGAGTTCTCAACAATTTATTACAAACTTGACAATATATGGTGGTGGGGGAATAAGACAGTGGTCTGGTGAAGGTACACACTGATACAATAAAGTAGAGCCAAGCGTCAGTGTGAGGCTTGACTATTTTATTGGTGTAGCGGAAGCACTGCGGATGATACATGTGGTAGACTCCAAGATCACAGGTTGACTGACTGGGAACACCTCTAAGCGTCGGGCTCGCTAGCATACTCTTCCTCCACAAGCTCGTCTTCCTCCAGGTCTGGCCAAATTAACAAGCCAGGGACAAGCCTGTGAGTACGTTGGAATGTACTCGCAAACATTATGAACGAGAGATATACCGAATGCATATGCTCATGCTGGATTAAATGTTATGCATATGCTGACCGAAATTTAATCATGGCATGATAAATATTAGTACGTCGCGGAAGAATAAATATAAAATTTTAGTGACAAACAAAGAAAGTTAATGGAGAATCAGGCGAGACAAGACCGCCCGAGAATCCAAAAGAAAATATAAAAGTGGAGAATCGGGCGAGACAGGACCGCCCGAGAATCCAAAAGAAATGCCAAATGGGTGTCTAAAAGCGACGCCTCGAGAGGTCTTGTAAAGAAATGCCAAACGGGTGTCTAAAAGCGACGCCACGAGAGGTCTTGAAAAGAAATGCCAAACGGGTATCTAAAAGTGACGCCACGAGAGGTCTTGAAAATAAATGCCAAACGGGTGTCTAAAAGCGACGCCATGAGAGGTCTTGAAAAGAAATGCCAAACGGGTGTCTAAAAGCGACGCCATGAGAGGTCTTGAAAAGAAATGCCAAACGGGTGTCTAAAAGCGACGCCACGAGAGATCTTGAAAAGAAATGAATATCTCAGGTAGTCTAGCCATCCCAAGAGATATTCAATAATAAAATAAAACTGAGTGTCACGGGTAGTCCAGCCAACCCAAGTGACATTCAGAAAAGAAAATAAAACCGAGTGTCACGGGTAGTCTAGCCAGCCCAAGTGACATTCAGAAAAGAAAATAAAACCGAGTGACACGGGTAGTCTAGCCAGCCCAAGTGACACTCAAAAAAATTCATATAAGAGAAATGGTTAGTCCACAATAATATTCATGATAGCAATAATATTTATGACATCATTAGTAGTGGCAGTAATTATCCTACAAAATAAATCAATGCTCAATTTTAATTATTTCCTCCGAAGACCGACACCGGGACCGACACTTGACCCTGCCCAGCTAACGTCCTTGACCGTGGACACGGCTATTCGAATAGATATAACTCTGCAGAGGGTGTACTCTTTACCCACGTGTATGAGATTTCTTTAGTCAGCACCATGACGCTGACTAATTCCCATTACGGTCCTTGGGTTGAAAACACGCCTGACCAGCACATACCAGATTAACTTTTCGGATGCCAGGAATCACCCAAAGCATCGTTCCAGAAAAACTCTAAGTCGGGGAGACCATCGTCTCGACTAGCATGGGATCACTATTCATACGCGCGGATTACAAGGGGTGCCCCCCTCTCGGCCCAGCCGGATACACCCATGCCCCTGACCTGATGACTGGCATTAGTCTATGGCCGTGGAAACCCTCATCATGGCCCTCTATGTGGTGTGTACAAGGACAGGGGTTAGCAACTTACTAAACCGTACTTCCCTCGCGGGAAGACCCGTGGCAGCACGGTATTTAGCTAGGTGTGACCGAACAAGACTCGATCTAGGTCGACTCAGGAGGTGTTGTTATTAAGACTGGCATGTCTCACATGCCGCAGTGACACCGTCGTGTCATAACGTGACCGTGATCACCAGCACGTCCAATACAGGAGCTGCACTCCTGGGTTCTCACAGCTTTCATCCATGCCAGAAGGATTCTTGAGTGGAATGCAAGCAAGTGCAAAGATGATATGACCATGTATGCATGCACTTGTGACATACTACATATACGGTGCAATTCCAAACCGATGCAACCATGCATGCAATTCACCATATCCCAAGTTCAAAAATGCTTGCCTTGCTAAAAGTAGTCAGAAAGTGATCCCTCGAAATTCCCGGCAAAGTTCCCCTCTTCTTTTTCTGGAAAATATAAATTCAAATTCAAATTATTATTTTTTGCAACAGTACCAAAAATTGTCTCAAAATATTTTCAAATAAATACTAAAAAAAAACTAGAGTGAAAAATAAGAATTTCAAAAAAAAAATCAACTCAAACAGAGTTGTGGTTAAAAAGTTATTAAACTTTTAAAACCAGGGGCTTTTCTGCAAAATAACAGGTCCCTGTGCGGTTTAAACAGAAAACGGTTCGGGCAGAATACGCTTTTCAGCGCAGAAAGCGTAACCAGGTGGAATACGCTTTCGTTTTAAACACAGAAAAAAAAGAAATGCTGACTGGTGGGGTCCACTTGTCAGGTTTAAATTTAAACGTGCTTCGCGCGCGTGTACAGAGGAGTGCGGCGATCACCGGCGATGATCGCCGGGGTTCCAGAGGGTGGCGATGGTCGGAACGTGCTCGGAGTGGAACTCCGCATCGGTGGGTGGTGGTGGTGGTCTCCGGCGAGCACCAGAACGACGGCGAGGTCGTCTCCGGCAGACGGCGGCATCGGGTGGTTGCGGAACTCGTCGGAGAGAGCTTTGGACGACGAATTGAGATGTGGGATGGATGTGTGGGTGCACTAGAGGGCTACTGGCAAAATTTGAGCGGTGGAGGTGGAGTAACGACGACGTGCTGATCGTGGGGAGTGGCGGTAGATCGATGACCGGAGAGAAAGAAGACGACCTCCTCGAGGTTGAGGGAATGCGGGGGAGTTCGATTGGGGATGTGTGTGGGTCGTGGATGCTCAGAATGGGGCTCGGGAGGGCCTTACATAGGCGATCCGAGGATGGCCGAGGCGGAGCGGATGTCGTCGGAGTTAATCCGGCCGGCGAGGTAGTTCGGGGCGGTGGTCAAGGGCAGTGAGGAGTTGATGAGGTCGGTGGAGTACTCCAGAAGCATCAGCGTGGATGAGTTCGAGCTCCACGGCCTTATCCGCGGCGAGGTGCCCGTACGGGTGCGGCGGACGGCGAGCTACTCCGGTGGCTGCCAGGCGGGGAAAGGGCAGTGCAGACGGCATGCGACGCTACGGAGGCAGTGCCGCGTGGAGGAGAGGGTAGGCGGGGAGCAGTAGGGAGAAGTGAAGGCGGCCGAGGACGGTGGCAGGTGCACCGGCCACCTCCTCTGCTGTCGGTGGCGAGGCACTGACGAGGAGGGTCCGGGGAGGCTCATTGATGAACGAGGGAGGCGTGGATGAGGAGAAAACGCGATGGAGTGCAGTGCACGGCACCGTTTCCCCCTACCTCTGAATCTTCTGCTTTTCTGAATTTTTTTGACAGTATGAATAGTGCGCCCACCATGTGTATGATGAAATGCCAGGGGGTGCTAGGGATTTTAGGAATTTTAGGGAATTTTTGTGGTGAGGTGTTGATGCATAAAAGAGATGCTGGCAAAGTTTTAGAATTTCTGGAGCAATTTAAATTGGGTTTTGATCATGGAGTTTGAATCAGGTCCAAATTTGAACTGGATAAAATTTGAAAATTTTGAACTGTGGAACCAAAGGTTTTTGGTGAAATGGGTTGTGGGTACTACCTAGTAGTTGGGGTAATTTTTGAGGGTGCAAAAGAATTATGAAAAATATAGTTCCTTTGTAAATCAAAGAAACTAGGAATATCATAAATTCCAACTTTGGAATTTATTTAATATAAGAGAGATATTTTTGTGGAGAGGGGAAATATTGGACACTGTCCTAGAATGTGAGAATGACATGGGGAAAAATTTAGAAGTGGCAGAAAAATATTGGAAGAATTTTAGAAGTGCTTGAAAGGATTGAAATGGCCATTTTCATGGAAAATTTTAATTATCCAAAAATTTTCTAAATGAAAAATATTTTTGATCTTTCAAAAGTAATTACTCAATTAACAAACCATCCAAAAAAGAACCATTTAAAATTTTGAAACCCAATTAAAAATTAAAAAAAATGCTTTTCAGAACAGAAGGAGGTGAAGAAGAAAAAGGCCATAATAATTCAAAGTATTTTATTTTAAATAAAAGGTTTTAAAAATCCAAAGAAAATATTTTGGGGTGTTACATACGTGCACACACAGAGTGTACACGACAGAGCAGCACAGTGGCTGACAGTGGGTCCCAGTTGACTGCCCAGTCAGCAGTCAACTGTGACCGTAGACTGGTCAACTGGGCCATGGGAATCCCACACGTCAGTGACTGGGCGAGCCCAGTCAGCACGGTTGACTTGGTCAATGGGGCCGTGGGGCCCAGTGGCTGCGACACAAGGGTGGGGCCCAGAGGCGCCCACGTCAGCGCCGGCGACCGGAGCGGCTCTGGCGACCAAATCACGCGGCAGCGCGCTCGGGACCCTATCGGGTTTCATCCACAGCGCACGGGGAGGAGCGCGGCTGGGCGCGTTCGAGAGCTGAGGTTGCGCCGCGTCCATTGGTGCCCTCGGCCAGAGCTGAAACTGCCGGAATCGACGGCGGCGTCGACCGAGGCGACCGCCGGAGTTCGGACGACGATGGAAAAAGCACGACAACGAGCAAATCGACCGGCGTGTGGCATCTACGACACCTATGCGAACTAACTAAGCGACTGGACGCACGCACGGGACCAATGGTCCACCGGAGCATCACCGGAGGCGAGCTCTTGCGGTGGAGGGCTTCGGCCTCGGTGGCAAACGGAGCTAGGGCGATGGATTTGAATGGGGGAAGGAGGGGTTTTGTTGGTGGGCTCACCGCTGTTGCAGAGGAGGGCTCGGGGAGGCCGGTGGTGGTCGGAGTTGACCGAAACGATGACGGCAGTGGCGGGCTGCTCCGAGGAGGAAGAGGTCGAGGGCGACGTCGGTGGGGCTCCTGCGGTTCGATCCAGGGGCGAGGTCGATGAGGACGAGCACGGGGAGGCTGCCGGACTCTTCGGAACGGCGAGAGAGGAACGGTGGCCACGGCTATTCTGGCGGCGTGGCCATGGACGCGTTCGGTGCTGCGGGCAGAGAGGGGCGATGCGCGAGGGGGCGAATGGGGACGGCTAGGGTTAGCAGGGGGGCGCAGGGGGTCTTGCAGGCTCCCGCCGTGCTGTAGCCGCACGCTGTCGAGCGCGCGCGAGGGGGTTAGGGCGTGCGCGCGTTGCTGCGGTCGACAGGGAGGAGAGAGACGGGAGGTTAGGGACGGTGGGAGTTGGGCTGGGCCGGGGGCACTGTGGACTAGAGCCCAGTGCCACGGCGGCCCTTTACCTTTTTCTGTTTTCTTTTACTCTTTTCTGTTTCTTTTTACGGAAACTGTTTTGCAAATTATATAACCACCAAATGAGTTTTGTAAAATGTGGAGCTTTACTCATAATTAGCATTGCATTTATCTGCACTGCCACAAAAAGTTTGGGGTTCGATTGAATCCATTTAAATTTTAGTTTGCAATTAAATGGCTAAAAAGGGTGCTGTTTGGACCTGTTTTGGATGCTAGGGTCAACTTGGGAATTTTAGTGATGTTGTTTTCCCTAAGACAATTAACTATGGAATATTTCCAAAATTATGAACTATTTAGTTTTCAAATTTGATCAACTTTTATTTTCACTTGCCATTTGAATTTCGAATTTGAATTTGTTCTGAAGCCAAGTGACAACTGGCCTTGCAAAACTAGATGACTTGGCATAATTTGCAGGGGTTTACTGTAGCTTAATTACAGGGTTGTTACAATTCCCCTCCTCTAAAAGAAATTCTTGTCCCGAGAATTCAGGAGGTAGAAGGGAAAAGATCGGGGTATTCTTCGCGAAGACGATCTTCATGTTCCCAAGTGGCTTCATCTTCAGTGTGATTCGAGCACTGCACTTTAAGGAACTTGATTACCTTCTGACGGGTTCGACGTTCTGCTTGATCAAGAATGCGGATCGGATGCTCCTTATAAGAGAGATCATCTTGCAATTCGAGCATCTCATGATCCACTGCACGGTGCGGATCCTTGAAACAGCGTCGGAGTTGCGACACATGGAAGACATCATGAACCTGAGGAAGGTTCGATGGCAATTCCAATTAATATGCCACTTCTCCACGTCTTGCGAGAATACGGAATGAGCCAATGTAGCGAGGAGCTAACTTGCCCTTGATTCCGAAGCGGTGAGTGCCCTTCATCGGGGTGACATGAAGATAAGCCTGATCGCCAGGTTGACAGACCATTACCTTGTGTTTACGGTCATAATTGCTCTTCTGACAAGACTGAGCAGTCTTCAGATGTTCACGAACGATACGGACTTGCTCTTCAGCGTGTTGGATAATGTCCAGACCGAAGAGCGGCCGTTCCCCAGTTTCTGACCAATTCAGAGGAGTTCGGCACTTACGTCCATAAAGAACTTCAAATGGTGCCATCTTCAAACTAGCTTGATAGCTATTATTGTAAGAAAATTCAGCATACGAGAGAGATTCCTCCCATTTCTTGCCAAAGGATATGACACATGCGCGAAGCATATCTTCAAGCACTTGGTTGACTCGTTCAACTTGACCCTGGGACTGGGGGTGAAAAGCGGTGCTAAAGGACAGATGAGTTCCCATAGCTTCTTGGAATCTTTCTCAGAACCTTGAGGTAAAGAGGCTGCCACGGTCTGAACTGATCTCCAACGGAACACCATGGAGTGACACAATTCTGGAAACATACAAGTCTGCTAACTGACTAGCAGTGATTGTCTCCTTGACTGGCAGGAAATGAGCATCCTTTGAGAATCAGTCAATGAAGACAAGAATAGCATCATGACCCTTCTGTGATCTGGGAAATCTAGTAATGAAATCCATTTCAACTTTGTCCCATTTCCATTCGGTAATAGCAAGTGGTTGCAGAGTTCCAGCAGGTCTTTGATGTTCTGCTTTGATGTGACGGCAAACGTCACACTCAGCAACATAACGAGTAATGTCTTGCTTCATATCAGGCCACCAGTACCGCTGACGAATGTCTTGGTACATCTTGGTACTACCCGGATGAATAGACAAAGGTGTGTCATGTGCTTCTTTCATGACATCCGAGCACGAGTCCAAATTTTGCTTTCTGGGGACCACTAGGCGGCCTTTGAAGAACAAGGCATCATCATCATCAACAGTGAAGAACGATGAATTTCCTTTGGAGAGATAGCTCTTAATCTTCTCGACTTCAGAGTCATAATTCTGCCTTGTCTTGATGTTGCGCTCGAGATCTGGTTCAACAACCAAGGTATTTAGATATCCTTGAGGAACTATCTCGAGGTTCAGCTTTCGAAACTCTTCGTACAGGAGTGGTTGCTATAGCTGAACCTCAAGTTCACAACAGTAGGATTTGCGGCTCAAGGCATCAGCCTTTACGTTAGCCTTGCCAGGGGTATAAGAAATACCCAAATCATAGTCTGTAATGGCCTCCATCCATCTTTGCTGACGGAGGTTCAGAGATGGTTGAGTGAACAAGTACTTCAAACTTGGATGATCCGTGTAGATCTCGCAATGATTACCAAGTAGGTAATGTCGCCATAACTTCAATGCATAAATAACTGCTGCAAGTTCGAGATCATGCATTGGATAATTCTCTTCATAAGGACACAACTGTCGAGAGCCATAAGCAATCACCTTGCGCTCTTGCATTAGGACACAACCTAATCCTTGACGGGATGCGTCACAATAAATCACGAAGTCCTTGCGAGAATCTGGAGGAGCAAGCACTGGGGCAGATGTCAGCTTGTCTTTGAGTGTCTAAAACCTTTCCTGACATTTTTATGTCCACTCAAACTTAACGCCCTTGTGAAGCAAATCAGTCAAAGGCTTGGCAATCTTAGAGAAGTTCTCGACAAAGCGGCGGCAATAGCTGGTGAGTCCGAGAAAACTTCTGACTTGCTTGACATTCTTCGGAGGAGTCCATTCAAGAATAGCCTGAACTCGTTCTGGGTTAACAACAATGCCATCTTTGGAAATCACGTGGCCGAGATATGTCAGTTCAGATAACTAGAATTCACACTTGGAATACTTGGCATACAGTTGATGTTCACGCAACTTCTCCAGTACAAGCCGAAGATGTTCGGCATGTTCTTCTTCATTCTTCGAATATACAAGGATATCATCTAGATAAACCACGATGAATTTGTCGAGGTAATCCATGAAGATGTAGTTCATTAACCGAGAGAAGGTTGCTGGAGCGTTGGTTAAGCCAAAGGACATGACAGTGTACTCGTAAGAACCATAGCGAGTAACGAAGGCTGTCTTCGGAATGTCCTCTTTACGAACTCGGATCTGGTGGTATCCCAATCTCAAATCAAGTTTAGAGAATACCGAGGAACCAACAAGTTGATCATACAGATCGTTGATTCTGGGAAGCGGATATTTGTTCTGAATTGTTGCCTGGTTGATAGGTCGGTAATCTTGGACCAGACGATTTGTTCCATCCTTCTTCTTAACAAAGAGAGAAGGTGCTCCCCAAGCAGAAGAACTGGGACGAATGAAACCCTTGCGAAGTGACTTGTCGATTTCCTCCTTAAGCTCAAGGAGTTCATGCGGCGGCATCTTGTATGGGCGCTTGGCAATATGAGTGGTGCCTGGTTTCAAGTCTATGAAAAATTCGACAGCTCTAGCAGGGGGTACTCCTGGAAGTTCCTTTGTGAAGACTCTTGAAAATCACGAACAACTGGAACGTTCTCGATTCCTTCAAGAAGTGAAGCATTCAATGCATTCAGAGCATATATCTGGCTCTCGGCATTCTGGACTATCTGGGCTGAGTATTTGATCACCTGGCCAGAAGGGTGTGTGAGCTGGACTGTCTTGGTGGCACAGTCAATCAAAGCATTATAGGCTGTCAACCATTCCATACCAAGAATGATGTCTATGTTGGAAGGTCTGAGCACAGTGAGAGAAGCTGGGAAAAGTAGACCTCCAATTTCGACTTGGTTGTGGGGGCTTACCATTGTGGTTTTCCACTTGGATCCCGGGGATTGAACCGCTAACGGAGTGGCCAAATATTCCATAGCTAAGCCATGCAGCTGTGCAAACTGTTGGGACACAAAGGGATGCGATTCTCCTGAATCAAAGAGAACAGAGGCTGGCACTGAATTAACGCGAAGGGTACCCATAACGATTTTTGGGGCCTCACGAGTTCCTCAATCTTGACATGGGTGACTTGGCCACAACTGGTAGCAGACGGCCTGGCATTACAGCTCCTGAAATGACGGTTCCGACTGCTCTTCTTACGACCAACAGGAGGACATGGTGCATTCTAAGGCTGATCCGGGCGACAGTTGATAGTAAGGTGCCCTGGCTGTCCACACTTGCGGCATAAACCATCATTATGGGGAGGAGCCATAACATTGGGCTGTCCACCCTGAATCGTTAGCTGTCTCGGTGGTGGCGGCAGATGAGGTGCGACATAAGACGGCCTTGGTGTTGCAGCAGGTCGGTGATAAACATTGTGCGGGATCCCAACTTGACGTTTCTGAGCAGGCTGACCCGAGGAGGGGCCAACATCTCGATTACGCTTGAGCGACTCCTGGTACTCAGTCAGACTAGTTTCAGCTCGGAAAGCTTGGCTGACAAGCGTCGCAAAGTCCACGCAATCATGGACAACAAGTGCGAGCTTTATATCAGGACGCAGTCCTTCACGGAATTTCTCCTGCTTGCGAGTGTCAGTGCAGACGTCATCCTCAGCATAGCAGGATAAATCAAGGAATTTCCTCTGTTATTCATCCATAGTAATTTTGCCCTGTGTGAGTTTGCGGAACTCCTTCTTCTTCTGGTCCATCAGACCTTGAGGAATGTGCCGTGCACGGAAGGTTGACTAAAATTCCTGCCAAGTGGTTACAGTTCCAGCAGGCAGCATACGCCTGTGGCTTTCCCACCATTGGGCAGCTGGACCCATCAGGTGAAATGCCGCAAAGGTGACGTAACTGGCAGGAGCAACATTAGCTGACTCCATTTCAAACAGGATGTCGCAAAGCCAATCATCAGCATCCATAGGATTGGTGGAGTTGCGGAAAATGGACTGGTTGAGGCGCACGAAATCTTGAAGTGAGATCGGGCCAGGCTCGTGACGAGCATCATTGCGTTCTAATCGATTTACCAGACTCTCATTGAGCTGACGGTTTAGTTCCAACTGATGTATCATTGCGGCAATATAGGGTGGAGGCGGAGGATCGTCAGCCATCCTGCTAAAAACAACATGGCCAGTTTAGCAAGAACAACTGCAAATGAATGGGGTCATTCATGATGTATTTGAGTAATGAACAAGAAGTGCATTAGATACATAATAGTAGTCATTAAAGACATACAGATCCATGCACGGAGTTGGATACCAAAGGGCAGCATGAGTTCGGAAACACACGCAGCTAGACAAACAAGGCAGCACGCAGGCACGCGGTGGAGAGATACAACAACGAGACATAGCAAAGGCTACATCAATATCGGAGAAAACCACTGGAGCGAGGAATCTTCAAGTGACAACGCAAGGTGCCCTCGATAAAAGGATCCTGCGGCCTGTGAACACTGTGAAGCAGAACCTGGCTCTCAACTCAAAGAAGGGTTAATTCAAATCTCCGGGTGGATGTGATCACGAGAACCTAAAGTTAGAGTTAGCAAAATCTTTAACCCGAATAGAAGAGAGATCAGAGTCCCAGAGTAAAGGAGAGGAATAAAATATCCTAAACCCATCCATTGGCGATGTGGGCCCATAAGCCACACAACAGGGTTAGTAAAATAGTTTTGGAAACTAGACTCAACTTCGGCCAGAGTTGGAAGGGGGGGGGGGGGTTCCTACAGGCAGTCGGCTCTGATACCAACTTGTCACGCCCCCGACTCGACCGTGCACTAATCATACACACAAATGCGCACGATCAAGCCCAGGGACTCATGGGAAGATATCACAACACAACTCTAGACACAAAAAAATAATAATACAAGCTTATATTACAAGCCAGGGGCCTCGAGGGCTCGAATACATAAGCTCGAGTTACACAAGAGTCAGCGGAAGCGTCAGTATCTGAGTACAGACATAATTAGACAAGTTTGCCTTAAGAAGGCTGAGCAAAACAACGGCATCTAGATCGAAAAGGCGCAGGCCTCCTGCCTGGGAGCCTTCGAACTACTCCTGGTCGTCGGGCTCCACGTAGTAGTAGGCTCCGTCGGGGAAGTAGTAGTCATCGACGGGGTCAGCTAGCTCCGGGGCTCCGTCATCTGATCGCAGCAATCGGGTAGGGGGAAAAGAGGTAGCAAACCAACCGTGAGTACTCATCCAAAGTACTCGCAAGACTTACATCAGATCTATGCTAAGTATGCATCGATATCAAAGGGAAGAGGCTGTATCTGTGGACTATACTGCAGAAATGCCAGGATAGAGGGGAAGGCCTAGCCTATCGAAGACTAGCGGCTTGCAGCGTCTTGCAGCATTAGAAGAGTGCAGATTAGCAGCATATAATAAAGCAATAAGCATGTAGTAGCAAAGCCCAGAGATCCTTCCTCGACTCCCTGCGAGAAAGCGATCCCGGAGCTAACATATTAATTATAGTAACACAAGTATCCAGTTCAAGTTGTAATAGATCGGATACAACACTGAGCGTCCTGTTACTGTGGACACGGCTATTCGAATAGATAACTTCCCTGCAGGGGTGCACTACTATTACCCAACACGTTTGATTAACTCTGGCCAGACACACTTTTCTGGGTAATGCCCGGCCTCGGCTGATCGACACGACGTAGTCCTACCTAGGCTCCGCAGAGAGGTCCCCGCCGGTCTACATCCTAAGCGCTTAGGGGTCTTGGGCCCATCGCCCTTCGCACTCCGGGTCGTTGTGAGCAGAGTGGATACCAGCGCCACCCCTCTCCTGGATGGCACGATCCGACCGTGCCACAATGCTGAACTGGACATCTGGCAGAGCTTTCGGCTGATACATACGGCGCCGACGGCCCCATTAAACCATTATCCCGCGTGGTGGTAGTGCGTATAGGCCAGTGGCCAACTCAGATCAAATACCCAAGTCCGTTAAGCATGTTATTAGTATCTCGCGGACACGAACATGGCTCAAGGCTCACCTCCGACATCCCGTCGCACCGACTTGGCAACCCGCGGACCAACGACCAGGGACCAGGCCCACCTCTCTCCTAGGTGGTCTCCACCTGTCCTATCGTTCCGCCACAGTAATCTCTCGCGGGTGCCCTCATGGCCAACCCATCTTCCCAAAGGATTGAGGTGAAGGTCAAAGTACCCGTGTGTCCATAACATCGTGGGGAATCTGAGGAATCACCCTCGATAGATTCCCTCTCGATGTAACCGTCAAGGTGAACTTGGAGGAATCACCCTCGATAAGTTCACACTAGAGAGGCTGCACGACAGAGGCATCATCGGAGGTGGTGAAAGAGGAATCATCCTCGATGGATTCCCTCTCGATGTAACCGTCAATGTGAACTTAGAGGAATCACCCTCGATAAGTTCACACTTGAGGGGCTGCACGACAGAGGCATCATCGGAGGTGGTGAAAGAGGAATCACCCTCGGTAACCCACAACCGATTAGCCATGCTACAGAGATATCATCAGGAGTGAGGTAGGAGGTATCACCCTCGGCACTCGATAGTAGCTCTGCAGAGTCATACAACTAAGGGGGTGTGCGGTGCTGTGTTCGGTCTCTGCACATCGATCACGCTGATCGAGTGACCGGTGGTAAAGCATGGCAACAAGGACAAGGGTGCGGGGCCATTTGTGACACCCTGGTTTTCGCTTCTTGTTTTTTTTCCTTCGCGGGATTTGGCTCCCGTCTTTTTTCGGTATTATCGGATTTTCTCTCGCTCTTAGGCATACGAAGATGGTCATTTAGCCTTGCCTTTCCTACCCAACCAAAGGTTCTCTCCAGACCAACCTTGCCACCCAAGATATTTTCCCAGTATGTTTGCCACCGAAACCCTACTCTCCGATCTACTGGAAGGGAAACCCTAATTCCTTCCGTTACAAAGGAACCCCAATTTCCTTTGATCTGTTGCCTCCCAAACTTTTCCCAGAGACTCTCCTATATCTATAAACCCTGGATATGCAAAAATATTGCCAAGTCATTTGCAATATTTTTCATTTAGAATTAATTCCTTTTTCTGCTGTTTAAAGGAATTAAATCCAGGAAAATATCTATCCATCTCCAAAGTTCATGAAAACTTGTGGAGATATTCTTTGTGATTATATTGAGCTCCCATAAAAATATTGGCAATAATTAAATAAGGGAAATTGCCTCTTTCTATTTAAAGCCAATATTGCACTTTGGGCACTTTCCAAAGGAACTACCATTTTGGTAGCCAGGAAAAATCCCAAATAATTTGTGGAGCTTCTCCTATCCATATCTTCACCATTTCCATCAAGAACCCAAGTTCCATAGTTGAAATTTTGAGCACATCATCCAATTATTGTTTCTGGATTTATTTTGAGGTTGTGAAGCAACTATATTTTATATTGCTTCAAAAATCTTGAAATTAATCCAGGACCTCAAATTCCATATATGATGTGAGTATGTCAAAATTCACATCATTTCATCTAGCCAATTTCTCCCAAAAATTCCATCTAGTTTCTGTCCAGATCCAAGCTCTGTGAAGGAAGTACCACTTTGGCATTTCTAAATGAGTTGAAATTTCTCCAGTACCTTCATACTTCCAAATCATCACCCTACACCAAAATTCAACTCATTTCACCAAGCCAGTTGAGCACAACATCAAAGTCCAGTTTCTGGACCAAAATTTGCAGTGCAAAGGAAGTGCATGCAAACAAGGTCCAATTGGCCTCAAATTTTGCCAGCATATACACCTTCCTACCACATTTCCCTGTGACAACTTTCCCAGCTGGTTGGCACATTTCTCTGACCACTACTTCCTGTCCAAGTTTTTGTCCAGAAACTGTTTTGACTCCCCTCGATCAATCTAGACTTTTCCTGGTTCACCCAGATCCATATCTTATCTATTTGAGCAATGAGTGACGTGTTGGACAAGGTGTGGCAAGCAGGAACGTGCTAGAACGGCCGGTGCGCATGGTGACCGCGTGAACTGCACGAAGGAACAACGCTCTGCGCGTTCATCGCGTCGGACAGGCCAGCTCATGCTGCCATGGCATGTCCTAGCATGCCGACCTGACTCCCCGTCGTCCTCGCACTCCTCTCTGGTCATCTCCCCCTCCGTTCTCTTCCTCCTCGCACCGCGACGAACCTCGCCATGGTACTGTGATGCCCGTGACCCGCGCCGTTGTCTTCTCCCGTGGATCCTTCCTCCTCGAGCCCTCTCGAATGCACCCGAGGCCTCCCCACTCTCCAGGAGACCCTGCTTACGTCTTCCCCTCCCTCCGCGTGTCTCTGAGCTCCAGCGCGTGGATAAGAAGGCCACGGCGGCCGAGCTCATCCGACGAGCTCGCCCGGCTATAAATAGCCGTTCCCCGGCCCTCCCGAGTTCACCATCGGCCTCATCTCCCTCCCAGCTACCTCCCCAGTCTCTCAGTTTAGCTCGAGGACCTCTCCCCGCCGCCCACAGCCGCCATGGCCGCCGCCGCCGTCCTCTCAAATTCGGGCGTCCTCGGCTTTCCTTGACTCCACCAACTCTACCACCGGAATCCCCGCTCGCCGTAAGCCACCTCCGCACCCTCGCCCGGCCTCCCCATTCACCAGAGCGCCGTGCCCAACTCCGGTCGTAGCCGCCGTCCGCCATGGCCAAGCTCCCGCTCGCCTCAGTCCACCCCGGCGTCCGTAGCCTACATCATCGGGTGCGGCTCCTCCTTCTAAGCTCATCCATAGGCTGAGCGCCGCCGGGGACGGCCTGTAGCGCCGGGAATCGCCAGTCGACGGCGCCCCTGTGTCTCCAGTCAACGCGCGCGGGGTGGGAGACGAACATGTGGGCGGGCCCGGCTCGTCAGCGGCTCAGCCTCTCTCCGTTTTTTTTAAACAGAGCAGCAGCGCAGGTGGGCCGGCCCAGCAACCGCAGCGGCTGTGCGGCCCGGCCAGCGCCCAGGCTCCGGTCGCTTTCGGCCCATGCAGCCCAAGTGCACAGTGCACTTTCCCCTCTTTCGGCAGAAAATCAGCCAGGGACCCAAAAGTAAATAGTTTATTTACAAAAAGGTCCCTCCTACTTCAACCCCTCATATCTGTTCGCTCGCAACTCCGATTCAGGTGAATCCAACGCCCACATCTTCAGTTCGTCGAGCCCGTTCCGATGGTATCATTTTCATAATGTTTCCACACTGTGAAAATGACCATTTTGCCCTTGCCCTTCAATCAGCCCCTCCGAGAGAAAATCTTTTCCGGCGAATTCTTCCGCGAGGTGATCGCACCTCTCCCTGAGTATTCCTTCACCCCCAGGCAAGCCGACCATCTGATATGTGCCCTAAAGCATTGTTCTGTCTTATTCTTGCGTGTTTAAATTGATATGCTTATGCTTGTATGCGTAGTGGTGAGCTGTATGTGACGCTATTGAACCCTTGCCTGCCTTTCTTTGGTGACGGCACCACGCCTATGTTCTGAGCCGCTTCCGGCCGTCCGGGGTGGATGCCGACTTTATGTTTCTCTTGTCAGCAACTGGCCCGTGTTCTGAGTTGCTTTTCGGCCGTCGCGGCCAGCTGTTGAATTTCTTTCTGTAGCAGTGACCCTATGCTCTAAGCTGTTCTTCGGCCGTCTTAGGGAATTGCTACTTTCTTTTTATCGACACCGTCTCATGCTCTGAGCTGCTTTTCAGCCGTCTTGAGCTGGGGTTGAGTTATCCCAGTAACGTCCCAGATCTGAGTTGTAAAGACCATTCTGGTGGCTACTGGTTTATTTGCCGGTTTCATGCAAGGGTTCAGACGGTCGTAACTTACAGCTAGAACTTGTAAAGTGATAACTTGCCATTTAAATATTGTCTCACTAATAAATCATTGTGATATTGTATGGAGATAGGTTGTTATGTTTTTCATAATTGTTACATCATGCATTGTTACTGTTGTTGCAATAATAAAGAATGTGACTTAATTATGACAACCTCCTCCGTCGGCTGGATCGAGTCATAGTGCCACCGAACCGAGCTCATCGAGTGCAGCCCCACTTGACGGTATGGGACGGCCCTAGCTTGGTCTATTGTCCTGCCTCTTGTCGGTACCACCAAAATAGGGAGGATTATGCGTGCGTGCTACCCTAGCCCGGTAGGTGGCGATAATTCTGTGAGCCCAGTTTAGTTTATGTGCACAGGTCTCCATTTGTGACAGTTTAGTTTGGCCACGACGGTGGCAGGTGTCACGGGGTGACACAGGGGCCACCCAGGACATGACCCTGGGAGGGTATGATTGTCGGTGGGACCACAAGAGTGCCAGGCAATAGACAAGTTTTGTTGGAGCAGCACCGGTCCACCCGAATGGGAGCACGAGGCCAGGAGCTCCATAGTGTGGGTAAAGTGCGCAACCTCTGCAGAGTGTAAATCTATTCGAATAGCCGCGTCCTCAGTCATGGGACACAGTTCGTACTAGGTCACACTATTTGGTCTGTGTCGAGTCCGGAGGAACAAACGATATAATGTTAATGCTAAGACTGAACCAGAGAATGGTAAGGTTTATCAGACTTGCATTGCGGATGCATGGACATCGGATGATATCAGAGGTCTGAATGTTAGCCATGCGATGGATATGAGATGAGCGGTCGAGTGACCGCAAAGTTTGGATCGGATTGGGATCGTGAGAATACTCGGAGTATGAATTATTTACTTGATATGCTTTACCTTACTGTATTTACTCCAATAGTTATTATGATAGATAATCCATCTATGACATCATGATTAATGCTGCTACCTGATTAATCTTGCTAGATAATCCTGCCATAATATAATGGTTAATACTGTTAAGATAACAAGTGCATGCTTGAATGCCATGGATTGCTTTGCTTGGTGTATATGTTGGTTTGGTTTGCTTGCGAGTACATTCAAAAGTACTCAGCGGCCTTCAATGTGGCCAGGTTCACCTAAGGATCCGACGTTCGCTAGCGAGGAGCCGGGGTGTTCGCGGGCTAGAAGAGTAACCCAGTCAGATCCCTATGGATTGGAGCCGCACCAGGACCATGCTGCCTTAGATAGAACTTTTCCGCTGCCATTTCTCCTTGTAATATATCATGTAAGACTTATATATCCATTAATAGAAATGCCTATGTTCATAATACTTGTTGTAAAAGTGCATGCCAGAGTGATTTCCTGGGCTAGTATGTGCGGTGACGGTCTGGCTACAGTGGTATTCAGGCGGGGTGCCACACCATTGATGGATCACTAACCAACCTATACTAAGCATTTAGGTCAACAGGTAAAGTATCAACAGCAGGTTACAAAATCAGGCTATGCATCAGAATAGGAGCAATCAATTACAGTAGCAAAATCTAATGCAAGCATGGGGGAAGGAAGAATGGGCGATATAGGAATGATCAAGGGGTTTTGCTTGCCTGGAGGCTCTACATATGAAAAGGACGGATCGTCGGCGATGTAGTCGATCACCGGATCATCAACGGTCTCGGGGTCTACCGGAAAGGAAGTAACGGAGGGGAAACAAATAAATAACAAAGCAAACAAATGCATCATAATGCATGACACGGCAAAATGGGGTGTTGATGTGACCTAATGCATTACTAAGCATTTTTATTGAAGCGGGAAAATATTTTGGAATATTTTCCCGGCTCCAGGTATTATTGTCGGTATTGATCCGATTGCAAAAGTTCCATGTTCATCTACTTAGAAGTGATGGTCAAGCATTTTGATCACATATTCGGATTCGTCTTATTTTTCTGATCATTTTTCATATATAAATTATTTTCATCCAAGTTACGGATTATTTTATATGATTTTTCAAAGTTTTAATCATCTTCCGGAATTTACTGGATTTATTTTAATTTCGAAAATAAAGATTAAATTGCTACGTGCACACACATAGTGTACACAACAGAGCAGCACAGTGGCTGACAGTGGGTCCCAGTTGACTGCCCAGTCATCAGTCAACTGTAACCGTTGACTGGTTAACTGGGCCCAGGGGGGTCCCACACGTCAGTGACTGGGCGAGCCCAGTCAGCACGGTTGACTTGGTCAACGGGGCCATGGGGCCCAGTGGCAGCGACACAGGGGTGGGCCCCAGAGGCGCCCACGTCAGTGCCGGCAACCGGAGCGGCTCCGACGACCAAATCGCGCGGTGGCGCGCTCGGGACCCTGTCGGGTTTCGTCCACAGGGCACGGGGAGGAGCGCGGCTGGGCCCGTTTGAGAGCTGAGGCTGCGCCGCGTCCATTGGTGCCGTCGGCCGGAGCTGAAACGGCCGGAATCGATGGCGGCGTCGACCGCGGCGGTCGCCGGAGTTCGGACGACGACGGAAAAAGCGCGGCAACGAGCAAATCGACCGGCGCGTGGCATCTACGACACCTATGCGAGCTAACTAAGCAGTTGGACGCACGCACGGGACAAATAGTCCACCGGAGCATCGTCGGAGGCGAGCTCTTGCGGCGGAGGGCTTCGGCCTCGGTTGCAAATGGAGCTAGGGCGATGGATTTGAATGGGGGAAGGAGGGGTTTTGTTGGCGGGCTCACCGCGGTTGCAGAGGAGGGCTCAGGAAGGCCGGTGGTGGTCGGAGACGACCGAAACGATGACGGCAGTGGCGGGCTGCTCCGGGGAGGAAGAGGTCGAGGGCGACGTCGGTGGGGCTCCTGCGGTTCGATCCAGGGGTGAGGTCGATGAGGACGAGCACATGGAGCCTGCCGGACTCTTCGGAACGGCGAGAGGGGAACGGTGGCCGCGGCTATTCCGGCGGCGCGGCCATGGACGCGTTCGGTGCTGCGGGCAGAGAGGGGCGACGCGCGAGGGGGCGAATGGGGATGGCTAGGGTTAGCAGGGGGGCGCAGGGGGTCTTACAGGCGCCCGCGGTGCTGTAGCCGCGCGCTATCGAGCGCGCGCGAGGGGGCCAGGGCGTGCGCGCGTTGCTGCGGCGACAGCGAGGAGAGAGACGGGAGGTTAGGGACGGTGGGAGTTTGGCTGGGCCGCGGGCACTGTGGACTAGAGCCCAGTGCCACGACGGCCCTTTACCTTTTTCTGTTTTCTTTTACTCTTATCTGTTTCTTTTTAGAAAAACTTTTTTGGAAATTATATAGCCACCAAATTAGTTTTGTAAAATGTGGAGCTTTACTCATAATTAGCATTGCATTTATCTGCACTGCCACAAAAAGTTTGGGGTTCGATTGAATCCATTTAAATTTTAGTTTGCAATTAAATGGCTAAAAAGGGTGCTGTTTGGACCTGTTTTGGATGCTAGGGTCAACTTGGGAATTTTAGTGATGTTGTTTTCCCTAAGACAATTAACTATGGAATATTTCCAAAATTATGAACTATTTAGTTTTCAAATTTGATCAACTTTTATTTTCATTTGCCATTTGAATTTTGAATTTGAATTTGTTCTGAAGCCAAGTGACAAGTGGCATTGGAAAACTAGATGACTTGGCATAATTTGCAGGGGTTTACTGTAGCTTAATTACAGGGGGTGTTACATATTGGGTGCCGGTTTTGGATCCGAAACCCGTTAACAGCCACGACCAATGGCGATTTTCCACATGTCAATTTCTCATTCACCAACGGAACCACGTGTCAGCTCTGCATTGCGACAGATGTCATACATCCATTGGACGAGAGGCGCGACACATGGCACGGCCCAATAGTGGCCCATTTAGTATAAATAGGGGGGCCAATAACGCCCTGCTTGCACATGGCCCATTTACAGACATGCCCCATAAAGAGGGTATCAATTCGGCGCATCACCGGCCCGTTTTCAATTCGACATCATTGCGGCCCATCGGCACTTCCGGCCTGTTAACAGTCTGCTATGTATATGGGACCAATTACGGCCTGGTGTGTTTCGGCCTGTTAAAGCCCATGCTAGAATTGAGCCGTTTTCTGTCTGGTCTATCTTTTGGCCTTTTAGCGTCCTGTTAAAGAGTTGGGCCTTTTCTTGGCCTGTGTAACTTTTGGCCTATTAACGGTTGACAGTACACTTCGGCCATTTATAGTCCGACATGATATTCAACCTGTTAACGGCCCATGTCCTCTAGGTCACAATTCTGGGCCGCCTTCACATTCGGCATGTTAAAGGCTCGTGTAGTACTTCCGCGCATTTATGGCCCGAGCGGCATACGGCCTGTTAACAGCCCAACATGTAATTGGGCCGGCACTAGTCTAAGGTAGTGTTTGTCCTGCTATTGGCCCATGGGCTTCCCAGCACATTTTAGGGCCAAGCTTTCTTTCGGCATGTTAAAACCGCTGGGTATCTTATGGCCCATCAAGGCACGAGTTGAGTTTTGACTTGTTAAGGGCCCATGGCCTGTATGGGCCAAATAAGTCATGCATCTTATTTTGGTCCTATTACTGGCCCATGTTACGGCCCGCTGTTTATGGCCAACTATTTTGGGGCCTTCATTGATTTTGGTCCAGTTATTTTCAGTGGGATATAGGACATTAGGCCCCATAATTGTTCAACAGGCAGTTCTGGGCCAGCCCAATTATGACCCGTTATGCCTCTGGGCCGGTTCTCGTGATTTACCCCATTGGCCTCCTATGATGCTTTCTGCCTACAAGCAGAATGATGAAACCAAATACATTAACTAACAATAAACATACACTATATAAAAATGGCTTGCTGTTTTCTATAGGCGGTGGCTGCCCACTAAGAACAAATGATGTATCACAACAAAATAAATTACAACCATATAAAAAACGGCCGGGTGGCATAAAAGTTTACAGTCCGGCAGATAAATGCACCATCAGAAGTTCAGAAGCTCAGATCATTTGATCTGACTGGTATGTTTTCCTGTTTTAGTGTCTGATGGAGCACCATAACCTTCGCCTTCATTTCTCCTAGGCTCCTGAACAACAAAGCAAATATCTGATAGTCTGATTTCAAAACCATGCATATCTTCACGACATCTGACAATGGTTATTCTTGTTTCATAAAGGGTCTCTGTTAGGGATTGGACTTGTGTCTGGAGTGCAGATATATCATTCTGTGGAGCTTGAAGATCTTGTTCATGAGGCAATTTGGACGAGGTTGCCTTAACAACCAGCCCGGTATTATCCAGGAAGGTGCTTTTGGCACTGTTGGTGGAGAGATACTGACCCACTGCAGCAAGAGGTGACATTGTGGTTGTGGTTGCCTCGTCACTGATACGTCTCCAACGTATCTATAATTTATGCAGTTTTCATGCTATGTTTACAATGATTTTATATGGTTTTGGTGCACTTTTATATTATTTCTGTGGACTAACCTATTAACTTGGTGCCCAGTGCCACTTCCTATTTTTTTTTTTGCATATTTCTATGTTATGCAGAAAAACCATACAAAACGAAGTCCAAACGTGATAAAAATTTAGGATGAATTTTTTGGAACAAAAGAGACCCCTGAAGCTTCGAGGAAGTACCAGAAGACCCATGAGGAGGCCACAAGCTCGCACGGCGCGCCCTAGAGGGTTGGGAGTGTCGTCTCAGCTTGTGGGCCCCTCGTAACTCCGATTGGCGTGATTCTGCTACTTGTAGTCTGTGTTGGTATTTCCCCGAAGAGGAGAGGATGATGCAGTATAGTAGAGATAAGTATTTTCCTCTGTTAAGAACCAAGGTAATCAATCCAGTAGGAGAACCAAACAAAATTCCGTTAAGCGCACCTGCACACACAAGAGCAAACACTTGCACCCAACGCAAATAAGAGGGTTGTCAATCCTCTTAACAGTTATTTGCAAGGATTAAATCTTATCAAGATAAATAGATAAACTAAACTACTAATCTATTATATATTAAAAGTAATATACGGTGGAACCAGAAGCGAGAAAATTAGGCTAGAAAATCTCACATTAATTAGAAAATACTAGCCCTTGATCTGGTGGGTCTCTTAAAATTAAGATTATGTGACCGTTCAATTTGTGTAACATATATAACACATGGTGGGCCTAACAGCACTTACGTGACACATGTATAAGTACACATATGTTCAAGGGGAAAAATTAGGAAGGAAGAAAAGGTACAGCCAGCACGTACAGCCCTAGGAAAGATAATATTTCTACTCAAATAACGTGCACCACCTCACGTACACCCCTAGGAAAGAAAAAAAATTGGGAAGGAAGAAAAGGTATAGCCCCTACATACAGCCCTAGGAAAGATAATATTTGTACTCAAATAACGTGCACTACCTCACGTACACCCCTAGGAAAGAAAAAACCTTGTATGAAAAAAAAACTAAACGTGCTGCCTGGGAAAAAATTGGGTAAGAAAAAAAGATACATCTCCCAACGTACAATCCTAGGAAAGAAAATAGATTGGACTCTTCAATGAAAGTAACTGCCCTATTATCTATTTATATATAAAAAGTAATTGACGGGTTAATAAGAAGCAAGAGAAATAGTCTAGAAAATTCCACGTTAATTAATAAATACTAGCCCTTGATCTGGTGGGTCTATTAAAATTATGAGTATGTAACCGTTTCATATGTGTAACATATACTGTTTGAATGCATGATATATATTGCATTGTGTCAACCCACCACGAGTCCATGATGATAAAAAAATACCACCACGAGTCCATACCATATATAGGATTGTGTTGTTCAAAAGAAAAAAATATGATATTGTTGGAACCAAGCGGAAGTCTCCAACTTGCCTACCATGGTCTCTCACAAAAAACAAAACTCAAACTTGACCTGTCCATCGTCTCTTTCCGACGGGTCTCTCCAGCCTAAAACCAAGCAGAATTACATATACAATCTTTTGGGGACAGCTGCAACAAGGCAGCGGAGACCTCCTCTCTCGCTGGAATGATCGGATGCATCAGGGACTGAGAAGCTCCAAGACACACAGCTTGCGGAGCAGCCATCACGGGTGCCCTAGCGTGGAAACAAGAGGCAATCGTCTATGCTCATAGGCTGCATGATGGTGTTTCAGGGACGCCTATGTTGCGAAGCTGGGGTCTTTATAATCGCTCGGGCGTCATCGGCAGACGAGGCCACAACGACCCAGACCTTGCCAAGCTACATGTACATCGGCGGCATGGCGAGTATTGCCTGCCAAGCTCCAAGATGCAGAACTCGCCAAGCTGCAAGATTGAAGCATAGCTTACGCCGCTAGCCGCTGCATCTAGCTAAGATGAACGGAGACATATCCGTGGTAATTCCTCCCTGCATGCTTTAATTTTAGCAATAGTTGACTTGAACACATGTATGTTGGAAGAATGACGAGTCATTAACTGTTCGCCTTGCAAATACCTGCTAAAAGGATCGTGAAAGCTCTACCAACGATTCCACATAGTATATAGTCTTCTAAATGATGTAGACATCTGAGAAGCATGAGCATCCCAGCTGCATGCATCCGCACATCAAGAGGCAATTTATCATCAGCATGCAAGTATGATATCTGCACAATGTACAGTACTATAGGGACATATTTCTCCTTTTACAGTTACGAACAAGTATATATACGAGTCGCCTCAGAGGCGCCGAGGAGACAAAATGAACCAAAGCCTAATTTTCTATGTACTACTACACCATAGAACCGAACGAGTTATAAACATAGCTGCACACTGATGGAAATTAGCACATCAATTAGCCTTTGGGGCTGACTGCTTTGTGCGTCCGTATGTTGAAGATTTACTGGGAGTGGATCGGTAGTTTAAGTTCCGGCGGGCCGTGGGAATCAATTAGCATTGCGGCTAGCTGCAGTGTATGTGTGTATGTTGAAGATTGATTGGGAGCCGATCGATTTTTTGCCGTTCAAGATTACCCTAATTTTACCTATTAAAATAATACTCAATTTATATTTTCTATTTTAACAGTTCTTTATTTGTGCTTGGCGTACATAGATTATATATCTCAATTTTAATTTATTCCATGGAGTTGGTTTAATAATTTTAAGATCATATCACTTAATATTGATTTCAGGAAATTTTACATCGTGATTGCTAATCCGAAAAAACTAAGTTGTCCCTATCGATGATGTGAATTGTTTTTTAGTAGTCCAAAGATATGATTAACCATAGTTGAGGAAGCATTTGCGAGTTTCATCTTAAAAGGTAGAATCTGAAGTTTCTTATTTTTCTCTGCTATTAGTTTAATATTTATTGGATATATTTTTGAGAAATAAACACTAGCTTCGCCACAGTTGTGAGCAAACCAATATGTATATCATAGGGCTAAGCTTGATTTCATACTATAACTTTACTGGAATTTTGAACCTCTTCATGGAGAACCTTGAAGAGCAAGCACTATCCTAAAATATAGTTTGTATATACGTATGCATAATTTCCCCTCTCAGTTATATAAAAAATAGCTTATTTTTTAAGAAATTCTTTAAGTTCTTACCGACCCATGGGTGGCAAAAATGAACATAAAATTCGATGGGTGAAGGACTATTGAAAGTATAATTATTAAATGAGTCAGTGATGCTACATTCAAAGACTATTTCATTTTTTTCCTATAATCAAATAATGAAATATAAAAATCAGTTCTAGATGGATCGTCGGTGAGAGTTTCAGCAAGTGTACAATGTACATGCCCTCTAATTTTATATTCATGACCTATGAAGAAGAAAAACTCATGATTCAAAAAATCTAGGATTCAACAATCCTTTATTTTTTCATCCTCTAAGCTGCCCCCTTTCTAATCCAGATTTTTCATCCGCCCATCATTGGTCTGTAAGGTTTATGAGATGTGCTGATTTCTGCAAATTAGAATTTGTGTTGTTGTTGACCTTTTTCATGCAGTGTTCATCTGGCGTGCAATCGAAACATACAGGTTTATAATTTCCTTTACTACGTTAGTTTAGGTTCACTAAATGGGCAAAGAAAATCCATGAAAATGTAGGGTATATGCAGTTTTGATTTCCTTTTGTCGAAAGGATCAAGTCTTTCCAAGCAAAACTGAATTTGTGGCTAACCAAGTAAACCAAGTAAAGATGTGAGAAGGGGTTGACTGAAACAAATGTGTGCTTATATTATCCTTTGTAGGAGCAAATTAACTAATTATACAGGGCAAAAGGTAGTGAGATGATCCGCACATCGTTATATTTTATATGGAGAATGCAATGACAACTATTTTCATAATCAGTTATTAAAACATAATATGGGAAATAATAAAACTATAGATAATCACAAGTACACTAATCCTATATACCTAAATAGTTGATCACCACTATCTCAATTCTCTCAACATGCACACATGCCACCTCACCAGACATGCACCTCATCACCCCACTACCTATTTCTCCTGACATGCATGTAAATTGCTATTTATATTCTCTCTCAACATGCACATATCCCAACTTAAATCATTCAAATTATATTTCGCTCAACGTGCATGAAAAATAGTAGTGATATTATATATATATATATATATATATATATATATTTAAAACTATATAATAATAAAATACAATATATTATATCTATTTTAATTTTTATTTAAATTTCATCAAAAAGTATTGCAACCAATCCCCGTAGCATTTCTTTAGTTTGTTGCACATTAATGTGGGTAGGGGGCCTAACACCGCCAATGTTGATCCCAAGCCAGGTAATAAAGTGAAGGAGGCAGAAACAAAATAAAACTACACCTTAAGTTGTATTTGACATTTAAAACTTGATATCATCATTTAGTTCTTTGATGATTATAAGTCAACCAGTTGAAAATGCATATCAACCAATACACAAGATAATAAAAATAACATGCTTATTAGTAAACTTTTTAAAGTTCTAGCCCACGCATTGAGCGGGCCACTTTGCTAGTTAAAATAAAAGTAAATAAATTGCAGCAAGGTATTTTTAGGTTTTTTATATAATAAAGATAGACCCCGGGACCATAGTTTTCACTAGAGGCTTCTCTCTTGAGCACATAAGCATACGGTGGGTAAACAAATTACTGTTGGGCAATTGATATAAAAGCAAATAATTATGACGGGTTCATGGCAATGATCATGTATATTGGCATCACATCCGAGACAAGTAGACCGACTCCTGCCTGCATCTACTACTATTACTCCACCCATCGACCGCTATCCAGCATGCATCTAGGGTATTAAGTATGAAGCAGAGTAACGCCTTAAGCAAGATGACATGATGTAGAGAAGCAAATTCAAGCAATATGAATAAACCCCATGTTTTTATCCTTAATGGCAACAATACAAATACGTGTCATGTCCC
This sequence comes from Elymus sibiricus, assembly GCA_039707655.1. NCBI lineage: Eukaryota > Viridiplantae > Streptophyta > Magnoliopsida > Poales > Poaceae > Elymus > Elymus sibiricus. Next base: position 37,113,458 of record CM077668.1, on the reverse strand, counting down.
TTTCTGTCACTGGGATTGAGCACCGCAAGATTGAACCCATCACAAAGCTCCTCTCCCATTGCAAGATAAATCAATCTAGTAGGCCAAACTAAACCGATAGATCGGAGAGAAATACAAAGCTATAACAATCATGCATAAAAGATTTCAGAGAAGACTCAAATATTTCTCATGAATAATCTGATCATAAACTCACAATTCATCGGATCCCAACAAACACACCGCAAAAGAAGATTACATCGGATAGAACTCCAAGAACATCGAGGAGAACATTGTATTGAAGATCAAAGAGAGAGAAGAAGCCATCTAGCTACTAGCTATGGACCTGTAGGTCTGTGGTAAACTACTCACACATCATCGGAAGGGCAGCAAGGTTGATGTAGAAGCCATCCGTGATCGATTCCCCCTCCGACAGAGTACCGGAAAAGGCCTCCAGATGGGATCGTGGAAGAACAGAGGCTTGCGGCGACGGAAAGGTTTTCTCTTCTGGCTCTCTGGGGGTTCCCAATATTTGTGAATTTATAGAAGTGGAATTAAGTCAAAAGGAGTTACGTGGGCCCCACAAGGTACCCTTGTGCCTTGTGAAGCCCTCGTGGGGCTTCTGGCCTCCTCCTGAAGCTTCCCAGGTTTCTTTTGTCCAGAAAAAAATCTCAAAAAAGTTTCGTGGCATTTGGACTTCATTTGGTACTGTTTCTCTGAAAAGCCAAAAACAAGCAGAAAATAGCAACTGGCACTGGGCACTAAGTTAATAGGTTAGTCCGAAAAAATGATATATAATTTCTTGTAAATGTATATAAAACATCCAAGATTGATACTATAACAGCATGGAACAATCAAAAATTATAGATACGTTGGAGACGTATCAAGTATCCCCAAGCTTAATTCCTGCTCGTCCTCGAGTATGTAAATGATAAAAACAAAAAATTTGATGTGGAATGCTACCTATCATATTCATCATATACTCTTTTCTTTGTAGCATGGACATTTGGACTTGAATGATTCAAAGCAATAGTCTATAGTTTGACATGAAGACATAAATACTCAAGCATACTAACAAGCAACCATGTCTTTCAAAATATCAACGCTAAAGAAAGTTATCCCTAGCCCATTATGCTCAATCATTGATCCATTCATGAAACACACTCAATATTAGCTACACCCAATGCACAAGAATGACAATAGTGCTCTCTAGTTGGTGCTTTGTAAGAGAAGATGGAGACTCAAAATAAAAATAAAAATGGCATAGAAGTAAATAAATAGGCCCTTCGCAGAGGGAAGTAGAGATTTGCAGATGTGCCAGAGCTCAAGGCTTAAATTAGAGAGATAAAATTATTTTGAGAGGCATGCTTTTCCTGTCAACGAAAACGACCGAGAATTCCCAATATCTTCCATGTTAGACACATTATAGGCAGTTCCCAAACAGAAAATAAAGTTTATTTCCTTTCCACCATTCTTTCACAATCCATGGCTAGCCGTATCCATGGGTGCCCTCCATACCAACACTTTCCAAGGAATTAATTATTATCATCATATTATTTTTTTTTCATTTCGGGACTAGGCATCCCTATTACCTGCCACTCTCTCGTGCAATGACAAGTGAATAAACATTCATCGTGAGAATAACACACCTAGCATGGAAAATATTGGCCACCCCCTGCCGCTTCATGAGCGGTACGGGCACACAAAATGGAAAATTATTTTTGAAAATTTAGAGTTGGCCCATGCAAATTTACTTGGAACGGCATGGAAATACCGCATATAGGCAGACATGGTGGATTCATTTGGCACAACTTGGGTTTAAGGAGTTGGATCCACAAGCAGTATTCCCACTTAGTACAAATGAAGGCTAGCAAATAGATTGAGAAGCGACCAACCAAAAAGCGAAAACGGTCATAAACATGCATTGAACATAACTAACACCGAATAATGCACCATAAGTAGGATATAATTTCGTTGCATAACTATTGACTTTATGTGCATGCTTAGGGAATCACAAACCTTAACACCAATATTCTTACTAAATCACAATTACTCACTAACATGACTCACATATTATCATCTCCATATCGCAAAATTATTGTATGGAATCAAACTTATCATGTCCAATGATCTTTCATGAAAGTTTTTATTATATCCCTCTTGAATATTCATCACTTTGGGACCAAATTCATATCTTGTGCAAATTACCATTACTATTATCAACTCTCAAAAAGATATAAGTGAAGCATGAGAGTGCAAATATTTCTTCAAAATTTAGCCACCGCCGTGCTAAAAAAGATTTAAGTGAAGCACTAGAGCAACTGCCTAGCTCAAAAGATTTAAGTGAAGCACATAGAGTATTCTAACAAATTGTGATAAATGTGTGGCTCTCTCAAAAAGGTGTGTTCAGTAAAGATGATTGTGACAAACTAAAAAGCAAACAAAGCAAATACTCATATAATACACGACGCTCCAAGTAAAACACATATCATGTGATGAATACAAATATAGCTCCAAGTGAGTTACCGATAGATTGTAGACGAAAGAGGGGATGCCTTCCGGGGCATCCCCAAGCTTAGACGCTTGAGTCTTCCTTGAATATTACCTTGGGGTGCCTTGGGCATCCCCAAGCTTAGGCTCCTGCCACTCCTTATTCCTTTGTCCATCGTAGTCTCACCCAAAACTTGAAAACTTCAATCACACAAAACTCAACAAAACCTTCGTGAGATCCGTTAGTATAACAAACAAATCTTAAACTTTAGGTATTGTTGTAAATTGATTCATATTTAATATTGGCATAATGCTACTGTACTTCAACTTCTCCATGACTCATACCCCCCGATACGATCCATAGATTCATCAAAATAAGCAAACTATGCAACAAAAAGAGAATCTGTCTAAAACAGAACAGTCTGTAAAGATCTATTTAAAAGCCATATTCTGTAACTCCAAAAATTCTGAAAAATTAGGACAATGTGGAAAATTCATATACCAATACTGTGTAAAAATTTCAGATTTTTCTGACGCTCCAGTACAGAATTAAAATTCCAGCACTGGACGCAAAACTTTTTGTTTTCCAAACAGCATCAATTATACTATCTTCCAAATCATCCCAAAGGCATTACTTAGCACAAACACTAATTAAAACATAAAAACACAATCATAACAGAGGCTAAAATTGTGTAAACACACAAGAACAGAAACAAAAAGCAAAAATTTATTTTATTCATTGGGTTGCCTCCCAACAAGCGCTATTGTTTTATGCCCCTAGCTAGGCATAATGCATAGTTTCAAGTGTTGTCATCCTTGGTTTCCAACTCCTCAATCACACATCCATTTTTTCTAGTAGATTTAACATTGGTGTTTCTCATCATCACACTTCTAGGCACAAAATCAAGAATTTTACTTTTATGAATGGGTTCCTTAATTATATCAATGAAATTGGGATGCACGCTAATCATTTTAAGATCTTCGTTACCTTTACTATAAGTGGTACCCTTGACTTTGGGAACATATATGAACTTGTAGTTTTTATTAGGAGGAGTTCTATCAATATTTTTAGCGGAGGAAAAAGCGGAACCCAAGTTGTTGATAATTTCTTCCAACTTATCAATTCTAGCGGAGCTTTGGCCTATCCTTTCATTAATTATTGGCTCCTTTTCCTTTAGAGTTTTCAAAGCAATCCCCACCTTGGAACCAAATTGAGTAATATGATTGTGGACCTTCTTATCTAAATTTTCAAGATGTTCGATAGTAGGCATTTTGTTTTCTATAACTTCTAACCTGCATAACATGCTCCAAAGTCAATGCTGTTTCATTAATAATGATAGGGGGTGAACCCACTAAATTTCCCATAGCATTGAGAGCGTCCGAAGTGGGACACGTCAAGAAATTCCCTCCGGTAATAGTGTCAAGAACAAATCTATACCAAGTAGTGATTCCCACATAAAAATTTCGAAGAAAAACAGTAGTGGATTGCTTACGAGTTGACCTATTTTAAGCATTGCAAATCCTATACCAAACATCTTTTAGATTCTCTCCTCCCCTTTGTTTAAAATTAAGTACTTCATTTTCAGGGGTGGTAGTAACGAGCGAAGAACTAGCCATAATGGTAAAGCAAGCAAGCAAACAAAATATTTTTGTGTTTTTGTAAAATATTTTAGAAGTGGGGGAGATGAAAACGAGAGGCAAATGCAAATAAAAGGTAAATAAAGTAAATGCAAGTGAATGATAATTTGTGTGAAGGTACTTAGTAATTTTGATGATGTCTCCCCGGCAACGGCGCCAGAAATTCTTCCTGCTACTTGTAGTCTGCGTTGGTATTTCCTCGAAGAGGAGAGGATGATGCAGTACAGTAGAGATAAGTATTTCCCTCAGTTAAGAACCAAGGTTATCAATCTAGTAGGAGAACCAAGCAAAATTCCGTTAAGCGCACCTGCACACACAAGAGCAAACACTTGCACCCAACGCAAATAAGAGGGTTGTCAATCCTCTTAGCGGTTATTTGCAAGGATTAAATCTTATCGAGGTAAATAGATAAACTAAACTACTAATTAAAATAAAAGTAAATAAATTGCAGCAAGGTATTTTTAGGTTTTATATATAATAAAGATAGACCAGCGGACCATAGTTTTCACTAGAGGCTTCTCTCTTGAGCACATATATAAGCATACGGTGGGTAAACAAATTACTGTTGGGCAATTGATAGAAAAGCAAATAATTATGACGGATTCATGGCAATGATCATGTATATAGGCATCACGTCTGAGACAAGTAGACCGACTCCTGCCTGCATCTACTACTATTACTCCACCCATCGACCGCTATCCAGCATGCATCTAGGGTATTAAGTATGAAACAGAGTAACACCTTAAGCAAGATGACATGATGTAGAAAAGCAAATTCAAGCAATATGAATAAACCCCATCTTTTTATGCTTAATGGAAACAATACAAATACGTGTCATGTACCTTTCTGTCACTGGGATTGAGCACCGCAAGATTGAACCCATCACAAAGCACCTCTCCCATTGCAAGATAAATCAATCTAGTAGGCCAAACTAAACCGATAGATCGGAGAGAAATACAAAGCTATAACAATCATGCATAAAAGAGTTCAGAGAAGACTCAAATATTTCTCATGAATAATCTGATCATAAACTCACAATTCATCGGATCCCAACAAACACACCGCAAAAGAAGAATACATCGGATAGAATTCCAAGAACATCGAGGAGAACATTGTATTGAAGATCAAAGAGAGAGAAGAAGCCATCTAGCTACTAGCTATGGACCCGTAGGTCTATGGTAAACTACTCACACATCATCGGAAGGGCAACAAGGTTGATGTAGAAGCCCTCCGTGATCGATTCCCCTTCGGCAGAGTATCGGAAAAGGCCTCCAGATGGGATCATGGAAGAACTGAGACTTGCGGAGGCCGAAAGGTTTTCTCTTCTGGCTCTCTGGGGGTTTCCCAATATTTGTGAATTTATAGAAGTGGAATTAGGTCAAAAGGAGTTACGTGGGCCCCACAAGGTACTACGGCGGCCCCCCTGGGGCACGCCCTAGTGCCTTGTGAAGCCCCCGTGGGGTTTCTGGCCTCCTCCCGAAGCTTCCCAGGTTTCTTTTGTCTAGAAAAAAAATCTCCAAAAAGTTTCGTGCCATTTGGACTTCATTTGGTACTGTTTCTCTGAAAAGGCAAAAACAAGCAGAAAACAGCAACTGGCACTGGGCACTAAGTTAATAGGTTAGTCCCAAAAAATGATATATAATTGCTTGTAAATGTTTATAAAACATCCAAGATTGATACTATTACAGCATGGAACAATCAAAAATTATAGATACGTTGGAGACGTATCAGATTCCAACGCTGAAAAATTCTTATAAATTGAGAAACCCCCAGAAACACTACTAGGAAAATGGTTTTTAACGACGGTAAATGTGGTCGTTAAAGGTCGGATTGTGGTCGTTAAAGATCATTAACGACCACAATCTGCTGGTCGTAGTAGGCTTCGTCGTTAAAAGTATAACGACCACATACCTTTTGTGGTCGTTATTGTTGTAACGACGGGATGGTGTGCGGTCGTCAATCCAATGGAAATAACAACCACAATTGTACACTACTGGAATCGGAGAATTTGCCATCAACCAGTTCTTTGCCGTCTGCTAGCGGACGGCACAGAAGGTATTTGCCGTCCTCTTACAAAAAGCAGGCGGCAAAGAGCGGACTCATGGCAAAGATATAGTTTGCCATTAGTGCATTCTTTGCCGTCTGCCAGCAGACGGCAAAGGGCTTAAAGGCAGACGGCAAAGAGACCAGCTGGGCCCCACTGGACTGTGGAGCTGGCTAGGTCAGATGAACGGGCTGGGTGCCGTCCGCTTGCTCTTTGCCGTCCGCTTTTTTGCTCTTTGCCGTCTGCTAGCAGACGGCAAAGAGGATGCCTATCTAACGGCCGTAACCCCCCTCTCTCTCTCTCTCCCCCCACCTCACCCAACCCACCCGCTGCCCCAGCCCCACCGTTCCCGACGCCGCCCAGCACCGCCGCCGGCCCCTATGCCCGCCCAGCCCCCCGGCCCCTGCGCCCGCGACGCCCCACCGCCGGAGCCAGGCCGCGGCGAGCCCCGCGATGCCCCACCGCCAGAGCCAGGCCACGGTGCCGCCCCCCTCCCCGCGGCCCTTCTCCACCACCGCGGCGTCGCCTTCCTCCCTGCGCCGGCCCTCCTCCACCACCGCGGCCCTCCTCCAAGGTGAGCTTTTTTTTCTGTTTTTTGTTTCTGTTTTTTGCTGTTTAGGTTTAGGTTAATTAGTGCTAGGTTTAGTTTAGTGCTAGGTTTAGGTTTAGGTTTAGGTTTAGGTAATTAGAAGAAGAAGAAGAAAGATGAAAAAAAGAAGGAAGAAGAAGAATAAGAAGAAGAAGAAGAAGAAGAAGAAGAAGAAGAAGAAGAAGAAGAAGAAGAAGAAGAGGAGGAGAAGAAAAGAAGAAGAAGAAGAAGAAGAAGAAGAAGAAGAAGAAGAGGAGGAGGAGAAGAAAAGAAGAAGAAGAAGCAGAAGAAGAAGAGGAGAAGTATAGGAAGAAGAAGAAAAAGAGGAGAAGAGGAGAAGAAGAGGAAAAACAGAAGATGGTCTGAAGAAGAAGAAAAAGAGGAGAAGAAGAAGGAATAGAGGAGAATAGAAAAAAAATAGAAAAGTAGTTATATATATATATATATATAGATTTTTTATCGGGATTGAATATTCGTGTTGATCGGGTGGATTTAAATGTGCAGTTGTTTTGTCACTGCGAGGGTCTGGTGTTCGACGACCTCCCCGTGCGTTTGACGAGCTCCCCTGCGTTCGTGGGTGAGCACAAATGACATCTCCTCCTCCCCCCTTAATTTGCTCTGTTCCGGTCTTCGTGCCGATGAAACTTGCTAGCTATAGGTGTCTTCAATCATCAGTATGCGTGACCAGTATGCGTCTCCCGTTCGAAAGGGCGGCATCTATAAATATGCATGTCTTTGCATATTTATAACCTCCATCCTTTCGAATTGTCCATGTTATCCATGGACAGCCCAAGTATGTGTAGATTGGGTTCGTTTTCCCATGCTCTGCTCCGAATCCGATGCAGAATTTCGTCAGTGCCTCCCTGTTGTTCTCCGGGTACACATCCTCTCTGTTTATTGCCGAGACATGTATCAGGAGAACAGCGGGGAGGTGCTGCCAAAATTTTGCATCGGATCCGGAGCAGAGCATGGGAAAACGAGCCCAATCTACACATACTCGGGTGGGATTAGGACCTATCTTTACCTATTAGCGTGTAGGTTGCATGGACGTAATAAAAATTGATAAACTTCATTAACTGATGAATATATATGATGAATTATATATATATTTCTTGGGTGTTTAGTAGGTAGGCAAGATGAGTGATCGTGCGTGGATGTACACCGGTCACACTAGTTAGGAAGACATGAGCAATGAATGGTTAACAAAAACCAAGGGGTTTGTGAAAGCCGCATTTGCAAATGGCCAGAGAAAAACCTGGTGCCCCTGTGTTAGGTGCGACAACTTTTCTCAGAGGAAAGAGGATGAAATGGGTAAACACCTGCAGAAGTGGGGGTTTACGCCTGATTATACGGTGTGGACATTTCATGGAGAGTCTGCCCAACGTACCAGAGCTGAGGTGGTTCGTTGTCGCACCGACGAGCATGGTACCGGGATCGAAGACATGGTGCAAGACTTTGATGATGCTCGGGATTCGGACGATGAGATGGAGGAATCTGCATAGGCCTTCAATGAAATGTTGGAGTCTTCAAAACGTGCTCTCCACGAGCACACTGAGCTTTGTTAGCTAGATGCCATGGCACAAGTAATGGCTCTGAAGGCTCAATTCAACTTGGGCAGAGAATGCTACGACGCGTTGATGACACTATTTGGACGCTTTCTACCCAAAGGCCATGTAATGCCTGCAAACCTGTACCAGTCGGACAAAATCCTCCGTGCACTTAAGATGCCCTATGAGAAGATAGATGCCTGCGAGAAAGGATGTGCCTTATTTAGGCTTGAGTATGTGGACTTGAACTATTGTCCCATTTGCCACTCTTCCAGGTATGTTGTGGTAGACAACGGTATGGGTGAGAAGAGGCAGACCAAAATCCCCGTTAATGTTCTTCGGTATCTGCCAATCGTACCAAGACTTCAACGTCTTTTCATGGTCGAAGAGATGGCCAGACAGATGACATGGCACAAAATGGGCAAAAGAACCAACCTAGATGCAGATGGGAATCAGATGATGGTACACACATCGGATGGTTCTGCGTGGAAGCACTTCGATGCATTACATGAGCAAAAAGCGGCAGATCGAAGGAATCCTCGAGTCTGCATCAGCACGGATGGGTTCAATCCGTTTGGTATGACGGCAACCCAATACAGTTGTTGGCCTGTATTTGTCATTCCACTCAATCTCCCCCCCGGACAGATTATGCAAAGAAAGAACATTTTCCTGACGTTGATAATTCCAGGGCCCAACTATCCGAGGAAGAATATGAATGTGTACATGCAGCCGCTTAAGGATGAATTGCAAGAAGCTTGGGATAATGGGTTCAAGACATACGACGCCGCTAGCAAACGAAACTTCATAATGCGTGTCTGCTACATTAACTCGATGCATGACTTGCCAGCGTATGCGCTATTCGTTGGCTGGTGTACGCATGGAATGTTCCCGTGCCCCACATGCAAGGCATCTCTTCAGTTTCATTGGCTGCAGGCGGGTCGCAAGTATTCTTGCTTCGACTTGCATAGACATGTGGCACCCCGGCTCAGAGAACCGGTTTACCAGTGTTTCCAACCAAGAGATCATGTCTTCTGGAAACACACAACAACTTGGAACAGAACTGAACTAAACTTTATTGAAATATCTCGAGTACAAGCTCATAATTTACATGATGGCGAGGCCAGAAACACAGCACGTGCTAAGACAATATCTACATTATTTATGGAACATAGCAGGGCCTCGATACTACTGGGTAGTCTCAGCGTAGCGGAACATAGCGCGGGAAACTCCATGCACAGGGACACTGCTGTGGACACGGCCTAGTTAGCGTAGCACGAACCATCGGGACCTCCGTCCTCGGCTTCCCCTGCATCTGGCATGATACGCCAGGTGAGTACTTGGAATGTACTCACAAGCTCATGGCAACCAAAACAATGCAGCAAACAATAGCATGGCAATTAACATGTTAAATACTGGGTTGCTTACTGTCACCAACTTACTCTCGTCTGGGTTGTCCCACAACCCTCGGAACGCTCATAAACCACTGAGCACTTCCGAACATAAGTCAAGTTCTTCCATCATTATTATCAGTATTACGGTTGATCATCCCATGGCCTAGTACGGACTGTCAAATACCATGGACGCGGCTATTCGAATAGATTCTGACACTCTGCAGAGGTTGCGCACTTTACCCACACTATGGAGCTCCTGGCCTCGTGATCCCATTCGGGTGGACCAGTGCTGCTCCAACGAAACCTGCCTGACCCGTGACTCCTCTATCGTACCACCGACAATCATACCCTCCCAGGGTCATGTCTTGGGTGCCCCTGTGTCACCCCGTGACACCTGCCACCGTCGTGGCCAAACTAAACTGTCCCAAACGGGGATGCCGGCAAAATAACTTAACTGGGCTCACAGGATTATCGTCGTCTACCTGATCAGGGCAGCACGCACGCATAACCCTCCCTAGTTTGGTGGTACCGATAAAAGAGCACAAAGCCAGACCAAGTCAAGGCCGTCCCATACCGGCAAATGTGGCTGCACGGATAAGTCCGGATATGTGACACTAGATCAACCAATTAGGTTTAGTTTTGACCAGCATTTAACCAGTATGGGTATTTATCATGAATAACTAGTCATGGCAGTAGCTAGGCATTTAAATAAATTACTATGAATTATCACATATTAAAATAATGCATGAAATTCAATTAAATAACCAACACTATTGAAATGCTTCATGCAATGGATGACATGGCTTGCCTTGCTCTGTTGGGTTGTCCACAAACTCCTGGGCTTCAAATCCAAAAGAATTTCCCTCTGAAAATATTTTAAAAATACAATTGAAAATGTCACATATTACTATTCAGTTCACCAGAAATTCTGTGAGCATGGGAAAAATACCAAATTTTTCCAGAAAATAGAGGAGATCAAGACAAACTCAGAGCAAAAAGAATCAATTGATTTGGACTTATGGATAAAAAGTTATGGATGGTCAAAGTTCCTGGTCAAATCTGGATTAAAATCAGAAAATAGAAAATCCAGCAGCGGGCCACGTCGAAGGCGTACTTTGCCAGGGCGCCTCCACTTACCGCTTCGGCGCGCGAGGCGGGTCGCTGACGAGCGGGCCCCGCTGTCAGATTTAAATAGGGAGAGAGGGAACAGAGAGATGCGGGGCTCCGGCGATGGTCGCCGGCGATGCAGTCGGCGGCGAGGTCCGGCGACTACAGGGATGGAAAGAGCTCACCGAGGCGAACACGCACGTACCAGTAGCGCGACGAGAGATGGCCGGACGGCGTCGTCCCCTTCCTTTCTGGCGGCGGCGGCGCTCGGGTGTCATCGGAGATGGCGATTCCGGAGAAGATTCAGTCAGGCAAGGGGTCAGGCGTGGTCAGTGAAGTGAGCTGAGCTCGATGGTGGAGTCGGTGGAGTCCGGGGAGGAGTGGAACGGCGAGGTGGCTGGGCTCGGGTGGCGGCGGATCTCCGGCGAGATGTGAGGCCAGAGGGCCTCTCGGCCTTGGCTCACTGCTCGGGAGGGCGATTAGGAGTAGGAGGAGTGGGGTGAGGAGCTAGGAGGGGTAGGGCATGGCCTTTTATAGGCGGGGGCGACCTCTCTGGAAGCGGCGGAGCTCGGGTCACGTCGCCGGCGCCAGGACGTTACGCTGGCTGGCTGGGAGCGGGCGACGGGATAGGAGAGAGCAGGAGGAGTTAATGCACTCGCTGGCGGCACACGGAGGAAGAAGACGAGCGGCAGAGCCACTGTGGCCGCACGGGTGCCACAGTGCCCGCGTGCATGGCGGCCGGCGAGGGCTTCTCCGACGAGGGGAAGGATCCAAGGCGGCCAGGTGGATGGAGAGGAGCTAGTCGGCGCACTGAGACAAGCTACGGTGACGCGAGGCAGTCGGACGCGACTCGTCAGACACGGGCGCTGTGCAGGGCGCGTGGTTTGGCATGACACTGCCGTGCTCACCACGGGCATTGGTGTCTAGAGGTCACGCGAGCCTGACGTTTCTTGTCCAGCACGCCGACCCTCGATCACTTAGTCCCCTTGTGCCTCTGGTTCAACTAGATTCACTCTGATGCGAAGTGTAGCTTCAGCTACAGTTTCTGACAGAAAACTTGAGAGGGATCTAGAGGAGAGGTGAGCTGGAGATGGAGCCAATGGAGATGTCTGGGGTGATCTACTTTGGAAGGACTCCAAGCTGGCCAAGTTTGAGGAAATTTCATCACAGTTTGGTTGTAGTTCATGTACAAGTGTGGTTACTGGAATAGAAGCTAGATGAGCTTGTAGCACTCATCTGGCTGATCTGCTGGAGCTGAATTTTGGTGTGGGATGGATATTTGGTGGATTGAAGATGCCATAAAAATTTCAGCTCATTTGGAAACCTCTAGCTAGTACTTCCTTCACAGAGGTTCCTATTGATTAGAAACTTGGCAGGATATTGCTGATGAAAATTTGTACTGGACAAGATGATATTTTTGGATATTGTGGCAAGATAGGTTCCCTAGTAGCTCAGGGCAACCAAACAGTGCAGCAAACAATAGCATGGCAATAACAGATTAAGTGATTAGATCGCTCATTTACTGGTACCCAGTACCAACTTACTCTCATCTGGGTTGTCCCACAACCCTCGGAATGCTCACAAGCCACGGAGCATTTCCGAACAAAAGACAAGTTCTTCCATCATTATTATCATTAACACGGTTGACCATCCTAGAGAGGCCTAAACGGACTGTCCAATACCGTGGACGCGGCTATTCGAATAGGTTTTACACTCTGCAGAGGTTGCGCACTTTACCCACACCATGGAGTACCTGGCCTCGTGATCCCATTCGGGTGGACCGGTGGTGCTCCAACGAAACCTGCCTGACCCGTGACCCCTTTATCGTACCACCGACAATCATACCCTGCCAGGGTCATGTCCTCGGTGGCCCCTATGTCACCCCGTGACACCTGCCACCGTCGTGGCCACTAACTGTCCCAAACGGGGACGCCGGCAAAATAACTCAACTGGGCTCACAGGATTATCGCCGTCTACCTGATCAGGGCAGCACGAACGCATAACCCTCCCTAGTTTGGTGGTACCGATAAAAGAGCACAAAGCCAGACCAAGTCAAGGCCATCCCATACCGGCAAATGTGGCTGCACGGAAAAGTCCGGGTAGGTGGCTCTTGATCAACCAACTAAGTTTAGTGTTGTCAAGAATTTAACCAGTATGGATATTCATGAAGATTAACTTAACATGGCAGTAACTATACATCAAAATAATTTACTATGAATTAACACATATTTAAATAATGCACATAATTCAATTAAATAACCAACACTATTGAAATGCCTCATGAAATGGATGTCATGGCTTGCCTTGCTCTGTTGGGTTGTCCACAAATTCCTGGGCTTCAAATCCAAAGTTATTTTCCTTTGAAAATATGTTTAAAATACAAACGAAAATGTCACATGCTACTGTTTTGAGCACTAGAAATTCTGTGAACATGGGAAAAATACCAAATTTTGCCAGAAAATAGAGGAGCTCAAGACAAACCAGATGCAAAAAAAAATCAATTGATTTGGACTTATGGTGTAAAAGTTATGGAGGGTCAAAGTTTCTGGTCAACTCTGGAAATAAACAGAAAATAGAAAAACCTCTGGGGGCCACGTCGAAGGCGTAAAGTGGAGGGGCGCCTCCACTTACCGCTTTGGCGTGTCGCTGACTGGCGGGCCCCAGCCATCAGATTTAAAAGGTGGGGGAGGGAAACAGAGATGGCGGAGCTCCGGCGACGCTCGCCGGAGATACAGACGGCGGCGAGGTCGGGAGAGAGAGGGAATGGATCGAGCACTCCAATACCAACACGCACGTACCCGTAGCTTCGCGAGAGACGGCCGGACGATGTCGTCCCCTTCCTCTCCAGCGGAGGCGGTGTTCGGGTGTCGTCGGAGACGGCGGTTCCGGCAGCAATTCGCTCGGGCAGGAGGTCGGGCGTGACCAGGAGGATGAGCTGAGCTCGATGGAGGAGTTGGTTGAGCTCGGGGAAGAGTGGAACGGCGGGGAGGCAGAGCTCGGGTGGCGGCGGTGCTCCGCCGAGATGCGAGGCCAGAGGGCCTCTCGGCCGTGGCTCGGGCTCGGGGAGGTCGATTAGGAGGTGGAGGAGGTGGATGAGGAGCTCGGGAGAGGCCGGGGAGGGGTTTATATAGCAGGAGGCGAGCTCGGGCGATCTCTCTGGAAATGGCAGGAACCGGGACACGTCGCCGGCGCCAGGACGCCTCGCTGGCTGGCTGCTTGCGTGCGACGCGACGGAGGAGGGCAGGAGGAGTTAAGGCGGCCAGTGGTGGGTAGTGGAGGAAGAAGACGCGCCGCAAACCACAGTGCAGCCACGGGCGGCACAGTGCCCGGGTGCCGTGGCGGCCGTCAAGGGCGATTCTGGCGAGGGGAAGGGTCGGGAGAGGGCTACGTGGACGGCATCGGAGTAGGCGGCACCTCAGGACATCAAATGGCAGGGCGAAGCCACTGGAATGACCTCGGCCGTCACCGGCGAGGTGCAGAGCACGCGTACTGGCATGCCAGTACAGTGCTCACCACGGGAAGTGATGTCTCGAGGCCGTCCATGTCCAGCGCATCATTTCCAATGCCTTCTCCTTTGATCATCTAGCCTCTCTGTGCCTCTGGTTCGACTAGGTTCACTCTGAACCGAAGTGTAGCTTCAGCTACAGTTTGTGACAGCAAACTTGAGAGAGATCTAGAGGAGACATGAGCTGGAGATGGAGCCAGTGGAGATGTCTGGGAGGATATATGTTGGAAGGACTCCAATCTGACCAAGTTTGAAAGGATTTCATCAAGAATTGAATATAGTTCAGGTGCAACTGCTATTACTGGACCAGAAAGAAGATGAGCTTGATGCACTCATATGGTTGATCCTCGGGAGCTGAATTTTGGTGTGGCAGGGTTATTTGATGAGGAGAAGATGCCATAAAAATTTCAGCTCAATTGGATACCTCTAGCTGGTACTTCCTTCACAGAGGTTCCAATTGGACAGAAACTTGGCAGAATATTGGTGGTTAAAATTTGTACTGGATAAGATGATATTTTTGCATATTGTAGAAAGATAGGTTCCCTAGAAGGTCAGGGAATTTTCTGGGATTTAACTGAGTAGGGAAAATATGAGCTCCTTCACAAATGGCCAGTACTGTCCAGAGAGCAAATGGAGTTTTCTGGACAAAACTTTGTACTGGACCATGAAATGTTTTTGAAGATTGTTGGAGTAGATGATGACAAGAAGGTCTGGGATTAATTTGGGATTTTCCTGATCATCAGAACTATAGGTTGCTTTGTAACCTATAGTGATGGCAGATTTTCCCAGAGGAAGAAAATGAATATTTGGGAAGGATAAAGAATTGGAAATTGATCCAGATGGTGAGTGACAAGATTTTGGCAAGATGCTGAGGGCTTTGGGTCAATCAGAGGAATTCATAAGTCCAAAGTCAACTGAAAAGGTTCAAAATCCAACCAGATTGCAAATAAAGCCAGAAAGATTTCGAAAAGAAAAAGTTGCCAAAAACCAGGGTGTCACAAACCTACCCCCCTTAGAATGAATCTCGTCCTCGTGATTTGGTTGCTCAGGGAACAAGTGTGGATATGCTGATCTCAGAAAATCCTCTCTTTCCCAAGTAGCCACTTCCTCAGTATGGTGATTCCACAATACCTTGTAAAACTTAATTATCTTGCTCCTGGTAGTTCTTTCCATCTCAGCCAATATCCTGACAGGTCTTTCCTCGTATGTCAAATCCTTAGTCAGTTCCAGCTCACTCATATCTGCTTGCTTGATCGGGGGTGCAATGCACTTTCTTAGCTGTGATATGTGGAAGACGTCGTGAACGTCAGACAACTCTGGTGGTAATTCCAACTGATACGCCACTCTGCCTCTTCTAGCCATGACTGGAAAGGGACCGATGTATCTCAGTGCAAGCTTTCCTCGGGTATGAAACCTTTTTATTCCTTTCATGGGGGTAACTCGGAGATAAGCATGTTCTCCTGGCTCAAAAGTTACTTCCGGATGCTTCGGGTCATAGTAGCTCTTTTGTCGGGACTTGGCTGCTTGAAGACGCTCCTGGATGTCCTTGACTTGTTTCTCAGCCTCGAGCATCAAATACGTGCCGAAGATACGGCTGTCTCCAGTCTGAGACCAATTTAAAGGAGTGCGGCATTTCCGCCCGTACAGAGCCTCGAATGGTGACATCTTGAGACTCGACTGATAACTGTTGTTGTAGGAGAATTCTGCATAGGGTAGACTATCCTCCCATTGCGAGAGCACAGGACCGAAGCATATCTTCCAATATCTGATTCACGCGTTCTGTCTGCCCATCTGTCTGTGGATGATATGCCGTACTATGCTTTAGCACAGTGCCCAGGGCTTGATGCAGTCGCAGCCAAAATGCTGAGGTGAACAGGGAGCCTCTATCTGACGTGATAGACTTGGGTACTCCATGAAGGCTGACTATCCGGGACATATAGAGCTGTGCGAGCTGATTCGCGTTGAAAGTGGTCTTTACCGGAAGGAAGTGAGCCACTTTCGTAAGTATGTCTACGATGACCCAGATAGCATCATGGCCTCTTCTGGACTTGGGTAGTCCAACAATGAAGTCCATGCATATGTCATCCCATTTCCACTGGGGAACTGGTAAAGGTTACAGTAGTCCAGCGGGTTTCTGGTGCTCAGCCTTGACTCTGTTGCAGATGTCACAACAGGCGACATAGTATGCAATGTCCCTTCGCATTCCTGGCCACCAAAAGGTTTCTCGCAAGTCCTGGTACATTTTTTTCCTCCTGGATGAATAGAATATGCAGATTCATGTGCCTCTCTGAGTATCTGCTGTCTCAAGTTATCTTGATCAGGCACACATATTCGGTTCTCAAACCATACAATGTCCTGGTCATCAATTCGGAAGAACTTGGCCTTTCCTAGCGAAATGCGCTCTCTGATCTCTTGTATTTCTTGGTCTAATTTCTGAGCTGCCTTAATTTCTTCCATAAGTGTTGGAGTAATTTCCATTGTATCTGGGCTAGTTGGGCCGCATAACACCATATTCAGCTTGGCAAACTCTTCCTGCAGCCTCGGATGCATTCCCTCCATCAGAGCATTTAGGGTACCTTGCTTTCTGCTGAGGGCATCGGCGACCACATTGGCTTTCCCCGGATGATAATTAATCCCAAGGTCATAATCCTTGACATTTTCAAGCCATCTTCTCTGCCTGAGATTCAGGTCAGGTTGGGTGAAAATATACTTGAGACTCTTATGGTCTGTGTATATCTCACATCGCTGTCCAATGAGATAATGCCTCCAAATCTTTAATGCATGAACCACGGCTGCCAATTCCAAATCATGAGTGGGGTAGTTCTCTTCATGAGGTCGTAGCTGTCTGGATGCATATGCTACAACCTTTCCTTCTTGCTTTAGCACGCAGCCGATTCCACGCCTGGAAGCATCACAATATATGTCGAAGCTCTTGTGGATGTCTGGAAGAACTAAGACATGGGCGGTGGTTAGCCTCGTCTTTAACTCCATAAAGCTGCTGTCACATTCTTCCGTCCAGGCAAATTTGTGGTTCTTTTTCAACAGTTCTGTCAATGGCTTGGCTATTTTTGAGAAGCCTTCGATGAAGCGACGGTAGTAGCCTGCCAATCCCAGAAAGCTACGGACTTCCGTTACTGTGGCTGGGGTCTTCCAGTTTAATACAACAGTCACTTTGCTGGGGTCGACAGCCACACCTTGTTTTGATAGAATATGTCCCAGAAATCCCACCTCTCTCAGCCAAAATTCGCATTTACTGAACTTGGCATACAAGCGATGGGTCCTTAGTCTTTCCAGGACAGTACGGAGGTGTTGCGTGTGCTCTTCTTCATCTTTGGAGTAGATGAGAATATCATCGATGAATACTACCACAAATTTGTCCAGAAAGTCCATGAAGACCTTATTCATCATGCTCATGAAAATATGCTGGAGCATTTGTCAGCCCGAACGACATGACTGTAAACTCATACAGACCATATCTGGTAGTAAAGGCTGTCTTGGGGATATCCTCCTTTCTGATTTTTAGCTGATGATACCCCGTTCGGAGGTCAATCTTTGAAAATACCCGGGCTCCGTTCAACTGGTCAAACAGATCATCAATGCGGGGGAGCGGATATTTATTCTTGATGGTGACCTCATTCAGCTGGTGATAGTCCACACACATTCGTAAGCTGCCATCCTTTTTCTTGACAAACAGCACGGGTGATCCCCACGGTGAAGTGCTTGGACGAATATATCCTTTTTGCAATAATTCATCCAGCTGTTTCTTCAATTCCACCAGCTCCGGGGAAGGCATGCGGTAATACTTCTTGTATATTGGAGCACTTCCGGGAACAACCTCAATAGCAAACTCTAGTTCCCGGTCAGGTGTCATTCCCGGTATCTCTTCTGGAAATACGTCCGGAAATTCACTGACTACCGGAATCAGACTTATGTCCGCAGCTGTGGCTTTGAATGCCATGCCCTTCTTTGACATCACTCTGCTAGCAGTGAATTGCACTGTTTGGCCTGCCGGGTTAACCAGTGTCACTTTCCTGGTGGCACAGTTGATACATTCCTGGTGTGGTACCAACCAATCCATTCCCAGTATTATATCCAGTCCTGGGGATTCAATGGCAACGAGAGTGGCTGGAAACTTCACATCGTGTATCAAAATTTCCAGATTCTTATATATCACATTTGTTCTAAGCATGGAGCTAGGGGATTGCACCACCATGATTTTGTCCAAAAGGGAAGGAGAAAATTTGTGCAAGGTGGCAAAACTCCGCGAAATAAACGAATGGGAAGCCCCAGAATCAAATAAAATTATTGCAGGTATGTTGTTAACAGAAAACATACCAAGGACCACATCTGGTGCTTCGCGAGCTTCCTCAGCGGAGATATGATGGACTTGGCCGCGATAGAAGTTTGGATTGGGGCGGCGTCCAACACTGTTGACTTGTGGCTTAAAGTCGGATGGTGGCTTCCCATTTCTTGCGGGGCATTGCTTGGAGTAGTGCCCGCTCTGGCCGCAAGTAAAGCATGTGTTGTTGCGGCGGCAATCCTCCAGCACTGGCTGTTTGCCGAAGGTCTTATCCTGGCTGACAGGCTTGTTGTTGTTGTTGTTGTTGCCATTGTTCCAGGCAGGCTTGTACTCAGATGAACTTGGCTGCCAGATACGTGGCTTCTGCACAAACTGCTCACGGTTGTCCTTCTTGGGTTCAAACTTCCGCTTGTGATCATTATATCCTGACTTATGCTCTTGTTCAGCTATGAAGGCCTTGTTTACCAGAGTCTGGAAGTCAGGAAAGTCCAGCATACAGAGTTGACAATGGAGGGTATGGTTCAGCCCTCCTAGGAATCGGTCAATCTTCCTTTCTTCAGTGGACACATCATGGGTAGAGTACCGTGCCAGATTATTGAACTTGTTCAAATACTCACCCACTGACATATTCCCTTGAGTCAGAGCCAGAAATTCCCTCTGCTTCACCTTCATTATGCCAGTAGGAATATGATACTTGCGGAATACCTCTTTGTACTTTTCCAGAGAAATATCTTCTCCAGAAGGCCATAACATTTTTGTATTGTCCCACCATATAGCTGCTGGTCCCTCCAGGTAGTGAGTAACAAAAGGAACCTTATCTGCCTCATCACAATGGGCTATGTCCAACTTCTTTTCCATGGTCCTCAGCCAGTCATCAGCTTCTATCGGATCCGCAGCTTGACTAAAACTGGGTGGCTTGGTCCGCTAAAAATCAGACAGCTTAGAGTGTGTCCCATTGTGGTTGTTCTGACCCACCATACTCTGCATACTTTTTAGAAATTCCATGAGATCTTGGTTTCTTTTCTCTTCAAACATTCTCATAATCTGATCAGTGGTCGGTGTTTGTGGTGGTGGAGGTGGTAAATCTTCTGGTGGTTGTCGTGCCTGTCTGGTGGATCGACGAACGGGAGTTCCATCGCCGCCTTGAGTACTACACCTCTTCATCCTAAAATTTGTTCCCATTGCAAATACCGAATCGATGAGCCACATTCATATGGGAAAGCAGGGCAATATGACACCAGAAAAGAAGCCAAATAAAAAAGAGCGAAGAAAGCAACATAATTATACAAGGCAACCCAACATAATACATGACAAGCTAGTAGGGGATGATCATGACTAGACTGCTCAGACGGCAGTTGACATATGCAGGGATGCTATGATGCATGCACTGAAACTCAAGCCTTCACTCTAGTGATGTCGGTGGCACGAACACTGGTACACTGAAGACTCCTCGTCGTCTGATCCTGTCTCGGAATCTGAGCTGATGATGTGAACCTCGGCCTCTGGATCAAAGGAAACACGACGATGCTGACGGGAAGGTTCTCCTTCAGAAGGAGAAGAAGCACGACGCTGCAGCATCGGAGCAGCTGGAGTAGCTAGGAGTGAGGCCCACTCTGATGGGGTCTCACGTCGGCTACCAGACGAAAAGCCTAGCAGTCCGAACGAACTAGAAGGAGTGTCGGAAGATGGAATGGGCGGAGTGTACATGGGAGAAAACGGAGGTGGAGGAGGAGACTGTGCTGCCGCAATAGCCGCAAGTGCCTCGCGAGCAGAAGTCAGCTCCTCAGCTAGAGAAGTGATCATACGGTAACTGGCGTTCAGATAATGAGATAAAACACCAATAGCACGATCACTCGCCGGGATCAACGGGTGCGAAAAGGACTCGCCCTGTCGTAGGCGACAGGGTGGGGTAGTGAAACAAACCTGGATGGGTCTGCATCTCGACCTCGTGGAAGCGTAAGTCAGTGAGAGCCTCCATCGCAGCAAACTGGATCGCCAACTCTGGAGTAGAAGCAGTTCCGCCCTTGGAAGAACGGGAGTAGCTACCGATGTCTGAACTCATAGTGAGAAAGGCTTCCACGTGATACTCGAATACTGAACCAGCAAGCTCCTCTCGGAACACCTGGTACACTGGGTCTTCGCCGTTGGGATACAACCGAAGCCAGACGTTACGAAGCATTACTGGAAAAGTGAACGGTGCCGGCTCATGATTGTAGTGGTATAGAACTGGTGCCATCTACACTCATCAAACCAGCGGTTAGCACAATAAAGACTATATGCATGCCATGCAAAGCAATCAAATGCATAATCAGATGCAGCAAGCAAGACACACCAAGACTCTAAACTAATCGCGGTTCTAGCGCAGGGTTAACTAGGGTGTCCTACAGTCAGCGCGGCTCTGATACCAAGCGTTGTGGCACCCCGGCTCAGAGAACTGGTTTACCAGTGTTTCCAACCCAGAGATCATGTCTTCTGGAAACACACAACAACTTGGAACAGAACAGAACTTTATTGAAATATCTCGAGTACAAGCTCATAATTTACATGATGGCGAGCCCAGAAGCACAGGACGTGCTAAGACAATATCTACATTATTTATGGAACATAGCAGGGCCTCGATACTACTGAGTAGTCTACGGCGTAGCGGAACATAGCGCGGGAAACTCCATCCACAGGGACACTGCTATGGACACGGCCTAGTTAGCGTAGCACGAACCATCGGGAACTCCGTCCTCGGCTTCCCCTGCATCTGGCATGATACGCCAGGTGAGTACTTGGAATGTACTCGCAAGCTCATGGCAACCAAACAGTGCAGCAAACAATAGCATGGCAATAACAGATTAAGTGATTAGATCGCTCACTTACTGGTACCCAGTACCAACTTACTCTCATCTGGGTTGTCCCACAACCCTCGGAATGCTCACAAGCCACGGAGCCTTTCCGAACATAAGACAAGTTCTTCCATCATTATTATCATTAACACGGTTGATCATCCTAGAGAGGCCTAAACGGACTGTCCAATACCGTGGACGCGGCTATTCGAATAGGTTTTACACTCTGCAGAGGTTGCGCACTTTACCCACACCATGGAGTACCTGGCCTCGTGATCCCATTCGGGTGGACCGGTGGTGCTCCAACGAAACCTGCCTGACCCGTGACCCCTTTATCATACCACCGACAATCATACCCTCCCAGGGTCATGTCCTGGGTGGCCCCTGTGTCAACCCGTGACACCTGCCACCGTCGTGGCCACTAACTGTCCCAAACGGGGACGCCGGCAAAATAACTCAACTGGGCTCACATGATTATCGTCGTCTACCTGATCAGGGCAGCACGAACGCATAACCCTCCCTAGTTTGGAGGTACCGATAAAAGAGCACAAAGCCAGACCAAGTCAAGGCCGTCCCGTACCAGCAAATGTGGCTGCACCGAAAAGTCTGGGTAGGTGGCTCTTGATCAACCAACTAAGTTTAGTGTTGTCAACAATTTAACCAGTATGGATATTCATCAAGATTAACTTAACATGGCAGTAACTATGCATCAAAATAACTTACTATGAATTAACACATATTTAAATAATGCACATAATTCAATTAAATAACCAACACTATTGAAATGCCTCATGAAATGGAAGTCATGGCTTGCCTTGCTCTGTTGGGTTGTCCACAAACTCATGGGCTTCAAATCCAAAGTTATTTTCCTCTGAAAATATTTTTAAAATACAAATGAAAATGTCACATGCTACTG
The DNA here is from genome assembly GCA_039707655.1 of Elymus sibiricus. NCBI lineage: Eukaryota > Viridiplantae > Streptophyta > Magnoliopsida > Poales > Poaceae > Elymus > Elymus sibiricus. Next base: position 37,091,124 of record CM077668.1, on the reverse strand, counting down.
TTTTGAGCGCCAGAAATTCTATGAACACGGGAAAAATACCAAATTTGGCCAGAAAATAGAGGAGCTCAAGACAAACCAGAAGCAAAAAGAATCAATTCATTAGGACTTATGGTCTAAAAGTTATGGAGGGTCAAAGTTTCTGGTCAACTCTGGAAATAAACATAAAATAGAAAAACCTCAGGGGGCCACATCGATGCCGTAAAGTGGAGGGGCGCCTCCACTTACCGCTTCGGCGTGTCGCTGACTGGTGAGCCCCAGCCGTCAGATTTAAAAGGAGGGGGAGGGAAACAGAGACGGCGGAGCTCCGGCGACGCTCGCCGGCGATACAGACGACGGCGAGGTCGGGAGAGAGAGGGAATGGATCGAGCACTCCAATACCAACACGCACGTACCCGTAGCTTCGCGAGAGACGGCCGGACGATGTCGTCCCCTTCCTCTCCGGCGGCGGCGGCGTTCGGGTGTCGTTGGAGACGGCGGTTCCGGCAGCAATTCGCTCGGGCAGGAGATCGGGCGTGACCTGGAGGATGAGCTGAGCTCGATGGAGGAGTTGGTTGAGCTCGGGGAAGAGTGGAACGGCGGGGAGGCAGAGCTCTGGCGGCGGTGCTGCGGTGAGATGCGAGTCCAGAGGGCCTCTCGGCCCTGGCTCGGGCTCGGGGAGGTCGATTAGGAGGTGGAGGAGGTGGATGAGGAGCTCGGGAGAGGCCGGGGAGGGGTTTATATAGCAGGAGGCGAGCTCGGGCGATCTCTCTGGAAATGGCGGGAACCGGGACACGTCGCCGGCGCCAGGACGCCTCGCTGGCTGGCTGCTTGCGGGCGACGCGACGGAGGAGGGCAGGAGGAGTTAAGGCGGCCAGTGGTGGGTAGTGGAGGAAGAAGACGCACCGCAAACCACAGTGCATCCACGGGCGGCACAGTTCCCGGGTGCCGTGGCGGCCGTCGAGGGCGATTCCGGCGAGGGGAAGGGTCGGGAGAGGGCTACGTGGACGGCATCGGAGTAGTCAGCACCTCAGGACATCAAATGGCAGGGCAAAGCCACTGGAATGACCTCGGCCGTCGCCGGCGATGTGCAGAGCACGCGTACTGGCATGCCAGTACCGTGCTCACCACGGGAAGTGATGTCTCGAGGCCGTCCAAGTCCAGCGCACCATGTCCAGTGCCTTCTCCTTTGATCATCTAGCCTCTCTGTGCCTCTGGTTCGACTAGGTTCACTCTGAACCGAAGTGTAGCTTCAGCTACAGTTTCTGACAGCAAACTTGAGAGAGATCTAGAGGAGACATGAGCTAGAGATGGAGCCAGTGGAGATGTCTGGGAGGATATATGTTGGAAGGTCTCCAATCTGACCAAGTTTGAAAGGATTTTATCAAGAATTGAATATAGTTCATGTGCAACTGCTATTACTGGACCAGAAAGAAGATGAGCTTGATGCACTCATATGGTTGATCCTCTGGAGCTGAATTTTGGTGTGGCAGGGTTATTTGATGAGGAGAAGATGCCATAAAAATTTCAGCTCAATTGGATACATCTAGCTGGTACTTCCTTCATAGAGGTTCCAATTGGACAGAAACTTGGCAGAATATTGGTGGTTAAAATTTGTACTGGACAAGATGATATTTTTGGATATTGTGGAAAGATAGGTTCCCTAGAAGCTCATGAAATTTTCTGGGAATTAACTGAGTATGGAAAATATGAGCTCCTTCACAAATGGCCAGTACTGTCCCGAGTGCAAATGGAGTTTTCTGGACAAAACTTTGTACTGGACCATGAAATATTTTTGAAGATTGTGGGAGTAGATGATGACAAGAAGGTCTGGGATTAATTTGGGATTTTCCTGATCATCAGAACTATAGGTTGCTTTGTAACCTATAGTGATGGCAGATTTTCCCAGAGGAAGAAAATGAATATTTGGGAAGGATAAAGAATTGGAAATTGATCCAGATGGTGAGTGACAAGATTTTGGCAAGATGCTGAGGGCTTTGGGTCAATCAGAGGAATTCATAAGTCCAAAGTCAACTGAAAAGGTTCAAAATCCAACAAGATTGCAAATAAAGCTAGAAAGATTTCGAAAAGAAAAAGTTGCCAAAAACCAGGGTGTCACAAGACAGTTCCTGGATCCTCGCCATAAGTTCAGAAAAGACAAGAAGAACTTCACCAAAGGTAGAGTTGTCAAAAACTCTGCACCACCTGCGTTGACTGGCCAACAGATCCTGGATCAGTTAAACGCTCTCGAGCCTGATCCAGAGCGTCCAGGGTATTTCAAGGGGTATAATTCGGAACATGCCTGGACTCACAAGACATGCTTGTGGGATCTTCCTTACTTCAAAGACCTCCTTCTTCCACACAACATCGACGTGATGCACACTGAAAAGAATATCGGCGAGGCCCTTTTTGGTACATTGTTCGGCATAGATGGGAAGTCAAAGGATAATATTAAGGCTAGAGTCGATCTGCAGACTCTATGTGACAGACCGTTACAAAACATGCGACAACCGAAAGGAAAGCAGAACTGGACGAAGCCAAAGGCCTGGTTCAATCTTGGAAGGCCAGCTATGAGGGAAATTATTTTCTAGGTGAAAATGCAGTTGATGTTCCCCGATGGGTATGCAACGAATCTAAAGAGGGGAGCGAGTCTTGAAAAATTGAAAATATTTGGTCTCAAGAGTCATGATTGGCACATATGGCATGAGCGGGTAATGCCGGTGATGTTGCGTAGCTTTATCCCTGAGGATGAATGGCTAGTACTGGCAGAGCTGAGCTATTTCGTCCGTGTTCTTTGTGCGAAAGAACTATCGCCTGCCGTGATAGATGACAAGGAAAAGTTGGCGCCGGAGTTGCTCTGCAAGTTAGAGAAGATCTTTCCACCGGGCTTCTTTAATCCAATGCAGCATTTGATTTTACATCTCCCGACCGAGGCAAGATTCGGGGGGCCCGTGCAAAATCATTGTTGCTATGCAACTGAGAGGATGTAGAAGACGCTTTGAGCAAAATGTAAAAATAAACGTAGAATTGAAGCATCGATGGCCGAGGCATTCATTACTGACGAGGCGGCAAACTTCGTGACAGCACACTACGAAGCCAAAAATCGTCATTTCAATAATCCGAAGCCTCGGTACAATGCTGGCGACCCTAAAAAAGGTGGATCCAACCTCAGCCTATTCAAAGGGAAGCTCTCACCAGCCGGTGCTTCGAAAGCAATAGTGTTGGATGTCGAAGAATGGCGGACCATTTCGTTGTATATCTTCAACAACCTAACAGAAGTGCAGCCATACATCGAGTAAATTCTCGGTACATTGTTTCGCAACTTCTAATTCCTATGAACTGCTCTTATTCCCGGATATTTGATACAGTCGATACGTCGCCAAATTCTCGGATGGAGCGGTGATCCAAAAGGATTCCATCAAAGAGTATGAGCTTCTGGCAAAGCATGGAGGTGGCTATCCCGGTTTCATCTCTTGGTTCAAACAAACGGTAATTACCATTAATAGACCATTTCATTTCTTGGTCTAATTTGCGGCTAATGCAACAATCCTTTCGTATTAAACTTTTGTAGGCTAATTCAGAGTCTATGGACGCCGAATTGAGACAAGCCGCTAATGGTTTTGACTATAAGATCCATTCATTTGAGAAATACGACATCAACGGGTATCGCTTTCGTACCTTTGGCAAAGAGCTATTTATGGCCGACCGAAAATCTACAAATTGAAGCAATTGATGAACTTTTATTCTATGGTGAAAACCCACCGAACGTCGTTGTCTTCAAATGTTATTGGTTCCAGCCGAAGGAGACTAGAAGAACTCATGAACATATAGGACTAGTCGAAATCAAACAAAGCACCCATTTAGATGTTCCCGATGTCTATATTACGGCTCAACAGGCGACCCAAGTTTTCTATCTACCGTGGGCCTGCCAAACTAATGCAAATCTGAATGGTTGGGATGTCATTTATGAAGTGCCGCCACGTGTTAGACCACCTCCCCCCAATGAAGAGGATTATGAACCTCACATTAACCCAGACACATATGAAGGATAATTCTTCCAAGAAACACGTCTTTCCAAAAAACGTTTCAAGAACCGCTCTACTTCACCCCAGAACATGGAAGTAGACAGCGATAGTGAATCCGACTTCACCCCTGAGCCGGAACAAGAAGAGCCGGAACAAGAAGAGGTTACTGCTGCGGATGACCTGTCAATGCTTGACCGATTACAGAAAGGCCTTCCACATGTTGATGCCACTGAACCCGATGAGCACGTCATTCATGACGACACGCGTGATAGTGATGATGATGATGCATCTATTGATCCCGAAGCATATATAGACGATCCAGACTATTAGTTTGTATGCATCCCAACTTAAATTATATACATATTATTATTCATGTCATGTATTCAATTTTTTTATGTTGTACTAATTTCGTTTACTCTTTGTCATGGCAGGTGTTGAAAGATGGTGGGCGCGGGTCCAGAGCGCTCCGCGGGTACTTCGTCGGCGGCCCGCGGGAGGGGTACTTCCCTTCCACCCGTACCTCTCCGGAGAGTGTTGTTAGACAGTGTGGGGACACCGGTGGGCGCTTCTTCGTCGGCGTCGTTGCCCACCGGGAGAGGAGGCGGGGAGGGAAGAAGAGAGGAGGTAGATCAGGATGTGGCTACGGGAGAGGTAGGTAGGCTGCTTCGCCTTCCTCGCCGCCACCCCCAGCTGATTCACCCGAGCACATGACTGCTAGGGTGGACCCGTCTGAGGTGGAGGCTACGGGGACTCCGGACCATGAGCCTCGGGTCGACGGGCCTTCGGCCCACGAGACTCCGGTCCCTGAGGCTTCGGCCCATGAGACTTCGGGCCACGAGACTTCGGACCAGGCTACGTCCTAGGAGACGTCCGGATGGGGTACCTGGCCGGATCCGCCTGAGGGGCCGAGTGGCCATGCTGATGGTGGCGGGGATGAGTGTACTGATAGTGAGGGCGAGGTGGTTGAGGGGGCCACCGTGTACCAGCGTCGTGGTACACGGCTCCCGCCCCTGCCGGCGACCCGCGAACAGAGGCCGGTGATTAGGCCTGATGGGGAGAAGTAAGTGCATTTACTATTTTTGTACATTTTGCCTTCATGTTTCTTCAAATATCTAATGCGTTGGCCTTGTCATATTGCAGGGGTTGGGTACACGCCAGTGACGTCCGCAGGCCCAACACCGTCCTTGGTGTGCTTTGCCGGCAAAATTTCCCGGGGTTTGTCACGTTGCCTGGTGAGGGTCAGCTTCCAGAGCTAGGATTGAGCTGGGAGCACTACTTGGCTGCCCCGGCCCCGCCGAAGGAGATGATCGACGGTGTCTTGGGCCACACGAGGGCCGAGATGGTGATCAGAAGCTTTTGGGTAACTTCTCCTTTACACAATTAAAAATTGACAATAGCTAGTTATTGTACTAATCAGTGTTGTCTCGTTTGATTGCAGACCTTCTACAGGTGTGAGGAGGGATACGAGGAGGACGCGGCAAAGGTTATCGATACCGAGTGCAAGCGGCTACTGCAAAACTTACGGCACGAGGCTCGGCCGCAGGCTGTTCGAGACTACTACGCCAAGCGTGGTATTAAGAAGGACAAGCCGCAGGCTGTTCGAGACTACTACGCCAAGCGTGGTATTAAGAAGGACAAGCCGTTGTGCCGGGCTAAGTTTCTGAAGAAGGATCAGTACATGAAGGTAATTACCTATTCTTAAGGCATTGTACTTAGTTTCCTTGATTTGATTCGTAGGCGTAGCGCTCAAATTTCTCTTTACTAACTTAGGTGCCCCCGAGATGTTGTGCGGATAAGATGGATTGTTGGGAGGCGTTGGTGGATGAGTGGTGCACAGGCCGCTGGCGAGCCATCCACGTCAATGCCAAGGACCGGCGTGCCCAAATGGTTGGTGTGGCACACCATCAAGGCAGCGCCAACTTATATCAGTTCGGGCGGAACTGGGTATGTGGTTTGCTTCATGATTCATGCAATTCATTCTTCATGCTAGCTTGAGCCCTTTACTAATACTTTGTTCCTCTCTTTTAGACGCGACACAATAACACGAAGGTGCCTGAGGTGTACGACCTCTATGCCATGGCCCATACTGCCTCGTACAAGAAGGCCAAGGCATTCTCTGATTCTGACCTCGATCATCCAGAGAATTTCACCAACATCTCCTCCCACCACAAGCTCGTGAGGTACAACCAGGAGGGGAAGGTGAGGAAAGGGGAGGACTTTAAGCCGAGCCAGAATCCTATTGATCCAGAGCTGGTGATGATATCTGGTGGCGGGAGGCCCCATGGCTCATTAGCCATTGGAGATGGACTGATACGTTGTCCTCTCACTCTCCCGGAGATCAAGGCGCGCCAAACGAGCTCCTGTCCTGAGATAAGGACTCCTCCACGGCCAACCGATCTCGCCATCGAGGTTAGTTATACGGAGTCAGATATCTTTCCTCCATTACATTGTGTGTGTTGCCATCGATGATTACAATGCTAACGAGGAGTGGTGTTGCAGGCTGCTCTTCAGAAAGAGAGAGCGACAACCCAGGCGCTTCTGGAGGAGAGGGACCGGGTGGCGGCGGAGAAGGAACTGCTGGCGGAGGAGAAGATGGCTAGGTTGTTGGAGGAGGAGAGGGCACGGAATGACGCGGCTCACCGGGCCATGTACGAACTCCTCGTGGTAAGTTTCTTCTGCATATTAGCCAAATCATGCACGTAATGTTCGTTTCATTACTAACTAATATGACTGACTCGTCAAAACCAAATGTGCAGTCTATGTGCGAGAAGACCGGTCAGACCCCTCTGTCGTGGGAACGACTCCGACAGTATGAAGGGGGTAGGGTAAAGGGGCATGATCAACCGAGATGCATATGGGTGACACGGTGGTTTTAGCAAGTTCGGGCCTCTCACGGTGGAGATAACAGCCCTACGTCTCGTGCTCCGGAGAGGCTTAGTTTTTCTATCGAGTGGAATATGAGTATCCTTACAGAGGGTGCGAACCCTTGTGCCAGAGGGGAGGGGCGGCTTATATAGAGTGCGCTGCCCCTCATAAGTGTCTGGCATCTAAGGGTCAGATCGTGGCTATAAAGACGTACATTACTGGTAACGTACAACATAAATGCTATTAATGGTCTTGATGAACGCCTGCCCGTTAGCCTCCCTGGGGTGACTTCTGGGCTTCTGTGGTCGACTGTCTTCTGGTCCTTCCGAGTGAAAGGTAAGCGTCGAGTGAAAGGTACCTCCGAGTGTATATTGTCGAGTGACTTGTATGTCTTGGCGATTTCAGTCGGAGACTTCCTTGTAGCTCTTAAGCTTTCTGGGGCAGTGTCCTTAGGTAGGGCATGTAGGTCAGGCCTATGACCCTACCCTAGGTACATATCCCCATCATTAGCCCCCGAATGGATCGGGGTTCGAGAGTAAAAGGTGTCAATACAAGTTCTGACAAGACAGAAATTCCGAGTACATTTTGAGGCTTCTTAGAAATCTGCGTCGATTGGAACCTTTATCGTTCGCCCTGATCGATTCTGTCTTGAAGTATATCCGAGTGAAACTGGGCTCGAAATCAGGTCCGGGTGAAACTGAGCTTGAAATCAGGTTCGAGTGGTCTGTAGAGTCTTCTGATTGTTTGTAAATTCATTTCCGATTGTATTCCTGTCCATCTTGACTTTACACCCGCTGGGTGTTTTCTTCAGATGCGTACTTGCTTGTTTTTTCCTCGAGTAGATCGGGTCTTATTCGAGTAGTTTTTGGTCCAGTGGGGGCACACCGAGTGCACCCACTGGGTGTAGTCCCCGAGACCGCTGTCGAATGGCGATGACATCAGCAGGGGTCTTAGATTTGCTTTGATAGTCGCTTGTCATTCGACAGGCCGGACCTGGTCGAGTGATAGTAGGTCCAGTGGGGGCACGCTGAGTGCACCCACTGGGTGTAGTCCCCGAGACCGCCGTCGAGTGCTTGCATCGACGGGGGTCTGATAGAGACAATGTTTGCTTTCCAATCCTTTGCTTGGCTAAGCTTGTTTGGTTTCCGAGTAAGCTTGTTCGCAACTAAGTTTCCGAGTGAAGGTGTTGCCTGTCACTCAGAACAACCTTTAACTTAAGCGAGGTCTGACTCGCGGCTAAGTCCCCGAGTGAGGGGAATGCTCGTCACTTGGGAGAGTTTTTAACTGAGACGAAGACTGGTTCGCAGCTAAGTTTCCGAGTGAATGGGATGCTATTCACTTGGCAGGGTTTTTAACTTAGGCGGAAACTTGTTCGCGGCTAAGCCCCCGAGTGAAAGGAATGCTCGTCACTTGGAAGAGTTTTCAACTTAGGCAATACGGAATCGCAGCTAAGCCCTCTAGTGTGGATGATGTCCTCACTCGGAATGGTTTTTAACTTAGGTGATACGGAATCACAGCTAAGCCCCCGAGTGTGGATGAAGTCCTTACTCGGAGTGGTTTTTAACTTAGGCGATACGGAATCGCAGCTAAGCCCTCGAGTGTGGATGATGTCCTTACTCGGAGTGGTTTTTAACTTAGGTGATACGGAATCACAGCTAAGCCCCCCAGTGTGGATGATGTCCTCACTCGGAGCGGTTTTTAACTTAGGCGATACGGAATCGCAACTAAGCCCCCGAGTGTGGATGATGTCCTTACTCGGAGTGGTTTTTAACTTAGGTGATACGGAATCACAGCTAAGCCCCCGAGTGTGGATGATGTCCTCACTCGGAGTGGTTTTAAACTTAGGCGATACGGAATCGCAGCTAAGTCCCCGAGTGTGGATGATGTCCTCACTCGGAGTGGTTTTTAACTTAGGCGATACGGAATCGCAGCTAAGCCCCCGAGTGTGGATGATGTCCTTACTCGGAGTGGTTTTTAACTTAGGCTATACGGAATCGCAGCTAAGCCCCGAGTGTAGATGATGTCCTCACTCGGAATGGTTTTTAACTTAGGTGATACGAAATCACAGCTAAGCCCCCGAGTGTGGATGATGTCCTCACTCGGAGTGGTTTTTAACTTAGGTGATACGGAATCACAGCTAAGCCCCCCGAGTGTGGATGATGTCCTCACTCAGAGTGGTTTTTAACTTAGGCGATACGGAATCGCAGCTAAGCTGAGCGATGGCGCGCGGGGCGGCCGATGATGAAGACATTCCACACGGAGTGGCGATGCGCGGGGCATCCGAGTGAAGTAGACACGTCTGGCTGAGTGGCGGCGCGCGGGGCGGCCAAGTGATGTAGACGCGTCCAGCACAGTGGCGATGCGCTGGGCATCCGAGTGAGGTAGATACATCTCACTGAGTGGCGAGGCGCTGAACTGTCGAGTGATGACGACGCGTCCTGCCGAGTGATGGCGCGCGGGGCTGTCGAGTGACGATGGAGCGTGTCAATGGAGTCAAGCCCAACCGAGTGGCGGCGTGCATTGCAGCCAAGTCGAGTAAGTTGACGAGATGTGCCAAACCGAGCGGCGATGCGCGGGGCGGCGAAGTCGGAGCATGTCGATGATGTCAAGCCCAACCGAGTGGCGGCGAGAAGGGCGGCCGAGTCGGGCATATTGATGAAGACGTGCCACACGGAGTGGCGATGCGCGGGGCATCCGAGTGAAGTAGACACGTCTGGCTGAGTGGCGACGCGCAGGGCGGCCAAGTGATGTAGACGCGTCCAACACAGTGGCGATGCGCTGGGCATCCGAGTGAGGTAGATACATCTCACTGAGTGGCGAGGCACTGAACTTTCGAGTGATGACGACGCGTCCTGCCGAGTGATGGCGCGCGGGGCTGCCGAGTGACGATGGAGCGTGTCGATGGAGTCAACCCCAACCGAGTGGCGGCGTGCATTGCAGCCAAGTCAAGTAAGTTGACGAGATGTGCCCAACCGAGCGGCGATGCGCGGGGCGGCCAAGTCGGAGCATGTCGATGATGTCAAGCCCAACCGAGTGGCGGCGAGCAGGGCGGCCGAGTCGGGCATATTGATGAAGACGTGCCACACGGAGTGGCTATGCGCGGGGCATCCGAGTGAAGTAGGCACGTCTGGCTGAGTGGCGACGCGCGGGGCGGCCAAGTGAGGACGACGCATCCCGCCGAGTGACGACGCGCGGGGGTGCTGAGTGACGATGGAACGTCCGGCTGAGTGGCGATGCGCTAAGCTGCCGAGTGATGACGATACGTCCCGCCGAGTGACGATGCGCGGGGCATCCGAGTGAAGTAAATGTCTCTGGCTGAATGGTGACGGGGCGGTCAAGTAACGACGCGCGGGGCAGCCGAGTCGAGAATGTTGTTGCAGAGGCGTCCGACCAGGTGACGGCGCGCGGGGCGACCGAGTCGACCATGTCATCGAGAATGGCGCACAGAGGCGTCCAGGTAACCTGTGTATGAAAAATAACACAAGCTATCATAAAAAATTCTCGAAGTACTTTGATGTTTGTTGAAATGATTTGTGTAAATTACACCCCTAGACACCCACTGGGTGTACCAGGTTCTTGCTGGTCTGGGACCAGCAATAGTCTAACAGAGTGAAGGATCCGATTGAACTTGTGAAAGTGAAGGATCCGACTGAACTTGTTTTGAGTATTGGACCCAAATGAAACGGAAGTGTAGTGTTCCGACATGAAAATAAACAACCGAGCGTAGAGGTACACTCGGTGGCGTGGCCTCCGAGTGAACATCATGTGCGACTTACTTGACACTTGGTAATGCATAAATAATTAATTTATTGAATGAAGTCTGTGAAGAATGACTTAGCTGTCTGATAACGCGCGGGGCGGTCGAGCGAAGTAGACACGTCCGGCTGAGTGGTGACATGCGGGGCGGCCAAGTGATGAAGACGTGTCTCGCCGAGTGATGAGGACGCGTCCAGTAGAGTGACGGCGCGCGGAGCTGCCGAGCGACGATGGAGCTTCCGACTGAATGGCGATGCGCGGAGCTGCCGAGTGTCGAAGGAGCTTCCGACTGAATGGCGATGCGCGGAGCAGCCGAGTGTCGAAGGAGTGTCCGACTGAATGGCGAGGCGCGGAGCTGCCGAGTGATGAGGACGCGTCCAGTAGAGTGACGGCGCGCGGAGCTGCCGAGTGACGATGGAGCGTCCGACTGAATGGCGATGCGCGGAGCTGCCGAGTGTCGAAGGAGCGTCCGACGGAATGGCGAGGCGCGGAGCTGCCGAGTGTCGAAGGAGCGTCCAGTTGAGTGATGGCGCGCGGAGCTGCCGAGTGTCGAAGGAGCTTCCGACTGAATGGCGATGCGCGGCGCTGCCGAGTGTCAAAGGAGCGCCCGACTGAATGGCGATACGCGGAGCATCCGAGTGTAGTACGTCATCGAGGAGCCATCCGAACAAGTGGAAACACACGAATGATCGTTGCGGCGACTGAGCCTGAGTAGCAACGAAGATGGCGCACAGATGCGCCGAGTGATCGCATAACCTGTGTATGAAAAATAGCACAAGCCAACATAAAAATTTATCAAAGTAATTTGATCTTTGCTAAAATAATTTGCGTAAATAACACCCATAGACACCCAGTGGGTGTGCCAGGTGCTTGTTGGTTCGGAACCAGCAAGGGTCTAAAAGAGTGATGTCTCCGACTGAACTCGTTTGAGTACTGGACCCAAAAGAAGCGTAAGTGAAGTGTTCGGACATAAAAATAAACAACCGAGCGCACAGGTATACTCGGTGGCGTGACCTCCGAGTGAACGTCACGTGCGTCTTCCTCGACACTCGGTAATACGGAAATAACTATTTACTTGAATGCAACGTATGAAGAATGACTTAGTTGTCTGACGGCGCAGGAGCGGCCAAGTGACGAAGGAGCGTCCAGCTGAGTAACGGTGCGCGGAGCGACCGAGTATCGAAGGAGCTTCCGACTGAATGGCGATGCGCGGAGCTGCCGAGTGTCGAAGGAGCGCCCGACTGAATGGCGATGCGCGGAGCGGCCGAGTGTCGAAGGAGCTTCCGACTGAATGGCGATGCGCGGAGCTGCCGAGTGTCGAAGGAGCTTCCGACTGAATGGCGATGCGCGGAGCTGCGAGTGTCCAAGGAGCTTCCGACTGAATGGCGATGCGCGGAGCAACCGAGTGTCGAAGGAGCGTCCGACTGAATGGCGAGGCGCGGAGCTGCCGAGTGATGAGGACGCGTCCAGTAGAGTGACGGCGCGCGGAGATGCCGAGTGACGATGGAGCGTCCGACTGAATGGCGATGCGCGGAGCTGCCGAGTGTCGAAGGAGTGCCGACTGAATGGCGATGCGCGGAGCTACCGAGTGTCGAAGGAGCTTCCGACTGAATGGCGATGCGCGGAGCAGCCGAGTGTCGAAGTAGCTTCCGACTGAATGGCGATGCGCGAAGCTGCCGAGTGTCGAAGGAGCTTCCGACTGAATGGCGATGCGCGGAGCAGCCGAGTGATGAAGACGTGTCTCGCGGAGTGGCGATGTGCGTGGCGGCTCGATGACGAGGATATGTCCAGCCGAGTGACAATGGAGAGGGCAGCCGACAGGAGAAGACGTATCCAGCAGACTGACAGTGCGCAGAACCCTCGAACAATGAATATGCGGTTGACTCCGTAGGTTCGCGATCGTGGTTGTTCTTGATGATGTTCTGCTGGTCCAAGGGCACCACAACTGGGCTGCGATCCAGTCGGTGTGGGCCGGCTAGGCAGGTCGACACGGAGTGCTGAGCTCGGAGGCGTCGGGTGAGGTTCGGCATGGACGTGCCCACGAGCGCACGGGCGCTGTCCCGTCCGATGGAAGCAGGCAGCTTTATCACTTGCAGGCAGACATGATCAAAACTGCATGTGAGGAGTTCCCCTCGTCTAGCGCCGAATTAATCTGCATGCAAGTGGTGTTAACGCTAATTAAGCGAGAGTTAAAGCCATTCATGCACGTAATAGACGTTTTCCCACGGCCACTTATCTCCTGCATGCAGGACATAAATGGGAAGGAATTAAGATTGGAAGGAAAGTGGAAGGTGGGGCGCAGAGCTCCCTGGTCGGCCATGGCGGCTGCCGCAGATTTAGCACGAAACTAGCGCAGTGGGTCCGTCGTCGGAGGGGGTGATGAAGATGCGATTGAAGCTTGTTGTCCGGCTGAGTGAACAGGATCCATCCGACTGGACAAGTTCCATCCGAGTGAACCTCCTCCGGAGGCAGGTGGCGGCTTACGGCCATGGACGCCATACAACGGAGGCAGCGGCTGATGATGACGTTGACGTGGTGCATTTTGGTGAGTATTTTGTCTTGTCGTAGTCGATGTGATGACGAGAACACGGATAGTCAAACATTTTGGTGATGATTGTTTGATCTTCGGGAGATCATCCCAAAAGTGCTTGGGTTGCTGAATATTGAAGAAAAACCATGTGCATCATGGCTCGATAGACGCCACGCCCCACGGTGGGCGCCAACTGTCGTGGGAACGACTCCGACAATACGAAGGGGGTAGGGTAAAGGAGCATGATCTACCGAGATGCATATGGGTGACACGGTGGTTTTAGCGAGTTCGGGCCTCTCACGGTGGAGATAACAGCCCTACGTCTCGTGCTCCAGAGAGGCTTAGTTTTTCTGTCGAGTGGAATATGAGTATCCTTACAGAGGGTGCGAACCCTTGTGCCAGAGGGGATGGGCGGCTTATATAGAGTGCGCTACCCCTCATAAGTGTCCGGCATCTAAGGGTCAGATCGTGGCTATAAAGACGTACGTTACTGGTAACGTACAAAATAAATGCTATTAATGGTCTTGATGAACGCCTGCCCGTTAGCCTCCCTGGGGTGACTTTTGGGCTTCTGTGGTCGACTGTCTTCTGGTCCTTCCGAGTGAAAGGTAAGCGTCGAGTGAAAGGTACCTCCGAGTGTATATTGTCGAGTGACTTGTATGTCTTGGCGATTTCAGTCGGAGACTTCCTTGTAGCTCTTAAGCTTTCTGGGGCAGTGTCCTTAGGTAGGGCATGTAGGTCAGGCCTATGACCCTACCCTAGGTACATATCCCCATCACCCTCCGCCGATGCCGGTCATTACTAGAGCGGGAACGGTGAGTTTCATTTGAATGGTCATTATTTACTAGTCTTAACATTTGAGTGTCATCATGCTAACGAGACTTTGCAAATGATATTTGGTGCAGCATAACTCCGGAGCCGCATCGCACAACCCTTCTCCAGGTGATACCGGCTCGAGGAACCCCGGTGCTTGACCTCCGGTAAGTTTTCTCTAGTGTTTTGCTTAACAAATGCATACTTAGCTTCGTACATGCTTGTTAGCCCTATTATGCCACATACTTAGCTTATTTTCCCCAAAAAAGACATACTTAGCTAATTATCCTCCAAAATGACATAATTAGCTTATTTAGTTCATTTATGACATAATTAGCTTATTCATTTCAAAAATGGCATAATAACCTTGGTTAGCTCATAAATGTCATATACTTAGCTTATTTTCCTCCGAAATGACATAATTACCTAAGTTAGCTCTAAAATGACCTATACTTACCTAAGTTAGCTAAAAAATGGCATAATTACCTAGGTTAGCACAAAAATGACCTATACTTACCTTATTTTCCTCCAAATAGACATAATAAGCTTAGTTAGCTAAAAAATGGCATAATTACCTAAGTTAGCTCTAAAATGACACAAATAAGGAATAAGAAGAAGAAAAACAAGGAAGAGGAGAAAAAGAAAGAATAGAAGAAGAAAGAGAAGAGAAAGAAAGAATAAAAGAAGAAGAATGAGAAGGAAAAGGATAAAAAGATAGAAGAGAAGAAGAAAGATGAGAAAAGGAGAGAAGAAGAAGAAGAAAATATATTCTTATTCTTCCTTTTTATCTTCTTTCTTTTTCTCCATCTTCTACTCCTTTTTCTTATTCTTATTCTTCTTCTTTCTTTCTTCTTCTTCTTCTTCTTCTTCTTCTTCTTCTAGTCTCCTCCTTCTTCTTCTTCTTCTTCTTCTTCTTCTTCTTCTTCTTCTTCTAGTCTTCTTCTTCTTCTTCTAGTCTTCTTCTTCTAGTCTTCTTCTTCTTCTTCTTCTTCTTCTTCTTCTTCTTCTAACTTTCTTACTCCCATTTTTGCAGGTTTGATTCACTTCATGGAAGCAGGCATTGATGGACTGCTAGTGTTTAGTTTTTTTTTTGATTTGTATTGATGAACAATGTGAAACTATGTATGTATATATGGATGAACTCTGTGAAACTATGTATGTATTGGATCTTTTAATACCCTATGTGTTCTCTTGCATTCGATGGACCGATAGATGTTGGATACATGGGCTATGCTTGAGGTTGAAACTATATATATCATATATGTCTTTTGAAAATGCAGGGATATAACAGAAAACAGACAAAACAGCAACAATACAGGCACTTTGCCGTCTGCCAGCCGACGGCAAAGACCTTTGCCGTCAGTAGGCGGACGGCAAAGGGGCCACGTGGCAGCAACCTGTTCAACCTGGGAGCATCAGGTCTGACCATTTGGTCATTCTGCCGTCTGCTAGTAGACGGCAAAGACCAGCCTGGCAGACGGCAAAGACTAAGCAGAAGTGACGGTTAGCCCGGGGTCTGCTGATGTCATAGGGCTGACGGCAAAGTTTGCCGTCCGCCGGCAGACGGTAAAGTCTGCCGTTAGCCACCTAACAGGGCTAACTGCTATTCTTTGCCGTCAGCTTGGCCAGGAAAGCAGACTGCAAACTTCTTTGCCGTCAGCTGTTTTTACGCAGATGGCAAACAAAGTCATTACCGTTTTTTTCAGTGCCGGAAGCGTTTGCCGTCCGTGGCAGACGGCAAAGACGTTTGCCGTCAGTGGCCTGGTCCTTTGCTGTCTGCTATGGCAGACGGCAAATTAGCTGATTCCTGTAGTGTAGTATTAACGACCACTTTTGTCGTCGCTAATAACGTTATCATGCTGACCAAAGTATCATTAGCGACCACTCTCTTCACACTTTGATATCCTTCCGAACCACTTATATTTAGTATAACTTTGCGTTCAACGATCACTTTATGCAACATCCAACATTTCAATATTAACATCCACATTAATATAGAAACAAAAGAATATGATTTGAAAGGATCATAGCTTCTTTTATTAATAGAAATACCAATATTCTGACATACATTAAAATATCCTTTAAGAAACTTCATGTTGGTCCATGAGAACTATCACTTACTGATCTACCAGACACAATACGTTAATTTCTAACACTTCTTGCACCATGCCATTGAACTTTTCTTTGAGCACTTGCCTCGCTTCCTCACAAGCTTGTAGTTTAGAAACCAATTCAGCCTTACTTAATGTTGGTCCTCGCAAATCTCTTGCTCTAATTCCCCACATACATATCTGGAGATAAAATACCATTGGGAAATTACTAACCAAAAACACTCTCTAGAACAACCAATATAGATGTTCATTTGTACCAAAAGAATCAAGTAACAACCAGTAAACATTTTATCTTCACTCATGAGACACCATCACAAGTCCTTATCATCCTTCACCAATGACTACAATGCCTCGTGATGTTACTTTTACGGTGGACCATCCGTTCTACAAAAAACATTAATGATTTATAAGTCAGTACATATAAAAGAACTAGCAAAGAGGATAATATCATATAGGAACAAGTTTGGACTTGAATTCTTCTATAGTCCTTATCCTTATGCGACAAAGTCAAACTATTTTAAGCAAATATTAATTGGAATGTTTCTTGTCTAATTCGAGAAAAACTCGAGTTATTTTATTTCTCAGGAATAAAATGATTTTTTTTGGTTGTTGTCATATACCCAACTAATTTTTTAACACATATACCCAACAAATTAACACCGAACATTATTCTAATCTGCTTAAAAAAACTACCATTCTGCTCAAGAGTAAGTGATATACATACCTCAAAACAGCCTCTTGGCTTTTCTTTGTCACCCTGGAGGAGAAGAGGAGCTTCTAAGTGGTGAGCATACGAAAAACAGAGCACGCAAGGAGACATCAATTTTTCAGAAGTTTAAGCTTACAAGAAAAACTTACAATTACCTCGCCCTGGAGCATGGCAACTGCACAATGGACCTTGTACTGAGCGTCTACAGTGGCAATCTGCTCTTCGGGATTCTACCAAATTAAATCAAAAGAGAAAAAAATTATACATCAGGTATACATGACTTATATTGCACATGATATCTTTTTAGACGATGTTGCTCAATAATTAGGCAATGCTTACATTGACACATCTCCAGATGTAGGATCAATAGGCCATCCATTGACGAGGTCATTCTGAAAATCAAACTCGTTAAGTTTTCTTTTCAGTTCACACAAGCCAAAATTATCAATCATGTATGTACATGTTAAAAATAATCAGCAGCTAAACACATTGTCCTCACTTTCAGATCAGGCAAGTCAAAAAACATCTTTGTGCTAAAAAGTGTATGCACGTACCTAGATCAGTGCCACACGCATCTCCAAGCATCCCTTCACAAGACTGGCGCCATCACCTCCACAAACCTGCATCCACGTTTACATCTTCACTTTCAAATTGAAAAATCTCAAACAAAAATGGTCGAGTGAAGAATTTAGTTAGTTAATTACCTGCTACACGGCATCCTTTGCTCGTGCCGACAATGCTCGTCCCCAATATATGTCCTGTTCATGGCATGCCAGAGACTACAACCCGGATTCAACGTCTGTTTTAGCATTGAGTAGCAGCTGCACTCTTTCTCCTTCCTAGACGAGTCCTGCATCGTATCCGCCTCCGCCTTCCCCTACCATCTAACGACCTGAACTAAGAACTGCTGGGAAACCATTAGCGATCCACTCAGAATATCACCAGCCCGCTACGAGAGATGGCCGATGCAGTAGCAGCACTGACCTCATCACTGAGCTAGATCTGACCGACATGGTAGGAGCATTGTCCTCGTCACTAAACTACTAGATCCGATGGATGCGGTATTAGAACTGACCTCGGCGTTGATCCTCTGGACCCCGTTGCGATGCTCGTCGAGCACCGAACCAAGGGATCTGGTCCACTCGGACGACCTCGGCAGCGAGCGTTGATCCTCTGCTCCACTCGGACGACCTTGGTAGCGAGCGCATCTGGGTCGGCGTCCTGCGACGAGGAGGTGAGGGGACGACGTGGGCATGCGGCGTTCATGGCAGTGGCGGCGGCATCCTGAGGGGAGCGGCTCAATCTGAGAGGGGCTGCGCCACGCGAGACTATAGGGATAGTTAGACATGATTGTTATTTATCTTCCTTTTTATCTCTCTCATTTCATCAGATAAGGACGCAAATTACTCTAAAATAAAAGTATAAATATATGGAGTAGTTAATCAACAACGACCACCAAACTAACGACGGGCATATCCATCGTTGTTGGGGAGGTTTCGTGGTGTTAGTTTAAACGTGGGACTAGCTCATCGTACTAATAACAACAAGACATGTTAGTTGTTGGTCGTTATTGGCTTAATTTCTAGTAGTGAAAGAAACCTAGAACTTTTACGCCGCCACAAGCCTCTATTCCGAAGCGATCTCATCCGGAGCTCCGTTCCGACACCCTGCCAGAGGGGGGAAGTCATCACCGGAGGCCATCTTCATCATCCCCGCTGCTTCCATGATGAGGCGGGAGTAGTTCACCCTTGGGGCTGAGGGTATGTACTAGTAGCTATGTGTTTGATCTCTCTCTCTTTCTCTCTCGTGTTCTTGATTTGGCATGATCTTGATGTACCATGAGCTTTGTTTATATAGTGGAATCATATGGTGTTCTTCCCTCTCTATCTTTGTTGTGATGAATTGAGTCTTGCCCTTTGAGGTTTCATTATTATCGGATTGAATATTTGGATTTGAGATCACTTGATGTATGTCCTGCATGTGGATACCCGTGCTGACAATGGGGTATTCTATTGAGCCACTTGATATATGTTTTGGTAATCAACTTGCGAATTCCCGAGGTGAGATTGGGGTAATCTAGGCACATAGTTTGATACACGTTTTCATCCTACTTTCTCCGATAGAAACTTTGGGGTAATCTTTGAAGTTCTTTCTGTTGGATTGAATATTATGAATCTGAAATTGTTTGATGCATATCGAATAATTAACTCACGGATACTTGTGGTGGCAATGGAGTATCTAGGTGACATTAGAGTAAATTGATGTGTATCATGTGGTGTTATTTTAGTACGATCTCTAAGGCTGTTGGTGACACTTATAGGGATGGCTCAATAGATTGATCGGAAAGATAACTTTAAGGTGGTTTTGCTACCTACAACAATTTCATCTTATGTTCTCCGCTATTGATAGGAACTTTGGAGTGATTCTTTGTCGCACGTTAAGGGATGGTTATATGATTCAATTATGTTAGCACTGTTGAGAGATTGCACTAGTGAAAGTATGAACCCTAGGCCTTGTTTCTAACCATTAATATACCGTTTTGCTTGTTGTTTGCTACTTGTTACCTTACAGTTTTTAATTGTTCAGATTATAAAAACCTATACTACACTTGTATCACCATCTCTTTGCCGAACTAGTGCACCTACACAATTTACCATTGTATTGGGTGTGTAGGGGACACAAGAGATTGCTTGTATTTAATTACAGGGTTGTTTGAGAGAGACCATCTTCATCCTACACCTCCCACGGATTGATAAACCTTAGGTCATCCACTTGAGGGAAATTTGCTGCTGTCCTACAAAATTCTGCGCTTGGAGGCCCTACCAAGTCTACTAGAATAAAGTTGTGTAGTAGACATCAAGCTATTTCTGGCGCCGTTGCCGGGGGGGGGGGGGGGGGGTGAGTGCTTGAAGGTATATCCCTAGATCTTGCAATTGAATGTTTTAGTTTCTTGTTTTTCACTAGTTTGGTTTATAAAAGAAGACTACTAAAAATGGAAGTGAAGTTGTATCAAATTCTTTATCTTTATGAAGTTTTTCTTGAAAATATGGGTTCCGATAATTGCTATGAAGTGTTAAAAGAAGAATTTAACACAATGTTTAATGTGAGTTCCTTGAATGTTGAGAATGATTGGAATCATATTAGTATGAATTCTTTGAATATCCATGATGCTAATGATATGCAAAGCCATAAGCTTGGGGATGCTATGTTTGATGAAGATGATCTTTTTAGTCTCCCTACTTTTGATGAGCAAATTTATTATGATGATAGCATGCCTCCTATTTATGATGATTACAATAATGAAAGTGGGTTTGGAAGAGTGTCAACTCTAGGTAGTAATGATCCCACTATTTTGGGGGGTGCTGAACCTTATTGGAATAATGATAAAAGTGGGTTTGGAGAGGTCATGACTTTATTTAATGTTGATCCACTACTTTGGAAGATGTTTCAATTGATTATGCCAACCAAGTTGATATCTATGATGATTATTGTGATGACATGTATGTTACAAAGAATAATGACAACCATGAAACTTGTCATCATGATTTGAATGCTCATATTGATTATTCCAATCAAGTATCACATGATAGTTATTTTGTTGAGTTTGCTCCCACTATTATTAATGAGAGGAAATTTGATTATGTGGAGAGTAGTAAAATTACTATGCTTATGGATCATGAAAATAACGCTTTTATGTGATAGTTATATTGTTGAATTTGTTCATGATGCTACTGAAAATTATTATGAGAGAGGAATATATGCTTATAGATATTTCAACAATATCAAGTTTCCTCTCTTTATGTTGAAAGTTTTGAAGTCATGATGGTTTTGCCTTCCTATGCTAGTTGATTCTTGCTGCAATAAATTGTTTGCTTATAAAATTCCAATGCATAGGAAGTGGGTTAGGCTTAAATTTGTTTGCTACATGATTCATGATGCTCTCTTTATGTTTCAATTTTTTACTTTTTTGTGACATCCTCAAAATTACCGATGCCTAGCTAATAGGCTTTAAAGAAAAGCACTTGTTGGGATAGAACCCAACATTTATACCTACTATTTTTTGTTCACATGATTAAGCTACAGTAGTAGTCATGTTTTGTATCTCTTATTTCAATAATGTGCCAAGTAAAGCCTTTAGGATGATTTAAATGATAGTAAAGTTGATTCTGTGCAAAAAACATAAAGTTTTGCGCCCAGTGCTGGAATTTACATTTTGTACTGGAACGTCGAAAAAAATCTGAAATGTTTACACAGTATTGACTTACAAATTGTTTATGTTATCCTCATTTCTCAGAATGTTTGGAGTTAGAGAAGTATGGATAATAATTCGTCGTTTACAGACTGTTCTGTTTTTGACAGATTCTGTTTTTATTGCATAGTTTGCTTGTTTTAGTGTTTCCATAGCTTATATTGAGTAATTTTAATTGTGTAAGATATAGTAGGCATTATGTGAGAACAATTATGAATCTTGTCCTATTAGTACCTAAGTGAATCATTTATTTTTATTATACTAACCTATCTCACGAGTTCCATGAAGTTTTGTGTGATTGAAGTTTTCAAGTTTTGGGTGAGATGACGATAGAAGGAGAATAAGCAGTGGCAAGACCCTAAGCTTTGGGATGCCCATGGCACCCCAAGGTAATGTTCAAGGAAGACTCAAGTGTCTAAGCTTGGGGATGCCCCAGAAGGCATGCCCGCTTTCGTCTACAATCTATCGGTATACCTCACTTGGAGATATATTTTTATTCGTCACATAATATGTGTTTTGCTTGGAGCGTCTTTTTGTTTTGTGTGCTGTTTGTATAATTCTTAGATCTGAAAGTTTTTAATGGGAGAGAGTCTTTACATAGCTACCTATTTACTTAGCTACTCTTTGTTCTTCATTTATATCTTTTGGAGTGGTTTGTCATTCACTCTTGTGCTTCGCTTATATCCTAAGAGTAAATTGTTGAATGAATTGGATATCATAAATCTGAAATTATACATGTTCCATATGCCTAGTAGTAGTTTCACATTGGGTTTAGAAAGTAAAATCTATTGAAGTTTGACAATCACGATACTGGTCATTCAAGCAATTCATGAAACATTAGTATAAGGAAGAGAAATTTCACATACAAATATATTATCTTGGAAATCTTTTATGTTGTGAATTGATACATCTCCAACGTATCTATAATTTTTGATTGTTCCATGCTATTATAGTATCAATCTTGGATGTTTTTATATGCAATTGCATGCAATTATATATCATTTTTTGGGACTAACCTATTAACCTAGTGCCCAGTGCCAGTTGCTGTTTTCTGCTTGTTTTTGGCTTTTCAGAGAAACAGTACCAAATGAAGTCCAAATACCATGAAACTTTTTGGAGATTTTTTTCTGGAGAAAAGAAACCTTGGAAGCTTCGAGAGGAGGCCAGAAGCCTCATGGAGGCTTCACAAGGCAACAGGGCGCGCCCCGGGGGGGCACCGTGTTGCCTTGTGGGGTCCACGTGACTCCGTTTGACCTAATTCCACTTCTGTTTTTGTTGCATAGATTGCTTATTTTGATGAATCTATGGATCGTATCGGGGGGTATGAGTCATGGAGAAGTTGGAGTACAGTAGCATTATGCCAATATTAAATATGAATCAATTTACTACAGTACCTAAAGTTAAAGATTTGTTTGTTATACTAACGGATCTCACGAGGTTTCTGTTGAGTTTTGTGTGCTGAAATTTTTAAGTTTTGGGTGAGACTACGATGGACAAAGGAATAAGGAGCGGCAAGAGCCTAAGCTTGGGTATGCCCAAGGCACCCCAAGGTAATATTCAGGGAAGACTCAAGCGTCTAAGCTTGGGGATGCCCCGGAAGGCATCCCCTCTTTCGTCTACAATCTATCGGTAACTCAGTTGGAGCTATATTTTTATTCATCACATGATATGTGTTTTACTTGGAGCATCTTGTAATATAGTTTGTTTGCTTTTTAGTTTGTCACAACCATCTTTGCTGAACACATCTTTTTGAGAGGGACACACATTATTCATGATTTGTTAGAATACTCTATGTGCTTTACTTATATCTTTTGAGCTAGGCAGTTGCTCTAGTGCTTCACTTATATCTTTTAGAGCACGGCGGTGATGTTATTTTAAAGAAATGGTTACACTCTCATGCTTCACTTATATATCTTTTTTGAGAGTCCCATGATAGCAATGGTAATATGCACGGGTTATGAATTTGGTCCTGATATGTGTGACGCCCCCGACTTAATCGTGTACTAATCATACACGCAAGTGTACACAATCAAGCCTAAGGACTCACTTGAAGATATCACAACACAACTCTAAGCACAAATAAAATAATTCAAGCTTTATATTACAAGCCAGGGGCCTCGAGGGCTCGAATACAGACACAAAGTTAAACAGATAGGCCTTTAAGAAGGCGGGGCAAAATAAAACACTAGATCGAAAAGGCGCAAGCCTCCTGCCTGGGTGCCTCCTAACTACTACTGGTCGTCGAAGGGCTCCTCGTAGTAGTTCTCGCCAGCGGGGTAGTAGTAGTAGCCGTATTCGACGTCGGCTGGGGCAGCTGGCTCCTGGGCTCTGCCATCTGGTTGCATCAATTGTGTATGGGGAAAAATGGAAGCAAAGCAACCGTGAGTACTCATCCAAAGTACTCAGCAAGACTGACATCAGATCTATTCTAAATATGCAACATTATCAAAGGAAGGCTGTATATGTGGACTGATTTGTAGAAATGCCAGAATAGAAGGGAAAGCCTAGCCTATCGAAGACTAGCATCTTCAGGGTCTTGCAGCATTAGAAGAGTGCAGATTAGTACATAAATATAACAGTAGCATCAAGTATCAACATCGCCCAGACATCCTTTCTCGACTCCCTGCGAGAAAGCGATCCCGGAGCCAATATATTCAACCCATTTCTAGTTGTAGGAGATCGGGATATTTTCCGAGCGTCCTGTTACCGTGGACACGGCTATTCGAATAGATATACTTCCCTGCAGGGGTGCAACAACTTACCCAACACGCTCGATGACTCTAGCCGGACACACTTGCTCAGTCGATGCCCGGCCTCAGACTATCGACACGCCGTAGCCCTACCTAGGCTCAACAGAGAGGCCAGCATGCCGGTCTACATCCTAAGCACTCAGGGGTCTTGGGCCCATCGCCCTTTGCACTCCTGCGTGTTGCGAACGCGGCCGGTGAGCAGTCCTAGCCCCCTTAATACAAGCGCAGGCTTTACCAGACCAACCCGGCGCGCGCCGCTCAACTGCTGACGTCTGAAGAACTTTGGCTGATACTACGACGCCGAGTACCCATATTATTCCCATGTGCTGGTTAGCGCGAAAAGGCCAGAGGCCTACTCAGATCACATATCCTAACCCTTAGTGCATTAGGAGCGTGAGGAAACGAGCAGAGACTCACGATCCTGTGACCCCGTCGCCCCGTCTCGTGGACTTACGGCAAGGGCTAAGAATGCCCGGTCGTGCCACGTATTCATCTCTCGGGTGCCCTCATGGTCAACCCGATGACATATCTCTCGCGGGTACCCCTCGGGGCCGACCCGTCTTTATCCAGTGACATCAGTAATAAAGTGCAAGTAACCGTGTGTCCATAACATCAAGCAGGAAGCCGATGAATCACCCTCGTTGGATTCCCACTAGATGTAACCGACAAGGTGAACCCGGAGGAATCACCCTCGATGGTATTCACACTTGCGGGGTTACCAACAAAGCTTCATCGGAGGTGGGGAAGAGGAATCACCCTCGATATCCCACAACCGACTAGCTGTACTACAGAGGCAACATCAGGAGTGAGATAAGAGGTATCACCCTCGGCACTCGATGTTTGCTCTACAGAGTCGAGCAACTTAGGGGTGTGTGGTGATGTGCTGGTCAGAGCCCGACGATCACATCGATCGGGACACAGGTACTACAGCGGGACAACTACATCAAGGAAGAGGGGCCACAGATGGTTCACTACCATCCAACCTATACTAAGCATTTTGGATAACAGACAGGTATCAACAACAGTAACAAGGACAGGCTATGCATGAGAATAGGATAAAACAATAGCAACAGCAATTTTCTAATGCAAGCAGGGGGGAGAAAGAATAGGTGATATAGGCATGCGTCAAGGGGGGGGGGGGGGTTGCTTGCCTGGAAGCTCTGCGGCAAAAGAGGGATCGTTAACGGTGTCGTCTGTCTCCTGAGCTACGTCGGTCTTGGGGGCTATCGGAGAAGAAGAGGGGGAAGAAACAATAAATAAAAGGCAGACAAATGCAACACAGAGCATGACATGCTCTAATGCAGTGCAGGGTTGCCTAAAAGTATCTCTAAACCATTTTAGTTATTTTAGGATTTAAGTTGGAATCATTAACCGGTATGTATGCACTATTCATCTACCGGAAATGGGCAAAAAGTTGCGGGTTC
Source organism: Elymus sibiricus (assembly GCA_039707655.1). Classification (NCBI taxonomy): domain Eukaryota; kingdom Viridiplantae; phylum Streptophyta; class Magnoliopsida; order Poales; family Poaceae; genus Elymus; species Elymus sibiricus. Next base: position 37,065,916 of record CM077668.1, on the reverse strand, counting down.
ACCTACGTAGAGGGTCCCGGCATGAAAACAGATGGCACGATCGGATTCGTGGGATTTTTCTGATCAACTTTCATGTAGAAAGTTTTTCGATCCGAGCTACGGTTAATTTTCTACAAATTTCCGAAGTTTTTAGCAATTTTCTGGAATTTAAATCAATTTAGAAAATAACAGAAAAAGGTTATTGCGTTAGCATTGCATCAGCCTGAAGTCATCCAGTCAAACAGGCGGGTCCAGGTCAAACTGACCTGCGGGACCCACCTCTCATAGACAGTGGGTTAACAGAGTTAGTTTTAAACTAATCTAAGTTAATTAACTAGGTGGGGCCCTATGTCAGTGACACTAACTAACTAATTAGATTAGGTTTTAATTAAAACAGTTTAGTTAATTTAATTAACTGGAGAGGGCCCACACGTCAGCGTCTTAGGTGAACAGTAACCCGGGTTGACCGTGGTGAACTCGGTCAAACGCGGTCAGGGGCCCACATGGCAGACTCACAGGGTGGGCCCCACTCGGTCCACGTCGGCCCGTCACCGGAAAACGGCTCCGGCGAGCTCCCGCGGCGGCGTTCCCGCCGGAGATGCTCAGATTCGCCCTACGAACCACCATTTCGCGCGATTTTGACGGCGTTCGAACGAGCAGTTCAATCCGCGTCGATCTAGCGCAGTCTCAGGTACGGGGGTGGTCGGTGCAGTCGACGACGAGCTCACGTGCGGCGGCCGGGCTTCGGGCTTCTCCGGAAACTAGGCTACGCGACGCGTTCGAGCCATCTAACTACGCAGGCGAGGTCTACGGGACCCCGGGAACTCACCGGAGCTACGCATTCGAGCAAACCGGCTCGGGAGCAAGGAGGTCGCCGGCAATGGCGGAACCCGGAGCTCGGCCGTAGCAGCGGCGGCTAGCCAGCTCGAAACAGAGCAAGAGAGAAGAGGGAGGGGACGCGGAGCTCACCGTGCGGGCTCACGGAGGCCCCTCGGTGATCAGTAGCGCAGAGGGAGGCCGCGGTCGCCGGAGTTCGCTGGTGACAGAGAGATAGGCGCCGAGCTCGATCCCGCTCGTGCGGTCCTCCCTGCGCGAAATGGCGGGCGGTGGATGACGTAGTCGAACGAGGCGGAGACGACGGGCACGGTGGCGACGAGAACGGACGCCGGTGGCCGTGGATCGACGTCGGGCGCGGCGGCGGCGTTCGGGACAGAGAGGGAAGGGGGCGAGCGAGCGCGCTGGGGGGAAAGGGAGAGGAATGAGGGCGAGGCGACCAGGGGGAATGGAGGAGGCGGCCCTTATCCTCTCGCCCCAATTGCCTCGTCGCGGTGGCTGGCTGCGGCCGGCGCCGTACGCGCCGAATGCGGCGACGGCGCCACGAAGGCGGGAGCAGGTGGAGAAGAACAGGTATGGGCCGGCTGGGCCGCGCCAGGTAAGTTTCTGCTCTTCCTCTTTTTTCTGTTTTCTCTTTTTATTTATTAAACAGAGAGAGAGACGGATTTAATTGGGCATCCAAATCAATTTAGAAAAATGTGGGATTAAGCCCAATAAATACATGGCATTTTTGTGCACTGCCACAAATATTTTGGGAGGCAGAGGAATTCCTTTTGCAATTTTCATAAATGGATTTGTATATTAAATTGCTGGAATTGCACTGGATTAAATGCTAATGCTCATTTTAGCAATAAGGTGATGTTGTTTTCCTGAACAATAAATTGTTTTGGAATTTATGCTAAATGGTGAACATTTTTCCAGCAACTTTTAAGCAACTTCAAATTTTAATTGCATTTGAATTTGAATTCAGTGGCAGAATTTGAAATGAGATATCAATCCACATTGATTATCATTGCAAATCTCAGATGACTTGGCATTAATAAAGTGGATCATTGTAGCTCATTACATAGGGCTATTACAATTCTCCTCCTCTAAAAGAAATTCTCGTCCCGAGAATTCAAGAGGTAGAAGGAAACAGATTGGGGTATTCCTCCCGAAGACGATCTTCACGTTCCCAAGTGGCTTCATCTTCAGTATGATTTGACCACTGCACTTTCAGGAACTTGGTAATCTTCTGGCGGGTCCGACGTTCAGCTTGATCGAGAATGCGGATCGGATGCTCTTTATAAGATAGGTCATCTTGCAAATCTAGCATCTCATGATCCACAGCTCGGTGCGGAGATTCCTTGAAGCAACGGCGAAGTTGCGACACATGGAAGACATCGTGGATGTGAGAGAATGGCGGCGGCAACTCCAATTTATAAGCCACATGTCCACGTCTGGCGAGAATGCGGAAGGGGCCGATGTAGCGAGGAGCTAAATTGCCCTTGATTCCAAAACGGTGAGTGCCCTTCATCGGAGTGACACGCAGATAAGCTTGATCACCAGGTTGATAGGTCAATCCCCATCGTTTGCGATCATAGTTGCTCTTCTCGCGGTCCTGAGCAGCTTTGAGATCTTCGGCATGTTGAATAATATCCGGACCAATGAGCGGTCGTTCCCCAGTTTCTGACCAATTCAGAGGGGTTCGACACTTACGTCCATATAACACTTCGAAAGGGACCATTTTCAAGCTGGCTTGATAGCTGTTGTTGTAAGAGAATTCGGCATATGGGAGAGATTCTTCCCACTTCTTGCCAAATGAAATAACACAAGCACGCAACATATCTTCAAGCACTTGATTCACTCGTTCGACTTGGCCTTGAGACTGGGGGTGATAGGCTGTACTCCAAGTAATATGAGTTCCCATAGCTTGTTGGAAACTATTCCAGAAGTGTGAGGTGAAAAGGCTGCCACGGTCTGAACTGATCTCCTTTGGAATACCGTGGAGTGATACAATCCTAGAGATATATAACTCTGCTAACTGACTAGCAGTGATCGTCTCCTTGACTGCCAGAAAGTGTGCAACTTTGGAGAGTTGGTCGACGACGACAAGAATAGCATCGTGACCCTTCTGTGATCTGGGAAGGCCAGTAATGAGATCCATTTGCACTTTATCCCATTTCCATAAAGGAATAGGGAGCGGTTGCAGAATTCCAGCAGGATTCTGATGTTCTGCTTTAACGCGACGGCAAACGTCACATTCAACAACATATCGAGCAATATCCTGCTTCATTCTAGACCACCAGTACCTTTGTCGGAGATCACGATACATCTTGGTACTACCCGGATGAATAGACAGTGGTGTATCATGAGCCTCCTTCATGACCTTGTCAGTCATCAATTCGAACCGAGGTACCACAATGCAGTCTTTGAAATACAAGGTTCCATCTTCAGCAAGCGAGAAATCCCTGTACTTCTCAAGGTGAAGATCCCTTTTCATCAGATCAACTTCAGCATCTTTAGATTGCGCACGCTTAACATCATTCAGAAGATCTGGCTGTATTACAAGGGTATTAAGAGAACCCTGTGGAACAATGCAGAGGTTCAGCTGGCGCAATTCTTCATACAGACGAGGTTGAGCTCTCTGAACCATGAGGTTGTTACAATAGGACTTGCGGCTCAAGGCATCGACCATCACATTAGCCTTGCCAGGGGTATATGAAATACCACAGTCATAGTCCGTAATAGTTTCCAACCTTCGCTGTTGGCGGAGATTGAGATCCGGCTGAGTAAATAAATACTTCAGACTTTGGTGATCAGTATATATCTCACATCGGTTACCAAGGAGGTAATGTCGCCACAGCTTCAATGCATAAATCACTGTAGCAAGTTCAAGATCATGCACTGGATAATTCTCTTCGTGAGGACGCAACTGTCACGAGGCATAAGCAATTACTCTGCGCTCTTGCATTAGGACACAGCCTAATCCTTGACCAGAGGCGTCACAGTAAATCACGAAATCCTTGCGAGAATCCGGAGGTGCAAGCACTGGTGCAGAACTCAACTTGTCCTTGAGGGTCTGGAAACTTTCCTGACATTTGTCTGTGCACTCAAACTTAACGCCTTTGTGAAGCAGATTAGTCAGAGGCTTGGCAATCTTTGAGAAGTTCTCGACGAAGCGACGACAATAGCTTGCGAGTCTGAGAAAACTTCTGACTTGCTTGACATTCTTCGGAGGAGTCCAGTCAAGAATAGCCTGAACTCATTCCGGGTTAACAGCGATTCCATCCTTGGAAATCACATGACCAAGGTAGGTTACCTCAGATAACCAGAATTCACACTTGGAATACTTGGCATATAACGGGTGTTCTCGAAGCTTTTGCAGAACAAGACGAAGATGTTCAGCGTGTTCTTCCTTATTCTTGGAGAATACTAGGATATCATCTAGATAAACCATGACGAATTTGTCGAGGTAATCCATGAAGATGTAATTCATCAGGCGGGAGAACGTTGCTGGTGCATTTGTTAAGCCGAAAGACATGACATTGTACTCATAAGAGCCATAGCGAGTAACAAAGGCAGTCTTGGGAATATCCTCTTCACGGACACGGATCTGATGATAACCCAACCTCAAGTCGAGTTTAGAGAACACTGTTGATCCAGCTAGTTGGTCATACAGGTCATTGATCCGAGGAAGCGGATACTTGTTCTGAATGGTAGCTTGGTTGATAGGCCGGTAATCTTGGACCAATCGGTTAGTACCATCTTTCTTCTTGACAAAGAGAGAAGGTGCTCCCCAGGCAGAGGAACTAGGACGGATGAAACCTTTTTGAAGTGATTCATCGAGTTCCTCCTTAAGCTCAAGAAGTTCATGCGGAGGCATCTTATAGGGATGCTTCGCAATAGGAGTTGTGCCTGGTTTAAGGTCGATGACAAACTCGACAGCCCTAACAGGGAGTACTCCTGGAAGTTCTTCCGGGATTACATCTTGGAAGTCGCGAACGACTGGAATGTTTTCGATCCCCTCAAGAGGTGAAGCGCTCAACGCGTTCAGTGCATAAATCTGAGACTCGGCACTATGAATGACATGAGCCTGGTAAGTAACTATCTCATCCGAGGGATGCAGGAGTTGAACAGACTTAGCGGCACAATTAATTAAGGCGATGTGAGCCTTCAACCAATCCATTCCCAGAAAGAGGTCAATCTTGGAAGACTTCAAAATAATGGGATAGGCACGGAACTCCAACCCTTCAATATTAATAGTGACATCGGGGCTGAACAGGGAGGCTTGGCATTGGCCCGCGGGAGTGTTTACCGCTTATGGATGGTGCAACTTTTCATATGTAAAGCCATGCATGAATGCAAACTCTTCTGATATGAATGAATGCGATGCACCTGAATCAAATAAAACAGATGCAGGTACTGAATTAACAAAGAGAGTACCCATCACAGTTTCTGGTTGATCTTGAGCTTCAGCCATGTTGACATGATAAGACTGCCCACGACCATATGAAGGTCTGGCATTATAATTGCGAGGCTGAGCAATACCACGGCCATTTCCACGGCCAGCAGGAGGAAGCATAAGCTGATTCTGACTCTGAGAGCAATCTCTGGCACGGTGACCTGGATGGCCACACTTGAAGCAGAGTCCATTGTCGGGACGTGGAGCAGGGGCTCGAGGCATTGGAGCCAGAGGCCTGAACTGTCTTGGAGGTGGAGGAGGCAAGCGTGGTGCAACATACGATGGCCTCTGAACAGGTACAGCTGGACGATACATGCTTTGAGGGATCCAAATGCGGCGTTTCTGGGAAGACGAGCCCGAAGATGAGCCCGCTTCACGGGTGCGCTTCTGTGATTCCTTGTGCTCCCTCTGAGCGGTCTCCATCTGGATAGCACTGTTCACCAAGGTGGCGAAATCGGGGAAGTTATGAACAGCGAGAGCAAGCTTGATGTCTGGATGAAGCCAGTCACGGAACTTTTCCTGTCTGCGGGCGTCAGTGGCAATGTCTTCCTCAGCATAGCGAGATAACTCCAGAAATTCCCGCTGATATGCTGCCACAGACTTAGTGCCCTGTGTGAGATTGCGGAACTCACGCTTCTTCTGGTCCATAACTCCTTGCGGAATATAAAGGGCACGGAAAGCAGCCTTGAACTCCATCCAGGTGATGATAGTTCCAGGAGCTAAGGTCTGTCTGTGAGTGTCCCACCATTGTGCTGCGGGTCCCTTCAGGAAATATGATGCGAAGGTGACATAGTTGGCAGGCGCCACATCCGCAGACTCCATCTCGAAAAAGATGTCGCGGAGCCAGTCATCAGCGTCTAGCGGCTGAGCTGAGTTGCGGTAAATGGTTGGATTCATACGCACAAACTCTGGCAAAGTGATTGAAGCTGGCTGCTGGTTGGCATTGGGGCGTGGAAACTGATCCATCAGCCCTTGCATAAACTGACGGTGCACTTCAAACTGTTGCATCATGGCTGCCATATAGTCGGGCGGTGGTGGATTGTTGGCACCATGACCACGACCTGTTGGTCTAACCATCCTGCTAAAATTCAACAGGAGTAGTTTAGCAACGAGCATTTGCAGATGTATGGACTCATTCATGAAGTAACATGCACCATAAAGGAAAGTGCAATAAATACATCAACATAGTCATCATGACATACAGATCCATACATAGGTTCGGTTACAGACCAGCGTTACAACAGCATAAAGAAAAGCTAGACAACTAGGCGGCACGCAGGCACGCGGTGGAGGGATACAACAACGTGGCATAGCGATATGCTATATCAACGTCGGGGAAAACCACTGAACCTAGGTAACTGCACGTGACGAGGCAAGGTACTCTCGAAGGAAAGATCCTGCGCTGCATGAACACTCTGGTGCAGAACCTGGTCCCGAACTGGAAGAAGAGGACCACGTGGGGGAATAAAACCTCCAACAGCAGGCCACTCAAGACCTGGTGGCATCTCCGTCCTGCGCGGGTAAAGAATGTACTCTGGGTGCATCCGTGCACTGACTGCTGGTAGCAACTGTGTCAGAGCTGTTGGAAATATGCCCTAGAGGCAATAATAAATTGGTTATTATTATATTTCCTTGTTAATTATAATCGTTTATTATCCATGCTATAATTGTATTGATTGGAAACTCAAATACATGTGTGGGTACATAGACAACACTGTGTCCCTAGTAAGCCTCTAGTTGACTAGCTTGTTGATCAAAGATGGTTAAGGTTTCCTAGCCATGGACATGAGATGTCATTTGATAACGGGATCACATCATTAGGAGAATGATGTGATGGACAAGACCCAAACTGTAAACGTAGCATTTGATCGTGTCAGTTTATTGCTATTGTTTTCTGCATGTCAAGTATCTGTTCCTTTGACCATGAGATCATGCAACTCTCTGACACCGGAGGAATACCTTGTGTGTATCAAACGTCGCAACGTAACTGGGTGACTATAAAGGTGCTCTACAGGTATCTCCGAGGGTGTCTGTTGGGTTGGCATGGATCAAGACTGGGATTTGTTACTCCGTATGACGGAGAGGTATCTCAGGGCCCACTCGGTAATACAACATCACAATGAGCCTTGCAAGCAATGTGACTAAAGTGTTAGCCACGAGATCTTGTATTACGGAACGAGTAAAGAGACTTGCCGGTAACGAGATTGAACTAGGTATAGTGATACCGACGATCGAATCTCGGGCAAGTAACATACCGAAGAACAAAGGGAACAGCATACGGGATTAACTGAATCCTTGACATAGAGGTTCGACCGATAAAGATCTTCGTAGAATATGTAGGAGCCAATATGGGCATCCAGGTCCCGCTATTGGTTATTGGCCGTAGAGGTGTCTCGGTCATGTCTACATAGTTCTCGAACCCGCAGGGTCTACACACTTAACGTTTGGTGACGATTAGTATAATTGAGTTATTATGTTGGTGACCGAAAGTTGTTCGGAGTCCCGGATAAGATCCCGGACATGACGAGGATCTCCGGAATAGTCCGGAGGTAAAGATTGATATATGTGATAATAGTGTTTTGATCTCTGGAAGGGTTCCGGAGTTCACCGGAAGGGGTTCCGGATGTTTACCGAAGTGTTCGGGTGCAGCAACACTTTATATGAGCCAAAGGGATAAAGCCCACAAGGTATTGGAAAGTGCAAAAGTAGTTTTGCTGCCGCGTAAGCGGTACTACCGCTTGGTGAAGCGGTACTACCGCCCGAGCGGTACTACCGCTTGTGTGAAGCGGTACTACCGCCCAAGCGGTACTACCGCTTGTGTGAAGCGGTACTACCGCTTGTGCGCGGCTGTGCACGATTCGGCAGGGTCCGAATTGGACTCTTTTCCTGCGGGCCAAACCGACCTTGTGCGGGCAAAACCGACCCGGAGGAGGCTTTTACTCCAAGTTTAGACCCCAAGGCTCAACATATAAATAGAGGGGCAGGGCTAGCACACGGGACACATCAGGATTTCCCAAGCCGTGTGCCGGCAACCCTAGCCCTCTAGTTCCTCCGTCATAATCTCCGTAGTGCTTGGCGAAGCCCTGCAGAGATTGTTCCTCACCACCATCACCACGCCGTCGTGCTGCTGGAACTCAACCACTACTTCACCATCGCTCGCTGGATCGAGGAGGTGAAGGCGTCATCAAGCCGTACGTGTGTTGAACGCGGAGGTGCCGTCCGTTCGACACTAGATCGGAAGGATCGTGATTGGATCGCGGGACGCTCGGCGATTTGGATCGCGAAGACGTTCGACTACATCAACCGCGTTTATTAACGCTTCCGCTTAGCGATCTACAAGGGTATGTAGATTCACTCTCCCTCTCGTAGATGCTCATCACCATGGATAGATCTTATGTGTGCGTAGGAAAATTTTTGTTTCCCATGCAACGTTCCCCAACAAGAGCGTCGTAAAGGCGACCACGAGTGGCGTACAACTCGACAGCAAGAACTCGAGCAGTGCGGTCCAGAGCCTGGATGTGCTATACCATAACCTGAGGGTCATAGCGACGTAGCACGTAAGGAGCACAAGTAGCAGTGTAGTATCCAGTCTCATCCCCAGCAGGAGCATATGGGATGTATCTGAAAGCGGTCTCCTCCAAGCGGCTGTTGTGCTCTCTACAGAGATGGGCAATAGCAGTGTAGGCAGCATCATGGACAGCCATATCAGCAGTCACTCCAACACCATGGAAGGTGTGCAACTCAGTGATGGAGCGGTCCTACCGATCAAAGATGCAAACCTCAGCATGGTACTGCTCCTGGTTTAACTCGCGGTAATCCTCGTAAACAGTGTACTCGGGATACCAACGATATCCCAGCCTGGTCAAGAGCTCGACCAAAATGGCCGGAAACCCAGTCGCATCACTAGCCACGGTCAGACGGACAAGCTGTCTTGCGGGACGCATCTGAAATAAGACAGTGCAGATGTCAAAAGACAGTGTGAGAAACATAAGATAACTTGGAAAGGAAAGGTTAAACAAACCAATGGAAAAGAAAAGATGGTTATCAGATTAACCAGTTCAAACGAAAAGATTAGTTGCAGATAATCCAGCTCTCCGGGTGAAAGTGATTACGAGAAACTAATGTCAGAGTTAGCAAAATCATTTAACCCGAAAAGAAGAGAATTCAGAGTCCCAGAGTATAGGTGAGGAATAAAAGATCCTAATACCACCCATTGGCGACGTGGGCCCGTAACCACACAGCCATGTTAGTAAAATCATTTTTCAAGGACTAGACTCAACTTCGGCCAATGAGTTGGAAAGGGGGTTCCTACAGGCAGTCGGCTCTGATACCAACTTGTGACGCCCCCGACTTAATCGTGTACTAATCATACACGCAAGTGTACACGATCAAGCCTAAGGACTCACTTGAAGATATCACAACACAACTCTAAGCACAAATAAAATAATTCAAGCTTTATATTACGAGCCAGGGGCCTCGAGGGCTCGAATACATAAGCTCGATGTCATACAAGCATCAGCGGAAGCATTAGGTATCTGAGAACAGACACAAAGTTAAACAGATAGGCCTTTAAGAAGGCGGGGCAAAATAAAACACTAGATCGAAAAGGCGCACGCCCCCTGCCTGGGTGCCTCCTAACTACTCCTGGTCGTCGGAGGGCTCCTCGTAGTAGTACTCGCCAGCGGGGTAGTAGTAGTAGCCGTAGTCGACATCGGCTGGGGCAGCTGGCTCCTGGGCTCTGCCATCTGGTCGCATCAATTGTGTATGGGGAAAAAGGGGAAGCAAAGCAACCGTGAGTACTCATCCAAAGTACTCAGCAAGACTGACATCAGATCTATTCTAAATATGCAACATTATCAAAGGAAGGCTGTATATGTGGACTGATTTGCAGAAATGCCAGAATAGAAGGGAAAGCCTAGCCTATCGAAGACTAGCATCTTTAGGGTCTTGCAGCATTAGAAGAGTGCAGATTAGTACATAAATATAACAGTAGCATCAAGTATCAACATCGCCCAGAGATCCTTTCTCGACTCCCTGCGAGAAAGCGATCCTGGAGCCAATATATTCAACCCATTTCTAGTTGTAGGAGATCGAGATATTTTCCGACCGTCCTGTTACCGTGGACACGGCTATTCGAATAGATATACTTCCCTGCAGGGGTCCACCAACTTACCCAACACGCTCGATGACTCTGGCCGGACACACTTGCTCAGCCGATGCCCGGCCTCGGACTATCGACACGCCGTAGCCCTACCTAGGCTCAACAGAGAGGCCAGCACGCCGGTCTACATCCTAAGCACTCAGGGGTCTTGGGCCCATCGCCCTTTGCACTCCTGCATGTCGCGAACGCGGCCGGTGAGCAGTCCTAGCCCCCTTAATACAAGCGCAGGCTTTACGAGACCAACCCAGTGCGCGCCGCTCAACTGCTGACGTCTGAAGAACTTTGGCTGATACTACGACGTCGAGTACCCGTATTATTCCCACGTCTTGGTTAGCGCGAAAAGGCCAGAGGCCTACTCAGATCACATATCCTAACCCTTAGTGCGTTAGGAGTGTGCAGAAACGAGCAGAGACTCACAATCCAGTGACCCCGTCGCCCCATCTCGTGGATTTACGGCAAGGGCTAAGAATGCCCGGCCGTGCCACGTATTCATCTCTCAGGCACCCTCATGGTCAACCCGATGACATATCTCTCGCGGGTACCCCTCGGGCCCGACCCGTCTTTATCCAGTAACATCAGTAATAAAGTGCAAGTAACCGTGTGTCCATAACATCAAGCAGGAACCCGAGGAATCACCATCGTTGGATTCCCACTAGATGTAACCGACAAGGTGAACCCAGAGGAATCACCCTCGATGGTATTCACACTTGCGGGGTTACCGACAAAGCTTCATCGGAGGTGGGGAAGAGGAATCACCCTCGATATCCCACAACCGAATAGCTGTACTATAGAGGCAACATCAGGAGTGAGATAAGAGGTATCACCCTCGGCACTCGATGTTAGCTCTGCAGAGTCAAGCAACTTAGGGGTGTGTGGTGATGTGCTGGTCACTGTCCGACGATCACATCGATCGGGACACAGGTACTACAGCGGGGCAACTACAGCAAGGAAGATGGGCCACAGATGGTTCACTACCATCCAACCTATACTAAGCATTTTGGATAACAGACAGGTATCAACAACAGTTACAAGGACAGGCTATGCATCAGAATAGGATAAAACAATAGTAACAGCAATTTTCTAATGCAAGCAGGGGGAGAAAGAATAGGTGATATAGCCATGCGTCAAGGGGGGGTTGCTTGCCTGGAAGCTCTGCGGGAAAAGAGGGATCGTCAACGGCGTCGTCTGTCTCCTGAGCTGCGTCGGTCTCGGGGGCTATCCGAGAAGAAGAGGGGGAAGAAACAATAAATAAAAGGCAGACAAATGCAACAAATAGCATGACATGCTAAAATGCAGGGTAGGGTTGCCTAAAAGTATCTCTAAACCATTTTAGTTATTTTAGGATTTAAGTTGGAATCACTAACCGGTATGTATGCACTATTCACCTACCGGAAATGGGCAAAAAGTTGCGGGTTCACCTATGTAGAGGGTCCCGGCATGAAAACAGATGGCACAATCGGATTCGTGGGATTTTTCTGATCAACTTTCATGTAGAAAGTTTTTCGATCTGAGCTACGGTTAATTTTCTACAATTTTCCGAAGTTTTTAGCAATTTTCTGGATTTTAAATCAATTTAGAAAATAACAAAAAAAGGTTATTGCGTCAGCATTGCATCATCCTGACGTCATCCAGTCAAACTGGCGGGTCCAGGTCAAACTGACCTGCGGGACCCACCTGTCATAGACAGTGGGTTAACAGAATTAGTTTTAAACTAATCTAAGTTAATTAACTAGGTGGGGCCCTATGTTAGTGACACTAACTAACTAATTAGATTAGGTTTTAATTAAAACATTTAGTTAATTTAATTAACTGGAGAGGGCCCACACGTCAGCGTCTTAGGTGAATAGTAACCCTGGTTAACCGTGGTCAACTCGGTCAAACGCGGTCAGGAGCCCACATGCATGGCAGCCTCATAGGGCGGGCCCCACTCGGTCCACGTCGGTGTTCCCGCCGGAGATGCTCGGATTCGCCCTACGCAGCACCATTTCGCGCGATTTTGACAGTGTTCGAACGAGCAGTTCAATCCGCGTCGATCTAGCGCAGTCTCGGGTACGGGGGTGGTCGGTGCAGTCGACGACGTGCTCGCGTGCGGCGGCCGGACTGCGGGCTTCTCCAAAAACGCGGGTACGCGACGCGTTCGAGCCATCTAACTACGCAGGCGAGGTCTACGGGACCCCGGGAACTCACCGGAGCTACGCATTCGAGCAGACCGACTCGGGAGCAAGGAGGTCGCCGGCAATGGCGGAACCCGGAGCTCGGCCGTAGCAGCGGCGGCTAGCCAGCTCGAAACGGAGCAAGAGAGAAGAGGGAGGGGACGCGGAGGTCACCGTGCGGGCTCACGGAGCCCCCTCGGTGATCGGTAGCACAGAGGGAGGCCGCGGTCGCCGGAGTTCGCCGGTGACAGAGAGATTGGCGCCAAGCTCGATCCCGCTCGTGCGGTCCTCCCCGCGCGAAATGGCGGGCGGTGGATGACGTAGTCGAACGAGGCGGAGACGACGGGCACGGCGGCGACGAGAACGGACACCGGTGGTCGTGGATCGACGTCGGGCGCGGCGGCGGCGTTCGGGACAGAGAGGGAAGGGGGGCGAGCGAGTTCACTTGGTGGAAAGGGAGAGGAATGAGGGCGAGGCGACTAGGGGGAATGGAGGAGGCGGCCCTTATCCTCTCGCCCCAACTGCCTCGTCGCGGTGGCTGGCTGCGGCCGGCGCCGTACGCGCCGAATGCGGCGACGGCGCCACGAAGGCAGGAGCAGGTGGAGAAGAACAGGTATGGGCCGGCTGGCCGCGCCAGGTAAGTTTTTGCTCTTCCTCTTTTTTCTGTTTTCTCTTTTTATTTATTATACAGAGAGAGAGACGTATTTAATTGGGCATCCAAATCAATTTAGAAAAATGTGGGATTAAGCCCAATAAATACATGGCATTTTCGTGCACTGCCACAAATATTTTGGGAGGCAGAGGAATTCCTTTTGCAATTTTCATAAATGGATTTGTATATTAAATTGCTGGAATTGCACTGGATTAAATGCTAATTCTCATTTTAGCAATAAGGCGATGTTGTTTTCCTAAACAATAAATTGTTTTGGAATTTATGCTAAATGATGAACATTTTTCCAGCAACTTCAAATTTTTAATTGCATTTGAATTTGAATTCAGTGGCAGAATTTGAAATGAGATATCAATCCACATTGATTATCATTGCAAATCTCAGATGACTTGGCATTAATATAGTGGATCACTGTAGCTCATTACATAGGGGTGTTACAATATGATAGGTATTCAAGAGGGATATAATAAAAACTTTCATGTAGATCACTGAATATGATAAATTGATTCCATGCAACAGTTTTGCGATATTAAGATGGTAATATGGGGGAGTTATTAGTAGATAATTGTGGTTTAGTAAGAATAATTGTGTTAAGGTTTGTGATTCCCAAAGCATGCACGTATGATCTGTCGTTATGCAAAGAGAGCCTTGGCTCAGTGGTTGGGCATGCGGTTGTGCAACCTAACGACCCGAGTTCAATTCCTAGAATTGACAGGTGATGCACAGGGGTTTTCCCCCATTTATTGAGGATCAAGCTTGGTGTGTGGTGGAACCACTCATCAAGAAATATCTTGATACTCATTTAAAAAAATTCTAAGTACCATGTTTATCTTGGTACTCATACTAAAATGGCCGTATGAATCCCTGGTTGGTGCAGAGGCCGGGGAAGTGAAATTCTCCCCAATAATAAGCGGCTATCACACGAGGAGATTCATGGCGCCGACATCAGTTTCAGACACAGATGAGCGAGAGGCGCGTTGGTGGTTATACGCTGACATCTAGCACCGGCGTAGCGGCTCCGATGGTATGCTGGATGATGCAGTATGACTTGCACCGGTGTGGAGTGGCTGCGGCTAGTTCCGCACCGAGACATGGACGGCCACCTGACGGCCATGGTCGTGTCTTGGTGGAAGCCGTCCCATCAATTTGCCAGTGCCTTCTTGGCCTGGCATGGAGTATCGGTAGATGTGACTATCAATCAATCGGTGATCAAGATGCCGACTGAAACACCACTTCATCCGGGGTGAAAACTCTTGTACTGGCCTTTATTGGTCGGGCTCGGCGACGAAGATCTTGCGTCATTATCTTGTTGAAGGCGTTGTCTACTTGTTGTGGTGCTGGTCTTCATTGGCCGGTCGGCAATCAGGATGAAAATCCTTTTCCAGACCGTCTTCGGCCGGACGTGGCTTTGATGGTGTGAGGACGGTTATCCCTTCTTGAAGGCGTTGCTGTGGAAGAAGTTGACTTAGTCTTTGGTGTTTCTTTCATATCTTGTAACAGTTTGGTTATGGTTCACTTTGTTTGGTACTCCGTTTAATAATTAATAAATATGGCTGTATGCATCACATTGATGCAAAGGCCGGGGGTTTCAACCTCCTTTTTGAAAAAAAAAGTTATGCTAAGAAGTTGGAGCATGATTTATTATTGATTGTCTACCTTATGAGTGGCGGTCGGGGACGAGCGATGGACCTTGTCCTACCAACCTATCCCTCTCGGGGCATGCATAGTAGTACTTTACTTCCAGGGCTAATAAACTTTCACAATAAGTATGTGAGTTCTTTATGACTAATGTGAGTCCATGGATTATACGCATTCTCACCCTTCCGCAATTTGCTAGCCTCTTCGGTACCGTGCATTGCCCTTTCTCACATCGAGAGTTGGTGCAAACTTCGCCTGTGCATCCAAACCCGTGATATGATACGCTCTATCACACATAAGCCTCCTTATATCTTCCTCAAAACAGCCACCATACCTACCTATCATGGCATTTCCATAGCCATTCCGAGATATATTTCCATGCAACTTCCACTGTTCCGTTTTTATGACATACATCATCATTGTCATATTGCTTTGCATGATCGTATAGCTGACATAGTATTTGTGGCTCAACCACCATTCATTATTCCTATACATGTTACGCTAGCATCATTGCACATCCTGGTACACTGCCAAAGGCATTCATATAGAGTCATATTTTGTTCTAGTATCGAGTTGTAATGTTGAGTTGTAAGTAAGGTGTGATGATCATCATTATTAGAGCATTGTCCCAGTGAGGAAAGAATGATGGAGACTAATGAGTCCTCGAAAAAGTGGGGATGAGGTCCATGAGATCGTTCTAAAAAAAGGGAAGAAAAAAATGAAAAAAAATAAAAAAATAATAAAAAAGAGGTGAAAAAGCGCCATGAAAAAAAAGAAAAAAATGAGAGAAAAAGAGAGAAGGGGCAATGTTACTATCCTTTTCCACACTTGTGCTTCAGAGTAGCACCATGTTTTTCATATAGAGAGTCTCCTATTTTGTCACTTTCATATACTAGTGGGAATTTTTCATTATAGAACTTGGCTTGTATATTCCGATGACGGGCTTCCTCAAATGCCTGAGGTCTTCATGAGCAAGCAAGTTGGATGCACACCCACTTAGTATTCATGTTGAGCTTTCATACACTTATAACTCTTAGTGCATCCGTTGCATGGCAATCCCTACTCCTCGCATTGACATCAATTGATGGGCATCTCCATAGCCCGTTGATTAGCCTCGTTGATGTGAGACTTTCTCCATTTTTTGACTTCTCCTAATCATCTCTACCACCATACTCTATTCCACCCATAGGGCTATATCCATGGATTGCGCTCATGTATTGAGTGGGAGTTGAAAAAGCTGAAGCGCGTTAAAAAGTATGAACCAATTGCTCGGCTTGTCATCGGGGTAGTGCATCTTAAATACTTTGTGTGAAGAAGATGGAGCATGACAGGATTATATGATTTTGTAGGGATAACATTCTTTAGCATTTTAATTTGAAAGACATGATTGTTTATTAGTATGCCTGAGTATTGATGTCTTTATATCAAATAATAGACTATTGCTTTGAATCATTTGGATCTTATTATTCATACCGTAAGAGAAAGATTACATGATGAAACATGATAGGTAGCATTCCACATCAAAAATTCTATTTTTTATCATTTACCTACTCGAGGACGAGCAGGAATTAAACTTGGGGATGCTTGATATGTCTCCAACGTATCTATAATTTTTTATTGTTCCATGCTATTACAGTATCAATCTTGGATGTTTTTATATGCAATTGTATGCAGTTATATATCATTTTTTGGGACTAACCTATTAACCTAGTGCCCAGTGCCAGTTGCTGTTTTCTACTTGTTTTTGGCTTTTCAGAGAAACAGTAACAAATGAAGTCCAAATGCCACGAAACTTTTTGGAGTTTTTTTAAGACAAAAGAAACCTTGGAAGCTTCGGGAGGAGGCCAGAAGCCTCACGGAGGCTTCACAAGGCAACAGGGCGCGCCCCGGGGGGGGGGGCGCCGTGTTGCCTTGTGGGGTCCACGTGACTCCGTTTGACCTAATTCCACTTCTATAAATTCACAAATATTGGGAAACCCCCAGAGAGCCAGAAGAGAAAACCTTTCCACCGCCGCATGCCTCTGTTCTTCTACGATCCCATCTGGAGGCCTTTTCCGGTACTCTGCCGGAGGGGGAATCGATCACGGAGGGCTTCTACATCAACCTTGCTGCCCTTCCGATGATATGTGAGTAGTTTACCACAGACCTATGGGTCCATAGCTAGTAGCTAGATGGCTTCTTCTCTCTCTTTGATCTTCAATACAATGTTCTCCTCGATGTTCTTGGAGTTCTATCCGATGTAATCTTCCTTTGCGGTGTGTTTGTTGGGATCCGATGAATTGTGAGTTTATGATCAGATTATTCATGAGAAATATTTGAGTCTTCTCTGAACTCTTTTATGCATGATTGTTATAGCTTTGTATTTCTCTCCGATCTATCGATTTGGTTTGGCCTACTAGATTGATTTATCTTGCAATGGGAGAGGTGCTTTTTGATGGGTTCAATCTTGCGGTGCTCAATCCCAGTGACAGAAGGATAAAAAGATGGGGTTTATTCATATTGCTTGAATTTGCTTCTCTACATCATGTCATCTTGCTTAAGGCATTACTCTGTTTTTAACTTAATACTCTAGATGCATGCTGGATAGCGGTCGATGAGTGGAGTAATAGTAGTAGATGCAGGCAGGAGTCGGTCTACTTGTCTCGGGCGTGATGCCTATATACGTGATCATTGCCATGAATCCGTCATAATTATTTGCTTTTCTATCAATTGCCCAACAGTAATTTGTATACCCACCGAATGTTTATGCGCTCAAGAGAGAAGCCTCTAGTGAAAACTATGGCCCCCGGGTCTATCTTTATCATATAAAAAACCTAAAAATACCTTGCTGCAATTTATTTACTTTTTTTTAATTATTATTTTAGTTTATCTATTTACCTCGATAAGATTTAATCCTTCAAAATAACCGCTAAGAGGATTGACAACCCTCTTATTTGCGTTGGGTGCAAGCGTTTGCTCTTGTGTGTGCAGGTGCGCTTAACGGAATTTTGCTTGGTTCTCCTACTGGATTGATAACCTTGGTTCTTAACTGAGGGAAATACTTATCTCTACTGTACTGCATCATCCTCTCCTCTTTGGGGAAATACCAACGCAGGCTACAAGTAGCATGAATACCCATTAATTATTTTCAAACTTGATCAAATAAGTTGAAGTTGGACAAGGAAGACAACGTAATGAGTTATGATTAGGTATATTTGCATAGAAGTTATATTGTTATGGATCCTCCAACATGTGGTGCTTGTTTATAATCTTTGCTAGCCAAAAATTTCTGTACTAAGTGGGGATACTGCTTGTGCATCCAAAATTCTTGAGCCAATTTTCTTCCATGAGTGCCCACCATACCTACCTATAGATGGTATTTCATTGCCATTCCAAGTAAATTTGCATGTGCCATCTCTAAAACCTTCAAATGAACATCTGTTTTGTGTACCCGTATAGCTCATGGAGCGATGGGGTAGTCAATATCTTCCATGCTAAGTGTGTTTTACTCACCGATGAGAGTTTATTCACTCATTAAATTTGAGGGAGGCTGGTAAAAAGGATGCCCAGTCCTGAATTATTTATGAAAATTCTCCCCCTGGAAAGTTGAAAGTTGGCAGGCACCCGTGGATTCGGCTAGCCATGGTTTGTGTTATTATGGTGGAGGGGGGGGGGGGTAAAACTTTTTGCATGGGAACCGCCATTAATGTGTTTAACATGGTGGATATTGAAAACTTTGTTGTTAAACCGTTGATAGGAAAAGTACACCTCTCAAATGAAATTATTTCTGTTTTAAGCAATGAGCTCTAGCACATTAGCAAATCCCCGCTTCCCTCCACGAAGGGCATATCTATTTACTTTTCATGTTGAGTCAACTTCTTATTCCAACCTCAAAATTCTCTACTTGGAAAGCATCAAGTGGTGGGGAAAGATCTAGTCAAATATATTTGATCATGAATTATTATTGTTGACAATTATCTCTATGATAAGTAAGTTGGTTGGCGAAACATTAAGCCCCTATCTTCCTTTGTGTTCGATGGATACTATTTGTTCTAAAAATATGCTTTGAGTACTAGCAATCATAGAAGACTATCTGATAATTGAGTATGTAAAGCTCTTACATAGACTTTTCTGAAAATAAGTTGAATTATAATTGTTTGGTGACTATAGGTTGTTAAGTTTCAAGAGAGTGCATTGTTTAAACCATAACATGTGAATTGATTGCTACTTTATCATGATGAGTTTTATGATAAAGAGTTGTTGTTTATGATGCTAGGAAAAGTGATTGAAATTATCATTGATCAAACATATGCACTATGCTAGCATTCACACTTCATAAATTATTTCTTTTATCATTTACCTACTCGAGAACGAGCAGGAATTAAGCTTGGGGATGCTGATACGTCTCCAACGTATCTATAATTTATGAAGTATTCATGCCATGTTTACAATGATTTTATATGGTTTTGGTGCACTTTTATATTATTTTTGTGGACTAACCTATTAACTTAGTGCCCAGTGCCAGTTCCTGTTTTTTTTGCCTATCTCTATGTTTTGCAGAAAAACTATACCAAACGAAGTCCAAATGTGATAAAAATTTTAGTACAAATAAAACACTTCCGTGACATTATGGCGAAACGAAAACTTTTTCTGTCATGGTTGTGACACTTCTATGACGATAATTATGACAAAAACACGTATCATCATAGATGTGGTGGTCTCCTACTTCTATGAGAAAACATTATGAAAGAAAATGGGCTTTTCGTCCTGTGCGGGCCGGAGACGCACCCGCATGACATTCTTTGGGCCGTCCATGACGTAAAAAATTATGGTAGAAGTAAGGGCGAGGAAATTTTCATGGAGTTCCCGGTTACGGTGGGTGGTCGGGGCCGAGCGTTGCAGTGTGGTTTGCGCATTTCTCTCATACGCGTGCGTGTGTGCGAGGCGTTCGCTAACTGAACCCGAGCGAGGTGTTCATTTACTAAACCCGAGCGATCGATCACCCTCGCACTACGTACTGAACACAAGTGATCGATCCCTCGCACTACGTACTGAACCCGATCGATCCCTTCGCTACTAACTGAACCCGAGCGATCCCTTCGCTGATAACTGAACCTGAGCGAGTCGTTCGCTGCTAACTGAACCCAATCGATCCCTTCTCGCTGCTTACTGAAGTCGATCGAGGCCCCGTGTGAGACGTAGCTAGCCGGTTGGGTTGCCTCTCGATGAACAGTGCCCGTTGCTGCCGCGCACGCGATACATAGAATGAGTCGAGACAGCTGTACCATCGATCGAGCCCCTTGCGAGATGAACAGGACCCCGATCAATCTAGGAGAGGCCGTGCCGCGGTACGCCACACCCTAGCCATTTGGGGGTGGATGAACAGGACCCCGTGGAGGCTGGAGGAAGTCGACGGTGGATGAAAAGTACCCGGTGGAGGTTGAAGGAAGTCGGCGGTGGATGAACAGTAGCCAGTGGAGTCCTGTTTTGCTGTAACACACCCATGTATTAGCTACAGTAATCCCCCGTGATCAATGCCAAGTCATAATGCTTAACAGTGCTTGATCACCTTTGGTTCATATCTCATTTCAAATTCCAACTCTAATTCAAATTCAAATATGAAGTGGAAAATAAAAGTTATTCAATTTGGAAACTAAAGTGTTCATGATTTTGCAAATAATCATTAGATAATTGTAAAATAGAAACCAACATTTATTGGATTATTAATATGCCCCTAACTTATATAAAAGAGTACCAAAACAGTACTAATTAATCCATTTCATTTACTCCAAAATTCAAATGAAATCAATTTGGTTCCAAACCTTTTTCTGGCTCTGATAAATATTACATATTATTTATTGAGCCAAGTCACATATTTTACAAAACTCAAAGTGGTGGCTGAACATTTTGCAAATAAGAGAAAAGGAATAAAACAGAAGAGAAGAAAAGGAAAAAGGAAACGGGCTACTATGCTGCTGGGCTGTGAGTGCACAGTGCACAACCCAGGCCAACCAGCGCCGTCTCCCACCTCCCGCGCTCGCTGTCGCCTCCACAACGCGTGCGCACGCACTCGCAACCAGCCCCCCTCCCTCGCTGCTCGACACCGCACGCCCCCGCGCAGCCTGGTGGATATGGGCGCCTCCCCACGCCCCCCCTGAGCTCCCCCTCGCTCACTCCTTCTCTCCCTCTCTCTCTCCCCAACACACCCGAACGTCGCCGCCGCCATGGCCGCGACCTAGCGCAGCCACCATGCCCAACTCGCCGCCCCACCGTGCCAGACGAGGCCGCCGACCTCCGCTACTTCGTCCCCGACCTCGAGCTCGACCCCTTCAAAGTCACGTCGTCCGCATCGACCTCATCTTCGTCTCCGACCACCGCAGCTCGCCGTCGCTGTTCCGGCCGCTCCGCGCCTCCCCGAACCCACTGCCCATCCCCTACCGCCTTGAAGTGAGCCTCGCCCCGTTTCCCCTCTCCTCTCACCATCGATTTCGACCCCTAGCACCGATCCCCGCCGTGGCCCAGCCCGTTGCCGCTGGAGCTCGTCGCCGGCGAGCTTCCGGCGACCAAATGGTCACGGGCTGGTTCCCGTTGGACTCACCGCACCGCGTAGACCCCGCCTAGCTACTTCGCGCACCCAAGAGAGCCCCGCAGCCGCGTTTCCGAACAAGGCAGAACTCCGGCGCCGCCGCGCTGCTCACCGCTGTCGTCTCTGGCCGTCCCCGGCCATGACACCACTGCCAATTGACGTGCCTTGGCTCCCTCTTTCGAACGCGCCGTCGCACGGGTTCGGAGACCCCCTGTAGCGAAATCCCGGTGATGCCCGACGCACGCCGCCGCATATTTTGTCGCCGGCTGCGAGTCACCGGTCGGAGCTGACGTGGCTGCCACCTGGTCGGTCCTGTGCCGCTGACGGGTGGGCCCAGTTGACCCGTTGACCAGGTCAACTGCTGACTGGGCTAGCCCACCCACTGACATGCGGGCCCCACGTGTAACAAAACATTTTTATAAATAACTAAAATGTTAATTAATCTATTAATTAATTTAATTAACTAAACAGGCACTGACAACTGGGTCCCACCCGTTAGTTAACCTCTTTTAGTTAAAGTTAATCCCTAATTAGCTAATGTGTCACTGACCAATGGGTCCCACTGGTCAGGTTTGACTCTGGCCAGCTGGGTTTGACCCGCTGACGTCATGATGACGTCACCTATCACTGTTTCGAATAATTCGAATTTAATAATTAAAATAATTCCAGTAATTCAGTAAAACTTTGAAAAATCATATAAAATAGACCGTGACTCGGATGAAAATAATTTATATATGAAAAATGATCAGAAAAATATGAAGAATCCGAATATGCCACCCACATACCTGCCACACCTCTCTAACATGATGAACATGGAACTTTTCCCTCTGATTCATCTGTCCGATAATTGCCCGGAGCTGGTAAAACATCTCCAGATGTTTCCCGCTTTGACTAACTTGTGTAGTACTGCATTAGGGCATCCCTCGAATAACGTGTTGCCATGCCATGCATCTGTGATGGCATTTGTTGCTTGTATTTATTGTTTCTCCCCCCCTCTTCTCTCCGGTAGACCCCAAGACTGACGCTGCTGCCGAGTATGACTACGCCCCTGACGATCAGACCTTTTCAGCAGAGCTTCCAAGCAAGCAAACTCCCTTGATCATTCCTATACCACCTATCCTTTCTCCCCCATGTTTGCATTAGAATTTGCTACTGTAACTGATTGCTCCTATCCTGATGCATAGCCTGTTTTTGTAACCTACTGTTGCTACGTTACCTGTCATCCTAAACTGCTTAGTATAGGTTCGTTAGTGATCCATCAGTGACCCCTCACCCTTGTCCATGTTGCCCCGCTTTGTTACCAGTGCCTCGATCTTTGTGATCGATGTGCAGAGATCGTCACATCACCGCACACCCCCCTTAGTTGTACGATTCTGCAGGGCTACTATCGAGTACTGAGGGTGATACCTCGTACTGCACTCCTGATGATATCTCTGTAGTATAGCACCTCGGTGGTGATTGCAGAGGGTGATTCCTCGCTCTCCCCTTCCCGATGATGACTCTGTCGTGCAACCCCTCAAGTGTGGACCATCGAGGGTGATTCCTCCTGGTTCTCCTTGACGGATTACATCGAGTAGAAATCCATCGAGGGTGATTCCTCGGATTCCCACGATGTTATGGACACACAGTTACTTTGACCTTTACCTCAGTAATTTGGGAAGTCGGGTTTGCCAGGAGAGCACCCGCGAGAGATTATTGTGGCGGAACGACAGGGCAGGTGGAGACCACCTAGGAGAGAGGTGGGCCTGGTCCCTGGTCGTTGGACCGCGTGTTACCAAGTCGGAGCGACATGGATCCTGTTCATCTCTACGAGTTACTAAACACGCCTAACGGATTTGGGTATTTGATCTGAGTTGGCCGCTGGCCATATACGCACTACCACCACGTGGAATAATGGCTATGGGACCCTCTACGTCGTATGTATCAGCCGAAAGCTCTTCAGATGTCACAGCTCAGAGATGCGGGCTGATCGTTGGGGTGGGCTGGTTACGTCACTTGTGTACACAGTGTCACGCCTTGGCCCCGACCAGCCACGTAACGTGCAGGAGTGCAAAGGGAGATGGCCCAAGACCCCTTCGCACTTACGATTTAGACCGGCGTGTTGACCTCTCTACTGAGCCTAGGTAGGACCGCGTCGTGTCGATTACCCGAGGCCGGGTATTACCCAGCAAGTGTGTCCGGCCAGATGTAATCGAGCGTGCTGGGTAACAGTTGTGCACCGCTGCAGGGAAGTTATCTATTCGAATAGCCATGTTCACGGTAACAGGACGCTCACTGTTGTATCCCGCTCTACTACAACTTGAACTGAATACATGTTACCTTAACTGTAAGCTCCGGGATCGTTTCCTCACAGGGAGTCGGGGAAGGATCTCTGGACTTTGCTTATACATGTTTGTTACTTTATAATATTCTAATCTACACTCTTCAAATGCTGCAAGACGCTGAAGATGCTAATCTTCGATAGGCTAGGCCTTCCCCCTCTGTTCTGGCATTTCTGCAGTTTAGTCCAAAGATATAGCCCCATTCCTTTGATACCGATGCATACTTAGTATAGTTCTGATGTTAGTCTTGCGAGTACTTTGGATGAGTACTCACGGTTGCTTTGCTACCTCTTTTTCCCCATACCTGATTGCTGCGATCAGATGACGGAGCCCAGGTGTCAGCTGCCCCCGTCGACGACTGCTACTACACTTCCGGTGGAGCCTACTACTACGTGGAGATCGACGACCAGGAGTAGATTCGGAGGCCCCAGGCAGGAGGCCTTCGCCTTTTCGATCAGTGTCGCTGTTTGTGCTAGCCTTCTTAAGGCAAACTTGACTAACTATGTCTGTACCCAGATGTTATTTGCTTGTATGACTCGAGCTTATGTATTCGAGCCCTCGAGGCCCCTGGCTTGTAATATAAAGCTTGTATGACTTTTTTTTGAGTTTAGAGTTGTGTTGTGATATCTTCCCGTGAGCCTCTGATCTCGATCGTGTGCATTTGCGTGTATGATTAGTGCATGGTCGAGCAGGGGTGTCACAAGTTGGTATCAGAGCCAACTGCCTGTAGGAAGCCCCTTTCCAACTCCTTGGCCGAAGTTCAGTCTAGTCTTCGCAAAACAATTTTTCTAACATGGCTGTGTGGCTTACGGGCCCACGTCTCCAATGGGTGGTATTAGGATCTTTTATTCCTCTTCCTTACTCTGGGATTCTACTCTCTCTTGTATTCGAGTTAAAACTTTACTAACTCTAACACTAGGTTCTCGTGCTCATATTCACCCGGAGAGCTGGATTGTCTGCAATTATTCCTTTCCATGGAAATCATGCTCTGCTTTTCCTTGGGAATGATATACACCTCATACTTGTGTATAATCACATTTTCCTTTCCATTGGTTTGTTTAACCTTTCTTATAATCTAGATTTTATCCGAGCAGTGCTAATTTCCTGCTTAAGCCAACACCCCAAATGATTATCCTCTGACTTGCCTTGCTGTCGTGACCTTGCAAGATGTCACTGCCTTCCTACTTTTAACCACACTACCCACAGTTCCACAGGATCGAAACCTGACTCTCCTGTACGTCCATGATCCAGTAGTTTTCCCCGACGTTGATGTAGCCTTTGCTATGTCCCGTTGTTATATTCCCTATCACGTGCCTGCGTGCCGCCTAGTATGTCTAGCTGTTTGAATTTTCGAACTTATGCTGTCCGCATGTAACCGACCTTGTGTATGGATCTGTATGTCTTAATTGACTACTATTATGAATCTATTGCACTACTTGTCCATTGTCGTGTTACATCATGCTGTCTCTGAACACTTGCAGTGGTTTTTACTAAACTACCCCTGTTAAACTTTAGCAGGATGGTTAGACCCGCAGGTCGTGGTCGTGGCCGTGCTGCCAATGATCCACCCCCGCCAGACTATATGGCAGCTATGATGCAGCAATTCGAGTTGAACCGCAAGTTCATGGATGGAATCATGGCTCAGTTCCCAAACCAGAACCAGAATGCTCAGAATCAGCAACCTGCTCCAATAACTCTGCAGGAATTTGTGCGTCTCAGCCCTACTATTTTCCGCAACTCTGAACAGCCACTGGATGCTGATGACTGGCTTCGCGATATCTCCTTCAATATGGAATCTGCCAATGTCGCCCCTGCCAACCTTGTCACCTTCGTGTCCTACTTCTTGAAGGGTCCCGCTGCTCAATGGTGGGACACCCAAAGGCGTTCACTACCTGCTGGGATAGTCATTACCTGGATCAAGTTTCAGACTGCTTTCCATGCCCGTTACATTCCTCAGGGAATCATGGACCAGAAGAAAACAGAGTTTCGTAACCTCACTTAGGGCAATAAGACTGTCGAAGCTTATCAGTGGGAATTCCTTGAATTATCTCGCTAAGACGAAGAAGACATTGCCACTGATGCTCGTAGACAGGAGAAATTCCGTAATGGACTCCACCCAGACCTGAAGCTTGCACTTGCTGTTCATGACTTCACCGACTTTGCCACCCTCATGAACAAGGCTATCTAGGTTGAGACCGCTCAGAAGGAACACAAGAATGCGATCAAGCGCACCCATGACATTGGCTCATCTTCGGGCTCGTCATCGCAAAAGCGCCGTATCTGGATTCCTCACAGCATGTACCATGCAGCTGCACCTCCTCCCCCACCGGGACAGCCAAGATCTCAGGCTCCACAGCTCCTGCTCTCCGCCCCGAAGACGGGCTCTGCTTCAAGTGTGGCTGTCCAGGTCACCGTTCCAGAGAATGCCCTCAGAATCAGAATCAGCTTGCACTTCCCTCTGCTGGCCGTGGTAACAATCAGCCTCGCAACAATAATGCCAGGCCTTCTTATGGTCGTGGTCAAGCTTACCATGTTGATCTGAATGAAGCTCAAGATCAGCTTGCTACTGTCATTGGTACTATCCTTGTTCACTCAGTACCACCTCCTGTTTTAATTGATTCAGGAGCATCGCATTCATTTTTCGCTAAAATCCTTTGCATTTGCGCATGACATTAGATGTGAACCATAGCACAATCCGTTAATGTAAATTCTCCCGCGGGCCCATGCCAAGCATCCTTGGTATGAATACCCCGACCTTTTCCCTTCCACCTCCTGAATTCTCAAGACGAGAATTTCTTTTAGAGGAGGAGAATTGTAACATGCTCCTGTATTAGCTACATTAATCCCCCGTGATCAATGCCAAGTCATCATGCTTAACAGTTCTTGATCACCTTTGGTTCATATCTCATTTCAAATTCCAACTCTAATTCAAATTCAAATATGAAGTGGAAAATAAAAGTTATTCAATTTGGAAACTAAAGTGTTCATGATTTTGCAAATAATCATTAGATAATTGTAAAATAGAAACCAACATTTATTGGATGATTAATATGCCCCTAACTTATATAAAACAGTACCAAAACAACACTAATTAATCCATTTCATTTAATCCAAAATTCAAATGAAATCAATTTGGTTCCAAACCTTTTTCTAGCAGTGAGAAATATTACATATTATTTATTGAGCCAAGTCACATATTTTACAAAACTCAAAGTGGTGGCTGAATATTTTGCAAATAAGAGAAAAGGAATAAAACAGAAGAAAAGAAAAAGAAAAAAGAAACGGGCTACTATGCTGCTGGGCTGTGAGTGAACAGTGCACAACCCAGCGCAGCCAGCGCCGTCTCCCACCTCCCGCGCTCGCTGTCGCCTCCACAGCACGCACGCACGCACCCGCAACCCGGCCCCCTCTCTCGCTGCTCGACACCGCACGCCCCCTGGTGGATATGGGCGCCCCTGAGCTCCCCCTCTCTCACTCCTCTCCCTCGCTCTCTCGCCACCACACCCGAATGTCGCCGCCGCCATGGCCGCGACCTAGCACGACCACCGTGCCCAACTCGCCGCCTCACCGTGCCAGACGAGGCAGCCGACCTCCGCTACTTCGTCCCCGACCTCGAGCTCGACCCCTTCGCCGTCACGTCATCCGCATCGACCTCATCTTCGTCTCCGACCACCGCAGCTCACCGTCGCCGTTCCGGCCGCTCCGCGCCTCCCCGAACCCACTGCCCATCCCCTACAGCCTCGCAGTGAGCCTTGCCCCGTTTCCCCTCTCCTCTCGCCGTCGATTTCGACCCCTAGCACCGATCCCCGCCGTGGCCGAGCCCGTCGTAGCTCGAGCTCGTCGTCGGCGAGCTTCCGGCAACCAAATGGTCACGGGCTGGTGCCCGTTGGACTCACCGCACCGCGTAGACCCTGCCTAGCTACTTCGCGCACCCGAGAGAGCCCCACAGCCGCGTTTCCGAACATGGCAGAACTCCGGCGCGGCCGCACTGCTCACCGCCGTCGTCTCCGGCCGTCACCGTCGCACGGGTCCGTAGACCCCCTGTAGCGAAATCCCAGCGACGCCCGACGCGCGCCGCCGCGTATTTTGTCGCCGGCGGCGAGTCGCCGGTCGGAGCTGACATGGCTGCCACCTGGCCGGTCCTGTGCCGCTGACGGGTGGGCCCAGTTGACCTGGTCAACTGCTGACTGGGCTGGCCCAGCCACTGACATGTGGGCCCCACGTGTAATAAAACATTTTTATAAATAACTAAAATGTTAATTAATCTGTTAATTAATTGAATTAACTAAACAGTCACTGACAACTAGGTCCCACCCGTTAGTTAACCTATTTTAGTTAAAGTTAATCCCTAATTAGCTACTGTGTCACTGACCAGTGGGTCCCACTGGTCAGGTTTGACTCTGGTCAGCTGGGTTTGACCCGCTGACGTCACACTGACGTCATGATGATGTCACCTATCACTGTTTCGGATAATTGGAATTTAATAATTAAAATAATTCTAGAAATTCAGTAAAACTTTGAAAAATCATATAAAATAAACCGTGACTCGGATGAAAATAATTTATATATGAAAAATGATCAGAAAAATATGAAGATTCCGAATATGCCACCCACATACCTGCCACACCTCTCTAACATGATGAACATGGAACTTTTCCCTCTAATTCATCTGTTCGATAATTGTCCGGAGCTGGTAAAACACCTCCAGATGTTTCCCGCTCTGACTAACTTGTGTAGTATTGCATTAGGGCACCCCTCGAATAACGTGCTGCCATGCCATGCATCTGTGATTGCATTTGTTGCTTGTATTTATTGTTTCTGCCCCCCTCTTCTCTCTGGTAGACCCCGAGACTGACCCTGCTACCGAGTACGACTACACCCCTGACAATCAGACCTTTTCAGCAGAGCTTCCAGGCAAGCAAACCCCCTTGATCATTCCTATACCACCTATCCTTTCTCCCCCATGCTTGCATTAGAATTTGCTACTGTAACTGATTGCTCCTATCCTGATGCATAGCCTGTTTTTGTAAGCTACTGTTGCTACTTTACCTATCATCCTAAACTTCTTAGTATAGGTTGGTTAGTGATCCATCAGTGACCCCTCACCCTTGTCCATGTTGCCTCGCTTTTTTACCAGTGCCTCGATCTTTGTGATCGATGTGCTGAGATCATCACATCACCGCACACCCCCCTTAGTTGTACGATTCTGCAGGGCTACTATCGAGTGCCGAGGGTGATACCTCGTACTGCACTCCTGATGATATCTCTGTAGTATAGCACCTCGGTGGTGATTGCAGAGGGTGATTCCTCGCTCTCCCCTTCCCGATGATGACTCTGTCGTGCAACCCATCAAGTGTGGACCATCGAGGGTGATTCCTCCTGGTTCTCCTTGACGGATTACATCGAGTAGAAATCCATCTAGGGTGATTCCTCGGATTCCCACGATGTTATGGAGACACAGTTACTTTAACCTTTACCTCAGTAATTTGGGAAGTCGGGTTTGCCAGGAGAGCACCCGCGAGAGATTATTGTGGCGGAACGACAGGGCAGGTGGAGACCACCTAGGAGAGAGGTGGGCCTGGTCCCTGGTCGTTGGACCGCGTGTTACCAAGTCGGAGCGACAGGGATCATGTTCGTCTCTGCGAGTTACTAAACACACCTAACGGATTTGGGTATTTGATATGAGTTAGCCGCTGGCCATATACGCACTACCACCACGTGGGATAATGGTTATGGGACCCTCTACGTCGTATGTATCAGCCGAAAGCTCTTTAGATGTCACAGCTCAGAGATGCGGGCTGATCGTTGGGGTGGGCTGGTTACGTCACTTATGTATACACTGTTGTGCCTGGGCCCCGACCAGCCACGTAACGTGCAGGAGTGCAAAGGGCGATGGCCCAAGACCCCTTTGTACTTAGGATTTAGACCGGCGTGTTGACCTCTTTGCTGAGCCTAGGTTGGACTGCGTCGTGTCGATTACCCGAGGCCGGGTATTACCCAGCAAGTGTGTCCGGCCAGATGTAATCGAGCGTGCTGGGTAAAAGTAGTGCACCCCTGCAGGAAAGTTATCTATTCGAATAGCCGTGTCCACGGTAACAGGACGCACAGTGTTGTATCCTGATCTACTACAACTTGAACTGAATACATGTTACCCTAACTGTAAGCTCCGGGATCGCTTCCTCACAGGGAGTCGGGGAAGGATCTCTGGGCTTTGCTTATACATGTTTGTTACTTTATAATATGCTAATCTACACTCTTCTAATGCTGCAAGACGCTGAAGATGCTAGTCTTCGATAGGCTAGGCCTTCCCCCTCTGTTCTGGCATTTCTGCAGTTTAGTCCAAAGATATAGCCCCATTCCTTTGATACCGATGCATACTTAGTATAGTTCTGATGTAAGTCTTGCGAGTACTTTGGATGAGTTCTCATGGTTGCTTTGCTACCTCTTTTTCCCCATACCCGATTGCTGCGATCAGATGATGGAGCCCAGGAGTCAGCTGCCCCCGTCGACGACTGCTACTACACTTCTGGTGGAGCCTACTACTACGTGGAGACCGACGACCAGGAGTAGATTCGGAGGCCCCAGGCAGGAGGCCTTCGCCTTTTCGATCAGTGTCGCTGTTTGTGCTAGCCTTCTTAAGGCAAACTTGACTAACTATGTCTGTACCCAGATGTTATTTGCTTGTATGACTCGAGCTTATGTATTCGAGCCCTCGAGGCCCCTGGCTTGTAATATAAAGCTTGTATGACTTTTGTTTTGAGTTTAGAGTTGTGTTGTGATATCTTCCCGTGAGTCTCTGATATCGATCGTGTGCATTTGCGTGTATGATTAGTGCACAGTCGAGCAGGGGCGTCACATTTGCGGTACGCCACACCCCTCTCGATGAACAGAACGCCCGTTTTGACCGTCGGCGGTTGGAGAGAAGTCTGTTTCATCCCTTTTGCGGTATGCCACACCCCTCCCGATGAACATGACCCTGTTTCGGCCGTATGTGGTTGGAGAGAAGTCCGTTTCCTCCGTTTTGCGGTACGCCGCAGCCCTCCCGGTGAACAGGACCCCTTTTCGACCGTAGGCGGTTGAACAGAAGTCCATTTCCTCCATTTTGCGGTACACCAGACCCCCAACCGATGAACAGGACCCCGCTTTGGCTGTTCTATCCAAGCCGGTTGGCTCCCGATGAACAGGACGCATTCCAACCCAGTCGGTTGCCTCCCGATGAACACGACGTTGTTTCCTCCGTTTCGACCCAGCCGATTGGCTGCCGATGAACAGGACGTCGTTGTTGTGTACCCCCACCGTCGCCTCTCCATGTACACGAGCCCTGGTTGTACGTATGTGCGTGTATGCATTCGAGACCCCATCCGTATGTACGTATGTGGCCGTATTTTTTGCAGCGTGGCATTATGTACGTGTACTCGATTTAGACGGGGCTCTACTACAAGATATGCCGCTCCTTACACGGCCACGGTTCATGAGACCAATCGACCAATATGTTGATGTCTGATGACCCACAAGTATAGGGGATCGTTTGTAGCCTTTTTTGATAAGTAAGAGTGTCGAACCCAACGAGGAGCTAAAGATAGAATTAATATTCTCTCAAGTTATATCGACCACTGATACAACTCTATGCACACCAACGTTTGCTTTACCTAGAAACAAGTAATAAAACTAGAAGTACTTTGTAGGTGTAGTAGGATAAGTTTGCAAGATAATAAAAAACATGAAAATAACAATTAAGTGTCGTTCTAATAAAATTACAATTAAGTTAGTATAGCGAGTGTGGAAAAGTGGTGGTAGGAATTGTTCCTAAGCAATTGGCTAAGTTACTAGACCGATAGCAAGTTTTTATGTGGGAGAGGCCACTGCTAGCATGTCATCCCTTACTTGGAATTCTATGCACTTATGATTGGAACTATTAGCAAGCATCCACAACTACTAACGTTCTTTAAGGTAAAACCCAACCATAGCATTAAGATATATTGGCCCCCTTCAATCCCGTATGAATCAATTTCTATGGTAGGAAGAAGCTTCTGTCACTCTTGCCCTCCAATGCATAGTCCTATCAACATACAACTAACCCTATGGTGTGATCCACACGCGCTCTCATATGATGGGCACCAAAGGATAGCAACATAACCACAAGCAATTTAAACCAATCATAGCAATTCACCGATTACCGATAGGATAATAAAAATCTACTCAAACATCATAGGATGGCAACACATCATTGGAAAATAATATGAAGCATAAAGCACCATGTTCAAGTAGGCGGTACAGCGGGTTGCGGGAGAGTGGACCGCTGAATATAGATGAGGGAAGGTGATGGAGGTGTTGATGAAGATGACGGAGTTGTTGGAGTAGATCGCCGTCACACGATGTTTGCCCCGGCGGCGTTCCGGCGCCACCGGGAGAGAGGAGGAGATAGCCCCACTCCTTCTTCTTCTTCTTCTTCTTCTTCCTTGGCCTCCCCTAGATGGGAGGAGGGTTTCCCCTCTGGTCCTTGGCCACCATGGCTTCCGGAGGGAAGGAGCCCCTTCGAGATTGGATCTCTCTCTCTCTCTCTCTCTCTGTTCTCTTCTGTTTCGCGCCCCCCTTTTCTGGCCCTTCACCGTTTCTTATATTCCCGGAGGTCCGTAACTCCGATTGGGCTGAAATTTTGAGGGGATTTTTATCCGGAAATTATCTTTCTTGTGGCGAAAGAAGGGCTCCAACCGAATTACGAGGGAGTCACAAGACAACACGGGGCGCCCTACCCCCCAGGGCGCGCCCTGTTGCCTTGTGGGTCCCTCGGGCACCGTCTTGCGTTGATTCTTCTTCCCAAAATTCACATATATTCCAAAATAAATTTTCATAAAATTTTATCGCGTTTGGACTTCGTTTGATATAGATTTTCTGCGAAACAAAAAAGATGAAAAAAACAGGAACTGGCACTGGGCACTGGATCAATATGTTAGTCCCGAAAATAATATAAAATGTTGCCAAAAGTATATGAAAGTTGTAGAATATTGGCATGAAACAATCAAAAATTATAGATACGACGGAGACTGTCTACTACACAACTTTATTCTTGTAGACTCTGTGGGGCCTCCACGCGCAGAGTTTTGTAGGACAGTAGCAAATTTCCCTCAAGTGGATGACCTAAGGATTATCCATCCGTGGGAGGTGTAGGATGAAGATGGTCTCTCTGAAACAACCCTGCAATCAAATAACAAAGAGTCTCTTGTGTGCCCAACACACCCAATACAATGGTAAATTGTATTGGTGCACTAGTTCGGCGAAGAGATGGTGATACAAGTATAGTATGGATAGTAGATATAGGTTTTTATAATTTGAACAATAAAAAACAGCAAGGTATCAAGTAACAAAAGTGAGCACAAATGGTATTGCAATGCTTGGAAACAAGGCCTAGGGTTCATACTTTCACTAATGCAATCTCTCAACAGTGCTAACATAATTGAATCATATAACCACCCCTCAACGTGCGACAAAGAATCACTCCAAAGTTCCTAGCGGAGAACATAAGATGAAATTGTTGTAGGTAGCAAAACCACCTCAAAGTTATCTTTTCGGTTAATCTATTGAGCCATCCCTATAAGTGTCACAAATAGCCCTAGATTTCATACTAGAATAACACCATATGATATGCACCAATCAACTCTAATGTCACCTAGATACTCCAATGTCACCACAAGTACCCGTGAGTTAATTTATTCGATATGCGTCAAACAACTTCAGATTCATGATATTCAATCCAACACAAAGAACTTCAAAGAGTACCCCAAAGTTTCTATCGGAGAAAGTAGGACAAAAACGTATATCAACCCCTATGCCTAGATTACCCCATTGTCCCCTCAGGAATCCGCAAGTTGTTTACCAAAACATACATCAAGTGACTCAATAGAATACCCCATTGTCACCACGGGTATCCACATGCAAGAAATACATCAAGTGTTCTCAAATCTAAAATATTCAATCCAATAACAATGAAACCTCAAAGGGAAAGACTCAATTCATCACAACAAGATAGAGAGGGAAGAACACCATATGATCCAACTATATTAACAAAGCTCGTGGTAAAATCAAGATCGTGCCAAATCAAGAACACAAGAGAGAGAGAGAGAGAGAGAGAGATCAAACACATAGCTATTGGTACATACCCTCAGCCCTGAGGGTGAACTACTCCCTCCTCTTCATGGAGACCGCCAGGATGATGAAGATGGCCTCCGGTGATGATTTCCCCCTCCGACAGGGTGCCGGAACAGGGCTCCGGATGAGATCGCTTCGGAATAGAGGCTTGCGGCGGCGGCGTGGAAGTTATAGTTTTCTTTCTGGGGGTTTCCCTATTTATAAGAATTTTTGGCATTGGTTTCATGTTAGGGGGAGTCCCGAGGGGCCCACGAGCTCAGCCCACACGCCCTAGGGGGGCGCCCCCTAAGCTCGTGGCTCGCCTGGACTTCATCTGGTCCACCTCCCAGGCTTCGGGGGTCTGTTCTTGTACAGAAAAAATCACCATAAAGTTTCATGGCATTTGGACTTCGTTTGGTATGGATTTTCTGCAAAAAAAAAATAGCCAAAAAATAGGAGCTCGCACTGGGCACTAGGTCAATAGGTTAGTCCATAAAAATCATATAAAAGTGCACCAAAACCATATAAAATTGTTGTAAACATGGCATGAATACTTCATAAATTATAGATACGTTGGAGACGTATCAGCATCCCCAAGCTTAATTCCTGCTCGTCCTCGAGTAGGTAAATGATAAAAGAAATAATTTATGACGTGTGAATGCTAGCATAGTGCATAAGTTTGATCAATGATAATTCTAATCACTTTTCCTAGCATCATAAACAACAAATCTTTCTCATAAAACTCATCATGATAAAGCAGCAATCAATTCACATATCATGGTTCAAATATTGCATTCTCTTGAAACTTAACAACCTATGTTCTCAGTCACCAAACAATTACAATTCATCTTATTTCAACAAAGTCTAAGTAAGAGCTCCACATACTCAATTATCATATAGTCTTCTATGATTGCTAGTACTCAAAGCATATTTTTAGAACAAATAGCATCCATCGAACATGGAGGAAGATAGGGGCTTAATGTTTCGCCTCCCAACTTACTTATCATAGAGATAATTGTTAACAATAATAACCCATGATCATATATATTTGACTAGATATATGTGCCTGGATCTTTCCCCACCACACGATGCTTGCCAAGTGGAGAATAATTGAGGTTGGAATAAGAAGTCGACTCAACATGAAAAGTAAATAGATATGCCATTCGCAGAGGGAAGCATGGATTTGCTTATGTGCCAGAGCTCATTGATTAAAACAGAGATAATTACATTTTGAGGGGTGTGCTTTTCCTGTCAACGTCATGACAAAGGATTTCAACATCTTCCATGCTAATCACATTATTGGTGGTTCCCATGCAGAAAGGAAAAGATTTACTCCCCCACAACCATACAGTCACAATCCATGGCTAGCCGAATCCTTGGGTGCTCTCCAAACAATCAACTTTCTGGGGGGAGTTTGTTTTATTCTGTTTTTCCCTGTTTTTGCTTAACGGGACTGGGCATCCTAAATACCAGCCTCTCTCATGCAAGACGAGTGAATAAACTCTCCTCGTGAGAATAACCTGCTTAGCATGGAAGATACTGACTGCCCCGTCGCTCCATAAGCGGTATGGGCACACAAAACATATGTTCATTTGAAGATTTTAGAGATGGCACATGCAAATTTACTTGAAACGGCAGGGTAATACCGTATATAGGTAGGTATGGTGGACACTCGTGGAAGAAACTTGGTTTAAGAGTATTGGATGCACAAGCAGTATTCCCGCTTAGTACAGAAATTTTGGCTAGCAAAGATTATAAACAAGCACCACATGTTGGAGGATCCATAACAAAATAAATTCTATGTGAATATATACCCAAACATAACTCATTACGTTGTCTTCCTTGTCCAACTTCAACTTATTTGATCAAGTTTCAAAATAATTAATGGGTATTCAGAATCATAAAAGATGTCCAAGATAATATATTTCTATGTGAAATTTCTCTTCCTTATACTAATCTTTCATGAATTGCTTGTATGACCAATATTGAGATTGTCAAACTTCAATAGATTTTACTTTCTAAACCCAATGTGAAACTATCACTAAGCATATGGAACATATATAATTTCAGATTTATGATATCCAACTCATTCAACAATTTACTCTTAGGATATGGGTGAAGAACAAGAGTAAATGACAACTACTCCAAATGATATAAGTGCAGATCAATGAATAGTCAAACAATTAAGTAGCTATGTGAAGACTCTCTCCAAATCAAAACTTTCAGATCTAATAATTTTATTCAAATAGCAAACAAAATAAAAAGACGCTCCAAGCAAAACACATATTATGTGATGAATAAAAATATAGCTCCAAGTTAGGTATTGATACGTCCAATTTGCATCATGATTTCCTACTGTCATTTATAATGTATTTGGTCATTATTTCACTTTATGATGTAATTCTTATGCTTTTTCTCTCTTAAATTGTAGGATTTACATGAAGAGGGAGAATACCGGTAGCTGGAATTCTGGACCTGAAATAGAGATACGTCCCAAACGTATCTACTTTTCCAATCACTTTTGCTCTAGTTTGGACTCTAATTTGCACGGTTTGAATGGAACTTGTAACACCCCAATAATCATGCTACAGTAATCTTCCCCTAATGGTGGCCATGTCATCGTGATTACTATGCAAATTGCCACTTGTCCAAAAATCAAAGTCCAATTCAAATTTAAAATGCAAGTCAAATATTTACATCCTCAAACATGCAAACAAAATAGTTCATAATTTTGTAAATAATCCCTAAGTAATTATGTCAAGGGAAACAACATCACTAAAAGTCCCAAAATGCCCCTGGAAATTATTTAAGTGAACCAGCAGCAATTAACTTGGCCTTTCCAATTTCTAAAAATACCTAAACTTTACCGAGTGCTCTGAAACTTTTTGTGCAACACCACCCTAATGTACATGATTTATGTGCCAAATTTCATGTTCACCAAAAATCGTTTGGTACTAAAAGGAAATAGAAAACGGTGCCAGAAAAATAAAACAGAAAAGATAAAGAGAGATAGGAAAATCCCACTGTGCACTTAAGGCCTATGGCTACAGCTAACGGCCCAGCCCACCACCAGGGCCTCCTTCAATCTCTGTATAGGAGAGGAGACAGTGGCCATGACGTGGCGTTCATCCACGCGCCCTGGCCACTGTGGCTGCCGTGTCGACCATCTAGCGAGCTCCCGAGGCGTATAAGGCCCTCCCCGATGCGTGAGACAAACCCTAGGACACTCTTTCCTACTCCCTCGCTCGTCCCCTTCCGTTTTCTTCGTTCCCGATCTCGAGGTCGCCGCACCACCGTCGTCCACGCGCTTCGGGGCCTCCCCTCGTCACGCCAAGATGTCCAGGCGCTCCCTCATCGTCGACTCCTTCGCCTACGCGCATTGGTTCGAGTAGGGGTGCACCAGAAACTCGCCATCGCCGCCATCTTCGCCCACGGCCGCCACATCTCGCCGTCGAGCCCGTTGCATTCCGGCTGCCCCGCGTCTCCTAACCGTTGCTACAAGCTCCGCGGTGAGCTTCTCCCCCGATTCCCCTGTTTTCCCCTTCGATCCGTGCCCTTTTTATGCCGTGGATCGCCGTCGACCGAGCTCCCGAGAGCTTCCGCGTACGTGTGTGTGTGTGTGCTGCTCCCAAGCGCTACTGCTGCTCTTCGATGCTGCTGCACACGGCTGCTCTTGCCGTGCTGCTGTTGCTGCTGCTAGGCTGCCGCTGCTGTGCTGCCACTACTAGCTGCTGGCCGCCGCCGCTGCCGCTGCTTATACTGCAGCTCCTGGCTGCTCTGCTACTGCTGCTATGCCGCCGCTGCTGCTCTTGCTTTTTGCTGTTGTTTGCTGCGGTTGCCGCTACTGCCGGCTGCTACTCGTTGCTCCGCTACTCCTCTCTGCTGCTGCCGCCGCTGCTTGCTACCGCTTCTCTACTACTGCAGTTGCCTAGCGCCGCTGCTGCGTACTGCCGCCGACGCCCGCCGCTACTGCTGGTCGTGGCCGCCGAACGCTGCATGCGTGCGTGCCCATGCAGGTGAGGCACGGCTTGTGCACTGGCTCCGACCCCAATTTAATTAGAGTAGGATTAGATTCGGCTAATTTAGTGCTTAGATAGTATATGACCCAATGACATGTGCCCCCCCCTTGATTAAATCAAAGAAAACATTTCGAAATTTGTTAAAACACTGACATGTGGGACCCCTGCACTATTCACTTTACCCAGTCAATGCTGACTGGGCAGTTGACCAGTCAACTGCTGACTGTGCAGTTGACTGGCCCCACGTGTCAGCCTCCTAGGCACTCTATTGGGTACACTTCTGTGTACCCGTAGCAGTTAAATAATAATAATTTCAGAAATTCCAGAAATTCCAAGAATATTAGTAAATCTTTAGAAATTCATATAAAATAAACCGTAGCTCAGATGAAAATGTTTTCTATATGAAAAATGATCAGAGAAATAAGACGAATCCGAATATGCCATCCACATACCTGTCACATGCCTCCAACACTGCAAACATGGAACCTTCTCCTCCAGATCGCCTGTCCGATAACTGCCCAGAGCCGGGAAAATATCCCCAGATATTTTCCCGCTCCGTCTGTAACGTGTAGCACTGCGTTAGCTCACCCCTAGCACAACATATTGCCATGTCATGCATTGTGATGCATTTGTTTGCTTTGTATTTATTGTTTCCCCCCTCTTCTCTCTGGTAGACTGCGAGACTAACGCTGCTCCCGAGTACGACTACGCCCCTGACATCCAGCCCCTTTCAGCAGAGCTTCTAGGCAAGCAAAACCCCCTTGATCATCCCTATATCGCCCATTCTTTCTCTCCCATGCTTGCATTAGATTTTGCTACTGTATTTGAATGATCCTATTCTGATGCATAGCCTTATTTTGTAACCTCCTGTTGATACGTTACCAGTTATCCTATATGCTTATTATAGGTTGGTTAGTGATCCATCAGTGGCCCCACACCCTTGTCCGTGTTGCCATGCTTTGCTTCCGGATGTTTCGATCAATGGGATCGATGTGCAGAGACCGACACAGGACCGCACACCCCCTTAGTTGTACGACTCTGCAGAGCTACTATCGAATGTCGAGGGTGATACCTCCTACCTCACTCCTGATGATATCTCTGTAGCGTAGCTAGTCGATTGTGG
Source organism: Elymus sibiricus (assembly GCA_039707655.1). Classification (NCBI taxonomy): domain Eukaryota; kingdom Viridiplantae; phylum Streptophyta; class Magnoliopsida; order Poales; family Poaceae; genus Elymus; species Elymus sibiricus. Next base: position 37,026,884 of record CM077668.1, on the reverse strand, counting down.
GTTACCGAGGGTGATTCCTCTTTCACCACCTCCGATGATGCCTCTGTCGTGCAGCCCTTCAAGTGTGAACCCATCGAGGGTGATTCCTCCAAGTTCACCTTGACAGTTACATCGAGTAGGAATCCATTGAGGGTGATTCCTTGGATTTCCCCCTTATGTTATGGACACACGGATACCCTGTATTTAGCTCAGTCCCTTATTGAAGTCGGGTCGACCCCGAGGGGTACCGGCGAGAGATGTGAAGTCGGAGTGACCGTGAGGGTACCCGTGAGATAATTACATGGCATGGCCGGGCAGGCAGACCGCCCCAGGAGAGGGATGGGCCTGGCCATTGCCGTAAGTCCGCGAGACGGGGTGACGGGACCACTGATCGTGGATCACTGATCATCTCCGTGAGTTCCCAACACACTAACGGTTAAGATATGAGATCTGAGTAGGCCTCTGGCCTTTTCGCACTAACCACCACGTGGGATAGCACTCGGTGTCGTACGATTCTTCCAAAAGCTCTGTCAGACGTCTAGTTCAGCATTGTGGCACGGTCGGATCACGCCATTCAGGAGAGAGGTGGCGCTGGTATTCACCCTGCACACAACGACCCGGAGTGCAAAGGGCGATGGGCCCAAGACCCCTGAGCACTTAGGATGTAGACCGGCGGGGACCTCTCTGCGGAGCCTAGCTAGGACTACGTCGTGTCGATCAGCCGAGGCCGGGCATGACCAGGAAAAGTGTGTCCGGCCAGAGTTAATCGAGCGTGTTGGGTAAGTTGGTGCACCCCTGCAGGGAAGTATATCTATTCGAATAGCCATGTCCACGGTAACGGACGCTCGGAGTTGTATCCCGATCTACTACAACTTGAACTGGATACTTGTGATACTTGAACTGGATATTTGTGGAACTTAATAATGTGGTAGCTCCAGGATTGCTTTCTCGCAGGGTGTCGATTAAGGATCTTTGGGCATTGCTACTATTACTTATTACTTTATGTTATACTGCTAATCTCCACTCTTCTAATGCTGCAAGATGCTAGTCTTCGATAGGCTAGGCCTTCTCTCTATTCTGGCAATTCTGCAGTCCAGTCCACAGATACAGCCCCTTCATTTGATACCGAAGCATGATTAGCATAGTTCTGATGTAAGTCCTGCGAGTACTTTGGATGAGTACTCACGGTTGCTTTGCTACCTCTTTTTCCCCATACCCGGTTGCTGTGACCAGATGACGGAGCCCAGGAGCCGGAGATTCCTGATGGTGCCTACTATTACGTGGAGACCGACGACCAGGAGTAGTTTAGGAGGCACCCAGGCAGAAGGCCTGCGCCTTTTCGATCTAGTTGTCGTTGTTTTGCTCAGCCTTCTTAAGGCAATCTTGTCTAATTATGTCTATACTCAGATACTAATGCTTCCGCTAACTCTTGTGTAACTCGAGCTTATCTATTCGAGCACTCGAGGCCCCTGGCTTGTCATATAAAGCTTGTATTAATTTATTTTGTGTCTAGAGTTGTGTTGTGATATCTTCCCGTGAGTCCCTGGGACTGATCGTGCGCATTTGCGTGTATGATTATTGCACGGTCGAGTCGGGGGTGTCACAGAACTAACCCGGACTGACGCTGTTTTCAGCAGAATTGCCATGGTGTTGTTTTTGTGCAGAAATAAAAGTTCTCGGATGGCCCTGAAAATTTACGAAGAATTATTTCAGAATATATAAAAAAAACCGGCGCAAAGATCCACCAGAGGGGGGGCCACCAGACGCCACAAGCCTGGGGGCGCAGCCACCCCCCCAGGGCGCCTGGCAGGCTTGTGGGCCCCTGGCAACTCCGTTTACCCTAATTCCAACGCTATAAGTACCTATTCATGTAAAAAAATCAGGGAGAAAGAATCATCATGTTTTACGAGACGGAGCCACCGCCACCTCCTGTTCTTCATCGGGAGGGCTGATCTGGAGTCCATTCGGGGCTCCGGAGAGGGGGATTCGATGCCGTCGTCATCATCAGCCATCCTCCATCACCAATTTCATGATGCTCACCGGCATGTGTGAGTAATTTCTTCGTAGGCCTGCTGGAAGGTGATGGGTTGGATGAGATTTACCATGTAATTGAGTCAATTTGTTAGAGCTTTGATCCCTAGTATCCACTATGTTCTGAGATTGATGTTGCTATGACTTTGCTATGCTTAATGCTTGTCACTAGGGCCCGAGTGCCATGATTTCAGATCTGAACCCTCTATGTTTTCATGAATATATTTGAGTTCTTGATCCTATCTTGCAAGTTATATGCACCTGTTACGTGTCATGATCCGCATAACCCAAGGTGACAATAATTGGGATTCTTTCCGGTGATTGCCGTAGTTTGAGGAGTTCATGTATTCACTATGTGCTAATGCTTTGTTCTGGTTCTCTATTAAAAGGAGGACTTAATATCCCTTAGTTTCCTTATGGACCCCGCTGCCACGGGAGGGTAGGACAAAAGATGTCATGCAAGTTCTTACTATAAGCACGTATGACTATATACGGAAAACATGCCTACATTACATTGATGAATTGGAGCTATTGTGTATCGCCCTAGGTTGTGACTGTTACATGATGAATGTCATCCAACATAATTATCCATCACTGATCCAATGCCTATGCTTTTCGCATATTGATCTTTGGTAAGTTACTTTCGTTGCTGTTGCTGTTACAATTACTACAAAAGTGCTGCTGTTACTGTCACTACTTTTACTATTGCTCTTGAAACTATCATACTACTGTGCTACTAAACATGTTGCTGCAGATATTTAGTTCTCCAGGTGTGGTTGAATTGACAACTCAACTGCTAATACTCGCAAATATTCTTTGGCTCCCCTTGTGTCGAATCAATAAATCTGGGTGAAATACTACCCGCGAAAACTGTTGCGATCCCCTATACTTGTGGGTTATCAAGACCTTTTTCTGGCGCCGTTGCCGAGGAGCATAGCTCTATTTGTTGAGTCACTTGGGATTTATATCTGTTGATCACTATGAAGAATCTGAAAGACGCTAAGACCAAGATTGTCCCCTCTATGACTAGAGGAGGTAAGGAACTGCATCACACTTTGCACTTGATTCACCTTCTGTTTTGAGTAGGCTTGCGACACCACCACCTGTTATTCATTCTGATATGTCGCAAGTTATCGATGATACTACTTCTGCAATGAGTGATTGATAAGTCTCCAACGTATCTATAATTTTTTATTGTTCCATGCTGTTATAATATCAATCTTGGATGTTTTTATAATCATTTATAGCAATTATATATCATTTTTTGAGACTAACCTATTAACCTAGTGGCCAGTGCCAGTTGCTGTTTTCTGCCCTGTTTTTGTTTTACAGAAAATCAATACCAAACGAAGTCCAAATGCCACAAATTTTTTTGGAGATTTTTTATTGGACAAGATAAACACTAGAAGCTTCGGGAGAATGCCAGAAGATGAAGGAGTGGGCCGCGAGGCACCAGGGCGCGCCCCAGGGGGGTGGCGCGCCCTGGTACCTCGTGGGGCCCACCCAGCTTCGTTTGACCTAATTCTTCCACTATAAATTCAGAAAAAATCAGAAACCCTCAGGAGAGTCCTCGAAATACTTTTTCCGCCGCTGCAAGTTTCTGTTCCAGAGAGATCCCATCTAGGGTCCTTCTCTGGTGATCCGCCGGAGGGGGAATCGATCACGGAGGGGTTCTACATCAACCTTGCTGCCCTTCCGATAATGCGTGAGTAGTTTACCACAAACCTTCGGGTCCATAGGCAGTAGCTAGATGGCTTCTTCTCTCTTTTTGATCTTCAATACAATGTTCTCCTCGATGTTCTTAGAGTTCTATCCGATGTAATCACTTTTTGCGGTGTGTTTGTTGGGATCCGATGAATTGTGAGTTTATGATCAGATTATCCATGAAATTATTTGAGTCTTTGTTGCACTCTTTTATGCATGATTATTATAGCCTCGAATTTCTTCTCCGATCTATCAATTTGGTTTGGCCAACTAGATTGATTTATCTTGCCATGGGAAGAGGTGCTTTGTAGTGGGTTTGATCTTGCGGTGCTCAATCCCAGTGACAGAAAGGGACATGACACTAAGGGTAAAATGATGGGGTTTATTCATACGTGAGTTTATCTTGTCTACATCATGTCATCGTTCTTAAGGCATTACTCCGTTCTTATGGACTTAATACACTAGATGCATGCTGGATAGCGGTCGATGTGTGGAGTAATAGTAGTAGATGCAGGCAGGAGTTAGTCTACTTGTATTGGATGTGATGCCTACATACATGATCATTGCCTTGGATATCGTCATGATTATTTGCTTTTCTATCAATTGCCCAACAGTAATTTGTCTACCCACCGTATGCTATTTTCTTGAGAGAAGCCTCTAGTGAAACCTATGGCCCCCGGGTCTATCTAAATCATATTACTAAAACCCTAAAAATATTGCTGTCGTTTTCTTTTATTTATTTTATTTTGTATTTTTGTTTCAATCTATCTATCTATCACATACAATTTAATCTTGCAATTAACCGCCGAGGGATTGACAACCCCTCGTTTGCATTGGGTGCAAGGATTTGTTGTTTGTGTGCAGGTGCTGCTAACGAGGTGTTGCGTGATTCTCCTACAGGTTCAATAACCTTGGTTTCATAACTGAGGGAAATACTTATCTCTATTGTGCTGCATCATCCCTTCCTCTTCGGGGAAGTAGCAACGCAAGCTACAAGTAGTAGGAAGAATTTCTGGTACCGTTGCCGGGGAGACATCATCAACATCTATCAAGTACCATTGCACAAACTCTCATCTCCTTGCATTTACTTTATGTGCCATTTGCCTCTCATTTTCATCTCCCCCACTTCTAAAATGTTTTACAAAAATACAAAAATATTTTTCGTTTGCCTTTTTCTCGTTTGCTTGTTTGCTTGCTTGTTATCTTGTTTGCGTAGTCACGATGTCTCAAGAAAATACAAAATTGTGTGATTTTTCCATTACTAATAATAATGATTTTATTAGTACTCTGATTGCTCCTCCCGCCGTTAGTGCGGAGACTTGTGATATTAATGCCGCTTTGCTAAGCCTTGTCATAAAAGATCAATTTTCCGGTAGTTCTAATGAAGATGCTGCATCCCATCTTAACACTTTCGTAGAATTGTGTGACATGCAAAAGAAAAAAGATGTGGATAATGATATTGTGAAATTAAAATTATTCCCGTTCTCATTGCGGGATCATGCAAAAATTTGGTTCTCATCTTTACCACGAAATAGTATCGATTCTTGGGATAGGTGTAAAGATGCTTTTATTACTAAGTATTTTCCTCCGGCTAAAATTATTTCTCTTAGAAATCAAATTATGAATTTCAAGGAACTTGATCATGAACATGTTGCCCAATCTTGGGAGAGGATGAAATTAATGATAAGAAATTGCCCTACTCATGGTTTAAATTTATGGATGATCATACAAAAAATTTATGCGGGATTGAAATTTGTCTCTAGAAATCTTTTAGATTCCGCCGCGGGTGGTACTTTTATGGAAACTAGCAAAGTGGCCCGCTCAATGCGCGGGCTAGAACTTTAAAAAGTTTAATAATAAGCATGCTATTTTTATTATCTTGTGTATTGGTTGATATGCATTTTCAACTGGTTGACTTATAATCATCAAAGAACTAAATGATGATATCAAGTTTTAAATGTCAAATACAACTTAAGGTGTAGTTTTATTTTGTTTCTGCCTCCTTCACTTTATTACCTGGCTTGGGATCAACATTGGCAGTGTTAGGCCCCCTACCCACATTAATGTGCAACAAACTAAAGAAATGCTACGGGGATTGGTTGCAATACTTTTTGATGAAATTTAAATAAAAATTAAAATAGATATAATATATTGTATTTTATTATTATATAGTTTTAAATATATATATATATAATATCACTACTATTTTTCATGCACGTTGAGCGAAATATAATTTGAATGATTTAAGTTGGGATAAGTGCATGTTGAGAGAGAATATAAATAGCAATTTACATGCATGTCAGGAGAAATAGGTAGTGGGGTGATGAGGTGCATGTCTGGTGAGGTGGCATGTGTGCATGTTGAGAGAATTGAGATAGTGGTGATCAACTATTTAGGTATATAGGATTAGTGTACTTGTGATTATCTATAGTTTTATTATTTCCCATATTATGTTTTAATAACTGATTATGAAAATAGTTGTCATTCCATTCTCCATATAAAATATAACGATGTGTGGATCATCTCACTACCTTTTGCCCTGTATAATTAGTTAATTTGCTCCTACAAAGGATAATATAAGCACACATTTGTTTCAGTCAACCCCTTCTCACATCTTTACTTGGTTTACTTGGTTAGCCACAAATTCAGTTTTGCTTGGAAAGACTTGACCCTTTCGACAAAAGGAAATCAAAACTGCATATACCCTACATTTTCATGGATTTTCTTTGCCCATTTAGTGAACCTAAACTAACGTAGTAAAGGAAATTATAAACCTGTATGTTTCGATTGCACGCCAGATGAACACTGCATGAAAAAGGTCAACAACAACACAAATTCTAATTTGCAGAAATCAGCACATCTCATAAACCTTACAGACCAATGATGGGCGGATGAAAAATCTGGATTAGAAAGGGGGCAGCTTAGAGGATGAAAAAATAGAGGATTGTTGAATCCTAGATTTTTTGAATCATGAGTTTTTCTTCTTCATAGGTCATGAATATAAAATTAGAGGGCATGTACATTGTACACTTGCTGAAACTCTCACCGACGATCCATCTAGAACTGATTTTTATATTTCATTATTTGATTATAGGAAAAAAATGAAATAGTCTTTGAATGTAGCATCACTGACTCATTTAATAATTATACTTTCAATAGTCCTTCACCCATCGAATTTTATTATCATTTTTGCCACCCATGGATCGGTAAGAACTTAAAGAATTTCTTAAAAAATAAGCTATTTTTTATATAACTGAGAGGGGAAATTATGCATACGTATATACAAACTATATTTTAGGATAGTGCTTGCTCTTCAAGGTTCTCCATGAAGAGGTTCAAAATTCCAGTAAAGTTATAGTATGAAATCAAGCTTAGCCCTATGATATACATATTGGTTTGCTCACAACTGTGGCGAAGCTAGTGTTTATTTCTCAAAAATATATCCAATAAATATTAAACTAATAGCAGAGAAAAATAAGAAACTTCAGATTCTACCTTTTAAGATGAAACTCGCAAATGCTTCCTCAACTATGGTTAATCATATCTTTGGACTACTAAAAAACAATTCACATCATCGTTAGGGACAACTTAGTTTTTTAGGATTAGCAATCACGATGTAAAATTTCCTGAAATTAATATTAAGTGATATGATCTTAAAATTATTAAACCAACTCCATGGAATAAATTAAAATTGAGATATATAATCTATGTACGCCAAGCACAAATAAAGAACTGTTAAAATAGAAAATATAAATTAGTTATATACTATTATTTTAATAGGTAAAATTAGGGTAATCTTGAACGGCAAAAAATCGATCGGCTCCCAATCAATCTTCAACATACACACATACACTGCAGCTAGCCGCAATGCTAATTGATTCCCACGGCCCGCCGGAACTTAAACTACCGATCCACTCCCAGTAAATCTTCAACATACGGACGCACAAAGCAGTCAGCCCCAAAGGCTAATTGATGTGCTAATTTCCATCAGTGTGTAGCTATGTTTATAACTCGTTCGGTTCTATGGTGTAGTAGTACATAGAAAATTAGGCTTTGGTTCATTTTGTCTCCTCGGCACCTCTGAGGCGACTCGTATATATACTTGTTCGTAACTGTAAAAGGAGAAATATGTCCCTATAGTACTGTACATTGTGCAGATATCATACTTGCATGCTGATGATAAATTGCCTCTTGATGTGCGGATGCATGCAGCTGGGATGCTCATGCTTCTCAGATGTCTACATCATTTAGAAGACTATATACTATGTGGAATCGTTGGTAGAGCTTTCACGATCCTTTTAGCAGGTATTTGCAAGGCGAACAGTTAATGACTCGTCATTCTTCCAACATACATGTGTTCAAGTCAACTATTGCTAAAATTAAAGCATGCAGGGAGGAATTACCACGGATATGTCTCCGTTCATCTTAGCTAGATGCAGCGGCTAGCGGCGTAAGCTATGCTTCAATCTTGCAGCTTGGCGAGTTCTGCATCTTGGAGCTTGGCAGGCAATACTCGCCATGCCGCCGATGTACCTGTAGCTTGGCAAGGTCTGGGTCGTTGTGGCCTCGTCTGCCGATGACGCCCGAGCGATTATAAAGACCCCAGCTTCGCAACATAGGCGTCCCTGAAAGACCATCATGCAGCCTATGAGCATAGACGATTGCCTCTTGTTTCCACGCTAGGGCACCCGTGATGGCTGCTCCGCAAGCTGTGTGTCTTGGAGCTTCTCAGTCCCTGATGCATCCGATCATTCCAGCGAGAGAGGAGGTCTCCGCTGCCTTGTTGCAGCTGTCCCCAAAAGATTGTATATGTAATTCTGCTTGGTTTTAGGCTGGAGAGACCCGTCGGAAAGAGACGATGGACGGGTCAAGTTTGAGTTTTTTTTTGTGAGAGACCATGGTAGGCAAGTTGGAGACTTCCGCTTGGTTCCAACAATATCATTTTTTTTTCTTTCGAACAACACAATCCTATATATGGTATGGACTCGTGGTGGTATTTTTTTATCATCATGGACTCGTGGTGGGTTGACACAATGCAATATATATCATGCATTCAAACAGTATATGTTACACATATGAAACGGTTACATACTCATAATTTTAATAGACCCACCAGATCAAGGGCTAGTATTTATTAATTAACGTGGAATTTTCTAGACTATTTCTCTTGCTTCTTATTAATCCATCAATTACTTTTTATATATAAATAGATAATAGGGCAGTTACTTTCATTGAAGAGTCCAATCTATTTTCTTTCCTAGGATTGTACGTTGGGAGATGTATCTTTTTTTCTTACCCAATTTTTTCCCAGGCAGCACGTTTAGTTTTTTTTTCATACAAGGTTTTTTCTTTCCTAGGGGTGTACGTGAGGTAGTGCACGTTATTTGAGTACAAATATTATCTTTCCTAGGGCTGTATGTAGGGGCTATACCTTTTCTTCCTTCCCAATTTTTTTTCTTTCCTAGGGGTGTACGTGAGGTGGTGCACGTTATTTGAGTAGAAATATTATCTTTCCTAGGGCTGTACGTGCTGGCTGTACCTTTTCTTCCTTCCCAAATTTTCCCCTTGAACATATGTGTACTTATACATGTGTCACGTAAGTGCTCTTAGGCCCACCATGTGTTATATATGTTACGCAAATTGAACGGTCACATAATCTAAATTTTAAGAGACCCACCAGATCAAGGGCTAGTATTTTCTAATTAATGTGAGATTTTCTAGCCTATTTTTCTTGCTTTTGGTTCCACCGTATATTACTTTTAATATATAATAGATTACTTTGGGTGTAGCTACTAAAATTTCTTGATAATATTATGGCAAATTATTCACAATGGCATACTGAAAGAACCCCTACTAGTAAAAAGGTGAATTCTATTGAAGAAAATAATACTTTGAGTGATAAAGTTGATGCGCTTATGAAATTGGTTGCTAGCAAAAATGCTCCTATTGATCCTAATGATGTGCCTTTGTCCACTTTGATTGAGCAAAATAATGATCCCGTAGATGTGAATTTTGTCTCGCGAAACAATTTTAATAATAATGCTTATAGAGATAATTTCAATGCTAGGCCGTTTCCTGGAAATTTCTCTAATCCTTATGGTAATTCTTATAATAATAATAGGATGCCCTCTGATCTTGAAAGTAATATTAAAGAATTTATTAATGCTCAAAAAAGTTTTCAACACTACGGTAGAAGAAAAATTGAGTAAAATTGATGATATGCCTAGGAGCATTGATAGAATTATTCATGATGTGGAAAATCTTAAGACTAAAATTCTGCCACCCAAAATTGATATTAGTGAATCAATTAAAGCTTTATATGTCTCCATGGATGAGAGTAAGAAAAGAACCGCCATGCTAAAAGCTAAACGAGAATTTTTAGAAAAAGCGATTCCTCCCGGTTTTTATCGTAGTAATGATGAGGATATTAAAATGATTGGTGTTTCATCTATTGACTCTTTGTTTAGCAATATAAAACTTGATGAAAAGGGGATTGAAGAAGAGTCAACTTTAGCTAAAGAGCGTCCCCATAATTCGGATGGTGAAAATCTTGATAAGAAAATTGCTAAAAGTGGGTTTGGAGAGGTAAAAACTTTAAATAGCGATGTGCCCACTCTCTTGGATTACAAAGATTTTAATTATGATAATTGTTCTTTGATTCAGTGCATTTCTTTGTTACAATCCATGTTAAATTCACCCAAAGCTTATGAGCAAAACAAGGCTTTTACTAAACACATCGTAGAAGCGATGATGAAAGCGTTAGAAGAAAAGTTAGAACTAGACATTTAGATTCCTAGAAAATTATATGATGAATGGGAACACTCCATTAAAGTTAAAATTAAAAATTATGAGTGCAATGCCTTATGTGATTTGGGTGCTAGCGTTTCCACAATTCCAAAATCTTTATGCGATGTGCTAGGTTTTACCAATATAGATGAATGTTCTCTCAATTTGCATCTTGCGGATTCCACTATTAAAAAACCTATGGGTAGAATTAATGGTGTTCTTATTCTTGCAAATAAAAATTATGTGCCCATTGATTTTATTGTTCTTGATATTGAATGCAATTCTTCTTGCCCCATAATACTTGGTAGACTGTTCTTACGAACTATAGGTGCCATTCTTGATATGAAAGAAGGGAATATAAAATTCCAGTTTCCATTAAAGAAGGGTATGGAGCATTTCCCTAGGAAAATAATTAAAGCACAATATGAATCAATTATGAGGGCCACTTATGGAACCAACTTGAAATATGACAACACTTGAAATTATGCATTATGCCTAGCTAGGGGCATAAAACAATAGCGCTTGTTGGGAGGCAACCCAATGAATAAAATAATTTTTTTCTGTTATTGTGTGTTTTCACTGTCATGCTACTGGTATGATTGTGTTTTTGTGTTTTTAATTAGTGTTTGTGCCAAGTAAAGCTTTTAGGATGATGATTTGGAAGATAGTATAATTGATGCTGTTTGGAAAACAGAAAGTTTTGCGTCCAGTGCCTGAATTGTGTTTCTGTACTGGAGCGTCAGAAAAATCTGAATTTTTTACACAGTATTGGTATATGAATTTCCCACGTTTTCCTAATTTTTCAGAATTTTTGGACATACAGAAGTATGTATTTTAAATAGATTTCTACAGACTGTTCTGTTTTTGACAGATTCTGTTTTTGATGCACTACTTGCTTGTTTTGATGAATCTATGGATTGTATCGGGGGTATAAGCCATAGTGAAGTTAGAGTACAGTAGGTATAATGCAAAAATAAAATATGAATGGGTTTTCAACAGTACTTATAGTAGTGATTTATTTTGTTATACTAACGGATCTCACAAAGGTTTTGTTGAGTTTTGTGTGATTGAAGTTTTCAAGTTTTGGGTGAGATCACGATGGATGAAGGAATAAGGAGTAGTAAAAGCCTAAGCTTGGGGATGCCCGAGGCACCCCAAGGTAATATTAAAGGAAGACTCAAGCATCTAAGCTTGGGGATGCCCCGGAAGGCATCCCCTCTTTCTTCTACCAACCATCGGTAATTTTACTTGGAGCTATATTTTTATTCGTCACATGATATGAGTTTTGCTTGGAGCGTCTTGTATTATATGAGTATTTGTTTTGTTTGCTTTTTAGTTTGTCACAATCATCTTTTATGAACACACCTATCTTGAGAGAGCCACATGTTTATCATCATTTGTTAGAATACTCTATGTGCTTCACTTAAATTTTTTGAGCTAGGCAGTTGCTCTAGTGCTTCACTTAAATCTTTTTGAGCACGGTGGTGGCTAAATTTTGAAGAAATAAACTCTCATGATTCACTTATATTATTTTGAGAGTTGATTAAAATTTTGAAGAAATGAATTCTCATGCTTAACTTATATTATTTTGAGAAGTGATAAGATTGAAATTTTGAAGACATATTTGCACTCTCATGCTTCACTTAAATCTTTTTGAGAGTTGATGATAGTAACGGTAATTTGCACAAGATATGAAGTTGGTCCCAAAGTGATGAATATTCAAGAGGGATATAAATAAAAACTTTCATATATATCATTAGATATGATAAGTGTGATTCCTTGCAATAGTTTTACGATATGGAAGTGATAATATGTGAGTCATGTTAGTGAGTAATTGTGATTTAGTAAGAATATTAGTGTTAAGGTTTGTGATTCCCTATGCATGCACGTTAAGTCAATAGTTATGCAATGAAATTATATCCTACTTATGGTGCATTATTCGGTGTTAGTTGTGTTCAATGCATGTTTATGAACGTTTTCATTTTTTGGTTGGTTGCTTCTCAATCTATTTGCTAGCCTTCATTTGTACTAAGCGGAAATACTGCTTGTGCATCCAAAATCCTCAAACCCAAGTTGTGCCAAATGAGTCCACTATATCTACCTGTGACACCCTGGTTTTCGCTCCTTGTTTTTTTTCCTTCGCGGGATTTGATTCCCGTCTTTTTTTTCGATGTTCTTGGATTTTCTCTCGCTCTTGGGTATATGAAGATGGGCATTTAGTCTTGCCTTTCCTATCCAACTAGAGAGTCTCTCCAACCCAACCTTGCCATCCCGGAGTTATTCTCAGGGTTTTGCCCTCGAAACCCTACTCTCCGGTTTACCGGAAGTGAAACCCTAACTCCTTGCGTTACAAAGGAACCCCAATTTTCTTTGATCTCTTGCCTCCCAAATTTTTCCCAGTGATCATCCTATCTTTTTAAACCCTGGATATGTAAAAATATTGCCAAGTCATTTGCAATATTTTTCATTTAAAATTAATTCCTTTTTCTGCCAGTTAAAGGAATTAAATCCAGGAAAATATCTATCCATCTCCAAAGTTCATGAAAACTTGTGGAGATATTCTTTGTGATCATATTGAGCTCCCATAAAAATATTGGCCATAATTAAATAAGGGAAATTGCCTTTTCCTATTTAAAGCCAATATTGCATCTTGGGCACTTTCCAAAGGAACTACCATTTTGGTAGCCAGGAAATATCCTAAATAATTTGTGGAGCTTCTCCTATCCATATCTTCACCATTTCCATCAAGATCCCAAGTTCCACAGATCAAATTTTGAGTGCATCATCCTGTTCTTGTTTCTAGACCTATTTTGAGGTTGTGAAGCAACTATATTTTATATTGCTTCAGAAATTCTCAAATTAATCCAGGACCTCCAATTCCATATATGATGTGAGCATGCAAAGATTCACATCATTTTATCTAGCCATTTTCTCTCAAAAATTCCATCTAGTTTCTGTCCAGATTCAAGCTCTGTGAAGGAAGTACCACTTTGGCATTTCCAATTGAGCTGAAATTTTTGCAGTATCTTCATGCATCCAAATCATCACTCTCCACCAAAATTCAGCTCATTCCACCAAGCCATATGAGTGCAGCTTCAAGATTCAGTTTCTGGACCAGATTATGCTTTGTGAAGGAAGTGTATGCAAACTTGATCCAAATGCCTTCAAATGTTGCAAGCACCTAGTCCTTCCTACCCCATCTTGTTATGACAAAGATCCAACTCCATTTCTCCATCCAGTTCTCCAGAAAACTCCAGCCAATTTTGCTGTCAGAACTTGTTTCTGCAAGTTTGTCTCACCTTAGAGCTACCTAGCTGGTTCCAGCCCCTTCTTTCATCTATTTGAGCATCGAGAGACTTGTTGGACAAGCTTGGACAGGTAGGAGCCTTCCAGAGCTAGCCATGCACATGGTGACCACGCAACGGCTGTGTAGAAACGGCGCTCTACGCACTGTTCACGTCGGCTAGCTCTCTCTGGCCACTTCTGGCTTGTCCGAGCATGTCTACGGGCTCCGCGGCGACCACCTGTCCCTCTCCAGGCTCTTCCCCTCTCCGATTTCCTTCTCCTCGCGCCACGGCAGCCGCCGCCATGGCACTGTCCTCCTGGTGAACCTCTCTGTCGCCTCCCCTCTGCTATCCTCTTCCTCCCCGAAGCCTCTCGAGCACGCCAGTGCAGCTCCCCAGCTTGTCCGTGCCACTCCCCGACGCCAGCCGCTCGCCTGAGTAGTCGCCATCGAGCTCGCCCGTGACCTTGCCATTGTCGCCTTCCTCTCTGTCCTCTTCTCCCTCGATCTCTCTCGAGCGCTCCCTAGCCCTCTCCCCTCCCCGCGAAGCTGCTCGGCGCCGCAACCGTCAAGCCACGTCGCCCCGGAGCTCCAGTGAGCTGATAAGCTCGCCACGCCGGCCGTCCTCATCTGCACGCCATGGCCGGGCTATAAATAGCCGAGGCTGAGCCCTCCCTGGGCATCCTCGAGCCAGCCAGCCTCTTCCCCTTCCCCTCCAGAGCTCTCCCGCAACCTCGCCCGGTCAAGTTCCTCGCCGGAGCGCCCCAATTTCCGGTGAGCCGCCGCCCACGGCCGTCACCCAATCTCCATCTCCTGCCACTCCCCGCCCCGACCGAGCTCTCCACGGGATGCTCCACTCTCCGGCGAGCTCGCCCATGCCCTCTCCCGGTCCTCCCGACCACCGGAGCCCCCCCCCTCTGGCCGGAGCTCGCCGCCGTCCGCCTCCCTCTCGGCCGCCCTCTACAGAGCCTCCTAGCCGCGGGCCGCTCTCTGTAGCCGGCGTCGAGAGAGGAGGGAGGAAGAAGAGAAGAAGGGGAGGGAGGAGAGAGAAGGAGGCGTGGGGCCCAGTCGTCGGTGACTGGAGGCCGCCACGTCAGCATAAGTGGAGACGCCCTCCCGAGAAGCCGCCTCCCCACTCTGAAAACGTATTCCCGCAAATACGCTTTCTATTTTTTTCTCAGCCGGCCGAAAAGGTTAAATTGCGGACGTTCACTGGTTTAGAGCAAAAATGAATACATTCTTATTCATTTTCTGCCTAAACAACGAACGGCCACAACTTTTTAACCGCAACTCCGATCGAGGTGATTCCAAAGCCCACTTCTTCAGTTTGTCGAGCCCGTTCCGACGGTATCATTTTCATAATGTTTTCACACTGTGAAAATACCCATTTTGCCCCTGCCCTCTATCCAGCCTTTCCGAGAGGGAACCTTTTCCGGCGAATTTTCCGCGAGGTGATCGCACTTCTCCCCGGATTATTCCTCGACCCCAAGGCAAGCCGACCATCTGATATATGCCCTAAAGCATTGCTCTGTGTTATTCTTGCGTGTTTAATTTAATGATTATGCCTGCGTTAGAAATAGTTCAACTCATGCTAGTTTGAATTTGCTATCTGCATTACCTGCTAATGTTCATCATATTATCGCACTATCGACTCGTTGTGATATTGTATGGAGATAGGTTGTTAGGTTTTCATAATTGTTACATCTTGCATGGTTACTGTTATTGCAATATTATGAAATGTGACTTAATAATAACAACCTCCTCCGTCGACTGGATCGAGTCATAGTGTCACCTATCCGGACATACCCGTGCAGCCACATTTGCCTGGATGGGGAGGCCCTAGCTTGGTCTATTATCCTGCCTCTTGTCGGTACCTCCAAAGAGGGAGGGTTATGTGTGCGTGCTACCCTGGCCTGGTAGGCAGCGATAATCCTGTGAGCCCAATTTAGTTATATGGTACCAGGTCCCCGTTTGGGACAGTTTGTTGGCCACGACAGTGGCAGGTGTCACGGGGTGACACAGGGGCCACCCAGGACATGACCCTGGGAGGGTATGATTGTCGGAGGGACCGTAATAGTGCCAGGAAATAGATAAGGTTTTGTTGGAGCAGCACTGGTCCACCCGAATGGGAACATGTACTAAGTAC
This sequence comes from Elymus sibiricus, assembly GCA_039707655.1. NCBI lineage: Eukaryota > Viridiplantae > Streptophyta > Magnoliopsida > Poales > Poaceae > Elymus > Elymus sibiricus. Next base: position 37,010,955 of record CM077668.1, on the reverse strand, counting down.
GAGGCCAGGCGCTCCATGGTGTGGGTAAAGTGCGCAACCTCTGCAGAGTGTAAATCTATTCGAATAGCTGCGTCCTCGGTCATGGACAGTTCGTATAGGCCCCTATTTGGTCTGTGTCGAGTCTGGAGGAACAAACTATATAATGTTATTGCTAAAACTGAACCAGAGAATGGTCAGGTTTGTCAGACCTGCAGTACAGATGCATGGACATCGGATGATGTCAGAGATGTGAATGTTAGCCATGCGATGGCTATGAGATGAGCGGTTGGATGACCGCAAAGTTTGGATCGGACTTGAATCGTGAGAATACTCGGAGTATGGATTATTTACTTGATATGCTTTACTTTGCTGCATTTACTTCAGTAATTATCATGCTAGATAATCCTGCTATAACCTGATAATTAATGCTTCTAGATGACTAATCTTGCTAGATAATTTTGCCATGACATGATAGTTAATACTGTTAAGATAACAAGTGCATGCTTGAATGCCATGGATTACTTTTCTTGGTGTATATGTTGGTTTGGTTTTCTTGCGAGTACATTCAAAAGTACTCAGCGGCCTTCAATGTGGCTAGGTTCACCTAAGGATTCGACGACCTCTAGGGAGGAGCCGGAGTGTTCGCAGGCTAGAAGAGTAACCCAGTCAGATCCCTGTGGATTGGAGCCGCACCAGGATTATGCTACCTTAGATAGAGCTTTTCCGCTGCCATATCTCATGTAAGACTTATATACCTATTAATAGGAAAGCTTGTCTTCATGATACTTGTTGTAAAAGCGCATGCCAGAGTGATTTTCCTGGGCTGGTATGTGCGGTGACCGTCTGACTACAGTGGTATTCTGGCGGGGCACCACAACGGATGGTATCAGAGCCAGGCAGACTGTAGGTTACCCTAGCCAGACTTCATTGCCTGTTTGATTAGTAGAAAGCCCAGATGCATTTTAGCCATCTTTGCCAAGCAGGCACGGCTACTATTGACCATAAGGCAACCCCATAGGATTTTTGGCTCCATCAGACCCCAACTCTCGTGGCCTTTGCCTCCGGTGTGTAATGTCCGCACCAGACAGCGACCCGAGAGTCCTGAACCCGTAGGTAAACCAGATATCCTCACCCTGCTTGCTAGCCATGGCCTTTCTCTTCTTAAATCTAGTTTCCTTTGGGAAACGCATATAAATTCCATCTCTTCCCGACAACCCTAGGATCATCGACTAAGCCACTTTGGCTATGGTCATGCGTCGAGTTTGATGTTCCCTAAGGAAGTAGTAGAAGCTCGACACCAATTGCTACCAGGAGCATTGTATGGTTATGCTTCTAAATCCTTAAAGGTACATCGAGTGTGCTATACTAGTTATACTAGTGAATCTTCGGCCACATGTGTAAGGTCCACAAAATTTGAGCTTTATTGGCTTTTTGGTTTTCGCGGTTCTTGTTTCTTTTCTCGACTCCATTCTTTTGCTCCTACTGGATCCATCCGCAAGTGCTGTCAAGAAGACCAGCATACAACTTGGATGCTACCCAATAGTCCAAACTCAGATGATTCAAGTCAACCACAAGATCTTCAGAACAGCAACCCCAGAGCTGCCAAGAATGAAGGACTGGGTCAGAAGTAGAATCTGAGTGCAACTGACAAGGCCAGATTATACCTAAGGTGGTTTGCCGTGGAATAGATTACAGCAAGAGCAAATTATTCGGTCCTCGACACAAGGATTATTTCAGCCAGTGGGGTGAACCGTGAATCTTTTCTCAATGGACTCAAGACTCATTTATTATCCACAGAAGACATATTTCAAGAAGGTGAATGTGTCAAGAGCAACAACAACACTCTGGTATGTTGATAAAAATTTCTGAGCATATTCTGGAGTTCTTCGATGCATATACAAATTTTCTGGGCATAATGAACAAGGTCTGCGAGAAATATGGATGAGTTCGTGGCTGCCCAGAATCAATGAGAATTCCAAACACCTGAAAGCTCAGCTAAATCAAATGGAATTATCCGTCAACTGCTCCCTACCAGCAACACTTGGTTTGAATGCAAAGGGTATTCCGAATTAATTACCAACACGAAGTCGGCATCAGTTGTGCAACCACAATAGCAGCAATGATTAGACCAGCAGAAGGACAAGCGGTGTGCACGACCAACGGAATATTTTCAGACAAGGTATGGCCTATACCAAGTTTTGGCTCTGCTATGGGTAAATTCCGGATACTCCAGAAGGAAGCCAGAATCAGCCACAGGTCCGACTGGGTATCACAGTGCAAGGCCTTTGGTACAAGGAACCCAGCCTTCCTCCGCAAGCTATCGGAAGGAGCTTACGACGCAAGACTCCCAACCTTCCTCGCTACGCTACTAAGGGGAAAATCTTCTGGGATACGGCACTCCCATCTCCCTCCGCATGCTACCACGGAAAGCTTCCGGCGTAAGGCACCCAACCTTCCGCGGTAAGCCCCATGAGGGAATGCTTCTGAGGTACGATACCTAGCCTTCGTCGGCACGCTACCTTGGCAGAAGCTTCGAGCCTAAGGTATTCATCCTTTTTCAGTACGCCAACATGCCCACAACAATCTTGTCAGAAGTACGAACTAGTTCGGACACACATCCGCCTCAGAACTCAGTGGTCATGAAAGGATTTACCCTACCCCTGCATATGTTGTGAGCATGCAGTCCAGGGGATCAGTTCATGTGAGCCACTCGTACAAGGGAATGACTATACTCAAGAGAAACGTCGGCCCCATACTTCAAAGAAGGATGTGAACACAGCAATCCCTACGAGATATGCAAGAGTAAATTGTGAATACAAGCCCGACAAGCTGGGATATGACCAAGGAGCCATGATGGTAGGTCATGACAAGTTCCCCAAAAGGAACCCCCAAGAACAAGGAAGTCTTGAATAAACAATCTCCGCGACGGTCAATGAAGTAAAGCTCCATAGACAAGGTGATATTGCCAATCCTTGTCAGACTCTTGCATATACGTCCACAACGATGCAGCTGGCATGTCATTGTGAATACGGGCCATCAGCCAAGATCAGAAGTTATGCTCCGAAGAATGCATGGAATGATAGCCATACTATGCCAGCTCAGTGGTCATAGCAAGGACCACAGAGGCTATATATGGCAGAGCCACCTCAGAGATTACCGTCTATGATTACTTGGTGATCATGCCCGACATTTCAGTTGGGAACCTCCTGAGAACGAAGTCAGAATGCAAGAGACAGGAAGAAAGCATCCGTATAGAACCCGCAGCCAGATTGAGCATTCTGACAAGGCAAAAAGAGACCCACTCCTAGCCACTCCAGGCCATACGAGCACGTGAGTCCGGTACCCAGAAAGAATGTCTCGCCCTTGGCAGTCAGTGTATGAGGTATCGCAATAAAACCGAAGCAGCTAGTCCCAGGCCATGGAAACCGGACTATTTTTCGATACTCGGAGCTACCCACCAACCCCGCCAACGAACTACCAGCTCAAAGGGTTTGCCTGACAGGAAAGAGAAGGATTCAATGCAGCCGTCTGAAAAAGACAACACCTGAGCCATCAAAAGAGGCAGTTAAAAGGTCAGTAAACAAATGAAGACAAGATAGCTGATGGATCCAAGTCGCACACAGGTAAGCCCCCTTCACCGGGAGGTAAGCCCGGAAATCTCGAGGACGAGATTTTCTTAAGGGGGGTAGGTTTGTGACACCCTGGTTTTCGCTCCTTGTTGTTTTTTCCTTCGCGGGATTTGATTCCCGTCTTTTTTTCGATGTTCTTGGATTTTCTCTCGCTCTTGGGTATATGAAGATGGTCATTTAGTCTTGCCTTTCCTATCCAACTAGAGAGTCTCTCCAACCCAACCTTGCCATCCCGGAGTTATTCTCAGGGTTTTGCCCCCGAAACCCTACTCTCCCGTTTACCGGAAGTGAAACCCTAACTCCTTCCGTTACAAAGGAACCCCAATTTTCTTTGATCTCTTGCCTCCCAAATTTTTCCCAGTGATCATCCTATCTTTTTAAACCATGGATATGTAAAAATATTGCCAAGTTATTTGCAATATTTTTCATTTAAAATTAATTCCTTTTTCTGCCAGTTAAATAATTAAATCCAGGAAAATATCTATCCATCTCCAAAGTTCATGAAAACTTGTGGAGATATTCTTTGTGATCATATTGAGCTCCTATAAAAATATTGGCCATAATTAAATAAGGGAAATTGCCTTTTCCTATTTAAAGCAAATATTGCATCTTGGGCACTTTCCAAAGGAACATTTTGGTAGCCAGGAAATAATCCGAATAATTTGTGGAGCTTCTCCTATCCATATCTTCACCATTTCCATCAAGATCCCAAGTTCCACAGATCAAATTTTGAGTGCATTATCCTGTTCTTGTTTCTGGACCTATTTTGAGGTTGTGAAGCAACTATATTTTATATTGCTTCAGAAATTCTCAAATTAATCCAGGACCTCAAATGAAATATATGATGTGAGCATGCAAAGATTCACATCATTTTATCTAGCCATTTTCTCTCAAAAATTCCATCTAGTTTCTGTCCAGATTCAAGCTCTGTGAAGGAAGTACCACTTTGGCATTTCTAATTGAGCTGAAAATTTTCCAGTATCTTCATGCATCGAAATCATCACTCTCCACCAAAATTCAGCTCATTCCACCAAGCCATATGAGTGCAGCTTCAAGATTCAGTTTCTGGACCAGATTATGCTTTGTGAAGGAAGTGTATGCAAACTTGATCCAAATGCCTTCAAATATTGCAAGCCCCTAGTCCTTCCTACCCCATCTTGTTATGACAAAGATCCAACTCCATTTCTCCATCCAGTTCTCCAGAAAACTCCAGCCAATTTTGCTGTCAGAACTTGTTTCTGGAAGTTTGTCTCACCTCAGAGCTACCTAGCTGGTTCCAGCCCCTTCTTTCATCTATTTGAGCATCGAGAGACTTGTTGGACAAGCTTGGACAGGCAGGAGCCTTCCAGAGCTAGCCATGCATGTGGTGACCACGCAGCGGCTGTGCAGAAATGGCGCTCTGCGCACTGTTCACGTCGGCTAGCTCTCTCCGGCCACTTCTGGCTTGTCCGAGCATGTCTACGGGCTCCGCGGCGACCACCTGTCCCTCTCCAGGCTCTTCCCCTCTCCGATTTGTTTCTCCTCTCGCCACGGCAGCCGCCACCATGGCACTGTCCTCCTGGTGAACCTCTCTGTCGCCTCCCCTCTGCTGTTCTCTTCCTCCCCGAAGCCTCTCGAGCACGCCAGTGCAGCTCCCCTGCTTGTCCGTGCCACTCCCCGATGCCAGCCGCTCGCCTGACCAGTCGCCATCGAGCTCGCCCATGACCGCGCCATTGTCGCCTTCCTATCTGTCCTCTGCTCCCTCGATATCTCTCGAGCGCTCCCGAGCCCTCTCCCCTCCCCGCGAAGCTGCTCGGCGCCGCAACTGTCCAGCGACGTCGCCCCGGAGCTCCAGTGAGCTGATAAGCTCGCCACGCCGGCCATCCTCATCTGCACGCCACGGCCGGGCTATAAATAGCCGAGGCCGAGCCCTCCCTGGGCATCCTCGAGCCAGCCAGCCTCTTCCCCTTCCCCTCCAGAGCTCTCCTGCAACCTTGCCCGGTCGAGTTCCACGCCGGAGCGCGCCAATTTCCGGCGAGCCGCCGCCCACTACCGTCACCCAATCTCCATCTTCTGCCCCTCCCCGCCCCGACCGAGCTCTCCACGGGATGCTCCACTCTCCGGCGAGCTCGCCCATGCCCTTTCCCAGTCCTCCCGGCCACCGAAGCCCCCCCCTCTGGCCGGAGCTCGCCGCCGTCCGCCTCCCTCTCGGCCGCCCTCTACAGAGCCTCCCCGCCGCCTCCACGGGTGCCCACCGGCGTGGCCCAGAGCGCCGCTTCCATCCCGCCCCTCACCGCGGGCCCTCGGCCACCAGAGCTATGGCAACGGCGGCGGCCAGCCGCTCTCTGTAGCCGGCATCGAGAGAGGAGGGAGGAAGAAGAGAAGAAGGGGAGGGAGAAGAGAGAAGGAGGCATGGGGCCCAGTCGTCGGTGACTGGAGGCCGCCACGTCAGCATAAGTGGAGACGCCCTCCCGAGAACGTAATCCCGTGAATACGCTTTCTATTTTTTTCTCAGCCGGCCGAAAAGGTTAAATTGTGGACGTTCACTGGTTTAGAGCGAAAATGAATACATTCTTATTCATTTTCTGCCTAAACAACGAACGGCCACAACTTTTTAACCGCAACTCCGAAAAGGTGATTCCAAAGCCCACTTCTTCAGTTTGTCTAGCCTGTTCCGATGGTATCATTTTCATAATGTTTTCACACTATGAAAATACCCATTTTGCCCCTTCCTTCTATCCAGCCTTTCCGAGAGGGAATCTTTTTCGGCGAATTTTCCGCGAGGTGATCGCACTTCTCCCCGGAGTATTCCTCGACCCCCAGTCAAGCCGACCATCTGATATATGCCCTAAAGCATTGCTCTGTGTTATTCTTGCGTGTTTAATTTAATGATTATGTTTGTGTTAGAAATAGTTCAACTCATGCTAGTTTGAATTTGCTATCTGCATTACCTGCTAATGTTCATCATATTATCGCACTATCGACTCGTTGTGATATTGTATGGAGATAGGTTGTTAGGTTTTCATAATTGTTACATCTTGCATTGTTACTGTTATTGCAATATTATGAAATGTGACTTAATAATAACAACCTCCTCCGTCGACTGGATCGAGTCATAGTGTCAACTATCCGGACATACCCATGCAGCCACATTTGCCTGGATGGGGAGGCCCTAGCTTGGTCTATTGTCCTGCCTCTTGTCGGTACCTCCAAAGAGGGAGGGTTATGCGTGCGTGCTACCCTGGCCTGGTAGGCAGTGATAATCCTGGGAGCCCAATTTAGTTATATGGTACCAGGTCCCCGTTTGGGACAGTTTGTTGGCCACGACAGTGGCAGGTGTCACGGGGTGACACAGGGGCCACCCAGGACATGACCCTGGGAGGGTATGATTGTCGGAGGGACCGTAAGAGTGCCAGGAAATAGATAAGGTTTTGTTGGAGCAGCACTGGTCCACCCGAATGGGAACATGTACTAAGTACGAGGCCAGGCGCTCCATGGTGTGGGTAAAGTGCGCAACCTCTACAGAGTGTAAATCTATTCGAATAGCTGCGTCCTCGGTCATGGACAGTTCGTATAGGCCCCTATTTGGTCTGTGTCGAGTCTGGAGGAACAAACTATATAATGTTATTGCTAAAACTGAACCAGAGAATGGTAAGGTTTGTCAGACCTGCAGTACAGATGCATGGACATCGGATGATGTCAGAGATGTGAATGTTAGCCATGCGATGGCTATGAGATGAGCGGTTGGATGACCGCAAAGTTTGGATCGGACTTGAATCGTGAGAATACTCGGAGTATGGATTATTTACTTGATATGCTTTACTTTGCTGCATTTACTTCAGTAATTATCATGCTAGATAATCCTGCTATAACCTGATAATTAATGCTTCTAGATGACTAATCTTGCTAGATAATTTTGCCATGACATGATAGTTAATACTGTTAAGATAACAAGTGCATGCTTGAATGCCATGGATTGCTTTGCTTGGTGTATATGTTGGTTTGGTTTGCTTGCGAGTACATTCAAAAGTACTCAACGGCCTTCAATGTGGCCAGGTTCACCTAAGGATTCGACGACCTCTTGCGAGGAGCCGGAGTGTTCGTGGGCTAGAAGAGTAACCCAGTCAGATCCCTGTGGATTGGAGCCGCACCAGGATTATGCTGCCTTAGATAGAGCTTTTCCGCTGCCATATCTAATGTAAGACTTATATACCTATTAATAGAAAAGCTTGTCTTCATGATACTTGTTGTAAAACCGCATGCCAGAGTGATTTTCCTGGGCTGGTATGTGCGGTGACCGTCTGACTACAGTGGTATTCAGGCGGGGCGCCACACTACCTATATGCGGTATTCCAATGCCGTTCCAAGTAAATTTGCGTGTGCCAACTCTAATTTTCAAAATAATTTTTCCGTTTTGTGTGCTCGTACCACTCATGAAGCGGAAGGGGGTGGCCATTATTTTCCATGCTAGGTGTGTTATTCTCACGATGAGTGTTTATTCACTTGTCATTGCACAAGAGAATGGTTGGTAATAGGGATGCCCAGTCCCACATGAAATCAAATTCATAACAACAAAATTCCTTGGAAAGTGTTGGTATGGAGGGCACCCGTGGATACGGCTAGCCATGGATTGTGAAAGAATGGTGGAAAGGAAATAAACTTTACTTTCTATTTGGGAACCACCTATGATGTGTCTAGCCTGGAAAATATTGGGAATTCTCAGTCGTTTTCGTTGACAGGAAAAGCATGCCTCTCAAAATATTTTTATCTCTTTAATTTCAGCTTTGAGCTCTGGCACATTTGACAAGTCTTTGCTTCCCTCTGCGAAGGGCCTATCTATTTACTTTTATGCAAAAAAATTTGAGTCTCCATCTTCTCTTACAAAAGCACCAACTAGAGAGCACTATTGTCATACTTGTGCATTGGACGTAGCTAATATTCGAGTGTGTTTCATGAATGGATCAATGATTGAGCATAATGGGCTAGGGATAACTTTCTTTAGCGTTGATATTTTGAAAGACATGGTTGCTTGTTAGCATGCTTGAGTATTTATATCTTCATGTCAAATTATAGACTATTGCATTGAATCATTCAAGTCCAATGTCCATGCTATAAAAGAAAAGAATATGTGATGAATATGTTAGGCAGCATTCCACATCAAAAAATCTGTTTTTATCATTTACCTACTCGAGGACGAGCAGGAATTAAGCTTGGGGATGCTGATACGTCTCCAACGTATCTATAATTTTTGATTGTTCCATGCTATTATAATATCAATCTTGGATGTTTTTATAATCATTTACAGCAATTATATATCATTTTTGGAGAATAACCTATTAACCTAGTGCCCAGTGCCAGTTGCTGTTTTCTACCCTGTTTTTATTTTACAGAAAATCAATACCAAACGAAGTCTAAATGCCACGAAACTTTTTGGAGATTTTTTACTGGACAAGATAAACAGTAGAAGCTTTGGGAGAATGCCAGAAGATGAAGGAGTGGGCCACGAGGCACCAGGGCGCGCCCCAGGGGGGTGGCGCGCCCTGGTACCTCGTGGGGCCCACCCAGCTCTGTTTGACCTAATTCTTCCACTATAAATTCAGAAAAAAAAATCAGAAACCCTCAGGAGAGTCCATGACATACTTTTTCCGCGGCCGCAAGTTTCTGTTCCAGAGAGATCCCATCTGGGGTCCTTCTCCGGTGACCCGCCGGAGGGGGAATCGATCACGGAGGGGTTCTACGTCAACCTTGCTGCCCTTCCGATTATGCGTGAGTAGTTTAGCACAGACCTTCGGGTCCATAGGCAGTACCTAGATGGCTTCTTCTCTCTTTTTGATCTTCAATACAATGTTCTCCTCGATGTTCTTGGAGTTCTATCTGATGTAATCACTTTTTGCGGTGTGTTTGTTGGGATCCGATGAATTGTGAGTTTATGATCAGATTATCCATGAAATTATTTGAGTCTTTGTTGCACTCTTTTATGCATGATTATTATATCCTCATATTTCTTCTCCAATCTATTGATTTGGTTTGGCCAACTAGATTGATTTATCTTGCCATGGGAAGAGGTGCTTTGTAGTGGGTTTGATCTTGCGGTGCTCAATCCCAGTGACAGAAAGGGACATGACACGTATGTATCGTTGCTACTAAGGGTAAAAAGATGGGGTTTATTCATACATGAGTTTATCTTGTCAACATCATGTCATCGTTCTTAAGGCATTACTCCGTTCTTATGGACTTAATACACTAGATGCATGCTGTATAGCGGTCGATGTGTGGAGTAGTAATAGTAGATGCAGGCCGGAGTCGGTCTACTTGTATTGGACATGATGCCTATATACAGGATCATTGCCTTGGATATCGTCAAGATTATTTGCTTTTCCATCAATTGCCCAACACTAATTTGTCTACCCACCATATGCTATTTTCTTGAGAGAAGCCTCTTGTGAAACCTATGGCCCCCGGGTCTATCTAAATCATATTACTAAAACCCTCAAAATATTGCTGCCATTTTCTTTTATTTATTTTATTTTGTATTTTTGTTTCAATCTATCTATCTATCACATACAATTTAATCTTGCAATTAACCGCTGAGGGATTAACAACCCCTCATTTGCGTTGGGTGCAAGGACTTGTTGTTTGTGTGCAGGTGCTGCTAACAAGGTGTTGCATGATTCTCCTACTGGTTCGATAACCTTGGTTTCATAACTGAGGGAAATACTTATCTCTACTGTGCTGCATCATCCCTTCCTCTTCGGGGAAATACCAACGCAAGCTACAAGTAGCAGTGATACTTATGATGATGCTAGTACTATGCTTGATAATACTGTGCCACTTGGTGAATTTCTTGATGAACAAATTGCTAAAGCTAAAGAAAATGAAAATGTTGAAACTCTTGAAAATTATAATTCACCTATTATTCCTAGCTCTCCTACTAGGGTTGAAATGCCTGAAACATTTGATGGACGCGTTTTTGATAGGGAGACAGCTAGGGCAATTCTTGCTTGTAATGATAGAGATGAGGTTATTAAATTGTTTGATAAAATGAAAGAAAAATCTATGAGGGAGAGAATGAAATATGATCCTAAGTTTGCTACCTCTCCCATATTTGTTACCGATAAGGATTATGAATCCTTTGTCGATCCTGGGTTAATTACTTTGGTTGAATCTGATCCTTTTCATGGTTATGAAACTGAAACTGTTGTGACACATCTTACTAAGTTGAATGATATTGCCACCCTATTTGCTCATGAGGAAAAAATTTGTTACTACTATATTCTTAAGTTGTTTCCTTTCTCCTTAAAGGGTGATGCTTGATACGTTTCCAACGTATCTATAATTTTTGATTGTTCCATGCTATTATATTATCAATCTTGGATGTTTTTATATACATTTACAGCAATTATAAATCATTTTTTGGGACTAACCTATTAACTTAGTGCCCAGTGCCAGTTGCTGTTTTTTGCCTGTTTTTGGTTTTCCAGAATATCAGTACCAAACGAAGTCCAAATGCCACGAAACTTTTTGGAGATTTTTTTCTGGACATAACAAGTACTGGAAGCTTCGGGAGAGGGCCAGAAGACCCAGGAGGTGGCCACAAGCCATCAGGGCGCGCTTGGGGGGGCAGGCATGCCCTGGTGCCTCATGGGCCCACCTCTGCCCCTTTTGACCTAATTCCACCACTATAAATTCCCAAAAATCGGGAAACCATTAGGAGAGTCCACGAAATACTTTTTCCGCCGCCGCAAGTTTCTGTTCTCGAGAGATCCCATCTAGAGGCCTTTTCCGGTACTCTGCCGGAGGGGGAATCGATCACGGAGGGGCTCTACATCAACATTGCTGCCCTTCCGATGTTGCGTGAGTAGTTTACCACAGACCTTCGGGTCCATAGTTAGTAGCTAGATGGCTTCTTCTCTCTTTTTGATCTTCAATACAATGTTCTCCTCGATGTTCTTGGAGTTCTATCCGATGTAATTACTTTTTACGGTGTGTTTGTTGGGACCCGATGAATTGTGAGTTTATGATCAGATTATCTCTGAATATTATTTGAGTCTTCTCTGATCTCTTTTATGCATGATTATTATAGCTTCGTATTTCTTCTCCGATCTATTGATTTGGTTTGGCCAACTAGATTGATTTATCTTGCCATGGGAAGAGGTGCTTTGTAATTGGTTCGATCTTGCGGTGCTCAATCCAAGTGACAGAAAGGGACATGACACGTATGTATCGTTGCTATTAAGGGTAAAAATATGGGGTTTATTCATTCATGAGTTTACTTTGTCTACATCATGTCATCTTGCTTAAGGCGTTACTTCGTTCTTTATTGACTTAATACACTAGATGCATGCTGGATAGCGGTCGATGTGTGGAGTAATAGTAGTAGATGTAGGCAGGAGTCGGTCTACTTGTCTCGGATGTGATGCCTATATACATGATCATTGCCTTGGATATCTTCATGATTATTTTCTTTTCTATCAATTGCCCAACAGTAATTTGTTTACCCACCGTATGCTATTGTCTTGAGAGAAGCCTCTAGTGAAAACTATGGCCCCCGGGTCTATCTAAATCATATATTAAAAACCCTAAAAATACCTTGCTCCACTTTTTGTTTATTTGTTTTACTTTTTATTTTTGTTTCAATCTATGTATCTATCACATACAATTTAATCTTGCAATTACCGCCGAGGGATTGACAACCCCTTGTTTGCGTTGGGTGCAAAGATTTGTTGTTTTGTGTGCAGGTGCTGCTAACGAGGTGCTGCGTGATTCTCCTACTGGATTGATAACCTTGGTTTCATAACTGAGGGAAATACTTATCTCTACTGTACTGCATCTCCCTTCCTCTTTAGGGAATTTCCAACGTAGCTCACAAGTAGCAGGAAGAATTTCTGGCGCCGTTGCCGGGGTGACATCATCAACATCTATCAAGTATCTACGCATAAAACTTACATCTCCTTGCATTTACTTTATTTGCCTTGGCCTCTCGTTTTCATCTCCCCCACTTCTAAAAAGTTTTTACAAAAATACAAAAATATTATTGGGTGATTGAAAGTGAGGCCAATACTGCCTATGAAATAATAGAGAGTATATTGGGGATTCCACCACCACAAAAGGGTTTTGCATTTACTCAAGATGGGGCTCAAATATTAGAAAAATTGGGTGATGATGACCCACAAGTATAGGGGATCAATCGTAGTCCTTTCGATAAGTAAGAGTGTCGAACTCAACGAGGAGCAGAAGGAAATGACAAGTGGTTTTCAGCAAGGTATTTTCCGCAAGCTGAAATTATCGGTAACGAGTAGTTTGATAGCAAGATAATTTGTAACAAGTGACAAGTAGCAATAGTAACAAAGAGTGTAGCAAGGTGGCCCAATCCTTTTTGTAGCAAAGGACAAGCCGGAACGATCTCTTATAGTAAGCAAAGCGTTCTCGAGGACACGTGGGAATTTCATCTAGTCACTTTCATCATGTTGGTTTGATTCGCGTTCGCTACTTTGATAATTTTATATGTGGGTGGACCGGTGCTTGGGTGCTGTTCTTACTTGACCAAGCCTCCCACTTATGATTACCCCCTCTCGCAAGCATCCACAACTACGAAAGATGAATTAAGATAACTCTAACCATAGCATTAAACATATGGATCCAAATCAGCCCCTTATGGAATAGCGCATAAACTAGGGTTTAAGCTTCTGTCACTCTAGCAACCCATCATCTAATTACTACTCCACAATGCATTCCCTTAGGCCCAAAGATGGTGAAGTGTCATGTAGTCGATGTTCACATGACACCACTAAGAGAATCAACAACATACATATCATCAAAATATCGAACGAATACCAAATTCACATGATTACTTATGTCAAGACTTCTCCCATGTCCTCAAGAACAAAAGCAACTACTCACAAATCATAATCATGTTCAAGATCAGAGGGGTATTAAATAGCATAATGGATCTGAACATATAATCTTCCACCAAATAAACCAACTAGCATCAACTACGAGATGTAATCAACACTACTAGCAACCCACAGGTACCAATCTGAGGTTTTGAGACAAAGATTGAATACAAGAGATGAACTAGGGTTTGAGATGAGATGGTGCTGTTGAAGATGTTAATGAAGATTGGTCCTCCCACGATGAGAGGATCGTTGGTGATGTCGATGGCGACGATTTCCCCCTCCCGGAGGGAAGTATCCCGGCAGAATCTCTCCGCCGGAGAGCAAAAGTGCTCCTGCCCAAGTTTCGCCTCGAGACGGCGGCGCACCATCCCTAAAGTCTTCTCTCTATTTTTTCTAGGGCAAATGGACTTATATACTAGAAAATGGGGGCCAGAGGCTGGCCAGGGGCCCCACGAGCCACCAGGGCGCGCCTAGGGGGGGGTGGCGCGCCCTGGTGCATCATGGGCTCCTGGGTGGCCCCCTCTGGTATTTCTTTCTTCCAGTATTTGTTATTTATTCCAAAATAAATCTCCATGAAATTTCAGCTCATTTGGAGATGTGCGGAATAGGTATCTCTGACATAGCTTTTTCAGGCCCAGAATTCTAGTTGCCGGCAATCTCCCTCCTTGTGTAAATCTTGCATATTAAGAGAGAAAAAGCATTAGAATTGCTCCACAAAGTGTTATATTGATTGAAAACACTATAAATAACAGTAGCAAAACATGATGCAAAATGGACGTATCAACTCCCCCAAGCTTAGACCTCGCTTGTCCTCAAGCGAAAGCCGATATCGATAGTCATGTCCACATGTTTAGAGAGAGAGGTGTCGATAAAAAAAATACGGACATAGTAGCATCATGATCATTATTATAACAACAATATTTATTGTCATAAAACTTCTCATGAGCAAGTAACAATTCATCACAACAATGAAGTATAAGGCATAAACTTTCTTGAAAACTAACAAACTATGTTCTGAGTCAACAATGCAATTGCAATTCATCATATTTTCAGGAAGGGTCTCATGTAGGAACTTTTTAGCAAGTCCACATACTCAACCATCATTTAGTCTTCTATGATTGCTAACACTCACGACATATATATGGAGCAAAAGGTTTAAGCCAGACACATAGAAAGATAGGGGCTTATGATTTCGCCTCCCAACTTATTCACCTCAAGGGTGATGTCAACAATAATAACTCATGATCACTCATATCCAACTGGATATATATGCCTAGTTCTTTCCCCACCACATGATGCTTGCAAAAGAGAAAAATAAAAAGGAAGTAGAGGAGAACACTATTGACTCTTGCATAAAAAGTAAATACACAAAAGTAAAGGATAGGCCCTTCACAGAGGGAAGCAGAGGTTGTCATGCACTTTTTGTTGTTGGATGCACAAGCTCTTAATGCAAAGGAATGTCGCTTTATATTGCCCCTTGTGATAGCAACCTTTAGTATGCAGTCCGTCGCTTTTATTTCTTTCCCATTACAAGTTCGTACAAAGCTTATTTTCCCTTACAATAAAAGTTCAGACATATTTAGAGGCAATTTTTATTGCTTTTTGCACCGATGACAACTTACTTGAAGGATCTTATTCAATCCGTAGGTAGGTATAGTGGACTCTCATGACATGAAACTGGGTTTAAGGGTTTTGGATGTACAAGTAGTATCTCTACTTGGTGCGGATTTTTGGCTAGCAAAGATATTGGGCAAGCACCACATGTTGGAGGATCTATGACAATATAACTTCTATGTGAATATAAGCAAACATAATTCATTATGTTGTCTTCCTTGTCCAACATCAACAATTTGACATAAAATACTTAATGGGGGCTCACAATCATAAAAGATGTCCAAGATAGTATATTTGCATGTGAATCTTCTCTTCCCTAATAATTTTTTCATGAATTGCATCATTGACTAATGCTATGCTTGTTAACTTCCAATAAATTTTACCACTTATACTTTTCTTTATGTAATGTCATTACTTTCCATAAGATTAGCATATGATCTTTTTCATTATTTTCATTGCTAGGATTGAAACATGAAAGTAAAGAAGCAAAAACTCAAACTACTCTTTATTAAATAACTCTCAACTCGATTACATAGATAGATAGATCACGAAACTAGCACTCGAAAATAGATCATACTAAACTTTTATTCAACTAGATCACGTAATAACTAAGGATCGAACTAAAAATAGGTAAAGATGATAAAAGTGATGGTGATACGATACCGGGGTGCCTCCCCCAAGCTTGGCACAAGCCAAGGGGAGTGCAAATACCCATGTACTCAAGTTTCCTTCTTCGGTGATGGTGGCGAGCTTGTCCTTCAGTTTTCACTTGAGAACATAGTTTTCTTCCTTCAACTTGCTAATTTCTTGCTCAAGCTCCACTATCTTCTCACACAATACGTTCTTGTTTTCCTATATAAGACGGAAAGGGATAAATTGGATCTTAGATTTGTTTACTCTGTTTGGGAGGCTCGACTTCTTGAACTCCACATGCATATCTCCCGGTTGAGGTAGAGGGGCATCTTCTTCATCCGAGCTCGCGTCTTCCGTTCACTTTATGTCGGTGTCTCGCTCCTCCTCCGTGGACCATCCATAGGTATCTATGTCCCCATAGATCCTTGGATTTGTAACATAGTGCGATACGAAGCTCTCTCCATCTGAGTCATGAGACGACATACTTTCGGATCTGTCAGAAAAATAGCACGAAACAAGAACAGAGGAGATTTCTGCGATACGGTGGTCAAAAACATTCGGGAGTATATAAAAAGAATTTTTATCATGCAAAATAAGTAATCCAGAAGAAAACGGAGTCGGGAAGGCTCACGAGGGGCCCACGAGCCACCAGGGCGCCTGGGGGGGGTTGCGCGCCCTGGTGCCTCATGGGCACCAGGTGGGTCCCCTCGTCAGTTTCTTATTTTTGAATTTTTTCTAATATTCCAAAATTAATAGAAAGTATTTTTATGGAATTTTTGGAGTCGGTTTACTTACCGTATCACGTACCTCTTCCTTTTTAGGGTCCTGGAGTGTTCTGGAAGGTCTCTCTTATGTATTCCTCCGGTGTAATTGTTTCAATAATATTAGTTTCAACATTAATGGGAGTACCTGAAATATAGTGCTTAATTCTTTGCCCATTCACCACTCTCGGATTAGTGCCTTCGGAGTTGTTTACTTTGATGGCTCCGGAGCGATAAACTTCTTCGATGATATACGGTCCTTCCCATTTAGAGAGAAGTTTTCCTGTAAAGAATCTCAAACGAGAATTGTACAATAGAACTTGCTCACCCACTTTAAATCCCCGTTTTTGAATTCTTCTATCATGCCATCTTTAAACTTTTCTTTAAACAATTTGGCATTTTCATAAGCTTGGGTTCTCCATTCATCTAATGAGCTAATATCAAATAACCTCTTTTCACCAGCAAGTTTAAAATCATAATTGAGTTCTTTAATTGCCCAATATGCTTTATATTCTAACTCAAGAGGTAAATGACATTCTTTTCCATAAACCATTTTATAAGGAGACCTACCCATAGGATTTTTATAAGCAGTTCTATAAGCCCATAATGCATCGTCAAGTTTCTTAGACCAATTCTTTCTAGATCTATTGACGGTTTTTTGCAAAATTAATTTTATTTCTCTATTGCTCAATTCAACTTGACCACTAGTTTGAGGGTGATAGGGAAATGCAATTCTATGGTTGACATCATATTTAGCAAGCAATTTACGGAATGCACCATGAATAAAATGAGAACCACCATCAGTCATTAAATATCTAGGGACTCCGAACCTTGGAAAAATAACTTCTTTAAGCATTTTAATAGAAGTGTTATGATCAGCACTACTAGTTGAAATAGCTTCTACCCACTTAGTAACATAATCAACAGCAACTAAAATATGAGTATACCCATTGGATTTAGGAAAAGGTCCCATATAATCAAATCCCCAAACATCAAATAGTTCAATAGCATGTGAATAATTCATAGGCATTTCCTGACGTCTACCAACATTACCAATTCTTTGATATTCATCACAAGATAGGACAAACTTGCGGGCATCCTTTAAAAGAGTAGGCCAATAAAAACCAGATTGTAACACCTTGTGTGCTGTCCTGTCTCCCGCATGGTGTCCTCCAAAAGCCTCGGAATGACACTTCCATAGGATTTGTTCATGTTCATACTCAGGTATACAACGTCTAATAATACCATCTACTCCTTCTTTATAAAGATGTGGGTCATCCCAAAAGTAATGTCTTAAATCATAGAAGAACTTTTTCTTTTGTTGGTGGCGGGGTACGACCATCTATGGGGCCATGCAGCCCCTTGTGGTTCGGCGGGGGAGGTCGACGTGCACAAAGAGCATGGGCAATGGGGAGTGCGAGGGATTTACCCAGGTTTGGGCCGCTGAGAAGTGTAAAACCCTACTCCTGCCTTTGGTGTATTGATGGTGCAGAAGCACAGTACAAGGAGCGCCTGTCCCGGCAAGGCGCGGGGGGAGCAGCTACGCGAGACGTGTTTGTGTTTGAAAAGGGGTCCGAATCCTCTAAACTGTTGCCTTGGCCCTCCTTTTATAGTTCAAGGGGTTACCATAGTGGCAAAACAGTAATTACATAGCGATTAGATAGCAAACAGTGCTATCGTACCTAACTCTGCCAATTTAGGACAAAGGCATTAAATGCGACACTAGGTGTCATGTGGAGAGGTAGTCCCGGCAAGGTTTCTGCACTGCTTGCCCAGCTACCTCGTATTATCCTGACACGCCTCTTGGACGGGTGTCGTTAGGGGCAAATCTTGTCCCAGCGTGCTGACACGTGCCCGACAAGCCTTACCAACCAACCTGCGCGGTCGACACCTGACACATCAGCGAACACCTGTGCAGCGAGGTGGAGCGTTGGAGGGCTGGCTTAAGCTTGCCGACACGGAGCTTGCCGGGTCTTCACCTTGCCGGCAAGGAATGTCTTCACCTTTGGTACTAGTCGAGTGTTGTGCTTTGAGCTTCTTTCTGGTAGCTTCTGCGGCTGGACTCCGAATCTTGGTCTTGGCGGTTCCTGGCAAAGCTTTGGCCGGCAAGGAGGTTGCCACCATCTGTGCATAAGTCAGGGTATAAAATACCCATGTTTTATACACCGACAGGAGCCCCCGGGCCTGGGCCATACGCGCGTTGGAAGCGTCATTGGGCTAGGCCCAAACAATGCACAGACACGCGGCGGGGAACTGCCGCTGTAATTTTTGGTCATGATGATTATCCTCTTTGGAGATCTTCTTTGCTTCCTTATTAATCCGGCCTTGAGCGTGCTCTCACCCACTTCCCAGCAAATCTTGTCATCGGGTAGCCGGCCCGCAGGCGTACTCAGGCCAAGGGTTTGTTCATATGTGGGATGCTGCTGGTTCAAACCGAACGGGTGCTCAGCTCTGCATATTGAGGGGTAACTGCCCCGTCTGTCTTTACTCCTCCTTTTTCTGCGCCCCTCCATCACGCGCGTCTGCATGCATGCAGGGCAGCGGATTGGTGGAGAAGGGCGGCCGTTGGAGTGATGCGCCAGGCAAGGGGGCGCAGGGCGCGGAATTGGTGATCGTGGGCGGTTGCTGGAGTAATGCGCCCGTTAGAAGTGCAGGACGTGGGATTGGCGATTATGGGCGGTCGCTCGAAGATGGCGAAGGGCCAGCTCTCCGCACTCCCCCTATAAAAAGGGGGCGCGCGGGATGCTAAGCTCACCCATCTCCTCCCGTCTCAACTTCCAGCAACTGTTGCCTTCTTCCCATATCTTCTTCTCTTCCCGCGCTCGACGACGCCATGGTGAGAGGGGGAGGCCGTGGCCGTGCCCCAGCCGCCGCGGCGAGGGCTTCTTCCCAGCTTCACGCTCAAGCTTCGGCTGTGGCTGCGGAAGCTGGCTCCAGTGCTCGAGGGAGGGCCGCGGCCCGCGGTCGTGGACGGCGTGGTGTCCGCGGCCAGGGCGGCCGCGGTGGAACGCTCGCTATTCCGTCTTCGGTCCCCCCTCCGCCGGTAGAAGGCCACACGGTGGACGCGGTGGAAGAGTTTGTCTTGGAGCTGCGCAACCAGACGCGGAGCAGGCTGCGACTTCCTTGCCCTTTTGCCAGGGAGATGGAAGGCCGCCACTTGCACGGCTTATGGCTGCGCGTGGACGGTTGCTGCAACGGCTCGGTGTGGGTAACCGTCGAAACCTCCAACAATGGCATCATGTACCTTACGCGCGGGTGGAAATCCTTTGCCCGTGCCCACTGCTTAGGGCAAGGGCACCTCCTTAACTTCAAGCTAGACGGACCAGACACGCTTGTCGTGAAGTTCTTCAGGGCTTCAGGCGCTCGTCTGGAGTGCTGTGCGGAGAGCTCGAGCAACAGCGCTACCGCTTCCTCCAGCGATGCTGAGGATGACGATGATGACGGCGATGACGACGGCTCTTCGTGCGTGAAGGCCGAAGGCGACGGCGAAGAGTCTGGCTGATCGCCGGCAGCACCATCATCTGGCCTTCCGGGAACAAGCTGGACCCCGCCTAGGCGCCCCTTTTGCACTCTTTGCACTTGAGATAAAGCCTGGCAAAGGGCCAACAGTGTGTAATCAAGTACTTTCTTAATGAATAACTGGTGTTTGCCGAGTTTAAATGAATGCATGATGTTTCCCTTGTCTTATTCCGCCTTTGTATGATTTGTGTTCCCTACGCTTATTGGAAGACTGCCAGTGCGCACACTTGCCGCGAGCGCTTCGAGGAACGGGTCCTTAGCAGCCTGCTGGAAGTGCCGCTGCCGGCAAGGTGACTTGCCGAGCCAGAACGCAGCCACCAAGCTTGCCGAGCGGACTCGAGGCAACCTAGGGCGCGGACTGATCGCGACAACGTTCCTCTCACGTGCAGGTTTCTCATACAAAGCTCAGAACCGTTCAGGGGGGAACGCGAATGTAACAGGGAATTTTTTTAAAGTTTTTGCAACTTAGCTTTTCCTTGTGCCGTTTCTCTCGTTGTAAAAAATGATCACTTGAACGTCGTTAAGAATGGTACCCCATCTCCACTCCCTCCGGGAAACTTGCATGCGAGGGAACCTCCACATCCTTTTAAGAAAAAGAAAGAAGAGAAAAGAGCGGTTTGGGAACCTTGACGGCTCATCAGTCATTTCATACAAACTAAAGCGTAAATCACAACATCACATGCATCGACACATAAATGAACATGTACGAGGAGTTGCGAAACAATTAGCTTTATTATGCACAAGATCTGCGCCTGGCTTTGTACAAAGGGTTACATGTCTGATCGACAAGGCTTGTACAAAGGGTGTTGCCGGGACATGACCCGGCAACTACGCCTCACGGGTAGAACTTGCGAAGATGCTCAATATTCCATGAGTTCTGCACCGAGGTGCCATCTTTGGTCCCCAGATGGACTGCGCCAGGCCTGGTGACTCGTACTACCCGGCAAGGGCCTTCCCACTTCGGCGTTGATACATCTCCAACGTATCTATAATTTATGAAGTATTCATGCCATATTTATAACAATTCTATATGGTTTTGCTATGATTTGATTAGAACTAACCCGGACAGACGTTGTTTTCAGCAGAACTACCGTGGTGTTGTTTTTTGTGCAGAAATGAAAGTTTTCCAAATGAGCTGAAACTTTTTGTAGATTTTTATTGGACAAATAAAAAATATTGGCACCAAGACCCACTGGAGGGGGGCCACCTAGTGCCCACGAGGCACCAGGGCGCGCCACCCCCCCAGGCGCGCCCTGGTACCTCGTGGGGCCCACGTGGCTCCGTTTCGCTTGATTCCAACGCTGAAAAATCATATATATTCAGAAACCCCCGAAAGTTAACCTAGATGAGTTTTTATGCCGCCGCAAGCCTTTGTACCAGAGAGATCTCATCTACAGCCCTTTTCTGGCACCCTGCCGGAGGGGGGAAAGCATCACCGGAGGCCATCTTCATCATCCCGGCGGTCTCCATGACGTGGAGGGAGTAGTTCACCCTCGGGGCTGAGGGTTTGTACCAGTAGCTATGTGCTTGATCTCTCTCTCTCGTGTTCTTGAGATGGCATGATCTTGATGTATCGCGAGCTTTGTTGATATAGATGAATCATATGGAATTTTCCCCTCTCTATCTTCTTGTGATGAATTGAGTTTTCCCTTTGAAGTTTTCTTATCGGATTGCGTCTTTAAGGATTTGAGAACACTTGATGTATGTCTTGCATATGGATATCTGTGGTGACAATGGGATATTCACTTGAGTCACTTGATGTATCTTTTGGTGATCAACTTGCGGGTTCCGTGACCTTGGGGATCTATGCATAAGGGTTGGCACACGTTTTCGTCTTGACTTTCCGGTAGAAACTTTGGGGCACTCTTTGAAGTTCTTTGTGTTGGTTTGAATAGATGAATCTAAGATTGTGTGATGCATATCGTATAATCAAACCCGTGGGTACTCGTGGTGACATTGGAGTGCCTAGGTGACATTAGGGTTTTGGTTGATGTGTATCTTAAGGTGTTATTCTAGTACGAACTCTAGGGCTGTTCGTGACAATTAATGGGGATGGCTCATAAGATTGATCGGGAAGGATAACTTTGAGGTGGTTTCGTACCCTACAACAATTTCTTCGTTTGTTCTCCGCTATTTGTGACTTTGGAGTGAACTCTTTGTCGCACGTGAGGGATTTACATATGATTCAACTATGTCAACAATGTTGAGAGATTGCACTAGCGAAAGTATGAACCCTAGGCCTTGTTTCTAAGCATTGCAATACCATTTTTATGCCCGTTTACTATTTGCTACCTTGCTGTTTTTATATTTTCAGATTACAAAAACCTATATCTATTATCCATACTACACTTTTATCATCATCTCTTCGGCGAACTAGTGCACCTATACAATTTACCATTGTATTGGGTGTGTTGGGGACACAAGAGATTTCTTGTATTTGGTTGCAGGGTTGCTTGAGAGATACCATCTTCAACCTACGCCTCCCACGGATTGATAAACCTTAGGTCATCCACTTGAGGGAAAATTGCTACTGTCCTAGAAAACTTTGTGCTTGGAGGCCCAACACGAGTCTGCAAGAATAAGTTGTGTAGTAGACATCAAGCTCTTTTCTGGCGCCGTTGCCGGGGAGGTGAGTGCTTGAAGGTATATCTTTAGATCTTGCAATCGAATCTTTTAGTTTCTTGTTTTATCACTAGTTTGGTTTATTAAAGAAAACTACAAAAAAAATGGAATTGAGGTTGCCTCATATTATTCGTCTTTATCATGTCTTTCTTGAAAATAAGGATTCCGATAATTGTGCTCAATTGATAGAAGAAGAATTCAATAAAATGTTTGGCATAAAATATTTGAATGAGGAGCATGATTGCAATGTTGCTAGTATGAATTCTTTGAATATCCATGATGCTAATGATATGCAAAGCCACAAGCTTGGGGATGCTATGTTTGATGAAGATGATATTTTTAGCACCCCAAGTTTTGATGAGAAAATTTATTATGATGATAGCATGCCTCCTATTTATGATGATTATATTGATGAAAGTGGATTTGGAGATGCCATGAATTTATTTAATGATGATTCCACTATTTTGGAAGAGGTTTCAATTGACTATGACAACAAAGTTGCTATCTATGATGATTATTGTGATGACATGTATGCTATAAAGAATAATGATAAATATGAAACTTGTCATCATGATTTTAATTTTCAATTGGATTATGCCAATCAAATATCTCATGATAGTTATTTTGTTGAGTTTGCTCCCACTATTATGAATGAGAATAAATTTGCTTATGTGGAGATTAATAAATCTTCCATGCTTGTGCATCATGAAAAGAGTACTGTATGTGATAGTTATATTGTTGAATTTATCCAAGATGCTACTGAAAATTATTATGAGAGAGGAACTTATGATTATAGGTATCTCAATAATATCAAGTTTCCTCTCTATGTGTTGAAAGTTTTGAAGTTGCACTTGTTTTGCCTTCCTATGCTAGTTGATTCTTGTTCCCATAAATTGTTTGCTCACAAAATCCCTATGAATAGGAAGTGGGTTAGGCTTAAATGTGTTTGATATATTTCTCATGATGCTCCCTTTACGTTTCAATTCTTTACTTCTATGTGAGCATCATTGAAATCATCATGCCTAGCTAAAAAGGCATTAAAGAAAAGCGCTTGTTGGGAGACAACCCAATATATATCCTTTCTGTTTTAGTGTGTTCACATAATTAAGATACTGTAGTAATCATGTTTTATATGTTTTCTTTCAATAAAGTGCCAAGTAAAACCTTTGGGATAGTGTGGATACTTGTTGATTCAATTCTGTGCAAAAAAACAGAAACTTTTGCCTCCAGTGTTTAATTTCCCAGATTTTACTGGAGAGTCAAAAAATTCTGAAATTTGTACACAGTACTTATATGCAAATTTTTGACGTTGTCCTAATTTTTCAGAATTTTTAGAGTTCCATAAGTATGGTAGTTGCTCAGATCATTACAGACTGTTCTGTTTTTGACAGATTCTGATTTCAATGCATAGTTTGCTTGTTTAATGTTTCCATAGCTTATATTATGAGATATAAATTGTGTAAATGATAGAATACAGTAGGCATTATATGTGAACAATTTTGAATCTTGTCTTGGACAGTACCTAAGTGATGGTTTATTCTTTATCATACTAACCGTTCTCACGAAGTTCCGTTAAGTTTTGTGTGATTGAAGTTTTCATGTTTTGGGTGAGATATTGATATGAGGAGAATAAGGAGTGGCAAGACCCTAAGCTTGGGTATGCCCAAGGCACCCCAAGGTAATATTCAAGGAAGTCCCAAGCGACTAAGCTTGGGGATGCCCCGGAAGGCATCCCCTCTTTCGTCTTCAACATTATCGGTAACCTCACTTGGAGCTATATTTTTATTCGTCACATAATATGAGTTTTGCTTAGAGCGTCATTTCATTTTGTTGATATTTTCTTGCTGCTATCAATAATCATGTTTCGTATCTTTTAGTTCAATAAAATGCCAATTATAGCCTTTACCATGCTCAGTTTGCAAGTTCATGTGTTGCTGTTTGAATACAGAAAGTTTTCTGTTATGTCCAGAATATTGCTTAATAGTCAGAACATGATAAAAATCTGAAATTTTTACACAGTAAGCATGCATTAGTTCTCTGTCACGTGGTAATATTTCAGAATTTTTGGAGTTAGGGAAGTATGGATTCTTATTCACTCTTTATAGACTGTTCTGTTTTGGCAGATTGCTGTTATAGTTGCATTGTTTGCATATGTTTGCGTGTTTAATGTTTCTATTTGAGATAGGAGTATTAAATATGAATATGCATTTAGTATTCAATGTTTAATTACAATTTTTGTGATTTTCTACACTAGAGAATGTTAAGATATTGAGTTGATTTATACTAACTTATCTCACGAGTTCTTGTTGAGTTTTGTGTGGATGAAGTTTTTAAGATTTATAGAAACCGTGATATGAGAGGAATTAAGGAGACACAAAATCTCAAGCTTGGGGATGCCCAAGGCATCACAATATAATATTTCAAGAGGTATCAAGCATCTAAGCTTGGGGATGCCCCGGTAGGCATCCCACCTTTCTTCTTCAACAACTATCGGTCAGTTTTGGTTGAGCCTAAGTTTTTGCTTCTTCACATGATATGTGCTACCCTTGGAATGTCATTTTATTTTGTTTTCTTTGCTGTTTAAATAAAATATCAAGATCTGAATTTTTTTTAAATGAGAGAGAGTCCTCACATAGCTACTTAATTATTTCACTACTCATTGATCTTCGCTTATATATTTTGGAGTAGTTTGTCATTAATTCTCATGCTTCACTTATATCTTTTTTGAGAGTTAATAATAGTAATGGTAATTTGCACAAGATATGAATTTGGTCCCAAGATGAATATTCATGAGGGATCTAATAAAAACTTTCATAAAGATCATTGTATATGATAGGTGTGATTCCTTGCAATGAAAATAATCAAAGAGATCATATGCTAATCTTATGGAAAGTAATGACATTACATAAAGAAAAGTATAAGTGGTAAAATTTATTGGAGGTTAACAAGCATAGCATTAGTCAATGATTTAATTCATGAAAAAGTTAATAAGGGAAGAGAAGATTCACATGCAAATATATCATCTTGGACATCTTTTATGATTGTGAGCCCCCATTAAGTATTCTATGTCAAAGTGTTGATGTTGGACAAGGAAGACAACGTAATGAATTATGTTTGTTCATATTCACATAGAAGTTATATTGTTATAGATCCTCCAACATGTGGTGCTTGCCCAATATCTTTGCTAGCCAAAAATTCGTACTAAGTAGAGATACTACTTGTGCATCCAAAACCCTTAAACCCAGTTTCTTGCCATGAGAGTCCACTATATCTACCTATGGATTGAATAAGATCCTTCAAGTAAGTTGTCATCGGTGCAAAAAGCAATAAAAATTGCTCCTAAAATATGTATGATCTTTTATTGTAAGGGAAATAAGCGTTGTACGAACTTGTGATGGTAAAGAAATAAAAGCGACGGACTGCATAATAAAGGTTGCTATCACAAGGGGCAATATAACGTGACGTTCCTTTGCATTAAGGGCTTGTGCATCCAAAAATAAAAAGCACATGACAACCTCTGCTTCCCTCTGCGAAGGGCCTATCTTTTACTTGTATGCATTTACTTTTATGTATTTATTTTTTATGCAAGAGTCAATAGTGTTCTCCTCTACCTCCTTTTTATTTTTCTCTTTTGCAAGCATCATGTGGTGGGGAAAGATCTAGGCACATATATCCAGTTGGATATGAGTGATCATGAGTTATTATTGTTGACATCACCGTTGAGGTGAATAAGTTGGGAGGCGAAATCACAAGCCCCTATCTTTCTATGTGTCTGGCTGAAACTTTTGCTCCATATATATGTCGTGAGTGTTAGCAATCATAGAAGACTAAATGATGGTTGAGTATGTGGACTTGCTAAAAAGCTCCTACATGAGACCCTTCCTGAAAATATGATGAATTGCAATTGCATTATTGACTAGAATAGTTTGTTAGTTTCCAAGAAAGTTTATGCCTTATACTTCATTGTTGTGATGAATTGTTACTTGCTCATTAGAAGTTTTATGATAATAAATATTGTTGTTATAATAATGATCTTGCTTTGAATCATTCAAGTCCAATGTCCATGCTATAAAAGAAAAGATTATATGATGATTATGATAGGTAGCATTCCAAATCAAAATTTCTGTTTTAATTGCTACTTTATCCTGATGACTTTTATGAGAAAAAGTTGCTGTTATGATGCTAGGAAAAGTGATTGAAATTATCATTGATCAAACTTATGCACTATGATAGCATTCACACTTCATAAATTATTTCTTTTATCATTTACCTACTCGAGGACGAGTAGGAATTAAGCATGGGGATGCTGATGTTGGGGAACGTTGCATGGGAAACAAAAAATTTCCTACGCACACACAAGATCTATCCATGGTGATGAGCATCTACGAGAGGGAGAGTGAATCTACATACCCTTGTAGATCGCTAAGCGGAAGCGTTAATAAACGCGGTTGATGTAGTCGAACGTCTTCGCGATCCAAATCGCCGAGCGTCCCGCGATCCAATCACGATCCTTCCGATCTAGTGCCGAACGGACGGCACCTCCGCGTTCAACACACGTACGGCTTGATGACGCCTTCACCTCCTCGATCCAGCGAGCGATGGTGAAGTAGTGGTTGAGTTCCAGCAGCACGACGGCGTGGTGATGGTGGTGAGGAACAATCTCTGCAGGGCTTCGCCAAGCACTACGGAGATTATGACGGAGGAACTAGAGGGCTAGGGTTGCCGGCACACGGCTTGGGAAATCCTGATGTGTCCCGTGTGCTAGCCCTGCCCCTCTATTTATATGTTGAGCCTTGGGGTCTAAACTTGGAGTAAAAGCCTCCTCCGGGTCGGTTTTGCCCGCACAAGGTCGGTTTGGCCCGCAGGGAAAGAGTCCAACTCGGATCCCTGCCGAACCGTGCACAGCCGCGCACAAGCGGTAGTACCGCTTCACACAAGCGGTAGTACCGCTTGGGCGGTAGTACCGCTTCACACAAGCGGTAGTACCGCTCGGGCGGTAGTACCGCTTCAACAAGCGGTAGTACCGCTTACGCGGCAGCAAAACTACTTTTGCACTTTCCAATACCTTGTGGGCTTTATCCCTTTGGCTCATATAAAGTGTTGCTGCACCCGAACACTTCGGTAAACATCCGGAACCTCTTCCGGTGAACTTCGGAACCCTTCCAGAGATCAAAACACTATTATCACATATATCAATCTTTACCTCCGGACTATTCCGGAGATCCTCGTCATGTCCGGGATCTTATCCGGGACTCCGAACAACTTTCGGTCACCAACATAATAACTCAATTATACTAATCGTCACCAAACGTTAAGTGTGTAGACCCTGCGGGTTCGAGAACTATGTAGACATGACCGAGACACCTCTACGGCCAATAACCAATAGCGGGACCTGGATGCCCATATTGGCTCCTACATATTCTACGAAGATCTTTATCGGTCGAACCTCTATGTCAAGGATTCAGTTAATCCCGTATGCTGTTCCCTTTGTTCTTCGGTATGTTACTTGCCCGAGATTCGATCGTCGGTATCACTATACCTAGTTCAATCTCGTTACCGGCAAGTCTCTTTACTCGTTCCGTAATACAAGATCTCGTGGCTAACACTTTAGTCACATTGCTTGCAAGGCTCATTGTGATGTTGTATTACCGAGTGGGCCCTGAGATACCTCTCCGTCATACGGAGTAACAAATCCCAGTCTTGATCCATGCCAACCCAACAGACACCCTCGGAGATACCTGTAGAGCACCTTTATAGTCACCCAGTTACGTTGCGACGTTTGATACACACAAGGTATTCCTCCGGTGTTAGTGAGTTGCATGATCTCATGGTCAAAGGAACAGATACTTGACATGCAGAAAACAATAGCAATAAACTGACACGATCAAATGCTACGTTTACAGTTTGGGTCTTGTCCATCACATCATTCTCCTAATGATGTGATCCCGTTATCAAATGACATCTCATGTCAATGGCTAGGAAACCTTAACCATCTTTGATCAACGAGCTAGTCAACTAGAGGCTTACTAGGGACACAGTGTTGTCTATGTACCCACACATGTATTTGAGTTTCCAATCAATACAATTATAGCATGGATAATAAACGATTATCATTAACAAGGAAATATAATAATAACCAATTTATTATTGCCTCTAGGGCATATTTCCAACTGTCTCCCACTTGCACTAGAGTCAATAATCTAGTTCACATCACTATGTGATTTACATTGTAATGAATCGAACACCCATGCAGTTCTGGTGTTGTTCATGTTTAGCCCTTGGAAGAGGTTTAGTCAACGGATCTGCAACATTTAGATCCGTGTGTACTTTGCAAATATTTATGTCGTCCTCCTTGATGTAATCGCGGATGGAATTGAAACGTCGCTTTATGTGTCTGGTCCTCTTGTGAAATCTTGGTTCCTTGGCTAGAGCAATGGCACCAGTATTATCACAAAACAGAGTCATTGGGTCAAGTGCACTAGGCACTACTCCAAGATCTGTCATGAACTCCTTCATCCAGACACCTTCCTTCGCCGCCTCCGAGGCTGCGATGTACTCCGCTTCGCATGTAGAATCAGCTACCACGCTTTGCTTGGAACTGCACCAGCTAACCGCACCCCCATTAAGAATAAATACGTATCCGGTTTGCGACTTAGAGTCATCCGGATCAGTGTCAAAGCTTGCATCGACGTAACCCTTTACGACGAGCTCTTGATCACCTCCATAAACGAGAAACATGTCCTTAGTCCTTTTCAGGTACTTCAGGATATTCTTGACCGCCGTCCAGTGTTCCATTCCTGGATCACTTTGAAACCTTCCGGCCATACTTATGGCAAGGCTGACATCGGGTCTTGTGCACAGCATTGCATACATGATAGAGCCTATGGCTGAAGCATAGGGGATGACACTCATCTTTTCTCTATCTTCTGCAGTCACTGGGCATTGAGTCTTACTCAACTTCACACCTTGCAAAACAGGCAAGAACCCCTTCTTGGACTGATCCATTTTGAACTTCTTCAAAATCTTATCAAGGTATGTGCTTTGTGAAAGTCCTATTAAACGTCTTGATCTATCTCTATAGATCTTGATGCCTAATATGAAAGCAGCTTCTCCTAGGTCCTTCATTGAAAAACTCTTGTTCAAATATTCCTTTACGCTTTCCAGCATTTCTATATTGTTTCCAATCAGCAATATGTCATCCACATATAATATTAGAAACGCTATAGAGCTCCCACTCACTTTCTTGTAAATACAAGCTTCTCCGTAAACTTGTATAAACTCGAACGCTTTGATCACCTCATCAAAACGAAGATTCCAACTCCGAGATGCTTGCACCAGTCCATAAATGGATCGCTGGAGTTTGCAAACATGATTCTGACGGACTTAAGGATCGCTACGGGTGAGAAGGTCTCATCGTAGTCAACTCCTTGAACTTGTGAAAAACCCTTTGCCACAAGTCGAGCTTTATAGACGGTGACATTACCGTCCGCGTCCGTCTTCCTCTTAAAGATCCATTTGTTCTGAATGGCCTTACGCCCTTCAGGTAATACTTCCAAAGTTCATACTTTGTTTTCATACATGGATCCCATCTCGGATTTCATGGCCTCTAACCACTTCTCGGAATCCGGGCTCATCATCGCTTCTCCATAGCTCGTAGGTTCATCGTTGTTTAACAACATGACCTCTAAGACAGGGTTGCCGTACCACTCAGGAGTAGTACGCGTCCTTGTCGACCTACGAGGTTCGATAGCAACTTGATCCAAAGCTTCATGATCATCATCATTAACTTCCTCTTCAGCTAATGTAGGCTCGACAGAAACAACTTTCTGCGTTGCGCTACTCTTAGGTTGAAGTAAAGGTTCAATAACCTCATCAAGTTCTATCTTCCTCCCACTCAATTCTTTCGAGAGAAACTCTTTCTCAAGAAATGTTCCGTTTTTAGTGACAAACACTTTGCCTTCGGATCTGAGGTAGAAGGTATACCCAACTGTCTCTTTTGGGTATCCTATGAAGACGCATTTCTCCGCTTTGGGTTCCAGCTTTTCAGGCTGAAGCTTTTTGACATAAGCATCACATCCCCAAACTTTAAGAAACGACAGCTTTGGCTTCTTGTCAAACCAAAGTTCATATGGCGTTGTCTCAACGGATTTCGATGGTGCCCTATTTAAAGTGAATGCAGCTGTCTCTAATGCATAACCCCAAAACGATAGTGGCAAATCGGCAAGAGACATCATAGATCGCACCATATCCAATAAAGTTCGATTACGACGTTCGGACACACCATTACGCTGTGGTGTTCCAGGCGGTGTCAATTGTGAAATAATTCCACACTGTCTTAAGTGACTGCCAAACTCAAAACTCAGATATTCTCCTCCTCGATCAGATCGTAGGAATTTAATCTTCTTGTTACGATGATTCTCAACTTCACTCTGAAATTGTTTGAACTTTTCAAATGTTTCAGACTTGTGTTTCATTAAGTAAATATACCCATATCTACTTAAGTCATCAGTGAAGGTGAGAAAGTAACGATAACCACCGCGCGCCTCAATACTCATCGGACCGCACACATCAGTATGTATGATTTCCAATAAGTCACTTGCCCGTTCCATTATTCCAGAGAACGGCGTTTTAGTCATCTTGCCCATGAGGCATGGCTCACATGTGTCAAGTGATTCAAAATCAAGTGACTCCAAAAGTCCATCAGCATGGAGCTTCCTCATGCGTTTTACGCCAATATGACCTAAACGGCAGTGCCACAAGAAAGTGGTATTATCATTATCAATTCTACATCTTTTGGCATCAATGTTATGAACATGTGTATCATTACTATCGAGATTCAATAAGAATAAACCCCTCACATCGGGTGCATGACCATAAAAGATATTACTCATATAAATAGAACAACCATTATTCTCTGATTTAAATGAGTAACCGTCTCGCAATAAACAAGATCCAGATATAATGTTCATGCTTAACGCAGGCACCAAATAACACTTATTTAGGTTCATCACTAATCCCGACGGTAATCGAAGAGCGAGCGTGCCAACGGCGATCACATCAACCTTGGAACCATTTCCCACGCGCATCGTCACTTCGTCCTTTGCCAGCCTCCGTCTATTCCGCAGTTCCTGTTTTGAGTTGCAAATATGAGCAACCGCACCGGTATCAAATACCCAGGCACTACAACGAGAGTTGGTAAGGTACACATCAATAACATGTATATCATATATACCTTGTTTGTTGTTGGCCGCCTTCTTGTCAGCCAAATACTTGGGGCAATTCCGCTTCCAGTGTCCAGTTCCCTTGCAATGAAAACACACAGTTTCTGGTTTGGGTCCAGCCTTGGGTTTCTTCACGAGAGGAGCAACTGCTTTGCCACTCTGCTTGGAGTTACCCTTCTTACCCTTGCCATTTTTCTTGAAACTAGTGGTTTTATTGACCATCAACACTTGATGCTCCTTCTGAATTTCAGACTCAGCGGCTTTCAGCATCGCAAACAGCTCGGCGACTGACTTGTTCATCCCGTGCATGTTATAGTTCAACACGAAGCTCTTGTAGCTAGGTGGCAATGATTGAAGAACTCTGTCAGTGATAGCCTCTGGCGGAAGGGGCATCCCTAACTCAGCCAGACGGGTGGAGTACCCAGACATTCTGAGCACGTGATCACTGATAGACCCGTTCTCCTCCATCTTGCAAGCATAGAACTTATCGGAGATCTCATATCTCTCGATCCGGGGATTCTTCTGAAAGATAAACTTCAACTCCTGGAACATCTCATATGCTCCATGACGTTCAAAACGTCTTTGAAGTCCCGGTTCTAAGCCATACAACATTGCACATTGAACTATTGAGTAATCATCAGAACGAGCCTGCCAGGCGTTCACAACGTCTAGAGACTCAACTGGAGCGGGTGGATCACCAAGTGGTGCATCAAGGACATAAGCCTTCTGGGAAGCCGTAAGGATAATCCTTAGATTACGGGCCCAGTCCACAAAGTTACTTCCATCATCTTTCAACTTAGCTTTCTCTAGGAACGCATTAAAATTCAGGGGTGCTACTGCGCGAGCCATGATCTACAACATAAATATTGCAAAGACAACTTAGACTATTGTTCTTAGATAATGAGTTTAGTTAATCATATTACTTAAAAACTCCCACTCAAATTGACATCCCTCCGATCATTCGAGTGTAACATGATCCAAATCCACCAACTCAAGTCCGATCATCACGTGAGTTGAGGTGGTTTCAATGGTGAACATCTTCATGTTGATCATATCTACTATATGACTCATGTTCGACCTTTCGGTCTCTTGTGTTCCGAGGCCATGTCTGTACATGCTAGGCTCGTCAAGTTTAACCCGAGTGTTCCGCACGTGTAACATGGCTTACACCCGTTGTATGCGAACGTAGAGTCTATCACACCCGATCATCACGGCGTGTCTCGAAACGACGAACTTTCGCAACGGTGCACACTTGGGGAGAACACAATTTATCTTGAAATTTAAGTGAGGGATCACCTTATAATGCTACCGTCGTCCTAAGCAAAATAAGATGCATAAAAGGATTAACATCACATGCAAATCATAAGTGACATGATATGGCCATGAACTTGTGCTTTTGATCTCCATCTCCAAAGCACCGGCATGATCTCCATCGTCACCGGCATGACACCATGATCTCCATCATCTTGATCTCCATCAACGTGTCGCCATAAGGTTGTCGCGCCGACTGTTGCTTCCACGACTATAGCTAACGTTTAGCGATAAAGTAAAGCATTACATAGCGCTTAATGATTGACACGCAGGTCATACAATAATTAAAGACAACTCTATGGCTCCTGCCAGTTGCCGCACTCATCGACATGCAAGTCGTGATATTCTATACAACACATGATCATCTCATACATCACATATATCTCATCATGTAATTGGCCATATCACATCACAACATACCCTGCAAAAACAAGTTAGACGTCCTCTAATTGTTGTTGCAAATTTTACGTGGCTGCTACGGGTTTGCAAGAACCGTTCTTACCTACGCAAAACCACAACGTGGTGTAGTGATTGCTTTTTGATCTTCTAAAAGAACCCTCTTCATTGAAATCGATTCAACTAAAGTGAGAGAGACAGACACCCGCTAGCCATCTTTATGCAACGAAGTTACATGTCAGTTGAAGGAACCTGTCTCGCGTAAGTGTACGCGTAATGTCGGTCCGGGCCGCTTCATCTCACAGTACCGCCGAATCAAATATCAACTAGTAACGGCAAGCAATATGTATACATCCACGCCCACAACTCGTTTGTGTTCTACTCGAGATCTCATCTACGCATAGACCTGGCTCTGATACCACTGTTGGGGAACGTTGCATGGGAAACAAAAATTTTCCTACGCACACACAAGATCTATCCATGGTGATGAGCATCTACGAGAGGGAGAGTGAATCTACATACCCTTGTAGATCGCTAAGCGGAAGCGTTAATAAACGCGGTTGATGTAGTCGAACGTCTTCGCGATCCAAATCGCCGAGCGTCCCGCGATCCAATCACGATCCTTCCGATCTAGTGCCGAACGGACGGCACCTCCGCGTTCAACACACGTACGGCTTGATGACGCCTTCACCTCCTCGATCCAGCGAGCGATGGTGAAGTAGTGGTTGAGTTCCAGCAGCACGACGGCGTGGTGATGGTGGTGAGGAACAATCTCTGCAGGGCTTCGCCAAGCACTACGGAGATTATGACGGAGGAACTAGAGGGCTAGGGTTGCCGGCACACGGCTTGGGAAATCCTGATGTGTCCCGTGTGCTAGCCCTGCCCCTCTATTTATATGTTGAGCCTTGGGGTCTAAACTTGGAGTAAAAGCCTCCTCCGGGTCGGTTTTGCCCGCACAAGGTCGGTTTGGCCCGCAGGGAAAGAGTCCAACTCGGATCCCTGCCGAACCGTGCACAGCCGCGCACAAGCGGTAGTACCGCTTCACACAAGCGGTAGTACCGCTTGGGCGGTAGTACCGCTTCACACAAGCGGTAGTACCGCTCGGGCGGTAGTACCGCTTCAACAAGCGGTAGTACCGCTTACGCGGCAGCAAAACTACTTTTGCACTTTCCAATACCTTGTGGGCTTTATCCCTTTGGCTCATATAAAGTGTTGCTGCACCCGAACACTTCGGTAAACATCCGGAACCTCTTCCGGTGAACTTCGGAACCCTTCTAGAGATCAAAACACTATTATCACATATATCAATCTTTACCTCCGGACTATTCCGGAGATCCTCGTCATGTCCGGGATCTTATCCGGGACTCCGAACAACTTTCGGTCACCAACATAATAACTCAATTATACTAATCGTCACCAAACGTTAAGTGTGTAGACCCTGCGGGTTCGAGAACTATGTAGACATGACCGAGACACCTCTACGGCCAATAACCAATAGCGGGACCTGGATGCCCATATTGGCTCCTACATATTCTACGAAGATCTTTATCGGTCGAACCTCTATGTCAAGGATTCAGTTAATCCCGTATGCTGTTCCCTTTGTTCTTCGGTATGTTACTTGCCCGAGATTCGATCGTCGGTATCACTATACCTAGTTCAATCTCGTTACCGGCAAGTCTCTTTACTCGTTCCGTAATACAAGATCTCGTGGCTAACACTTTAGTCACATTGCTTGCAAGGCTCATTGTGATGTTGTATTACCGAGTGGGCCCTGAGATACCTCTCCGTCATACGGAGTAACAAATCCCAGTCTTGATCCATGCCAACCCAACAGACACCCTCGGAGATACCTGTAGAGCACCTTTATAGTCACCCAGTTACGTTGCGACGTTTGATACACACAAGGTATTCCTCCGGTGTTAGTGAGTTGCATGATCTCATGGTCAAAGGAACAGATACTTGACATGCAGAAAACAATAGCAATAAACTGACACGATCAAATGCTACGTTTACAGTTTGGGTCTTGTCCATCACATCATTCTCCTAATGATGTGATCCCGTTATCAAATGACATCTCATGTCAATGGCTAGGAAACCTTAACCATCTTTGATCAACGAGCTAGTCAACTAGAGGCTTACTAGGGACACAGTGTTGTCTATGTACCCACACATGTATTTGAGTTTCCAATCAATACAATTATAGCATGGATAATAAACGATTATCATTAACAAGGAAATATAATAATAACCAATTTATTATTGCCTCTAGGGCATATTTCCAACAGCTGATACGTCTCCAACGTATCTATAAGTTGTCGTGAAGTTCTTCGGGGCTTCAGGCGCTCGTCTGGAGTGCTGTGCGGAGAGCTCGAGCGATAGCGCCACCGCTTCCTCCAGCAATGCTGAGGATGACGATGATGACGGTGATGACGACGACTCTTCGTGCGTGAAGGCCGAAGGCGACGGCGAAGAGTCTGGCTGATCGCCGGCAGCACCATCATCTGGCCTTCCGGGAACAAGCTGGACCCCGCCTAGGCGCCCCTTTTGCACTTGAGATAAACCCTGGCAAAGGGCTAACAGAGTGTAATCAAGTACTTTTTTAATGAACAACTGGTGTTTGCCGGTTTTAAATGAATGCATGATGTTTCCCTTGTCTTATTCCGCCTTTGTATGATTTGTGTTCCCTACGTTTATTGGAAGACTGCCAGTGCGCACACTTGCCGCGAGTGCTTCGAGGAACGGGTCCTTAGCAGCCTGCTGGAAGTGCCGCTGCCGGCAAGGTGACTTGCCGAGCAAGAACGCAGCCGCCAAGCTTGCCGAGCGGACTCGAGGCAACCTAGGGCGCGGACTGATCGCGACAAGGTTCCTCTCGCGTGCAGGTTTCTCATACAAAGCTCAGAACCGTTCAGGGGGGAACGCGAATGTAACAGGGAAATTTTTTAAAGTTTTTGCAACTTAGCTTTTCCTTGTGCCGTTTCTCTCGTTGTAAAAAATGATCACTTGAACGTCGTTAAGAATGGTACCCCATCTCCACTCCCTCCGGGAAACTTGCATGCGAGGGAACCTCCTCATCCTTTTAAGAACAAGAAAGAAGAGAAAAGAGCGGTTTGGGAACCTTGACGGCTCATCAGTCATTTCATACAAACTAAAGCGTAAATCACAACATCACATGCATCGACACATAAATGAACATGTACGAGGAGTTGCGAAACAATTAGCTTTATTATGCACAAGATCTGCGCCTGGCTTTGTACAAAGGGTTACATGTCTGATCGACAAGGCTTGTACAAAGGGTGTTGTCGGGACATGACCCGGCAACTGCGCCTCATGGGTAGAACTTGCGAAGATGCTCAATATTCCATGAGTTCTGCACCGAGCTGCCATCTTCGGTCCCCAGATGGACTGTGCCAGGCCTGGTGACTCGTACTACCCGGTAAGGGCCTTCCCACTTCGGCGTTCATACGTCTCCAACGTATCTATAATTTATGAAGTACTCATGCCATATTTATAACAATTCTATATGGTTTTGCTATGATTTGATTAGAACTAACTCGGACTGACGCTGTTTTCAGCAGAACTACCGTGGTGTTGATTTTTGTGCAGAAATGAAAGTTTTCCAAATGAGCTGAAACTTTTTGGAGATTTTTTATTGGACAAATAAAAAATATTGGCACCAAGACCCACTGGAGGGGGGGCACCTAGTGCCCACGAGGCACCAGGGCGCGCCAACCCCCCAGGCGCGCCCTGGTACCTCGTGGGGCCCACGTGGCTCCGTTTCGCGTGATTCCAACGCTGAAAAATCATATATATTCAGAAACCCCCGAAAGTTAACCTAGATGAGTTTTTATGCCGCCGCAAGCCTTTGTACCAGAGAGATCTCATCTACAGCCCTTTTCTGGCACCCTGCCGGAGGGGGGAAAGCATCACCGGAGGCCATCTTCATCATCCCGGCGGTCTCCATGACGAGGAGGGAGTAGTTCACCCTCGGGGCTGAGGGTTTGTACCAGTAGCTATGTGTTTGATCTCTCTCTCTCGTGTTCTTGAGATGGCACGATCTTGATGTATCGCGAGCTTTGTTGATATAGATGAATCATATGGAGTTTTCCCCTCTCTATCTTCTTGTGATGAATTGAGTTTTCCCTTTGAAGTTTTCTTATCGGATTGCGTCTTTAAGGATTTGAGAACACTTGATGTATGTCTTGCATATGGATATCTGTGGTGACAATGGGATATTCACTTGAGTCACTTGATGTATCTTTTGGTGATCAACTTGTGGGTTCCGTGACCTTGGGGATCTATGCATAAGGGTTGGCACACGTTTTCGTCTTGACTTTTCGGTAGAAACTTTGGGGCACTCTTTGAAGTTCTTTGTGTTGGTTTGAATAGATGAATCTGAGATTGTGTGATGCATATCGTATAATCAAACCCGTGGGTACTCGTGGTGACATTGGAGTGCCTAGGTGACATTAGGGTTTCGTTTGATGTGTATCTTAAGGTGTTATTCTAGTACGAACTCTAGGGTTGTTCGTGACAATTAATGGGGATGGCTCATAAGATTGATCGGGAAGGATAACTTTGGGGTGGTTTCGTACCCTACAACAATTTCTTCGTTTGTTCTCCGCTATTTGTGACTTTGGAGTGAACTCTTTGTCGCACGTGAGGGATTTACATATGATTCAACTATGTCAACAATGTTGAGAGATTGCACTAGCGAAAGCATGAACCCTAGGCCTTGTTTCTAAGCATTGCAATACCATTTTTATGCCCGTTTACTATTTGCTACCTTGCTGTTTTTATATTTTCAGATTACAAAAACCTATATCTATTATCCATACTACACTTTTATCATCATCTCTTCGGCGAACTAGTGCACCTATACAATTTACCATTGTATTGGGTGTGTTGGGGACACAAGAGATTTCTTGTATTTGGTTGCAGGGTTGCTTGAGAGATACCATCTTCAACCTACGCCTCCCACGGATTGATAAACCTTAGGTCATCCACTTGAGGGAAAATTGCTACTGTCCTAGAAAACTCTGCGCTTGGCGTCAACTTGTTTGATCCCTTGGCGGACTGAACACGCCGAAGAACAAGGTCGCCTTCCTCAAGGCTTTGGGCGTGCACTTTGCGGCTATGGTAGCGGCGCAAGGCTTGCTGGTAGCGTGCAGCTCGCACAGCCGCCTGAAGACGATCTTCCTCAAGGAGCAACGCGTCGTCTTGCCGCAGTCGCTCTTGCTCAGCTTCATTGTAAGCGAGCACTTGAGGTGACCCGTATATGAGTTCCGTGGGGAGCACCGCTTCTGCACGATAGATTAGGGAGAAGGGTGTTTGTCCGGTAGCTCGATGTGGTGTCGTTCTGAGTGACCAAAGAACCGCCGGCAACTCATCAATCCAGTGCCTCCCACGCTTGCATAGCCTGTCAAAGGTCCTTGTCTTGAGGCCACGCAGCACTTCAGCGTTCATCCTTTCCGCCTGGCCGTTGCTTCTTGGGTGAGCAACAGATGCAAAACAGATTTTGCTGCCGAGGTCTTGGATATACTGCATGAAGGTGCGGCTCATGAATTGGGTGCCGTTGTCGGTGATGATCCTATTAGGAACCCCGAAAGGGCAAACTAATCCTTTGAAGAACTTGACGGCTGATTGCGCTGTCACCTTCCTCACTGGCTCCACTTCAGGCCACTTTGTGAACTTGTCGATGGCGACGTACAAGAACTCAAAGCCCCCAGCAGCATGGGGAAAGGGGCCCAAGATATCGAGCCCCCAGACCAAAAAGGGCCAGGAGAGAGGGATTGTTTGGAGGGCTTGAGCTGGTTGATGTATGCTCTTTCAATGGAACTGGCATGCTTCACACTTGGTTACTAGCTTAGTCGCATCCTGGATGGCAGTGGGCCAATAGAAGCCTTGTCGGAAAGCTTTGCCGACAAGAGCCCTTGATCCTATGTGAGAGCCACATATGCCTCCGTGTATCTCCGCCAACAGCTTTAGTCCATCTTCTCGGCAAATGCACTTCAATTTCACACCGTTTGGTCATTTTCTGTATAGGATGCTATCCACAAACTGATACATACTTGACTGACCGGCTACTTTCTCTGCTTCTTCTTGCTCATCGGGAAGCCCTCCTGTTTGAAGGAAACGGACTATCTGTTGTGCGCATGTCGGAGCCTGCGGCTCGACAAGAAGGACTAAAGGCATCTCCTCAGCTACGGGAGCGCTTGCTTCTGCGGCAAAAACTTGTGGTTCTGCGCTAAGCGGCTGCTCACCGGCAACCGTATTATTGTTTCCGGCAATGTCCTTGTCGGCGGCTTCTAGGAGCTCTGCCGGAAAGTACTTGCCGGTACTTAACTTTCTTCTCTTGTTGGCCTGCGTTGATGGGGCGACTATTGGTTGATTCAAATGGAGCACAAAAGTTCCCGGTTCCACGGGAAGCTTTTGAGCGGCACACTTTGACAGGCTATAAGCGACGTTGTTTTCCACACGAGGGATGTGCTCGGTTTGCAACCCGTCAAAGTGTTCTTCCAATTTCCTCACTTCTTCCACATACGCCTCCATTAACGAGCTCTGATAATCTTTGTTCACTTGCTTTACAACAAGCTGCGAGTCGCCGCGGATGATCAATTTTTTGATCCCAAGGTCTACTGCGATCCTAAGACCGGCAAGAAGTCCTTCATACTCAGCAGTGTTGTTTGTAGCTTGCTCCCTGGGAAAGTGCATTTGGACCACATACTTGAGGTGCTCTCCGGTGGGTGCGATAAGCAGCACTCCGGCACTGGCGCCCTGCAGCGAGAAGGCACCATCAAAGTACATGACCCATTCCTTTGCTGTCTCTTTGCCGGGGAGAGCTGTCTCTCGAATTTCTTCGTCTTGTGTTGGCGTCCATTCGGCGATGAACTCCGCCAAAGCCCTGCTCTGAATTGTTGAAGTGCTCTCAAACTTGAGTGCAAAGCTTGAAAATTCCAATGCCCACTCCACTATCCTGCCGGTTTCCTCTGGATTTCTCAAGATGCGTTGCAACTGAAAGCGAGTGACGACGGTAATCTCGTGTGCTTGGAAGTAGTGGCGCAGTTTTCTTGAGGCCATAAGCAGACCGAAAAGCAACTTCTGCACCCCAGAGTATCTCGATCTAGGCCCCTATAGAAGGGAACTAACAAAATACACTGGTCGCTGCACCACTTTCTTCTTCGGCACTGCTTGTTAATCAACTTCACTTGCTTGCCCTGTTTCTAACTTATCGGCACCAGATCTTGCCGGAGAAGACTCTGATTTGCCACTGGACGGGTTTGCTGTGGTTGTTTCCTCGTCATCGAGTTCCCTCTACGCCACTACTTCGGCACTAGCCACTTGATTCGTTGCCGCTATGTATAGCAGCAACAGCTCTTGTGGTCTTGGCGCAACCAGTGTTGGCGCGGAGGAGAGGTATCTTTTCAAGTCCTGCAGCGCGGCCTCCGCCTCCGGAGTCCATTTCATTGGCCCTGGCTTTTTCAAAATCTTGAAAAACAGCAAGGCGCGCTCAGCAGATCTTGAAATGAATCTACTTAAGGCAACAACACAGCCGGCAAGGCGCCGCACATCTTTGACGCTTTTTGGTGCTTGAATCTGCTCAATCGCCTTGATCTTGTCGGGATTTGCTTCAATTCCTCGTTGAGATACAAAGAACCCAAGAAGTTTGCCGGATGGAACACCAAAGACACACTTCTCGGGATTGAGCTTCAAGTTGATTTTTCGCAAGTTCGCAAATGTCTCTTCCAAGTCTTGAATAAGGGTAGACTCGTCCTTGGTTTTGACCACTATGTCATCCATGTATGCTTCTACATTCCTGTGCAGGCCTGTCGGGCATGCTTTGTTGATATCCGTGTAATCAATACAAAGTCTCCACTTCCCGTTTGCTTTGCGCACCACCACTGGATTTGCCAACCAAGTGGGATGTAGCACTCCTCTGACCAGGCCTGCCGCTTCGAGTTTCTTGATTTCTTCGGCAATGAATTGCTGCCGCTCCAAAGCTTGCTTCCTGACTTTTTGTTTGACGGGCCGAGCATGGGGACAAACGGCAAGGTGGTGCTCAATTACCTCCCTGGGAACACCGGGGATGTCGGATGGTCGCCATGCGAACACATCGACATTCGTCCGCAGGAAGGTAACGAGCACGCTTTCCTATTTGCTGTCAAGGGTGGCACTGATGGTGAAAGTACCGTCAGAGCCGTCCTCCCTCGCCGGCACCTTCTTGGTTGCCGGTGCAGTGGCTTTGGATTTCTTACCGGCGGAACACTCCGGCAAGTCTTCAACAGGTGCACAGCACTCCAAAGAGGTGCGCTTCCCGGAATCCTTGCTAGAGGCTTTGCCGGATTTCTTGCTTTCTTTTTTCATGGCGGAAGCTGGTGCCTCGGCGGCTTCTACTGCAACCGCATCTCTGTACATCTTGTCGACGCAGATGACCGCATCTTTCTTGTCGGAGTTGACGGAAATGACACCCATCGGCCCTGGCATCTTCAACGTGTTGTAAGCATAGTGGGATGCTGCCATGAATTTTGCAAGGCCAGGCGGCCAAGAATTCCATTGTACGGCAAGGGGATCTTGACGACGTCGAAGACAATCTTTTCCGTCCTGTAGTTCAGTTCCCTGCCAAACGTTACCGGCAACGTGATCTTTCCCTTGGGCTGGCTTCTTCCCGGGTTCTCGTCCGGAATCTGTAGCCTCTTGATTACCTCCGCAGAGATTAGATTCAGACTGGCCCCACCGTCAACTAACATCTTCATTACTTGGAGGTTGGAAATTGTTGGGAAACCAACAACGGCAAACACCCGACCGCAGTTATGCGATCAGGGTGGTCCTCAGCATCAAAGATGATAGGCGTGTGTGACCACTTGAGTGGTTTTTGAGAGCCCATCGCCGGTTCCGTAGCGTTAACCTCATGAGCCCACTGTTTAAGCTGGCGGTGAGAGGAGTGCAAAGATGCACCCCCGTCAACGCACATGGCCTCAGTTGCCTTTTGGAATTCTTGTTCGCTGGTCTCATCATCGTCCTCTTCTTCTTCACTTCCATCATCTCCCTTTTTCTTCTCACGGCCCCTAGCAGGCTTTTCTTTCTGCTGCTTGGCCTAGCTGCGGCGGCCTCCTCGACCACCACGGCCCTTTTTGCTGGATCCACCGGCACCATCTTGGCCTTTTTCCTTGTCGCGCTTCTCGTATTCAGCCTTCTGCTTCTCAACAAGGTGTTCGACTTGCCGACA
This sequence comes from Elymus sibiricus, assembly GCA_039707655.1. NCBI lineage: Eukaryota > Viridiplantae > Streptophyta > Magnoliopsida > Poales > Poaceae > Elymus > Elymus sibiricus. The sequence goes on along the minus strand of CM077668.1, from coordinate 36,968,172 downwards.
CTCTTGGAGATCATGGCCTTTGGTGCGGTGAATTTTGCTGTATGGTCCATCTGACTTGCCGGCCTTCTCGTTTGCCGCCGCCTCCTGGCAAGCAGCGCATACAGCAGCCTCCTTGCCGGAATTCTCAGTCTTGGCTTTCTTGGCGGACTCGGAGTTGACGGAGCCTTCGACAACCATAACAGTTTTGCCTTTGCGCTTCCTGTTGCGCTTCCGACCCTTCTTCCTCGGGGTGGCGGTATCGTCATCCTCAGAATCTACTTCGGCACTAGTGTCCGCCCCGGGGAGTCTTCTTCCTTCCTCAGCCCGTGCACACTTATCTGCCAACGTATAGAGCTCGTTGACGGTCTTGGGCAACTTGACGTTCATCTTCTCCCGCATCCTCCAATTGCGCACATTCGTGTGAAAGGCGGCAATGATGGCTGCGGGGTGCACATCTGGAATGTTGCGGTGTACGCGGCTGAATCTCTGGATGTACTTGCGTAAAGTTTCGCCATGTCTTTGCGGGATCACTTGCAGGTCGCTGGGCTGTCCAGGGGCCTTGTGGCCTCCGGTAAAGGCACCGACGAATTCGTTGCAGAGATCTAACCACGAAGAGATGGAGTTCTCTGGCAAGTTCATCAGCCAAGAGCTCACGTTGGGTTTTAGTGCCAACGGGAAGTAGTTGGCGAGGATCTTCTCGTCTCTCCCTCCGGCAGCTTGCACGGCAATAGTGTAGATGCCTAGAAACTCTGCCGGGTTCAGCTTGCCGTCATATTTTTCCGGCACTTCTGGCTTGAAGGCTCGAACGGACGGCCATCGGACTTGCCGCAGCTCGCGGGTGAAGGCAGGACACCCAACCTCGTAAGGTAGATATCCGCCAACCCCTGGCGCAGGCTCATCAACGACGGGGCCATTGTGCGCGTTGGATTGATGATGCGCCTCTCGGCGCCGTTCGATGGTGGTGCGGGCATCTTCTGCCCACCTGTCTCGCAGCACTTGCCACTGATCTTGCCGCGCCCGTGGATCTGAAGAGGCTATCGACATCTCGTTGGGTCGAAGAGATTGTTGGGCTTGTCGCGGCTGTTGGCGTTGCTGCTGTTGAGGCGATTGTCGCAGCGGCGATTGCACCGTTAGCGTAGTACCGTCAACGCGGCCACCGACTGGAGATGTCAGTGCTGCTTGCAGACGCCGTGAGGGCTCCGCTTGCTGCGATTTACTGGCTTCGGCAAATCCAATCAAGTTTTGGATGGTGGCTCTCCACTCCATCTTCTCTGCCGCTGGAGGGAAGTTCAGCATCATCTGAGCTCGCGCCATTGCTTCTGCTGCCGTGGCTGGCATAGCCGGGAGCGAAGAGCGCGACATCGCTCTACTCCTAGCAGAGCCAGCAGGAGCGCCATCGCCGTCTTGCTGCCGTGGCACATGATCAGCAGCAGGTCGCCGTGGCAGAGGCAGTGCCTGAGGATCTGGGATTTGATCCACACGAGTCTTGCCGTGAGGTCGCTGCTACCCGGAGTCGTTGGCGCCGCTCGGAGCTGCATCGTGCCCATTGTGTGAGGGGCGCGGCATCTGTCCTGAAGCAGCCTCCTTGGACGCCGCCGCAACGGGATCTCGGCTCGCGCCGCCCCGGCCATTGCTGCTCCGGTGGCTGCGTTCGCCTGCGCGGCGAGGCGGAGGAGGAGGAGGTCGTTCATCCGCTCTGCCCGCGCCGTCGCGTCTCCATTCGTCAGAGGACCGAGGTGGTCGACTGCCTCTGGCGTGCTCGTCCCATGCGCCGACCGTGGTGGGCATGGCGACCGCGCCGCCTGCGCTGGTCGTGCCAACCGCGGTATCCGCGCCGTCCGCATTGGCCGCACCGCCTGCGCCGCCCGCGGATGCGTGCAGGGTGGCCGTCATCGTTATGCCCTTCTTCTTGGGCTCCATCGACGACGAGAAGGACGAGGATGAAGTCGATGAAGATGATGAAGAAGAGGCGCAACCCACTGGTCAAGGTTCGCGCAAGTGACGCAGCCCCTACCTGGCATGCCAAAGATGTCGGGGTACGACCATCTATGGGGCCATGCAGCCCCTTGTGGTTCGGCGGGGGAGGTCAACATGCACAAAGAGCATGGACATTGGGGAGCGCGAGGGATTTACCCAGGTTCGGGCCGCTGAGAAGCGTAAAACGCTACTCCTTCCTTTGGTGTATTGATGGTGCAGAAGCACAGTACAAGGAGCGCCTGTCCCGGCAAGGCGTGGGGGGAGCAGCTACGCGAGACGTGCTTGTGTTTGAAAAGGGGTCCGAATCCTCTAAACTGTTGCCTTGGCCCTCCTTTTATAGTTCAGGGGGTTACCATAGTGGCAAAACAGTAATTACATAGCGATTAGATAGCAAACAGTGCTATCCTACCTAACTCTGCCAATTTAGGACAAGGGCAGTAAATGCGACGCTAGGTGTCATGTGGAGAGGTAGTCCCGACAAGGTTTCTGCACCGCTTGCCCAGCTACCTCGTATTATCCTGACACGTCTCTTCGACGTGTGTCGTTAGGGGCAAATCTTGTCGCAGCGCACTGACACGTGCCCGACAAGCCTCACCAACCAACCTACGCGGTCGACACCTCACACATCAGCGAACACCTGCGCAGCGAGGTGGAGCGCTGGAGGGCTGACTTAATCTTGCCGGCACGGAGCTTGCCGGGTCTTCACCTTGCCGGTTCAGCCTTGCCGGCAAAGAATGTCTTCACCTTTGGTACTAGTCGAGTGTTGTGTTTTGAGCTTCTTTCTGGCAGCTTCTGTGGCTGGACTCTGAATCTTGGTCTTGGCGGTTCCCAGCAAAGCTTTGGCCGGCAAGGAGGTTGCCACCGTCTGTGCATAAGTTAGGGTATAAAATACCCATGTTTTATACACCGACAGTTGGTATGTGAAACTAGGTGGTATAAATTTAGCAACAATATAATTAGCATAGTCTGCATACCAAGGAGTATTACGAGAAGCGTTTATGACAGCTAACTGTTCATCAGGAAAATCATCATTAATAGGAAGTGGGTCATCAAATACATTTTCAATTCTAGACAAATTATCTGCTACGGGATTCTCAGCTTCCTTTCTATCAATAATATGCAAGTCAAATTCTTGTAGCAATAAAACCCACCTAATGAGTCTAGGTTTAGCATCTTTCTTTTCCATAAGATATTTAATAGCAGCATGATCGGTGTGAACAGTTACTTTAGAATCAACTATGTAAGATCTGAATTTATCACATGCAAACACAACTACTAGAAATTCGTTCTCAGTAGTAGCATAATTTCTTTGGGCACTGTCTAGAGTTTTACTAGCATAATGGATAACATTTAATTTCTTATCAACTCTCTGTCCTAGAATAGCACCAATAGCATAATCACTAGCATCACACATAATTTCAAAAGGCAAGTTCCAATCAGGTGGTTGAACAATAGGTGCAGTGGTTAAGGCTTTCTTAATTGTTTCAAAGGCTTCTAGACAATCATCATCAAAAACAAATGGAACATCTTTTTGCGAAAGATTGGTAAGAGGCCTAGAAAATTTAGAGAAGTCTTTTATAAATCTCCTATAGAAACCAGCATGACCAAGGAAACTTCTTATACCTTTAATATCTTTAGGACATGGCATTTTCTCAATAGCATCAACCTTAGCTTTATCAACTTCAATACCTCTTTCAGATATTTTATGCCCCAAGACAATGCCTTCATTCACCATAAAGTGGCACTTCTCCCAATCGAAGACAAGATTAGTTTCTTCACATCTCTGCAAAACTCGATCAAGGTTTCTTAAGCAATCATCAAAAGAAGTTTCGTAAACGGAGAAATCATCCATGAATACCTCAACAATCTTTTCACAAAAGTCAGAGAATATAGCAGTCATACATCTTTGAAAGGTAGCAGGTGCATTGCATAAACCAAAAGGCATACGTCTATAAGCATAAGTTCCAAAAGGACAAGTAAAGGTGGTTTTCTCTTGGTCGGATTGTGATACGGGTATTTGAGAAAAACCAGAATAACCATCTAGGAAACAAAAGTGTGTATGCTTAGACATTCTTTCTAACATTTGATCAATAAAAGGTAAGGGGTAATGATCTTTTCTAGTGGCTTTGTTTAATTTTCTAAAATCAATTACCATCCTATAACCAGTTACAATTCTTTGTGGAATGAGTTCATTTTTATCATTAGGAACAACGGTAATACCTCCTTTCTTAGGGACACAATGAACGGGACTTACCCATATACTATCAGCTATGGGATAGATTATACCTGCTTCCAAAAGCTTTAATATTTCAGTTCTTACCACCTCTTTCATCTTAGGGTTTAATCGTGGTTGGTGGTCGACAACTGGTTTAGCATCAGGCTCCATATTAATTTTGTGCTGACATAGAGTGGGACTAATGCCCTTAAGATCATCAAGAGTATATACAATAGCAGCTCGGTGCTTCTTTAGAGTTTTTAGTAATCTCTTTTCTTCATGCTCTAAAAGGTTAGCACTGATAATAACAGGATATATCTTCTTTTCATCAAGGTAAGCATATTTCAATGTATCAGACAATCGCTTCAATTCAAATACAGGATCACCCTTACGTGGAGGAGGGCCTCCAAGAGTTTCAACAGGCAAATTGTGTTTGAGGATAGGTGGTTGATCAAAGAACATCTTATCTATTTCATTTCTTTCATTCATATGCATATCATTTTCATGGTCTAGCAAATATTTTTCTAATGGATCAGTAGGAGGTACGGCAATAGAAGCAAGACCAATAATTTCATCTTTACTAGGCAATTCCTTATCATGAGGTTTTCTACGAAACTTGGAGAAATTGAACTCATGAGACATACCACCAAAATCAACACTAACAGTTTCTTTAGCGCAATCAATCTTAGCATTAAAAGTGTTCAAGAAAGGTCTACCAAATATAATGGGACAAAAATCATCTTGTGGAGGACCGAGGACTAGAAAATCAGTAGGGTATTTTATTTTTCCACATAAGACTTCAACATCTCTAATGATCCCAAGTGGTGTAATGGTATCTCTGTTTGCAAGCTTAATAGTAACATCAATGTCCTCTATTTCAACAGGTGCAATATCATTCATAATTTCTTGATATAAGGTAAACGGAATAGCACTCACACTAGCACCCAAATCACATAAGCCATGATAACAATTATCTCCTATTTTAACAGACACAACAGGCATGCCTACTACAGGTCTGTTTTTATCTTTAGGATCTGGTATAGCAATTCTAGCTGCTTCATCACAGAAGTAAATAACATGCTCATCTATATTATCGACCAAGAGATCTTTAACCATAGCAACATTAGGTTCAACTTTAATTTGTTCGGAGGGTCTAGGTGCTCTAATATAACTTTTGTTAACCACAGTTGAAACTTTAGCATGTTCCTTAATCCTAACAGGAAAAGGTGGTTTCTCAATATAAGTGGTAGGCACAACTGGATCAGCATGGTAAACAATTGTTTCTTCTTTAACACTAATGGGTTCTTCATTTAATTCAATAGGAGGGTGATATTTAAACCACTTCTCTTTAGGGAGATCAACATGAGTAGCAAAGGATTCACAAAAGGAGGCTACTATCTCAGAGTCAAGTCCATATTTAGTGCTAAACTTGTGAAAAGCATCGGTAGCCATAAAAGATTTAACACAATCAAACTCAAGTATTATACCTGACTCATTACCTTTGTCGAGTTCCCAATCTTCAGAGTTGCGTTTAATTCTTTCCAGAAGAACCCATCTGAATTCAATAGTTTTCTTCATAAAAGAGCCAGTCGAAGAAGAATCGAGCATGGTTTGATTATCATGAGAAAGCCGAGCATAAAAATTCTGTAAGATAATTTTTCTTGACAGCTCATGATTGGGGCATGTGTACATCATGTACTTAAGCCTCCCCCAAGCTTGAGCAATGCTTTCTCCTTCACGAGGCCAAAAATTATATATATAATTCCGATCACGATGAACCAAATGCATAGGATAAAATTTCTGGTGGAATTCCAGTTTCAATCGGTTCCAGTCCCATGTATCAGTATCATCACATAGTCTATACCACGTCAATGCCTTTCCCTCCAAAGATAAAGGGAATACTTTATTGTTAACTCCATCTCCGGATAAACCTGCAAGCTTAAACAATCCACAAATTTCATCCACATAGATCAAGTGCATATCAGGATGTACCGTTCCATCTCCTGCATAAGGATTAGCAAGCAGTTTCTCTATCATACTCGGAGGAATTTCATATGAAATATTTTCAGTAGGTGCAGTTGGTTGAGGAGCAACTATTTGTGTTTTTGGTCGAGGTGAAGATACCCCGAACAAACCCCTCAAAGGATTACTTTCCATAGTGACAAGTGACAGTAAATTTCAGCACGTAATATAAATGTTTCCTTACCAAATTCCACTCACCAAAGGCGCTTCACTCCCCGGAAACGGCGCCAGAAATGAGTCTTGATGACCCACAAGTATAGGGGATCAATCGTAGTCCTTTCGATAAGTAAGAGTGTCGAACCCAACGAGGAGCAGAAGGAAATGACAAGCAGTTTTCAGCTAGGTATTTTCTGCAAGCACTGAAATTATCGTTAACGAGTAGTTTGATAGCAAGATAATTTGTAACAAGTGACAAGTGGCAATAGTAACAAAGAGTGCAGCAAGGTGGCCCAATCCTTTTTGTAGCAAAGGACAAGCTGGAACGATCTCTTATAGTAAGCAAAGCGTTCTCGAGGACACATGGGAATTTCATCTAGTCACTTTCATCATGCTGGTTTGATTCGCGTTCGCTACTTTGATAATTTGATATGTGGGTGGACCGGTGCTTGGGTGCTGTTCTTACTTGAACAGGCCTCCCACTTATGATTACCCCCTCTCACAAGCATCCTTAACTACGAAAGAAGAATTAAGATAACTATAACTATAGCATTAAACATATGGATCCAAATCAGCCCCTTACGGAATAGCGCATAAACTAGGGTTTAAGCTTCTGTCACTCTAGCAACCCATCATCTAATTACTACTCCACAATGCATTCCCTTAGGCCCAAATATGGTGAAGTGTCATGTAGTCGACGTTCACATGACACCACTAAGAGAATCAACAACATACGTATCATCAAAATATCGAACGAATTCCAAATTCACATGATTACTTATGTCAAGACTTCTCCCGTGTCCTCAAGAACAAAAGTACCTACTCACAAATCATAATCATGTTCAAGATCAGAGGGGTATTAAATAGCATAATGGATCTGAACATATAATCTTCCACCAAATAAACCAACTAGCATCAACTACAAGATGTAATCAACACTACTAGCAACCCACAGGTACCAATCTAAGGTTTTGAGACAAAGATTGAATACAAGGGATGAACTAGGGTTTGAGAAGAGATGGTTCTGTTGAATTGGTCCTCCCACGATGAGAGGATCGTTGGTGATGTCGATGGCGACGATTTCCTCTTCCCGGAGGGAAGTATCCCCGGCAGAATCTCTCTGCCAGAGAGCAAAAGTGTTCCTGCCCAAGTTCCGCCTCGAGACGGCGGCGCACCGTCCCAAAAGTCTTCTCTCTATTTTTTCTAGGGCAAATGGACTTATATACCAGAAAATGGGGGGCAGAGGCTGGCCAGGGGCCCCACGAGGCACCAGGGCGCGCCTGGGGGGGGGGGGGGGGGTGGCGCGCCCTGATGCCTCGTGGTCTCCTGGGTGGCCCCTTCTGGTATTTCTTTCTTCCAGTATTTTTTATTTATTCCAAAATAAATCTCCGTGAAATTTCAGCTCATTTGGAGATGTGCAGAATAGGTATCTCTGACATAGCTTTTTCCGGCCCAGAATTCCAGCTGCCGACAATCTCCCTCCTTGTGTAAATCTTGCATATTAAGAGAGAAAAGGCATTAGAATTGCTCCAAAGTGTTATATTGATTAAAAACACTATAAATAACAGTAGCAAAACATGATGCAAAATGGACGTATCAGGTGACATGCAGAAAAATTTGGTTGAGTTGCAAAAGTCTAATGAACCTCTTAAAAATATTAGTGGAAACCTCAATCGCATGAACACTTTGATTACTCTATGGAATAAGCGATTAGATATTCTAGACCTTAAAATTGCCTCATTTCCTGAGAATAATGGGAAGCATAAAGAGCCTCCTGGGTTTGAGAAAACTCCTATAAAGATTACTAAAACCAAAGATGACAATACTTGAAACTATGCATTATGCCTAACTAGGGGCATAAAACAATAGCGCTTGTTGGGAGGCAACCCAGTGAATAAAATAAAGTTTTCTTTTTGTTTCTGTTATTTTGTGTTTTCGCATTTATGCTACTGTTATGATTGAGTTTTTGTGTTTTTAATTAGTGTTTGTGCCAAGTAAAGCCTTTAGGATGATTTGGAAGATAGTATAATTGATGCGGTTTCGAAAACAGAAAGTTTTGCGTGCAGTGCTGGAATTTTGGTTCTGTACTGGTGCATCAAAATATCTGAAATTTTTACACAGTATTGGTATATGAATTTCCCACGTTGTCCTCATTTTTCAGAATTTTTGGAGTTACAGAAGTGTAGCTTTTAAATAGATTGCTACAGACTGTTCTGTTTTTGACAGATTCTGTTCTTGATGCACTACTTGCTTGTTTTGATGAAACTATGAATTGTATCGGGGGGGTATAAGCCATGGAGAAGTTAGAATACAGTAGGTATAATGCAAAAAGAAAATATGAATGGGTTTGCAACAGTACTTAAAGTAGTGATTTATTTTGTTATACTAGCGGATCTCACGAAGGTTTTGTTGAGTTTTGTGTGATTGAAGTTTTCAAGTTTTGGGTGAGATCACGATGGATGAAGGAATAAGGAGTAGAAAGAGCCTAAGCTTGGGGATGCCCGAGGCACCCCATGGTAATATTCAAGGAAGACTCAACCGTCTAAGCTTGGGGATGCCCCGGAAGGCATCCCCTCTTTCTTCTACCAACCATCGGTAATTTTACTTGGAGCTATATTTTTATTCGTCACATGATTTGAGTTTTGCTTGGAGCATCGTGTATTATATGAGTCTTTGCTTTGTTTTCTTTTTAGTTTGTCACAATCATCCTTGCTGTACACACCTATTTGAGAGAGCCACATGTTTATCATAATTTGTTTGAATACTCTATGTGCTTCACTTAAATTTTTTGAGCTAGGCAGTTGCTCTAGTGCTTCACTTTAATATTTTTGAGCACGGCGGTGGCTATATTTTGAAGAAATAAACTCTCATGCTTCACTTATATTATTGTGAGAGATGATAATATTAAAATTTTGAATAAATAAACTCTCATGCTTCACTTATATTATTTTGAGAGTTGATAAGATGAAAATTTTGAAGAAATATATGCACTCTCATGCTTCACTTATATCTTTTTGAGAGTTGACAATAGTAATGGTAATTTGCACAAGATATGAATTTGGTCCCAAAATGATGAATATTCAAGAGGGATATAATAAAAACTTTCATATAGATCATTGGATATGATAAGTGTGATTCCTTGCAATAGTTTTGCGATATGGAGATGATAATATGTGAGTCATGTTAGTGAGTAATTGTGATTTAGTAAGAATATTAGTGTTAAGGTTTGTGATTCCCTATGCATGCACATTAAGTCAATAGTTATGCAAAGAAATTATATCCTACACTACTAGGAAAAGGGCTGCTAGTGGCGCACCTGTTTTCGCTACTAATGGCGCACTACAGGTGCGCCACTAGCACCACGCCATTAGAATTTTTTACTAATGGCGCACCACTGGTGCGCCATTAGTATCTGGTATACTAATGGCGCACCATGCAGTGCGCCATTAGTATAGCCCACGGTGCGCCATTAGTATGCCTCCCAGGGGCCATATTTACCCATGTGCTTTGGCATACTAATGGCGCACTGGTGGATGATGCGCCATTAGTGTGCTCTGGCTTACTAATGGCGCACTATGTGGTGGTGCGCCACTAGTATGAATATTAGGGATTATTTATTTTTTCGTTTCTGATATTTTCACAGGTTACAAAATATATTAATTGACAGAATATAGCTAGCACCACACAGCAACAGCAGATTCATCGAATACAATAGAAGATTAGTGTCCGAATACAATTCATCATATTAGTCTCCGAATTTAAAATACCGAACAAAGTTAGAACATTACAAGTCTCGAAACCGCGAGTAGCGAGTTTGTCTTCACATTACAAGTCGATATCGATCATCTAAACTACCATCACATAGAAGAGAGCTGCGGTCATCACGATGAGCATAATCGCGATGAAACTGGTCTTCATCCGGTTCCTCCAACGCTCCCTCCTCTCTCCCGCTAGATAGCACGCGTATCTAGATTCCGCCTCCGCCCTAGTGGTGTACCCTTTGTAACTGTTACCGCTGAAACGGTGAACCTGTGTCCGACACTCCTCCCAGTCGTCGTAGAATCTGGGAACCCTACCCTTGTACACGACATATGATGGCATCTCTATGCACTAGCCAAACAAAACGTTAGTACCAATTCACAGACAATACATAAGCAATATATAAGTATGCAACAAAAGGATCGAAAGAGAAAAGCAAGACATTAATAGCATCGATTACATCTAAGTTGAACGACTATCCAAACCAAAGAGACATACAAGTTCATCAAAGTTTAATTACAACATGAGCCAATCGATGTTTCAAAACTAGACATAGCATCACTACTTTCGACTCGACTCAAGGGACCGGAGCGTGGATGAAGCCGCCGTCTATCGTGATGGTCATGAAATCGCGGGCGTTGTCAGCCTGCATTTGTAGCGTTGTGTCCATCTCACTGTTGGACGGTTGATTTCTGAGGTAGAACTGCCCCGAGGTACGAAGGACATCTTGATGGATGATTTCCGCAAACTCCGACTGGATGCGAAAGAATTCTTGTCTGATGTCCGTGTCCTGGATTGCCGACAAGCTTGCGGCCCAAGCTTTGAGATTATTTGGTAGCAGAAGGTGATTATGGTCCCGTACGATCGCCCGCATGTGATGGAGGGCGTAGTAGGCATCCTTCTGACCGCCAGGCGGCTGCTTGATGCAGGGGAACGTCGTATTGTGGGCGAACACGTGCTTGCCGTACTTACGAACTGGCCTGGTGAAGGTGCCTCTAGATTTGGCGTAGCCGGGGAGAACATCATCAAGAACTTTCTTGACATTTGTGTAGTCTTTCTTCGACTGACGGTCCGAGTCGAAATACGTGGCCATGGAATATTTCGGGCTTAAGAGGATGAGTGTGCAATGTGTGTCACTGCACAAAACACGGAATGTTAAAAAAAACGATCGAAATCTAAGAAATCATATGTTACGGGGCGGTTGAGGGGACGACTTACTCGGGAAAGTAAGGCACGAGGAAGTTATCCTTATCTGGGTTTGCCAGAATGACGCCTTCGAGGTAAGAACTCGCGACTTGCCAGTCCCCAGCGCTGCCCAAGATCTTGGCACGCATGTAGAAGGGTCGACTATCATGATGTCCGGGGTCTTGTCTCTAATGATCCGCATCTCCATACTCAGCGAAAATAGCCGAACGAAGGTGTAGTGCAGCGGATGAAGGTTAAACATAGCGAAGATGTCATCAAACCGCAGGACGATCGTACCCCCGATGGCGCTATCCACAAAGCCCTTGCCCTCTGGCACCTTGGCCACGAAAACCGGGTATGCCACGTCATTCTCTCGGAGACGCCGCTTCTCCAAAGAAAGAACACTGTCATGCAGACTTCGCATAGCACCGGTTGCAGGATTGAGCATATTAGTCGGTAGCATCGGCCTACCCGCCACATGCACCCTCCTCGAGATATCCTTAGGTGAAGGTGGCCCGTCCTGAGCACGGGTCGTACTCGGTGCCGGCTGGCTCGCACCCTTGTTACTCTTTCTTTTCCGTCCCTTCTTCTTCTGCTGTAATGGGACCGAGTTCTGCTCACAGACCGCCTTCTTGAGTGTGCTGGGGCTGATAATATTTCGCACCTCGGCTATCTGAGGCTCGGTGAAGTCGGCAGCTGGAGGCATCTCCTGAGAACTGAACGCCAGACGACGCCTGTTGCAATTGGGTTTCTCCGCGGTACCAGCTAGATCGCGATCGTCTTTTGCAGGGTTGGGTTCTTGAGAAGGAGGCCCCATGAATTCGTCATCGGACCCATGTTCGTTGAAGTACTTATCGACGTTGGTAAATGTACCGTCGTCGTTGTCGTCGTCGTCTGGATCCGGTGCCATATGCATGCCCGGATCCTGTGCCATATGCATGTCCGGCATGTCCGGTAGCGTTGCGGCGGTCTTGCCATGGCTTGGCGCCGGCACGACTGGCGGTGTTGTCTTTGGGGTGGTGTCCCCCGCCCCCAAACGAATTTGGCTCTTCGGCCAAAGTAGGGGACAGCTTAGGCAGGCGCTGAGGGTCATCACATCATCTTCGTCGGCCCCGGCGGGTCGAATCGGAGGTAACAACTCGTCGCAGCCTGGCAGCACCCGAACCAGTTGAACCCTATACACGGTGGGTGGCATTGGATTACCGTGGAACACGGGGTTGCCCGGTTGAACGATTTTGCCCTTGGCGACATCGACCAACTCGTTGTTCACGAAGTGCAGGAGAGTGCACGGAACGTCGGCGGCGCCCTACGAAAACATGTAGGGCGTCAGGGATGCCCAGTCAAAGGCAAGGAGATGAAGTCCTCAGCCGAGAGGCTTAATTAGTTACGTGATGATGGTGTCGAGTTCGGCTAATGTCGAGGCACCGCCAACGGCGGGCGTGCAATTGACGGAGGGGCCGCTTGCTGCCGAGGTGCCGGCCGGTGTACACCCGGGTGCATTAAGCTCCAATGCCCGTGCCGGCGTCGGAGACACCAATACCGGCTCCGCCGGAGACACCAATGGCGCCGCCTGCGCGTTGTGCGAGTTGCTGGCCGTGAAGCTGGGAATCGGCGGCGGCCCCTGTTGGCCGCTCGCAATCCACGTCGTGAGCCCATGAATCAAGGTAGGCATAATGCCGGTGAGCGTCAATCCCAGTTGTTGTTGCACTTGCTCTTGGACAATCTCCGGAATCCGCGCCACTTGTGCCTTGAGTTCTTGAACCTCGCGCGACTGGCTTTCCGAGCTGGTCTTTCTCTCCTTTCGCCCACCAGCGTTATAGTATGACGACCATTTTGTGGACAAGCCTTTGCCGGCCACACGACCAGCTGACGACGGCTTACTGAGCTTATCCTTGTTTTTCATTACGTTCAACGCCCTATTTAGAGTGCTGTCCCAAGGAATGCTCTGAGACGACCCCGCGCTACTGCTTTCAGTCTCCTGCGCCAGAACAAGCTCAAGCGCCCTGGTCTTCGGATCCGTGGTAAGCTCCTTTGTTACCGGGTCCTCCTTGTACCGGGCCCTGACATAGTTCCTGGTCTGCTTGTCACGGTATTTCTCGAAGTGGGGCGGTAGGCCTTGCTCGGCACGCTCCGCGTCCTCCTTGTCCCATATAGGCTCCGCCACTCTGTAACCGCCGGGACCGAGTTTGTGTTCCCCTAAGTTCAACTCCCGCATTTCTTTCCCCCACTGACTTGATTCGGAGGTTGCGCTGCTCTCGCACTTGATCTTGAACTCCTTGTAGTCATCTTCGCTGATCGAAGGATTTTTCGCCTTGATCTTCTCATAACTATCACCTTTCTCAATCATTCTTTTCACCGCGCTTCTCCAAGTAGACAGGGCCGTGCTCATCCTCGTGAGGGCAGTACTGTTCACTTTATTCCCTGAGAGGCGTGTGTTTTCAAATTCAGCGGGGAACTTGTATCGTTCGTGCAGCTTCGTGAAGAGGAGGTTGCGCAAATTCCCTCGGTCCTTATGCCTTAGGTTCTCGGTGTTGATCGAGACGGTGCTCCGGAGAATGCACCCGAGCTGAACCGAGTACCCCTTGACTATTTGTTTGGGCTCCGTTGGATGCCCGTCGGAGTCCACTTGAGTAAATTCCTCCTTGACGGTGCGGAGCACGTTCGGGCGCCGGTCCTTCCGTTGCCTCTTCGGTTGGCTGCCATCTGTGCGTGCGCTGCCATCATCAGTGGTGGCATCCTCGGCGGCACCATCAGTGGTGGCATCCTCGGCGGCACCATCAGTGGTGGCATCCTCGGCGGCACCATCAGTGGTGTCATCCCCGACGCCACTAGGGGTTGTGTAGTCAGGATCGGTGTCTTCCGCGGCGTCCTCATAGCGGTGAGGTTGTTCCTCCATCTCCTGGGACAGCTCCCAGAATTGCTTGCCGCCCGAACCACCGACCTCATCGTTGTGGGCCATTTTTCGCTCTAAATAGGAAAAAAGTTTGGTCAAAAAGTTGGTTATTGTCAAGGAACAAGATCATGGTCTCATCATTTAGGGTTTGTCGACACCGAGGCATCCTAAAAGCTAAGCTTTTATCATTTAGGGTTTGTCGACGCCGAGGCACCCTAAAAGCCTAAGCTTTCATCATTTAGGTTCTTATCAACACCGAGGCACCCTAAAAGCTACTTAATTAAGTACTAAGATACCCCGGCCCATGCATTAGTAGCAAGTACCCCATATGTCCGATTTTTAGCAAAGTCATGCTAAAATTCATGGAAAATTTCAGCATGACCTATGCTGAAAATAGGACATATGGAGTACCCGAATTTGCCGGAACGGAAGTTAATCGACATTCCGGCAAACTCAAGGGCCTCTCGGGGTACTCACAGGTTATGAACAGATTTGCAAACAGCGAGGAGGATGGAGTATTTCCTCTGCTATCATGAACAATTTCTGAACAGAATTTCTGAACACAGAGACCTACTCCCAACAATTCAGTCTTTAGCAACATTACACAGGGGACAACATTTCTGAACATTTACACTGAACATTTCATGATCAAAAAAGAGAGAGCATGGAACAAAGGATTTGCTGCATGATAGCATAATTTCAGAACTTTCATTGTACACTGTAGGACAACATTTATCAAATTTCGTTTCATGACCTTTCTGAACTTTCTATAGCAAATCATTGATCAGGAAATTTCATGACCTACTCCAAATTTCTCAACTTTCATGATCAAATTTTTCAGTAATGAACAGAGACTGAACCTGCATCCCAAATTCCTGTCCCTTTCCTTGTTACTGAGACTGAACCCGAGGTCGTGTTCGCTGGGAGCAGAGGAGGAGGGCAGAGGAAGGAGGAAGGAGGAGAGGTACCTGGGCGGGCGCGGCCGGTCGCCGGAGGGGTCGGGGTCGGGGTCGGGGTCGGCGGCGGCGGCGGCGTCGAAGGGATGGCTCGAGGGCGTCCGAGATCGTCCGGGTCCTCGTAGTCGAAGAAGAAGACGGCGGCGGTCCTCCTGGGCGCCTCGGTTGGTCGTGGGGAGGCCGACGGCCACGTGCTTCGCGGGTCGGCGGCGGTGGTCGTCCTGCACCCCGTGCCCGGACTGAGGTAGAGGCGGCGCAGGGCAGGGGCCGACGCGGGGAGGCTGTCGGCGACGGCGAGGTCGCGGAGGCGTCGGCGATGGCGGAGCTGCAGTGGTGGGGGGCGCGGGGGAGCGGGGGCGGCGGCGCACGTAGGGGCGGCGGCGTCGTGGGTCGGGGCAGCGCGCGGGGGGGGGGGGAAGTGGATCTGGCGAGAGGGAGGGACGAAGGGGTCGGGCGAGTTAGAGCTAGGGGGAAGCTTACTAATGGCGCACCCCCGAGCGGTGCGCCATTAGAAATCTTTTTTTTTATAACAATGGCGCACCCCTTAGAGGTGCGCCATTAGAAAGCTTTTTTTTTAGATAGCAATGGCGCACTACCCGAGCGGTGCGCCATTAGTATGTTTTTTTATTATTATTTTTTGTTGCTATTTTTAATATTTTTTTATAAAAACAGTAATAATTTTTTATAAAAACAGTAATAATTTTTTTATTAATATGAAAAAATATCATCAAATTTGTTATTTGAAAATATCATCAAATGGGGGTGCTCGGCGGCGGCGGTGGAGCGGGGGAGGGTGCGGGGGGTGCTCCGCGGCGGTGGAGCGGGCCGGGGAGGGTGCGGGGGGTCGGCGGCGGCGGTGGAGCAGGGGAGGGTGCGGTGGGTCGTCGGCGGCGGTGGAGCTAGTGGGGGAGGGTGCGGGGGGATCGAGATCGAGATGGAGGGGGATAGCGATCGAGATGGAGGGGGATCGAGATCGAGTGTCCTCATGAATATTCAATATTTTTTCATATTTAATATGAAAAAATATCATCAAATTTGAAAAAATATTCATGAATTCAAAAAGTGCCCATGAAATTTAAAAATATTCATGAGTTCAAAAAGTGCCCATGAAATACAATCGAGAAATGAAGACTACGATTTAAATACAATCGATCTTAGCTAGCTATCTGTTCACAATCTTCTTGCCCTTCTTTTTCGCAAATGGAGTTCTTCTGTGGAACGGACGTCCTTTAGGTAGGGTGGTCCTGCTTCTTCTTGTGGTGTATGCTGCTACTTCATCGTCATCGTCATGTTCCATCTTCGGGTCGCCGTACTTGTCGAAGTCTTGCTCATTGGCGACTCCATCCATTCCGATGATCTTCCTTTTGCCTCTCCTCACGACAACACGACTGGGCTTTGACGGGTCGGTAATGAAGAAGCATTGGTCCACTTGGGAAGCCAGTACCCATGGCTCATTTTTCGCGGTGACGTTTGCGCCCGCGGTCTTGGATTTGGCTTCGGGTATAACCATGGTGGTGAAATACCGGTCTTCTTTTAGGACGCTCTTGGCCCATCTGACACGGAACATCGGGACCTTCTCTCCAGCGTAGCTCAGCTCCCAGATCTCCTCGATCCTTCCGTAGTATCTGTCCTTGTCGTTACCGGTGTAGGATTCCATCGTTACCCCGGAGTTCTGATAACCATCGCTCTTCATGTCCTTGTCCTCGGTGTAGAATGTGTAGCCGTTGATATCATACGCCTCATAGGTCATCAGGTTGTGCTCGGCGCCCTGTGACAAGGCGAATATGAGTTGTTCTTCTGCGGAAGAATCCTCATGTAAAGGGTACGACAGAAGCTTCTGCTTGAACCAACGCGTGAAACATGAGTTGTGCTCTTTGATTATATCTCCGTCCGTCCTCTGTTGGCCTCGGTCATTGTACGTCTTCTCAATAAAGATTTTGTGCTCTACCACCCAAGGATCGACCACGTCTATGTGTTGTAGCGCAACTAGGTTTGCTCTTTCAAAGTCGGCGAGTCGACCCTCGAAGTCGACATGCATTTCGCGCCGACCCTCACGTTGACCCCATCCAGCGAGCCTGCCGAGGTGCCTGTTGATGGGCAGACCAACGGGGTTCTCGATGCCTAGATAATTCGTGCAGTAGGAGATGCACTCTTCGGTCAGAAAGCCCCTGGCTATGCTTCCCTCTGGACGTGACATGTTGCGAACGTATCCTTTGATGACACCATTCATCCTTTCGAACGGCATCATGCTGTGCAGGAACGTCGGCCCGAGTTGGATGATATCCTCCACGATATGGACCAGCAGATGCACCATAACGTCGAAGAATGCGGGCGGGAAGTACATCTCAAGCTCGCATAGTATCACCACGATCTCTTCCTGTAGCCTTCTGAGTTGCCTCACGCCAACCGACTTCCGAGAGATGACGTCGAAAAAGTTGCATAGGCCAAATAGCGTTTCACGGACGTGCGCATCCATGATCCCACGGATTGCAACTGGAAGTATCTGCGTCATCAG
This sequence comes from Elymus sibiricus, assembly GCA_039707655.1. Taxonomy (NCBI): domain Eukaryota; kingdom Viridiplantae; phylum Streptophyta; class Magnoliopsida; order Poales; family Poaceae; genus Elymus; species Elymus sibiricus. Next base: position 36,950,515 of record CM077668.1, on the reverse strand, counting down.
CACGTGACAGTCGTGAGACTTCATCCCGCTGAACTTCTGCTTCGCTGGGTCTAGGTATCTGCTTATCTTCCCCGCGTAACCGTAAGGAAGTTTTACTCCTACGAGGCAGGTGAAAAACTGCTCGATCTCCTCCTGACTTAGAGTGAAGCACGCGGGAGGGTAGTCATTTCCAGTCTTCTTGGCCTTTTTGCCTTTGCGACGACTTTGTGTGTCCTGCTTCGCCTCATCATCATGATCATTAGCGTGAAGCTCCTCCCTGATGCCCATTGATTTCAAGTCTGCCCTTGCTTTCGGCCCATCTTTGGTCCTCTCTAGCATGTTGAGCAGGGTACCAAGCAGACTCTCGCACACGTTCTTCGTGATATGCATGACATCAAGGCTGTGAGGCACACGGTGGATCTTCCAGTACGGCAAGTCCCAGAAAACAGACCTCGTTTTCCATACCTTCAGCAGCGGCTCTGGCGCCTTTCGCTTCTTTCCCGGCTCTGGCGCCTTTTGCTTCTTTCCCGGCAGTGGGCAATCTTTCCAATTTTTCAACAGCTCGTCTATTTCCTCGCCGCTCGTCGTACGCAGGCGTCTTCGGGGTTCGGTTTCACCTTCGAACAGATCCTTGCGTTTTCTCCACGGGTCATCGTCGCGAAGCCACCTTCGATGTCCCATGAACACGGTTTTCGAAGACCCAGGATCTCTATCTAGCTGGCGATACGTTGTGTCATCCATGCACCTGACGCATCCAGAAAATCCGTGGACCACCTGCCCCGCGAGATATCCGTAACCGATATCTATCGTGCACCGTCGTGAGCAGTGCGGCTCTCATAGGGAAATATTCTTTCTCTGCGGCGTCCCACGTATTGGCTGGCGTTTTCCACAGCGTGTCTAGCTCCTTTTTCAGCAGCCCCAGATACAGATTGATGACGTTCCCTGGTTGTTTCGGCCCTTCAATTAGCATACTCATGTGAATGTACTTCCTCTTCATGCACAACCAGGGGGGAAGGTTGTACATCCACACAAACACAGGCCAGGTGCTATGTGTGCTTCTCTGGCTGCCAAACGGATTGACTCCATCGGTGCTTGCGCCCAGCACGATGTTCCTTGGATTGTTCCCAAATTCTGGGTCTTCGAAGTTCAACGCTTGCCACTGGCTCGCATCCTTAGGGTGACTCAGCATCTTGTCTTTTTTATTTATTTCCGGATCATTTCCGTCATCTTCTCGCTTCTTCTCCTCCCTATCCGCGTGCCAACGCAGGAGCTTTGCTACCTTAGGGTCCGCGAAATACCGCTGCAGACGAGGAGTGATCGGAAAGTACCACACCACTTTTCGAGGAGCTTTCTTCCTCTTCTTGTATCGAGTGACGCCGCACACCGAACATATGGTAGACTCCGCGTGCTCGTCCCGATAAATGATGCAATTGTTCATGCACACATGGTATTTCACGTGCGGTAAATCCAGAGGACACACGATTTTCTTCGCCTCCTTGAAACTGGTCGGGCACTTGTTCCCCTTGGGAAGACGTTCGTGCCAGAATGACATGTTCTCGTCGAAGCATGCGTCAGTCATTTTGTGTTTTACCTTCATCTCCAGAGCCATGAGCGTTACTTTCAGGCGGGTATCCTCGGGCCTGCATCCTTCATACAATGGAGTAACCGCGTCTATCTCTAGTTGATCCAGCTTGGCTTTCTCTCGGGCGGCAGCTCTTGCGTTATCCGTCTGCTTGAGAAGCAGCTCTTGAATATGAGGGTCCTGCACCTAGCCTCCATCGTCGTCTGCTCCGGCATCTTCATCTTCATGATCATGCCCTTCATCTTGATCTTCCTCATCATCATGTCCGGCATCTTCTACATGATGACTGTGTACAGCATCACCGTCGTGATCATGTCCTGGAGATTCTTCGTCTTCTCGACCGCCCTCACCGCGGTGGTTGTCTTGCTGCCCTTCCTCATTTCTTGCCCGGCCCCCATGGACGACTTCATAGTCATCTTCATCACCTTGCCACCGATAGCCATCCATGAAACCACGCAAGAGCAGGTGGTCCCGCACCTGCCCGGAATCCGGGTCCGCAATAAGGCTCTTCAGCTTGCATCTTCTACACGGACATCTTATCTCCGTCTCGTTCTTTTGAAGCATCTCGGCCTTCGCGGAGCTCAAAAACCTATTCACGATGCCTTCGGTCATCGTGCGGACCATGGTCGCCTGCGGGGTAGAGCAAAACGATATTTTAGAACCAAGAAAAAATTTGGCATGACTTTCCCTAAAAATAGGACCAAAAAGAATGCATAGTGCCAAAATTCTCGCCGAAACGGAAATGAATCAACATTCCGGCAAAATATTGGCAACTATCGCATTTCAAATACCGGTACCTGCAAACACAAACATATATGCAACACCACAAACATATGCAACACCACAAACATACATAGATCTAGCAAGGCCATAAAAAGTGCATGTGCACGTTGTTGGAGCGAGGGAGAGAAAAAAAGTAGATCTACAACATAAAGATAGCTTTCCCCTTACTAACCTATCAAAAAAGGTAATTTAACCACCTAATTTTGATGAATCTATGGTGCAAATGAGGTGAGGAGGAGGAGGCAGCCGACACAATCTTGGAGGAGGAGGTGGAGAGAATGAAGTGGGGAAAGTGAGTGTGTAGGTGTGGCTGTCCAAAATATCTAGCTGGTCCCAGGTTACTAATGGCGCACCACCCATAGATACGCCATTAGTAACCCTGGTTACTAATGGCGCACCAGCTTGAGTTGCGCCATTAGTAGTTTTGCAAAAAAAAAAAAAAAAATAGTTGTGGCGCACTGTGTTGGAGGTGCGCCATTACTAGTTAAACTAGTAATGGCGCACTCTTCCCTGGTGCGCCATTAGTATTTTTGGAAAAATAAAAAAAAAACATTTGTCACTAATGGCGCACCGTGGGTCTGGTGCGCCATTAGTGTCTACCACACTAATGGCGCACCAACTCATGGTGCGCCATTACTATATAGTAGTGGCGCACCACATTTATGGTGCGCCATTAGTAGCCATATCATCTATAGCCCTTTTCCTAGTAGTGCTACTTATGGTGCATTATTCGGTGTTAGTTATGTTCAATGCATGTTTATGACCGTTTTCATTTTTTGGTTGGTTGCTTCTCAATCAATATGCTAGCCTTCATTTGTACTAAGCAGAAATACTGCTTGTGCATCCAAATTCCTTAAACCCAAGTTGTGCCAAATGAGTCCACCATATCTACCTATATGTGGTATTTCCATGCCGTTCCAAGTAAATTTGCGTGTGCCAACTCTAATTTACAAAATAATTTTCCGTTTTGTGTGCCCATATGTACCGCTCATGAAGCTGCAGGGGGTGGCCAATTTTCCATGCTAGGTGTGTTATTCTCACGATGAGTGTTTATTCACTTGTCATTGCACGAGAAAGTGGCTGGTAATAGGGATGCCCAATCCCACAATGAAATAAAAAATTAATAACAACAAAATTCCTTGGAAAGTGTTGGTATGGAGGGCACCCGTGGATACGGCTAGCCATTGATTGTGAAAGAATGGTGGAAAGGAAATAAACTTTACTTTCTGTTTGGGAACCGCCTATGATGTGTCTAGCATGGAAAATATTGGGAATTCTCGGTCGTTTTCGTTGACAGGAAAAGCATGCCTCTCAAAATATTTTTATCTCTCTAATTTAAGCTTTGAGCTCTGGCACATTAGCAAATCTCTGCTTCCCTCTGCGAAGGGCCTATCTATTTACTTTTATGCAATTTTTATTTTTATTTTGACTCTCCATCTTCTCTTACAAAGCACGAACTAGAGAGCACTATTGTCATACTTGTGCATTGTGTGTAGCTAATATTGAGTGTGTTTCATGAATGGATCAATGATTGAGCATAATGGGCTAGGGATAACTTTCTTTAGCGTTGATATTTTGAAAGACATGGTTGCTTGCTAGCATGCTTGAGTATTTATATCTTCATGTCAAACTATAGACTATTGCTTTGAATCATTCAAGTCCAAATGTCCATGCTACAAAGAAAAGAATATGTGATGAATATGATAGGTAGCATTCCACATCAAAAATTCTGTTTTTATCATTTACCTACTCGAGGATGAGCAGGAATTATGCTTGGGGATGCTGATACGTCTCCAACGTATATATAATTTTTGATTGTTCCATGCTATTATATTATCAATCTTGGATGTTTTTATATACATTTACAGCAATTATATATCATTTTTTGGGACTAACCTATTAACTTAGTGCCCAGTGCCAGTTGCTGTTTTTTGCCTGTTTTTGGTTTTCCGGAATATCAGTACCAAACGAAGTCCAAATGCCACGAAACTTTTTGGAGATTTTTTTCTGGACATAACAAGTACTGGAAGCTTCGGGAGAGGGCCAGAAGACCCAGTAGGTGGCCACGAGCCACCAGGGCGCGCCTGGGGGGGGGCAGGCGCGCCCTGGTGCCTCATGGGCCCACCTCTGCCCCTTTTAACCTAATTCCACCACTATAAATTCCCAAAAATCTGGAAACCATTAGGAGAGTCCACGAAATACTTTTTCCACCGCCGCAAGTTTCTGTTCTCGAGAGATCCCATCTGGAGGCCTTTTCCGGTACTCCGCCGGAGGGGGAATCGATCACGGAGGGGCTCTACGTCAACCTTACTGCCCTTTCGATGATGCGTGAGTAGTTTACCATAGACCTTCGGGTCCATAGTTAGTAGCTAGAAGGCTTCTTCTCTCTTTTTGATCTTCAATACAATGTTCTCCTCGATGTTCTTGGAGTTCTATCCGATGTAATCACTTTTTGCGGTGTGTTTGTTGGGATCCGATGAATTGTGAGTTTATGATCAGATTATCCATGAATATTATTGGAGTCTTCTCTGATCTCTTTTATGCATGATTATTATAGCTTCGTATTTCTTCTCCAATCTATTGATTTGGTTTGGCCAACTAGATTGATTTATCTTGCCATGGGAAGAGGTGCTTTGTAATGGGTTCGATCTTGCGGTGCTCAATCCCAGTGACAGAAAGGGACATGACACGTATGTATCGTTGCTATTAAGGGTAAAAAGATGGGTTTTATTCATGCGTGAGTTTACTTTGTCTACATCATGTCATCTTGCTTAAGGCGTTACTCCGTTCTTTATGGACTTAATACACTAGCTGCATGCTGGATAGCGGTCGATGTGTGGAGTAATAGTAGTAGATGCAGGCAGGAGTCGGTCTACTTGTCTCGGACGTGATGCCTATATACATGATCATTGCCTTGGATATTGTCATGATTATTTTCTTTTCTATCAATTGCCCAACAGTAATTTGTTTACCCATCGTATGCTATTTTCTTGAGAGAAGCCTCTAGTGAAAACTAAGGCCCCCGGGTCTATCTAAATCATATATTAAAAACCCTAAAAATACGTTGCTAATTTTTGGTTTATTTATTTTATTTTGTATTTTTGTTTCAATCTATCTATCTATCACATACAATTTAATCTTGCAATTACTGCCCAGGGATTGACAACCCCTTGTTTGCGTTGGGTGCAAGGATTTGTTGTTTTGTGTGCAGGTGCTACTAATGAGGTGTTGCATGATTCTCCTACTGGATTGATAACCTTGGTTTCATAACTGAGGGAAATACTTATCTCTACTGTACTTCATCTCCCTTCCTCTTCAAGGAATTACCAACGTAGCTCACAAGTAGCAATGCTAAGAAATGGTTTAATACTCTTGCTCCTGGTTGTGTGCGTAGTCCCCAGGATATGATATATTACTTCTTTGAAAAATATTTTCCTGCTCATAAGAAACAAGCTGCATTACAGGAAATATTTAACTTTGTGCAAATTGAAGAAGAGAATCTCCCTCAAGCATGGGGGATGCTTCTCCAACTACTTAATGCTTTGCCTGATCATCCTCTTAAGAAAAATGAAATACTTGATATCTTTTATAATGGACTAACTGATGCTTCTAGGGAATGCATCATGATTGAATGCTTGAGTGATTTGATGTTTAGAACTGCTAATGATGTTAAATGCTTGAGTAAACATGCTTCTGTGGTCCAGACCCAGTTAGAACAAATTGCTAAGTCACAAAATGATTTGCTGGATGAGATGAATAATAAAAAGAATGATCATGTTGTTAGAGTTGTTACTAGAGGAGGTAGCATGACTCGGGATCCTCTATATCCTGAAGGTCATCCTAAAACAATTGAACAAGATTCTCAAAGAAATAATACTGATACACCTAGTCCATCTAAGAAGAAAAAGAAAAAGAAAAATGATAAAACTTTGACTACTTCTAGTGAACCTGAGATAGAAAAACCTCCTGAGAATCATAATGATGCTTCTATTTCTGATGCTGAGACACAATCTGGTAATGAACATGCACTTAGTGATAATGATAATGATAAGGATAATGATAATGATGAAGTTCATGTTGATGCTCAACCAGATAATGATGTAGAAATAGAACCTGCTGTTGATCTTGATAACCAACCTCCTAAGTATAAAAGATATGATAAAAGAGACTTTGTTGCTAGAAAACATGGAAAGGAGAGAGAACCATTGGTTCAAAAACCTATTCCTTTCCCTACTAAACCATCTAAAAACAATGATGTTGAAGATTTTGAACGCTTTGTTGAAATGCTTAGACCTGTGTTTTTGCGCATTCGCTTGATTTATATGTTGAAAATGTCTCCCTATGCTAAATATATGAAAGATATTATCACTAATAAAAGAAAAATACCTGAAGCTGAAATCTCCACCAAGCTTGATAGTTATTCTTTTAAGGGTGGAATACCAAAGAAACTAGGAGATCCAGGAATACCCACTATACCGTGCTCCATTAAAAGAAGTTATGTCAAAACTGCTTTATGTGATTTGGGAGCCGGTGTTAGTGTTATGCCTTTCTCTTTATATAGAAGACTTGATTTGAATAAGCTCACATCTACAGAAATATCTTTGCAAATGGCTGATAAATCCACTACTATACCTATTGGAATTTGCGAGGATGTTCCCGTTGTAGTTGCAAATGTTACTATCTTAACAGACTTTGTTATACTTGATATGCCCGAGGACGACAACATGTCGATTATCCTTGGAAGACCCTTTTGGAATACTGGAGGGGATATTATTGATTGCAACAAAAGCAAGGTTACTTTTCATGTCAATGGTAATGAGCATACGGTTTATTTCCCGAAGAAACAAAGTTCGGTGAATGGTATCAATTGTATTGAAAAAGTTTCGACAATTACTATTGGGGCATTCAAATTTCTTCTTCCCACTGTCAAAAAGAAATATGAAATTCTTATTGTTGAGGAAATTCATATCCCCGTTGAGGTAACTTAGTGTTATACGAAAATTCTTTGGTTTCATGCCATTCGGAAATAGTTTGTTAATAAGACTTGATCAACCTTATTAATGGATTCTTTTTGAGGGGCATGTGGTTGATGAATATAGTAAGCACAAATTTCTGTACCCACCTTTTTCTCTCTGTTATTTTTAGTAGAATAAAATAAAATGCCATGATTATCCTGTTTTCTGAATTTTCCGTGCAATAAAAAATGGCCCAAAAATAAAAGTTCTCAGAATGCCATGAAAATTTAGTATGATTTTTTCCAGAATATTTAAGAATTTTTGGCACTGAACACACCCCAGGGGGTACACCTGTGAGCCACAAGCCCATAGGGCGCGCCCAACAGGCTTGTGGGTCCCATAGGGACCCACTCACTTATGCCAGCCACCCATCTCCTTCTTCTTCCTCTACAAAAAATCAAACTTGCTCCCAAGCCCGTGTTCTTGCTCATTTTGCTATGATTTTTGATCTCCTTGCTCGGAACTCCATTGCCAAAACTGTTTTGAGGAATTACTCCTTCGTATGTGACTCCTCCAATGCTCCAATTAGTTTTTGCTCTAGTGCTTTATACTTTGCAAATGTTTGCTGCAGTGGTGACCATGTTTATGAGCTTGCTTTTTGAATTTGTATGGTCCAAAGTAGTTTTGATGCATGATATAGCTTCTAGATACATGTGGGAGTAGTTGGTATCAATTTTGTTGAGTTTCGTTCACTTTTATTTTGAGTCACTAAAAATTTCAGAAATTTTTAGAAAAAGAAACTGCTCAAGTGGAGGTTGAGGGGTTCTTCGAGCCGGCACCCCAAGGAGGCTCCTAAGCCTAAGTATACACTTCCTCGTGTGGCCGAGGTGAGGCCGTGCGAATGGCCATGCAACACGTTCTTGAGGGATGCGGGGATTTATGACAATTTCTATCATTTGGCGAACAATGCCGGCATTATCCCGTTCCTCAAAGATAAGTGTGACCAGTATCTTCTCCTCACTAATACTTTCATGCAAAGCTTTCATTTTCATGCTAGGAGAGATACACCCACCGTGACATTTAATTTGCATGATGTCCCAAAGAGATGACACTTGAAGATTTTTGCGAGGTATGCAAACTTCCCAACGAGGGCAGCCCATTAGAGCCACATCCCAGGGATGTCTCGGAGTTCATGTCGGAGGTTATCGTGGGGGAGTCGAGAGGAGTTTCTGAGCCTAGGGTTGCTAGTTTACATTTCCCTGTTTTGCGCTATTATTCATTATTTGCTGGGAGGTGTTTGACTGGTCGGTGGGAGAGTGGCACACTCAGTTCGCCTGACCTTGCTATTTTGCACCACGCACTTTATGCTGATAGGACCTTTAGTTTGGGTGCTATGGTTGCCCGGCGGTTGCACACCAACCATTCGAGGGGCGCTATTTATGGTGGTATTTATGCTTCCCGTCTCGCTAAACATTTCGAGATTCCTATTAGGCACGACGAGAGGGAAGAGAGGCTTTTACCTGTTATGCATCTTGATTACGACAGTATGGTTGGGCATGAATTCATTGATGAGGGCCCCGTTCATTTTAGATATAACTTGGTGTTCAGCCAGGGCACTCGTGAGGTTATTATTCTGCCTGCACCTACTTTGTTTGATATTCACAGGGGCAGATACACCATCATGCCTGAGGACATTTACGCCCCAAGCACCTGAGCCAGCACCTGTGCCAGAGACATACCAGGAGCCCATCTATCAGTGGGAGCCTTAGGAGGCCATTTACCAGTGGGATCCTCAGCAGCCTCCGCACTATCCGGGAGGTGCTGATTTCGACCCATGGCCGTAGACCAACTTAGGCCAAAAGCCTAAGCTTGGGGGAGTACGTATTTCTCATCGACATTACATTCATGTTCACACATTCATTCCAGTTGTCGGTGTTCATCCTTTTTCATTGTATATCCATGCTAGTTTTATTTTCATTTTCTTCTTCTTTTTTGAAAAACTTTCGAAAATCCAAAAAAAATAGTTGCAGTTTCTTTCCTGTCTAGTTAATTCATAGTAGTAAAAGAAAACCCAAAAAGATTTCTCGTTTCTTATTTTTCTTGTTGGGAGCTTTCCCGTGTAAATAGTTTTTCTTGTTTCTGGTTTTCCTTCGTTAATTTGCCTTTCTTCAGAAAAACTAAAAAGTCCAAAAATATTTCAGTGTGTGCCTGTACCGCTCATGGAGCGACAGGGGGCGGTCAATATCTTCCATGCTAAGCGGGTTACTCTCAGATGAGTGTTTATTCACAAGTCATTGCACGAGAGAGAATGGTAATTGGGATGCCCAGTCCTATGCTCAAATCGAAATCATATAATGCAAACAAACGCCCCCGAAAAGTTGTTAGTATGGAGGGCACCCATGAATTCGGCTAGCCATGGCTTGTGTTGGTACGGTGGAGGGGGAGTAAACTTTACCTTTCCGCTTGGGAAGCGCCTATAATTTGTTTAGCATGGAAGATATTGAAAACTCTCGGTCGTGACGTTGACTGGAAAAGCATACCTCCCAAAATTATTTTCACCTCTAATTTAAGCTTCGAGCTCTGGCACCGCTGCAAATCCATGCTTCCCTCTACGAAGGGCCTATCCATTTACTTTTACATTATTTTATTTTTATTGTTGAGTCATCACCCTCTCATTTAAAGCACCAGTTGGAGAGGACTATTGTCATTTTTATGCATTGAGTATAGTTAATGTTGGGTGTGACCATGACTGGATATCCTCTACCCTGAATTACAATGTTTAGTCGTTGCTTGAATCTCAGAGGTGCTCCGCATTTATGTTTTGCGGTCTCAGAAAGGGCTAGCAAGATACCATGTTATCAAATTATATCATGATTGTTTTGACAAAGTCTTGGCATCCGAGATATCTTATTATTGCTCGCTAGTTGGTTATGTTATTGCCATGAGTAAATGTGAGACCTAAGTGTTATCATCAATATGGTTAGTTCATAATCTTTGCTGAAAACTTGGATGCTAGTTAAGTATATATACAGACAACAAGAACAAAAGAGTTTGTAAAAGTTTTTCTTTATCACTTTCAGTTTGTCAACTGAATTGCTTGAGGACAAGCAATGAGTTAAGCTTGGGGGAGTTGATACATCCCAAACGTATCTACTTTTCCAAACACTTTTGCTCTAATTTGGACTCTAATTTGCATGATTTGAATGGAACTACTGTTTTTAGTAGAATTGCTATGGTGTTGTTTTTGTGCAGAAATAAAATTCTCGGATGGACCTAAAAATTTACGGAGAATTATTTCAGAATATATAAAAAATACTGGCGCAAGGATCCACCAGAGGTGGGGCCACTAGGCGCCACAAGCCTGGGGGCGCGCCCACCCCCCAGGGCGCGCCTGGCAGGCTTGTGGGCCCCTGGCAACTCCGTTTGCCCTAACTCCAACGCTATTAGAACCTATTCATGGAGAAAAAAATCAGAGAGAAAGAATCATCGCATTTTATGAGACGGAGCCGCCGCCACATCCTGTTCTTCCTTGGCAGGGCTGATCTGGAGTCCGTTCGGGGCTTCAAAGAGGGGGATTCGACGTCGTCGTCATCATCAGCCATCCTCCATCACCAATTTCATGATGCTCACCACCGTGCATGAGTAATTTCTTCATAGGCTTGCTGGACGGTGATGGGTTGCATGAGATTTACCATGTAATCGAGTCAATTTGTTAGGGCTTTGATCCCTAGTATCCACTATGTTCTGAGATTCATGTTGCTATGACTTTGCTATGCTTAATGCTTGTCACTAGGGCCCGAGTGCCATGATTTTTCATGAATATATTTGAGTTCTTGATCCTATCTTGCAAGTTATATGCACCTGTTACGTGTCATAATCCGCATACCCCAAGGTGACAATAATTGGGATTCTTTTCGGTGATTGCCATAGTTTGAGGAGTTCATGTATTCACTATGTGATAATGCTTTGTTCCGGATATCTATTAAAAGGAGACCTTAATATCCCTTAGTTTCCTTAAGGACCCCGCTACCACGGGAGGGTAGGACAAAAGATGTCATGCAAGTTCTTACTATAAGCACGTATGACTATATACGGAATACATGCCTACATTACATTGATGAATTGGAGCTTGTATCGCCCTAGGTTGTGACGGCTACATGATGAATATCATCCAACATAATTATCCATCACTGATCCAAAGCCTACACTTTTCGCATATTGATCTTTGCTAAGTTACTTTCGTTGTTGTTGCTGTTACAGTTACTACAAAAATGCTGCTGTTACTGTCACTACTGTTACTATTGCTCTTGAAACTATCATACTACTGTGCTACTAAACACTTTGCTGCAGATATTTAGTTCTCCTGGTGTGGTTGAATTGACAACTCAACTGCTAATACTCGTAAATATTCTTTGGCTCCCCTTGTGTCGAACCAATAAATCTGGGTGAAATACTACCCGCGAAAACTGTTGCGATCCCCTATACTTGTGGGTTATCAAATAGCTACAGCAGAGATACCTATTCTACAAAGGTCCAATTGACCTGAAACTTCACAGAGATTTTTTGTTGAATATATAAAAAATACTAGAGAAAAGAAATACCAGAGGGGACCCACCAGTTGCCCACAAGGCAACAGGGCGCGGCACCCCTGGGCGTGCCCTGATGCCTTGTGGGGCCCACAGCTGGCCTCCGGCCCCCTCCTTCTGCTATATTGGCTCATTTTCCCTAAAAAAATAAAAGAGAAGACTTTTGGGACAAAGCGCCACCGTCTCGAGGCGGAACTTGGGCAGGAGCAATTTTGCTCTCCGGCGGAGCGATTCCGCCGGGGATACTTCCCTCCGGGAAGGGGAAATCGAAGCCATCGACATCACCAACGACCCTCTCATCATGGGAGGACCAATCTTCATCAACATCTTCACCAGCACCATCTCATCTCAAACCCTAGTTCATCTCTTGTATTCAATCTTTGTCCCAAAACCTCAGATTAGTACCTGTGGGTTGCTAGTAGTGTTGATTCCATCTTGTAGTTGATGCTAGTTGGTTTATTTGGTGAAAGATTATATGTTCAGATCCTTAATGCTATTCAATACCCCTCTGATCTTGAACATGAGTATGATTTGTGAGTAGTTAGTTTTGTTCTTGAGGACATGGGAGAAGTCTTGTCATAAGTAATCATGTGAACTTGCTATTCGTTCGATATTTTTATGATGTGTATGTTGTTGCTTCCTTTAGTGGTGTCGTGTGAACATCGACTACATGACACTTCACAATCTTTGGGCCTAAGGGAAGGCATTGTGGAGTACTAATTAGATGATGGGTTTCTAGAGTGACAGAAGCTTAAACCCTAGTTTATGCGCTATTCCGTAAGGGGCTGATTTGGATCCATATGTTTAATGGTATGGTTAGATTTATCTTAATTCTTCTTTCGTAGTTGTGGTTGCTTGCGAGAGGGGGTAATCATAAGTGGGAGGCTTGTTCAAGTAAGAACAGCACCCAAGCACCGGTCCACCCACTATCAAATTATCAAAGTAGCGAACGCGAATCAAACAAACATGATGAAAGTGACTAGATGAGAATTCCCATGTGTCATCAAGAACTCTTTGCTTTATATAAGAGATCGTTCCGGCTTGTCCTTTGCTACAAAAAGGATTGGGCCACCTTGCTGCATTTTATTATACTTGTTACTTGTTACGAATTACCTTGCTATCAAACTATCTGTTACCTACAATTTCAGTGCTTGCAGAGAATACCTTGCTGAAAACCGCTTGTCATTTCCTTCTGCTCCTCGTTGGGTTCGACACTCTTACTTATCGAAAGGACTACGATTGATCCCCTATACTTGTGGGTCATCAAGAATCTTTTCTAGCGCCGTTGCCGGGGAGTGAAGAGCCTTTGGTGAGTGGGATTTGGTAAGGAAACATTTATATTACGTGCTGAAATTTACTGTCACTTGTCACTATGGAAAGTAATCATTTGAGGGGTTTGTTCGGGGTATCTTCACCTCGACCAGAAGCAATAAGAGTTGCTCCTCAACCTACTGAACCTACTGAAAATATTTATTATGAAATTACTTATGCAGGAGATGGAAAGGTACATCCTCATATGCACTTGATATATGTAGATGAAATTTGTGGATTGTTTAAGCTTGCAGGTCTATCCGGAGATGGAGTTAAGAAGAAGGTATTCCCTTTATCTTTGGAGGGAAAGGCATTGACATGGTATAGGCTATGCGATGATACTAGAACATGGGATTGGAACTGGTTTAAGCTGGAATTTCACCAGAAGTTTTATCCTATGCATTTGGTTCATCGTGATTGGAATTATATATATAATTTTTGGCCTCGTGAAGGAGAAAGTATCGCTCAAGCATGGGGGAGGCTTAAGTATATATTGCATACATGCCCCAATCATGAACTCTCAAGAGGAATAATTATTCAAAACTTTTATGCTCGGCTTTCTCATAATGATCAATCCATGCTCGATACTTCTTCTACTGGTTGCTTTATGAAGAGAACTATTGAGTTCAAATGGGATCTTCTAGAAAGAATTAAACGCAACTCTGAAGATTGGGAAATCGACAAAGGTAAAGAGTCAGGTATAAATCTTAAGTTTGATTGTGTTAAATCTTTTATGGAAACTGATGCTTTTCATAAGTTTAGTACTAAATATGGACTTGACACTGAGATAGTAGCTACTTTTTGTGAATCTTTTGCTGCTCATGTTGATCTCCCTAAGGAGAAATGGTTTAAATATCATCCACCTATTGAATTAAAAGAAGAACCCATAATTTTTAAAGAAGAAACAATTGTTTACAATGTTGATCCAGTTGTGCCTACTGCTTATATTAAGAAACCTCCTTTCCCTGTTAGGATTAAGGAGCATGCTAAAGTTTCAACTGTGGTTAACAAAAGTAATATTAGAGCACCTAGACCTTCTGAACAAATTAAAGTTGAACCTAATATTGCAATGGATAAAGATCTTTTGGTTGATAACATTGATGGACATGTCATATATTCCTGTGGTGAAGCAACTAGAATTGCTAAGCCAAACACTAAAGAGAAAAACAAACCCGTTGTTGGCATGTCTGTTATTTCTGTTAAAATTGGAGATCATTGCTATCATGGTTTATGTGATATTGGTGCTAGTGTGAGTGCTATTCGTTTTACTCTCTATCAAGAAGACATGAATGATATTGCACCTGTTGAGATTGAAGATATTGATGTCACTATTAAGCTTGCAAATAGAGATACTATTACTCCACTTGGGATTGTTAGAGATGTTGAAGTCTTGTGTGGTAAGATCAAATATCCCACTGATTTTCTTGTTCTTGGATCTCCACAAGATGATTTTTTTCCCATTATATTTGGTAGACCCTTCTTGAATACAGTTAATACTAAGATTGATTGCAACAAAGAAACTGTCAGTGTTAATTTTGGTGATATATCTCATGAGTTTAATTTCTCTAAGTTTCGTAGACAACCTCGTGATGAAGAATTACCTACTAAAGATGAAATTATTGGACTAGCCTCTATTGCTGTGCCTCCTACTGATCCTTTAGAACAATACTTGCTAGACCATGAAAATGATATGCATATGAATGAAAGAAATGAAATAGATGAGTTGTTCTTTAAGCAAGCACCTGTCCTCAAACATAATTTGCATGTTAAAACATTAAGAGACCCTCTACCACCTAATAGTGACCCTGTGTTTGAATTAAAGCAATTACCTGATACGCTTAAGTATGCTGTAACACCCCCAGTGTTAAGCTACAGTGATCTCATGCTAATGATGCCATACCATTAGGTTTTGCTAAGCCAAATTGCCACCTGATGAAATCAAAGCCAAATTCCATTTTGAAATGCAAGTCAAATATTTGCATCTTCAAAAATGCAAACAAAAGTGTTCATATTATTGTAAATAATCCCCAGGTATTTTTCAAAATAAAACCAACTTCATTTGGATTTCCAAATTGACCCTAGCAACATTAAAACAGATCCAACAATATTAAAGAGAAGTATTAAATCCAAATATAAATAAATACTATTCCAAATATTCTAAAAATTTATGTGTGGCTTGGTAATATTGTTGATGAATTACCATAGAAGTTTCATCTCTAATAAAAATCATTTGCTAGCTAAACTAAATATAGATAGTAGCTAAACTAAAATGTCTGAAAGAATAAAGGGAAATGGTACTGTGCACTTTTGGCCCACTATGAACAGGAGCTAGCCGGCCCAGCCCACCTGGTCTATCCCTAACCTCCTGCTACAGGATGCAGAGCCCGTGTGTGGCAGCCATCCCGCGGCGCCATGGCCGGATGGCTGGCGCCTCGCTCTACAGGGGCGCTTGGGAGGGGATAAGGGCATCGCCCCCGACCCCGAACGCAAACCCTATCCCTCTTTCTCTCCCCACAGCCCCCTCGCTTCGAATCGGAGCTTGTCCGAGCTCGCGTACGCCATGGCCGTTGTCGCTATCACGGCCACCGTGCTCCTCATGCCGAAAGAAGTTGTCCAGGGGCATCCTCGTCGTCGTCTCCTTCGTCCCCGACCAATGAATCAAGTCGGGATGCCCTGCTTCCTCGCCATCTGGTCGCCTTCCCCGCCATGGCCGCCAACTCTCGTCGTCGAGTTCGTCGTGGCTGGTCACCCCTGTGCTCTCTAATCATGTCCACGAGCCCCCTGTGAGCTCCTCCTCCGATTCCCCCTGCTTTGCCCCCTCGATCCACTCCGTTAGTCGCCGCTCCCATGCTCGCCGTGGTCGCCATGGCCGCGCCCGAGCTCCCATGTACGTGCTGCTCATGCACCCACCGCTGCTCGTAGTTACTGCCATAGGTTCCGGCCACGCCCTGCTCGCCCAGCCGCGACCCAGCGCGCACCCACGCGCACCCGTCCGCCCGCTGCCGCTCGCGCGCGCCCGCGCTGCCACTTGCTGCTCTTGCGGCTGCTACTGCTGCTATGCCGCTGCTACTGCTCTGCCTTGCTGCTGCTCCAACCACTGCTGCCAAGCGCCGCTGCTGCCTAGTGCCGCCGCTAGATGCTGACGCCGGCTGCTGCTGCTTCTAGCCATGGCCAAGGCCATGGCCTAGCAGCCATGCGTGTGTGTGTGTGCGTGCTATGCGTGCTGTGTGTGTGTGCGCGCGCGTGTGTGTGTATAGTTTAGTTTAGTTTAGGATTAGATTAGGAATTTAATTAGTCTAATATGCCAATGACATGTGGGACCCATCTAATTAGATTAAGTAAATCCATTTGGAAATTGTTAAAATCCTGACATGTGGGACCCCAACACTGTACACTGTTGACCCAGTCAACCGCTGACTGGGCAGTTGACTAGGTCAACTGGGCCCACTGTCAGCCAAACGTGCACCTCTCTGGGTACACTCTCTGTGTACCCATAGCATTTTATTAATTTATTTCGAAATTAAATTAAATCCAGTAAATTTTCAGAATATTGTTTAAACTTCAAAAATTCATATAAAATAAAACCGTAGCTCAGATGAAAATGTTTTCTATATGAAAAATGATCAAAAAAATAAGACGAATCCGAATATGCCATCCACATACCTATCACATGCCTCCAACACTGCAAACATGGAACCTTCCCCTCCGGATCGTCTGTCCGATAATTGCCTAAAACCGGGAAAATATTCCCAGATATTTTCCCGCTCCGTCTGTAACGCTTAGCACCGCATTAGATCACCCCCAGCACAGCATATTGTCATGTCATGCCTTGTGATGCATTTGTTTGCTTTGTATTTATTGTTTCTTCCCCCCTCTTCTCTCCGGTAGACTCCGAGACCGACACTGCCCCCGAGTACGACTACGTCGCAGACGCCCAGCCTCTTTCAGCAGAGCTTCCAGGCAAGCAAAACCCCCTTGATCATTCCTATATCGCCCATTCTTTCTCTCCCATGCTTGCATTAGAATTTGCTACAGTTTTTATTGCTCCTATTCTGATGCATAGTCTGATTTTGTAAACATGTTGTTGATACTTTACCTGTTGTCCTAAATGTTTATCATAGGCTAGTTAGAGATCCATCAGTGGCCCCGCACCCTTGTCCATTGTTGCCATGCTTTGTTACCAGAAGATTCGGTCAATGTGGTCGATATGCAGAGACCGACATAGCACCACACACCCCCTTAGTTGTACGACTCTGCAGAGCTACTATCGAGTGCCGAGGGTGATACCTCCTACCTCACTCCTGATGATATCTCTGTAGTGTAGCAAGTCGGTTGTGGGTTACCGAGGGTGATTCCTCTTTCACCACCTCCGATGATGCCTCTGTCGTACAACCCCTCAAGTGTGAACCCTTCGAGGGTGATTCCTCCAAGTTCACCTTGATGATTATGTCGAGTTGGAATCCAACGAGGGTGATTCCTCGGATTCCTTCTTGATGTTATGGACACACGGATACCCTGAATTTACCTCAGTTCCCTGTTGAAGTCGGGTGGACCCCGAGAGGTACCCGCGAGAGATGTGAAGTCGGGTTGACCATGAGGGTACCCGCAAGATAATTATGTGGCACGGCCGGGCAATCCTGGCCCTTGCCGTAAGTCCACGAGATGGGGCGACGGGACCACAGATCGTGGAGCACTAATCATCACCGCGAGCTCCCAACACACTAATGGGTTTGGATATGTGATCTGAGTAGGCCTCTGGCCTTTTCGCGCTAACCACCACGCGGGAATAGTATGGGCATTCAGCGTCGTATGTTTCATCCATAGTTTTTCAGATGTCAGCAACTGAGCGGCGCGCGCCCGGGTGGACCGTGAAAGCCTGTGTGTGTATACAGGGCCTAGGTCTGGTCCCGGCCGCCCACACAACACGCAGGAGAGCAAAGGGCGATGGGCACAAGACCCCTGGGCGCTTAGGGTGTAGACCGGCGTACTGGCCTCTCTGCTGAACCTAGGTAGGGCTACGGCATGTCGATCAGTCGAGGCCGGGCATGAACCGATAAAAGTGTGTCCGTCTAGAGTTAATCGAGCGTGTTGGGTAAGTTGGTGCACCCCTGCAGGGAAGTATATCTATTCGAATAGCCGTGTCCATGGTAACGGACGCTCAGAGAGTATCCCGATCTACTACAACTAGAACTGGATACTTGTGATACTAAATTGATATAATGGCTCTGGGATCGCTTTCTCGTAGGGAGTCGAGGAAGGATCTCTGGGCATTGCTACTATTACTTATTACTATATGTTATGATACTAATCTGCACTCTTCTAATGCTGCAAGATGCTAGTCTTCGATAGGTTAGGCCTTCCCCTCTATTCTGGCATTTCTGTAGTATAGTCCACAGATACAGCCTCCCCTTTGATACCGATGCGTACTTAATATAGATCGGATGTAAGTCTTGCGAGTACTTTGGATGAGTACTCACGGTTGCTTTGCTACCTCTTTTTCCCATACCCGATTGCTGCGATCAGAGAACGGAGCCCCGGAGCCAGTTGATCCCGTCGACGACTACTTCTACCCTGATGGAGCTTACTACTACGTGGAGACCGACGACCAGGAGTAGTTAGGAGGCTCCCAGGCAGGAGGCATGCGCCTTTTCGATCTAGTTGTCGTTGTTGTGCTCAGCCTTCTTAAGGCAAACTTGTCTAATTATGTTTGTACTCAGATACTGATGCTTCCGCTGACTCTTGTGTAACTCGAGCTTATGTATTCGAGCCCTCAAGGCCCCTGGCTTGTAATATAAAGCTTGTATTATTTTATTTGGTGTCTAGAGTTGTGTTGTGATATCTTCTCGTGAGTCCCTGGGCTTGATCGTGCGCATTTGCGTCTATGATTAGTGCACGGTCGAGTCGGGGGCGTCACATATGCTTATTTTGATGAAAAGAAGATATATCCTATTATTATTAGTGCTAACCTTTCAGAGAATGAAGAAAAGAGATTACTTAAAACTCTGAGGAAGCACCGTGCTACTATTGGGTATACTCTTGATGATCTTAAGGGCATCAGTCCCACTCTGTGTCAACATAAAATTCATATGGAGGTAGATGCTAAACCCGTTGTTGATCATAAAAGAAGATTGAATCCTAAAATGAAGGATGTGGTAAGAATTGAAATATTAAAGCTTCTGGAGGCAGGTATAATTTATCCCATAGCTGATAGTAGATGGGTAAATCCTGTTCATTGTGTTCCTAAGAAAGGAGGTATTACTGTTGTTCCAAATGATAAAAATGAACTTATCCCACAAAGAATTGTAATAGGTTATAGAATGGTAATTGATTTCAGAAAATTAAATAAAGCTACTAGGAAAGATCATTACCCCTTGCCTTTTATTGATCAAATGCTAGAAAGATTATCTAAGCATACACACTTTTGTTTGCTAGATGGTTATTCTGGTTTCTCTCAAACACCTGTATCACCAGAAGATCAAGAGAAAACCACATTTACTTGTCCTTTTGGAACTTATGCTTATTGTCGTATGCCTTTTGGTTTATGTAATGCACCTGCTACCTTTCAACGATGTATGACTGCTATATTCTCCGACTTTTGTGAAAAAATTATTGAGGTTTTCATGGATGATTTTTCTGTTTACGGAACTTCTTTTGATGATTGCTTAAGCAACCTTAATCGAGTTTTGCAGAGATGTGAAGAAACTAATCATGTCTTGAATTGGGAAGAGTGCCACTTTATGGTAAATGAAGGTATAGTCCTTGGGCATAAAATTTCTGAAAGAGGTATTGAAGTTGATAAAGCTAAAGTTGATGCAATTGAGAAAATGCCATGTCCTAAAGATATCGAAGGTATAAGAAGTTTCCTTGGTCATGCTGGTTTCTATAGAAAGTTTATAAAATACTTCTCTAAAATTTCTAGGCCCCTTACTAATCTCTTGCAAAAAGATGTTCCATTTGTTTTTGATAATGATTGCGTAGAAGCCTTTGAAATTATTAAGAAAGCCTTAATATCTGCACCTATTGTTCAACCACCTGATTGGAACCTACCCTTTGAAATTATGTGTGATGCTAGTGATTATGCTGTTGGTGCTGTTCTAGGACAAAGAGTCGATAAGAAATTAAATGTTATTCATTATGCTTGTAAAACTCTAGACAGTGCTCAAAGAAATTATGCTACAACTAAAAAAGAATTTTTACTAGTTGTGTTTGCATGTGATAAATTTAGATCCTATATTGTTGATTCCAAAGTTACTATTCATACTGATCATGCTGCTATTAAATATCTTATGGAAAAGAAAGATGCTAAGCCTAGGCTTATTAGGTGGGTTCTTTTGCCACAAGAATTTGATTTGCATATTGTTGATAGAAAAGGAGCTGAGAATCCCGTAGCAGATAATTTTTCTAGAATGGAGAATGTTCTTGATGACCCACTTCCTATTAATGATGACTTCCCTGATGAACAATTAGCTGTGATAAATGCTTCTCATAACACTCCTTGGTATGCAGACTATACTAATTACATTGTTGCTAAATATATACCACCTAGTTTCAGATACCAACAAAAGAAAAAGTTCTTCTTTGATTTAAGAAATTACTTTTGGGATGACCCACATTTATATAAAGAAGGAGTAGATGGTATTATTAGACATTGTGTACCTAAGCATGAACAGGAACAAATCCTACGGAAGTGTCACTCCGAGGCATACGGAGGACACCAAGCGGGAGACATAACTGCACATAAGGTATTACAATCTGGTTTTTATTGGCCGACTCTCTTCAAAGATGCACGTAAGTTTGTCCTTTCTTGTGATGAATTTCAAAGAATTGGTAATGTTGGTAGACGCCAGGAAATGCCTATGAATTATTCACTTGTTATTGAACCATTTGATGTTTGGGGTTTTGATTATATGGGACCTTTTCCTCCTCTAATGGGTATACTCATATTTTAGTCGTTGTTGATTACGTTACTATGTGGCTAGAAGCTATTCCAACTAGTAGTGCTGATCATAACACTGCTATTAAAATGCTTAAAGAAGTTATATTTCCGAGGTTTGGAGTCCCTAGATATTTGATGACTGATGGTGGTTCACATTTTATTCATGGCGCTTTCTGTAAATTGCTAGCTAAATATGATGTTAATCATAGAATTGCATCTCCTTATCACCCTCAGTCTAGTTGTGACGCCCCCGACTTAATCGTGCACTAATCATACATGCAAATGCACACGATCAAGCCTAAGGACTCAATTTAAGATATCACAACACAACTCTAAACACAAATAAAACAATTCAAGCTTTATATTACAAGACAGGGGCCTCGAGGGCTCGAATACATAAGCTCGATGTCATACAAGCATCAGCAGAAGCATCAGGTATCTGAGTACATACACAAAGTTAATAGATAGGCCTTTAAGAAGGCGGGGCAAAATAAAAACACAGATCGAAAGGCGCAGGCCTCCTGCCTGGGTGCCTCCTAACTACTCCTGGTCGTCGGAGGGCTCCTCGTAGTAGTACTCGCCAACGGGGTAGTAGTAGTAGCCGTAATCGACGTCGGCTGGGGCAGCTGGCTCCTGGGCTCCATCATCTGGTCGCATCAATCGGGTATGGGGAAAAAAAGGAAGCAAAGCAACCGTGAGTACTCATCCAAAGTACTCAGCAAGACTGACATCAGATCAATACTAAATATGCAACATTATCAAAGGAAGGCTGTATATGTGGACTGATTGCAGAAATGCCAGAATAGAAGGGAAAAGCCTAGCCTATCGAAGACTAGCATCTTCAGGGTCTTGCAGCATTAGAAGTGTACACAGTAGTACATAAATATAATAGTAGTAACAAGAAGTATCAACATCGCCCAGAGATCCTTCCTCGACTCCCTGTGAGAAAGCAATCCCGGAGCCAATACATTTAACCTATTTCTAGTTGTAGAAGATCGGGATATTTTCCGAGCGTCCTGTTACCGTGGACACGGCTATTCGAATAGATATACTACCCTGCAGGGGTGCACCAACTTACCCAACACGCTCGATGACTCTGGCCGGACACACTTGCTTAGTCGATGCCCGGCCTCGGACTATCGACACGTCGTAGCCCTACCTAGGCTCAACAGAGAGGCCAGCACGCCGGTCTACATCCTAAGCGCTCAGGGGTCTTGGGCCCATCGCCCTTTGCACTCCTGCGCGTTGCGAGGACGGCCAGGAGCAGACCTAGCCCCCTTAATACAAGTGCAGGCTTTCACGGTCCAACCCGGGCGCGTGCCGCTCAACCGCTGACGTCTGAAGAGCTTCGGCTGATACTACGACGCCGAGTGCTCATATTATTCCCACGTGCTGGTTAGCGCGAAAAGACCAAAGGCCTACTCAGATTACATATCCTAACCCATTAGTGCATTAGGAGCGCGCGGTAACGAGCAGAGACTCACGATCCTGTGACCCCGTCGTCCTGTCTCGTTGACTTACGGTAAGGGCTCAGAATGCCCGGTTGTGCCACGTATTCATCTCTCGGGCACCCTCATGGTCAACCCGACAACATATCTCTTGCGGGTACCCCTCGGGGCCTACCCGACTTTATCCAGTAACAACAGTAATTAAATGCAGGTAACCGTGTGTTCAAAATATCTAGCAGGAATCCGAGGAATCACCCTCGTTGGATTCCTACTCGATGATCCCGTCAAAGAGAATCCGGAGGAATCACCCTCGATGGTATTCACACATGCGGGGTTGCACGACAGAAGCTTCATCGGAGGTGGTGGAAGAGGAATCACCCTCGGTAACCCACCAACGACTAGCTGTACTATAGAGGCATTATCGGGAGTGAGATAAGAGGTATCACTCTCGGCACTCGATATTGGCTCTGCAGAGTCGAGCAACTTAGGGGGGTGTGCGGTGATATGCTGGTCACAGCACGTCGGTCACTTCGAACGGGGCACTGGTACTACAGCGGGGCAACTACAGCAAGGGAGAGGGGCCATAGATGGTTCACTACCATCCAACCTATTCTAAGCATTTTGGATAACAAGCAGGTATCAATAACAGCTACAAGGACAGGCTATGCATCAGAATAGGATAAAACAATAGCAGTAGCAAATTCTAATGCAAGCAGGAGGGAGAGAGAATAGGTGATATAGGCATGCGTCAAGGGGGAGGTTGCTTGCCTGGAAGCTCTACGGCAAAGGAGGGGTCGTCAGTGGTGTCGTCTGTCCCCTGAGCTGCGTCAGTCTCGGGGGCTATCGGAGAAGAAGATGGGGAAGAAACAATAAATAAAAGCAAATAATGCAACACATATGCATGGCATGGCAGTATGCAGTGTTAGTGGTGACCTAATGCATTGCAACAGGTCGCAGACGAATCGGGAAAATATCTGGGATATTTTCCCGGCGTTTAGGCTGACTTCGGTATACTGAACCGGAGGGGACGGATCCATGTTCAGGTAGTTGTCGGCATGTGACAAACAAACGGAGGGTGTATTCGGATTCGTCTCGAAATTCTGAGCAACTTTCATGTAGAAAGTTTTTCGATCTGAGCTACGGTTTATTTTCTACGAATTTCTGAAGTTTTTAGCATTTTCTGAAATTATTGAAATTAACAGAAATGCCTAATTAGGAATATTACGTCATCACTGCGTCAGCAGTCGGCTGACCAGTTAACTGGTCAAACAGACAGGTGGGACCCACCTGTCAGCCTCAGTGGGGTTAATCAGTGGTTAATTAAATTAAACCGGGTTAGTTAGGGGGGTGGACCCCACATGTCAGCGGCTGATTAACTTTTAGATTTTTTTTTAAAACCTATTTAGCTAATTAACCGCGCGGGCCCACTGCTCAGTGTCAGGGGGTGAATAGTAATCCGCGTTGACCGGAGTCAACGCGGTCAAACGAACGCTGGGGCCCACTGGCAGTGTCCGTGGGCGGACCCCACATGGCGACACGTCGGACGCCGACGCCGGAATGGATCCGGCGAGCCCGTACACAGCGGCGTGACCTCGGCGAGCGGCGGATTTCCTCTACACGGCACCAAATCGGGCGTTCTCAATGGCGTTCGATCAAGGACTCCACCCCGCGTCAATCCCTGGCGTCGGAATGAGTGGAGTTGGTCGGAAACGGCGTCTACGGCTAGCACGGGCGGCGGCCGGAATCGGCGCTACTCGGAACCGAGCAACGAGGCTCGTCCGTGTCCAATTGGAGCGCTTGCGCGCTGCCTTAGAAGCTCAGCAGCTCGCCTGCGCATCTGGTTCGTCCAATGGCCGAGTGCAACGGCAACGGCGAGCTCCGCGGCGGAGCAAAAATCGGCAATGGCGGCGGCGACGCATGCGGCTAGCAAAAGAGCCCGGGGAGGGAAAAGGAGAGAGGCGGTGGCTCATCGAGCGGCGCAAGTTGGCCCGCGAGAGGTTTAGGAGCTGCCGTGCAGTGGATCGACGCCGGCGAGCTCCTGTGATCCGAGGTGGAAGACGGCAAGTTCCTGGCGATGCAGCGCCGCCGAGCTCGAGTTCGTGGGCTGGGAAGAAGAGGCGGACGTCGGCGATTCGTCTGGACTCGGCGGAGGAGCAGATGGACGCCGGTAGCCGCGACGGCGCGGCAGCGCGTCGTCGGAGGCGCTCGGGACAGAGAGGAAAAGAGGGGCCGAGCGAGCGTGCGTGAGGGAAGCGGAAGAATGGCGGGGAATGCCAGAGGGGAGGAACGGGGGCGGCCTTATCCTCCCACTCACCTGCTCCAATCCGGTGGCGAGCCGTGAACAGCGCCGCGCACGCGCCGATTGCGGCGAGGCGACACGGCGGCGGGAGCAGGTAGACGACACTGCTCCCGCGGGCTGGCCGGACTGGGCCGCGACAGGTAAGGCCGGGTAAGCCTTTCGCCCGTTTTCATTTTATGTTTTTCCTTTTTTTTATTAGTAACAGAGGAGGAAAATGATTTATCTGGGCATCCAAATGATTTAGGAAATTTATGGAGCTTGGCCCATTAAATCAAACAAATTTTTAGGCAGTGCCACAAATATTTTGGGAGGCAGATAATTCCATTTGCATTTTGCATAAATGAAATTTTAATTTTATATTGCTGGAACAACACTGTTTAAATGCTACTGTCCATCTTTGCATATGAGTGATGTTGTTTTCCTTAACAGATATTAGTTTAGGAATATTTACTAAATGATGAACATTTTTCCAGCAAGTTTTGTGCACCTCAAATTTTAATTGCATTTGAATTTGAATTCAGGGGCAGAATTTGAAATGAGATATTAATCCACATTGATTATCATTGCAAATCTCAGATGACTTGGCATTAATATAGTGGATCACTGTAGCTCATTACATAGGGGTGTTATAATTCTCCTCCTCTAAACGAAATTCTCGTCCCGAGAATTCAGGAGGTAGAAGGAAACAAATCGGGGTATTCCTCTCGAAGACGATCCTCGCGTTCCCAAGTGGCTTCATCTTCAGTACGATTGGACCACTGAACTTTAAGGAACTTGGTAGTCTTCTGGCGGGTCCGACGTTCAGCTTGATCGAGAATGCGGACTGGATGCTCCTTATAAGAGATTTCATCTTGTAAATCAAGCATCTCATGATCCACAGCTCGGTGCGGAGATTCCTTGAAGCAACGGCGAAGTTGCGATACATGGAAGACGTCGTGGATGTGAGAGAATTGCGGCGACACCTCCAATTTATAAGCCACATGTCCACGTCTGGCGAGAATGCGGAAGGGGCCGATGTAGCGAGGAGCTAACTTGCCCTTGATTCCAAAGTGGTGAGTGCCCTTCATAGGAGAGACACGCAGATAAGCTTGATCACCAGGTTGATAGGTCAATCCCCATCGTTTGCGATCATAGTTGCTCTTCTGGCGGTCCTGGGCAGCTTTGAGATTTTCTCGCACAATACGAACTTGCTCTTCGGCGTGTTGGATAATATCCGGACAAACGAGCGGTCGTTCCCTAGTTTCTAACCAATTCAGAGGGGTTCGACACTTACGTCCATATAACACTTCGAAGGGGGCCATTTTCAAACTTGCTTGATAGCTGTTGTTGTAAGAGAATTCAGCATACGGGAGAGATTCTTCCCACTTCTTGCCAAATGAAATGACACAAGCACGCAGCATATCTTCAAGCAGTTGATTAACTCGTTCGACTTGGCCTTGGGACTGGGGGTGATAAGCTGAACTCCAGGTAATATGAGTTCCCATAGCTTGTTGGAAACTATTCCAGAAGTGTGAGGTGAAGAGGCTGCCACGGTCTGAACTGATCTCCTTCAGAATACCGTGGAGTGATACAATCCTGGAGATATATAACTCTGCTAACTGACTAGCAGTGATCGTCTCCTTGACTGGCAGAAAGTGTGCAACTTTGGAGAGTTGGTCGACGACGACAAGAATAGCATCGTGACCCTTCTGTGACTTGGGAAGGCCAGTAATGAGATCCATTTGAACCTGATCCCACTTCCATAAAGGAATAGGGAGCGGTTGCAGAACTCTAGCAGGCTTCTGATGTTCTGCTTTAACGCGATGGCAAATGTCACATTCAGCAACATATCGAGCAATATCCTGCTTCATTCTAGACCACCAGTACCTTTGTCAGAGATCACGATACATCTTGGTGCTACCCGGATGAATAGACAGTGGTGTATCATGTGCCTCCTTCATGACCTTGTCAGTCATCAATTCGAACCGAGGTACCACAATGCGGTCTTTGAAATACAAGGTTCCATCTTCAGCAAGCGAGAAATCCCTGTACTTTTCA
Organism: Elymus sibiricus; assembly: GCA_039707655.1. NCBI lineage: Eukaryota > Viridiplantae > Streptophyta > Magnoliopsida > Poales > Poaceae > Elymus > Elymus sibiricus. The sequence goes on along the minus strand of CM077668.1, from coordinate 36,923,599 downwards.
AGGTGGAGATCTCTTTTCATCAGATCAACTTCAGCATCTTTAGCTTGCGCACGCTTAACGACATTCAGAAGAGCTGGCTGTATAACAAGGGTATTAAGAGAACCCTATGGAACAATGTGAAGGTTCAGTTTGCGCAGTTCTTCATACAGATGAGGTTGAGCCCGCTGAACCGTGAGGTTGTTACAATAGGACTTGCGGCTCAAGGCATCAGCCATCACATTAGCCTTGCCAGGGGTATAAGAAGTACCACAATCATAGTCCATGATTGTTTCCAACCATCGCTGTTGGCGGAGATTGAGATCCGGCTGAGTAAACAAATACTTCAAACTTTGGTGATCAGTATATATCTCACATCGATTACTAAGAAGGTAATGTCACCACAGCTTCAATGCATATATCACTGCATCAAGTTCGAGATCATGCACTGGGTAATTCTCTTCGTGAGGACGCAACTGTCGCGAGGTATAAGCAATTACTCTGCGCTCTTGCATCAGGACACAGCCTAATCCTTGACGAGAGGCGTCACAATAAATCACGAAATCCTTGCGAGAATCCGGAGGAGCAAGCACTGGTGCAGAAGTCAACTTGTCCTTGAGGGCCTGGAAACTTTCCTGACATTTATCAGTCCACTCAAACTTAACGCCTTTGTGAAGCAGATTAGTCAAAGGCTTGGCAATCTTTGAGAAGTTCTTGACAAAGCGACGACAATAACTTGCGAGCCTGAGAAAACTTCTGACTTGCTTGACATTCTTCGGAGGAGTCATTCTTGACTGGACTCGTTCTGGGTTAACAGCAATACGTGGGCAGGTAGTCGAAGAGGTTGTTGATGATAACACAGATCAGCGAGGGGCAAGGATGGCATTGCTCACCATGAATTCAATTAACATCTCGGAAGAACTCAAAATGTTGATGCTGATCAGGACACGTTTTGCTGAGAGGTTCCAAAAGTGTCAAATGACAGTGTGAGAAGCATATGATAACTTGGAAAGGAAAGGTTAAACAAACCAATGGAAAAGAAAAGATGATTATCAGATTAATCAGTCCAAAGGAATGAATTAGTTGCAGACAATCCAGCTCTCTGGGTGAATGTGATTACGAGAACCTAATGTCAGAGTTAGCAAAATCATTTAACCCAAAAAGAAGAGAAATCAGAGTCCCAAAGTATAGAAGAGGAATAAAAGATCCTAATACCACCCATTTGGCAATGTGGGCCCGTAAGCCACACAGCCATGTTAGTAAAATCGTTTTGCAAATTCTAGACTCAACTTCGGCCAAGGAGTTGGAAAGGGGGATCCTACAGGCAGTCGGCTCTGATACCAACTTGTGACGCCCCCGACTTAATCGTGCACTAATCTTACACGCAAATGCACACGATCCAGCCTAAGGACTCACTTGAAGATTTCACAACACAACTCTAAACACAAATAAAACAATTCAAGCTTTATATTACAAGCCAGGGGCCTCGAGGGCTTGAATACATAAGCTCGATGTCATACAAGCATCAGCGGAAGCATCAGGTATCTGAGTACAGACACAAAGTTAACAGATAGGCCTTTAAGAAGGCGGGGCAAAATAAAAACAAAGATCGAAAGGCCGAGACCTCCTGCCTGGGTGCCTCCTAACTACTCCTGGTCGTCGGAGGGCTCCTCGTAGTAGTACTCGCCAGCGGGGTAGTAGTAGTAGCCGTAGTCGACGTCGGCTGGGGCAGCTGGTTCCTGGGCTCCTTCATCTGGTCGCATCAATCGGGTATGGGGAAAAAAAGGAAGCAAAGCAACCGTGAGTACTCATCCAAAGTACTCAGCAAGACTGACATCAGAAATATACTAAATATGCAACATTATAAAAGGAAGGCTGTATATGTGGACTGATTGCAGAAATGCCAGAATAGAAGGGAAATGCCTGGCCTATCGAAGACTAGCATCTTCAGGGTCTTGCAGCATTAGAAGAGTACACAGTAGTATATAAATATAATAGTAGTAACAAGAAGTATCAACATCGCCCAGAGATCCTTCCTCAACTCCCCGCGAGAAAGCAATCCCGGAGCCAATACATTTAACCCATTTCTAGTTGTAGAAGATCGGGATATTTTCCGAGCGTCCTGTTACCGTGGACACGGCTATTCGAATAGATATACTACCCTGCAGGGGTGCACCAACTTACCCAACACGCTCGATGACTCTGGCCGGACACACTTCCTTAGTCGATGCCCGGCCTCAGACTATCGACACGTCGTAGCCCTACCTAGGCTCATCGGAGGTGGTGGAAGAGGAATCACCCGCGGTAACCCACCAATTACTAGCTGTACTACAGAGGCATTATCGGGAGTGAGATAAGAGGTATCACCCTCGGCACTCGATATTGGCTCTGCAGAGTCAAGCAACTTAGGGGGGTGTGCGGTGATATGCTGGTCACAGCCCGTCGGTCACTTCGAACTGGGCACTGGTACTACAGCGGGGCAACTACAGCAAGGGAGAGGGGCCACGGACGGTTCACTACCATCCAACCTATTCTAAGCATTTTGGATAACAGGAAGGTATCAATAACAGCTACAAGGACAGGCTATGCATCAGAATAGGATAAAACAATAGCAGTAGCAAATTCTAATGCAAGCAGGAGGGAGAGAGAATAGGTGATATAGGCATGCGTCAAGGGGGAGGTTGCTTGCCTGGAAGCTCTGCGGCAAAGAAAGGTCGTCAGTGGTGTCGTCTGTCTCCTGAGCTGCGTCGGTCTCGGGGGCTATCGGAGTAGAAGAGGGGGAAGAAACAATAAATAAAAGCAAATAATGCAACACATATGCATGGCATGGCAGTATGCAGTGTTAGTGGTGACCTAATGCATTGCTACAGGTCATAGACGAATCGGGAAAATATCTGGGATATTTTCCCGGCGTTTAGGCTGACTTCGGTATACTGAACCGGAGGGGACGGATCCATGTTCAGGTAGTTCTGGGCATGTGACAGACAAACGGAGGGCGTATTCGGATTCGTCTCAAAATTCTGAGCAACTTTCATGTAGAAACTTTTTCGATCCGAGCTACCGTTTATTTTCTACGAATTTCCGATGTTTTTAGCATTTTCTGAAATTATTTAAATTAACAGAAATGCCTAATTAGGAATATGACGTCATGCTGACGTCATCACTGCGTCAGCAGTCGGCTAACCAGTTGACTGGTCAAACAGACAGGTGGGACCCACCTGTCAGCCTCAGTGGGGTTAATCAGTGGTTAATTAAATTAAATCGGGTTAGTTAGGGGGGTGGACCCCACATGTCAGCGGCTGATTAACTTTTAGATTTATTTATTTTAAACCTATTTAGCTAATTAACCGCGCGGGCCCACTGGTCAGTGTCAGGGGGTGAAAAGTAATCCGCGTTGACCGGAGTCAACGCGGGGAAACGAACGCTGGGGCCCACTGGTAGTGTCCGTGGGCGGACCCCACATGGCGACACGTCGGACGCCGACGCCGGAATGGCTCCGGCGAGCCCGTACACGGCGGCGCAACGTCGGCGAGCGGCGGATTTCCTCTACACGGCACCAAATCGGGCGTTCTCAATGGCGTTCGATCAAGAACTCCACCCCGCGTCGATCCCTGGCGTCGGAATGAGCGGAGGTGGTCGGAAACGGCGTCTACGGCTAGCACGGGTGGCGGCCGGAATCGGCGCTACTCGGAACCGAGCAACGAGGCTCGTCCGTGTCGAATTGGAGCGCCCGCGCGCTACCTTAGAAGCTCAGCAGCTCGCCTGCGCATCTGGTTCGTCCAATGGCCGAGTGCAACGGCGACGGCGAGCTCCGCGGCGTAGCAAAAATCGGCAATGGCGGCGGCGACGCGTGCAGCTCGCAAAAGAGCCCGGGGAGGGAAAAGGAGAGAGGCGGTGGCTCACCGAGTGGCGCAAGTTGGCCCGCGATAGGTTTAGGAGCTGCCGTGTAGTGGATCGACGCCGGCGAGCTCCTGTGATCCGAGGTGGAAGACGGCAGGTTCCTGGCGATGCAGCGCCGCCGAGCTCGAGTTCTTGGGCTGGGAAGAAGAGGCGGACGTCGGCGATTCGTCTGGACTCGGCGGAGGAGCAGATGGACACCAGTAGCCGCGACGGCGCGGCAGCGCGTCGTTGGAGGCGCTCGGGACAGAGAGGAAAAGAGGGGCCGAGCGAGCGTGCGCGAGGGAAGAGAAAGAATGGCGGGGAAGGCCAGAGGGGAGGAACGGGGGCGGCCTTATCCTCCGACTAACCTGCTCCGATGCGGTGGCGAGCCGGGAACAGCACCGCGCGCGCGCCGATTGCGGGCGAGGCGACACGGCGGCGGGAGCAGGTAGACGACACTGCTCCCGCGACGGGAGGTGATCGGGAATCGGCTACAGAGGGTCCCCGGACACGTGCGACGGCGCGTTCGAACGCCCGCAGCGTCGCGCGTCGAATGGCGATGGTGGCGGGCCGTGGGGTGGCCGGAGTGGAGTGCTACGACGTCGCCGGCGGCGGTGGCGTTCGGGTGGTTCTCGGATCAGCAGCGGCGGTGCGCAACGGCTCAAACAAACGGGGCAGAGGGGGTCTATGCGCGAGCGCAAACTCGATGGACTCCAGCGCGGGACCATTAGGTCACCGGACGGCTGCCGGCAACGAGCTCGGGCGGCGAGGAGTTCGGCCATGACGGAGGAGCTCGCTAGCGAGCGCGTTTGACTGCGAGAAGAGAGGGGTAAGGGAGAGGTGCTCTCTGGGCTCCTATAGGTGTGCTCAGTGGGCTCGGGGGAGGCTCGGTGTGGCCGGAGACGACGACGAACGGCGGCGGCGATCTGAGGAAGATGACGACGCAATCCAGCACTGTGGTGGCTCCCGAGTCGCGTTCGCGGGCGCAGGCGATGTAGCGGTCGGTGGCGGAGCGTACGAACACGTCGCGTTGGCATGGGGAGGTCAGTGGCCGTGCCGGCGACGAGCCATGACGACGGAGGCGTACTGGCGATGGTTGGATCGGGAAGAGGAACGAGGGGAGGGGGCGAACCGAGCTAGGGTTTCGCCAGGGGGGTGTGCGGGGTCCTTATCCTCGCGGGGTGTAACACCCCCATGTATTAGCAACAGTAATCACCATTTTGATAATGACAAGTCATCATGTTGAATAGTGCTTGATCATCATTTGCATCATATCTCATTTCAAACTCCAATTCAAATAGTAATTCAAATTTAAAGTGAAAATAAAAGTTGTTCCAAATTGGACACTAAAATGTTCATTAATTAGCAAATAATCCTTAACTATTTATGTTAAGAACAACAACATCACCTAAATTACCTAGATGACCCTAACATCCTAAAACAGAACTAAAACAGGCATGTTTAATCCCTTTCTAATTATTAAAAATGCACATGGAATCCTTTTATCCCCAAACCATTTTCTAGCAGTGGGATAAATGGTTTTATCCCCAAACCATTTTAATTGGGCAGGATTCATATTTTACAAAATTGAATTGTAGCTAAATGAAAATAGAAAATAGAAACTAAAAAGGAAAAACAGAAAAAAAAAACAGAAAAGAAAATAAAGAAAAAGAAAAAGGCCGTGCTACTGGGCCTAAGTCGAACCGCGCAGCCCAGCCCGCGCCTCGCTCGCCCTCTTCCTACTACTCACTCGCGCGCGGTCGCTCGCACCCGACGCCCGTCGCCGGCGAGCCGTTCCCGCCGTGCCCGGCCAGCCCGCGTCGCTACAGGAGATGGGGAAGTATAAGAACAACGCCGCGCAACCCTAGCCGATTCCCCGAGATATTCCCCCCCCCCCCGTCGTGCCGCTCTCTTCCTCTCCGCCATGGCCGTCTCTGTCGCCGCCGTTGCGAGCTTCCCCGCGTAGCCACAGCCCCCATTTCGCTGCCTCCCCGTGCTAGATCGAACCGCCGCCCTCGACTACGTCCTCCGCATCGACCAAAACGAGCCGGGAGCCTCCACGTCGAGCTGCACGCCGTCGTCTTCAACCTATGGCCGTCGTCGCTTCCGTCGCCGATTCATCGCCGTCACTCCACCCCGAGCCCATTTGAGCACAACTACGGGACCGCGGTGAGCTGCCGCATCGATCCCCTCTCTCCCCGCTCTCTCTCCCTAGCCCTAGCCGCCGCTGCCGCCTCTCCCGAACACGCCACCGCGGAGCTCATCGCCGGCGAGTCTCCGGTGACCATTTGGTCACGGGCTGCTGCCCATCGTGCTCTCCGCACCACGTAGAGCCCGCCTAGCCCCTCCATTTGCTCGCGCGCACACCGTAGTGACCAAACCGAGCACCGCCTGAGAACCTCGCCGCCGGCGTTGTCGTAGCGCTCTATTCCGGCCACCCCTGCCGCCACAACCGCCACCGTTGGACGGGGCACTGCCGTAGCTTTCAAACACGACAGAAAACGCGGCAAATGTCCCCCTGTACGCAAAACCCGAGCCACCCCCGACGAGCGCCGTCGCAAAAAGAGCTCACCGGAGTAACTCCGGTGACGTCGCCGGTCGTCGCCGACGTGGCATGACCTGGCCCGCCACTGTGAGGCTGACGGGTGGGTCCGCGGGCCTAGTTGACCGAGTCAACTCGGCTGACTGGGCACCTGTATCACTGACACGCTGGTCCCACCCTGTTTAAATGATTTAAAATAAATAAAAATACTAATTAATACGTTAATTAATCTGTTAGTTAATTAGTTAACCTAATCTGTCACTGACAGGTGGGTCCCGTTAGCTAATTAGGTTAATTAGTTAAATTAATCCACTTTTAGGTGAATGCGTCACTCACCAGTGGGAACCACTGGTCAGGTTTGACTCTGGTCAGCCAGAGTTGACTGCTGACGTCACATTGAAGTCATGCTGACGTCATCATTTACTGTTTCGGATAATTCGAAATTAAATAATTTAAATAATTCTAGAAATTCAAAAAACTTTGAAAAATCATATAAAATAAACCGTAACTCGGATGAAAATAATTTATATATGAAAAATGATCAGAAAAATATGAAGAATCCAAATATCCTACGCACATACCTGCCACACACCTCTAACATACTGAACATGGAACTTTTTGCCCGTATTCGATAGATGAATAGTGCATAACTTTAATTAAATAAATCCAATTAAATTCCTAAATTATCTAATACAACTAGATAGGCATTATATCACCTCTGCATAACATCTAGGCATGTCATGCATTGCTATTGCATTATTGCCATGTATTTATTGTTTCTCCCCCCATCCTTCTCTCTCGATAGCCCCCGAGATTGCCGACGACACCGCAATGTACGACGACGTCGCCGACGACCAGACCCCTTCAGCTGAGCTTTCAGGCAAGCAAAACCCCCTTGATCATAAGATATCGCCCATTCCTTCTCCCTTATGCTTGCATTAGAATTGCCCCTGCTACTGTTCCGATAGCTCCTATTCTGATGCATAGCCTAATTTTGTCGTCTGCTAATGATACTCTATTTGCTGTCCTATGATGCTTAGTTAGCTTTGCTATTGGTCCATCTGTGGCCCATCACCCTTGTCCGTTGCCATGCTTGATATCGGGCCGTGGTCATTCTGGGGATGATCGCGGAAATGTTTACATTGCAAATACTTAAACTGTTAAAGTCGGGCTGGCCCCAAGGGTGCCCGTGAGAGAATCATATTAAAGACGGGTCGGCTCCAAGAGCACCCGCACGATATGTATTACCAAGTCGGAGCGACAGGAACCCTGTTCGTCTCTGCGAGTTACTAAACATGCTTAACGGATTTGGGTATTTGATCTGAGTAGGCCGCTGGCCTTATACGCACTACCACCACGTGGGATAATGGTTTAATGGGGCCCTCTACGTCGTATGTATCAGCCGAAAGTTCTTCAGACGTCACAGCTCAGAGATGCGGGCTGATTGTTGGGGTGAGCTGGTTACGTCTGTGGTGCTTCCACAGTCGCGCTTGGGCCCCGGCCAGTCACGCAACGTGCAGGACTACGAAGGGTGATGGCCCAAGACCCCTTCGTGCTTAGGATTTAGACCGGCGTGCTGGGCTCTCTGCTGAGCCTAGGTAGGACTGCGTCGTGTCGATCTCCTGAGGCCGGGCATTACCCAGCAAGTGTGTACGGCCAGATGTGATCGAGCATGTTGGGTAACAGTAGTGCACCCCTGCAGGGAAGTTATCTATTCGAATAGCCGTGTCCACGGTAACAGGATGCTCGGAGTTGTATCTTGATCTGCTACAACTACAAATGTTTACTATCACAATATTAAACTGTTACTACTGCTCGCGGTAGTCGAGGAAGCATCACAGGGCATTACTAAATATAACTGCTATTGTGTGTTACCTTACTCTACTCTCTTCTGATGCTGCAAGAACTGCTTCAAGTTGCTAGTCTTTGATAGGCTAGGCTTCTCCCCCTCTGTTCCAGCAATTCTCCAGTTTAGTCCAAAGATATAGCCCCATTCCTTTGATACTGATGCATATTAGTATAATTCTGATGTCAGTCTTGCGAGTACTTGGGATGAGTACTCACAGTTGCTTTGCTACTTCTTTTTCCCCATACCCGCTTGATGAAATCAGTTGATGGAGCTCAGGAGCCAGACGCCACCACTGGAGACTACTACCAGGAGAGCCCCGGAGGCACGTACTACTGGGTTGAGCCAGCCGACCAGGAGTAGTTCGGAGGCCCTATGCAGGAGGCCTTCGCCTTTTCGATCAGTATCAGTTGTTTGTGCTAGCCTTCTTAAGGCAAAACTTGACTAACTATGTCTGTACCCAGATATTATGGTTTGTATGACTTATGTATTCGGGTCCTCGTGACCCCTGGTTTGTAATATGATGATTTATGTTTAAATTTGAGTTTAGAGTTGTGTTGTGATATCTTCCCGTGCGTCTCTGTTCTCGAGCGTGCACGTTTGTGTGTATGATTAGTGCACGGTCGAGCAGAGGGCGTCAGAAGTTGGTATCAGAGCCGACTGCCTGTAGGAAGCCCCCTTCCAATTCCTTGGTCGAAGTTGAGTCTAGTTTTTCAAAAACTATATTTTACTAACATGGCTGTGTGGCTTACGGGCCCACGTCGCCAATGGGTGGTATTAGGATCTTTTATTCCTCTTCCTTACTCTGGGACTCTAAAATCTCTTCCTTTCGGGTTAAATGATTTTGCTAACTCCGACACTAGGTTCTCGTAATTACGTCACCCGGAGAGCTGGATTATCTGCACTTATTCCTTCCCAATTGATCTGATTAGTCTGATAATCACATTTTCTTTTCTATTGGTCTGTTTATCACAATCTTGAAATTTCCTCTGTTTCAGATGGATCATTTGTTTCCGCCGCGTCCCGCAAGACAGCTTGTCCGTCTGACCATGGTTGTTGATGCGACTGGGTTTCCGGCCATTTTGGTCAAACTTCTGACCAGGCTGGGCTACCGCTGGTATCCTGAGTACACAGTTTACGAGGATTACCGCGAGTTCAACCAGGAGCAGGACCATGCTGAGGTTTGCATCTTTGATCGACAGGACATCTCCGTCACTGAGTTGCACACCTTTCACGGTGTTGGAGTGACTGTCGACATGGCAGTTCATGATGCTGCCTATACAGCTATTGCCCGTCTCCGTGGAGAGCACAGCAGTCGCTTGGAGCATACTGCCTTCAGATACATCCCGTATGCTCCTGTTGGGGATGAGACTAGATACTACACTGTTGTGTGTACGCCTTACGTGTCGCATCGTTATGACCCGCAGGTTTTGGTACAGTACACTCAGGCTCTGGACCGCACTGCTCGAGCTCTTGCTGTTGAGTTGCACGCCACTCGTGCTCGTCTTTACGATGCTCTGACACAGTTGCTGGCAGTAGTCAGTGCATGGATGCACCCAGAGTACATTCTTTACCCGCGCAGGACGGAGATGCCACCAGGTCCTGACTGGCCTGCTGTTGGAGGTTTAACCCCCCCGCGTGGTCCTATTCTTCCAGTTCGGGACCAGGTTCTGCATCAGAGTGTCCATGGAGCACAGGATCCTCACCTCGAGGGTGCCCGGCGTCGTCACATGCAGTTACCTAGGTTCAGTGGTTTTCTCCGACGCTGATGTAGCATATCGCTATGTCACGTTGTTGTATCCCTCCACCGCGTGCCTGCGCGCCGCCTAGTATGTCTAGCTGTTTAATTCTGCGAACTTATGATGTCCGCGTATAATCGACTCTGTGTATGGATCTGTATGTCTTAATTGACTACTGTTATGTATCTATTGCACTACTTATTCATTGTTGTGTTACATCATGGATGTTTCTAAACACTTGCAGTTGTTTTTACTAAATTACCCCCAGTTAAATTTTAGCAGGATGGTTAGACCAGGTGGTCGTGGCCGTGGTGCCAGCGATCAACCCACTAGTAGAAAACAGGGCATTGGTTTTTGCCAGATCAGAGCAACAGTCCCGGTCGACTTACGAACCGGGACTGATGCGTGCATCAGTCCTGGTTCGAGCGGCCAGGACGCCGGCCAGGCCTCGGCAGGCACCAGTTCCGGTTCGGCTGGGACCTTTAGTCCCGGTTCCAGCCACCAACCGGGACTAAAGGGCCTCGCTCCTGGCGCAACCCCTTTAGTCCCGGTTGGTGTCTGGAACCGGGACTAAAGGTCAGTCTTCAGTCCCGGTTCTAGACACCAACCGGGACTAAAAAGATGCCTATATATATGCTCGCCCCTGCGCACTCAGTCCTCTGTTTTTTGGCCGGCCGGCGTGTGGGAGGTGTGTGCTACTCTGTTCTCACCTCCTATGCACATGAGGTGTTTGCTGAAATGCCCGAGCCACACTTAAGCTTTCTCCTCTCTAAGCTCGACCTCCAAGCTCCATTTTCCCCAAGATTTGTCTAGGTTTGGCGGTGCACCAACTATCCAAGTGTTCTAAAAAGGTTAGCAACTTCATCCTTTCATCTCTCACTGCTAGTTTAGCTCATTTCAAATGCTGTAGAAGTAGTGTGGTTTGTGGGTTTTAGTGGAGGAGTGTATGTGTGAGTTTATTTGATTTAGATGCACAATTTGAGCTCAAATTAACTTCTTAGTTTGCACATGTGTAGGGTGCCATCCCATCCCCGTCCCCGTCCTCACCGCCGTCGATCGCCCGCGCCGATCTCGTCGCCGGCACCACCGTGGTGAGCCTCTTGTTCTTATCTTTTTTTTAAAGAAAAATTCTTACTTGTATGATTTATATAGCTACTTGTATAATTTTCTTACTTGTATTATTGTTTGTTATTATATAGTGCCATGGTTTTGGTATCCGCCCCCGTCGGCTCTCGTCCGGTCTATGATTCGGATGTGGTATATTATCTTTTATAACTATTTGTTTCATTTAGTGTTTATGACAATTATGCCGACCAACTTGACATAGATGTCTTTATCTAGGAGGTATGTGAACCGGAAATTCCATCCGACCCTCTTGTCAAGAGGTTAAATTTAGTTGAAAAAGAAAACAATTATTTGAAAGAAAAATTGAAAAGAGTTGAAGAAGAGAAGATGAAATTGGAGTTGCATGTTGCCGATGTCGTCGATCTACACAAGATCCAGATGGATGCAATGCGCTTGAAGATTAGAAAGATTAGAAAATATGCATTTGATAATGAGGCTTGGTATCATTATGCTGTTGGATCAATTGTTACCTTAGTTGCGATTTTGATCGCATTTGTTGTTGCATTTAAATGTTTTACATAGTTGTATGTTAGTTTCAATGTATGTTATAATTAGATGCTCTAGAGAGTTGTATGTTGTTCTATGAGAACTATGTATGAACTTTATGTATTTATTTTTTCAATAATAACATTTGATCACTACTGTACTTTGGTTTTAATGTGATGATGAACTTGTATTAATTTGGTCATTTCTCTATTCATGATGTTCTGTAATGGTTTTTGATATACTTAATTATATAATGCACGCAGATGAACCGGCAATGGATGTACGGTGACCGACGTACCTCCGACTACATTACGGGCCTGCATAATTTTCTCGATGTGGCTGAGGCAAACAAGCAGAATGGTTTTATGTATTGTCCATGTACTGTCTGTGAGAATATGAAGGATTACTCTGACTCGAAAACCCTTCACTTCCACCTGCTTAAGAAGGGTTTCATGCCACACTATAATGTTTGGACCAAGCACGGAGAAAGAGGGGTTATGATGGAAGACAACGAAGAAGAAGAGGATGATGACAACTATCCTATATTCCCTGAATACGGTGATACTGCAACGGGGGAAGCTGAAGATCAAGAGGCACCAGATGTGCCCGATGATGATCTTCGCCGGGTCATTGTTGATGCACAGAGAGGATGCGAAAGTGAAAGAGAGAAGTTGAAGTTCGATCGCATGTTAGAGGATCACAAAAAAGGGTTGTACCCAAACTGCGAAGATGGCAATACAAAGCTCGGTACCGCACTGGAATTGCTGCAATCGAAGGCTGAGAATGGTGTATCTGACAAGGGATTTGGGAAGCTACTGAAAATAATGAAGAAAAAGCTTCCAAAGGATAACGAATTGCCTGACGGTAAGTACGAAGCAAAGAAGGTTCTCTACCCTCTAGGATTAGAGGTGCAGAAGATACATGCATGCCCTAATGACTGCATCCTCTACCGCGGTGAGGAGTATGAGAATTTGAATGCATGCCCGGTATGCGGTGCATTGCGGTATAAGATCAGACGAGATAACCCTGGTGATGTTGAGGGCGAGCGCCCCAGGAAGAGGGTTCCTGCCAAGGTGATGTGGTATGCTCCTATAATACCACGGTTGAAACGTCTGTTCAGAAACAAAGAGCATGCCAAGTTGTTGCGATGGCACAAAGAAGACCGTAAGAAAGACGGGAAGTTGAGAGTACCCGCTGATGGGTCGCAGTGGAGAAAAATTGAGAGAAAGTGGCTGGACTTTGCAGGTGACGCAAGGAACTTATGGTTTGGTTTAAGTGCAGATGCCATTAATCCTTTTGGGGAGCAGAGCAGCAATCATAACACCTGGCCTGTGACTCTATGTATCTATAACCTTCCTCCTTGGTTGTGCATGAAGCGGAAGTTCATTATGATGCCAGTGCTCATCCAAGGCCCTAAGCAACCCGGCAACGACATTGATGTGTACCTAAGGCCATTAGTTGAAGAACTTTTACAGCTGTGGGACATAAAAGGTGTACGTGTGTGGGATCAGCACAAACAGCAGGAATTTGACCTACGAGCGTTGATGTTTGTAACCATCAATGATTGGCCTGCTCTTAGTAACCTTTCAGGACAGACAAACAAGGGATACCACGCATGCATGCACTGTTTAGATGAGACCAAAAGTATATATTTGGATAAATGTAAGAAGAATGCGTACCTTGGACATCGTCGATTTCTTCCGACCAAGCATGCCTTAAGAAAGAAAGGCAAGCATTTCAAAGGTGAGGCAGATCACCGGAAGAAGCCTGTCCTCCGTACTGGTGATGATATACTTGATATGGTCAAGGATTTACAAGTAATCTTTGGAAAGGGTCCTGGCGGACAATCTGTTCCGAATGACGCTGACGGACACGCACCCATGTGGAAGAAGAAATCTATATTTTGGGACCTACCCTATTGGAAAGACCCAGAGGTCCGCTCTGCAATCGACGTGATGCACATGTCGAAGAATCTTTGCGTGAACCTGCTAGGCTTCTTGGGCGTGTATGGGAAGACCAAAGATACACCGGAGGCACGGGTGGACCAGCAACGTATGAACGAAAAAGACGGCATGCATCCAAAGCAGTATGAAGGTCCTGCCAGCTACGCTCTTACCAAAGCAGAGAAGGAAATCTTATTTGAATGCCTGCTCAGTATCAAGGTCCCGTCTGGCTTCTCGTCGATTATAAAGGGAATAATAAATATGGCAGAGAAAAAATTCCAGAACCTAAAGTCTCATGACTGCCACGTGATTATGACACAACTGCTTCCTGTTGCATTGAGGGGGCTTCTACCAGAAAATGTTCGATTAGCCATTGTGAAGCTATGTGCATTCCTCAATGCAATTTCTCAGAAGGTAATCGATCCAGAAATCATACTAAGGTTATAGAATGATTTGGTCCAATGTCTTGTCAGTTTCGAGTTGGTGTTCCCACCATCCTTCTTCAATATTATGACGCACGTCCTAGTTCACCTAGTCGACGAGATTGCAATTCTGGGTCCTATATTTCTACACAATACGTTCCCCTTTGAGAGGTTCATGGGAGTCTTAAAGAAATATGTTCGTAACAGTGCTAGGCCAGAAGGAAGCATCTCCACGGGCCATCAAACAGAGGAGGTCATTGAGTTTTGTGTTGACTTTATTCCTGACCTTAAGCCGATTGGTGTTCCTAAATCGCGGCATGATGGGAGACTGGGTGGAAAAGGCATGCTAGGACCGAATTCAATAATATGTAGGGACGGGCATTCTTGGGTGCAAGTACACTACACAGTTCTACAGAATTCTACCTTGGTGGCCCCGTATATCAATGAACACAAGAATATTCTACGCTCCAAACACCCGGAGCAGTCTGACGACTGGATTACACGTGAACACATGGGGACTTTCGGTGGTTGGCTGCAAACACATCTCTTGGGTAACACCACTGTTGGAGATGAGCTATACTTGTTGGCCAGGAGACCATCTTTGACTGTATTGACTTTCCAAGGGTACAAGATAAATGGGAATACATTTTACACGATCGCCCAAGATAAAAAGAGCACCAACCAAAACAGTGGTGTATGCTTTGATGCAGCAAACACCAATAGGGCAAAGGACACATATTATGGTTACATAGAGGACATATGGGAACTTGACTATGGACGTGATTTTAAGGTCCCTTTGTTTCGGTGCAAATGGGTCAATCTGTCAGGAGGCGGGGTACAGGTAGACCCGCAGTACGGAATGACAACAGTGGATCTCAACAATCTTGGGTACACAGACGAACCATTCGTCCTAGCCAATGATGTGGCGCAGGTTTTCTATGTGAAGGACATGTCTACCAAACCGAGAAAAAGAAAAGATAAGGAAGCGAATACATCATACGATGAGCCAAAGCGCCACATAGTTCTTTCAGGGAAAAGAAACATCGTGGGAGTGGAGGACAAGACAGACATGTCAGAAGATTATGAAAAGTTTCATGAAATTTCTCCCTTCAGAGTGAAGACTGACCCAAGCATCCTGTTAAATGATGAATATTATCCATGGTTACGGTGCAATAAGCAAGGGACACACGCGAATAAATAGTTTTATACCCCAAGATCCCACTCTGGGATGTGACCGGCTTCACCGCCATCACTTTCTCTCTAGTGTGAGTTTCCGGACTTATAGCTGGAAAGTGCCACTTCGGACAAACCGGAGGGAATCTTTGTAAGAGCTTGCTAGGGCATTTTGGCATTTGAAACATGATTTTATAATAATTATTTATTAAGTTATGAAATTTCAATTATTCCTATCCTTTCAGTCACATGTTTTGCAAGGTTGATCATACGCGGTTAGTCCCGGTTGGTGGCTCCATATATAATAACAAGGTTAATATAGACATGGCTTAAACGTCTTGACATAGATGAATACAGCAGATGCATCGGAGATGATAAGAGAGAAACGTTGTATGACATAAAGTTGGAGGTACTATCTGGTTTCTTTGATCGGAGATGATAAGAGAGGAACGTTGTATGACATAAAGAAAATATAACATTATTAGGTTAACAGAAAATACTATCTATTTTGTCACTATCTGATGAAAATCTATATCATGAAATAAAGTTATATCAAATTCTAGTTATGATCAACTAAAACAAAACTATAATATTCTTCAATAGCAAAAAGAATCAACTAAAAAGCTTTTATAAAACTCTAGTTATGATCAAAATAATATTAACTTAAAATTATATAAAAATGACATAACATATGCACAAAATAACATAAAAAATAAAAAAACATAACATATGCAAAAAAATTAAAATTGCCATAACATAAAAAATAAAAAGACATAACATATGCAAAAAATAAAAATTGCCATAACATAAAAAATAACATAAAAAATAAAAAGACTTAACATGTGCCATATATTTTATAGTGGTTATGAAAGAATATTAAAATTGACAAAACATATGCAAAAAATAACATAAAAATAAAAAAACATAACATATGCAAAAAATTAAAATTGCCATAACATAAAAAATAACATAAAAAATAAAAAGACATAACATGTGCCATATATTTTATAGTGGTTATGAAAGAGTATTAAAATTGACATAACATATGCAAAAAATAACATAAAAAAACATAACATATGCAAAAAATAACATAAAAAAAATACCCGCCTACTAGCAGACACCACGGCCTGCATACGACTAGAAACCCAACTATATATGGGCCAGGATGCAGCCCCGCGGGGCTAGTAGGCCCAACATGGCAGATGTTAGGCAATTAACTGCCTGCTTTAGAGAGGAGCTTGGGAGAGAGATCGCAGCTGTGTATATAAACCGGTGCGATCTCCTCTCGCTTGGCAAGGTGGGACTAAACTTTCACCACCCCATGGCTGTGCCCCCCTTTAGTCCCGGTTGGTGGCTCCAACCGGGACTAAAGGCCCCCTTTAGTCCCGGTCCGAGCCACTAACCGGGACTAAAGGGTTGGGTTTCCCGCCCTTTGGGCTGGTGAAATTCACCTTTAGTCCCGGTTGGTGCCTCGCACCGGGACTAAAGGGGGGCCTTTAGTCCCGGTTGGAGCCACCAACCGGGACTAAAGGGTTGGGTATATAAGCAGCACTTACGATTTTTTTCTCCCATTCTCTCCCCCGTCGCCTCCGAGCCGTCCCCCCCCCCCTCGTCGACGCCCTCGCCGCGCCCTGCCCCGACGCCCTCGCCACGCCCTGCCCCGAAGTCGCCGTCGCCGAGCCCTGCCCCGACATCGCCGTCGCCGAGCCCTACCCCGACACCGCCATCGCCGAGCCCTGCCCAAGTTCTGGTTTTTTTTCTGAATTTTAGTCAAATCTTAATTAGTGCATAGAAGGAATTCGACAGAATGCCAGCAGTAGCAAGGCTGTTTTGGAAATTTTGAAAATTTTTGTGGAGATGCTTTGGTGCAAGACAAAGGTTCTGTGAAAAATTCAGAATTTTTGGAGTAGTAAAAATTGGGTTTTGAGCAAGGAGTTTGAATCTGGACCAAATTTCATTCGAATGAAATTTGAAAATTTTGAACTTATGAACAGAGTGTCTTTGGAGAAATGAAGTGTGGGTACTCACATCTAGTTGAGGTATTTTTGTAGGGTCAAAATTGCTAAGGAAAATATGGTTCCTTTGTAAAATCCAAAGGAAGCCATGAAGTGAAAGAATTTGATTTGGAATTGTTTGAATAATTAGAAAAGAAATTTTTAATGAAAGAAGTGATGGTGGGTACTGCCCTAAGATAGATAGAATGCTTGATGGAAAAATGTGCAAGTGGTAATTGGGTTTTGGAAAGATCCTAAGTTTTGACAGAAAAGAAACCAACCATTTTACTTAAATAGAAAACCTTTCAAAAGGCTACCTAACAGAAAAAATTTTGGTTCCAAAAAATATTTACTCAAATAAGAGACCACCATTTCTAAAATCACTTGAAGATTTAAATAACCAGTGAGCATATAAATGGTGATAGAAATATTTACTCAAATTAGTGTGGAATTTTTGTTCATATAAATGGTGATAGAAATCCAGTGAGCATATAAACAAATTGAAGAACAAATTTTCTGCATTAGAGTTCATTTTGTCTTTTTTGTATATGTTATGTCATTTTTATCTATTCATTTCTGCCATATATGCCATGCTATTTTTCTCTAAGTCTGAAACTGGCAGTATTAACACTTTGCATTTTGCCTTGAGGTTTGCAACAAATCTGTGCATCTTTGGATCATGATCAGTAAGGGGATTTATTGAGGGTAATTAGTACATGCTTGCCATGCTCTTTGTTGCCATGAAAAACTGCTGTAGCATATATTTTACTTGCCTCAGAGGTTGCATCATGAATCTGTTTTCTGCCACTGTATGCAAATATCACTAAGTCTGAAAATCTAGGGGTCATTTGAATTAGTTCAGTAATTAAGCATGTTTTGCCATGTGTTACATCTCCGTGGAATTACAGGTTGTGGTGTTGCATCTCCGTGGAGTTGGTCCCTTATCGTCCCTCCGCTGTTCGACAAAAGGTGTCCATTTGTTGTATGTTGAGTTTTGTTCATAGGAGGATGGCTTGTTCATTTGTTGAGTTGTGTATTCATCTTGTATATAAATCTTGTATTCATCTTGTATTCATTTTGTATTCATCTTGTGTATAAATCTTGTATTCATCTTGTACAAATATCGTCATAACTTCGACAAGAGGGGGGGGTCGTTAAAACATAACCCCGATAACTTTGATTTTGAGGCATATGAAAACCTGATTTGCATGTCGGACAGGCATGAGTGAGGCGGTCCGCAAAGTATCCTCTCCCGAAAGATAGGATGACTCATCAGATATGATTCTAGATAATGTCCAATGCCTCATATCGCGAACATAGTTATATTGGATAATTGATCTTCGTATAAATGAAGCATGAAAGTTTAGCAATCACTTACAAATTTTCATGTTGTTCATTGACTTCGACATGAGGGGGGGGGGGTCGTTAAAACATTACCCCGATAATTTCGGTATAACTTCGACATGAGGGGGGAGGGGGTCGTTAAAACATAACCCCGATAATCCACTAATCCATTGCTCATATGCATATGATTCCTTGTTGTGATTAGGTCTATGTTTGCCACTAATCTATCTCTCATGGTTGTATATTGCCATGTTGTAATATTTGCAGAAACTATGGAACACGACAGAGACTTAGAACAAGAAGAGGCGTTGGAGGAAATAATCCGCGACGGAGATGATGATATCATCACCTCATAGTTTCTCAACGACTCTGATGGTGAGGGAAGAGAAGATGACGGCTCCGCCAGTGTTGGAGCCTTAACTGTTGCAAAGTCCGGCGAGGTATATATATTAATTAAGCCTCTGCTTACTAGATGCATTAATTGTTTTGTATGTACATATATTAACACTTCTTTCTTCTTTTAGCCCTCCGGATCGAGCCAAACTTCTATAAGGAGATGAGGCCCGAAGAAAAGGTTGGGCGAGAATGAAAGGTTCACGATCGAAGAAGTCGATCCAGATGGCAAACCGACTGTTCCCAAGCGGACCCAAGACCGATTTATACATCAGTGCAGAGTTGTTGTTAGGGACATCGTCCCGATCAGCATCCTAGAATGGAATAAGAAGAAGGACGATGGAGTTTCTTATGTCGACGATAGATGCAAAAATCAGCTTTGAAACTCGCTCATGATAAATTTCAGTCTACCGCCAGAGGAGGATCCAAATAACCCAGTTATACAGCGAAAAGTCAAAAAATGGGCTCTTAAGAAGATGGTAGAACAGTTCAAGAACTGGAAGAAAAGATTGAACGAACAGTTTGTCGAGAAAGACGAGACTCCAAAATTCACCGGTCAATATGCGAACATAAAAGATCACTGGCCCGCATTTGTGGCGTACAAGAAATTGGAGAAAGCTAAGAACAGGTCACAGACAAATAAGCTAAATGCTGCAAAGAAGCAGTATCACCATGTTACGGGGTCAGGTGGCTACAAGGTTGCCCGGCCTACGTGGGACAAAGCTGAGAATGACCTGCTTGCTAAAGGGATCCAACCAGCGACATTGAACTGGCCCGAACGGGCAAGGACTTGGTTCTTCGGGCATGGGGGAACTTTGGACCCAGAAACAGGGAAGTGTGTTTACACGAAAGAACAACTTGAAACACACGTCACAAAGATTCAGGAAGCAATCAAGGACGTGCAGGAAGGGAGGTTCCATCCCGATAGAGAGAAGGACGTGCTGTCACGCGCCCTCGGGAATCCTGAACACCCTGGACAAACACGAGGCACAGAAGGCTCCGTTTCGTGGGTGCGTGGGTTTCCCGACAGCACTGGTTATAGAAGCTGAGGGAGAAAGAAGAAAGAGGAAGCAGACCAGATGCAGAATGTAGAACAAAGATTAGCGTTGCAGGAGAAGAAACTAGAGGCACTTACCAGTCAGCGAGCTACCGACCCACCATCTCAGCAGCACGAAGATCCTTCATTCGATACTGCCCACGAAGCTACCCCACCATCTCAGCGGAAAAGCAGCGTGGCTTCCACGGAGCTCGTTCGGCCTGATATCACGGCTCCTCGCTACCCCGTGGACTATATCACAGAGAGGGAACATTGTGAGCTAATGGCGAAATGCATCAACCTAACCTTGAAGGTGGCGGTCGGCTATGTCTTACCTCCTAGACCTGACGGAACTTTCCATTGCAATCCGATTCCAGATGGCTTTGCTATTGTCGGGGTGGATGAAGTTACCAATGGATTCGAGGGGCTAGAGCTTGAGTACCCTACAGGTGAAGGGGAGACTCATCTGGTGGATGCCGTAAGGACTTCCATTCTATGGCGAAAGGAAAACATCGTGCTTCCACAATGGACGCCGCGTCAGCAGACTCAACCGGAGGAGGCCCCTCAGCAGACTCCTCACAGTCCAGCTCTACCTCCGCTGCCTCAGTCGTCTCCGTCGCATCAGCACACTCCGCCACCTCAGCTGTCTTCGCCGCCTCAGCGGACTCCGCCGGAGGAGGCCCCTCAGCAGAATCCTCCGCCGCCTCAGCTGTCTCCGCCGCCTCTGCAGACTATGCCGGAGGAGGCCCCTCAGCAGAATCCTCCGCCGCCTCAGCTGTCTCCGCCGCCTCAGCGGACTCCGCCTCCTCTGCCGCCTCAGCTGACTCCGCCTCCTCCGGTGCCTCAGCAACGGCGGAAGAGACCCGCCGCCGCTCCGGCGGCTAGCAGTACAACAACGAAGAAATCCAGAGCAGGTCCAAGTGTCAAGAAGGCTCCTCCCAAGTTACCATACGACATGACTGAGGAGGAAAACAACGAGATCGTGGCTGCCGATGTGAAACGCCAGCTTGCACCGAAATGTCCAGATCCAAAGGAGAAAATAGATCCGGTAAAAGCGAAGCGCTGTCTGGATGCCCTTCAGCGACCACCATCTCCTTCGGCGCTCTCACACTCTGACCGCTGTATTGTAAAGATATTTCATGAAGCGAAAAGGTCGGGAAGTACTAGCAGTGCTGCAAGAAGTGGGGAAACAATTCCCCAGCTTGGCAAACAGGAAAAACAATCGTGCCCCACGCTCAAGGTGTTTCCCGATATCGCTAATGATCCGGGGGTAGCGGCCGCTCATCCTGGTTACACTCTTCGTGATTACTTAGGCGATGAGGTACAGTTTGAAATGGCTGAGGTAGCCTTTAGATACGAGCACGGGAAGCCTCTCGTCAGACCTGAGCAGCTCCCGCATCTATCAACGATGATGCGAACATTGCATTACTGGTACTTGAAAGCCTGCAAGGAAGGGACCGACAGCATCTTAGTGGGAATTAAAGATGAGCACTACTTCAATGGAGTCGAGGCGTTGTACATTGAATTTGAAGAATTATTTCAGTTATACAATCAAGACGCCCTTGACAAAACTATCGTCAGTTGCTATTGTCTGTAAGTATTTTTTCTGTAATTAAGTCTCTAGCTCAGCTCGTTCATTGCATGTATAATTATCCTCACACTATATTATGCAGATTGAAGATCCGCGAATGCATAGGAAAAATCTATGACATTGGGTTCATTAACCCAAATACCGTAAATGAATATACGGTACAAAAAAACCCCGATGATACAGAGAATTACTTGCTAAAGGCGTTACTTGGACAACAAAACAAAAGGGAAATACTATTTCCTTACAACTTCAAGTGAGTGTTACTGTCTTGTGCACATTCTGTTTCGCTTACTCGAGGTTAAGTGTAATTGATGAGTTATGCGTGCGCAGGTTCCAGTTTATTCTGCTAGCCATTCAGCTTGACGCGGGACTACTAGTTGTCTTGGACTCGAGACGTAAAGAGGCTAAGGAGTGGGAGGACATGAGTCAAATGCTCCAGAAGTAAGTTCAATCATTATCGCACCATATCGGCAACTTTCGTTCATTTCCTGATATCAAGTAATCATTTTCTTTGCCGGGTACGGTTTGGAAAAAGTTCACCAACCAGGTTAGGGGTGAATGGAAAAAGGAGCTGCGATTTTCACACCCCAAAGTAAGTACTACTAGCTAGTTCCGCGCATCTCTCATTGATTCTAGTTTCAATGCCATTATCATGCTTGATTATCATTTTGATTGAACTCTATTCTCGTAAAGTTCTTGTGGCAGGAACCCGGGAATAATTTATGTGGATACTACGTTTGCGAGTACATTCGCCACAAGACCTCTGAGCGGGGCAGATCTGAAGAACAATTTGAAGTATGTAAACAATATTCACATTTTTATTTTATTACCATCAATTGTGTTGAGTTTCATTCATATATATATATATATATATATATATATATTGACCCCCTTCTTTAAATTAGATCTCGCGGAAGAGGAACGAACTCCTACCAACTGATAGCATACGAGCAATTCAAGAGGAATTGGCGGGATTCTTTGTTGACCATGTCATACCTACAGACGGAGAATACCATCGGGAGTGGCAATGCAATTTTGGTAATTAGATATTAGGGATCGTAAGAGATGTTATATTGTATATATGCATGAACGTGCACTATATGTAGTAGCGTCGAATAGATATACGAAAACTTGTTGTTCGACCAAGCACGGAGAAAGAGAGGTCACTTCTCTCTATATATTGATCATGACAATGTTGTGTAATGGTTCCTTCATTGCTATATGTAGTAGCTAGCGTCGAGTTGAATGAAAAGCATAAAATAAAAATGAAAACCCTAAATGTAAAGGAATTGAATGGTAAACACAAAAAGAAAAGGGGAAACACAATATGAAACCCCTATACCCTCCAAAACCCCTAAACCCCTCCTTTCAAAAAAAAAAAACCCCAACGCGTGGCTGCCTTCTAGTCCCGGTTGGTGTTACCAACCGGGACTAGAGGTCCTCCTGCCTGGGCACCCACAGCGGCCACGTGGAGCTTCTTTAGTCCCGGTTCGTAACCCAACCGGGACTAAAAGTGGGGGCCTTTAGTCCCGATTGTTCAGTCCCGGTTGCAGAACCGGGACTAAAGGACCTCTGGAACCGGGACTAATGCCCTGTTTTCTACTAGTGACCCCCGCCAGACTATATGGCATCTATGATGCAGCAATTCGAGCTGAACCGCCAGTTCATGGTTGGAATCATGGCTCAGTTTCCACAACAGAACCAGAATGCTCAGAATCAGCAAGCTGCCCCAATAACTCTGTAGGAGTTTGTACGTCTCAACCCAACTATTTACCGCAACTCTGAACAGCCACTGGATGCTGATGACTGGCTTCGCGACATCGCCTACGAGATGGAGTCTGCCAGTGTCGCCCCTGAAAACCTTGTCACCTTTGCGTCCTACTTCTTGAAGGGCCCCGCTGCTCAATGGTGGTCCACCCGCAGGCGTTCACTACCTGAGGGGACAGTCATCACTTGGCTCGAGTTCCAGACTACTTTCTGCGCCCGCTATATTCCTCAGGGAATCATGGACCGGAAGAAAAGAGAGTTTCGCAACCTCACTCAGGGCAGTAAGACTGTCGAAGCTTATCAGCGGGAGTTCCTTAACCTGTCCCGCTATGCTGAAGAAGACATTGCCACAGATGCTCGCAGACGGGAGAAATTCCGCGATGGACTCCACCCAGACCTCAAGCATGCACTTGCCGTTCATGACTTCGTCGACTTTGCCACTCTGGTGAACAAGGCAATCCAGGTTGAGACCACCCAGATGGAACATAGGGATTCAATCAAGCGCAATTGTGATATTAGCTCATCTTCGAGCTCAGGACAAAAGTGTCGGATCTCGATTCCCAACAGCGTGTATCGTCCAGCAGCCCTTGCGCTCAGGCCTTCCTATGCTGCACCCTGTCTGCCTCCTCCACCACCGATAAAGCCAAGAGCTCAAGCTGCTCCACCACGTGCTGCTCCTCTTCGTCCTGAAGATGGGCTGTGTTTCAAGTGTCGCCGCCCAGGTCACCTTGCCATGGACTGCCGTCAGAATCAGAATCAGTTGGCACCTCCTCATGCTGGCCGTGGAAATGGCCGTGGCAAAAACCAGACCCGCTGACGGTGTCATGGATTAGGGGGTGCCAACCTAGCCGGGCCGACTACTCGGATGGGCCGATATGCCCTTATACGTAATCAAGATGGACTCCGGAGGCCGCAGATGGGAGACGTGATTAAGGCTGCCTCTACCGAAGACTTGCAGTACACTTCAAGATTATTCCAGCCGCCTTACTCCAAGATACCGACCTTGTAACCCTAGATACCCTCCCTGGCATGTATATAAGCCATAGGGTTTAGCCCGTAGGGGACATTAGCGCAACATCGAACACCTAGCTACAATAGTTAGACACATTACGATCTCGAGGTAGATCAACTCTGTACTCGATACATCTCCATTAATATAAACAGAAGCTTGACGTAGGGTTTACCTCCATCAAGAGGGCCCGAACCTGGGTAAAACATCATCTCCCTTTGTCTCTGTTACCATCGATCCGAGATCCGCAGCTCGGGACCCCCTACCCCGAGGTCTGCCGGTTTTTACACCAACACTGGTGCTTTCATTGAGAGTTCCGCTGCGTGATCACCAGAAGGATTGATGGCTCATCTGCAGATCAACTGCATCAATGGCTACGGGGATGTCTATGCCCCAGGACAGCCTTTCTTCTTCCGCAGCATTGTATTTTGCGCCGACTCAACGGGTCATTTGACCTCTGTCGAGAACTACGCACCTGGTCAGATCGTGACCTCTGGCAGGCTCGAGGACACTGCGGACCCCCGTGGTGAGCTCGTCTTATCGGGATGGACTCCCGGCCGTATCGAAAGCTCGGCCGGTTCTGGAAGCTCGACTTCGGAACCGAACTCCGTCATGGTGCCCCTTGAGACTCCGGACGCCGCCGCTCCGGCCAGTCCCTCCCCGATTATCGATCCGGAGATAGATCCGGCGCCCACCCCTGAAATTACGCCAGCGCCAGAATCGATCCCGGCACAGAAATCGGATCCATGCTCGGATTCCCCCCGCACCGAAAACACGTCCGGTTACACACCGGGGTTGCTTCAAATCAGCCCTACCTACGGCGCATCCATGGATCCTGAGGAGCTATCTCAGCTCGACGAGATGCTCGACCGTATCCGGAGCATGTTCATCTCGGACGACAAGACTTCGGTTTATAATCAGATCGGACTTAAAGCCGACAACAGGGAAATTTATACCCCACCCACCACCCACCTAGTCACCACGGTCGACGATCTAACCGACGTGTTGGACTACGGCGAACCTTCCGACATGGAGGAAGATGCTGATGGCCCCCTTGAGGACACCTTAGCCCCGGTCAACACGGGCAGGTGGACGGCCACATCCACCTACGATGTTTATATGGTGGACACCCCCAAATCCCCTCCGAGACGTCGGCGACGGTGCTGAAGGGGCAATAATGGGGAGCCTAGTGGCAATGACGCAACAGCCAATAACGGCAATGAGGAGGACGGCGACGCCGATAACCCTGAGAAGGACATTCAAGCCTCCCCAGTAAGGAACGGCACACCAGACCGACCTCTTGTGGACTATGATCTCGATGACCTCTTCGAAGGGGCCGACGACAATTACATGCCGGAGTCCGAGGAGGACGACAACCTCAGTACCGAGGACTTCATTGTCCCTGAGGACCCCTTCGAACAAGAACGCTTCCGGCGACGACTCGTTACGACGGCCGGGAGCTTAAAACGCAAGCAGCAGCAGCTGCAGGAAAATACCGACGCGTTAAATGACAAGTGGGTTGAGGTGTTCTCTGCCGAGCAGGATATGGAAAATCGACGCCATAGTGCGCCGAAGTCCTACCCACACAAGCGCCTCCTACCAGAATTTGATGAAGAACTCGCTGACGACCTCGATCGGACCCCTAGAGGCCGGGACAGGCCAAGACGACAAGACCAAGGTGACAGGCCACCCCCACGCCGTCATGGTAAAGACCCCGAGGACAACCTGGATCCTCACGACGCTAGATGTCGTATTGAAGAAAATAGGGCTCCCCCTCGGTCCATCTACGGTACGAGGGGACGCGCCCCCGCTGGGCCCAATGGCTACGATGCCTGGATGGACAGGAACGACCGTGCCCGAAATCAAGCTTACTCACGGCTCTCTCCCGAGACCCGACGAGACCCTCCTCGGTCCTGAGGTCCAGCTCACCCAATCTTCTTTACAGACGGGGTGATGGAGCATCAATTCCCGGAAGGGTTTAAACCCATCAATATAGAGTCATATGATGGTACCATGGACCCAGCAGTTTGGATCGAGGATTTCCTCCTGCATATACACATGGCCAATGGGGATCATCTCCATGCCATTAAATATCTGCCGCTCAAACTAAAGGGGCCGGCAAGAAACCGTGCCCTTTCAAGGTCCCTATTGTGCTTCTTTATCAGCCTAGCTCTGGAACGATGAAGTTCTCTAAAAAAGATGCAATTGTATTACAAAAGTCCGATGTGTTCGGCGTCTTGGATTTCAGCCTTATATGCATCAGTTTCGAACCTAGATTTCGGTCAATAGTTGGGTTGCCCGGCTCCTATGTGTACCCCTTACATTTCCGATGAATTCAGCTAAGGGTGTAACGGGAGAACCACTGCGATTGCGCCGCCAGGTCAATTGGCGTGGCCCCTCAGTGGAGAAAGCCAAAAACTGACTATCTAGGTAAGCGTAAACTGGTCTGCCATCCGGAGACCGCGTCAAGCGATGTGATCTTAGAGATCACCCGTGTTAAATGAAGGGCTCTTATCTTCTAGCCGAAGTGTGCTATGGCCTCGACCTCGGCCAAATGGGCCGAACACTTCCCACACCGGGGGTTGGTCATCACCCCCACAGTCAAACTCCTATGGCTCAGTGAAAGACATCAAGCCACTATAGTCTGATTGCCTAGTTCCTCTAAGTCATCGACCACCCATGGGTACCGAGACGTCGGCTAAGGGTCAAGTATGGCTTAGGGAACACCCTTTGTATGACCTACACTGGGGCTGAAGCCGACGACTGGCCACTCTCATTTTGAAAAGTCATCTCGGAGGAATAATCGAATTACTAAATAAACAATTATGGAACTTCAAGCCATTCTCATTTCAAACGATAAAGCTTTTACATCATACACCCCGGCATTCCGGAGTACCTACAAATACAGGGTGTCCTTAGGGCACATGGCCTCGGTGGTCCGAGCTCCCGCCTCCACCTCGGTGAAGAACTGCTCGATAGTCCGCGGTTTATCGGCAGGTGGGCCAGCAGCACAAGTCTCCGCATCCACTTTGCGGAAGTGCGTCTTCACGCAAGCGTATGCCCTCCAAGCCCCCTCGAAACACGCCGACCTCTTCCAGCGGTTAATGCAGGGCACGGCATCTTGGAGACGAGCCGTCAGGCCAAAGAGACTCCTCGGCATGGCTTCGGCCGGCCATAGAGCAACGCAAAGGTCTTGGAGTGCTGGCCTGGTCATGCGGAACAGCTCGACCAGCTGCTTCACTCGATGATTTAGCAGCTGCGCGGATGGGGGCCTTGGGAATTGACCCCAGAAGGCTTTCTCCGCCTCATGACCCGCCAGCTGGCCGAAATAGGCCACCGCATTCTCTGCACTCTGCGGGAGATCCTCGAAGACCTCTGCGGAATGCCATAACTGGGTGAGCTCGACACACCCTTTGCTGCCAAACGCACACTGCAGCAAAAATATCTTACCCGCGGCGATTTGTTCCTCTTGCTGGAGCACCTCGCGGTCCGCACGAGCCGAGGTGTGGAGTTCGGAGTGGGCACGTTGAAGCTTCTTGAGCTCCTCTTTCGTGCGCCGCCCCTCCTCCTGAAGCTTGTCGCGTGCTTCAAACACGCCCTTCAGGGTCTCCTCGACCTCTAGCACCCACGCCTGGTGCTTCTCCCCGGCCGCCTTCTCGGCGGCCCTCGCCTTCTCGGCTGTGGCGACAACAGCTTTCTGCTGCCGCACTTCCTTCCAAGCACTTTTAAGCTCGGCTTTGAGCGTCTCCAGCTCCGCTATCAACATATTTAAGTCTTAGTTGTTTTCCTCAACATACAACACACAAAGCAAGTTTCTCCTTGTTTACCTTGAGATCGCTCAAGTCTCTTGTTCATCTCTTCGGAGACGGAGTCTGGAACCAAGGTCGATACCTGTAATATAACAAAATCCTTATTAGAGGGAGAATGGTCTAGACCAGCAACATGCTCCAGGGTAGCCACTTCGGGTAGTGTCCTGTGGGCCACTCAACTAGCTCCTACTTACTCAAGCGACCCCGATGACGGTTTCTTGAAACCGATTTCGGGCTCGGGGGCTACTCACTCATTACGCCGTTTAGCAGGCTACACTTTTTATGTCCTCGGACAAATTTCATAAAGACAAAGCAAACCGAATGCGCAGAAGACGTACCTCGAAACCTGCTACGAGATTTTTGAAGACATCGTGCAGGCCGGCCTCTGCGGACCGGTAGCCTTTCAGCGCCGTGCCTATCAAGGCGTGGTACTCCTCCTTAAGAGAGCAGCCCTTTAGGGCCTCCTCCACCTTCTCGGCCCACCCCGCGCTGGTCTGTCCTCGGACAGCAGGCTTGGGTGCAGGGATGACCTCGGATGGATCCACCCGAGGAGCCCCCGTCTGTGATGGCGGTGCCGAGGTAGACTCCTGCTGGGCCGATATCTGGCCCAGCCCTTCTTCGATGACCTCGGGGTGCTTCGTCCCCTGGTCTTGTTGGGCCGAGGTTTCAACCTCGGCCATGACCGCCGCATCGTCGGCCCCCGCCGTGTTGACCTCGGGGGCCAGGCTGGATGTTGCCTCCCCCAGACCGACTTGCCTCGGGGGAGAAGCAGCGGGCTCTGGAGTCCTGCTGGCGGACGGCAACTCGTTCGAGGAGCCGATGGGGATCACCTTCGGCGGACTGTGTATGAAAAGTTGCTTCTGCGAAAATTTCCCTTGATAAAACAATGACTCGAGCAAGGGAGACAAAGATAAGGGCTTACCCTCGAGGCGCCGGCTTCTTCCTCCCCGTTTTGAGGGGGTCTTCCTCTGAGTCACCGGAGAGCTCGGCTCTCTCCGACGACTTGTTGGCGGCCTCGGATGAGGCTCGCCTCAGCCTCTTTTGGCCCTTGGCTGGCATGCCCACGTCGGCATCTTCTGACACCGACCTCTTCCTCTTCGGGGGGGGGGGGGGGATCTCCTCTTCGCTCTCCTCGGCGCCGCCGTCTTGAGCGGCGGAGGTGTGGGTCTCCTCTGATCGGGTGACCAAAGTCCCCCGGGTCCGAGCACTAGACCTCCCCGCTTGGGTCTTCGTCCCTTTGGAAGCCACCACATGTGGCTCCTCGGTCAGAAGCGCCGAGAGCAGGGGAGTTTGGGGTTGTTCCGGCAATGGGGCTGGGCATCGTACCCCCTTTACCATGCCGACCACTTTTATAAAATGGCAAAACACGACGGCTCAAATAAAGACATTACTCCTCGAAGCAGTAAGCAAAGAATGAAAGATTGAAAGACGGAACCACTCACCGGGGGGGGCCTCATAGCCGTGTTTGAGGCCGCGGTCCTCTCCCTCATTGGGAATCTTCTCCTTGGCCAGTTTCATGAGCTTTGTCCACATAGTGGCCAAGGTGGAGTGGAAGAAGGTGTTGATGGTGTCCATGTCCTCGGGCTTCTGTGCCCACATCGGGGTGGCCCGAAGTTGGAAAGGAAGGATGCGGCAGTTGAGCATGACGTTGATGACATCAGCCAGCTCAGCCTTCCCCGTGGTGGTCCACCACACGATCCTCTCGACTAGGGTCTCTACCTCTTCGGGCTTCCCCCAGGAGACGCCCTTTTCCTTCCAAAACTTGAGTTTCTTGGGAGGCCCGGCAGAGAAAGCCGGGACCTCGGTTTGACCATCGGCAAGGGGTTCTGTGATGTAGAACCATTCCTTTTGCCACTCCTTCACCATTTCGATGAAGGTGACCTTGAACCAGGTGGCCCCCTGGTTCTTGCTGATCATTGCCCCTCCGCACTCCGCAAGTTCGGAGCCGCTTGACTTCGGTTTAATCCTGAAGAGCTTCAGCCATAGGCCGAAGTGTGGCTTACAGTGGAGGAAGGCCTCGCAGACTATTATGAAGGCGGCGTGGTGAAGGATGGAGTTGGGGGCTAAGTGATGGAAATCTAACCCGTAGTAAAACATGATCCCGTGCACAAAAGGGTGCAACGGGAACCCGAGGCCTCGGATGAGGTGGGGAACAAAGACCACCCGCTCCCCGGCGTTGGGAGCGGGTACCAGCTCGTCGGCCTCTAGAGCATGGGCGGCAACGGTACGGGCTAGGTACCCCGCGTCGCGCAGCTCGGCGATGGTCACCGCCGTCACGGTGGAGCCACCCCAGTGCCCCTTAAGGGTATCGGCCATGGCTGATGGGGATATCGAGCTTGCGTACGAGAAAGGCGTAATGGCTGGATCTGGGCGTTGGAGCTGGACGAAGCGGCAGCAAGGGAGGAATGGGAGCGTAGGCTATCGCGCTGTTCTCCCCATTGCTTTTATAAGCCTATGAAAGGCCAAGAGCCCCCTTTACTGCGCCGATAAATTCATGATTATTATCAAAGATGCCGTTGAAACATGTGGGGAAACGAAATTTTGATGATATCCCTAAGAAAGCGGGCACGATCTCTGCCTCGACGGGACGTGCCAGTAAAGGAGCCGCCTCGAAGCACGATTTGAGGGGAGGCAGTAACTGCTCAGTCTGTCGTGGGGCGGGTCTCTCCGACAAAGCTGTCAGGCCGGATTGGATTGTTCATTCCGGCATAGCAAGCCTTTGAGGCTAAGATACTTGCTGACCTCGGATAGGGCACAAACTCGGT
The DNA here is from genome assembly GCA_039707655.1 of Elymus sibiricus. Lineage (NCBI taxonomy): Eukaryota > Viridiplantae > Streptophyta > Magnoliopsida > Poales > Poaceae > Elymus > Elymus sibiricus. Next base: position 36,892,760 of record CM077668.1, on the reverse strand, counting down.
TGGACCACAGATGTCAATGCTCTATTAATAGAATTCAAAATATAAGGTGGAACTCGTCTGTCAAGCCGGAGACTCCGGATCCGAAGTGATGGTTCAAAGTCGTCCTCGGCGTAGAAGACCGGTTCGGGGGTTACTGACGGTGTCATGGATTAGGGGGTGCCAACCTAGCCGGGCCGACTCCTCGGATGGGCCGATATGCCCTTATACCTAATCAAGATGGACTCCGGAGGTCGCAGATGGGAGACGTGATTAAGGCTGCCTCTACCAAAGACTTGCAGTACACTTCAAGATTATTCCAGCCACCTTACTCCAAGATACTGACCTTGTAACCCTAGATACCCTCCCTAGCGTGTATATAAGCCATAGGGTTTAGCCCGTAGGGGACATTAGCGCAACATCGAACACCTAGCTATAATAGTTAGACACATTACGATCTCGAGGTAGATCAACTCTGTACTCAATACATCTCCATTAATATAAACAGAAGCAGGACGTAGGGTTTTACCTCCATCAAGAGGGCCCGAACCTGGGTAAAACATCGTCTCCCTTTGTCTCTGTTACCATCGATCTGAGATCCGCAGCTCGGGACCCCCTACCCCGAGGTCTGCCGGTTTTTACACCGACACCCGCAACTATAATACCGGGCCTGCTGCTTATGGTCGTGGATAGGCTTACCACGTCGATATTGAAGAAGTTCAGGATCAACCTGACACTGTGATGGGTACCCTTCTTGTTAACTCAGTACCTGCTTCTGTTTTATTTGATTCAGGAGCATCGCATTCATTCATGTCAGAAGCATTTGCATTACCACATGATATTGCATTTGAAAAGATGAACATACCAATAGTTGTCCGCACCCCTGGAGGTCAGTGTCAAACCACCATGATGGCACACAATGTCACTGTTGAAATCGAAGGATTGGAATTCCTTGTTTCACCCATCATTTTGAACTCTTCCAACATAGACCTCATTCTGGGAATGGATTGGTTGAAAGCTCACATTGCTTTGATCAATTGTGCCACCAAAGTCGTCCAACTCCTTCACCCCTCTGACGAGATAGTCAACTACACCGCCCGCATTACTCGTAATGCCGAAGCTCAGATATATGCTCTGAATGCTTTAAACGTTTCACCTCTTGAGGGAATTGAGAACGTTCCAGTCGTTCGTGATTTTCCGGACGTCTTTCCAGAAGAACTTCCAGGAATACCCCCGGTTAGAGCTGTCGAGTTCGTCATCGACTTGAAACCTGGCACTACCCCTATTGCTAAGTGCCCATACAAGATGCCGCCGCATAAAATCCTTGAACCTAAGGAGGAAATCGACAAGTCACTTAAAAAGGGTTTCATACGCTCCAGTTCCTCTGCCTGGGGAGCACCTTCTCTCTTTGTTAAGAAGAAGGATGGAACAAACCGTTTGGTCCAGGACTATCGGCCTATTAACCAAGCAACAATCCAGAACAAGTATCCACTTCCCCGGATCAACGATCTTTATGATCAACTTGCTGGATCCTCCGTGTTCTCTAAACTCGACTTAAGGTTGGGTTATCATCAGATCCGAGTTCGTAAAGAGGATATTCCGAAGACCGCTTTCATTACTCGTTATGGATCATACGAGTACACCGTCATGTCCTTCGGATTAACTAATGCCCCAGCAACCTTCTCCCGACTGATGAACTATATCTTCATGGCCTACCTCAACAAGTTCGTCGTGGTTTATTTGGATGATATCCTTATATTTTCCAAGAATGAAGAAGAGCACGCCGAACATCTTCGGCTTGTATTGGAGAAACTTCGAGAACACCAGCTTTATGCCAAGTTTTCCAAGTGTGAATTCTGGTTATCTGAGGTGACTTATCTTGGTCATGTGATTTCCAAGGATGGCATTGCCGTTACCCCAGAACGAGTTCAGGCTATTCTTGACTGGACTCCCCCGAAGAATGTCAAGCAAGTCAGAAGTTTTCTCGGTCTTGCTAGCTATTGTCGCCGATTCGTCGAGAACTTTTCCAAGATTGCTAAGCCACTAACTGATTTGCTTCACAAAGGCAAGAAGTTTGAGTCGACGGAAAAATGTCAGGAAAGTTTTCAAACACTTAAAGATAAGTTGACATCTGCCCCAGTGCTAGCTCCCCCTGATTCCCGCACGGACTTTGTGATATATTGCGACGCATCCCGTCAAGGATTAGGCTGTATCCTGATGCAAGAGCGCAAGGTGATTGCTTATGGCTCTCGTCAGTTGCGTCCTCACGAAGATAAGTATCCAACTCATGATCTCGAGTTAGCAGCAGTTATCTATGCTCTGAAGCTGTGGCAACATTACCTTCTCGGTAATCGTTGCGAGATATACACGGACCACCAAAGTCTGAAGTATCTGTATACTCAACCAGATTTGAACCTTCGTCAACAAAGATGGCTCGAGACAATAGCCGATTATGACATGGATATTTCTTATACCCCTGGCAAGGCTAACGTAATGGCCGATGCCTTGAGTCGCAAGTCTTATTGCAACAACCTCATGGTTCAGCAAGCACAACCCCTTCTCCACGAAGAACTTCTTAAGTTGAACCTTCACATTGTTCCTCAGGGTTATCTCAGTACCCTGGTTGTTGAACCGGACCTCGAGTGCAACATCAAGATGAGGCAGAAGTATGACTTTGAAGTCGAGAAGATTAAGAAATACCTCTCTAAGGGGAATTCTTCGCTCTTCCATGTTGATGATAATGGTGTCTTGTTCTTCAAAGGTCGCCTAGTGGTCCCCAGAAAGCATAATCTGGACTCTCGTTCGGATGTTATGAAAGAAGCTCAAGATACACCTTTGTCAATTCACCCCGGTAGCACCAAGATGTACCAGGACATTCGTCAATGGTACCGATGGCCTGATATGGAGCATGACATTGCTCGTTATGTGGTTGAGTGTGACGTTTGCCGTCGCATCAAAGTAGAACATCAAAGGCCTGCAGGACTTCTGCAGCCACTTAATATTCCTGAATGGAAATGGGACAAAGTCGAAATGGATTTCATTACTGGTTTTTCCAGGTCGCAGAAGGGTCATGATGCTATCTTTGTCGTCATTGACCGATTCTCAAAGGTTGCTCACTTTCTGCCAGTCAAGTAGGCAATCACTGCTAGTCAGTTAGCAGACTTATATGTTTCCAGAATTGTGTCACTTCACGGTATTCCGTTGGAGATCAGTTCAGATCGTGGCAGCCTCTTTACCTCAAGATTTTGGAACAGTTTCCAAGAAGCCATGGGAACTCATCTTTCCATCAGCACCGCATTTCACCCCCAGTCCCAGGGACAAGTTGAACGAGTCAATCAAGTACTTGAAGATATGCTTCAAGCTTGTGTCATCTCATTCGGTAAGAAATGGGAGGAATCTCTTCCGTATGCTGAATTCTCATACAACAATAGCTATCAGGCTAGTCTGAAGATGGCACCATTTGAAGTTCTCTATGGACGTAAGTGTCGAACCCCTCTCAATCGGTCAGAAACTGGGGAACGATCACTCGTTGGACCGGAAATTATTCAACAAGCTGAAGAACAAGTCCGCATTGTTCGTGAACATTTGAAAGCTGCTCAGTCTCGTCAGAAGAGCAACTATGATCGAAAACACCAGGTAATTGTCTATCAACTTGGCGAACAAGCTTACCTTCGAGTCACTCCAATGAAAGGCACTCACCGCTTCGGAATTAAAGGCAAGTTAGCTCCTCGCTACATTGGCCCCTTTGGCATTTTTGCAAGACGTGGAGAAGTGGCATATCAATTGGAATTGCCGCCGAACCTTTCTCAAGTACATGATGTCTTTCATGTGTCGCAACTCCGTCGCTGCTTCAAGGATCCTATGCGAGCAGTGGATCATGAAATGCTTGAATTGCAAGAGGATCTTTCTTATAAAGAGTATTCTATCCGCATTCTTGATCAAACTGAACATCGAACCTGTCAGAAGGCAATCAAGTACTTTAAAGTTCAGTGGTCGAATCATTCTGAAGATGAAGCCACTTGGGAACGCGAGGATCGTCTTCGTGAAGAATACCCCGCTCTCTTTTAGCCTACCTCTTAATTCTCGGGACGAGAATTTCTTTTAGAGGAGGAGAGTTGTAACACCCCCATGTATTAGCAACAGTAATCACCATTTTGATAATGCCAAGTCATCATGTTGAACAGTGCTTGATCATCATTTGCATGATATCTCATTTCAAACTCCAATTCAAATAGTAATTCAAATTTAAAGTGAAAATAAAAGTTGTTCCAAATTGGAAACTAAAATGTTCATTAATTAGCAAATAATCCATAACTATTTATGTTAAGAAAAACAACATCACCTAAAATACCTAGATGACCCTAACATCCTAAAACAGAACTAAAACAGGCATGTTTAATCCCTTTTTAATTATTAAAAATGCACATGGAATCCTTTTATCCCCAAACCATTTTCTGGTAGTGGGATAAATTGCACTGTATTTAATTGGGCAGGATTCATATTTTACAAAATTGAATTGGAGCTAAAAGAAAATAGTAAACACATACTAAAAAGGAAAAAAAAAAAAAAAAAGAAAAAGGCCGCGCTACTGGGCCTAAGTCGAACCGCGCAGGCCAGCACGCGCCTCGCTCGCCCTCTTCCTACTGCTCACACGAGCGCGGTTGCTCGCACCCGACGCCCATCGCCGGCGAGCCGTTCCCGCCGTGCCCGGCCAGCCCGCGTCGCTACAGGAGATGGAGAAGGATAAGAATGTTGCCGCGCAACCCTAGCCGCTTCCCCGAGATATTTTCCCCTCCCCCTCGCGCCGCTCTCTTCCTCTCCGCCATGGCCGTCTCTGTCGCCGCCGTTGCGAGATTCCCCGCGTAGCCACAACCCCCATTTCGCTGCCTCCCCGTGCTACATCGAACTGCCGCCCTCGACTACGTCCTCCGCATCGACCAGAACGAGCCGGGACCCTCCACGCCAAGCTGCACGCCATCGTCTTCAGCCTACGGCCATCGTCGCTTCCGTCGCCGATTCGTCGCCGTCACTCCACCCCGAGCCCATTTGAGCACAACTACGGGACTGCGGTGAGCTGCCGCATCGATCCCCTCTCTCCCCGCTCTCTCTCCGTAGCCGTAGCCGCCGCTGCCGCCTCGCCCGAACGCGCCACCGCAGAGCTCGTTGCCGGTGAGTCTCCGGTGACCATTTGGTCACGGGCTGCTGCCCATCGTGCTCGCCGCACAGCGTAGAGCCTGCCTAGCCCCTCCATTTGCTCGCGTGCACACCGTAGCGACCAAACCGAGAACCGCCCGAGAACCTCGCCGCCGGCGTCGTCGTAGCGCTCGATTCCGGCACCCCCGCGGCCACAACCGCGATCGTTGGATGCGGCGCTACCGTAGCTTTCGAACGCGACCGAAAACGCGGTAAATGACCCCCTGTACGCAAAACCCGAGCCACCCCCGACGAGCGCCGCCGCAAAACGAGCTCGCGGGAGTAACTACGGCGACGTCGCCGGTCGTCGCCGACGTGGCACAACCTGGCCCGCCACTGTGAGGCTGACGGGTGGGTCCGCGGGTCCAGTTGACCGAGTCAACTCGGCTGACTGGGCACCTGTGTCACTGACACGCGGGTCCCACCCAGTTTAAATGATTTTAAATAAATGAAAATCCTAATTAATACGTTAATTAATCTGTTAGTTAATTAGTTAACCTAATATGTCACTGACAGGTGGGTCCCGTTAGCTAATTAGGTTAATTAGTTAAATTAATCCACTGTTAGTTGAATGAGTCACTGACCAGTGGGACCCACTGGTCAGGTTTGACTCTGGTCAGCCAGAGTTGACTACTGACGTCACATTGACGTCATGCTGACGTCATCATTTACTGTTTCGGATAATTCGAAATTAAATAATTTAAATAATTCCAGAAATTCATAAAAACTTTGAAAAATCATATAAAATAAACCGTAACTCGGATGAAAATAATTTATATACGAAAAATGATCAGAAAAATATGAAGAATCCGAATATCCTACCCACATACCTGCCACACCCCTCTAACATACTGAACATGCAACTTTTTGCCCGTATTCGATAGATGAATAGTGCATAACTTTAATTAAATAAATCCAATTAAATTCCTAAATTATATAATACAACTAGATAGGCATTATATCACCTCTGCATAACATCTAGGCATGTCATGCATCGCTGTTGCATTATTGCTGTGTATTTATTGTTTCTTCCCCCTCTTTCTCTCTCGATAGCCCCCGAGACTGCCGACGACACCGCAGTGTATGACGACTTCGCCGACGACCAGACCCCTTCAGCTGAGCTTCCAGGCAAGCAAAACCCCCTTGATCATAAGATATCGCCCATTCCTTCTCCCTTATGCTTGCATTAGAATTTCCCCTGCTACTGTTCCGATAGCTTCTATTCTGATGCATAGCCTAATTTTGTCGTCTGCTAATGATACTCTACCTGCTGTCCTATGATGCTTAGTTAGCTTTGCTATTGGTCCATCTGTGGCCCATCACCCTTGTCCGTTGCCATGCTTGATATCAGGCCGTGGTCATTCTGGGGATGATGGCCGAAATGTTTACATTGCAAATACTTAAACTGTTAAAGTCGGGCTGGACCCAAGGGTGCCCGCGAGAGAATCATATTAAAGACGGGTCGGCTCCAAGAGCACCCGCGCGATATGTATTACCAAGTCGGAGCGACAGGAACCCTGTTCGTCTCTGCGAGTTACTAAACATGCTTAACGGATTTGGGTATTTGATCTGAGTAGGCCGCTGGCCTTATACGCACTACCACCATGTGGGATAATGGTTTAATGGGGCCCTCTACGTCGTATGTATCAGCCGAAAGTTCTTCAGACGTCACAGCTCAGAGATGCGGGCTGATTGTTGGGGTGAGCTGGTTACGTCTGTGGTGCTTCCACAGTCGCGCTTGGGCCCCGGCCAGTCACGCAACGTGCAGGACTGCGAAGGGCGATGGCCCAAGACCCCTTCGTGCTTAGGATTTAGACCGGCGTGCTGACCTCTCTGCTGAGCCTAGGTAGGACTGCGTCGTGTCGATCTCCCGAGGCCGGGCATTACCCAGCAAGTGTGTACGGCCAGATGTGATCGAGCATGTTGGGTAACAGTAGTGCACCCCTGCAGGGAAGTTATCTATTCGAATAGCCGTGTCCACGGTAACAGGACGCTCGGAGTTGTATCTTGATCTGCTACAACTACAAATGTTTACTGTCACAATATTAAACTATTACTACTGCTCTCGGGATTACTTTCTCGTAGGGTAGTCGAGGAAGAATCCCAGGGCATTACTAAATATAACTACTGTTGTGTGTTACCTTACTCTACTCTCTTCTGATGCTGCAAGAACTGCTTCAAGATGTTAGTCTTCGATAGGCTAGGCTTCTCCCCCTCTGTTCCTGCATTTCTGCAGTTTAGTCCAAAGATATAGCCCCATTCCTTTGATACTGATGCATATTAGTATAGTTCTGATGTTAGTCTTGCGAGTACTTTGGATGAGTACTCACGGTTGCGTTGCTAATTCCTTTTCCCCATACCTGCTTGATGAAATCAGTTGATGGAGCTCAGGAGCCGGACGCCACCACAGGAGACTACTACCAGGAGAGCCCCGGAGGCACGTACTACTGGGTTGAGCCAGCCGACCAGGAGTAGTTCGGAGGCCCTAGGCAGGAGGCCTTCGCCTTTTCGATCAGTATCGTTGTTTGTGCTAGCCTTCTTAAGGCAAAACTTGACTAACTATGTCTGTACCCAGATATTATGGTTTGTATGACTTATGTATTCGGGTCCTCGTGACCCCAGGTTTGTAATATGATGATTTATGTTTAAATTTGAGTTTAGAGTTGTGTTGTGATATCTTCCCGTGTGTCTCGGTTCTTGAGCGTGCACGTTTGCGTGTATGATTAGTGCACGGTCGAGCAGAGGGCGTCACACGGGGCACCGCCGGATGGCCGGCGCGTGGCCATCCGTGGTCGTGTGGCTGCGCGCGCGCCATGGCCACTGTGGCCAAGCGGGAGGTAGGGGAAAGGCCGAGCATATTGGGCTGGGCCGCACTGTGTGCACGTAAAGCCCAGTCGAGCAGTGCTCTGTAGTCATTTTCTTTTTCTTTTTCTGTTTTATTTTTGCTTTTTCTGTTTTGCAAAATGTTTGGCCACCATTTCACTTTTGTAAAATATGTGACTTAGCCATATAAATACAGTGCAATACCTAGCACTGTCATAAAAAGGTTTGGAGGTAAATTGATTTCATTTGAATTTTGGATTAAATAAAATTGATTAAACATTGCTGTTTCGGTGCTGTTTTTTGGATGTTAGAGTCATTTAAATAATTCAATTAATGTTGATTTTATTTTTACAATTGCTTTGGGAATATTTACAATATTATGAACTATTTAGTTCCTGGATTTGAACAACTTTTGAATTCACTTTAAATTTCAATTCTCACTTTGAGTTGGAATTTGAAATGAGATATGATCCAAATGATGATCAAGCACTGTTAATCATGGAGACTTGGCATGATTAAGAGATGATCACTGTAGCTTAATACATGGGGATGTTACAATTCTCCTCGTCTAAAAGAAATTCTCATCCCGAGAATTTAGGAGGTAGCAGGGAAAAGGTTGGGGTATTCATACCAAGGAGGCTTGGCATGGGCCCACGGGAGAATTTCCCATTAGCGTATTGTGCAACGGTTCACATCTAATGTCATGCGTGAATGCAAAGGATTTTAGCATAAATTGAATGCGATGCTCCTGAATCAATTAAAACAGTAGGTGGTACTGAGTGAACAAGGATAGTACCGATCACAGTAGCAAGCTGATCTTGAGCTTTATTCAGATCAACATGGTAAGCTTGACCACGACCATAAGAAGGCCTGGCATTATTGTTGCAGGGTTGGTTGTTACCATGGCTATTACCACGGCCAACAGAGGGAAGTGCAAGCTGATTCTGATTCTGAGGGCATTCTCTAGAACGGTGACCTGGACGGCCACACTTGAAGCAGAGCCCGTCTTCAGGATGAAGAGCAGGAGCTCGAAGCAGTGGAGCATCAGGTCTTGGTAGCCCCGACGGTGGAGGAGGTGCAGCTGGATGGTACATGCCATGAGGAATCCAGATATGATGCTTCTGCAATGACGAGCCTGAAGATGAGCCAACGTCATGGTGGCGCTTGATGGCATTATTGTGTTCCTTCTGAGTGATCTCAACATGGATAGCCTTGTTTACCAGGGTGGCGAAGTTAGTGAAGTTATGAACAGCAAGTGCAAGCTTGAGGTCTGGGTGAAGTCTGTCATGGAACTTCTCCAGTCTGCGAGCATCAGTAGCAATGTCTTCCTCAGCATAGCGAGATAATTCAAGGAATTCCCGCTGATAAGCTTCGACGGTCTTATTGCCCTGAGTGAGGTTGCGAAACTCTCTTTTCTTCCGGTCCATAACTCCTTGCGGAATGTAACGGGCACGGAAAGTAGTCTAAAACTCGATCCAGGTAACGACTGTCCCGGCAGGTAGTGAACGCCTGTGGGTGTCCCACCATTGAGCAGCAGGACCCTTCAAGAAGTAGGACGCAAAGGTGACAAGGTTGGCAGGGGCGATATTTGCAGACTCCATCTCGTAGGTGATGTCGCGAAGCCAGTCATCAGCATCCAGTGGCTGTTCAGAGTTACGGAAAATAGTAGGGCTGAGACGCACAAACTCCTGCAGAGTTATTGAAGCAGGTTGCTGATTCTGAGCATTTTGGTTCTGGTTTGGGAACTGAGCCATGATTCCAACCATGAACTGGCGGTTCAGCTCGAATTGCTGCATCACAGCTGCCATATAGTCTGGCGGTGGTGGCTGTTGGGTAGCACGGCCACGACCACCTGGTCTAACCATCCTGCTAAGGAATTAACAGGGGGTAGTTTAGTAAAGACAACTGCAAGTGTTTAGAGACAAGCATGATGTAACACGACAATGAACAAGTAGTGCAATAGATTCATAACAGTAGTCAATTAAGTCATACAGATCCATACACAAAGTCGGTTGCATGCGGACAACATAAGTTCGGAAGTTCAAACAGCTAGACATACTAGGCGGCGCGCGGGCACGTGATAGGGAATACAACAATGGGACATAGCAAAGGCTACATCAACGTCGGAGAAAAACTACTGGAGCGAGGAATCCGCAGGTGACGACGCAGGGTGTCCTCGGTAGAAGGATCCTGCGGTCCGTGAAGCAGAATCTGGCCCACAATTTTAAAGAAGGGTTAATTCAAATCTCCGGGTGGATGTGATCACGTGAACCTAGAGTCAGAGTTAGTAAAATTTTAACCTGAATAGAAGAGAGAGTAGAATCCCAGAGTAAAGGTGCGGAATAAAAGATCCTAATACCACCCATTGGCGACGTGGGCCCGTAAGCCTCACAGCCATGTTAGTAAAACAGTTTTCAAAGTCTAGACTCAACTTCGGCCAAGTAGTTGGAAAGGGGCTTCCTACAGGCAGTCGGCTTTGATGCCAACTTGTGACTCCCCTGCTCGACCGAGCACTAATCATACATGCAAATGCACACGATCGAGATCAGAGACTCACGGGAAGATATCACAACACAACTCTAAGCATAAATAAAAGCCATACAAGCTTTATATTACAAGCCAAGGGCCTTGAGGGCTCGAATACATAAGCTCGCGTTCAAGCGTCAGCGGAAACAACATAATATCTGAATACAGACATAAAAGGGAAACAAGTTTGCCTTAAGAAGGCCAAGCAAAACAATGACATCTGATCGAAAAGGCGCAGGCCTCCTGCCTGGGAGCCTCCGAATCTACTCCTGGTCGTCGGTCTCCACATAGTAGTAGGCTCCACCGGTAGGGTAGTAGTAGTCGTCGGAGGTAGCAGCTGACTCCTGGAATCCATCATCTGGTCGCAGCAATCGGGTATGGGGGAAAAGAGTAGCAAAGCAACCATGAGTACTCACCCAAAGTACTCGCAAGACTGATATCAGAACTATACTAAGTATGCATCGGTATTAAGGGAATGGGGCTATATCTTTGGACTAAACTACAGAAATGCCAGAATAGAGGGGAAGGCCTAGCCTATCGAAGACTAGCATCTTCAGCCTCTTGCAGAATTAGAAGAGTGTAGATTAGCATATTATAAAGTAACAAGCATGTAATAGCAAAGCCTAGGAATCCTTCCTCGACTCCCTGCGAGAAAGCTGTCCCGAAGCTTACAGTTAAAGTAACATGTAATCAGTTCAAGTTGTAGTAGATCGGGATACAACACTGAGCGTCCTGTTACAGTGGACACGGCTATTCGAATAGATAACTTCCCTGCAGGGGTGCTGTAACACCCCCAGAATCACACTATAGTGATCTCCCTCTAATAGTGGCCATGTCATCATGATCACTATGCTATCTGACACTTGTCCAAAAATCAAAGTCAAATTCAAATTCAATTTGCATGTCAAATATTTACTTTTTCTGTCATGCAATCAAAATAGTTCATCCTATGGAAAATAATCCCTAAATATTTGTTGTGTTGAAACCAACATTTTTCGAATTCCCAATTTGCCCCTGGAAATTATTTCAGTGCTATTTCATCCATTACAATGCCATTTCTTTTGGTAAAAAATTCATATGGATTCATCTGCTTCCCAAAATATTTGTGGTAGTGCCTAAAAATACAAAGTATTTATTGGGCTTAGTTCCACATTTTTCTAAAATGTCTGGTGGCCCACAGAAATCATTTTCTGCCTCTGTTTAAATATCAAATGAAAAAAAAAACAGAAAATGAAAAAGCGGAGCAGGGCCTTACCTAGCCTTACCTGGCGCTGGCCCAGCCGGCCCAGCCCAGCTCCTTCTTCTCCCACCTGCTCCTACCTCTCTGTCACGCGCGCCATGGCTGGAGCTCGCCTCCACCGCCGCTCCTCAACGCGTGCCTCCACAGCGGCGTTGGGAGGGGATAAGGGCGACCCCCAACAACTCCATTGGCTCCCCCTCGCTCACTTTCCCCTCCTCCCTCGCCTCTCTCTCGATCTGGATCGGAGCCGAGCACCATCACCGCCATGCACTGCCGTGCCCGCCACCACCGAGCTTCCCATGGACTGGGGCTTGTCCCCCAGCCACGCCGTGCTCGACCACACATCCTCTGCAAGCGCCCGTTCGCGCCGGGGAGCCCCACGTCGTCCTAATCGAGCTCGTCATCTCGCCGGCCACCGCACGCCATCTCCGATGGGTTCGAGCCCTCTGCTGCTACTAATCTATCGATGGGACCCCGTGCGCCCGCGAGGTGAACACCCCGTCCTTTCCCTCTGTCCGCAGCTCGACCCCGAGCTCGCTAGCCTCTGCTGCCACCGCCAAGCTTTCTCTGCCTGCATCGCCGGAGAACGCCTCGATGCCTGTCGGGGCCGGATTTCCGGGACATGATATCCCAGAAATTAACCCCTCGTGCCACCAGTCCAGGATTACTGTTACTGGTGGACACGTCCTTGTTACAAATTACCAAGCAATTACAAGAATTGGATACAAGACCATAACGATCTAATGATACACAATGATTTCTAGTAACGGGTGACGGATGCGACTCGTGGTTCTCCAACGTCGATGGGGCTCCATTCCCATAGGAACAGCTGACCCGGATAATTCCTATCCCGCGTGGCTGCTATCCTAGGCTCTGCATGGACGTCGTGATAATATTCCTTGTAGAAATCCTGACCTGGCCAAGTAAATAGCCAGGGACAAGCCAGTAAGCACTTTTGAATGTACTCGCAAACATAATGAACAAAAGATATACTGAATGCATATGCTCATGCTGGATCAAATGATATGCTCATGCTGGATTAAATGATATGCTCATGCTGGATTAAATGATATGCTCATGCTGACTATAATTTAAAACATGGCATGATAAATATTAGCATGTGAAGAAAAATTAAAATCGTTAGATACAAACCAAGAAAGTTAAAAGTGGACAATCGGGCGAGACTGAACCGCCCGAGAATCCAAAGAAATGCCACACGGGTGTCCACAAGAGAGTCGGGCGTGACAGGACCGCCCCAGAACTCGAGGGACGCCACGATGAGGTCTTGAAAAGAAATGCCAAATGGGTGTCCACAAGAGAATCGGACGAGACAGGACCATTCGAGAACTCGAGGGACGCCACGATGAGGTCTTGAAAACAAATGCCAAACGGGTGTCCACAAGAGAATCGGACGAGACAGGACCATCTGAGAACTCGAGGGACGCGACGATGAGATCTTGAAAAGAAATGCCAGTCGGATGTCTAAAAATGACACCACGGTCGGTCTTGAAAAGAAATGCCAAACAGGTGTCTAAAAGATAAGGGCGAGACAGACCGCCCGAAACTCAGGCGATGCCACGAGAGGTCTTGAAAATAAATGAGTGCCCGGGTAGTCTAGCCAGCCCATGAGACACTCAGAAAATAAAATAAGAGAAATGGGTTAGTCCACAATAATACTTATGCTTGCAGCAATAATAATATTCATGATATCAAAAATATCCAAGACAGCATTAGCGATGCCAATAACAATCCTACAAAACAATTTATGCTCAATTTAATTATTTTTCCTCCGGAGACCGACACTAAGACCGACACTTGACCAACCCAGACTGTAGTCCTCAACCGCGGACACGGCTATTCGAATAGGTATAACTCTGCAGAGGGTGTACTCTTTACCCACAAGTAAAGGATTTCTTTAGTCAGCACCGAGACACTGACTAATTCCCATTACGGTCTTTGGGTTGAAAACACACCTAACCTACACACACCAGCTTGACTCACCAAAGCCAGGAATCACCCAAGGCAATGATAAAGTAAAACTCTAAGTGGGAAGGCTACAACCTCCAATAGCATGGGATCAAAATATTTATATCGGTGCGCAAACAGGGGTGCGACCCCTCTCCGACTACAATCGGAGACACCCATGCCCCCGGACCAAGTGACATGCCTACCATGGGCCAATGGTATCTTTCACTATGGCCTCTCTTTACGGTGTGTGCAGGAAAGGGGTTATCAACTTACTGAACCGTACCCTACCTGCGGCAGGGACAAGTGGTAGCACGAACAAGTATGGGGGTTACCGGAACAAGACTCGATCTACGGTCGACTCAGGAGGCTTATGTATTCCCTGTAGTGGTTAGCACAATCAAGTGTTCTTCAACAGTAACACCAAAACAGGGCCACAGCCCTTGCATGTCCCAACATGCATAACCAACAAGGCATGATTACGCTCCGACGTGATCATCCTTCTGTCGGTAACGGTATTACTCTTATACATGCTCCTGCAAGTTAGTCATGACAAGCATACGTTGCACGGTACGAGGAAACATGCCAATACTACATGCATGCAAATTTTATCTAACTTCAACATATGCACGATTCATTTATTCTTGCAATTATCTAATCATGCAATCACCATATCAAGTGTTCAATATGCTTGCCTTGATCATGCAGAAATATTGGGTGCACTCCAAAAGTTTTGAAAATAATATCTTCCCTCCATTATTCCTATTTTCAAAAATATGGCAATTACCACACAAATATTAAGCAGGAAAATAAAAGTGCTCTAAAAATGGAAATTTCACTTTCCTAGGACCTCTCTAGGTATGTGGTAAATAACCAAGGTGGTTCTACAGGTTTTTGAGCACTAAGTATTTTTGAACATTTCGAATTAGGTGAAATTAAGGAATTAATGGTTCTGCAATAATTCTACAGAAAACATTTTATAAAAAATATCCAGGGCACCTATTAAATGAGACATGATTTTAGAGTTATTTAGAAGTTTGTTTCACTGGATTTGGAGTTGAGATGTATAACCTAGGGATTTTAAAAGTTGAATTATGTGAAGAAATGGTCTATCTAATTAACCAGACAAAAATTATGCATGGAGGAAATGTTCACTACTCCTAGATAATTAGGTCATGATTTAGAGATCATATAGAAATTGGAATCATTCCATTTGGATTTGAGATGGACACTAGGGAAATATTTTAGTTTCTGGATTAAAAGAAAAAGGCGGAAATACTCCTGACGGGCTGGGGGCGCGCACAGGGCGAGGCCCAGCTAAACGGCGCCACTGGGCCGAGCCCAGAAAGGCAGTCACGCGGGGCGAAACGGTGACTCACCGACAGGTAGGGCCCACCTGTCGGGTTTGTCTTCACCCCCTCGCGCACGCCTGTGCAGGAACAGAGGCAAGCTCCGGCGATGCTCGCCGGCGAATGGCGGCACCTCTCGGGGATCTGAGGCCATCCGCGTGTTCAGGGGATCATGGCGATCGTGGAGGTACGAAACGGTCTTCGGGGAGCCCTATCTCGTCAGCGGCGAGGACGCCCGAGAAACTGTGGCGGAGGCATTTTGGGCGTTTCTTCTACGGGCCACCTCCGGCGAAATTGGCGGCGGGGATGGATTTGTGGGGTCGAGTGGAGGTTGTTGGAGAAGAAATGGAGGAGGGCAAAGTCCTGTTGGCGTCGGAATCAACCGAAAGGTGGCTACGGCCATGGCGGTCGGGGAGGAGGAAGCCAGCCACCCCGGCTCGATTGGCTGCTCGGGGTGGTTTTCAGAGAGGAGAGGAGGCATGCTCCGGAGTGCAGCGTGCTCGGGAGGCCTTTTATAGGGAGGGGGAGGTGGTGCCGTGGCTTCCCGAAGAAGGCTCGGTGGCAGCGGCTATTGATTGCGCCGATAAGGTGGTTGCGGGCGGTGGCTAGGTTCAGCGAGTCGGTGAGGTGGTCGGTGGAGATCAGTGAGGAGGTGGCGGCTCGGGGATAAGCTCGGGAGGCACCAGGCGGCCTGGTCGGTGCCGTCCCCGAGTGAGTTATGGCGGTGGCCTTTACTGTAGTGGTTGGGGTCGATGAGGACGGCGGTCGTCGGCGCTAGGGGACAGGGTGGGGTGTCGGCGGGGCGCTAGGCTTGCTCGTGAAGCCATCCGGAGCGGCTGGCGTGCGGGGGAGGCTGGAGAGCAGCGGCAGCAGCTCGGACGCCGACGAGGTGCTTCTGTCATGCCCACCAGTTGTTCGACAGAATGCCAAAGCTATCTAGGAATCTTGGATGGCTATGAAAATTACCAGGGTGACGGTTCATTGAATGACAGAGATGATGGTGGAGTTGTTTTGTGAAAAGGAGAAACCTGCTAGTGCAAGGTTGGGAGAATTTCTGTTCTGGACAGAAAGTTGGGGGCTTTATTTGGGGAACTAAAAATATGCAATTGGAGCTGATCTTCTGCACTTAAGGGTTTCTTAGGAAGGACTATAAGTGGGAAGAATTTCAGAATTTTTGGAGCAATAAAAATTGGGGTTCCAGTTCAAAGCTGAATCTGGACCAGAAAAGAAAAGAGGATGTTTCACTCAAAATTTTCAAAAGACCAAGTTGGGTTTTTGTATAAAAGTGATCTGCAGGCATCACTTGACTCCTCATAATTTTTGTGGAATTTTAAAAGAATTATTTAAAATAGTTATAGTGCAACAGAAGCATTTGAAAAAAATTGAAAATTCTGTTAAATAATTATCTTGGGCAAAATTTTATTATAAAAATAATTCCTACTGTTATTTAAAATATAAATGAATTGATTTAAGACAACTACCAAATCCCACAATATTTTTACAAAAATTTCTAAATGGAGGGAAGAATTTAGAAAACAGAAAATAGAAAATACTCTGAAATAATAAAAGACATAATAAAATTCAAAAAATTTATTTCTGGCCTAATTTTACTTAATAAAAATATGGTTAAATTTTTTGGTGTGTTACAAACTCTACCCCCCTTAAGAAAATCTCATCTTCGAGATTTGTTAAGGGCGGAAGAATAAAATGCATATCACAACAAACAATATTATGCAGAATGCAAACATAGCAATGCACTTATAAAATATGCCCTAAAATACATCGCAAAAATTGCGTCACGGAAATAAGTGACGGATGCAGCAGCAACCATGCTCATAACCGTCTACGCTTCGAAGGTAAGATCTACGGGGTCTTGCGGAAGGGTTCCTGGTGCTGAGTTGGGCAAGGCTTCCTTTATAAGCCAGTAGAGTCTTCCATCGCACGCTTGTGGATGGGATAACTCAGGTGCCGGCCACAGGCATACGGCCTATGGGCAGGGTGGTAGGTTGGGCACCGACTGCAAAAAGGTGTCGGCTGGTCACTGTGTAGGCTTATCGGATGGGATGGGCTTGGCTACGGGCAGGAAACTTTTGGACGGTGCGGAAACCTAGGGATAATGACCAGGCTGAGATAGGATTAGCCAATGGTCAGCCTGGCTCTGATACCAAGGCTGTAGGGGCCAGATTTCCGGGACATGATATCCCAGAAATTAACCCCTCGTGCCACCAGCCCAGGATTACTGTTACTGGTGGACACGTCCTTGTTACAGATTACCAAGCAATTACAAGAATTGGATACAAGACCATAACGGTCTAATGATACACAATGATTTCTAGTGATGGGTGACGGATCCGACTCGTGGTTCTCCAACGTCGATGGGGCTCCATTCCCACAGGAACAGCTGACCCGGATAATTCCTATCCCGCGTGGCTGCTATCCTAGGCTCCGCATGGACGTCGTGATAATACTCCTTGTAGAAATCCTGACCTGGCCAAGTAAATAGCCAGGGACAAGCCAGTGAGTATTTTGAATGTACTCGCAAACATAATGAACAAAAGATATACTGAATGCATATGATCATGCTGGATCAAATGATATGCTCATGCAGGATTAAATGATATGCTCATGCTGGATTAAATGATATGCTCATGCTGACTGTAATTTAAAACATGGCATGATAAATATTAGCATGTGCAGAAAAATTAAAATCGTTAGTGACAAACCAAGAAAGTTAAAAGTGGACAATCGGGCGAGACTGAACCGCCCGAGAATCCAAAGAAATGACACACGGGTGTCCACCAGAGAGTCGGGCGTGACAGGACCTCCCCAGAACTCGAGGGACGCCACGATGAGGTCTTGAAAAGAAATGCCAAACGGGTGTCCACAAGAGAATCGGACGAGACAGGACCATCCGAGAACTCGAGGGACGCCACGATGAGGTCTTGAAAAGAAATGCCAAACGGGTGTCCACAAGAGAATCGGACGAGACAGGACCATCCGAGAACTCGAGGGACGCCACGATGAGGTCTTGAAAAGAAATGCCAGTCGGATGTCTAAAAATGACACCACGGTCGGTCTTGAAAAGAAATGCCAAACGGGTGTCTAAAAGAGAAGGGCGAGACAGACCGCCCGAAACTCAAGCGACGCCACGAGAGGTCTTGAAAATAAATGAGTGCCCGGGTAGTCTAGCCAGCCCATGAGACACTCAGAAAATAAAATAAGAGAAACGGGTTAGTCCACAATAATACTTATGCTTGCAGCAATAATAATATTCATGATATCAAAAATATCCAAGATAGCATTAGCGATGACAATAACAATCCTGCAAAATAATTTATGCTCAATTTAATTATTTTTCCTCCGGAGACTGACACTAAGACCGACACTTGACCAACCCAGACTATAGTCCTTAACTACGGACACGGCTATTCGAATAGGTATAACTCTGCAGAGGGTGTACTCTTTACCCACAAGTAAAGGATTTCTTTAGTCAGCACCGAGACACTGACTAATTCCCATTACGGTCTTTGGGTTGAAAACACACCTAACCTACACACACCAGCTTGACTCACCAAAGCCAGGAATCACCCAAGGCAATGATAAAGTAAAACTCTAAGTGGGAAGGCTACAACCTCCAATAGCATGGGATCAAAATATTTATATCGGCGCGCAAACAGGGGTGCGACCCCTCTCTGACTACAATCGGAGACACCCATGCCCCCGGACCAAGTGACATGCCTACCATGGGCCAATGGAATCTTTCACTATGGCCTCTCTGTACGGTGTGTGCCGGAAAGGGGTTCTCAACTTACTGAACCGTACCCTACCTGCGGCAGGGACAAGTGGTAGCACGAACAAGTATGGGGATTACCGGAACAAGACTCGATCTACGGTCAACTCAGGAGGCTTATGTATTCCCTGCAGTGGTTAGCACAATAAAGTGTCCTTCAACAGTAAGACCAAAACAGGGCCACAGCCCTTGCATGTCCCAACATGCATAACCAACAAGGCATGATCACGCTCCGACGTGATCATCCTTCTGTCGGTAACGGTATTACTCTTATACATGCTCCTGCAAGTTAGTCATGACAAGCATACGTTGCACGGTACGAGGAAACATGCCAATACTACATGCATGCAAATTTTATCTGACTTCAACATATGCACGATTCATTTATTCTTGCAATTATATAATCATGCAATCACCATATCAAGTGTTCAAGATGCTTGCCTTGATCATGCAGAAATATTGGGTGCACTCCAAAAGTTTTGAAAATAATATCTTCCCTCCATTATTCCTATTTTCAAAAATATGGCAATTACCACACAAATATTAAGCAGGAAAATAAAAGTGCTCTAAAAATGGAAATTTCACTTTCCTAGGACCTCTCTGGTTATGTGGAAAATAACCAAGGTTGTTCTACTGGTTTTTGAGCACTAAGTATTTTTGAACATTTCGAATTAGGTGAAATTAAGGAATTAATGGTTCTGCAAGAATTCTACAGAAAAGATTTTATAAAAAAATATCCAGGGCACCTATTAAATGAGACATGATTTTAGAGTTATTTAGAAGTTTGTTTCACTGGATTTGGAGTTGAGATGAATAGCCTAGGGATTTTAAAAGTTGAATTATGTGAAGAAATGGTCTATCTAATTAACCAGACAAAAATTATGCATGGAGGAAATGTTCACTACTCCTAGATAATTAGGTCATGATTTAGAGATCATATAGAAATTGGAATCATTCCATTTGGATTTGAGATGGACACTAGGGAAATATTTTAGTTTCTGGATTAAAAGAAAAAGGCGGAAATACTCCTGACGGGCTGGGGGCGCGCACAGGGCGAGGCCCAGCTAAACGGCGCCACTGGGCCGAGCCCAGAGACGCAGTCACGCGGGGCGAAACGGTGACTCACCGACAGGTAGGGCCCACCTGTCGGGTTTGTCTTCACCCCCTCGCGCGCGCCTGTGCAGGAACAGAGGCGAGCTCCGGCGATGCTCGCCGGCGAATGGCGGCACCTCTCGGGGATCTGAGGCCATCCGCGTGTTCAGGGGATCATGGCGATCCCTTGGAGGTACGGAACGGTCTTTGGGGAGCCCTATCTCGTCGGCGGCGAGGACGCCCGAGAAACTCCGGCGGAGGCGTTTTGGGCGTTTCGTCCACGGGCCACCTCCGGCGAAATTGGCAGCGGGGATGGATTTGTGGGGTCGAGTGGAGGCTGTTGGAGAAGAAATGGAGGAGGGGAAAGTCCTGTTGGCGTCGGAATCAACTGGAAGGTGGCTACGGCCATGGCGGTCGGGGAGGAGGAAGACGGCCACCCCGGCTCGATTGGCTGCTAAGGGTGGTTTTCAGAGAGGAGAGGAGGCATGCTCCAGAGTGTAGCGAGCTCGGGAGGCCTTTTATTGGGAGGGGGAGGCGGTGCCGCGGCTTCCCGAAGAAGACTCGGCGGCGGCAGCCATTGATTGCGCCGATAAGGTGGTTGCGGGCGGTGGCCAGGTTCAGCGAGTCGGTGAGGTGGTCGGTGGAGATCAATGAGGAGGTGGCGGCTCGGGGATAAGCTCGGATGGCACCAGGCGGCCTGGTCGGTGCCGTCCCCGAGTGAGTTACGGCGGCGGCCTTTACTGCGGTGGTTGGGGTCGATGAGGACGGCGGTCGTCGGCGCTAGGGGACAGGGTGGGGTGTCGGCGGGGCGCTAGGCTTGCTCGTGAAGCCATCCGGAGCGGCTGGCGTGCGGGGGAGGCAGGAGAGCAGCGGCAGCAGCTCGGACGCCGACGAGGTGCTTCTGTCATGCCCACCAGTTGTTCGACAGAATGCCAAAGCTATCTAGGAATCTTGGATGGCTATGAAAATTACCAGGGTGATGCTTCATTGCATGACAGAGATGATGGTGGAGTTGTTTTGTGAAAAGGAGAAACTTGCTAGTGCAAGGTTGGGAGAATTTCTGTTCTGGACAGAAAGTTGGGGGCTTTATTTGGGGAACTAAAAAGATGCAATTGGAGCTGATCTTCTAGACCTAAGAGTTTCTTAGGAAGGACTATAAGTGGGAAAATTTTCAGAATTTTTGGAGCAATAAAAATTGGGGTTGCAGTTCAAAGCTGAATCTGGACCAGAAAAGAAAAGAGGATTTTTCACTCAAAATTTTCAAAAGACCAAGTTGGGTTTTTGCATAAAAGTGATATGCAGGCATCACTTGACTCCTCATAATTTTTGTGTAATTTTAAAGAATTATTTAAAATAGTTGTAGTGCAACAGAAGCATTTGAAAAAAATTGAAAATGTTGTTAAAAGAATTATCTTGGGCAAAAATTTATTATAAAAATAATTCCTACTGTGATTTAAAATATAAATGAATTGATTTAATACAACTACCAAATCCCACAATATTTTTACAAAACTTTCTAAATGGAGGGAAGAATTTTGAAAATAGAAAATAGAAAATACTCTGAAATAAAAATATGGTTAAATTTTTGGGGTGTTACAATGTCGAGCTGCCCGAGCCCTCTCCTGCTGCCCGTCGTGCTCTGGAAGCTCCCAGTACTCCGCCTAGTCGCTCAATATGCTCGGAGACGAGTCGTAGCTGCTTGTCCGCGCGCTCCGGTACTCCAGCCACTGCCCGTGCTCGTCGTTGCCGTCGTTCCCGGCCTCAGCTACTCCTGCTGGTTGCGCCATTCGACGCGCGACGCTCCCCTCGTTCGAACGCAGTCATTCGCGCGCGTTTTGGCGGCCGGACGGCGAATCCCGAGCCTCGCCGTCGTTTCTGTGGCTACCGCCGGCGCGCCACCGCGTTTAAACGCCAGTGAGCCGTTGACCGGTGGGGCCCAGCCATTAGCCAGCTAACACCACCCCACTCGCCGCTGACATGTGGGTCCGGTACTATAGCAATTAGATTAGGCACTAATTAACACTCTGTTTAGGTAAGTCACTAACAGGGCAGGCCCACGATCTGATTAGAATAGTTAGATTAAGTTAAGCGCTGTTAAACTAACCTGAGGCTGACAACTGGGTCCCACTGGGCCCAGTTGACCCAGTTGACACGGTCAATTTGCTGACTGGGCAAGTCCAGTCACTGGCAGGTGGGTCCAGTGGGCCCGCTTTGACCAGTCAGCGTGGTCAAAGCTGACTACTGAGTCAGCATTGGGCTGGCCCACCTGCCAGCCCCTCTGGTGCACTCTGCGTTCAGTGCACCGGGTGCACCCAGCGTTTTCTTGAGATTTTCGGAATTAAAAATAATTCCAGGATTTTCAGAACATGATTTAAACTTCGAAAATTCGTAGAAATTCAACCGTAACTCGGATCGAAAAACTTTCTACATGAAAGTTGATCAGAAAGACAAGACGAATCCGAATATGTTGTCAAAATGCTTGACCATCACTCATATCTATCTGAACATGGAAACTTCCCCTCCGGTTCAGTATTCTGAAATCCGCCTAAACACCGGGAAAATAACCCAGACATTTTCCTGCTTCGTCTGCTACGTGTAGCATTGCGTTAATTCACCCCCAAGGCTGCATTTTGCCATGCCATGCATCGTGTTGTTATTGTTTGCCTTTATTTATTGTTTCTTCCCCCTCTTCTTATCCGATTAGACCCCGAGACCGACGCTACCCCGCAGGACTGCTACTCCGTCGAAGAGCCCTCTTTTGCCATAGAGCAACCAGGCAAGCAAACCCCCCTTGAGCATGCATATATCACCTATTCTTTCTCCCTCCTGCTTGCATTAGAATTTGCTACTGCTTTTGATTGATCCTATTCTGATGCATAGCCTGATTTTGTAAACTGCTATTGATACATTAGATGATATCATAAATGCTTAGTATTGGTTGGATGGTAATCCATCTGTGGCCCCTCTTCCTTGTCATAGTTGCCCCGCTTAGTTACCAGTGCATCGATCGAGGTGATCGACGGGCTGAGACCAGCACATCACCACACCCCCCCCTAAGTTGCTCGACTCTGCAGAGCTAATATCGAGTGCCAGGGTGATACCTTTTATTTCACTCCTGATGCTGCCTCTGTAGTACAGCTAGTTGGTTGTGGGTTACCGAGGGTGATTCCTCTTTCACCACCTCCGATGAAGCTTCTATCGTGCAACCCCCCAAGTGTGAATCCATCTTGGGTGATTCCTCCGGGTTCACCTTGACGGATACATCGAGTGGGAATCCAACGAGGGTGATTCCTCGGATTCCTTCTTGATGTTATGGACACACGGGTACCTTGGCATTATTACAGATACTGGATAAAGACGGGTCGACCCCGAGGGGTACCCGCGAGAGATGTGCAGTCGGACTGACCATGAGGGTACCCGTGAGATGATTACATGGCACGGCCAGGCATTCTTGGCCCTTGCCGTAAGTCCACGAGATGGGGCGACGGGGCCACATGTTTCGTGGATCTCTGATCATTTCCGTGAGCTCCCAATGCACTTAACGGATTTGGGTATTTGTTCTGAGTTGGCCACCGGCCTATACGCACTTCCACCACGTGGGATAATGGTTTAATGGGGCCCTCTCCACCATCTGTATCAGCCAAAAGCTTTGTCAGATGTCCAGTTCAGCATTGCGGCACGGCTGGGCCGGCGCCATCCAGGACAGAGGTGGTACCGAGATTCGCCCTGCTCGCAACGACCCGGAGTGCAAAGGGCGAGGGGCCCAAGACCCCTGAGCACTTAGGATTTAGACCGGCGGGGACCTCTCTGCTGAGCCTAGGCAGGACTACGTTGTGTCGATCAGCCGAGGTAGGGCATGACCCAGGAAAGTGTGTCCGGCCAGAGTTAATCGAGCGTGTTGGGTAATAGTAGTGCACCCCTGCAGGGAAGATATATCTATTCGAATAGCCATGTCCACAGTAACAGGATGCTCAGTAAAGTATCCCGATCTACCACTACTTGAACTGTATACATGTTAATTAATTGGAAGCTTCGGGATCGCTTTCTCACAGGGAGTCGAGGAAGGATCTCTAGGCTTTGATACTACATGCTTGTTACTTTATGATATGTTACTAATCTGCACTCTTCTAATGCTGCAAGACCCTGAAGATGCTAGTCTTCGATAGGCTAGGCCTTCCCCTCTATTCTGGCATTTCTGCAGTCCAGTGCACATATACAGCCTTTCTTTCATACCAATGCATATTAGCATAGTTCTGATGTAAGTCTTGCGAGTACTTTGGATGAGTACTCACGGTTGCTTTGCTTCCCTTTTTCCCCATACCCGTTTGCTGCGACCAGATGATGGAGCCCTGGAGTTAGCTGCCCTAGTCGACGACTACTACTACCCCTCTGGAGGAGCCTATTACTATGTGGAGACCGCCGACGACCAGGAATAGATAGGAGGCTCCTAGGCAGGAGGCCTGCGCCTTTTCGATCAGTGCCGTTGTTTTGCCCCGCCTTATTAAGGCCTGTCTGTTTTACTTTTATATCTGTACTCAGTTATCTAATGCCTTTGCTGATGCTTGTTTGACATCGAGCTTATGTATTCGAGCCCTCGAGGCTCCTGGCTTGTAATATCAAGCTTGTATGACTTTTATTTGTGTAGAGTTGTGTTGTGATATCTTCAAGTGAGTCCCTAGGCTTGATCGTGTGCATTTGCATGTATGGTTAGCGCATGATTAAGTCGGGGGCGTCACAAGTTGGTATCAGAGCCGACTGCCTATAGGAAGCCCCTTTCCAACTCCTTGGCCGAAAATGAGTCTAGTCTCCAAAATTGTTTTACTAACATGGCTGTGTGGCTTACAGGCCCACGTCGCCAATGGGTGGTATTAGGATCTTTTATTCCTCTTCCATACTCTGGGACTCTGATCTCCCTCCTTTTCGGGTTAAATGATTTTCCTAACACCTAACATTAGCTTCTCGTATCCACATTCACCCGGAGAGGTGGATTATCTGCAATTAATCCTTTTCTTTGGTTTAGGTAATCTGTTAATCACATTTTCCTTTCCATTGGTCTGTTTAACCTCTCTTGTAATGTAGCTTTTATCTGAGCAGTGATAATTCCCTACTTAAGTCAACACCCCCAAATAAGACCTTGTCACTATTGTTGATGACATTCCGGTAACCACCGATGGACGAGAACCTTGCCTATGGGTCCGCCTTGTCTTAATGAGCAGGAAAATGGTTCTCCTCGTCCCCGTCCATGGTACCGATGTGTTGCCGACATAGCTGACAGACTTTCCTCTGACACGTCTTGTTGTCGTGACCGCACAAGACGCCACCGCCCTTCCGACTGTTAATCCACACTCACTGCAATTCCACAGGATCGAAAACCTGACTCTCCTATACATCCTTGATTCCGAAGATAACCCTTAACTCCACCTCTTAAATCTCGGGACGAGATTTCTTGTAGTGGAGGAGAATTGTAACACCCCCAGAATCACACTACAGTGATCTCCCTCTAATAGTGTCCATGTCATCATGATCACTATGCCATCTGACACTTGTCCAAAAATCAAAGTCAAATTCAAATTCAATTTGCATGTCAAATATTTACTTTTTCTGTCATGCAATCAAAATAGTTCATCCTATGGCAAATAATCCCTAAATATTTGTCATGTTGAAACCAACATTTTTGGAATTCCCAATTTGCCCCTGGGAATTATTTTAGTGCTATTTCAGCCATTACAATGCCATTTCTTTTGGTAAAAAATTCATATGGATTCATCTCTTCCCAAAATATTTGTGGCAGTGCCTAAAAATACAAAGTATTTATTGGGCTTAGTTCCACATTTTTCTAAAATGTCTGGTGGCCCACAGAAATCATTTTCTGCCTCTGTTTATATATCAAATGGAAAAAAATAGAAAATGAAAAAGAGGAGCAGGGCCTTACCAGGCGCTGGCCCAGCCGGCTCAGCCCACCTCCTTCTTCTCCCACCTGCTCCCGCCTCTCTGTCACGCGCGCCATGGCTGGAGCTTGCCTCCACCGCCGCTCCTCGACGTGAGCCTCCACAGCGGCATTGGGAGGGGATAAGGGCGATCCCCAACAACTCCACTGGCTCCACCTCGCTCACTTTCCCCTCCTCCCTCGCCTCTCTCTCGATCTGGATCGGAGCCGAGCACCATCACCGCCGTGCCCGCCACCACCGAGCTTCCCGTGGACTGGGGCTTGTCCCCCAGCCTCGCCATGCTTGACCACATCCTCTGCAAGCGCCCGTTCACACCGGGGAGCCCCACATCGTCCGAATCGAGCTCGTCATCTCGCCGGGCACCGCACGCCATCTCCGACGGGTACGAGCCCTCTACTGGTACTAATCTGTCGACGGGACCCCGATCGCCCGCGAGGTGAACACCCCGTCCTTTCCCTCTATCCCCAGCTCGACCACGAGCCTGCTAGCCTCTGCTGCCACCGCCGAGCTCTGTCTGCCGCCATCGCCGGCGAACGGCTCGATGCCGAGCTGCCCGAGCCCTCTCCTGCTGCCCGTCGTGCTCTGGAAGCTCCCAGTAGTCCGCCTAGCCGCTCAATATGCTCGGAGACGAGTCATAGCCGCTCGTCCGCGCGCTCCCATACTCCGGCCGCCGCCCGTGCTCGCCATTGCCATCGTTCCTGACCTCAGCTACTCCTGCTGCTTGCGCCATTCGATGCGCGATGCCCCCTCGTTCGAACGTAGTCATTCGCGGGCGTTTTTGCGGCCGGACGGTGAATCCCGAGCCTCGTCGTTGTTTCTGTGGCTGCCGCTGGCGCGCCACCACGTTAAAACGCCGAAGAGCCGTTGACCGGTGGGGCCCAACCATTAGCCAGCTAACCCCACCCCACTGGCTGCTGACATGTGGGTCCGGTACTGTAGCAATTAGATTAGGCGCTAATTAACACTCTTTTTAGTTAAGTTACTGACAGGGCGCGCCCACGATCTGATTAGAAAAGTTAGATTAAGTTAAGCGCTGTTAAACTAACCTGAGGCTGACAACTGTGTCCCACTGGGCCCGGTTGACCCAGTTGACCCGATCAATTTGCTGACTGGGTAGGTCCAGTCACTGGCAGGTGGGTCCAGTGGGCCCACTTTGACCAGTCAGCGTGGTCAAAGCTGACTGCTGAGTCAGCATTAGGCTGGCCCACCTGTCAGCCCCTCTGGTGCACTCTGGGTGCAGTGCACCGGGTGCACCCAGCCTTTTCTGGAGATTTTCGGAAATAAAAATAATTGCAGGATTTTTAGAAAATGATTTAAACTTCGGAAATTCATAGAAATTCAACCGTTGCCCGGATCGAAAAACTTTCTACATGAAAGTTGATCAGAAAAACGAGACGAATCCGAATATGTGGTCAAAATGCTTGACCATAACTCCTATCTATCTGAACATGGAACTTTCCCCTCCGGTTCAGTATTCCAAAATCCACCTAAACGCCGGGAAAATATCCCAGATATTTTCCCGCTTCGTCTGCTACGTGTAGGATTGCGTTAGTTCACCCCCAACGCTGCATTTTGCCATGCCATGCATCGTGTTGTTATTGTTTGCCTTTATTTATTGTTTCTTCCCCCTCTTCTTATCCGATTAGACCCCGAGACCGACGCTACCCCGTAGGACTGCTACTCCGGCGAAGACCCTTCCTTTGCCACAGAGCAACCAGGCAAGCAAACCCCCCTGGAGCATGCCTATATCACCTATTCTTTCTCCCTCCTGCTTGCATTAGAATTTGCTACTGCTTTTGATTGATCCTATTCTGATGCATAGCCGGATTTTGTAAACTGCTATTGATACCTTACCTGATATCCTAAATGCTTAGTATAGGTTGGATGGTAATCCATCTGTGGCCCCTCTTCCTTGTCATAGTTGCCCCTCTTAGTTACCAGTGCCCCGATCGAGGTGATCGACGGGCTGAAACCAGCACATCACCACACCCCCCCTAAGTTGCTCGACTCTGTAGAGCTAATATCGAGTGCCGAGGGTGATACCTCTTATATCACTCCTGATGCTGCCTCTGTAGTACAGCTAGTTGGTTGTGGGTTACCGAGGGTGATTCCTCTTTCACCACCTCCGATGAAGTTTCTGTCGTGCAACCCCCCAAGTGTGAATCCAAAGAGGGTGATACCTCTTATATCACTCCTGATGCTGCCTCTGTAGTACAGCTAGTTGGTTGCGGGTTACCGAGGGTGATTCCTCTTTCACCACCTCCGATGAAGTTTCTGTCGTGCAACCCCCCAAGTGTGAATCCATCGAGGGTGATTCCTCCGGGTTCACCTTGACGGATACGTCGAGTGGGAATCCAACGAGGGTGATTCCTCGGATTCCTTCTTGATGTTATGGACACACAGGTACCTTGGCATTATTACAGATACTGGATAAAGAAGGGTCGACCCCGAGGGGTACCCGCGAGAGATGTGTAGTCGGGTTGACCATGAGGGTACCCGCGAGATGATTATGTGGCACGGCCGGGCATTCTTGGCCCTTGAAGTAAGTCCATGAGACGGGGCGATGGGGCCACGTGTTTCGTGGAGCTCTGATCGTTTCCGCGAGCTCCCAATGCACTTAATGGATTTGGGTATTTGTTCTGAGTTGGCCACTGGCCTATACGCACTACCACCACGCGGGATAATGGTTTAATGGGGCCCTCTGCACCGTATGAATCAGCCGAAAGCTTTGTCAGACGTCCAGTTCCGCATTGCGGCACGGCTGGGCCGGCGCCATCCAGGACAGAGGTGGTACCGAGATTTTCGCCCTGCTCACAATGACCCGGAGTGCAAAGGGCAAGGGGCCCAAGACCCCTGAGCACTTAGGATGTAGACCGGCGGGGACCTCTCTGCTGAGCCTAGGTAGGAGTACGTCGTGTCGATCAGCCGAGGCCGAGCATGACCCAGGAAAGTGTGTCCGGCCAGAGTTAATCGAGCGTGTTGGGTAACAGTAGTGCACCCCTGCAGGGAAGATATATCTATTCGAATAGCCGTGTCCACGGTAACAGGACGCTCAGTAAAGTATCCCGATCTACCACTACTTGAACTGTCTACATGTTAATTAATTGGAAGCTCCGGGATCGCTTTCTCGCAGGGACTCGAGGAAGGATCTCTAGGCTTTGATACTACATGCTTGTTACTTTATGATATGTTACTAATCTGCACTCTTCTAATGCTGCAAGACCCTAAAGATGCTAGTCTTCGATAGGCTAGGCATTCCCCTCTATTCTGGCATTTCTGCAGTCCAGTCCACATATACAGCCTTTCTTTGATACCGATGCATATTTCCATAGTTCTGATGTAAG
The DNA here is from genome assembly GCA_039707655.1 of Elymus sibiricus. Taxonomy (NCBI): domain Eukaryota; kingdom Viridiplantae; phylum Streptophyta; class Magnoliopsida; order Poales; family Poaceae; genus Elymus; species Elymus sibiricus. The sequence continues at coordinate 36,863,514 of CM077668.1, read as the reverse complement.
TCTTGCGAGTACTTTGGATGAGTACTCATGGTTGCTTTGCTTCCCTTTTTCCCCATACCCGTTTGCTACGACCAGATGACGGAGCCCCGGAGTCAGCTGCCCCAGTCGACGACTACTACTACCCCTCTGGAGGAGCCTACTACTATGTGGAGACCGCCGACGACCAGGAGTAGATAGGAGGCTCCCAGGCAGGAGGCCTGCGCCTTTTCGATCAGTGCTGTTGTTTTGCCCCGCCTTCTTAAGGCCTATCTGTTTTACTTTTATATCTCTACTCAGATATCTAATGCTTTCGCTGATGCTTGTTTGACATCGAGCTTATGTATTCGAGCCCTCGAGGCCCCTGGCTTGTAATATAAAGCTTGTATGACTTTTATTTGTGTAGAGTTGTGTTGTGATATCTTCAAGTGAGTCCCTAGGCTTGATCGTGTGCATTTGCGTGTATGGTTAGCGCACGATTTAGTCGGATGCGTCACAGGTGCACTACTGTTACCCAGCATGCTCGATTACATCTGGCCGGACACACTTGCTGGGTAATACCCAGCCTCGGGTAATCGACACGACGTAGTCCTACCTAGGCTCAGCAGAGAGGTCAACATGCCGGTCTAAATCCTAAGTGCGAAGGGGTCTTGGGCCATCGCCCTTTGCACTCCTGCACGTTACGTGGCTGGTCGGGCCCAGGCATGACACTGTATACACAAGTGATATAACCAGCCCACCCCAACGATCAGCCCGCATCTCTGAGCTGTGACATCTGAAGAGCTTTCGGCTGATACATACGACGTAGAGGGTCCCATAACCATTATCCCACGTGGTGGTAGTGCGTCTATGGCCAGCGGCCAACTCAGATCAAATACCCAAATCCGTTAGTGCATTGGGAACTCGCGGTGACGATCAGTACTCCTGTCGTCCCGTCTCGAGGAAGTGCAACAAGGGTCAGGCCCATCCCTCTCTAGGGTGGTCTTTGCCTGCCCGGCCGCGCCTCGTAATTATCTCGCGGGTACCTTCCAGGTCAACTCGACTTCACATTTCCCGCGGGTACCCCTCGGGATCGACCCGCCTGCAATAAAGGTCTGAGGTAATAGTCATGGTAACCGTGTGTCCAAAACATCAAGGAAACCCGAGGAGTCACCCTTGATGGATTCCCACTCGATGTAATCCGTTATGGAGAACCAGGAGGAATCACCCTCGATGGTCCACACTTGAGGGGTTGCACGACAGAGTCATCATCGGGAAGGGGAGAGTGAGGAATCACCCTCTGCAATCACCATCGATGTGCTATACTACAGGGATATCATCAGGAGTGTAGTACGAGGTATCACCCTCGGCACTTGATAGTAGCCCTGCAGAGTCGTACAACTAAGGGGGTGCGGTGATGTGACGGTATCTGCACATTGATCACAATGATCGAGGTACTGGTAACAAGGCGGGGCAACAGGGACAAAGGTGAGGGGTCACTGATGGATCACTAACCAACCTATTCTAAGCAGTTTAGGATGACAGGTAAAGTAACAACAGCAGGTTACAAAAATCGGCTATGCATCAGAATAGGAGCAAGCAATTACAGTAGCAAAATCTAATGCAAGCATGAGGGAGAAAGAATAGGCGATATACGAATGATCAAGGGGATTTTGCTTGCCTGGAAGCTCTGCTGAAAAGGTTTGGTCGTCAGGGGCGTAGTCGTACTCGGCAGCAGCGTCAGACTCGGGGTCTATCGGTAGAGAAGGAGGGGGAAGAAACAATAAACACAAAGCAGACGAATGCAACACAGATGCATGGCATGGCAGCACGTTATTCGAGGGGTGCCCTAATGCAGTACTACGCAAGTTAGTCGGAGCGGGAAACATCTGGAGGTGTTTTACCAGCTCCGGGCAATTATCGGACAGATGAATCGGAGGGGAAAGTTCCATGTTCATCATGTTAGAGGGGTGTGGCAGGTATGTGGGTGGCATATTCGGATTCTTCATATTTTTTTGATCATTTTTCATATAAATTATTTTCATCCGAGTTATGGTTTATTTTATATGATTTTTCAAAGTTTTATTGAATTTCTGGAATTATTTTAATTATTTAAATTTGAATTATCCGAAACAGTAACAGGTGACGTCAGCATGACATCTGGATGACATCATCAGTCAACTCTGACTGGCCAGGGTCAAACCTGACTAGTGGGTCCCACATGTCATACAGAGTGGCCTTAATAGAGAGGTTAAGATTAACTATTTAGGTTAATTACTCAGTGGGGCCTACTGTCAGTGTCAAATTAGTTAATTAATTAACTTAATTAGGATTAACCAATTAATTAGCGTTTTATTTATTTTTCAAAAACGTTTAAATTAGCAGGGCCCGCATGTCAGTGACTGGGCTGCCCAGTCAGCACAGTTGATTGGTCAACCCAGTCAACTGGGGCCCGTGGGGCCCAGCGGTCAGCGGCACAGGGCGGCCAGGTGGCAGCCACGTCGGCGCCGTCGCCCGAGTTACTCCGGCGACCATTTCCGTGGCGGCGCGCGACGGGAGGTGATCGGGAATCGGCTACAGAGGGTCCCCGGACACGTGCGACGACGCGTTCGAACGCCTGCAGCGTCGCGCGTCGAATGGCGGCGGTGGTTGGCCGTGGGGTGGCCGGAGTGGAGTGCTACGACGTCGCCGGCGGCGGTGGCGTTCGGGCGGTGCTTGGATCAGCAGCGGCGGCGGGCAACAGCTCAAACAAACGGGGCACAGGGGGTCTATGCGTGAGCGCGAACTCGATGGACTCCAGCGCGGGAGCATTTGGTCACTGGACGGCTACTGGCGATGAGCTCGGGTGGCGAGGAGTTCGGCCATGACGGGGGAGCTCGCTAGCGAGCGAGTTTGACGGCGAGAAGAGTGGGGCAAAGGAGAGGTGCTCACTGGGCTCCTGTAGGTGTGCTCAGTGGGCTCGGGGGAGGATCGGTGTGGCCGGAGACGACGATGAACGGCGGCGGCGATCCGATGAAGACGACAACGCGATCCGGCGCTGTGGTGGCTCCTGGGTCGCGTTCGCGGGCGCAGGCGATGAAGCGGTCGGTGGCGGAGCGGACGGACACGCCGCGGTGGCGTGGGGAGGTCAGTGGCCGCACTGGCGACGAGCCATGGCAACGGAGGCGTACTGGCGACGGTGGGATCGGGAAGAGGAACGAGGGGAGGGGGCGAACCGAGCTAGGGTTTCGCCAGGGGGTGCGCGGGGCCCTTATCCTCGCGGGGCACCGCCGGATGGCCGGCGCGTGGCCATCCGTGGACGTACGGCTGCGCGCGCGCCATGGTCACTGTGGTCCAGCGGGAGGTAGGGGAAAGGCCGAGCATATTGGGCTGGGCCGCACTGTGTGCACGTAGAGCCCAGTCTAGCAGTGCTCTATAGTCATTTTCTTTTTCTTTTTCTGTTTTATTTTTGCTTTTTCTGTTTTGCAAAATGTTTGGCCACCATTTCACTTTTGTAAAATATGTGACTTAGCCACATAAATACAGTGCAATATCTAGCACTGTGATAAAAAGGTTTGGAGGTAAATTGATTTCATTTGAATTTTGGATTAAATAAAATGGATTAAACATTGCTGTTTTGGTGCTGTTTTTTGGATGTTAGAGTCATTTAAATTATTCAATTAATGTTGATTTTATTTTTACAATTGCTTTGGGAATATTTACAATATTATGAACTATTTAGTTCCAGGATTTGAACAACTTTTAAATTCACTTTAAATTTGAATTCTCACTTTCAGTTGGAATTTGAAATGAGATATGATCCAAATGATGATCAAGCACTGTTAATCATGGTGACTTGGCATGATTTCGAGGTGATCACTGTAGCTTAATACATGGGGATGTTAGAAGTAATTAGATGATGGGTTGCTAGAGTGACAGAAGCTTAAACCCTAGTTTATGCGCTATTCCGTAAGGGGCTGACTTGGATCCATATGTTTAATGCTATGGTTAGAGTTATCTTAATTCTTCTTTCGTAGTTGCGGATGCTTGCGACAGGGGGTAATCATAAGTGGGAGGCTTGTTCAAGTAAGAACAGCACCCAAGCACCGGTCCACCCACATATCAAATTATCAAAGTAGCGAACGCGAATCAAACCAACATGATGAAAGCGACTAGATGAAATTCCCATGTGTCCTCAAGAATGCTTTGCTTACTATAAGAGAACGTTCCGGCTTGTCCTTTGCTACAAAAATGATTGGGCCACCTTGCTGCACTCTTTGTTACTATTGCTACTTATCACTTGTTACAAATTATCTTGCTATCAAACTACTCGTTACCGATAATTTCAGTGCTTGCAGAAAATACCTTGCTGAAAACCGTTTGTCATTTCCTTCTGCTCCTCGTTGGGTTCGACACTCTTACTTATTTAAAGGACTACGATTGATCCCCTATACTTGTGGGTCATCAAGACTCTTTTCTGGCGCCGTTGCCGGGGAGTGAAGCGCCTTTGGCGAGTGGAATTTGGTAAGGAAACATTTATATTATGTGCTGAAATTTACTATCACTTGTCACTATGGAAAGTAATCCTTTGAGATGTTTGTTCGGGGTATCTTCACCTCGACCGGAAACACAAATAGTTTCTCCTCAACCTACTGCACCTACTGAAAATATTTCATATGAAATTCCTCCGGGTATGATACAGAAACTGCTAGCTAATCCTTATGCAGGAGATGGAACGTTACATCCTGATATGCACTTGATCTATGTGAACGAAATTTGTGGATTGTTTAAGCTTGCAGGTTTATCCGGAGACGGAGTTAAGAAGAAAGTATTCCCTTTATATTTGGAGGGAAAGGCATTGACGTGGTATAGGCTATGTGATGATACTGATACATGGAACTGGAACCGATTAAAACTGGAATTTGGAGTCCCTAGATATTTGATGACTGATGGTGGTTCACATTTTATTCATGGCGCTTTCTGTAAATTGCTAGCTAAATACGATGTTAATCATAGAACTGCATCTCCTTATCACCCTCAGTCTAGTAGTCAAGTTGCATTGAGTAATAGAGAAATAAAATTAATTTTGCAAAAGACCGTTAATAGATCCAGGAAGAATTGGTCTAAGAAACTCGATGATGCATTATGGGCTTACATAACTGCTTATAACAATCCTATGGGTATGTCTCCTTATAAAATGGTCTATGGAAAAGCATGTCATTTACCTCTTGAGATAGAACATAAAGCTTATTGGGCAATTAAAGAACTTAATTATGATTTTAAACTTGCCGGTGAAAAGAGGCTATTTGATATTAGCTCTTTAGTTGAATGGAGAACTCAAGCCTATGAAAATGCCAATTTATTTAAAGAAAAGGTTAAAAGATGGCATGATAAAAGAATCCAAAAACGGCAATTTAAAGTGGATGAACAAGTTCTATTGTACAACTCTCGTTTCAATTTTTTTGCAGGGAAACTTCTCTTTAAATGGGAAGGGCCATATATCATCGAAGAAGTTTATCGCTCCGGAGCTATTAAAATTAACAATTCCGAAGGCACCAATCCGAGAGTGGTGAATGGGCAAAGAATTAAGCATTATATCTCAGGTACACCCATTAACGTTGAAACTAATATTATTCAGACGATGATGATACGTCCATTTTGCATCATGTTTTGCTACTATTATTTATAGTGTTTTTAATCAATATAATACTTTGTGGAGCAATTCTAATGCCTTTTCTCTCTTAATATGCAAAGATTTACACAAGGAGGGAGATTGCCGGCAGCTGGAATTCTGGGCCTGAAAAAGCTATGTCAGAGATACCTATTCTGCACATCTCCAAATGAGCTGAAATTTCATGGAGATTTATTTTGGAATAAATAAAAAATATTGGAAGAAAGAAATACCAGAGGGGGCCACCCAGGAGCCTACGAGGCACCAGGGCGCGCCACCCCCCCCCCCAAGCGCGCCCTGGTGGCTCGTGGGGCCCCTGGCCAGCCTCTAGCCCCCATTTTCTGGTATATAAGTCCATTTGCCCTAGAAAAAATATAGAGGAGACTTTCGGGACGGTGCGCCGCCGTCTCGAGGCGGAACTTGGGCAGGAGCTCTTTTGCTCTCCGACAGAGAGATTCTTGTTGGAAATATGCCCTAGAGGCAATAATAAATTGGTTATTATTATATTTCCTTGTTCATGATAATCGTTTATTATCCATGCTATAATTGTATTGATTGGAAACTCAAATACATGTGTGGGTACATAGACAACACTGTGTCCCTAGTAAGCCTCTAGTTGACTAGCTCGTTGATCAAAGATGGTTAAGGTTTCCTAGCCATTGACATGAGATGTCATTTGATAATGGGATCACATCATTAGGAGAATGATGTGATGGACAAGACCCAAACTGTAAACGTAGCATTTGATCGTGTCAGTTTATTGCTATTGTTTTCTGCATGTCAAGTATCTGTTCCTTTGACCATGAGATCATGCAACTCACTGACACCGGAGGAATACCTTGTGTGTATCAAACGTCGCAACGTAACTGGGTGACTATAAAGGTGCTCTACAGGTATCTCCGAGGGTGTTTGTTGGGTTGGCATGGATCAAGACTGGGATTTGTTACTCCGTATAACGGAGAGGTATCTCAGGGCCCACTCGGTAATACAACATCACAATGAGCCTTGCAAGCAATGTGACTAAAGTGTTAGCCACGAGATCTTGTATTACGGAACGAGTAAAGAGACTTGCCGGTAACGAGATTGAACTAGGTATAGTGATACCGACGATCGAATCTCGGGCAAGTAACATACCGAAGAACAAAGGGAACAGCATACGGGATTAACTGAATCCTTGACATAGAGGTTCGACCGATAAAAGATCTTCGTAGAATATGTAGGAGCCAATATGGGCATCCAGGTCCCGCTATTGGTTATTGGCCGTAGAGGTGTCTCGGTCATGTCTACATAGTTCTCGAACCCGCAGGGTCTACACACTTAACGTTTGGTGACGATTAGTATAATTGAGTTGTTATGTTGGTAACCGAAAGTTGTTCGGAGTCCCGGATAAGATCCCAGACATGACGAGGATCTCCGGAAGAGTCCGGAGGTAAAGATTGATATATGTGATAATAGTGTTTTGATCTCCGGAAGAGTTCCGAAGTTCACCGGAAGGGGTTCCGGATGTTTACCGAAGTGTTCGGGTGCAGCAACACTTTATATGGGCCAAGGGATAAAAGCCCACGAGGTATTGGAAAGTGCAAAAGTAGTTTTGCTGCCGCGTAAGCGGTACTACCGCTTGTGTGAAGCGGTACTACCGCCCGAGCGGTACTACCGCTTGTGTGAAGCGGTACTACCGCCCAAGCGGTACTACCGCTTGTGTGAAGCGGTACTACCGCTTGTGTGCGGCTGTGCACGATTCGGCAGGGGTCCGAGTTGGACTCTTTCCCTACGGGCCAAACCGACCTTGTGCGGGCAAAACCGACCTGGAGGAGGCTTTTACTCCAAGTTTAGACCCCAAGGCTCAACATATAAATAGAGGGGCAGGGCTAGCACACGGGAGACATCAAGATTTCCCCAAGCCGTGTGCGGCAACCCTAACCCTCTAGTTCCTCCGTCATAATCTCCGTAGTGCTTGGCGAAGCCCTGCAGAGATTGTTCCTCACCACCATCACCACGCCGTCGTGCTGCTGGAACTCAACCACTACTTCGCCATCGCTCGCTGGATCGAGGAGGTGAAGGCGTCATCAAGCCGTACGTGTGTTGAACGCGGAGGTGCCGTCCGTTCGGCACTAGATCGGAAGGATCGTGATTGGATCGCGGGACGCTCGGCGATTTGGATCGCAAAGACGTTCGACTACATCAACCGCGTTTCTTAAACGCTTCCGCTTAGCGATCTACAAGGGTATGTAGATTCACTCTCCCTCTCGTAGATGCTCATCACCATGGATAGATCTTGTGTGTGCGTAGGAAAATTTTTGTTTCCCATGCAACGTTCCCCAACAGTGGTATCAGAGCTAGGTCTATGCGTAGATGAGATCTCGAGTAGAACACAAACGAGTTGTGGGCGTGGGTGTATACATATTGCTTGCCGTTACTAGTTGATTTTTGATTCGGCGGTACTGTGAGATGAAGCGGCCCGGACCGACATTACGCGTACACTTACGCGAGACAGGTTCCTTCAACTGACATGTAACTTCGTTGCATAAAGATGGCTAGCGGGTGTCTGTCTCTCTCACTTTAGTTGAATCGATTTCAATGAAGAGGGTTCTTTTAGAAGATCAAAAAGCAATCACTACACCACGTTGTGGTTTTGCGTAGGTAAGAACGGTTCTTGCAAACCCGTAGCAGCCACGTAAAATTTGCAACAACAATTAGAGGACGTCTAACTTGTTTTTGCAGGGTATGTTGTGATGTGATATGGCCAATTACATGATGAGATATATGTGTTGTATGAGATGATCATGTTTTGTATAGAATATCACGACTTGCATGTCGATGAGTACGGCAACTGGCAGGAGCCATAGAGTTGTCTTTAATTATTGTATGACCTGCGTGTCAATCATTAAGCTCTATGTAATGCTTTACTTTATCGCTAAACGTTAGCAATAGTCGTGGAAGCAACAGTCGGCGCGACAACCTTATGGCGACACGTTGATGGAGATCAAGATGATGGAGATCATGGTGTCATGCCGGTGACGATGGAGATCATGCCGGTGCTTTGGAGATGGAGATCAAAAGCACAAGTTCATGGCCATATCATGTCACTTATGATTTGCATGTGATGTTAATCTTTTTTTGCATCTTATTTTGCTTAGGACGACGGTAGCATTATAAGGTGATCCCTCACTTAAATTTCAAGATAAATTGTGTTCTCCCAAAGTGTGCACCGTTGCGAAAGTTCGTCGTTTCGAGACACGCCGTGATGATCGGGTGTGATAGACTCTACGTTCGCATACAACGGGTGTAATCCATGTTGCACGTGCGGAACACTCGGGTTAAACTTGACGAGCCTAGCATGTACAGACATGGCCTCGGAACACAAGAGACCGAAAGGTCGAACATGAGTCATATAGTAGATATGATCAACATGAAGATGTTCACCATTGAAACCACCTCAACTCACGTGATGATCGGACTTGAGTTGGTGGATTTGGATCATGTTACACTCGAATGACCGGAGGGATGTCAATTTGAGTGGGAGTTTTTAAGTAATATGATTAACTAAACTCATTATCTAGAACAATAGTCTAAGTTGTCTTTGCTATATTTATGTTGTAGATCATGGCTCGCGCAGTAGCACCCCTGAATTTTAATGCGTTCCTAGAGAAAGCTAAGTTGAAAGATGATGGAAGTAACTTTGTGGACTGGGCCCGTAATCTAAGGATTATCCTTACGGCTTCCCAGAAGGCTTATGTCCTTGATGCACCGCTTGGTGATCCACCCGCTCCAGTTGAGTCTCTAGACGTTGTGAACGCCTGGCAGGCTCGTTCTGATGATTACTCAATAGTTCAATGTGCAATGTTGTATGGCTTAGAACCGGGACTTCAAAGACGTTTTGAACGTCATGGAGCATATGAGATGTTCCAGGAATTGAAGTTTATCTTTCAGAAGAATGCCCGGATCGAGAGATATGAGATCTCCGATAAGTTCTATGCTTGCAAGATGGAGGAGAACGGGTCTATCAGTGATCACGTGCTCAGAATGTCTGGGTACTCCACCCGTCTGGCTGAGTTAGGGATGCCCCTTCCACCAGAGGCTATCACTGACAGAGTTCTTCAATCATTGCCACCTAGCTACAAGAGCTTCGTGTTGAACTATAACATGCACGGGATGAACAAGTCAGTCGCCGAGCTGTTTGCGATGCTGAAAGCCGCTGAGTCTGAAATTCAGAAGGAGCATCAAGTGTTGATGGTCAATAAAACCACTAGTTTCAAGAAAAATGGCAAGGGTAAGAAGGGTAACTCCAAGAAGAGTGGCAAAGCAGTTGCTCCTCTCGTGAAGAAACCCAAGGCTGGACCCAAACCAGAAACTGTGTGTTTTCATTGCAAGGGAACTGGACACTGGAAGCGGAATTGCCCCAAGTATTTGGCTGACAAGAAGGCGGCCAACAACAAACAAGGTATATATGATATACATGTTATTGATGTGTACCTTACCAACTCTCGTTGTAGTGCCTGGGTATTTGATACCGGTGCGGTTGCTCATATTTGCAACTCAAAACAGGAACTGCGGAATAGACGGAGGCTGGCAAAGGACGAAGTGATGATGCGCGTGGGAAATGGTTCCAAGGTTGATGTGATCGCCGTCGGCACGCTCGCTCTTCGATTACCGTCGGGATTAGTGATGAACCTAAATAAGTGTTATTTGGTGCCTGCGTTAAGCATGAACATTATATCTGGATCTTGTTTATTGCGAGACGGTTACTCATTTAAATCAGAGAATAATGGTTGTTCTATTTATATGAGTAATATCTTTTATGGTCATGCACCCGATGTGAGGGGTTTGTTCTTATTGAATCTCGATAGTAATGATACACATGTTCATAACATTGATGCCAAAAGATGTAGAATTGATAATGATAATACCACTTTCTTGTGGCACTGCCGTTTAGGTCATATTGGCGTAAAACGCATGAGGAAGCTCCATGCTGATGGACTTTTGGAGTCACTTGATTTTGAATCACTTGACACATGTGAGCCATGCCTCATAGGCAAGATGACTAAAACGCCGTTCTCTGGAACAATGGAACGGGCAAGTGACTTATTGGAAATCATACATACTGATGTGTGTGGTCCGATGAGTATTGAGGCGCGCGGTGGTTATCGTTATTTTCTCACCTTCATTGATGACTTAAGTAGATATGGGTATATTTACTTAATGAAACACAAGTCTGAAACATTTGAAAAGTTCAAACAATTTCAGAGTGAAGTTGAGAATCATCGTAACAAGAAGATTAAATTCCTACGATCTGATCGAGGAGGAGAATATCTGAGTTATGAGTTTGGCAGTCACTTAAGACAGTGTGGAATTGTTTCACAATTAACACCGCCTGGAACACCACAGCGTAATGGTGTGTCCGAACGTCGTAATCGAACCTTATTGGATATGGTGCGATCTATGATGTCTCTTGCCGATTTGCCACTATCGTTTTGGGGTTATGCATTAGAGACAGCTGCATTCACTTTAAATAGGGCACCATCAAAATCCGTTGAGACGACGCCATATGAACTTTGGTTTGGCAAGAAGCCAAAGTTGTCGTTTCTTAAAGTTTGGGGATGTGATGCTTATGTCAAAAAGCTTCAGCCTGAAAAGCTGGAACCCAAAGCGGAGAAATGCGTCTTCATAGGATACCCAAAAGAGACAGTTGGGTATACCTTCTATCTCAGATCCGAAGGCAAAGTGTTTGTCGCTAAAAACGGAACATTTCTTGAGAAAGAGTTTCTCTCGAAAGAATTGAGTGGGAGGAAGATAGAACTTGATGAGGTTGTTGAACCTTTACTTCAACCTGAGAGTAACGCAGCGCAGAAAGTTGTTTCTGTGGAGCCTACATTAGCTGAAGAGGAAGTTAATGATGATGATCATGAAGCTTTGGATCAAGTTGCTATCAAACCTCGTAGGTCGACAAGGACGCGTACTGCTCCCGAGTGGTACGGCAACCCTGTCTTAGACATCATGTTGTTAGACAACGATGAACCTACGAGCTATGGAGAAGCGATGATGAGCCCGGATTCCGAGAAGTGGTTAGAGGCCATGAAATCCGAGATGGGATCCATGTATGAAAACAAAGTATGGACTTTGGAAGTATTACCTGAGGGGCGTAAGGCCATTCAGAACAAATGGATCTTTAAGAGGAAGACGGACGCGGACGGCAATGTCACCGTCTATAAAGCTCGACTTGTGGCAAAGGGTTTTTCACAAGTTCAAGGAGTTGACTACGATGAGACCTTCTCACCCGTAGCGATGCTTAAGTCCGTCAGAATCATGTTAGCAATAGCTGCCTTTTTCGATTATGAAATTTGGCAGATGGATGTCAAAACAGCGTTCCTTAACGGTTACCTTAAGGAAGAGTTGTATATGATGCAACCAGAAGGTTTTGTCGATCCAGAGAATGCTGACAAAGTTTGCAAACTCCAGCGATCCATTTATGGACTGGTGCAAGCATCTCGGAGTTGGAATCTTCGCTTTGATGAAGTGATCAAAGCGTTCGAGTTTATACAAGTTTACGGAGAAGCTTGTATTTACAAGAAAGTGAGTGGGAGCTCTATAGCGTTTCTAATATTATATGTGGATGACATATTGCTGATTGGAAACAATATAGAAATGCTGGAAAGTGTAAAGGAATATTTGAACAAGAGTTTTTCAATGAAGGACCTAGGAGAAGCTGCTTTCATATTAGGCATCAAGATCTATAGAGATAGATCAAGACGTTTAATAGGACTTTCACAAAGCACATACCTTGATAAGATTTTGAAGAAGTTCAAAATGGATCAGTCCAAGAAGGGGTTCTTGCCTGTTTTGCAAGGTGTGAAGTTGAGTAAGACTCAATGCCCAGTGACTGCAGAAGATAGAGAAAAGATGAGTGTCATCCCCTATGCTTCAGCCATAGGCTCTATCATGTATGCAATGCTGTGCACAAGACCCGATGTCAGCCTTGCCATAAGTATGGCCGGAAGGTTTCAAAGTGATCCAGGAATGGAACACTGGACGGCGGTCAAGAATATCCTGAAGTACCTGAAAAGGACTAAGGACATGTTTCTCGTTTATGGAGGTGATCAAGAGCTCGTCGTAAAGGGTTATGTCGATGCAAGCTTTGACACTGATCCGGATGACTCTAAGTCGCAAACCGGATACGTATTTATTCTTAATGGGGGTGCGGTTAGCTGGTGCAGTTCCAAGCAAAGCGTGGTAGCTGATTCTACATGCGAAGCGGAGTACATCGCAGCCTCGGAGGCAGCGAAGGAAGGTGTCTGGATGAAGGAGTTCATGACAGATCTTGGAGTAGTGCCTAGTGCGCTTAACCCAATGACTCTGTTTTGTGATAATACTGGTGCCATTGCTCTAGCCAAGGAACCAAGATTTCACAAGAGGACCAGACACATAAAGCGACGTTTCAATTCCATCCGCGATTACATCAAGGAGGACGACATAAATATTTGCAAAGTACACACGGATCTAAATGTTGCAGATCCGATGACTAAACCTCTTCCAAGGGCTAAACATGAACAACACCAGAACTGCATGGGTGTTCGATTCATTACAATGTAAATCACATAGTGATGTGAACTAGATTATTGACTCTAGTGCAAGTGGGAGACTGTTGGAAATATGCCCTAGAGGCAATAATAAATTGGTTATTATTATATTTCCTTGTTCATGATAATCGTTTATTATCCATGCTATAATTGTATTGATTGGAAACTCAAATACATGTGTGGGTACATAGACAACACTGTGTCCCTAGTAAGCCTCTAGTTGACTAGCTCGTTGATCAAAGATGGTTAAGGTTTCCTAGCCATTGACATGAGATGTCATTTGATAACGGGATCACATCATTAGGAGAATGATGTGATGGACAAGACCCAAACTGTAAACGTAGCATTTGATCGTGTCAGTTTATTGCTATTGTTTTCTGCATGTCAAGTATCTGTTCCTTTGACCATGAGATCATGCAACTCACTGACACCGGAGGAATACCTTGTGTGTATCAAACGTCGCAACGTAACTGGGTGACTATAAAGGTGCTCTACAGGTATCTCCGAGGGTGTTTGTTGGGTTGGCATGGATCAAGACTGGGATTTGTTACTCCGTATGACGGAGAGGTATCTCAGGGCCCACTCGGTAATACAACATCACAATGAGCCTTGCAAGCAATGTGACTAAAGTGTTAGCCACGAGATCTTGTATTACGGAACGAGTAAAGAGACTTGCCGGTAACGAGATTGAACTAGGTATAGTGATACCGACGATCGAATCTCGGGCAAGTAACATACCGAAGAACAAAGGGAACAGCATACGGGATTAACTGAATCCTTGACATAGAGGTTCGACCGATAAAAGATCTTCGTAGAATATGTAGGAGCCAATATGGGCATCCAGGTCCCGCTATTGGTTATTGGCCGTAGAGGTGTCTCGGTCATGTCTACATAGTTCTCGAACCCGCAGGGTCTACACACTTAACGTTTGGTGACGATTAGTATAATTGAGTTGTTATGTTGGTAACCGAAAGTTGTTCGGAGTCCCGGATAAGATCCCAGACATGACGAGGATCTCCGGAAGAGTCCGGAGGTAAAGATTGATATATGTGATAATAGTGTTTTGATCTCCGGAAGAGTTCCGAAGTTCACCGGAAGGGGTTCCGGATGTTTACCGAAGTGTTCGGGTGCAGCAACACTTTATATGGGCCAAGGGATAAAAGCCCACGAGGTATTGGAAAGTGCAAAAGTAGTTTTGCTGCCGCGTAAGCGGTACTACCGCTTGTGTGAAGCGGTACTACCGCCCGAGCGGTACTACCGCTTGTGTGAAGCGGTACTACCGCCCAAGCGGTACTACCGCTTGTGTGAAGCGGTACTACCGCTTGTGTGCGGCTGTGCACGATTCGGCAGGGGTCCGAGTTGGACTCTTTCCCTACGGGCCAAACCGACCTTGTGCGGGCAAAACCGACCTGGAGGAGGCTTTTACTCCAAGTTTAGACCCCAAGGCTCAACATATAAATAGAGGGGCAGGGCTAGCACACGGGAGACATCAAGATTTCCCCAAGCCGTGTGCGGCAACCCTAACCCTCTAGTTCCTCCGTCATAATCTCCGTAGTGCTTGGCGAAGCCCTGCAGAGATTGTTCCTCACCACCATCACCACGCCGTCGTGCTGCTGGAACTCAACCACTACTTCGCCATCGCTCGCTGGATCGAGGAGGTGAAGGCGTCATCAAGCCGTACGTGTGTTGAACGCGGAGGTGCCGTCCGTTCGGCACTAGATCGGAAGGATCGTGATTGGATCGCGGGACGCTCGGCGATTTGGATCGCAAAGACGTTCGACTACATCAACCGCGTTTCTTAAACGCTTCCGCTTAGCGATCTACAAGGGTATGTAGATTCACTCTCCCTCTCGTAGATGCTCATCACCATGGATAGATCTTGTGTGTGCGTAGGAAAATTTTTGTTTCCCATGCAACGTTCCCCAACAATTCTGCCGGGGATACTTCCCTCCGGGAGGGGGAAATCGTCGCCATCGACATCACCAACGATCCACTCATCGTGGGAGGACCAATCTTCATCAACATCTTCAACAACACCATCTCATCTCAAACCCTAGTTCATCTCTTGTATTCAATCTTTGTCTCAAAACCTCAGATTGGTACCTGTGGGTTGCTAGTAGTGTTGATTACATCTTGTAGTTGATGCTAGTTGGTTTATTTGGTGGAAGATTATATGTTCAGATCCATTATGCTATTTAATACCCCTCTGATCTTGAACATGATTATGATTTGTCAGTAGTTACCTTTGTTCTTGAGGACATGGGAGAAGTCTTGTCATAAGTAATCATGTGAATTTGGTATTCCTTCGATATTTTGATGATATGTATGTTGTTGATTCTCTTAGTGGTGTCATGTGAACGTCGACTACATGAGACTTCACCATCTTTGGGCCTAAGGGAATGCATTGTGGAGTAGTAATTAGATGATGGGTTGCTAGAGTGACAGAAGCTTAAACCCTAGTTTATGGGCTATTCCGTAAGGGGCTGATTTGGATCCATACGTTTCATGCTATGGTTAGAGTTATCTTCATTCTTCTTTCATAGTTGCGGATGCTGGCAAGAGGGGATAATCATAAGTGGGAGGCTTGTTCAAGTAAGAACAGCACCCAAGCACCGGTCCACCCACATATCAAATTATCAAAGTAGCGAACGCGAATCAAACCAACATGATGAAAGCGACTAGATGAAATTCCCATGTGTCCTTGAGAACGCTTTGCTTACTATAAGAGATCGTTCCTGCTTGTCCTTTGCTACAAAAAGGATTGGGCCACCTTGCTGCACTCTTTGTTACTATTGCTACTTATCACTTGTTACAAATTATCTTGCTATAGAACTACTCGTTACCGATAATTTCAGTGCTTGCAGAAAATACCTTGGTGAAAACCGCTTGTCATTTCCTTTTGCTCCTCGTTGGGTTCGACACTGTTACTTATCGAAAGGACTATGATTCATCTCCTATACTTGTGGGTCATCAGATGACACTGGAGGAGCACATAAAAGAGTCCTTCCGGAACGCTACAGAACCCTGAAAAGGGGTAGGTATGTGATATGGTAACTAAACCGACTCCAAAAATTCCATAAAGATTATTTCTGTCCATTTTGGAATATTAGAAAAAAATACAAAAATAAGAAACAGCCGAGAGGACCCACGAGGAGGTCACAAGGCAACAGGGCGCAACCCCTACCCTAGGGTGCACCGTGTTGCCTTGTGGGCCCCTCGTGTGCCTTTCCGACTTCGTTTTCCTCTCGTATGCTTGTTTTGCAAGATAAAAATTCTTTATATATACTCCCGTATGTTTTGACCACCGCATCGCAAGTTTCTCCTCTGTTCTTGTTTCGGGCTGTTTTCCTGACAGATTTGGACACGCTATGTCGTCTCAAGATTCGGATGGGGAGAGCTATGTCTCGCACCTTATTGCAAATCCTATAGTCTATGGGGATATTGATCCCTATGGATGGTCATCTCACGAAGAAGAGGAGGCCGACTTGAGGAGAAAGCAAGATCAACCCAGTGAGGAGGAAGAGGATCTTTCTCTGCCTCAACCAGGAGATATGCATGTTGAATTCGAGAGGTCCATCTTACCCAATACGATGAAAGTGCCTAAATTCAATTCACTCCCTTTCGTCATGTGCAGGAAGATTTAAATAAATTGCATCGTAAAATTTGGGATCTCGAAAGGGAGAATGACAAATTAAAAGAAGAAATTTGTGTCCTCAAGTGGAAGACAAAGGACAAGCCTATCACCACTTCATCACCACCATCCCCGAAGAAGGAGACTTGGGTACACGGGTATGGGCACCACCCTTGGCTTATGCCAAGCTTGGGGGAGGTGCCCCGGTATCGTATCACCATCACTTTTATCATCATTATCTATCTTAGTTCGATCCTTAGTTATTTCGTGATTTAGAAGAATAAAGTTTTAGTATGATTTAGTTTCGAGTGCTTGCTTTGTGATCTATCTATCTATGTAATCGTGTGTCAAAGTTATATAATAAAGATTAGTTTGAGTTGAGTGTTTTGCTTTTGTTGATCCAATCTTAGAAATAAAATAAAGAGAATAAGAAGTAAGATCATATGATAATCCCATGGGGAGTGATGACTTCACATAAAAGAAGTATAATTGATAAAACTTGTTGGAGGTTAACAAACATAGCATTGGTCATTGTTGCAATTCATGAAAAAGTAAATAGAGAAAGAGAGGTCTCACATATAAATATACTATCTTGGACATCTTTTATGATTGTGAGCCCCCATTAAATATTCTATGTCAAATAGTCGACGTTGGACAAGGAAGGCAACGTAATGAGTTATGTTTGCTTATATTCACATAGAAGTTATATTGTTTTGGATCCTCTAACAAGTGGTGCTTGCCCCCTATATTTTGCTAGCCAAAAAAAGGCTGTACTAAGTAGAGATACTACTTCTGCATCCAAAAAACCCTTGAACCCAGTTTCATGTCATGAGAGTCCACTATATCTACCTACGGATTGAATAAGATCCTTCAAGTAAGTTGTCATCGGTGCAAAAGCAATAAAAATTGCTCCTAAATATGTATGAACTTTTATTGTAAGGGAAAATAAGCTTTGTACGATCTTGTGATGGTGGAGAAAGAAAAGCAACAGACTGCATAATAAAGGTCGCTATCACAAGGGGAAATATAAAGTGACGTTCCTTTACATTAAGAGTTTGCACATCCAAAAATAAAAAGCGCATGACCACCTCTGCTTCCCTTTGTGAAGGTCCTATCTTTTACTTCATGTATTTACTTTTATGCAAGAGTCAATAGTATTCTCCTTTATTCCATTTTTTATTTTCTCTCTTGGCAAGCATCATGTGGTGGGGATAGATCCAGGCATATATATCCAGTTGAATGTAGGTGATCATGAATTATTATTGTTGAAATTACCGTTGAGGTAAATAAGTTGGGAGGCGAAATTATAAGCCCCTATCTTTCTATGTGTCTGGCTGAAACTTTTGGTCCATAAGTATTTTATTTTTATCGACGCCTCTCTCTCTAAACATGTGGTCATGATTATCGATTTTGGCTTTCGCTTGAGGACAAGCGAGGCCTAAGCTTGGGGGAGTTGATACGTCCAATTTGCATCATGATTTCCTACTGTTATTTATAATGTATTTGGTCATTATTTCACTTTATGATGTAATTCTTATGCCTTTCCTCTCTTAAATTGCAAGATTTACATGAAGAGGGAGAATACCGGCAGCTGGAATTCTGGACCTGAAATAGCTACAGCAGAGATACCTATTCTACAGAGCTCCAGTTGACCTGAAACTTCACGGAGATTTTTTATTGAATATATAAAAAATACTGGAGAAAATAAATACCAGAGAGGACCCACCAGTTGCCCACAAGGCAACAGGGTGTCCCCCTTGGTGCGCCATGATGCCTTGTGGGGCCCACAGCTGGCCTCCGTGTAACACCCCAGTGTCATGCTACAGTGACCACATGATAATGATGCCAAGTCATCATCATTATATCCTAAGAAATGCAATTAAGAAATAATTCAACGCAAATTCAAAATTCAAATAACAAGTGAAATTAGAAAAACTTCAAACTTGTAAACAAAATAGTTCATAATATTGCAAATAATCCCAAAGCAATTATAAAAATAAAACCAGCTTTATTTAAATTCCTAAATTTACCCTAGCAACCAAAACAGTGGACCAGCAGCAATTTGTTTGACCTTTTCAATTTCTAAAAATATTAAAACATTTCCAAATGGCCCCAAACTTTTTGTGCAGACCCGGAATATTGCCCTGTATTTTTGTGCCAAGTTTCATTTGGAGCAAAATTCATTTACTAGCTAAACTAAATAAAAAACAGAGACTAAAATATAAAACAGAAAAGTAAAAATGGAAAGGACAGAGATGCACTGCACTGTTGGGCTTTAGGTTAATAGTGGCCGGCCCAGCCCACTACCCCGTCCCCTACCTGCTCCCCCTCCATGTCGCCATGGCCATGGCCGAGCGCGCCGCGCCGACCGCAGCTCGCCACGGCGACGGGGCAGGTGGACGAGGGGATAAGGCCTCTCCCCTCGAGCCCCTGGCCTCTCCCCCTCGCCGCTCCACCTCTCTCTCTCTCTCACTCACCCCCTTCCTTTCATCAGCGCCCGAACGCTGCCCTCACCGTGCCACCGCCGCCTGCGTGGCCACTGGCCGTCCCGTGCAGCCAGCTCATGTCCAGGAGAACCACCTGCGTTGACAACTTCATCTGCGAGCATCAAAACAAGCCGGGATGCCGTCGAGCTGCCGGATCAAGCCGCCCTCTTCTTCGGCAGCCGCTGCAACGCCGCCGTCGATCCGCTCGCCTCCGGCCCCTCCGTCTAAAACGAGCACCCCACTGCACTCACAGTGAGCACCGGTCCTCCTCGACCCCTTTTCCTCCTTCCCCGTGCCCTCTAACTTCATTTGCCGCAATGACTGGAGCTGTGCGCCGCCTCCGTGCTCACCGCTGCCGCTGCGGTCCACCCCTGCGTCTGGTTCTTGTGCTGGCCGACGCAGCTCGACGCCAGGAGCTCATAGGTTCAAACCCCGCTCCGTTTGGTCGCCGGAGCGGCGAGAACAGTGGACGCCGCCGCGTTCTGGCGCCACTGCCGACGGGCCGCCTTGTTTGAACGCTGGAGGGACCCACCTGACAGATAGTTAGCACTAACCCGACGCCTAACAGAGACTGACTGGTGGGCCCATCTACTGTAGCATTTAGATTAGTCCCTAAGTAACCCACTATTACCTGAGTCACTGACAGAGCGGGCCCACATCATAATTAAATTTGCTAGACTAACCTAAGCGTTGTTAAACTAACCTGAGACTGACAGCTGGGTCCCCCTGGGCCCAGTTGACCCAGTTGACCTGGTCAACTTGCTGACTGGGCCAGTCCAGTCACTGGCAGGTGGGTCCAGTGGGCCCCTTTGACCAGTCAAAGCCGTCAGTTGACTGCTGACTGGGCAGTCAACTGGGGCCCACTGTCAGCCACACGTGCATATTGCTGGGTACACTTCTGTGTACCCATAGCAATTTAGCTATTTAATAATTCGAATTAAAATTAATCCAGTAATTTCAGAAAATGCTAAAAACTTTGGAAAATCATAGAAAATAATCCGTAGCTCGGGTGAAATAGTTTTCTGCATGAAAGTTGATCAGAAAAATGAGGCGAATCCGATTATGCCCTCCATGTAGCTGTCACATGCCCACAACATTGCAAACATGGAACCTTCCCCTCTGGTTCATCTGTCTGATAGATGCCTAAAGCCGGGAAAATATCCCCAGATATTTTCCCGCTCCGTCTGCAACGCTTAGCACTGCGTTAGGTCACCCCTAACACCGCATATTGCCGTGTCATGCATCTATGTTACTTCGTTTGCCGTGTATTTATTTGTTTCCTCTCCCTCTTTTCTCCGGTAGCTCCCGCGTGTGACGTGACCCCCTCTGGACTGCTACATCACCGACGACCCCTCTTTCACCGCAAAGCTTCCAGGCAAGCAAAACCCCCTTGATCATTCCTATATCACCCATTCTTTCTCTCCCGTGCTTGCAATAGATTTTGCTACTGTATTTGATTGCTCCTAATCTAATGCATAGCCTGATTTTGTAACCTGCTATTGATACTTTAACTATTGTCCTAAATGCTTAGTATAGGTTGGGTAGTGATCCATCAGTGGCCCCGCACCCTTGTCCGTATTGCCATGCTTTGTTTCCGGATGTTTCCATCAACGTGATCGATGTGCAGAGACCGACACCGCACCGCACACCCCCTTAGTTATACGACTCTGCAGAGCTACCATTGAGCGCCGAGGGTGATACCTCCTACCTCACTCCTGATGATATCTCTGTAGCGTAGCTAGTCGGTTGTGGGTTATCGAGGGTGATTCCTCTTTCACCACCTCCAATGATGCCTCTGTCGTGCAGCCCCTCAAGTGTGAACTTATCGAGGGTGATTCCTCCAAGTTCACCTTGAAGGTTACATTGAGTGAGAATCCATCGAGGGTGATTCCTCGGATTCCCATGATGTTATGGACACACGGGTACTTTGACCTTCACCTCAGTCCTTTGGGAAGTGGGGTTGGCCATGAGGGCACCCGCGAGAGTTTATTGTGGCGGAACAACAGGGCGGGTGGAGACCACCTAGGAGAGAGGTGAGCCTGGTTCCTGGTAGTTGATCCGCGGGTTACCAAGTCTGTGCGACAGGGTGTCGGAGGTGAGCCTTGAGCCCTGTTCGTGTCTGCGAGCTACTAATAACACGCTTAACGGATTTGGGTATTTGATCTGAGTTGGCCACTGGCATATACGCACTACCACCACGCGGGATAATGGTTTAATGGGGCCCTCGGCGCCGTATGTATCAGCCGAAAGCTCTGTCAGATGTCCAGTTCAGCATTGTGGCACGGTCAGATCATGCAATACGGGAGAGGGATGGCGCTGGTATTCACCCTGCTCGCAACGACCCGGAGTGCAAAGGGCGATGGGCCCAGGACCCCTGAGCACTTAGGATGTAGACCGGCGGGGACCTCTCTGCTGAGCCTAGGTAGGACTACGTTGTGTCGATCAGCCGAGGCCAGGCATTACCTGGAAAAGTGTGTCCGGCCAGAGTTAATCGAGCGTGTTGGGTAACAGTAGTGCACCCTTGCAGGGAAGTTATCTATTCGAATAGTCGTGTCCACGGTAACAGGACGCTCGGAGTTGTATCCCGATCTACTAGAACTTGAACTGGATACATGTTACTTAACTAATATGTAAGCTCCGGGATCGCTTTTTCGCAGGGAGTCGAGGAAGGATCTCTGGGCTTTGCTACTACATACTTACTGCTTTATTATATGCTACTAATCTGCACTCTTCTAATGCTGCAAGACGCTGCAAGATGCTAGTCTTCGATAGGCTAGGCCTTCCCTTCTATTTTGGCATTTCTGCAGTATAGTCCACAGATACAGCACCTTTCCTTTGATACCGATGCATACTTAGCATAGATCTGATGTAAGTCTTGCGAGTACTTTGGATGAGTACTCACGGTTGCTTTGCTACCCCTTTTTCCCCATACCTGATTGCTGCGACCAGATGACGGAGCCCAGGAGCCGGAGATCCCCGACGGAGCCTACTACTACGTGGAGATCGACGACCAGGAGTAGTTAGGAGGCTCCCAGGCAGGAGGCCTGCGCCTTTTTGATCTAGTTGTCGTTGTTTTGCTCAGCCTTCTTAAGGCAACCTTCTCTAATTATGTCTGTACTCAGATACTGATGCTTCCGCTGACTCCTGTGTATTTGAGCTTATGTATTCGAGCCCTCGAGGCCCCTGGCTTGTAATATAAAGCTTGTATTATTTTATTTTGTGTCTGGAGTTGTGTTGTGATATCATCCCGTGAGTCCCTGGGCTTGATCGTGTGCATTTGTGTGTATGTTTAGTGCACGGTCGGGCCGGGGGCGTCACAAGCCGGCCCTCTCCTGCTATATAGGCTCATTTTCCCTAAAAAAATAAAAGAGAAGACTTTCGGGATGAAGCGCCGCCATCTTGAGGTGGAACCATGGTAGGAGAAATTTTGCTCTCGGCGGAGCGATTCTGCCGAGGATACTTCCCTTCGGGAGGGGGAAATCAAAGCCATCAACATCACCAACGATCCTCTCATCGTGAGAGGATCAATCTTCATCAACATCTTCACCAGCACCATCTCATCTCAAATACTAGTTCATCTCTTGTATTCAATCTTTGTCCCAAAACCTCAGATTGGTACTTGTGGGTTGGTAGTAGTGTTGATTACATCTTGTAGTTGATGCTAGTTGGTTTATTTGGTGGAATATTATATGTTCAGATCCTTAATGCTATTCAGTACCCCTCTGATCTTGAACATAAATATGATTTGTGAGTAGTTACTTTTGTTCTTGAGGACATGGGAGAAGTCTTGTCATAAGTAATCATGTGAATTTGGTATTCGTTCGATATTTTGATGATATGTATGTTGTTGCTTCCTTTAGTGGTGTTGTGTGAACGTCGACTACATGACACTTCACCATCTTTGGGCCTAAGGGAAGGCATTGTGGAGTAATAATTAGATGATGGGTTGCTAGAGTGACAGAAGCGTAAACCCTAGTTTATGCGCTATTCCGTAAGGGGCTGATTTGGATCCATATGTTTCTTGCTATGGTTAGATTTATCTTAATTCTTCTTTTGTAGTTGCGGATGCTTGCGAGAGGGGGTAATCATAAGTGGGAGGCTTGTTCAAGTAAGAACAACACCCAAGCACCGGTCCACCCACATATCGAATTATCAAAGTAGCGAGCGCGAATCAAACAAACATGATGAAAGTGACTAGATGAGAATTCCCATGTGTCCTCAAGAACTCTTTGCTTTATATAAGAGATCGTTCTGGCTTGTCCTTTGCTACAAAAAGGATAGGGACACCTTGCTACACTTTATTATACTTGTTACTTGTTACGAATTACCTTGCTACCAAACTATTTGTTACCTATAGTTTCAGTGCTTGCAGAGAATACCTTGCTGAAAACCGCTTGTCATTTCCTTATGCTCCTCGTTGGGTTCAACACTCTTACTTATCGAATGGACAATGATTGATCCCCTATACTTCTGGGTCATCAGGTATACCAATAGATTGAATACGAAAGAGGGGATGCCTTCTGGGGCATCCCCAAGCTTAAACGCTTGTGTCTTCCTTGAATATTCCCCTGGGGTGCCTTGGGCATCCGCAAGCTTAGAGTCTTGCCACTCCTTATTCTCCTCATATCGATATCTCACCCAAAACTTGAAAACTTCAATCCCACAAAACTTAACGGAACTCGTGAGATAGGTTAGTATGATAAAAACAAATCATCCACTTAGGTACTGTCAAGACAAGATTCATAATTTTTCTCACATAATTCCTATTGTACTCTATCATTTCTATTATTTATATTGACCAACAGAAACTATAAAACAAGCAAACTATGCATTAAAAAACAGAATATGTCAAAAATAGAACAGTCTCTTATGATTCTGAATAGAAACCATACTTATGTAACTCCAAACATTCTGAACAATTAGGACAGCCTAAAAAATTTGTAACCCAATACCGTGTAAAAATTTCAGAATTTTTGGATGCTCCAGTAAAAAAATGTAAAATCAAATACTGGGCGTAAAAGTTTCTGTTTTTGCAAAGAATCAAATCAACAAGCATTTGCACTATCCCAAAGGTCTTATTGGCACTTTATTGAAATGAAAGACACAAAACATGATTACTACAGTAGCTTAACCATGTGAACACACAAAAATATTAGGGATAAATATTGGGTTGTCTCCCAACAAGCGCTTTTCTTTAATGCCTTTTTAACTAGGCATGATGATTTCAATGATTTTCAATGATGCTCACATAAAATTAAAGAATTGAAACATGAAGTGAGCATCATGAAGCATATGACAAGCACATTTAAGCCTAACCCTCTTCCTATGCATAGGAATTTTGTGAGCAAACAATTCATTGTAGCAAGAACCAACTAGCATAGGAAGGCAAAACAAGTATAACTTCAAAACTTTCAACACATAGAGAGGAAACTTGACGTTCTTGAAATATATATAAGCATATCTTCCTCTCTCATAATAATTTTCAGTAGCATCATGAATAAATTCAACAATATAACTATCACATAAAACATTCTTTTCATTATCCACAAGCATAGAAATTTATTACTCTCAACATAAGCAAATTTCTTCTGGTTAATAATAGTGGGAGCAAACTCAACAAAATAACTATCATGAGAAACTTGATTGACATAACCAAATTGAACATTAAAATCATGATGACAAGTTTCATTGTTATCATTACTCTTTATAGCAAACATGTGATCACCATAATCATCATAGATAGCAACTTCTTTCTCATAATAATCAATTGAAACCTCTTCCAAAATAGTGGAATGATCATTAAATAAAGTCATGACCTCTCCAAATCCACTTTCATAATTATTGCAATAAGATTCAACACCCTCCAAAATAGTGGGATCATTATCAACTAAAGTTGACACTTTTCTTTCATTATTATTGCAATCATCATAGATAGGAGGCATGCTATCATCATAATAAATTTGATCATTGAAAGTAGGGGGACGAAAAAGATCATCTTCATTAAGCATAGCATCCCCAAGCTTAGGATAAACATTATTTGCAGCAAATAAATTCTCAAACATGTCATTCTCCTCAAACATAGCATCCCCAAGCTTGTGGCTTTGCATATCATTAGCATCATGGATATTCAAAGAAGACATACTAATAACATTGCAATCATGCTCAACATTTAAGGATTTTATGCCAACCATTTTATTGAATTCTTCTTCTAACACTTTGGCACAATTTTCCGATCCATCATTTTCAAGAAAGACTTCATAAAGATAAATAATTTGATACAACTTCACTTCCATCTTTTTTGTAGTTTTCTGTTTATAAACCAAACTAGTGATAAAACAAGAAACTAAAAGATTTAATTGCAAGATCTAAAGATCTACCTTCAAGCACTCACCTCCCTGGCAACAGCGCAAGAAAAGAGCTTGATGTCTACTACACAACTTTATTCTTATAGACTCTGTTGGCCTCCAAGCGCAGAGTTTTTTAGGACAGTAGCAAATTTCCCTCAAGTCGATGACCTAAGGTTTATCAATCCGTGGGAGGTGTAGGATGAAGATGGTCTCTCTCAAACAACCCTGCAATCAAATAACAAAGAGTCTCTTGTGTCCCCAACACACCCAATACAATGGTAAATTGTATAGGTGCACTAGTTTGGCGAAGAGATGGTGATACAAGTGTAGTATGGATAGTTGCTACTTGTGGGCTGCGTTGGGATTTCCTCCAAGAGGAGAGGATGATGCAGTATAGGAGAGATAAGTATTTCCATCAGTTAAGAACCAAGGTTATCAATCCAGTAGGAGAACCACACAGAATCTCGTTAGCAGCACCTACACACACAAAAGCAAATACTTGCACCCAACGCGAACAAGAGGGTTGTCAATCCCTTTGGCGGTTACTTGCAAGGATTAATTCTCATAGTGATAGATAGATAAATAAATTTCAAAACAAAATAAAGGAAATAAAATTGCAGCAAGGTATTTTGGATTTTATATATGATAGATAAATGACCCGGGGGCCATAGTTTTCACTAGAGGCTTCTCACTCGAACACATAGCATACGGTGGGTAAACAAATTACTGTTGGGCAATTGATAGAAAAGCGCATAGTTATGACGGATTCATGGCAATGATCATGTATATAGACCGACTCCTGCCTGCATCTACTACTATTACTCCACCCATCGACCGCTGATACGTCTCCAACATATCTATAATTTTTTACTGTTCCATGCTATTATAGTATCAATCTTGGATGTTTTATATGCCATTATATATCATTTTTGGGGACTAATCTATTAACCCAGTGCCCAGTGCCAGTTGCTGTTTTCTGGTTGTTTTTATCTTTTCAGAAAATCATTATCAAAAAGAATCCAAACGAGAAAAAAACTTTGGATTAATTTTTTCTGGACCAGAAGAGACCCACGAAGCTTCGGGAGAAGACCAGAAGAGCCACGAGGAGGCGACTGCTACTTGTGAGCTGCGTTGGTAATTCCTGGATGAGGAAGGGAGATGCAGTACAGTAGAGATAAGTATTTCCCTCAGTTATGAAACCAAGGTTATCAATCCAGTAGGAGAATCACGCAACACCTCGTTAACAGTACCTGCACACAAAACAACAAATCCTTGCACCCAACGCAAACAAGGGGTTGTCAATCCCTTCTCGGTTAATTGCAAGATTAAATTGTATGGTGATAGATAGATAGATAGATAGAACTAAAATATAAAATAAAATAAATAAAGTAAAAGTGCAGCACGGTATTTTTAGGATTTTTAATATGTGATAGAAGTAGACCCGGGGGCCATATATAGTTTTCACTAGAGGCTTCTCTCATGAAAATAGCATACGGTGGGTAAACAAATTACTGTTGGTCAATTGATAGAAAAGCAAATAATCATGACGATATCCATGGCAATGATCATGTATACAGGCATCACGTCCGAGACAAGTAGACCGACTCCTGCCTGCATCTACAACTATTACTCCACACATCGACCGCTATCCAGCATGCATCTAGTGTATTAAGTCCATAAAGAACGGAGTAACGCCTTAAGCAAGATGACATGATGTAAACAAAGTAAAATCACGCATGAATAAACCCCATCTTTTTACCCTTAATAGCAATGATACATACGTGTCATGTCCCTTTCTGTCACTGGGATTGAGCACCGCAAGATCAAACCCATTACAAAGCACCTCTCCCATTGCAAGATAAATCAATCTAGTTTGCCAAACCAAATCAATAGATCGGAGAGAAATATGAAGCTATAATAATCATGCATAAAAGAGTTCAGAGAAGTCTCAATTAATATTCATTGATAATCTGATCATAAACTCACAATTCATCGGATCCCAACAAACACACCGCAAAAAGTGATTACATCGGATAGAACTCCAAGAACATCGAGGAGAACATTGTATTGAAGATCAAAAAGAGAGAAGAAGCCATCTAGCTACGAACTATGGACCCGAAGGTCTGTGGTAGACTACTCACGCATCATCGGAAGGACAGCAAGGTTGATGGAGAGCCCCTCCATGATCGATTCCCCCTCCGGCGGAGTGCCGAAAAAGGTCTCTAGATGGGATCTCTCGAGAACAGAAGCTTGCGGCGGCGGAAAAAGTATTTCGTGGACTCCCCTGTTGCTTTCCCGATTTTAGAGAATTTATAGTGGTGGAATTAGGTCAAATGGGGCAGAGGTGGGCCCACAAGGCACCAGGGTGCGCCTGCCCCACCAGGCGCGCCCTGGTGGCTCGTGGCCACCTCCTCTGGCTTCTGGCCTCCTCCCGAAGCTTCTAGTGTCTCTTATGTCTAGAAAAAAATCTCCAACAAGTTTCGTGGCATTTGGACTTCGTTTGGTACTGATATTCTGGAAAACCAAAAACAGGCAAAAAAACAACAACTGGCAATGGGCACTAAGTTAAAAGGTTAGTCCCAAAAAATGATAAATAATTGCTGTAAATGTATATAAAAACATCCAAGATTGATACTATAATAACATGGAACAATCAAAAATTATAGATACGTTGGAGACGTATCAAGCATCCCCAAGCTTAATTCCTGCTCGCCCTCGAGTAGGTAAATGATAAAAATAGAATTTTTGATGTGGAATGCTACCTATCATATTCATCATACACTACTGGAAACAGGGAATTTGCCATCAGTCAGCTCTTTGCCGTCTGCCAGCGGATGGCAAAGAACGTCTTTGCCATCTGCTTACAAAACACAGACGGCAAAGAACTGACAGATGGCAAAGAACCTGGTTGCCATCAGCCAATTCTTTGTCATCTGCCAGCAGATGGCAAAGAATCTTTGCCGTCTGCTGGCAGACGGCAAAGAGGTTGGTGGGGTCCAGCGGACGACGGCATTGTAACGGCGCACTAGCCCCACCTCTTTGCCATCAGACAGCAGATGGCAAAGAACTTTGCCATCTGCTGGCTGATGGCAAAGAGGTGGGGCTTTGCCATCTGCTGGCTGATGGCAAAGAGGTGGGGCTATCTCCACTCTCTCCCAGCCCGGCCCCACCCCTCTCTCTCTCTCTTCCAGCCCGGCCCCACCCCTCTCTCTCTCTCTTCCAGCCCAGCCCCACCCCTCTCTCTCTCCCAGCCCAGCCCCACCCCTCTCTCTCTCTCCCCCCCCACCTCACCCACCCACCACCCCAGCCCCGCCGTCCCCGCCACCGCCCAGCACCGCCGCCAGCCCACCCCTCCAACGCCATCGCAGCCCGCCCCTCCCCCGCCCCTCCCCCGCCACCGCAGCCCACCCCTCCCCCGCCCCTCCCCGCCACCGAGCCTGGCCGCGCCGCCACCCCGGTCTACCAAGCCGCCGCCCCGGTCTACCTCGCCGCCGCCCCGGTCTACCTCGCCGCCGCCCCGGTCTACCACGCCGCTGCCGCCGGGAGAGGTAGCTACTCCGCCTCCTCCTACCCCCCCCCCCTTTCCTTCCCCTACCTCCCTCCTTCCTGCCTCGGCCCGGCGAGCCCCCTCCTTCCTTCCTGCCTCGGCCCGCCAGCCCTGGCGGCTCCGGTGGCTCTTCCCTGCGGGGAAGAGGAGCTGCGCCTGGAGACGCCTGGAGACGTACGGGATCTGGGAATGTAGGGGGCAATTTTTATTTTGACCAGTTAGGTCATACGACTGAGTATGTATTGCACGCGTGGAAAATATTTGATATCATCGGTGTCTTGGGTGGAGTTGACATTTGGACAGAGGTTACACCATTGTTAATGACGAAGCTTCACCAGCTTCCGCAGTGTATTGTTATTTCAAAGCATTCAGTTATCATTCCATATATCATTCTGTAGGTTTTGCGCCTGTTGACCAATTATTTGGCCTACTGGCCTTTTGACTTAGTGAAATTAAAGTAGTTGACGTTTTCCTAATACTGACTACAATATCTTGAATGGTTTTACTGTGCTAGGTTAGATTATGAATCAAAAACTAATATTTGCTTATGATACCTGACTAACTTTGTGAAACAATTGTTGTGGTGTAACTAATAGAACTCGTTTGAGTTTTGCATAAACCCCTGAGTGCTGGGTCCCAGCCGACATTCATTTAGTGATTTAGTCATTTGTGATACACTCATGAGCTACATCTACTTCGACTTGCATCCGACTATCCTATCATATTTCTCAATTCCGTATTTGATCCTATCACTTTCTCAATTTTGTATTCGGTTACGTTTTCAATTTGTAGATATACCACCGTTCCATTTTGAAGCAAATAAGATTACTGTCCTTATTAAATGACCTATTAATATATGACAGTCCTTTGAAGTTCCAAAAAAATAACATCATTGTTAAATGAAAAATTGCATGCGCTTTTGTTCAGCTATTTCACTGCTTCATCAGACGATTAGATCATGCCTGTAATATTATATGCTATTAATCTTAAGCGTAGAAATGAGTGTACTTTTGACTTGTTTCTGCACTTCTGTTTTCATACCCTACCCAAGTTTAAAAGAACATTTCGTAATGAGTACATGTGATTGTGTTTATTTTGCATAGTCAATAATATGATTTCTGCTTTTTCTTCCAGGTTGAGACAGTAGCTCAGCTTGGTGTGATATTTCTCCTTTTTGCTCTGGGACTTGAATTCTCTACAGCAAAAGTATCCATCTTTGTTTTTTAATACATTTATTAGATATTTGTACCAATGTCAATATGCAGTTAACTAAATAAATGGTGTTTCAACTTTGTCTCAGCTTCGAGCTGTATGTGCGGTTGCCGTTCTTGGAGGATTACTCCAAATTATACTGTTTATGTTCCCTTGTGGTGTTTCTGCTACGGTATGTTTCTTTTTTTCTGTTCATGCTATGATGACATTATTTGAATTGCAATTATTTGGTGCACCAACAAGATTTATTGTTGAGATTCATTTGCATGTTCTGAACTGAACGTGAATAGATCACTAGTATATGCCATTGATGCAGTCCAGTTATACCAACAAAATCACCGGATCAGTTTTGTAGCATTTGGCTTTCTGGTATTTGTTTGATACAAAATTAAGGTCAGGGTTGTCAAGGCATTGCGTTTGCATTGCCATGTTTTCCAGTCTGCTGTAGGCAGATGATGGGAGCCTTTGCCCTTCCCTTGGAGCTTTGCGCACCTGAGCTTGTCAGATCTAGAGCCTGGAGGAGGGTTAAAGGGTCCTGGTGGTCAAGGTTACCGCTGTCACCCCTCCCCATGTCACTTCCGCCGACATATGATGTTGCCTCTATCCAGCTGACTTCTGCTGCTGTCGCTTCCTCTCCTCTCTCCATCTCTAGCAAGGTGAGCCATTGGGCATTATAGGAGCTGGAGGCGCAAGGCAGAAATATCAGGAGATAATGTGGTGGTAGCAGGGGAGGTGGTTGGGGTGTGCAAGAGGTGGTTGAGAAGACGCTAGTCTGACAGGGGATGGAGAGTGGATATTGGACATGCAAGAGAGAGGTAAGGAGAAGTGCAGTGGCCGCTGTGGTAGCCAAGTAGAAATTAGGGAATGGGAGAAGATATTTGAACTTGGCTTTTGGGATTTGGAGAAGTAGTGTGATGAGTATGTAGAGGCCCACATCTCGTCTGTTTCTCACTGATACATGTGTCTGTGACTGCTTCATTAGCTAATACTTACCATCATCTAACTATTGCCATGGTGGGTGACATGTCGTCATGTCACTCAGCTCCCTAGAGTGCATGAAAACTTTGTTTATGCTGTTTCTTACCTTTTCCCTGGGTTTACATAGTTCTTTGATTTCTACCTCCATTTTGCATGATGTAAGTGTTACCTTAGAATTATCTGGAATGTGGGTTCAACTAAAAGCATCGGGAGTCGCAAGTTTTTGTATTAGTTTATCAACTCAAGAAACAGTACTGTCAAAGTAAAATGTTGCAAGTTATAAATTTTTAAGATAACTTGTCGGCATCACAATGTATATGTATCCCTTGCATACCGTCTCACAAACATGGAAGTGCATCCCAAATATGAATTTCGGATAGGAGCAATAATTGGCAGTACAAAATAGGGATGTCGTTCATTACTTTAATTATTTGTGGCAGTCTCTGAACAATGCAGCAGCAATAATTAACATTTTCATGTTCACAGCCTCACAACCTTAGGACACTCTGCATTAGTAGCTCCTCCCTCCTTCTGCAGGTTATGTCTAACCTAAAAGGGCACCCGAGGCATGCTTATAATAAAATCAATGGAAACATATTAATTTAGTTAGATGTAATTCATCCATTTGTTCGATCAAAATAAGTTAGAATAAATTTGATCAGTAAGGGTGAGAAGCCAAGTGGCTGTCAGAATATATTTTCACTAATTTTTTTTTAACATACCTTAGTGGTAGCAGAGTGCAGTGCCTTGGCATGAGTCCACTCAAGTTGCATTCCATGTTTATTTACGTGGCTTCTTCCGATATATAACAAAATGATAAAACCAAACCACACAAAGAGATCTTCAGGTATGATTCCTATTCAAAAGTACAGAAGGAAGAAGTAGCGATATATAACAAAACTGGAAACCAAAATACTTGTCAGCTGGGAACAATTACTCTTGTTGTCTCACTCAGTCTGAACAATATATCGACATGGGAAAACTGGAAAGCAGAATACTTTGGCCTTACCTTCTGAATCTCGAACTCTCAAATTCTACATTCTTGTCCTTGGACCCCTATGTGCTGGAATCTGTAGGGAATCATACTGGCCAAAACCATGATAGAGAATTTGTACTTAATCTTCTTTACCATAGTCTTGGCATATCCAGTAATAGTTATTAAACCGCCCACATCTTCATCACGCATGAACACAGTTATTGGCATCAGTGTAAAAGAAGTAACAAATAGCTTTTTTCTTACTTCATGGACTGTACTGTTGCCATGTTAACCGAGTACTGAGCATAAATCAAATAAAGAAGGGATCTTTTCTTTTCATTAATATGAGAACTTCTTAGCAATCTAATTTGAACATCATATATATTTGTGTTGATCGGGTGGATTTAAATGTGCAGTTGTTTCGTCGCTGCGAGGGTCTGGTGTTCGACGACCTCCCCGTGCGTTCGACGAACTCCGCCCCTGCGTTCGTGGGTGAGCACAAATGACATCTCCTCCTCTCCCTCTTCATTTGCTCTGTTCCAGTCTTCGTGCCGATGAAACTTGCTAGCTATAGGTGTCTTCAATCATCAGTATGCGTTGTATGTGTGGGATTCGACACCTAGTCGTGTGCCTTTGGTAGCCTTCCATACAGGGAAATGCCTCCTAGTGCTTCCACTGAGCCATGGTAGTTCGCTACTGCTCCGGAACACATGGATTGACCGGCATGTGTCCTTCTTTGCTCCTGTGTCTGTCCCTACGGGGAAATGTCACGCGGTGTATCACCGAAGTCCTTGTAGCTTGCTACGACTTAGTTGCACTCGCTGATGACCGACACGTGCATTGCTGGGTCATGTATGCCTGTCCCTGTACGTTTGTGCCACCTTGGTTCTATGACTAGTCATGTCGGCCCGGGTTCTCTGTCATATGGATACTAGCGACATAATCATATACGTGAGTCAATAATCGCAAACGGTCCCGGCCAAGGTAAGGTGGCAGCTGTGGGTTACCGTGCGTGAGACCGCAAAGCGATATGATATGTTACATGCTAGATCTGTGTGACTTAGGATCGGGGTCCTACAAATGCATACTTAGCTTAAGAAATGACCTATTTATCTCCAAAATGCCGTATACTTAGCATAGTTTCCTCGAATATGACATTATAACCTTACTTAGCTCCAAAATGACCAATTTTACCACGGATAGCTCTCAAATGACCTATATTTAGCTTAGCTTCAGAAATGACCTGTTTAGCTCTAAAATGACATGCACTTAGCATTATTTCCTCCAAAATGACATAATAACCTTAATTAGCTCCAAAATGACCTGTACTTAGCATTTATTCCTCCAAAATGAATTTATATGCTTAGCTAGCTAAAAAAAGATATAACAATCTTAATTAGCTCAAAAATGACCTATTTAACCTAGGATAGCTCTAAAATGACCTATACTTAGCATTTATTCCTCCAAAAATGAATTTATATGCTTAGCTAGCTCAAAAAAGACATAATAACCATACTTAGCTCCAAAATGACCTATTTAACCTAGGATAGCTCTAAAATGACCTATACTTAGCTTTTTTCCTTAGCTACCTAAAAAATGACATAATAACCTTAATTAGCTCCAAAATGACCTATTTAACCTAGGATAGCTCTAAAATGACCTATACTTAGCATTTTTTTCCTCCAAAATGACTCAATATGCTAGCTAGCTCAAAAATGACATAATAAGCTTAATTAGCTCCAAAATGACCTATTTAACCTAGGATAGCTCTAAAATGACCTATACTTAGCATTTTTTCCTCCAAAATGACTTAATATGCTTAGCTAGCTTAAAAATGACCTATTTAACCTAGGATAGCTCTAAAATGACCTATACTTAGAATCTTTTCCTCCAAAATGACTTAATATGCTTAGCTAGCTCTAAAATGACATAATATGCTTAAGAAATGACATATTTTAGCTCCTAAATGACTTCATATGATTAGCTAGCTCCAAAATGACATAATAACCTTACTTAGCTCCAAAATGACCTATTTAACCTAGGATAGCTCTAAAATGACCTATACTTAGCATTTTTTCCTCCAAAATGACTCAATATGCTTAGCTAGCTCAAAAATGACATAATAAACTTAATTAGCTCCAAAATGACCTATTTAACCTATGATAGCTCTGAAATGACCTATACTTAGCATTTTTTCCTCCAAAATGACTTAATATGCTTACCTAGCTAAAAAATTACCTATTTAACATAGGATAGCTCTAAAATGACCTATGTACTTAGCATCTTTTCCTCCAAAATGACTTAATATGCTTAGCTAGCTCTAAAATGACATAATATGCTTAAGAAATGACATATTTTAGCTCCTAAATGACTTCATATGCTTAGCTAGCTCCAAAATGACATAATAACCTTACTTAGCTCCAAAATGACCTATTTAACCTAGGATAGCTCTAAAATGACCTATACTTAGCATTTTTTCCTCCAAAATGACTCAATATGCTTAGGTAGCTCAAAAATGACATAATAAGCTTAATTAGCTCCAAAATGACCTATTTAACCTAGGATATCTCTAAAATGACCTATACTTAGCATTTTTTCCTCCAAAATGACTTAATATGCTTAGCTAGCTTAAAAATGACCTATTTAACCTATGATAGCTCTAAAATGACCTATACTTAGCATCTTTTCCTCCAAAATGACTTAATATGCTTAGCTAGCTCTGAAATGACATAATATGCTTAAGAAATGACATATTTTAGCTCCTAAATGACTTCATATGCTTAGCTAGCTCCAAAATGACATAATAATCTTACTTAGCTCCAAAATGACCTTACTTAGCATTTTTTACACCAAAATGACTTAGTATGCTTAGCTAGCTCAAAAATGACATAATAATCATACTTAGCTCCAAAATGACATATTTTACAGATATAAGTTGCATCATAATAGTCTTCACATTTTAGTTGCATCATAATAATCTTCTTCTTCTAGTCTTTTTCTTCTAACTTTCTTCTTTCCCATTTTACAGATTTGCTCTAGATCACGGAAGCTTAGGTTGATGGAGTGCTTGTCTTTAGTTTTTGTTTTGACTTTGTGAAACTTGCTACCTATGGATGAAACTGTGTAATATTGATGAAACTATGTATATGTATGGATGAAACTTGCTACTATTGGTAACATGTGTTGGATATGTGTTCATGGATGTGTTGGATATATATGTGTTCATGACTATTGGTAATATGTGTTGAATATGCTATATTGGTTATATATATATATATATATGTGTGTGTGTGTGTGTGTGTGTGTGTGTGTGTTTGATTTTCTGTGAAGATGAATTGATATAAGAAAAAACAAATATAAATGGGGCAATATAGGCACTTTGCCATCTGCTGGCAGATGGCAAAGAGGCCACGTGTCAGCTACCTGCACAAACTGGGAAGGGCTTATTTGGTCTCTTTGCCATCTGCCAGCAGATGGCAAAGGCTGCAGAATCTTTGCCATCTGCTGGCAGATGGCAAAGAGCCTGCAGCCTTTGCCATCTGCCCGCAGATGGCAACGATTCTAGCCTTTGCCATCTGCTGGTAGTCAGCAAAGAGCCTGTAGCCTTTGCCATCTGCTGGCAGACGGCAAAGCACGCCGTTAGCCTTCTAACGTGGCTAACCCCATTCAGAGGCTTTGCCATCTGCCAGCTGATGGCAAAGGCAGCAGGCTCTTTGCCATCTGCCAGCAGACGGCAAAGTAGCCTTTACCGGCTGGGTTTCAGCCAAACTGTTTGCCGTATGCTGGCAGATGGCAAAGCCTTTGCCATCCGCCGACCATGCCTTTGCCATCTGCCATGGCAGATGGCAAAGTGCCTGATTCCTGTAGTGATATACTCTTTTCTTTGTAGCATGGACATTTGGACTTGAATGATTCAAAGCAATAGTCTATAGTTTGATATGAAGATATAAATACTCAAGCATACTAACAAGCAACCATGTCTTTCAAAATATCAACGCTAAATAAAGTTATCCCTAGCCCATTATGCTCAATCATTGATCCATTCATGAAACACACTCAATATTAGCAACACACAATGCACAAGTATGAAAATAGTGCTCCCTAGTTGGTGCTTTGTAAGAGAAGATGGAGACTCAACATAAAAATAAAAATTGCATAAAAGTAAATAGATAGGCCCTTCGCAGAGGGAAGTAGAGATTTGCAAATGTGCCAGAGCTCAAAGCTTAAATTAGAGAGATAAAAATATTTTGAGAGGCATGATTTTCCTGTCAACGAAAACGACCGAGAATTCCCAATATCTTCCATGCTAGACACATCATAGGCGGTTCCCAAACAGAAAATAAAGTTTATTTCCTTTCCACCATTCTTTATCAAGGGTGCCCTCCATACCAACACTTTCCAAGGAATTTTGTTGTTATTAATTTTTGATTCATTGTGGGATTGGGCATCCCTATTACCAGCCACTCTCTTGTGCAATGACAAGTGAATAAACACTCATCGTGAGAATAACACACCTAGCATGAAAAATATTGGCCACTCCCTGCCGCTTCATGAGCGGTACGGGCATACAAAACGGAAAATTATTTTGAAAAATTAGAGTTGGCACATGCAAATTTACTTGGAACGGCATGGAAGTACCGCATATAGGTAGGTCTGGTGGACTCATTTGGCACAACTTGGGTTTAAGGAGTTTGGATGCACAAGCAGTATTCCCGCTTAGTACAAATGAAGGCTAGCAAATAGATTGAGAAGCAACCAACCAAAAAGCAAAAACGGTCATAAACATGCATTGAACATAACTAACACCGAATAATGCACCATAAGTAGGATATAATTTCTTTGCATAACTATTGACTTAATGTGCATGCATAGGGAATCTCAAACCTTAACACTAATAATCTTACTAAATCACAATTACTCACTAACATGGATCACATATTATAATCTCCATATCGCAAAATTATTGCAAGGAATCACACTTATCATATCCAATGATCTTTATGAAAGTTTTTATTATATCCCACTTGAATATTCATCACTTTGGGACCAAATTCATATCTTGTGCAAATTACCATTACTATAATCAACTCTCAAAAAGATATAAGTGAAGCATGAGAGTTTAAATATTTCTTCAAAATTTTATTCTTATCAACTCTCAAAATAATATAAGTGAAGCATGAGAGTTTAAATATTTCTTCAAAATATAGACACCGCCGTGCTCAAAAAGATTTAAGTGAAGCACTAGAGCAACTGCCTAGCTCAAAAAATTGAAGTGAAGCACGTAGAGTATTCTAACAAATTATGATAAACGTGTGGCTCTCTCAAATTGGTGAGTCCAGCAAAGATGATTGTGTCAAACTAAAAAGAAAACAAAGCAAAGACTCATATAATACACAACGCTCCAAGCAAAACACATATCATGTGACGAATAAAAATATAGCTCCAAGTAGAATTACCGATGGTTGGTAGAAGAAAGAGGGGATGCCTTGCGGGGCATCCCCAAGCTTAGATGCTTGAGTCTTCCTTGAATATTACCTTGGGGTGCCTTGGGCATCCCCAAGCTTAGGCTCGTGCCACTACTTATTCCTTCATCCATCGTGATCTCACCCAAAACTTGAAAACTTCAATCACACAAAACTCAACAAAACCTTCGTGAGATCCGTTAGTATAACAAAATAAATCACTACTTTAAGTGCAGTTGCAAACCCATTCATATTTTATTTTTGCATTATACCTACTGTATTCTAACTTCTCCATGGCTTATACCCCCGATACAATCCATAGTTTCATCAAAACAAGCAAGCAATGCATCAAAAACAGAATCTGTCAAAAACAGAACAGTTTGCAGAGATCTATTTAAAAGCCATACTTCTGTAACTCCAAAAATTCTGAACTATTAGGACAACGTGGGAAATTCATATACCAATACTGTGTAAACTTTTCAGATTTTTCTGATGCCCCAGTACAGAACTAAAATTCCAGCACTGGACGCAAAACTTTCTGTTTTCCAAACAGCATCAATTATACTATCTCCCAAATCATTCCAAAGGCATTACTTGGCAAAAACACTAATTAAAATATAAAAACTCAATCATAACAGTAGAATAATTGTGAAAACACACAAGAATAGAAACAAAAAGTAAAAAATTATTTTATTCATTGGGTTGCCTCCCAACAAGCTCTTTCTTTATAGCCATTAAGATAGGATTGAGATTTCAATGATGCTCAAATGAAAGATAGTAATTGAAACACGAAGAGAGCATCATGAAACATGTGAAAAACACATTTAAGTCTAACATACTTCCTATGCATAGGAATTTTATAAGCAAACAAATTATCAAGACAAGCAATATCTAGCATATGCAAATAGGAAGAATAGAGCATTATTAATTTTATCACAAAGAGAGGTAATTTAGTGACATGAAGATTTCTATAACCATATTTTCCTCTCTCATAATAATTACATGTAGGATCATAATCAAATTAAATAATATAGCTATCATATAAAATATTTTCTTCATGATTTGCATGCATAAAAGTTATATACTCTTCCAAAATAGTGGGATTAACATCAACTAAAGTCATAACCTCTCCAAACCCACATTTATCAAAAATTTCATAAGATTGAACACTCTCCAAATATGTGGGATTATTTTTACCTAAATTTGACACTCTTCCAAACCCACTTTCAATATTATTGCCAGCATTATCATCAATATCATATTCATCATGAGGCTTAAATAAATTTTCAGAAGCATCACCCCAATCATGATCATTACAATGAGTAGTGGACATAACGAAATCATCATCCCCAAGCTTGCAGTTCTGCATATCATTAACACAAATGACATTAATAGAATTTATAATAACATCATTGCAATCATGCTTTTCATTCAGGGAACTATCATGAATCACTTTATAAATTTCTTCTTTCAACACTTCATCATAATTTTCAGATTCATGATTTTCAAGCAAAACTTCATAGAGATAATCAAGTGCATTCAACTCACTAGCAATTTGTTCATCATGATTGGATCTTTTGAAAAGGTTAGCTAGTGGATGAGGATCCATATCAATAGATTTTTAGCAAGCGAAGATGCAAGCAAATAGAAGGCACATGGCAACACAAGCAAAGATAGCACACAAAATATTTTTGTATATTTTTTTTTTGTAAAATTGTTTTAGAAGTGGGGGAGATGAAAACGAGAGGCAAAGGCAAATAAAATAAATGCAAGGAGATGAAAGTTTTATGCGTAGGTACTTGGTAGATGTTGATGATGTCTCCCCGGCAACGGCGCCAGAACTTCTTCCTGCTACTAGTGAGCTGCGTTGGTAGTTCCCTGAAGAGGAAGGGAGATGCAGTACAGTAGAGATAAGTATTTCCCTCAGTTATGAAACCAAGGTTATCAATCCAGTAGGAGAATCACGCAACACCTCGTTAACAGTACCTGCACACAAAACAACAAATCCTTGCACCCAACGCAAACAAGGGGTTGTCAATCCCTCGGCGATTAATTGAAAGATTAAATTGTACGGTGATAGATAGATAGATTGAACTAAAATATAAAATAAAATAAATAAAGTAAAAGTGCAGCAAGGTATTTTTAGGATTTTTAATATATGATAGAAGTAGACCCGGGGGCCATAGTTTTCACTAGAGGCTTCTCTCATGAAAATAGCATACGGTGGGTAAACAAATTACTGTTGGGAAATTGATAGAAAAGCAAATAATCATGACGATTTCCAAGGCAATGATCATGTATATAGGCATCATGTCCGAGACAAGTAGACCGACTCCTGCTTGCATCTACTACTATTAATCCACACATCGACCGCTATCCAGCATGCATCTAGTGTATTAAGTCCATAAAGAATGGAGTAACGCCTTAAGCAAGATGACATGATGTAGACAAAGTAAACTCACGCATGAATAAACCCCATCTTTTTACCCTTAATAGCAATGATACATACGTGTCATGTCCCTTTGTGTCACTGGGATTGAGTGATACGTCTCCAACGTATCTACAATTTATGAAGTATTCATGCCATGTTTATTATAGTTTTGTATGATTTTGGTGCACTTTTATATGGTTTTTATATGATTTTTATGGACTAACATATTGACCTAGTGCCCAGTGCCAGTTGATGTTTTTTGCTTGTTTTTGGTTTTCCAGAAAATCCATATCAAATGAAGTCCAAATGCAGTGAAACTTTTTGACGATTTTTTCTGGAACATAAGAGACACTAGAAGCTTCGGGAGGAGGCCAGAAGACCCACAGGGGCTCCATGAGCCACCAGGGCGCGCTACCCTCCCAGGCGCGCCCTGGTGCCTCGTGGGCCCCCTATGGCCCTTCTTTGAGTGATTCCAACGACAAAAAATCATATATATTCAGAAACCCTCGAAAGTTAACCTAGATGAGTTTTTACGCCGCCGCAAGCCTCTGTACCTCCACGATCTCATCTACAACCCTTTTTCGGCACCCTGCCGAAGGGGAGAAAGCATCATCGGAGGCCATCTTCATCATCCCGGCGGTCTCCATGATGAGGAGGGAGTAGTTCACCCTCGGGGCTGAGGGTATGTACTAGTAGCTATGTGTTTGATCTCTCTCTCTCGTGTTCTTGATATGGCACGATCTTGATGTATCGCGAGCTTTGTTAATATAGTTGGATCATATGGTGTTTCTTCCCTCTCTATCCTTGTTGTGATGAATCGAATATTTTCCCTTTGAGGTTTCGTTATTGTCGGGTTGAATATTTCAGATTTGAGAACACTTGATGTATGTCTTGCATATGAATACCCATGGTGACAATGGGGTATTATATTAATTCACTTGATATATGTTTTGGCACTCAACTCGCGGATTCCCGTGGTGACATTGGGGTAATCTATGCATATGGGTTGATGCACATTTTCATTGTCTTTTCTCCGATAGAAACTTCGGGGTGCTACTTGGAGTTCTTTGTGTGGATTGAATATTATGATTATGAAGTTGTTTGATGAATATCGTATAATAAACTCACGGATACTTGTGGTGACATTGGAGTATCTAGGTGACATTAAAGTTGGTTGATGTGTATCATATGGTGTTATTTTAGTACGAACTATAGGGTTGTTTGTGACACCTATAGGAATAGCTCAATAGATCAATCGGAAAGGATAACTTTGAGGTGGTTTCGTACCCTACAAACAATTTCGATAGGAACTTGGGAGTGATTCTTTATTGCACGTTGAGGGGTGCTTATATGATCCAATTATGTTAGCATTGTTGAGAGATAGCACTAGTGAAAGTATGAACCCTAGGCCTTGTTTTTAAGCATTGCAATACCGTTTGTGCTCACTTTTGTTACTTGCTACCTTGCTGATTTTATATTTTCAGATTACAAAAACCTATATCTACTATCCATACTACACTTTTATCACCATCTCTTCGCCGAACTAGTGTGCCTATACAATTTACCATTGTATTGGGTGTGTTGGGGACACAATAGATTTCTTGTATTTGGTTGCAGGGTTGTTTGAGAGATACCATCTTCAACCTACGCCTCCCACGGATTGATAAACATTAGGTCATCCACTTGAGGGAAAATTGCTACTGTCCTACAAAACTCTGCGCTTGGAGGCCCAACACGAGTCTACAAGAATAAGTTGTGTAGTAGACATCAAGCTCTTTTCTGGCACCGTTGCCGGCGAGGTGAGTGCTTGAAGGTATATCTTTAGATCTTGTAGTCGAATCTTTTAGTTTCTTGTTTTATCACTAGTTTGGTTTATAAAAGAAAAGTACAAAAAAATGGAATTGAGGTTGCCTCATATTATTCGTCTTTATCATGTCTTTCTTGAAAATGAAGGATCAGAAAATTGTGCTCAATTGATAGAAGAAGAATTCAATAAAATGTTTGGCATAAAATATTTGAATGATGAGCATGATTGCAATGTTGTTAGTATGAATTCTATGAGTATCCATGATGCTAATGATATGCAAAGCCAAAAGCTTGGGGATGCTATGTTTGATGAAGATGATATTTTTAGCCCCCCAAGTTTTGATGACAAAATTTATTATGATAATAGCATGCCTCCTATTTATGATGATTATATTGATGAAAGTGGGTTTGGAGAGGTCATGACTCTATTTAATGATGAATCCACTATTTTGGAAGAGGTTTCAATTGATTATGACAACGAAGTTGCTATCTATGATGATTATTGTGATGACATGTATGCTATAAAGAATAATGATAACCATGAAACTTGTCATCATAATTTTAATTTTCAATTTGGTTATGTCAATCAAGTATCTCAATGCTTGTGGATAAATTTGCTTATGTGGAGAGTAATAAAATTTCAATGCTTGTGGATCATGAAAAGAATGCTTTATGTGATAGTTATATTTTGAATTCATTCATGATGCTACTGAAAATTATTATGAGAGAGGATCATATGCTTGTAGGTGTTGCAATAATATCAAGTTTCCTCTCTTTGTGTTGAAAGTTTTGAAGTCATGCTTGTTTTGCCTTCCTATGCTAGTTGATTCTTGCTCCCATAAACTATTTGCTCACAAAATACCTATGCATAGTAAGTGGGTTAGGCTTAAATGTGCTAGTCATATGCTTCATGATGCTCTCTTTGCGTTTCAATTCTTTACTTTTATGCGAGCATCATTGAAATCATCATGCCTAGCTAAAAAGGCATTAAAGAAAAGCCCTTGTTGGGAGACAACCCAATATTTTTACCTACTGTTTTTGTGTGTCCACATGATTAAGCTACTGTAGTAATCATGTTTTATATGTTTTCTTTCAATAATGTGCCAAGTAAAGCCTTTGGGATAGTGTGGATGCTTGTTGATTTGATTCTATGCAAAAACAGAAACTTTTGGAATTTCTATTCTGTACTGGAGCGTGAAAAAATTCTAAAATTTTTACACAGTATTGGGTTGCAAATTGGTTACGTTTTCCTAATTTTTCAGAATTTTTGGAGGTACAGAAGTATGGTTTTTAAATTGCTCACTACATGCTGTTCTGTTTTTAACAGATTCTGTTTTCGGTGCATAGTTTGCTTGTTTTAGTGTTTCCATAGCTTATATTGAGTAATATAAATTGTGGAAATGATAGAATACAGTAGGCATTATGTGAGAACAATTATTAATCTTGTCTTGACAGTGCCTAAGTGGATGATTTATTTTATCATAC
The DNA here is from genome assembly GCA_039707655.1 of Elymus sibiricus. Classification (NCBI taxonomy): domain Eukaryota; kingdom Viridiplantae; phylum Streptophyta; class Magnoliopsida; order Poales; family Poaceae; genus Elymus; species Elymus sibiricus. The sequence goes on along the minus strand of CM077668.1, from coordinate 36,819,974 downwards.
TAACCTATCTCACAAGTTCCGTTAAGTTTTCACTACTGGAATCAGAGAATTTGCCATCAGCCAGTTCTTTGCCGTCCGCTAGCGGACGGCATAGAAGGTATTTGCCGTCTGCTTACAAAAAGCATATGGCAAAGAGCGGACTCATGGCAAAGATATAGTTTGCCATCAGTGCATTGTTTGCCGTCTGCCAGCAGATGGCAAAGGGCTTAAAGGCAGACGGCAAAGAGACCAGCTGGGCCCCACTGGACCGTGGAGCTGGCTAGGTTAGATGAACGGTCTGGATGCCGTCCGCTTGCTCTTTGCTGTCCGCTTTTTTGCTCTTTTCCGTCTGCTAGCAGACGGCAAAGAGGATGCCTATCTAACGGCCGTAACCCCCATCTCTCTCTCTCCCCCCTCTCTCTCTCCCCCCCACCTCACCCACCCCACCCGCGCGCCGCCCCAGCCCCGCTGTTCCCGACGCCGCCCAGCACCGCCGCCGGCCCCTGCGCCCGCCCCGCCCCCCGGCCCCTGTGCCCGCGGCGAGCCACCCCGCCGGAGCCAGGCCGCGGCGAGCCCCGCGACGGCCCACCGCAGGAGCCAGGCCGCGGCGCCGCCCCCCTCCCCACGGCCCTTCTCCACAACCGCGGCGCCGCCTTCCTCCCTGCGCCGGCCCTCCTCCACCACCGCGGCCCTCCTCCAAGGTGAGTTTTTTTTCTATTTTTTATTTCTGTTTTTTTGTTGTTTAGGTTTAGGTTAATTAGTGCTAGGTTTAGGTTAGTGCTAGGTTTAGGTTAGTGCTAGGTTTAGGTTTAGGTTTATATAATTAGAAGAAGAAGAAGAAAGATGAAAAAAAAAGAAGGAAGAAGAAGAAGAAGAAGAAGAAGAAGAAGAAGAAGAAGAAGAAGAGGAGGAGAAGAAAAGAAGAAGAAGAAGAAGAAGAAGAAGAAGAAGAAGAAGAAGAAGAAGAGGAGGAGGAGGAGGAGAAGAAAAGAAGAAGAAGAAGGAGAAGAAGAAGAGGAGAAGTATAGGAAGAAGAAGAAAAAGAGGAGAAGAGGAGAAGAAGAGGAAAAACAAAAGATGGTCTGAAGAAGAAGAAAAAGAGGAGAAGAACAAGGAATAGAGGAGAATAGAAAAAAAATAGAAAAGTAGTTATATATATATATAGATTTTTTATCGGGATTGAATATCCGTGTTGATCGGGTGGATTTAAATGTGCACTTGTTTCATCGCTACGAGGGTCTGGTGTTGGACGACCTCCCCGTGTGTTTGACGAGCTCCCCTGCGTTCGTGGGTGAGCACAAATGACATCTCCTCCTCCCCCCTTAATTTGCTCTGTTCCGGTCTTCGTGCCGACGAAACTTGCTAGCTATAGGTGTCTTCAATCATCAGCATGCGTGACCAGTATGCGTCTCCCGTTTCAAAGGGCGGCATCTTTGCATATTTATAACCGCCATCCTTTCGAATTGTCCACGTTATCCATGGACAGCCCAAGTATGTGTAGATTGGGTTCGTTTTCCCATGCTCTGCTCCGGATCCGATGCTGAATTTCGTCAGTGCCTCCCTGTTGTTCTCCAGGTACACATCCTCACTGTTTATTGCCGAGACGTGTATCAGGAGAACAGCAAGGAGGTGCTACGGAAATTTTGCGTCGGATCCGAAGCAGAGCATGGGAAAACGAACCCAATCTACACATACTCGGGTGGGATTAGGACCTATCTTTACCTATTAGCGTGTAGGTTGCATGGACGTAATAAAAATTGACAAACCTCATTAACTGATGAATATATATGATGAATTATATATATATATCTTGGGTGTTTAGTAGGTAGGCAAGATGAGTGATCGTGCGTGGATGTACACCGGTCACACTAGTCAGGAAGACATGAGCAATGAATGGTTAACAAAAACCAAGGGTTTTGTGAAAGCCGCATTTGCAAATGGCCAGAGAAAAACCCGGTGCCCCTGTGTTAGGTGCGACAACTTTTCTCAGAGCAAAGAGGATGAAATGGGTAAACAGCTGCATAAGTGGGGGTTTACGCCCGATTATACGGTGTGGACATTTCATGGAGAGTATGCCCAACGTACCAGAGCTGAGGTGGTTCGTCGTCGCACCGACGAGCATGGTACCGGGATCGAAGACATGGTGCAAGACTTTGATGATGCTCGGGATTCGGATGATGAGATGGAGGAATCTGCAAAGGCCTTCAATGAAATGTTGGAGTCTTCAAAACGTCCTCTCCACGAGCACACTGAGCTTTGTCAGCTGGATGCCATCGCACAAGTAATGGCTCTGAAGGCTCAATTCAACTTGGGCAGAGAATGCTACGACGCGATGATGACACTATTTGGACGCTTTCTACCCAAAGTCCATGTACTACCTGCAAACCTGTACCAGTCGGACAAAATCCTCCGTGCACTTAAGATGCCCTATGAGAAGAGAGATGCCTGTGAGAAAGGATGTGCCTTATTTAGGCTTGAGTATGCGGACTTGAAATATTGTCCCATTTGCAACTCTTCCAGGTATGTTGTGGTAGACAACGGTATGGGTGAGAAGAGGCAGACCAAAATCCCCGTTAATGTTCTTCGGTATCTGCCAATCGTACCAAGACTTCAACGTCTTTTCATGGTCGAAGAGACGGCTAGACAGATGACATGGCACAAAATGGGCAAAAGAACCGAACTAGATGCAGATGGGAATCAGATGATGGTACACACATCGGATGGTTCTGCGTGGAAGCACTTCAATGCATTACATGAGCAAAAAGCGACAGATCCAAGGCATCCTCGAGTCTGCATCGGCACGGATGGGTTCAATACGTTTGGTATGACGGGAACCCAATACAGTTGTTGGCCTGTATTTGTCATTCCACTCAATCTCCCCCCCCCCCCCGGACAGATTATGCAAAGAAAGAACATTTTCCTGACGTTAATAATTCCAGGGCCCAACTATCTGGGGAAGAATATGAATGTGCACATGCAGCCGCTTAAGGATTAATTGCAAGAACCTTGGGATAATGGGTTCAAGACATACGACCCCGCTAGCAAACGAAACTTCATAATGCGTGTCTGGTACATGTACTCGATGCATGACTTGCCGGCGTATGCGCTATTCGTTGGCTAGTGTACGCATGGAAGGTTCCCGTGCCCCACATGCAAGGCAGCTCTTCAGTTTCATTGGCTGCAGGCGGGTCGCAAGTATTCTTGCTTCAACTTGCATAGACAGTTCCTGGATCCTCGCCATAAGTTCAGAAAAGACAGGAAGAACTTCACCAAAGGTAGAGTTGTCAAAAACTCTGCACCACCTGCGTTGACTGGCCAACAGATCCTGGATCAGTTAAACGCCCTCGAGCCTGATCCAGAGCATCCAGGGTATTTCAAGGGGTATAATTCGGAACACGCCTGGACTCACAAGACATGCTTGTGGGATCTGCCTTACTTCAAAGATCTCCTTCTTCCACACAACATCGACGTGATGCACACTGAAAAGAATATCGGCGAGTCCCTTTTTGGTACATTGTTCGGCATAGATGGGAAGTCAAAGGATAATACTAAGGCTAGAGTCGATCTGCAGACTCTATGTGATAGACCGTTACAAAACATGCAACAACCGAAAGGAAAGCAGAACTGGACGAAGCCAAAGGCCTGGCTCAATCTTGGAAGGCCAGCTATGAGGGAAATTATCTTGTGGGTGAAAATGCAGTTGATGTTCCCCGATGGGTATGCAGCGAATCTAAAGAGGGGAGCGAGTCTTGAAAAATTGAAAATATTTGGTCTCAAGAGTCATGATTGGCACATATGGCTTGAGCGGGTAATGCCGGTGATGTTGCATGGCTTTATCCCTAAGTATGAATGGCTAGTACTGGCAGAGCTGAGCTATTTCTTCCGTGTTCTTTGTGCGAAAGAACTATCGCCTGCTGTGATAAATGACATGGAAAAGTTGGCGCCGGAGTTGCTCTGCAAGTTAGAGAAGATCTTTCCACCGGGCTTCTTTAATCCAATGCAGCATTTGATTTTACATCTCCCGACCGAGGCAAGATTGGGGGGCCCGTGCAAAATCGTTGGTGCTATGCAACTGAGAGGATGCAGAAGACGCTTCGAGCAAAATGTAAAAATAAACGTAGAATTGAAGCATCGATGGCTGAGGCATTCATTACCGAGGAGGCGGCAAACTTCGTGACAGCAGACTACGAAGCCAAAAATCGTCATTTGCATAATCCGAAGCCTCGGTACATTGCTGGCGACCCTACAAAAGGTGGATCCAACCTCAGCCTATTCAAAGGGAAGCTCGCACCAGCCGGTGCTTGGAAACCAGTAGGGTTGCATGTCGAAGAATGGCGGACCATTTCGTTGTATATCTTCAACAACCTAATAGAAGTGCGGCCGTACATCGAGTAAGTTCTCGGTACATTGTTTCGCAACTTCTAATTCCTTTGAACTGCTCTTATTCCCGGATATTTGATACAGTCGATACGTCACCAAATTCTCGGATGGAGCGGTGATCCAAAAGGATTCCATCGAAGAGTATGAGCTTCTGGCAAAGCATGGAGGCGGCTATCCCGGTTTCATCTCTTGGTTCAAACAAACGGTAATTACCATTAATAGACCATTTCATTTCTTGGTCTAATTTGCGGCTAATGCAACAATCCTTTCGTATTAAACTTTTGTAGGCTAATTCAGAGTCTATGGACCCCGAATTGAGACAAGCCGCTAATGGTTTTGACTATAAGGTCCGTTCATTTGAGAAATACGACATCAACGGGTATCGCTTTCGTACCTTTGGCAAAAAGCTATCTATGGCCGACCGAAAATCTACAAATTGTGGTGTCTCTGCTATCGGCCAAGGAGGTATCGAGTATTATGGAAGAGTTGAAGCAATTGATGAACTTCTATTCTATGGTGAAAACCCACCGAACGTCGTAGTCTTCAAATGTTATTGGTTCCAGCCGAAGGAGACTAGAAGGACTCATGAACATATAGGGCTAGTCGAAATCAAACAAAGCACCCATTTAGATGTTCCCGATGTCTATATTATGGCTCAATAGGCGACCCAAGTTTTCTATCTACCGTGGGCCTGCCAAACTAATGCAAATCTGAATGGTTGGGATGTCGTTTATGAAGTGCCGCCACGTGTTAGACCACCTCCCCCCAATGAAGAGGATTATGAACCTCACATTAACCCAGACACATATGAAGGAGAATTCTTCCAAGAAACACGTCTTTCCAAAAAACGTTTCAAGAACCGCTCTACTTCACCCCAGAACATGGAAGTAGATAGCGACAGTGAATCCGACTTCACCCCTGAGCCGGAACAAGAAGAGGCGGAACAAGAAGAGCCGGAACAAAAAGAGGTTACTGCTGCGGATGACCTGTCAATGCTTGACCGATTACAGAAAGGCCTTCCACAAGTTGATGTCGCTGAACCCGATGAGCACGTCATTCATGACGACATGCGTGATAGTGATGATGATGATGCATCTATTGATCCCGAAGCATATATAGACGATCCAGACTATTAGTTTGTATGCATCCCAACTTAAATTATATACATATTATTATTCATGTCATGTATTCTATTTTTTTATGTTGTACTAATTTCGTTTACTCTTTGTCATGGCAGGTGTTGAAAGATGGTGGGTGCGGGTCCAGAGCGCTCCGCGGGTACTTCGTCGGCGGCCCGCGAGAGGGGTACTTCCATTCCACCCGTACCTCTCCGGAGAGCGTTGTTAGACAGATTGGGGACACCGGCGGGCGCTCCGCCGATGCCGGTCATTACTAGTGCACGTAATGTTCGTTTCATTACTAACTAATATGACTGACTCGTCAAAACCAATTGTGCAGTCTATGTGCGAGAAGACCGGTCAGGCCCCTCCGCCGATGCCGGTCATTACTAGAGCGGGAACGGTGAGTTTCATTTGAATGGTCATTTGAGTGTCATCATGCTAACGAGACTTTGCAAATGATCTTTGGTGCAGCATAACTCCGGAGCCTCATCACACAACCCTTCTCCAGGTGATACCGGCTCGATGAACCCCGGTGCTAAGACGGTAAGTTTTCTCTAGTGTTTTGCTTAACAAATGCATACTTAGCTTCGTACATGCTTGTTAGCCCTATTATGCCACATACTTAGCTTATTTTCCCCAAAAAAGACATACTTAGCTAATTATCCTCCAAAATGACATAATTAGCTTATTTAGTTCATTTATGACATAATTAGCTTATTCATTTCATATACTTAGCTTATTTTCCTCCAAAATGGCATAATAACCTTGGTTAGCTCATAAATGTCATATACTTAGCTTATTTTCCTCCAAAATGACATAATTACCTAAGTTAGCTCTAAAATGACCTATACTTACCTAAGTTAGCTCAAAAATGGCATAATTACCTAGGTTAGCACAAAAATGACCTATATATACTTACCTTATTTTCCTCCAAATTGACATAATAAGCTTAGTTAGCTCAAAAATAGCATAGTTACCTAAGTTAGCTCTAAAATGACACAAATAAGGAATAAGAAGAAGAACAACAAGGAAGAGGAGAAAAAGAAAGAATAGAAGAAGAAAGAGAAGAAAAAGAAAGAATAAAAGAAGAAGAATGAGAAGGAAAAGGATAAAAAGATAGAAGAGAAGAAGAAAGATGAGAAAAGGTGTAACACCCCGAGAATCATGCTACAGTAATCTTCCCCCTAATGGTTACCATGCCATCATGATTACTATGCTAATTGCCACTTGTCCAAAATCAAGTCGAATTCAAATTTAAGTTTGCATGTGAAATTATTATTTCTTCAAACAGTAAAACTAAAATGTTCGCATTATCCTATAAATTCCCCTGATCATTGTCATGTTGAAACCAACTTCTTTTGACTCACAAATAAATTCCTATGAGTTTAATAAATGCTCCAACAGCAAATAAAATGGCCTTTTCAAATTAAACAATTATATAAACATTCCCAAATAAAATGAAACTTTGTGTTTAGCACCCAAATATTGTATTTGAATTATATGTGCAGTATCATGTAGGACTAATATCATTTAGTGCCTAAAATAAGTAGAAAACTAAGACAAAAAGATTGACAGAAAAAGAAAATAGTTAAGTGCTGCTGTGCACTTTGGACCATATGAATAGAGGCCCAGCCCATCACCAGTTTCATCCTCAACCTGCTGTTCACAGGAGGTGCGCTGGACGCGCGTGCGGCGTCCACGCCGTGGATGGCCACACGGCGACCATCCGGCGATGCCCCTGCGAGGATAAGGCCACCCCGACCCCCTCCGAACCCTAGGCCAACCATTCTCCCCCTCCGTCGCTCTCCTTTGATTTCTTCGTCGCCCGAAGCCACCATCGTCGCGTCGTCGTCGTCTTCGCGGCCAGGAGCTTCTCCGAGCCACGATTGGGTGTCCAGGAGGTGCGCTGCATCCATCTACGTCGACTACGAGGATCGTTTTGACTTGAATCGCACCGCGCCATCGCCATCGACCGATCTCCTTCATCTCCGACCACCGCTTCCCGACGTCGATTCGCACTGCTCCGACCACCCCCGGCCTCGCCGTCTGCGTCCCCAGCTCCGTGGTGAGCATCTCGTCCGGTTCCCCCTCCTCCCCGCCTCGATCCGTCGCCGTATAGCCCGCCATCGCGCTTCGGACGTCATGGCCGAAGCTCGCGCTCGCCCGCGCGACCTGCCTCGCCTCGGGCCGCGTTTGGCCGCGCCTGCCCGCCCCGTGCTGCACCCTGGCCGCGCCCGCCGCTGCTCCCCACGTCCCCTACCACCGCTTGCCGCTCTCGCCGCTGCTCGCCGAGCTCACCGCGGCCGCCGTCCCCCTGTACCTCACGCGTCCGCCCGAGCCGCTCCCCCTGCTCCTTCTTGTTGCTGCTGCGCTGCTCTTCGTGCTGGGCCTGCGCTCTGCGCGCCTCCGCCCGCTGCCGCTCGCGCGCACCCGCGCTGCGCCTAGCTGCTGCGGCTGCTCGCTGCTGCTGCCAGTGCTGCTCCACGCGCCCCTCGCTCCTGCTGCTGCCCAAGCTGCTTGAGCCGCTGCCGCTGCTTTGCTTGCTTTGCCTGAGGCGCGCGCTGCTGCTAGCAAGCCAACGCAAAAAACGGCGCGACGAACCATGGCCGGAGACGAGCGCACGGTCATCGCCGGCGCTGCTCTGCAGCTGCTTCTACAGTAACTGAATGGTACTGTAGCACTTGCTAGCTTCTGCTGCTTACACTTGACAAGCTCCAAATTACTCCATTGGACCAAATTCAAATAAGGCATGGATTAAATCCTATGAAAATGACAAAAGGCTATGTTCTGTTAACTAAAAAATAGAAATACAGAAATACTGCAGTAGCTACTTTGGAGATGTAGATGAACTAGCTGCAGGAACTGTTCATGCCATCAAAGGGCATGAACTGATAGTACTTTTGATGTAGAGTAAATCATCTATAGGGTGTATTTCCATTAGAGCTATGGATCAATGGGAATCATCCATCAAACTTTGTAAAAATTAACAGATCCTGGAATGAACGTCAAGTAGCACTTTTCAAACAAAGATTTGAACAAGCAAATGGACACTAACATAGATGCACTTGATACTGTCATGTAGATCACAGAAAATTGATCAAGAATGATATAAGACACAAAGCCATAGGATGAACAGAACACTAGCTATAGCCTCTGGAAAACAGCTAAGTGATGTTTAAAACTGAGGGATTCTCAGATTTAGCAGAAATTCAATAATTTCAGAAAATGATTAAAACTTTGACAATTAATATAAAATAAACCGTAACTCGGATTAAAATAATTTCTATCCTATGTTCTCCGCTGATAGGAACTTGGGAGTGATTCTTTATTGCACGTTGAGGGATGGTTATATGATCGAATTATGTTAGCATTGTTGAGAGATTGCACTAGTGAAAGTATGAACCCTAGGCCTTGTTTTTAAGCATTGCAATACTGTTTGTACTCACTTTTGTTACTTGCTACCTTGCTGTTTTTATATTTTCAGATTACAAAAACCTATATCTACTATCCATACTACACTTTTATCACCATCTCTTCGCCGAACTAGTGCGCCTATACAATTTACCAATGTATTGGGTGTGTTGGGGACACAAGAGATTTCTTGTATTTGGTTGCAGGGTTGTTAGAGAGATACCATCTTCAACCTACGCCTCCCACGGATTGATAAACCTTAGGTCATCCACTTGAGGGAAAATTCCTACTGTCCTACAAAACTCTGCGCTTCGAGGCCCAACACGAGTCTACAAGAATAAGTTGTGTAGTAGACATCATTGAGCACCGCAAGATCGAACCCATTACAAAGCACCTCTCCCATTGCAAGATAAATCAATCTAGTTGGCCAAACCAAATCAATAGATCGGAGAAAAATATGAAGCTATAATAACCATGCATAAAAGAGTTCAGAGAAGACTCAATTAATATTCATGGATAATCTGATCATAAACTCACAATTCATCGGATCCCAACAAACACACCGCAAAAAGTGATTACATCGGATAGAACTCCAAGAACATCGAGGAGAACATTGTATTGAAGATCAAAAAGAGAGAAGAAGCCATCTAGCTACTAACTATGGACCCGAAGGTCTGTGGTAAACTACTCACGCATCATCGGAAGGGCAGCAAGGTTGATGGAGAGCCCCTCCCTGATCGATTCCCCCTCCGGTGGAGTACCGGAAAAGGCCTCCAGATGGGTTCTCTCGAGAACAGAAGCTTACGGCGGTGGAAAAAGTATTTCGTGGACTCCCCTATTGGTTTCCCAATTTTAGAGAATTTATAGTGGTGGAATTAGGTCAAAAGGGGCAGAGGTGGGCCCCCCTCCCCCAGGCGCGCCCTGGTGGCTCGTGGCCTCCTCCCGAAGCCTCTAGTGTCTCTTATGTCCAGAAAAAAAATCTCCAAAAATATTTGTGGCATTTGGACTTCATTTGGTACTGATATTCTGGAAAACCAAAAACAGGCAAAAAACAGCAACTGGCACTGGGCACTAAGTTAATAGGTTAGTGCCAAAAAATGATATATAATTGCTGTAAATGTATATAAAAACATCCAACATTGATACTACAATAGCATGGAACAATAAAAAATTATAGATACATTGGAGACGTATCAGCAACAAGCCTGGAGGGCGCGCCCAGGGGGGTAGGCGCGCCCCCTAGGCTTGTGGGGCCCTCATAGCCCCTCCTGACCTTATTCCAGCGCTATAAATTCCCAAATTTCCCAATATACCAGAGAGACAGAAGAGAAAACCTTTCCGCCACCGCAAGCCTCTGTTCTTCCATGATCCAATTTGGAAGCCTTTTCCGGTACTCTGTCGGAGGGGGAATCGATCACAGAGGGCTTCTTCATCAACCTTGCTAAACTTCGATGATGTGTGAGTATTTTACCATAGACCTACGGGTCCATAGCTAGTAGCTAAATGGCTTCTTCTCTCTCTTTGATCTTCAATACCATGTTCTCCTCGATGTTCTTGGAGTTCTATCCGATGTCATGTTCTTTTGCGGTGTGTTTGTTGGAATCTGATGAATTGTGAGTTTATGATCAGATTATTCATGAGAAATATTTGAGTCTTCTCTGAACTCTTTTATACATGATTATTATAGCTTTGTATTTCTCTCCGATCTATCGATTTGGTTTGGCCTACTAGATTGATTTATCTTGCAATGGGAGAGGTGCTTTGTGATGGGTTCAATCTTGCGGTGCTCAATCCCAGTGACAGAAGGGGAAATGACATGTATTTGTATTGTTGCCATTAAGGATAAAAAGATGGGGTTTATTCATATTGCTTGAGTTTACTTTGTCTACATCATGTCATCTTGCTTAAGGCGTTACCCTGTTTCATACTTAATACCCTAGATGCATGCTGGATAGAGGTCGATGGGTGGAGTAATAGTAGTAGATGCAGGCAGGAGTCGGTCTACTTATCTCGGACGTGATGCCTATATACATGATCATTGCCATGAATCCGTCATAATTATTTGCTTTTCTATCAATTGCCCAACAGTAATTTGTTTACCCACCGTATGCTATGTGTTCGAGAGAGAAGCCTCTAGTGAAAACTATGCCCCCCAGGTCTACTTTATCATATATAAAAAACCTAAAAATACCCAGCTGCAATTTATTTACTTTTATTTTATTTAGTATTTTAGTTTATCTATCTATCACTATCAGAATTAATCCTTGCAAATAACCGCTAAGAGGATTGACAACCCTCTTATTTGCGTTGGGTGCAAGTGTTTGCTTTTGTGTGTGCAGGTGCGCTTAACGGGATTTTGCTTGGTTCTCCTACTGGATTAATAACCTTGGTTCTTAACTGAGGGAAATACTTATCTCTACTATACTGCATCATCCTCTCCTCTTCGGGGAAATACCAAGGCAGTCTACAAGTAGCAGGAAGAATTTCTGGCGCCGTTGCCGGGGAGACATCATCAAAATTACCAAGTAACTTCGCACAAACTATCATCCACTTGCATTTATTTTATTTGCCTTTTTAATTGCATTTGCCTCTCGTTTTCATCTCCCCCACTTCTAATTTTTTTTACAAAAACAAAAAAATATTTTTATCAGCTTGTTTACTAGTTCGCTTGTTTGCTTCACCATTATGGCTAGTTCTTCGCTTGTTACTATCACCCCCGAAAATGAAGTGCTTAATTTTAAACAAAGGGGAGGAGAAAATTTAAAAGATGCTTGGTATAGGATTTGCGATGCTCAAAATAGATCAACTCGTAAGCAATCCACTACCGTTCTTCTTCGAAATTTTTAGGTGGGAATTACTACTTGGTATAGATTTGTGGTTGACACTATTAGCGGAGGGACTTTCTTGATGTGTCCCGCTTTGGATGCTTTCAATGCCATGGGAAATTTAGTGGGTTCACCCCCTATCATTATTAATGAAACATCATTGAATTTGGAGCATGTTATGCAAAGGTTAGAAGCTATTGAAAATAAGATGCTTACTATTGAACATCTTGAAAATTTAGATAAGAAAGTCCATAATCATATTACTCAATTTGTTTCTAAGGTGGGAATTGCTTTGAAAACTTCAAAGGAAAAGGAACCAATAGTTAACGAAAGGATAGAACAAAGTCCCGCTAGAATTGACAAGTTAGAAGAGTTTATCAATAACTTATGTTCCACTTTTTCCTCCGCTAAAAACATTGATAGGACTCCTCTTATTTCAAATTGCAAGTTTATATATGTTCCTAAGGTTAAGGGTGCTACTTCTAGTAAAGGGAGCGAGGATCTTAAAATGATTAGCGTGCACCCCAATTTCATTGATATAATAAAGGAACCTATTCCTAAAAGCAAAATTCTTGATTTTATGCCTAGAAGTGTGATGATGAGAAACTCCTATGTTAAATCTACAAGAAAAAATGGATGTGTAATTGAGGAGTTGGAAACCAAAGATGACAACACTTGAAACTATGCATTATGCCTAGCTAGGGGCATAAAACAATAGCGCTTGTTGGGAGGCAACCCAATGAATAAAATAAACTTTTGTTTTTACTTTCTGTTCTTGTGTGTTTACACAATTATAGCCTCTATTATGATTGTGTTTTTATCTTTTAATTAGTGTTTGTGCCAAGTAATGCCTTTGGGATGATGTTGATGATAGTATAAATGATGCTGTTTGGAAAACAGAAAGATTTGCGTCTAGTGCTGGAATTTTAATTCTGTACTGGAGCGTTAAAAGCATCTGAAATTTTTACACAGTATTGGTATGTGAATTTTTTACGTTCTCCTAATTTTTCAGAATTTTTGGAGTTACAGAAGTATAACTTTTAAATAGATCTTTACAGACAATTCTGTTTTAGATAGATTCTGTTTTTGTTGCATAGTTTGCTTATTTTGATGAATCTACGGATCATATCGGGGGGTATGAGTCATGGAGAAGTTGGAGTACAGTAGCATTATGCCAATATTAAATATGAATCAATTTACCACAGTACCTAAAGTTTAAGATTTGTTTGTTATACTAACGGATGTCACGAGGTTTCTGTTGAGTTTTGTGTGCTGAAGTTTTCAAGTTTTGGGTGAGACTACGATGGATAAAGGAATAAGGAGCGGCAAGAGCCTAAGCTTGGGGATGCCCAAGGCACTCCAAGGTAATATTAAAGGAAGACGCAAGCATCTAAGCTTGGGGATGCCCCGGAAGGCATCCCCTCTTTCATCTACAATCTATCGGTAACTCACTTGGAGCTATATTTTTATTCATCACATGATATGTGTTTTACTTGGAGCGTCATGTGATATAGTTTGGTTGCTTTTGTTTGCTTTTTAGTTTGTCACAATCATCTTTGCTGAGCACACCTTTTTGAGAGGGACACATATTATTCGTGATTTGTTAGAATACTCTATGTGCTTCACTTATATCTTTTGAGCTAGGTAGTTGCTCTAGTGCTTCACTTATATCTTTTAGAGCACGGCGGTGGTTATATTTTAAAGAAATAGTTACACTCTCATGCTTCACTTATATCTTTTTGAGAATCTAATAAATAGCAATGGTAATATGCACAGGTTATGAATTTGGTCCTGATATGATAGGTATTCAAGAGGGATATAATAAACACTTTCATGTAGATCACTGAATATGATAAGTTTGATTCCTTGCAATAGTTTTGCGATATTAAGATGGTAATATGTGGGAGGTGCTAGTAGATAATTGTGGTTTAGTAATAATATTGGTGTTAAGGTTTGTGATTCCCGAAGCATGCACGTATGATCTGTCGTTATGCTAGGAAGTTGGAGCATGATTTATTCTTGATTGTCTACCTTATGAGTGGTGGTCGGGGACGAGCGATGGATTTTTCCTACCAATCTATCCCCCTAGGGGCATGCGTAGTAGTACTTTGCTTCGAGGGCTAATAAACTTTCACAATAAGTATGTGAGTTCTTTATGACTAATGAGAGTCCATGGATTATACGCACTCTCACCTTTCCGCAATTTGCTAGCCTCTTCGGTACCGTGGATTGCCCTTTCTCACATCGAGAGTTGGTGCAAACTTCGCCGGTGCATCCAAACCCCGTGATATGATACGCTCTATCACACATAAGCCTCCTTATATCTTCCTCAAAACAGCCACCATACCTACCTATCATGGCATTTCCATAGCCATTCCGAGATATATTGCCATGCAACTTCCACCGTTTCGGTTTTATGACACACATCGTCATTGTCATATTGCTTTGCATGATCATATAGCTGACATGGTATTTGTGGCTCAGCCACCATTCATCATTTCTATACATGTTACGCTACTATCATTGCACATACTGGTACACTGCCAGAGGCATTCATATAGAGTCTTATATTTGTTCTAGTATCGAGTTGTAATTTTGAGTTGTAAGTAAAAAAAAAGTGTAATCATCATCATTATTAGAGCATTGTCCCAGTGAGGAAAGGATGATGGAGACCATGATTCCCCCACAAGTCGGGATGAGACTCCGGACGAAAAAAAAAGAGGCCAAAAAGAGCCCACGAAAAAAATGAGAGAAAAAGAGAGAAGGGGCAATGTTACTATCCTTTTTCCACACTTGTGCTTCAGAGTAGCACCATGTTTTTCATATAGAGAGTCTCCTATTTTGTCACTTTCATATACTAGTGGGAATTTTCCACTATAGAACTTGGCTTGTATATTCCGATGATGGGCTTCCTCAAATGCCCGAGGTCTTCATGAGCAAGCAAGTTGGATGCACACCCACTTAGTTTTCATGTTGAGCTTTCATACACTTATAGCTCTTAGTGCATCCGTTGCATGGCAATCCCTACTCCTCATATTGACATCAATTGATGGGCATCTCCATAGCCCATTGATTAGCCTCGTTGATGTGAGACTATCTTCTTATTTTTGACTTCTCCTTATTTATCTCTACCACCATAATTGATAACCCACAAGCATAGGGGATCGCAACAGTTTTCGCAGGTAGTATTTCACCCAGATTTATTGATTCGACACAAGGGGAGCCAAAGAATATTTGCGAGTACTAGCAGTTGAGTTGTCAATACAACCACACCTGGAGAACTAAATATCTGCAGCAAAGTGTTTAGTAGCACAGTAGTATGATAGTTTCAAGAGCAATAGTAACAGTAGTGACAGTAACAACAGCAGTTTTGTAGTAATTGTAACAGCAACAGCAACGAAAGTAACTTAGCAAAGATCAATATGCAAAAAGGGTAGGCATTGGATCAGTGATGGATAATTATGCCGGATGACATTCATCATGTAACAGTCACAACCTAGGGCGATACACAATAGCTCCAATTCATCAATGTAATGTAGGCATGTATTTCGTATATAGTCATACGTGCTTATAGTAAGAACTTGCATGACATTTTTTGTCCTACCCTCCCGTTGCAGTGGGGTCCTTAAGGAAACTAAGGGATATTAAGGCCTCCTTTTAATAGAGAACCGGAACAAAGCATTAGCACATAGTGAATACATGAACTCCTCAAACTACGGCAATCACCGGAAAGAATCCCAATTATTGTCACCTTGGGGTATGCGGATCATGACACGTAACAGGTGCATATAACTTGCAAGATAGGATCAAGAACTCAAATATATTAATGAAAACATTGAGGGTTCAGATCTGAAATCATGGCACTCGGTCCCTAGTGACAAGCATTAAGCATAGTAAAGTCATAGCAACATCAATCTCAGAACATAGTGGATACTAGGGATCAAAGCCCTAACAAATTGACTCGATTACATGGTAAATCTCATCCAACCCATCACCGTCCAGCAAGCCTACAAAGAAATTACTCATGCACGGCGGTGAGCATCATGAAATTGATGGAGGATGGCTGATGATGACGACGACATCGAATCCCCCTCTCCGGAGCCCCGAACGGACTCCAGATCAGCCCTCCCGATGAGGAACAGGAGGTGGCGGCGGCTCCATCTCGTAAAACATGATGATTCTTTCTCTTTGATTTTTTCTCCATGAATAGGTACTTATAGCGTTGGAGTTAGGGCAAACGGAGTTGCCAGGAGCCCACAAGCCTGCCAGGCGCGCCCTGGGCGGTGGGCGCGCCCCCCAGGGTTGTGGCGCATGGTGGCCCCCCCTCTGGTGGATCTTTGCGCCAGTATTTTTTATATATTCTGAAATAATTCTCCGTAAATTTTCAAGTCCATCCAAGAACTTTTATTTCTGCACAAAAACAACACCATAGCAATTCTGCTGAAAACAGTAGTTCCATTCAAATCATGCAAATTAGAGTCCAAACTAGAGCAAAAGTGTTTGGAAAAGTAGATACGCTTGGGACGTATCAACTCCCCCAAGATTAACTCATTGCTTGTCCTCAAGCAATTCAGTTGACAACCTAAAAGTGATAAAGAAAAACTTTTACAAACTCTTTTGTTCTTGTTTTCTGTCTATATACTTAACTAGCATCCAAGTTTTCAGCAAAGATTATGAACTAACCATATTGATGATAACACTTAGGTCTCACATTTACTCATGGCAATAACATAGCCAACTAGCGAGCAATAATAAGATATCTCGGATGCCAACACTTTGTCAAAACAATCATGATATAATATGATAACAAGGTATCTTGCTAGCCCTTTCTGAGACCGCAAAACATAAATGCAGAGCACCTCTGAGATTCAAGCAATGACTACACATTGTAATTCAGGTTAGAGGATATCCAGTCATGGTCACACCCAACATTAACTATACTCAATGCATAAAAATGACAATAGTGCACTCCAACTGGTGCTTTAAATGAGAGGGTGATGACTCAACAATAAAAATAAAATAACGTAAAAGTAAATGGATAGGCCCTTCATAGAGGGAAGCATGGATTTGCAGCGGTGCCAGAGCTCGAAGCTTAAATTAGAAATGAAAATAATTTTGGGAGGTATGCTTTTCCTGTCAACGTCACGACCGAGAGTTTTCAATATCTTCCATGCTAAACAAATTATAGGCAGTTCCCAAGCGGAAAGGTAAAGTTTAGCCCCCCTCCACCGTACCAACACAAGCCATGGCTAGCCGAATTCACGGGTGCCCTCCATACCAACAACTTTTCGGGGGAGTTTGTTTGTATTATATGATTTCGATTTGAGCATAGGACTGGGCATCCCAATTACCATCCTCTCTCGTGTAGTGACAAGTGAATAAACACTCATCTGAGAGTAACCCGCTTAGCATAGAAAATACTGACCGCCCCCTATCGCTCCATGAGCGGTACTGGCACACAAAACAGATGTTCGTTTGAATATTTAGAGATGGCACTTGCAAATTTACTTGGAACGGCAGAGTAATTGTAACACCCCCAGTGACAAGCTACAGTGACCTCATACTAATGATGCCATGTCATCATGCTTTCTAATCCAGATATGCCACTTGTCCAAAATCCAATTCAAATTCCTATTTGAAATACAAGTCATATATTTGCCTCTTCAAATTAGCCAGCAAAATAGTTCACATTATGGCAAATAATCCCTAAGAATTTGTCATGTGGATACCAACCTTATTTGGATTCCAAAAATACCCCTGGATTTTAAAACAGTAGCCAAACAGCATTTTGAAATGCCTTTGCCTCTGTGAAAAAATTCAAGTTAACTCTTTTGCCTCCCAAACTTTTTGTGACAATGCAGAAAAATACAATGCTAATTATGAGCAAAGCTCCACATTTTTGCAAAGTCATTTGGTGGCTTGTTTAAATGCAAATAGTGGCTGTGTTGGAAAAGACTAAAAGAAAAAGGAGGAAAGGGCCTAGTCTACTGTGCACATGGGCTCTAGTCACTACAGGCGCCGGCCCAGCCCAACACTCCCCTCGTCCCTAACCTCTCGCTCTCTCTCTCTCTTGCCGTGGCAGCATGCCCGTGCGCCCTCGCCGGCCCCCCCCCCTCTCATCCGAGCGACACCGACGCCAGGGGCTCGCCTGGGAGGAGATAAGGACGCCCTCGACCTCGCCCCGAACCCTAACCCTCACCCTTTCCCTCCCCGCGTCGTTCTCTTCTCTCTCTCGCTCGTGCCCGAACGCGGTCGTCGCCCTACCGTCGTTCACATGGCCACCGGCTCTCCCCCGCCGAGCCGACATGCCCAGGAGGAGCAGCGTCCTCGTCCTCGTCCTCGTCGCCTGCGCTCGCTGGAATGGAGCGAGGGGTCCCCATTTCGCCGCCCGCGTCGCCTCCCTCTGCTGCATCCGCCGGTCGCCGCCGCTCGATCCGCCGCCTCCGACGCGCCCCGGCCTCCCCAAGCTCACATGCGGCTCCCCTGTGAGCTCCTGCTTCCCCCTGGCCTCTCCCCTCTCTCCTTCGCCCACCCTAGCTTGTCCGCCGCCGCACCCGTGGCTCCGGCCGCCGCCAAGGTCGCCGTGGCCATCGTCTCCGGCCAACCTGCGGCCTCCCACAACCCCCATCGGATGCGCGGCTCGTCCAGCTCGCCGTAGAGCCCATCGGCGCAGCAGCCCGCCGTCTCTAGGCGAAATCTGAGCATCTCCGGCGTGCCACGGCCGCGTTTGAGCTCGCCGGCGGCTAACCGCCGTTTTGCTGACGTGGCACCGGCTTAGGTTAACCTAATGATCATAATTAGTCTAACCCTAGCCCTATGACAAGTGGGACCCGTAGCTTAATTAACCAGTTAGTTAAAATAATTAATCTGTTAGTTAAGGGCTATCACACTGACAGGTGGGTCCCATTGACCCCTGTTGCCTAGTCAAAGCAGTCAACTTTGACTGCTGACTCAGCCCCCCTGGACCCACTTGTCAGCCGCAGTGTTAAAAGCTGGGTGCAGTTCACTGGGTACCCGTAGCAATTAGGTATTAAAATAATTTCGAATTAAAATAATCAAGAAATTCTAGAAAATGATTAAAACTTTGAAAAATCATAGAAAATAAACCGTAGCTCGGATCAAAAAGTTTTCTACATGAAAGTTGATCAGAAAAACAAGACGAACCCGAATATGCCCTCCGTTTACCTGTCACATGCCCACAACCATGCAAACGTGGAACCTTCCCCTCCGGTTCATCTGTCTGACAGGTGCCCAAAGCCGGGAAAATATCCCCAGATATTTTCCCGCTCCGCCTCTAACGTGTAGCACTGCGATAGGTCACCACCAGCACTGCATATTGCCATGCCATGCATCTGTGTTGCATTTGTTTGCTTTTATTTATTGTTTCTTCCCCCTCTTCTATCCGGTAGACCCCGAGACCCACGCTGCTGCTGAGTACGACTATGCCCTGACGACCAGACCTTTTCAGCAGAGCTTCCAGGCAAGCAAACCCCCTTGATCATTCCAATATCGCCTATTCTTTCTCTCCCTTGCTTGCATTAGAATTTGCTACTGTAATTGATTGCTCCTATTCTGATGCATAGCCTGTTTTTGTAACCTGCTGTTGTTACTTTACCTGTCATCCTAAACTGCTTAGTATAGGTTAGAAGTGAACCATCTGTGGCCCCTCATCCTTGTCCTAGTTGCCCCGCTTAGTTACCAGTGCCCCGATCGAGGTGATCGATGGGCTGAGACCAGCACATCACCGCACACCCCCCTTAGTTGTACGACACTGCAGGGCTACTATCGAGTGCCGAGGGTGATACCTCATACTGCACTCCCGATGATATCTCTGCAGTATAGCACATCGGTGGTGATTGCAGAGGGTGATTCCTCGCTCTCCCCTTCCCGATGATAACTCGGTCGTGCAACCCCTCAAGTGTGGACCATCGAGGGTGATTCCTCCTGGTTCTCCTTGACGGATTACATCGAGAAGGATTCCAACGAGGGTGATTCCTCGGATTCCCTTTGATGTGATGAACACACGGTTACCATGACTTTTACCTACAGTTACTTGATAAAGTCGGGTCGGCCCCGAGGGGTACCCGCGAGTGATGTGGAATCGGCTTGACCATGAGGGTACCCATGTGATGATTACGTGGCACGGCCGGGCATTCCTGGCCCTTGCCGTAAGTCCACGAGGCGGGGCGACGGGACCACAGATCGTGGATCGCTGATTGTCACCGCGAGCTGCCAGAGCATTAACGGGTTAGGATATGTAATCTGAGTAGGCCTCTGTCCTTTTCGCACTAACCACCACGCGGGAATAAGTATGGGCACTCGGCGTCGTCTGTATCAGCCGAAGCTCTCCAGACGTCAGCAGTTGAGCGGCACGCGCCCGGGTTGGACCGCGAAAGCCTGTGCTTGTATTAAGGAGGCTAGGTCTACTCCCGGCCGTCCTCGTAACGCGCAGGAGTGCAAAGGGTGATGGGCCCAAGACCCCTGAGCGCTTAGGATGTATACCGGCGTGCTGGCCTCTCTGTTGAGCCTAGGTAGGGTTGCGATGTGTCGATCAGCCGAGGCCGGGCATGGACCAAGCAAGTGTATCCGGCCAGAGTTAATCAAGCGTGTTGGGTAAGTTGGTGCACCCTGCAGGGAAGTATATCTATTCGAATAGCCGTGTCCACGATAGCAGGACGCTCGGAAAGTATCCCGACCTACTTCAACTAGAACTGGATACTGGTGTTACTTAATAATATGATAGCTCCGGGATCGCTTTCTCGCAGGGAGTCGAGGAAGGATCTCTGCGCGTGGCTACTTATACTTGTTGCTACTGCTATATTTATGTACTAATCTGCACTCTTCTAATGCTACAAGACGCTGAAGATGCTAGTCTTCGATAGGCTAGGTCCTCTCTCTATTTTGGCATTTCTGCAGTCCAGTCCACTGATACAGCCCTTCCTTGATACCGATACATTTTTAGAATAGATCTGATGTAAGTCTTGCGAGTACTTTGGATGAGTACTCACGGTTGCTTTGCTACTTCTTTTCCCCTCTACCCGATTGCTGTGATCAGATGATGGAGCCCAGGAGCCAGCTGTTCCCGCAGACGACTACTACTACCCTACCAGTAGAGCCTACTACTACATGGAGACCGAGGACCAGGAGTAGATTCGGTGGCTCCCAGGTAGGAGGCATGCGCCTTATCGATCTAGTATCGTTGTTTTGCTCAGCCTTCTTAAGGCAAACTTGTTACCTTTTATGTTTGTACTCAGATATTATGTTGCTTCCGCTTACGCTTGATCGCGAGCTTATGTATTCGAGCCCTCCAGGCCCCTGGCTTGAATTATAAAGCTTGTATGACTTTTATTTGTGTTTAGAGTCATGTTGTGATATCTTCAAGTGAGTCCTTAGGCTTGATCGTGTGCATTTGCGTGTATGATTAGTGCACGATTAAGTCGGGGGCGTCACAAGTTGGTATCAGAGCCGACTGCCTGTCGGAATCCCCATTTCCATCTCCTTGGCCGAAGTTGAGTTTAGTCTTTGAAAAACTGTTTTACTAACATGGCTGTGTGGCTTACGGGCCCACGTCGACAATGGGTGGTATTAGGATCTTTTATTCCTCTTCCTTACTCTGGGACTCTGATCTCTCTTTTATTCGGGTTAAGGATTTTTCTAACTCTAACACTAGGTTCTCGTAATGACTTTCTCCCGGAGAGCCCTTTCATTCCAGATGATGGCTTGAATCACTAGAAGATCCCGAAGATACTCCTCGATGTTTCCCGAGACCCTGGAGCCCACTGCTTTTGCAATTCCCTACCACCGATAATCCCAGTGGATAACCGCACATCCTTGCCGTTTGTACCCCTGTTTAAGAATTCGTCCGATTAACCAGTTAACTTGCCGATTAATCCCTACTCGTAGGGTCGCCGAGTAGCCGATAAACCAATAAATCGTCCGATTAATTGATTAAATGGCCGATTAACTTGGCGATTAGCCTATTAATCCCCTACTCGCCAGCCAACCGAGCAGCTACCAGTTAACGATTTTCTTAACAATGGTTTGTACCTTCACTCCCAGTTGCTCTTGTATCTACAAGATACCCTGAAATACTCTTCGTTGTTCCGAGAATCCTTTGTGCCTACTGCCTTGCAGCTTATATTCGCACTGTGGATAATTCCTCACAATTACCGGGAATTCGCTCATCCCCAGTTGATCATGTGATTCCCAAAATACTTTGAAATACTATCTAATCTCCCGAGAATTCCCTGCAACCTATTGCTTTGGAAAATCTTGCCTGCCTGCATTATGGTTAATTCCAAATGTCTCGCAGTATTCATTAACATCCTTTGTCATTGTCATTCTAAACCTATTGAATCAATGTGTATGTGCAAGCTTGCTATCATCAGTTACTTTCTATAATTCGTCCTTTCGGCTCAGAAGTTATTTTGGACATGAGTTGGTTCTCAGCCAATCAAGTTGCAATTGATTGTCCCTCTAATTCTATTCAACTCACTCATATTTGATCAGAGCGTATGCTTCTGATCCTTCGTTTTGTAAATCATAATCCCTTCATATTTAAGCGTCGCATTATTCAGATGTTTCTATAATCCTATGCCTTTGCATTCTTTCTGCTTCTGGTTGAGTACCGATACTCACATCAGATTCCTTCTGGACCGCCAAATCCTTTGTGGATTATTATCCGACAATGTCCTTCACATTCAAAATTCTGTGAACTTCCCCCCTGATACATAATGCCTTTGGTAAATTGTATCTTCTGCCTTTAGTAAATTGTTGCTGGTAAATTTAAACTCAATCTTGTCATTCCTAGGCTACCGGCTACATCCTTATCTTGATACCTTTGACCGTACTACCTCGTCCATGCTTGGTGCACAAATTCTTCAGACCATGAGCAATGCTTACGTCAAGTTTTCAACATCATTTTATTGTCTTGAAAAGCAACTCCAATTCCGAGCTTGCATCTTATCTGTTATTCCCATAATTTTTCACTTCGTCATTCCTTTGCTTGATGCCGTCGCTATTCGATTGCATCCTCTTAAAACCTCTCGACAAATGTGTCGTGATCGACGTCAACATTTTGACTTCTTCTGAGATGTCAATTGAATTCATGGTGACAAATACCATCCTTGCCCCTCGATGATTTATGTTATCATCGACAACATCCTTGCTTTCCTTCCAATCCAGATTTGGTCATGTTTGGTTATACCTTTAGTTCCTTGTTACTCCTGGAATTGTACCTCGAGTAATTCTTGTGATCTTCAGACCCAACCCTCACTTGAATCATCATATTATTGCTACCTCGAAGCATAACTGTGGTATTCCGAATATCAACAAGAACGTTGTAAGCGAAATGCTAACTGTTCTTGATCAATTGTCCAAACACCATTGAATGGGTAACATCATGAATTCCCTTGCCCCTTTTATCTAATTGGTGATGTACTTGTTGCCCTGACATGTATATCATGCTCTGCTTTTCCTTGGAAAGAATATACACCTAATACTTGTGTATAGTCACATTTTCCTTTCCATTGGTCTGTTTAATCTGATAATCACATTTTCCTTTCCATTCGTCTGTTAAACCTTTCATGTAATCTAACTTATCTAAGCAGTGATAATTCCCTTCTTATGTAAACACTTCAGTGTACAACTCTGTCAGGAAGACCCTGTTACTATTGTTGATGACATTCCGGTAACCACCGATGGACGAGTACTTTGCCTATTGGTCCGCCTCGTTGTACCGAGCAGGAAAA
This sequence comes from Elymus sibiricus, assembly GCA_039707655.1. Classification (NCBI taxonomy): domain Eukaryota; kingdom Viridiplantae; phylum Streptophyta; class Magnoliopsida; order Poales; family Poaceae; genus Elymus; species Elymus sibiricus. The sequence goes on along the minus strand of CM077668.1, from coordinate 36,796,508 downwards.
TGGTTCTCTTCGTCCCTCGCCCTTGGTACCGATGATGTTGCCAACATAGTTGGCAGATTGTCCTCTGACATGCCTTGCCATCGTGACCGTGCAAGATGTCACCATCTTCCCTACTCTTAATCCACACTCACCATCGTTCCATAGGATCGAAACCTGACTCTCCTGTACATCCCTGTTCCCAAAGTTATTCCTCGTGCTTGGCTTCGTATGTAATTCACGAGCCACCTTCCTAGAGATGATCTATTCTTGTATCAGATGCAACATTTTCTTCGTTGCTCTGAACCCCTTCACACTCTGTTTCGGGCATCGAACGACTGCCAATCCGCTTGAAAGTCCTTGATGTACCATCTTACTTTGCTCTCGATGTTTTTCTAAGATTCAATTCGAGAAATACTTTCTACCACATTCTCAGAGTTATCCACCAGATAATCGACCTTGCAAAGGTCCGTTCTCCCGAAGATATCCCTTTCTCTAGCTCTAAAATCTCGGGACGAGATTTTTTGTAGTGGAGGAGATTTGTAACACCCCCAGTGACAAGCTACAGTGACCTCATACTAATGATGCCATGTCATCATGCTTTCTAATCCAGATATGCCACTTGTCCAAAATCCAATTCAAATTCCTATTTGAAATACAAGTCAAATATTTGCCTCTTCAAATGAGCCAGCAGAATAGTTCACATTATGGAAAATAATCCCTAAGCATTTGTCATGTGGATACCAACCTTATTTGGATTCCAAAAATACCCCTGGATTTTAAAACAGTAGCCAAACAGCATTTTTAAATGCCTTTGCCTCTATGAAAAAATTCAAGTTAACTCTTTTGCCTCCCAAACTTTTTGTGACAATGCAGAAAAATACAATGCTAATTATGAGCAAAGCTCCACATTTTTGCAAAGTCATTTGGTGGCTTGTTTAAATGCAAACAGTGGCTGTGTTGGAAAAGACTAAAAGAAAAAGGAGGAAAGGGCCTAGTCTACTGTGCACATGGGCTCTGGTCACCACAGGCGTCGGCCCAACCCAACACTCCCCTCGTCCCTAACCTCTCGCTCTCTCTCTCTCTTGCCGTGGCAGCACGCCCGTGCGCCCGCGCCGGCCTCCCCCCCCCCCCCTCTCCTCCGAGCGACACCGATGCCAGGGGCTCGCCTGGGAGGAGATAAGGACGCCCTCGACCTCGCCCCGAACCCTAACCCTCGCCCTTTCCCTCCCCGCGTCATTCTCTTCTCTCTCTCGCTCGTTCCCAAACGTGGTCGTCGCCCTACCGTCGTTCACATGGCCACCGGCTCTCCCCCGCCGAGCCGATATGCCCAGGAGGAGCAGCGTCCTCGTCCTCGTCGCCTGCGCTCACTGGAATGGAGCGAGGGGCCCCCATTTCGCCGCCCGTGTCGCCTCCCTCCGCTGCATCCGCCGGTCGCCGCCGCTCGAACCGCCGCCTCCGACAGATCGTGGATCGTTGATTGTCACCGCGAGCTCCCAGAGCATTAACGGGCACTCTGGCCTTTTCACACTAACCACCACACGGGAATAAGTATGGGCACTCGGCGTCGTATGTAAAGGCCGAAGCTCTCCAGACGTCAGCAGTTGAGCGGCACGCGCCCGGGTTGGACCGCGAAAGCCTGCACTTGTATTAAGGAGGCTAGGTCTACTCTCGGCCGTCCTCGCAACGCGCAGGAGTGGAAAGGGCGATGGGCCCAAGACCCCTGAGCGCTTAGGATGTAGACCGACATGCTGGCCTCTCTGTTGAGCCTAGGTAGGACTGCGATGTGTCGATCAGCCGAGGCCGGGAATGGACCAAGCAAGTGTGTCCGGCCAGAGTTAATCGAGCGTGTTGGGTAAGTTGGTGCACCCCTTCAAGGAAGTATATCTATTCGAATAGCCGTGTCCACGGTAACAGGACGCTCGAAAAGTATCCCGACCTACTACAACTAGAACTGGATACTGGTGTTACTTAATAATATGATAGCTCCGGGATCGCTTTCTCGCAGGGAGTCAAGGAAGGATCTCTGGGCGTGGCTACTTATACTTGTTGCTACTGCTATATTTTGTACTAATCTGCACTCTTCTAATGCTGCAAGACGCTGAAGATGATAGTCTTCGATAGGCTAGGTCCTCTCTCTATTCTGGCATTTCTGCAGTCCAGTCCACTGATACAGCCCTTCCTTGATACCGATACATTTTTAGAATAGATCTGATGTAAGTCTTGCGAGTACTTTGGATGAGTACTCACGGTTGCTTTGCTACTTCTTTTCCCCTCTACCTGATTGCTGCGATCAGATGACGGAGCCCTGGAGCCAGCTGCTCCCGCCGACGACTACTACTACCCTACCAGTGGAGCCTACTACTATGTGGAGACCGACGACCAGGAGTAGATTCGGAGGCTCCCAGGCAGGAGGCCTGCGCCTTATCGATCTAGTGTCGTTGTTTTGGTCAGCCTTCTTAAGGCAAACTTGTTTCCTTTTATGTCTATACTCAGATATTATGTTGCTTCCGCTGACGCTTGATCGCGAGCTTATGTATTCGAGCCCTCGAGGCCCCTGGCTTGTATTATAAAGCTTGTATGACTTTTATTTGTGTTTAGAGTCGTGTTGTGATATCTTCAAGTGAGTCCTTAGGCTTGATCGTGTGCATTTGCGTGTATGATTAGTGCACGATTAAGTCGGGGGCATCACAAGTAATACCGTATATAGGTTGATATAGTGGACTCATCTGGAACAACTTTGGTTTCGGGATTTGGATGCACAAGCAGTATTCCCGCTTAATACAGGCGAAGGCTAGCAAATAGATTGAGAAGCGACCAGCTAGAGGGCGAAAACGGTCATAGACATGCATTGCGAATAATTAACATTGAACACAAGCATGAGTAGGATATCAACACCCTGAAAATAAATATCATGGAGGCTATGTTGGTTTTGATTCAACTACATGTATGAACATGTGCCAAGTCAAGCCACTCGAATTACTCAGAGGACGATACCATGCTAACATACTACATCACAACCATTTTAATGCATGTTGACACTCAAGATAAATCATTATCCACTCCTAGCTATTTAAGCATGGCATGAGGAACTATAATCTCTAATTGTCATCACAAACATGTTTACTCATAATAATGTTGAATCATGAATACTGAGCTAAACATATTTACAAAGACAAAAACAAGAAGAGTTCATACAAGTTTTTCTTCACCGCAATCACTTCATCAAATATCGTCATTGTTGCCTTTCACTTGCACGACCGAATGATGTGATAATAAAAATAATGGTGCAAGTGTGTCGTGGACTAAGCTGGAATCTGCAAACATTTATTCAAAGGAGAAGACAAAGAAATAGTGGCTCGTTGTTAGAACAACAATAAAGCATATGGGAGCCACTCAACATTTTCATTGTGGTCTTTCTCCTTATGATGACTCAACGAAAAGAAAAGAAATTCAGAGAAACACACTGAAATATTTTTGGAGTTTTTAGTTTTTCTGAAGAAAGGCAAATTAACGACGGAAAAACAAAAACGAGAAAAACTATTTACACGAGAAAGCTCCCAACAAGCAAAAGAAGAAACGAGAGATCTTTTTGGGTTTTCTTTTACTACTACGAATTAACTAGACAGGAAAGAAACTACAACTAATTTTATTTTTTTGGATTTTCGAAAGTTTTTCAAACAGGAAGAATAAAATGAAAATAAAACTAGCATGGATATACAATGAAAAAGGATGAACACCGACAACTGGAATGAATGTGTGAACATGAATGTAATGTCGGTGAGAAATATGTACTCCCCCAAGCTTGGGCTTTTGGCCTAAGTTGGTCTATGACCACGGGTCGAAATCAGCACCTCCCGGATAGTGCGGAGGCTGCTGAGGATCCCACTGGTAAATGGCCTCCTGAGGCTCCCACTGATAGATGGGCTCCTGGTACGGCTCTGGCACAGGTGCTGGCTCCAGGTGCTTGGGGCTGGTCCAAGCATGATGGTGCATCTGCCCCTGTGAATATCAAACAAAGTAGGTGCAGGCAGAATAATAACATCACAAGTGCCCTGGCAGAACACCAAGTTATATCTAAAAAGAACGGGGCCCTCATCAATGAAGTCATGCCCAACCATACTTTCGTAATCAATGTGCATAATAGGTAAAACCCTCTCTTCCCTCTCGTCGTGCCTAATAGGAATCTTGAAATGTTTAACGAGATGGGAAGCATAAATACCACCATAAATAGCGCCCCTCGAACGGTTGGTGTGCAACCGCCGGGCAACCATAGCACCCAAACTAAAGGCCCTATCAGCATAAATTGTGTGGCGCAAAATAGTAAGGTCAGGCGAACTGAGTGTGCCACTCTCCCACCGACCAGTCAAACACCTCCCAGCAAATAATGAATAATAGCGCAAAATAGGGAAATGTAAACTAGCAACCATAGCCTCAGAAACTCCCCTCGACTTCCCCACGGTAACCTCAGAGATGAACTCCGAGACATCCCTGGGATGTGGTTCTAATGGGCTGCCCTCGTTGGGAAGTTTGCATACCTCACAAAAATCCTCAAGTGTCATCTCTTTGGGAACATCATACAAATTAAATGTCACGGTGGGTGTATCTCTCCTAGCTTGAAAATGAAAGATTTGAATGAAAGTGTTAGTGAGGAGAAGATACTGGTCACACTTATCTTCGAGGAACGGGATAATGTCGGCACCTCGCCGCACAAGGAAGTGTATACTTAGGCTTAGGAGCCTCCTTGGGGTTCCGGCTCGAAGAACCCCTCAACCTCCACTTGAGCATTTTCTTTTTCTGAAATTTTTAGTGACTCAAAATAAAAGTGAACGAAACTCAACAAAATTGATACCAACTACTCCCACAATTATGTAGAAGCTATATCATGCATCAAAACTACTTTGGACCATACAAATTCAACATGCAAGCTCATAAACATGGTCACCACAGCAGCAAGAATTTGCAAAGTATAAAGCACTAGAGCAAAAACTAATTGGAGCATTGGAGGAGTCACATACCAAGGAGTAATTCCTCAAAACAGTTTTGGAAACGGAGTTCTGAGCAAGGATATCGAAAATCACAGCAAAATGAGCAAGAACACGGGATTGGGAGCAAGTTTGATTTTTTTGGAGGAAGAAGAAGAAGATGGGTGGCTGGCATAAGTGAGTGGGTCCCTATGGGACCCACAAGCCTGCTGGGCGCGCCCGGGGGGGCACCCTGTGGGCTTGTGGCTCACAGGTGCACCCCCCTGGGGTGTGTTCAGTGACAATTTTTTTAAATATTCTAGAAAAAATCATACTAAATTTTCATGGCATTCTGAGAATTTTTATTATTGGGCCATTTTTTATTGCACTGAAAATTCAGAAAACAGGACAATCATTGCATTTTATTTTATTCTACTAAAAATAACAGAGAGCAAAAGGTGGGTACAGAAAGTTGTGCTTACTAAATTCATCAACCATATGCCCCTCAAAAAGAATCCATTAATAAGGTTGATCAAGTCTTATTAACAAACTATTTCCGAATGACATGAAACCGAAAAAATTTCGTATAACACTAAGTTACCTCAACGGGGATATGCATTTCCCCAGCAATAAGAATTTCATATTTCTTTTTTACAGTGGGAAGAGGAAATTTGAATCCCCCAATAGTAATTGTCGAAACTTTTTCAATACAATTGATACCATTCACCGAACTTTGTTTCTTCAGGAAATAAACCATATGCTCATTACCATTGACATGGAAAGTAACCTTGCTTTTGTTGCAATCAATAACAGCCCCTGCAGTATTCAAAAAGGGTCTTCCAAGGATAATCGACATGTTGTCGTCCTCGGGCATATCAAGTATAACAAAGTCTGTGAAGATAGTAACATTTGCAACTACAACGGGAACATCCTCGCAAATTCCAATAGGTATAGCAGTGGATTTATCAGCCATTTGCAAGGATATTTCAGTAGGTGTGAGCTTATTCAAATCAAGTCTTCTATATAAAGAGAAAGGCATAACACTAACACCGGCTCCCAAATCACATAAAGCAGTTTTGACATAGCTTCTTTTAATGGAGCATGGTATAGTGGGCATTCCTGGATCTCCTAGTTTCTTAGGTATTCCACCCTTAAAAGAATAATTAGCAAGCATGGTGGAGATTTCAGCTTCAGGTATTTTTCTTTTATTAGTGACAATATCTTTCAAATATTTAGCATAGGGAGACATTTTCAACATATCAATCAAGCGAGTGCGCAAAAAGACAGGTCTAAGCATTTCAACAAAGCGCTCAAAATCTTCATCATCCTTGTTTTTAGATGGTTTAGTAGGAAAAGGCATAGGTTTTTTAACCCATGGTTCTCTCTCCTTTCCATGTTTTCTAGCAACAAAGTCTCTTTTATCATATCTTTTGTTCTTTGGATGTGGGTTATCAAGATCAACACCAGGTTCTATTTCTACATCATTATCTGGTTGAGCATCAGCATGAACATCTTCATTATCATTATCATTATCACTAAGTGTATGTTCATTACCAGATTGTGTCTCAGCATCGGAAATAGAAGCATCATTTTGATTCTCGGGAGGTTTTTCTATCTCAGGTTCACTAGCAGCATCCAAAGTTTTATCAATTTTCTTTTTCTTTTTCTTCTTAGATGCACTAGGTGCATCAATATTATTTCTTTGAGAGTCTTGTTCAATTCTTTTAGGATGACCTTCAGGATATAGAGGATCCTGAGTCATGCTACCTCCTCTAGTAACAACTCTAACAGCATGATCATTCTTTTTATTATTCATCTCATCAAGCAAATCATTTTGTAACTTAGCAATTTGTTCTAACTGGATCTGGACCATAGAAGCATGTTTACTCAAGCATTTAACATCATTAGCAGTTCTAAACATCAAATCACTCAAGCATTCAATCATGATGGCATTCCGTTTTAGTTGATTGCTAACATACATATTAAAGTGTTCCTGTTTAATGATGTAATTATCAAACTCATACAGGCAAAGCAGACTTATTATATGGAATATCACCTTCATCAAATCTAGTGAGAGAATTTACCTCCACTACCTGTGTCGGGATGTCGAGCCCATGTATTTCTTCAATAGGTGGTAAATTCTTAACATCTTCAGCTTCAATACCTTTTTCCTTCATGGATTTCTTAGCTTCTTGCATATCTTCTGGACTGAGGAATAGAATACCTCTCTTCTTCGGAGTTGGCTTAGGTGGTGGTTCAGGAAGTGTCCAATCATCGTCATTTCTCAATATATTATTTAATAGTACTTCAGCCTGTCCAACAGTTCGTTCCCTGAAAACACAACCAGCACAACTATCTAGGTAGTCCCGAGAAGCATCGGTTAGTCCATTATAAAAGATATCAAGTATTTCAATTTTCTTAAGAGGATGATCAGGCAAAGAATTAAGTAGTTGGAGAAGCCTCCCCCAAGCTTGAGGGAGATTCTCTTCTTCAATTTGCACAAAGTTAAATATTTCCTGTAATGCAGCTTGTTTCTTATGAGCAGGAAAATATTTTTCAGAGAAGTAATATATCATATCCTGGGGACTACGCACACAACCAGGAGCAAGAGTATTAAACCATTTCCTAGCATCACCCTTTAATGAGAAAGTAAACAACTTAAGAATATTGTAATAGCGAATTTTTTCCTCATGAGCAAATAGGGTGGCAATATTATTCAACTTAGTAAGATGTGCCACAACAGTTTCAGTTTCATAACCATGAAAAGGATCATATTCAACCAAAGTAATTAACTCAGGATCAACAGAGAATTCATAATCCTTATCGGTAACAAATATGGGAGAGGTAGCAAACTTAGGATCATATTTCATTCTCTCCCTCATAGATTTTCCTTTCATTTCAGCAAACAATTTTATAACCTCATCTCTATCATTACAAGCAAGAATTGCCCTAGCTGTCTCCCTATCAAAAACATGACTATCAGATGTCTCAGGCATTTCAACCCTAGTAGGAGAGCTAGGCATAATAGGTGAATCATAATTTTCAAGAGTTTCAACATTTTCAGTTTCTTTAGCTTTAGCAATTTGTTCATCAAGAAATTCACCAAGTGGCACAGTATTATCAAGCATAGTACTAGCATCATCATAAGTATCACTCATAGCAGAATTAGTATCATCGACAACTTGTGACATATCAGAATGAATAATAGGTTGTGGTGTCGCAAGTCTACTCAAAACAGAAGGTGAATCAAGTGCAGAGTGTGATGGCAGTTCCTTACCTCCTCAAGTCATAGAGGGCACGATCTTGGTCTTAGCGTCTTTCAGATTCTTCATAGTGATCAACAGATATAAATCCCAAGTGACTCAACAAATAGAGCTATGCTCCCCGGCAACGGCGCCAGAAAAAGGTTTTGATAACCCACAAGTATAGGGGATCGCAACAGTTTTCGCGGGTAGTATTTCACCCAGATTTATTGATTCGACACAAGGGGAGCCAAAGAATATTTGCGAGTATTAGCAGTTGAGTTGTCAATTCAACCACACCTGGAGAACTAAATATCTGCAGCAAAGTGTTTAGTAGCACAGTAGTATGATAGTTTCAAGAGCAATAGTAACAGTAGTGACAGTAACAGCAGCAGTTTTGTAGTAATTGTAACAGCAACAGCAACAAAAGTAACTTAGCAAAGATCAATATGCGAAAAGCATAGGCATTGGATCAGTGATGGATAATTATGTTGGATGACATTCATCATGTAACAGTCACAAAGTAGGGCGATACACAATAGCTCCAATTCATTAATGCAATGTAGGCATGTATTCCGTATATAGTCATACGTGCTTATAGTAAGAACTTGCATGACATCTGTTGTCCTACCCTCCCGTGGCAGTGGGGTCCTTAAGGAAACTAAGGGATATTAAGGCCTCCTTTTAATAGAGAACCAGAACAAAGCATTAGCACATAGTGAATACATGAACTCCTCAAACTACGGCAATCACCGGAAAGAATCCAAATTATTGTCACCTTGGGGTATGCGGATCATGACACGTAACCGGTGCATATAACTTGCAAGATAGGATCAAGAACTCCAATATATTCATGAAAACATAGAGGGTTCAGATCTGAAATCATGGCACTCGAGCCCTAGTGACAAGCATTAAGCATAGCAAAGTCATAGCAACATCAATCTCAGAACATAGTGGATACTAGGGATCAAAGCCCTAACAAATTGACTCAATTACATGGTAAATCTCATCCAACCCATCACCGTCCAGCAAGCCTACGAAGAAATTACTCACGCACGGCGATGAGCATCATGAAATTGGTGATGGGGGATGGTTGATGATGACGACGACGTCGAATCCCCCTCTCCGGAGCCCCGAACGGACTCCAGATCAGCCCTCCCAATGAAGAACAGGAGGTGGCGGCGGCTCCGTCTCGTAAAACGCAATGATTCTTTCTCTCTGATTTTTTTCTCCACGAATAGGTACTTATAGCGTTGGAGTTAGGGAAAACGGAGTTGCCAGGGGCGCACAAGCCTGCCAGGTGCGCCCTGGGGGGTGGGCGCGCTCCCCAGGCTTGTGGCGCCTGGTGGCCCCCCTCTGGTGGATGTTTGCACCAGTATTTTTATATATTCTGAAATAATTCTTCGTAAATTTTCAGGTCCATGCGAGAACTTTTATTTCTGCACAAAAACAACACCATAGCAATTCTACTGAAAACAGCGTCAGTCCGGGTTAGTTCCATTCAAATCATGCAAATTAGAGTCCAAACTAGAGCAAAAGTGTTTGGAAAAGTAGATATGTTTGGGACGTATCAATACTCTATTCCACCCATAGTGCTATATCCATGTCTTGCGCTCATGCATTGCGTGGGGGTTGAAAAAGCTGAAGCGCGTAAAAAGGTATGAACCAATTGCTCGGCTTGTCATCGGGGTAGTGCATGATAAATATTTTTTGTTAAGAAGATGGAGCATGACAGGATTATATGATTTTGTAGGGATAACGTTCTTTAGCATTTTTATTTTGAAAGACATGATTGTTTATTAGTATGCCTGAGTATTGATGTCTTTATATCAAATTATAGACTATTGCTTTGAATCATTCGGATCTTATTATTCATACTGTAAGAGAGAGATTACATGATGAAACATGTTAGGTAGCATTCCACATCAAAAATTCTGTTTTTATCATTTACCTGCTCAAGGACGAGCAGGAATTAAGCTTGGGGATGCTTGATACGTCTCCAACGTATCTATAATTTTTTATTGTTCCATTCTATTATAGTATCAATCTTGGATGTTTTATATGCAATTATATGCCATTATATATCATTTTTGGTGACTAACCTATTAACCCAGTGCCCAGTGCCAGTTGTTGTTTTCTGCTTGTTTTTGCCTTTTCAGAAAATCATTATCAAAAAGAGTCCAAACGAGAAAAAAACTTTGGATTAATTTTTTCTGGACCAGAAGAGACCCACGAAGCTTCCGGAGAAGACCAGAAGAGCCACGAGGAGGCGACAAGCCTGGAGGGCGCACCCCCAGGCTTGTGGGCCCCTCGTAGCCCCTCCTGACCTAATTCCAGAGCTATAAATTCCAAAATATTCCCAATATACCAAAGAGGTAGAAGAGAAAACCTTACCGCCGCCGCAAGCCTCTGTTCTTCTGCGATCCCATCTGGAGGCCTTTTTTGGTACTCTGCCGGAGGGGGAATCGATCACGGAGGGCTTCTTCATCAACCTTGCTTCTTCTCTCTCTTTGATCTTCAATACCAAGTTCTCCTCGATGTTCTTGGAGTTCTATCCGATGTAATCTTCTTTTGCGGTGTGTTTGTTGGGATCTGATGAATTGTGAGTTTATGATCAGATTATTCATGAGAAATATTTGAGTGTTCTCTGAACTCTTTTATGCATGATTATTATAGCTTTGTATTTCTCTCTGGTCTATCGATTTGGTTTGGCCTACTAGATTGATTTATCTTGCAATGGGAGAGGTGCTTTGTGATGGGTTCAATCTTGCGGTGCTCAATCCCAGTGACAGAAGGGGACATGACACGTATTTGTATTGTTGCCATTAAGCATAAAAATATGGGGTTTAATCATATTGCTTGAGTTTACTTTGTCTACATCATGTCATCTTGCTTAAGGCGTTACTCTGTTTCATACTTAATACCCTAGATGCATGCTGGATAGCGGTCGATGGGTGGAGTAATAGTAGTAGATGCAGGCAGGAGTCGGTCTACTTGTCTCGGACGTGATGCCTATATACATGATCATTGCCATGAATCCATCATAATTATTTGCTTTTCTATCAATTGCCCAACAGTAATTTGTTTACCCACCGTATGCTATGTGTTCGAGAGAGAAGCCTCTAGTGAAAACTATGGCCCCCGGGTCTACTTTATCATATATAAAAAATCTAAAAATACCTTGCTGCAATTTATTTACTTTTATTTTATTTAGTATTTTAGTTTATATATCTATCACTATCAGAATTAATCCTTGCAAATAACCGCTAAGAGGATTGACAACCCTCTTATTTGCGTTGGGTGCAAGTGTTTGCTTTTGTGTGTGCAGGTGCGCTTAACGAGATTTTGCTTGGTTCTCCTACTCGATTGATAACCTTGGTTCTTAACTAAGGGAAATACTTATCTCTACTATACTGCATCATCCTCTCCTCTTCGGGGAAATACCAACGCAGTCTACAAGTAGCAACCGCTATCCAGCATGCATCTAGGGTATTAAGTTAATGAAAACAGAGTAACGCCTTAAGCAAGATGACATGATGTAGACAAAGTAAACTCAAGCAATATGAATAAACCCCATCGTTTTATCCTTAATGGAAACAATAAAAATATGTGTCTTGTCCCCTACTTTGTCACTCGGATAGAGCACCGCAAGATTGAAAACATCACAAAGCACCTCTCCCATTGCAAGATAAATCAATCTTGTTAGCCAAACCAAACGGATAGATCGGAGAGAAATACAAAGCTATAACAATCATGCATAAATAAGTTCAGAAAAGACTCAAATATTTCTCATGAATAATCTAATCATAAACCCATAATTCATCAGATCCCAACAAACGCACCGCAAAAGAAGACTACATCGAATAGAACTCCAAGAAGATCGAGGAGAACATTGTATTGAAGATCAAAGAGGGAGAAGAAGCCATCTAGCTATTAGCTATGGACCCGTAGGTCTGTGGTAAACTACTCACACATCATCAGAAGGGCAGCAAGGTTGATGTGGAAGCCTGATACGTCTCCAACATATCTATAATTTTTTATTGTTCCATGCTATTATAGTATCAATCTTGGATGTTTTATATACATTTACAAGCAATTATATATCATTTTTTGGGACTAACCTATCAACTTAGTGCCCAGTGCCAGTTGCTGTTTTTTGCCTATTTTTGGTTTTTCAGAATCTCAGTACCAAACGAAGTCCAAATGCCAAGAAACTTTTTGGAGATTTTTTTCTAGACATAAAAGACACTAGAAGCTTCGAGAGAGGGCCAGAAGACAGAGGAGGTTGCCACGAGCCACCAGGGCGCGCCCCAGGGTGGGTGGCGCGCCCTGGTGCCTCGTGGGCCCACCTCTGCTCCGTTTGGCCTAATTCCACCTCTATAAATTCTCTAAAATCGGGAAAACAACAAAGGAGTCCACGAAATACTTTTTCCGCCGTCGCAAGTTTCTGTTTTCGAGAGATCCCATCTGGAGGCCTTTTCTGCCACTCTGCTGGAGGGAGATTCGATCACGGAGGGGCTCTCCATCAACCTTGCTGCCCTTCTGATGATACGTGAGTAGTTTACCATAGACCTTCGGGTCCATAGTTAGTAGCTAGATGGCTTCTTCTCTCTTTTTGATCTTCAATACAATGTTCTCCTCGATGTTCTTGGAGTTCTATCCGATGTAATCACTTTTTGCGGTGTGTTTGTTGGGATCCAATGAATTGTGAGTTTATGATCAGATTATCCATGAATATTATTTGAGTCGTCTCTGAACTCTTTTATGCATGATTGTTATAGCTTTGTATTTCTCTCTGATCTATTGATTTGGTTTGGCCCAATAGATTGATTTATCTTGCAATGGGAGAGGTGCTTTGTAATGGGTTCGATCTTGTGGTGCTCAATCCCAATGACAGAAAGGGACATGACACGTATGTATCATTGCTATTAAGGGTAAACAGATGGGTTTTATTCATGTGTGAGTACTTAATACTCTAGATGCATGCTTGATAGCGGTCGATGTGTGGAGTAATAGTAATAGATGCAGAATTGTTTCAGTCTACTTGTCTCGGACATGATGCCTATATACATGATCATTGCCTTGGATATCGTCATGATTATTTGCTTTTCTATCAATTGCCCAACAGTAATTTGTTCACCCACCATATGCTATTTTCAAGAGATAAGCCTCTAGTGAAAACTATGGCCCCCGGGTCTACCTTTATCATATATTGAAAATCCTAAAAATACCTTGCTGCAATTTTAATTTATTTATTTTATTTTGTATTTTTTATCGATCTATCTATCTATCACCATACAATTTATTCTTGCAATTAACCGCCAAGGGATTGACAACCCCTTGTTCGTGTTTGGTGCGAGGATTTGTTGTTTTGTATGCAGGTGCTGCTAACGAGTTATTGCGTGATTCTCCTACTAGATTGATAACCTTGGTTTCATAACTGAGGGGAATACTTATCTCTACTGTACTGCATCATCCCCTCCTCTTCGGGGAAATCCCAACGCAGCTCACAAGTAGCAGGAAGAATTTCTGGCGCCGTTGACGGGGAGACATCATTAACATCTATCAAGTGCCTACGCATAAACTTTCATCTCCTTGCATTTATTTTATTTTCCTTTGCCTCTCATTTTCATCTCCCCCACTTCTAAAAAGTTTTTACAAAAATACAAAAATATTTTCTGTTTGCCTTTTTGCATATTTTCTTGTTCGCTTGCTTGAAATTGTTATCATGAGTGATTTTGGCATGGCAGAAACTGATGATGGTAGAACTCCTAAAATTGGAAGTTCTACCAATCTTGATGCTAAAACTTTTGTGTTGGAACATGGGAATGTTATAGGAAAAAGTGTCATCCAAGAATTATTTAATTGCATTGGGACCTTGGCTTGTGATGAAGCTCCTATACTTAAAGAAACCAAAAATTATGCCGAAGCTTTTTCCGCACTTGTTCTTAAACTTGAAAGAAGGTTTATTCGCGCCCATCCTACTTTGCAAAGATTGTTTTATGAGTTACCAGTTATAAAAAATTCTAGAGCTAAGAAAATAGCTACCCTTGTCCTCATGAATGAATTTGATCACATAGTGCGAGAAGCTAGGGAGATCTTTGATTTTTATGGTATGAACCGTGAAAAACCGGTAATAGATGAGATCCTTTATAATAGTGATTACTTGTTAAGGTATTTGTTCCGCAATGACCACATCTTTGATGAGAATACTAAAAAATAAGTTCCCCATTGAATATAATCCAACAAGTTTTCAATAGTGTTAATAGACAATACTCTTGGATTGTAGCCAGTAATCAAGAGGGATTCGCAGATGGACAACTTGCTAATGCTAAAATTTCTACGAATGATGTGTTTCATATTACCTTTGAAAAACCTTCTGATGAAAGTACATCTATGGATAAGAAGAAGAAGGATGATAATACTTGAAACTATGCATTATGCCTAGCTAGGGGCATAAAACAATAGCGCTTGTTGGGAGGCAACCCAATGAATAAAATAAATTTTTGCTTTTTATTTCTGTTCTTGTGTGTTTACACAATTATGCTACTGTTATGATTGTGTTTTTATGTTTTAATTAGTGTTTGTGCCAAGTAATGCCTTTGGGGGGATTTGGAAGATAGTATAATTGATGTTGTTTGAAAAACAGAAAGTTTTACGTCCAGTGCTGGAATTTTTACACAGTATTGGTATATCAATTTTCCACGTTATCCTAATTTTTCAGAATTTTTTGAATTACAGAAGTATAATTTTTAAATAGATCTTTACAGACAGTTCTGTTTTAGACAGATTCTGTTTTTTTTTTGCATAGTTTGCTTATTTTGATGAATCTATGGATCGTATCGGGGGGTATGAGTCATGGAGAAGTTGGAGTACAGTAGCATTATTCCAATATTAAATATGAATCAATTTACTACAGCACTTAAAGTTAAATATTTATTTGTTATACTAACGGATCTCACGAAGGTTTTGTTGAGTTTTGTGTGATTGAAGTTTTCAAGTTTTGGGTGAGATCACGATAGATGAAGGAATAAGGAGTGGCCAGAGCCTAAGCTTGGGGATGCCCAAGGCACCCCAAGGTAATATTCAAGGAAAACTCAAGCGTCTAAGCTTGGGGATGCCCCGGAAGGCATCCCCTCTTTCTTCTACCAACTATCGGTAATTTTACTTGGAGCTATATTTTTATTCATCACATGATATGTGTTTTACTTGGAGCGTCGTGTATTATATGAGTCTTTGCTTTGTTTGCTTCTTAGTTTGTCACAATCATCTTTGCTGGACACACCTATTTGAGAGAGCCACACGTTTATCATGATTTGTTAGAATACTCAATGTGCTTCACTTAAAACTTTTGGGCTAGGCAGTTGCTCTAGTGCTTCACTTAAATCTTTTTGAGCACGGCGGTGTATATATTTTGAAGAAATATTTAAACTCTCATACTTCACTTATATTATTTTGACAGTTGATAAGATTAAATTTTGAAGAAATATTTGCACTCTCATGCTTCACTTATATCTTTTTAAGAGTTGATAATAGTAATGGTAATTTGCACAAGATATGAATTTGGTCCCAAAGTGATGAATATTCAAGAGGGATATAATAAAAACTTTCATGAAAGATCATTGGATATGATAAGTTTGATTCCTTGCAATAGTTTTGTGATATGGAGATGATAATATGTGAGTCATGTTAGTGAGTAATTGTGATTTAGTAAAAATATTGGTGTTAAGGTTTGTGATTCCCTATGCATGCACATAAAGTCAATGGTTATGCAATGAAATTATATCCTACTTATGGTGCATTATTCGGTGTTAGTTATGTTTAATGCATGTTTATGACCGTTTTTGCTTTTTGGTAGGTCGCTTCTCAATCTATTTGCTAGCCTTCATTTGTACTAAGCGGGAATACTGCTTGTGCATCCAACTCCTTAAACCCAAGGTTGTGCCAAATGAGTCCACCATACCTACCTATATGCGGTATTTCATTGTCGTTCCAAGTAAATTTGCATGTGCCAACTCTAAATTTTCAAAATAATTTTCTGTCTTGTGTGCCCGTACCTCTCATGAAGCGGCAGGGGGTGGCCAATATTTTCCATGCTAGGTGTGTTATTCTCACGATGAGTGTTTATTCACTTGTCATTGCACGAGAGAGTGGCAGGTAATAGGGATGCCCAGTCCCGAAATGAAATTTTTTAATATGATGATAAAAATAAATTCCTTGGAAAGTGTTGGTATGGAGGGCACCCGTGGATATGGCTAGCCATGGATTGTGAAAGAATGGTGGAAAGGAAATAAACTTTATTTTATGTTTGGGAACCGCCTATAATGTGTCTAGCATGGAAGATATTGGGAATTCTCGGTCGTTTTCGTTAACAGGAAAAGCATGCCTCTCAAAATAATTTTATCTCTCTAATTTAAGCCTTGAGCTCTGGCACAGTGCAAATCTCTGCTTCCTTCTGCGAAGGGCCTATCTATTTACTTTTATGCAATTTTTATTTTTATTTTGAGTCTCCATCTTCTCTTACAAAGCACCAACTAGAGAGCACTATTGTCATACTTGTGCATTGGGTGTTGCTAATATTGAGTGTGTTTCATTAATGGATCAATGAATGAGCACAATGGGCTAGGGATAACTTTCTTTAGCGTTGATATTTTGAAAGACATGGTTGCTTGTTAGTATGCTTGAGTATTTATGTCTTCATATCAAATTATAGACTATTGCTTTGAATCATTCAAGTCCAAATGTCCATGCTACAAAGAAAAGAGTATATGATGAATATGATAGGTAGCATTCCACATCAAAAATTCTGTTTTTATCATTTACCTACTCGAGGACGAGCAGGAATTAAGCTTGGGAATGCTTGGTACGTCTCCAACGTATCTATAATTTTTTATTGTTCCATGCTATTATAGTATCAATCTTGGATGTTTTATATACATTTACAAGCAATTATATATCATTTTTTGGGACTAACCTATTAACTTAGTGCCCAGTGCCAGTTGCTATTTTTTGCCTGTTTTTGGTTTTTTAGAATATCAGTACCAAAAGAAGTCCAAATGCCACGAAACTTTTTGGAGATTTTTTTTCTGGACATAGGAGACACTAGAAGCTTCGGCAGAGGGCCAGAAGACAGAGGAGGTGGCCACGAGCCACCAGGGCGCGCCCCAGGGGGGTAGTGCGCCCTGGTGCCTCGTGGGCCGACCTCTGCTCCGTTTGACCTAATTCCACCTCTATAAATTCTCTAAAATCGGGAAACCAACAGAGGAGTCCATGAAATACTTTTTCCGCCGCCGCAAGTTTCTGTTCTCGAGAGATCCCATCTGGAGGCCTTTTCCGGCACTCTGCCGGAGGGGGATTCGATCACGGAGGGGCTCTCCATCAACCTTGCTGCCCTTCCGATGATGCGTGAGTAGTTTACCATAGACCTTCAGGTCCATAGTTAGTAGCTAGATGGCTTCTTCTCTCTTTTTGATCTTCAATACAATGTTCTCCTCGATGTTCTTAGAGTTCTATCCGATGTAATCACTCTTTGCGATGTGTTTGTTGGGATCCGATGAATTGTTAGTTTATGATCAGATTATCCATGAATATTATTTGAGTCCTCTCTGAACTCTTTTATGCATGATTGTTATAGCTTCGTATTTCTCTCCGATCTATTGATTTGGTTTGGTCAACTAGATTGATTTATCTTGCAATGGGAGAGGTGCTTTGTAATGAGTTCGATCTTGCGGTGCTCAATCCCAGTGACAGAAAGGGACATGACACGTGTGTATTGTTGCTATTAAGGGTAAAAAGATGGGGTTTATTCATGCGTGAGTTTACTTTGTCTACATTATGTCATCTTGCTTAAGGCGTTACTCCGTTCTTTATGAACTTAATACTCTAGATGCATGCTGGATAGCGGTCGATGTGTGGAGTAATAGTAGTAGATGCAGAATCGTATCGGTTTACTTGTCTCGGACGTGATGCCTATATACATGATCATTACCTTGGATATCGTCATGATTATTTGCTTTTCTATCAATTGCCCAACAGTAATTTGGTCACCCACCGTATGCTATTTTCAAGAGAGAAGCCTCTAGTGAAAACTATGGCCCCCGGGTCTACCTTTATCATATATTGAAAATCCTAAAAATACATTGCTGCAATTTTACTTTATTTATTTTATTTTGTATTTTTGTTCGATCAATCTATCTATCACCATAAAATTTAATCTTGCAATTAACCGCCAAGGGATTGACAACCCCTTGTTCGCTTTGGGTGCGAGGATTTGTGGTTTTGTGTGCAGGTGCTGCTAACGAGTTGTTGCGTGATTCTCCTACTAGATTGATAACCTTGGTTTCATAACTGAGGGAAATACTTATCTCTACTGTACTCCATCATCCCCTCCTCTTCGGGGAAATCCCAACGCAGCTCACAAGTAGCAATGCCCTCCGTGATCGATTCCCCGTCCGGCAGAGTACCGGAAAAGGCCTCCAGATGGGATCACGGAAGAACAGAAGCTTGCGGCAGTGGAAAAGTTTTTTCGTGTGGATCTTTGGTATTGGGAATATTTTAGAATTTATAGAGGCGGAATTAGTTCAGGATGTGCCACGAGGGGCCCACAAGCCTGGGGGGCGCGCCTACCCCCCTGGGCGCGCCTCCCGATCTTGTCGCTCCCTCATGACTCCTCCGGTCTTCTCCCGATCCTTCTAAGGTCTCTCTTGGTCCCGAAAAAATTAATCCAAAGTTTTTTCTTTGTTTGGACTCCGTTTGATATTGATTTTCTGAAAAGCCAAAAACAAGCAGAAAAACAGCAAATGGCACTGGGCACTGATGACCCACAAGTATAGGGGATCAATCATAGTCCTTTCGATAAGTAAGAGTGTTGAACCCAACGAGGAGCAGAAAGAAATGACAAGTGGTTTTCAGCAAGGTATTTTCTGCAAGTACTGAAATTATCGGTAATGAGTAGTTTGATAGCAAGATAATTTGTAACAAGTGACAAGTAGCAATAGTAACAAAGAGTGCAACAAGGTGGCCCAATCCTTTTTGTAGCAAAGGACAAGCCGGAATGATCTCTTATAGTAAGTAAAGCATTCTCGAGGACACATGGGAATTTCATCTAGTCACTTTCATCATGTTTGTTTGATTCGCGTTCGCTACTTTGATAATTTGATATGTGGGTGGACCAGTGCTTGGGTGTTGTTCTTACTTGAACAAGCCTCCCACTTATGATTACCCCCTCTCGCAAGCATCCGCAACTACGAAAGAAAAATTAAGATAACTCTAACCATAGCATTAAACTTATGGATCCAAATCAGCCCCTTACGGAATAGCGCATAAACTAGGGTTTACGCTTCTGTCACTCTAGCAACCCATCATCTAATTACTACTCCACAATGCATTCCCTTAGGCCCAAAGATGGTGAAGTGTCATGTAGTCGATGTTCACACAACACCACTAAGCGAATCAACAACATACATATCATCAAAATATCGAACGAATACCAAATTCACATGATTACTTATGACAAGACTTCTCCCATGTCCTCAAGAACAAAAGTAACTACTCACAAATCATAATCTTGTCCCAGATCAGAGAGGGATTGAATAGCATAATAGATCTGAACATATAATCTTCCACCAAATAAACCAACTAGCATCAACTACAAGGTGTAATCAACACTACTAGCAACCCACAGGCAACAATCTGAGGTTTTGAGACAAAGATTGAATACAAGAGATGAACTAGAGTTTGAGATGAAATGGTGCTGGTGAAGATGTTGATGAATATTAGTCCTCCCACGATGAGAGGATCGCTGGTGAAGTCGATGGCGACGCTTTCCCCCTCCCGGAGGGAAGTATCCCTGGCAGAATCTCTCCACCGGAGAGCAAAAGTGCTCCTGCCCAAGTTCCGCCTCGAGACGGTGGCGCACCGTCCCGAAAGTCTTCTCTATATTTTTTCTAGGGAAAATGCACTTATATACCAGAAAATGGGGGCCAGAGGCTGGCCAGGGGCCCCACGAAGTACCAGGGCGCGCCTGGGGGGGTGGCGCGCCTTGGTTCCTCGTGGGCTCCTGGGTGGCCCCCTCTGGTATTTCTTTCTTCCAGTATTTTTTATTTATTCCAAAATAAATCTCCGTGAAATTTCAGCTCATTTGGAGATGTGCATAATAGGTATCTCTGACATAGCTTTTTCAGGTCCAGAATTCCAGCTGCCGGCAATCTCCCTCATTGTGTAAATCTTGCATATTAAGAGAGAAAAGGCATTAGAATTGCTCCACAAAGTGTTATATTGATTAAAAACACTATAAAAAATAGTATCAAAACATGATGCAAAATGGACATATCAACTCCCCCAAGCTTAGACCTCGCTTGTCCTCAAGCGAAAGCCGATATCGATAATCATGTCCACATGTGTAGAGAGAGAGGTGTCGATAAAAACAAAATACGGACATAGTAGCATCATGGTCATTATTATAACAGAAATATTTATTATCATAAACTTCTCATGAGCAAGTAACAATTCATCACAACATTGGAGTATAAGGCATAAACTTTCTTGAAAACTTACAAACTATGTTCTCGGTCAATAATGCAATTGCAATTCATCATATTTTCAGGAAGGGTCTCATGTAGGAGCTTTTTAGCAAGTCCACATACTCAACCATCATTTAGTCTTCTATGATTGCTAACACTCACAACATATATATGGAGCAAAAAGTTTCAGCCAGACACATAGAAAGATAGGGGCTTGTGAGTTCGCCTCCCAACTTATTCACCTCAAGGGTGATGTCAACAATAATAACTCATGATCACTCATATCCAATTGGATATATATGCTTAGATCTTTCCCCACCACATGATGCTTACAAAAGAGAAAAATAAAAAGGGAATAGAGGAGAAAACTATTGACTCTTGCATAAAAAGTAAATACATAAAAGTAAAGGATAGGCCCTTCGCAGAGGGAAGCAGATATTGTCAAGCACTTTTTATTGTTGGATGCAAGAGCTCTTAATGCAATGGAACGTCACTTTATATTGCCCCTTGTGATAGCAACCTTTATTATGCAGTCTGTCGCTTTTATTTATTTACCATCACAAGTTCGTACAAAGCTTATTTCCCTTACAATAAAAGTTCAGACATATTTAGATGCAATTTTTATTGCTTTTTGCACCGATGACAACTTACTTGAAGGATCTTATTCAATCCATAGGTAGATATAGTGGATTCTCAAGACATGAAACTGGGTTTAAAGGTTTTAGATGCACAAGTAGTATCTCTACTTGGTGCGGATTTTTGGCTATCAAAGATATTGGGCAAGCACCACATGTTGGAGGATCTATAACAATATAACTTCTACGTGAATATGAACAAACATAATTCATTACGTTGTGTTCCTTGTCCAACGTCAACAATTTGACATAAAATACTTAATGGGGGCTCACAATCATAAAAGATGCCCAAGATAGTATATTTGCATGTGAATCTTCTCTTCCCTTATTAATTATTTCATGAATTGCATCATTGACTAATAATATGTTTGTAAACTTCCAATAAATTTTACCACTTATACTTTTCTTTATGTAATGTCATTCCTTTCCATACGATTAGCATATGATCTTTTTCATTATTTTCATTGCTAGAATTGGAACAAGAAAGTAAAGAAGCAAAAACTCAAACTACTCTTTATTATATAACTCTCAACTCGATTACATAGATAGATAGATCACAAAGCTAACACTCGAAAATAGATCATACTAAACTTTTATTCAACTAGATCACGAAATAACCAAGGATCGAACTAAAAATAGGTAAAGATAATAAAAGTGATGGTGATACGATACCGGGGCACCTCCCCCAAGCTTGTGTAGGAGATATGCCCTAGAGGCAGTAATAACAGTTATTTTGTATCTCTGAGTTTGTAATGAATGTTTATGTTCCATGCTATAACTGCAATGATTCTCGAGTCTGCAATAACCACGAGGCTCGGAGGGAAACTCATGTGCACGTGTGGTATAATAAACGATAAAATGTATTCCTAGCCTTGCCTCTAAGACTGGCTCAAGTATTGCATGATGATCCTGTTTTCCTGATCATGGGCATGTCTATGCCGGCAATTTTGAGGGCACAATGTTAGTAGAACACTTGTGTTGAATCGACCCGAATTGATGTTATGCTATGAGATACATTCGTCACAAGTTAATGGTAAATAACACAGAGATAGTTAATGTTTGCATAATTCCTTAGACCATGAGAGTATCGAGTTCCTTCGTACTTGCTTCGTGAACTTTGGGGTTTGTTAAACGTCATCCGTAACTGGGTGGCTATTACGGCGGCTTACGGGTTCACGGAAAATTATGACAAGAAACGAGATAGCTCAAGATTGGGATTTGCTCCTCCGACGATGGAGAGATATTCTCGGGCCCTCTCGATGTTACGGTATCCATTATCGTCTGGCCAGACACATTGTGATTTGATCACTGGGATGCCGGAACACGAAAACGAGAAAAGAGAACAAAACCGGTAACGAGGTAACTTGTATGGTGGACAAGTTGTTGATCCACGGGGATGCAATGAATCGCACCTCGGGTGTTTGTAATATATCGCGAAGCAACAGGAATTGCACACGGCAACTGGAGGTTCACTCGAATATTCATTCGTGTGGGTATAGGGGTCAATATGGGTGTCCACGGCTCCGATGTTGATCATTGATCGGAAAGTGTTCCGGGTCATGTCTATACTTCACCGAACCTATAGGGTCACACACTTAAGGGTTATCTACCTGCTGAATACTAGACGGGGAGTCTGAGAGAAAATCACCGAAAAAGTTTCGGACGAAACGGAAACGTTCCGGAGATGACACCGGAATAGTTCCGGTAAAACTGAAAAGTTGTTTCAGGGGATACCATTAAGTCAAATTGGTTTCGGCACACGCCTGGAAATTCTTGGAGGATGCCAGAAGTGTTCTGGAAACTTCTGGGAATTTTCCGGGATAAAACCGGAAATGTTCCGGAGCTGCAGGAACCGATTTGGTTGCTTTTCGCAGATGAAATTTACTAATCCGAAATTGTTTCGGAAGGCGTCCAAAATCATTTGTGTGGGTACTGGAATTATTCTAAGACCCACAGAAATATTTTCGGATTTAACGGTCACGGAAAATTGGTTCAGTGAATAGTAAAAATCACTTTATGGATATTTTTATGGAAAGTCACCTTTTGGGATATTTCCCAAAAGGCTTCTAGAAGGGATTGGGGAGCAAGGCACACACCCCCATGTGGGGGGGTCTAGAGTGGCCGGCCAAGGTGGTGCTCCTCCATGGAGCTCCACATGGCACCCCTTTTCCCTTTTATTCTTTTATGTAAGACATAAAGTGGGGGTACTTTTGGTATTTTTGAATGCCAACTTTACCCCTTGGCTATCCTATAAATAGAGGTGGAGGGGTGCTCTCCAAACCTCATCCAAGCTCTCCTACACATGCCATGCTCGTCTGGCTCTCTCTCTCTCCCTCCCAGCGAAATAGTTTCGTAGAGCCGAAAGGCTGTCTGGGTTCCGGCAGGAACTAGTTCTGGACTGCGAAGCCCTGCCGGATAGCTGACACCGTATGTGTGCAACCCCGTAGGGAGATTTAAGTTTCGATCTTTTGCCCGAGGGGCTGTTCGAGTGTCCTCCCGAAGGGCTATCCGAGTTATCGTTCGGGTTTCGAGGGTCCTCCCGAAGGGCTGTCCGCGACATCGTCCGAGGGACTGTCCGACCGCCTCCCGAAGGGCTGTCCGACGAGGGAGTACATCCTCATGGTTGGGAGGTTGTAAATCCTAGCTGCGGGGATCTACACCGACTCTTCTTCCGCTGCGCTTCGAGTCGGTACGGCTCAGATCAAACCCTGTATGCAGTCTCCATAGTGGTCCTGGGCGTGCTCGCTGTACCGAAATTTTTTGTTTTGTGTCGTGTTACCCTACAGTGGCATCATGAGCCGTGCTATGCGTAGATGCAGGTTACGATCTAGAATACATGGAGATGTATGGGTATTGCATAATATAATTTTGGAGTAGATGAGATCTATTGCTGAAAATTATTTATGCGGGTAGCAAATGAAATCTGTTACCCGATGTTCTTGTTGCTTCCCTAGAATTTGCGTAATTCTGATCTCGAGACAGCATGGTGGAATTTCACAAAGTTCTGGCAATCCGCGATCCTGATTGATCAACGAAGTGCTATCAGTTCTTTGGGTTCCGCCATAGTCAAAAGAAAGATGAAATTCGCAGATGAAAGGGCAATGCAGATATGATCTGCACGGGGGTCATGCGTATGACGAAGTTTAGTATGGGGCTCGAGATTTAATTATCTCATGTTTCATACACCCCGCGATGTTAATCTAGCGACTTGAATAATCATACTTGATGATAATACGTTGGTAGCTGCGGTTTAAATCAAAAACTTAGAAGCCACGTAAAATAAAATTTTGCATAAACCGATTAGAGGCGTCTAACTTGGTTTTGCAGGATGTGCATGTGATGTGGTATAGCAGTGCTCATATTAATTCGGTTATGTATGAGATGACTATATGATGTAAATTTATTAAACATGACCTGCGTGTCATGATTCGGCATGATGGTTGGAGCCATATGATTGTCACTTTAGTGACCTGCGTGTCAACCTTAAGTAATGCACTTATTTTATTAGCTATAGAGATAGCAATATTATCTGGTGCATCGACAAGGTGGTGGCAATCTTCGCGAAGGTGAACACCGACACAAATGCCGAAGACAAAGAAATACTTGACTTCTCCGTCAGAAAGGGCTATACCATATCATGCTATTATGAATTGCCTGAGATGTTTATCCCTTATGATGCACCCTTCTTGATTGCGCGGTAGTCGCTTTTTATTAGGGTGATCTCTCACTTCAAAATATCAAAGTAGTTAGTGTTCACCCAAGTGTAGCACCGTCTGAAATTCGTATCTTTTCGGGGTGCGCCATGTACACATGAGCACGAACGAATCAAGAGGAATGAGGCGGGTGAGGTCAGACCTCGCAGCAAGATCACTTGGTTGTCTTTGACGTTCAGGCAGGAGAGTCCTGAGCTCGGAACACGTCCATCGAAAGATGAACAAGAATCACATAAGTGATGTGATCGGCAAGTTGGCCTACCGATTGAAATTCGCGTCATCAGTGATGAACCCGTCAATGGCGTCGAATTGAAATACGGATCTTGAATCACTCATAATCAATTTTGAGAGATATTGATTTGAGTGGGAGCACACTTTAGAATAAAATTGTTTATTCACTTGTGCCAAAATCATTATGAACAAAGTCTAAGTGAAACTTGTGTTTTCTGTTGTAGATCAAATGGCTCGCAACACCACGTTCAACTTAGGCCCGATGTTAGAGAAAGAGAAGTTAGCTGTGACTAGAAACAACTATGCGGACTGGGTCTGTAACCTGAGGATTGTCCTTAGGAGCGCTAAGAAAATGTATGTGCATGAAAATGCTCTTCCAGTTAAACCGGCGGCCGATGCCCCGGAAGATGAACAAAATGTCTGGGCCACTAAGGATGATGATCACAACTTAGTGCAGTGCCTCATGCTAGCTTGCATGAGTGCAGGGCTTCAAAAACGTTTTGAATTCCATAAACCCCGTGATATGATCCGGGAATTGGATGCTCTGTACAAGGAAACCGCACGGTCTGAAAGATTTGATATCATGAAGGCCGTGATGGATTGCAAGATGGCTGAGGGCAGTTCTGTTGGCGAACACATAGTCAAAATGATTGGCTATGCTGAAAGGCTTAAAACCCTGGAATTTCCAATTCCGCCTGGCCATATGATGGACATGATGCTTTCTTCACTCCCCGCGTCTTACGATGGTTTTGTCATGAACTATAACATGAGTGGGATGGAGAAGATACTGGAAGAGGTGCTCGCCATGCTGAAAACTACGGAAAAGTCACAAGCAAGTGTTGCTTGTGAATAAAACCGCCTGTTTCAAAAAGAAAGGCAAGCCAAAGAAGGGCAAGGGCGCCGGTAAGACCGGCTCCCAAAGCAACTCTAAGGGCGGAGCCAAGAATGAAACTGAGTGCTTCTACTGCAAGGGCACAGGACACAGGAAGAGAAACTACAAGAAGTATCTGGAAGATAAGAAGTCTGGGAAACCGGAAAAGGTATAATTGTTATACAAGTTAATGTCATTAACGTTTTGCTTGCTAGCGAAAATTCTAAGTCTTGGGTATTTGATACCGGATCGTTTGCTCACATTTGCAACTCGATACAGGGACTTCAGAAGGTGCGCAAGCTAGCAAAGAATGAAGTCGTGATGCGCGTCGGGAACGGCGCTGGGATCGCTGCTCAAGCCGTCGGCATTATGCCTCTACGTCTCCCTTCAGGATTTATCTTAGAACTAAATAACTGTTATTTTGTTCCACTGTTGTGTAGAAACATTATCTCCGGATCATGTTTAGTACACGATGGGTATTCGTACAAGTCTGAGAACAATGGTTGTTCACTTTATTGTAAGGATATGTTTTATGGATTTGCACCCATTGTTGGGGGCCTTTTCATACTAAATCTTGAATGTGGAAATGATGTCTTTAACGTAAATGCTAAACGCCTTAAGAAGGCTGATACCACTACCACTTTCATGTGGCACTATCGCCTTGGCCACACCGGAAAGAAACGCATGCAAAGACTCCATAAAGATGGAGTTTTACCGTCCTTTGATTTTGAATCATTTGACACATGTGAAGCTTGCTTGATGGGCAAAATGGCCAAGACGCCGTTCACGGGTCATCCTGAATGGGCGAGTGAATTGTTGGAAATAATACATAGTGATGTATGTGGTCCAATGAGCACAATCGCACGGGGTGGGTATTTCTACTTCGTGACTTTTACGGATGATTTGAGTAGGTATGGATATATCTGCTTGATGAAGCATAAATCGGAAACCTTTGAAAAGTTCAAAGAATTTCAGAATGAGGTAGAAAATCATCATAACAAAAGGATTAAGTTTCTACGGTCTGATCGCGGGGGCGAATACCTTAGTCATTAGTTTAGCCAACATCTGAGTGACCGTGGAATCATTTCACAGCTTACGCCTCCCGAAACTCCACAGCGAAACGGAGTGTCGGAAAGACGTAACCAAACCCTGTTAGACATGGTGAGGTCGATGATGTCTCTTATAGATCTGCCGATATCTTTTTGGTGTCACGCACTAGAAACTGCCGCTCACACATTAAACAGAGCACTGTCTAAGTCTGTTGAGATGACACCATATGATTTATGGAACGGGAAGACACCCGGTTTGTCGCATCTCAGAATTTGGGGTTGTGGGGTATACGTAAAACGTTTACAACCTACCAAACTCGATCCCAGATCAGACAAATGTTACTTTGTAGGTTATCCCAAGGAAACAATTGGGTATTCCTTCTACCACCCGTCCGATAACAAAGTGTTTGTTACTAGAAATGGACAATATCTTGAGAAAGAGTTTCTCGCTAAAGAAGTGAGTGGGAGGATAGTACAACTTGATGAGATTATTGAATCTTCGGCAACCGTTGATATGGCTAACGAACCGGAAGCAATTCCGCTAATTATCCCTACGACCGAGCCGGAAGTTGTCGCATGTGATGCGGAGACTTCAGACAATGTTGTAACTGAACCGCGCAGATCAGGTAGGGCTATCCAGCCACCTGAGTGGTTTCATAATGAAATCTTCATTCTTGAAGATGGTGAACCTGCGCACTACAAGGAAGCGATGGCGGGGACCAGCTCAAAGGAATGGCACAAAGCCATGAAATCCGAGATGGAATCCATGTACGAAAACCAAATTTGGAACTTGGAAGAACTTCCAGAAGGCGTAAAGCCCATTGATTGTAAATGATTTTCAAGAGAAAGACGGACGCGGATGGTAACATTACTATCCACAAAGCTAGACTTGTCGCGAAAGGGTTCACACAAGTTCCAAGAGTGGACTACGATGAGACTTTCTCGCCCGTAGCTATGCTTAGGTCTGTTCGGATATTACTAGCAATTGCTGCTTATTTCGATTATGAAATATGGCAGATGGACATCAAAACGGCTTTCCTAAATGGAAACCTCAAAGAGGATGTATACATGATACAGCCAGAAGGTTTTGTCGTTCATAAGGATGCTGGAAAGGTATGCAAACTTCAGAAAGCCATTTATGGTCTGAAGCAAGCGTCAAGGAGCTGGAACATTCGTTTTGATGAAGTGGTCAAACAGTTTGGCTTCATCAGGAATGACGAAGAATCTTGTGTTTACAAGAAGTTTAGTGGGAGCGCAAAAGCATTTCTAATCTTGTATGTGGATGACATATTGTTGATTGGAAATGACGTGAATTTTTTTAATGAAATAAAAGACTCATTGAAGAAGAGTTTTTCAATGAAAGACTTAGGCGAAGCGGCATATGTATTGGGCATTAGAATCTATAGAGATAGATCAAAACGCCTGATAGCGCTTAGCCAAAGCACGTACATTGACAAGGTGTTGAAAAGGTTCAACATGGAGAACTCCAAGAAAGGCCTACTCCACATGTCACCTGGCATAGTGCTTTGCAAGAATCAGTGTCCTCGGACTCTCGATGAGCGAGTACAGATGAATGATGTTCCATATGCTTCGGCAGTTGGTTCTATTATGTATGTCATGCTATGTACAAGACCGGACGTTTCCTATGCGCTAAGTGTTAGCAGCCGGTACCAAAGTGATCCAGGATTGGAACACTGGGCCGCAGTCAAGGGTATTCTTAAGTACCTCAGAAGGACCAAGAATTTACTCCTTGTGTACGGAGGTGATGAAGAGCTCATTGTAAGTGGTTACACTGATGCAGGCTTCATGACTGACCCATATGACTTCAAATCTCAATCAATCTATGTTTTCATATTGAACGGCGGCGCAGTTGATTGGAAAAGTTCCAAACAAAACACTGTGGTGGATTCTACGACGGAGGCAGAATATGTTGCTGCTTTAGAAGCCTCTATGGATCAAGCAATTTCTTGAAGACCTTGGTGTCGTTCCAAGTGCCCTGGACCCGGTGGATATCTATTGTGATAATAGTGGCGCCGTGGCTCAGACAAGGGAGCCAAGTTCGCACCATAAGACAAGACATAATGAACGCAAATATAAACTCATTCGACATCATGTCGAAGAGGGTTTAGTGAAAGTACGCAAAGTTCACACGGATCTGAACGTGTCAGACCCGATGACAAAGCCTCTACCACGAGCAAAGCATGAGCAGCACCGGATAGCCATTGGTGTTAGGGAAGCCATGTAACTGGATTATGACTCTAGTGCAAGTGGGAGTCTGTAGGAGATATGCCCTAGAGGCAGTAATAATAGTTATTTTGTATCTCCGAGTTTGTAATGAATGTTTATGTTCCATGCTATAACTGCAATGATTCTCGAGTCTGCAATAACCACGAGGCTCGGAGGGAAACTCATGTGCACATGTGGTATAATAAACGGTAAAATGTATTCCTAGTCTTGCCTCTAAGACTGGCTCAAGTATTGCATGATGATCCTGTTTTCCTGATCATGGGCATGTCTATGCCGGTAATTTTGAGGGCACAATGTTAGTAGAACACTTGTGTTGAATCGACCCGAATTGATGTTATGCTATGAGATACAGTCGTCACAAGTTAATGGTAAATAACACAGAGATAGTTAATGTTTGCACAATTCCTTAGACCATGAGAGTATCGAGTTCCTTCGTACTTGCTTCGTGAACTTTGGGGTTTGTTAAACGTCATCCGTAACTGGGTGGCTATTACGGCGGCTTATGGGTTCACGGAAAAGTATGACAAGAAACGAGATAGCTCAAGATTGGGATTTGCTCCTCCGACGATGGAGAGATATTCTCGGGCCCTCTCGGTGTTACGGTATCCATTATCGTCTGGCCAGACACATTGTGATTTGATCACTGGGATGCCGGAACACGGAAACGAGAAAAGAGAACAAAACCGGTAACGAGGTAACTTGCATGGTGGACAAGTTGTTGATCCACGGGGATGCAATGAATCTCACCTCGGGTGTTTGTAATATATCGTGAAGCAACAGGAATTGCACACGGCAACTGGAGGTTCACTCGAATATTCATTCGTGTGGGTATAGGGGTCAATATGGGTGTCCACGGCTCCGATGTTGATCATTGATCGGAAAGTGTTCCGGGTCATGTCTATACTTCACCAAACCTATAGGGTCACGTGCTTAAGGGTCATCTATCTGCTGAATACTAGACGGGGAGTCTGAGAGAAAATCACCGAAAAAGTTTCGGACGAAACGGAAACGTTCCGGAGAGGACACCGAAATAGTTCCGATAAAACTAAAAAGTTGTTTCAGGGGATACCATTAAGTCAAATTGGTTTTGGCACACGCCTGGAAATTCTTGGAGGATGCCAGAAGTGTTCTAGAAACTTCTGGGAATTTTCCATGATAAAAACCGGAAATGTTCCGGAGCTGCCGGAACCGATTTGGTTGCTTTTCGCAGATGAAATTTACTAATCCGAAATTGTTTTGGAACGCGTCCAAAATCATTTGTGTGGGTACTGGAATTATTGTAAGACCCACAGAAATATTTTTGGATTTAACGGTCGCGGAAAATTGGTTCCGTGAATAGTAAAAATCACTTTATGGATATTTTTTTGGAAAGTCACCTTTTGGGATATTTCCCAAAAGGCTTCTAGAAGGGATTGGGGAGCAAGGCACCCCCATGTGGGGGGGGCCTAGAGTGGCCGGCCAAGGTGGTGTTCCTCCATGGAGCTCCACATGGCACCCCTTTTCCCTTTTATTCTTTTATGTAAGACATAAAGTGGGGGTACTTTTGGTATTTTTGAATGCCAACTTTACCCCTTGGCTAACCTATAAATAGAGGTTGAGGGGTGCTCTCCAAACCTCATCCAAGCTCTCATACACATGCCATGCTCGTCTGGCTCTCTCTCTCTCTCCCTCCCAGCGAAATAGTTTCGTAAAGCCGAAAGGCTGTCTGGGTTCCGGCAGGAACTAGTTCTGGACGGCGAAGCCCTGCCGGATAGATGACACCATATGTGTGCAACCCCGTAGAGAGATTGTAGTTTCGATCTTTTGCCCGAGGGGCTGTTATAGTGTCCTCCCGAAGGGCTATCCGAGTTACCGTTCGGGTTTCGAGGGTCCTCCCGAAGGGCTGTCCGAGTTACCGTTCGGGTTTCGAGGGTCCTCCAGAAGGGCTGTCCGCGACATCGTCCGAGGGACTGTCCGACCGCCTCCCGAAGGGCTGTCCGACGAGGGAGTACATCCTCGCGGTTGGGAGGTTGTAAATTCTAGCTGCGGGGATCTGCACCGACGATCTACACCGACTCTTCTTCCGCTGCGCTTCCAGTCGGTACGGATCAGATCAAACCCTGTATGCAGTCTCCATAGTGGTCCTGGGCGTGCTCGCTGTACCGAAAATTTTTGTTTTCTGTCGCGTTCCCCTACAGCTTGGCACAAGCCAAGGGAAGTGCCCATACCCATGTGCTCAAGTGTCCTTCTTCGGTGATGGTGGTGGTGATGAAGTGGTGAGCTTGTCCTTCAGCTCAAGCAGATACATCACTCTGCGGTTGATGCTCCGAAGGGCGATGTTTTGCTCTTCTCCCGCAGCCTGGGCTCCTGCAACTTCCTCGACCTTGTCCTCCTTGCCATTGTCTTCTTCTCCCGACGACAACTCGTAGTAGACCTCGCTGTAGGGGTGTTTGCCCGGCGATGGTTGCACAATGCGGTGCTTGGCACGGAGCTTTTGGGGAGCCATGGCAATCAAGATCTGTCAGAAAAATAGCACGAAACAAGAACAGAGGAGATTTCTGCGATACGGTGGTCAAAATGATCGGGAGTATATATAAAGATTTTTTATCTTGCAAAACAAGTAATCCAGGAGAAAACGGAGTCGGAAAGACTCACGTGGGGCCCACGAGCCACCAGGGCGCGCCTGGGGGGTGGCGCGCCCTGGTGCCTCGTGGGCACCCAGTGGGTCCCCTCGGCTGTTTCTAATTTTTGTATTTTTTCTAACATTCCAAAAGTGACAGAAAGTATTTTTATGGAATTTTTGAAGTCGGTTCACTTACCGTATCACATACCTCTTCCTTTTCAGGGCTCTGGAGTGTTCCGGAAGGTCTCTCTTATGTATTCCTCCGGTGTAATTGTTTCAATAATATTAGTTTCAACATTAATGGGAGTACCTGAAATATAGTGCTTAATTCTTTGCCCATTCACCACTCTCGGATTAGTGCCTTCGGAGTTATTTATTTTGATGGCTCCGGAGCGATAAACTTCTTCGATGATATACGGTCCTTCCCATTTAGAGAGAAGTTTTCCTGCAAAGAATCTCAAAAAGAATTGTACAATAGAACTTGCTCACCTACTTTACATTCCCGTTTTTGAATTCTTCTATCATGCCATCTTTTAACTTTTTCTTTAAACAATTTGGCATTTTCATAAGCTTGGGTTCTCCATTCATCTAATGAGCTAATATCAAATAACCTCTTTTCACCGGCAAGTTTAAAATCATAATTTAGTTCTTTAATTGCCCAATATGCTTTATGTTCTAACACAAGAGGCAAATGACATGCTTTTCCATAAACCATTTTATAAGGAGACATACCCATAGGATTTCTATAAGCAGTTCTATAAGCCCATAGTGCATCGTCAAGTTTCTTAGACCAATTCTTTCTAGATCTATTGATGTGTTTTTGCAAAATTAATTTTATTTCTCTATTGCTCAATCCTACTTGACCACTAGTTTGAGGGTGATAGGGAGATGCAATTCTATGGTTGACATCATATTTAGAAAGCAATTTACGGAATGCACCATGAATAAAATGTGAACCACCATCAGTCATTAAATATCTAGGGACTCCAAACCTTGGGAAAATAACATCTTTAAGTATTTTAATAGAAGTGCTATGATCAGCACTACTAGTTGGAATAGCTTCTACCCACTTAGTAACGTAATCAACAGCCAATAAAATATGAGTATACCCATTGGATTTAGGAAAAGGTCCCATATAATCAAATCCCCAAACATCAAATGGTTCAACAGCAAGTGAATAATTCATAGGCATTTCCTGACGTCTACCAACATTACCAATTCTTTGACATTCATCACACGATAGGACAAACTTACGAGCATCCTTGAAAAGAGTAGGCCAATAAAAACCAGATTGCAATACCTTGTGTGCAGTTCTGTCTCCCGCATGGTGTCCTCCGTAAGCCTCAGAATGACACTTCCGTAGGATTTGTTCCTGTTCATGCTCAGGTATACAACGTCTAATAATACCATCTACTCCTTCTTTATAAAGATGTGGTTCATCCCAAAAGTAATGTCTTAAATCATAGAAGAACTTTTTCTTTTGTTGGTATGTGAAACTAGGTGGTATAAATTTAGCAACAATATAATTAGCATAGTCTGCATACCATGGGGTATTACGAGAAGCATTTATGACAGCTAATTGTTCATCAAGAAAATCATCATTAATAGGTAGTGGGTCATCAAGAACATTTTCCATTCTAGACAAATTATCTGCTATGGGATTCTCAGCTCCCTTTCTATCAATAATATGCAAGTCAAATTCTTGTAGCAATAGAACACACCTAATGAGTCTCGGTTTAGCATCTTTCTTTTCCATAAGATATTTAATAGCAGCATGATCGGTGTGAACAGTTACTTTAGAATCAACTATGTAAGATCTGAATTTATCACATGCAAACACAACTGCTAGAAATTCTTTCTCAATAGTAGCATAATTTCTTTGGGCACTGCCTAGAGTTTTACTAGCATAATGGATAACATTTAGTTTCTTATCAACTCTCTGTCCTAGAACAGCACCAACAGCATAATCACTAGCATCACACATTATTTCAAAAGGCAAGTTCCAATCAGGTGGTTGGACAATAGGTGCAGGGGTTAAAGCTTTCTTAAGTGTTTCAAAGGCTTCTAGACAATCATCATCAAAAACAAATGGAACATCTTTTTGCAAAAGATTGGTAAGAGGCCTAGAAATTTTAGAGAAGTCTTTAATAAATCTCCTATAGAAGCCAGCATGACCAAGGAAACTTCTTAAACCTTTAATATCTTTTGGACATGGCATTTTCTCAATAGCATCAACCTTAGCTTTATCAACTTCAATACCTCTTTCAGAAATTTTATGCCCCAAGACAATGCCTTCATTCACCATAAAGTTGCACTTCTCCCATTTCAAGACAAGTTTAGTTTCTTCACATCTCTGCAAAACTCGATCAAGGTTGCTTAAGCAATCATCAAAAGAAGTTCTGTAAACGGAAAAATCATCCATGAACACCTCAACAATCTTTTCACAAAAGTCAGAGAATATAGCGGTCATACATCTTTGAAAAGTAGCAGGTGCATTGCATAAACCAAAAGGAATACGTCTATAACCATAAGTTCCAAAAGGACAAGTAAAGGTCGTTTTCTCTTGATCGGGTTGTGATACAGGTATTTGAGAAAAACCAGAATAACCATCTAGAAAACAAAAGTGTGTATGCTTAGACAATCTTTCTAACATTTGATCAATAAAAGGTAAGGGGTAATGATCTTTTCTAGTAGCTTTTTTTAATTTTCTAAAATCAATTACCATCCTATAACCAGTTACAATTCTTTGTGGAATGAGTTCATTTTTATCATTAGGAACAACGGTAATACCTCCTTTCTTAGGGACACAATGAATGGGACTTACCCATCTACTATCAGCTATGGGATAGATTATACCTGCTTCCAGAAGTTTTAATATTTCGGTTTTTACCACCTCCTTCATCTTAGGATTTAATCGTCGTTGGTGGTCGACAACTGGTTTAGCATCAGGCTCCATATTAATTTTGTGCTGACATAGAGTGGGACTAATGCCCTTAAGATCATCAAGAGTATATCCAATAGCAGCTCGGTGCTTCCTTAGAGTTTTTAGTAATCTCTTTTCTTCATGAGCTGAAAGGTTAGCACTAATAATAACAGGATATATCTTCTTTTCATCAAGATAAGCATATTTCAATGTATCGGGCAACTGCTTCAATTCAAATACAGGATCACCTTTAGGCGGAGGAGGGCCTCCAAGAGTTTCAACAGGCAAATTATGTTTAAGTATAGGTGGTTGATCAAAGAACATCTTATCTATTTCATTTCTTTCATTCATATGCATATCGTTTTCGTGGTCTAGCAAATATTGTTCTAATGGATCAGTAGGAGGTATGGCAATAGAAGCAAGACCAATAATTTCATCTTTACTACGCAATTCTTTATCATGAGGTTGTCTACGAAACTTGGAGAAATTAAATTCATGAGATATATCACCAAACTTAACTCGAACCTTTTCTTTAGCACAATCAATTTCAGCATTAACGGTATTCAAGAAAGGTCTACCAAATATAATGGGACAAAAATTATCTTTTTGTGAACCAAGTACTAAGAAATCAGTAGGGTATTTGATTTTACCACACAAGACTTCAACATCTCTAACAATCCCAAGTGGTGTAATAGTATCTCTGTTTGCTAGCTTAATAGTAACATCAATATCTTCAATTTCAACAGGTGCAATATCATGCATTACTTCTTGATATAAACAAAATGGAATAGCACTCACACTAGCACCCATGTCACACAAACCATGATAGCAATGATCTCCAATCTTAACAGAAATATTAGGCATCCCAACTATGGGCTTGTTATTGTCTAACTTATCTCGTTCATTTCTAACAGGTTTAGCAATTCTAGCAGCCTCATCACAAAAGTAAATAACATGCCCATCTATATTATCGACTAAGAGATCTTTAACCATAGCAATATCAGGTTCAACTCTAATTTGTTCAGAGGGTCTAGGTGCTCTAATATTACTTTTGTTAACCACAGTTGAAGCTTTAGCATGTTCCTTAATCCTAACAGGAAAAGGTGGTTTCTCAATATAAGCAGTAGGCACAACTGGATCAACATGGTAAACAATTGTTTCTTCTTTAACACTAACGGGTTCCTCAATTTTTTCTTTAACAGGGGGATGATATTTAAACCACTTCTC
Organism: Elymus sibiricus; assembly: GCA_039707655.1. NCBI lineage: Eukaryota > Viridiplantae > Streptophyta > Magnoliopsida > Poales > Poaceae > Elymus > Elymus sibiricus. The sequence goes on along the minus strand of CM077668.1, from coordinate 36,760,307 downwards.
CTTAGGGAGATCAACATGAGTAGCAAATGATTCACAAAAGGAAGCTACTATCTCAGAGTCAAGTCCATATTTAGTGCTAAACTTATGAAAAGCATCGGTGCCATAAAAGATTTAACACAATCAAACTCAAGTATTATACCTGACTCATTACCTTTGTCGAATTCCCAATCTTCAGAGTTGCATTTAATTCTTTCCGGAAGATCCCATCTGAATTCAATAGTTTTCTTCATAAAGGAGCCAGTCGAAGAAGAATCGGGCGTAGTTTGATTATCATGAGAAAGCCGAGCATAAAAATTATGTAAGATAATTTCTTTTGAGAGCTCATGATTGGGGCATGTGTACATCATGTACTTAAGCCTCCCCCAAGCTTGAGCGATGCTTTCTCCTTCACGAGGCCAAAAATTATATGTATAATTCCGATCACGATGAACCAAATGCATAGGATAAATTTTTTGATGGAATTCCAATTTCAATCAGTTCCAGTCCCATGTATCAGTATCATCACATAGCCTATACCACATTAATGCCTTTCCCTCCAAAGATAAAGGGAATACTTTCTTCTTAACTCCATCTCCGGATAAACCTGCAAGCTTAAACAATCCACAAATTTCATCCACATAGATGAAGTGCATATCAGGATGTACCGTTCCATCTCCTGCATAAGGATTAGCTAGCAGTTTCTCTATCATACCCAGAGGAATCTCATAATAAATATTTTCAGTAGGTGCAGTAGGTTGAGGAGCAACTATTTGTGTTTCCGGTCGAGGTGAAGATACCCCGAACAAACCCCTCAAAGGATTACTTTCCATAGTGACAAGTAACAGTAAATTTCAGCACGTAATATTAATGTTTCCTTACCAAATTCCACTCACCAAAGGCGCTTCACTCCCCGGCAATGGTGCCAGAAAAGAGTCTTGATGACCCACAAGTATAGGGGATCAATCGTAGTCCTTTCGATAAGTAAGAGTGTCGAACCCAACGAGGAGCAGAAGGAAATGACAAGCGGTTTTCAGCAAGGTATTTTCTGCAAGCACTGAAATTATCGGTAACGAGTAGTTTGATAGCAAGATAATTTGTAACAAGTGACAAGTAGCAATAGTAACAAAGAGAGTAGCAAGGTGGCCCAATCCTTTTTGTAGCAAAGGACAAGCCGGAACGATCTCTTATAGTAAGTAAAGTGTTCTCGAGGACACATGGTTATTTCATCTAGTCACTTTCATCATGTTTGTTTGATTCGCGTTCGCTACTTTGATAATTTGATATGTGGGTGGACCTGTGCTTGGGTCCTATTCTTACTTGAACAAGCCTCCCACTTATGATTACCCCCTCTCACAAGCATCCTCAACTACGAAAGAAGAATTAAGATAACTCTAACCATAGCATTAAACTTATGGATCCAAATCAGCCACTTACAGAATAGCGCATAAACTAGGGTTTAAGCTTCTGTCACTCTAGCAACCCATCATCTAATTACTACTCCACAATGCATTCCCTTAGGCCCAAAGATGGTGAAGTGTCATGTAGTCAACGTTCACACGACACCACTAAGGGAATCAACAACATACATATCATCAAAATATCGAACGAATACCAAATTCACATGATTACTTATGACAAGACTTCTCCCATGTCCTCAAGAACAAAAGATCAGAGACGGATTGAATAGCATAATAGATCTGAACATATAATCTTCCACCAAATAAACCAACTAGCATCAACTACAAGGTGTAATCAACACTACTAGCAACCCACAGGTACCAATCTGAGGTTTTGAGATAAAGATTGAATACAAGAGATGAACTAGGGTTTGACATGAGATGGTGCTGGTGAAGATGTTGATGAAGGTTAGTCCTCCCACGATGAGAGGATCGCTGGTGATGCCGATGGCGACGATTTCCCCCTCCCGGAGGGAAGTATCCCCAGCAGAATCTCTCCGCCAGAGAGCAAAAGTGCTCCTGCCCAAGTTCCACCTCGAGACGGCGGCGCACCGTCCCGAAAGTCTTCTCTATATTTTTTCCAGGGCAAATGCACTTATATACCAGAAAATGGGGGCCAAAGGCTGGCCAGGGGCCCCACGAGGTACCAGGGCGCGCCTGGAGGGTGGCGCGCCCTGGTGCCTCGTGGGCCTCTGGGTGGCCCCCTCTGGTATTTCTTTCTTCCAGTATTTTTTATTTATTCCCAAATAAATCTCCGTGAAATTTCAGCTCATTTGGAGATGTGCATAATACGTATCTCTGACATAGCTTTTTCAGGTCCAGAATTCCAGCTGCCGGCAATCTCCCTCCTTGTGTAAATCTTGCATATTAAGAGAGAAAAGGCATTAGAATTGCTCCACAAAGTGTTATATTGATTAAAAACACTATAAATAATAGTAGCAAAACATGATGCAAAATGGACGTATCAGGCAATAGGTTAATAGGTTAGTCCCAAAAATGATATATAAGTGCATATAAAACATCCAATATTGATACTATAATAGCATGGAACATTCAAAAATTATAGATACATTGGAGACGTATCAATAGTAGATATAGGTTTTTATAATTTGAACAATAAAAAACAGCAAGGTATCAAGTAACAAAAGTGAGCACAAACTTTTACTAGTGCAATCTCTCAACAGTGCTAACATAATTGAATCATATAACCACCCCTCAACATGCGACAAAGAATCTCTCCAAAGTTCCTAGCAGAGAACATAAGATGAAATTGTTGTAGGTAGCAAAACCACCTCAAAGTTATCTTTCCAATCAATCTATTGAGCCATCCCTATAAGTGTCACAAATAGTCCTAGAGTTCGTACTAGAATAACACCATATGATACGCATCAATCAACTCTAGTGTCACCTAGAAACTCCAATGTCACCACAAGTATCCGTGAGTTAATTTATTCGATATGCATCAAACAACTTCAGATTCATGATATTCAATCCAACACAAAGAAATTCAAAGAGTACCCCCAAAGTTTCTATCGGAGAAAGTAGGATGAAAACGTGTATCAACCCCTATGCCTAGATTACCCCATTGTCACCTCGGGAATCCGCAAGTTGATTACCAAAACATACATCATTGTCACCACGGGTATCCACACACAAGACATACATCAAGTGTTCTCAAATCCAAAATATGCAATCCAATAACAATGAAACCTCAAAGGGAAAGACTCAATTCATCACAACAAGATAGAGAGGGAAGAACACCATATGATCCAACTATATTAACAAAGCTTGTGGTACACCAAGATCGTGCCAAATCAAGAACACGAGAGAGAGAGATCAAACACATAGCTACTGGTACATACCCTCAGCCCCGAGGATGAACTACTCCCTCCTCGTCATGGAGACCATCGGGATGATGAAGATGGCCTCCGATGATGATTTCCCCCTCCGGCAGGATGCCGGAATAGGGCTCTGGATGAGTTCGCTTCGGAACATAGGCTTGCGGTGGCGGTGTGGAAGTTCTAGGTTTCTTTCTGGGTTTTCCCTATTTATAAGAATTTTTGGCATTGGTTTCATGTCAGGGGGAGTCCCAAGGGGCCCACGAGCTCAGCCCACACGCCCTAGGGGGGCGCCCACTGAGCTTGTTGCTCCCCTAGACTTCATCTGGTCCACCTCCTAGGCTTCGGGGGTCTCTTCTTGTCCATAAAAAAACACCATAAATTTTTGTGCTATTTGGACTTCGTTTGGTATGGATTTTCTGTGAAACAAAAAATAGCGAAAAAAACAGGAACTGGCACTGGGCACTAGGTCAAAAGGTTAGTCCATAAAAATCATATAAAAGTGCATGAAAACCATATAAAATTGTTGTAAACATGGCATGAATACTTCATAAATTATAGATACATCGGAGACGTGTCATATGTATGTACACGTTTGCGACTAGACAGATAATGCTACGTACGCTTCGACATGGTGGGTCCCAACTGTCAGGGGGGGATAAGGACGCACTTCCTTGCGTGCGAATATATAGCTGGTGGGTCCCAGCTATCAGCGGGAGGAATCATTTTTTTGGCGCCTAATAAGGAGGCACTTCCTTGCATGCGAAGATGTAGCTGGTGGGTCCCAGCTATCAGGGGGAGGAAACATTTTTTTTCCGCATAATAAGGAGGCACTTCCTTGCGTGCGACCATGGACTTCATGGGTCCCAGCTGTCAGCCTCTCCACGTACAGTCCTCTTCCGATGGATGTCGTTCGTTGACCACGTTGGCGACGTCGTACCGAGAGCACCAAGCCGGTGGACGACGGTGAGGCCTAGGAAGGGAACGACCCGGAGACGGGAAGACGTGGTAGTGGTTGCCCACGCGGAGGGGAGTACGAGGGTTTACTAGTTCGGTTGCGGTGTGAGGTTGCCGTCGCCGGAGAATAACAGGAGGTGTGGGTGAGTAGAGGGTTGGCCTGGCCAGCGGTCGAAGTAGGTTGGGGCGGTGAGGCCTACGCGGCAGCAAAGCCGGCCATGGAAGGCAGGAGTAGGTGGTCACGATGGCGCTGGTTTGGGCGGCTGGAGCAAGAAGATCAGAGATTGAAGAAGCAGCACGGCCGTTGGATGCTGCTAGAATCATTTGTTGACTAAGTTGACCAAGCCCTGCGTACACATCAACTTAGTAGGCCCAGAAGTCAGCCTCCAAATCAGGTGGGTCCCAGCTAGCAGGGGGAGGAATCATTTTTCTTGCGCATAATAAGGAGGCACTTCCTTGGATGCGACCATGGACCTCGTGGGTCCCAGCTGTCAGCCTCTGCACGTACAGTCCTCTTCCGATGCCTATCATTCATTGACCGCGTTGACAACGCCGTACCGAGAGCACCATGGCAGTGGACGATGGTGAGGCCTATGAAGGGAATGGCCCAGAGCTGGGGAAGATGCGGCAGTGGTTGCCCACGTGGAGGGGAGTACGAGGGTTGACTGGTTCGGCTGCGGTGTGAGGCTACCGTCGCTGGAGAATAACAGAAGGTGTGGGTGAGTACAGGTATGACCTGGCCACCGGTGGGAGTAGGGTAGGGCAGCGAGGCTTGCACGGCAGCACAGCCGGCCATGGGAGGCAGAAGCTGGCGCTCCCGTCGGTGATGGTTTTGGTGGCTGGAGCAATAAGATCAAAGATTGAAGAAGTAGGATGGCCGTCGGATGTCAATCCAATGGCTACGGTTGTTAGAATAGTTTGTTGACTTTTCTTTTTGACCATTAAATCGTTTTGTTGACTAAATGGACAACGCCTTGCGCAGGCTTCGTCCTCGTGGGCCAACAAAGTCAGCTTCGAAAGCTGTGGCGGACATGCAGCCCATTTGATTTTGTTTTCTAAAACATCTATTTTCTGGGCTGGGTGAAAAAAATAATAGCCTATTTACTATTTCTCATAATTTACAGCGCATTTAATTATTTTTTTGAATACACCTATTTACTGGGATGGATGAAAAAATAATATTGTGGACATGCGGCCCATTTATTATTTCTCATAATTTACAACCCATTTGCTTTTAGTAGAAATAGACCCATTTTCTGGGATAGGTGAAAAAACAAAGTTGGTCTGGACAGAGCATTTCTTATAAAAAATTAATACTAAGCTAGGAATTTTATTAAAAAAACTTAAGTTGGGCTTGGGAATCTTATATAAAAATATAGCTGAGTTGTGCATTTTCTTAAAAAAACATAGGTTGGGCTGCGCTTATTTTAGGACAAAACAAAACCTGGGCTGGCACGCGTCTTTCGGCCTAGTTGCATTGCTGATGTTCAACGAACAAGGCCTGTGTAGTACAGTACAACTTTACATAGCTACTCAGCCCACATTCAACGACGTCTGAAATGGCCCAAACAAGGCTTGTGTACATTTTTTAAAGTCACTGAACTCAAATTATAACTTAAGAAAAAGGTAGAGTCCGGTGAAACCTAATTAAAAGCTGTCACGAGCAAAGAAATAATTCAGCGGATCCCACTTGGTAGTGAGAGAGAGAGAGAGAGAGAGAGAGAGAGAGAAACCGATCGATCAATGCTCGTGCATACATCTTTCAGCTATATGCATTGCTGATGCTCGGTACAAACTTATATAGTTCGCACAATCATATACAACATCATAGCACATTGAGCTTGCTTACAAAAATTTCATGCGGGTGGCACAATAGGGGTCGAAGCAGTGGATCGCTACGGGTCGGGCTATCTTGAAACCAACAAACTCATACATCACCGTTCATCATCTCGATCAATGTTGTGCAAAGAAAACAGACAGACAACACAATAAGTTCTGCTAGCACATTAAGTTGACGTACACCCATTTCAAAAAAAAATCAGGTACAAAAATAGAACAGGTCATAATCAAATGTATTGGCACATCAGAGATTCACACCTATAGCTCGGATATAAGTAGTATCTAAGAAGATTCAGTAGTTACCTCAAATTAGAGCACATCCAGGCAGCCAGCCCGGCCTCTTCTCCCAAAGAAGCAGTGGCCTCCGCTGTGCGATGGAGTAGGCCCTATGCCATCCATTGTTCCGAGCAACACGGGGAAAGTCTGACCTTGACTCTTGTAATGGACGTCGCCGACAGACCCTGGCACCAGCGGCGGTGGCAGGAGTTCGATTGATGGATTAACCACTTCTTCGACATGCACGAAGACTCGATACAAGTACATACCTAACATGGTCCATGGCGGCCTTGGTGACAATGAATAGTACAACCCCAATTCCTGCACCGGTATCTCAACACCAATCACCTTCGGTTTGGTGGACGGCTTCTTCATCCATGCCATAACCGTCAGAGCCCAGCTGTCTGGAGGAACAAACATACTTAAGAGCTCACCTCCTAGGTCGTTGATAAGCTCATTCATGGACTCACTTTCCAAGCCCGTCGAAGCATGCAGTGGAAGGTAAGCTTTGTTAAAAACTCAAGCTCAGAGGGCACCAAGCCCCATCCTAGGTGCCACCAATCGAAGCTCACCAGCGCGCCATCGCAGAACAAATGCCGGGAAGATTCGAACACACAACTGCAGTCGAATGTTGTCCGGAACCTAATGAAGAAATCAGCCGGTGTCGGACAGGCTTCCATGGGCAAGGCACTTATTTGGATGCCATGCGCAATGCCAAGAGCTTTGACAAGGTCGTCCGGCGAGACGGGAGGCCAGTCGCCGTTGATGGTTACCATCAGCACTTTGCTGGCAAACTGGTCGTCAAGCGCCGCCATGCCACTGTTGAGCGACAGCACGCAGCGCCCGAAGGAAGGACGGATATCAGGATCTCCGGCTCAGAGATCTGTGTTGACCGGCGACATGTTAGTGCGCTTGAGTACAGAGAGTAGAGGAGGGGGATTTGGGGGAACTGGAGTAGGAATCGATATTCCAGAGATGGGGAGGGGTGGGGAATTCAGGATGAAAAGGTAGCATGAATTTTGAACGCCCGCCAGTACGCTCTTGCCGCGCAAGCGCACGAAATCGCCGGTGGCGCCCACATGTCGGCCTAAGAATTCTTTTTTTAGCGCCCGGCGTCAGAGTTCATAATTGGCCTGTTTGGCATTGCGTTACTACTCGGCCCATATTCAACGACACCTCACATGGCCCAAACAAGTGTACATCATCGAAAAGTCACTGAGCTCAAATTATAACTTGAAAAAAGGATATATACACTGAACACTGTAGAATGGTGCTGCTCTCATTTAGCCCATCAGCAGTTCGAAACAAAAAACAGTTCGGAACAACGATATATACAACATGCAAACACTAACTAGTGAATACTACTGACATAAACAGCGAGACATGAAAGTTCATAAGTCTTGCTAAAGCACCAAAAAGCACCCATCTACACTGCTCAGACTCTCGTGATCCAAGAAAAATCACAAAGTTCTAAACAGAGCGAACTAGTACATAGTAAGAGTGACATTGACAAGGATGACAAAATTAAAAGGAGTATGCATAACAAAAGAGAACATCACCCATCCAGAACAAGCAGCAAAGACAACAAGTCATTCGAAGAGGGATGATCCAGTGCCATAATAATTTCCAGCTCCCCTTTAGCCACCAGTGATTCGCAGACACCAGGACTCCACCCTTTCGACGCAACAACCCCATTACCTACCAACCTCAAGGCTTGAACCACATCACTGCCTTTCGGACTTGAGACATCCTAGGATCAAAGTTAATCCAGATGCCTTTCTCATTCTCACCTTCTTTTGGATACATGTTGTATCATTGATAATCAGGGGCGTGTGATCCTGAAGTCCAAGGGTTTAGGGCGCGCCCGGGAGCGTCCGCCACGTCGGACTGACGTCGGGGTCCCACGCGGAATCGCCCGGAAACCCGGCAGTCCGACGGACGTCTCCTCCGGTGGGGGGGTGAACGTCGCATGGCGCCGGTCTGGCTCGCCGCCCGAGGCCAAATCCGGCTATTAAAGCCAACCCGAGCCCATCCGCCTCCTCACCCCCACTCCGGCGCTCTTCTCACGCTCTCCGGCTTCCCCATGGTCTAGAAGAAGATAACCACCTACGCTATGCTCACGCCGGACCGTTGGTACCAGATCGAGCAGGAGATTTGGGCGAGGCGTGCCACCCGCATCGCTGTCGGGCTGCCACCGAAGGAGGAGGAGGAGGAGGAGCGAGAGGTGCATGAAGGTGGCAGATCCAGAGGACGACAAGGAGGCGGAGTAGCCAGAGCAGGAGCTGGCACCGACTCCGGGCTTCAACATGGAGGACGCGGAGGCGGAGTTCGCCGTCGCCCAAGCGGGCGAGACGGCAGAGCAGCAGGCCATCATGGAGTCCATCCAGGATGAGGCCTATGTGGAGGCGAACCGGCACTTCACCCGGTAGGAACGGGCGGCGACCGACACCCTCTTCAATGAGGTCGAAGTGGAGATGGATGCGGAGGCCGCCGCGGAGGAGCCGGAGGAGCGGCAGCTACGGCTGCTGCCCATGTACCCAGCGCCGGGCACGGAGGTAGTGGACATCTCCGACGAGGACTAGGCTAGTTGATCTACGTATTATGTAGTATGAGGTATCCGGATGAAGATTACAAATTTGAGGCTTGACTGCTCAGTGTCCGCGGATGCGCTCGTGCGCGTTCGCAGGCGTTTGAGGGCCCGGATTTGCCTACTCCAGCTGTAGATGCTCTAAGCTACTACGCAGCCCAGGTCTTCCGTTCTAATCCCGTCTCATTTTTTTGCGATTAATCACGTCTTCTTCCTCCGGCCACCCAAACCAACTCCCTCGGGACCTCCTACTGCCACCCTCCATGGCCGGCAGCACTGTCGCGTGCCCCTCTCCGCCGGCCCTCGCCTGTAGCGCGTCCCAGGTCATTCCTCTATTTCTCTCTGGCATTGAAGCATCTCGCCGGCCGAGACCGCCGCCCACACGCCGCGTACCGGTCTCCGCGCAATTGATGCCGGAGTGACTTGACCCCATGGCCCGGGACGGCTCTTTACGCATTAAACTAGCTGCCCGTCCATCCGTCTTCCGCCATTTAACATGTGCGGCGGCCGAGAAACCCACTCCGGTGCCATTGTCAACAGTAGGGACCCACCAGGGCCATGGCCGTATGCAAGCAAGTGCCTCCTTATTACTACAAGAAAAAAAATGCTTCCTCCTAGTTTTCTGACATCTGGGTCCCACACCATTCTCAACGTAGTCAATAAACGAGAGAATTGCATAAGGGGCGGCTGACAGCTGGGACCCAGTAGCTCGTGTAGTTTTTTTTAGCGATGTTTGTTTGTTGTTATGACAAAACAGGGTATCAACTGGGCTGTGCGGGGGCTGTGGCCCGTCTAGCCCAGGCTATTAAAACTATGTTGACCAAATAACCAGCCTAGCTATTGTTTTTTCTACGTGAAAATGGCTACCATAGCTCTACTTTTTTTTTGAAGAATACCCAACCCAGGCCAACTTGTTTTTCTCCGCCCTACTGGGCTGCAAATCTTTCAAGACTAGGAGCGATGTATTCGGCTTGCCCAGAAAATGGGCTTTAAGTAATAATAAATAGGCAGCAAATATAAAAAAACACAGCAAACCAGCAATTACTTTCAAATTTCTTTTTTTCGGATTTGGAGATTTTTTATTTCATTGGGATTTTTTTTGCGCACAAAATTTCATTGTATTTTAATCTAATATAAATTTATTTTGAAATTAGATTGAATCTGACTCAAAATTTTGGGATAAAATAGTTTGGACCCCACCAAAATATGCGAAATTTGGTTGAAATTTTTAACCCTGGTCCTGGCTGGAAAATGGGTTGTAATGCTAACAAACAGTAAATGGGCTGCAATAAATTCCATAAGAATTAGAAAATGAGTTGTAAATTATTAAAAATAGCAAAGGGGCTATATGATGTCTGCCACAGATGTGATCCTGACATGTGGGCCTACTAAGTTGACGCGTACGCTAGGCTTTGTCAACTTATAGTCAACACACGATTCTAGCAGCAGTGGCCGTTGGATGACCATCCAACGACAGTCGTGCTTCTTCAATCTCAGATCTTCTGGCTTCAGCCGCCTAAACCAGTGCCGGTGGGACGGCCTGCTCCCGCCTCCCGTGGCCAGTTGTGCTGCCGCGCAGGCCTCACTGCTCCACCCTACTCCCACCGCTGGCCAAGCCATCCCTCTACTCACTAACACCTCCTGTTATTCTCCGGCAACGGCAGCCTCACACCGCGGCCAAACTAGTCAACCCTCGTACCCCCCTCCGCGTGGGAATCCACTACCATGTCTTCCCCGGCTCCACGCCGTTCCCTTCCTAGGCCTCGCCATCGTCCATCGCCTTGGTGCTCTCAGCGCGGCGTGGTCAACGAATGACAGCCATCGGAAGAGGACTGTATGTGGAGAGGTTGATAGCTGGGACCCTCGAGGTCCATGGTCGCACGCAAGGAAGTACGTCCTTATTACGAACAAGAAAAATGATTCCTCCCTCTGATAGCTAGGACCCACCAGCTACATCTTCGCACGCAAGGAAGTGCCTCCTCATTACGCGGAAAAAATGCTTCCTTCCCCTAACAGCTAGGACCCACCAGACATCTTCGCACGCAAGGAAGTGCCTCCTTATTACGCACAAAAAAAGGATTCCCCCTAACAGCTGGGACCCACCAGCTAAATCTTCGCACGCAAGCAAGTGCCTCCTTATTCCCCCCCCCCCCCCCCCCCGACAGTTGGGACCCAGCAAGTCGAAGGGTATGTAGCGTTATCATTCTGGTCGCAAAACGTATACGTATATACTGGTCGATCGGTCTCTCTGCAATGATGAACCGTGGCCGAGTAAGGAGCGGCTTGTGTCGTAGTAGAGCCCCTGACGTAGCAGTTCAGGCAGTCCCATCTAAATCGTGTACACGTACGTACAGCCACGCTGCAAAAAATACGGCCACGTACTGGCGGGGTCTCGAACGCATACTCGCGCATACGTACGGCCAGGGTTCGTGCATGGAGAGGCAACGGACGGCATCAACGGACTTCTGTTCATCGGCAACCAACTGGCTAGGTCGGAACGGAGAAACAGCTGCGTCGTGTTCATCAAGAGGCAACCGACTGGGTCGGAATGCATCGTGTTCATCGGGAGCCAACCGGCTTGTACGGAACAGCCGAAATGGTGTCCTGTTTATCGACCCCCCCCCCCACCGGCTCGGGGTCTAGCGTACCGCAAAACGGATGAAACGGACTTCTCTTTGATCGTCTACAGTCGAAATTGGGTCCTGTTCATCGGGAGGGGTCTGGTGTACCGCAAAACGGAAGAAACAGACTTCTCTCGAACCGCCTATGGTCAAAATGGGGTCCTGTTCATCGGGAGGGGTGTGGCATACCACAAAACGGGACTCCACGGCTACTGTTCATCCACCGTCGACTTCCTCCAGCCTCCACCGGCTACTGTTCATCCACCGTCGACTTCCTCCAGCCTCCACGGGGTCCTGTTCATCCACCCCCAACCGGCTGGGGTGTGGCTTACCGCGGCACAGCCTCCTCGATCAATCAGGGTCCTGTTCATCCAGCGCCAACCAGCTACACACGGCTAGGGTACTGTTCATCCACAGCCAACCCACCGGCTAGGGTGGGGCGTATGAGCGGGCAACACCAACTGGAATTGTTCATGCATAGCCAACCAACTAGCTAGGTCAACTCTCCATGTCTCGCGCAAGGGGCTCGATCGATGCAAGTCTCGACTCGTTCTACGTATCGCGTGCGTGGCAGCTACTGGCACTGTTCATCGAGAGGCAACCCAACTGACACTGTTCATCGAGGAGTTCTATCCGATGTAATCTTCTTTTGCGGTGTGCTTGTTGTGATCCGATGAATTGTGGGTTTATGATCAGATTATTCATTGAAACTAATTGAGTCTTTTTTGAACTTTATTATGCATGATTATTATAGCTATGTAATGCTTTCCGATCTATGGGTTTTCTTTGGCCAAGTTGATCTGTCGATCTTCAGTGGAAGTGGTGCATAGTGTCATCACCCCGTGATAGTAGGGGTAGCGAGACACATATTTGTATTGTTGCTACTAAGGATAAAACGACGGGGTTTAATCATATTGATTGGTTTTATTCTATCTACATTATGCCATCTTGCTTAAAGCATTACATTATGTCATCTTGCTTAAAGTGCCCCGCCGGAGAGGGGAAGTCATCACCGGAGGCCATCTTCATCATCCCCGCTGCCTCCATGACGAGGAGGGAGTAGTTCACCCCCGAGGCTGAGGGTATGTACCAGTAGCTATGTGTTTGATCTCTCTCTCTCTCTCTCTCTCTCTCTCTCTCTCTCTCTCTCTCTCTCGTGTTCTTGATTTGGCACGATCTTGATGTACCAAGAGTTTTGTTAATATAGTCGGATCATGTGGTGTTCTTCCCTCTGTATCTTTTTTTAGATGAATTGAGTCTTGCTCTTTGAGGTTTCTTTGTTCTCGGATTGAATATCTTGGATTTGAGATCACTTGATGTATGTCTTGCATGTGGATACCCGTGTTGACAATGGGGTATTCTATTGAGTCATTTGATATATGTTTTGGTAATCAACTTGCGGATTCCTGTGGTGACATTGGGGTAATCTTGGAATAAAGGTTGATACACGGTTTTATCCTACTTTCTCTGATAGGGACTTTGGAGTGATTGTTTGTCGCACGTAGAGATTGTTATATGATTCAATTATGTTAATACTGTTGAGAGATTGCACTAGTGAAAGATGAACCCTAGGCCTTTTTTCTAAGCATTGATATATCATTTTTCTCGTTGTTTTCTACTTGTTACCTTGCTGTTTTTAATTATTCAGATTATAAAAACCTATTTCTACCATCCGTATTAGGCTTGTATCACCACCCTCTTCGCCGAACTAGTGCACATATACAATTGACAACTGTATTGGGTGTGTTGAGGACACAAGAGATTTCTTGTATTTGATTGATGGATTGTTTGCGAGAGACCATCTTCATCCAACACCTCCCACGGATTGATAAACATTAGGTCATCCACTTGAGGGAAATTTGCTACTGTCCTACAAAACTCCGCGCTCGGAGGCCCAACGGAGTCTACAAGAATAAAGTTGCGTAGTAGACATCAGGAGGCAAGTGCGAAGTTAGTTGGGAGCAAGTTTGTAAGCCTAAATCTCTTGGGTGGCTGGGCATTCTTAACCTTGACAAATTTGCGTCGGCTCTTCGACTTCGGTGGCTTTGGTTTGCATGGTCTGATCCATCTAAGGCCTGGTTCGGGCTTGGGTCGCCATGTAACAAGCGGGACAAAGACCTTTTTGATGCTGCCACGATCGTCTCCATTGGCAATGGTCTGCGACCCAAAGATATTGCTCCCAAGATTTTTGACTTCCCTGGTTCAGAGAGTCTTGCATAACAACTCTTGGGTGAGTCAGATAAACACCCACCAGGGCATCTCCATTGAGCACATCCAGCAGTTTGTTTGTCTTTGGGAGATGCTTAGTCACATCCAGCTAGTCTCGGACACCCCTGACAAGATCTTCTGGAAGTTCACTTCGGATGGTGTGTACTCCACGTCCTCGGCCTATAAAGCACAATTCGAGGGGCACACCATTTCGCCTATGTATGCTATTGTCTGTAAAGTTTGGGCGCCACCAAAATGCAAACTCTTCGCGTGGCTAGTGATCCAAAACAGGGTTTGGACTACCGATAGGCTTGACCGCCAAGGATGGCCCAATTGTGGCCTCTGCCCCCTTTGTAAGCAAACCCATGAGACCTCGACTCATCTCCTCTGCCACTATCGCTTCTCGGTGAGAGTTTCGTGTGACATTGTTGCATGGCTTGGCCTTCCGGATGTCAACCCCCTGGATTGGACCGCAATGGGTTAGGTCAGCGAGTGGTGGATTGGTGTCACCCAAGCTAGAGGCCACTCGAGGAAGGCCATGTCCTCCATGATGATGTTGATTTCTTGGGAGCTCTGGAAGGAACATAATGGGAGGGTCTTCCGCAACGACGCGATCCCCTCCACGGTTATCGTGCGTAACATCAAAGAAGAGATTAGCTTGTGGGTGTTAGCGGGCGCTAAGCATTTGGGTTCTGTAATGCCGCGAGAGTAATGGCGTTTTCCTTTCTTGCCCTTGGTTTGGCTCTGTCACAAACCTTCTCCCTTATTTAATGAATGGCAAATCTTTTGCCTTGTTTCAAAAAAAATTACAAGATGATATAGACAATGCTAAAAACCATAAATTCATTTTATGTGCTTTTGAACAAATTTTTGGCTTGACTATTAATTTCCATAAAAGTGAATTATTCTTATTTGGGGATGCCAATGATGAGGTCAAATTATATCCGGACATATTTACTTGTCAGTTGAGGAATCTACCTATGAATATCTTGGCATGCTTGTCTCTAATACTAGCATCAGAAATAAACATTGGAAAAGTGTAGAGGATAAAATTGAAAAAAGATGTGGATGTTGGCAAGGTAAATTACTGGGTTCTGTTGCTGGTAGGATCACTCTACTTCAAGCATGTCTTACCACATGCCTTTATTCATGATGTCCTTATACCCTATCCCAATTGGATTTATGAAAAAACTGATTTCTTTAGAGCAAGAATGGTATGCCAGGGAGATGAGGATAAGAAAAAGTATCACTTACTTAATTGGAAGACCTTTTGTAAGCTAAGAGAATAGGGAGGCCTCGGGATCCTTAATATGATGCTTGGGAACAAGGTCTTGTTGGCAAAATAGTTTTGGAGGTTAAAAACTGAGTCTGCCTTTGCCAGTCACGTGAAACCTAATTAAAAGCTATCACGAGCGAAGAAATAATTCAGCGGATCCCACTTGGTAGTGAGAGAGAGAGAGAGAGAGAGAAACCGATCGATCAATGCTCGTGCATACATCTTTCAGCTATATGCATTGCTGATGCTCGGTACAAACTTATATAGTTCACATAGTCATATACAACATCATAGCACATTGAGCTTGCATACAAAAATTTCATGCGGGTGGCACAATAGTGTCTGAAGCAGTGGATCGCTATGGGTAGGGCTATCTTGAAACCAACAAACTCATACATCACCGTTCATCGTCTCGATCAATGTTGTGCAAAGAAAACAGGCAGACAACACAATAAGTTCTGCTAGCACATTAAGTTGACGTACACCCATTTCAAAAAAAAATCAGGTACAAAAATAGAACAGGTCATAATCAAATGTATTGGCACATCAGAGATTCACACCTATAGCTCGGATATAAGTAGTATCTAAGAAGATTCAGTAGTTACCTCAAATTAGAGCACATCCAGGCAGCCAGCCCGGCCTCTTCTCCCAAAGAAGCAGTGGCCTCCACTGTGCGATGGAGTAGGCCCTGTGCCATCCATTGTTCCGAGCAACACGGGGAAAGTCTGACATTGACTCTTGTAATGGACGTCGCCGACAGACCCTGGCACCAGCGGCGGCGGCAGGAGTTCGATTGATGGATTGACCACTTCTTCGACATGCACGAAGACTCGATACAAGTACAAAGCTAACATGGTCCGTTGCGGCCTTGGTGACAATGAATAGTACAACTCCGGTTCCTGCACCGGTATCTCAACACCAATCACCTTCGGTATGGTGGACGGCTTCTTCATCCATGCCATAACCGTCAGAGCCCAGCTGTCTAGAGGAACAAACATACTTAAGAGCTCACCTCCTAGGTCGTTGATAAGTTCAATCATGGACTCACTTTCCAAGCCCGTCGAGGCATGTAGTGGAAGGTAAGATTTGTTAAAAACTCAAGATCAGAGGGCACCAAGCCCCATCCTAGGTGCCACCAATCGAAGCTCACCAGCGCGCCATCGCAGAACAAATGCCGGGAAGATTCAAGCACACAACTCCAGTCGAATGTTGTCCGGAACCTGACGAAAAATCAGCCAGTGTCGGACAGGCTTCCATGGGCAAGTCACTTATTTGGATGCCGTGCGCAATGCCAAGAGCTTTGACAAGGTCATCCGGCGAGACGGGAGGCCAGTCGCTGTTGATGGTTACCATCAGCACTTTGCCGGCAAACTGGTCGTCAAGCGCCGCCATGCCACTATTGAGCGACAGCACGCAGCGCCCGAAGCCAGGACGGACCTCAGGATCTCCGGCTCGGAGATCCATGTTGACCGGTGACATGTTAGTGCGCTTGAGTACAGAGAGTAGAGGAGGGTGATTTGGGGGAACTGGAGTAGGAATCAAGATTCCAGAGATGGGGAGGGGTGGGGAATTCAGGACGAAAAGGTAGCATGAATTTTGAACGCCCGCCAGTACGCTCTTGCCGCGCAAGCGCACGAAATCGCCGGTGGTGCCCACATGTCGGCCTAAGAGTTCTTTTTTTAGCGCCCGGCGTCAGAGTTCATAATTGGCCTGTTTGGCATTGCGTTACTACTCGGCCCATATTCAGCAACACCTCACATGGCCCAAACAAGTGTACATCATCGAAAAGTCACTGAGCTCAAATTATAACTTGAAAAAGGATATATACACTGAACACTGTAGACTGGTGATGCCCTCATTTAGCCCATCAGCAGCTCGAAACAAAAAACAGTTCGGAACAATGATATATACAACATGCACACACTGACTAGTGACTACTACTGACATAAACAGCAAGACATGAAAGTTCATAAGTCTTGCTAAAGCACCAAAAAGCACCCATCTGCAGCGCTCAGACTCTCGTGATCCAAACACAAATCACAAAGTTCTAAACAGAGCGAACTAGTACATAGTAAGAGTGACATAGACAAGGATGACGAAATTAAAAGGAGTCTGCATAACAAAAGAGAACATCACCCATCCAGAACAAGCAGCAAGGACAACAAGTCATTCGAAGAGGGATGATCCAGCACCATAATAATTTCCAGCTCCCCTTTAGCCACAAGTGATTCGCAGACACCAGGACTCCACACTTTCGACGCAACAGCCCCATTACCTACCAACCTCAAGGCTTGAACCACATCACTGCCTTTCGGACTTGAGACATCCTAGGATCAAAGTTAATCCAGATGCCTTTCTCATTCTCACCTTCTTTTGGCTACATGTTGTATCATTGATAATCAGGGGCGTGTGATCCTAAAGTCCAAGGGTTCAGGGCGTGCCCGGGAGCGTCCGCCATGTTGGACTGACGTCGGGGTCCCACGCGGAAACGCCCGGAAACACGGCGGTCCGACGGACGTCTCCTCCGGTGGGGGGCTGTGAACGTCGTGTGGCGCCGGTCCGGCTCGCCGCCCGAGGCCAAATCCGGATATTAAAGCCAACCCGAGCCCATCCGCCTCCTCACCCCCGCTCCGGCGCTCTTCCCATGCTCTCCGGCTTCGCCATGGTCCAGAAGAAGATAACCACCTATGCTATGCTAATGCCGGACCATCAGTACCAGATCGAGCAGGAGATTTGGGCGAGGCGTGCCGCCCGCATCGCTGTCGGGCTGCCATCGAAGGAGGAGGAGGAGGAGGGAGAGGTGCGTGAAGGTGGCGGATCCAGAGGATGACAAGGAGGCGGAGTAGCCAGAGCAGGAGCTGGCGCCGGCTCCGGGCTTCAACATGGAGGACGCGGAGGCGGAGTTCGCCATCGCCCAAGCGGGCGAGACGGCAGAGCAGCAGGCCATTATGGAGTCCATCCAGGATGAGGCCTATGTGGAGGCCAACCGGCACTTCACCCGGTAGGAACGGGTGGCGACCGACACCCTCTTCAATGAGGTCGAAGCGGAGATGGATGCGGAGGCCGCCGCGGAGGAGCCGGAGGAGCAGCAGCTGCGGCTGCTACCCATGTACCCGGCGCCGGGCACGGAGATAGTGGACATCTCCGACGAGGACTAGGCTAGTTGATCTACGTAGTACGTAGTATGAGGTTTCCGGATGAAGAATAGCAAATTTGAGGCTTGACTGCTCAGTGTCCGCGGATGCGCCCGTGCGCGTTCGCGGGCGTTTGCGGGCCCGGATTTGCCTACTCCAGCTGTAGATGCTCTAAGCTACTACGCAGCCCAGGTCTTCCGTTCTAATCCCGTCTCATTTTTTTGCGATTAATCCCGTCTTCTTCCTCTGGCCACCCAAACCAACTCCCTCGGGACCTCCTGCTGCCACCCTCCGTGGCCGGCAGCAGTGTCACATGCCCCTCTCCGTCGGCCCTCGCCTGTAGCACGTCCCAGGTCATTCCTCTAATTCTCTCCGGCATTGAAGCGTCTCGCCGGCCGAGACCGCCGCCCACACGCTGCGTACTGGTCTCCGTGCAATTGATGCCGGAGTGACTTGACCCGATGGCCCGGGACGGCTCTTTATGCATTAAACTGGCTGCCCGTCCATCCGTCTTCCGCCATTTAACATGTGCGGCGGCCGAGAAACCCACTCTGGTGCCATTGTCAACAGTAGGGACCCACCAGGGCCATGGCCGTACGCAGGCAAGTGCCTCCTTATTACTACAAGAAAAAAAAATGCTTCCTCCTAGTTTTCTGACATCTGGGTCCCACACCATTCACAACGTAGTCAATAAACGAGAGAATTGCACAAGGGGCGGCTGACAGCTGGGACCCAGTAGCTCGTGTAGTTTTTTTAGCGATGTTTGTTTATTGTTATGACAAAGCAGGGTATCAACTGGGCTGTGCGGGGGCTGTGGCCCGTCTAGCCCAGGCTATTAAAACTATGTTGATCAAATAACCGACCTAGCTATTGTTTTTTCTACGTGAAAATTGCTAGCACAGCTCTACTTTTTTTGAAGAATACCCAACCCAGGCCAACTTGTTTTTCTCCGCTCTACTGGGCTGCAAATCTTTCAAGACTAGGAGGGATGTATTCGGCTTGCCCAGAAAATGGGCTTTAAGTAATAATAAATAGGTAGCAAATATAAAAAAACACAGCAAACCAGCAATTACATTCAAAATTGTTTTTTTCGGATTTTGAGATTTTTAATTGCATTGGGATTTTTTTGTGCACAAAATTTCATTGTATTTTAATCTAATATAAATTTATTTTGAAATTAGATTGAATCTGACTCAAAATTTTGGGATAAAATAGTTTGGACCCCACCAAAATATGCGAAATTTGGTTGAAATTTTTAACCCTGGTCCTGGCTGGAAAATGGGTTGTAATGCTAACAAACAGTAAATGGGCTGCAATAAATTCCATAAGAATTAGAAAATGGGCTGTGAATTATTAAAAATAGCAAAGGGGCTATATGATGTCCGCCACAGATGTGATCCTGACATGTGGGCCTACTAAGTTGACGCGTACACAAGGCTTTGTCAACTTATAGTCAACACACGATTCTAGCAGCAGTGGCCGTTGGATGACCATCCAACGACAGTCGTGCTTCTTCAATCTCAGATCTTCTGGCTTTAGCCGCCTAAACCAGCGCCGGCGGGACCGCCTGCTCCCGCCTCCCGTGGCCAGTTGTGCTGCCGCGCATGCCTCACTGCTCCACCCTACTCCCACCGCTAGCCAAGCCATCCCTCTATGTAGGATCGAAAGTATGTCTAGAGGGGGGGTGATTAGACTACTTGACCAAATAAAACCAAACCTTTTCCCAATTTTAGTTGTGGGCAGATTTTAGCAATAGTACATGTCAAGCATCACCCTACACATGCAATTCTAAGAGTATAGCAGCGGAATGTAAGCAATTGCATATGTATGTAAAGGAGGGATTGGAGATTTCAAACACAATGAAGACACGGTGGTTTTTGGCGTGGTTCCGATAGGTGGTGCTATCGTACGTCCACGTTGATGGAGACTTCAACCCACGAAGGGTAACAGCTGCGCGAGTCCACGGAGGGCTCCACCCACGAAGGGTCCACGAAGAAGCAACCTTGTCTATTCCACCATGGCTTACGTCCACGAAGGACTAGCCTCACTCGGGGTAGATCTTCACGGTGTAGGCGATCTCCTTGCCCATACAAACTCTTGGTTCAACTCCACATCTGGTTGGAGGCTCCCAAGTGACACCTAACCAATCTAGGAGACACCACTCTCCAAAAGGTAATAGACGGTGTGTTGTTGATGAACTCCATGCTCTTGTGCTTCAAATGATAGTCTTCCCAGCACTCAAACACTCCTCACAGATTTGGCTATGGTGGAAGAAAGATTTGAGTGGAAATTGACTTGGGAAAGGCTAGAGATCAAGTTTCAAATGGTAGGAATGGAATAGCTTGATCTCAACACCTGAGCAGGTGGTTCTCTCTCAGAAAATATATGGTGGAAGTGTAGGCACGTTCTGATGGCTCTCCTTACTGAGAAGGATGTGGTGGAGGGGTATATATAGCCTCCACACAAAATCCAACCGTTACATACTTTTGACCCAACTCGGTGGCACCGAAACGATAATCTCGGTAGCACCGAACTGTGTAAAAGATATGAACTTTAGGAATCTCGGTGGGACCGATACGAACAACTCGGATGGACCGGAGTGCAATGGCTTAGGGCAATCCTCATCTCGGTGGCACCGATTGCATCAACTCGGTAGGACCGAAGTGAAGCAATAAGGCAACAGAGACTTGGCAAGCCATCTCGGTGAGACCGATTTGCAAACTCGGTGAGACCGAAGTAAATGCAAACGATTACAGAGAGTTGGCAAGGCCATCTCGGTGAGACCGAGATCCATTTCGGTGGATCCGATTTGTTAGGGTTTTGGC
This sequence comes from Elymus sibiricus, assembly GCA_039707655.1. NCBI lineage: Eukaryota > Viridiplantae > Streptophyta > Magnoliopsida > Poales > Poaceae > Elymus > Elymus sibiricus. The sequence goes on along the minus strand of CM077668.1, from coordinate 36,739,310 downwards.
AGTGGCTAAGTCTTGGATGAACTCGGTGGGGCCGGATTGGAAATATCGGTGGGGCCGAGTTGGACTTTAGGTTTAGGACATATTTGGGTAGAGAGAGTGGTTGAGGGTTTAGGAATACTGTCACTAAGCACTTGAGCAGAAAGACCATTAAGCAACACCTCATCCCCTTTTAATAGTATTGGCTTTCCTATGGACTCAATGTGATCTTGGATCACTAAACCAAAAATGTAGAGTCTTGATCTTTGACAATCCTTGTCCTTAGCATTTTGAGGGGTCCACATCTCTAGTCCATGCCATGCCAATCATTGAACATCCTGAAATCTTAATCTTGAATGGACATTAGTTCAATGAGATATATGTTGTTATGAGTTACCAAAACCACCAAGGGAGCAAATGTGCTTTCAATCTACTCACTAACACCTCCTGTTATTCTCCGGCAACGGCAGCCTCACACCGCAGCCAAACCAGTCAACCCTCATACCCCCTCCGCGTGGGCATTCACTACCGTGTCTTCCCCGGATCCACGCCGTTCCCTTCCTAGGCCTCGCCATCGTCCACCGCCTTGGTGCTCTCAGCGTGGCGTGGTCAACGAATGACAGCCATCGGAAGAGGATTGTATGTGGAGAGGCTGATAGCTGGGACCCTCGAGGTCCATGGTCGCACGCAAGGAAGTATGTCCTTATTACGCACAAGAAAAATGATTCCTCCCACTGATAGCTAGGACCCACCAGCTACATCTTCGCACGCAAGGAAGTGCCTCCTCATTACGCGGAAAAAATGCTTCCTTCCCCTGACAGCTAGGACCCACCAGACATCTTCGCACGCAAGGAAGTGCCTCCTTATTACGCGCAAAAAAATGATTCCCCCTGACAGCTGGGACCCACCACTATATCTTCGCACGCAAGCAAGTGCCTCCTTATCCCCCCCTCCCCCGACAGTTGGGACCCAGTAAGTCGAAGGGTATGTAGCGTTATCATTCTGGTCACAAAACGTATACGTATATACTGGTCGATCGGTCTCTCTGCAATGATGAACCGTGGCCGAGTAAGGAGCGGCTTGTGTCGTAGTAGAGCCCCCGACGTAGCAGTTCAGGCAGTCCCATCTAAATCGTGTACACGTACGTACAGCCACGCTGCAAAAAATACGGCCACGTACATACATACTGGCGGGGTCTCGAACGAGTACTCGCGCATACGTACGGCCAGGGTTCGTGCATGGAGAGGCAACGGACGGCATCAACGGCCTTCTGTTCATCGGCAGCCAACTGGCTGGGTCGGAACGGAGAAACAGCTGCGTCGTGTTCATCAAGAGGCAACCGACTGGGTCGGAATGCGTCGTGTTCATCGGGAGCCAACCGGCTTGTACGGAACAGCCAAAACGGTGTCCTGTTTATCGACCCCCCCCCACCGGCTCGGCGTCTAGCGTACCGCAAAACGGATGAAATGGACTTCTCTTCGATCGTCTACAGTCGAAACGGGGTCCTGTTCATCGGGAGGGGTCTGGCGTACCGCAAAACGGAAGAAACAGACTTCTCTCCAACCGCCTATGGTCGAAACGGGGTCCTGTTCATCGGGAGGGGTGTGGCGTACCGCAAAACGAGACTCCACGGGCTACTGTTCATCCACCGTCGACTTCCTCCAGCCTCCACTGGCTACTGTTCATCCACCGTCGACTTCCTCCAGCCTCCACGGGGTCCTGTTCATCCACCCCCAACCGGCCGGGGTGTGGCTTACCGCGGCACGGCCTCCTCGATCAATCAGGGTCCTGTTCATCTAGCGCCTACCAGCTACACACGGCTAGGGTACTGTTCATCCACAGCCAACCCACCGGCTAGGGTGGGGCATACGAGCGGGCGACACCAACTGGAATTGTTCATCCACAGCCAACCAACCAGCTAGGTCAACTCTCCACGTCTCGCGCAAGGGGCTCGATCGATGCAAGTCTCGACTCGTTCTACGTATCGCGTGCGTGGCAGCTACGGGCACTGTTCATCGAGAGGCAACCCAACCGACACTGTTCATCGAGGAGTTCTATCCGATGTAATCTTCTTTTGCGGTGTGTTTGTTGTGATCCGATGAATTGTGGGTTTATGATCAGATTATTCATTGAAACTAATTGAGTCTTTTCTGAACTTTATTATGCATGATTATTATAGCTATGTAATGCTTTCCGATCTATGGGTTTTCTTTGGCCAAGTTGATCTGTCGATCTTCAGTGGAAGTGGTGCATAGTGTCATCACCCCGTGATAGTAGGGGTAGCGAGACACATATTTGTATTGTTGCTACTAAGGATAAAACGACGGGGTTTAATCATATTGATTGGTTTTATTCTATCTACATTATGTCATCTTGCTTAAAGCATTACATTATGTCATCTTGCTTAAAGCATTACATTATGTCATCTTGCTTAAAGTGCCCCGCCGGAGGGGGGAAGTCATCACCGGAGGCCATCTTCATCATCCCCGCTGCCTCCATGACGAGGAGGGAGTAGTTCACCCCCGGGGCTGAGGGTATGTACCAGTAGCTATGTGTTTGATCTCTCTCTCTCTCTCTCTCTCTCTCTCTCTCTCTCTCTCTCTCTCTCTCGTGTTCTTGATTTGGCACGATCTTGATGTACCAAGAGTTTTGTTAATATAGTCGGATCATGTGGTGTTCTTCCCTCTGTATCTTTTTTTAGATGAATTGAGTCTTGCTATTTGAGGTTTCTTTGTTCTCGGATTGAATATCTTGGATTTGAGATCACTTGATGTATGTCTTGCATGTGGATACCCGTGTTGACAATGGGGTATTCTATTGAGTCATTTGATATATGTTTTGGTAATCAACTTGCGGATTCCTTGTTGGGGAACGTTGCATGGGAAACAAAAATTTTCCTACGCACACATAAGATCTATCCATGGTGATGAGCATCTACGAGAGGGAGAGTGAATCTACATACCCTTGTAGATCGCTAAGCGGAAGCGTTAATAAACGCGGTTGATGTAGTCGAACGTCTTCGCGATCCAAATCGCCGAGCGTCCCGCGATCCAATCACGATCCTTCCGATCTAGTGCCGAACGGACGGCACCTCCGCGTTCAACACACGTACGGCTTGATGACGCCTTCACCTCCTCGATCCAGCGAGCGATGATGAAGTAGTGGTTGAGTTCCAGCAGCACGACGGCGTGGTGATGGTGGTGAGGAACAATCTCTACAGGGCTTCGCCAAGCACTACGGAGATTATGACGGAGGAACTAGAGGGCTAGGGTTGCCGGCACACGGCTTGGGAAATCCTGATGTGTCCCGTGTGCTAGCCCTGCCCCTCTATTTATATGTTGAGCCTTGGGGTCTAAACTTGGAGTAAAAGCCTCCTCCGGGTCGGTTTTGCCCGCACAAGGTCGGTTTGGCCCGCAGGGAAAGAGTCCAACTCGGATCCCGGCCGAACCGTGCACAGCCGCGCACAAGCGGTAGTACCGCTTCACACAAGCGGTAGTACCGCTTGGGCGGTAGTACCGCTTCACACAAGCGGTAGTACCGCTCCGGCGGTAGTACCGCTTCACCAAGCGGTAGTACCGCTTACGCGGCAGCAAAACTACTTTTGCACTTTCCAATACCTTGTGGGCTTTATCCCTTTGGCTCATATAAAGTGTTGCTGCACCCGAACACTTCGGTAAACATCCGGAATCCCTTCCGGTGAACTTCGGAACTCTTCCGGAGATCAAAACACTATTATTACATATATCAATCTTTACCTCCGGACTATTCCGGAGATCCTCGTCATGTCCGGGATCTTATCCGGGAATCCGAACAACTTTCGGTCACCAACATAATAACTCAACTATACTAATCGTCACCAAACGTTAAGTGTGTAGACCCTGCGGGTTCGAGAACTATGTAGACATGACCGAGACACCTCTACGATCAATAACCAATAGCGGGACCTGGATGCCCATATTGGCTCCTACATATTCTACGAAGATCTTTATCGGTCGAACCTCTATGTCAAGGATTCAGTTAATCCCGTATGCTGTTCCCTTTGTTCTTCGGTATGTTACTTGCCCGAGATTCGATCGTCGGTATCACTATACCTAGTTCAATCTCGTTACCGGCAAGTCTCTTTACTCGTTCCGTAATACAAGATCTCGTGGCTAACACTTTAGTCACATTGCTTGCAAGGCTCATTGTGATGTTGTATTACCGAGTGGGCCCTGAGATACCTCTCCGTCATACGGAGTAACAAATCCCAGTCTTGATCCATGCCAACCCAACAGACACCCTCGGAGATACCTGTAGAGCACCTTTATAGTCACCCAGTTACGTTGCGACGTTTGATACACACAAGGTATTCCTCCGGTGTCAGTGAGTTGCATGATCTCATGGTCAAAGGAACAGATACTTGACATGCAGAAAACAATAGCAATAAACTGACACGATCAAATGCTACGTTTACAGTTTGGGTCTTGTCCATCACATCATTCTCCTAATGATGTGATCCCGTTATCAAATGACATCTCATGTCAATGGCTAGGAAACCTTAACCATCTTTGATCAACGAGCTAGTCAACTAGAGGCTTACTAGGGACACAGTGTTGTCTATGTACCCACACATGTATTTGAGTTTCCAATCAATACAATTATAGCATGGATAATAAACGATTATCATTAACAAGGAAATATAATAATAACCAATTTATTATTGCCTCTAGGGCATATTTCCAACAGTCTCCCACTTGCACTAGAGTCAATAATCTAGTTCACATCACTATGTGATTTACATTGTAATGAATCGAACACCCATGCAGTTCTGGTGTTGTTCATGTTTAGCCCTTGGAAGAGGTTTAGTCATCGGATCTGCAACATTTAGATCCGTGTGTACTTTGCAAATATTTATGTCGTCCTCCTTGATGTAATCGCGGATGGAATTGAAACGTCGCTTTATGTGTCTGGTCCTCTTGTGAAATCTTGGTTCCTTGGCTAGAGCAATGGCACCAGTATTATCACAAAACAGAGTCATTGGGTTAAGTGCACTAGGCACTACTCCAAGATCTGTCATGAACTCCTTCATCCAGACACCTTCCTTCGCCGCCTCCGAGGCAGCGATGTACTCCGCTTCGCATGTAGAATCTGCTACCACGCTTTGCTTGGAACTGCACCAGCTAACCGCACCCCCATTAAGAATAAATACGTATCCGGTTTGCGACTTAGAGTCATCCGGATCAGTGTCAAAGCTTGCATCGACGTAACCCTTTACGACGAGCTCTTGATCACCTCCATAAACGAGAAACATGTCCTTAGTCCTTTTCAGGTACTTCAGGATATTCTTGACCGCCGTCCAGTGTTCCATTCCTGGATCACTTTGAAACCTTCCGACCATACTTATGGCAAGGCTGACATCGGGTCTTGTGCACAGCATTGCATACATGATAGAGCCTATGGCCGAAGCATAGGGGATGACACTCATCTTTTCTCTATCTTCTGCAGTCACTGGGCATTGAGTCTTACTCAACTTCACACCTTGCAAAACAGGCAAGAACCCCTTCTTGGACTGATCCATTTTGAACTTCTTCAAAATCTTATCAAGGTATGTGCTTTGTGAAAGTCCTATTAAGCGTCTTGATCTATCTCTATAGATCTTGATGCCTAATATGAAAGCAGCTTCTCCTAGGTCCTTCATTGAAAAACTCTTGTTCAAATATTCCTTTACGCTTTCCAGCATTTCTATATTGTTTCCAATCAGCAATATGTCATCCACATATAATATTAGAAACGCTATAGAGCTCCCACTCACTTTCTTGTAAATACAAGCTTCTCCGTAAACTTGTATAAACTCGAACGCTTTGATCACCTCATCAAAACGAAGATTCCAACTCCGAGATGCTTGCACCAGTCCATAAATGGATCGCTGGAGTTTGCAAACTTTGTCAGCATTCTCTGGATCGACAAAACCTTCTGGTTGCATCATATACAACTCTTCCTTAAGGAAACCGTTAAGGAACGCTGTTTTGACATCCATCTGCCAAATTTCATAATCGAAAAAGGCAGCTATTGCTAACATGATTCTGACGGACTTAAGCATCGCTACGGGTGAGAAGGTCTCATCGTAGTCAACTCCTTGAACTTGTGAAAAACCCTTTGCCACAAGTCGAGCTTTATAGACGGTGACATTACCGTCCGCGTCCGTCTTCCTCTTAAAGATCCATTTGTTCTGAATGGCCTTACGCCCTTCAGGTAATACTTCCAAAGTCCATACTTTGTTTTCATACATGGATCCCATCTCGGATTTCATGGCCTCTAACCACTTATCGGAATCCGGGCCCATCATCGCTTCTCCATAGCTCGTAGGTTCATCGTTGTTTAACAACATGACCTCTAAGACAGGGTTGCCGTACCACTCAGGAGCAGTACGCGTCCTTGTCGACCTACGAGGTTCGATAGCAACTTGATCCAAAGCTTCATGATCATCATCATTAACTTCCTCTTCAGCTAATGTAGGCTCGACAGAAACAACTTTCTGCGTTGCGCTACTTTTAGGTTGAAGTAAAGGTTCAATAACCTCATCAAGTTCTATCTTCCTCCCACTCAATTCTTTCGAGAGAAACTCTTTCTCAAGAAATGTTCCGTTTTTAGCGACAAACACTTTGCCTTCGGATCTGAGGTAGAAGGTATACCCAACTGTCTCTTTTGGGTATCCTATGAAGACGCATTTCTCCGCTTTGGGTTCCAGCTTTTCAGGCTGAAGCTTTTTGACATAAGCATCACATCCCCAAACTTTAAGAAACGACAGTTTTGGCTTCTTGCCAAACCAAAGTTCATATGGCGTCGTCTCAACGGATTTCGATGGTGCCCTATTTAAAGTGAATGCAGCTGTCTCTAATGCATAACCCCAAAACGATAGTGGCAAATCGGCAAGAGACATCATAGATCGCACCATATCCAATAAAGTTCGATTACGACGTTCGGACACACCATTACGCTGTGGTGTTCCAGGCGGTGTCAATTGTGAAACAATTCCACACTGTCTTAAGTGACTGCCAAACTCATAACTCAGATATTCTCCTCCTCGATCAGATCGTAGGAATTTAATCTTCTTGTTACGATGATTCTCAACTTCACTCTGAAATTGTTTGAACTTTTCAAATGTTTCAGACTTGTGTTTCATTAAGTAAATATACCCATATCTACTTAAGTCATCAGTGAAGGTGAGAAAGTAACGATAACCACCGCGCGCCTCAATACTCATTGGACCGCACACATCAGTATGTATGATTTCCAATAAGTCACTTGCCCGTTCCATTATTCCAGAGAACGGCGTTTTAGTCATCTTGCCCATGAGGCATGGCTCACATGTGTCAAGTGATTCAAAATCAAGTGACTCCAAAAGTCCATCAGCATGGAGCTTCCTCATGCGTTTTACGCCAATATGACCTAAACGGCAGTGCCACAAGAAAGTGGTATTATCATTATCAATTCTACATCTTTTGGCATCAATGTTATGAACATGTGTATCATTACTATCGAGATTCAACAAGAATAAACCCCTCACATCGGGTGCATGACCATAAAAGATATTACTCATATAAATAGAACAACCATTATTCTCTGATTTAAATGAGTAACCGTCTCGCAATAAACAAGATCCAGATATAATGTTCATGCTTAACGCAGGCACCAAATAACACTTATTTAGGTTCATCACTAATCCCGACGGTAATCGAAGAGCGAGCGTGCCAACGGCGATCACATCAACCTTGGAACCATTTCCCACGCGCATCGTCACTTCGTCCTTTGCCAGCCTCCGTCTATTCCGCAGTTCCTGTTTTGAGTTGCAAATATGAGCAACCGCACCGGTATCAAATACCCAGGCACTACAACGAGAGTTGGTAAGGTACACATCAATAACATGTATATCATATATACCTTGTTTGTTGTTGGCCGCCTTCTTGTCAGCCAAATACTTGGGGCAATTCCGCTTCCAGTGTCCAGTTCCCTTGCAATGAAAACACACAGTTTTTGGTTTGGGTCCAGCCTTGGGTTTCTTCACGAGAGGAGCAACTGCTTTGCCACTCTGCTTGGAGTTACCCTTCTTACCCTTGCCATTTTTCTTGAAACTAGTGGTTTTATTGACCATCAACACTTGATGCTCCTTCTGAATTTCAGACTCAGCGGCTTTCAGCATCGCAAACAGCTCGGCGACTGACTTGTTCATCCCGTGCATGTTATAGTTCAACACGAAGCTCTTGTAGCTAGGTGGCAATGATTGAAGAACTCTGTCAGTGATAGCCTCTGGCGGAAGGGGCATCCCTAACTCAGCCAGACGGGTGGAGTACCCAGACATTCTGAGCACGTGATCACTGATAGACCCGTTCTCCTCCATCTTGCAAGCATAGAACTTATCGGAGATCTCATATCTCTCGATCCGGGCATTCTTCTGAAAGATAAACTTCAACTCCTGGAACATCTCATATGCTCCATGACGTTCAAAACGTCTTTGAAGTCCCGGTTCTAAGCCATACAACATTGCACATTGAACTATTGAGTAATCATCAGAACGAGCCTGCCAGGCGTTCACAACGTCTAGAGACTCAACTGGAGCGGGTGGATCACCAAGCGGTGCATCAAGGACATAAGCCTTCTGGGAAGCCGTAAGGATAATCCTTAGATTACGGGCCCAGTCCACAAAGTTACTTCCATCATCTTTCAACTTAGCTTTCTCTAGGAACGCATTAAAATTCAGGGGTGCTACTGCGCGAGCCATGATCTACAACATAAATATTGCAAAGACAACTTAGACTATTGTTCTTAGATAATGAGTTTAGTTAATCATATTACTTAAAAACTCCCACTCAAATTGACATCCCTCCGATCATTCGAGTGTAACATGATCCAAATCCACCAACTCAAGTCCGATCATCACGTGAGTTGAGGTGGTTTCAATGGTGAACATCTTCATGTTGATCATATCTACTATATGACTCATGTTCGACCTTTCGGTCTCTTGTGTTCCGAGGCCATGTCTGTACATGCTAGGCTCGTCAAGTTTAACCCGAGTGTTCCGCACGTGTAACATGGCTTACACCCGTTGTATGCGAACGTAGAGTCTATCACACCCGATCATCACGGCGTGTCTCGAAACGACGAACTTTCGCAACGGTGCACACTTGGGGAGAACACAATTTATCTTGAAATTTAAGTGAGGGATCACCTTATAATGCTACCGTCGTCCTAAGCAAAATAAGATGCATAAAAGGATTAACATCACATGCAAATCATAAGTGACATGATATGGCCATGAACTTGTGCTTTTGATCTCCATCTCCAAAGCACCGGCATGATCTCCATCGTCACCGGCATGACACCATGATCTCCATCATCTTGATCTCCATCAACGTGTCGCCATAAGGTTGTCGCGCCGACTGTTGCTTCCACGACTATAGCTAACGTTTAGCGATAAAGTAAAGCATTACATAGCGCTTAATGATTGACACGCAGGTCATACAATAATTAAAGACAACTCTATGGCTCCTGCCAGTTGCCGTACTCATCGACATGCAAGTCGTGATATTCTATACAAAACATGATCATCTCATACATCACATATATCTCATCATGTAATTGGCCATGTCACATCACAACATACCCTGCAAAAACAAGTTAGACGTCCTCTAATTGTTGTTGCAAATTTTACGTGGCTGCTACGGGTTTGCAAGAACCGTTCTTACCTACGCAAAACCACAACGTGGTGTAGTGATTGCTTTTTGATCTTCTAAAAGAACCCTCTTCATTGAACCGATTCAACTAAAGTGAGAGAGACAGACACCCGCCAGTCACCTTTATGCAACAAGTGCACGCAGCGGTAAAACCAGTCTCGCGTAAGCGTACGCGTAATGTCGGTCCGGGCCGCTTCATCTCACAATGCCGCTGAATCAAGTATCAACTAGTAACGGCAAGCAATATGTATACACCCACGCCCACAACTCGTTTGTGTTCTACTCGAGATCTCATCTACGCATAGACCTGGCTCTGATACCACTGTTGGGGAACGTTGCATGGGAAACAAAAAATTTCCTACGCACACATAAGATCTATCCATGGTGATGAGCATCTACGAGAGGGAGAGTGAATCTACATACCCTTGTAGATCGCTAAGCGGAAGCGTTAATAAACGCGGTTGATGTAGTCGAACGTCTTCGCGATCCAAATCGCCGAGCGTCCCGCGATCCAATCACGATCCTTCCGATCTAGTGCCGAACGGACGGCACCTCCGCGTTCAACACACGTACGGCTTGATGACGCCTTCACCTCCTCGATCCAGCGAGCGATGATGAAGTAGTGGTTGAGTTCCAGCAGCACGACGGCGTGGTGATGGTGGTGAGGAACAATCTCTGCAGGGCTTCGCCAAGCACTACGGAGATTATGACGGAGGAACTAGAGGGCTAGGGTTGCCGGCACACGGCTTGGGAAATCCTGATGTGTCCCGTGTGCTAGCCCTGCCCCTCTATTTATATGTTGAGCCTTGGGGTCTAAACTTGGAGTAAAAGCCTCCTCCGGGTCGGTTTTGCCCGCACAAGGTCGGTTTGGCCCGCAGGGAAAGAGTCCAACTCGGATCCCGGCCGAACCGTGCACAGCCGCGCACAAGCGGTAGTACCGCTTCACACAAGCGGTAGTACCGCTTGGGCGGTAGTACCGCTTCACACAAGCGGTAGTACCGCTCCGGCGGTAGTACCGCTTCACCAAGCGGTAGTACCGCTTACGCGGCAGCAAAACTACTTTTGCACTTTCCAATACCTTGTGGGCTTTATCCCTTTGGCTCATATAAAGTGTTGCTGCACCCGAACACTTCGGTAAACATCCGGAATCCCTTCCGGTGAACTTCGGAACTCTTCCGGAGATCAAAACACTATTATTACATATATCAATCTTTACCTCCGGACTATTCCGGAGATCCTCGTCATGTCCGGGATCTTATCCGGGAATCCGAACAACTTTCGGTCACCAACATAATAACTCAACTATACTAATCGTCACCAAACGTTAAGTGTGTAGACCCTGCGGGTTCGAGAACTATGTAGACATGACCGAGACACCTCTACGATCAATAACCAATAGCGGGACCTGGATGCCCATATTGGCTCCTACATATTCTACGAAGATCTTTATCGGTCGAACCTCTATGTCAAGGATTCAGTTAATCCCGTATGCTGTTCCCTTTGTTCTTCGGTATGTTACTTGCCCGAGATTCGATCGTCGGTATCACTATACCTAGTTCAATCTCGTTACCGGCAAGTCTCTTTACTCGTTCCGTAATACAAGATCTCGTGGCTAACACTTTAGTCACATTGCTTGCAAGGCTCATTGTGATGTTGTATTACCGAGTGGGCCCTGAGATACCTCTCCGTCATACGGAGTAACAAATCCCAGTCTTGATCCATGCCAACCCAACAGACACCCTCGGAGATACCTGTAGAGCACCTTTATAGTCACCCAGTTACGTTGCGACGTTTGATACACACAAGGTATTCCTCCGGTGTCAGTGAGTTGCATGATCTCATGGTCAAAGGAACAGATACTTGACATGCAGAAAACAATAGCAATAAACTGACACGATCAAATGCTACGTTTACAGTTTGGGTCTTGTCCATCACATCATTCTCCTAATGATGTGATCCCGTTATCAAATGACATCTCATGTCAATGGCTAGGAAACCTTAACCATCTTTGATCAACGAGCTAGTCAACTAGAGGCTTACTAGGGACACAGTGTTGTCTATGTACCCACACATGTATTTGAGTTTCCAATCAATACAATTATAGCATGGATAATAAACGATTATCATTAACAAGGAAATATAATAATAACCAATTTATTATTGCCTCTAGGGCATATTTCCAACATTCCTGTGGTGACATTGGGGTAATCTTGGAATAAAGGTTGATACACGGTTTTATCCTACTTTCTCTGATAGGGACTTTGGAGTGATTGTTTGTCGCACGTAGGGATTGTTATATGATTCAATTATGTTAATACTGTTGAGAGATTGCACTAGTGAAAGATGAACCCTAGGCCTTGTTTCTAAGCATTGATATATCATTTTTCTCGTTGTTTTCTACTTGTTACCTTGCTGTTTTTAATTATTCAGATTATAAAAACCTATTTCTACCATCCATATTAGGCTTGTATCACCATCTCTTCGCCGAACTAGTGCACCTATACAATTGACAACTGTATTGGGTGTGTTGGGGACACAAGAGATTTCTTGAATTTGATTGATGGATTGTTTGAGAGAGGCCATCTTCATCCAACACCTCCCACGGATTGATAAACATTAGGTCATCCACTTGAGGGAAATTTGCTACTGTCCTACAAAACTCTGCGCTCGAAGGCCCAACGGAGTCTACAAGAATAAAGTTGCGTAGTAGACATCAGGAGGCAAGTGCAAAGTTAGTTGGGAGCTAGTTTGTAAGCCTAATTCTCTTGGGTGGCTGGGCATTCTCAACCTTGACAAGTTTGCGTCGGCTCTTCGACTTCGGTGGCTTTGGTTTGCATGGTCTGATCCATCTAAGGCCTGGTTCGGGCTTGGGTCGCCATGTAACAAGCGGGACAAAGACCTTTTTGATGCTGCCACGATCGTCTCCATTGGCAATGGTCTGCGACCCAAAGATATTGCTCCCAAGATTTTTGACTTCGCTGGTTCAGAGAGCCTTGCATAACAACTCCTGGGTGAGTCAGATAAACACCCACCAGGGCCTCTCCATTGAGCACATACAGCAGTTTGTTTGTCTTTGGGAGATGCTTAGTCACATCGAGCTAGTCTCGGACGCCCCTGACAAGATCTCCTGGAAGTTCACTTCGGATGGTGTGTACTCCACGTCCTCGGCCTATAAAGCACAATTCGAGGGGCACACCATTTCTCCTATGTATGCTGTTGTCTGGAAAGTTTGGGCGCCACCAAAATGCAAACTCTTCGCGTGGCTAGTGATCCAAAACAGGGTTTGGACTACCGATAGGCTTGACCGCCGAGGACGGCCCAATTGTGGCCTCTGCCCCCTTTGTAAGCAAACCCATGAGACCTCGATTCATCTCCTCTGCCACTGTCGCTTCTCGGTGAGAGTTTCGTGTGACATTGTTGCATGGCTTGGCCTTCCGGATGTCAACCCCCGGGATTGGACCGCAGTGGGTTAGGTCAGCGAGTGGTGGATTGGTGTCACCCAAGCTAGAGGCCACTCGAGGAAGGCCATGTCCTCCATGCTGATGTTGATTTCTTGGGAGCTCTGGAAGGAACGTAATGGGAGGGTCTTCCGCAACGACGCGACCCCCTCCATGGTTATCGTGCGTAACATCAAAGAACAGATTAGCTTGTGGGTGTTAGCGGGCGCTAAGCATTTGGGTTCTGTAATGCCGCGAGAGTAATGGCGTTTTCCTTTCTTGCCCTTGGTTGGGCTCTGTCACAAACCTTCTCCCTTATTTAATGAATGGCAAATCTTTTGCCTTGTTTCAAAAAAAATTACAAGATGATATAGACAATGCTAAAAACCATAAATTCATTTTATGTGCTTTTGAACAGATTTTTGGCTTGACTATTAATTTCCATAAAAGTGAATTATTCTTATTTGGGGATGCCAATGATGAGGTCGAATTATATCAGGACATATTTACTTGTCAGTTGAGGAATCTACCTATGAATATCTTGGCATGCTTGTCTCTAATACTAGAATCAGAAATAAACATTGGAAAAGTGTAGAGGATAAAATTGAAAAAAGATGTGGATGTTGGCAAGGTAAATTACTTGGTTCTGTTGCTGGTAGAATCACTCTACTTCAGGCATGTCTTACCACATGCCTTTATTCATGATGTCCTTATACCCTATCCCAATTGGATTTATGAAAAAACTGATTTCTTTAGAGCAAGAATGGTATGCCAGGGAGATGAGGATAAGAAAAAGTACCACTTACTTAATTGGAAGACCTTTTGTAAGCTAGGAGAATAGGGAGGCCTCGGGATCCTTAATCTGAAGCTTATGAACAAAGTCTTGTTGGCAAAATAGTTTTGGAGGTTAAACACCGAGTCTGCCTTTGCCAGTCTGTTCTTTTGATCCCTGATGGGTGCCTATCTAGGGCAAAACCGAAGGTGGGAGATTCTCAATTCTGGACTAACATTTTGAAAGTTAAGGATATTTTTTATCAATTCTGCAAAAAAAAACACTCAATCTGGCATACCTAGACTGTATTTGCTAAGTTTTGATCATAAAATAATTGTTGCTGATGCCACTAAAAAAGGTTGGAGTTGATTCAAATTTGGAAGGACCTTATATGGGGAATTTCTGGAATTATGGGAGAGCCTAAAACAGAGATGTGAAGAAGTTAAAATGAAGACAGGAAAAGACAAGATCAAATGGATGTTGACTGTTGATAAACAGTTCACTATTAAATCTTTGTACTAAAAACTTACTGAATCTGAAAGTAACTTTCCTCATAAATTCATGTGGAATGTTAACGTACCTGCCAAAATCAAAGTGTTCTTATGGCTTATGGTAAGAAAAACTACTCTCACTAAAGACAATCTTCTTCGGAGAGGGTGGATAGAAAATAAAATGTCTCTTTTGTGTGGAAAAGATGAAAATATTGATCACTTGTTTCTTCAATGCTCTGCAGCTGGTTTGGTTTAGAGCTTACTAAAATGTGCTTTTAGTTTAAATTCTACGCCCACCACCCGAAATGAATGTTTTGGGAACTGTATTAAAAGTTCCTGAAAACTGAAAAGAAATTGGAGCTGGTGGGGGTCTCTGTTGTCTTCTGGTCCATCTGGAGATGCAGAAAAGATGTTGTATTTGAGGGGGGAAAATCATTAATGATCCTTTAGTTCTGATCAAACTGGTTTGCTACAGGATTCCTGGCTGGTCCATTTTACAGATAAAGGAGGAAAATCAAAGGTGCTGACGCTGGGGGCAAGACTTCTCGAGCAGGTAGCAAGTGAAGTATACCGTTCGTCATAAGGATGGAGGCATGGGTTTCTGAGAATTGGTGACTAGGATGTTCAACTCGTTTGCTGCTGCTAATGGAAGGACCTTTGAAGCTTTGGCGCCAGCTTTCATCCCCTTTGAGCTTTTTCTTCTCTGTTCTTAGATATCATGTTGTTGATACTCCCATGTTATGTCTTCGTGTTTAGTGGCTTTATCTTGCCTGGAGTCTGAAAAAAATGATGTTTTAGCTTTGGGTGCGCTTGGCTGTGCACGTTCCATGCTGATGTTGGTTCCTTTTGGTAGGTGTTGCTTCCTTTTGCTCAGAATTTTATCTCTTGCAGATGTATGTTATGCTGGTAGTTTGTATTAGGGCTTGATTCATATGGTTCTTTAATAGAAATCGGAGGGGGTGGCCCCTTTTTCATTCAAAAAAACACTTGTGGGTCTTCTTTATGGATTGTGATGGGAGTTTAAGATGAAAAGTTGAAAACTATATTGTATATATTTGTCTCCAAAGTTTGCGTATAATTTCCTTTTCTTTTTTCTACAAATATTAATATAAAAATCGGTTGTTTTTTTCGAGAGTACGCCAATGGCGTACCATATTTTTATAGAAGAGAGCAAAACCATTTACATTGCGAACAAAGGCTCAATCGAACACCCACACCAACACCTACCATCGAAGGCTACTCTCTCGCTAATCTATCTAGTCCTCCTGCACCGGCCTTTCTCCAGTCCTCAATCTCCGCGATAATTTGCCCCTTCAGTTGCGTAGGGTTTAGTTGCTGCGCCATTCTTCCGAAAACCCTGGTGTTACGCTGCTTCCAAATAGACCACGTCGTCACCATCAGCAGGGAGTCGAAACCACTCCTCTCCCTCTTGGCGAGGGAGCTCCTAGCCAAAGTCCACCATTGTATCAGAGTGTTGTGAGCCGCGGGACCCGCAATGGCCAGCCTGAAGTGGCTAAGGATGAGGTGCCACACCTCTCTCACATATGGGCATTGAATTAGGATGTGGTCCACTCTATCTTCCTCTTGGAGGCAAGTGAAACAAGGGGAGGTCTGATCCTGTAGACCATGACGAGCTCGCCGATCCGAAGTCCACACCCTGTATTGAGCTGCTAGCCAAAGGAAGATTTGCATTTTAACGACACCCGGGACTCCCAAATATACGCAGCCGGCACGAAGGTAGTCTGGCCCAAGCAAAGCCGCTCATAGGTGGACTTTGTCGAGTAAGTTCCGGAGATGTCGCTTGGCCAAGTGAAAGTATCCTCTCTCGCCTCGTCCCTCTCGACGAGGGAAATGGCCTGCTGCAGCATGTATAGCTGCATCTGCATCGTGAAGTTAAGTCCATCCGGGATGTCCTGCTCCCATATTCTATTCCCCAATGCTTGGTGGACCGTGCGCAAGTTTTGGGTGCCCGTAGGTACCTGACAAACGACCGTGGGCGCGATATCAGCCACTGTGCGACCGTTGAGCCAACGGTCACGCCAAAATAACATCTTCTTCCCATCGCCCACTGAGATTGAAACGAGGCTGTCGAACGCCTCCCTTGCCTTGCGGTCGAGCAAAAGCTTCAAGCCCTGCCATGGGCGCGCCACATCCATTGTCCTGAGCCATTCCTACCGTACCCGGAGGGCGATCGCCTGTAACTTGAGGTTTTTCACCCCTAATCCTCCAAAGCGGTACGGGCGACATATAGAATTCCATGCCACCAAGCACTGTCCTCCGTTGGCTTTCAGGATTTGGACGGCAGACAGACTGCAGAGTCGCGGGTGGCCAAATTGTAATCTTTGCCCCCTTTGTAAACAGGTCCAAGAGACGATGGCACATCTCCTCTTCCAATGCAGATACATGATCAGAGATATGCTCAAAGATTGGCTTGGTCTTCATGATGTTCATCCTAATCAATGACAGACCGCGCCCTCTGCTAAGGAGTGGTGGAACCACATAGCACTCAAGAAAACCCAATCACGAAGGCCGCTTGCTTCATTGATGTTGCTTGTCTCCTGGGAGCTGTGGAAGGAGCGGAATGCGAGGATTTTCCACAATACCGTGGTACCGGTTGGGATCACCGTTGCTAGAATCAAAGAGGAAGCCTCGCTTTGGAGCCTTGTGGGTGCAAAATAGTTGAGTAACATTGTACCGCGAGAGTGATTGATGTAACTTCGGCCATTGGCCTAAACCTCTAAACTTCTCTCTTAATTAATGAAAATGGCAAATCTTTTGCCTAGTTTCAAAAAAAAAAATATCGTTGAAGACCCACTGCGGTGCGTCCAGGATCATGAGATGATGGATAGGTCTCGCCGTGATGACTGGCTTGACGAGAATGAGTCTGCCCAACCTCTGTATATGTCTGCGCTGCCAAGCTGGGACGAAGTGTCTGAGATATAGATAAAAATCAGCTGTAAAAGTTAGATCTTGAAGGCCAAACGTGGCTTATTTAGCTATTTGTGATATGGAGAGAGGATTTATCATACAATAGGGTTTAGGGTAGATGCAGGAAATCTATGTACGTGCTATATGCACATCCGGCGCCTGTCCACTACTCAGGAAACCATGCATATGCATGCATGCATGCATGCATCTATGTATGATCAGACATCTATCTCGGCTGGAACTCCGATAAGGACATTTCGTTGACGGACGGCGCAGTTGCTGATCTTTGGGCGCCTGGCTCTGACCCGGACGTGCTGTCGTCGGTCTCGCCGCCGCGTGCGAAGGTGAACGCCGGCTTGGACGGCGCCGGGAAGCCCGACGCGTGGCCGTGCAGCATCACGAGGACGTCCAGCATGGCCGGGCGGTCCGCCGGGTTCTCCTGCACGCAGAGGAGCCCCAGGTGGATGCACTTGATCACCTCGCCCTCCTCCCCCGCGACCATCTTGCAGTCCAGCGACGGGTCCGTCGTCTCCAGCGGCGTTCCCTTCAGCCACTGGTCCCATACCTGCAGGATATATTCATGAGAACATCATATATAAGACAAGGGTGAGAGAGAGAGATGGTCACAAGTACTCCCTCCGTTCCTAAATGTAAGACATTTTACAGATTTTACTATGGACTACATACGGATGTATATAGACACACTTTAAAGTGTAGATTCACTCATTTTGCTCCATATGTAGTCTATAATGCAATCTCTAAAAGGTCTTATATTTAGGAACGGAGGGAGTAGTATGTAGTGCCCAATGCGATGCATGCATGCATGATCTCAGATAGCTTGTGCTTACATAGCTGAGCATGGTGCTGGAGTCTTCCAAGGATGATTCTTCAAGCAAGTCGGTGTTTTTCCTTCCCGTAACGATCTCCAGCACCAGAACGCCGAAGCTGTACACGTCTATCTTGACCGACAGGCGCCCTCGAACTGCGTACTCCGGCGCCATGTATCCACTGCGACACACCAGAAATTAATATATACTCTGGCTTCATATATAATCGAGAAATTCACCATAGAGATAGATATATAGATACTCGGCTTGTCGCCGTCGAGCTAACGTACAGTGTTCCGACAACTTGGCTGGTGACGGTACTCGGCCTGTCGCCGTCGAAGAGCCTGGCCAGGCCGAAATCCGAGATCTTGGGGTTCATATCGGTGTCGAGCAGGATGTTGCTGGCCTTGAGATCGCGGTGTAAGATCTTTACCTGCGAGTCCTCGTGGAGGTACAGGAGGCCTCGTGCTGTCCCGTAGATTATACGGTACCTTGTCTCCCAGCGCAACGATTGCCGCTTCTCAACTTCAGGTGCTGCAGATTATATTAATTTCTTATTACGACTCGGTTAATGTTTTGTCGTCTTCATGCATGCAGCATGCGTATGTAGCATCTGGATCGATCGTCCGTACCGAAAAGAAAGATGTCGAGGCTTCGGTTGGGCAGGTACTCGTACACGACCAACTTCTCCTCTCCCTTGAAGCACACGCCGAGAAGCTTTGTGAGATTGTTGTGCCGGAGCTTGGCTACCAGCAGTAGCTCGTTCCTCAGCTCCTTCACACCTTGCCCTGAAGCTTTGTCCAGTCTCTTCACAGCTATTTGCCGCCCATGAGGCAACACCCCCTGAAAAATACAATTCAGATGGTTTCCACATAAGCCAGACCAATCTCTATAAATAAATAAATTATCTTCTTTTTTTTTTGTGGTTTTAGATAGTAAAGCACGCTTGTATGCGCGGTATATTTTCTATATTTATGTGAAGTGCGGGAACACATTATCTGATCACGAGCTTCGTAATAGATCGGGTAAGTTGAATATATCTATATTTATATCTATACGTAATAATAATAATAATCTATATCTATACCTACCAAATAATAAAGGGAGGCGCTTTTTGCAGAAAACCCCCCGCATTTTCCTGAAATCAACTCGCGGCCCTGTTTTAAGTGAGAATAAAAAATGTTTTGCATTTTGCAGAAAACCCCCTGAGTTTTTGTTAAAAAAACTCGCGGCCCTATTTTAAGTGAGCATAGAAAATGTTTTGCTTTTTTTCAGAAAAACCCTCTGAGGTTTCAGTTAATAAACCCACCGTCCGTCTGGAAAATAAATTTTTTTCACAGATTCAAATGTTTTTAAAAAAATATTCATATCTTTTAAACCGTAACTTCAATTTTAACATGTTATATATGAAATTGATTAGAAAAATGTGTAGAATCTGAATATGATGTTTTTTTACCTGTTAACCATTTTTAAATATGTTTAGGTACATATTCAAATGCTTTAAAAATATTTATATCTTTTAAACCCTAACTCTAATTTTAAAATGTTATATATGAAAATTGATTAGAAAAATGTGTAGAATCTGAATATGATGTTGTTTCACCTGTTAATAATTTTTTAAATGATATTTAGGATGCAACATTAATCAGTAGTGTACGAGCCGTCTTTCTTTCGTACGGGTGCAAATCCAGATTGGAAATGAACACCTCAGCAAAGACAAATTGGAGACGAAAGAAATCATCTATAACCACGCATGTCCGTTGGCGAGGGTGGGAAGAAGGATAAACGGCAAGACTGATAAGATGCCATGTTGAAATGAAGGATGTGGACCTATGGGGTCTTAGACCTGGTTATTGTGTTAGGAGCGTGTGGTCTTTTTTTCTCCCGTTGCAACACACGGGCTCATTTGCTAGTAATAATAAAAGGAGAAACGTTTCTGCCCGTCCGTCGCGCTTTTTGCAGAAAACCCTCTACTATTTCTTGAAATCAATCTGCGGTTCAAGTTTAAGTGAGTCATTTTCTTGCAGTAAACCCCTGACTTTTTCGCTAATCAACCCGCAGTCCACTCGCCCAAACTAAAAATTAAACACTAAAGTTGTGATTTGAACACAGGACCATATCACTCCGGTTGCAATGCACACGCTAGCCACCATACCCAATCAGTTGTTCTGTAAAACAAGTAGAGGACTCATATATTCCAGCTTTTGCCAAAAGAAAGCCAAACTCTCATCCAGATGCATCTCCATTCACATTTCTATATGATAATATATGTAAAAATCGGATGTCGTTGTCCGTAGCCATATGGAATTTGCACCAATTATCTCTCTCACTGTAACACAATCAACGCTATGTTTGCACATACGATCCTCACTACATTCACGACAATTTTTTTCTCCTGTTGCAATGCACGTAGAGTTTAAACAATTTTGATTTTTTTTCACATGTACACCTATATGCTCACTATATATGTACTTGTTAAATTTCATGAAGATATATGTTTATTTTTGGGCTACACAAAAAAAACGTGGTTCTATAATGGATGGACTATTTGCTACTCCATCCTTTGCAAAAATATAAGTAAATTTTCACCTAATTAAGTCAAACTACTGATATTGATTTCATATTATAGATGTTGATTTTTTTATAAATAAACTTTGCCAAACTAGATTTATTTATTTTACTTAGGACCATGGTTTTGGGACTCGTTCCGAATCCGAGTTTCAGTGAAATTCAATTATCTGCAAATATAATCGGTTTTACATGTTAATCAGATCGAAGTTGGAGTTCAAATCCCCCACGACCTCGGTTGTACTAGCAAGCATGCCATACTAAATGCAATATGTCTAAATAAAAACCGTGGTGTAATTAACTAGATTTAGAATTTGAAAATTTCAGTTATCTATTTGAGATTCTTACCGATACTTCTCCCCGAATTTTGGTCATTTCATTGTGGTCTGATTTTTTTATTCAGGAATACAAAACCTTGATTAGGACAAAACTTATATGCCTTATATTTTAGAAAGAATGGGTATTACAGATCCAGATACAAATTTAATAAGGACGACGATAACCACCACACGTGTGGCATGAAGACGGCTGGACCGAACGCCCCCGTGCCCACACATTGCACCACGTCACTGCATGCATGCACAAGTGACGAAACTGATGATGTATGCGGGAATCTTTTGGATTTTTAGTTTTTTAAATGTTTTATCTCTTTAATGAAAAATCCGATTGAAAAACCGTTTTCACCATTAAATCTGTCGCGACGAGATCTTCGAAACTAGATCTCATATCTATATGTTTCGACGACCATTTTTTTTTGGTTAAAAATTTCCATCTCTATTGCACATAAATTGCCATGGTGTTTACACTGAAGTTGCCATGATATGTTTCAACTACTTTTTCTTCTACGTTTAAAGTAAAATTTTGACATGGTATAAAAAAGGGAATTAAGAAATTAAAATTGCCATGGTGAATTACTAAAATTTGCCATGATCCATGAAATAATTTTGACATGGTTCATAATAAAAAGAAATCCGTCGTCAATTACTTTAAAAATGCATGGTCAATGACTCAAATTTGTCATGAACCATAAACTAAAATTGCCATGGTGAATTACTTAAATTTGCCATGATACATTCACTAAAATTTGCCATGGTTCATACAAAAATAATTTTCATGGTCAAAATACTAGAATTGCCATGGTAAAAATACTAAAATTGCCATGATCTATAAACTAAAATTGCCATGATCTATAAACTAAATTTGCCATGATGAATTACTAAAATTTGCTATGATCCATGAATTAAATTTGCCATGGTTAATTACTAAAAATTTCCATAGTCAATTAATAAAATTTGCCATGAAAAATAGTTTAAATACAATGGTAGCTTTAAATCTAGAAGAAAAAACTAGATGAAACATATCGTGGCAACTTTAGTGTAAACACTATGGCAACTTCAGTGTAAACATCATGGCAACTTCTGGCCCCAAAAAAAGTTGTCGAAACATATCAATATGGGATGTAATTTTGAAGATCTCGTCAAGACGAATTTAATGATGAAAACGAATTTTTAATCAGATTTTTTATTTAAGAGATAAAACATTTTTAAGTCCGAAAAACCAAAAAGATTTCGCTGATATCATCTGTTTGATGTGGCAAGATGGATGGTAATGAGGGCGTTTGAAACATATTGCTTTGTGCCACACGTGTGGCACTTATCATTTGGGTTTACTTTTTTATAGCACAGAGATAAAAAAAATTAATTAAAATTTCCAAGTATGTAGTACGTCTACATGTGGGATTTATTGTCATTTTTTTCTGAAACTTGCTTGAAAAATCTACCCTTCATGCCAAAAGACCACAGTTATAGAGACGTGTCCCTATCTTTTTTAAGAATGGCAGGTTAGGGCATCTCCAACGGCGACCCGCAAACCACCCGCATACGTTCGAACCGCGCTGTACGGACCGCGGATGCCATCCAACATGGGACTGTATCAGTCCGCGGAGCGGTTCGGACACACTTTCTCCCGCAAACCGGAGACAAACATGGAGGGCATTGCGGTCGTCCGGACATCACCCATGCCCGCTTCTGACCACCCTGGCCCATCCAAAACCCCTCCTCCCTCACTCGCATGTGTTCCCGTCCGCCGCCAGCGCCCGCATTCATGCCGCTGTAGGGCGCGCCGCTCCATATTGTAGCCGGCTCTAAGCGGACACGACCTCTCACTGGCTCCGCCATTGAAGCGGTGCGCCGGCCGAGGGCGCCGCCGCTGCACGCCTGGCTGAACACGCCTCCTCGCCGCAGTCAAACGACTCCATTAAATCCGTGTGGAAGCCGAGAAATCTACTCTGGTCACACGTCCGTTCATGAGCGGGCGGCATTAAACACAACGACGGGCAAGCTCCTCCCGTCCGCCCGCTATTTAAAGGACGGCAGATGCCGGGCAAGAATCGCACCACTCCGCCGCACCCCATCTCCTCCTTCCAGCATTTTCTCCACCCTTTCGATGGCATTCGACGAGCAGGAAGATCAGTTCTCCGGCATAAAAGCCGGCTGGGTGGCCCGCCGTGCCCACCGGATACGAGCGAGGCAGCTCGCTGCTCCACCTCTCTTGCCTAGCCCGATGGAGCAAGTTGCCGCTCCAATCCGGCGTGTGTTTCAGCAACTCGCCGCTCCAAGCCAGCTCGCGGAGGAGTGGCGAGTTGCTCCAGGTCGACACGGGGGGAGCACGGCGGCACGGACATCATCGCTGCCATGGACGACTCCAGACACCGTGCCATCCGCCATCAACGTTGGCGAAACCGCGCCCGGTCAATGAAGAAAGAAGCTGGCTACGCGGAGCAAGATGAGTCGGTGGCCGCCGCCGCGTCTGCCGACGACACCGAGGAAAAGTAGAACATGGGAGGCCGCCGCCGCTTTGGCCCCAAGATGGCCAACGCAGGCGAGTCGCCGGCGTACACAGCCGGTGTCTCGTCCTCTATCACAGGCCATCATCCCCCCCCCCCCCCCCCCCCCCGCCCCAAAAACAAGCACGGATCCGCATTTCAGGGAAGCGAATGCCTCCGGGACTCCCAGCAGTATGATAAGCGGGCTGCCGTACATTGGGAAGACAAAGGGATCCGCTGCTGCCGGCCGTAGACTGGTGTAATGTATCCGTGTCGTGCGATTGAAGCTCTGCGCAGCCGGACGTGCACATAGTTTTACCTATTTTAGTTAAAATATGCCGAAAATGTAACGAATGTCATCCGGTTTGTATGAAATCCGCCGTGTTTGCACGAATTTCATCCGTTAATTCAGATGGTATTTGAAATGTATACGAATAGCGTTGGATGGCGGCCTCCCGCATCCGTGTCCGTGGACTGGTCCTCCCTGTCCGCGGACGGATGCGGGAGGAAATTTACGAGTCGCCATTGGAGATGCCCTTAGGTGTCTCTGTTCTGGACATACCTTGTATACTGCCCCAAAGCCTCCATGCCCAAGCTTATTCTCTTCGGCGAAATTGTCGGTTGCTTGCCTCAACGTTGGCAGGTCAAACAGAAGTGATTCAGGGTCTTCGTCATCTTCCTGGTAAGCTGAATACAAAGAGAGAGAAAATTTCTTACTTAACTGGATCATCTTCGTGATAACACCAGTTGTGTTTGTGCATTAATTTATGGATGCAATTGCAAAACAAAACAAAACAAAAACTACTTACAGAGCTGTGTCGTAGCCTTATTTCTCCATAGGAAGATCATAGATAGGGACAAGAGGATAACCGCGACGCCGAGAACAACGGCCGATACTGTCGCCGCCTGTTGTCGCCACCTTGTCCCGTCTCTTGTGGAAGAGGGTAGGGCAGAAGGTGGTGGCGGCGTGGGCCGCGGGGCGACGAGCTTCACCGCGGGGCTGCCGTCGTAGAACTCGTGCGTCTCGAACCTGAGGCTGCACCATATGGCGAGGATCCGCCCTCCGACGCTGCCGTTGAAGAACAACGCCGGCATCTCGTCGAGGAGCCCCTGGAGGCACGCGCGGCACGGGCCCGGCTCCTGGTCCGGTGTGCACTGCACCATCCCGTTGATGTTGTGCACCACCTCCTTGCTGGTGGTGACCGGGAATCCCTGGTCTGAGACCATGACCCCGGCGGCGTACCTGGACGTGGTGTTGAACGCGGCCCAGTCAGCGAGCGCGGCCACGAGGCTCGCCACGATTGCGACGAACCGGCCAGCGTCGCTGGGGGCCACGGAGTCGTCGCTGGCTCCCTTGGCCTGCACCTGCCCGTTGTCCGGGTTGGTGAGGAAGTCCCGGAAGGAGTAGCGGACGGTGCAGCGGTCGTAGAAGATGGACACGTCCATGACGCCCATGCACCTGCCGAATGCGACCTCCGGCGCGAGGGCGAGGCAGGAGGACACGCACTCTGTGCCGTTGGTGTCGTCGCCGCGGCAGAGCCCAAGGCCCCACACCGTGTCGGGGCCGGCGCCAACGATGGCCGTTGCGAACAGCGAGCGGGAGGCGTTGGCGGCGAGGGACGCGAGGAGGGTGCGGACGTTGGACTGGTAGGTGCTGTTCTCAGCGTAGTACGTGCCGTTGTTGCACTCCCACGTCACGAGCTCCGCCCTGGCGCCGGCGGACGGCGTTACGAAGCTACAAAGTGATGATAGCAGTAGCAGGACGACGGAGGCAGTGCACGCTGAGCGTATGTCCATCTTGTGCGGCGGCGCAGTTCCGGTGCACGTACGCGTCCCGGTGCCGGCATATGTAAGGCGTCGAGGCGTAATGGTTTAGGAGGATATCTATCTCTATCTATATATGGGGTATAATTTTGGGTCTGTCTACGGGCACATCTAAATGACTCAACTAAACTAGAAAAAAAAACAAGAGAAAATGCTTGCACACATCTTAGCGTAAAATCAATGACATAAAACTTAGATGTGCAATACTAAGATGGTACTAACTATCTTACCTTGTATAGAAAACAAGAGAAAATGCTTGCACATATTTTAGCGTAAAATCAATGACATAGGACTTAGATGTGCAGTACTAAGATGGTACTAACTGTCTTACCTTGTATTTAGAAAACATATTTATGCATATATTTGTTTTCAGTCTTTTTCAAAGCAGTTCACTCATGATTACCTCTTAAACCACATGTATGCTCAATAGGCAAGGAAGGTATTCATACAGCACCCACGGTATAATATTGAAGTCTTTCTCAAAAGGGCGAAGGATGGGCGGGTGGTCATCCACAGGCGCTGGCCCAAAGTTGTAAAGACTGTCAACATCGTCGAAGGCTCAATATTTGCCTTCCGCTTCAGCAGTTTTACACATGGCATTCATCTATCTATTTATCGTCTATGATGCTACTTTCAAAGGTTTTAGATGTTACATGTAAAACTTGGTGTTGTGTGTTGTGGTGTGGTGAACTAGCTATATGGTGTACTGCAATGTGATGAACTAGCTATATGGTGTACTGTGATGTTAATTGTGAAATACTGATGGCCATTAGATGAATATGAAATATATTATGTGTTCGCTATAAAATCGTGGTGAACATTTGTTTGATAAGAAATGTGAATTTGCTTATTATAGAGATTAAAAATAATAGGCTAATAAACCTGCTTATTAAGTTATTTCATTGCACACAGTTACTTGTAAAGTTCCGTGGGAGATGACAACTAGAAACACACACAGTTGCTACAAAATAAGCATGTGGGATAAGTGAGCCACCACACACGATGCCGTCCTAGACAATCATTTGCAATAAGCTGTCGGGCCGCAAATGTTTTCAGCAGGAAAAACGTGTGTGATGGAACCCCCCCCCCCCCTATAGCACACGCATTTTTAGTCCGTGTCATGTATGATACACTGTGCTAACGCAAACGTTTTGTTTAATCAAATTGTGTGGGATGTTCAGCACATCTCACACGGCTTGTTCCGGCTAATTGTCTGTGATATAGCTCTCCCAATCACACATGTGCACTTTGTTGTTTATCGTGTGTGATCGTAGGAGCAATCGCCGATGATTAACCTGGGTTGTGTCTGATGGAACCCCCCCCCCCCCCCCTCCCTATCGCACATATTCGCAATCCGACGGTTCAAAACTGTGTTAGTGAAAGGGGGTTTAAACCGTTTGCATAGGACGGTTCTATACCAGTGCCACCACTCACGTGGTGCTCTCTCTCTCTCTCTCTCTCTCTCTCTCTCTCTCCTCTCCCTCCCAGAGTTTGCATAGGGGGTTTAAACCGTTTGCATAGGACTTGCAACAAGACCTCCAACAAAAGAGTGGACTATGAAACTGGGATGAAACAAACTATGCGACAAATTGTGTGTCAAGGGTGGACTTGGAACTGGGATGAAAACAAAGCACAAGCTCCAGTTACGAGTTGATGATGGGCTTGAAACTCGGACAACTACGAGCCAGTTATGATTCGATGGTTACTTGCAACTAGGGCAACTACAAAACTAAGAGCCCAGTTGCGAGTCATGGGTCGATTTGCAACTGAGTTAAAACAAACTACTGGCCCAGTTGTGAGTCAAGGGTGGACCTGCAACCGGAATGAAAAACTAAACACATGCCAAGTTGCGACTCAAGGATGGGCTTGCAACTGTGATGAAACAAACTATGGGCCTAATTGCGAGTCGAGGGTGTACTTGCAACTGGGACAAATACACGAAACTGCGATACGAGTTGTGAGTCGAGGGTGGACCTGCAATAGGGACAACTACACAAAACTATGATACGAGTTGCGAGTCGCGAGGGTGGATTTGCAACTGGGACAACTACAAAACTACGAGCCCAATTGCGAGTCAAGTATCGACTTGCAACTGGGATGAAACAACCTACGGCCCAGTTGCGAGTCATGGGTGGACCTACAACCGGGATGAAAAATTAAACCGTAGCTGAACGGAAGAGAGAGAGAGAGAGAGAGAGAGAGAGAGAGAGCAATGAGTCGTGTTACTCTATACAGAACTACACAGAAAAGTTGTAGCCCGCACAAAGTGAAAACTAACACAGCCCCGACAACAAACGCGAGCTTTGAAACGGCCCCCTGCACGCGACGACACATAACCAGCCAACAACGGACGGAAGCCACAAAACGGGTCGACAACGTGATGCGGAACAAAACGTTGCACGAAAATTTCATCAACAAAAAATCGTACATTCAAAAATTTAGATGAGACATTGCTAAATCTCATCCCGATGAGTCACAACCTATTTGAAACAAAGGCTCATATACACAAACATGGAAGACAATGAGAAGAACGACCACGAGTGCAACATGAAAAAACGGCCCGACAGCGCAAGCATCAGCACAACCCAAGGCACATGCATGTGAACAAAACAATTTGCACGAAACATACATATTCAATCGTGTGGCATTTCCATTGTTTTTTTTTTTCATTTTTCACATCTTACGATAAGACAACAAATAAGGAAAAAAATCAAATTAAAAAAATGCAACTAATAGTGTGCTGCAAGGTGTGTTTGCACGAACTACAACCCATGCATGCAGCTACATATACGTGCAAATCGAACACAGCCCCCAAAACGATGTGAAAGGGAAAAAAACAGACATTCAGTGAAGCCCCATGGGCTGATACGTGAAACAAGCTAGTGCAGGCGCAGGCTGCCGAAGAACAACAACGAGAAAAAAAGAACTCAGTGAGATAAGAAAAGAGAACGAATCTTAAAGGGCTTTCATTCTATGGTGATAGAGTTGAATGTGAGGTAACTATTTTACATCTAGATGTGAAATAGCAAATATGTTACGTAAAATACATGTTTTGTACTCCAAGGCGATGATGCGTCCTTGTATGGTTATTACAGAAGGACTCCCAGTCGTCGGCCTGGCCCACCCTGTAGCAATTGGGCCGCGTTCATCCTCCTACGCGCTATGTCATTGTCACAAACCAAGCCCGGTTATGAAAAATAGACAGTTGTCCGCTCGCGCTTACCGTTGATCTCTAGTCGTTGGAGGCATCCTCTCCTCTCCTCCATCCATCCACTGGCTAGCTGATGATGACAATAAACACATCTATTTCACAGAAACTTGTCGCCAGCATCGTACAGTGTTGCTGTAAACGGCGGGCGTCCACTTCTCCGTCGAGGAGAAAGTTCGCCATTGAAATAAAGGGGAGCAGGTGTCGCTGTGAATAAACCTTGCGACGATTCTTTGGCCAAAGAGATGTGCTCTCCTCGTCTGATAATAACATAACGCCTGAATAGACACTTTGTAGCCTTCTCGATGCCCGGCTGTGAACGGCGGAAGAATTTATCACGACAGGCACCCGGCCGTTGAGTTGAGAGAGACCCAGTGTACTACATGTCCAGGCCCAATGGCCAAGCTAGTCAATGTGAGACGAAAAAGCAGGTCATGAGACAGGTGAAAGCAACTGTTGTGAATAGGCGAGTCTACTCCTTAGTGTTCCACAGGGTCACAATACAATGTGACCCTGTGGAGCACAGCGTACAATACAATGTGAGACGAAAAAGCAGGTCATGAGATAGGTGAAAGCAACTGTTGTGAGAAAAGTTGGTATACCATTCTACATTCGTAGGCGAGTCTACTCCCTAGTCTTCCACAGGGTCACAACATTACAATTTGCAATGTCCCCTTCAATCACCATACAGTACTAGTCGTCGATCTATGCACGCAACTTGCGTGCATATATCATTTTCTAACAGTTAAAAGACAAGATAAATGCTGCTGTCACCCGAAATAAATGACTAAATTATTTATTTTTAGTTTGTTAATCTGATTTGGGGCACCTTTGCACTATCCAGTTTTCTTCTCGACAAGGCCTCCAAAACTAGATCAACTTCGTTATATTCCGACTAATAAAACCTAGCGAGCGACTAACAAAATCAATGACAAAAAGATTCTTGGAAAGAAGAGAAGATGTGTGATGGTGCCAAGTAGCGTACAATCTGAGAGCAAAGGAAGATGAGAGGGGGGAAAAAAACCAGTTCAGATAGACAAGACCGGGATACGCGCTCAAGGCAGCTCACGGTACAGGTGAAAGCAACCGTGACAGTAGTTATATACCATTCTACGTAGGCGACTCTACTCCCAGTCCCGGTCTTCTTCTTTTTTTTTTTTTTGCGTGTGAGTCTACTCCCAGTCTCCCACAAGGCCATAACATTACCATTTACGGTGTCTTCTTCAGTCATCGAATATTAGTCATCGGCCTAGATAATCATTATGTTGATATTTGATCTTTGTAACTTGTAATATCATTATAACTTTTAATAAGAAGTGACGTTCAATATTACTTCCTTTTGGAACTAAGGATGATCTTTTAAAATACATGATGAACCTTTTTTCAAATACACGTTGAACATTTTTTTCAAATACACGTTGTACATATTTTTGATACTCGATGAACATTTTTTCAAAATGTCATGAACATAAATTTTTAAATGTGTGAACATTTTTAAATGACATGAACATTTTTTGTATGGTGCAAAAATTTCTTAAACTTGTGGAAACAATTTTTTTTACACTGCATGAACATTTTTCAAACGCGTGACCATTCTTTGAATGGCAGAAACATTTGTTTTGAAATGTACGAACATTTTTTTAAAGCCACGAGTGTTTACACCAGATTTTTGCATGGCCGAAAACACAATTAAGGTGGCTTCGGATGGAAAAAGTTTCAATATGAAAGTTGTGCGTCTCATCGACACGGTTGATTTTGATATAAAAATTGTCTTAATCCGAGGTCGTATGCAACCTGTGGTGTCAAAACAAGGTCAGAGACAGAAACTGCAGAGTCATTTCGGACCGACCGAGTTGATTTGACTTGGTGAGAGTGAGTTGATGTCAGAAAAATCGGTAATTCCGAGTAAAACCACTTGGAAATTATGAGTTGAATACAGAAGATTACAGAAGGTTGGCCACGTTCACTCGGTGAGACCGAAGCAAACCACTCGGAGGCTCCGAGTTGATCCGGAAAATTGCCAAAGATTCATGTCCGAGTTAGGTTAGGGTTTTTGATGTTTTGGACGGAATTTTTAGTCCTTTTGTCAGGATCATCCCATCAGGTTGTCCTTCGTCACCCATCCTTGCTCCAGGTGTATTTGGGTACATGACAAGGTGTTGTCTCAACTTTGTGACCGGAAGGAGACTCTCCGTGTAGGAAAGCATAGAGAACGTGAAGACATCATCCCGACCAACAAAATCGAAGGAGCTTACTCTAGGATTCTTATACCTCAGCCGATCCAGACGAACCACTTCCCTTAAATCGTGGCGTGCATCATCATAGTGGTAAAGATAATTACCACCGCGGAAAAACAAAACATCTTTGGGAATGACAGATAAAGTTTTGAACTTCCATGGCTCTGACTCCGGTAAGATAATGACATAGTGTTGAACCCATTCACGAGACCGTAATAACATCCAAATTACTTGTTTCCCAACAAGGCCTTGAGCTAGGCATAATTCTCCGCCTAGATCAATAAACCTGAGTTGCTCCTCTTTCGGCGAGAAAGATTTAGGATGACTTATGAAACTAAATGTTTCATCTTCTAAATTGAAGTGGAGAGCGCCGTGTGGGTGCTTTTCAACGATTTCATCCCGGACAAACAAATACAAAGAACCCTTGAAGTGCATGACGGACCCCGGCCTAATCGGCAACGGTGGATCCTCTGCGATGCTCCTCTAGGAAGAATCAATATCATCACCACCAATAGTAAGGATTTCCATTCCCACGTTGTAAGTCCGCATGGAAAAATCCAGGTAACGGTAAAAGAAGTGAGCGACCTTGTACTTGTTCGTGCGAGGGTCAAGGCCGAAACCAACAGTTGGGATTGGCCACACATCCTCTTGGCCATCAGGCAACTTGAATACATCATGTATTGCCGGGTTGAAGACATACAACTTGGTGTCGGTCGAGAGAACTACAAGCCCATCGCAGTGCGCCATGTCGTAAAACGACCCGAACTCGCAACGGAAGGTTGTGGAGTGCATGAGGCGCGCCTCGCCCTGGCCCTCTCGCCATGAGTAGAAGGGGATGTGGTTGGAAACGTTGGTCGGCCAGACCTCTTCTTCGATCACCTTGTCCACGGTAAGTGGGGTGATGAGGAAGGAAGGCTTGTGTTCTTGGTTCTTGACAGATTGCTGGAGATGCGAGCGGATGAAGCTTGGATCGGAGATGATGGCACGCCAGGCCTTGCTGACGGACTTGAACCGCGTGAGAGCTTTCACAGGAAGCCGGATAAGAATCTCGAAGACCATCTCGTCTGGTAGCACTGGCCAGTGCCGCACTCTCCTCTTGTATACCTTGAGTATTTCTGGGCGGCTGGTTTGCATGTCCATAGTATCGGGGTGTCCTAAATGCACCAACGTGACTATATTCGTTAATCTGGGTGAAGAACTACCCCTACCCAGTGTTCATGGAGAGCGATGTGCAGGCATATATATATTGGGGTTGAACACAATCAAGCAAACGGACATGAAAACGGATCGGACTACAGGCCGGTTCCCTCACCGATCCAGACACAAACACGCACCGCCAGATGAAAGGTGATGACAACAGAAAAAACAGAAGTGAAACACGAAGGTAACTTTTTTTTTGAGGCAAACACGAAGGTAACTTGATGGCACTTGATGCATCATCAGACCCACCGTAGTTTTTCAAGCGAACAACAACAGAGAAATCCCGCGCGGCCTAAACCAGACATCAAGCGAGGGCAAGCAAATTCTCTCAAAGCAATCAATCAATCGGGTACCCCTTGAGGTTGCGGGAGCCCCTCAAAGAAAACTTTTGGTGGGCTGAGAGCGCGTCACTTGGCGTGCTCTTAGCCGCCGCCGCATGTCGCGTGCTGGGTACTCCCTCGGAATTTTGTTTTCTATTTTTCTTTACGCGTTTTCGGGTTTTAGATGGTTTTTGTTCAGTTTTTTGGTTTTCGCCCGGTTTTCCTAGGTTTTGGAAAAAAAAACAAATAACAAATTGCACGAAAAACGCGGTTTTTTCTGCAAGAGGCATAGTTGTGCCTCTCGAAAAGGAAAAAAATGTGTTTTTTTTTCGCGAGAGGCACAGATTTTCTTCTTGTGGAGGCACAGGTTTGCTTCCACAAGCTATGCCTCTCGGAAAGGTAAAAAATGTGTTTTTTTTTCTTCCGTGAAAGGAAAGGGAAAGAAAGTGGGAAAAATAGTGATTCCAGCTAGGGTTTTTATCTTCTGGTTATTTTCTGAAAGAAAAAGTTCAGCGAAACCTATTAATATGAAATGTAATTTCAAAGACCTCGTTACGAGAAATCCAATGGTGAAAAAGATTTATGATTTGGACGCACGGTTTAAGAGATAAAACATTTTGAATAAACGAATCTACCAAAAAAAAAAACTCACAGGTTGCAACAACCTGGGGAGGTGCGAGTGACCTTTGCAAAGGTACCCGTAATTACTGATTTCGATCAATCCATGCAAGTCGGACCTTGGCAAATGGTTATTTTCAAGAAAGCTATGGCTAGAGGAAAATCCTATACATCACCTTTTGGTCTTTTTTGTTTTTGTTTTGCATTCTGTTTTCCCTTCTTTTTTTCTAACCTCTTTTCCTTTTCCCAGATTTCTTAGGGTTTTTTCTTCTGTTTTCAATCAATACATGAACATTTTCAAACATTCATGATCATTTTCTACAAAATAACAAACACTTTTTAGAGCCCGTGAACTTTTTAAAAATTTAGGAATATTTAATAGATTAGTTAATACGTTTTAGAATTCCTGACATTTTTACATTGATGAACTTTTTTTTAAAAGCATGAAGATTTTTAAAATCCGTGACCACTTTTAAAATTTGTGAATATTTTTCAAATATAAAATCGTTTTCCAGATGCACAAACATCTTTTTAAATGTAAAAAACATGCTTTAGATCATGATTTTTTTTGAAAATTTGTCAACTTATTATTTGTTGTAATAAAACATCAAAGCTTACTGTGCTAACCCATTTCTGTATCCTTGCGAGTTATAGGAGTATTTCCTTGCTTAAGGCGATGAATATAACCCCAAAAATAATAGATCTACAGTGTGGGCTCTCCATGTCGGTATATAGCAGTTGGATCGCCCATGCGTCGTCACACATGGGTTGACCCATTTTGGGATTTGGGTTTCGTGATTTTTCTTTCCCTGTTCCTTTTTTTAAAAAAAATACTTTATTTTTTTAATCTATTTTCTTCTCTTGATTCCTTTTTTAAGTTTTTCCTTTTTCTACCGTTTAATTTTTTAGATTTTTTTATTTTTTTAGTTAAATTCACATTTTTCAAATATAATAAAAAACTCAATGATTTTTTAAAAATAAATTAAATATATCAATATATTAAAATTATATTGTAAAAAATAAAAATAGACTACAAAGTCCCACAAAAATCATTAACATCTTATAGTCTATTTGATACATCAGTAAACCATGACCAACTGATCTTGCTAACAGAAATAGAAATTTGGGTAAATTGCCTACCTTTGCCATTATATAACATAAAACCTATTTTGTTTTTCTGTTCTCGTGAAAACAATTTTTCAAAACAAATACCAAAAAAAATATTTCCTATAAACAAAAAATACCATGCCACTGTTAACAAAAAAAGGGGCCACTACTAGAACAAAATCAATTGTTACAATACTACTTAGATTGATCTACTTGTTGCAAATATGCCCCAGAGACAATAATAAATGTTATTATTTATTTTTAAGTTTGAAATTAATGTTTATTTCCTGTGCTATGTGGTTCTCGAGTCTCCAATAACCACGAGGCTCAGGAAAAACTCATATGCATGGTAAGATTTTTTACTATTATGTCACTAGTCCATCTTTTGCATACACATTCTTCTTAAGCTAAACTACATTGCTAACTATGTTACTATTATGTTCTTCAACAGAAGCTCCCGAAGGATTGTGTGTCTCATCTGATGTATATCGAAGGTGACATGTATATTATTAGCTTACAGCCAAATCTTCCTAGGGCTTTCCGCTGTCCATACTCGTTTCTCAAAGAGATGAAGACATCAGAATCAAAGGATTGAGAAAAGTAATTAATGCGCGCAGGGAACTACTTGGAGGCAACATGGTGCACAACCCACAACTTGGAGATAGGTGGATCTCTATTAATTCTCCATAATGGAGATGGAGGGGCTCGCCTGTTTTATGCTATTTTACCAAGCAGAGAGGAGTAGGTCCTAGCTAGCTAGTACACACCATGTGCTAAGAACAATTAGCTAGTGTTGGTTATGACTACGATGATGATGAGGAGTTGTTATGATGATGATGAGTTATGTGCTAGAATGTGATAGAATGATGAGTTGTTATATGACTATGATGAGGAGGAGGAGGAGTTGTTATTATGATGACGATGATGAGTTCTTATATGATTATGATGATGAGTTGTTATCCAACTTGGTCACTTTGGATCCATCCACTTGAATCTAATCCCTTTTTCTTCCATCCAATGATATAATAACTCATCATGATCATAATGATATAACAATCTCTTAATTGCTACTCTATCAAAATTTGTATAACGGTGTATAAATACAATATAAAACAAAAGAAATAAAATACGGATGAATAGTAGTAGCGCGGGGGACAGCCCATGCTGCTACTACTTAGCAGTAGCGCTGGTCCAGCCCAACTCTACTGATAACCGAATTAGTACTAGCGAGGGGTCAGACCGGCGCTACTGCTAAAAGCTAGCTGTAGCGCCAAAAACCCCGCGCTACTACTAGGGTTTCCCCAGTAGTGTATAGTTTCGGCTAGCCGGAAGCTTGTTCATTCTTTAGCAGGATGGCTGTTTCTTCATGTATGGTAAGCTCTACATCACTGGAACTCAAGCATGCTGCAATACAGATATCACTAGTACAAATATGAGCATTCAAAGCGGTGTGACCAAACTGAATGAACGAAGCCGCCTGTATTATTATTACTAGAGTTTGGTGGTATTCAGTTACAAACTTTTTAACAAAGAAGAAACGTGAGGGAGTAATGCTACATCTACAAAAGGTTACTTAAATTTTATACACGCAAGCCGATGTGGAGAATTATAATTGGTAATAGGGGGATGAAGGATCCCACCCCAGTGGAATTAGGGGGGAGAGAGTAGTAGTTTTGGAAAGTTAAGTAAAACATGTGTAGAATCTTTGTAGGTCTAGGATTATTGAAAAGGAACAGTAAATTGAAGAAACATGAAAAGAGGCTCCGTCCGGGTATATATGGCAGGTCGACTACACTTTAGGGTTGGTGTATCACTTGACCCAGACGTCCCTTGATCAACGCTGGGCTTCACGCTTCTTTCTTTTGGACTTTCTTTGCATCAGTTCTGAACTTGCTTCAAGTTACTATTGTTGTCTGGCACAGAATCCTCCCATCTGGTTGTTCTTCGTCACTCATCCTTGCTCCAGCTGTATTAGGCTACATGGCAAGGTGCTGTCTCGGCTTTGTGACTAGAAGGAGACTCTTCGTGTAGGAAAGCATAGTGAACATGAAGACATCCCCCGACCAGCAAAATTGAAGGAACCTACTGTAGGTTTCTTATACCTCAGCCTGTCCAGACGAACCACCTCCCTTACATCTTGATGTGCATCATCATAGTGGTAAAGCCAGTTACCATTGCGAATAAGCAAAACATCTTTAGGAATGACAGATAAAATCCCGAAATTCCATGGCTCTAGTAAGATAATAACATAGTGCTAAGCCGATTCACCAGACCGTAATGACATCCAAATTACTTGTTTTCCGTCACGGCCTTGAGCTAGGCATAATTCTCCACCTAGCTCAATAATGATGAGTTGCTCGTCTTCCGGCGAGAAAAGTTCAGGATGGCTTATGAAACCAAATGATTCATGTTCTAAGTTAAAGCGGAGAACACCTTGTGCATGTATTATTATTGGCTATAGGGCATATTTCGAACAGGTGGGTCACTTCACCCAGCCTTTGCTCAAAAAAGGTAAAATCTTACATGTTACCACCTCATAACCCTCTGCTATGGATTTCTATCTCATATGAAGGAGAATTGCTAGCTTATCCAAGGATCAAATCCTCTGATCCATATGTTATGAACCACGATCACAGATCATGCTACTATTTCACTCGAGCACTAGAGTTTGGTGTTGTTCAGTTACAAACTTGGTAACAAGGGAGAAACAACGTGCCATCTCAAGGGAAAGGCCATTTGGCATATATGGTAGGTCGACTACACTTCATGATAAGTGTGTCACTTGACCCAGTCGTCGCTTGAGTAATGCTGGGCTTCATGCTTCTTTCTCTTGGACTTTCTCAGCATCGGTTCGGAACTTGCTTCAGTTACCACTGTTGTCAGGCACAATCTCCTCCCATCAGGTTGTTCTTCGTCACTCATCCTTGCTCCAGCTGTATCAGGGTACATGGCAAAGTGTTGTCTTGCCTTTGTGACCAGAAGGAGACTCTCCGTGTAGGAAAGCATATCGAACATGAAGACATCCTCCCGTCTAACAAAATCAAATGAACCTACTCTAGGTTTCTTATAACTCAGCATGTCCAGACAAACCACTTCCCTTACGTCTTGACGTGCGTTGTCATAGTGGTAAAGCCAGTTACCACTGCGAATAAGCAAAACATCTTTCCGAATGACCGATAAAATCCCGAAATTCCCTGGCTCTGGTAAGATAACAACATAGTGTTGAGCCCATTCAGCAGACCGTAATAACATCCAGATTACTTGTTTTCGGTCAGAGCATTGAGCTAGGCATAATTCTCCGCCTAGCTCAATAAAGCTGAGGTGCTCCTCTTCCGGCGAGAAAAGTTCAGCATGTCTTATGAAACTATATGTTTCATCTTCTAAGTTAAAGCGGAGAATACCTTGTGGAGGCCTTTCAACAAGATCATCCCGGACGAACAAATACAAAGAGCCCTCGAAGTGCGTGGCGGACCCTGGCCCAATCGGCAACGGCGGATCCTCCGTGATGCTCCTCCAGGAAGAATCGATATCATCGTCACCGATAGTAAAGATCTCCATTCCCACGCTGTAAGTTTGCATGGAAAAATCCAGGTGACGGTAAAAGAAGAAGCGAACGATCTTGTACTTATTCGTGCGAGGGTCAAGGCCGAAACCAATAGTTGGGATTCGCGACACATCCTCTTGGCTATCAGGCAACTTGAGTACATCATGTATGGCCGGGTTGAAGACGTACACCTTGGTGTCGGTGGGGAGAAGTACAAGCCCATCACAATGCAGCATTTCATAAACCGACCCGAACTCGCCATGGAAGGTTGTGGAGTGCACGAGGCACGCGTCGTCCTGGCCCTCTTGCCATGAGTAGAAGGTGATGTGGTTGGAAACGTTGGTCGGCCAGGCCTCGCTGTCGACCACCTTGTCCTCCAGGGTAATCGGGGTGATGAGGAAGGAAGTCTTTCGTTCTCGGTTGTCCTTGGCGGATTGCTGGAGATGCGAGCGGATGAAGCTTGGATCGGAGATGATGGCACGCCAGGCCTTGCTGACGGACTTGAACCGCGTGGCAGCCGGACAAGAATCTCAAAGACCATCTCGTCAAGTAGCACCGGGCAGTAGCGCGCTCTCCTTTTGTATACCTTGAGTATTTCCGGGCTGGTTTTCATGGCCATGGTCATCTTCTATATCCTTGGATATAATTTCTGAAATTATATCCTTGGATATAATTTCTATTCTTTGAGACTGAGGGGAAAAAATGATCTAGCACGCTGATAGCAAGAATCAAGCCAGCCAGAGCTAGCTCGGCAGCTGCGGTTAAGGGCTTGCTTCGATCGATTTTGCCGCCGGCTAGAATCCGCTGGACAGCCAGCGTCCCGTATCTGAGCCTGTTTTTTTTTCTTTCTTTTACTTCACGTTGTTGCTTACACGGTGCAGCCAGGATGTGTACATATATATACAGCCAGGCTAATAACTAGCTAACCTGGTCGGATATGAACAGGACTATACTAGCACTACTCGGATTCAAACTGGACACTACAGCTCCTGTACTATTCACATTCCTCCTAACAAAGTTAACTAGACTCGAATCGGACACTTACAAGACGCACGTACTACCTCCGTCTGGTAGCCAGGATGGGTTCATTTCTCCACAACCTCATGGTTTAGAACATACTTCACTCGTGTCCAAAACATCCAGATCACCTGAGGGAAAGGAGGAACGGCCCTGCGTCACCTTCCCTGTGGGCGCCACGGTCGCAAGATCTAACCGCCGCCGACGGACAAACACATCCGCCCCTCCTCCCTGCCGCCGCCGGCAAGCGCCACCAGGCAAAGCCCGCAGGCGTCGGCGGCAGCAGGCTCTCCCCTACCCGTTTGCATGGTGTGTTATACGGGGCAGCCTCATATGGCTGTTGTGCGAGGCATGGCTGGGATCTCGCCAATGCTGGCCGGCGTGCACACGCCTCGCGCACATGGTGTACCTGCCGGTCGTGTGGGGCTAGGGATCTGGCGGTGATGGCCGGCCAGGCTGGCGCCCGAGTGGTGTGCGTGGGCACCTTGGGGGCCAGCTCTCCCTCACGTGTTGCCTTCGGCCTTTGCCACGGTGACGGGGTCCTCCGTCCGTCTCCTGCGCGGGCGGCATTTGGGAACCTGGGTGGCAGCCCATGAGGTTCTAGGTGGCGGCGACTGTCTGCGATCATATGGATGGGGTGGCGGTCGGATCTGTTGTCGGGCGGCCGCAACTTTGGTGTCGTCCATGGCCGACCCGGTGTGGCTGCCTGATTTAGATCTGGATGGCTAAGTGATGGTGATCCAGATTCGATCAGTACAGTGGGGTGACTGCAAATTGTGTTGCAGCGACTCCTGCGGCTCCACGACGGCGGTGGTCACCGAGAGATCTTCGGGAGGGTTCATCTCCAGGTCCAGTGGTTGACTTCGGCAGTGAGATGCAAACTATGAACGATAGCTTGACGTAGAGGGATGGTTGTGCAGTGGTGGCGGTCACATCCCATGTAGCTGATGTGATCGCGGAAAAGTGATGGCGACAACACTTGAGTGACTTCGATGGTGGTGCTACTTGAGCACCCGGTCGCGAGTTCCGGTGTGAAAACCTAGGTCTGACCCAAGCTGATTACACAATGCGCGAAGATGTTCCTCCATTTTAGCAAACAGCTCTACAATGACGATCTATCTTGTTTCACGAAAAGACCAGTCAGTGGCTAGAATAACGAACAAGTTCGTTAATTGTTCAGGTTGGTAAATAACCGCATTGTCATGTTTTGTTTTCCTTTTCTTCTTGTTTCGTTCATGTGGTGCGTACAGCAGGGATACAAGCCACCAAACCTTAGTCGTGTCAGTTTCATATAGCCATAGCCCAAACAATGCTCCTCCTCTTTTAGCCAATTTCACGAAAAAGACCCAAGATACCAACTTACCAAGTGAGAAATGAGCCTACCTCAACAAGACTCAAGATTGAGCCCCCCCCCCCCCCCCCCCCCGGTCTCCCTCCACCGACAAAAAAAGCCTTAGACTCTACTAACTCATAACCCTCTCCTTTGCATTTATAACCCATATGATGGAGAATTGCCGGCTTAGCCAAGGATTAAAGCCTCTGATACCAGATGTTATGAACTACAGTCAAAGATCATGCTACTATTTCACATGAGCACAAGAGTTTGGTGGTATTGAGTACAAACTCGGTAACAAAGGAGAGACAAGAGGGGAACAAGAGACAGACAATAAACTGAAGAAACAAGAAAAGAGGGCTCTGTCCAGTCCGTTCCATCCGTTACCAAAATGTGCCATCTCGAGGGAAAGGTTAGTTGGCATATGTAGCAAGTCGACTACACTTCATGATAGGTGTGTCACTTGACCCAGTCATCGCTTGAGTAACGTTGGGCTTCACGCTTCTTTCTCTTGGACTTCCTCTGCATCGGTTTTGAACTTGCTTCAGTTTCAACTTTTGTCAGGCTCCTCCCATCAGGTTGTACTTCGTCACCCATCCTTGCTCCAGGTGTATTTGGGTACATGAAAAGGTGTTGTCTTGGCTTTGTGACAGGAAGGAGACTCTCCGTGTAGGAAAGCATAGCGAATATGAAGACATCATCCCGACCAACAAAATCGAAGGATCCTACTCTAGGATTCTTATACCTCAGCCGATCCAGACGAACCACATCCCTTAAATCGCGACGTGCATCATCATAGTGGTAAAGATAATTACCACCTCAGAGAAACAAAACATCTTTGAGAATGACAGATACAGTTTTGAACTTCCATGGCTCTGACTCCGGTAAGATAATGACATAGTGTTGAACCCATTCACCAGACCGTAATAACATCCAGATTACTTGTTTCCCAACAAGGCCTTGAGCTAGGCATATATAATTCTCCGCCTAGCTCAATAAACCTGAGTTGCTCCTCTTTCGGCGAGAAAAATTTAGGATGGCTTATGAAACTAAATGTTTCATCTTGTAAATTGAAGCGGAGAGCGCCTTGTGGGTGCCTTTCAATGAGTTCATTCTGGACGAACAAATACAAAGAGCCCTTGAAGTGTGTGACGGACCCCGG
This sequence comes from Elymus sibiricus, assembly GCA_039707655.1. Taxonomy (NCBI): domain Eukaryota; kingdom Viridiplantae; phylum Streptophyta; class Magnoliopsida; order Poales; family Poaceae; genus Elymus; species Elymus sibiricus. The sequence continues at coordinate 36,698,207 of CM077668.1, read as the reverse complement.
CCCAATCGGCAACGGTGGATCCTCCGCGATGGTCCTCCAAGAAGAATCGATATCATCACCACCGATAGTAAGGATTTCCATTCCCACGTTGTAAGTCCGCATGGAAAAATCCAGGTAACGGTAAAAGAAGTGAACGACCTTGTACTTGTTCGTGGGAGGGTCAAGTCCGAAACCAACAGTTGGGATTTGCCACGCATCCTCTTGGCCATCAGGCAACTTGAGTACATCATGTATTGCCGGGTTGAAGACATACACCTTGGTGTCGGTCAAGAGAACTACAAGCCCATCGCAGTGTGCCATGTCGTAAAACAACCCGAACTCGCAACAGAAGGTTGTGGAGTGCATGAGGCGCGCCTCGCCCTGGCCCTCTCGCCTTGAGTAGAAGGGGATGTGGTTGGAAACGTTGGTCGGCCAGACCTCTTCTTCGATCACCTTGTCCACGGTAAGTGGGGTGATGAGGAAGGAAGGCTTGTGTTCTTCGTTCTTGACAGATTGCTGGAGATGCGAGCGGATGAAGCATGGATCGGAGATGATGGCACGCCAGGCCTTGCTGCCGGACTTGAACCGCATGAGCGCTTTCACGGGCAGCCAGACAAGAATCTGGAAGACCATCTCGTCTGGTAGCACTGGCCAGTAGCGCACTCGCCTCTTGTATACCTTGAGTATTTCTGGGCGGCTGGTTTTCATGTCCATAGTTTCGTGGTGTCCAAAATGCACCAACGTGAGTATATTCGTTAATCTGGGGGAAGAACTGCCCGGTGTTCATGGAGAGTGATGTGCAGGCATATATATTGGGGTTGATCGAACACAATCAAGCAAACGGACATGAAAACGGATCGGACTGCAGGCCGGTTCCCTCACCGGTCCAGACACACAAAGACGCACCGCCAGAAGAAAGGTGATGACAACTAAAAAAATAGAAGTGAAACACGAAGGTAACTTTTTTTGTTGTTGAGGCAAACACGAAGGAAACTTGCCGTCAGACCCACCGTAGTTTTTCAAGCGAACATCAACTGAGAAATCCTGCACGGCCTAAACCAAACAACAAGCGAGGGCAAGCAAATTCTCTCAAAGCAATCAATCAATCGGGTACCACTTGCGGGAGCCCCTCAAAGGTTACTTTTAGTGGGCTGAGAGCGTGTCACTTGGCGTGCTCTCAGTCGCCGTCACATATCGTGTGCTAGGTGCTCCCTCGGGATTTTGTTTTTCTATTTTTCTTTATGTGTTTTCGGGTTTTGGATGTTTTTTCTTGGTTTTTGGGTGTTTACCCGGTTTTCCTATATTTTCGAAAAAAATAAAAAAACAATTGCGCGAAAAAACGCGTTTTTTCTTCTGCAAGCGGCATAAATTTGCTTCTCATGGAGGCACATGCTTGCTTCCGTGAGAGGCATAGCTGTGCCTCTCGGAAAGGAAAAAAATGTGTTCTTTTCATTCACGAGAGGCATAGATTTGCTTCTCGTGGAGGCACAGGTTTGCTTCCACGAGAGGCACAACTATGTGTGCCTCTCGGAAAGAAAAAAAATGTGTTTTTTTCTTCCACATGAGGCACATATTTGCTTCTCGTGGAGACACAGTTTTAGGCACAGCTGTGCATCACGGAAAGGGAACAAAACACATTTTTTTTCTTCCGTGAGAGGCACAGATTTGTTTCACGTGGAGGTACAGATTTGCTTCCGTGAGAGGCACTCAGAAATGGAAAGAAGGTGAGGGGGGTGGGGGATAGTGCTTCCGGCTCGGGTTTTTTTTCTTCTTCTGATTTTTACTAAAAAAAAGTACATCCAAACCTATTAACATGAAATCTAATTTCAAAGATCTCGGCGCGGGAAATCCAATGGTGAAAACAGTTCACGATTTGGACGTACGGTTTAAGAGATAAAACTTTTTGAATAAACGAATCTATGAAAAAAAAATGAAAACTCACAGGTTGCGACAAGTGACGCACATGCGCCACTTGTCGCAACCTGCGGAGATGGAAGTGACATTTGCAAAGGGTATCCTTAATTAGTGATTTTGATCAATCGGTGCAAGCCGAACCTTGGCAAATGGTTATTTTCAAGAAAGCTATGGCTAGAGGAAAATCCTATACATCACCTTTTGGTCGGCCCATGTACGGTTTTTGTTTTTGTTTTTCATTCTGTTTTTCTCTTCCTTTTTTCTAACCGGTTTTCCTTTTCCCAGATTTCTTTGGGTTTTTCCTTCTGTTTTCAATACATGAACATTTTTCAAACATTCATGATCATGTTCTACAAAATAACAAACACTTTTCAGAGTCCGTGATTTTTTTTTTATAATTCAGGAATATTTAGTAGATTAGTTAATATGTTTTTTATTCATGACATTTTTACATCGATGAACTCTTTTTTTAAAGCATGAACATTTTTTAAAACCGTTAACACTTTTAAATTTTTTGAATTTGCAAACGCACAAACATCTTTTTAAATGTAAAAAACATGTTTTAAATCATGATTTTTTGAAAATTTGTTAACTTTTTATTTGTTGCAATAAAACATCAAAGCTTATTGTGCTAACCCATTTCTGGATCCTTGTGAGTTATAGGGGTAATTCCTTGCTTAAGGCCATGAATATAACCCCAAAGATAATAGATCTACAGTGTGGGCTCTCCATGTCGGTATATAGCAGTTGGATTGCCCACGCGTCGTCGCACATGGGTTGACCCATTTGAGGATTGGGGTTTCGTGATTTTTCTTTCACTGTTCCTTTTTTTCAAAAAACAAAAAAAAATTGATTTATTTTCTTCTCTAGATTTTCTTATTTTTATTCTAGGTTTCTTTTTTCATTTTTAAAGTTTTTCCTTTTTCTACCATTTTAGTTTTTTAGCTTTTGTTTATTTTAAAGGAAATATTTTTTAGTTAAATTCACATTTTCAAATATAATAAAAAAATTCTATGATTTTTAAAAATAAATTAAATATATCAATATACTGAAAGTATATTCGAAAAAATATAAATAGAGTAGAAAGTCCCACAAAAATCATTAACATCTTATAATCTATTTGATACATCAGTAAACCATGACCAACTGATCTTGCTAACAGAAATAGAAATTTGGGTAAATTACCCACCTTTGCCATTATGTAACATAAAACCTTTTTTTTCTCTTCCCGTGAAAACAACTTTTCAAAACAAATACCAAAAAAAATATTTCCTATAAACAAAAAATACCATGCCACTGTTAACAAAAAAGGGGCCACTACTAGAACAAAATCAATTGTTACATGATACTTAGATTGATCTACTTGTTGAAAATATGCCCTAGAGGCAATATAAATGTTATTATTTATTTTCAAGTTTGTAATTAATGTTTATTTCCTATGCTATAATTGCAATGGTTCTCGAGTCTCCAATAACCACGAGACCCAGAAAAAACTCATATCCATGTGTGTAATAATAAACTATAAATATATTCCTAGTTTCGTCTCTAAGACTAGCTCAAGTGTTGAATGATGGTTATGTTTCCTAATCGTGGGCATAGTTAAAATAACGAGGATGCAAGCAACATTGAGGACACATTGTTAGAAGACACTTGTGTTGAACATACCCAATCCATTGTTATACTACGAGATCACATCGTCACATGTTAATAGTATAAACACACATATGTGAACGTATGCATGATTTCTTAGACCATGATAGTATCAGGTATCTTCATACCAGATGTTGTACTTTGGGTTTCATCAAATGTCAACCCAAACAGGGTGATCATAACGATAACTTACAGGTGCATCGGAAAAGTATGATAGGGTACTTGATAGCTCGAGACTGGAATTTGCTCCTCCGAGGATGGAAATATATTCTTAGGGGCCTCTTGGCGTGATGGTATCCATCATCGTCTGGTCAGACACGGCGTGACTTGTTCACGGGGATGCCGGAACACAGGAAAGAGAAAAGAGAACCGATAATGCGGATAACTGGCATAGTGATCAAGTGTTGGTTCACGGGGATGCCGATAAATCTCACCTCGGGTTTTGTAAGGTATCGCGAAGCAACAGGAATAGCACACTGGAACAACAGGTTCACTCAAAAATTATTCGTGTGGGCATAGGGGTCAATATGGATGTCCACGGTTCCGCTATTGATCATTGAACGGAAGGAGTTCCGGTCATGTCTATACTTTACCCAACCTACAGGGTCAAACTATTAAGGGTCACCGATCCATTGAGTTTTAGAAGTGTAGTAGCTTATGTAATTTGCACCGAAAGAGTTTTGGATAAGGAGAAAATGTTTCAGAGAGAGAACCGAAAGGTTTTGGAAGAAAACCAGGAAAACTATAAAACCGGAAAAGTTTCGGGGTAACCCTAGAATGCATCCGGAAGGTGTGGGAAGGTTCCGCTGGAATATTCCGGAGGGGGGCGTGGGGTTGCCATTTTGCAAGGCCCAAGTAGGGCAGCCCTACAAGGGCCGCTATGCCCATTAGTGGGGGCGCCCCCATTGCCTTGGGGGGCAAGCCCCCTAGCCCTAGGTGTAGCTAGGGTTGGGAGAGGGGGCGCACCCCCTTTGGGCCAGCCGACCCTAGATGGGGCGTACCCCTTGGGGGCTGCCCTCTCTCCAAGTCGACCACCTCCCCCTGTGTATTAAAATAGAGGGGAGGGGCAGTCCCTTGGAACACATCTTTTTCTGTTCCCCTGGCTGTGCCCTCCCTCTCTCTCCTGCAAATTACTCCACACCACGAGGCTGCTGCTCCTCCGTTCTTCTACTCTGACATTGCTTAGCTCTGGACGGCGAGGCCCTGTGGGATCATTAATTATGTATGCGTGGATACCAGTAGAGAGGTCATGTGTTCGATCTTTCTTCGAGGAAAATAATTCTCATGATTGGAAGGTTTAATCCTAGTTGTGGGAATCTGCACCAATGATCTACACCAACTCTTCTTCTGCTGCACTCTAGTTGGTAACGATCTAATCTAATCTCATTTGCATCTTCATAGTATTCCTGTGATTTGATTCGTAGTATGGATATATTTTTGTTTTATACTACATTTCCCAACACTACTCACACCATGCACACTATATATGATTTCAAGCAGACTGGCCTAAACAAATTTACAAACCAAAAGGTCATCACAAATCAATCACTAGCCGACCTATTCATTTGCGCAATTAGATTCAGTGTATATTGTACATTACAATATATTGTATTTTGGGGTTTGTTTTAATTCTTTCCCTCTTAATTATAAGTAGATTATAATTTTATCATGTATGTTTGAGTAGTTGCCATCTCTCACGGGTGCAAGACAAGCACAACTGTTAAATTCCACTGCCACCGACCCACCGTATAAGTTAACTCATCAGGTCAGACTCCTTCGGCTTCCAAATCTAACAACAACTGCATGCTGGAATAAAAGGAAAAGTCGTGTAGAGGCTAAGCAACATGTCCAAAAAAGACGCCATCATAACCCAACTCCAGGTTCGGCCCATCATCTGGGTCGACACCTATTTTCCATAAATACTAATCTCAGCAAAATTACTAATTAGAGGATACGCCTTGCAAAGATTACTCCCACCTTCTCTCGTGATGACAAGTGAAGCTACGCATGCGCGCCACTTGTCGCAACCAAAGAGTTTTGGTGGGTTATCTGTTCTTGCTTTTATTTCTTGGATTCAAGAGCCGTTTTCGCCGTTGTGTTTCCCACATCGAGATCTTCAAAACTAGATCTCATGTTGATAGATTTCGACGATTTTTTTGGACGAAATTTGTGCAACTAAATTATACTAAATCATGCTTCCAAACAGTACTAAATCATGCTTCAAAACATACTGAATTGTTCTTCACTATTTTTTGAAAGCACAGTTGTGCTTCACAATGAAGCACTATGCTTCATGCACAAGCACAACTGTGTTTCATGCAGAAGCACACCTGTGTGCTTCCCTTTTCAGAAAAGTGTTGTGCTTTCACGTGAGAAGCACAACTGTGCTTTCATGTGAGAAGGTGCTTTCACGTGAGAAGCACAACCGTGCTTTACGCGGAAGCACTACTGTGCTTAAAAACCAAACCAAAATCCTGAAAAAAATCATAAAAAAATCATAAACCCAAAAAATGAAGAAAAAACATCCTGATGTGAGAAGGGCCCAACGCGCACACGTGGCAGCGTTGGAGCACTCCGTGCTAAAAAAAGTGTCAGTTGGATGCATCCAGTAAGGTAACCGTCGATTAGTTGCTCCCATGAGCCCCTGCCATATCCGTTGTACGGGCTAGAGTCCTTCTATTCCATGCACTACGCGCGGAATAGTCGATGTAACACGCACACTCTCTCACTGAGTAGTCCATCCCACTGTTGGTTTGGTTGGGACGAGTTTTTTCTCTTTTCATTTTAGGCCGAACTTTCTTTGAACAGTGGCGCAATAGTTACCACCGCAGCACCTGCTTAGGCCGAGCCCCTTGCCCTGTTTTGAGCCGGTTTGAATAAAAATTATTTTGCAAAGGAAAAAAATTGAAACATATTCATGATTTTCTTTGAATACTCACAAAGTTTGATTTTTTTTAGGAATTCTGAAACAAGTCGCCAATGTTAAAACATGTTCAAAAAACATATTCAAGAGAAAAAATATTCATGTATTTTTTATGAATTATAAAAATAAAAAGGGGAGAAGAAACGAAAAATCAGGAAACCATGTGAAACCAGAGAACCGCCGAAGAAAAAATCTAGGAAAGAAAAAGAATGAAATAAACCATTAGAAAGAGAAAAGGGAATAAAAACAAAAACCAAAAGAAACCATAGTAAACCAACTAAAACCGTCTGAAAAACAGCCAAACAAAATGCAAACACAAAATGAAAACTGGCGGACGAAAACCACCGTACGCTGGCTATCCCGCTCCAATTATTACACGCAGAATAAGATTTGTCGTACAGGCCCAGTGTGTCGAATCACCATAGCTTCTCTATAAATCAAAGCGAGCACATTCTTGCATCCTTTTCAATGTAGTGTAGCGCAACTACATCGCCTCCTTGCACCGACACAGCCACATCCACATGGAATTCAGGTACTCGTGTTCTCTCTTTTACGGTAAGCCTGTTCTTGATTTCTCTATCTGTCTAGTATGGCTATGTTTGTTTATGCATAGTGCTAGCACTACTAGGGAGTATAGATTTGTTTCACTAATCACTATAGCAACTGCAACACACAACTCCTCCGCAAAAAAGAGAGAGAAAAGAACTGCAACTCAACTTGGAATTCAAATTTACAAAACATGGTTAGAATGCCTTAACATCAAGGTAAATACTTGATTGGTAAATTGCAGACGAAATCATATACAACACGGGACACAAAGAATGGACTCAGATAAGCAATGTCATGCAAGAAGCACATCCTTGTAACATGCATGGGACTATTGGAGTCGTTGCATGAGTAAGAGGGGAATTTCAAATATTTTACACTGCTTTCGTATATCATGAAAAATAAGCATCCGCTCGTTGATATATAAAATACAGATACATAATTGTATTTACAAATCATTCACTATCACACAAGAAAAGATGCAGTCATATACAATACAAAACCTTTTACCTGGCTGATAACTGTGAAATAGAGACGGTGGCCTTGGATGCAGAGGATGAACTGGACGTGGATGTTTCACCTCGCACTCTACTTATTGAATCAATAAAAGTGGGCCTTGTGGGCAGTATCTCTGGAGAATTTCTTGATAACAACAACACAACTACCTCTGACATCGTTGGCCTTGAAGCAACAGCTGATTGAGTGCAGAGAAGCGCTATCTCTATTATTCTTTTTACCTCTTCTGGCATATATTCTTCATGATCTAACGATCCATCCACCAACTTAATCACGTCCTCATTTTCATATAGCTTCCATGCCTGTACAGTCAGCAGGCGTAATCAAATGTATGACTTAAGATAGCATGGAGTGTGTGTACATAAAGAAACCTCAATACAGTAAATACAAAATTATCATATCATCATCAACTATTAAAGTCCAGCGTATTTAAGCATCTTACTGAGGACGGTGCTTGGGAAAGACTCATGTGCAATAAGCATATTGGCTCGAAAGCCCTGTTCCGGACCTATTGAAAGCTGGGGACTCGCACTTTTGGGATGGTCTGATGGCGGCGAAGAAACACTTCTTTCGCTTCGGATCTTTCGCTATTGGGGACAAGTCGGAATTTCATTTTTCTGAGAATGAGTGGTTGGACAACGCTGTTGGCAATAATCTTATCCTAATGCAAATAGATTTAAGCTAAGGCGGGTGCTAGGCGCCGGTCGACCGGCGCTAGCCTCGACCGGTCACATTCCGCGCCGTACGATGCAACGTCTGACAGCCGTCAGATCTGCCCCGCTTGCTTCGTCCTCCCCACGAATCGTTTCCTTTTTGCCCCAAAAATTGCAGCACCGCGCACGGGAGAGACAGGCTGCAACGAGCGCCGCCGATCCCCGCAATGGACACGCGCGACCGACCGAGCTCGAAGCACGCCCGGCTCGCCGCCGCTTGCCGCCCTTGCAGAACCTCCTCCCCGCACTCGGAAACATCGCTCCATGGAGCTTGCAGCGCTCGTCCTCGCCGGTTCCAGCACGAGTCCTCGCCGGCAACCTCGTAGCTGCCGCGGAATCCTCGGTCTCGCCCCCGGGCAGCCGTTCGTCGTCGCAACATCCACCCCGTCGTTGCGCTTGTACACACTGCAGTAGACGATCCCAGCAAACTCCTCTGCCGATCGCAGCAAAACTCACTCCGATCCCAGCAAAAACCGTCGCTGGTCGCAGCAAAATAGCCGTTGCCGGTCGCAGCAAAAACAAATGATGTCGCCGGGTTGAAGTTTTTTCCGTCGCTGGTTGTAGCTTTTTCTACCGCCGGTTGCAGCTTTTGCGGTTGCGCGGTACCAGCCCCCTAGCTTCCCCGTCTCCGGTTGAAGCTTTTTTGGTCGCCGGTTGTAGCTTTCTCGGTCGCCAGTCGTAGCAATTGCCGCTGCCGGTTGCAGCTTCTCCGCGCGCCGGTCGCAGCCCCATGGTCTCTGGTTCCAGCAAAAAACGGCGACGATCGTAGCAATTGGTGCTGCGCGTCGGGCGCATCCCTCGCTTTCTTTGGTTCCAACCAAAAACGGCGCCGGCCGCAGCATGTCGACGCCTTGCAGCTTCGCTGGGCCACGCTGTCACAGTGTCTGCTGCCTGCCCCTTACAGATTCGCCGGTTGCAGCATGTCATGGGCGCCGTCGCAAATTGTGGTCCCAATTTGGGGTGAGGTAGACGGCAGCCTCGGCTGTGCACGGGCAAAACGAATGGCTATGGTTTACTCGCCTCACCCCGCAGATAAGGTTGAGGGGAGAGAGGGCGGCGGTGTGTGGCGCCGTGGAATCATGTGGCGAGCAGGGATTGCTGCAATGCTGCTATATATGCGCTGGGTTGGTTGCGTGGATCCAACGCAGACCTGAGGACGGACGGATCGAGCGCGATCATACGACGCGTGCACGACCGGCGCGATTCCTGGCCGGTCGGCGTTTCTAAACATTTGCCTTAAGCTAATTATGATCAGCGTGGCTGATGATTAGGCCAGGTGTACTAGTTGTATACGGCATGCATGTTGTATGATGCGTTTGAATAGTAGGATTGTTCGTGCGTTGTCTGTCAGGTTGAGTTGGGACGTGTAGTGCCAGGACTACCTCTCCAAGTAAGTGTTTGTCTTGGGAACGTGAGGTCGGTTATATATATACGCATATAGCTGTGATATTGTACCATGAAGAAAAGAGAAAAAGAAAGGGACGGGAAGGGCTCTTGGCTAAAGTTTTTGTGCGTGTGTGTTCGTGATATTTTTGATGTGATCGATCTTGTGGGTAAATTCCAACAATTTGTATCAGAACAAGGTCGGGGATTTGAAGTTGTGCTTGCCCCGGGGTGGCGAACCTAGTCGCGCCTCGGGGCGGGCAATAGTCGTTCGACAGGGCGACGTAAGCGAGGCAACAGGTGATCGTCATTCGGCGAAGCAACATGGAGGGAGACGACAGTCGTCAGCAAGGCGGTGGAAGGAGATCGTTGACGTGAGGTGGTGTCAAGGTGCGGTGCCGGAAGATCTCGTCAAGATCGTCATCCGGGGAAGTCAGATGAGTCATGCGAGTTAGCATGTCTCGGTCAACATCATGTCAGTGAGCCGTCGTTGTCGTGTCCAAGTGCTCGTCTCTATGAGGATCGGTTGAAAATGAAGCGTGTCACGGTCGAAGGGCAGTCCAGTGTGGAGTGTCACCGAGGGCGAAGACGTGAAGTGGAGATCAAGCTCAAGCGTGTAGAACCAGTGAATGGTGTAGTCCACAAGGTAGCCGGCATGTATTGCGCTAGGTGTGGGCGATGTAGTCCACATGGCAGCGTGACTGGGAGTCTGGATCATACGTTGAGATGAATCGTCAAGTCGCAAATCTACCGCGAGTAAAAATCAGAGAAGCATGAGGAGATGACAGGTCAAGATTAGAAAAGATTGTTGGCAATAATCTTGTCCTAATGCAAATAGGTTTAAGCTAATTATGTTCAGCGTGGCCGATGATTAGGCTAGGTGTACTAGTTGTATACGGCATGGATGTTGTATGATACGTATGTTGTATGTTTAGTTGACATGGATTTTTTGGCATGTGCATTTTTTAAAACTTGCCATGTGCATTTTTATATTTTTTGGCATGTGCCCATTACAAAATCCCAAAGTTGCCATGTTTTTAGAGGAGAAATTTTCCAAACTTGCCTTGCGCATTTTTATTATAGGTAGCATGGCAATTTCATTATTTAGACAATGGCAATTTTTTCAATTAGTCCACGGTAATTACCATGTGGCACACATGGTAAGCTATCTAAACTTGATGAAAAAAAAATTAGGCTTGTTTGAATCGGAAAAAAAATTAGTCCATGGTAATTTTTATTAATTACACCGTGGTAATTCTATTGTAGGTACCATGGCAATTTAATGGTAGTCTCTACACCTAAAGGGGGAGTTGGTAGTGTCGCTTCACCTCCCACCAACCCTATATTACGCCCGCAAGCGTCTTACAGGTGACCTTTCGTTCAAGCGCGGCCAATTTGGGCCGGTCCATTTGACGCTTGCATTAACTCAATCAAATCGGCACTTTCCCAAAACAACGTCATGCATTAACTCATTCAAATCAAATCTTAAGAAAATCTCAACTAAATCCAAACTTTACTTGCCTTCCACTACTCATACCCAAACAAAATGTGATCTTACCAAAACATTAACTATAATCAAAGTTGGTCGGCCCATTTGACGCGTGTGCGCGTTTTAATTTTTATTTTTTTCTATGTTTCGTTTTTTGGTTTCCTTTTTTTCTGTTTCATTTTTTCTATGACCAACCTATTAATTTTTCTATGACCAACCTATTATTTTTTCGTACGTAGTCATCGTTCGTTCCTCGCAGTCATTTATGCAAAAAGTGCATATATACGGAAAGCCCTGCCTGATTGCTGCTTTGAGATACTACTTTCTTTGAATGATTTGGCTCTTTTAGTTTGGAAAGAATCAAGGAGATAGATCGGCAATAATACAACAGAGAAAGTTAGAAAAGAAAGATGAAAAAAGGAAAGTTTGATTTGGCTGAGAGAGATAAACCTTGAGAAAAAAATTATAGTGAAAAGAAGGAACGTACGGATCTGTTGCTTTATTTGGCCAACCTTTTGCATCGTAGTTTGATCAAAGGTTCATTAGTATTGCTGAAAGAAATCAAATAAAGAGAAGGCAAGTCTAATTTACAAATAAAGCAGGAAAAAAAAGAGGAATGTGCCTAGAAAGGAATAAAGAAAAGAGGAAATCCATTCCAGTGGTTTGTTTTAGTTTGGAAAGTTTTGTTGTGACTTGATCCACATCCTCTTTATCTGAGAGAGAGATCGAGGCAACAATAAAAAAAAGTTGCAACATGTGCCACGTGAAATCTAGCAAGTTGAGAGTTTTAAGGAAAAAAATTATGCTTATCTGGCCCAATTAACACGCAACCATTAATGCCTAAAAATCGTCCGGTGTTCTCTTGTCCAATCCTGGCCTCGCCCACAACGTAGTTAATTAGGTGCCCCTCAAAAAATATAGTTAATTAGATATGTTTAATTTGAAAATAGAGCGCCGAATCAGCATGCACCTTTAATGTCTATCAATTGTCCCACTTTTCTCTTGTCCAATCCCTACCTCACCCACGACCGCATGCAATTAATTAGCCAGTCAGTTAATTACGTCCATTTAAATAGAGAATTTTCCCCAGTGGTCTAATAATAAAAAGGGACGTTGCTTCATGGATCGCCGAACCTATAATCCCGGGCAGAGGGAATAACTTCCACAGATTTATTTTTTTCACATACATAAGTATGTCAACCGATTTATCTACGTGTAACGAAATCAAGTTTACCATATAAATAATCAACATATCAAGCGGCAGCACAGGTTTTTGCACTAGGGCTTCTACGTCGCCGCCCCATCTTCCGTTACGATGTGGTCGCTCGGACGGCATTGTGTTGATTGCTCATCGACCACAGACACAAAGGTGGCTCCCCTACGACGACTATGCGTGAAGTCCGGGCTGCTAGCACCGGCAGCCGTGCTAGGTCGCGCGACCGCACTTATTATCCATCGATGTGCATGCAACATGGCACACTAGCGTCCCCATCCGCTGTTGGCATGCGATAGAGCCCAAGGACACTGGGTTGCTGTATTGACGACAACCGTCGAGGATCGCTAAAATCATAACCCACCCCTCATCTCACCACCCTTCTTCGGGTAGCAGCGGGTATACACCAACGTCGTCACAACATAGTTGACGCCGCCATGGCCGATGACTATCGGTCACACGTCACCTCTCTTTAGATATTGTTTTATCCCATAGCAACGCACGGGTATTTAGCTAGTTTTTGTAGGTAGCATGGCAATTTCATGTTTTAGACCATGGCGATTTTTCAATTAGACCATGGCAATTTTATTCTTTACACCATGGAAATTTTATTAATTAGATCATAGCAATTTAATTAATTAGACCATGGCAATTTTTCATGCCTTTTACAAAAAAATTCCCTTCTTTGGGACCATGCCAAATTTATTGGACTTATCTAGATAAAACTTTTTTTTTCTGTTGAAGTTGCCATCGGACTAATTATGTTGTTTTACAAATTAGAGCATGGCAATTTTAGTTTTTGTAGATACCATGCCACATTTGTTTCTAAATATACCATGGTTAAATTTCAAATTAGAGGATGGCAGTTTTATAAAGTATAGCATGGCAATTGTAAATTTTTGTTTCTCTGCCTTTTATGCATCAGATTTTTTTTATGGCAATTTTTTTTAAAATGAGCTAATTGGGCCTACCTTGTTTTTTCCTTGGCGCTTCATGGGCCAGCTGAGGGTTCGCGTGAACAAACCGCTGTAGCGAACGTCGAAAAGGGAACACGATGGTTCGCTCGATTGCTCCTCCTGGGGCAAACGAATAGTTCGCCCAGGTTCCTCCCAGAGCTGACGATCGCCAGCTATTGGGGTCCTATATATATACGCATATAGCTGTTGTATTGTATCGTGAAGAAAAAAGAAAAGGAAAGGGCACGATAAGGGCCCTTGGCTAAAGTTTTTGTGCATGTGCGTTCGTGATATTTTGGATGATATTTTAGATGTGATCGATCCTGTGGGTAAATTCCAACAAACACCACCTTCCACAACAAAAGTAATACACTTGCGCAAGTATTGAGTATGTCTCCCCCTAATGTGTCATTCAACCGTTGGTTCGTGCCTCGCGACATGACATGCTCTCTTGGGACGGTTGGCATTAGTCATAAATAACAAAAGGATTTGGAAGTCAAAGGTACTGCTGAAAATTAAATTATTTTCATGGTACCTGCATCGGGGTGTGATCCTGATACAGGACAACCACACTCGCCACAAACGGCCTCACAGTAAGAAGTGTTGTTGTCGTCATGAAGACGAGACAATAAAACACCTTTTCTTCCAATGCAAATTCGTGTGCGCAACATATTTAGTCATCCAAGTTACGTCTAACCAGTATCCACCACATAGTGTTGCCAGCATATTTGGTAATTGGCTACATAGCATAGATAGCAAGTTTAGTGCAGGCATAATGGTGGGAGCGGTAGCTTTATTTGATTGCTCTGACATGTAGAAATGATATGTTTTTATTGGTAAAACTCCTCTCCTCGACGGGTTATCTACCAGTGTACGCACTGGCTTGTTCGTGGTCTACTCTTCAATGACATGAGCACCAACCGCTATATACGAGGGTGTGTAAGCGATTGGAGCGGTTGACCAAGGTTTTTTTTACCCAACACAAGTGGCGGCACAGTCTCCGGATTGGTCCCGCGCCAACCTCTCCTTGGGCAGTCTCTTTGGTCTTATTTGACTTTGTAAGTTTGCCGACGTAAAAACAATGTGTGTGTGTGGTTGTGTGAACCCTAGCCATCCAGAGGCCAAATGTGTGCTTATTATGCTTGTACCGCTAATGTGACATTATGAGTCAATAAAGGGTCATTTATTAGAAAGAACTATTAAAAGCATGTTCCTAAAAAATAACTAACTGTTGAAAGTTAATCTGAAGACTAGCTGGAATAACGTAAACACTGGTCGATGCTTACTTAGCAAGAAATTTTCAATTACTTGTTAAATCTCCAATGCATATAGTGAAAACCAGCCAAGCCATTCATATCACCAAATTATGAAGTGGAAGTATAAATAAATATACTCATAAGGATGAATCAAAGATGTGTGAAGTGGTTTTGTGAAGTATGCAAGTCATATGGGCAATATATGGCACCAATACAGACTTTTCAGAAGAAAGATGCATACCGATTCAAGTAGGTACTGTGTTTCAGGCTCAAGCCTTGTATCATTGCTCTTCCGACCACTTATTATCTCCAAAATGACTATACCAAAGCTGTATGTGTCAACCTTTTCTGATAGCTGGCCGTGGATTGCATACTCTGGAGCAGTGTAACCCCTGTTCAATAGTAAAATATAATCAGAAAATGAGCTATGTGTCTAATGTAATATTTGCATGTTGAAACTTACAATGTTCCTGCAAATCTAGTGCTGAGATGACTATGATCATCAGGTAGGAGCCTTGCCAAACCAAAATCAGCAATCTTAGGTTGGAAGTCATCATCAAGGAGAACATTGCTAGATTTAATGTCACGGTGTATGATATGATACACACGTGGAACTCTTGATGAAGATATGCTAGCCCACGAGCCATGCCAACAATGATGTTAAATCGCTGCTTCCAGTTAAGTGTTCCACGTCTCTCACCTGTTAAGCCAGAAAGTGTGAAAGTGAGACCATCACTTAGAGGTGCAGGTCAGAACTCTGATAAGCTAATCAACTCAGTTTGCAAGATTGAGGATGTAATTGCCTTGTCAAGAACAAAACTACCATGGGATTAATATCAGTCTAGCAATAGAGGTGTGAGTGTAAGATTCAGTTTATATTAATGGGACCTTCTTGAGCAATCAAATGGAGAATATTAGACGCACACCATATAAGATATTTTCTCACATGTCCAACCCGGCGGAGCCAGGATTTTCTACCAGGGTGGACCAATAATTATTCTTCATATGAATTTTGGGTCAAGCTGGGCTTTTCCTAACGTTTTTTTGCTATGATATATAGAATGTTTGGGAAATCACAGGGTGGGTCGTGGCCCACACATCCACCCCCTAGGTCCGCCCATGTGTCCAACGAGTGGACAAATAAGTCAAGTATATGAAGGAGCAAGGATCAACAAAGCATACCGAAGAGGAACTTGTCAAGGCTACTATTCGCCATATATTCATAAACAAGCGGGCATTCGGAACCCTTGCTAGAACAACCAAGAAGCCGGACAAGATTTCGATGCTGAACATTGCTAATCAGCTTCACCTCGCTTTCAAAATCTGCTTTGGCCCTGCTAGTTTGCATTACTATCAACCTTTTTACTGCAACCGTTTTCCCATTTTTCAGCACACCCTGTTAGAAATGGACAATTAAAAACACATTTTTGCAATGATCTAATAAAGTACAACCAAAAAGAAACCTGATATCATAATGTTCTTATTCCATTTTTTCGTTCCGTACAATTGCCTTTTGTCTGCAAATCTTCGTAGTGGATTAAGTATTTGAAGATCACCATACCTTAAAGACATCTCCAAAACCTCCTTCTCCAAGTTTACTTTTCTCGCTGAAATTATTGGTTGCGGCCTTAAGATCGTTGTAGTAAAAACTTGTTGGACCCTGTAGTTCCGTTGCTCCAAGTATATCACCTAAAAGAACATACAGTCAGGTGAGGAAACACAGAATCAAATATAAATTAATTGATTTTCTTTTCCAACTAACTTTCTAAAAGCAATTTAATATGCAAAACCGGGATTTTTTTTTAAATGGAGTGAATTACACTTGCAAATGCAAATGGTTCATTGCCAAACTCTAATACATTTAGTAGATTATGCCCTTGTAAAAATAGGCTAATCCCGGAGTTTCCTAGTAACCCGGTTGTCATGAAAAATAGTTGGACAAACACAACCTTCCCTAGCGATCAACCACTTGATATCTTTTTCATAGTGCTACATAAATAATAGAAAAATGAAGACATGATCGATACGAAAGAAGCATCCCTAAAAAAATGAAGACAAAAGGAGAATAAATCACATAAATACAAAAGGAATTAAAGGTCTTCAACATAACTACACATTATGCGATAATTCAAAGGTGTGGCCAGAGGCACATGCTCCTGGGTGAAAAGAACTAATTTTCAAATGTCAAACAAGTCTGAAATATATATAAATACTCTATTGGTTTTTATGCTTGTAACTTTTAGAAATAGGACCAAATTTGTCTTGCACAAATTGATCATGTTTTTGCATGATTTTTGGCAAGTGTTCATTTTATAACATGATGCACATCTGTAAACAATTTGAGAAATTTTGAAGATGCTTAAGTACGTAAACCCTAAAGTCAAGCACGCGCACGCACACACACGTATGATGAGTGGAGGAGCGTGCAACAATTTTAAGCATGGGCCAATTCAGCGCAATAACTAAGAATGGGCCACTTTAGCACACATAATAGGCCGTTTGCTGTAGTGGGCCAAAGAGAAATCAGAGGAAAGGATGGGCCACGGCCCAGGATGTTCAAACCGACGCCCCACCACCGTGTACTATATTAGCTCCCTTTTTATATCTCTGAATTTCACTTTGTCCCGTGCGGCAAAACGGTCACTTTTCATGAAAATTTCAAACATTTACATGTTTATTTTACATTTGGAAATATATTTTTCAATTTTGTTGTTCTGTGGGAGTGCACGCTCGCTGGAGCTATTTCGCTGCTCTAGACAATATGTTACTTCGGGGTGGAAATCGTATGGTGGACATGACTCATGAAAACATGTCTACTTCTGGCTTTGCAAAAATGCAATGAAAAAAAAATGAAGCCAACTTCCTAAATTCACTTTGTTTTCAGAGACTTCCATAAAATTGTGAGTTACCAACTAGGATTATTTACATACCTAACTTAATAATCAAAGGTAGTCTAATTACTATGGAAAATTGTGCTAGTGACCCCAGTAACAAAAAATATTGTGTGATTCATGCTGGCATCAATAAATGACTGATGATCATTGGCAATAAGGCTAAAATCCACAATGTGAGAATGTAGTTACAGGTGAAAAAAGTCAATATCTCGCTCTCTTGTTTCATAGATTGGGCGTCCTATCCGATGGATGAATGAGGAGCCTTTGTCGAGTAGTGAAATGATAGGACTGTATGTCGTCGTCATCATGGCAACACAGGACAGTAGTGACACGACATTGCAGATGTTCTCTTGAGGCATCTCATTAGATGAAAGTTACAGAATCACTTCATTACTCACAAGATGAGACTCCACAATAAATGGAAGCAACTTTTTTTTAATCTGAGTCAAAAGTTTTGCATGTGCCATTAATAAAGAAGATTTGTTTTGCCTAGTTAATGACATGAATTTGGACCGCGTTCCTAAGATCACATTTTAAAAATAAACAGGAACCAAAGAGCTTTAACTTATCGGAAGTGATGTACTTCATGACATTTACCTCTTCGAGGTTTCTTTAGCTTCCTAGACCGCCAGGTCCACAACAAAGCTAATAACACTAGAAGCAACAGGAAGGCTAGACCTCCCAAAATTCCTCCTACAATGGCTCCCTTCCCTCTTGATTTTCCTGTAACAAATCATGAATTGTGAGCTCTAATCTGAAGATGAACTTTGAATTAGAAACATAAATATTTCATTGACTTTGGGGTTTTTGTAGAACATATTATAACAATCCAATTAACATCAAAGTTTAATCAAACACATTCCCTGGAGCAATTAAACATGTCTTACCATAGTGACAAAATAGAGAGCGTTAAATTAAAACTCACCCCAAACACTGGGTTCCAAATTTACAAAAATATGATCCAGAGTACTAAAGTTGAGGTTTTAAATTATTCCCTCAAGTACCACATAACTAATTCTCCATGAAGTCCAAACTATCATGCTTCTACACACTCCTGCTATGAAAACGTCTGCACATAATCCATCCAATAGATAAATCAAATATTTCTAATCTCTAATTTTTACTTGGTAGAAATATCCTTGCAACAAAAGCATTATCATTGTTGTCGAGAATTTATCTTCTAACCACAAATCATGCTAATTTTCTGATGTCCGACTGTTAACATAAAAAAAGATAAGGAAAATTATTAAATAAGGATATACTGCAGTAGTCAGACTTTGGGAACTGGCCACTAGATTTGTTGTCGTCATCGACGCAACAGAGGACTAGGAGGGGCCCCTAGGTTAGTGGTTGTGATGCAATACTAGCGGGGTGTGTAAGGGGGACTTATGCGAAGGTCGTCATACATGAAACAAAGTTGACTCGTCAATTTTTTTTAAATAGGTTTGGTTATCTCATGGAGTGCGACCAAGTCCTATGTTAGGAGAGACGATGGGTGAAGTGCTCAATGAATGGCTCGTACAAAACAAGGCCATCTCGAAGCTCCCTCGACAATGGCTTGGGTTACTTAACACAAGGCCACCTTGAAGCCCCCCTCCTCCTGTCAATATGAGCCTTACTCGGCCGCTCGAATCATGGTACCCAACCCCCAAGCCTTGCTAGGACCCTTGGAGAAGTCGGGTGTCTCTCCCCTTGAGTTCATTTAAGTAAGAGAATGGATGGTTACATGTCCATGGATGAATATATAGGCTAGTGTACTTGATAAATGACCAAGACTCCCCTTGATGATGTACGAAGGACAGGCAAGAAAGGTAAATATGGTTCACTAGTCCATCTGCATCAATGATGGACTGGGGGTGGGGGAGTGGTTTCATAATAATACATGGTGGTCTAGCCCACTCATCCCACCACTATGTGGGCTTCTTTCTTCTAGAGTCTCCCTCTTGACTTTGTCTTTTTTATTCCTTCTTTTCATTTGACTTGTTGACTATGACTACTCGCTTGGTCTTTTGTTGAATTGGCCTGACTTTGACAGTTTGCCACGTGGATGCCACCTAGGACTCACAGGGAACCCCATCCACGAAATTCTTATCCCCCCAACAGGAGCCCCCCTTACCAGTACTCACAATAGCCACTATATTGTAGTTGCAGGTCAATTCTTCGTGTTTGATGATCTTTTATGCAGATTCGATGATTTAGGAATCGTTTGAGAAATAGCAATCCTGAAATATACGGCTGTGTGACTTTAAAGAAATAAACTATGCTAACAACTCACGTAAAAAACACAACGATGATGAATATGATAGGCAGACGAGGAACTCACCAGAGCGCAAGTATGGCGCCAGGTTTGCGGTCGCATTAGCCGGGAAGAACGGCTTATCGGAGTACCTCATGAAGCACCCGGCGTCCACTGCGCGGCCGTCGGAATTGGGCGAGCACCGGTCAATGTTGCTCGAAGCTACCTCCAGGCACTGCGCGCAGCCGCCCACCCCGACCGTCTCCACACACTGCGCCATGGCGTACACGCCGGCGCCGGCGGCCGCCGCAGCGAGCCGTGGGAAGCGAGGCACGGCGGCGGCGAGGTCGCTGACCAGCGCTTGCACCGCGCCGGCGAAAGCGCCACCGGCTACCGCGGAGCCGTTGCAGAGCTGCGTGTTGCCAGGGAGCGTGGACTGGTCGAAGAAAGCCGCGCTCTCGTACCGTAGGATGCAGCCGTCGAGGATGGCGCGCCCACCATTGGCGGCGCCGCAGTCGGCGTGGATGCGCCCCGCGGCGGCGTCGAAGCAGGCGACGCAGTCTCTCCCGGTGACGTATGGGCGGCACTGCGCCAGCGCGAACGCCGGCGTGGCGGCGCGCGGCTCCGCCGCCGTGGCGAAGCCGCCACCGGCGGAGAGGTTGGCGCGGAGCTCGGCGAAGGTGGAGTTTAGGGCGGCGAGGAAGGCGGCCGTGGGCGTGGCGTTGTACTGGCTGAACCCACGGTTGAGCAGCGTAGCCTGCGGATCAGCGACGGTGAACGGAACCAACGCCCAGGTGACTGCCAGCACTAGAGCCGGCAACAGCGGGAGGTGAGCCATGCGGTGCATCGGCGAGAGGAGAGGAGAAATTGCGGTGGCCGCTGGGTTTTGCACGAGAGCGGCTGGCGGGGTACGCGCGGTAGGGGGGTAGGTTTGGGTTGAATTGCCCAGTAGGTGGGGAAGTGTGCAGTGTAAATTGGTTGGAGGTATTATATATAAATATTGGGTAAATATTATTGGGACAAAAATGCGAAACTTACGGGGTGTTTCCTTCCGGCGGGAAGCTACTGCATGCGTAGATGTCTCAATCCTAATAAGCTCCCCTTGAATTTAATTATGGGTCCCTCCCATGGACAGGAATTTTTGGAACACGGTTCCACGCGCACCAATTAAAACAGTAAAATCAAAAAACAATACTAGAAAAAAATCAAAAAATTGTGAAATTTCAGGGTATCAAACTAATCTACCATTCTACTAACGTGTGAAGTTTCGTGAAAAAATGAGATCCATGATATTCTAGGAAAAAAAATCAAAATCGATGCTATAAAAAAATAATGTTTGAAAGAATAATAAGATCATGATTGTATTTTCCTCACTAAGAAAATCCATGGGTGTCATTCCTTCATGAAACTTCACAGGTGAGTAGAATGGTCAATCATGTTTGATACCCAAAAAAAAAGAAGTATTTTTTTACTATTCACGTGGGTGCGCGTGGAACCATGTTCTCCTTGATATTTTCGTCCCTACCTTCCTGTAATTTTACCTTAAACCTTCACCTCATCTCGTATCATAGTGCCGCATCAGCAAATTATCTATGATATCGTGCCAAGAAACCTGTGTTGGGAGCGACATAAGTGATTTCCGTTATGAAAAAGATCGTGTAACTGTAGGATTGCTGATACTGGGAAGACGGATAATCTCTTGAAACGTTTTTTTGACTGGTTTCTCACAAAGAAAAATACTGAAGCTTGGGGGGAGGGGGGGGGGGGGGGGGGGGTGATTAAACCAGGCAAGGATAACAGTTTGTAGAGGGTGGTTGTAGCTCAGCTGATTTAGAAATTGTTGCTGGCCAGTATTGATAATCATCTGATCAAGATCATCGTATCACTTTTATACTTGCACCAAACTAGATCGGATCGTTCTTAGTAGTGACTTAGAAATAGGAAAATCGTAGTTTCCGCCACAAAAGGAACCCTCTGCAGCACCGGAATGTCAGCAATTCCTGTGATTAATAAGCGTTAATTGAACCGTGTGTTATGAAGTTTCCTGCACGTCGCACTCGTAGATGCTCCTCTCTCAGACGCGAATAGTCAAGTGCACACATTGACGGCTAGCATACGGCAACTGATACAGACATTGTAAATTGTAATGTTGTGACAGACTAGGAGTAGACTCACCCATATAGAATGGCGTGTCAATTTTTTTTATGGTAATACGTGTCTCATTCATATAACAAAGGTAAAGGTACAAGCCACGTAGACACCAACTTGACAAAACTGGAAAGATAACAGAACGCTAGCCTCTGCACA
The DNA here is from genome assembly GCA_039707655.1 of Elymus sibiricus. NCBI lineage: Eukaryota > Viridiplantae > Streptophyta > Magnoliopsida > Poales > Poaceae > Elymus > Elymus sibiricus. The sequence goes on along the minus strand of CM077668.1, from coordinate 36,676,232 downwards.
ATAGAGAAAGAAAATTATAATCAAGATCGACGAATCCCTTAAGCATGACTCCAACGCCCGTCACCTGCCTCCGGCACCAGCGCAGCAGTCACCAAAGGAAAATGCGACGAATCGCCTCTTCATCCGAGCTCGATGCGGTTCCATCGCTGATTTGCAGCTTTGCGGACCTACAAAGTAGCTTCCCAAAAGCCATAATTGACAAGCCATTGCCGTTGAAAGAATGTGGCCGGAAGAGCACCTCGGATGGCGTGTCAATTATTCACCTCTACCATGACTTGTCTTTAGCCCATTTGGTCTGGCCGGCTCTTCTCCCTCTCACACTGTACGGTAGCTCCAGCCTCTTTTGTCAGGGGAGCGGCGTTTTGGCTCCCGGGAGCATGTGCTCCCGGGTAAACAGTACCGCGAAAAAAATAGTAAATGTTTTCAAAAAATTCTGAAAAAAATTGTAGATGATCGTGTTGGTGTCGTAAGCATGCTTGACAATTTTCATGTGGGATGGAGCAGCGGTGTTTCGTCGATAAAAAAAATAATTGGGGTGACATTTTAGGGTGACATTTGGTCTTCGATTTGTTTTTTTTGCGCAGGCCAAAATGCTTAACCTTTTTGCCTCAAAATTTGCAGGTAGCATTTGTATGTGACAAAGATCACAAAAAAAATTTGTCTCAATTTTTTTGACATTTGTAAAAAGAAATTGGGCCTGGGAGCATGTGCTCCCGGGAGCCAAATTGAATTTCCGCGAACGATACTATACCCTTGGTCTGGACGGGTGCTGCGGTGGTGTCTTATTATTCGTCTGGACGGGTGCCTGTCTATTCAGGCGCTGTCTTATTATTAAATCAGAGAAAGCTTAATGTTTCTTGACAGCGACACCTCTCCTGCCCTTTCTTCAATGGCCAACTTTCTCCTATCCGGACAAGTTGACGTTTGCAGCGACACTGTACGATGTTGGCGATAAATTTCTGTGAAACAGTTGTGCTGATAATCATCAGCTAGCCAATGGATGGAGCAGAGAATGACTTCGACGACTAAAGGTCAACGGTCAGAGCTCGTGGAGACCCGTCTATTTGCCAGGTCTCAAGTCGAGAATGACTTCGACGACTAAAGATCAACGGTCAGAGCTCGCGGAGACCTGTCTATTTGCCAGGTCTCAAGTCGAGAATGACTTCGACGACTAAAGATCAACGGTCAGAGCTCGCGGAGACCCGTCTATTTGCCAGGTCTCAAGTCGCGACGGGGCTACTTTCGGGTCATAATTTTGGGGTGTTCACGGAAGGAAAATATTTCTATGGCATCGATGTCGTAAAAGGTTCTATCGCATCAGACATAAAACCTACGCATTTGCTATTTGCAAGCTGTATGAAAACTTTCCAGGCATAAGTCGATTTCACGTGGAGAAGACGAGGTGCTGCGTTGAGGCGGAGACAAGTGGCCGAGTCGTGGCGTGCCCAGCGAGGCTGAGCTGGGAACGACCCAGAGACAGGGACGACGCGGTTGGCCACAGCGTCACTATTTTTTTTTTTTTTTGAGAATTACATAGGCACAGTATACAGAATTACATAGGCACAGCATACATCGTGCAGAGAGGAAAAGCCGCCACGAGGAGACGGCCTCCTTGTCACCAGGCTTGAGGAGCCGGTGAGACCAGAGGTCAAGGTCAGAGAGGATTAGTCTACAAGAGGAACTAGAACGTCTATCAACAGACCTAAATAGTTTATCATTCCTGGCCTCCTAGATCTTCCAGAGGATAGTGAGAAGCACAAATGGTCAGACGGAAGATAGCGTCACTAATGAAGGGGGGCCCGAGATAGACGGGTGCGGATGTGGGTGTGGGGTGGGTCGCTGGTGCCGGAGAAGAGGAGGGGGTTAGGGTGATGGTCAAGACAGCGGTGGCTCAAGGAGGACGCGGCTTGGGCAAGGATGGGAGGGGAGGTGGTGGGGCAGTGACGGCAGCCACGGTGGCAGGAGATGGCGGTTCTACCGGCGGTGGTGGCCGGCACTGGGGGCGATGCAAGCAGGATGATGGCGGCGGCAAAAATCGAATAACGTGAAAACATTTTCAGGAATGTGTGGCACCCCCGTTTGAGTACAGTGAATTACCACTGTATTCAGACGGACGGCCGCACACGCCAGCCCAGGAAATCAACCTGTCGTATGCTTTTACAATCCAAGGATAACAGTATACAAACCATTCGACAAAAAATGCTTTATTGATCTACACGACTTTACAACGTCGACGTATACTGCTCCAACTCTCAACATTGTGTTGAGGTCGGAACGGTACTGGGTAGCCGGGGCGACTACCTCAGAGATGACTGCAGCGGAAACTCTATCTATGGCAGCATGGTCCTAGCATGGCTCCACTTCACAGGGATCTGACTGGGTTACTCTCCTAGCGTCTCGCTGACTCCGTCTCCTTACTGCTTCAAACCTGGCCACGTTAAAAGCCATGAGTACATTGAATGTACTCGCAAGCCAAAACCTCGTAAAACCACCCAAGCAACACTCAAGGTTACTCAAGCATGAAAATGCTCTAATACCAACAATCATCCAACAACAACTTGGTATGAACTACTACCAAGTCTTCTACTGAAGTAAAACAGTACTACAACTGTAGAGCTCAACTAACAAATAACTATTGCATCTACGATAAGCTTAAAGTTTGTCCCCAATGTGATCACTTACTAAGTTAAAGTCTGTCCACCGAGGTGATCTTTATATGTTCTGATTACCAACTTAAGGTGATCACTACTAGACTAAAGTTTTTTTTCCCAAAGGTGATCACTATACTAAAGTTATTCCTCCAATACGTCCAGTTTTATTATTACTAGGAATTACTTTGTTATCTTACTGATTATCTTTAACTTTGAACTCACCAGCTCAAAGTCATACTCCCAAGCTATGATCTCTTCTAAGTTAAAGTCTTTCCACCAAGTGCGATCAATACTACTGCTTAGTAAACACTTAAAACAATAACAGTGCAACAACAATAAAAAGAACAATGTAAACAACAATCGTTTCAAGTCACTTCCCTGCGGTCTTCTAACCGTCTTTCTCATAAGGCCTTTCCATTGGCTTAACCACAAGTCCTGGCATCCACGATGCTCAGGCCGCTTGCACCAATCTCTTAACTTTCCAACCTTTACTCTTAAAGCTTTTAGTTTGTCCCTCAGACTCAATAAAACTTGTGTGACTTCGCACGAACTGTGTCCAATACCGTGGATGCGGCTATTCGAATAGATTCTAAACACACTTTGTAGAGGTTGTACACTTTACCCACACCATGGACTCCCAGTCCAACAAATCCCGCTTACAGCATGGCACTCTTACCGTGTCTCCGACCTCCCACAGGCTAGACTTGGGTGAGAGGATCTAGGTCCCTGCCACCCCGTGGCACAACTCTTCCCACCCGGGAATCAACAATACTCTCTGACGTCATCCTACCAACCCAGGCTCTCGTGACTGGACGGCAACTGCCCGTGTGAAGTACTACTCGTCCAGGCATCCCTCTTTGGAGACACGCGAAAGAGACATAACTACAAACAAAGTAGGGCCTTCCCATTCAGGCAAATGTGGTCGTACGGGTGAGTCCGGTTCTGTGGCACAATGACTTACCCAGCCTGGAGGAGGTTGTTAAATATACTCCCGGTTTCATTATTGTACTGCAACATTAGCCTTGCACAAAAAGTAAACAAGCAACAGTAATAAATCACAACAACCTATCTCCTGTAATACTACTACAAGCAAGTCACAGTGCAACAATAATACAACTTACAGTGCAACCAAAGTAAACAACTGCGAGTAAACCAACTGAGAAAACCTGCCAGCAGAAACCGACGCCAAAAGCCAAATAACACGCAAGAATAAAAACAAGTGAAAACTCAGGGTCTACATCAGAGAAATTGACTTGCCTTGATACCTGGGTGTCTACCGGGAGGAGCCCGATAGCCCGGAGAAAGATCCGATACTCCGGAGGGGCCTAAAAAGAGCCAAGGGTAAAATGGTATTTTTAGTGTGTGCAAAGATGGTGGAAGTGGATTCATCAGAAAGTGTGCGGCGAGTGGAGAACGTGAGCGTTGGTTTCATCGGAATCGAAGTTGTGGGTGAGGAGATATGAGTGGATGAAGTGGAGGGACTAAACTGTAAGAAAACTATTTACTAACAGGTCCCTATGTGAAAATCTGGTGGAAAAAGAAAAAGACTGCGTACTGGGCCGGCCTGGGCCGAATTCCTCTTTGTCGCCACTATTCAACTGGGCCGAGCCCAACAACGGCTGGTGGGTGTGACGTCGATGGCGCATCCACCAAAAGACGTCTTCTCTTCGGGGAAGCAGTTTCAGCAGAAACCGTTTGCACTTAAGTCGTGGGCCCACTGCCTGGGTCGCTTGCAGGCGGGCCCCACCTCCTTCTCTATTCTTCCCTCTTCTTCTTCAACCTCACGACGGAGAGGCAGGGGACGCCGGCATTGATTGTCGTCGATGCAGTGGGTCTCCGGCGGAGTTCCGGCCACCGTCGTGCTCAGCGGAGCGAGAGGCATCGAACGGTGGTAGGCACGCCTCCTAGGGATGACAGAGGCGTGCGGAGCGACGGCCATGGCGGACGGCGGCGTCGGGTGATGATGGAATGGCGATTGTGGCGTGTGATGGCCGGGGAGAGGGCTGAGTGGGAGAGGGGAGTGGTGCAGGGGTTTGTGAGGCTCGGGGGGGGGGGGGCTTTTTATAGGCCGGAGGCGGAGGTGAATAGGATCGGCCGACGCGGCACCGTGGCCGGGGCCCGGGCGCTCGGCTAACTCTGGCTGGGGGTCTGCGGCGCGCGGCGCGTCGCAGACCAGCGAGGAGAGCTCCAGGGGTGGTCCGGGTGGTGCTAGGCAACACGGGGAGGAGTGGGGGCTCGGGCAGACGCACGGGTGCATAGGAACGGCGATGGCGACGCGACGGCGAGCTTGGGGTGGACGGCGGCGAGGGGAGGCGAACCCAGGGGGCCTGGAGGCGAGTGTAGGCATCTGGCGCTCGAGGACACGCCGGGGAGGGGAGGGGGCCGGCTGTGGATGATGAAGGTGCTCTGCACTCTGCAGAGCGCGTCCACGAGCTGCCAAAAGGGTGGTCACCACTGGCATTGGGGGTGCCATTGGGTTTCTTCATGGCCAAGCTTGTCTGGTGTGTAGCTCATTGTATATGGAGTGTATGAGGTGTATCTAGCTGGCTTGGAGTGGATCAGATCAGTGGGTAGCTTCCAAAGAAGTTTCTGCCAGCAAGTTGTTTGTACAGTTCCATTTAAATTTAGTGAAGTTCACAAAGTTGAATTTTGGTGTGGTGCTGTTTATCATGATGATGAGTATGTATGAAAATTTATAGGCCCAATGGATGAGTGTGGATGGTACTTCATGTGCAATCTTGTTTTCTGTCCAGAAAATTTGAGAGGTTGCTGTGGTCAAATGGGGTGATGAAAATTGATGAAGATTGGGTGGCAGTTGTGTTTTGTCATGGTTGATCACCATGACAAATTTGAGCTCAAGTGGGTGGACGCAAAATATACTTCCTTCACAAAGTTGTCAGTGGATGCAATCTTTGAAAAATTATGGAGGGAGTTGTGGTGGGTGATTGATGCTTAAAATTTGTGGATAGGCATTATATGGATGGATGATGGTGTGTGCAAAATTTCAGCTTCATAGGATGGAGGCACAATGCACTTGCTTCACAGACTGACAGATCTGGCAGAAATCCTGGATGATTTGTTCTGGTTAAATTTGGCTTAAGGGTGGGTGTGTGAAGATGGAGATGGTGAAGATAGGTGTAGGAGGAGACCTCCAATTAATTTGGTGAATTATAATGCAAGTTAAAAGGGTGGTCCAGTGCAACTGGGTCATAGGGTTTAAAAAGAAGAAATGGCAATTAGGGTTTTGGAGGCAAAACCCTAATCCCAAGTAACTAGGCAAGTCACTAACTCTCAAATAAACACAAGAGTGCAAATAAAATCCAAGAACACCAAAAGAAAAGACAGAAGCCAAATCTGAAAAAGAATTTTCCAGAAGTGAAAATCCAGGGTGTTACAGAATGTGCAAATAGCCCGGCCCTAAAATTATGTTCTATGTTTATAAAAATTCTAAAGGAATGCATGCAATCTTGGATGATTTATATTTTAAAGTTTTCGGCAAACAATAGGATGATTTCTGTACTACACAAGAGGGGCAACAATAATAGGTAAAAACAACAACATCGACACAAAAAAAAATTGTGCATCATGCAAATTAGAGTAGTTTCGGCTACAACTAACATGTTGATTTGTCTCAAAATGTACATGAAAGATTTGTTTTTGCAAAAACAAAAATGTTGGCAAATGTGCTCTATAAGGTGATGTCATATAACGACGTTGATTCTAATTGTTAAAGTTACAGATGTTTTTTTGTACGAAATGCAAAATTTTGTTAATCATTGTTTGTCCATAATTGGCTCAATTTTGAAGATGAATTAACGATGGAGAGGGGGGCGCTATTGGTTCGTTGGAGGGGAAGCCTAAGGAGGCCATTACCGCCGCCACCTCATTCTTACCTTAAAAGGCTACCGGGCTCCTTGGTATTTAAAAAAAAATCAAAAACCATATTTGAAAGTTTCAACAAATCAAACAAAAATATGTGAAAACCGGTACATGGTCACTATGAATCTATAAAATTTCATTTAAAAATATGGTGATTTGTAAGCTATACAAAATAAAAATAAAATCTCAGCCCAACAACCAAGAAAAATCGGCCCGTTTTGATATACGCAGTTGTCTCTTTTTTATGCCACGTATGGAGGTACACAAGGTAGTCAGAATCCCGACTCGACTACTAGAATCCTACGACTTCACGACCCTACGAAAGTATGTCGATCCCAGTCCCACTATGAATCCAGATCAGGTAGAATCCATGTTGAGTCGTGATCCAAATCATAGAATCCTATACAAAATTGCAGAATCCCGACTATGCTATGGACTATGTCCGATTCTACTAATTTATCTAAGTTGTTTGTTTAGTTGTAGCAGAATAGTATGCCATCATCCAAACCCTTATTCACATGCCTCATGGCCCTTTCTTCCCCTCCCAAGCCCAAACGCTCAACCTTCGACATCTTTGATCTGGCTCTCAGAAACCCTAGATCAAAACTAAGAATGAGGCATGTCGACGGATGTAATTTACATGAGAAAGAGGATGCATCAAGATTGATAGGAGAAGAAGAGCAAGACCCTTCAAGGTTTAGCACTACGGGTTAGCTATACAAGTGATCGACTATTCACAAACTCCAATAAAACTCCTAAGTAAATTTCGTGCATTGAAGATTTAAATGTACCATATATTTCCCTTTCATACGTGTTCCCTACATGCAAGCTAGATAGTAGTTTATCCATAAAAAGAAGTGGAATACATCTAGCATTGACTGCGTACGGGGTTTTCTCTGTATTTAGTGTTAAAACTCTATAGAACCCATATAAATTTCCAGCATGGATACAAAATATCTTATTTGAGTAAATCTAGTAGAATCCATGATTCCACGACTCGATACTGCGACTCGATTCTATCTAAGGAAAATCGATCCGACTCCGAATCCCGACTCTGACTACCTTGGAAGTACATGGGAGCAACTAATTAAGGGGTACCGTTTGGAGGGCTCCGGGTAGAGATCACTTTCAGAGCACGCCAAGTGGTGCGCTCAGACGCCACCACGTGTTGCACTTTGGGCGCAACCTTGGGATTTCGGCTTTTTTTGCACGCGTTTTTGGGTTTCATTTTTTTCGGCTTTTCAGCTTTTGCTTGGGTTTTCCCAAGATTTTGGTGGGGAAAAAACAATCGAAAACAGTGCTTCTCCCTGAGAAGCACAACATGTGCTTCTGCAAGAAGCACAGCTATGCTTTTCAAAAAGGGAAAAACATAGTTGTGCATCCGTGAGAAGCACAACATGTGCTTTCACGGGAAACATAAATGCGCTTCCCGAAAAGGAAAAAGCTCATATTTGCATTCCGAAAAGGGAAAAGCACAGATATGCATCCCGAAAAAGGGAAAAACACGGCGCTTCCCCTAAAAAGGGAAAAGCACAGCTTGTGCTTCCACAAGAAGTATAGCATGTTCTTCCAAAAAAAGAGAAGCATAGTCTGTACTTCCCGAAAAGGGAAAACCACAGTCTATGCTTCCCGAAAAGAAAAAGCACAGTTCTTCTTTCCGAAAAATGGAAAAGCGCAGAATGTGCTTCCACGAGTTGTGCTTCCCGAAAAAGGAAAAGCACAACGTGTGCTTTCATGAGAAGCATAGCTATGCTTCCCGAAAAGGAAAAAAACACAACTGTGCTTCCCAAAAAAGTGAAAAACGCAACTGTGCTTTCGGGTTCCGGTTGCCGGTTTTTCCGATTTCATTTTTTCGCTTTTTTCGATTTTCATTTTTTTCTATTTGTGGTTTTTTCTTTAAAAAAAATCGAAACCTAATAATATGGGGCCTCAGTTCGATGATCTCGACACGAGAAATCCAATGGTAAAAACGGTTCGTGATTTGGACGCACGGTTCAAGAGATAAAACGATTCGAAAAAACGAATCTACGAATAAAGAAAAAACACTCAGGTTGCGACAAGTTGCGCAAATTGTCAGCACCAGAGAAGTGTGAGAGTGATCCTCAAGGGATAACTATTAATTAATGATTTCGGAAGTATATTATTATAAAAAATCACACATGTAATATGCATGTATATTTGTATGCTAGAAGACCGCCGGAGACGAGGGGAACTGGCCTAGTTTCGTTCATTATTTATTCAAGAAAATGAGAGGAAGGAATGGGCTGGCTCCAGTGTGAACACCTATTTGAGCTCGGGTGGGTCGACCCATTTAACTTCCACGGACAGCAAACATAAAGTCCCATTTGTCCCACCACCCCCCCCCCCCCCCCCCCCCCCGCCACCTGTGACGTCCCCAGATCTTAACCGTGTTATTAACCTAATTAATGTGCCATGTCATCATGATTTTTATAATTAAATTGCAATTCAGAATTAATCCAACTCATAAATTCAAATTTAAAATATAAAGTCAAAAATTATTTCTTCAAATGGTGAAACAAAAATGTTGGCAACATTCCAAATATTTCCTAAGTAATTGTCATGAAGGAAGCAGCTTTATTTGACTCCCCAAAATGACCGTAGCAACAAATAAACAGATCCAACAGCATTTAATTAAGCCATTTAAATACAAACATAAATTTGAATGTTTCCAAGTGGCCTCAAACCTTGGGTACAGTTTCAAAATATTGCATTGTAATTGTGTGACAAGTTTCACATTTAACTAAAATTGTTTGCTAGCTAAAATAAATAGAAAACAGAAAATAAAAGTAGAAACAGAAATGGAAAAAGAAAAGGAGAAAAAGCCTCACTGTTGGACTGGGCTGCAACAGTGTGCAACCCAGCCCAACAGCCGGTCATCCCCTACCTTCTGCTCACCCGAGGCGGGCAGGAGGCAGCGCGCGCGTTCACGCCGCGGATGGCCACGCGGCATCCATCCGCCGTGTCCCCGGGCTAGATAAGGTCGCCATCAACCTCCCAGACGAACCCTCACTCCCCATTCTTCCCCCCCTCATGCTGCTCTCTCTATTTTGACTCACGCCTGAGCCCTGCGCCGCCACGTCGTCGTCACTGCCGTGCTCCGAAGCTGCCTCGAGCTACGGGAAGTTGTCCAGGAGCTGCACGGCGTCGCCTACTTCATCTACGTCGATGCACGTGAGTAGGAGCACCCTCGAGCCGTCGATTCCGTCCGTCGGCCGCCGCCGCTGCATCACCATTGATCCACGTCACCGCGACCTCCCCGAGACGCCCACGCGAACCGCTGTGAGCTCCCACCTACTTCCCCACTCTCTCCCACGCGAATCCGCCATCGGTGCGTCTCCACATTCGCAACTGACGCGGCCGTCCGCCATGGCCGATGGATACGTCGCTACCGTGCTCCTCGGTCTCGTCTGATGACGCGTACGAGCTCCCGGAGCTGCGTAGATGCCGCCTATGCTTTTCCCTCGCTCGATCTCGTGCTCCTTCGCAGCTGGCGTGCACCCCCGAACCCTGGCCGCCGCGCGAGCCGTCACCGAACCTGGCCACCCCAGCACCAGCTAGTGCCACTGTTGGGCGCGCCTCGCTCCCAACTTTGCGTAGAGCCCAGCCACGCATCAAACCGTTGCCGGAGCTGCGTTTCCGGCGAGCTCCCGTGTCGTGCCACCGTATGTTTGGTCACCGGCGCGCGCCGGAGTTCAAACCCGGCCACTGTGTCGCTGACCAGTGGGCCAGGGTCATTGGCCATGTTGATTAGGCGTTAATCCACCACTGACATGCGGGCCCATGCACTGTAGCAGCTAATTAGACGAATAGTCACTGACAGTAGGCCCCACACCCCTAATTAGTCTATTTAGTAAATTAAATCACTGGTTACAACAATGTCTCACTGACAGTGGGGTCCCTCCACTAGTTAAACTGAATTAATTCACTTAATTGCCACATGTGTCAATGACAGATGGGCCCCACCTGCCATGTTCACTGTTGACCTGGTCCACGTTGACTGCTGAGTCAGTAGTTGACTGCTGAGTCAGGAGTTGACTGGACCCACCAGTCAGTCTCTGGCTAGGTGTACTTCTGGGTACACTTAGTAATTTCCATATTTAAATTCAAATTAATATTAAATCCAGAAATTCCAGAAAATCAATTAAACTTTGAAAAATCATAGAAAATAAACCGTAACTCGCATGAAAATAATTTATATATGAAAAATGATCAGAAAAGTATAACGAATCCGAATATGTCATTTGCATGCATGACAAACCCCTCTATCATAATGAACATTGACAATTTGCTACTGGATCAATAAATGAATAGTGTTTGGAAATATTTTCCCTCTTCTATTAAAATGCTTAGTAATGCATTAGAGCACATCATCATCACATTTTGCCATGCCATGCATCTATGTTGCATTGTATGCCTGTTATTTATTTGTTTCCCCCTTGTTTGCTTTTATCGGTAGACCCCGAGACTGCCATAGACCCCGAGGACGACTACGCCCCTGAGGATCAGACCTTCTCAGCAGAGCTTCCAAGCAAGCAAAACCCCCTTGATCATTCCGATATCGCCTATTCTTTCTCTCTACTTCATGCATTAGGTGTTGATTCAGCTATGTTGTTTCGGTAGCTCCTATTATGATGCATAGCCTGATTTTGTCGCCTGTTGTAGATACTTTACCTATTACCCTAGTGACGGTGTCCTGGATTAGGGGGTACTAACCACGTCGTCTCCCGACCTGTGGGTCGGGCCGAGGACCCCCATGGCGGTTCACTATTGGGCCACTTCGGGCAGCCCATGACATATACAAGGAATATTCCACAAGACTTGGTGATCAAGACAAGGACTCCTCTCCACCGGCGTAGCTGATTAGGACTCTTGTTATCCTAGGCCTCTGGTACAATATATAAGCCGAGGCTAGGATAGTCGATAGAGGATTATGATATTCATCATCACCCCTAGGGTTTAGACCACAACTTACGATCTCGAGGTAGATCAACTATGTACTTGTTACATCTCCATCAATATAAACAGAAGCAGGACGTAGGGTTTTACCTCCATTAAGAGGGCCCGAAACTGGGTAAACATCGTCTTCATTGTCTCTGTTACCATCGATCCGAGATCCACAGCTCGGGACCCCCTACCCCGAGGTCTGCCGGTTTTTACACCGACACTGGTGCTTTCATTGAGAGTTCCGCTGCGTGATCGCCAGAAGGATCGATGGGATCGCCGCTTAACGGCCTCAAACCCATAGAGCACATCTCCACGACCGAAGTCTCGGTCACGACGACACCCCCACCTATGGTGGGAGCAAACCTCGACCCCTCTCTAATCCTGCCGGAGAGTCCCCTCATGGGCAAGGGGCCGAGGTACTTCCTGGAAAGCGGATCGGACAGCGACTCACCAGCAACCGACTCCCAGATCGAATCGGCTAGACCGATAACGGCGGATCCGGCATCGGACGAGGGTGACGGAGTTCCGCCATCTTTAGAGATCGGATCTGGTCCGCTCACCCACTGCGCAGAATATCGTCCCGATAACTCCGGCCCGTCTGACATTTGGGACTTAGCCTACGTATGGCAGATCCCCGGCGAGCCGATCCGACAATACTGGGCCAGATTCTTATCCGTCAAGAACAAGATTCTGGATTACCAAGATTCTGATATAGTCACCGCCTTCGAGCGTGGATGCAAGGATAAAGGCGTCTCAAATGCCCTTACTCGCCGTTGCGTCCAAACATTCCCTGAATTAACCAACTTGGTAACTCGATTCTGCGCCATCGATCTGTGACAACTGCCCGGGACGCGACCAGCCAGCGCTTCGGCGCGAAAATCACCAACAGAACATCCCGGCCGATCGACCTCGGAAGAAGAAGAAAACCTCCGATCACTCCGGAACGGCCCTGGACGGTTTCCTGGGTAAACCATGCCCGATCCACGCCGTATTAGTTAACTCCTGCCCAACCCACAGCCTTCGAGACTGTTGGGTGCTAAGGCAGGTGGCCAAAGGGGGGCCCGCCCTTTTGGCGGCCACCTCCAGCCAATCTGGACGGACCTCGGATGAAGACGAAGTCTTAATGTTTTATCATACATTTACGTCTAAAAACCAACGCAAACGGGCCTTACGGGAAGTTAACGCCGTCCGGCGGGTATCGCCTCGGGATGCGTGGATAGACACGCCGATCTCCTTCACTCAGAATGATCAACCGAAGTCTACCCCGGACAGGTGCCCTGCCGCGCTAGTCCTCGATCCCATCGTGGATCCCTGCCGCCTCCATAAGGTCCTGATGGACGGAGGCAGCAGCCTGAATTTGATATATGAAGACACTCTGGATACAATGCACATCAACAGAACACGCATAGAACCGAGCGCCACTACCTTTAAAGGAATAGTGCCCGGGAGAGAGGCACGCTGCAGTGGAAAGATAACTTTAGACGTAGTCTTCGGGACCTCGGACAATTATCGCTCCGAAGAGATTACATTCCACATTGCGCCTTTCAAAAGCGGATATCACGCCATCCTCGGACGGGACGCCTTTTCAAGATTTCAAGCGGTACCGCATTATGGCTACATGAAGCTCAAGATGCCGGGCCCAAAAGGGATCATTACCATTTCGAGTGATCCTGACAGGGCGCTCAACGCCGAGAATAAAACGGCGTCCCTCTCCCTCGAGACCCTGGCCGAAGCCTTCGCGGCCGAAGAATTAACCGCACTACGCGCCGAAGTCGATCAGGACGATGTCATCCTTGACAAAAGATCAAAACCTACTTCTTTCAAGCCGGCCGATGAGATTATCAAATTCAAAGTGCACCCCATGGACCCCGCTAAAACGGCCTCCATAGGGGCTAACCTCGACCCGGAAGTTGCCGAAGGCCTACGCACTTTCCTTAGGGAAAACTGGGATATATTCACCTGGCACCCCTCCGGCATGCCTGGGATACCCCGTAGGCTCGTAGAGTACAGCCTAAACATACTGGAAGGCTATAAACCCGTTAAGCAAACACTTCGGCGTTTTTCCGAGCCCAAACGTCAAGCAATGGGCGAGGAACTGGCAAAGCTGCTGGAGGCAGGATTCATCAAGGACATAAAACACCCCGACTGGCTAGCCAACCTGGTCATGGTACCGAAGAAGGATAGGTCCTGGCGGTTGTGCGTCGATTTCAAAGACCTCAACGAAGCTTGCCCTAAAGACCCCTTTCCTCTACCCCATATTGACCAAATTGTGGATGCCACTGCGGGCCACGACGCCTTGTGCTTACTAGATGCTTATTCAGGGTATCATCAAATAAGAATGAAGGAATCGGACCAGGCAGCAACAGCATTCATTATGCCTTACGGGCCGTTTTGCTTCAATACGATGCCCTTCGGACTAAAGAACGCTAGCGCTACGTACCAGCGTATGATTCAAACATGCCTGAAAGACCACATCGGAAAAACTATGGAGGCCTATGTAGACGACGTGGTTGTCAAAACCAAACGCGTCGACCAACTGGTGGATAACCTCCGTGATACATTTGCCAACCTACGGGAATATAAAATAAGACTCAACCCCGAGAAATGCGTCTTCGGGGTCCCGGCTGGCAAACTCCTCGGTTTTATTGTATCTAGCCGAGGAATTGAGGCCAATCCGGCCAAAATTTGAGCCCTGGATCGCCTAGAGATCCCTACAGAGCTCAAAGATGTACAAAAGCTAGCGGGCTGCGTGGCAGCCCTAAGTCGTTTTATATCACGGCTTGGCGAAAAAGCTTTACCATTGTACAGGCTGTTAAAGCAGACTAAAACGTTCAAATGGACCAAGGAGGCTGCGGCGGCCTTGGAAGACATCAAGGCCCTCCTTGCCACCAACCCAATCCTGGCAGCACCAGGTGTTTGTGAACCGATGCTGTTATACATCTCAGCTACAAACCAGGTGGTTAGCGCAGTCCTCGTGGTCGAACGAGACATGGAAGGTCATAAGTACCAAGTCCAGAAACCCGTATACTACGTGTCCGAGGTCTTAACCCCCTGCAAGACACGCTACCCTCACTACCAAAAGATAGCTTACGCAGTCTTTATGGCATCGCGCAAGCTTCGGCACTACTTTCAAGAATGCGCGGTGACGGTGGCATCCGACGTCCCATTGAGTGACATAATCAACAACAGAGACGCAACGGGGCGCATCGCCAAATGGGCTATAGAGCTCCTACCTTTTGAAATTATCTACAAACCGCGCCGGGCCATTAAATCCCAGGTGTTGGCGGACTTCGTCGCCGAATGGACCGAAGCCGAACTACCCCGTGAGTACAGTACCTACTCGCACTGGACGATGTACTTCGACGGTTCCAAAATGCTTGCCGGTCTAGGGGCTGGCGTGGTGCTCACTTCCCCCACGGGAGATAACATTAAATATGTACTGCAAATCATGTACACAGATTCCAACAACGCGGCTGAGTACGAAGCCCTCTTACATGGACTTCGGATAGCAGTCTCCATGGGTGTTAAACGGCTCAAGGTCCGAGGTGATTCCAACCTCGCGATCTCGCAAATTAATGGCGAATTTGACGCCAAAGACCCAAAGATGACAGCTTACCGCAATGCCGTCATAAAGATCTCAGCCAGGTTCGAGGGGCTGGAATTCCACCATATACCCCGAGATAGTAACCAGGCCGCAGATGTACTGGCCCGGATGGGCGCAAAATGGGACAAGGTTCCCGAGAACACCTTCCTCGAGCGGCTTTTCAAGCCATCCGTAGTCTGGCTAGACAGCAAGGGGACACCGGATTCAACCGATGTCGGGCAACAGGCCCCGCCTGAAGAGGACGACGGTATCATAGGCGGATCAACGATTTGGAAGACCGATTCAGTGCACGAGGTCATGGCAGTCATCGCACCATGGACCGAGCCACTCCTCGCATACCTACTCCAAAAAGAGCTCCTTGATAACCAAGCCGACTCCCGTCGGATTGTAATACAGTCTAAAGCTTACAAGGTTCATGAGGGGAAACTTTATAAAATGAGCACAACGGGCGTCCTCCAAAGATGCATATCCGAAGAAGAAGGGAAACTCGTACTACGCGAGATACACTCCGGCATGAGTGGACATCACGCCGCGGCTCGGACCCTGGTCAGCAAGGCCTTTCGAGCCGGTTTCTACTGGCCAACGGCAAGTGCTGATGCCTCGGCATTAGTACAACGTTGCCCGGGCTGCCAGGTATTCGCCAAACAAAGCCACATGCCCCCCACGGCTCTGCGCACCATCCCCATTGCATGGCCCTTTGCGGTCTGGGGGCTTGATAAGGTCGGGCCACTCAAGGGAGGATTAAACAAAAACAAATATCTAACCACGTCTGCTTATCCCCTACGTTCCCGATTGTTCGGCTAGGGGGTAAAGGGAGCACCTCTGTGATTGTTACTACCAGGTCATCCGAGTTAGTACCTCAGACTGGGTGAAGCCGAAAGCTAGGCATCTTAAGAATACAATTGGTCGGCAACGACGGAAGTGAAAATTTAGGTTCATTAAAGACCACAGAGTTTGGGAAGTTTCCCCAAACTAAATCCTCAATATTTTTCTCCCACATTGATCGGAGTTGAGGTTTCACGATCATGGTCAACATGATAGCCTGAGAAAAGGAACTTATAAAGGAACTATTTTTCTTGGAAGATGTTTCTTATGCTTAAACATAATATAACATAAGCTCTGTTCCACTTTGTTTGTAGAACCAAATAGCCGGATTGCCTTGTTATCCGAAGAGTCTGGTTCGCCTCGGCGGACCAGGAGTAGGAAACACTCCTCGGCCAATGGTCGCGGAGGGAGAAGCCGAAGGCTGGTTAACAAAGTTTGTAGAACAGAGGCATTTGTAATGATGTAAAGTACTTGGATACATAAAATCATTACACATAAATTGTGATTAAAGTCAATTTACTCTGGATATCGATCCTTAGGTCGGCCACCCGTGCCCAAATTAAGGCTCGGGGGCTACTGGGCTTCGCGCTTCTCAATTAAAAGCCATTAAAGGGGTACATCGATCCCCTAATCTGGTGTTGCCACCCGACCAGTGGCTCGGGGGCTACTGCATTGCTGATTCAATGCAGGAAAATTCAAACTGCAAAACAGTTTCCGAGGAGATTACGATCCTTGGGTTGGTCGGCCACACCCAACCTGAGTCTCGAGGACTATGCACACCATGTTTCTATTCCCAAGTATGCTGCCGAGCTAGGAGATGATCCTCAGGCCGATTTAGTGAATTGACCTGAGTCTCAGGGGCTACTGGGATCAGCGGTTTTGTTTTTTTCCTTCAGGTGCATCTCGGATTTTGGACCGACACACACCTTGAGGGCTACTGGCTATACATCTTGTCAGCAAATTAATTGCACTAATCTAAAATAAATTCCACAAAAAATCAGCTCATGGCCGAGGTGGTGCACCACCTCGGAAGTATTCCGGCGTAAAGCTCGGATGTAAGTGGCTGGCTCCATAGAGGGCATTTTTGGCATTAAGCTCGGCTGAACTCCTTCAACTTTTTCAAGACCGAGGTAATCTATGACAACTCGGATGCCGATCGGCGTTAGAGCTCGGCTGCAAAAAGACACCTCGGATGCAGTCCGGCGTTTGAGCTCGATTGCAAGAGGACACCACTGCACGGGGAAAAACTTTGAACCCGATGTGCGGCGTAAAAATAACAAGGCATTGATAAAGGCCGAAAACTTAAAGGGCTCCTCGGATGCCCGACGTATGAACTCTTCGGATTCAGCTCGGCGATCCTCAAGATCAAAGATGGGAAGATTTGTTGAACCAGCTTTCAAGACTAACGGCCGAAGACGAAGAACAGCTCGGAAGAACTGAGGAGCGTCCCCAACTTGAAGATCGGTTCAGGAGGCTACTGACGGTGTCCTGGATTAGGGGGTACTAACCACGTCGTCTCCCGACCTGTGGGTCGGGCCGAGGACCCCCATGGCGGTTCAGTATTGGGCCACTTCGGGCAGCCCATGACATATACGAGGAAGATTCCACAAGACTTGGTGATCAAGACAAGGACTCCTCTCCACCGGCGTAGCTGATTAGGACTCTTGTTATCCTAGGCCTCTGGTACATTATATAAGCCGGGGCTAGGCTAGTCGATAGAGGATTATGATATTCATCATCACCCCTAGGGTTTAGACCACAACTTACGATCTCGAGGTAGATCAACTCTGTACTTGTTACATCTCCATCAATATAAACAGAAGTAGGACGTAGGGTTTTACCTCCATTAAGAGGGCCCGAACCTGGGTAAACATCGTCTTCATTGTCTCTGTTACCATCGATCCGAGATCCACAGCTCGGGACCCCCTACCCCGAGGTCTGCCGGTTTTTACACCGTCACCTAGCATGCCTACTTTAGCTATGCTTGTGTTCCATCAGTTGGCCCTACACCCTTGTCCGTTTGCCATGCTATATTACCGAGCCGTGATCCCTCTAGGCGATGATCAAGGATATATTTTACATTGCTATACCATATATGATTATGTTCAGATGGGGGGCTGAAGGGACAGGTGGTACCATCCAGGTAGAGATGGGCCTAGGTTCCCGACAGCCCCGAGTGATCCACTGTGGTGGAACAACAGGGCAGGCGAATACCATCCAGGAGAGAGGTGGGCCTGGGCCCTAGTCATTGTCCGCGAGCAAAATGAAATAACACGCCTAACGAGTTATGGTTATTTGATCCGAGATTGCCACTGGAATATACACACTAACCGCCACGCGGGATAATGGTTATGGGGTCCTTGGCGTCGTCAGTTCCTCCCGAAAGCTACCCAGATGTCATAGTTTAGAGATGCGGCATGCGCCCGGGTGAGCGGATACTACCTGCTGCCGAGGCAGAGGTGGGCTTGGTCCCGGCCGTCCCCGCAACGTGCTGGAGCGCTTAGGATGAGCGGCCGAACAACCCTTCTCGCTTAGGATGTAGACCGGTGGGTGACCTATCTAGAGAGCCGAGGTAGGACTTCGGCGTGTCGATCATATGAGGCCGGGCATTACCTAGGAAAGTGTGTCCGGCCATAGGATAATCGAGCGTGTCGGGCTATGTGGTGCACCTCTGCAGAGAAGTTAAACCATTCGAATAGCCGTGTCCACGGTAACAGGATGACTTGGAGATGTATCCCGATCTTTCACAACTTAAACCGGATACTGATTAAAATACACCAAGATAAGAGATAGGAATGCCCGCGGATCGCTTTCTCGCAGGGAGTCAAGAGAGGATCTCTGGGTATGGTGTTGCTGTATGTACAAGTTGGTATCATTTACGCTCCTCTCTGCTATTGCTGCAAGATTCTCTCCTCTCGTCTATTGCTGCAAGATGGTGGTAGTCCTTGCTACATTGAGCTTCCCCCCTCTATTCTGGCATTTCTGCAGTATAGTCCAAAGATATAGCCCCATTCCTTTGATACTGATGCATATGTAGTATAGATCTGATGTAAGTCTTGCGAGTACTTTGGATGAGTACTCACCGTTGCTTTACTATTCTTTTTTCCTTCAACCCGGTTGCTGCTATCAGATAGAAGCATCTTGGATGCAGGTATCCCCGGGGATGGTTACTACGTGGAATTCGACATCGCCGAGTAGTTCGGAGGTCCCAGGGTGGAGGCCTGCACCTGTGGATAGGGTCGTTGTTTTGTTTCTGCCTTCTTAAGGCGCCCTTGTAAATTTGTGTGTAGTCAGACCTAACTATCTGATGTAATATCGGGTCTTACGACCCCTGTTTGTAATTTATATTGTTTTTTGTTTAATTTGTGTCATAGATTTATTTTGTGGTACTACCGTGGAGTCACCGTTCGTGATCGTGCATGCTGCGTGTGTGATTAGTGCATGATTATGAATGGGGGCGTCACAAGTTGGTATCAGAGCCGACTGCCTGTAGGAACCCCCAAGCCTCTTGGTCAATGTTGAGTCTAGTCTTGAAAAACTATTTTCGAACTAATAGATGTGTTGTGTGGCTTACGGGCCCACGTCACACATGGATGGGATTAGAATTCTTTTATTCCGCATCTTTAGTCTGGGTTCTAAAACCTCTTACCTCTTTGGGTTATAGATTTTGCTAACTCTAGGTTCTCGTAATGACTTCATTCTGGAGATCCATTCATTCCAGTTACTCTCTTGTTTCACCTAACATTCTGAAATACTCTCCGACTTTTCGAGAATCCTATATGTCCTACTACTGTTGAAATTTCTTGTCACCTACTTACACTTGCGATTCCTGTTTCCACCCTATTAATTCAACATGTATGTGAATACTCGCAATCATCAGTCGATTCCTAGAATTTGTCCTTCTGACTCATACGGCATTCCAAACATGAGCTGGTTCTTGCCCAATCAAGCCTTGATCGAATTGTGAATCTAAGTCTGATTCATTTTACTTGTCATGTTGCCTAGATAGTCTACTACTGATCCCCCGATTTGGAAATCATAATACCTTTGAATTTTATACTTTGAGTTATTCAGATGTTTTTATAATCTGATGCGTTTGCATTCTTTCTTCTTCTGGTTGAGTACCGATACTCACATCAGATCCTTTGCGGACCACCAGACCCTTTGGTGGATTACTATCCGACAACTCCTTTGTATTTTAAATCACTAATGAATTTCCCCTGATACAAAATTCCTTCGGTGAGTTGTATCCTCTGCTTCTTGCCATCTGTACTCCTGCTTTCGAACTTGTATCCCTTGCTTCTGTTGTTTATTGTATAGGTTCCTAAAATGCCCCGATGGGTTGTACCTATGCTTTATGAAATCTGTGTGTGAACCCCGAAGTTTTCACGGGTCATACTCTCTGGTATTTCACTAGGTAAATTTTCAAACTAAAAATGTTTTTAACAGAGCAGTGAATGAGAAGTTGTGCATTGGAGAAGTGGGAGTCGACCTTGAACTTTGTGTTCATGCCCATGGGAACAATGTAAATCTTTATCATGGAAGCTTCTCACAAGAATAACTATCCCTTTGTATAACCATTCGGTATCTCCTCATTTTGATTCCCTTGCAATTATGGTTCTGACCATGTTGTTCTCATTTGATATGTCTTAGAGAAATTTATTCCAGAATCTCGTCCATTTCTCGAACAAAGTTAAAGTATTTGCGCTCCGCAGATCAATACACCAGTCCAACCTCTATTCTGATGTACCTTCGAGTATTACCCTCTGGTATCTCGAGAATATCATGGAACTCCATTACTTCCTATGAGTTCTTCATCAAATATTACTTCTCACCGATTTCAATCTTTTCACGGGTTCTAAGTTGGCCACTACTTGAGAACACCAATAAGTGAAACGAAACCACACCGCCATTCAATACTCCCATTAGTTCTTATTGTCTGGAAATCTAAACTTAAAAATGTCATTCCTAGCCTGTTGGCTATCTCATCATCACGCCCCTCGATAATTTGTGTTATCATCGACAACATCCTTGCCTTCATTCCAACACAGACTTGGTCCTATTTTGGTTATACCTTAAGTTCCTTGCTATTCCTGAAATTGTTCCTTGTGTATTTCTTGTGATCTTCAAACCCAACCTTTACTTAAACACTATATCATTGCCATCCCGAAGCATGATAGTGGTACTCCGAATATCAACAAGAACATTGGAAGCGCAGTGCTACATGTTTCTTGATCGATTATCCAAACACCGTTATATGGGTAAACATCATGATTTTCCTTGCCCCTTTCATCTCAAGGGTTGTGCACTTGCTGTCCTGTCATGTATATCATGCTCTGCTTGTTCTTGGGAAGGATATAGTCCTAATACTTGTGTATAATCACATTTTCCTTTCCATTGGTCTGTTTAACCTTTCTTGTAATTTATATGATCTAAGTAGTAAGATTCGTCTGCTTATGTAAACACCCCGATGTACAACCCTATTAGTAAAACCCTGTTACTATTGTTGTTGACATTCCGGTAACCCCCGATGGACGAGAAACTTGCCAATTGGTCCGCCTCGTCTTAACAAGCAGGATAATGGTTCTCCTTGTCCCCCGCCCTTGGTACCGATGTTGTTGCCAACATAGCTGACAAACTGTTCTCTGACATGCCTTGTTGTCGTAATTGCACAAGATGACACCTAACTTTCCTTAGTCATCATGGTGGAATGTATTGGTTCAGTCATACAATCTGAGAGTAGATAGTGCATTCTATATCTACAAGAGAAAGGACTAAATAAACCCAAGTAATATCCTGTTGATAATCAGACCAAAACCAATTGTTTTGGCCATGTCAGTGAACTTAGGCAATTAAAGCAATTGTGAAACACCAGATTGAAGCTCTGTGAGTTGTATTTCAGGTACCAGTTGTGAATATGCCTTCCAACTGTTGAATTATTTTCATAACCGCAATTTTCCCTCCCGTTCTAATGATATAGTTCTTTTAGTACCCCAATGAGATCATCTACTGAATTCAACTTGCGCACGAAGGAAATCTATGATCCTTGCAACGAAACTTATCCTATGCACTTGGCTTCGTATATATTCTATGAGCCACCTTCCTTGACATGTCCCATTCTGGTATCAGACACAATGCTTATCCCTGTTACTCTGAACCCCTTTCATCATCTGTAATAGGCGTCGAATGGTTGCCTACCCAATTGGAACTTCTTGAACCTTCTTTCATCACTCTCGATGTGTTTCATGTACTTCAACTCAAGAGATGCCTTACACCTTCATCCCTAAGATAATTACTGGATGCCAATCCTTGTAGACCTCCGTTCGTATAGAGTTTTTCCCCGCATCCCTTTCGTAGATACGATGAAGATATTGAAGGAAAGATGACAACTTCGTCATGATGCACTGATGCAGAGAAATGAAGACTTGAACGCAATGGACTGACCTCTTCGAGAAGAGCAACCAGGACTGAGAAGATTCTTTAGATTCGTAACCAGACCTTTTTTCCCCTTACTCGACCTCTTAAATCTCGGGATGAGATTTCTTTGAGTGGAGGAGAGCTGTGACATCCCCAGATCTTAACCATGTTATTAACCTAATTAATGTGCCATGTCATCATGATTTTCATAATTAAATTGCAATTCAAAAGTAATCCAACTCACAAATTCAAATTCAAAATATAAAGTCAAAAATTATTTCTTCAAATGGTGAAACAAAAATGTTGGCAACATTCCAAATATTCCCTAAGTAATTGTCATGAAGGAACCAGCTTTATTTGAATCCCCAAAATGACCGTAGCAATAAATAAACAGATCTAACATCATTTAATTAAGCCGTTTAAATACAAACATAAATTTGAATGTTTCCAAGTGGCCTGAAACCTTGTGTACAGTTTCAAAATATTGCATTGTAATTGTGTGACAAGTTTCACATTTAACTAAAATTGTTTGCTAGCTAAAATAAATAGAAAACAGAAAATAAAAGTAGAAACAGAAAAGGAAAAATAAAAAGAAAAGGAGAAAAATCCTAACTGTTGGACTGGGCTGCAAGTGCACAATGTGCAACCCAGCCGAACAGCCAGTCATCCCCTACCTCCTGCTCACCCGAGGCGCGCTGGAGGCAGCGCGCGCGTTCACACCGCAGATGGCGACGCGGCGTCCATCCGCCGTGTCCCCGGGCTGGATAAGGTCGCCATCGACCTCCTAGACGAACCCTAACTCCCCATTCTCCCCCTCGCGCCGCTCTCTCTATTTTGACTCACGGCCGAGCCCTGCGCCCCTGCGTCGTCATTGCTACCGTGCTCCGAAGCCGCCTCGAGCTACGGGAGGTTGTCCAGGAGCTGCGCGGCGTCGCCTACTTCGTCTATGTCGACGCACATGAGTAGGAGCGCCCTCGAGCCATCGATTCCGTCCATCGGCCGCCGCCTCTGCATTGCCATAGATCCATGCCACCGCAACCTCCCCGGCCTCCCCGAAACGCCCACACGAACCGTTGTGAGCTCCCACCTGCTTTCCTACTCTCTCCCGCGTGAATCCGCCATCGGTGCCATCTCCCCATTCACAACCGACGCTGCCATCCACCATGGGCAACGGATACGTCGTTGCTGTGCTCCTCGGTCTCGTCAGATGACGTGTACGAGCTCCCGGAGCTGCGTAGATGCCGCTTAGGCTTTTTCCTCGCTCGATCCCGTGCTCCTTCGAGCTGCCGCGCACCCCCGAACCCTGGCCACCGCGCAAGTCATCGCCATCGTCGAACCTGGCCACCCCAGCACTAGCAAATGCCACCGTTGGGCGCGCCTCGCACCCAGCTCTACGCAGAGCCCAGCCGCGCATCAAACCGTCGCCGGAGCTGCGTTTCCGACGAGCTCCCGTGCCGTGCCTCCGTATGTTTGGTCACCGGCAAGCGCCAGAGTTCAAAACCATCCACTGTGTCGCT
The DNA here is from genome assembly GCA_039707655.1 of Elymus sibiricus. NCBI lineage: Eukaryota > Viridiplantae > Streptophyta > Magnoliopsida > Poales > Poaceae > Elymus > Elymus sibiricus. The sequence continues at coordinate 36,652,374 of CM077668.1, read as the reverse complement.
GACCAGTGGGCCAGGGTCATTAACCACTTTGATTAGGTGTTAATCCGCCACTGACATGCGGGCCCATGCACTGTAGCAGCTAATTAGATGAATAGTCCCTGACAATAGGCCCCACACCCCTAATTAGTCTATTTAGTAAATTAAATCACTGGTTACAACAATGTCTCACTGACAATGGGGTCCCTCCACTAGTTAAACTGAATTAACTCACTTAATTGCCACATGTGTCAATGACAGATGGGCCCCACCTGCCCTGTTCACTGTTGACCTGGACCACGTTGACTGCTGAGTCAGCAGTTGACTGGACCCACCAGTCAGTCTCTGGCTGGGTGTACTTCTGGGTACACTTAGCAATTTTCATATTTAAATTCGAATTAATATTAAATCCAGAAATTCCAGAAAATCAATAAAACTTTGAAAAATCATAGAAAATGAACCGTAACTTGGATAAAAATAATTTATATATGAAAAATGATCAGAAAAATATAACGAATCCGAATATGTCATTTGCATGCATGACAAACCCCTCTATCATAATGAACATTGACAATTTGCTATTGGATCAATAAATGAATAGTGTTTGGAGCCGGGAAAATATTTGGGAATATTTTCCCTCTTCTACTAAAATGCTTAGTAATGCATTAGAGCACATCATCATCACATTTTGCCATGCCATGAATCTGTGTTGCATTGTATGCCTGTTATTTATTTGTTTTCCCCTCGTCTGCTTTTATCGGTAGACCCCGAGTACGACTACGCCCCTGAGGATCAAACCTTCTCAGCAGAGCTTCCAAGCAAGCAAAACCCCCTTGTTCATTCCGATATCGCCTATTCTTTCTCTCTACTTCATGCATTAGGTGTTGATTCAGCTATGTTGTTTCGGTAGCTCCTATTATGATGCATAGCCTGATTTTGTCGCCTGTTGTAGAAACTTTACCTGTTACCCTAGCATGCCTAGTTTAGCTATGCTTGTGTTCCATCAGTTGGCCCTACACCCTTGTCCGTTTGCCATGCTATATTACCAAGCCGTGATCCCTCTGGATGATGATCACGGATATATTTTACATTGCTATACCATATATGATTATGTTCAGATGGGGGGCTGAAGGGACATGTGGTACCATCCAGGTAGAGATGGGCCTGGGTTCCCGACAGCCCCGGGTGATCCACTGTGGTGGAACGACAGGGCAGGCAGATACCATCCAAGAGAGAGGTGGGCCTGGGCCCTGGTCGTTGTCCGCGAGCAAAATGAAATAACACGCCTAACGAGTTCTGGTTATTTGATCCGAGATTGCCACTGGCATATACGCACTAACCGCCACGCGGGATAATGGTTATGGGGCCCTCGGCGTCGTCAGTTCCTCCTGAAAGCTACCTAGATGTCATAGTTTAAAGATACGGCACGCGCCCGGGTGAGCGGATACTACCTGCTGCCGAGGCAGAGGTGGGCTTGGTCTCGGCCGTCCTCGCAACGTGCTGGAGCACTTAGGATGAGCGGCCGAACAACCCTTCTCGCTTAGGATGTAGACCGGCGGGTGACCTCTCTAGAGAGACGAGGTAGGACTTAGGTGTGTCGATCATCTGAGGCCAGGCATTACCCAGGAAACTGTATCCGGCCATAGGATAATCGAGTGTGCCGGGCTATGTGGTGTACCCCTGCAGAGAAGTTAAACTATTCGAATAGCCGTGTCCACGGTAACAGGATGACTTGGAGATGTATCCTGATCTTTCACAACTTAAACTGGATACTGATTAAAATACACCAAGATAATAGATAGGAATGCCCGCGGATCGCTGTCTCACAGGGAGTCAAGAGAGGATCTCTGGGTATGGTGTTGTTGTATGTACAAGTTGGTATCATTTATGCTCCTCTCTGCTATTGCTGCAAGATGCTCTCCTCTCGTCTATTGCTGCAAGATGGTGGTAGTCCTTGCTACATTGAGCTTCCCCCCTCTATTCTGGCATTTCTGCAGTATAGTCCAAAGATATAGCCCCATTCCTTTGATACTGATGCATATGTAGTATAGATCTGATGTAAGTCTTGCGAGTACTTTGGATGAGTACTCACCGTTGCTTTGCTATTCTTTTCCCTTCAACCCGATTGCTGCTATCAGATAGAAGCATCTCGGATGCAGGTATCCCCGACGATGGTTACTACGTGGATCTCGACGTCGCCGAGTAGTTTGGAGGTCCCAGGCAGGAGGCCTGCACCTGTGTATAGGGTCATTGTTTTGTTTCTGCCTTCTTAAGGCGCCCTTGTAAATTTGTCTATAGTCAGACCTAACTATCTGATGTAATATCGGGTCTTATGACCCCTGTTTGTAATATATATTGTTTTATGTTTAATTTGTGTCATAGAGTTGTGTTGTGGTACTACCGTGGAGTCACCGTTCGTGATCGTGCATGCTACGTGTATGATTAGTGCACGATTATGAAGCTCCCCCTGTGATATACTTGACAACCGACATTAGTTCTCGCAAATCGTATTGTGATCAACACTAAAATCATAATTGAGTGACAATTGGACTTTCAAGCTCCCCCTTTTTGGTGAATTGATGACATTACGATTCGCACATGGAAAACAAAAAAAAGAGTTTAAACTTCATGCCATGCAACACTATTAGTGTAGGAAGCTCCCCCTTGATGCGTGCATATTTTAAAATATGCTATGAAACCATATCACAGCAACAGGACGGCTCCCCCTACATTAATAGCCAAGCGCAACAAGATAAATAAGGAGGATATGAGCATTATTGCACAAGCTAGTTTGTGATGAAAATGGAATATAGATACAACGGTGCTATGGATCACAAACTAGAGGTGTTGTGAGGACAAAATAAATATGTGAGATGTAATGACAAGCATAAGGAAATAACCATAATAAGCTCAAGCTAGCATAGTCTCACACAAAATAAGAGAGTAGCTCACAACCAAGGTACCAAAGTACGGGACGACAAATAAAAGTATTACAAGCCCATAGAAGAATCAAAGAAAATACGAGGGCTTGCAATCTCCAAGCACACGACGAATCCTAATAGAACACTTCTCCCCTTTGACATCGAGACACCATAAAGGGAAAATGCGATGCTAATGAGACACCCTAAGCACGAGAAGGGGCACTGGCAGCATCATCATCCTCATCCTCTGGAATGTAGCCAAGGCACGGGTTGGTGTAGGTTGTGGCAGCACTGTCAGTGTCCTCTGGTCCCTGGGCTCAGCCACACCAGTCTCAAGCTCCCTAGCTACCTTCTGCTCTCTCATCAGCTTCTTTCTGTAGTTGGTCTCCACAATCTGACGCCTGGCACTGGACTGACACATCTTAAACAGATTGTTGAACCCACGGAAAAGCATGTTCTTCTCCTTCTTGCTTAATGAAGGGGAAGAAGCAATAGTATGTGCAAACACCGTGGGATCCTTAGCAGTGGCACTTCATGAGGAGGTACCACCCAGCCCAGTAGTAGCAGCAGATGCCTTCTTAGGCTTGGGCTTCTTTCCCACTAGATGAAGCAGATCAGCATGAACATGTGACTTGTAGTTAATGTACCTAGCAGGCAAGGAAATGGGGAACATGCGCAGAAGCTTCTCCCTGTCAGCAATCTTGATCTTAATGAGAGCTTGAATGAACAGTGCAAACACGGCAGACTTCTTCTCAAACACACAAGATCTCATCCCCTCAAACATAAAGTCAAGCACATCTAGCTTCTTCTCCTCATGAGCATAAACAAGTAGATCAATGGTAGTCTCCCAAAACTCATAAGAGGACCATGTCTTGGGGGTCAAGGAGTTCCTGAAGATCTGACGAAGAGCATCATACTTGGGCAACATTGATTAGTCCCTTTTGTGATCCGATAAAGAAGCAGAAAGAATTCTCGCCTTTTGATACGTCCATTTTGCTTCATGTTTTACTACTGTTATTTATCGTGTTTTTAATCATTATAACACTTTTTGGAGTAATTCTAATGCCTTTTCTCTCTTAATATGCAAGATTCACACAAGGAGGGAGAATGCCGGCAGCTGGAATTCTGGACCTGAAAAAGCTATCTCAAGATACCTATTCTGCACATCTCCAAATGAGCTGAAATTTTCTGGAGATTTATTTTGGAAAATATAAAAAGTATTGGAAGCAAAAAGTACCAGAGGGGGCCACCCAGGTACCCACAAGGCACCAGGGCACGTCACCCCCACCCCCCCAGGCGCGCCCTGGTGGCTCGTGGAGCCCCTGGCCCACTTCTGGCCCCCATTTTCTGGTATATAAGTGCATTTGACCTAACAAAATTATAGAGAATACTTTTGGGACGGTGCGCCGCCGTCTCGAGGCGGAACTTGGGTAGGAGCACTTTTGCTCTCCGGCGGAGAGATTCCGCCGAGGATACTTCCCTCCGGGAGGGGGAAATCGTCGCCATCGACATCACCAGCGATCCTCTCATCGTGGGAGGGCCAATCTTCATCAACATCTTCACCAGCACCATCTCATCTCAAACCCTAGTTCATCTCTTGTATTCAATCTTTGTCTCAAAACCTCAGATTGGTACCTGTGGGTTGCTAGTAGTGTTGATTACATCTTGTAGTTGATGCTAGTTGGTTTATTTGGTGGAAGATTATATGTTCAGATCTATTATGCTATTCAATACCCTACTGATCATGGGCATGTTGATGATGTGTGAGTAGTTACTTTTGTTCTTGAGGACATGGGAGAAGTCTTGTCATAAGCAATCATGTGAATTTGGTATTCGTTCGATATTTTGATGGTATGTATGTTGTTGATTCTCTTAGTGGTGTCGTGTGAACGTCGACTACATGACACTTCACCATCTTTGGGCCTAAGGGAATGCATTGTGGAGTAGTAATTAGATGATGGGTTGCTAGAGTGACAGAAGCTTAAACCCTAGTTTATGCGCTATTCCGTAAGGGGTTGATTTGGATCCATATGTTTAATGCTATGGTTAGAGTTATCTTAATTCTTCTTTCGTAGTTGCGGATGCTTGCGAGAGGGGGTAATCATAACTGGGAGGTTTGTTCAAGTAAGAACAGCACCCAAGCACCGGTCCAGCCACATATCAAATTATCAAAGTAGCGAACGCGAATCAAACAAACATGATGAAAGTGACTAGATGAAATTCCCATGTGTCCTCGAGAACGTGTTACTTATTATAAGAGATCGTTCCGGCTTGTCCTTTGCTATAAAAAGGATTGGGCCAACTTGCTGCACTCTTTGTTACTATTGTTACTTGTCACTTGTTACAAATTATCTTGCTATCAAACTACTCGTTACCGGTAATTTCAGTGCTTGCAGAAAATACCTTGCTGAAAACCGCTTGTCATTTCCTTCTGCTCCTCGTTGGGTTCGACACTCTTACTTATTGAAAGGACTACGATTGATCCCCTATACTTGTGGGTCATCAAGACTCTTTTCTGGCGCCGTTACCGGGGAGTGAAGCGCCTTTGGTGAGTGGAATTTGGTAAGGAAACATTTATATTACGTGCTGAAATTTATTGTCACTTATCACTATGGAAAGTAATCCTTTGAGGGGTTTGTTTGGGGTATCTTCACCTCGTCCGGAAACACCAAGAGTTGCTCCTCAACCTACTGCACCTACTGAAAATATTGAATATGAAATTCCTTCGGGTATGATAGAGAAACTGCTAGCTAATCCTTATGCAGGAGATGGAACAATACATCTTGATATGCACTTGATCTATGTGAATGAAATTTGTGGATTGTTTAAGCTTGCAGGTTTATCCGGAGATGGAGTTAAGAAGAAAGTATTCCCTTTATCTTTGGGGGGAAAGGCATTGACATGGTATAGGCTATGTGATCATACCAATACATGGGACTGGAACCGATTGAAACTGGAATTCCATCAGAAATTTTATCCTATGCATTTGGTTCATCGTGATCGGAATTATATATATAATTTTTGGCCTCGTGAAGGATAAAGCATCGCTCAATCTTGGGGGAGGCTTAAGTACATGATGTACACATGCCCCAATCATGAGCTCGCAAAGGAAATTATCTTATAGAATTTTTATGCTCGGCTTTCTCATGATAATCAAAATACTCTCGATTCTTCTTCGACTGGCTCCTTTATGAAGAAAACTATTGAATTCAGATGGGATCTTCTGGATAGAATTAAACGCAACTCTGAAGATTGGGAACTCGACAAACGTAATGAGTCAGGTATAATACTTGAGTTCGATTGTGTTAAATCTTTTATGACTACCGATGCTTTTCATAAGTTTAGCACTAAATATGGACTTGACTCTGAGATAGTAGATTCCTTTTGTGAATCATTTGCTACTCATGTTGATCTCCCTAAGGAGAATTGGTTTAAATATCATCCCCCTATTAAAGAAAAAATTGAGGAACCTGTTAGTGTTAAAGAAGAAACAATTGTTTACCATGTTGATCCAGTTGTGCCTACCGCTTATATTGAGAACACACCTTTTCCTATTAGGATTAAGGAACATGCTAAAGTTTCAACTGTGGTTAACAAAAGTAATATTAGAGCACCTAGACCCTCTGAACAAATTAAAGTTGAACCTAATGTTGCTATGGTTTAAGATCTCTTGGTTGATAATATGGATGGGCATGTTATTTACTTCTGCGATGAAGCGGCTAGAATTGCTAAACCTGATTCTAAAGATAAAAACAGACCCGTTGTGGGCATGCCTGTTGTCTCAGTTAAAATAGGAGATCATTGTTATCATGGCTTATGTGATTTGGGTGCTAGTGTGAGTGCTATTCCATTTACCTTGATATTGCACCTGCTGAAATTGAGGACAATGATGTTACTATTAAACTTGCAAACAGAGATACTATTACACCGCTTGGGATTGTTAGAGATGTTGAAGTCTTGTGTGGAAAAATCAAATACCCTACTGATTTTCTAGTTCTTGGTTCTCCACAAGATGATTTTTGTCCCATTATATTTGGTAGACCTTTCTTGAACACTGTTAATGCCAAGATTGATTGCGCTAAAGAAATTGTTAGTGTTGATTTTGGTGGTATGTCTCATGAGTTTAATTTCTCCAAATTTCATAGACAACCTCATGATAAAGAATTGCCTAGTAAAGATGAAATTATTTGTCTTGCTTCTATTGCCGTACCTCCTACTGATCCGTTAGAACAATATTTGCTAGACCATGAGAATGATATGCATATGAATGAAAGGAATGAAATAGATAGAATGTTCTTTGATCAGCCACCCATCCTTAAACATAATTTGCCTGTTGAAACTCTTGGAGGTCCTCCTCCACCTAAGGGTGATCCTGTATTCGAATTGAAGCAATTACCTGATACATTGAAATATGCCTATCTTGATGAAAAGAAGATATACCTGTTATTATTAGTGCTAACCTTTCAGAGCATGAAGAAAAGAGATTACTGAAAACTCTGAGGAAGCACCGAGCTGCTATTGGATATACTCTTGATGATCTTAAGGGCATTAGTCCCACTCTATGTCAGCACAAAATTAATATGGAGCCTGATGCTAAACCAGTTGTCGACTACCAACGACGATTAAATCCTAAGATGAAAGAGGTTGTAAGAACTGAAATATTAAAACTTCTGGAAGCAGGTATAATCTATCCCATAGCTAATAGTAGATGGGTAAGTCATGTTCATTGTGTCCCTAAAAAAGGAGGTATTACCGTTGTTCCTAACGATAAAAATGAACTCATTCCACAAAGAATTGTAACTGGTTATAGGATGGTAATTGAGTTTAGAAAATTAAACAAAGCTACTAAAAAAGATCATTACCCCTTACCTTTCATAGATCAAATGTTAGAAAGATTGTCTAAGCATACACACTTTTGTTTCCTAGATGGTTATTCTGGTTTTTCTCAAATACCCGTAGCACAATCTGATCAAGAGAAAACCACCTTTACTTGTCCTTTTGGAACTTATGCTTATAGACGTATGCCTTTTGGTTTTTGCAATGCACCTGCTACCTTTCAAAGATGTATGACTGCTATATTCTCTGACTTTTGTGAAAAGATTGTTGAGGTATTCATGGATGATTTCTCCATTTACGGAACTTCTTTTGATGATTGCTTAAGCAACCTAGATCGAGTTTTGCAGAGATGTGAAGAAACTAATCTTGTCTTGAATTGGGAGAAGTGCCACTTTTTGGTAAATGAAGGTATTGTCTTGGGGCATAAAATTTCTGAGAGAGGTATTGAATTTGATAAAGCTAAGGTTGATGCTATTGAGAAAATGCCATGTCCTAAAGATATTAAAGGTATAAGAAGTTTCCTTGGTCATGCTGGTTTTTATAGGAGGTTTATTAAAGACTTCTCTAAAATTTCTAGGCCTCTTACCAATCTTTTGCAAAAAGATGTTCCATTTGTTTTTGATGATGATTGTCTAGAAGCCTTTGAAACACTTAAGAAAGCCTTAACCACTTCACCTATTATCCAACCACCTGATTGGAACTTGCCTTTTGAAATTATGTGTGATGCTAGTGATTATGTTGTTGGTGCTGTTCTAGGACAAAGAGTTGATAAGAAATTAAATGTTATCCATTATGCTAGTAAAACTCTAGACAGTGCCCAAAGAAATTATGCTACTACTGAAAAAGAATTTCTAGCAGTTGTGTTTGCATGTGATAAATTCAGATCCTACATAGTTGATTCTAAAGTAACTGTTCACACCGATCATGCTGCTATTAAATATCTTATGGAAAAGAAAGATGCTAAACCTAGACTTATTAGGTGGGTTTTATTGCTACAAGAATTTGACTTGCATATTATTGATAGAAAGGGAGCTGAGAATCCCGTAGCAGATAATTTGTCTAGAATTGAAAATGTTCTTGATGACCCACTACCTATTAATGATGATTTTCCCGACGAACAATTAGCTGTCATAAATGCTTCACGTAATACTCCATGGTATGCAGACTATGCTAATTATATTGTTGCTAAATTTATACCACCTAGTTTCACATACCAACAAAAGAAAAAGTTCTTTTATGATTTAAGACATTACTTCTGGGATGACCCACATGAGATGGTATCATTAGGCGTTGTATACCTGAGCATGAACAGGAACAAATCCTACGGAAGTGTCATTCCGAGGCTTACGGAGGACACCATACGGGAGACAGAACTGCACATAAGGTATTGCAATCTGGTTTTTACTGGCCTACTCTTTTCAAGGATGCTCGTAAGTTTGTCTCATCTTGTGATGAATGTCAAAGAATTGGTAATGTTGGTAGACGTCAGGAAATGCCTATGAATTATTCACTTGCTGTTGAACCATTTGATGTTTGGGGATTTGATTATATGGGACCTTTTCCTAAATCCAATGGGTATACTCATATTTTAGTTGCTGTTGATTACGTTACTAAGTGGGTAGAAGCTATTCCAACTAGTAGTGCTGATCATAACACTTCTATTAAAATGCTTAAAGAAGTTATTTTCCCAAGGTTTGGAGTCCCTAGATATTTAATGACTGATGGTGGCTCACATTTTATTCTTGGTGCATTCCGTAAATTGCTTGCTAAATATGATGTCAACCATAGAATTGCATCTCCCTATCATCCTCAAACTAGTGGTCAAGTTGAATTGAGCAATAGGGAAATAAAATTAATTTTGCAAAAAACCGTCAATAGATCTAGAAAGAATTGGTCTAAGAAACTTGACGATGCATTGTGGGCTTACAGGACTGCTTATAAAAATCCTATGGGTATGTCTCCTTATAAAATGGTCTATGGAAAAGCATGTCATTTGCCTCTTGAGTTAGAACATAAAGCATATTGGGCAATTAAAGAATTAAATTATGATTTTAAACTTGCCGGTGAAAAGAGGTTATTTGATATTAGCTCATTAGATGAATGGAGAACCCAAGCTTATAAAAATGCCAAATCGTTTAAAGAAAAAGTAAAAAGATGGCATGATAGAAGAATTCAAAAACGGGAATTCAAAGTGGGTGAGCAAGTTCTATTGTACAATTCTCGTTTGAGATTCTTTGCAGGAAAACTTCTTTCCAAATGGGAAGGACCGTATATCATCGAAGAAGTTTATCGCTCCGGAGCCATCAAAATAAACAACTCCGAAGGCACTAATCCGAGAGTGGTGAATGGGCAGAGAATTAAGCATTATATTTCAGGTACCCCCATTAATGTTGAAACTACTACTATTGAAACGATTACACCGGAGGAATACATAAAAGAGACCTTCCGGAACACTCCAGAACCCTGAAAAGGAAGAGGTATGTGATACGGTAGGTAAACCGACTCCAAAAATTCCATAAAAATATTTTCTGTCAGTTTTGGAATATTTAGTAAAATACAAAAATAAGAAACAGCCGAGGGGACCCACCTGGTGCCCACGAGGCACCAGGGCGCGCCACCCCCCCTGGCGCGCCCTGGTGGCTCGTGGGCCCCACGTGTGCCTCCCCGACTCCGGTTTTATTCTGCATTACTTGATTTGCAAGATAAAAAATCTTTATATATACTCCCGTAGGTTTTGACCACCGTATCGCAGAAATCTCCTCTGTTCTTGTTTCGTGCTATTTTTCTGACAGATCTAGATCGCTATGGCTTCACCAAGCTCTTCCAAGGACAAGTTCTACAAGAAGGTCATCAACCCCTACCTACCGGAGGTGATGAAACACCCTCAAGTCATTGAGATGCGTGAGGGGGTGCTTCACATCCGGGATGTGCAAGGGCCCAAGAAGACCGGGAGCGTGGAGTCCAGGCTCGAAGCGGTGGAGCAGGAGATCTTCAAGTGCCAAGGGATGGTGGAACGTGGACTCAGCGCCAACCACTCCATGATCACAGAGTTTACCTGTGATCGCAAGGTGGACGACCGATCTATAGGGGACATCATCTTCAAGCTTAATGAACGAATCGACTATCTCCAAGGCCAAATCTATGATCTTCAAAACCAAAATTATGAGTATGAGGCAAGATTCAAAGGTATGAGTTTAGCTGCAAGTTTCAGGACTCCGGAGACTCGTTCATCTTTTTATGATGGGGCACCTATGCCATGCAAACCGGAGGACAAGCCCATCACTTCATCACCAGCGCCATCACCAAAGAAGGACACTTGAGCACATGGGTATGGGCACTCCCCTTGGCTTGTGCCAAGCTTGGGGGAGGTGCCCCGGTATCGTATCACCATCACATTTATTATCTTTACCTACTTTTAGTTCGATCCTTAGTTATTTCATGATCTAGTTGAATAAAAGTTTAGTATGATCTATTTTCTAGTGTTAGTTTCGTGATCCATCTATCTATGCAATCGAGTTGAGAGTTATATAATAAAGAGTAGTTTGAGTTTTTGCTTCTTTACTTTCATGTTTCAATCATAGCAATGAAAATAATAAAAAAAGGATCATATGCTAATCTTATGTAAAGTAATGACATTACATAAAGAAAAGTATAAGTGGTAAAATTTATTGGAGGATAACAAACATAGTATTAGTCAATGATGCAATTCATGAAAATAATTAATAAGGGAAGAGAAGATTCACATGCAAATACACTATCTTGGACATCTTTTATGATTGTGAGCCCCCATTAAATATTTTATGTCAAATTGTTGACGTTGGACAAGGAAGACAACGTAATGAATTATGTTTGTTCATATTCACATAGAAGTTATATTGTTATAGATCCTCCAACATGTGGTGCTTGCCCAATATCTTTGCCAGCCAAAAATCTGCACCAAGTAGAAATACTACTTGTGCATCCAAAACCCTTAAATCCAGTTTCATGTCATAAGAGTCCACTATATCTACCTATGGATTGAATAAGATCCTTCAAGTGAGTTGTCATCGGTGCAAAAAGTAATAAAAATTGCCTCTAAATATGTCTGAACTTTTATTGTAAGGGAAATAAGCTTTGTACAAACTTGTGATGGCAAAGAAATAAAAGCGACAGACTGCATAATAAAGGTTGCTATCACAAGGGGCAATATAAAGTGATGTTCCTTTTGATGGAAATATGCCCTAGAGGCAATAATAAAGTTGTTATTATTTTATATTTCCTTGTTCATGATAAAGGTTTATTATTCATGCTAGAATTGTATTGATCGGAAACTTAAATACATGTGTGAATTCATAAACAAATACCGTGTCCCTAGTGAGCCTCTACTAGACTAGCTCGTTGATCAAAGATGGTTAAGGTTTCCTAACCATAGACATGAGTTGTCATTTGATAACGGGATCACATCATTAGGAGAATGATGTGATGGACAAGACCCATCCGTTAGCTTAGCATATGATCGTTCTGTTTATTGCTAATGCTTTCTTGAATGTCAAATACATGTTCCTCAGACCATGAGATCATGCAACTCCCGGATACCGGAGGAATACCTTGTGTGCTATCAAACGTCACAACGTAACTGGGTGATCATAAAGATGCTCTACAGGTATCTCCGAAGGTGTCCGTTGAGTTGGCATGGATCGAGACTGGGATTTGTCACTCCGTGTTTCGGAGAGGTATCTCTGGGCCCTCTCGGTAATGCACATCATAAGAAGCTTGCAAGCAAAGTGACTAAGGAGTTAGTTACGGGATGATGTATTATGGAATGAGTAAAGAGACTTGCCGGTAACGAGATTGAACTAGGTATGGAGATACCGACGATCGAATCTCGGGCAAGTAACATACCGACGGACAAAGGGAATTACGTATGTTGTCATTGCGGTTTGACCAATAAGATCTTCGTGGAATATGTAGGAACCAATATGGGCATCCAGGTTCCGCTATTGGTTATTGACCGGAGAGGCGTCTCGGTCATGTCTACATCATTCCCGAACCCGTAGGGTCCGCACGCTTAACGTTCGTTGACGATATAGTGTTATATGAGTTATGTGAATTGGTAACCGAATATTGTTCGGAGTCCCGGATGAGATCCCGGACGTCACGAGGAGTCTCAGAATGGTTGAGAGGTAAATATTTATATATGGGAAGTCATATTTTGGGTTCCGGAAAAAAGTGCAGTTTTTTCGGTATTGTACCGGGAAGCTTCCAGAAGGTTCCGGAGGATTCCGGAGGGGTCCGGAAGTCCACAAGTGGGTCCACCACGTCCCAAGGGCTGGCATGGGCTAAGGGGAGGCGCCCTGGCCTTATTGGGCCAGGCGCACCAAGTCCTCAAAAGCCCACGCAGCTAGGGAAGGAAAAAGGGAGAGTCCTAGTAGGAATAGGATTGGACTTTGGAGTCCAAGTCCACGTGTGTACTATTCACGGTTACTGTTCACGTGGCACTATTCCTTCTACTCCAAGCCCCTACACATATATAAATAGAGGAGAGGGGGCGCCCCAAAGGAGATACAACATTGTCTTAGCCGTGTGCGGCGCCCCCCTCCACAGTTCCGTCCCTCGGTCATATTTTCGCAGTGCTTGGGCGAAGCCCTGCGGAGAAAGCATTACCATCACCATCACCACGCCTTCGTGCTGCCGGAACTCATCCACTACCTCGCCGTCTTGCTGGATCAAGAAGTTGAGGACGTCACCGAGCTGAACGTGTGCTGAACGCGGAGGTGCCGTACGTTCGGTACTCGGTCGGTTGGATCGTGAAGGTGTTCGACGACATCAACCGCGTTGTTCTAACGCTTCCGCTTACGGTCTACGAGGGTACGTAGACACAATCCCCCTCTCGTAGTTATGCATCTCCATGGATAGATCTTGTGTGTGCGTAGAAATTTTTTTGTTTTCCATGCAACGTTCCCCAACACCTTTGCATTAAGAGCTCTTGCATCCACCAACATAAAGCGCATGACAACCTCTGCTTCCCTCTGCGAAGGGCCTATCCTTTACTTTTATGTATTTACTTTTTATGCAAGAGTCAATAGTGTTCTCCTCTATTTCCTTTTTATTTTTCTCTTTTGTAAGCATCATGTGGTGGGGAAAGATCTAGGCACATATATCCACCGTAGATTTATGGAATCACTTACTATATCTTTTTTTTGCATAGAATTTGTTTTCCATAGAAAAAAGTGCTGGATATGAGTGATCATGAGTTATTATTGTTGACATCACCCTTGAGGTGAATAAGTTGGGAGGCGAAATCACAAGCCCCTATCTTTCTATGTGTCTGGCTGAAACTTTTTGCTCCATATATATGTCGTGAGTGTTAGCAATCATAGAAGACTATATGATGGTTGAGTATGTGGACTTGCTAAAATAGCTCCTACATGAGACCCTTCCTGAAAATATGATGAATTGCAATTCCATTGTTGACTGAGAACATAGTTTGTTAGTTTTCAAGAAAGTTTATGCCTTATACTTCATTGTTGTGATGAATTGTTACTTCTCATGAGAAGTTTATGATAATAAATATTGCTATTATAATAATGATCATGATGCTACTATGTCCATATTTTGTTTTTATCGACACCTCTCTCTCTCTCTAAACATGTGGACATGATTATCGATATCGGCTTTCGCTTGAGGACAAGCGAGGTCTAAGCTTGGGGGAGTTGATACGTCCATTTTGCATCATGTTTTACTACTGTTATTTATCATGTTTTTAATCATTATAACACTTTTTGGAGTAATTCTAATGCCTTTTCTCTCTTAATATGCAAGATTCACACAAGGAGGGAGAATGCCGGCAGCTGGAATTCTAGACCTGAAAAAGCTATGTCAATATACCTATTCTGCACATCTCCAAATGAGCTGAAATTTTCTGGAGATTTATTTTGGAATATATAAAAAATATTGGAAGCAAAAAGTACCAGAGGGGGCCACCCAGGTGCCCACGAGGCACCAGGGCGCGCCACCACCCCCCCAGGCGTGCCCTGGTGGCTCGTGGAGCCCCTGGCCCACTTCTGGCCCCCATTTTCTGGTATATAAGTGCATTTGACCTAAAAAAATTATAGAGAAGACTTTTGGGATGGTGCGCCGCCGTCTCGAGGCGGAACTTGGGCAGGAGCACTTTTGCTCTCCGGCGGAGAGATTCTGCCAGGGATACTTCCCTCCGGGAGGGGGAAATCGTCGCCATCGACATCACCAGCGACCCTCTCATCGTGGGAGGGCCAATCTTCATCAACATCTTCACCAGCACCATCTCATCTCAAACCCGAGTTCATCTCTTGTATTCAATCTTTGTCTCAAAACCTCAGATTGGTACCTGTGGGTTGCTAGTAGTGTTGATTACATCTTGTAGTTGATGCTAGTTGGTTTATTTGGTGGAAGATTATATGTTCAGATCTATTATGCTATTCAATACTCTACTGATCATGGGCATGTTGATGATGTGTGAGTAGTTACTTTTGTTCTTGAGGACATGGGAGAAGTCTTGTGATAAGCAATCATGTGAATTTGGTATTCCTTCGATATTTTGATGATATGAATGTTGTTGATTCTCTTAGTGGTGTCGTGTGAACGTTGACTACATGACAC
Source organism: Elymus sibiricus (assembly GCA_039707655.1). NCBI lineage: Eukaryota > Viridiplantae > Streptophyta > Magnoliopsida > Poales > Poaceae > Elymus > Elymus sibiricus. The sequence continues at coordinate 36,637,024 of CM077668.1, read as the reverse complement.
TTCACCATATTTGGGCCTAAGGGAATGCATTGTGGAGTAGTAATTAGATGATGGGTTGCTAGAGTGACAGAAGCTTAAACCCTAGTTTATGCGCTATTCCGTAATGGGCTGATTTGGATCCATATGTTTAATGCTATGGTTAGAGTTTTCTTAATTCTTCTTTCGTAGTTGCAGATGCTTGCGAGAGGGGGTAATCATAAGTGGGAGTTTTGTTCAAGTAAGAACAGCACCCAAGCACCGGTCCACCCACATATCAAATTATCAAAGTAGCGAACGTGAATCAAACAAACATGATGAAAGTGACTAGATGAAATTCCCATGTGTCCTCGAGAACGTGTTACTTATTATAAGAGATCGTTCCAGCTTGTCCTTTGCTATAAAAAGGATTGGGCCAACTTGCTGCACTCTTTGTTACTATTGTTACTTGTCACTTGTTACAAATTATCTTGCTATCAAACTACTCGTTACTGATAATTTCAGTGCTTGCAGAAAATACCTTGCTGAAAACCGCTTGTCATTTCCTTCTGCTCCACGTTGGGTTCGACACTCTTACTTATCGAAAGGACTACGATTGATCCCCTATACTTATGGGTCATCACCTTTTTCCCCAGAGGTGACCCTGAGTTATCGAACCCACGAGAGGAAGGCACCCTTGAAGTCAGAGGTTTCTACCAAGCTTTTGCGAGAGAATTAATTCTAGCTTTTGACCGGATCGAAATCAAGTTGACACAAGAAACACTTATAATAAAAATAGGCATGTGTATGAGGACTTATTCTTACAACCATATATTTGTGAATGGGGTCATTATGATATTAATCTGTGCCCTGGAAGTCATCCGTCGAGATGTGCTTGCAACGTATCGAAGTGGGGGATGTGTCCAAATTACGTCTTGAATGGCACGCGTCCTGTATCAAGAGTCAGTTGTCCAACCAAAAGGCCCTATCCGTCGCACGGGGTTGCCCCGGTAATTAAGATAGAAATCAGACAAAAGCATTGGGCGTTTAATGACTACACCTCTTGTTTCCTCAGAGATAGGATTCGTGTTACCGTACTAAACCTTTCTGTCACTGGTGTTCGGAATAACACTTCACGGCCTCCTTGTCCTTAGCCTCTCTGTGGCTCACTCTCCATGATCCTGGGTACCTGCAGGGATGTTGAATGCGGACGAGACAAGAGACAACTATGAAGAAATTTTATGTTACACATATAGGACGTTAATTCAAAGTACTTCCATCGATCCCTCCAACAAATACATCGGGTTGTAGGGCTATGCCTCAACCCATGACCTTACCGAACTACTCACATATGGAGATCATATCACAAGGAGAAACCATTGAAGAACACATAATGAAGATTGCTTGATTGATAATATGTCTTACAATAGTTGCCGGATGTGATACACGATTACAAAGTATGGTTAGTTGGCTGAGTGCTACGGTGGTGGAGATGGTGGTGGCTATGGAGATGGAGATGGGAAATGACGGCGGTTAGGGTTGCTGTGGATGACGAAGATGCAGGTTTTGGCGATGTTCTGTTGCATATTTGGCATTGGCCCTTTCACGGTATTTGTAGTGGTGGATCAGAGGGCGCCCCTGGCAGGCCATACGACCACGCATACGAGCGTGTGCGGTCGTATGGTACACCCTTTTTTGCTCTGTCTCTTCTTGTGCGCCTCTTGCATATCATCTAGCAACATTTTAGCTTCAGCGATGGGCTTTCCCATAATTGTTCCTCCTGCAGCAGTGTCAAGCATAGTTTCCGACAATGCCGTCTCCGGTGTATGTCTTCATTTTATTTTTCCTAGGAAAATGTCTCACAAAAGGATCCTTTGCAGGAAGGTCAAATCTTACATTTCCCTTAAAAACATTGATAGTAGCCTTTATGGTCCTAAGAAATGGCCTACCAAGAATTATAGGAGCAATGGGATCTTCAGGCATATCAACAATGACAAGGTCAATCATAACAGGGAAATCATTAATTTGAATGATAACACCATGCTTAATCCCTGCTGCTTGAGTAAAGGTAGAATTGGCCATATTCAACTTAATTTCAGTAGTAACAAAAGGACCAGGATTGAGACTATCATAAACAAACTTAGGGATAGTAGAAACACTAGCACCTAGATCACACAGAGCATTGAACTTATTCAAACCAATCTCAATCTCAATAGTAGAATCAAAGATATCAGCTTGTTTAGCAGGTAGCTTACCGAATAGCTTCTTTCTTTAATCGTCCAACTCACGTACCTTAGCTGCAACATGATCAACAAAGCGATTATACGCTTCATCATTTGATACTTCAGGTAGTGGGTGTTTCATTGCTATCATCCTCACGAAGTCTGCAATGGTATATGTATATTCTGGCACATGGCTTTTATCAAGCTCTTCTGCATTTTCCTCGCTACTTCTATTACATCTTCAATCGGGTTTGGTTCCGGTTTACCTGCAAACTTGGCTAGAATCAAAGTTTGACTCTCTGCAATTTTAGCAACTTGTGCCTCCATGCTCTTAGTTCTTCCATCTAGAGCATGCACATCATTAGTGAGTCCAGCAATCTTACCGGTCAATTGACCGAGTAAGTTATCATGATTCTTCAAAATATTTTTGAAGGTTTCATTTTGCTCATTTTGACTAGCAATAAAAAATTTCAGAGTTTCCTCTAAAGTATTTCTATTACCATTGCTAGTTCCATTAGAATTTTTAGGCGCTCCACTATTATTAGGATAAGGCAATCTAGGAGCATACCCATTATTTTTCCAGTTGGGATTATAGCTATTACGAGCAATAAAATTGACATCATTAACATCCTCTTCAGCAATAGCATTTACGTTTACCTCTTCATTACCTTTCATCACGGAGATGAGTTCATCAAGTTTAGTAGTCAACACCGTATTCTTTTCTTCAATAACATTTACTCTCTTGGTGGTAACCCTCTCAACATGCCATTGGGCATGGTTCTCTTGCAGATCATCTAGCAACTTTTTAGCTTCAGCGATGGGCTTTCCCATAATTGTTCCTCCTGCAGCAGTGTCAAGCTTAGTTTTCGACATGGGAGTTAAGGTATTATAAAACATATGAAGAATTAACCATTCTTCCATTCCATGATTAGGACAATTCCTTATAGCCTCCTTCATGCGATCCCACACAAGCGCTAGTGGCTCATGATCTTCCTGCTTAAAACTTGTATCTGTGAACGCAGTTGCATTATTTTTGCAGGTGGGCAAAACTTAGATAAAAATTTACTGCAGCACTCAGTCCATGAAGTTATACTACCTCTAGGCAAAGCTAGAAGCCATTCTTTTGCTTTTCCTCTCAGAGAGAAAGGAAATAGACGCAACTTCAAAGCGTCGAGGTCATAATCCCTTATGCGTGTCATGTTACACAATTCAGAAAAATTATGCAGATGCATGCCGACATCCTCAGAAGCAAAGCCTCCAAATTGGTCCTGTTGAACCATAGAGAATAGGTTCAGTTTAATCTCATACTCAACAACAGCAACATCAGGTTGTGCAATTGGTTCACGCATGAAACTATTGCTAGGAGCAGCAAAGCTTCCAAGATTACGAGCCATGGTAATATTTTTGGGTTTTCTACTGACAACACTTGCAACAAAAAGTAAACTAAAAACTGAAAAGAAACTCTAACAAAAACTCTAACACAAAGACATGGCACACAACTCCTCCCTGCCAATGGCGCCAGAAAAAGGTTTGATTAGTCCCTTTTGTGATTCGGTAAAGGAGCAGAAAGGATTCTCTCCTTTTTCCCCAGAGGTGACCCTGAGTTATCGAACCCATGAGAGGAAGGCACCCTTGAAGTCAGAGGTTTCTACCAAGCTTTTGTGAGAGAATTAATTCCAGCTTTTGACCGGATCGAAATCAAGTTGACACAAGAAACACTTATAATAAAAATAGGCATGGGTATGAGGACTTATTCTTACAACCATATATTTGCGAACGAGATCATTATGATATTAATTTGTGCCTTGGAATTCATTCATCGAGATGTGCTTGCAATGTATCAAAGTGGGGGATGTGTCCAAATTACATCTTGACCGGCACGCATCCTGCATCAAGAGTCAGCTGTCCAACCGAAAGGACCTATCCATCGCACGGGGTTGCCACGGTAATTAAGATAGAAATCATACAAAAGCATTGGGCGTTTAATGACTACACATCTTGTATCCCCAGAGATAGGATCCGTGTTACCATACTAAACATTTATGTCACTGGTGTTCAGAGTAACACTTCGCGGTCTCCTTGCCCTTAGCCTCTCCGTGGCTCGCTCTCCATGATCCTGGGTACCTACAGGGATGATGAACGCGGACGAGACAAGAGATAACTATGAAGCAATTTTATGTTACACATATGGGACGTTAATTCAAAGTACTTCCATCGATCTGTCTAACAAATACATCGGGTTTTAGGGCTATGTCTCAACCCATGACCTTACCGAACTACTCACACATAGAGATCAAATCACAAGGAGAAACCATTGAAGAACACATCATGAAGATTGCTTGATTGATAATATGTCTTACAATAGTTGCCGGATGTGATACACGATTACAAAGTATGGCTAGTTGGCTGAGTGCTACGGTGTTGGAGGTGGTGGCGGCTATGGAGATGGAGATGGGAAATGGCGGCGGCTAGGGTTGCTGTGGATGATGAAGATGGAGGTTTCAGCGATGTTCTGTTGCATATTTGGCATTGGCCTCTTCACGGTATTTGTAGTGGTGGATCAGAGGGCGCCCCTGGCAGGCCATATGACCGCGCATACGAGCACGTGCGGTAGTATGGTACGCCGTCTTTTGCTCTGTCTCTTCCTATGCGCCTCCCACTTGATCTCCTCTATCTCCTCTTTACTCCTTTCCATGTATTGGCTTGATTTCGTCCATAAATAGCCCATTTCCTGTGGAAACAAAATAAAGATCGGATATTTGGAATCCTTTGCATTCATTAGTCATTTGTAGCAATATCGGAGCGAATATCTCAGTTTTTATGAAATATCTCGGTTTAAACTCAGGTTTGATGAGCGTAAAAATAACACTCATCAAACATCCAACCACTCGTGCCAACATCAGTATTGGGGGTTGTTGACTTGTAAGAAAAAGCAAGTGCCTTCTTGTGACGATGGTGCAGAAAGACTGTACCATAACCATCCTGAGGCTCAGAGAAGAACTGGTACCCGGTGATAGCAGTGAAGTCAGACATTGAAGCTCTTAGTGTAGCATCGCCAGAGCGCTAGACAAACGAATGGTCAGAGCTATTGTCAAAGTACGTAGTGGCATAGAACTAAAGTATGAGGTCCTCATTGAATGCCTTGTTGAACTGCAGAAACGAAGCAAGTCCATCTTGCTCAGAACATCATACACCTCAGGAAATAGCTCATTGCTGCGAATGTACTCCATGTCCAAGCTGCGATGCGGAGCAATTTTGTGTTTCTTGACCTTCAAAATTTCCTCAAAAGTGCGGTGTTGAAACGCATTGTGAAATCGCAAGTCCACATCATCATCACGGCCACGCACATAGGGATCCTCATCACGAACTTGCCGGTACTCAGACTTCCCGGGCTTGTTCAGATCATCAATGGACATCGGATCAAATTCCTCATCATCTTGCTCTTCCTTCTCAATCTCATCATCATCATCTTGAGCATCAGCCTCATTGCCCACAAACTGCTCTTCTTCATCATCGTCACTGCTAGATGCTTCAATGGTAGCCTTGCAAGCAGCAGACCGGCGAGAACAAGATGGTGGAGCAGCCTGACAACCCTGACCAACATGGTCCTGCCGAATGAACTTGCCCTTACCAGCGTCATCTCTCTGCTTCTTTGAATGACGAGCACCAACTACCCCTCCAGATGAGTCTAATAGCAAAGACAGCAAGATAGAGCATAGGTAAGTGCAAGAGTCCATGCTAAAAAAACACGATAAAATTTTAGCTAGATGAGAGTCTTGGTTGACTCTGGGCACCCGGTCGAAAATGTCCGGGCACCTGGAGCGACGGCTGTGCGCAGCCCAGCGGGGGGCCGGGCACCCGGGGGTTCGGCGGTGCACATAGAAAAACTAGGAATCGGAAGATCCAAAGTTTTTGCTCCGTCCAACAAGAGGCTATCACATAGATAAAATTGAATCCACTACTTAGACTTCCTGTTATGCAAATCCTAGATCAAATCTCATCTAAATATGAAGGAATAGAGATTTTGACCAATAGCAATGGATGAAATCGAGAGATTACCAGAGGAAGTCGCCATGGAGAAGGAAAAAGTCGCCGAGGAGGAGGTCAGCTCCGGGCGCTCGGAGGCCGCCGGACAAGCAACGGCGCGGAGGAGGCGGCGAGCGGTGGCTGCGGGCGTGGGAGGCAAATGGGGTTGGGAAACCCTAACTCCCCCCCACCCCCCCACCCACCCCCCCCCCCCCCCCCCCCCCGCGGCCCGGACTAAATAGGCCGGCTCGGCCTAGCCCGGGTGCTCGGACAAAAGGGGTCCGGGTGCCTGGACGTATATATGTCCGGATGCCCGGGGTGTCTAGGAAAGTTTTGTTGCATATTGAAAGTTAATCCCTGGGGTGTCCGAAGAAGACTTCCCCAAAGGTTATTCGCCATGACCCAAAACTTCTAGAACACGCCTCAGAGAATTTCCTACCTACATGAGCATGATCAAACGGGACTCTTGCAAGGGTGAGAGAATGTCTTTGGATGAGATGGCTTGGGATAGAGTGCGAACAATGTCGTATAGCAAACAAATACACTCATAAATGCAAGATCCAAACAATAAAACCACCTATGAGTGCATTGATCACATAAGAGATAATATAAGCAATGAAATCCAAAGAGAACCAAAACCTCTCTACAAAAGAGAGGGTCGGTGAGGGCATCCTGGACTAGGTGGTACCCGGGCCACCGGCCTATCTCTCGTGGGCCAGACTGGAGGGCCGCTCTCTACTCGTCGATGGAAGGCCAGATTGTGGGAGACCCCGTATCAGAAGGAAACCTCCGAAGACTTGGCGTCTCCTCCAAGGAATAACTAGCGCGACCGGCATGTTTATCCCCTGATGGTAACCGACCATGTGTAACCCTAGGACCACCTGGTGTCTATATAAACCAGAAGGCCTAGTCCGTAGAGGAGGATCATATTCATTACCTAGGGTTTAGCCCAGTCGATCTCGAGGTAGATCAACTCTGTAACCTTCATACAATCACATCAATACAATCAAGCAGGACGTAGGGTATTACCTCCTCGAGAGGGCCCGAACCTGGGTAAATCATCGTCTCTACGCTCTTTGTTAACCATCGATTCCTAGACCCACAGTTCGGATCCCCTACTCGAGATCTGCCGGTTTTGGTACCGACATTGGTGCTTTCATTGAGAGTTCCGTCATGGGTCACCAAGGATCAATGGCTCGCCTTCCTCGGATAGCTCTTTGGCGATGGAATCTGCAGCGGGGACATATTCGTCCTCGGACAGCTCTTCTCTTCAGCGATGGAATCCGCAGCGGGGACGTCTTCGTCCCCGGACAGCTCATCGTGTTTGGCAACATTGTGCTGCACGCCGATCTGACCGGTCACCTCGACCAGGTCGGCAGCTTCGCCCCCGAGCAGGAAATCAGGTTCGGCGGCCTTGAATACGTCGCCGATGCTCGAGGCGATCTGGTCTTCACTGGGTTCTCGGCTGTACCCGAGGAACCAGCCAATCCCGAGGCCTTGACCTCGGATTCCTTCCCCGCCCCCGTCCGCGGGGCAAGCCTCAGTTCGGATCTGACAACCCAGCGTCGGAAAACCAAGGGTCACCCTTGGCCGAACACACTCCCATTATCGGCGCGCCGGAGCTCAACTCCGATGGCTGCCCGAGCATGGATCTGGCGGACCTCTCGATTTTAAGCGAGATGTTGGACCGGATCCAGAAGATGAATATCACGGATGGCTCGTCCTCGGACCAGGAGCAGGTCGGACAGGACGCCAGCCGCGGGGAATTTTGCGTCCCACCCACCACCCACTTGGTAGCCACGGTCGAAGATTTAACCGACATGTTGGACTATGCCTCCGAGGAGGCTGACGATATGGACGAGGATATCGACGTCCCGCCCTATATGGCTCCTTCCCTTGCCACTTCCAACACCGGAAAGTGGACCGCCACCTCCACCTATGACGTTTACATGGTCGATACCCCCAAGGACAGCGACGGTCCCACCGAAGAACCGCCCAGACGCCGACGACGGCGAGCCAGAGAGCGGGGAAAAGGCAAGGAAGATCACACAGACACGAACGGCACCGGAGATAACGAGACTCCGGACAACTTGGAGGAGCTCGGCAACAACACCCCCGAGCAGCACCGTGATACCCCTGAAGGGCACGAGGACCAGGGTGACCCCGAGGACCTCGAGGATTCCGAGGACAGTAATTACCTCCCTCCGTCCGAAGAGGAGGACAGCCTCGAACTCGAAGACTTCATCGTCCCAGAGGACCCCCTGGAGCAAGAGAACTTCAAGCGGCAACTCATCGCCACCGCCCGAAGCTTGAAGATGAAACAACAGCAGCTAAAAGCCGAACATGATACGCTCAACGACAGATGGACGATGGTCTTAGCTATCGAAGAAGGCCTTGACGATCAACGTCAGGGTCAATACAAGAGTTACCCACGGCGGCGCCTACTCCCAGAATTTGAGGATGAGGCCCTTGAGCCAATGCCTCCCAAACGAACTTACGCAAATCAGCCCGATCGCCCCCCTCGAGGACGGGATAGACCGGCTGTGGAAACCGAACTCCCACCCGCACCCCCTCGAGGACGGGATAGGTCGGCTGTGGAAGCCGAACTCCCACCCATCGCCCCTCGAGGATGGGATAGGGCGGCAAATGAAGCCGAATACCCACCCGCGCCTCCTCGCCGAGCAGGCAAAGACCCGGTTCAACCGGATGACCGACACGATCTGCGCCACGACCTGAACGCCCGAGGGATCCAGTCCAGATCCATCTACGGATCCACAGGATACACACCCGCTGGACGGGACGGATACCAAGCCTAGCGCGATAGGAACGACAGAGCTCGGGAGCAGCACCGTGCTCGGATGACAACCGATATCCGACGCGATGTGGCCCGGACTAGGGGCGCCGCACACCCAATGTGTTTCACCGATGAGGTGATGCAGCATCAGTTCCCCGAAGGATTTAAACCCGCCAATATAGAATCCTACGACGGGACAACCCACCCAGCCGTGTGGATTGAAGATTTTCTTCTCCACATTCATATGGCCCGAGGAGATGACCTCCATGCCATAAAGTACTTACCATTGAAACTCAAGGGACCAGCAAGGCATTGGCTGAACAGCCTACCCGAAAACTCCATCGGGAGCTGGGAAGAGCTCGAGGATGCATTCTGAGCTAACTTTCAGGGCACATATGTTCGGCCACCGGACGCCGACGACCTGAGCCATGTCATTCAGCAGCCCGGAGAGTCAGTCCGGCAATTCTGGAATCGGTTCTTGACCAAGAAGAACCAGATCGTCGACTGTCCGGACGCCGAAGCAATTGCGGCATTCAAACACAGTATTCGGGACGAGTGGCTCGCTCGCCAGCTCGGCCAGGACAAGCCGAGAACAATGTCGGCCCTTACCTCTCTAATGACCCGCTTTTGCGCGGGTGAGGATAGCTGGTTAGCTCGTCGAAGCAACCACCCCGAAGAACCCGGTACTTCAGAGACCCGGGACGGGAACGGAAAACCCCGGCGCAATAGGAACAATAAGCGCTGACACTCAAACAACGGCGGTGAAGCTGATGACACAGCAGTAAACGCCGGATTCAGCGGCTCGAAGTCGGGACCGCGGAAAAAAATCCTCTAAAGGGAACCGGGATGGCCCATCTGCGCTGGATAGAATATTGGATAGGCCCTGCTAGATTCACGGCACCCCCGACAAGCCTACTAACCACACCAACCGTAACTGTTGGGTAATCAAACAGGTCGGTAAGGTCACAGCCAAAGAACAGGGCAAGGGCCCTCGCAGCGAGGATGACGATGAACCTCGTGGCCCGAACAACGGAGGCCAAAAGCAGTTCCCTCCAGAGGTCAAAACCGTGAACATGATCTACGTCACGCATATACCAAAGAAGGAGCGGAAACGCGCACTCCGAGATGTCTATGCCTTAGAACCAGTAGCCTCGAAATTCAACCCGTGGTCGGCTTGCCCGATCACTTTCGACCGTCGAGACCATCCGACCAGTATACGCCATGGAGGGACGGCGGCTCTGGTGCTCGACCCCATTATGGACGGATTTCACCTCACCATAGTCCTTATGGACGGAGGTAGCAGTCTTAACCTGCTTTACTCAGATACAGTGAGGAAGATGGGGATCGACCCATCAAGGATCAAACCCAGCAACACCACCTTTAAAGGTGTAATCCCAGGCGTCGAGGCACGCTGCTCTAGATCCGTGACTTTGGAAGTAGTCTTCGGCTCACCCGATAACTTCCGCGCCGAGGACTTGATCTTCGATATTGTCCCTTTCCGCAGTGGTTATCACGCACTCCTCGGACGGACCGCGTTCGCCCGCTTTAATGCCGTGCCGCACTATGCGTACCTGAAGCTCAAGAAGCCAGGACCAAAGGGCGTTATTACCATCAACAGTAATACCGAGCGCTCGCTCCGAACAGAGGAACACACTGCGGCTCTAGCCGCCGAAGAGGCGTCGCAAGCCTAGTCCACTGCCAAGACACTGGACGCACGCAAGCGCTCCCGAGCTGCAGCCTCGGTCCCGGAGCACTCCCATGCTTACCCCAAATAGGGATACGCGCCCCACAGCACGGCCCACCTAGTCACGAAATACGTACCTCGAGTGCACAATTTCGCGCTCAAAATTCCATGGGCAGTTGTGGGGACACACGAAAACAAAATGCCAAGAGCTCGGTTCGACCGAGCAATGGCCAACAGATGTCTTCAAATCAACATCGACAACGGGCACCATCTAGGGCCTAACCAGCGTCAAACTGAAATATCACGGCGACTTCTCACAACCCCTCCCCAAGGGTTCGTCTGCCGAACATTGCTACCTTCGCCGAACATTTGGTGGACAACTCCGCTCACACGGAACTTTCTTAAAGAGAAAAGGCGCAGACGTGCAACAGGGCGTAGTAGGGACGTCAAACCACGCATGAAGGCCCTGTGTAAACCTTTACTCTAATGTATTCATTTCTCCAAAAGTATCTATCAAAGTTACTTCGGCAATCCGGATTGTACGGTTGGACGTCACATATTCAAAGGAAATAAAGACCACTTTTTCTCTGGTAATTGTGCAGTCATTCGTGTTGCGTATTCCTTTCCGCCTTTTTTAGACCGAAGTAAACTATCGCGATACGTCACTTTTTGTAACCGGCTAATAGACCGGGGGCTCGAACATAAATCTTGCCTCAAACCTTATCCGGGCACCTATTTTATGTGCTCGGCGTCATGGATATAGCATTATATGAATCAGTTCCGAATTGGGTCTTTGGTAAATAGTTGGGTTGCCCGGCTCCTGTGTTTACCCTCTTACGTTCCGCACTGTTCGGCTAAGAGGGTAAAGGGAGAACCACTGCGATTGTACTTCTAGCTAGCCTGGTTAAGTACCTCAGTGGAGAAAGCTGAAAACTGACTGTCCCAATAAGCGAGAACTGGTCGGCGATCCGATGACTTGTGTCAAACCATAAATCGTTGGAGGTTAGTCCGTGTTAAACGAAGGGTTCTCTGTTACAGAAACCATGTGATGATGGTGTCAACCGCGGCTCGTCCGAATATCACAAACACTGGGGGCTAGTCACCAGCCCCCGCAGTCAAGCTCCTATGGCTAAGTGAAAGCACTAAAACCGCATAGTCTGATTGCCTTGTTTTCCGTACATACAACCGCCTCCGGGCACCGAGACGTCGGCTAAGGGTTAAGACGTAACGAGGAAACACCCCGGGCAGTATCTGCACTGGGGGGCTGAAGCCGACGGCTGGTAACTTTCAGTTTATAAACAGCCGCACAGGAGTCAAAATTAACATCAGTAGGCACTTTATTCACTGCCAAAACAACTTGCATTTCAACAAGACAAAAGTTTCAACTCCTTGGCTACGAGGAAACTAAATCTACTCATAAATTACATCTTTTGAGCATTGGGCCTCTATCGCTCGAGCACCATCCATAACGATGGGAAAGTATTGCTCGGGGTGCCTATGCTCCTTCCCTGGTGGCGGAGGTCCAGTGGCCATCTCGGCCGGCTTTATCTTCGGCCAATGTACCATTGTTTTGCCGAAGGCCATCCGAGCCCCCTCGATGCATGCGGAGTGCTTCCAGGCGTCGATCCGAGAAGGGGCGTCGTATAGCCTCTGCACCAGACCAAAGTAGCTGCTCGGCAGCGGCTCCGACGGCCATAGCATGACGCAGAGGTCCTTCATCACTGGCTCCTCCATCCGATGCAGCTCCATCAACTGCTTCATTTGGTTGTTGAGGAGGGGAGGGTGTTCGGGCACCTGAAATTGCGCCCAGAACAACCTCTGCTCGGCCCGGCCCTCCTGGGCGGTGAAGTACCTCGCCGCATCAGCCGCACTCTTCGGGAGGTCCGCAAAGGCGCCTGCGGAACGCCACACCCGCGTGAGCAACGCGAACCTATTACCTCCAAAGATGCTTTGTAGCAAATATGGCTTACCATCCGCAATCAGCCTCACTTGGCGGAGTTCCTCCTGGTAGCCGCGCGCCTCTGTCTGCGCTTCCTTGTCCGCCGACCCCAGTGAGGTTAGCTCAGCGACCTGCTCATTATTCTTTTGCTCGAGAGCCTCACACTTCGTGACGGCCTCCGCGAGCTCTTGCTGCACTTCCAGCACCCTGGCCTCGTGCTTCTGGCTCATGGTTCGCTCCACGGCCAGTTCGGCGGCCGCTTTCTCGGCCGCCAACTTCTGCTCTGCTGCTTCCAGCTGAGCCGTCTTCAGTGCAGCCTTGAGGTTTTCCACCTCTGCGGAGGCAGCTGTCGTAGCATAAGTGAAATCCGTTAGGATACTTCGAAACCTGCTTACAAGACAACGGCTGTACTCCACATTATAGCTCGGACTCACCTTGCGCCTCGTCGAACCTCTTGTTCACCAGGCTCGGATCGTCCTCGGAGCTCTTTAGCTTCCGATTCAGCTCGGCCAACTCTTCGGCGTTGGCGGCTGAGGCCGAAGATGATGCATGTGCATTATTCTACGCACGTTAGTATCCGAGATATCGATTTTTGATCCTCCGACCGGCTTTGCTCAAACCGGTCAGAGTCTCGGGGGCTACTGTGTATGAGGCTATACATTTACACAAAGGAATTTTTCTAAGGGAAAAGCATTACTTCGCTCACCTTGAAGCCGGTAAGAAGGCCACGAAAGGCCTCCTTCAGTCCGTTGTCCACGGACCGAAGACTTTGCAACACCACGCCCATAAGGGCATGGTGCTCTTCGGTGATAGAGGAGCTGGTTAGAGCATCCTCCATCTCGTCCGGCCACCCGGTCGACGCCTGCTCTGGGGCTGGCGGCGGTGGCGGTGGCGCTTCGGCTCCTTCCCTCTCGAAGTCCGGGGCGCCGGACTCGGGACGCCTTGACGTCTTCGGAGTCTTCCTCGGAGAGAGCTCGGCTTGTCCGGGCTCCTCCTCTTCGTTCACCAGAGGGGCCCTCCCCCCCTGGTCTTCGGTGACCGAGGTATTCACCTCGGCCATGATAGTGTCGCCTCCTCCCCCTGTATGTGGCATGGGAGGAGTCCTCCTCGACAGGACCTCCTCGGCCTCCTCGACGATTGGGGGAGGCGAGGCGAGGCGCGGGATTCGGTCCCGCTCTCCGCTAGCGCCGCCGGTGGAGAATCCCCCTCCGAGACTCGGTCGGTGGGGAGATCGCGCAGCGGGCTACAAAATTACAAACGGAAACGTGATCAATATCAAACCCAGTTCGGTTAAGGACGGTCAAGCGGTTACTAGAACGCGTACCTTTGAGCCTGTGGCTTAGCCCTGGGAATCTTCTGTGTGTTGGAAATATGCCCTAGAGGCAATAATAAATTAGTTATTATTATATTTCCTTGTTCATGATAATCGTTTATTATCCATGCTATAGTTGTATTGATTGGAAACTCAAATACATGTGTGGGTACATAGACAACACTGTGTCCCTAGTAAGCCTCTAGTTGACTAGCTCATTGATCAAAAGATGGTGAAGGTTTCCTAGCCATGGACATGAGATGTCATTTGATAACGGGATCACATCATTAGGAGAATGATGTGATGGACAAGACCCAAACTATAAACGTAGCATATGATCGTGTCAGTTTATTGCTATTGTTTTCTGCATGTCAAGTATCTGTTCCTATGACCATGAGATTATACAACTCCCTGACATCGGAGGAGTACCTTGTGTGTATCAAACGTCGCAACGTAACTGGGTGACTATAAAGGTGCTCTACAGGTATCTCCGAGGATGTCTGTTGGGTTGGCATGGATCAAGACTGGGATTTGTTACTCCGTGTGACGGAGAGGTATCTCAGGGGCCACTCGGTAATACAACATCACAATGAGCCTTGCAAGCAATGTGACTAAAGTGTTAGCCACGAGATCTTGTATTACGGAACGAGTAAAGAGACTTGCCGGTAACGAGATTGAACTAGGTATAGAGATACCGACGATCGAATCTCGGGCAAGTAACATACCGAAGAACAAAGGGAACAGCATACGGGATTAACTGAATCCTTGACATAGAGGTTCGACCGATAAAGATCTTCGTAGAATATGTAGGAGCCAATATGGGCATCCAGGTCCCGCTATTGGTTATTGATCGTAGAGGTGTCTCGGTCATGTCTACATAGTTCTCGAACCCGCAGGGTCTACACACTTAACGTTTGGTGACGATTAGTATAGTTGAGTTATTTTGTTGGTGACCGAAGGTTGTTCGGAGTCCCGGATAAGATCCCGGACATGATGAGGATCTCCGGAAGAGTCCGGAGGTAAAGATTGATATATGGGATAATAGTGTTTGGTCTCCGGAAGGGTTCCGGAATTCACCGGAAGGGGTTCCGGATGTTTCCCGAAATGTTCGGGTACGAGAACACTTTATTTGGGCCAAGGGGTAAAGCCCACGAGGCTTAGGCAAGGTGCAAAAGGAAGTTTTGCTGGCGTCTGGGGTGGTACTACCGCTTATCGTAAGCGGTACTACCGCTACAGGTGGTACTACCGCTTATCGTAAGCGGTACTACCGCTACAAGCGGTAATACCGCTTATCGTAAGCGGTACTACCGCTACAGGCGGTACTACCGCTTATCGTAAGCGGTACTACCGCTTGTACGCGATACTGCTGGAATCCGAGTTGGACTCTTTCCGTGCGGGCCAAACCGACCTTGTGCGGGCAAAACCGACCTTGTGGAGGTTTTCTCTCCAAGTTTAGACCCCAGGGCTCAACATATAAATAGAGGGGCAGGGCTAGCACACGGGACACATCAAGATTTCCCAAGCCGTGTGTCGGCAACCCTAACCCTCTAGTTCTCCCGTCATAATCTCCGTTGTGCTTGGCGAAGCCCTACAGAGATTGTTCCTCACCACCATCACCACGCCGTCGTGCTGCCGGAACTCATCTACTACTTCACCATCGCTCGCTGGATCGAGGAGGTGAAGGCGTCATCAAGCCATACGTGTGTTGAACGCGGAGGTGCCGTCCGTTCGGCACTAGTTCGTGATCGGATCGAGGGACGACTTGCGATTTGGATCGCGGAGACGTTCGACTACATCAACCGCGTTTCTTAACGCTTCCGCTTAGCGATCTACAAGGGTATGTAGATTCACTCTCCCTCTCGTAGATGCTCATCACCATGGATAGATCTTGTGTGTGCGTAGGAAAATTTTTGTTTCCCATGCAACGTTCCCCAATATTGTGGAACCTCTTTGGAGGCCTCAGAGTCCTCGGCAGAAGCCGAGCTATCGCCGGACAAGGCTACCTTGGCCTTGCGCGGTCTTTTGGGAGAGGGTTGTGGCAGCTCCTCCTCGGCATCCTCGGACGCCGCCCTCTTCCCTGTTCGGGAGGAATCGTCCTCCTCCCCGTCCTCTCCCTGCTCCTTCTCCTCCTCTTGCGCAGAGGGAGCATTGGTGTCCCCGGACCTAGCACCCGGGGGTCCTCGGGAGCGGAGGCCCTCTCTGGACTCCTTCTTCTGATCCTTCTTTTTCTCCTTCCTCTCCAGTGCCTCGTATGGCTCCACGGCCAGCATGGCCATCAGTAGGGGCATCCTGGGTCCCTCTGGCAGCGGCGCCGGACTGTCGATCCGCTGGGCCTTCTTCAGCCATTTCTGCGGATGAGAAGTAAAAACGCTAAGTGCCTTATTAAAAGGGAATAGTTCGGATACAAGAACAAACTTAGTCATACCTCCCGTGGGGGGTTTGCGGCGTCGAGTCCGATGTCCTCCCCCTTGGCCGGCCAGTCCTTCTGCGGCTTGAACAGCGCTCTACACAGCTGAGCGTGGGTGGTGCGGAAGAAGTTGCGCACGGCGGCCGGGTCTTCGGGCTTGTAGGCCCACATGGGGGAGGCCCTATCCTGGAATGGGAGTATTCGGCGGCCGAGCATGATCTGGACCACGTTGGACAGCTCGACGCCCTGCTCTATCATCTTGGCAATCCGGTTCTGCAGCTGCGACACCTCCTTGTTCACCCCCAGTTGAGGCCTTTCTTGGTCCATGAGACCAGCCTCGTAGGGGGTCCGGATCGGAAGGCCGGAATCGCCCCCCAACCCGCGCTCCTCGGCTCGGTGATGTAGAACCATTCCTTCTGCCAGACCTTGACGGTCTCGATGAAGGTGCCCTCTGGCCACTCCACTCGGGGGAGTTTGCTGACCATAGCAGGCCGTCGACGATCTTCGGCTTGATGTTGAAGACCTTCAGCCACAGGCCGAAGTGTGGCCGGATCCGGAGAAAGGCTTCGCAGATGATGATGAAGGCCGAGATATGGAGAAAGGAATTCGGCGCGAGATCGTGGAAGTCAAGCCCGTAGAAGAACATGAGACCCCTGGCGAAGGGGTGAAGGGGAAATCCCAAACCTCGGAGGAAGTGGGGGATGAACACCACCCTCTCGCCCTGCCACGGCGTGGGGACGACCTGGCCGGCCTCTGGAGCACAGTGGGCGACGTTGGCGGGGAGATATCCCGCGCCCTTCAGCTCCATGATGGCGCTTTCGGTGACGACGGACGCCTCCCACCTGCCTTTGGACCCGGAGCCCGCCATTGCTAGATCGAACAGGCGGCTGGAAGAGTTCTTGGAAGGGAGAGCGGATCTGGGCGCTGCAGCTCAAAAGATGGGGAAGGCAATGGCGGAGGGGGGAAATGAGAGCGTGCGAAAGGAACGAAGACTGTGCCCCTTTTATGGGCTGTAAAACCCATGGTCCCTTTTACTGCGCCGCAGTCCTCGCCATTGCCCCATGTAATCGTGCCATTATGCGCGCGTGGGGTGGGGCGGATTATTGATCATATCCCTTGAAAACAGGACACGATCTCCATATCGATGGAACGTGCCAATGAAAACTGCCTCGAACCGCGAATCAAGTTTTTCATAAACCAACTCGCGGTCGTGGCAAGGTGTGACCCTTCAGTAAAAGTTGTCAGATGAGGACACTGCTCACACCGAAGCGACTAGCCTTCAGGGCTAAGTTATAGGTACACTTCATTGCCAAGGTATAGTTCGGCGCATATAATGCCGGGCAAAGCCTGAGAATACAATTCGGAGTGATACAGGCCTGTTACCAGCGTCACAGAAGAAGGGGAACTGGTCTACAAAGCCGATGATGTTCGGCACCTACCTCAGCTTCGAAGACTAGTTCGGGGGCTACTGAGGGCGTCCTGGACTAGGGGGTACCCGGGCCGCCGGCCTATCTCTCGTGGGCCGGACTGGAGGGCCGCTCTCTACTCATCGATGGAAGGCCGGATTGTGGGCGACCCCGTATCAGAAGGAAACCTCCAAAGACTTGGCGTCTCCTCCAAGGAATAACTGGCGCGACCGGCATGTTTATCCCCTGATGGTAACCGACCATGTGTAACCCTAGGACCTCCTGGTGTCTATATAAACCAGAAGATCTAGTCCGTAGAGGAGGATCATATTCATTACCTAGGGTTTAGCCCAGTCGATCTCGAGGTAGATCAACTCTGTAACCTTCATACAATCACATCAATACAATCAAGCAGGACATAGGGTATTACCTCCTCGAGAGGGCTCGAACCTGGGTAAATCATCGTCTCTACACTCTCTGTTAACCATCGATTCCTAGACCCACAGTTCGGATCCCCTACCCGAGATCTGCCAGTTTTGGTACCGACAGTCGGTGGCCGAGGCCACCTTTGTCAGAGTATGAATGGCTTGGCACCACGAAGATTTTAACCCTGGGCCCAATACCAAAACTCATCTTTAAAGCACAAGTGCCATCCAAAATGGCGGATGTGAAAGATTTGGTTTAATTTATGCACTAGTAGGGATATGAGAAATCATTAATTGACCTCCACTCCCCCTACTTGTGTGCCTACATCTAGAACAAGATAAAATGATGAGTGCGATGGGATGTGCATGGTCTTAGACCACATTGCTCGAATCAATGATATTTAGCTCATGCCTTAACTCTTGGAACCTTGCTTCATCCAATGGCTTCGTGAAAATATCCGCTAGTTGTTGCCCAGTGCCTACATAAGATAGATCAATATCTCCATGCTTCACGTGATCCCGGATGAAGTGATGACGAATCTCAATATGCTTCATCTTGCTATGTTGCACGGGATTGTAGGCAATCTTGATAGCACTTTCATTGTCACATAGAAGAGGCACTTTGTCACAAATGACACTATAATCCATTAAAGTTTGCCTCATCCATAGCAATTGGGCACAATAACTTGCGGTGGCGATGTACTCAGCTTCGATGGCGGACAGAGACACACAATTTTGCTTCTTGGAAGACCAACAGACCAAAGAGCGACCAAGAAATTGACACCCTTTGGAAGTTGACTTCCTCTCCACTTGGTCTCCCGCCCAATCCGAATCCGAATATCCAATAAGATCAAAGCTTGCTCCTTTAGGATACCATAAGCCAAAGTTTGGGGTATGAGCTAAATATCGAAAGATTCTTTTGACCGCCACAAAGTAGCTTTCTTTTGGTGTGGATTGAAACCTTGCACACATTCCCACACTCAACATGATATCCGGTCTAGATGCACAAAGGTAAAGCAAAGATCCAATCATAGAACGATATACCTTTTGATCCACCGCTTTACCATTGGGATCAAGGTCCAGTTGGCATGTGGTTGGCATAGGTGTCTTTGCCGCTTTGACATCATCCATCTTGAACCAATTGAGCAAGTCTTGAGTATATTTGGCTTTATTGATGAAAGTTCCTTCTCTAAGTTTCTTGACTTCAAATCCAAGAAAGAACTTCTACTCTCCCATCATAGACATCTCAAACTTATCGGTCATTAGCTTAGCAAACTCATCCTTGAAAGCTTTGTTAGGAGAACCAAAGATAATATCATCAACATATAGTTGGCATATGAACAAATCCCCTTTAACCCTCTTAGTAAAAAGAGTGGGATCAATTAGCCCAATTTCAAATCCACAGTCTTTCAACAAATCGGTAAGGTGCTCATACCATGCATGTGGGGCTTGTTTAAGGCCATAGAGCGCCTTATCGAGTTTATATACATGATTGGGGAACTTGGGATCCTCGAACCCCAAGGGTTGTTTGTGTGGCACCCCGGCTCAGAGAACCGGATACCCTATGTTCTAGCCCAAAGATCAATGTCTTCTGGAAACATAGTACAACCTGGCATAGAACAGAACAACTCTTTATTGCAAGACTAAGGGTACAATGGTTCTGATTTACAATGTTTAGCCAGGTAAGGTGGCTCTACACCTACTGTTATGTAAATATGTTGTGCCTCTAATGCTAGCAGCAGAATAGCATGACGACGATGGACTCCATTCCAAAGGGACACTGCTGGGACACTTCCTAGTTCGCAAACTCGGGATCCTCGAGATACCCAATCACGGCATCACCTGCATCTAGCATGACATGCCAGGTGAGTACTTTGAATGTACTCGCAAGCTCACAACAAGCACAAGCATCAAAGCAAAACAATATCATAGCAATAACAAGTTAAGATATGAGCTAATATTATAAGAGTGAAACAAATTAATAAGGATGGTGTTGTAAACTAGTTGTAATATAAACCGTCGTTTAAGGTCACATGGACCGTCTTACTCTCGATCATCCAGTCAATCAACTTATCCTCGAGATCACCCCGTGATCACCTCATGATCATCAAACTGATTCTCATGATCCTCACCGGCTTTCTGCCAAACTGTTACTTACTCAATCATAAAGATAAGTCATTCCATCACTGGTGTTGATCATATAGTGTGACTTAGTATGAACTGTGTCCAATACCGTGGACGCGGATATTCGAATAGATTTTACACTCTGTAGAGGTTGCGCACTTTACCCACACTATGGAGCTCTTTGTCCCGTACCTCGGTACACTTCCCTTGCAGGTGGACTAGTGTTGCTCCAATAAAACATGTCTACCTTATGACACTTCTACCGTATCACCGACATACCCTCAGGTCATGTCCTGGGTAGCCCCTGTGTCACTTCGTGACACCTGCCACCTCGTGGCTAAACTGTCCCAAATGGAGACCCATGACCAAATAACTCGGGCTCACAAGGTTATCGCCGCCTACCGGGCCAGGGTAGCATGCATGCATAATCTTCCCTCTTTGGTGATACCGATAAAAGGCATAACGATAGACCAAGTCAGGACCTTGCCATAAAGGCAAATGTGGCTGCACTGGTAAGTTTGGTTCAGTGGCACTATGACTTGATCAACGAATGAAGGAATTATATCCCCAAGTTTATTCCTGCTACAACAATTCCTTCCATTTTACTAATTAAAACATGATCCAAGCCATAGCATTACTCAACTAAATAATCCGATGAATAACTTAGCCATGTCATCTCTACTTATCCCATAAGTGAAACATTAAGTATTTCATATGGTTTCATATCTATCTTGCATATGCAACTACTGATCACATTAACATGAATATCAACATGGCAATGGCATATCCAAAGTTCATGTCAAAATACTCATGAATAAACCATTTTCCAAATAATTCGAATTAAACCAAAATTTGTTAATTAAAAACCATGGCATTGCATTGCCATCATGCAAATGGAGGGTGTGGCTTGCCTTGGGATAGATGGACTCAACGGACGGAGGTGTGATCATCTCGCGGAAAAGATTCACCGGAATAACCCTTCTTTGGAAAGGCCTAAGGTAGCGAAAGGGCAAAAGGGTCATTTTCATAATGTGACAACATCATGAAGGTGACACCACTAGAAAGGGCTCGGGAAAATATGAACGTGAGCTTTGGAATCACCTGATTCGGAGTTGTGGATGAAAAGATATAGAGGTTTAACTGCCATGGACCTGTCTGCAAAATAAATAATCACATACAGGTCCTGAACAGTTTTCTGCGAATAAAAAGAAACATTACTGTGCACCTGGGCCGGTTTGGGCTGTATTCGGCCGCTGCCGATACTGCTGCAATGGGCCAGGCCCAACGGCGGTTGGGGAGCGACGGAGGCGCGTTTCAGAACACATTTCCCTGTAGTGGAAATGTAAACAATTGAAGGACGCCATCAGTTGGGGCTTTGAGGGGCTGACGATGGGGGGCCACCTGTTGGGTTGAACAGAGGAGTTATCTTCCTCCTCGCGCCCGACATCCGTCGTGATGCCGATGGTGATTGTCGGCGCTACAGAGCACCTCTGGCGACGTGTTGCATATGGATGGGCTCAGAGTGGAGCGGTGCATCCACTGCTGCACTACACGTCTGCCGGGGAGGGCCGAGATGATGGCAGCTTGGACTCCAGTGGAGGAGGTCGTCGACCATGGTTGGATTCGAGCACAGGGTCACCCTGCGGGGAAGATGAGTAGGTGGGAGGCTCTATGGTGATCTAGTGGTCTCTCCGGTGTAGGGAATTGGAAGGGGAAGGGAGGTGGGGCTCGCTATGGTCCGAGGCAGTGGCGGCGGAGAGTTCGCCAAAGGGGAGGAAGACGAGCTCGGGAGCTCAATTCACTTGGCTTAGAGGCTTTTGCGGAGGGGTGAAATGTATGGGGATGCTAAGAGAGCTCGAGGGGCTCGGTTTTTATAGCCGGTGATGATGCCCGTGGTTGGACGCTGTCGTGTCCAAGATGGCCAAGGCTAGGGGTTGCGCTGGCTGTCCCAGAGCGGTGTGACAAGACTAGAGAGTGCAGAGAGGATAAGGACGCAGCTCGAAGCCGAGGAGAAGCGGACAGCGGTGGGGAGCAGTGCCATACTGTTCGGATAAGGCTGTGAAGCTTTGGCTGCGTATAGCGGCACTCGTTGCCAGAGGAGGAGGGGTCCAGACGGGGTGCGTGGATGGCCACAACAACGTCGGCACGCCCGGACAAGCCAGGGACAACCGGAGCTGGCTGGCCGACGAGTCCTGAGGCCACTAGCGTGCAGAGCGCCGTTTTGGCGTGCTCTCTGGGTGGTCACCACGTGCAGAGCGTGTCTAGGCCATGTTTTGGACACCAAACCTTGTCTAGTGTGCCGACCTGACATCCATTAGGTAGTCTATGACACTGGAGAGTATAGGGTAGGCTTGAAATTGTCGATTTGATCCAAAACAGTTTCTGGATAGGAACTATTTGTGGTGGTTTCTGAAGAAATCACTGGATGAAATGGTCTGAGTTTTGTTGTGTGCTGGTAAGAAGCTAATGTGAGTCTATCCACCAATTTTCACTAGAACGAAACAATCACAGATGGTACTTGCTTCACAAACCCTAGGTATTGGCCAGAAAATGGTTTAAAATGCTGGGGCCAAATGGCTTGGTGGATTTGAATGAAATTTGGTATTAGGAGATCATATAGGGGTATGAGGGCACTGGTAAAATTTCACACCATTTGAGTACTCATAAATGGTACTTCCTTCACAGTGCTTTCCTCTGGACAGAAATTTTAGGGAATTTTTTGGGGAAAATTGGTTGGTAAATAGATCTGATTTTTGGCATGTGAAAATAATATAGGAATATGCACTCACTGGTTAAATTGCAGAATATTTGAACCAAGTTTGAATGCACTTCCTTCACAAGCCTGAATTCTGTCCAGAAAATGAATGGAATTGTTTTGAAGAATTTTTAAACTGGGCAGTGAAGTGTTTTGGCATATTTTCGAATTATATGATCCAAAGTATTTATGGGAATAATTTGGGGATTTTTAGAATAACAAAAATATAGGTTGCTTCACAACCTAGGAAAAAAAGATTATTCCTTTAAATGGAAAAGGAATAATTGGATGGAATAAAAATTATGGTTGGGCTAGGATGGAATTTGCATGCCCTTGGGAAAGTTTTGGGGTTTAAAACCAGTTGGGAGAAGAAAGAAAAATTGTCTTCCCAATTTTCAAGTCCATAGAGACATCCAAATGAAAAATCCAACTCAAATTTTCAAACAAATTCAAATGAGTTTTTGAAGAGAAAAAAGTGTCAAAAACCAAGGTGTCACAAACCTACCCCCCTTAGGATAAATCTCGTCCTCGAGATTTGGTTGCTCAGGGAACGAGTATGAATGTACTGACTTAAGGAAACCTTTTCCTTTTCGGGTATCCTTTTCCTGTATGGTGTTCCCACAGGACCTTGTAGAATCTGATTATCTTGCTTCGGGGGTTTGTTTCACCTTATCCAACATTCTGACGGGTTTTTCTGCATATGTCAAACCTCACATTGACTCCAATTCTTTCATATCCGCCAGCTTGGCTGGGGGTGCGGTATCTTATCACGACTGGGATATGTGAGCTTTTACAAGTTCGGAGACAATTTCCAACTAATATGCCAGTCTTCAAGCTATCCCTGGAAATATCCAATAAATTTTTCATGGCATAAAACCCTTAAATCCTTTTTCTGGAATTACTCGAAGATAGGCATACTCCCCGGGGTCAAGGTTTATATTATGCTGCCTAAGATCATGACATCCCCTTTTGGCTGGATTTGACTGCTCCCAGACAGTTTTGAATCACCGTTTCTTACTTTTTTGGCCTTGAGCATCTAATCTGTACCAAAGATTTGACTATTTTCTGTCGATGACCAGTATAGAGGGGTACGGCCTTTATGGCTGTTGAATGCCTCAAATAGTGATATCTGGATACTTGACTGATTGATGTTATTGCAGCAGAGGCAGGCTATCCTTTCGCTTGGTTCCATATGATCTGAGCTTGTTGTCCAGCATTTGGTTTACTCGCTCTGTCAGCGCATCTGTATGTGGGTGGTAAGCCATGCCGTGTTTCAACACGATCCCCCACAGTTTAGTTCAGACGTAGCCAAAATACTGAGATGACTAAGGAATCTTTGATCTGGCGAGATGGACTTGGATATTCCATAGAGGCTGACAACTTTGAACATACAACTGAGCAAGCTGACTGGCTCAATAATTGGTCATGGCACGAACAAAATGGGCCACTTAGGTGTGGGTGTCCACAAGGACTCATATTGAATCTTTGCCTGGGGCTGACCTGGGTAACTTGACCACGAAGTCCATGCAAACATCATCTTACTTTACCTGCCGGACTTGCAAAGGTTGCAGTAATCCAGCAGGCTTCTAGGTGCAGCTCTAACCTTATTGCATAGTTCATGACAAGTGACACCATACGCAATGTCTGTTTGCCTTGATCATTACTGCCGAGATATCCAACCTTTTCCTGTCGTACTTGTCCCTTAGCTCTTTCTATGTCAGAATCCTTTGTTGGGGTAGCTTGGTCACATATATCCTCAGTCCTTTCTGTGACCATGGTTGCTAGGTTGTGCAGTATTTTGGTATCATATTCTATCCTTATTCATGGCCCGTATCATAGGAAACATGACATGCCCACCTTGTCCTGTGTGGGGACGCTTAGTCTTGATAACCATTGTCAAGATTGTTGATCCAAAGCTTCCTTCTTGTGGGGTGTTTCTTTTCATGACTTGTGGATCCTTGCACCGTACTGAGCTGTATATCTGACTTTCTTCCTCTTGCATATCTCGTAGGGATCGCTGTGCTCTTACCTCTTTCAGTGTATATGATTTGCTTGTCCACGAACACAGTTGCATCCACATACGAGTGGCTTGCATGACCTGAGCTGCATGCTCACAACATAGGCAGACATATGTGTTGTTCGATATGCTGAGGCAAACATAGGTCCTGAACAGCTGTGCTTCTGACAAGACCGTTCTGGGCATGATGGTGTTCTAAAGAAGACTGAATATCTTATGCTTGAAGCATTTCTGGGGTAACGTGCTAAGGGAGATTGGGTACCGTACCTCAGAAGATTTTTCCCCGGTTGCGTACTGAGGAATATTGAGTGTTGTACATGGGAAGCCTCTCATGGTAGCTTGCTGAAGAAGATTGGGTTCCTTACACCGGAAGCTTTTCATGGTAGCTTACTGAAGAAGACCGAGTGTCGTGCATTGGAAGCTTCTGTCTTATTTAACTGTCGATCCGTTGTATGAAAAGTTTGCCTGAATATCCTTTTGTTGGGTACTAGGATCAAGGAATATTCTGACTTCCGTCCGAGGTATTTCTGGATATCATACCCCAAGATTTTCATAGTGAGATCAAAACTCTAGATATGTCATACCTTTGATTGATAACACTCTATTGAGGATAAATACGGGCTGTCTTCCTAATGGTTTGATCATTGCCACTGTAAGGGTTGCACAGCTGATGTAGACTTGATGTTGATAATCAATCCAGAATACCCTTTGTATTCAAACCAGATATTCCCAGTAATATGCAGTCGACTAAGAATTCCATTCGGTTTAGCTGAACTTCCAAGTATTTGAAATCCTCATTGATTCTTCGGGTCAGGTGGCGGGTTGATGAGCAACTTCCATAGGGGAAATAAGGTAACACCGAAGAACCAAATAAAGAAGCAGATGAAACAGCTCAACTGAGCAAAGGAAAAATAGCACACAAAATGCATCAAGACCACACATAAGCAACATCAAAGCCACCCCACGTCAACTTTAGCCATTAGACAAGTCGCAGTCTTAGTGGGTTTCTCTAAAAAGTTAACCACATAGAGACCATTTTTGACATGTCCAACAAAGGCTACTTTAAGAGTCTTGCTCCATAAAAGGGCCATGGTGTCAATGTCAAAGAAAGTGGCAAAGCCCATGAGTGCAAGTTGACGAACGAAAAGTAAATTGTATGCAAGGGTCTCAACAAGCATGACCTTCTCAATGGACAAGTCCAGTGAGATGACCACCTTGCCAAGACCCAATACCTTTGACATTGAAGCATCACCGAATTGGACATGGGTGGCCATAGATGTATCAGAATAGACGTCCACCACCATGTCCTTGCTTCCGGTCATATGATTTGTCGCTCCACTATCAAGCAACCATGACACTCCACCGGAAGCAAACTCCTACACAAGATCAATGTTTGGTTTTAGGTACCCATTCTTGAATTGGTCCTTTGATGTTAGTAACAAGGGTCTTAGGAACCCAAATAGACCAGTCAATGTACTCATAAGGAGAACCAACAAATTTGGCATAAACATGCCCATCACTAGCACGTCATAAAACATAAGAAGGGTTAAAGTCGCTGACATGATCGGGATGGGTGGCTTTGCCCCTTTTGGCATTACCACCCACCACCTTGTTCTTCTTCTCCTTTGGAGCACTCTCTCCCTCCTTCACAAAAACATCTTTGAGAGGGAGAGCTTGCTTGGTCTTTGATACGTCTCCAACGTATCTACTTTTTCAAACACTTTTGCTCTTGTTTTGCCCCCTAATTTGCATGATTTGAATGAAACTAACCCGGACTAACGCTGTTTTCAGTGGAACTGCTTTGGTGTTGGTTTTTTGTGCATAAATAAAAGTTTCTCGGAATTGGACGAAACTTTGTGGAGAATTATTTTGGAATAAATAAAAAATACTGGAGCCAGAAACTACCAGAGCGAGGCCAGGGGGTGGCCACATGGGTTGGTGGCGCGACCACCCCCCAGGCCGCGCCATGTGCCCATGTGGGCCCCCTGGACCTCCGTCTAACCTAATTCCAGCGCTATATATTCACTTCCTCTGAGAAAAAAAATCAGAGAGAAAGTTTCATCGCATTTTACGATACGGAGCCGCCGCCACCTCCTGTTCTTCTTCGGGAGCCCTGATCTGGAGTTCGTTTGTGGCTCCGGAGAGAGGGAATCACCACCGTTGTCATCACCAACCCTTCTCCATCAACAATTTCATGATGCTCACAATCATGTGTGAGTAATCCCTTTGTAGTCATACTGGAGGTAGATTGGAGTTGGATGAAATTTCATATGTAATCATGTCAATTTGTTAGGGCTTGATCCCTAGTATCCACTATATTCTGAGATTGATGTTGCTATAACTTTACTATGCTTAATGCTTGTCACTAGGGCCCGAGTGCTATGATTTCAGATCTGAACATATTATGTTTTCATGAATATATTTGTGTTCTTGATCTTACCTGCAAGTTGTATGCACCTGTTATCGTTCTGAACCTTAGCCCCCAAGGTGACACTGATTGGGATATCGATGGGGATGACTTTAACTTGAGGAGTTCATGTATTCACTATGTGTTAATGCTTTGTTCTGGTTCTCTATTAAAAGGAGCGCCTTAATTACCCTTAGTTTCCATTAGGACCCCACTACCACGGGAGGGTAGGACAAAAGATGTCATGCAAGTTCTTACCGCAAGCACGTATGACTATATACGGAATACATGCCTACATATGATTGATGAATTGGAGCTAGTATGTATCGCTCTAGGTTGTGACAGTTACATATTGAATTTCATCCAAATATTCCATTGCTACTCCATGCCTACGCTTTACTGCTATTGTCTTTGCTAAAATCACTACTCCTACTATTCTGCAAACTTATTACTATTACTACTGCTACTGTTACTTTATCATTACTGCCATCAAATTACTGTGCTACTAATAAATTGCTGCCAGAAAAGTTATCTCTCAGGTGTGGTTGAATTAACAACTCAACTGCTAAGGCTTATAAATATTCTTTGGCTTCCCTTGTGTCGAATCAATAAATTTGGGTGAAATACTACCCTCAAAGACTGTTGCGATCCCCTATACTTGTGGGTCATCAGTCTTGCTCTTCTTCTTCTTCTTGTACTTGGGTGCAAATCTAAGTCCCTCCTTAGCCACAACTTCCTTTTGATTGCTCAAAAGTTCATTGAGGTTCTTCTCACCTTGTATGCACGAGACAAGGCCTTTCTCAAGTTGCTCCTTGCTACTCACGATGGAGTTGTTGGATTTGCCCGAAGAGGAAGGGTGATGTAGCACAGCAGCAGAAAGTATTTCCCTCAGTTAAGAACGAAGGTTTATCGAACCAGAAGGAGCCACTAAGCTAACAACTTTAGCAGTACCTGCACACAAACAAATAATTTGCTTGCACCCAACAAAGGCAAGGGGGTCGTCACTCCCCTTGTTCTTGCTAGACACAAAATTAAAAGCAAATAGATAGTAATGATAATAAAATGGCAAAAAGTAAAAGGAAAATAAAAGAGCAATTTTTAGGAGTTTTTGTATTAATGGAGAATAGACCCTGGGGGCCATAAGTTCACTAGAGGCATCTCTCTCGAAAGCAGGTAATGGTATGGTAAACAAATTACTGTTGGGCAATTGACAGAATAGTGGCAATTTATAACTATGATCATTCATGGCATAATCTCACATTGGCATTATGTCCGTGATAAGTAGACTGTAATCCAACTGTATCTACTACTATTACTCCACCCCAAGACCGCTATCCAGCATGCATCTCAAAGTATTAAGTTTGCAAGAAACAGAGTAACGCAATAAGCAAGATGACATAATGTAGACAGAAGAAAACCTAGCAATAAGAGTAACCCCATCGTTTTATCCTTAGTAGCAACAATACAATACATGCCTTTGTCCCTATTGTCACTAGACAAGATCACCGCAAGATTGAACCCACTACTATGCACCACTCCCTCTGAAGAACTACTCATCTATCTTGGCCAGAGAAGACTCATAGATCGGAAACCATACATAGCTATAAAATTACACAAGAAAGAGATCTCAAAAGACTCAATATAAATCAATGAACAATCTGATCATAAATCCACAATTCATCGGATCCCAACAAACACACCACAAGAATTACATCGGATGGATCTCCGAAGAGATCATTGTATTGAAGATCAAACGAGAGAGAGAGCCATCTAGCTACTGCTATGGACCCGTAGGTCCTGAAAGAACTACTCACACATCATCATGGAGGCAGCAAGGTTGATGAAGATGGCCTCCCCAATGATTCCCTCCTCCGGCAGAGTGCCAGAACAGGGCTCCAGATGGGATCACTTCAGAACAAAGGCTTGCGGCAGCGATAAAATTGTTTCGGGTCTCACTCCGAGGGTTTCAGAATATATGTGTATTTATAGGCCAAGAATTAGGGCAAACGGAGGTTCGAGGGGCCCACAAGCCTGGGTGGCGCGAACCCCCAGGCCACGCCACCTGGCCTTGTGGGGCCCTCGAGCATCTTCTCGTTGTCTCCCGAAGCTTCCAGGGTCTCTTATGTTCTAGGAAAAATCGTCAAAAAGTTTCATCGTGTTTGGACCTTCGTAGGTATCGATTTTCTGTAAAACCAAAAACAAGCAGAAAACATGAACTGGCACTGGGCACTGAATTAATATGTTAGTCCAAAAAATATATAAAATGATGATGAAAGTATATAAGAATGATAATATAGCAACATGAAACAATCAAAAATTATAGATACATCGAAGATGTATCAGCATCCCCAAGCTTAATTCCTGCTCGTCCTTGAGTAGGTAAATGATAAACAAAGATAATTTTTGATGTTGAATGCTACCTAACATGTCCTTGATCAAATGATGTAATCTTGGTATGAATATTGGGATACGAATGATTCTAGGCAATAGTGTATAAATTTGACATAATAATATATAAACATGCAAGTAAACAATTATTACCTTTCAAAATAAAGTTGCTAAAGAACGTTATCCCTACACACTTAATCATGATAAGCATGGCACGCTTAGTCTTCCTGGCATAAAGATATCAAATCATGAACAACCCCGGTGCCAAACCAGGCAATTAAATCATACTTTTTCTTGCCTCAGCTTTTTCGACTTTCACGCAATACTTGAGCGTGAGGCATGGACTTAGCACTTTGGATGGCAAATAGAATGATGATGGGGGTTCAATTGAGAAGACAAAAAAATATAAGAAAGTCTCACATCAACGCGGCTTGATCATTAGGCAATGGAGAGGCCTTATAATCGATGTTAATGCGAGGAGTAGGGATTGCCATGTAACGGATGCACTAGAGCTATAAGTGTATGAAAGCTCTCCTAATGCAACTAAGTGGGTGTGGATCCAACTTACTTGCTCATGAAGACTTTGAGCATTTGAGGAAGCTCATCATCGGAATATACAAGCCAAGTTCTTTAATGTGAAAATCCCACTAGCATAATCATGAAGTATATGAAAACTCTCTATATGATAAACATGGTGCTACTTTGAAGCACAAGTGTGGAAAAAGGATAGTAGTGTGTCCCCTCTCTCTTTTTCTCTCATTTTTTTCTTTTTTTCTCTTTTTTTCTTTTTTTTGATTGGCCTCACGGACCTCCTCCCCACCTTTTCGAGGAATCATGGGTCTACTCCAATTCATAACCTCGTAGGTAGAGACACGATCTAATAATGATGATCATCACACTTTTATTTACTTACAACTCAAAACTGAAAATGATGACTATATATGAATGCCTCTGGCAGTGTACCAGGATGTGCAATGATCTAGCGTAACATGTATAACAATGATGAACGGTGGCTTTGCCACAAATATCATGTCAGCTATATATGATCATGCAAAGCAAAATGACAATGAATGCTCAAATCATGTAAATAGTAACAATGGAAGTTGCATGGCAATATATCTTGGAATGGCTATGGAAATGCCATAATAGGTAGGTATGGTCGCTGTTTTTAGGAAGATATAATGAGGCTTATGTGTGAGAGAGCGTATCATCTCACGGAGTTGGATGCACCGGCGAAGTTTGCACCATGTCTCGAGGTGAGAGTGGGCAATGCACGGTACCGAAGAGGCTAGCAAAATATGGATAGGTGGAAGTGCTTATAGTCCAAAAACTCACATTAGTCATAAAGAACTCAAGTACTTATTGCAAAAGTTTTAGTAGCCCTCGAAGCAAAGCATAACTCGCATGCCCCTAGGGGGGAGGTTGGTAGGAGTTAACCATTGCGCGCCCCTGATCTGAACACACAAAGGACATCAATCAAAGATAAATCATACTCCAACTTCATCGCTAATGCCAGCGGCTAACACTTTCATGCATACGGACTCACAAACCTTAACACCAATATTAATACTTAGCTTTAATTATTTACTAATACACTCATATATTACTATCTCAAAATCGCAAAACTATTGCAAGGAATCAAACTTATCATATTCAATGATCTACAAGTTCATGCAAGTTTTTATTATACCACTCATATATACCCATTATTTTTAGACCAACATATAATTCATGCAAATTACCACTTCCTATTCAACTCTCTAAAAAGATATAAGTGAAGCAAGAGAGTCTTAATCTTTTCTACAAAAACATAGCATATCACCGTGCTCTAACAAATTTAAGTGAAGTACAAGAGCAATTGCCTCAACTCAAATAGATATAAGTGAAGATCAAATGAGCATTCTATAAATATAAGATGAATGTGTGTATCTCATAATAGGTGTGATCAGGAAACAATGATTGTGCAAACAAGAAAACAAAACCAAACAAAACAAATGACGCTCCAAGCAAAACACATATCATGTGAAGAATAAAAATATAGCTCCAAGTAGGAATACCGATACTTTTGAAGACCAAAGAGGGGATGCCATCCGGGGCATCCCCAAGCTTAGACGCTTGAGTCTTCCTTAGATATTTCCTTGGGGTGCCTTGGGCATCCCCAGGCTTAGGCTCTTGCCACTCCTTGTTCTCCCTCTATCACTATCTCACCCAAAACTTGAAAACTTCATTCACACAAAACTTAACGGAACTCGTGAGATAGGTTAGTATAAATAAAATAAAACTTCCCAATCATGTACTGTCAAGACAAGATGCATATTTATTTATAGGTAAAGGCTACTATATCCCATCATTTCCACAATTTATATCCCCCAATATAAGCCATGGAAACTCTAAAACAAGCAGTCAAAGAAAACATAACGGCAATCTATCAAAAACAGAACAGTCTGAAAAGGACAAATTATTATCCATACTTCTGTAACTCAAACAATTCTGAAAAATTAGGAAATGATAGAATTTTTTTAATGCAGTTCTATGTAAAAATTTCAGGAATTGATCACGTTCCAGTAAAGATAAACAATTCAATTACTGGACGTAAAAGTTTATGTTTGTGCACAGAACCAAATAAACAAGCATTTGCATGATCCTAAATGTTTAACTTGGAACCAAAAATAAATAAAATATACAAACATAATTACTAGAGTAGCAATAATCATGTTGACACACTTAAATCAAAATAAAGCATTTAAGATAAATATTGGGTTGCCTCCCAACAAGCTCTTTCTTTATAGCCATTAAGATAGGCTTGAGATTTTAATGATGCTCACATAAAAGATAAGAATTGAAGCACAAAGAGAGCATCATATAGCATGTAACAATAGCATTTAAGTCTAATACACTTCCTATGCATAGGCATTTTATAAATAAACAAATTATCAAGGCAAGCAATATTTAGCATAAGCAAGGAAGAAGAATGAAGCATTAACAACTTCAACATAAAGAGAGATAATTTAGTAACATGAAAATTTCTATAACCATACTTGCCTCTCTCATAATAATTATATGTAGGATCATAATCAAATTCAACAATATAGCTATCATATAAAATATTCTCTTCATGATCCACATGCATACAAATTTTATAATCTTCCAAAATAGTGGGATTAACATCAACTAAAGTCATGACCTCTCCAAACCCACTTTTATCAAAAATTTCATAAGATCGAACATTCTCCGAATATGTGGGATTCTTTTTACCTAAAGTTGACACTCTTCCAAACCCACTTTCAATAGTATTGTAAATTTTATTATCAATAAAAGATTCATCATGATGCTTGACGGTGTCCTGGATTAGGGGGTGCCAACCTAGCCGGCCCGTCTCCTCGGATGGGCCGATATGCCCCCGTGCATAATCAGGATGGACTCCGGAAGTCGCACATGGGAGACGTGATCAAGACTACCTCTACCGAAGACTTGCAGTACACTTCAAGATTATTCCAGCCGCCTTACTCCAAGATACCAACCTTGTAACCCTAGATACCCTCCCTGGCGTGTATATAAGCCATAGGGTTTAGCCCGTAGGGGAGATGAGCCCAACATCGAACACCTAGCTATAGCAATTAGACACATATTACGATCTCGAGGTAGATCAACTCTGTACTCGATACACCTCCATTAATATAAACAGAAGCAGGACGTAGGGTTTTACCTCCATCAAGAGGGCCCGAACCTGGGTAAAACATCGTCTCCTTTTGTCTTTGTTACCATCGATCCAAGATCCGCAGCTCGGGACCCCCTACCCCGAGGTCTGCCAGTTTTCACACTGACACTGGTGCTTTCATTGAGAGTTCCGCTGCGTGATCACCAGAAGGATTGATGGCTCATCTGCAGATCAACTGCATCAATGGCTGTGGGGACGTCTACGCCCCAGGACAGCTTTTTGTCTTCGGCAGCATGGTATTTTGCACCGACTCGACGGGTTATCTGACCTCTGTCGAGAACTACGCCCCTGGTCGGATCATGACCTTTGGCGGCCTCGAGTACACTGCGGACTCCCGTGGTGAGCTCGTCTTATCGGGATGGACTCCCGGCCGGATCGAAAGCTCGGCTAGTTCTGGAGGCTCGACTCCGGAACCGAACTCCGTCACGGTGCCCCTTGAGACTCCGGACGCCGCCGCTCTGGCCAGTCTCTCCCCGATTATTGGTCCGAAGATAGATCCGGCACCCACTTCTGAAGTTACGCCTGCGCTAGAATCGATCCTGGCACAGAAATCGGATCCATGTTCGGATTCCCCTCGAACCGGAAACATGTCCGGTTACACACCGGGGCTGCTTCAAATTAGCCCTACCTATGGCGCCTCCATGGATCCTGAAGAGCTATCTTAGCTCGACGAGATGCTCGACCGTATCCGGAGCATGTCCATCTCGGACGGCAAGACTTCGGTTTATAATCAGATCGGAATTAAAGCTGACAACAGGGAAATTTATACCCCACCCACCACCCACCTAGTCGCCACGGTCGACGATTTAACCGACGTGTTGGACTACGGCGAACCTTCCGACATGGAGGAAGATGCTGATGACCCCCTTGAAGACACCTTAGCCCCGGTCAACACGGGCAGGTGGACGGCCACATCCACCTACGATGTTTATATGGTGGACACCCCCAAATCCCCTCCAAGACGCCGGCGACGGCGCCGAAGGGGCAATAAGGGGGAGCCTAGTGGCAATGATGCAACAGCCAATAACGGCAATGAGGAGGACGACGACGACGATAACCCTGAGGAGGACATTCAAGCCTCCCCAGTAAGGAACGGCACACCAGACCGAACTCTTGTTGACTCTGATCCCGATGACCTCTTCGAAGGGGCCGACGACAATTACATGCCGGAGTCCGAGGAGGACGACAGCCTCGATACTGAGGATTTCATCATCCCCGAGGACCCCTTCGAACAAGAACGCTTCCGGCGACGACTCGTTGCGACGGCCCGGAGCTTAAAATGCAAGCAGCAGCTGCTGCAGGAAAATACCGACGCGCTAAATGACAAGTGGGTTGAAGTGCTCTCTGCCGAGCAGGATATGGAAAACCGACGCCATAGTGCGCCGAAGTCTTACCCACGCAGGCGCCTCCTACCAGAATTTGATGAAGAACTTGCTGACGACCTCGATCGGCTCCCTAGAGGCCGGGACAGGCCAAGACGAGAAGACCACGGTGAAAGGCCACCCCCACGCCGTCATGGTAAAGACCCCGTGGACAACCTGGATCCTCATGACGCTAGACGTCGTATTGAAGAAAATAGGGCTCCCCCTCGGTCCATCTACGGATCCAGGGGACGCGCCCCCGCTGGGCCCAACGGCTACGATGCCTGGATGGACAGGAACGACCGTGCCCGAAATCAAGCTTACTCACGGCTCTCTCCCGAGACCCGACGAGATCCTCCTCGGTCCCGAGGTCCAGCTCACGCAATCTGCTTTACAGACGGGGTGATGGAGCATCAATTCCCGGAAGGGTTTAAACCCATCAATATAGAGTCATATGATGGTACCACGGACCCAGCAGTATGGATCGAGGATTTCCTCCTGCATATACACATGGCCAATGGAGATGATCTCCATGCCATTAAATATCTACCGCTCAAACTAAAGGGGCCGGCAAGACACTGGCTTAATAGCCTACCTCCTCATTCTATCGGCAGCTGGGAGGCCCTAGAAGACGCCTTTCGAGCAAACTTCCAGGGCACATATGTCCGACCTCCGGACGCTGATGACCTCAGCCGTGTCACCCAGCAGCCAGGCGAATCTGCCCGCAAGTTCTGGAACAGGTTCCTCACTAAAAAGAACCAGATTATAGACTGCTCCGAGGCCGAAGCCATCGCCGCTTTCAAAAACAATATCCGAGATGAATGGTTGGCTCGACAGCTCGGACAGGATAAACCGAGAACTATGGCAGCCCTGACTTCACTAATGACTCGCTTTTGCGCGGGAGAAGATAGCTGGCTCGCCCGAAGTACCCATAACGGCGAGGCAGGCACCTCGGAAATTCGCGACGCCAATGGAAAACCAAAGCGCAATAAAAATAAGCACGGGTATAAAAATGGCGGAAGCGACACTGAAGACGCCGCGGTCAACGCAGGATTCACCGGACCTAAATCCAGGCAGAAAAGAAAACCCTATAAAGGGAACAAAGACGGACCTAGCCAGCTTGACAGACTCCTGGACCGCCCATGTGGGATTCACGGTACCCAGGAAAAACCAGCAACCCACACTAACAGGAATTGCTGAGTGTTTAAGCAAGCCGGGAAGATAGCGGCAGAGGGGCAAAATAAAACCCAACACCGCAGCGACGACGAGGATGAACCTCGGCAGCCCACTAATGGAGGGAAGAAGAAGTTTCCAAACGAGGTAACAGAGGTCAATATGATCTACGTCACCCACATCCCCAAGAGGGAGCGGAAACGGGCACTTCAGGACGTATACGCGCTGGAGCCAGTCGCCCCGAAGTATAACCCGTGGTCGGCTTACCCGATCACTTTCGATAAGCATGACCATCTGACCAGCATCAGGCATGGCGGATCGGCGGCGCTCGTCCTGGACCCCATTGTTGATGGTTATCATCTAACACGCGTCCTAATGGATGGGGGAAGCAGCCTTAACCTCATTTACGAGGATACAGTTCGGAAGATGGGTATCGACTCATCTCGGATCAAGCCGAGCTCTACCACCTTTAAAGGTGTCATCCTGGGCATCGAAGCCTGTTGTACGGGGACGATAACCCTAGAGGTAGTCTTCGGTTCGCCCGAGAACTTCAGAAGCGAGGAGTTAATCTTCGACATCGTACCCTTTCGGAGTGGGTACCACGCGCTCCTAGGGTGCACAGCCTTCGCCCGCTTTAACGCAGTCCCACATTATGCCTATCTCAAGCTCAAAATGCCGGGACCCAAGGGCGTTATCACTGTCAATGGTAACACAGAACGCTCACTCCGGACAGAGGAACAGACCGCGGCTTTCGCAGCCGAGGTTCAAGCGTCCGAGGAGGCAGCCCGCAGCAGTAAACGCGCTGCCCGCTCTTTGAAGCGCGTCAAGGCTGCACAAGTCGACCTC
The DNA here is from genome assembly GCA_039707655.1 of Elymus sibiricus. Taxonomy (NCBI): domain Eukaryota; kingdom Viridiplantae; phylum Streptophyta; class Magnoliopsida; order Poales; family Poaceae; genus Elymus; species Elymus sibiricus. The sequence goes on along the minus strand of CM077668.1, from coordinate 36,600,065 downwards.
GGCCAGTTACCCCCGCACCCGAAATAGGGGTGCGGGCTCCTCGAGTGCCCTCTCTGTGGGCACTACGTCCCTAGAGTGCATAATTTTGCACTCAAGATTCCCTGGGATGCCGAGGAGCCAAAACAATTCTGAAGCGTCATGCACGGGTTAACCACGCAATGGCGAGGCTTAGAGCCCTAGCACAGGCATGCATCTGTAAAAGAAGAAGCCAAAATATGCATACATCTAGGTGGCCTTAACCACAGAATGACTTCGGCCAAACCTCCATTCAAGGAGCTCGGTCAATCAAACACTTAGAGTGTATAAAGGGCCAGAAGGGCATCGACCTTCGCAAATTTTTCGTCTTCAATCAGGACGATCTGGTCAACAGTTCGGGAACGCAGACGTGCGGCAGGCTTCGGTCCGGATCCTTTAAAATCCGTTGCTCTGGAACGACGAAGTTCTCTCAAAAAGATGCAATTGTATCACAAAAGTCCGATGTGTTCGGCGTCTCGGATTTTGGCCTTATATGCATCAGTTTCGAACCTAGATTTCGGTCAATAGTTGGGTTGCCCGGCTCCTATGTGTACCCCTTATGTTTCTGATGAATTTGGCTAAGGGCGTAACGGGAGAACCACTGCGATTGCGCCGCCAGTTCAATTGGCGTGGCGCCTCAGTGGAGAAAGCCGAAAACTGACTATCTAGGTAAGCGTAAACTGATCTGCCATCCGGAGACCGCGTCAAGCGATGTGATCTTAGAGATCACCCGTGTTAAACGAAGGGCTTCTATTTTCTAGCCGACGTGTTCTATGGCCTCGACCTCGGCCAAATAGGCCGAGCACTTCCCACACCGGGGGCTGGTCATCACCCCCACAGTCAAACTCCTATGGCTAAGTGAAAGACATCAAGCCGCTATAGTCTGATTGCCTAAGTTCCTCTAAGTCATCGACCGCCCATGGGTACCGAGACGTCGGCTAAGGGTAAAGTATGGCTTAGGGAACACCCTTTGTATGACCTACATGGGGGCTAAGGCCGACGACTGGCCACTCTCATTTTAAAAAGTCATATCGGAGGAATATTCAAATTACTAAACAAACATATATGGACCTTCAAGCCATTTTCATTTCAAACGATAAAGTTTTTACATCATACACCCCGGCATTCCGGAGTACCTAAAAATACAGGGTGTCCTTAAGACACATGGCCTCGGTGGTCCGAGCTCCCGCCTCCATCTCGGTGAAGAACTGCTCAGCGTTCCGCGGCTTATCGGTAGGGGGGCCAGCAGCACAAGTCTCCACGTCAACTTTGCGGAAGTGCGTTTTCATGCAAGCGTATGCCCTCCGAGCCCCTTCGAAGTATGCCGACCTCTTCCAGCGGTCAACGCAGGGCACGGCATCTCGAAGACGAGCCGTCAGGCCGAAGAGACTCCTCGGCATGGCTTCGGCCGGACACAGAGCAACGCAGAGGTCCTGGAGTACTGGCCTTGTCATGCGAAACAGCTCGACCAGCTGCTTCACTCAATGATTTAGCAGCTGCGCGGATGGGGACCCTCGGAATTGACCCTAGAAGGCTTTCTCCGCCTCATGACCCGACAGCTGGCCGAAATAGGCCACCGCATCCTCCGCACTCTGCGGGAGATCCTCGAAGACCTCTGCGGAACGCCATAACTGGGTGAGCTCGACACACCCTTTGCTGCCAAACGCACACTGCAGCAAAAATATCTTACCCGAGGCGATTTGTTCCACTTGCTGGAGCACCTCGCGGTCCGCACGAGCCGAGGTGTTGAGTTCGGAGTGGGCACGCTGAAGCTTCTTGAGCTCCTCTTTCGCGCGCCGCTCCTCCTCCTAAAGCTTGTCGCGTGCTTCAAACACGCCCTTCAGGGTCTCCTCGACCTCCAGCACCCGCGCCTGGTGCTTCTCCCCGGCCGCCTTCTCGGCGGCCCGCGCCTTCTCGGCTGTGGCGGCAGCTGCTTTCTGCTGCCGCACTTCCTTCCGAGCACTTTTAAGCTCGGCCTTGAGCGTCTCCAACTCCGCTGTCAGCATTTTTAAGTCTTAGTTGTTTCCTTTAAACATACAACATACATTGCAAGTTTAACCTTGCTTACCTTGAGATCGCTCAAGTTTCCGGTTCATCTCCGCCATCTCTCCAGAGACGGAGTCCGGCACTAAGGTCGACACCTGTCATAAAACAAACTCCTTGTTAAACGAAAAATGGTTTTGACCATCCACATGCTCCAGGACAGCCACTTCGGGTAGCGTCTTGTGGGCTCCTCAACAGGCTCCTACTTATTCACGCGACCCCGATGCCGGTTTCTTGAAACCGACTTCGGGCTCGGGGGCTACTCACTCATTACGCCGTTTAGCAGGCTACATTTTTATGTCCTCGGACAAATTTCATAAAAACAAAGCAAACCGAATGCGCAGAAGACGTACCTCGAAACCTGCTATGAGGTTTTTGAAGACCTCATGCAGGCCGGCCTCTGCGGACCGGTAGCCTTCCAGCGCCGTGCCTATCAAGGCGCGGTGCTCCTCCTTAAGGGAGCAGCCCTTTAGGGCCTCCTCCACCTCCTCAGCCCACCCCGCGCCAGTCCGTCCTCGGACAGCAGGCTGGGGTGGAGGGACGACCTCGGATGGATCCACCCGAGGAGCCCCCATCTATGAAGGCGGTGCCGAGGTTGACTCTCGCTGGGCCGATATCTGGCCCAGCCCTTCTTCGATGACCTCGGGGCGCTTCGCCCCCTGGTCTTGCTGGGCTGAGGTTTCAACCTCGGCCATGACCACCGCATCATCGGCCCCCGCCGTATTGACCTCGGGGGCCAGGGTGGATGTTGCCTCCCCCAGTCCGACTTGCATCGGGGGAGAAGCAGCGGGCTCTGGAGTCGCTGGGGATCACCTTCGGCGGACTGTGTATGAAAAGTTGCCTCTGTGAAAATTTCTCTTGATGAAACAATGACTCAAACAAGGGAGACAAGGATAAGGGCTTACCCTCGAGGCGCCGGCTTCTTCCTCCCCGTTATGAGGGGGCCTTCCTCTGAGTCACCGGAGAGCTCGGCTCTCTGTGACGACTTGTTGGCGGCCTCGGATGAGGCTCGCCTCAGCCTCTTTTGGCCCTTGGGCGGCATGCCCATGTCGGCGTCTTCTGACACCGACCTCTTCCCCTTCGGGGGGGGGGGGGAATCTCCTCCTCGCCCTCCTCGGCGCCGCCGTCTTGAGCGGCGGAGGTGTGGGTCTCCTCTGATCGGGTGACCGAAGTCCCCTGGGTCCGAGCGCTAGACCTCCCCGTTTGGGTCTTCGTCCCTTTGGAAGCCACCACATGTGGCTCCTCGGTCAGAAGCGCCGAGAGCAGGGGAGTTTGGGGTTGTTCCGGCAATGGGGCTGGGCATCGTACCCCCTTTACCCATGCCGACCACTTCTGCAAAATGTCAAAACACGACGGCCTAAATAAAGACTTTACTCCTCGGAGCAGTAAGCAAAGAATGAAAGACTGAAGGACGGAACCACTCACTGGGGGGGGCCTCATAGCCGTGTTCGAGGCCGCGGTCCTCTCCCTCCTTAGGAATCTTGTCCTTGGCCAGTTTCATGAGATTTGTCCACATTGTGGCCAAGGTGGAGCGGAAGAAGGTGTTGATGGTGTCCATGCCCTCGGGCTTCTGTGCCCACATTGGGGTGGCCCGAAGTTGGAGAGGAAGGATGCGGCGGTTGAGCATGACGTTGATGACATCGGCCAGCTCAGCCTTCCCCGTGGTGGTCCACCACACGATCCTCTCCACTAGAGTCTCTACCTCTTTGGGCTTCCCCCAGGCGACGCCCTTTTCCTTCCAAGACTTGAGTTTCTTGGGAGGCCCGGCCGAGAAAGCCGGGACCTCAGTTTGACCATCGGCAAGGGGTTCTGTGATGTAGAACCATTCCTTTTGCCACTCCTTCACCGTTTCGATGAAGGTGCCCTTGAACCAGGTGGCCCCCTGGTTCTTGCTGATCATTGCCCCTCTGCACTCCGCAAGTTCGGAGCCGCTTGACTTCGGTTTAATCCCGAAGAGCTTCAGCCATAGGCCGAAGTGTGGCTCACAGCGGAGGAAGGCCTCGCAGACTGTTATGAAAGCGGCGAGGTGGTCGATGGAGTTGGGGGCTAGGTGATGGAAATCTAACCCGTAGTAAAACATGATCCCGCGCACGAAAGGGTGCAGTGGGAACCCCAGGCCTCGGATGAGGTGGGGAACAAAGACCACCCGCTCCCCGGCGTTGGGAGCGGGTACCAGCTCGTCGGCCTTTGGAGCGTGGGCGGCGGCGGTACGGGCTAGGTACCCCGCGTCGCGCAGCTCGGCGATGGTCACCGCCATCACGGTGGAGCCGCCCCAGTGCCCCTTAAGGGTATCGGCCATGGCTGATGGGCATATTGAGCTTGCGTACAAGAAAGGCGTAAGGGCTGGATCAGGGCGTTGGAGCTAGACGAAGCGGCAGCAAGGGAGGAATGAGAGCGTAGGCTATCGCGCTGTTCTCCCCATTGCTTTTATAAGCCTATGAAAGGCCAAGAGCCCCCTTTGCTGCGCCGATAAATTCGTGATTACTATCAAAGATGCCGTTGAAACATGTGGGGGGAAACAAAATTTTGATGATATCCCTAAAAAAGCGGGCACGATCTCTGCTTCGACGGGATGTGCCAGTAAAGGAGCCGCCTCGAAACACGATTTGAGAGGAGGCAGTAACTGCTCAACCTGTCGTGGGGCGGGCCTCTCCGATAAAGCTGTCAGGACGGATTGGATTGTTTATACCGGCACAGCAAGCCTTCGAGGCTAAGTTACTTGCTCACCTCGGTTAGGGTACGAGCTCGGTTGGACCACGGATATTGATGCTCTATTAATAGAATTTGAAATATAAGGTGGAACTCGTCTGTCAAGCCGGAGACTCCGGATCCGAAGTGATGGTTCAAAGTCGTCCTCGGCGTAGAAGACCAGTTCGGGGGCTACTGACGGTGTCCTGGATTAGGGGGTGCCAACCTAGCCGGCCCGTCTCCTCAGATGGGCCGATATGCCCCCGTGCATAATCAAGATGGACTCCGGAAGTCGCACATGGGAGACGTGATCAAGACTACCTCTACCGAAGACTTGCAGTACACTTCAAGATTATTCCAGCCGCCTTACTCCAAGATACCGACCTTGTAACCCTAGATACCCTCCCTGGTGTGTATATAAGCCATAGGGTTTAGCCTGTAGGGGAGATGAGCGCAACATCGAACACCTAGCTATAGCAGTTAGACACATATTACGATCTCGAGGTAGATCAACTATGTACTCGATACACCTCCATTAATATAAACAGAAGCAGGACGTAGGGTTTTACCTCCATCAAGAGGGCCCGAACCTGGGTAAAACATCGTCTCCTTTTGTCTCTGTTACCATCGATCCGAGATCCGCAGCTCGGGACCCCCTACCCCGAGGTCTGCCGGTTTTCACACCGACAATGCTCAAATAAATTTACAAGATCAAAAGAAGCATCATAATTATCTCCCCAATCATGATCATTATAATAAGTAGTAGGGGGACAAAATCATCATCAATAGTGCCTACAGACATAGTGTCACCAAAAAAAGAAATATCAAGTGTATCATCTTCATCACTTGAATCATAAAGATTATCATATTTATTCCAATCATATTTTTCTTTTATAACTTCTTCATTAGTAGGGGGACTAAAAATATCATGCTCATCAAACTCATCATCCCCAAGCTTATAGCTTTGCATATCATTAGCACAATCAATATTCATTGAATTCGTACTAATATCATTGCAATCATGCTTATCATTCAAAGAACTCTCACCAATCACTTTATAAAATTCTTCTTTTAACACTTCATAACAATTTTCAGATTCATGATTTTCAAGAAAAACTTCATAAAGATAATGAAGCGCACTCAACTTCATCTCTTCTTTAGCAATAGCATTTTCATCACTAGCAATTGGTTTATCATAATTAGGATTTTTGAAAAGTCCAGCTAGTGGAGAAGGATCCATGATAGCAACAAAAACAGAATAGCAACATAAGATTTTTTTTGGTATTTTGAAAATTTTGGCAAACAAAAGAAAAGGCAAATAAAAAGGAAAAAAGGCAACTAGACAAGAAAGTAAAAACAAGCAAAGATAAAGTGTTTGTGCGAAGGCACCTAATTTGGTAGATGATGACCCCCCGGCAACGGCGCCAGAAATTTTTCTGCTACTCACGATGGAGTTGTTGGATTTCCCCGAAGAGGAAGGGTGATGTAGCACAGCAGCAGAAAGTATTTCCCTTAGTTAAGAACCAAGGTTTATCGAACCAGAAGGAGAGGAAAATAAAAGAGCAATTTTTAGGAGTTTTTGTATTAATGGAGAATAGACCCCGGGGGCCATAGGTTCACTAGAGGCATCTCTCTCGAAAGCAGGTAATGGTATGGTAAACAAATTACTGTTGGGCAATTGACAGAATAGCGGTAATTTATAAGTATGATCATTCATGGCATAATCTCACATTGGCATTACATCCGTGATAAGTAGACCGTAATCCAACTGCATCTACTTCTATTAGTCCATCCCAAGACCGCTATCCAGCATGCATCTCAAAGTATTAAGTTTGCAAGAAATAGAGTAACGCAATAAGCAAGATGACATAATGTAGACAGAAGAAAACCTAGCAATAAGATTAACCCCATCGTTTTATCCTTAGTAGCAACAATACAATACGTGCCTTTGTCCCTATTGTCACTAGACAAGATCACCGCAAGATTGAACCCACTAATATGCACCACTCCCTCTGAAGAACTACTCATCTATCTTGGCCAGAGAAGACTCATAGATCGGAAAGCATACATAGCTATAAAATTACACAAGAAAGAGATCTCAAAAGACTCAATATAAATCAATGAACAATCTGATCATAAATCCACAATTCATCGGATCCCAACAAACACACCACAAGAATTACATCGGATGGATCTCCGAAGAGATCATTGTATTGAAGATCAAACGAGAGAGAGAGAGTGAGAGAGAGAGAGCCATCTAGCTACTGCTATGGACCCGTAGGTCCTGAAAGAACTACTCACACATCATCATGGAGGCAGCAAGGTTGATGAAGATGGCCTCCCCAATGATTCCCTCCTCCGGCAGAGTGCCAGAATAGGGCTCCAAATGGTATCGCTTCGGAACAAAGGTTTGCGGCAGCGATACAATTGTTTCATTTCTCGCTCCGAGGGTTTCAGAATATATGTGTATTTATAGGCCAAGAATTAGGGCAAACGGAGGCTGGGTGGCGCGACCCCCCCCCCCCCAGGCCGCGCCACCTGGCCTTGTGGGGCCCTCGAGTATCTTCTCATTGTCTCCCAAAGCTGCCAGGGTCTCTTATGTTCCAGAAAAATCGTCAAGAAGTTTCATCGTGTTTGGACCTTCGTAGGTATCGATTTTCTGTAAAACCAAAAACAAGCAGAAAACAAGAAGTGGCACTGGGCACTGAATTAATATGTTAGGCCAGAAAAATAATATAAAATGATATAAAATAATGATGAAAGTATATAAGAATGATAATATAGCAGCATGAAATAATCAAAAATTATAGATACGTCAGAGATGTATCACTCCTTCAACTTAGTGTTCTCCTCAACAAGATGAGCATGCTCACAACAAGGGTTAGTTGCACAAGCATTATCAACTAAAACAAAAGGAGGACAAATTGTGATCTCTTTAGTTAGCTTCACTTGGAGTTGATCATGAGACTCCTTGAGTGTAGCATGAGTACCCTTTAAGGCTTTGTGAGCCTTGTCAAGTAACTCAAACTCCTCTTTAAGTCTAGCATGGCCAACCCCAAGTTCATCATTTTGAGATTTAAGCACTTTAGCAAGAACGTGAGCATGATCATGATCTTTCATTAATTTAGCAAGTTCCATGTTTTGTGACTCCTCAAGAGCCACTCTAAGACCTTGCTCTTCCTCAAGAGCAAGAGAAAGATCCGCTATCTCATCGGCATACTCACGGCTATGCCCTTCCATCTTAGTGATGGTCTCCTCTTGAGATTCAATGTGCGCGTTGGCTTCACTAAGTTGTTCCAAGAGAGCAACAAAGTGCTTCTTGGTCTCACCTTTGAGCTTTCCCATGAATTTGTCAAATTCATTTTCCTCTTCATTTGCCTTCTTGCCATCTCCCACACAATCCATCAAAGAGGGATTAGTAGGAATGATTGTTTTGGTGTGAGGGGTTACCTTGTTGGAAGCTTTGGCCATGAGGCACTTGTGGGTGGTGATGGAGTTTTCGTTAGGGGAGTCAAAGAGTGACACCGTTGGAGTTGAAGTGGTGGCAATGGCAACGGAGGCCATTGCAACCCCTTCACCGCTTGGTTCATCATCATCATCGGAGTCGTACTCTTTACCACCAACCCCTTTTGGGGCGCCTTCTTCGCATGGTGGTTGTTCTTGCTTAGGAATGACTTGTTCTTGTCCTTGCGGATAAGCTTGCCTCCATTGTCTTCTCTCTTCTCATAAGGACACTCCACGATGAAGTGGCTTACGTTCCCATAATTGTGACAAGTCCTCACTCTTTAACCCCTAGGCTTGGAGCCACTTGAATTGTTTCTTGAGTAGTTGGACTTGAAGTCCCTCTTTTTACCCCAAAATTGCCTTGACGCGAGAGCCATGTGCTCGTGGTAAGCATATTTGGTGTCTTCAGGTCAACACTTCCCCTCTTCTTCATCATCCTCTTCTTGGACTACCATGGCCTTCAAAGCAAGGTTGGGCTTCTTTGTTCTTTGAACCCGAGCAAGTGCGTTATCGGCGATCTTGTTCAAAATGTTCATGGCACCAAATTCATCCAACACATCATTGGAGGACAAGGTGTGGAAGCCCGCTCTTTGGCGAATGACGGAAGACATGTTCTTGTTGTATGGCATGATCGCCTTGAAAAACTTGTGCTTGACCCAATTATCATCTGTGTCCTTACTCCCATGGTCTTGGAGTGAAACCGCAAGAGCCGTCAATCTCCGGTAAAGATCACAGGGATCTTCATCTTCATTCATGACAAACTCATCGGCTTCATCAAGAATAACTTCAAAGTTGGAGCGTTGAATGCTTGAGCTTCCCTTGTACAATGATGTAACACCCCCAGTGGTTAACTACAGTGATCTACCATATTAATGCCAAGTCACCATGATTAACAGGGCTTAATCATCTTTGGTTCATATCTCATTTGAAATTCCACTTCAAATCCAAATTCAAATTGTAAGTGAAAATAAAAGATTCACAAATAAGATACTAAAAAGTTCATGTGATTTAAAATAATCCATAGGTAATTATGGTTAAGGAAAACAACATCACTTATTTTCTCATTTGGAAGTTAGCATCCAAAAACAGTGCCTAAACAGCCCCAATTAAATCAATTCCATTTTAACAAAATTCAAATAAAATCATCAGGCCTCCAAACTTTTTGTGACAGTGCCAAATATTGCAATGTATTTATGTGGCTAATCTCCACATTTTACAAAACTATTTTTGGTGCTAAAGGAAATAGAAAACAGAAAACAATATGTATAACAGGAAAAGAAAAAGGAAAAGAAAGGAGCTCACTGTGCAACTGGGCTTTGAGTAGCACAGTGCAGCCCAGCCCAGCTGCACAGGTCGTCTCCCACCTCCAGCAGATGTCACCTGCGCCGCGCCCGTGCCCGCCGATGGCCACACGTCGGGCATCCGTCGAGCCAGGAGGTGGATAAGGCCGCCCTCTCTCTCCCGCTGCTAACCCTAGCCCCCTGTCTCCCTCTCACTCGCTCTCTCTCTCTCTCTCAATTCCGAGCTCTCCCGAACGAACCCGTCACCGCCGCTGCCGTCGTCGATTCGCTCATCCTCGACCTCCTCCGGCCACCCCGAGCAGCTTCCCGTCATCGCTGTGAGCAGGCGCTCCATTCCCCCTGTTTTTCCCTCTGGATCCCGTCACGAATCGAGCCGTAACAAGCTGTAGTCACCGTCGTGCTTTGCTGTTGCCGCCGCACTCGTTGTCGTCGTTCTGGTTCACCCCGAGATGAACTGCTACCACCATTGAGCTCCTGGAGTTCCCAGGATGTGCGTGCGCTGCCTAGCTCGCCGAATGGGTGGCTGTGGCCTCGATTCCGTTTTTGGCCGAACTCCGGTTGCCGCGGGCCGTCGTCGTTGTCGCTGGTTCCGGCCACCCCCGCACCCACTGCTGCCTCTCCTCGACGCGCGCCATCGCCCGCGTAGAGTAGCCGCTCTCCGCACGCCAAATGGTCGCCGGAGGGGCGCGGACGAGCAGCGCCGCCGCGTCGGTGGTCGTCGCCGGCGCGCGCGCATTTAAACCGGTGGGCCCGGCTCACTGTTGCAATTAGATTAGGGCCTAACCACTAATTAGGTTAACCCTCACCGCTAACAGACACTGACTGGTGGACCCTCCCTGTTAATAACGTTTCTGTTAAAATATGACACTGACATGCGGGTCCCATTTCCTGTAGCAATTATTTTAGCACTAATTAAACTCTGTGACACTGACAGTGGCCCCACTGCTAATTAATCTAATTTAACTAAAACCTAAATAACTCTGTGTCAATGACAGTGGGCCCCACCTGTCATATTTGACCAGTCAACAGTCAACCCAGTTGACTGCTGACTAGACTGTTGACTGGGTCAACTGGGCCCCTGGCCCCAAATGTCATTCACTGTGGCTAGCGCACAGTGGGTATAAAAGGTATTTTCTGTTTAAATTTGAAATAATAATATTAAATCCAGTAATTTCAGAAAATGTTTAAATATCATAGAAATTAAAGCGTAACTCGGATGAAAAAAAGTTATATATGAAAAATGATCAGAAAAATATGACGAATCCGAAAATGCCACCCACATACCTGCCACACCCCTCTAACATGATGAACGTGGAACTTTCCCCTCCGGATCGTCTGACCGATAATCACCCGGAGCTGGGAGAACACTCCCGGATGTTTTCCCACTCCGACCAAAATACCTAGCACTGCATTAGAACACCCCTAGCACTGCATATAGCCATGTCATGCATTTGTGTTGCATTATTTGCCGTGTATTTATTGTTTCTCCCGATAGACCCCGAGACTGCCGACGACACTGCTGAGTACGACAACGTCGTCGACGACCAGACCCCTTCAGGCGAGCATCCACGCAAACAAAACCCCCTTGATCATCCAGATATCGCCCACTCTTTCTCTCTTATGCTTGCATTAGAATTGCTTCTGTTGATATTCCGATAGCTCATATTCTGATGCATAGCCTGATTTCGTCGCATGCTATTGATACCTTACCTGCTATCCTATGATGCTTAGTTAGGTATGCTATGTTTCATCAGCTGGCCCTACACCCTTGTCCGTTTGCCATGCTTGTTATCAGGTCGTGATCACTCTGGGTGATGGTCACGGAAATGTTACATTACTGCAATACTTTTAAACTGTTAAAGTCGGGTCGGCTCCAAGAGTGCCCGCGAGAGAATAATATTAAAGACGGGTCGGCTCCAAGAGCACCCGCGAGTGATATTGTGGCGGAACGACAGGGCAGGCAGAGACCACCTAGGAGAGAGGTGGGCCTGGTCCCTGATCGTGGTTCGCGTGTTACCAAGTCGGAGCGACAGGAACCCTGTTCGTCTCTGTGAGCTACTAAACACGCCTAACGGATTTGGGTATTTGATCTGAGTTAGCTACGTGCCTATACGCACTACCACCACACGGGATAATTGTTATGGGACCCTCTATGTCGTATGTATCAGTCGAAAGCTCTTCAGATGTCACAGCTCAGAGATGCGGGCTGATCGTTGGGGTGGACTGGTTACGTCACTTGTGTATACAGTGTCGCGCCTGGGCCCCAACCAGCCACGCAACGTGCAGGAGTGCAGAGGGCGATGGGCCCAAGACCCCTTCGCACTTAGGATTTAGACTGGCGTGCTGACCTCTCTGCTGAGCCTAGGTAGGACTACGTCGTGTCAATTACCCGAGGCCGGGCATTACCCAGCAAGTGTGTCCGGCCAGATGTAATCGAGCGTGTTGGGTAACAGTAGTGCACCCCTGCAGGGAAGTAATCTATTCGAATAGCCGTGTCCACAGTAACAGGACTCTCGGAGTTGTATCCCGATCTACTACAACTACAAACGGATACCAAGTTATTATTAAACTGTTACTATTGCTCCGGGGTCGCTTTCTCGCAGGGTAGTTGAGGAAGGATCTCTGGGCATTGCTAATATATGATTGCTATTATACATTACTATGTTCTACTCTCTCCTGATGCTGCAAGATTGCTTCAAGATGCTAGTCTTCGATAGGCTAGGCCTTTCCCCTTCTGTTCTGGCATTTCTGCAGTTTAGTCCAAAAATATAGCCCCATTCCTTTGATACCGATGCATACTTAGTATAGTTCTGATGTAAGTCTTGCGAGTACTTTGGATGAGTACTCACGGTTGCTTTGCTGCCTCTTTTTCCCTATACCCGATTGCTGCGTTCAGACGACGGAGCCCAGGAGCAGGAGATCCCCGGAGGCACCTACTACTACGTTGAGCCCGCCGACCAGGAGTAGTTCGGAGGCCCTAGGCAGGAGGCCTGCGCCTTTTCGATCTAGATGTCATTGTTTTGCTCAGCCTTCTTAAGGCAAACTTGACTAACTATGTCTGTACTCAGATATTATTGATGCTTCCGCTAACGCTTGCTCGCGAGCTTATGTATTCGAGCCCTCGAGGCCCCTGGCTTGTAATATAAAGCTTGTATGACTTTTATTTGAGTTTAGAGTTGTGTTGTGATATCTTCCCGTGAGTCTCTGATCTCGATCGTGCACATTTGCGTGTATGATTAGTGCACGGTCGAGCAGGGGCGTCACAAGCTAGTATCAGAGCCGACTACCTATAGGAACCCCTTTCCAACTCCTTGGCCGAAGTTAAGTCTAGTCATTGAAAAACTATTTTACTAACATTGTTGTGTGGCTTACGGGCCCACATCGCAAATGGATGGGATTAGGATCTTTTATTCCTCTCCTTTACTCTAGGATTCTGATCCCTCTTCTATTCGGGTTAAAGATTTTACTAACTCTAACTCTAGGTTCTCGTAACCATTTTCTCCCGGAGAGCCACTTGATACAGATGTTCCCGCTACTCTTGAAGTACCAGATGGTTATGAAGACACTCTCCGATGATTCCACGAGACCCTTGTGCCCACCGTCTTTGCAATTCTCAGCCACCAATAAGTCCCTATGGATTACTACCTATACTTGTCCTTCATACATTCGTCCCTAGTTACTCTTGTTATTACATGATTCCCTAAAATACTCTCCGATTTTTCGATAACCCTTTGTGTCTACTGCCTGGCAGCCTCTTTCCGCATGAATACACCTTCGAATAATTCCTCACACTTATCGGGGATTTGTTCATACCCAGTTGGTCATGTGTTTCGCAAAATGCTTCGTAATGCTATCTGATCTTTCAAGAATCCTCTGCAGCCTATTGCTCTTGAAATCCTTGCCTGCTTACATTATGGTTAATTTCATATGTGTAGTAATCTTCGTTGACCTCCCTTGTCATTGCCATTTTTGAGTCCCTTGATTCAATATGCTGAGAATGCTCGCAATCATCAGTTGTTCCTTAGAATTCATCCTTCCGGCTCAGGCGTCATTTTGAACATGAGCTGGTTCCCGGCCAATCAAGTTTTGATCGATTTTGCCTCTAAGTCTATTCAACTTATCCATTCTTGATCAGAGCGTCTGCTTCTGATCCCCGAATTGGAAATCGTAATTCCATTGTAATTATCTTTTGGATTATTTAGATGTTCCTATAATCCGATGCCTCTGCATTCTTTCTTCTTTTGGTTAAGTACCGACACTCACATCAGCTCCTTTGTGGACCGCCAGATCCTTTGTTGGATTATTATCCGACAGTGTCCTCATATTCAATAACCTTGTTAGATCTTCCCCTGATACATAATGCCTTTGGTAAATTGTATCATCTGCTTTTGCCAACCATGCTCTGCTTTCGAGCTTGTGTTATTTACTCGTGAAGTTTGTGGTCTATGTTTCTAAGATGCCCCGATGGATTGAACCTATGCCTTCCCTAATCTCTGTGAACCCGAAAGTTTTTCACGGGTCATACCCTACTGGTGTTTCGCCAGATAAAATTTCAACACTACAACTTCTTCGAAAGCGAGAATCGAATGAGAGGTTATGCATTGAAGAAGTGGGAGTTGACCTCGAACCTCTATGTTCATGCCCATGGAAACGATGTAGAACTTATCACGGAAGCCTCCCACAAAACATTCCTTCAGATGTAAAATTCTTTCGGTATCCCAAATTGATTTCATGCAGTTATGGTTCCGACCATGCTGACCTCATTTGATAACTCCATTCTCGTGCCTCGTCTATTTTTCGACAAGGTGAATGTACCTGCCGTCCGCAGATCAACGATCCAGCTCAGCTTCTATTATGTTCTACCTTCGAGTATTGCCCTCTGATATCACGAGGATAACGTGCCGTTGCACTACCCCTTACGAATTCTTGCTGGAGTAATACTTCGCACCGATTTAGTCATTCCATGGGTTCTGGGTTGTTTGTCAACCGAGAACACCGATAAGTGAATTAAGTTCACCCTGTCGTTCATTACTCCTAGTGATTTGTTGCTGGGAAGCTTAATACTCAAACTTGTCATTCCTAGCCTGCCGGCTACATCCTTATCATGCTACCTTAGACCGTGCTCCCTCGTCCTTCTTTGGTGCACAAATTCTTCAGACCGTGAGCAAAGCTTACGTCGAGTTTTCAACATCATGTTGTTTGTCTTGAAAAGCAACTCCGATTCCGAGTTTGCATTTTATCTATTGTCCCGGTAACTTTCTGCTTCACAATTCTTTTAGCTTGATGTCGTCACTGTTCGATTGCATCCTCCTGAAGTCCCTCGATAAAATGTGTTGTGATCATTGTCAATATTTTGACTTCCTCCGAGATGTCAATTGAATTCATGATGAGAAATACCATCCTTGCCCCTCGATAATTTGTATTATCATCGACAACATCCTTGCTTTTCCTTCCAGCACAGACTTGGTCATGTTTTGGACTATACCTTAAGTTCCTTGCTATCTTGAAAATGTTCCATGTGTTTTCATGTGATCTTCAAACCCAGCCCTTGCTTAAAACATTAGGTCATTGCTGCCCTGAAGCATGATTGTGGTACTCCTAGTATCAACAAGAACATTGGAAGCGTAATGCTAAATGATTCTTGATCTATTATCCAAACACCGTTGTATGGGTAAACATCATGATTCTTCTTGCCCCTTTTACCTAAAAGGATATGCCCTTGCTGACTTGTCTTGGATATCATGCTCTGTTTGTTCATGCGAAGGATATATTCCTAATACTTGTGTATAAACACATTTTCCTTTCCATTGGTTTGTTTAACCTTTCTTATAATCTATATGATCTAAGCAGTAATAATTCCCTGCTTATGTAAACACCTCAGTGTACAACTCAGTCAGAAAAACCTTGTTACTATTGTTGTTAACATTTCGGTAACCATCGATGGACGAGAACTTTGCCTATTGGTCCGCCTCGTTTCAACGAGCAGGAAAATGGTTCTCTTCGTCCCTCGCCCTTGGTACCGACGTTGTGGCCTGCATAGCTGACAATGTTACCCTCTGACATACCTGGCTATTGTGACCGTGCAAGAGGTCACCGTCCTTCCTACTCTGAATCCACACCAACCACAGTTCCACAGGACCAAAACCTGACTCTCCTGCACATCCTTGTTATCCAAGGTTATTCTTTGCACTTGGCTTCGTATGTAATTCACGAGCCACCTTCCTAGAGATGATCTATTCTGGTATCAGATGTAATACTTATTCCCGTTGCTCTGAACCCCATTCGCACTCTGTTTTTAGGCATCGAATGCTTGCCTACCCGTTCGAAACTTCTTGTACCTTCTTATATTGCTCTCGATGATTTCCCTGAGTTTTAACTCGAGAGATGCCTTGTGCCTCATTCCCTGAGATAATTACCGGATGACAATCCTTCCAGACATCCGACCCTATAAGAGTTTCCCCTCCTACCCTATTCGTAAGTACGATATAGTTCCCGAAGGAAGGATGACGACTTCAACATGATGCCTTGATACAGTGAAATAAAGACATCAACGTACTGGATTGACTTCTTCAAGAAGGGCAACAAGAACAAGAAGATTCGTTAGAATACGAAACCAGACCTTTTTCCCCTTACTCTACCTCTTAAATCTCGGGACGAGATTTCTTTTAGTGGAAGAGATTTGTAACACCCCCAGTGGGTAACTACAGTGATCTACCATATTAATGCCAAGTCACCATGATTAACAGGGCTTAATCATCTTTGGTTCATATCTCATTTGAAATTCCACTTCAAATCCAAATTCAAATTGTAAGTGAAAATAAAAGTTTCACAAATAAGATAACTAAAAAGTTCATGTGATTGCAAATAATCCATAGGTAATTATGGTTAAGGAAAACAACATCACTTGTTTGCTCATTTGGAAGTTAGCATCCAAAAACAGTGCCTAAACAGCCCCAATTAAATCAATTCCATTTTAACAAAATTCAAATAAAATCATCAGGCCTCCAAACTTTTTGTGACAGTGCCAAATATTGCAATGTATTTATGTGGCTAAGCTCCACATTTTACAAAACTATTTTTGGTGCTAAAGGAAATAGAAAACAGAAAACAATATGTATAACAGGAAAAGAAAAAGGAAAAGAAAGGAGCTCACTGTGCAACTGGGCTTTGAGTAGCACAGTGCAGCCCAGCCCAGCTGCACAGGTCGTCTCCCACCTCCGGCAGGTGTCACCTTCGCCACGCCCGTGCCCGCCGATGGCCACACGTCGGGCATCCGTCGAGCCAGGAGGTGGATAAGGCCGCCCTCTCTCTCCCGCTGCTAACCCTAGCCCCCCTTGTCTCCCTCTCACTCGCTCTCCCTGTCTCTCAATTCCGAGCTCTCCCGAACGAACCCGTCACCGCCGCTGCCGTCGTCGATTCGCTCATCCTCGACCTCTTCTGGCCACCCCGAGCAGCTTCCCGTCATCGCTGTGAGCAGAAGCTCCATTCCCCCTGTTTTCCCTCTGGATCCCGTCATGAATCGAGCCGTAACAAGCTGTAGTCACCGCCGTGCTCTGCTGTCGCCGCCGCACTCGTTGTCGTCATTCTGGTTCACCCCGAGACGAACTGCTACCACCGTTGAGCTCCTGGAGTTCCCGGGATGTGTGTGCGCTGCCTAGCTCGTCGAATGGGTGGCTGTGGCCTCGATTCCGTTTTTGGCCGAACTCCGGTTGCCACGGGCCGTCGTCGTTGTCGCTGGTTCTGGCCACCCCCGCACCCACTGCTGCCTCTCCTCGACGCGCGCCATCGCCCGCGTCCAGTAGCCGCTCTCCGCGCGCCAAATGGTCGCCGGAGGGGCGCGGACAAGCAGCGTCGCCGCGTCGGTGGTCGTCGCCGGCGCGCGCGTTTAAACCGGTGGGCCCGGCTCACTGTTGCAATTAAATTAGGGCCTAACCACTAATTAGGTTAACCCTCACCGCTAACAGACACTGACTGGTGGACCCTCCCTGTTAATAACGTTTCAGTTAAAATATGACACTGACATGTGGGTCCCATTTCCTGTAGCAATTATTTTAGCACTAATTAAACTCTGTGACACTAACAGTGGCCCCACTGCTAATTAATCTAATTTAACTAAAACCTAAATAACTCTGTGTCAATGATAGTGGGGCCCCACCTGTCATATTTGACCAGTCAACAGTCAACCCAGTTGTCTGCTGACTGGACTGTTGACTGGGTCAACTAGGCCCCTGGCCCCACATGTCATCCACTGTGGCTAGCCCACAGTGGGTATAAAAGGTATTTTCTGTTTAAATTTGAAATAATAATATTAAATCTAGTAATTTCAGAAAATGTTTACAACTTTGAAAAATCATAGAAATTAAACCGTAACTCGGATGAAAATAATTTATATATGAAAAATGATCAGAAAAATATGACAAATCCGAATATGCCACCCACATGCCTGCCAAACCCCTCTAACATGATGAACGTGGAACTTTCCCCTCCGGATCGTCTGACTGATAATCACCCGGAGCTGGGAGAACACTCCCGGATGTTTTCCCACTCCGACCAAAATACCTAGCAGTGCATTAGAACACCCCTAGCACTGCATATAGATATGTCATGCATTTGTGTTGCATTATTTGCCGTGTATTTATTGTTTCTTCCCCCTCCTTCTCTCCCGATAGACCCCAAGACTACCGACGACACTGCTGAGTACGACTACGTCGTCGACGACCAGACCCCTTCAGCCGAGCTTCCAGGCAAGCAAAACCCCCTTGATCATCCAGATATCGCCCACTCTTTCTCTCTTATGCTTGCATTAGAATTGCTTCTGTTGATATTCCGATATGTCCTATTCTGATGCATAGCCTGATTTTGTCGCCTGCTATTGATACCTTACCTGCTATCCTATGATGCTTAGTTAGGTATGCTATGTTTCATCAGCTGGCCCTACACCCTTGTCCATTTGCCATGCTTGTTATCGGGCCGTGATCACTCTGGGTGATGGTCACGGAAATGTTACATTACTGTAATACTTTTAAACTGTTAAAGTCGGGCCGGCTCCAAGAGTGCCCACGAGAGAATAATATTAAAGATGGGTCGGCTCCAAGAGCACCCGCGAGTGATATCGTGACGGAACGACATGGCAGGCGGAGACCACCTAGGAGAGAGGTGGGCCTGGTCCCTGATCGTGGTCCGCGTGTTACCAAGTCGGAGCGACAGGAACCCTGTTCGTCTCTGCGAGCTACTAAACACGCCTAACGGATTTGGGTATTTGATCTGAGTTGGCTACGTGCCTATACGCACTACCACCACGCGGGATAATGGTTATGGGACCCTCTACGTCGTATGTATCAGCCGAAAGCTCTTCAGATGTCACAACTCAGAGATGCGGGCTGATCGTTGGGGTGGGCTGGTTACGTCACTTGTGTATACAGTGTCGCGCCTGGGCCCCGACCAGCCACGCAACGTGCAGGAGTGCAGAGGGCGATGGGCCCAAGACCCCTTCACACTTAGGATTTAGACCGGCGTGCTGACCTCTCTGCTGAGCCTAGGTAGGACTACGTCGTGTCGATTACCCGAGGCCGGGCATTACCCAGCAAGTGTGTCCGGCCAGATGTAATCGAGTGTGTTGGGTAATAGTAGTGCACCCCTGCAGGGAAGTAATTTATTCGAATAGCCGTGTCCACGGTAACAGGACTCTTGGAGTTGTATCCCGATCTACTATAACTACAAACGGATACCAAGTTATTATTAAACTGTTACTATTGCTCCAGGATCGATTTCTCGCAGGGTAGTCGAGGAAGAATCTCTGGGCGTTGCTAATATATGATTGCTATTATACATTACTATGTTCTACTCTCTCCTGATGCTGCAAGATTGCTTCAAGATGCTAGTCTTCGATAGGCTAGGCCTTTCCCCTTCTGTTCTGGCATTTCTGCAGTTTAGTCCAAAAATATAGCCCCATTCCTTTGATACTGATGCATACTTAGTATAGTTCTGATGTAAGTCTTGCGAGTACTTTGGATGAGTACTCACAGTTGCTTTGCTACCTCTTTTTCCCTATACCCGATTGCTGCGTTCAGACGACGGAGCCCAGGAGCAGGAGATCCTCGGAGGCACCTACTACTACGTTGAGCTCGCCGACCAGGAGTAGTTCGGAGGCCCTAGGAAGGAGGCCTGCGCCTTTTCGATCTAGATGTCGTTGTTTTGCTCAGCCTTCTTAAGGCAAACTTGTTTAACTTTATGTCTGTACTCAGATATTATTGATGCTTCTGCTAACGCTTGCTCGCGAGCTTATGTATTCGAGCCCTCGAGGCCCCTGGCTTGTAATGTAAAGCTTGTATGACTTTTATTTGAGTTTAGAGTTGTGTTGTGATATCTTCCCGTGACTCTCTGATCTCGATCGTGCACATTTGCGTGTATGATTAGTGCACGGTCGAGCTGGGGCGCCACAAATGAGTTCATGTGCTCCCATGCATCTTTGGCAAGAGTGAATGGTCGCAAGTGTGGGAGCTCTTCGGGGGGCAAGGATGCTTGGAGAATGAACAAAGCGGGCGCATTTAGTTGATTGTCCACTTCTTATCTTGGTGTCAAGTTTCTTTGATCATACGGATGATAGCAATACTTTAATGATCCTCCAAAGTGAGTAGAGGAGCTGTTCAAATGAGACTTAATTCGAAAAAACCCAATTAGCAAAGTTAGTCAAATCAAGCTCAGGAGGAGGGCCATGATTGTTTATATGAGGCGAAGGAACCGGGCCACCATAGGAGGTAGGTGCAGGAACCGCGGCACTAGAACCCGACCCATTTTTCCCTTGGGAGGAATTAGGCTTCAAGCCACTAGCCGTCCCCTTAGAGGAGTCGACGTCTGCTTCCAAGGAGGTAGTGTCAATTACCTTCTCGGGAGCGGTGATGGCTTTCATGCCTTCGAGAAATTTATCTAGCATGTCTTTTACCTTGTCCATCATTGATGATCTAAGTGAGGCCATGGCTTCATTTAAATCATTTTGAGTGACCACTGTAGGATCCACGGCCACGAGGACATCCTCATCCCTTAATCCGTCGCCGTCAACCATACTCTTTAGGTGGTAAAGCCCTTAATAAAGAGACATGGCCCTGATACCAATTGAAAGGATCGGTATGGTCGATTATAGGGGGGTGATTAGGCGACTAATTTTTTTAACTTCTTTTAAAAAAATTAGGCTTAACAAAATAATAGGTTATCTAGATATGCAACAACAACAACAACAACAACAACAACAACAACAACAACAACAACAACAACAACAACCGAGCGTCCTGTTACCGTGGACACGGCTATTCGAATAGATTAACTTCCCTGCAGGGGTGCACTACTGTTACCCAACACGCTCGATTACCTTTGGCCGGACACACTTGCCTGGGTAATGCCCGGCCTCGGATAATCAACACGACGTAGACCTACCTAGGCTCCACAGAGAGGTCCCCGCCGGTCTACATCCTAAGCGCAAAGGGGTCATGGACCGATCGCCCTAAGCACTCCGGGTCGTTGTGCGCAGGGTTAGATCCAGGCACCACCTCTGTCCTGGATGGCGCCGATCCTGCCGTGCCACAATGCTGAACTGGACGTCTGACAGAGCTTTCGGGAGGAACGTACGACGCCGAGGGGCCCATAAACCATTATCCCGCGTGGTGGTTAGTGCGTATAGGCCAGCGGCCAACTCAGATCAGATACCCAATCCATAGTGTATTATTAGTAGCTCGCAGAAACGAACAGGGCTCCTGTCGCTCCGACTTGGTATCTCGCGGACCCCGACCAGGGACCAGGCCCACCTCTCTCCTAGATGGTCTCCGCCTGCCCTGTCGCTCCGCCACAAAATCTCTCGCGGGTACCCTTGGGGCCGACCCGACTTGTTAAGAGGGAATGTCATAACTCAGGTCCATACCGGCAAGGTGAGATCCGAGGAATCACCCTCTGTGGATCCACACTTGATACACTGCACGACAGAGATATCATCGAGAATGAACTATGAGGCATCACCCTCGGAAAGGTCACCCTTGCGGTGCTTCGCTACAGAATCATCATCGAGAGTGATCTACGAGGAATCACCCTCGGTAGTATCTCACTTGTTGCGACTCTGCAGAGTCGTACAGTTGCATGGGCCTAAGGGGGTCTCAGGTCTCGGTACACCAATCCACTGGATCAGTCAACCCGAACAACAAGCATGGCAAAACGGACAAGGGTGTAGGGCCACTGGTGGGACACAAGTATTCCTATACTAAGCATTTAGGATACAGGTAAAGGAACAATAGCAGGTTATCAAAAACAGGCTATGCATCAGAATAGGTGCTATCGGAACATCAACAATAGCATTACTAATGCAAGCATAAGAGAGAAAGAGTGGGCAATATCAGAATGATCAAGGGGGTTTTGCTTGCCTGGAAGCTCTGCAGACAAAAAGGTGTTCTTCGGAAGCGTCGTCGTAGTCGATCGCCGAATCATCAACGGTCTCGGAGTCTACCGGAGGGAAAGGGGGAGGGGAAACAAATAAATAACGGAGCACACAAATGCATCACAGATGTATATCACGGCAAAAAGTGTTGGTGATATGCTCTAATGCATTACTAAGCATTTTAGACGAAGCGGGGAAATATTCGAAAATATTTTCCCAGCTCCAGGTGATTATCGATATTTTGATCCGGAGGGGAAGGTTCCATGTTTGCTATGTTAGAGGTGTCTGACAGGTAAGTGGGTGGCATATTCGGATTCGTCATATTTTTCTGATCATTTTTTATATATAAATTATTTTCATCCGAGCTATGGTTTATTTTATATAATTTTCTAAAGTTTTAACAATATTCTGAAATTTTCTGGAATTGTTTTAAATTCGAATATTAAATCCTAAAGTGCAGTCAACCCAGTCAACTTTTGACTAGTCAACAGGGACAGCATGGCCCACATGTCATTGTCATAGGTGTAGATTACTTAGTCTAAAATAATTTAAACTAGGGGGGCCACACATGTCATTATTTATATATAGACTAATTAGCACTAAATTAGTTCCTATCTAAACTAGTCCTAATTAATCCTAGCCTAATTAAACCAGGGGCCGGCCGGTGGCACAGCCAGCCGTGGCTGTGCACACACACGCAAACACACACTAGGCCAAGGCCGGCCATGGTAAGCAGCAGCAGTACCAGGCGGCAGCAGCTGCCCTAGGAGCAGCAAGCAGGCGCCCGCAGCAGCAGCAGCTAAGCAGCGCGCATCGGGAGGCAGTAGCCGCAGCTAGCGGCAGCAGTTTTAGCAGCAGCAACGACAGCACGCAGGGAGCAGCAGCAGTGCACAGCTAGCAGCGGCATGAGCAGCCGCAGGAGCAGTAGCAAGCAGTAGAGCAACGGCAACGCAGCAACAAAACAACAGCAGAGTAGCGCGCAGCAGCAGAGGGGCGCGGGCAGCAGGAGCTCGGGCCGAGGTCGGTCCACGGGGAGCTACGGCGAAATCGACACGGATCGGAACCGAGGTCGAGGGGAATCGAACGAGGAGCTCACCACCGAGCTCGTGGACGTAGTCAGGGAAGCCGGGGGTGGCCGGACGCGTCGCGCCCGTCGTCGAGAGGCGGCGGCCGTGGCGGGGAAGACGACCCGATTGCGGCGATTCGGCGCTTCCCTGCAAGAACTGCTGCTTGGGGTCGACGAAGTCGAGGCGAGCGAAGCTCCTGGACGTCTTTTCGTGGCTCCGGGACGTCCCGGAGCAAGGCAACGAGGCGGCGGCGGCGACGGCCACACACGGGCAGCTTCGGTTTTGAGCGAGGGAGACGCCAGGGGGGAGGAGGAAGCTGAGCTAGGGTTCACCGAGGGCTTCAGGGCATCAAGTAGGCGTCGACAGAGGGCCGGATGGTCGACAAGCAACCAAGGCGTGACCATGGTGGCCGGATGGCAGCCACGCCTCTGTTCTTTTCTTTTTTTTTGAGGTAAAACACCCGAGCTTTATTAAGGAAATACAGTAGCTGATACAAAGCCCGGGGGCTCCAGGAGCCAAACATAGCGGCCTGGACATAGAACTAAAGACATTCTAGCAATATTATGAGCATCTACATTGTACACCCTCGTTTCATGTTTAAAGGAAACGTCTTGTAGAACCTCCAGCTTGCACGTAACTTCGGTTAAGATCATAGTTTCCTCTCCTCTGCTTCCTTCATAGATACTTCTGACAACCCCCAAAGAATCAGAGGCTATAACAGCCTTGTACAGATTGAGGTCCTGCATCAAGCACAGCCCTTCGCGGCATGCCATTGCCTCAACACAAACTGGATCAAAAACACTGTCCATAACCAAGACCGAAGCCCCCAGGTAAGTACCATCATCAGCACGAAAAAAAGCTGCAGCCGTGCACCTGTTGTTCTCATATGACAATGCAGCATCAACATTACCTTTCACAACACCCTGTGGAGGAGGGATCCAACGCCCAGCGATCCTCGGCTTCCTCTCCTGGTGTCTTCTCTGTTCTGCTGAAACGATCAAACCCAGCTCATGCAAAAAACGGGTTATAAACTTGCAAGTTTCAAAAGGGCTCTGATAAACATCTTCATGTATGATATCTCGCCTTGCCTTCCAGATCGCCCACAGGGTAGTAATCATCTTCACATAATCTGTACTGGATAGGAAATCATCCATCTCGAACAACCAGCTTCTAGCATTTGGCTCACCACAGCTCCTCAGTTTATCATAGAGTTCTTCATCAACTAGTACCCAAACACATCGAGCCATTCTGCACTCTAGTAATGAATGTCTCCATGAATCGTCGCTCCAGCCACAAATGCTACAAACACTAGTCGGTGCCATGTTCCTGTGGTGAGCAACATCTGCAGTGGGTAAGCTTTGGCGTGCAAGCCTCCAAGCAAAAACTTTTAATTTAGCCGGTATTGTATGCTTCCACATTCTTGTCCATGACCTTTCATTTTTTTTCAACTCAGACCCACATGCTCGCCCATCTAGCCAGGCCTCACGACGAGATTTGGTATGCACAAGCATCCTGTAGGCTGATCGAACAGTGAAGGATCCCTTCTTTTCAAAAAACCATGCCCATTCATCTTGTAAGTTGATTGTTGGTAACGGAATCCGACGTACTATGTCCACATCCATAGGCAACATGTGCTTAGCTAGCACCTGATCATTCCATGAATGGGTTGCGTGATCAATGAGTTCACTGACCAACTCTGGTCTTGCTTCTAACAAAGGTCCAATCGGCCGCACATATTTGCCACGCCTCTGTTCTGTGAACAGAGGTAGGGGATGAGGGGGTTAGGTGGGCTGGGTCTCACTGTACAACTAAAGCCCACTGGCACACAGTGACCGCTTACTCTTTTCCTTTTCTTATTTCTCTGTTTTCTTTATTAACTCTGTTTTGTATTTTCCTTTTGCTCCAATAGACTTTTGTAAAATATGGGACTTGTCTCATAATTAGTATTGCATTATTTGGTACTGCCTCAACAAGTTTGGGAATTATTTGAGTTCATTTGAATTTTGCTTAATTAGAAATGATTTAAATGGGCTGTTTTGGGTACTGTTTTTAGGTGCTAGCTCCCAAATGAGCAAACAAGTGATGTTGTTTTCCTTAACAAATATTACATATGGATTATTTACTAAATCATGAACTATTTTTCATACAAGTTTGTAACTTTTCAAATTTTGCTTGCTATTAGAATTTTGGTTTAAGGTGGAATTTCAAATGAGATATGAAACCAAAGATGACAAAGCATTGTAATACATGGTGACTTGGCATTATCAGAGGATGATAACTGTAGATAATACAAGGGGGTGTTACACCGCAGATCGTATTGTGATCAACACCAAAATCGTAATTGAGTGACAATTGCACTTTCAGTCCTCCTCGTCATGTAGTCCAGCGAGGGCTTGGACGACGCGGGCTTGTCCGCTCGACCTCGTCTAGGGTGGCGGTGTTGGGAAACGTAGTAGAAAACAAAAAAAATCGCCCTACGATCATGATCCCAGGAACACTATTAAGATGCATTAGAGGTTTAGATCGGATCGTTACCAACTTCGAGTTGCAGCGGAAGAAGAGTTGGTGTAGATCATTGATGAAGTCCCTCGAACCGTTCACGAGCGATCCCTCGAACCAAAGACCGAAAGCACGGCCTCTCTATGGATTGCACGCGTTCGGGCTTTACGATCCGGCAACACTTCGTCGTCTAGAGCTTTGTCGTCGCCGGAGAATTAGAGGGAGAAGAAGAGAACCACACAGGGCTTCTCTATTATGAGGATTAGAGAGAACTAGGTCTAGCTCTAATCTAGATCAAGTCTAAATTAGAACTAGAACTAGAGAACTAGAGGAGGCTCCAAAACTTGTGTATCTCAAGGGCCAAATCCTCTAGTATATATATGTGTAGGGAGAGGGGAGGGGCGCCACACAAGGAGGGAAGGATTCCCTCCTCGGTGCGCCGGCCTAGGGGGAGGAGGAGTCCCTCCCCCACTCCAATTCGGCCTCCCCTTGGCCTCCCAAAGGCTAAGGGGGGCGCCACACCTTATTGGGCCTATATGGCCCAATAACTCTCCACTACTAGGTCTTTTAGTATTTTCTTTAGCCCGTTGATATTAAATAAATTCTAAAAGCCTCCTAATCAATATTAGAATCTTTTATAATTTATTTAAAGTCTCTGGAAACATTGTTCTCCTATATATCATTTCCCGGTATTTCCCGAAACTCTTCCGGTAAACCCGAAACGCTTCCGGTTTCTCTCGAAACTATTTCTTTTATTCCCGAAACTATTCCAAGAATATTTTATTATATTACTCACTCCACTAAGTCTCAATAGATCGTAATTCCCTTAAGCGTGTGACCCTGTAGGTTCGGTAAAACATAGACATGATCGAAACCCCTTTCGTTCAATGATCAATAGCGGAACCGTGGACATCCATATTGACCCCTATGATTACACGAATAATATTCGAGTGAACCTTTGGTTATCATATGCTATTCCCTTTGCTTCGCGATACTTTACAAAACCCGAGGTGAGATATATCGGTATCCGGTTGAGTCATTCTCATGCTCATTATACCGGTCTCCTCGTTACTGGTTTTGTTCTTCTTTCTCGTTGACATGTTCCGGCATCCCTGTGACCTAGCCACCTGTGTCTGGCCAGAAGATGATGGATGCCGTCACACCGAGAGGGCCCTAAGAATATCTCTCCACCGTCGGAGGAGCAAATCCCACTCTTGAGCTATCTAGCCCCTTGTCACACTTTCCGATAAACCTGTAAGTTACCGTTATGATCACCGTGTTACAGATGATGTTGGAGCAACCCCAAAGTGTATCGTCTAGTATGAAGTGGCTACGATACTCTCATGTTCTAAGGAACTTAAGCACACATTAACCCTCCGTGTTATAACTATAGACTTGCGACGATATCATCTCAAAGTATAACAAACAAATTGGGTCAATTCAATATGATCGTTCTACTAACATCATACCCTCAATGTTGTTGGCATCCTTGTTACACTAAACAAATGGCCATGATCAGGAAAACATAATCATCACACAACACTTGAGCTAGTCCTAGAGGCAAGACTAGGAATCAGGTTTTACCTTTATCATTCTACACGTGCTTATGAATTTTCCTCCGAATCACATATTCAAGAACCATAGCAGTTATAGCATAGAATAAAAACTCTTAATTATAAACGTAGAAAAAAATAATATAAATATTATTGCCTCTAGGGCATATTTCCAACAGGCGGGGATGGCGCCCGACTGCTCGAGCCGCTCTGGTGTGATGGGGGCAATGGGCAGCCTCAGGTCTTCACCCGTGACCAGCGGAGCGCGAGGCGGCAGGTGAGGTTCTCGTTGTTCTCTACCTCGAGGAGGTCCCAATCCACATCATCATCCTCCGATCCGGACATCGCGACAACGGATGGGGGCTAGGATTTGGGGAGCGGAAAGGAGAGGAGACTGAGATAGGGTTTGTGATGGGCGGCGTTTTTTGTGAGGTTTGGAGTGGGCTCGTCCTGTCTGGACCGACGTGGCGGACATGTCCGGATGTGTCTGGACAACCCTATATCTGCCCCACATATGTTAGGTTTGGGGCGGTCCGGAGAAATCGGGAAGGTTTAGAGAGCCCCACTGGGCTGTTTTTTTATCCGAATAGTGGTCGGACTGTCTGGGCATACAAATGTGGCGGTTTGGGGAGGACCCTTGAAGATGCCCTAGCGCGGAGTGCATGTTTTTTGTACCGAAACAACCTATCGTACACAACGGCCAGAAAATAGGAATTTCTAGCCCACTTGCTTAAATTGTCGGTTGAATGGACTGGGCCATCTGTCAACCTAGATGAAGGGTTGATTTATGGTTGGACCATGAACCCTTCATTTATTGGGTTAGGTTACACTCGGGAAAAACTATTGGGCCATGGCTCGCCTAGGAAATACTGGGCCTAAGGCATATGGTGAATCCTATTCCCCGCATAACACGAGTGTAGTCCAATAAACAGACATCCCAAGTTGTTTTATGGGTCGGCCAGTGGCTTCTTTCTTTTCTTTTCTCACCAATTTTGGGAAGCTTCTAGAACCATATTCGAATGGTTTTTTCTTTTTTCTTATCTGATTTCTATGACAATTTTATCAGTTTTTTCATTCTTTGTGTTTTTAAGTTTTTTATTTATTTTTTTCCTTTTTACTCTTTTTAATTTTTAGTCGGGAACATTTATTAATCAGTGAACACTTTTTAAAATTCATGAACACTTTTTAATTTTCGAACATTTTAAATTCACGTACACTTTTTTGATTGTTGAATTTTTTTTAAAATTCATAAATATTTTCTATATTTCAAAATATTTTTTTAAAAATTGTTAAACAGGTTTCAAAAAAAATCAGTAGCTTTTTTATCTAACAAAATACTCAAAAACCATCCGGACCAGTGCATCCAGCAACCTGTATAGAAAACCAATCAAATAAAATAAAAATTGGCCCAAACCGGTTAGTGGGTCGGTCGAGTACGAGCGACCGAGTGACTTACACGTTTGTTCCTCAATTCGCGCGGAGGAGGACTCGATTGACAAAATAAAGAGGAGACCTCCTCGGGGACTCCTATAGGGCGCCTTCAGCGCCAGTTGGCGGACCCAGCGCCCACTGCGTTGCTTGCATGGGCCTGGCCCACCAACGCTCGCTGGCTCCAGCCCGCTCGATCGCTGACTCCCGGCTATCACTTGTTTTTTTTTCTCTGTCAAAAACTGCTACAGTATGTACTGATTTTCTTAGAAAAAAAAACCAACCTGTTTGCCATAGTATGTACTGCTGTTCTTAGAAAAAAGGTCGATTTTTAAGTTCATGAATTTGAAAAAAATGTTCATCAATTTTGAAAAACTTCATCGATTTTGATGAAAAGTACATCTATTTTGAATAAAAGTTCATTGACTTTGAAGAAAAATTCACAAATTTGAAAAAAGTTCATCGATTTTGAAGAAAAGTGCACATATTTGAATAAAGTTCATCGATTTTGAAAAATAATTCATCGATTTTGATGAAAAGTTCATCTATTTTGAAAAAAAAGTTCATAGATTTTGAAGAAAAATTCACAAATTTGAAAAAAGTTCATCAATTTTGAAGAAAAGTTCACAAATTTTAAAAATGTTCATCGATTTTGAAACAAGTTCATCCATTTTGAAAAAAGTTTGTCGATTTTGAAAAAAAGTTCACAAAATTTAAAAAATTACATCAATTTTGAAATAAGTTCATGAATTTGAAAAATGTTCATCGACTTTGAAAAAAAGTTCACAAATTTGAAAAAATTTCACGAATTTTGGAAAAAGTTCATTAATTTTGAAGAAAAAGTTCACAAATTTGAAAAAAATTCATCTATTTTAAAAAAATATCATGAATTCAAAAAAGGTTCACGCATTTAGAAAAAGAAAAAGAAAAAAAATATAAAAAAATGAAAGAAAGAAAAAACCGAACAAAACCGTTCCAAAAAATAGAAAAAAAAGGAACCAGAAAAATGTAAAAACAAAAGAAGAAAGAAGCAAAGACGAAAAAGGATGAAACAATTCACATCAGGTGATGTGGCTGCGTGGTTACTGCGGCGTTCAATGAACCAGAGGTTGCCGGTTCGAATCACACAACGCTCGCTCTTTTTTGCGGGTTAAAAACAGAAAAAAAAAAAAGATTGATGGGCCGGCCCAGCGCGGAGGAGGGGGTTTGCGCTCGTTTGCAAAAAAGGAAGGAACGGGCTCATAAGGCGCCGTTTAGGATTTGTCGACCTCCTCATCAGCGCTCAAGGCGCTGGTTGGCACACCAACGCTCACACGCACGCTCAGTTGGGCTGGCCCATTTTGCACCCTCGATCGCTTGCTCGATCGATCATTCCACCGACTCGCTTGCTTATTGCTGGTTTAGAAAAACCCATAGTGGTTTCAGGAAAACCTGGCTCCTCGGTTTTTATGGATTAGAAAAACTTACTTTAAGAAAATATCCATGGATGTAAAAAAAATGCATGCTTTTTATGAAAAAATGCCAATTTTGGAAAAAGTTCATGAGTTTGAAAAAGTTTGCAAATTTTAAAAAAGATCATTAATTTGAAAAAGGTTTGTGAATTTTAAAAATGTTCACAAATTTGAAATATTTTTTTTGGATTTCGAAAAAAATATGTATTTTAAAATAATTCATGGATTTGGAAAATGTTAGCGGGTTGAAAAAAGGTTCTTGAATTTGAAAAAAACGTGCATCTGAAAAACATTCATGCATTTGAAAAAAGTTCACGAACTTAAAAACACTACGAATTTGAAAAATGTTGACAAAATAAAAAATGAAAACAAAAAATAAAGAAAAAAAACCATAGAAAACCCGGCCTAACAAACACATAGAAAAACGAAGCCGAAAAAACACAAAAGAAAACCAGCCGGAAGCATCCAGAAGCTTCCCAAACCCGGAGGGTTACATGGGCCGGCCCATAGGAAACGCGTGTGGGCACCACCTATGGGTAATGAAGTAAACGGCGCGTTGAGCGTCGAATAGGATTTCGCGGACTCAAGGTATCTGTATGAATATTCCTATGGTAGCACCTCGGCAAGGTCGCTCAACAAAAAAATCTCGGCAGGATCACGGCAAGATAATGAGTAGAGTGACCAAAGTATTCTTGTGAGGATGCAACCGATTTGATTTGGTTGAAATTGAAGTGGTTTTGTCACAAAAAAATGTAAATAGTTGCCGAAATGCTGCGATCTTCGCACTAGCATACAAAAATTAGGCAAGGATAAATGGGAAGAGGATTTGTGGCTCTCGGGTGCCACACACACCCCTATATGAATATAGCATTAAAAAACATATTAGGAAATTTCAAAAAATTCTAAAATTTTGGGATATGAAACCTGGGTGCCCGTTGTACACCCGTGTTCAATTTCGTGGGGAATGGGTGCCCGTGGTAATGTCAGTAAAAAAGACAAAAAATTGTATGTATAGAAAAAAAAATTGGATGTAACATATGTTGGACCGTAATTCCTGCGCCGCGGATACCACGGGCACTCATTCCCCGCGAAAATGAACACGGGTGTACAATGAGCACCCAGGTTTGATATCCAAAAATTTCAGAATTTTTTAAAATTTCTTGATATTTTTTTTAATGCTATTTTCATATAGGGGTGCGTGGCACCCGGGTGCTCCAGTGCATTTCCCAGGATAAATGCCCAGTTCAGCAACTGCACGTACATTCACAAATATATTTTTCTATTTTTACGTTTTATCTAATGGCATTTTTGGCAAAACTTACATGGACATAGAATCAGTTAGGACCCAGCAGCACACGGAACAAAGCTAGTTGTACATGATTACAGCCCCACTGTAGTGAGTGGAAGCCTGAATAATTTGCCCGGCCATATCAACATTGATATCAATCAGGTTCAGTAACCACGGGCTCACGTAACACAGCACAAAACAAAGCACACGACTGCTGAACTACACTGAAACTTAATCATGTACCACCTCACATGCCAACAGCCTCACACATTCTGCAGCTCTGAACACACCTATAGTCAATGAGTCACCAAGAACAGTGAGATCATCTTTTTCTTCAGATAATAATGAAGTTGAACACTATGCCGACATCGCGAGACACACGCGGCCAGAATTAATTTAGATCAGAGAATTTATGGAACAGAATAACCTTATTTCATTACTTTCATAAATCGAAGTAGGTCGGACCAAATGGATTTCAGAGTTTCAGAGTTGATTGACAGGGTACATGAATGGAAGGAAGGGGGGCT
Source organism: Elymus sibiricus (assembly GCA_039707655.1). Taxonomy (NCBI): domain Eukaryota; kingdom Viridiplantae; phylum Streptophyta; class Magnoliopsida; order Poales; family Poaceae; genus Elymus; species Elymus sibiricus. The sequence goes on along the minus strand of CM077668.1, from coordinate 36,568,283 downwards.
TATTCTGCTGGTGGATCAACAAGAAATTTCTAACGCTGACCTTCTCATGGTCAACGATTAATGGCTACTGCTACATGTACACAATTTGAATGGATATTTACACGGCAATATTGAATCGGAGGAGAAAAGAATGGTGTTGGCCGGAGAAAACAATGGCTTTGGTTGCAATCACAACCTTTTTCTTATCATTGTTCGGTAAATTTTCCATGTCCACACAAAAAGGAACGTCATGAGAAGCGTGGCCACCGTCGTCCAGAATATGATCAGCCACGACGGCATCGACTTCGGGAAGAGACCTGTTTCAGAAGCCAGCGACACGGTCAACATGACAGAAGGAGGCACATGCTACTATCTGCGGGCACCAAGAAAGAAACTGGACTAGTAGCACTCACCGTGTCCAAACTTGATGCAGATCAGAAGCTCTATGATGCATATAGCCAGCGAAAGCCAACAGAAAGACCCCACCTTCTTCACGGAGCTCCTGAAATCATTTACCACATATATAAGACAATTACTTTCAGCAAGATTGCCTCCATGTTTATGTGAATACATAAGATATGCTATGAAGTATGCAAAGTTTGAAGCTAGTGGGTCAAACTTTGTACCTGTCCTGCAAGTAGGTGTTGTATTCACGGATGGTTGGTATCGCAATCAACCACCAAAGGACCAGTCGGTAGACAATCAAGGGATTCCGGGGAGGAATCCAGAGGCAGAACTTAAGAAAGAATGTGTTAAGTTCGATGGTCATGAAAATTATGCACAGGCTTAGCACTTGGATGAATCTCCAAGGGCCAAGCAAAGGGTACCACTCATCCTTGTCCCACTGTGCTGGTGTGAACTGACCTAGTGTCCTTTTCACCTAAACAGAGGCAAAAGGTAAACCAAATGAACTCATGAGGCAGGCTCACGACATCAAGTCTAGAATAAATAACTGATACGGCTCAAGAACATACTACTTCAAATAGAAAATTCTGATAGGTATAGCACAACAAACCACAATTTAAACCTACACAGCTGTTTGTATCTATATTTGCAAAGAAAACATTCAAAAAAGGATTTGCAGGACATGAAGAAAGAGTTGAAAGGTTAATCGTTATAAGCTTGGGCTAGTAAGTAGTAACCCACTAACATATCAGCTCTGCCAATGGCAGGTATGAATATGTGCAAGTATTACTGAGCTGCCAGCAAAATGCATGTCCCTTAAACTGGAAGTATCCATCTTAATTAGAGTTTATGCAAAAAAAAACTGACACTAGCAGATGTTGCATAGATCAGTGTGGAAAAACAGTTACAGATTATTTGGTGTGGTTGCAGATAATTCATTATAAACCATACGAGATGTGAACTCTTGCACTGAAAAGTTTGAGCTTGTACTTAAACTAGTCTAGACAAGGCAAGGAATTATTTTAATTGACAGATTATTGAAGGAATTGCTCTGGTTTCTCAGTAATTCTTGCCTTCGATTTCATCATACTATCATGACATTGAGTAGGATAAAAGATCAGCTACAGCTGGGCATAATATTAAATAAAATTTGATGCCACTGATCGCTTTGCTGGGCAACTCATTTTCCTATACACAGATTAGTAACAGCATACCTTACTCATAATATTGGGCTGGCGACTCAAGCCAACCCATTCATATGTCCTCCCATCAAAATATCTCACAGTCTTCATGCCAGCCCAGATACCTGGATCACAGACAAGATGTCCCCATTCAAGAAGAGGTAAAACCTAGGAGGTAAATCTAACTATCTAAACAGCTAAATATATTGAAGACAACGAACAAAATATGCATGCCGACATGTACCAAATGCAGGTATTAAGTTCAAAATTCATATAAAGGTATTGTGTATAGATAAAATAATGAAAACCACATAGAAATCTTACCAAACCAATTGCAGATCAATATGTCTAGAACAATGCTATCCCACCAGCATTCGTTAAAATTTGGCAACATATGACGAAAAGTTAGCTGCAGTTCACACAACATTATGTAAGGGATCTTAATTCAAGATAAAACTGAACACATACGTAAAAAGTACATACCTCCATTAACTCAAAGCCAATTGATAACACCCATAGAAGTGGTTGGTTTCGTATCATTATAGCCTTTCCCCACCATCCAAGGATATGGGCAATAACAAACTCGTCAAAAAGGATGTCCTAGAAAAACCTATATTCAGATCAGTAACTTGAAGCATCTCCAAGATAATGATCAATCAGAGAAATACAACAAATCAAATTGAACAATGAAAGGTAGCAGGTTTGTGAATGAAGTCATCATACATAAACATTGTTAAACCTGCTTTTCGGATGATCAGGTACATAGATACGGCAGTCGGTTCCGTAGGATCTTTCAGGTAATTCTGTAACACAATGGTGCGAAAATTAAGGACTTATTCAACAACATGAAGCTCCACTATTAGATCATATATGGAAAATGAACTGCCTTACCAACACCAAGGTCAGGGTGGAGATACTTCATGAACTGCCTAGCATCATCACGAGTCTGTAAAATGGAATAAAAGGAAATATAACTACTGCATTATATTATTGCCTCTGTTGCTAAATTATAATTTCTATTGTTTTATCTGATTAAGATGGCTTGTTTGACCAATAAAACTCAAAAGTACATATATGGAACAGATCATACTGAAGCAATTCTACAGTTGTTTACATACAATTAAAGTCCTACATTACACAACTAAATTTAGAAAATAACTTCTGGTGTCAGATGTGCTTACACAATTCACTACTTTTTGTAAAATAACTAAGAGGACTAGCATCTTTCTGTTGGCATTTTGGCTACCCATAGACAATACCTGAACATTGCACTTCCCTATTGCTGTCGGTGAGTTTTCTAGTGCATAAACAAGCTACTAGGATGATACATAGAAGTTATACCCTGGCCCTTTTCTCTATTGTGTCTTACTCTCTTAAGCATCCTATGCCCATATTGATTTGTATTCACTTCAAGTTGTAATAATATTACAGTCGGGCACTTGGCATTGGCACTTCTATGTTATCATTACATTCTGTCAGATATTCAAATTGCCAAGCAATAGCACCGTTTTTTTTTTCAATCAGTGCAACGGCATATATCTTTTTGGGGGGTGAAGGATGAGCCAAAGTACCAACAAAACGTGATTCCTATGCTAAACAAAAAAAAACTGAAGAGACTTTCACAACATTAATTAGCAATGCTTTCGACAGGTTCATGAATCCGAAGAATCAAATCGTATAAACATTTTTTTCAAACAAGATTTAAAAAACTGTACTTACCTGGAAAAGCAAAAATGTGAGGGCCACAAGGTAAACAACTGCCATCCCATGGACCAGGCGCCAAATTGCAGGATGTGGTCTGATGAGCACACTGAATCATAATGGAAGTAGCTGTCAGTAAATGTTTGCACAAACCCCAGCGGCTTCTGGAACAAAATTTATGGAGAAGGTTGCAATGATCAAATGTTTGTTTTTTTTATACAGGGAGCAGAAATGAAGTAAAGATTTGCTGTCCAGGTGGTTAGTCTACTACAAAACTTCTTTTTCTTTGAATGGTTGCTACTACAAAACTGATACATTAGGAGAAGAGATGTCTAGAGATCATACTTCACAAGCTCGAAGAAATTGGGAAGTTCAGATCAAATATAAAGCGCACATAAATACATTCCCCTGCTGCTCAATAGCAGTGCACAATATACTTATTCATATCTACATGCCCATCCATACGAAATAAGAGTTAGAAAAAATAAGGTAAATAGTTTCTGCAACTCACGTTGAAGGTGCCTGAAGAAAAGAATAAGCCAAGAAAACAGCAATCATCGCAAAGACACCCCTGTTGACGAGAGAAAAATATATGAGCACTCACATTTGCCCAGTTGAAGATATGTTGTATCACAGATGTTCAGTTGGTGATTAAGAAACGATTATTTTTCCGCCATAATATAAATAAAAATACCTTTTTACAGATGAGACACGGTCAGGAGAGAAGCTTCCTTCTGGATTAAGAGCGCCACTTGCCCAACTGATAAAGAATTATAAAACAAGTGCCCATTAAACATACAGCTGTTTTGCAATTCTTTAACTCTTTTTTTTTCAGTGATCTTAACAATGGTAAAATGCCACAGTAGGTCAACCATCAGCAATGTATTACTAACATCATAGTGGTAAGAATCTCTGTAGCAAAACAAAAAATAACTCCACAGGTAAACGAGATCCAGCAGCTCACATTAGAAAGCAGGTTCCCATCAGTAACAACGAGATGGTCCGTGGTCTGTACGCCCACGCCGTCCACGGATCAACTTCGCCGAAATTATTGGGTGGTTTTACACCATTACACTCTCTGTCAATATATTCTCTTGTAGGCTTGTGACGACCGTTGACCTCCATGGTAACAGCAACCTTTGGCAAATTACTACCTGCAAAGTACCCATAGCAGCATACAAGATCAATACATGGTCCTCCTAAAAACGAGTAGCCTGCTATAAGATGCACAAACATTCAGTGAGACAAATAGCTAGCAACTGAAAATAATGTACCAGCAGCCAGGCTACTAGTTAACATCAAGAAACGCCTGAGCTGAGCACATCTGCAAATAAACACTGAATATTTTTTAATTATTTTTTTGGCATAAACAAACACATCCTCTGAAGCGAGCTAGGTGAGGTTGTGAGTTGTGAGGTGCCTACAGCAATGCTCAGGCCTTTGTGTGGCTCTGGTTGTTCCAGGATAACAAAAAGGGGTGGTTCTGCTGCTGACTGCAACCAGAGGATTCATGCCGGAACAGAGAAGAGGGGTAGAGGAAGAAGAAACGCGTTGGAACTTGAGAGGGATACGATTGGCTGACTGAGGAAACAAATTCAGAAGAAAGAAAGAAACAGAGCACTACTCTATCTCTATGCTATTGCTATGATTCACTAGGTAGCTAGCTACAGTGGAGCCGTACGGCCTCCTCCAAATTAAGAAAACGCAAAAGCTAAAAGGCCGCAGCTTTTCGCAATGCCGTCCGTCCCAAAGAGAGAGATCTAGACGGTGTGCCGGGTGGTGACACCCAGAGGCTGCGAAGGCCAGCCCGCGGGATTTCAGTTACCAAGAGAAGCAATCAACATACCTCGAGGGAGGCTCAATGGCCGAACACTGCGGAGGCGGCGGGAGCGCGGTGCCCCGGGGAGGAAGGACGGCGGCGGCGGCACGCGCGCGCGAGAGATGCGCCGGCGGCAGAGTGGTGGTGGGGGGGGGGGGGGGGGGGGGGGGCTAGGAGGAGGGATTTAGGGCGCGTTGGGGGGAGATTGATCCTGGTTCTTGCAGTATAAATAGGTGATTAGCGGTATCAGGGGAGATGAGAGCGGCGCTGGCAAACTTCGACGACTGGAGATGCTTCGAGGTGAAGGGTGGGGGGAGGGAGGAGGGTTCTGTTCTGCCTTTGTTTTTGGCTGGCGAATTTCGGACCCAAGACCAGACCGACCTCTCGCTATCGGCCGTGCCAATGCCCTAATGGAGATATTTTTGACAAAAAATGTACTTCCTCTGTTCCAAAATATAGGTCGTTTTAGCAAGCTGTTTTAGTTTGCTAAAACGACTTATATTGTGAAACGGAGGGAGTATATGCTAATAATAATCATAATGGACGAACGTTCACTGGGAGGGATGGCAATGACGAATGTTTTGATGGCAACTTTAAGTTGTCGTGGGGATGGCAATTTTGGTTTGCAATCACAGTAATTTTCTGGCGTAAAACAGAACTGTAACGGCTCATTAGCTAAAATTGCCATGCTCGGTCAACACAAATTGCCATCAAAATAATTCGCAAATGTCATCTCTTCCAGCGAACGTTCGCTGAGTATTGAGGTCAGAAATGTGTGCTTTGCTCCACATGTAGCTCATCAAGGGGCCCTTTCAGAAAAAGGAAAAAAAACACATATAGTCAAAACCCTAACCCGATAAAATCATCTCTTCCCTCCCCTCTTTGGACGGCGAGGGGTGCTTCAGTTGTTGAATTTATCAATGTTGTCTCTCACCAGTAAGAGTGGCGCAACGATAAAGAATTCGATTACGGCTTTGGCGAGAATCTTGAGGCCTAAGGTATTGGTCGTAATTTCTCCTTTGACTAGGGTCTTTTCTGTGATTACAGGTTTAGTTGCCACAGTTATTTGATTGTATCTACTATTCTCATTATTATCTAATAATATAAGTCCTATTTATTTTTAAAAAAATGTGTTCTCTGTTTTTCTCCTTGTCAAAATGGGCATGGCCAGGTTTGAAACACAAGTGGGAAAAGAAGACTAACAAGTCCTTTTATATATTTTTCCTCTTCTAGAACTACAAAAATTAAATATTTCTTTGTACACAAGTTAAGTTTTTCTTTCCAAGTATGTACACAAGTTAAGTTTATAGTAATAAAACAAGAATTGCCGAATAACTAGTTGCACTTTATTTAGACACACTAAAGTCTGGAACCATCAATTTTGGTATTTTAGGTCATAATACTCTTACAGAAGCATTATACATATCAGTGTAGCACTTTTATTTTTTATGTTTTTTATGCGACAACACTTTGTTTTTTACCACTTTTAAATTTATAGTTATCATTTAGAAAATAAAACGAATACACCACTCTTAGTAGGCTTAGTAGATCAAAAGGAACAAAGTTGCAATTATATATGTTTTGTACCTACTATTAAAAATAAATAAATTTAGTAGACGATAAAAAACAAAACAAATTTCAAAAATATCTAACTAGAAACATTTAGATAAGACTTACATTTTAAATGAAGAATGTGATATTATTTCGCTTGGTGAAATAAATATGTAAATTGAATTTATAGTCATGAACACATGAAAACATAAGTCAAGACTCGCAAATGAACCATAAATTCCACAATATCAAATCAGGATATGTTGGTGCTCTACAAACATGAATTCAAATGTCTCTTGAATGGATATCAAGAGATGTTAAGGAATGCATAAATAGTGCCTCTTTGTTGTGAGGCTAGAAAATAAAGAGGATAATTGGGCCTTATGTGGAGCAATGTTTTTTTTTCTCGAATACGCACGAGTGTGCGTATCATATATTAGAGAAGAAAGGGGAAAGAAACCCCGGCAACCAATTTACATAGCGTTTACACAATCACGCACTCCACCCCACCCCACAGCGTCCTATACAGATTACTCGCCGTCGGCCCACACACCTATCCCTACGAAGGAGATCTCGAGGTCACCGTGTAGAATGCCCGCCTGCTTCCATGCCGTTCACTCAGCGGCTACCTGACGAAGGACATGTTGTGCGTCCAGCCTCATTCCCTCGAACACTAGTCCTATGCTTCCACAATTCCCACATGACTAGAAGGTGGATGGCACACAAGGTCTTGGCATGCCTTCCAGAGAGGACTGGCCTTGTGCACCACGCATGCAGCTCGTCTCCCACCAATGGTGCCACACCTATCATGCCCAAGGCCTAACAAACCTTTGTCCAAACCTCTCTTGCAAACACGCACTGGATCAGAATGTGGTTGATTGTTTCTTCCTCTTGAGCACAAAACGGGCACTTGTCTTGGTGCGGGAGGCCTCGTCGTGCCAATCTGTCCGAGGTCCACACTCGGTCTCTGAGGGCCAACCACGCGAAAAAGCGGCAGCGTAGTGGTGCACGTGACGACCATGTGTAAGTAGCTGTGGGTGATGCGTGAAGAGTGACGAATTTCGCCGCGTATGCCGACCTTGCCGAAAACTGTCCGTCTTTCTCCCATGACCATGTTAGTTGGTCCGGTCTCTGCGCATCTAATCGTATATCGTCCACCTGTGGCCATATCTCCAGGAACTAGAGCAGCGTGCTCGCGTCCATGTCCGGACCAATGTCGCGAGCCCACGTAGCCTCGACCAAGGCCTCGGAGACAGTTCGGGTGTGCCTCGTCCGTTTGGGCACCTTTCCATATACCGAGGGAGCGAGCTCCTGCAATCGGTAGCCATTGAGCCACCTATCTTCCCAGAATAAAGCGTTGCGTCCATCTCCCAGCGACACCCTCGCTGCCACCTGGAATAGCCCTCTTGCCTCGTCGGGGACGGAGAATTTGAACTCCGCCCAGGGCCTAGATCGGTCCGCCCATTGCAGCCATAGCCACTTCGCTTGTAGTGCCACATTCATCCATCCGAGATTTGGAACGCCGAGGCCTCCTGCCCACTTTGGTCGGCAAAGTGCCTCCCATGCCACAGTGCACTTGCCGCCCCCAGCGTCCGTATTTCCACACCACAGAAAACTTCTGCAGATTTTGACCATTGCCTTCACTGTTTTCGGCGGCAGGCCCATGGCGAGCATGGAGTGCACCAGGATGGCGCACAGTACGGATTGTATTAGCAGTAGCCGGCTGCTCTTGGGTAGTGATGCCGCCTTCCACGTCGGCAGTTGTGCTGCCAATTGGTCCACCAAATCCTGGAATTGTGCCGCTGTTTGCTTCCTAATAGAGAGTGGGAGCCCAAGGTATCGGCATGGAAACGTGGCACTTGTGCATCCCAGCAGCCCAGTCACTAGCTGCATATCTTCTAATGTGCATCGGATCGGAAGGGCGGAACTTTTCTGTAGGTTAATTCTTAGTCTAGAAGCATGACCAAACATCTCTAGAATGGATGCGCAGGCCTGAAGGTCCCTCTCCTTTGGCTTTATGAATATCATCACGTCATCTGCATACATGGAAACCCTGTGACGCAGCCCTGTCCTGGCCAGCGGAGCAAGAAGTCCCACCGTGGTCGCTCGCTCAAACAGCCGATGAAGTGGCTCCATGCATAGGATGAAAAGCATTGGTGAGAGGGGGCTCCCTTGGCACAAACCTTGGCAGTTGTAAATTATGTCACCGGGGGTTCCATTCACGGAGATTCTAGTAGTTGATGTTGCAAGTAGCCCACAAATCCAGGAGGTCCACCTTGGGCCAAAGCCCAACTGCGCCATTACTTCCAGTAAGAATGGCCACTACACGGAGTCGAATGCCTTTGAGATATCTAGCTTAATTAGAGCTATGGGGTCTTTCAGCGCATGTAGCCTGCGTGCCGTACCCTGTACGAGCATGAAATTGTCATGCAAAGATCTTCCGCGCACAAACGCGCTCTGGTGGTTGCCCACTAGGTGCGGTAGGTCATCGGCCAGCCGTGTGGCAAGTATTTTGTCAAAAATCTTGACAGCTCCATGATTTAGGCTCACTGGCCTAAAGTCCTTGATGTCCAACGCCCCTGCTTTCTTTGGCAATAGCGAAACCGTGGCTTTGTTTATGGCTTGCAGCCCTCGCATGTCTCCACCATAGAACTCCTCCAATGCCCTCATGAAATCATCTCTTATAATGTGCCAGCAGGACGCGAAGAAGCGCCATGTGAACCCGTCCGGCCCGGGTGCCTTATCCAGCGGCATGCTCTTGATCACTTTCTCCACCTCTTGCAGTGAGAACGGCACCTCCAAGTGTGCTAAATCCCGCGCCGGCAGCCCTAACGCCTCCATGTTTAGGGAGTGGGTCCTTTCCGGGGCCGATCCCAGAAGGTTCTTGTAGTACTCATCCACCGCCCTCGCAATGTTCTCCTGGCCCGTGTGCACCTGTCCCTCCGAGTGCAGGGAGAGAATCAGGTTCTTCCTCTGCCTATGGCTAGCTTGGCGGTGGAAGAAAGCAGTGTTGGCCTCCCCTTCTTTAAGCTGCAGTACCCTAGACCGTTGACGAGCGATGGATCACTGCAGTGAGCATAGGCCGAGGAGCTTCCTCTTTAGGATCCTGCACAGTCCACGCTCCTGATCTGTCAGGACTCACGAGTCCATTGCCACGTCCAGGCGGGCAATCACCTCAAGCGCGATCGCAATTTGGAGCCTGATGTTCCCAATTTGGAGCAATGTAGTTGGGGAAAAAAACAAAGAAAACACTCATTGTTGATTCATTTTGTCCACACCTGTAGGGCATGGTCCTCCAACAATGCACCATTACTTGTCGGCAAGTGACCCGCTAGCATATGAAATGAGGTTGCAATTGTCATGTAAGAGTTTGATCGTGTAAATAACTTATATATTTGATCTCCACCGATGTCGTTCTGATTGTCTTATGATGATTAGAAGCATTGAGCCGACTAGGACTGTTCCCTTCGGTTACACATGACACACTCGAAGACACTCTTACCCATTGAGTTGCTTTACGCATGAGCTCCAGTGATGGTCGTTATATTCTGGGAAATTGGACAGGTGTAGGCCTATAACACTAGTACAAAACAGGGCATCGGTCCACCCCTGAGAAGCCCATTAGTCCCGGTTCACTCACGAACCGGGACCCATGGGGGCATCGGTCCCGGTTCGTGAGGCCAGGGTGCCGGCCGGGCCTCGTGGGCCATTGGTCCCGGTTCGTCTGACCCCTTTTGTCCCGGTTCCAGACACGAACCGGGACCAATGCGCCTCGCTCCTGGCCCACAACCATTGGTCCCGGTTTGTGGCTGGAACCGGGACTAAAGGTGACCCCTTTGGTCCCGGTTCCAGCCACGAACCGGGACCAATGCGCCTCGCTCCTGGCCCACAACCATTGGTCCCGGTTTGTGGCTGGAACCGGGACCAATGGTTGGCCTATATATAGCCCCCGCCCGCGAGCAGAGCAATGCATTGCTCTGTTTTTTTGCCCGGCCGTGGGAGAGCTTTTGTGGTGCTCTAGCTCACCTCCTATGCACATGAGGTGTTCGATGAAATGCCCGAGCCACACTTAAGCTTTCTCCTCTCGAAGCTCCTTGTCCAAGCTCCATTTTCCTCAAGATTTGTCTAGGTTTGGCGGTCCGTCTTGTCCCGTCCCCGTCCTCACCGCCGTCGATCGCCCGCGCCCATCTCGGCGCTGGCAACACCGTGGTTAGCCTCTTCTTCTTATCTTCTTTCTAAAAGAAAAAAGTTCTTACTTGTGTGTTTTAATTAGATGCTCTAGAGAGTTATATGTTGTTCAATAATAAGAACTATATAACGCACGCAGATGAACCGGCAATGGATGTACGGTGACCGACGCACCTCTGAGTATATTAAGGGCCTGCATAATTTTCTCGAAGCGGCTGAGGCAAACAAGCAGAATGGTTTTATGCATTGTCCATGTACTGTCTGTGAGAATACGAAGGCTTTCTCCAACTCTAAAACCCTTCACTTCCACCTGCTTGAGAAGGGTTTTATGCCACACTATAATGTTTGGACCAAGCACAGAGAAAGAGGGGTTATGATGGAAGACAACGAAGAAGAAGAGGATGATGACAACTACCCGCCCCCTGAATACGGTGATGCTGCAATGGGGGAAGCTGAAGATCAAGAGGAACCAGACGATGTGCCCGATGATGATCTTCGCCGGGTCATTGTTGATGCACAGAGAGAATGCGAAAGTGAAAGGGAGAAGTTGAAGTTCGATCGCATGTTAGAGGATCACAAAAAAGGGTTGTACCCAAATTGCGAAGATGACAACAGAAAGCTCGGTACCACACTGGAATTGTTGCAATGGAAGGCAGACAATGGTGTATCTGACAAGGGATTTAGTTCGCTGCTGAAAATAATGAAGAAGAAGCTTCCAAAGGATAACGAATTGCCCGGCAGTACGTACGAAGCAAAGAAGGTTCTACGCCCTCTAGGATTGGAGGTGCAGAAGATACATGCATGCCCTAATGACTGCATCCTCTACCGCGGTGAGTACGAGGATTTGAACGCATGCCCGGTATGCGGTGCATTGCGGTATAAGATCAGACGAGATGACCCTGGTGATGTTGAGGGCGAGCGCCCTAGGAAGAGGGTTCCTGCCAAGGTGATGTGGTATGCTCCTATAATACCACGGCTGAAACGTCTGTTCAGAAACAAAGAGCATGCCAAGTTGATGCGATGGCACAAAGAAGACCGTAAGAAAGACGGGAAGTTGAGAGCACCCGCTGACGGGTCGCAGTGGAGAAAAATCGAGAGAAGGTGGGGGGACTTTGCAGGTGACGCAAGGAACGTATGGTTTGGTTTAAGTGCAGATGACATTAATCCTTTTGGGGAGCAGAGCAGCAATCATAGCACCTGGCCCGTGACTCTATGTATCTATAACCTTCCTCCTTGGTTGTGCATGAAGCGGAAGTTCATTATGATGCCAGTGCTCATCCAAGGCCCTAAACAACCCGGCAATGACATTGATGTGTACGTAAGGCCATTAGTTGAAGAACTTTTACAGCTGTGGAATGGTGAAGGTGTACGTGTGTGGGATGAGCACAAACAGGAGGAATTTGACCTAAATGCGTTGCTGTTTGTAACCATCAACGATTGGCCTGCTCTCAGTAACCTTTCAGGACAGACAAACAAGGGATACCACGCATGCACACACTGTTTAGATGACACCGACAGTATATATTTGGACAAATGCAGGAAGAATGTGTACCTGGGGCATCGTCGATTTCTTCCGACCAACCATCAATGTCGAAAGAAAGGAAAGCATTTCAAAGGTGAGGCAGATCACCGGAAGAAGCCCGCCCTCCGTACTGGTGATCACATACTTGATATGGTCAATGATTTACAAGTAATCTTTGGAAAGGGTCCTGGCGGACTATCTGTTCCGACTGACGATGCGGGACGCGCACCCATGTGGAAGAAGAAATCTATATTTTGGGACCTACCCTATTGGAAAGACCTAGAGGTCCGCTCTGCAATCGACGTGATGCACGTGACGAAGAATCTTTGCGTGAACCTGCTAGGCTTCTTGGGAGTGTATGGGAAGACAAAAGATACACCGGAGGCACAGGAGGAACAGCAACGTGTGCATGAAAAAGACGGCATGCATCCAAAGCAGTATGAAGGTCCTGCCAGCTACGCTCTTACCAAAGAAGAGAAGGAAATCTTCTTTGAATGCCTGCTCAGTATGAAGGTCCCGTCTGGCTTCTCGTCGAATATAAAGGGAATAATAAATATGGCAGAGAAAAAGTTCCAGAACCTAAAGTCTCATGACTGCCACGTGATTATGACGCAACTGCTTCCGGTTGCATTGAGGGGGCTTCTACCGGAAAACGTTCGATTAGCCATTGTGAAGCTATGTGCATTCCTCAATGCAATCTCTCAGAAGGTGATCGATCCAGAAATCCTGCCAAGGTTAAGGAGTGATTTGGTGCAATGTCTTGTTAGTTTCGAGCTGGTGTTCCCACCATCCTTCTTCAATATCATGACGCACGTCCTAGTTCATCTAGTCGACGAGATTGTCGTTCTGGGCCCTGTATTTCTACACAATATGTTCCCCTTTGAGAGGTTCATGGGAGTCTTAAAGAAATATGTTCGTAACCGCGCTAGGCCAGAAGCAAGCATCTCCATGGGCCATCAAACAGAGGATGTCATTGGGTTTTGTGTTGACTTCATTCCTGACCTTAAGAAGATTGGTCTCCCTCAATCGCGGTATGAGGGGAGACTGACTGGAAAAGGCACGCTAGGAGCGGACTCAATAATATGTAGGGACGGGCATTCTTGGTCTCAAGCACACTACACAGTTCTACAGAATTCTACCTTGGTGACCCCGTATGTCGATGAACACAAGAATATTCTGCGCTCCAAACACCCGGAGCTGTGTGACGACTGGATTACATATGAACACATCAGGACTTTCGGCAGTTGGTTGCAAACACGTCTCATGGGTGACAACACTGTTTCTGATGTGCTGTACTCGTTGGCCAGGGGACCATCTTCGACTGTATTGACTTACAAAGGGTACGAGATAAATGGGAATACATTTTACACGATCGCCCAAGATCAAAAGAGCACCAACCAAAACAGCGGTGTCCGCTTTGATGCAGCAACCAAGAGGGGAAAGGACACATATTATGGTTACATAGTGGACATATGGGAACTTGACTATGGACATGATTTCAAGGTCCCTTTGTTTCAGTGCAAATGGGTCAATCTGTCAGGAGGCGGGGTACAGGTAGACCCACAGTACGGAATGACAACAGTGGATCTCAACAATCTTGGGTACACAGACGAACCATTCGTCCTAGCCAATGATGTGGCGCAGGTTTTCTATGTGAAGGACATGTCTACCAAACCGAGAAAAAGAAAAGATAAGGAAGCGAATACATCATACGATGAGCCAAAGCGCCACATAGTTCTTTCAGGAAAAAGAGACATCGTGGGATTGGAGGGCAAGACAGACATGTCTGAAGATTATGAAAAGTTTCATGAAATTCCTCCCTTCAAAGTCAAGGCTGACCCAAGCACCCTGTTAAACGATGAAGATTATCCATGGTTACGGCGCAATAAGCAAAGGACACAAGCGAAGAAAAAGTAAAGACTTTCTCTCCACAACTATATCATTGCAGTTACATGTGAAGAAATTAAATGAAATCCCTTTGTAACAGATGAGTTTTCGTCCGAAACCCTGATACTTCGAAAGAGATTGTCCATTTTATACACGAAGTGCATCCAGTTTTTGCCGTAACCCTCTCAACTTTTTAGCACATGCTATGTGGGTGAAATGATGATACCATGCCAACTTTCAACCTTTTCAGAGTTCATTTGAAGTGCTTTTCAATTTCAGGGTCATTTAGCTCAAAGAATGAACTAATAGCAAAAAGAATGAACTAGAAAACCTTTATGAAACTCTAATAGCGAAAATAATGAACTAAAAATAATCAATTAAAAAATTCTGTTATGATCAACTAAAATAAAACTATAATATTCTTCAATAGCAAAAAGAATCAACTAAAAAGCTTTTATAAAACTCTAATAGCAAAAGGAATCAACTAAAAATATTTTATAAACCTCTAGTATTTATGAAACTAAAATTATATAAAATTTATGCAACTAAAGTTATCAAAGTATTTTTTGTTCAAAACATTAATAGCAAAAAGAATTTTCATAAAGATTTTTTTTAGAAACTTTAATAGCAAACTAAAATAACAAAATCTGTTTTTGGTTAAATCAGACATTTAAAATAACCTAAAAATTACCAAATTGAATATAATGATAAAACACAGTAATATTAAATAGCAGGAAAAAAAATCACTCAAAAATCTATTTTTATAGTAAAGTTATTCACAAACTAGTGATTCACACCAATTTAAAAGAATTCAAATTTAAACTATTCAAATTTGGAAACTAATGGCACTAACAGAAAGTTTATAATTTTTGTGACCTAAAAGCAAAAAGAATCACTGAAAAACTGTAAGTAGAAACAAAAGAAAATAAATAAAGCAAAAAAGAAAACAAAAAAAGTAGAAAAAAATTTAAAAAAATGCCGCCTACTGGGCCACCACGGCCTGAATACGACTAGTAACCCAACCAGCAAGTTGGGCCAGGATTCAGGCCCGCGGATAGCCCAGAAGGACCACAGGCAGAGGTGTGTGCGATTAGGCCCGTAAGCCTGCAGTTGAGAGGAGCTCGAGAGGGCTGGCGCAACAGCGCTTATAAACCACTCTCGAGCCCTCTCAGCTAGCGAGGTGGGACTAAACTTTTGGCCCCGGGCAGCACCACCCTTTAGTCCCGGTTGGTGGCACCAACCGGTACCAATACCAACCTTTGGTCCCGGTTGGTGCCACCAACCGGGACCAATGCCACCCTTTAGTCCCGGTTGGTGCCACCAACCGGGACCAAAGGTCTCTGCTTCCCGCCCTTTGGGCTGACGAAAAGAGACCTTTGGTCCCGGTTGGTGGCACCAACCGGGACTAAAGGTGGGCATTGGTCCCGGTTGGTGGCACCAACCGGGACCAAAGGTCTCCCTATATAAGCGGGAGTTGGGAAAATTTGCCGCCGAGCCCCCGTAGTTTCCCCCGACGACGCCGAGCACATCGACGCCGCCAGGCTGCCCGAGCTCGCCGTCGCTGCCCCCGACGCCGTCGCCGCGCCCCTGCCCCCGATGCCGTCGCCGCGCCCCTGCCCCGAGCCCTCGCCGTCGCTGCCCCCGACGCCGTCGTCGCCCCTGCCCCATCGTTGGCGTCGCCGTCGCCGCCCCCGACGCCCCCAACGCCGTCGCCGCGCCCCTGCCCCCGACGCCCTCGCCGCGCCCCTGCCCCAAGCCGTCGCCGCGCCCCTGCCCCCGACGCCCTCGCCGCGCCCCTGCCCCAAGCCGTCGCCGCGCCCCTGCCCCCGACGCCCTCGCCGCGCCCCTGCCCCAAGCCCTCGCCGACGCGCCCGACGCCCTCGCCGCGCCCCTGCCCCCGACGCCGTCACCGTGCCCCGAGCCCTCGCCGACGGTCCGCGCCGCCCCGCGCTACGGTCCGACCGGCCCCCTTTCCTCCCTGTCCTCCTCCCCTGTTCATATACATTTTTTTGTTCATATGATTGTTAGATATGATGATGTTGATGATTGTTAGCTAGATGATGTTGATGATAGATATGATGATGTTGATGATAGATGATGTATACTTTTTTTTTGTTCATATGATGATTTCTTTTGCATTTTTAGAAAAATGTATGTATGTATGTTCTCTGTATATGTTCATATATGCAAAAGTTACATTTTTAGAAAAGTTTTATGTATGTATGTTCTCTGTATATGTTCATATGTGCATTTTTAGAAAAAAAATTTGTGTATGTATGTTCATATATATATATGCAAAAGTTACATTTAATAAAAAAAGAAAATGTATGTTTTTTCATATGCAAAGAATATGCAAAGAATTTTTTTTGTTTACCCCCTCCCCGATAACTTCGACATGAGGGGGGACGTCGGACATGAGGGGTGAGCGTCGTTGTCGTCTACCCCCTCCCCGATAACTTCGACATGAGGAGGGACGTCGGACATGACATGAGGGGTAACATAGATAACTCCGGTAACATAGATTTATGTATGTATGTATGTATGTGTAAGGGATCATATATGTATTTTTTTAGATGTATTTTTTGTATGTATGTATGTATGAGGGATCATAGATGTATTTTTTTCAGAATTTTTCAGAGGTTTTTAGATGTTTTGTATGTATTTTTTCAGATTTTCTATCGTGAATAGACCGATTTTAGACCACAGGAGCACCCCCCGTTAGCATTTTAGAGCGGCTCCTACCCCCTCCCGCCCCTACCCGATAAACTCTCGAGGCCACCCAAATAGGGAAGTGCCGTTGGACGGACGAGCAACTTGCAATACCCGTCACGAAGCTTCAGAAGTATATCACCGCAGCGCAGGAAGGGACGTTCATTCCCGACAGAGAGAAGGACGAGCTGACTGAGGCCCTAGGGAATGCTGAGCACCCTGGACGAACACGAGGCACACCAGGCTCCGTTTCGTGGAAGTTTGGGTTTCCCGACGCAGGCGGTTACAGAAGCCGGGAGAGAAAGAGGAAAGCGGAGCTGAGCGACATGCAGAAGATGAGTGCAAGACTACAAAAGCTAGAGGAAGCTGAGAGCCAGCGAGCTGCCGGCCAACTATCTCAGCGGCACGAAGCTACCCCAGAAGCTACCCCTCCATCTCAGCGGAGAAGCAGCGTGGCTTCCACGGAGCCCGTTCAGACTGACTTCACGGAGCCTATCTACCCCGTGGATACTATCACGGAGGCTCAAAATTGCGAGCTTATGACGAAATGCCATAACCTCACTTTATTGGCGGCTGTCGGCTCTGTTGCACCTCCTCAACCCAACGGAACTTTTCACTGCCTTCCGATTCCACATGGCTATGCTGTTGTGATGGTGGATGAAGTAATGGAGGGATTTGAGGAGCTCGAGCTTTACCACTCTACAGGTGAAGGGGAGAATCAGCTGGTTCATGCTCTGAGGAGTACATGTCTATGGCAGAAGGAGTACATCAAGCTTCCAAACTGGACGCCTCCGCCTCCTCCTCCTCCTCCGGCGAGTCAGGGCACTCCGCCTCCTCCTCCTCCTCCTCCTCCGGCGAGTGATCAGGGCACTCCGCCTCCTTCTCCGGCTCCTCTGACGCGTGAGGGCACTCCGCCTCCTCCTTCGCCTACTCCGGCGCGTCGGAGCAATCCGCCTCCTCCTCCGCCTCGTCGGCAACGGCGGAAGACAGACGCCGCCGCTCCGGCTCCTCCGGCGCGTCGGAGCACTCCGCCTCCTTCTCCGCCTCGTCAGCAAGGACGGAAGAGAGACGCCGCCGCTCCGGTGGCTAGCAGTACAAGCAGAGGCGAGAGGCAATTCAGATACGGTCCATCTCTCAAGCCTCTGGAAAAGTTACCATATGAGAGGACCGAGTCTGAAAACGAGGAGATATGTCGTGCCCAAGTGAGGGACCATTTTGCAAAGAAAACTCCACCTCCGAAGGAGAAGCTAGATCCGGTGAAAGTGAAGCGCACTATCGATGCCCTGAAGCGACCACCACCGCCTCCGCCGGATTCCAACTATGTCCGGATTATTAAAAAGACATATGTAGAAGCGCGGCGGTCGGGAAGTACTTCTAGTGATGCAAGGTTACCAGAACGAAGAAGTGGGAAAACAATTCCCCAGCTCGACGAACAGGAGAAGCAATCGTGCCCCCCGCTCAAGGTGTCTAGCGATATCGTCGCTAATCATCCGGGGATGGTGCCTGGTACCAATCCTGGTGATTACTTGGGGGATGATGTAATTTTTCAAACGGCTGAGGTAACAAAAGAATATGAATACTTGCACGGGAAGCCTCTCGTCAAACCTGATTATCCTCCTCTAACAACGATGATGTACAAATTGCATGAGTGGTACATGAAAACCTGCACGGAGTCTGGGAGAGACACTATGTATATGGCAGTGAAACCAGAGCACGAATTCATTGGACTTTCCGTGATGCCTGTTGAATTTGTGGAGTTATTTCAGTTATACAATCAACGGGCCCTCGACAAACAACTCATGACTGCCTACTGTCTGTAAGTATTGCTTCTATAGTTAAGTATCTAGCTCAGCTTGTTCATTGCATGTATATATAATTATCCTCACTATATTATGCAGATTGAAGATCGTCGAATGCAAAAAACTAGGAATCTTCGACGTTGGGTTCATTAGCCCAGATGCCGTAAATGAATGGACGGTACAAAACTCAATCAAAGAGACCGAGGAGAACTTGCTACAGTCGTTCCTTATACATCAAAACAAAAGGGAAATACTCCTTCCTTACAACTTCAAGTGAGTATTGCTGTCTTCTCTGTATACTCAGTTTCGCTTACTCGAGGTTAAGTAATGTAATTGATGAGTTATATATGTGTGCGCAGTTTCCACTTTATTCTGCTATCCATTAAGCTTGACGGGGCATTAGTAACTGTCTTAGACTCGAGACGTAAAGATCCCGAGAATTATGCGGACATGACTGCAATGCTCAAGAAGTAAGTTCAGTCAATACCGGGACCATATCGGCATGCAACTTTCGTTAATTTCCTGATATCAAGTAATCATTTTCTTTGCCTGGCAGGGTTTGGAAGAAGTTCACCCGAAAGGTTCCCGGTCTAAACAAAGAGTTGCGATTTACGCACCCCAAAGTAAGTAGTACTAGCTAGTTCCGCGCATCTCTAATTGATTCAAATTTTCATCAATATATCATTACCATGCTTGCTTATCAGTTTGATTGAACTCTATTCTCGTAAAGTGCTTGTACCAGAAAGAAGGGACTGTTTTATGTGCATACTACGTATGCGAGTTCATTCGCCACTCGACCTCTGAGCGGGGCTTCTCTGACAAACAATTTGAAGTACGTAAATAATATTCACAATTTTATTTTATATATTACCATCAATTGTGTTGAGTTTTATTTATATATATGCATGTATTGACCCCCTTCTTTAAATTAGATCTGGCAGATGCGGGATGAACTCCTACCACATGATCGCATACGAGCAATTCAAGAGGAATTGGCGAGATTCTTTCTTGACCACGTCATACCTAAAGACGGGGAATACCATGCGGATTTGTGATTGGATCTTAGGTAGATGATGTTAGGGATTGTAAAAGATGTTATATTGTATATATGTAGTACCGTCGGATAGATATACGAAAACTTGTTGTTCGACCAAGCACGGAGAAAGAGATGTCACTTCTCTCTATATATGTTCAGCATGACGATCTTGTGTAATTAATGGTTTCCTTCATTTTCTTATTAGCTAGCATCGAGTTATCTCTATATGTATAGTAACTACCGTCGACCGAGCACGGAGAAAGAGAGGACACTTCTCCCTATTAGCTAGCTAACACAATATGAAACCCCTAAATTAACCCTCCGAAACCCCCCAACCCCCCCCCCCCCCTTCAAAAAAAAAACCCCAGCTGCTGCCTGAAGCTGACGCGTGGATGACCTTTGGTCCCGGTTGGTGTGACCAACCGGGACTAAAGGTCCTCCTGCCTGGGCTCCCCGCTGCGGCCACGTGGATGCCTTTTGGTCCCGGTTGGTGTTACCAACCGGGACCAAAGGTCCTCCTGCCTGGGCTACTCGCAGCGGCCACGTGGAGCCCCTTTGGTCCCGGTTCGTAAGCGAACCGGGACTAAAGGTTTTGGGCTTTAGTCCCGACCCTTTAGTCCCGGTTCCAGAACCGGGACTAAAGGCCCTCTGGAACCGGGACTAAAGGCCCTTTTTCTACTAGTGTAACCACAGTGAGAGGGATGTCCTCTATCAATACGGTTCACTACGGTCTTAAATATGAGTCCCCTTTATATTCCACTTATGTGTCTCATATTGGACAACAAGGGGCCATCAAAATTTGACGCGGTCGTTATTGTAAATTTACATACTACAAAATCCAATCGATGATAAAGTCACCAATTGTGAAGCAAAAAAGCCTGGATATTACCACCT
Source organism: Elymus sibiricus (assembly GCA_039707655.1). NCBI lineage: Eukaryota > Viridiplantae > Streptophyta > Magnoliopsida > Poales > Poaceae > Elymus > Elymus sibiricus. The sequence continues at coordinate 36,547,612 of CM077668.1, read as the reverse complement.
ACATTCTAATTAACCAAGTGTGGTAGCTATCGTAAACATTATAAGGGTCACTTTGATTCGCAAGATTCTAAAAACACATGATAATACAATATCATGCACATTTGAATTGCTCATACCAAATTTTGGTTTATTAGATTGCTTCACGGAGAAACGTGAAATTATTTCCAAGAAATAGGATCACATGAAAAATTTCATATGAAATTTGGTGCAAATAATACCTAAGAAAAAAAATTAGATGGTTTGCAAAGGACATTTGGGTGGACAAGATTTCCATCTGATTGTTTCAAACAGTATTTGCACAACAAAGCCGCTGAACATGTTTAAAAATTGTGTGGGCAGTATTTTCTGCCATATACCCAGAATATACGATGGCCATCATAATTTAACAAAAAAACATGCTTTATGAAAAAAAAAAGTGTACCTCGGTGCACATAGCTCCGCTTACGCAGGGCCCAGGGAAAGGTCCGACCACTTTGGGTCTATTGTACGCAGCCTTTCCCTACATTTCTGCAAGAGACTATTTTCAGGACTCAAACCCGTGACCTCAAGATGACAAGGCAACAGCTTTACCGATGCTTTGTGAAAGTACATTGCAAAATAAATTGATGTGGCAGGGGTGACCGGTGAGTGCCAAACCATAGATGGTTGGAGTAATTAAACTTCATACATATGGTCCCTCTAGAATAATTATTGGGTCACATGGCACGACCTAGTACGCACAGCTGGACGTGCCTGACTTACATTGTGTTTTTTTTCTGAAGTTCTTGCATACACTATCTTTTTTGGGTAATTAACTACATACTCTTTCAGGCTTTAGGGTTTATATCTTCTTAATTTATGTGTGTACGATCTTAAAACCATGATGTATATCTAGTTATCTACAGAAGACCGAGGCAACATACTCTTTCGAAAATAGACAGAGTTTCTGTCGGTTGCTCGAAGAAAAAAAAAAACAGACGCATCATTTTATTTTATTTTAGATGAAAATGGCGTCGTTTTGCATGCATGAAATTCATGGCACCAATGATTGGGCATGAGTGGCTCCAAGCCTTTAAAATCGGAGGGTCAAGCAAGGGACCAGACGAGAGACTGAAGTGAGAGGCATATGTTGCGCTGTCAGCGAGTCACTCACTCAGTCACAGAGAGGTGGGCCAGCGCCACTGACCACCGAGTCCTCCTCCTTCATGCATGGTACGTACACTGGTTGTAGTGGTACTGCCGTACTTTGTACTGCTAGTTAATGTGTGTACCCTACCAAACCAACGACAAGAGATAAACAAACAAAGCAAAATGGGCGAATAACAAACGCTTCTGCTGCCTTCTCCTAAATAAATGTGATGTACTGTCACCAAATATGCTCTAGCTCGTTTCTCCTTTGATAATAATTACTCACACCCTGTAGTACGTCTAGTCCAGCACTTGGAGAATATTCCTCCTCCTCCTCAATTATCTATCATCAATTGTTTGGTACAGGTTGAATTTTCGGTACCAGCAGAAATTATTTTCGCAAATTCGCCGTAGCTTAGATGGTTAGATTTTTTGTGGTGAAATCAACCCATCAGAGTTTAAGTCCTAAATTTTGCACGCCAACTCAGTATCTCGAAGATGCTTGTAAGGATAGTGTGTGTGCGCATGCGTTCATAGAGTTGAGTGTGTGTGAGCATCTGCGTTCATTCTATGTTTAAAAAATAAAAATTATTGGCTGTAGCAGAAATAACAATTTGTGTTTGCATTTTTACCTGAATAAATATTCTCTTGAAGAAAGAGTTTGAGGATCAACACATTCGTTCTAATCTCAATTATCTGGTCAAGTCGTACTCACCTTAACGTCAACTCAACTTCAGTTCACAAGGTTGTAAAAAAAGGGAAAACTTCAATGCACGAAAACAAACAACAGTTGGAGTAATATACTCCCTCTATCCATATATATAGGGCCTAATGCGTTTTTTGAGGCTAACTTTGACCACATGTTAGAGCAATATATATGACATGCAAGTTACACAAAGCATACCATCAAATTCGTACGTGAAAGGAGCTTCCAATGATATAATTTTCACATTATACATCTCGTATACTATTAATCTTATCAATAGTCAAAAGCAGTCTCGAAAAACGCATTAGGCCCTATATATATGGATGGAGGGAGTAAGTCTCTAAGAGCATCTACAAATCGGACCCCTTAACCCTCCCTAGACTTACAGGTGGACAGCCCGGTCACTGCCTAGTCACCAAATTGTCATCAAATCGGACATCCTATACTCAGCCCAAACGTCTGGGCTATCCAGCACCTCCCCCCTCCCCCCAAACCCTAGCCCATATGTGGGACGGATATGGGGTGATCTGGACGCGGTCGCCACGTCTGACCGGCCCACCCCGACCCCACAAATATCTCGTACCTATCCGCATCTCGGACCAAACCCTACTCATTTGCCACTTCACTCCACTTCCAGTCGCTATGCTCCAGTGCCCCAGATTCTATCCGGTGATCTTCGACCTTCTCCGACATGTCGGGCGGCGGATACGAGTCCGAAAACTCCGGATCCGTCGACTGAGACCTCATCCCCTGCGGAGACACGAAGGAGTTAGCCGTCCGGTTGGCTCTCCGCCGGTCCCGTGAGGAAACCTGAGCTCCGCTCTCAGAATCGGTCCGGCAGGAATCCATTGCCTCCACGCAAATGGGGCTTGGATCCAGCGGCATCGGTAGCACAAGGCGCGTGACCGCGATGGATCCGGAGGTGACAAGCAGCTCGAGGTACGTGCGCGCCCAACCGGACGGTCCCAGGATAGCCCCGCAACCTCTGTGGTGGCTCCTCATCCCCAAGATGTCGGGCTCCGAATCTAAGGCCAACGGCGCCAATGTGCACAACCACAGATGCTTCGGCTATGGAAGCAAACCCGAGGCCGAGGCATGGCGTGTTTGCCGTGAGAGGGTGAACGGGCGGCTCACTGTGGAGGCCGAGTCGCGCCGTGCCGCATCGGACAAGCCCGTGGGGGACAGCGCAGATTCCATACATGCCCGCATCATGGTGAAGCGGCAAGCCCCGGCAGCACATGCCCTCGCACTGGAGCAAACCTGGGCAGTCTGTGCCCTCACCCCCCCCCCCCCCCCCCCCAAAGAGGATGATGATTCCTTGTGTCGCATCCGACACCTACAACTCCGGCAGCGAGCAGATCCTCCTCGGCCAGTATTGAATCATCGAACGCTACGTCGACAAAGAGAACAAGGGAAATGGCAAGGGAACATTTTGTTTTTGCTACTCTAGATTTTCCCAATTTTTCTTATGCTACTCTAAAATTTGACATTTCACTTTTGTCACTCTTGAATTTTGACAATGTATCAGAATTGCCATCCCATGGCAAAGGCTAAATAATTTCATTTCACTTTTGCTACTCTTAGCTTTTGAAATGTATCCCGGACGCCCCCATATCCACCCCAGATTTCGGCTAGATATAAGGCGTGCCGGTCAGCCCGGACGTTTGAGGCCCGTTTAAGGAGCCCATCTGGGTCACTTTTTTGTGACCGCTCACTGGCCGGGCCGTCCATCCGTGCATTTGAGGCGGGTTTGGGGCGCCCGGCGTAGATGCTCTAACCCTCCATTATACTAAGGAAAGATACCCTGAGGCAGTACAATTTGAGTCTAAGTTAACGTTTGATTAACTTTCAGTATTCTTAAATACAAAGTTTCTTCAGAAGGAGACAAATATTGTTCGGTCAAACAACTGAGTCGGAAGACACCAACTTGCTAGTGGATCCATGGTCAGATTGACAGGAAAAACTTAAATCTGAAGAAACCAATAGTCAAGTGGTAACTCTGAACAACTTTCATTCTTAATTATCAGTTCCGACAATAAAAATATTTACTGCCAAGTGAAATGAACACTGACCACAAGTCTTTGGGTGACGACAAAGGGCCTCTCTATTTTAATCTGAGGATCCAGTTGTTCAAGTACAGACAAGAGCCTTTTCTCATGCCGACCAGTGGAGCCCACCCATGAGCCATTTTTTCATATATTTTATTTTCATTGGCTCTTGCTGGATCTGACTGGACAAAAACCACATTGATCAGATTGTTGGCCTCTTGGGGCGTCATTGGATTGGATTAGGCACTGGGTATCATGTCTGCTAATGCAGCTACTGATTAAGCAGTTTCTCCCTGTGCTTTTGCCACAATAATATAGCGTGCATGTGCCCATCTGGTCTGCTGGTGGCTGGCAAAACTATAATACGGGTATAATACTACGTACCTTAACCAAAAAAAAAGTTTCAAAATATTACTAGTTAAGGATTAGCTCATGATTACAAAGTGTCTCCTCTCTCTTGATTTTGAGCAGAAAATAAAGTAAAATCCATCTATATATGCTGCAGTGCAGCTGTGTATGAGTAAGGCAGAGCTTTGCAGAGGATCAGAATTGGACGGTGGCTGCTCCATAAATAATTTCAGGCGATGCAGCTGGGCATGCAGAGCAGTACATTCAAGCTCTCATGGAAGCACTTGAGCTGCTAGCTCCATATCTTCTGCGCGTACGTACGGCCACTGAGTCCAAACACAAGGGAGCCAAAGGCTATTCAAGTCATTCCACTGCGACTGCAAGACATGCATGGAAGGCCTTTCAGGTCACCATTTACTACTCCCATCCATGGTAGCCAAGGAGCTAGCTGGCTGGAGTCACTTGAGCTAGAGCTAGCACTAACTCTTCAATTCAGTACGACCAAGAATGTATCAGTTAATGGCTCTGCCTGCCTTTCCTGCAGGTTTTTTGTAGTACCTCACTCTGAATCTTACTTGCCTTCTTCTGCATGGTTAAATTGATTTCTAAGTAGCTATAATCTCGCAAGCAGTAGTAAAATTTCTGTTTGACTTTGATTATTTATATGGAAAATGCAGTGCAATTATACATTTATACTGATGATGGGGATGGCAGGAGAAATGTGAATTGTGCACCCATGCCTGGCACCTCATCTCATCAAGCTAACATTAATTATCTCCTCCCTATCACACGGATCACGGGATGTCATTGTAATAACATTATTATCTTTTGCATCTGGGAGCAATCCCGTATGGAGCATGGATCAGTTGCAACTTGCAAGCAACTAAGAACAAGATCTCTCGCCATTAAAGGGAGAAGATCACTAGATCACAACACTTGTTTATTCTTCTGGGTGGAGGAGGATGTGAAGGTCGCATCAATCAAATCTTAATTACATGAAGAACTGATTGACATGATCGATTAAAAACCATGAGATGAGAAGAAGATTAGAGACAAGGCCACACCGTGCCATGCTCTCATGCAGCTAGCTAGCATCCCGTGCCTACGCATAGTTTATCAGCACAAGAGTTCGAGACCCTTTCTTTTCTCCAGGAGCCATCGATCATAGCCAGCATATAATAGCATTGTAGTTTGTTCCATGTTCCTCCATCAGATTGCAAGTTGCCATTATTTGCATCCTGGCATTGGAGGATGGGAAGCTTCTATCTGGAGCCGCACAAAGATAACCTCGGTATGAGGTGATTTGGCACTATTAGTACCGTGATTTGGTACGATCAGGATCAAGGTTTGAGTGCAATGTTTCATGCATTTGGCTTTGTGTATCTAGCTGCCAACTTGCATTGCTAATTAAGCAATGTAGCTAGCAACATGGTCGACGGCCCTGCTATCAAGGTAGCATATATTTGTGGCTGCTAATTAAGCAATGTGTGGCTACTGCGGTAGGATGGTAAGATGTCTGGAGAAAATACTACTCCAGAAGAAGAACCAAAGAAGTCCATGCATAGGATTCGTACCAAATTAGACAGTTGAGAGTGATCGACACTTGGTGGACCGCGCACGCGGCCATACAGATGTTTTGACAAGTTCACGTGCAAAGGGATGTGAAATGTCCAGTTTTTACCTTTATATAATCAGCACAAGAGTTCAAGACATTTATATAATCAGTACATATATAAATGTCTATTATGTATAAATGGTAGAAATGAAGATTGGCCTACCAGATCATGGTAACTTTGAAGATAAACTCAATTAGCCACTGCTCTCCCCTTATTGGTTTATAAGATCCATGTATATCCCTAGGTTGACAATTAAACCAAGGTAATACAAGTTATATATCACAAAAAATCAGGGGCGGGGCGGGACCAGAAAGTTTTGCCAATGGGTTCACTAAGAATTTGGGTATGAACTAGCTATTGTCTGTAGTGGCGGAGCTTGCTAATAAATCCAGGCTAAGCTCTCCCAAATCCTTCACAACTTATCCCCACCCCGACGATACGTACATAGCTCTATTTGGTCATGAGGTTCACTTCAGGGTCTACTGAAGCATGTATGTTAGTTCTAGTTCCCTTCAGGGTTTACATATTACTCCCGTTATGACTATTTGGTCATGAGGTTCACTGAAAAACCAAATGTGTGGTAAACCATTTGTACCACTACCAAAATAAAATGAATCGGGGATCTCAATAATTTTACACTGGTCAGGACATAATTTGGCGCACTTGATAAATGATGATAAAAGTAGAAACTAAATGATAACATGTTTATTTAAAGCCCGAAAACTTATGGTGATGGCAGAAGTGATGTGTACAAAAACCCTGGCTCCACGGCTTCACCAAAGGCAAAAACACCATCACCTGTTGGACCGTGCATGCATAGCGTGAAGTTGCATGATCCTCCATGAGAATATAATTGTGAAATAAAGGACATTCCAAATGGTGTGAAGCCGAAAATCCCGTCAAATGAGGCTTGTGACCGTTGCCCCGTCCATCAAGTGGTGCATCCGTTATAAAAAGGATCGGCAGATTGATGGATAGAACAGGTAAATCCTTCACAACTTATCCAAGGCTGGGAGCCAATGCCCCCCCCCCCCCCCATCCTCCCCCCGACGATATGTACATAGCTCTACCTCTGATTATTTTTGCAACCTCATACTAACACTCAAAAGACAACATAAGGAACCGAAATATCATACCGCATATAATAGTTACATAAAACTACATGATGAATAAATATCAGTTGAATGAAAACGTAAAACCTCTTTTCACAAGATTCAAACAAAGTAGTCAGAAGCACAACTTTGTAGTTTCATGGGCAGTTAGATTAGGCCTTCCTGGTAAAAAACAAAAATGGCATGTTAATTTCTTAAGATGTAAATAAGTACAATTAAGCGGAACATGTAGAGTCACTATCATTTCTAAGTTTCTTTGATCGATCTTTCATGTTCTTAAAAAGATCAGTCACATCATCATTACTACTTACTAACGGTAAAAAAAAACTATCATCTGTTAGCAAATTAGAAAATCACTCATGGATTGATCACCCATTTTGCTACATATTTTATTGACAACACTTGGTGGACCGCGCACACGTCCACACAGATGTTTTGACAAGTTCACGTGCCAAAGGGATGTGAAATGTCCAGTTTTTACCTTTATATAATTATTATTATATAAAAACTGTGAGGTTTTAGGCACTCCCAGAATATTCTGACTTCATTTTTTTCTTGTTTTTTCGTATTTGCCACTTTTTAAAATAAAAAATAGTTTCTTCTATTTTTAAAAAAAATTATCTATGTTTTTATATTTTCGTTGAAGTTTCAAAATTTTCATAACCACGCGCTGACTGGACTACCATCACTACTAGGGAAAACCCTATAGGTAGACAGGTAACAGCAACGCGGGGTAAATGGGTCGCGCTACTGCTACTTAGCAGTAGCGCGGGCCAGATACCGGCGCTGCAAGTCGGCTTTACCAGCAGCGCCGGACCAACAGACAAGCGCTACTACTAAGTGGGCCCCGCGGTGCCCCCGGGCTGGCCACAGTAGCAGCGCAGGTCACGGGCCCGTGCTACTTCTAAGCGCACTAGCAGTAGCGTGGGCCAGGCCGTCCGCGTTGCTACTGTGGCCAGCCCGGGCCCAGCTACCCGGCCCCACTTAGCAGCAGTGTGGGCCTTGTCACCGCGCTACAGCTGGTGGGGTTAGTAGCAGTGCTGGTTCCCTACCCGCGCTACTACTATAGGCACCTTATCCACCCTGCGCGCTCGTTTCCTCTCTCCCTCACACTCTCTCGCTCGCTGCCACCGCCGTCGCCGTCGCCCGCCAGCCGCCGCCATCGCCCGTCGTCGCCCGCGAGGTATCTCCCTTCCTCCCTCCCTCCTCCTCCAGCTGCCCTCCTCCCTCCTCCTCCGGCCGCCCTCCTCCCTCCTCCTCTTCTCTCCTCCCTCCTCCCGCCGCCTCCTTTCTCCTCCCTCCTCCATCCTCCCACTGCCCTCCTCCCTCCTCCTCCTCACTCGTCCCTCCTCCCACCTCCTCTCTGTATCTGTTCAATATAGAAATTTTAGGTATAGAAATGTACTGGAATGTATTGGAATGCTATATGAAAAAAAATTAGGTATAAAAATGTATTGGAATGCTATATGAGAAATTTTTAGGTATCAAATTTAGTAATAGAAATTTTTACGTATAAAAATGTATTGGAATGCTATATGAGAAATTTTTAGGTATCAAATTTAGTAATAGAAATTTGTAGGTATAAAAATATATTGGAATGCTATATGAGAAATTTTTAGGTATCAAATTTAGTAATAGAAATTTTTAGTAATAGAATTTTTTAGTAAAAAATGTAGGTATAGAAATTTTTAGTACAATTTATCAATATAGAAATGTATTGGACAATTTCATTATTTTTATGTCATTATCACTTTGTCATCAAAGAATGCTATATGAGAATATTGATGATCTAAATTTTTCACTAGGTGGAATATGCAGGCTTTCTAGTGTCGCGTCTCCCTGGAGTGATCGTCGTCCGAGCTTCCTTTACTTCCTCTACAGCCGAGTCGGTGATCTAAAAGTCTACCTCCTCCTTCTCTTCTCCTCGGACATGTGTATGATGATATTTGGACATGTGTAGGATGATATTTCAACATGTATTGGTTGTCTCTTTGGACATGTGCATGAATTTGCAGGGAACACCTCCGAGTGGCCTTTGCCGAAATGTTGATTCATTTCCATTCGGCAAATTTCAGACGCTCGATATGTCCTATTTTAGCAAAGGTCATGCCGAAATTTTTCGTGGATTTCAACATGACTTGTGCTAGAAAGTAGCCCATATCGAGCGCTAGGGATTTGCCGGAACGGGAATTAAACGACATTCTGGCAAAACATAGGCCATTTTTATGTCATTACTCGATATATGTAATGTTAATTGACTGATGCTTAGGGTTGACTTTTAGTCTGTTGGGGCTCCTTGTGTGACTTTCAGAGAGGAAGAATCCCGACTGTTGTCGTGGGGGTCGCTTCCTCCTCTTCTCCTCGTGATAGACCTTGGTAATGCACGAGGGAAGGGGGGGATGCGACCATCACCGACGGTCGATATATCAGAGAGGAAGAATCCCGACTGTTGTCGTGGGGGTCAATTTCTCCTCTTCTTCTCATGATAGACCTTGGTAATGCACGAGGGAAGGGGGGATGCGACCATCACCGACGGTCGATATATCAGAGAGGAAGAATCCCGACTATTATCGTGGGGGGCGCTTCTATTTCTTTCCAAGGTGGTAGACATTTTGGTGTAAAGCACTTTGGAAAGAAAGGAGGAGCGACCATCACCGACGGTCGCAATATCAGAGAGGGAGTGCCCACCGTATACACCACGAGAGATGAGAGTTTTTCAAGGAAGACTCAACAGACCGAAAGTCAACCCGTGTTGAATAGTGATCTTTGTGTTGAGTTCCTGCTATTTGCCATCGATTTTTAATCTTTGAATTATGAACACAGGAAATGTCTGACGATGATAGGATCCCTGAGTGTGATTACTGCAACGACGACCGGGGTATGTGCGACATGCCTCACCTAGAAAACGGTAGGTGCTTCACCATCAGGCTGGAGGAGACCTTCGAAGTTTTTACGGTACGTAACGACTACAAGTATTTTTTCCGTAATTAAGCATGACTTGTGCTTTTTTATTCATCAACGTGTAATTTCTGTTTTTTACAATTCGACTAGTGCATCCCCTGCCATGCAAGACCGTATGTCTTGGACAAGCTCGGTTTCAAAGATAGGGAGAGTATGGAGATGAAGATAACTCACCTTAGGACGAAACATGGTTTCGCTTTTAGGGTTAAGCTATACAATGCAGTAAATCACTCACATTTTGGTTGCTCAAATTGGAGAGGACTATGCAAGGCCTATGGATTTCAGGAGGATATGAAAATAACCTTCGATATCCGTCCTGAAGATGATATTGAAGATAATATCGACATTTGGGTGGATGTGGACATGCTTCTGATGTCTACTACGCAACTTTATTCTTGTAGACGTTGTTGGGCCTTCAAGTGCAGAATTTTGTAGGATAGTAGCAAATTTCCCTCAAGTGGATGACCTAAGGTTTATCAATCCGTGGGAGGCATAGGATGAAGATGGTCTCTCTCAAACAACCCTGCAATCAAATACAAGAAATTTCTTGTGTCCCCAACACACCCAATACAATGGTAAATTGTATAGGTGCACTAGTTCGGGTGATACAAGTGTAGTATGGATAGTAGAAATAAGTTTTTGTAATCTGAAAATTAAAAAACAGCAAGGTAGCAAGTAACAAAAGTGAGCACAAACGGTATTGCAATGCTTGAAAACAAGGTCTAGGGTTCATACTTTCACTAGTGCAATCTCTCAACAGTGCTAACATAGTTGAATCATATAACAATCCCTCAACGTGCGATAAAGAATCACTCCAAAGTTCCTATCAGCGAAGAATATAAAAAAGAAATTGTTGAAGGGTACGAAACCACCTCAAAGTTATCCTTTCCGATCAATCTTTTGAGCCATCCCTATAAGTGTCACAAACAGACCTAGAGTTCATACTAAAATAACACCATATACGCATCAACCAACTCTAATGTCACCTAGATACTCCAATGTCACCACAAGTATCCGTGAGTTGATTATTCGATATGCATCAAACAACTTCAGATTCATAATATTCAATCCACACAAAGAACTTCAAAGAGTACCCCAAAGTTTCTATCAGAGAAAAGAAGATGAAAATGTGTACCAACCCATATGCCTAGATTACCCCAATGTCATCTTGGGAATCCGCAAGTTGATTACCAAAACATACATCAAGTGAATCAATAGAATACCCCATTGTCACCACGGGTATCCACATGCAAGACATACATCAAGTGTTCTCAAATCTGAAATATTCAATCCGACAATAACGAAACCTCAAAGGGAAAGACTCAATTCATCACAAGAAGATAGAGAGGGAAGAAACACCATATGATCCAACTATATTAACAAAGCTCGCGATACATCAAGATCGTGCCAAATCAAGAACACGAGAGAGAGAGAGAGAGATCAAACACATAGCTATTAGTACATACCCTCAGCCCCGAGGGTGAACTACTCCCTCCTCGTCATGGAGACCGCCGGGATTATGAAGATGGCCTCCGATGATGATTCCCCCCTCCGGCAGGGTGCCGGAACAGGGCTCTAGATGGGATTTCTTCGGTACAGAGGCTTGCGGCAGCGGAGTCCAAGTTCTAGGTTTATTTCTGGGGGTTTCTCTATTTATAGGATTTTTCAGCGTTGGAATCACGCGAAAAGGAGCTACGAGGGCCCCACAAGGCAACAACACACGACCCCCCCCCCCAGGGCACGCCGTGTTGCCTTGTGAGCTCCTCGTGAGGCTTCTGGTCCTTCCACGAAGCTTCGGGGGTCTCTTTTGGTCCAAAAAAATCGTCAAAAAGTTTCGTCCAATTCCGAGAAATTTTATTTCTGCACAAAAAACAACACCACGGTAGTTCTGCTGAAAACAGCGTCAGTCCGGCTTAGTTCTAATCAAATCATACCAAAACCATATAAAATTGTTATAAACATGGTATGAATACTTCATAAATTATAGATACGTTGGAGACGTATCAGCTTCCAATTCTACCTCCATGTGAGTTTTTCAAACAAATTTGTTAAGTAATTTATATTGTTTATTTAAAAATAGTTGATATTCATCCCTATTAAACTTGTTATTTATAACTGACAACTTATTTCCATTCTCCAAGAAATATACGGAAGGTAGTAGACAATACCTACTACAGTTATGGCGCAAAACTAAATTGGGAGGAGAAAAATTATCTTGTCCCATTTATTAATGATGTTGAGACTTTCAAGATTAATTATGAAATTAGCCAACATTATGGTCAATACGTGTCACTAGTCCATGTGTTGAACTATGGTAACATCCATGGAGATAACATAGTAAGATTTTTTACTATTGTGTCACTAGTCCATCTTTTGCATACATTTTTCTTAAGCTAAACTACATTGCTAACTATGTTACTATTATGTTCTTCAACAGAAGCTCCCGAAGGATTGTGTGCCTCATCTGATGTATATCGAAGGTGACATGGATATTATTAGCTTACGACCAAATCTACCGGTGGCTTTCCACTGTCCATACTCTATTTCTCGAAGCGATGAAGACATCAGAATCAAAGGCTGGAGAAAAGTAATGAATGCGCGCAGGGAACTACTTGGAGGCAACATGGTGCGCAACCCACAAATTGGAGACAGGTGGATCTCTATTCTCCATAATGGAGATGGAGGGGTTCTCCTGTTTTATGCTATTTTACATAACAGAGAGGAGTAAGTCCTAGCTAGTACTTGTCATGTGATGATGAGTTATTTAGCTAGTGATGGTTAACTTGTCACTTGTTATATGACTATGGATGATGAGTTGTTATAAGATTACGATGATGAGGAGGAGGAGGCCGTAGTACTTGTTATGTGGTAAAATGATGATGAGTTATTATATGACTACGGTGCTAGAATGATGATGGGTTAGTACATGACTACGGATGATGAAATAAACACGGATTAGATTAAAGTAGGCCGATATGATGTTGGGAGGGCACAAGAGTGTCGAATGAAGGCACAATGCCTATCTATTTGATAGGCATTGCTATTGTATAAAAAATTGTACAACGATGTATAAATACGATATAAATATAGAGAAATTAAATACGCACGAATAGTAGTGACGTGGGATAGGGACCGGCGTAGCAGTAGCGTTGGGCCATACAAACGGTACTACTAAGAAAGTTAGCAGTAGCGCGGGGTGAAACCTACGCTACTGCTTTTTCCCTAGTAGTGCATGTGTGGAAAAAAAAACCACCATGACATTGTGCAGAACTGTTATGCGGTGGTCTAGCGGAACTAGAAATATATATGTGTGGCTTTGATATAAATTAAGCAAGGGAGTTAAGGAACAAAATCTAGATTTGAGTACCCGCAAACAAAAACTAGACTCACGGTCACTCAAGTTCCAGGGAGAAAAATTAAACCATTTCGTACATATATAAATGTCTATTATGTATAAATGGTACTCCCTCTGTAAAGAAATATAAGATTGTTTAGATCACTAGTAGAAATGAAGATTGGCCTACCAGATCATGGTAACTCTAAAAATAAACTTAATTATCCACTGCTCTCCCCCTTCTGGTTTATAAGACTATCCATAGTGGAGATATGTTACTAGTCTACGTTACTACCTCTATAGTGGGGAGTAACTTATGTGTGGTGTCATGCAACATTTTATTTATTAGGTTATAGACTTATCTTGTCTTGGTATGTGTGTTGTTACTCATAGTGTGAGTAACTAGCTATGTTACTCAATTTGTTTCTTTCCTCACTAATTAGCTGCCACATCATCTTTTTTGCTTAGGTGTCATCTATGTTACTCCCACTATGGGTAGTCTAAGATCATCTTGTACTGCATTTACATATACTTTTTTTTTCAAAATAATGCATAATAATACAAAAGTCCTACTATATATATGAAGGATGCATGATGGATGTGACCCTACGCAACATGCAACGGGCGACTGACTCTACGCTGATCTCAAAGATTGCATGCACGACTAATTATTCGCAAGATCCAAAACGATTTGAGGTCTCCGAGCAAAAATGCTTGCACGAGCGACGGATCGATGACAGCCCAAAGGCGACTCTAGGCTGACCTCAAAGACTGCATTGTATTGCACTGCATGGATCCAACCAAAACGGTGCGAGGAGAGTTTCCGAGCAAATGCATGCACGCCACGGGAGTGGTCGATCGATTACAGCATAGCTAGGAGTGTATATATATGTGTAGTAGCTAGCTAGCTTAGCAGTCCACGTGCACGCAACGGGCTACTTTGATTTCTTGTGCCATTCTAAGACTTGTGCACACCGGTGCACATGTAAGTCTCATGGCTGTCAGGAAGACTTACTGCTCTGATTAACTATAGGGATGGTGCAGTGCAAGCAAAGGTACTAACTTTTGCTTATACTCCCTAGCTAGCTTATTCTATCTCCGTCTCAAAATAAGTGACTCAACTTTGTATTAACTTTGTACTAAAAAAACCAGTTGCAGAAGTAGTAGTGCTTGTTCTGTGCACAAGACATGCGTGTCCTACGTGCCATGAGTTGCTGTCGATCACAGTGCAAACATCAGGAGCCAATAATGCAGAACAAATATATACGTATATAGTTAACATATCAAGCTAGCGTAGCGTGCACACGCACGCATGAATTTTAATAATTGTACTACGGAGTATATAATTTACCATCATCATGCATCATTGTGCACCAGTTACTTACCATCATCATCATCATCATTGTAGTGTATAATTTACGTACTATAGAGCAGTAGAGAGTAAGTAGTCCGAGCAGGCAGAGCAGAGAGCAGAGGCGATGAGATGTGCGAGGGTGGTATTGACAGGCTAGGCTAGGCTAGGCTAGAAGAGGCTAGTTGACTGGAGACAGGAGGGTAGGCCGGTAGCTAGGGGACATGCATGTGTGGCTTGTGTGCACATCGTCACGGATCGATCCATGTTATAGGATTGGATGGATTGGCATATATAAATAATTAACTAAACAGCGAATGGTAAACAGATCCATCTCTTCTCGTTGGCTTATGAAAACTGTTGCATGCACAGTACAGCAGTACTCCCTCCTTCTTTTAGAGATTTCAAAATACAGGCTACATACGAATGTATATACATATTTTAGAATATAAATTCCCTCATTTTGTTCCATACAGGGGCGGATCTGGGCCCCAGGCCCCAGGCCCGGGGCGTGGCTTTTTTTTTTTAGCTATTACCTATCCAGATTTTAGAATGGGCCCGGGGCTTAGCCCAGCACACAGCCAGGGCCCAGGCCAGCCTCTCATCCCTTCGTTCGCCCGCACACACGGGAGAGACGGTCATACCTAACAACCACGCACGGGAGAGATGGCCAGACCAGTGCGCCGCCGGCCGCCGGTGTCTTCCCTCCGCTCCGGCGCTCCCCAGCCGTCACCGCCTCCCCGGTCCCTCGGCCGCTCCCTCCTGGCCGTCCCGTCGCTCCTCGGTCCCCCCGCCGCTCCCCCCGGGCCCCGGCCGTCCCCGTCTCCCCGGTCCCCTCCCCTGTCCACCCGCCGCTCCGGCGCTCCCCGGCCATCTCCTGCCCGGCTGCCCCCAGCTCCGCCCCTGCACGGCTGCACCGACGAGCTCCTGCTCTGCTCCAGCCCTCTGCCTGCCTGCTCGCCTGGGTGCAGGCCGTGCAGCTGCTCGCCTGCTCCAGCCGGCGCCGCCGCGCCGGCTCTGCTCCGGCGGTCCGGCCTCTCCCAGAACTGCCCGTCTGCCCTGACTGGGGTAATTTTCTGAGAATTTTATTTTACAATATGTGCTAATGGCTGCTGTTGTTGTTAAATTTTTATATTTGTTGTTTGTTGTAGACAGTGTGTGTGGATGTGCTAATGTGTGTAGACAGTGTGTTTGAATGGGATAGATTGAACAATTTTTGATATGCTAATGTGTGGATGTGCTACTGCTAATGGTTGTTGCTGCTGTCAAAAAATCAATTTCATTTGAATTGAATTTGAAAGTGAATGCATTTTGATATCAATTTCATTTCATTTTGTAGACATAGGAGATGAAGAGATATTTTTCATCGGTGCCTGCAACAGAAGTGTCTACACCCAGGGTTTCAACTGGAGTATTTGCAAGTATTGATGATGATGCTATTATATATCGCTTTCAATCCTATAGATCTCGCAAAGGGGTTTTACCTCGTCGTAGTAGTAAGTTTTTAGCTTTGTATCAATGTTAATTATTTCACTTGATGTTTCTGCCTTCTCTTATGAAATTATGCTTTTGATGTCTTGAAGATGTTGGCTCTTCTTCCACCGTTCAGGGCACCGCCACCGTTGACCAGGTTATGGGAGGCACAAATGAAGCAAACCATTGATTTGGTACTCTTTTGTATCCTGTATTGTTTTTCGTAGTTTTTGTCATGTTTTTATCTTTTTTTTTGTATTGTTAAGCATTGAGTTTAAATTCTAAATTTATTGTGCAATTGAGCCATATTTTGTATGATTTCGTATGGGGTATTTTTTGAGGTAGCTATAGCCTTATGGGCGCTGAGTTTTTCCCTCGCGCTGAAATTTTTTTTTGGGCCCGGGGCTTGCTCCAATCCTGGCTCCGCCACTGGTTCCATATATAGTCCACATTGAAATCTCTAAATAGTCTTATATTTAGGAACGGAGGGAGTGGATGCTCACTGGCAGATTTGCTACTATGGCAATGCAACGCCTCAGCCAGTATGTTGCGAGCGAACTACGGTGCTGCTGTCCGTGACGGCATAAAATTGAGAGTACTGTTGATTCGGCTACCGGGTGGCGAAAAAATGTTGTCCGTGACGGCATTGCGAACGAACTACGGTGCTGCTGCCCGTGACGGCAAAAGAAGAAGAAAAGACTGTTGATTCGGCTGCCATGGCAGCGAAAAACGATTGTTTCGGCTGCCACCGGCCGTAGCAGCAGCACCGGCATGCAGGCGTCACCAACTCAATCAGCATGCCCACGCGCGCGCCCGGTCCGGCGGGACGACATGGTTGATCAAACCCATGCATGCCTGCTCGAGAAACACTGGTGATGGTGAGAGACGAGATCGCGAGGCCGAATGGCATGGCTCCTGACGAGGTCGATGAGTCGACATGCACAGCCTGGAGAGGGGCAGGAGCTGCTGCTCAACCGCACGGCACAACAGCGCATGCACGCACGATGCGTCCCTCCGTGGAAATTATTATGCATTATTAGGTGGTATAGCCAGCAGCACGGTGCTGCTGCTGCTGCTCCTGTTGTTACAGTGCGCAACTAGTGCTGCACGCACGCACGCACCCGTCCGTACAGTGCGATACACAGTTTTTGGATGAATTACGCGCACGCACTGCAGAGCAAATAGGTGGCCATCGAGGCACATGCATGGCATGGGGACGGCGAGCTAGCATAGCCAGCCAGGGCGGCCGGCGTTCGGTCAACAGCTAGCTCTAGGATCAAACTAGGACGGCTAATGAACGGTCCTGGTGAGCAGCTACTAGCTAGCTAGCTTGGCCCTGGTGAGCTGGACGACAGAACAGCATGCACGCACGCATGCGGGCCAGGTCCAGTGTGATGAGTCTGTCTGTCTCTCTGTCTGACCCCGCGCTTAGCTTACTGACGCGAATGCCGGCAATGGAGATGCGTTGCACCAATGACATTTTCGAATATGTGATTGGAAATTCGTTAGATTTAGTGCTGAGTAAATAGGCAATTTTTCGATTAATTTAATCCAAGAATATATTACTAACATGGCATTGACAGAATTAAGAACATGCTGATATTCAATCATGTAAACACATACTACGCTAACAGTAAATATATCTATGTATAGCGCTAGCATGGCTACAACAGAAAACAATAGGAGCGGGATAAGCGAGTTATACCCTCCAGTTGGCCAGTTGGCCGCAGCAGCAGCGGCGGCCTCCTCGGCCGCCTTCTGGTCAGCAGCAGCCTTCTCTTTCTCGGCGTCGGTGGACATGATGACGACGAAGTTGATGCAGCGGACGTGGACGAAGTAGGAGAACAGACGAACGGAGGCGAGCAGTCGCGTAGTCGCTCCCCAAAAACCTAATCGCCCCTCTCCCGTACAGGAGCTGGAGAGGCGGGGTTTCGGAGGCCTGCTCTCCCGTCGACCGTGTACGCGGCGGACGGGATGGGATCACCGGCGGCAGCAGCAGCAATGGAACGGCGCTAGTGGGCGTGGAGGCAGAGATGCGATCTGTTTCGCGTGACGGCTAGGGTTCGCAGCGCCTCACATAAATAGGCGCGGCCGCGTGGAGAGACGTGGGCCCACGTCCAAGTCGGTGACACCCCACGATTTGACGTCTCAGATCGTGGCCCCATCTGTCAAAGACTCTCCGTTCCTGACCGGCAAAAAGAAGCGCATAGGTGTGAGCTCGGCTCGGCTCAATCCCGCGGCGCGGCGCGACGAGGCGAGGCGAGGCGGGCGGCGGAGGAGGAGCGCGCGGGAACCACTTCTCTTCTCAAGCTCCAATAGCATGTGGAAGAGAATCCCTTATAAGGAGGTCCAACTCCTTCTCCACTAGCGGTATGGGACTAAACTTCCCACCACACCTAGTGCCATATACCCACATGGGCCTTAGAGATTTTTCTGAAATTGTTAGATGGGCCCTAAGCCCAACTCATATTTCAACAATCCCCCACCAGATCTCAAGGGCCCATTATGTCCTTTGTTCCAAACACTGTTTGATATACCAGTATTTTAGTGAAGACCGGTTAAGGTTGAACTTCACCTAGAGCAAGTAGCTACACTCCTTCACAACTGAACAATGGACTATGCCTTGAATTGTCAGTTTGACGTAAAGAAGTTTCACCACATGTCTTACTAGTACGAGACTGCCGAAGGCTGACCCCTCGGGTGGAGCATATTAGTCACACTCCTGGCCTATTCATGAGCTTGCTAGAAATCACCCCAATCTCATAGACTGTGACCAGCAATCGGGCTCATATAGGTGTGTTCCTCCAAAGATCGCTCTGTAGGACAGGATCTTGCTTATATATATAAGCCTTGGAACACATTAAGACAGTAGTCATCCTACCATACAGATTTCGAGAGTATTGCATCTCCAACGGAGTGGGTTAGTAAAGTTACTCTCCTCAGTTCACCACTGACTTGTTTTCCCAAGTCCTACTTCACGGGATCTCCGATCACATAGGTTGGGTTACTACCATGGCAACTCATGTGGGTCTCATACCCATCTCCCTCGATGCATTATCTATCACAACACGTGATAGCCCTTTAGTAAAGGGATCTGCCAGATTCTTAGCCGTTTGGATATAATCCAACGCTATCACTCCGGAGTTTCTTATTTTTCTGACAGCTTTCAATCTCATTCTTATGTGTTTGTTGGACTTCATGTTGTCCTTTGAACTCTTCACCTTGACAATAACTGTTTGATTGTCACAGTTCATAAGGATGGCCGGAACCGGCTTCTCAACCACTGGCAAGTCCATCAAAAGATCTCGAAGCCATTCTGCTTCGCCACCAGATGTGTCTAATGCTGTCAATTCTGCTTCCATTGTCGACCTCGTTAAGATCGTTTGCTTGCAAGACTTCCAGGAAACAGCACCACCTCCAAGAGTAAATACATACCCAGTTGTGGCCTTCATCTCATCAGCATCAGAGATCCAATTAGCATCACTATACCCTTCAAGTACCGACGGGTATCCGGTATAGTGAAGTCCATAGTTCATAGTACCTTTCAGATAGCGCATAACTCTTTCAATAGCATGCCAATGTACATCACCCGGTTTGGAAACAAACCGGCTCAGTTTGCTCACAGCAAACGCGATGTCAGGCCTCGTTGCGCTCGCTAGATACATGAGTGAACCAATAATTTGAGAGTATCTCAATTGATCTTTAGGTATGCCTTCGAACTTTCGAATCAGCACACTAGGATCATATGGTGTTTGAGATGGTTTGCAGTCCGAATATCCAAAACGACTCAACACCTTCTCAACATAATGAGATTGCAGAAGTGTAATCCCACCCTCATCATCTCTCAATAGCTTGATGTTCAAGATAACATCAGCCACTCCAAGGTCCTTCATCTCAAAGTTCTGAGATAAAAAGGACTTAACTTCCTCAATCACTTTGAGGCTAGTTCCAAATATCAGTATGTCATCAACATACAAGCACAGTATAACTCCTTCGCCCCCACCATAGCGATAGTATACACATGTGTCAGCTTCATTAACAAAGAAGCCAACAGATGTCAGAGTTTCATTAAATTTCTCATGCCATTGCTTAGGTGCTTGTCTCAGGCCATATAAAGATTTCAGGAACTTACACACCTTTCCTTCTTGACCATCTAACACAAAGCCATCAGGCTGTTGCATGTAGATTTCCTCCTTTAGCTCTCCATTCAGGAATGCCGTCTTAACATCCATCTGGTGGACGAGAAGACCATGCGAGGCTGCCAACGAGAGTAATACTCGAATGGTGGTCAGTCTGGCCACAGGTGAATAAGTGTCGAAGAAATCTTCTTCTTCTTTCTGGGCATAGCCCTTGGCCACAAGCCTAGCCTTGTACTTTTCAATCGTACCGTCGGGCCTAAGCTTCTTCTTGAACACCCACTTACATCCCAATGGTTTGCAACCATAGGGACGCTCAGTAATCTCCCAAGTCCCGTTAGCCATGATGGAATCCATCTCGCTACGGACCGCATCCTTCCAGTAGTCAGCTTCTGGAGATGCGTATGCTTCTGAAATTGAAGTGGGAGTATCATCCACGAGGTACACAAGGAAATCATCACCAAAGGTATTTACAGTCCTTTGTCTCTTACCCCTACCAAGGGTTTCCTCGTCATCCTCCTCAGGATTTTCATCATGTGTTTGTTCATAATATTCCATCGGAATGGCAGGTTCAGGAGTCTCTTCAGATTCCTGTCTAGAAGTGCTTTGCATATCTCTCATAGGAAAAATATTCTCAAAGAATGTAGCATCCTTAGACTCCATAATTGTACCGACCTTCTGGTCAGGTACCTCAGATTTCACTCCTAGAAATCTATAGCCAACTCTATTCTTAGCGTAGCCCAAATTAACGCAGTCCACGGTCTTTGGTCCAAGCTTACGCTTTTTGGGGATCGGCACGTTGACTTTCGCCAAACGGCCCCAAGTACGCAAGTACAAGAGTGTTGTCCTTCTCTTCGCCCATTTCTCATAGGGAGTGATCTCATTATCCTTTGTCAGAACTTTATTCAGGACATGACATGATGTCAATATAGCCTCCCCCCACCATGCCTTGGATAAACCCGATGTATCTAACATGGCGTTAACCAAATCAGTTAGAGTACGGTTTTTCCGTTCGGCAACCCCGTTTGACTGGGGTGAATAGGGAGGCGTCCTCTCATGAATAATACCATGTTCCGCACAAAAGGAATCAAACTCACTCGAGAAGTACTCTCCACCACGATCTGACCGGACTCGTTTAATTTTCTTTTCAAGTTGATTCTCAACTTCTGCCTTATAGATTTTAAAGTAGTGTAGAGCTTCATCTTTAGTACTTAGCAGATACACATAGCAATATCTAGTGGAATCATCTATCAATGTCATGAAGTATTTCTTTCCACCTTTATTCAACACACCATTCATCTCACAAAGATCAGAATGTATGAGTTCTAATGGCGCCAAGTGTCTCTCCTCCGCAGCCTTGTGAGGCTTGCGAGGTTGCTTAGCTTGCACACACGTAAGGCACTTAGAACCTTTGGCTAAAGTGAAACTCGGGATTAAATTCAGTTTTGCTAGCCGCGTCATAACACCAAAACTAATGTGACAAAGACGTGAATGCCAAACTTCAGATTCATTAACACTCGAATGAATATGGTTCACGACTTTATTACAAAAATCAGCGAGAGAAAGGCGGAACATTCCTCCGCATTCATAACCCTTTCCAACAAATAGTCCATATTTCGTAACAACTACTTTATTAGACTCGAAGACCAACTTAAACCCTTCTCTACACAGAAGGGAGCCACTAACAAGGTTCGTCTTGATGGCGGGGACATGCTGCACGTTCTTCAGCTGCACGATCCTTCCCGAAGTAAACTTCAGATCGACCATGCCAACACCATGAACAGAAGCACTCGCGCCATTCCCCATCAATACGAACCCGTGACCTGTGGCCTGGTAAGAAGAAAACAATGAAATGTCAGCACACACATGAACACCTGCACCTGTGTCCACCCACCAATCGGTGGACTGACAAACTGAAAATACAGCAAATAAATTACCGTACCCAGATGCACCAGTCTCATTGTTGCTCACAATCATATTGGCAGACTTGGAGTCCTGCCCTGGCTTCTTGTACTTGTTAGGGCACTTGTTGGCCCAATGTTCCTCCGAACCACAAGTGAAGCAGCCATCTCCCTTCTTGTTCTTCTTGAAGGTCTTCTTACCCTTCTTCTTAAAGTCGGTATTCTGTTGGACACTGTTCCTTCCCTTGGGCTTGTGGGAATTGAAGTACTTCTGATGCACCATGTTGGCCACAGAAGTTCCTTCGACCCCTTTTCCGTGCGAGTCCTTTGCTCTCGAGTTCTGCTCAACACTCAGATGGTCGATGACATCCTCTACTGAGAATTCACGCCTCTGATGTTTCAGAGTGGTAGCAAAGTTCCTCCAGGAATTAGGGAGCTTAGCGATTATACAGTCCGCGACAAATTTGCCCGGTAAATCGCATTTCAGAAGCTCAAGCTCCTTAGCGATGCATATTATCTCATGAGCCTGTTCCAATACAGAACGGTTCTCAACCATTTTGTAATCATGGAACTGCTCTATAACATACATCTCGCTCCCAGCATCGGTGGCCCCGAATTTAGATTCGAGCGCCTCCCATAAGTCCTTGGCAACCCGCACATGTAAATATGCGTCAACCAACTTATCTCCGATCACGCTCAAAACTGCTCCGAGAAAGATGACGGTGGCCTCCCTGAACGCCTTCTCCTATTCAGGATTAAGCGTTCCAGTGGGAGTCGCACCGGCAACCCAGAACATGTTCATTGCCGTGAGCCATAAGATGGTTTTGGTCTGCCAACGCTTAAAATATGTACCGGTAAACTTATCCGGTTTCAGTGCAGCAGCAAAACTATGATTCGAAAAATTCCTATACAAATTAGGTTTTTGGATTGCTGAGTAAATAGGCAATTTTTCGATTAATTTAATCCAAGAATATATCACTAACATGGCATTGACAGAATTAAGAACATGCTGATATTCAATCATGTAAACACATACTACGATAACAGTAAATATATCTATGTATAGCGCTAGCATGGCTACAACAGAAAACAATAGGAGCGGGATAAGCGAGTTATACCCTCCAGTTGGCCGCAGCAGCAGCGGCGGCCTCCTCGGCCGCCTTCTGGTCAGCAGCAGCCTTCTCTTTCTCGGCGTCGGTGGACATGATGACGACGAAGTTGATGCAGCGGACGTGGACGAAGTAGGAGAACAGACGAACGGAGGCGAGCAGTCGCTCCCCAAAAACCTAATCGCCCCTCTCCCGTACAGGAGCTGGAGAGGCGGGGTTTCGGAGGCCTGCTCTCCCGTCGACTGTGTACACGGCGGACGGGATGGGATCACCGGCGGCAGCAGCAGCAATGGAACGGCGGCAGTGGGCGTGGAGGCAGAGATGCGATCTGTTTCGCGTGACGGCTAGGGTTCGCAGCGCCTCACATAAATAGGCGCGGCGGCGTGGAGAGACGTGGGCTGAGCCCACGTCCAAGTTGGTGACACCCCACGAAGCGCATAGGTGTGAGCTCGGCTCGGCTCAATCCCGCAACCCGCGGCGCGGCGCGTCGTGGCGAGGCGGGCGGCGGAGGAGGAGCGCGCGGGAACCACTTCTCTTCTCAAGCTCCAATAGCATGTGGAAGAGAATCCCTTATGAGGAAGTCCAACTCCTTCTCCACTAGCGGTATGGGACTAAACTTTCCACCACACCTAGTGCCATATACCCACATGGGCCCTTAGAGATTTTTCTGAAATTGTTAGATGGGCCCTAAGCCCAACTCATATTTCAACATTTAGCACTAGTAAATACTCACTGCCTAAAAAAATATAAGAGCGATTGGATCACTAAAGTAAGTAGTGATCCGAACACTCTTATATTTCTTTACGAAGGGAGTACTTCCTCCGTCTCATATTAGTTGTCGCTCAGACGGATGTATCTAATATTGAAATACGTATAGATACATTCATTTCAGTGACAACTAATATGGGGCGGAGGTAGTATCAGCCATGCAGGCTCCCTAATTATAGAGATAAACACACCATTAGTCATACAACTCTTGCGAGATGAGTAGTTTGGTCACACATCTTCTAAAATGTTATAAAGTAGTCACGAGACTCTGTTTTATGAGCAAACAGGTCACTCATGCTGAGGTGTCCTACTGAGTAGACCGTTTTTTGGTGAAAAGAACCCTGGCAATAGTTTTGAAAGTGTTGTTTGCGAATCGTTGGATCCATAAGGATAATATTAGTGTAACATTTCTTCGAACGCCTTGTGGTCGCTCTCCCCATGCCCCACTGCCGCAGCTCGCCATCGTTGTCACTCGCCGCCGTGCAGCTAGGCGCTCCAGAGCACTTCGCCAGTTTGAGCCAAGCGCCGCGCTCGGATCGATCTGAGTAAGCTAGCTCAAGTAGCTTTACATACGGCGTTCACGGCAAGGTGCTTCCGAGCTAGCGTGCGCGTAGTGTACGTGCTCTAGGATACGTGTACGGCGACGATTGGAAAGCGCGCACCTTCAAGCTGGCCCCGATGCATGGCCACGTCTGACCCCTTGCGCATGCCGTGCAGCAAGTGGTGAGCTCTGACTCACCCGCCCTAGGGATCCTGCTCCGTTTCCGGAGACCATGCTCTATGCCGCGCTCACCTGGATGGGCGCGCTGGAGGCCACCGTGGAGATGGATGAGGAGGAGATCCTCATGGTGGACCCAGACGCTGATGGCTTCCTCTCGGCTTCGGTACGCCGACGGCTACCTCTACCGCCACCATCGCCTCGCTGGCTCATCAACACTGGCATCCACTGCCGTAGAGAAGAAAACATGACGCACATGGACGGCGGCAGGTTCAGGGACGACGCCGTTCGCGAAGTACACTGAGTACACCTGGTATATGACCACCGAGCGAACGACGAGGAGCTCGTCGTTGACGCGCATATTTGCAGCGGTGTACTCTCCAAGGCGTAGGCGCTCGCGGTGATGTGTCAGTGAGGCGTGTACGCGGTGGACACCGGGACGACATCCACTCGGCGTGGGCGGACATCAACAGGGCATGGGTCAAGCTCCGCCCCGACGGCGCCACATTCCGCTGCAAGTACTTCACCGCCTCCGCGGACGCGCCAGACGTCCTTTGCCAGGGTCATGGCACTGGGCCTGACGGCCAGCACAGGATCCAACTCGCATGGCGACGGGCAGCGACTCGTGCTCGATCGCTCCGGAACGCGTGGCCACCGTATGTCGGGCAAGAGATCGAGCATGGCCAGCACGCCACCAGATGGAGCGGCCGAGGCGCCAAGTCACCAGCGTTAATCGCTGCCAACCTGAATCACATTCACACCATGTATTCGTTTCTCAATACCGCCGGCTCCAGAAGCATGTCGGGCGAGGGCGCGGCTAGCAAGCCTCCTCCACAGTGGTATTACCGTTTAAGGCGCAGTTAGCGACGCACCGTCGGATGTCTCCTCAATGACGGCACGGACGGGGGCGAGCTGCGGCAGCGGGGGCATGGGGAGAGCGACCACAAGGTGTTTGAGGAAATGTTGCACTAAGGTTATCCTTATGGACCCAATGATTCGCAAACAACACCTTCAAAAATATTGCCAGGGTTCTTTTCACAAAAAAAGGGTCTACTCAGCAGGACACCTCAGCATGAGTAACCTGTTTGCTCATAAAACAGAGTCTTGTGACTGCTTTATTACATTTTAGGGGATGCGTGACCAAACTACTCATCTCGCGAGAGTTGTGTGACTAATGGTGCTTTTATCTCCTAATAACCCCCCAGTATATGTGAGTGAAAATTCGTTATATTTAATTAGTAGTAGATGGTTTGGCCTCTCCCAACATTACATGACACCCTCTTACTAGTATCTTATAATTAGATGGTTTGGCCTCTCCCAAGAAAGTAGGAATCGATTGAAAACTTTCATTATCCCGCAAAAAAAAAAAGATTGAAAACTTTCATTCAGATTTAGTTTTTCTTTTATCAGAGTAGTAAGGCGCGGCGCTCCCTCGGAAGTAGCTAGGGGTCCGGAGAGTATACGTCTGGCATCGTGGCCGACGGATCAGCTAGCAAGATACCGCACTTATTAGCACCAGGCGCTGCCTATTGGTCGGACGGGCAGCCGGTCAACGTGCCTCTCGTGCATGAATGCGATGCGGTCAGCCCGCGCAGCAGCTGGCTGGCCGTACTGTACTGGTACGGCTGCACCTGCAATTGCACGTACGTACGTCTGCGCGCCAAGTTTGAACGAGGTTGATGCGTGCATGCATTGCATGCATGATCACAGACGTACGTCGTCGTTGCTTGATTTACTACTTGAAATTAACCCACGTACGCCGTGGTGCAGGACCTGCTGCTTTCTGTGCACCGCTTGCTCGATCGTTGATAACCTCTGGCATTTGGTTTACCCATGCATCATGCATGCATGCATGGTGCCCGTCCAGCTGGTCTAACCAACCAGCTCGTCGCTCGTTACACTGGAAAAATATGTTACAGGCAAACTCCTATCAGTGTGAAGATGGGCATCTATCTTTCTTTTCAGTAGAATATGGAGTTGTTTTAAGAATATTAATTAAGGGGTAATCTACCCTTGCACTAACCACAGGCGGTTGCCTTCATAGCAAAAAAAACGTCGCGTTGGTTGACTCCTCAACAGGCGCCTCGCCTCTCTCAAGCGTCGCCTCTGTTACAACTTGTATATATTGGAGATCATCTAATACGAACGACACAGTTTTCATTACTTTCATTGTCTCCCGTTTTACTCTAAACAAAATATACGGTCCTGCCCTGTGAGAGTAGCGGAACATGCACGCTAGTAATAGTTAATTACGCCGGCAATGGAGGAAAAGATGCCATCAAGATATGCAAGAATAACGCACGCATTTGACCAGGCTAACTTGCATGTTCAATGAACGGCAGACCGGCCTTGGCAGGAATATATGGCTAACTGATAAGTAGATCTCTCATGCATGATGCATCAACATGCATGCATGCGTGCTTGTTCAATGACTGGCGGCATATGATCCAAACTCCACGCGACGGGTACTAGTTAACAGGTAACCAGCACTCCACCACGTACTACCACAGTACATTTGACCTACCATTACCAATGGCGGCACATGCCATGCAAGCAACGTAAGCAAGCAAGCTAATGAGATTCCAATACGTTGCATGTTAAACACACACTTAGCTGCCAAGCCGGCCGACCGGAGGTACACATGATAGCTTAGTATACCATATCTCCACCCATATCAACCGATCTGTGGAGCAAAGTAAACCACGCGGCTTAAGCTTGATCCGCATGGATGCATGCCGGCCCGGTCAACTTCTGACTTGCTCCCGCGAAATCTGGGGGAGATCATCCCAGAACATGGACGCATGCCGCATGGCGATTAGCCCACCAAACCGCATCTTGAGGATATGGATTGTTGGTGGTTCCTGATGAATGAACCAACGTGGGGCGGGAGTGACAGCACTATGGCACAAGTTTAGGTGCCCACTGCCAAGTAGGGGAGGCAATTCCTATTCAACGCATGTATAGGTCGATGTTTTTTCTTTTTCTTTTTTGAGGGTGGCAATAGAGGTCGATTTTTGTCCGCCAGGGCAATTCCTATTCAACAAATGTTTCCTACCACCCGGTGGTAGTTACCACCACTTGTGTTTTGTATATTGTATGTAGTATTTGTCAAATTGGAGAGTATGTACGCGTAGTATGTAGTATATAACAATGTTTAGGCAGTATATATACTATTTTTTTGATAGTATGCATCGTATTTTGAGTATGCTCTTTTTTACATACAAATATGTACGTATTTCATAAATATAATAAAAACCATGGGCCAACTTGCAATTTTTTCATGTAACTCACTTTGGAGTATCTTATATATAGTATATGAACATACTTAAAATGATAAAGTAGTATATATACTACCACATAGTAGTCTATGAGACATGCGGAGTAACTACCCCTGGGAGGTAGGATGTATTTTCCCTATATATATACATACATACAATATATTACTCTGCAACAATGTTCATCGGTACAATGTTTTGGTCATGAGGAGACCCCAACCAAACATGATGACCAGTACCTAAATTACAACTAAATTTGGCGTGATTATGAGCTTCAAAATATATATTTATCGCCTAGTGCGATGGTAGCTTCTGTATTGCCTAAAGGTTTGCCGCATCGACGTGCTACTCTGCTGGACCAATTTGGTTTCCTGCGGGTACGGGATTTAGGCGTGGTTTTTTCCTTTCTGATTTTTTTTTCTGATTTTCTATGTTTCATTAGCACTCTTCTTCGGTTTTCTCAGTTTTTCCTTTTTCTTCTTTTATTTTTCTTTTGGTTTTTAGTGTCCGGTTTTCAAATGTTTTCTTTGGATTTTGATTTTCTATGTTTTAAACCGGTATTCTTAGTTTTTTTCCCTTTGTTTTGGATCACATGATTCAGACAGATTGTACATTTTTCGTATACATGGGGCATTTTTTTATACACGCCTAACCTTTTTCAAATACATGATTAATTTATTTTTCAAATATATCGTTTGATGTCAACTTTTTTTTGGACACATAGTACATTTTTTTTATACATCTGAAACATTTTTTCATACAAGAAACATTGTTTTCAAATATATACTTGATTAACTTTTTTTGCAAATAAGGGTTAAACATATTTCAAATACACGTTGAAACATTTTTTTTGAATGATAAGAAACACTTTTTGTAAAG
Organism: Elymus sibiricus; assembly: GCA_039707655.1. Classification (NCBI taxonomy): domain Eukaryota; kingdom Viridiplantae; phylum Streptophyta; class Magnoliopsida; order Poales; family Poaceae; genus Elymus; species Elymus sibiricus. The sequence continues at coordinate 36,518,770 of CM077668.1, read as the reverse complement.
TATGAGAACATTTTTTACATTTGTATAAATATTTTTAAAATGTTGCGAACATATTTTTGAAACGTGTGAACATTTTTTTAGTGTGACATACATTTTTTATAATGGTTCAAAATATTATTTTTGGATTACATGACCATTTTATTTACATTGTATAAATTTTTTTTAAATCATGAACATTTTTTGGAAATGTGTGACAGTTTTTCTAACTTCACACACATTGTTTTTGAATGCTACCAACATTTTTTAAAATTATGCTAACAAATTTTGTACACAGCGTTAACATTTTTCTATTTTACAGTTTTTCAAATTTTAAGTAAATATATGTATTTTGAATTATTTCAGCAAAAGAAAATAAAATAAAGAATGAAAAAACAAAGAAAGACGAACTAACCTGAAGCGAATTGGGCCAGCCCAAGTGGACGCTCGATGTAGTTGATGCAAGGGAGGCACGGCTATAGACCGCTTATAGCGATCCAAACCATCCCAAGACATCTAGTGAGCCAGCCCAGGTAGTTTCTCGTATTGTTCTTCCGTTATGTTTGTCTCGTCCTAAGAAGTCTGTTGCTGAGGCGATCGCAATTTTCTTAATGGCGTGCTTCCGGTTACCTCGGGGGTTATGTGAGAGTGTGACCTCAATGATTTGTCAATTCTGGTGGAGAAGAATGGAAAAAAGAAAGCCATGTTAGGTCTCATGGGACGTTATGGCGAGACCAAAACATATGAGGGGGCTTGGATTTCGTGATCTTGAGATTTTTAACTTGGCTCTTATATCAAGACAAACCTGGCGTGTCATGAGTGAGCCTTCAGCCCTAAGTGCTAGGATCTTGAAATCGGTATACTTTCCACTATGCTCATTGCTTGAGGCTGACTTGGGAGCGCACCCTTCCCAAATCTGCAAGGCTTTGTTTGATGGTAGGGACATTTTGGCCCATGGATTAATTAGGAGAATTGGTAATGGTGAGACCACCAGTATATGGACACATAACTGGATCCCGAGGGGACAACATCAAGAAGCCAATCGCTGCTCTAGTTCCCGATCCACCACATCTTGCCTCGGAGCTTATTGATCATACTACATCTACATGGCACGAGAAGACCGTAAGATTACTATGCCTTCCACTTGAGGCAGAGGCAATTATGAGCATACCACTATGCACAAGGAATGTTGAAACATCCTGGGCATGGAGTGAGGAGAACAACGGCAATTTCACAGTGCATTCCTCTGATAGAATGATAGTGAAAGCTAAATTTAGTAGAGAAAGTTGGCTGAAGGAAACTGAAGGAAGCTCTAATACAAGTTGGTGGTTCCTGAACCAACATGGGGCGGGAGTGACAACACTACGCCACATGCAAGTAGGGCAGGCAATTCCTATTCAACGCATATATAGGTCGATGTTTTTTTTGTGAGGGTGACATAGGTCGTTGTTCGTCCGCCAGGGCTATATATCGCCTACTGTCATGGTACCTTCCGTCTTGCCTAAAGGTTTTCCCAAAAGGCGGTTTACGGGGCCGGCCCAATATGGGTTCCTGCAAGTGCGATTTTTAGGCTTGATTTTTTCCGTGCAGTTTTTCTTCGCTTTTCTATGTTTCATTAGCAGTTTTCTTTTGTTTCCTCAGTTTTTCCTTTTTATTATCATTTTATTTTCTCTTTCTTTCGATTTTCAATAGTTCTCTTTTCGGTCCTAATTTTCTATGTTATTTAATGGTATTCTTTTTTCTCTTTCTTTCTTTGAACACATGATTCACACATGTCGTAGTACATTTTTCTCCTACATTCGGAACATTTTTTTATACATGTTTAAAATTTTCAGATACACGATTCATAATATTTCAAATATATGGTTTCATAACCCAAAAAGAAATATGGTGTCATGTCTGGGCTTTTTTTCATACACACTATACAAATTTGTTATACATCTCAAACATTTTTCACACACGTTTAACATTTTTTCAAATACATGTATTTCAAAAAAGTCAAATATGTATTAAATATATTACGAATACACATTAAAACATTTTTCTAAATGATAAGAAACACTTTTTCTTAACACTCCAGATTTCTGTTACATTTGTATAACTTTTTTTAACATCACGACTATATTTTGGAAATGCATGACACTTTTTTTGATGTCACGTACATTTTTTTGAATGGTATAAAACATTATTTTTTAATTGCTGAATTTTTTTTAAAATTGTATAATTTTTTTGAAAAATACACGAGCATGTTTTGGAAATGTCACAATTTTTCAAACGTCACAGAATTCTTTTAATGCTATCAACATTTTAAAAAATTTACGCTAACAAAATTTGTACAGTGTGTTAACATTTGTCAGTTTTGCATTTTTTCAAAACTTAAGTTAATATAATTTTTAACATACACGTATTGTGTATTATTTTGAAAATATGAGAAAAACAAAATGAATGAAAATACAAATAAAAACGAACTAACCTGAAGCTAATTTCGCCGGCCTAATTAACTGGACGCTCGATGTAGGTGACGCAAGGACTGCTCTTTGGGCCGAGGGGAGCGGCAATATGTACAGTAGAACAATGCACATCCTGCGTATACGGGGCGGCGGCGACGACTACTGACACGTACTGGCCAAACTCCACGTACAGCGATCCGCCCGGATAGACGCGTACGTCCCAAAGTCGTATCTAAATACACATACACTCGTGGCCGTCGAGCGGAGCGTGCACCTCAAGAAGAGAAGATATGCTTCAACGAACCAACCTGTGGTTGGATGGTTAGAGGGACTGTGGTATCCCCAGCCCATCAGGGTTCAAATCCTGGTGCTCGCATTTATTTCTGGATTTATTTCAGGATTTCCGGCGATGCGCATTCAGTGGGAGGAGACGTTCCCGTCGACGACGAGGCGTTTATGGTGACTTCGTAAATTTCAAGATGATATGCCGGCTCAGTCATTCGGAGGTGCTCATAGGGGTAGGGTGTGCGTGTGTGCGTTCATAGGGGTGAGTGTATGCGCGTGTATATGAGCGCTTGCGTCTGTACTGTGTTAAAAAAAAAAGATATGCTTCAACGGAGCTGATAAGATTAGGCAAACGATTCATCTCTATCTAGTCCATAGAAATCGGAACAACCAAACGGCGGCTGCACCCAGCGCCATAGCTACCCCTCTCGACCTAGGGATCCAGAAGGATCGCAACCTAGGAGGCGCGGCAGCAATGGCACACGAGGCGCCGGCCACGGCGGCGGCCTGCCCACGGCGAGCACGCAGGCGCCCAAGGAGATGAAGAAACGGGAGCTGACCAAGCCCTGCTGACTAATTTTATTTGTTACTATGTTTTTCATCTATCGGGTGCTACACGAGAAGAACAGCCGGGGAGAAGACCAAGAGGAGATGCGCCCCTGGCGGCAGCATCGGCAAGATCGGGACCGAGATGGCAGCCAGCTGGGAGAGACGTGCCCACGGCGGCGGCGCGTACGGCGGCTCGCTGGCGACGGTCCAAGTTCACATGTGAGAAGACCGGCGAGAGGACGCGGCGGCAGCAGCGACACCCGTCCGAGCTGGATGACGGCGACGGCAACACACAAGAGGCCGTCGCGTGTCAAGTCAAGCTAGCTCTTCAGAGGGCTTGAAGACATCTTGAGTTGCATGGCACATGTATGCAAGGGCACATACGGTGCTCTTCTCTTCAATGACTCTTTCTTTTCTCTTTCTATTCTTATAATACACCACATCGCATCAAGAGGAGCCCAGCCAGAAGAGAGAGTTCACGCACGGCCAGAGAGGAGAACCATCCATCACAGGGAGAGACGCAGCAACCAGAGCCCCGCATCTCACGGAGGCGCTCGGCGGCGTCGGAGTCCTCGGAGCACAGCACATCCAGCCACCGCGCGCTCAACACCAACACCGACGGCCGTCTCGTACAAGCGCCAGGAGGAACTAGCCGGCCGCGACATGGAGGCGAGGCTCACGTTCCCGGATGGTGAGGCGATCGTCTGATTTCTTTTTCTCCTCTCTCACCTTTGCATCAGCATGCATCGAGCACAAAGGCGTCGCCAACCAAGAAAACTGCACCGGCGCCGCCGGAGTTCGTCTACGCAAGACTTTCGTTTCAGGTGTTATGTTCTTGGCCCGAGATGACTCGGGAGCAGCCGGAGCTCTCCAACGACGCAGCCCAACCGCTAGCCCCGGCGCTCTACCATGGCGGCCTGCATGGCACCCGGAGAATAGGCCATGGTGTACAGATCGCGACGCATAGGTCTCCGGTGCACAGGTCCATGGCGTCCCGATCGCGGTGAATGGATGTGGCGTATTCCTTCCCGGAGGAGGCGGCGTGGCGGAGCCGGAGCTCGCCGACGACGCAGCCCGAGACCGGCTTTCATGTCCTTTACACAGGTCCTTGATGAACAGGTCATGAAGTTCATGTCGCGACGCACAGGTCCTTGACGCACAGGTTGCGACGAACAGGACCACGGTGGACAGGTTCATGGCGATGGAGACACCGGCGTATAGGTTTTGCGCCACGCTCTTGGAGGAGACGGTGTGGCGGAATTGGAGCTCGCTGACGACGCAGCCCGAGACCCACCTCTTCCTTCATGGCGTACAGATCCTTGGCTGAACCGAAGTTTGCAACAACGCAGTCCAAGACCGGTCCCTCCTTCGAGAGGCACACCCACCATGGCGAACAGGTCATTGGCGTACAGGTCCAGGACATCTCTGGCGTACAGGTTACTCTTTCGTGTTGCACCTGCCAAGGCGACGCGGACTCTACGACACCACCTTCCCACGACCCAGTGAGGCGGTGCCTTTGTCTTGGCGGACCGCCCAATACTCGGCGTCTAACCGAGACGAGGTGCCAACCACCCCGGCCACGCCAATGTGAGCGCGCGTCGGTTTTACACTGACGCCGGTCTCCCCAAACCATTACTCCCACAAGGCATAGCCCTTTGCACACCCCGATGAAACAACTGGTCGTCGATAAGTCCGAGCCGAGCGCGACCCATGCTACCCCAACACCAACTACTCCAACGCCGCCAAGACCGACGAGGCACGACGGCGAGGGCGGGCGTGGTTACCGCAAAGGCCACGCTACATGCGGCGCGTGTACCGACGAGGACACGGGCTCTGCCGCCGCCCACACACACATCACCATCATCATGCATGGAGAACGCGAAGCGAAGACGACGAAGACGACCACACAGCTCAATCGGAGGTATCCCGCGGGAGTAATTAACCGGGAGCCTTCCGAGGCCCCGGGAACCAGGAGACCGCAATCGCCACAGTCAGGCTGGCCGCGCTAGTAGGCCACGGAGCGCATTTGTTTTCTTTACAGGATCTTGTAATTTTATTTCTCCACTGAGATAAATAAAATACTCATTTCCCGTACCTTTTTGTTTGTGTACTACGGTACACCAGCACGCCCGCATATTTACTTTTCCCTTTCCCGGCGCAAGAGAGAAATACACTCCCCTTTCCTTTCTCCCGGAGTTTAGAGATTTTTCTCGTGTCAAACAGATATTATTTGAAAATTGTTCAAAAACATGTCTTTGAAAAGATGTTAATCATGTATTTGAAGAAGGTTAAAATGTGAGGGTTGGGGCTAGGGGTGTGGGGGCAAAGGCTAAAACTTTTCCCATCTAATTCCTCCCATAAATAAACTCCTCATAAATTGGTTCAAACATAGGGAGGGGGGCATTGGCCCCCTTAGGGCATCCACAGTGTGAGCATTTGCCGCCTCTATACTTGCCTCTAAGCCTATAGAGGCTGCGAAAGTGCTCTTCTAATCCCGAGCTCACATGAGCTCGGGTGAACAGTAAAATCAAAAAAAATAGTAAAAAAATTCAAAAAATTCTGAATTTTTTTGTGAGAAACATTGATGTTTTTTCCACATGCGTGTAAATTTTCATCACCATATGACATTCGTAGAAAATGTGGCAAAAAAAACAAAATCGATGCTCCAAAATGCTACAGACTTTTTGGAGCATCGATTTTGTTTTTTTTGCCACATTTTTCACGAATGTCATCTAGTGATGAAATTTTGCACGCATGTGGAAAAAACATCAATGTTTCTAACAAAAAAAAATCAGATTTTTTTGATTTTTTTTACTTTTTTTTATTTTACTGTTCACCCGAGCTCACATGAGCTCGGGATCAGAACAGCTGCGTCCTAGAGGCTGCCTCTATACACTACACACCTCGGCCTCTAAACAAAAATCCTTAGAGGTGCCTCTAAGCTTAGCGCCCGCCTCCACCACTTTGCGCTGAAAAAAATATTTAGGTGTCCCTACTTGTCAGCCATAGGAATAGATGGGCTGGTTGTTATAAAGACACTGTATTTTATTCAGCTGTGGGTCCAACTTTAAAACTATGCTGGAGGCAGCACACTGCAAAGCTTTCATCTAAGCTTAGAGGCAGGTCAGTGGGTCCCAGCTTAGAGGCAAACTTGCCTCTAAACACTGTGGATGTTCTTAGCTAAATAGCATGGCCTCTACTTGTATGTTGGTATGTTGTATTCGTGGTGTAAACATTTTTTTATATCAGTTGGAACACCCTGACTCGAACACAGCTATGGGTTGTACCAAACACAAACTTGCTGAAATGTTCAGTTCGTGGACGTCGATGCGTGGGCGTGGAACAACCAAGACCGGGTCTGGAGAGGAGAGGAGATGTGGTCTCCGGCTGAAATCGTGCATCGGGAGATAGCAAATGCAGAGTTTATGGACCTGTCGGGCAGTGTAGAAAGGGGAAAAAAAGTGTGGAAGACGTCAAATGGGTGGCTCCGGCAGATGGCACACTTAAAAAATGAATGTTAGCAGAAGAGCTGCCAAATACATTAATTAGAAGGATGTATTACAAAAAACACCCTCAACAAAGGGATGCACTGTATAAAGGCAAATGCCAAAAAAGAAAAATAATGGGTGTTCGGTTTATTGAGGAATACCGAACAAAAACCTAAGCAGCGCCTAGTAGCTAGACTAGACCTAAAGCACCACAACACATTAAATGTCAGCACACTTAAATTCAATGTCGACCGCGAAAGTCCTATTCTGATCTCGAGCTCAAATGCACCCTTATGAACAGTGAAATCGAAATAAATAGTAAACAAATTCAAAAAAATCTGATTTTTTTTGTGGTAAACTTTGACAAATGTTTTGTGTGCTTTGAGCACGAAATGATATTCGTGGAAATCTTGGCAAAAAAACAAAATCAGTACTCCAAAATGTCTTCAAACTAGCATTTTTAGAGCATCGATTTTTTTTGCCACGACTTTCACGAATGTCATTTTGTGCTGAAATTTGACAAGCATAAAGAAAGTTTGTCAAAGTTCACCACAAAAAAAATCAGTTTTTTTAACTATTTTTTTTGGAAAATGTTCAACATCAGTCGGATGATTTTTGGCTTCATTAGCCGCGTCAGCCACCGTCTGATCGCACGTGATCGTGTGGCCTGGAGCGCGCGCGGAGCACCTCTCTGTCTATCACGCGAAGTAGCCTGCCCACCTATTGCGTCTAGTGGTCCCGTTGGTTCCTTTTTTACATTTACAATCAAGCTAGCTGAACCCCGAGGCACAGGTTCTTCTGTCACAACTGAATCGGGAGATGGCATCTTGGTTTCATCACGAGTTATACAAGACTTTCTGAACTGGTGTGCCTTCCATGAACCTGTAAACTAAATAAATATCATGCTTTATGAAGCCGTATAACTGTCAATATACATCACACGTAGTGTTTTGCCACATGTGATGCTACAAATAATATACGTTCAAAAGAAATATCTAAAGATGAAGCACATAGCAAGCATCAAACAAGGATTCCAACACCATCTTCTTGACGTTGATCGTGGATGTTTGTTGGATTTGGTACTAGCAAGCTGATGGAGTCATGGTTGCTTGGATATAGCAATGCTTGGAGTAGGGTCTTTGACGCCGCGGCAAGATCCCAAACAAGTATCATCGGAGCAGGCAGGTTGACGTCATAGCACCGGCGAAGCAGTCGTGCCACCGTCACACACTGCCACGACCAGGAAGCACACCGTCGTAGCATCGTCAAAGCAGTCGGGCCTCCATCGCAGCATCACCATGGTCGTCGAAGCGCGTCGTCGCAACATCACCGCGACTGTTTGAAGCATGCCGCTGCCGCGGTTGGTCGCAACATCGCCACGGCTGTCGAAGCACGACGTCGCAACATCATCAAAGCAGTCGGGTTTCCATCGTAACGTCGTCGCTCCTATCGAAGCACCCGTTGCGGCCGTCGAAGCATGTCATCGCAACATCATTGAAGTAGCCAGGTTGTCGTCCTAGTGTCTCCGCAACTGTCAAAATACACCGCAACCATCAAAGCATGTCATCGCAACATCATCGAAGCAGATGGGCTGCCGTCGCAGCATCGCCGCGGCCGCCGAAGCAACACCGCCGTTGTGCGAAGCATGTCGTCACAGTCGGGCCACCATCGTAGCACACCATCGCAACATCATTGAAGTAGCCAGGTTGCCGTCGTAGCATCACCGCAACCGTCAAAGCACACCGCGACCATCAAAGCATGTCGTCGCAACACCATCGAAGCAGACTGGCTGCCGTCCCAGCATCGGCACGGCCGCCGAAGCACACCACCGTTGTGCGAAGCACGCCATCATGCCATCGCCACGACCATCAAAGCATGTCGTCACAACACCACTGAAGCGTTCGGCCTCCGTTGCAGCACACCTTGAAGCAGTCGGGCCGCCGTCGCTCTGATGTGATGCAGCTCATGTCTATAGACGTTGGTAGCAGGGTACGATTGTACTCCCTCCGTCCCATAATATAAGAAGTGTCAAAAACGTTCTTATATTATGGGACGGAGGGAGTATATACCAATTTTTGTTGCAAGTCCCAAAATAATCCAACGATCACGTACTTGACAGAATTTGTAGTAGCTAGCTGGGTTACGTGGGATTGCTGCAACCGTATTGAAGAACCCACCTGGTTCCATGGAGTTACTCAAGTTGTTGCACAATAACTTTCAGTCATCCGAGAAAAGATTAATTAAACCGGTTCCGATGGCCACAACCCACGTGATGTGTGATCCATATGGTGCCCCACGGCTCAGCACCCACGTGTAGAAAAAAGGCTGAGCGAGGCTGACTTACTCTGCGGATCGTATGGATGAAGACGTGTGCTAGTGGACTGATCGGGTGGCCAGTAAACCGGATGATTTCTCACGCATATCAACCGGATGTTGCCTAGCATCCGCCTATTTTTTTACTGTTCATCAGGATGCATTTGAGCTCCGGAGCAGATACTCCACGTCCTGACGACGGATCCTGCGTCCCTGAAAGTGGTGCGGCTGCTTGGGGTGCCATACTGGTCAGGTCGTCGCATGCAAAGCTAGGAGCTGCACCCATGTGTCTGAAGGCTTTGGCCCCCAACTGCAGGCTATGGTTCAGGCTTTTGACTTGGCGGCCGAGCTTGGCGCAATCCGTATAGTTGTGGAGACGGATTCTCAGCTGCTGGATGGAACCATGACTAGCATTGGGCGGGACCTGTCCAAGTACGCCGTACTACTGGAAGACTTGAAAGTTCAGGAGAGGTTGCTCCAAATGTGACATTCAGAGCCTGTTCGGCAACCCTCCACTCCTCTGGGTTCTCAACTCCACTCCTTGCTTCTCAACTCCCAACTCTACTTGCATATTTTAGAATTTTGCAAAACGCTCGGCCCCCAACTCGGGTTCTCAGTATGTAGGGGGAATGGCAATGGTGCAGCTCATCTACCCACTAAACTAGGATATCAATGTAGCAGCCTAAACCTCCTGCTCGCTATCCTATCCTACCATACCCATGAACGAAACAACCCAAACCAAACACCCCAAGAAACATTGCCCATCGTCTCCAATTTTCTTCGGCGGGAGAATCTTATACTCCCTCCATCCCGAATTACTTGTCGCTCAAAAGGACATATCTAGCACTAGGTCTTGGTGCTAGACACATCCATTTAAGCGACTAGTAATTCCTAACACTAGGTCTTAGATCCATTTAAGCGACAAGTAATTCAGGACGGAGGGAGTAGCTCCTCTGTTGCAGTGGTACCATCCCATGCTCTTCCATTATACGTAGTACGTACTAGACAGTCTCTCACAGCACTGCACAATGAGTATCGAGGTCACCGTACGAATAGGTCCTAGGATCTAAGAATGAAGACCAGGACTACCCCATCTCAGGGCGATCGCAGCCAGTCTCAACAACTCGGGCATCGTACGAAAAATCGCTGTGTTTCTTCTTCTCAAGCTAATCTACCGTATGTATTCTGTTTATCGCTCTTCGCCTGACTGAGGTGAACGAACAAAACCTTCTGCTCTAATCAGCTCCTCCTATGGTGGTGCCGCCTCCTGCGTGGAGCTGGCTTCGTCAGCATGGACATGTGGTCCGTGTCCTGCCGGTCTCTCGCTTTGGCCGTCGGAGGGGCCTCCCCGCCCGTGAGCCAGTTGATCGCCTCCCCCGCCGCGTCCTTCTCCGCCAGCTTCTTGTTGGCGCACGGCTGCCCCACGAACTCCATGCCGTTGAACTCCACGGTCGACCTGAAGAGGGTGTTCTTGATCTGCTTCGTCTTGTAGGACGGGTTGTCGTGCCCCGCCCTCGTCAGGAGGGTCTGCAGCTGGTTCTTGGGGTTGTCCCCTCCGTGCCCGCCTCCGCCTCCGCGGTCCATGGAGACCACCGAGGCGGAAGAGATCATCGTCTTTGCTTTCTTTGATCTTGGTTCTTGCCGGCCGTAGACGAACCGGCCGCTGCATGGGTCCTCCGTGACCAGCAGCCGTACGGCTGACAGCAGCTCCTCGCTGGTTTGGATGTCAATCCTTGGGTTTTGAAGCTGTCAAAAACAGAGAATTGGTTGGTCAATAATAGGTAGAGCATCAGCACAAATGAGGGAAAGTCCAACAAGAGTTCGCAAATGAACTGACAATGGTACGGATGGGGGCAAATCTCTTTTACGAACGTTTAGAATTTAGTTCCTAAAGATTACATCCTAATCCCCTAGCATTCTAGCAAGCAAACATACCTAAAGGGGGGAAATCCCAAAAACTAGCTCACGCAAACAACTTCAACATGCACTTTCATGGGTAAATGATGCTCCGTCAGATAAACACTATCTGATCAAGTCGGAAAAGATACTTCTGGGCGAAGCTGAAGCGGACCAAACTTGAAAACCCAATGTGCATATTTGGAAACCACAATGAAAGGTTTCAAATGGTTGGTCTGCTTCAGCTGTATAAATAAAGTTTTTACAGGATATTTATTTGGAGGTCTGTTTTGAATGTCAGCAAGTAACTAAACAACACTAAAATGTAGAATGAGGAGTATTCGTCTAGAATGATATATTTAAGATCAATAATTATACCTTGCAGTGGATTAAATTTTCAAGTTCACCCTTGAGATTCAAGTAAGTCGATGCAAGATCACGACTCATGAAGAACTCCAGATATCCCCCGAGCATTTTCAAGTGTCCGTCCTGCAGGATGGAGTTTAAAGATATTCAATGGTAATTTGCCAGACCGAAAGACAAATAAGCAATGCAAAGGAACTTACCAAGCCCCCTTGTTGTATGTTTCCTCCAAAGAGCAGCAATATAGAATCAGATACCGCTGTTGAATCCCGGAGAAACACTGAATTCACCTTCACTTTCTCATTGAACACTAGCCAGGGGAATGGAATCTTGGCTTCTTTCCCATTGACTGAACTCTGGAAACAACAACGAAGAAGATGAAACTTCATCATGAACAGTCCCTGACCGTCTGACCTAAGTAAAATGGCGACATGGTCACAATCATGATACATAGAATGAATGTACTAACTTACCGAGTAAAGCATGACCTGTCCATCCTCCATTGTCTTGAGAGAAACCGATTTCTCCTTGTTCTGAATTACCAAGAAGCACGTTAGGATCCAGATCAGAGAATTAAAAGTGCTCTAATACCGTGGCTAAGTTCACATGCAAAACAAATAGTCCAAACATGACCTTTGTCCTAGGCAAACCAAAGCTATACTACGACAACAGAGCTACAGGTGAGTTAGATGCATAAAATGGAACAGAAATTTATATAGAAGCAACTCACCACAACAGACGAAACACCTGGGTATAAACCCGCACAAATGATTGCCCGAACTAGATTTTCATCACGACTCCATTTATTGCACATAGTCATGTTTTCATCAATCAACCCAGTGTCCTTTAAGAGAAAGAGGAACTGCCTCCGGAGAGAATCTAGGGCTTTCAAGGTTTGCGCTGACAGAAAATTTCTCCAGCAGTAGTCATAGCCATTGCGATCTCTTTCAGCCTCTCTCCATCCATCATATGCACGAACAATCGCAAGGTGGTCACTATAGTCACGGCATGAAAACTGCAACTTAGCAGACTCCGCAAGCTGCATGGAGGAAGGCAAAACACTGCAGTTTAATACTAAAGTATACAGCACGACATACATATTTAGATGCATAGGAGAGGAAAGAGGCATACTTACATCCTTCTTGTCGAATGGTGTCATGAATGGATCTCTTACGCTAAGTCCAGCAACGATGGTTAATATGGGATCAAGGCAATTAAATATAGCCCCAAAAATAAGCATCTTGCCTAATTTAGGCTCAACTGGAAGCATAGACAGGTGCTTTCCTGAGAGTGACAAACAGCAAGTATTATAGCACACAAGTTGCAAAAGTTCCAGAGTGATGCAGTAAAGAGGTGGTAATTCACAGATCAATTTAAAGGGTGGATCTGGTACCTAGAACTGTTAACTCTTCATTCTGATCGAATGCTCCGATGACTTTGAGATATTCGATGGCATTTTGTACCTGAAACAAATATATTGGAATAAATTATCAGATCATCTGAAGGCATGAAGGACAAAATTTGTGATTGTGGTAACAAAGAGTGAAAAGAAAGGTACCGATAGAGACTCAGGTGACTGCAAAGCTCTGGATAAAAATTCTGAGATGCTTCCAAGCCGCAAGCTTTTTATTTGCAAACAGAGGGATTGGAGAGGGGTTCTCAGAAGTTCCGGCAACTGGTAGTCAGCGAACACATTATATACACACTGTGGGTAGAGATGGAAACATTCCCCTGATTGAACTCGGCCAGCTCTTCCTCGTCTCTAAATTACCGGGCAGTAAAATAACAAAACAGAAGGACATGATATAAGTGTGATGACCAAAGACGCTTTTGAAGGTAAATTAAGAGTTGCTTGCTTAACATATCCACACACACACAGAGAATTAATTATTTAATCAAAAGTGAGTTGCACTAAAAAAATAAAATTAGTCATATTCCAATAAGATAGAAAATATTACTTGTCTAGCAGAAGCCTTGGAGATCCAGGTCGGAAGCAGACAGGGGGTATTGTTCAGTGCATCATAAGATGTCTCTTTTGCTTTTCCACAATCAACAACAAAAACTACGTCATTGATAGTAATACTAGTTTCAGCCAAATTGGTGGCAAGAACTATTTTCCTTACACCAGGCTCAGGTTTGTCAAATATTAGTTTCTGCACAACAAAGAAAACAATATAAGAATAAAATCATTGATATTATCAAAAGACATAAATCTGTACTGTTTGATATCCATGGCTACAGCCTGTGAATAGCCTATATGGTCTATAGCAGAATTATGTGGATGTATACTTGAGTAATCATGTAATAAAACAAGAGGAACACATCTGATTTTACACAAAACTGTAATAGATGATAGATTCATAATTCAATAAGGTCACGGAAATTCCTACTGTACGTCTGCAGAACAGGCTAAATAAGTAATGCTTGATCCCTTCCGGTTTGTAAGGCCTACATGTATCCTTAAATCATCAATGTGGCCAACGTAATACGAGTTATATATCATAAAAATATATACCCTCAGAAACTTCTTCTGAATACAAATTCAACGGCATGCTTTTTGTGGCCTATAACTCATATTTCATTGGTCAAATTGACAACCTAGGGATACCCGCAGGATTTATTAACCGGAAGAGAGGGAGTAGGTGACTGGAGAAAGTTCTATGAATCAAAGGAGCATCGAAACACATAAATGGACAGAATCGTGATTGCTTAAATATGTCAAATTTAACCAACACATCAGCCTAGAGAAGGTTTCCCTCAAACTGCCAGCACTATCAAAATCATGTATGACGTAGCAAGTACAAATTTAAATGACTCAACAAAGTAGTTCCAGTGTCACCAGCACAAGTAAATTGTAGGTACGTGTATATTAAACAAAAGAACTAACCATGGATGTGCTAGAAACTACAAAAGAGGAAATGAAAACATCTAAGAGGTAATACCTGCTCTGAGCTAGCCATTGAACCATGACATGCAAGCAGCAAAACTTTACTAGGGTCGCCAAGCAATGGGTTGGATTGTAGCTGATCTTTCAGCGTATTAATGTCATCCCACCCAGTCATAAATACAAGAACAGCACCAGCTCTTTCCTTTTGACAAATATGGCACAAGACATTTTCTATCAAGTTAAAACCAATTGAATCAGGATTCCAGCATGATAGAGAGTCACGAGTTTGCGGACTATAATCCCTTAGATCCGCAGCTTTAACTGCATCCTGTTAAAAAGAGAAGCTTAGAGACCAAAGCTTTAAGCAGAAAATAAATGGTTAAAAAATAGGGACTCCCGTACTTCCACAACAGAAGCAATTTGGCTCTTTCTCTTCCGTAGAGCTTGCTTTTGCATCTTCCAACTTTTCTCTTGGCCATAGTCATCGATCTGATTGTACGGAGTCAATTTGTGGCCAGTAACTTCAAGAATATCTTCTAGGAAACGACTCCGGACAGGGTATGTAAAACCCTACAATGAGATATGCATGCAGCTTATTTAGACCACAAAGAACACCCAAGCAAGTTGCAGGTTTAGAGAGGAAAACAAGGTTAAAAGATTTCAGGCCAACTCAATATACACAAAGCACTAAATAATTGCAAGTGATTCAAAAGGCTATTCCTAAGATTGATAAGAGCAAGTGAGCAACCATGCACAACATGGGTGTAATTAAGCTCATATTATGGATATACATTTGTGTTGATACAAATGAAAGAATGACTTGATAAGCAGACTGATATGATAGCAAATACAAGAGTGAAGAAGTCCTAATAAAATATCTTACAGGTATATGTATCATGGGTGCTCCACCAAAGTATGAAGAGAACATCTCAGCATTGAGGGTTGCACTCATCAATACAAGCCTTAGCTCCGGTCGGCGCGGAAGAAGGTCCTTTAGGACAATAAGGAGAAAATCTAGGACAGAAACCCAACAAAATTAACGCTATTTACCTCCTGGATACCTAGTTCAGAATTATTAGGAGTGATGCAAACCTTCATTCATGCCCCGTTCATGAATTTCATCCACAATAACATGGGTGACACCTTTCAAACTTCTGTCCACCAGCAATCTTCGCAACAGGACCCCAGTAGTGCAGAACAGAAGGCGTGTATCCCTTCCTCTCATTCCTTCCAACCGAACTTTGTAGCCAACCTAAGGTAACAATTCTTTTATCAAAACAAAAAAGAACAGAATAATCTCACCAAGTTTGGACAAACTGTTTAGCATAGTGTAACCCATTTCATCAGATAACCAAAGTAAAAGAAGTTAACAAAGTTCTGCAGCAACTGGATTACTACTGGCCAGTCAGCAACCTATGGATGGATAACAAACGGCTATCCTGGACAACACCCAATGACTAAAATAACCATGAGTACCCATCGGCAACCACAAAACCGAAATCTCAGCATGGAAAAAATTTCTCACTGTATAGGTGCAAGTAGCTCACCGATTCCCCAATTTTTTCACCTCTTTCAGCAGCAACTCTTTCAGAAACAGAAATAGCTGATATTCGTCTTGGTTGAGTGCAAATGATACTGCAAGTAGCACCACGAGCAGCTTCTATTTCAGATTCCAAAATGTATTGTGGCAGCTGTGTTGTCTTACCACAGCCAGTTTCACCTGAAACTACAACGACCTGTTCAATCAAGCAAAGCACTGTTAATACTCGGTTATCTCAATATAGCTACTCACAAGTATTAGCCTTTTAAGTTTTAACCCATGTGCTGAGTAGTAAAAACTATCAAATTTTATCAGATAGTTTGCAGAAACACTCTTAATTGAGAAAACATTACATAACGAAACAATTAGTAGTAACTTTCCCGGACAAATGGAGAAATACATATCTAAGAAATACAGAACTGAAAAACATAAATATTTGTGACACTTACGAAACAAGGGGCATATCCATTTCTTGAATAGTTATTCAACATCCAGAGATAGCGCACAACATAGCATTTTTTCACATGAAAAGCACACAGATTGGCTTTAGATCACTTAGTTTAATGCTTGTTTTTCTATGTCGTGATAAGATCACTTCATATTTGCTGTCACAAACAAATGAGTTGGGGAATTGCAAAAATAAACCATATTTAGCTCTGCTCTTAAATACCCGCAAAAAAAAAACCAAGAAAACCAAACTGTAACAAACTGTGACCAAAATGCCCTTCAAGGAAAAGAACAGGACCTGATTCTGAGATATAGCTTCCAATAGTGATTGCCTTTCTTTCTGGGCAGGAAGACTGCGACGAAACTCCATCATGCTCTGACCATCATTTGATTCCTGAAACAGAGAGAATGTTAATCAACAGGGTGCAATAATCGGAAAAGGTCATTGATCCACTCAAACCTATATTAAAGCGCAAACATAAGTAAGAAAAGAAATGTCAAATTAGCAGGACTAACAATTCAGAAGGCATCAAAGTCCTGCCCATTTGTCAAGTTAAAATTCTGGCATCTTAGGACCAATATGTTAGGCTAGTCATGCAATTACAGTCCTAAATTAGATGATCAATTCAATAATCAAACATTGAACATTGACACGGTATTACACAAAGTAAAGTATCATTTACCATGCAACATAAACCCAAAGAAAATTAGTAAGCACATTAAAAGAACACCGTGAAACTGAGTAACATATGCAATCATAAACTCAATAGTGTATCTGCGTAGGATGATGTACGTAAACAACTAGTAATCCCTTCATTTCATGACATACCAATAGATTGGTCATATGAAGATAATATGATATATCAGTTATCTAAAGTACTTCCGCAAAATACAATTTATTCCATTTACAACATATGAGGGGAGATGATGGTTAGTGAAGTACAATACGAAACTGGGGGAAATTATACAAACCCATGATTGGCAAGGATATTGTGGTGAAGTTTAAGTGTGATGCAAGTTTTGAGACTTAATATTAAACATAAATTTCACTTCATGTGTATATCTTCAGCGTACTATAGAACTCCCAACCCACAGGGAAAAACTAACAAGTGGTCTACTGCATATAATCAAACCTGCCAAGCAGCTTGCTGGTTACGCAACTGTAAGCTTTTCCTTCTTTGGATTCTCTCCATCACAACATTGGTTGATGCCTGATTATCCTGCTGCTCATAGAAGCTTTCATCAGTCGCGAAACTGTCCGTGCTGCTTGACCTTGAGAAGGCAGCATTAGGAAAGTTCGCACTGTCTGTTCTCTTCCGTGCAAGATAGTCTGCAAGCAACGCATCAACTTCTCTTTGCAAGCCAGAAGGTATAGATACCTATAAAGCAAATATTTCAGCCAACAAATGCATAAGTCATACACACTTCAATCTTTAAGCTACTAGGACAATCAGCAATTCAGCATACCTCTCTTTGAGGTCTTTTGTCATCAAGGTCTGATCTATAATTAGGCAGGGGGACCTTACTAAACACGATGATTCGGGAATACTGACGGCTGCCATAACGTAAATTATCATCAGACAGGGGGCAAAGCATATGCAACACAATGATATTAGAGGGGCCATGAAGTACCTGTGCAAACCCATTCGATCTGCCAGTTGGGCAAGTTGATCAAAATCACGCCTGTCCTTTTTTTCCCTCGACATAATCTCTTGTTCATTGTCGTTTCGGAGAAGCATGTGCAGTTTCCATTTCCATTCGTCAACATTCTCTAAAGTAGATGCACCCCCCTGGAATTTTTATGGAGTATACAACTGTAAAGAACTTAACATGACGCAAAAAAAAAAACATTGCCAAAAAATTGGTGTTTCATTGTTATGTTGGAACACCAAATGTTTCCTTATTTTACTAAACATCACTTCTAAATAGAGTTGACCTGAAAACCAAAAGGAAGCTTAATTCTTTCCAGAAAAGAACTATATAGCAAATATTTTCGACAAACAAAAAATTGCAGAAAAATGCCATTTCAAGATTCTTAACATAAAAGATATTTGCAGTTGCAATACTTTGTCAAGGTCTTCCTTTCTTGGGAAAAAACTAGTACTTCTCATTTTAAAAATGTTGCCGTTTAAAATTCCAGAAAAGCAGTAGTACCTTGTAGATATATTGAATTTTCACTTTAATACTCAAAGCATTGCATTTTTTCAAACTTAACCAACCAAGGTCTTTAAAAAAAAATCCTTAAAAGTCTGACATTATACTCTCCAAATGGTACCAGAATCTGAGTAGAAGCCAAACACACACAATGTCTGAACTGAATATGCAGGGCACGTCCATTTCATGTGATCCTCACAATTTTATGATCTTAAAAGGATTTCATAGAGCAATGTAGATCAGTGCATGTTTGGAAGACAGAAATTTCATGTAAATCGTTTCATTTCCTGCAGCATCAGTTAAAAGAAACTCATGTTTCAAACGGGGTTTTATTATTTCTCTGTCCATGGATGCACAGAACATAGATGCAGCAATCCTTGGTTTATCCATACTCAATAACTTATTGTACGAAGTCGTTCAGCACACCAAAAGACACAATCATACATGCAAGCTTAAGCTATTCATCATACTAAAATGCAACAAAAGAAGAGCATGGACACACAACACTATGTCATTCATTGACTAACCCCACCGACCAGCATTAGTCAAGTTAATACTTAAATCAAACGACAGAAAGGGGCAGAGCAATTCATATATACCTTGCTCGACACCGACGTGCGGTCCATTTCCCGGTCCGATTCCTCCTCGGAGAAGTCGTCATAGGCGTACCGAGAATACCCTGCGCTCTGCTGGCGCAAGGGCTGCGTCTGGGGCGGCGGCGGCCGGGGTGGGAGGGCAGCCGTGCGGCGCTGCGGCTGAGGCGGCGACGGCGGGCTGAGGGAGCGCCCGTCGGCCCGCCACTCGGGCGTCCACGCGGGCTGCACGGCGGGCGGCGGCGCGAGGTTCCCGTTGGTGGACGCGATGACGGAGCGGAGCCGGCGCATCGGAGGCACGTAGACGCCGCTGGTGCTCATGGCCGCGGCGGCGGAAGTGGGGCTGGCGAGGCTCGCGCTGTTGCTGGTGCTGGGGCTAGGGTTTCGGGAGAGGAAGAGAGGGGAGGGCATGATCAGGGGCCGGGGCCGGCGGAGGGGGCGGAGGCGACCCCGCAGCACCGAGGAGGCCAGGAGCATCACCAGTTCACCACCCGCGCCGCCGCAGCAGCAGGCTCCCGTATCTCATCAAACCCCCCGACCGCGTCCTGTTCCGCGGGGCCGAGGCTCCTGGGCGGGATCGCCGCCTCCGTCCGCGCGGGCGCTTCGCGCGCGACGAGCTCCGGCTCCGGCTTCGGCTCCGGTGAGAGGGCGGCGGCGGCGGCGGTGGTGGAGAGGAGTGGGGCGTGGCGGCTGTGCAGGGGAGGAGGAGATGGGCTAGGGTGGAGTGGGTGCGAATGGCGGTGACAAAAGGAAAGGCAGCTGAAGCACTGGGAGTGACATGTGGGGTAGGCTTCTGAGGGTATGTGACACTGAGCGCTGGGCCCAGTGTGAGGGCGCGCGTGCTCCCGTATCCGGACGAGGGCGACGTGGCCGCAGCTGCGTCCTCGGTGGATGGACGGTTGTTTGGGCCCGCGGGGCCGTGACGTGGTGAGCTCCGGTTGGTTTAGCTGTGTGGGACCGGAAACAGTGCGCGAGATTTTTTAGCGCTTTTCTGCGGCTCGTTGGCCCAACTGCGTTGAGGAATGGGCTAGAGCATTATTAAGCGACAGCCCAAACACCTCTTCGCATGTACCCCTCCAAAGGTACTACAAAGTTGAGTTACTTATTTTAGCATGGTGGGAATAGTTTTTGTTAAAAAAAAGGACGGAGGGAATAGTACCAACCTGCCCGTAAAGACCAAATCACTAATTTTTTTTTAAAAAAGACCAAATCACTAATTAAGGAGCACTCTTTGCAAAGGCCACTCCCACATCCTTGCGACAAGCGGCGCACTGTGGATTTTCCTTTTTTTCGTAGATCAGTTTATTTAAAACATTTTATCTCTTGAACCGTGCGTCCAAATCTTGAACGTTTCATGTTGGATTTCAAAACTAGATCTCATGTTGATATGTTTTGACGAATTTTTTTATTCTCGAATAAAACCTGACGAGAGGCACGACCATGCCTCTCGCGGAAGAAAAAAAAGAAACACGTTTTTTCCGTTTCCGAGAGGCACGGCCGTGCCTCTCGCGGAAGCAAACCCGTGCCTCTTGCGGAAGAAAAAAAAGAAAACGTGTTTTTTCGTACAAATTTTTTTTCCTGATTTTTTTTCCAAAAGCTAAAAAAGACCGGTGGAAAACCGAAAAGCCAAAAAGATCGGAAGCTCTCAGAGCGCGACACGTGGCGGCGGCTGAGAGCGCGTCAAGTGACGCGCTCTCAGCCCACCCCAAGCGACCCTTGGGGAGGCTCTCGAACAAGTGCTCTTTGATTAGTTGCTATCAAATTCTCTACATAGAGACGCGTGCGGGAGCTATGCCTCACTTATTGCAAGCCGTAGCCGACTAGCCTCTAGTGTGGCGCTACTGGGTCGGTCCTGTCGCTCCGGTTTTTTCTCTCTCTATGGATTTTTATCCATTTTTTACTGTTTGTTTTTTTGGTGTTTCTTTGGTTTACGTCGAGGGTTTACTTTTAGTTTTTCTGTCTATTCTTCGGTTTTCTTTGTTTTCTTCTTTATTTCACTAGCTTTCTTTAGTTTCTACTTTTATTTTATTTCCTTGTTTTCAGCACATATCTACATTTTTTGTACACATTGTACAATTTTAGAAACATTGTAATGCATGTTTAAAAAAAATACAAGATAAACATTTTTTTAAATATAAGTTTTGATGTCTATTATGCACATGGTATATTTTTGGTATACCTCTCAAACATTATACACATTTAGCATGTTTGAAATATATGATTAAGATTTTTCCAAATAGTTGTTTTTGAAAACAAAATCGAGTACGTGTTCAACATTTTTCAAATACACATTGAAATATTCTTTTGAATATTAAAAATATAGTAAAAAACTATGCATACATTTTTTCGATTGTCTAAATATTTTTTTTAAATGTGACGAACATATTTTTGAAACTTGTGAACATATTTTAATTAACTGTAATTTTTTAATGGTATGGAAATATTTTTAATTACACAAACGTTTTTTTACATTGTATAAATATTTTTTTCAAATGACATGTACATTTTTTTAAACACGTGACCAATTTTTAAATGTCACAAAAAAAATGCTAATGCTATCAACATTTTAAAAGAATTAAGGTATCAAATTTTTTACACTTCTTTAAATTTTATTTTGTACTTAACTAAATTATTTGGTGTAATATATGTATTTAGAATGTCTGAAAATATAAACAAAGGTTAAAAAAGAAAAGAAAAATCTAGTGAACTCACGCTAATGGTAAGGCCCACTTAGCGTGCTCCCTAAGGCAAGGCATACCTCTTGTCTCACTACAAGCGAGACAAAGACGCGAGACGTAGTGCTTAGAAAAATGTTAAATGCGGTGGATCCTATTCCCCGCATAACACGGCGAATGCCGTGCAAACACGCGCCTGGCTAGAGCCGCGCAGCTACATGGGCTGGGCCATTTTTTGGTTTTTCTTCCCATCGGTTTTGGGTATATTTTAGAGCCTTGCCTTAATAGGTTTATCTTTTTCTTGTGTTTTTTTTTGTTTTGTTTGGTTTTTTCTTTGCTTTCTTTTTGGATCCTGATAAGTGCCACACGTGTGGGCTGAAGGAGGTCGGGCCACACACCCTTCTAGCCACCTATTGTGACATGTTAGCATTTTTGTTTTTTTTCACACATGCATGCAAACAGGGAAGAAAACAGATGATGTCAGCGGGATTCTTTTGGGTTTCAAACTTTAAAATATTTTATCTCTTAAATGACAAATCCGGTTGAAAATCCGTTTTCACCATTAAATCTATCGCGACGAGAACTTCAAAAGTAGATCTCATATTGATATGTTTCGACAATATTTTTTGACGGTCAAAAGTTGCCATGTTTATTGCACATAAATTGTCATGTTGTTTACACTGAAGTTGCCATGATATATTTCAACTACGTTTTCTTCTACATTTAAAGTAAATTTTGACATGTTATAAAAAAAGAAATTAAGAAACTAAACTTGACATGGTGAATTACTAAAATTTGCCATGATCCATGAAATAATTTTGACATGATTCATAATTAAAAAGAAATCCATCATCAGTTACTTTTAAAATGCATGATCAATGACTCAAATTTGCCATGAACCAGAAACTAAAATTGCTATGGTGAATTACTTAAATTTGGCATGATACATGCACAAAAATTTGTCATGATTCATACAAAAAAAAAATCATGGTCAAAATAGTAGAATTGCCATGGTCAAAATACTGAAATTGCCATGATCTATAAACTAAAATTGCCATCATGAATTACTAAAAATTGCCATGGTCAATTAATAAAATTTTCCGTGAAAATTAGTTGAAAATACAATGGTAGTTTTAAATCTAGAAGAAAAAAATAGATGAAATATATCATGGCAACTGTAGTGTAAACACTATGACAACTTCAGTGTAACATCATGGCAACTTTTGGCCCAAAAAAAAGTCGTCGAAACATATCAATATGGGATCTAGTTTTGAACATCTCGTCGAGATGGATTTAATGATGAAAACGGATTTTTAATTGGTATTTTTATTTAAGAGATAAAACATTTTTATGTTCGTAAAACCAAAAAAATTCTGCTGATATCATCTGTTTGATGTGGTAAAATGGATTGTAATGGAAGCGTTTGGATCATGTTGCTTCGTGCCACACGTGTGGCACTTATCATTTGGGTTCTTTTTTCACTCTTATATTTTACCTCTTTCATTTTTTTCATGAACAAAATTTGAAATAGAATTTGGAACATTTGTAAATTCATGAAAAAATCAAATTTGAAAAATAAATACGGGAATGTTTTTCAAATTTGTGAATAGTTTTTTTATATCTATGAACATTTTTTGAAATTCAAATCATTTTTCCAATCTAGGAAAATTGTAAATCTTGAACATTTTTTAAAATTTAGAACATTATTGAGATCACAAAAAAGGACCCCCCCCACCCCCACACATGGGCCTGCACAAAGTGCGCACGGGGGTGCGCGTTTGCTGCCTCCCGCCCCCCCTGTGCCGCTGCTACGCCCTACGCGCGCGTTAGGCTGACTCCTCAAGGCTTGTGGTTCGGAGGTCGAATGATCTGAGCCCGAAGTTCTAGAGTCATCGGCTTGCTCGACTTGTGTTGTCTTTATTTTTTTGAATTGTTTGGTTGCTTACCACATGTGTCACGTGGTTGCTCGACTTGTGTTGTCAGTGGTGAATGGTCCATAGTTTTGTGGTCGTGGACTTCTTTCGTGATAGTATGCTGATAAACCAGGACTAGCGGTTCGGCTGTCTGCCTTACAAAGGGGTATGTCTCGGCTGCGCAGTCATTGATCTTAGGTTAGTTTGACATGCTCAGGTTTGGTATTTTGCCGTTCACCCGAGTTTTGGAGAAATGTCCAGATGCAAAAGATGAAGTTAGAGATAACAGTTTTGAAGATATTCGATGTTAATTTTAGTTTTACTAAAAAATCTTCTTTCATTCAAGTGTACATGATCTGATCTATTATAGTTTAGTTTATTACTCCCTCTGTTCACTTTTATAAGGCCTTGAAGACATTTCAGGCAATGTGCAAAGTAGCCCATTTTCAGTTTTCTGAAATGACTTACAAAAGTGAACGGAGGGAGTACTAAAATCAGATTGTCTGGTCAAACGTTGAAGTTGAACGTGCGTACCATGTGACCATCAGCGGATAAGTAATCGTGTGCGCTGATGCTCTCTACTGGAGTAGAGTCTAGACAGCTGGCCCGATGCATCCGTCAGCTAGCGTCGAAGATCACATTGTTTAATCTTTCTTCTTCCCAAGACAGAGCCGGGAAGAAGATTCATCCAGAAGCAAACGATGTCAACTACAAGCATCCAGGATTTATATATCCAACTCAAGCACCGCGCCGTAGCCAGATAGCCTGAGAACGATGGCCGGAGACGACGGCGAGGTGACGCTGCTGGGCCACTGGGGGAGCCCGTTCGTGACGCGGGTGCGGCTGGCGCTGCGCCTCAAGGGCGTGCGCTACGAGTACGTGGAGGAGGACCTGCGCAGCAAGAGCGACCTCCTCCTGCGCTGCAACCCCGTCCACCGCGCCGTGCCCGTGCTCGTCCACGACGGCCGCCCCGTCTGCGAGTCCCAGGTCATCCTCCAGTACATCGACGAGGCCTTCGGGTCCCCCGGCGACGCCCTGCTCCCCGCCGACCCGCACGAGCGCGCCGTGGCGAGGTTCTGGGCGGCATACTTCGACGACGAGCTGGGCGCGCCGTGGGACAAGGCGCTCAGGGCCGGGACGGAGGAGGAGCGGGCCGCGTGGATGGAAAAGGTGGTGGACGCGGCGGATGGGCTGGAGCGCGGGCTGGGCGAGTGCACGGACGGTGGCAGGAAGGGCTGCTTCTTCGGCGGCAAGCGGGTCGGGTACGTCGACGTCGTTGTGGGCGGCGTGGTCTCGTACGTGCACGCCGCCGCGAGGATCTCCGGCGAGAGGCTGTTCCAGGATGCCGGCAGGACGCCGCTGCTGGCGGCGTGGCTGCGGCGCTTCGGCGAGCTCGACGCCGCCAGGGCGCTGCTCCAGGACGTCGACCGGGTCGTGGAGTACGTCAGGTTCATACACGCCAAGAACGCTGCCAAGGCACCTCCTGCGAATTAACTACGGCTACATGTAGTAGCACGCGCGCGATCAGTCCACGCGTCGTCCGCTGCAATGCCGCCATGGGAGTACCATGATGTGCCGACTGAAGTGAAAAGAGAAGGCCAAATGAAGAGCTGAATGTCATGTGCACTTGTAGCAGAGAAAGTTGATTGGTTTGCAGCTCTATGTGTATCGTGAGTTGTAATAAGCACTTGTTTCTTTGGACTGGAGCTTCATTTTTTTTTTTGGTGCTTCCGATCTCTGCGGTCGCCCTGCACCTGGCCGGTATTCCTCGGGTCCATGACGTGTGGGCCACAGGCATGCTCGGGGCCACTGCTCTGTGGCGTTTTCAATTGGCCCTGCGTGCGCATTCTCTGTGTTTGGTGAAAGCGCTCCGCAGGGACCGAAACACGCCGGCCGACAATGAGGGCCATCCGGCCAGGGGTCATGACGGCAAGTCAGTCGGTCAGAGGTCGTGACGGCGAAAGGCCGAGTAGCGAGATGTTGTCGTGGTATTTGGTATGTGAGAGATGCCCGACATAGCTCGACCCCAAGGTTGCCTCTGGCTGGGGAGGGTGCTCGGTTTGCGTTGATCGGAGTCCCCCTCCCATCGGCCATTTCTCGGCGCTTGCCGGACCCAGTGCGTCGGGAGTTCCTTGATTGGGAAGTTGTTTTGGCTTGTGCGAAGTGCGAGTCGGGGTTCTTAAGGTGGTTATGTTTTCCTTTATATTTGTTGTTTTATGTCGCACGTTGGACGCCGTGCCCATTGCCCCGGCTCATACTTCGCTTTGCAACTCTGGTTTGTCCAGCTTCGTCACTAGTGGTGCTGTTCGTCGTCGGTCAGCGTACTGTTTGCTCCTCCCATCAGCTGAGGTTTGGGTATTTTCTCGCTTGCCGATGACATATGTGCTATGTTCGCTCACCGTCCCTCTCCTCTCCTCTTCCTATTTGCAGGCGTGCGAGTTGGTTGCTCCGTTCTTCAGTTCTAGTCGTTCTTCTTCTTTGCTCCTCCGTCGTGTTCTAGAGGGACGGATGGAAGTGGCTTGGGTCTTCGGCTGCTTCCATTTCCTTACTCTGTCACATAACATCTGTTTGCTCCTCGCATCGGTTGAGGTTTGAGTATTTTCAGCTTGCTTATCACTGATATGTTGCCTTCGCTTACTGTCCCTCTTTTCTCCTCTTCATGCCTGCAGCCGCTCAGGTTTCGGTTCTAACTGTTCCTCTTCCTCGCGGCTCTCGCGTGTTTGGTTTGCCTTTTACTTATGTTTGATTTGTCGTTCTTGCTCACCGTCCTTTCTTTGTTGTTGTTGTCTGCAGGTGCTTAGAGCCTCGGGTTTGTTATTAGCTTGTACTTATTTCAGGGCCCTGTGTTTTCTATTTCGCGTGGGTAACCCCTTCGCTCCATTGTTCGTCCTCGTGTTCTCTTCGCTTTGGCGTATTCTTTCGTTTGTTGTGGCAATGCAAGGCACAAGGCACAGAGCAATGAAAGTTCTTGGTGATCTTTCCTCCGTTTGTTTTTGCTGTCATTTTTATTGTCAAGGAACAGATCCACGCGGCCTTATGGCGCTCGTCATGGCCGACCCACTCGGAATACTCCCACACTCTCTCCCAGAACTCTTATATGCAGAGTAAAAATTTAATCATTTTTTTTGTAAAGTTGGTCAAACTTTACAAAATTTGACTTTAGACAATTCTTATATGCAGAGTAAAAGAGACCGGATCATCTAAGCATTTTTGTTGCATGGAAAGAGGCCTTGTTGGTATGTTTATAAAGAAATAATACTGGAAATAAACTTTCTCTACGAAGCTTCTGCCCTAACTTTTCCACGAAGATATGCACACCTACAACTTGTTATAAAGCTTATTACAAATCACAAAATGAAACCAGATCATAAAAAATGTGACAGACTACACATAAAAAAATTATACTAAGCTAGCTATAATTGCATCTCCACGTCGCCATGCCGGCTTGTATGATGGCGTTGTTAATTTGCAGGAGCCTTGACGGCGTTCTTCGCGTGTATCATCCTGACGTACTCCACGACCCGGTCGACGTCCGGCAGGAGCGCCTTGGCGGCGTCGAGCTCGCCGAAGCGCTGCAGCCACGCGGCCAGCAGCGGCGTCCTGCCGGCGTCGCCGAAGAGCATGTCGCCGGAGACCCTCACGGTGGCGTGCACCAGAGGGACCACGCCGCCGAGCACAACGTCGACGAACCCGATCCGTTCGCCGCCGAAGAAGCAGCCCTTCCTGCCCCCGTCGGTGCACTCGCTCAGTCCCCGCTCCAGCGCGTCCGTGGCCGCCACCACCTGCCTCATCCATCCTGCCCGCTCCTCCTCGGTACCGGCCCTGTACGCCTTCTCCCACGGCGCCCCCAGCACGTCGTCGGCGTAGGCCGCCCAGAACCGGGCGACGGCGCGCTCGTGCGGGTCGGCGGGGAGGAGGGCGGGAGGTCCGAAGGCCTCGTCGATGTACTGGAGGATGACCCGCGACTCGCAGATGGGGTGGCCGTTGTGGATGAGCACGGGCACGGCGCGGTGGACGGGGTTGCAGCGGAGGAGGAGGTCGCTCTTGCTGCGCAGGTCCTCCTCCACGTACTCGTAGCGCACGCCCTTGAGGTGCAGCGCCAGCCGCACCCGCGTCACGTACGCGCTCCCCCAGTGGCCCAGCAGCGTCACCTCCTCGTCTCCTCCGCCTCCGGCCATCGATCTCCGATGACTCTGCGTCGCGCACAATCAGCTGCTAGTAATGTTCGGCCTTCGGCGCTTGGGGCTGGGGTGGTGTATACTCGTACGGCACGCCCTTGAGGTGCACGGCGCGGTGGTTGGAGTATATATCAGGCACGTGTGTGACGGGAGCCCGAGTTTGCTTAGGGATGAATCTTCTTCGTCCATGGGACATGGCTCTGTTTTCTGGACAAAAATAGTTAAAGAATGTTATCTCCACGCCATCTGATCGAGCTGTCGACCTGCACGGCATTATACTCCCTCCGTTCCACAATGCAGTGCGCCCGCGCTTCCTAAGATCTAAGTTTAACCATAAATTTAAACAACGAGACCGACTATGGCCGGAGCAAAAATTATACCACTAAATTTAACCAATGATACGAATTCAGTAGTATAATTTTTACTCCCGCCACAATCGGTCTCGTTGATTAAATTTATGGTCAAACTTAGATCTCGGAAAGCACGAACGCACTACATTGTGGAATGGAGGAAGTATATCAGTACGCAGGTACACGACGAGTTCAACGTTTGACTATACATGGTTTCTTTATTTTCCGTACGTATTATATATGTTTTTTTTTCGGGTAGATTATATATGTGTTTGCCTTGGATACCAAGCCTAGCTACGAGTCTCCCAGCAACGTCGACCTGGCTGTTCGGTTTTTTGTCCCTGAAATACCGGTGCTGGTGCTCTTGCCGATGTTTGTTGATTACTTTAATGGCTGCGTGCGTGCATCGCAGCCTTGACATTGTGGCTCATATTAAAACTATGGGAGAACAGGTATGTGGTTTGTTACCTTTGCTATTTTCATTCGTCTGCCTTTAGAAAAGTACAAGATCGTGTCATGGAAGAAAAAAGAGTTTGAAGATATCGAAGATTTGCTTGTTTCTTTTAGACTTTATTTTATAATCGCTATAGTCAGCTCATGTATCCCTACCATGTATAATTCGCTACAATAAATATATCATGATATTGATTGTAAGAAAAAAAAGCCTAGCTACGAGTCAGACTGACCACTTTTTATTAAGAGAAAAAACATGGGGATTTTTTTTACGTTTCCGTGGACTCATAACATAGCATCAAGAGAATACAACGTGCAATGAGTGCATATATGGGGACCTGGAGTTTTGGTTCATATGCTCACTGATGAGTAGTAAAATAAAAAATAGTAAAAATATTCAAAAAATCCCGATTCTTTTTTATAAACATTGATGCTCCGAAAAGATTATTGTTGGAAGCTTTTTGGAGCATTGATTTGCCAAGACCTCCACGAATGTCATTTCATCACAAAAGTTTATACGCAGTTGAAACATTCATTAGTGTTTATTAAAAAAATCAGAATTTTTATTTGTTTTACTTTTTTTTTCATCAAGAGCATGTGAGCTTGGGGTCAAAAGATTATCATTTCTACATAGCTAAAACGACCATAAAAAGGCAGACGCACCACCCTCATTAGCTTTGAAAACTTGCTAGGTATGCCGCCAAGCCAGTGACCATATGTATTGGCAATACTTCTTGACGTATTAAAATTTGACGCTATTTGGATGACACGTAGAGAACACTACCCTAAAAGAAGAGGTGTTTAATTGTCTCGTCATGAGCACAAAGAGAACACTTCTTGCTTCCCTGCCAATTGCGGCGACCGAGGTTGTAATTTGGCAGCCAACACCTCAGCGAACGTACCACATGAAAATCTTACTCCACCCATTCACAAATATAAGATGTTACGTAATATTGGTGGCATAATGGATTATCACCAAGGCACGTGTCTTCCTAGAAGTAATTGTTAGTAGTACAATTACTCACCATAAACCGCCCTTGGTTGGGAAATTCTCTTTAACCCTCATCAACCTCTTCCAGAAAGGCGTGTCATTGGTTTTGGTTGTGACTTGGGACAATGTTTTAGAATGCATGTATTTATTTCAGAACAACTCTTGATACACACCTTAGCATGCATTTATTTTTTATTTCTGGGTTCTCTACCCTGTGCCAACCTTGACCCTTTCCTTTGGTTTGTAAAGGGTCGCGCCAAGAGACCCTTTGTCTTCAATATTTTTTAATATTGTCACAAACATACGCCGACTTTACTCATGTCACGAGCTAAGGAAGATTGTTAAGTAGGTGGACTAATCATGCATATGGTGGATGGTGGACTGTCTATACTACAATATTTGGTTGGCACTAAAATGACATGAAAAATGTAATCAACATGAAGGATCTGTTCTATGGATTAAAACTCAATATCTATAATTAAAAAATAGTCTAATTTGGTCAAGCTAAAGAGATGCTAGTTACATGAAAACTAGGGTGTGTACAATTGTGCTATGTTACTGATAGCATGTTGGTTAATTGGTGGGGTGGAAGCAATAGAAAGGGAAAATGAAGCTTGCCTTTTCTTAGCTAACATATTATCTCTTAAAAAGAAAGAAAGAAAGAAAGATAAGACACTTGTCTCCATTGTAAGAGATGTTTTATCTTATTCACATGATTTCTAATTCTAATTTTATTTGCCCCATAGTTTTTGGATTTCGTAACATTAAATGCTAGAGAGAACACTACGATATAATCCATTGTATAACCTGTTTTATTTCTTTCTCTAAATGATGTGGAACATATAAGAAAAGTTTTCCTTATCAATCACTATACAATTGTAGGTGAATACGATTTCTTCACTGAATTTAACCTCCTGAGGACCACCATGCTCATGGCCAGTTGCATGACTGCTCCGGTGAGTGTTAGCACTGTGACCCCATTGTTTTTCACCCCATTGTCTTTCAGTTTGATATTTAATACTGAAACACAAGAAACCATTAATTGTATTGAATTACCACTAACATCGATTTCGAGGTATCACTGAATAACCATAACCATGATATGACATAGAGCAAGACATGTACTTTGTGAACAATGACTTGTCATTTTTGGTGAAGCATGAGAGAGATCCTTGGTCAGGTTTCTTCTTGTCTTCACAGTTGTGTTGTTGCTCGAGATTACTCCATTCAAATTGTGTCGCTAGCATTATGCGACACAATATTGGCCATTCGCACAGGGAGTCCCCGGATTAGGCCGGCCTATGTAGTGAACATGCTGTCTGCGAAGATCATAGAAAAGAAAACCAGTAAAAAAAGAGAAAACGAAAAAATAAACTTCTAGAAGGTTCATAAAACTGGATTCTTTAGTAGACCTAATTGGGCCCATTTGCTCCACGGTAATGCCTGGTAAGCCATTTACTTATACTACTAGTATATACTAGTAGAATGTCCGTGCGTTGCCACGGACATTTGAAATATTTTGTCATAACGCATGTTAAATTTTACATGTTAATGTCAGTTGATATTTTTAAAACATCATCTAAATCCATCACTTCTTATCTCTGACGAACAAAAGTGGAATAAATTTTATACTACATTATATAAGTATATACTGTATAGTATATAAAAACAAATGTGAGACTAACACAACTGCTTTTATTTGCAAAAAAAAACTGGGTACCCAAAATTACATACAAATATATAAACATATATAAATGATATTTTATATTAATAAACATGAGAAAAAATAAATTATTTTCACCTACCCAGTTTTTTAGCTTACCTACCCTGTCGTATCACCTCAGCCACTCTCTCACCGCACGCACCCCTCGCTCTCTCACCCTCCCACTCCTTCTCTCCGCCACGACGTCGCCCCCGCCATCCCTCTCCGCCACGGCGTCCCGGCCGCCACATCTCCCCCACGTGGCATGTCCCTGCCTCCTCCCCTCCATTCTCACCATCCCCACCCCCCCATGCTCACCGGCGCCTCCCAACCCCTCCATCGGGATCTCGCCCGCCTTCTCCACTCCCCACCATGTGCCCGGGTGAGCATCCGGATCCGACCGCCGTCAAGCCGTGTCGTCGATCTGGCCATCCCAGGCCGATTTCCGGTGCCAACGGCGACTTCCAGGACGATTTGTACATCAGGCGAGCCGCACCGTTGATCTGCCATCCTAGGCCGATTTCTGGTGCCGAGGGCGTCCCGTTCCCCCTCCAAGTTGCACGGCGACAGGGCTCTTCCGCCGTCCACTGACTGCCGCTCACCGCTCCAAGCAGTAGGTGCCGACACTGAGAGAGAGTCTAGCTGGGCCTCCACTCTAGCAGACAGGTTCACACAAATTTCTTGCAATAGATTAAATGCTTACATTGTTTTTCAAGTAGGCATTCGTTTGTTAGCTTATGCCAGTGCATTGCCACGGGTTAAAACTTCAATATGCAAACATTTCATTGTGTTGTCGATAAGAAAAGTAAGATACATAGGTACAAATTATGCAAACATTTCATTGTGTTGTCGATAAGAAAAGTAAGATACATAGGTACACTATTTATCATTGGTAAATCTCTCGTTCTTCAAGACCAACGCAACAAGAACACAAACATTGGTCTATTAGTGCTCCCCGCCTCTCCAACCATTAAAATACCGCTCCTTGTTATATTGGTTTTTACGTTCCTTACCAAATCTGGTGGTGTTCTGTCGGATCTTGCACATCCACCTCCCGTCCGCTCGTCTCCGACCGGTGAGAGGCATTGTCGCATTGGTAGTTGGTCACGTTCTGGCTGATTGTCTGGTCGTCGGCCGCGATGGGTTTCGTCCCCGGTGGCTGATGCGTGTTCCCCATATGGCCCCTCCTCTTTGGCCTGGGTGACGGATGGCCCAGTGGTGTTGGGTCGGTGGCCTGTTCCCCATATGGCCCTTCCCCTTTGGCCTGGGTCACGGCCGGTCCGGTGGTGTTGGGCTGGTGGCCTCGGTGTTCGGCGACATTGCGCCCAGGCCCATGCAAGTGTTGTTGTCTCAAGGCTGGTGGCTGTCTCTTCTCCGTGGTGTCGTGCTTTAGTCTTTGTTGTCGTTTTGATGATAGTCGTTTCCTGGGTCGTGTTTTTTGGCTCTTGCAGCAGATTGTTCTCGCTGTCAATGTGTTGTGTGGTGCTCTTGTCCTGTGTCTCTTGTATGGTTTGTGTCTTTCTTTGGCGTCGTATCTTCTTTCATCTTAATGAAAGAACATACAGCTCCTTATATGGTTCGAAAATAATCAAGCACTAAATTAGAAGTTCATTGAATTGTTGCTTTCTTATGCTATTTCCACAAATATATTGATAGCCCGTTAAAGTTGCTACAGTCTACAGTCAAATACATGGTCTCCTATTGTGGTCATATAGTAAACAATCTACATGTCTCTCAATCTCTCTCTTTCTTTGTATAAGTAGGAATACCTCAAAAAAAACAGTAGAAATCTCCACAAATCAACAAACACTGCTTAGTTTGGTGTGCTGTTGTATGTCCCAATATTTAAGGGCTGCAAGGTCATGTGCCCTCTCAGCATTATCTTCAGTAACATATAGCTTCCTGCAATGCCAAAATCTCTACTCCTAAAGTCTTACTTGGTAGCTTCTCCTCACCGGTTTATTTTCGTCTGGTTTTTTTTCCGCCTCACCTCCCACCACCCTTCACATTGGTTTATTTTCGCCTCACCTCCCACCACCCCCCTCCCATTAAAAACCAAATCAATTCCCACAATACTTCCTCTTGTTTGTCTATCCTGGCATTTTCCCATCACGTATGATTCTTTCCTTCTTGGGGTAAAGATCTCCCTCTTCCTGATTTTTAAACAATCATATCTTAACTTTCCTTGCTTAGGCCCACACTTCCCAAATCACAAATAAGTCTAAATCTTTCCTTTGTTCTCATCTAGATCGTGACCCTCTCTCCCGATCTCTTCCTCACCCCACGGCTGCTAGGACTAGCCCGTGGATGTAGGGTAACGCGGCAGAAAACAAAAATTTTCCGACCTACGCACCAGCCCAGGACCACTATGGAGACTGCATACAAGGTTTGATCTCTTTCGTTACCGACTCGTAGCGCAGCGGAAGTAGAGTCGATGACGAACGGCGGTGCAGATCCCCGCAGCTAGGATTTTACAACCTCCCAACCGCGAGGATGTATACCCTCATCTGCCCCGCGGACAGCCCTCCGGGAGGCGGTCGCACAGTCCCCCGGACGGTGTCGCGGACAGCCCTTCGGGAGGACCTCCGAAACTCGGACTGTCACTCGGACAGCCCTTCGGGAGGACCTCCAAAACTCGGACGGTCACACGGACAGCCCTTCGGGAGGCACTCTCGAACTAAGACCGAAACTACGATCTCTCTACAGAGTTGCACACATACGGTGTCATCTATCCGGCAGGGCTTCGCCGTCCAGAACTAGTTCCCACCGGAACCCAGACAGCCTTTCGGCTCTACGAAACTATTTCGTGGGAGGGAGAGAAGAAAGGCAGATCATGCATGCCATGTGTGTGAGAGTTGGAGTGAGGATGGAGAGCTCCTCTCCACCTCCTTATATAGTGGTGGAAGGGGTGAGGGGGGGCTGAAATATCAGCCCACAAAACAAGCACCCACCAAACAAGGAAACATGTTCCCACCAAACATGGAGAAAACATGTTCCCTTGTCCATGGTGTTCCCCCATGGGGCCCCACCTTCCTCCCAACACTCTCCACCATTTGTGGGGGCTGCCCCCCACCATGGGGGCCCCCCCCAACACTTTGTCCAGCCACAAGGGGGCTGTCCCCTAAAGGGGGCGCCCCCAAAAACAGCCCAAAAACAGCCCCCACGATCCGTGG
This sequence comes from Elymus sibiricus, assembly GCA_039707655.1. Lineage (NCBI taxonomy): Eukaryota > Viridiplantae > Streptophyta > Magnoliopsida > Poales > Poaceae > Elymus > Elymus sibiricus. The sequence continues at coordinate 36,484,394 of CM077668.1, read as the reverse complement.
GATCTTGTCCCCTCTCGCTGGGACAAGATGTTTTCCGAAACTATTTCTTCTGAAAAATTCCGGAAGGTCCCAGAACATTTCCGGCACCCTCTAAAATTATCTGGACTCGCTCCGGAACATTTCCGGTATGGTGGTTTAATTTAAAACCATCTTCGTTTACCCGCTAAACAATTCCGGCAGCTCCGAAAACTTTTTTCGGTTTTTTCTCCAGAAAAATTCTAGAAATTACCAGACCAATCTGGCAACCTCCAAAACATTCCCGGTGCTTGCCTAAACCTTTTTGGATCAATGGTTTTATCCGAAACAACTTTTCGGTTTTACCGAAACTTTTTCGGTGTTCTCTCCGGAACTTTTCCGTTGTCTCCGAAACTATTCCAGTGACTTTCTCTCGGACTCCTTGTCTAGTATTCAGCAGATAGATGACCCTTAAGCGTGTGACCCTATAGGTTCGGTGAAGTATAGACATGACAGGAACACTTTCCGATCAATGATCAACATCGGAGCCGTGGACACCCATATTGACCCCTATACCCACACGAATGAATATTCGAGTGAACCTCCAGTTGCCGTGTGCTATTCCTGTTGCTTCGCGATATGTTACAAATACCCGAGGTGAGACATGTTGGCATCCCCGTGGATCAACACCTTGTCCACTATGCCAGTTACCTCGTTGCCGGTATTGTTCTCTTTTCTCGTTCCCGTGTTCCGGCATCCCTGTGATCAAATCACCCTGTGTCTGGCCAGACGATGATGGATACCGTAACACCGAGAGGGCCCAGAGATATCTCTCCATCGTCGGAGGAGCAAATCCCAATCTTGAGCTATCAAGTTACTTGACATACTTTTCCATGAACCCGTAAGCCGCCGTAATAGCCACCCATTTACGGATGACGTTTAACAAACCCCAAAGTTCATGAAGCAAGCATGAAGAAACTTGATACTCTCATGGTCTAAGTAATTATGCAAACATTAACTTCCTGTGTTATTAACCATTAACTTATGACGAATGTATCTCATAGCATAACATCAATTTGGGTCGATTCAACACAAGTGTTCTACCAACAATTGTGCCCTCAAAATTGCCGGCATAGTCATGCCCATGATCAGGAAAACAGGATCATCATGCAATACTTGAGCCAGTCATAGAGGCTTGACTAGGAATACATTTTACCGTTTATTATCCCACACGTGCACATGAGTTTCCCTCCAAGCCTCGTTTTATTTGTAGACTCGAGAATCATTGCAGTTATAGCATGGAACATAAACATAATTATGAACAGGGAGATAATCAATAACATTTATTATTGCCTCTAGGGCATATCTCCTACAGACTCCCACTTGCACTAGAGTCAATAATCTAGTCAATGCTAATGCACTTTACACCTATGGCATACTGGTGTAAAATATGCTTCGCATGTGGTATAGCCTGATGTCCAACGGATCTGACAACTTCAGCTCCGTGTGTAACTTTGCATATCCTCGCGTTTTCACGCTTTCACAAAATTCATATTTTGTGTGGACTTGGCTTTGCATATGTGTGAATCATTGGTCGAAACCTGATTCCTCAGACTGAGCTATGGAGCAACTATCTGCTATAGTGTCCCATAGACCAAAGCCTTCTTGGAACCATACTAAGTTCATGAATGAACTATATGATTCAACAACTTCTTTGTCGCTTCTCAAGCGTCAACATACTTAGCCTTTGTTATAGAATTCGCCACAGTATCTTGTTTGGAACAATTTCCAACTACCGTGCCACCATATTGTGTATTACACAAAACCCTTAACTTAAATCGAAAATCGCATGGAGCATTGATGAAGAATGTATCGATGTAATTACTTACAACGAGCACTTCATAATCTCTGCTTGCGAGAAAGCATGTCATCAGTACTGCTCTAGTACTCAATGACATCTTTCACTGTTGTCCCATGATCAGTACTTTGATCACTTTGGTATCTATACTCGCAACAACTTTGGAGTATTGGACATATCTGGTTGTTTTTACATACCACGGAATACATGATTAATCCAAACACAAGAGTGTGTGGAACCTCTATCATGTATTTCACTCATCAGTGTTTTGGGACACTGAGTCTTGCAAAAACTCTTTCCATGTGACTTCGGCAAGAATCACTCCTTGGCGTTTTAAATGCTAAAAAGTTTTAGCATCTTGTCAATATGTATTCATTGCTTAGCCCCATTTAGGTAAATCTATCTCCATAGATCATCATGCCTAATATTAAGGCCATTTTAGCCTAAGCACTTCATCGAAAAACTATTTTAAATGAAGTCCTAATTCGTGTCAAGAAATTTATTTCCAATTAACAATGTGTCAAGTACACAAGGTTTTTAGAAATATTATTATGCTCCCACTTACTTTCTTGAATCACAAGCATCTTCGATACCCATTTGATGAAGTCAAACCCCTTTGACCATTCCATCAAAAAACGAAGATTCCAACTCCACTTTGCTCTCTTCTGTTCATCGCTGGAACTCTGAAGTTTGCATACTTACTAGCATCCTCTGGATTGACAAATTACTTTGGACTGTATCACATACAAGTCCTAGGTTTCATTTCCATGAGATGGAAATCCTTTTGTCATCCATGTTTCATATCTCATGATTGATATATGAATTAATTGCTAGTTCAACCCGAACCGACCTCAAGCATCGCTACGGTGAAACAACCTCATCGTAGTCAACTCCTTGAACTTGTTATTTCAACAAGTCGAGCTTTATGGATAAAACATTTTTATCCGTATCAGTTTTTAGTTCCATAAATATTCGTTTAGACTCTAAGTCTTCCGAAAGGTGTATCAAGGTTCTAATCTTGAATTACTTATATGGAAACTATCTCGGATTGTATTGGCATTTAGCCAATTCCGGAGTCAGGGCCCATCATCGCTTCCTTGTGTATCGTAGGTATACTGTTGTCCAACAACAATATCTCGTTTGCGCACCTGAGAGGTTTGCACGAGCCTTGCCTACGAGGTTCAGCTGCAAGTTCGACTGAAGTCCATACATTTTATTGTAGAGACTTCCGTATCAGTCGCAGTAGGAAACTCCGGAATCACTTCCAAGGTTCCTTTCCTTTGACCTGATGACGAAGATACCGGTTATCTCGTCGAGTTGCACTGTCCTCCCACTCACCTTTTGTAAGAACTATTCTCTTTAAAAGCATACCGTTTTGTGGCAATCCTATTTGCCTCGGTATAGTGAGGGAGGAATACCCAATGACTTGGGATAACCTTACAAAGTAGCATTTGTCTGATTTGGAATAGGTTTGTAATCTTTTACACAAGCCCCATATTCCAAATGTTAAGAAAAGATATAACATGGTTGGGCGTACCATACCATGGCGTCATTTCAACAGACCCGATGGAGCTCTTTTCAGTGTAAAAGCCGTAGTCTCTAAAGCATCACCTTAAAAGGGATAATGGCAAATTTATTTATGTCATCTTTGATCTTACCATGTCATAAATGGTTCGATTACATCTTCACGGACTTTCCACTTGCAGTGGTGTTCCAGGAGGTGCAAGTTATGAAACCCCTTTCATAACTCATCAGACATTCGCTAAAGTTGTAACTCAAATATTCCTTTCTGCAATCGAATTGTAGAAACATAATTTTCTTGTTACAATATTTTCTTCTTCGTATTGAAAACCTTTCGAATGATTTCAAAAAATCCAGACTTACGTCTCAGCAAGTAAATATCCATATATCTACTTGAGTCATTTCTGAAGATAGACAAATCCACTACTTGCAACAACATTTGTTGGACTTTCACACATCATAATGTATGATCACCAATATGTTCTTTGCTCGTTCCTTATGGCCTGTGAACGGTATTTCAGTCACTTCACTTTTCAGAGGAAAGTTGCAAGTGTCAGATGATTCAAAATCAAATGACTTCAAAAATCCATCATAATGGAATTTTCCATGCGGGTTTCTCCAATGTGACCAAATGCAGTGCCACACTTGTGTGGTATTCTTTTAGTCTTGCGACATTTAGCGTCAGTGTTATGGATGTATCATATTACCATCAATATTCATAGCATACATCCCATCCTGTATGGAAGCATGGCCCTTCATGTTATTCATAACACCGAACATCAAAAGTTCTCTTATGAATAACCTTCTTGCAAAATACCTTATGCAAAGGGCTAGAGTGTATGAAACTCTAAATGAATTATGAAAGTAAATACAGAGGCAATGTATTAATATCAATATTCATAACATACATCTCATTCATAATGAAAGTATGGCCCTTATGTTATTCATAACACCGAACATCAAAAGTTCTCTTATGAACAACCTTCTTGCAAGATACCTTATGCAAAGGGCTAGAGTGTGAAACTCTAAAATGAATTATGAAAGTAAATACATAGGGAATACACCTATGGAAGGCATAGTAACATTTACTATGTTCCCTGCGCGTATCTAAACCTCATTCCTGGCTAGTCTTTCAGACCATAGTAGTTCTTACATCGAGCTGCAACAGAATGCAATCGAGCGGGTATCTTTGTGATTAACTCACAATACCCAAGAATTAGTGATTAACATGTTTAATCATAATTGCCAAGAACTATATCTTTGACCAGCCTTCTATACATCAAAAACTTGTATGACATTCATACATGAGCTGGATATTCCAGTCTTCTTTCCTTTTGCCATTATACTTCTAACAGTTTAACTTTCAGTATTTCTCCTACTCTCAGAAGAAGCACCCAACTTTAGAGTCTCGTTAGCCCCGGATTTCCTAGGCGTGAAAGTTTCACTAACACCCTTCGGACACTTCCTTTCTCTTTAAGTTGTTGTTTTATTCACCATCATCATATGATAGGCGTTCTTCTGGATCCCTCTTTTATCAGTCTAATGCATAGTAAACTCCTTTACTAATAGTTTGCAAACAAACATTGCTTTGGATATCTCATATCTTTTAGCCTTTATCTCTCTCTGAAAATGATTTTCAGATTCCATGAATATCACATAACTATCCAAACTTTTGAAGTTCGGGTCTCATGGAAGCAAACGTATTGCACTTGACTGAAACAGAATTCTAGCTTTTGGATCGAAGGACGAGAGTCACATGATCCATAGCATTAGCGGGAGAATACCGAAAGTATGAGATAGGACAAAGTCCTTCTCGGCACTCTAGAGGACAATCCTCACATTACGTTACCAACCGTAAAGATTTAACCAGATATTTAACAGCTATTCAATTTTTAATAGGGAAGGTGGAAACGCGAGCCATTATCCTACAACTATTATGCAAATCACACTTAGACAGAGTTCATAATTAATTGCACTGAGAATTAAACAAGGTAATTCTACAGTGCGCTCCCACTCAAATCAATATCTCTCATAATTGATTGTGAGTGATGCAAGATCCAACTTTCAATTCAGCGTCAAGGATGTAACCATCTCAAGTGACGAGAATTTCAATTGGTAGGCCAACTTGCCAATCACATCTCTATGTGACTCTTGTTCATCTTTCAATGCTTGTGTTCCGAGCTCATGACTTTCATGCCTGAACGTCAAGACAACCAAGTGATCTTGCTGCGAGGTCTCAACTCACCCGCCTCACACTTCTCTAATCGTTCGTACCCATGTAACCATGTGATACCCCGAAGAGATAGGTGCCGTGACGGTGCTACACTTGGGAGAACACTAACTACTTGATATTTTTTGTGAGAGATCACCCTAATAAAAAGCGACTACCGCGCAATCAAGAAGGGTGCATCATAAGGGATAAACATCTCAGGCAATTCATAATAGCAAGATATGGTATAGCCCTTTGTGACGGAGAAGTCTTTCATTTCTTCGTCTTTGGCATTCGCGTCGGTGTTCACCTTCGCGAAGATTGCCACCACCTTGTCGATGCTCCAAATAATATTGCTATCTCTATAGCTAATAAAATAAGTGCATTACATAAGGTTGACACGCAGGTCATTAAAGTGCAATCATATGGCTCCAGCCATCATGCCGAATCATGACACGCAGGTCATGTTAATCAATTTACATCATATAGTCATCTCATACATAATCAAATTATTATGAACACTGCTATACCACATCACATGCACATGCAAACCATCTTGCAAAACCAAGTTAGACGCCTCTAATCGGTTCATGCGAAATTTTATTTTACGTGGCTTCTAAGGTTTCGAAACAAACCGAAGCTACCAACGTCCATCATCAAGCATGATAATCCAAGTCGCTAGATTAACATTCCAGGGTGTATGAAACACGAGATAATAAAATCTCGAGCCCCATACTAAACTTCGTCATACGCGTGACCCCCGTGCAGATCACATCTGCATTGCCCTTTCGTCTGCAAAATTTCATCTTTCTTTTTAACTACGGTGGAATTCAATGAACTGTTAGCACTTCGTTGATCAATCAGGATCGCGGATTGCCAGAACATTGAAACTCCACCATACTGTTATCAAGATCAGAAATATGCAAATTCGAGGGAAGCAACAAGAACATCGGGTAACAGACTTCATCTGCTACCCGCACAAATAATTTTCAGCAATAGATCTCATCTACTACCTAATTATATTGTGCAACACCCATACATCTCTATGTATTCTAGATCGCAACCTGCATCTACGCATAGCACGGCTCTTGATGCCACTGTAGGGTAACGCAGCAGAAAACAAAATTTTTCCGACCTACGCACCAGCCCAGGACCACTATGGAGACTGCATACAAGGTTTGATCTCTTTCGTTACCGACTCGTAGCGCAGCGGAAGTAGAGTCGATGACGAACGGCGGTGCAGATCCCCGCAGCTAGGATTTTACAACCTCCCAACCGCGAGGATGTATACCCTCATCTGCCCCGCGGACAGCCCTCCGGGAGGCGGTCGCGCAGTTCCCCGGACGGTGTCGCGGACAGCCCTTCGGGAGGACCTCCGAAACTCGGACTGTCACTCGGACAGCCCTTCGGGAGGACCTCCAAAACTCGGACGGTCACACGGACAGCCCTTCGGGAGGCACTCTCGAACTAAGACCGAAACTACGATCTCTCTACAGAGTTGCACACATACGGTGTCATCTATCCGGCAGGGCTTCGCCGTCCAGAACTAGTTCCCACCGGAACCCAGACAGCCTTTCGGCTCTACGAAACTATTTCGTGGGAGGGAGAGAAGAAAGGCAGATCATGCATGCCATGTGTGTGAGAGTTGGAGTGAGGATGGAGAGCTCCTCTCCACCTCCTTATATAGTGGTGGAAGGGGTGAGGGGGGGCTGAAATATCAGCCCACAAAACAAGCACCCACCAAACAAGGAAACATGTTCCCACCAAACATGGAGAAAACATGTTCCCTTGTCCATGGTGTTCCCCCATGGGGCCCCACCTTCCTCCCAACACTCTCCACCATTTGTGGGGGCTGCCCCCCACCATGGGGGGGCCCCCCAACACTTTGTCCAGCCACAAGGGGGCTGTCCCCTAAAGGGGGCGCCCCCAAAAACAGCCCAAAAACAGCCCCCACGATCCGTGGGATCTTGTCCCCTCTCGCTGGGACAAGATGTTTTCCGAAACTATTTCTTCTGAAAAATTCCGGAAGGTCCCAGAACATTTCCGGCACCCTCTAAAATTATCTGGACTCGCTCCGGAACATTTCCGGTATGGTGGTTTAATTTAAAACCATCTTCGTTTACCCGCTAAACAATTCCGGCAGCTTCGAAAACTTTTTTCGGTTTTTTCTCCAGAAAAATTCTAGAAATTACCAGACCAATCTGGCAACCTCCAAAACATTCCCGGTGCTTGCCGAAACCTTTTTGGATCAATGGTTTTATCCGAAACAACTTTTCGGTTTTACCGAAACTTTTTCGGTGTTCTCTCCGGAACTTTTCCGTTGTCTCCGAAACTATTCTAGTGACTTTCTCTCGGACTCCTTGTCTAGTATTCAGCAGATAGATGACCCTTAAGCGTGTGACCCTATAGGTTCGGTGAAGTATAGACATGACCGGAACACTTTCCGATCAATGATCAACATCGGAGCCGTGGACACCCATATTGACCCCTATACCCACACGAATGAATATTCGAGTGAACCTCCAGTTGCCGTGTGTTATTCATGTTGCTTCGCGATATGTTACAAATACCCGAGGTGAGACATGTTGGCATCCCCGTGGATCAACACCTTGTCCACTATGCCAGTTACCTCGTTGCCGGTATTGTTCTCTTTTCTCGTTCCCGTGTTCCGGCATCCCTGTGATCAAATCACCCTGTGTCTGGCCAGACGATGATGGATACCGTAACACCGAGAGGGCCCAGAGATATCTCTCCATCGTCGGAGGAGCAAATCCCAATCTTGAGCTATCAAGTTACTTGACATACTTTTCCATGAACCCGTAAGCCGCCGTAATAGCCACCCATTTACGGATGACGTTTAACAAACCCCAAAGTTCATGAAGCAAGCATGAAGAAACTCGATACTCTCATGGTCTAAGGAATTATGCAAACATTAACTTCCTGTGTTATTAACCATTAACTTATGACGAATGTATCTCATAGCATAACATCAATTTGGGTCGATTCAACACAAGTGTTCTACCAACAATTGTGCCCTCAAAATTGCCGGCATAGTCATGCCCATGATCAGGAAAACAGGATCATCATGCAATACTTGAGCCAGTCATAGAGGCTTGACTAGGAATACATTTTACCGTTTATTATCCCACACGTGCACATGAGTTTCCCTCCAAGCCTCGTTTTATTTGTAGACTCGAGAATCATTGCAGTTATAGCATGGAACACAAACATAATTATGAACAGGGAGATAATTAATAACATTTATTATTGCCTCTAGGGCATATCTCCTACAGTGGACATGGTGGCCTTGCAGACTAGGGACGATGCGGCTGGGGCTCGGTCCACACAATGACTTCTCCGCAGCCGAGAAGGTTGTGGCCGGGGACAGTGGATCTGGCTATAGTGAGCCTGGCGGCGGCCAGATTGTCCCGATGAGCAAGGCGGTCGGCGGCCGGATCCTAAGATGGAGGTATGTGTGCTTGCTTGCTGATGTGTGTCTGTTCGATGTGCTTGCTGCCATGGTCGAGATGCATATGTGGATGACGTCAGCTTGCTCCGGACGGTGTGGTCCACGTGCTCGACCACAGCAACAACCACCAGGACGGCGGCGGCCACACGGACCACGACGTGCTCCTGGGTGGTGGCGCGCACGAGGTCGTCCACATCGGCTTCAACAAGACGCCGGCGTCCACACAGAGGACGAATTGCTTGAAGAGGGTGGCGTCCACCCGGACGACGGCATGCTGGCCACCTCGCAGAGGGCAGCATCCACCTGGATGACGGTGTGCTGGCGGAGTGCGGCGTCCGGCCAAACGACGGCAGAAAATGTGGCGAACGACGACGGCCACCAGCCACTCCCCGACGATAGCGGCAGCATCCTCGCGGACGACAGCATGCTTAAGGCCAGCGGCATGAGAGCGGCAACCGGCAGGACGGTGATGACCACGTGCATACACTCGAACACAGCGGCAGCAAGCAGGACGATGGCGACCAGGTGTGCGTGCAAGCATCTCCTAGGAACAGGGGCCGAACGACGTGGAAAGCATCTCCTAGGGGCTCACGGTCAAGCACGAGATCGCCTGGGCCTGGGAGTCTCAACTGTCCTTGCTGGTATGTGTTCTTTTCTCCTCTCATGAGACCATCATGTGCCAAAGAGTTGTACATACCTAATACGTTGCAAGCCTGACCAATAAGCAGTTGTGGCTTAGGATGCCTTTGGAGACTCGTGGGAATGGTAAAATTCATTCAGACTATCATATGAGCGTAACAGACTATCATATGACTATCATTCAGATTATAATGAATGAGAAATGAAGGTCTGAATGTCAAACAAAAAAAATACTGAATATTGAGTCAAGTAATAGCCAACCAGCAGATACAATAAATGCCGTCAGACTCTGCTTCCTTGATTTTTTTTAACCATTCAATTTAGGTAATTATCTTTTGTACATCAAATCATAATGTTTCCCAAGTATCCAAAGCTAGAAATGCACATTGAGCCCGTACCCCAACTACGTAATGTTTCCCAAGTAAAATCCTTTAATTTCCCCTTCGTCTGGCTTGCTCACTGCTGACTTTCCAAGGCTTCTATTAACAGAAGGAATTTTTCAAGACTATTGTACTACTATTTTTCTCAAGCAACTGTTAATACCATAACACTAGCAAAGGATCTCGTTGTTTTCTGGATAGGTCTATTGCACAAATAAGAACATTGTTAGCCAAAAAAGACAACTGAACTTAATTGTTTCCCTCAGTCCTAACTACATTTTTTATCATGATGGTTTTATGTTGTTAGCTTTAGACATTGCTGCACTGGCAATGTGTAATATAGGGGGGGGGGGGGTGAGGGCAGTGCGTAATATATATATACACACCTGCATCTTTTAGCAAGTATATTCACCAAGACGTGTCCTGAGTTTTATGCAACTAGAATATATTGGTTACTACCTAACTTACTCTAGCTGTGTGGATCACCCAGAGTTTCATGCCACTTATAGTTTATTACGATATTAATGTAAGTATCATGTTGTGACAAATTTACCTGCAGCTAACATCTCATTGATCATTATTTCCGACATGTAGGATGAGTGAAAAGTAAGAAGCAAGTGTACTATATTGTACTCCCTCCGTAAAGAAATATAAGAGCGTTTAGATCACTAAAAGCTCTTATATTTCTTTACAGAGGGAGTACTACTTTGCCAGTATGCATGTTCTTTAACTGGATGTAGTCTATGTTTCTCATGCATGGTAGAATGTTCTTTTTTATGAAATTAAGTTGGTAACATTGTCTCTTTTCTACCCTCAACACTGCCACAAGTGCTGGTAAGGAGAACAACAAAACATGAGACTCAAAAGATAGCCATCTGTACTTAATAATAGCACATATGATATTGCAATTCATTTGATAGGAAATAAATTGTATACAAATTTATTTATTTATTCCTACAAAGCAAAGAATCTACCAATCCATTCAAACGGAACTAAAATTATGTTTTCGATAAGGAACTAAAAGTATTACCAACTTATCAGCGAAGAGACAGAGAGAAAGTAAGACAGTGGGAAAGGTTGATATGGACTCGACACATACTTAAAATATACTATGTGGAGAAGAAAAGCCTGTGTAGGCTCATGGGGAGAAGAAAAGCTGTGGAGAAGAAAAGATTGAATGATATGTGCTTCTTGTATGAGCTACTGTTGGGGCACTCTTTTGGGGTAATCTTATTCCGAAAGATTCGCAAAAAATAACTTATTCAGAGAGGAGAGATTTGTTTGATGCGTTGAGAAAGATTCACGGCTGCACTATTTGTTGGGTCAACTGATCAATGTTTTTACAGCACCACTATTGATTGTTGTATTGTAATTTGTATGTACTATGTCTCTGAACCATCTGGATGATTAACTATGTACTGGAATAAATTAGGTAACCTGGGCCATGCATGGTAAGTAAATTAATGTGATTAAGCGGCATGCGGGAAGGTGCGGTGAAATATGAAATGGAATTGAGCTACATAATTCCACATTATTTCAAAAGGTAAGTTAATTAAGGTGGAGTTGGTGTAGTGTTGTAAAAGGTAAGTAAATTAATGTCATTGAGGGGCCGTACTTGGAAGGTACGGTAAATTTGCATGGTGGGAAATACCGACTGGATGGAAAAAATCGGTGTATGGACATGGTGTGATGAGGAGATCAGTTGACGAAGAGTTCCGCTTGGCAGTGAAAATGAATGCTACTTATTTTGTAAGTAGTATATAGAGATGCACTAAAATCTTAGCAAGTTTTTGTATGTAATCACCGTTATTTACCTGCCATCTTATTGTTAAACGCTTATTTGGTAAGAATTTATTTTTATTTTATTTTGGTAAGTTAATGAAACGTGGGACAGTTGATTCCATTTTAGGAAAATCGATGAGAGAAAAATCAGATCCGGAAGGAAAAAAAAATCAAAGAGTGGAAGGGAAGAGGGGGGGGGGGGGGGGGGGGGGTTGTATATAAAGCAGGTTGGATGAAGAAGTGAAATGATTTATATGCCTCGTAGCCCGTAGCAACGCACGGGCGTTCTACTAGTGAAGATTAAATTGAGCTGCTCTTATGTTCCATCCAAACTCTCTCTGTGATAGCAGTACACTGAAGAACCACAATGGCAGTCAAAGGTAGAAACTGATCCCATGCAAAACATCCAAAGAAAAGCAATCAATTAGGGGGAGTGAAGATAGGTGCACAATTAAATGTTTCATTTTATATAAAAAAATCAGTAAAATTTAAATGCACAAACCCTACAGAAAGAAGAGAAACGCTTAACAGGATAGAGCGTCGACAGTAAAATTACACACCATGCTTGTTTGCCATTGCGCTTGGGCCTCTCGACCTGGCTTTGTGTTGTCCCAGAGGTGCGCTTCCTACTTGCCGTTCCACTTGAGCATTTGGGAGCGGCAAGGAAAACCAGACCTATCTATGAACACAAGCATCGTGTCAACAAGACACAAGGAAAACCAGCCCTAGCTATGAACAGTAACAACGACTTTCCTAGCTTGCCCACCTCGTGACGCCATGGTACCACGACGAGCAGGGTGCCGCGTACTTGTGCATGGCCTCTGCCACCAGCGTCCCTCTTTTCCCTCCTCAAGGACGCCGGCGCTAACAAGGTGCACAAAGAGAATCCAGGTACACATTGAGGAATGGTGATCCAACACATCCACTGGAAGAAGTTCAAGATACAAATATATATCAGATTCCAGACCAATCTTGCTGTATTAACTTTTTACGAAAGCGAGAAAATTTGCTTGTTAGTCATACCAAGAAAACAACGCCGGTGTACCAATGAAGAAAGACTGAAACAAACATGCCTGATTCCTCTAAAAGAAGCTAAGAAGGAGAAATAAGAACCTTAGGTTGGTGTTCAGACTTAGGTATCGGCCTTATGTGTACATTTGCAAGTAACAATATATGAAGTTCCCTCGCAAAAAAAAAAAAAAAACAATATATGATGTTCCCTTTGGTTGGATACGTTTTCTTTCTACCAAGATTGAGTCAAAATTAGATGATGTGTAGATTCAGGGTAAACTACATGTAAACATGCGGTGCCACAGACAAATATAAATAACCATCTTTCCAAAACATAGCCTGATGCCAATAAAAATATCCTCATCAGTTCTTCTCAGGCTACACGTAAACCTTCCCTAGTAGTCTGAAGAGCGTAAATGAGCAATTCGGTAAAGATACCCTCAACCACCTTTACAATGAAAGTTTATAATACTATTGTCAATCAAGCCAGTTTATTGGAATTGAATGAGCAGAATTTGCTCAAGAATTACTGAGATTGACAGTATAATTTTCTTTGAATGGTCGCAAGGTTGAAACATTTCTATCGAACAAAAAAGCATTTCAAAGAATATGACCACAATGTAATTGTGTATTAACCTATGCCAATATGGTAAAAATTGAGGCCTACAAAACAAACTATAATGGCAAAGTATAAGTTAGCAACTTAGCATAGCTCCCAAAATTACCGTGTAAGGTCAAAGCTTTAATCGTTACCCTGTGCATGGAGGTCCTCTACTATCATCAGAACAATTAATGCTTGGAAGGATTGCCGTATACTCTCCTACAGAATAATAAAAAATAATTATGTTGCACAGGAAAATTCGTTTGGGAAATAACTCAAACTTTGAGATATGAGTTTTAGAAATAAACCATCACCTAGGATTACAGTGTTGCAGATTGTGATGCCGTGATGAATATGTGTTGATAGATCAGCGTCCAAGGGAAGTTGTGTGATTTCTATGCCTTCAGAAACCATTATATCAAGATACCTATGATTACAATTATTTCTCAAACAGAGAAAAGGAAATTAAACCATTGTCATGGTCCTAGACTCCTGGTACAACCGGCAGTACACATTGACAAACAGCATATGCGACACCACCTCCAGCGCAGCAAGCACTCAGGCCACTACTGTGCCGCAACCTTGGCAAACCGATGACCATGAACGTGAGATCCATCTTATCTGGCACGGCTCCGGTGACCGCAAGCGACGAGAGTGGGGGGTGCGGCAGCACAATGCGAAGGACACAGAGCTTGGAGGGATTGAGGAAGGCCTCACCGTCGGTGGAAAAGTCGGGCGTCGCGGCTGGGGTCGACGCAGCAGCGCGACAGGCGACAGGGGAGGCGGATCGTCCGGGGGATTGGATCGGGAGGAGGAGGGATGGGGGCGTTCGTGAGTTGGTCTTTTTTATTTTATCGGCGACTATTTTTTTCCTAGTTTGAACCAATCGAGAAAAGGCGGAGCCGCTCAGGATGGTTCTTTCCTGATTTACGGGATCTTCCCTCAATATCTACGGAGGAGAGGGGTATGTGCGTGTGGTTCTTTCCTGATTTTCTTCCATGTGAGAGAGAGGTGGAGGCAGGCACTTTATTTGGAAAAATATCGGTGGGGATGTCTCTCCATCGATGGGGAGGGGATCACACTAGTAGAAAACAGGGCATTAGTCCCGGTTCGTAAGGGCCTTTAGTCCCGGTTTTGCAACCGAGACTAACTAATCGGAACTAAAGGCCCTCACTTTTAGTCCCGGGGCTCCATGTGACCGCTGCGCAGCGCTCAGGCAGGAGGACCTTTAGTCCCGGTTGGTAACACCAACCAGGACTAAAAGGCCGCCACGCGTCAGCCCCTGTCAAGCGCTGTTTTTTTTAAAGGAGGGGTTTAGGGTTTTGAAGGGTTTAGGGGTTTCATTTTTATTTTATGTTTTCCATTCAACTCGACGCTAGCTACTAATAGCAATGAAGGAACCGTTACACAACATCGTCATGAATATAGAGAAGTGACCTCTTTCTCCGTGCTTGGTCGAACAACAAGTTTTCGTATATATGTTCGACGCTACTACATATAGTACACGTTCATGCATATATACAAAATAACATCTCTTACGATCCCTAATATCTAATTACCAACATTCACTACCAATTTTCGATGGTATTCTCCGGTTGTAGCTATGACCTCTTTAAGGAAGAATCCCGCTAATTCCTCTTGAATTGCCTTTACGTGATCCTTTGGTAGGAGATCGTCCCACATCCGTTGGATCTAATTTAAAGAAGGGGGTCAATATATATGAATGAAACTCAACACAATTGATGGTAATAAAATAAAATTGTGAATATTGTTTACGTACTTCAAGTTGTTGTAAATTTCTGCCAGTCTCACTGGTCGTCATGCGAATGAACTCGCAAACGTAGTATCCACATAAATTAGTCCCCCTTTCCCGCCTCAAGCACTTTACGAGAGTAGAGTTCAATCAAAATAATAATCAAGCATGATAATGGTATTGAAATTAACTAGAATCAAAGAGATGCGCGGACCTAGCTAGTACTACTTACAGTGAGTTGTCGAAATTGCAGCTCCTCTTTCCATTCACCCCTAGCCTTCTTGGTGAACCGTTTCCAAACCCTGCCCGGCAAAGAAAATAAATAAAGGAGTTATTAATTACTTGATATCAGGAAATGAACGAAAGTTGCCAATATAGTGCGATAATGATTGAAATTACCTCTGGAGCATATCACACAGGTCCGCCCACATCTTAGGGTCTTTACGTAGCGAGTCCATGACAAGTACGCTTCCTGAGTCAACCCGAATGACTAGCACAATAAAGTGGAACCTGCGCATGCAGCATAACTCATCAATTACACTTAACATCGAGTAAGCGAAACAGAATGTGTACAAGACAGTATAACACTCACTTGAAGTTGTAAGGACATAGTATTTACCTTTTGTTTTGTTGTTTAATTAACGCCCTTAGCAAGATCTTCTCTGTATCCTTGGCGTTCATTTGTACCGTAACTTCATGAATAGTATTTGGGTTAATGAACCCAATGTTATAGATTTGTCCTCTTTTGCATTCGAGGATCTTCATTCTGCATAATATAGTGAGGATAATTATACATGCAATGAGCGAGCTGAACTAGAGACTTAATTACAGAAATGATACTTACAGACAATAGCAACTGACGATAGATTTGTCAACGGCGTCTTGATTGTAAAACTGAAATAATTCATCAAATTCAACGTAAATCTCCTCGTCTCCATTGAAGTAATGCTTATCTTTAACTCTCGCAATGATATAGTTGGTCCCTTCCTTTGAGGCTTCCATGTACCAGTCATGCAATTTTCGCATTTGTGTTGGTAGTAGCCGGACCTCCTCAGGTTTGACGAGAGGCTTCCCGTACTGGTATCTGTATGCTAACTCAGCCATGGGGAACTCTACCTCCTCGCCTAACAATTGACCAAGAGTGAAACCAACATCATCGGCCGCTACCCCTGGATCATAATCGATATCGGTAAACACCTTGAGCGGGGGGCACGATTGGTTTTTCTGTTCGCCGAGCTGGGGAATTGTTTTCCCACTTGCACTACTGCTACTTCCCGGCCGCTTCACATGTTCTCTATATGACTTTACAATAGACCGGTCATAGTCTGATAGCAGCGGAGGCGGTGGTGGTCGCGTAAGGTTTTCTATACAGTGCTCCGCTATTGCCGGATCTAATTTCTCCTTTGGATCGGGCCGTTTCGGTGCAAGCTGGCGTTTCACATCGGCATCCACGACCTTCTTGGTTTCCTCATCAATCATATCGTATGGTAACTTGGCAGGAGCCTTCTTGACGCTTGTATCTGCTCTGGATTTCTTCACAGTTGTACTACTAGCCGCCGGAGCGGCGGCTCTCTTCCGCCGGTGCTGAGGCGACGGAGGAGGCGGAGTCTGCTGACGTCGAGGCGGAGTCTGCTGAGGGGCCTCCTCCGGCGGAGACAGCTGAGGCGGCGGAGATAGAGCTGGATTGCTACTGTGAGGAGTCTGCTGAGGGGCCTCCTCCGGCGGAGTCTGCTGACACGGCGTCCAATGTGGAAGCACGATGTGTTCCTTTTTCCAATAGAATCGTAGTCCTTATGACATCTCCCAGTGCAGTCTCCCCTTCACCTGTAGGGAAGTCAAGCTCCAGCTGCTCAAATCCGCTGAGAACTTCATCCATCCCGACAACAGCATAGCCATCTGGAATCGGAGAGCAATGGTGAGTTGCATCAGGTCTAGAAGGTAAGGCAAAGCCGATCGCCACCTTCAAGGATATGTTCATGCATTTCGCATGTAGATCACAATGTTCCCTCTGCGTGATATCATCCACGGGGTAGCGAGGAGCCGTGATATCATCTGTGGGCCGAACGAGCTCCGTGGAAGCCACGCTGCTTTTCCTCTGAGATGGTGGGCCGGCAGCAGTATCGAATGTAGAATCTTCGTGCCGCTGAGATGGGCCGGTATCTTGCTGGCTGGTAAGTGCCTCTATTTGCTTCTGCTGCAATGCTACTATTTCTTCTACCTTCTGCAGCCGGTCTGCATCCTGTCTCTTCTTTCTCGCTTGGCTTCTATAGGTGTCACTGCTGTCGGGAAACCCAACCTTCCACGGAACAGAGCCTGATGTGCCTCGTGTTCATCCAGGGTGTTCAGGATTCCCAAGGGCGCGTGTCAGCTCGTCCTTCTCTCTGTCGGGATTGAACTTCCCGTCCTGCACGTCCTGCATTGCAGCTCGAAGGGCTTTGACGGGTGTTGCAAGTTGCTCTTTTGTATAAATACACTTCCCTGTTTCTGGGTTCAACGTTCCCCCATGCCCGTAGAACCAAGTCCTTGCCCGTTCGATCCAATGCAATGGCTCTGGATGGATCCCTTTAGCAATCAGGTCGTTCTCAAATTTCTCCCACTTAGGCCTGGCAACCTTGTAGCCACCTGACCCCGTAACATGGTGATAATCTTTCTTTGCAGCATTTATCTTATTTCTTTCTGACCTTCTCTTAGCTTCTTCCGATTTCTTGTACTTCACAAATACGTCCCAGTGATCTTTTAACTTCTCATGTGCTCCGGTGAATGTTGGAGTCTTGTCTTTCTGGACATAGTCTTGGTTCAATCTTTTCTTCCAGTTGCAGAATTGTGCGGCCATCTTCTTAAGAGCCCACGACTTGACTTTTCGCTCTATAACTGTGTTATTTGGATCCACCTCTAGCGGTAGGGTGAAATTTGTCATGAGCGTATTCCATAGCATTTCTTTGCATCTATCCTCGACATAAGTAACTCCATCGTCCGCCTTTGGCTTATTCCATTCTTGAATGGAGATCGGGATGCTGTCCCTAACAATAACTCCGCACTGACTTACAAATGCATCTGCGCTCCGCTTGGGAGCAATCGGTTTGCCATGTGCATCGACTTCTTCGACCTTGAACCTTTCATTATCGCCCAACCTTTTTTTCGGGCCTTGTTTCTTTATCGAAGATTGGCTCGATCCGGAGGGCTAAAAGAAGAAAGAAGCGTTAATATATGTATATACAAATCAATTAATGCATCTAGTCAGCAGAGACTTAATTAATATACCTCGCCGGACTTTGTAATAATTAAGGTTCCAACACCGGAGCCGTCATCTTCTCGCTCCATTCTCTCACCGGAGCCGTCCATTCCCTCACTGGAGTCGTTCAGAAAATGTGAGGTGATATCATCATCTCCGTCGCGGATTATTTCCTCCAACATGTTTTCTTGTTCTTCGTTTCTGGCGTGTTCCGGATCCATAGTTTCTGCAATCACTTGCAAGTTATTTCATATGCATTTTATACAATTTTAGTATTCTAGACAGAACAACAAGTTTATTTATTTTAACATGTATGATGATGGCAAAACATAATCTACAAGAGAAATCGAAACAAATGCATATAAAGAACGTCTCGGTCGGAGTTACGGTTCTACCGGAACGAAACGGTGAGGACTCTTCACCGGTGATCGTCGGGGACTGGAACGAAACGGTACGGTTCTACCGGAATGAAACGAAACACCACGGCCATCGTCAGGAGGTTAGGAAGAAGAATAATCGATGACACAAGTAGTGGGCGTGTGCTACTTTTTCTTTTCTCGGTGCAACGCACGGGCAAGTTTGCTAGTATAAATAATATTGAACCTTTTCCCAAATACACATTGTATAATAAATATATTTCTTAATACAAGATGAATATATTTCTTAAGGACTGTGCTAAATATCAAACGTTAGGTTCGTAAGCAATAGATCCGAACGATTTCTTGATTCCTTCGATCACCCTCACTCTCGAGTCCTCCTTTCTTTTTTAAACGTGGATGGAAGAAAGAGCACAACGCTGCATGTTTAACACAAAAATGCTGACATCAGCAAAGATTCCACTGAAGTTATACCGAAGTTATCGGGGTTATGTTTTAACGACCCCCCCCCCCTCATGTCGAAATTACGACGATATTTGTACCTATGTTATCATGTCTGTGGTGCGTAGATTTATACACAAGATGAATACAAGATGAATACAAGATGAATACAAGATTTATACAAGATGAATACAAGATGAATACACAAGATGAAATTTATATAAAAAAAATATCACAATTCATTACATACGCTCGGAACAAAAATATCACAAATGAAAATTTTGTAATAATTTCTTTAGGTTCGGAATTTGCAAATTTCTCTAACTTTGATAATGACCTATGCAAATCTTTTTTCTAGATTATTTCAAAATTGCACAAAGTAATATCAATGAGCTATTTCTCGATAATTTAGTAATTGTTCAATCAACATAATCTGAAAATTGCACAAAGTAATATCAATGAACATAATCTGAAAATTTTTATAAAAAAAAACAGCGCGGCGTCGGCCAGCAGAGCGCGGGCGGCGTCGGGGTTGGCGTCGGCGTCGGCGTCGGCCAGCAGGGGGGGCAATAGGAGAAGGAGGGGATCGGGGCGGCGCTCACAGCGAGGAGGCGAGGAGCGGGGGGTGTCAGGCCAGGGCGTCGCGGCAGCCTGGCGGCGGTGTGTGGTGGTTCGGCGTCGGGGCAGAGGCGCGAGAGAAAGAAGATTGGGGAGGAAGAAGGCCGGGGCGCGCGGTTAATATACCTCGAGCTTTAGTCCCGGTTGGTGGATCCAACCGGGACTAAAGGCCTACCTTTAGTCCCGGTCAAAGGCACCAACCCGGACTAAAGCTCGTTTTCGGCAGCCAAATGGGCACGAAAGGTCAGGCCTTTAGTCCCGGTTGGTGCCTCCTGTTGGAAATATGCCCTAGAGGCAATAATAAATTGGTTATTATTATATTTCCTTGTTCATGATAATCGTTTATTATCCATGCTATAATTGTATTGATTGGAA
The DNA here is from genome assembly GCA_039707655.1 of Elymus sibiricus. NCBI lineage: Eukaryota > Viridiplantae > Streptophyta > Magnoliopsida > Poales > Poaceae > Elymus > Elymus sibiricus. The sequence continues at coordinate 36,464,173 of CM077668.1, read as the reverse complement.
ACTCAAATACATGTGTGGGTACATAGACAACACTGTGTCCCTAGTAAGCCTCTAGTTGACTAGCTCGTTGATCAAAGATGGTTAAGGTTTCCTAGCCATTGACATGAGATGTCATTTGATAACGGGATCACATCATTAGGAGAATGATGTGATGGACAAGACCCAAACTAAGAACGTAGCATTTGATCGTGTCAGTTTATTGCTATTGTTTTCTGCATGTCAAGTATCTGTTCCTATGACCATGAGATCATGCAACTCCCTGACATCGGAGGAGTACCTTGTGTGTATCAAACGTCGCAACGTAACTGGGTGACTATAAAGGTGCTCTACAGGTATCTCCGAGGGTGTCTGTTGGGTTGGCATGGATCAAGACTGGGATTTGTTACTCTGTGTGACGGAGAGGTATCTCAGGGCCCACTCGGTAATACAACATCACAATGAGCCTTGCAAGCAATGTGACTAAAGTGTTAGCCACGATATCTTGTATTACGGAACGAGTAAAGAGACTTGCCGGTAACGAGATTGAACTAGGTATAGAGATACCGACGATCGAATCTCGGGCAAGTAACATACCGAAGAACAAAGGGAATAGCATACGGGATTAACTGAATCCTTGACATAGAGGTTCGACCGATAAAAGATCTTCGTAGAATATGTAGGAGCCAATATGGGCATCCAGGTCCCGCTATTGGTTATTGGCCGTAGAGGTGTCTCGGTCATGTCTACATAGTTCTCGAACCTGCAGGGTCTACACACTTAAACGTTTGGTGACGATTAGTATAGTTGAGTTATTTTGTTGGTGACCGAAAGTTGTTCGGAGTCCCGGATAAGATCCCGGACATGACGAGGATCTCCGGAATAGTCCGGAGGTAAAGATTGATATATGTGATAATAGTGTTTTGATCTCCGGAAGAGTTCCGGAGTTCACCGGAATGGGTTCCGGATGTTTACCGAAGTGTTCGGGTGCAGCAACACTTTATATGGGCCAAAGGGATAAAGCCCACGAGGTATTGAAAAGTGCAAAAAGTAGTTTTGCTGCCGCGTAAGCGGTACTACCGTTTTGTGAAGCGGTACTACCGCCCAAGCGGTACTACCGCTTGTGTGAAGCGGTACTACCGCCCAAGCGGTACTACCGCTTGTGTTAAGCGGTACTACCGCTTGTGCGCGGTACTGCAGGGATCCGAGTTGGACTCTTTCCCTGCGGGCCAAACCGACCTTGTGCGGGCAAAACCGACCTGGAGGAGGCTTTTACTCCAAGTTTAGACCCCAAGGCTCAACATATAAATAGAGGGGCAGGGCTAGCACACGGGACACATCAAGATTTCCCCAAGCCGTGTGCGGCAACCCTAACCCTCTAGTTCCTCCGTCATAATCTCCGTAGCGCTTGGCGAAGCCCTGCAGAGATTGTTCCTCACCACCATCACCACGCCGTCGTGCTGCTGGAACTCAACCACTACTTCACCATCGCTCGCTGGATCGAGGAGGTGAAGGCGTCATCAAGCCGTACGTGTGTTGAACGCGGAGGTGCCGTCCGTTCGGCGCTAGTTCGTGATCGGATCGAGGGACGACTTGCGATTTGGATCGCGGAGACGTTCGACTACATCAACCGCGTTTCTTAAACGCTTCCGCTTAGCGATCTACAAGGGTATGTAGATTTACTCTCCCTCTCGTAGATGCTCATCACCATGGATAGATCTTGTGTGTGCGTAGGAAAATTTTTGTTTCCCATGCAACGTTCCCCAACACCTCCGACCGGGACTAAAGGTAGGCCTTTAGTCCCGGTTGGATCCACCAACCGGGACAAACTTGGATTTTTAAAGCTTTTAAATGGTGTTTTAATCAAAACAGATTATGTTTCTTTTAGTTTTATACCTTTTTCCTTTGTTTTAATTATTTTAGTTTATCTTTTCTTGTTATTCTTTTGCCAAATTATATTATGTTTCGGTTAGTCAACATGAGGATATTTTAAATAGGTGTTTTAAAATTATTTTAATATTTTGATTTAATTCTTTTTGCTATTAAAGTTTTTAACAAAAAATACTTTATGAAAATTTTAGTTGGATAAATTTTATATAATTTTAAGTTAATATTATTTTGATCATAACTAGAATTTTGTAAAAGCTTTTTAGTTGATTCTTTTTGCTATTGAAGAATATTATAAAAAATACTTTTTGTTAACCTAATAATGTTATATTTTCTTTTCTGTTAAGTTATTAGTTTAGTATTTTCTTTTGTTTTCTATTTGCTTTTTCTTATTGTTTTCTTTATTGCTTTATTCATTGATTGTATTTTGATTGCTAGAATGCTTGCTAGAGTGAATGCTTATATGAATGCAATGTTTGATTATATAGATTTTCATCAGATAGTGACAAAAAGTTCTATCAAGTTATTTTTCATACCATTGCCGCAACATTTCGCATTGACGGGCCAGTATCAGGTGGTGGTTTGTCAATATGTTTTTGAAAATATGACACAAGGCGATCAATGCTGTCAAATTTTTTCTTCCGGAATCTAAAGCCCTTTGGGTATAACCCAACATACTCATGATGTGGGTTTGTACTCCTGATGTAAGATAATATAAAGGTGCCTGGATGTTCATGAGATATGCCTGCATATTTGTACAAGGAAAGAAACATACATTTACCAAAAATTAAAACATATGCCAATCTTGCCAGTTAATACATCGCCTTCATGTAACTGTAGTGATTCTAGATCAAAGCCATCATCAGAATAGTTGTGGAGCATAACTATGTCCTCAGTTTCACCAGAAAGCAACCAGAACTCCTCTCATCTGGACTTGGCTCGGCATAAGGGGTCCTCCGATCAGAGAAACCACACAGTAGGGGTGGAATCTTGCAAAACTTGGGATTTTCCAGCTATAAGTCCGGAAACTCACTAGAAAGAAAGTCTTCACTTTTTCTTCGCGTGTGTCCCTTGCTTATTGCGCCGTAACCATGGATATTCTTCATCATTTAACAGGATGCTTGGGTCAGTCTTCACTGTGAAGGGAGGAATTTCATCAAACTTTTCATAATCTTCCGACTTGTCTGTCTTGTCCTCCACTCCCACGATGTTTCTTTTCCCTGAAAGAACTATGTGGCGCTTTGGCTCATCGTATGATGTATTCGCTTCCTTATCTTTTCTTTTTCTCGGTTTGGTAGACATGTCCTCCACATAGAAAACCTGCGCCACATCATTGGCTAGGACGAATGGTTTGTCTGTGTACCCAAGATTGTTGAGATCCACTGTTGTCATTCCGTACCGCGGGTCTACCATTACCCCGCCTCCTGTCAGATTGACCCATTTGCACCGGAACAAAGGGACCTTAAAATCACGTCCATAGTCAAGTTCCCATATCTCCTCTATGTAACCATAATATGTGTCCTTTTCCCTATTGGTGTTTGCTGCATCAAAGCGGACACCACTGTTTTGGTTGGTGCTCTTTTTATCTTGGGCGATCGTGTAAAATGTATTCCCATTTATCTCGTACCCTTGGAAAGTCAATACAGTCGAAGATGGTGTCCTGGCCAACAAGTACATCTCATCTCCAACAGCGTTGTCATTCATGAGATGTGTTTGCAACCAACCGCCAAAAGTCGCCATGTGTGTACGTTTAATCCAGGGGTCAGACTGCTCCGGGTTCTTGGAGCGTACAATATACATGTGTTCCTCGATATACGGGACCACCAAGGTAGAACTTTGTAGAACTGTGTAGTGTGCTTGAGTGAAAGAATGCCCGTCCCTACATATTATTGCTTTCGGTCCTAGCATGCCTTTTCCACTCAGTCTCCCCTCATGCCGCGATTGAGGAACACCAATCGGATTAAGGTCAGGAATAAAGTCAACACAAAACTCAATAACCTCCTCTGTTTCATGGCCCTTGGAGATGCTTCCTTCTGGCTTAGCACGGTTATGAACATATTTCTTTAAGACTCCCATGAACCTCTCAAAGGGGAACATATTGTGTAGAAATACAAGACCCAGAATGGCAATCTCTTCGACTAGGTGAACTAGGACGTGCGTCATAATATTGAAGAAGGATGGTGGGAACACCAACTCGAAACTGACAAGACATTGGACCAAATCACTCTGTAACCTTGGTAGGATTTCTGGATCGATTACCTTCTGAGAAATTGCATTGAGGAATGCACATAGCTTCACAATGGCTAATCGAACATTTTCTGATAGAAGCCCCCTCAATGCAACCGGAAGCAATTGCGTCATAATCACGTGGCAGTCATGAGACTTTAGGTTTTGGAATTTTTTCTCTGCCATATTTATTATTCCCTTTATATTTGACGAGAAGCCAGACGGGACCTTGATACTGAGCAGGCATTCAAAAAAGATTTCCTTCTCTACTTTGGTAAGAGTGTAGCTGGCAGGACCTTGATACTGCTTTGGATGCATGTCGTCTTTTTCGTGCATACGTTGCTGGTCCTCCCGTGCCTCCGGTGTATCTTTTGTCTTCCCATACACGCCCAAGAAGCCTAGCAGGTTCACGCAAAGATTCTTCGTCACGTGCATCACGTCGATTGCAGAGCGGACCTCTAGGACTTTCCAATAGGGTAGCTCCCAAAATATAGATTTCTTCTTCCACATGGGTGCGTGCCCGTCAGCGTCATTCGGAACAGATTGTCCGCCAGGACCCTTTCCAAAGATTGCTTTTAAATCCTTGACCATATCAAATATATCATCACCAGTACGGTGGACAGGCTTCTTCCGGTGATCTGCCTCACCTTTGAAATGCTTGCCTTTCTTTCTTAAGGGATACCTGCTCGAAAGAAATCGACGATGTCCCAGGTACACATTCTTCTTACATTTGTACAAATATATACTTTCAGTCTCATCTAAACAGTGCATGCATGCATTGTATCCCTTGTTTGTCTGTCCTGAAAGGTTACTAAGAGCAGGCCAATCATTGATGGTTACAAACAACAACGCTCGTAGGTCAAATTCCCGCTGTTTGTGCTCATCCCACACACGTACACCTTTGATATCCCACAACTGTAAAAGTTTTTCAACTAATGGCCTTAGGTACACATCAATGTCGTTGCCGGGTTGCTTAGGGCCTTGGATGAGCACTGGCATCATAATGAACTTCCGCTTCATGCACAACCAAGGAGGAAGGTTATAGATACATAGAGTCACAGGCCAGGTGCTATGATTGCTGCTCTGCTCCCCAAAAGGATTAATGTCATCTGCACTTATACCAAACCATAAGTTCCTTGCGTCATCTGCAAACTCCGGCCACTTTCTCTCGATTTTTCTCCACTGCGACCCATCAGCGGGTACTCTCAACATCCCGTCTTTCTTACGGTCTTCTTTGTGCCATCGCAACAACTTGGCATGCTCTTTGTTTCTGAACAGACGTTTCAACCGTGGTATTATAGGAGCATACCACATCACCTTGGCAGGAACCCTCTTCCTGGGGCGCTCGCCCTCAACACCACCAGGGTCATCTCGTCTGATCTTGTACCGCAATGCATCGCATACCGGGCATGCATTCAAATTCTCGTACTCCTCACCGCGGTAGAGGATGCAGTCATTAGGGCATGCATGTATCTTCTGCACCTCTAATCCTAGAGGGCAGAGAACCTTCTTTGCTTCGTACATACTGTCAGGCAATTCGTTATCCTTTGGAAGCTTCTTCTTCATTATTTTCAGTAACTTCTCAAATCCCTTGTCAGATAAACCATTCTCTGCCTTCCATTGCAGCAATTCCAGTGTGGTACCGAGCTTTGTGTTGCCATCTTCGCAATTTGGGTACAACCGTTTTTTGTGATCCTCTAACATGCGATCGAACTTCAACTTTTCCTTTTCACTTTCGCATTCTCTCTGTGCATGAACAATGACCCGGCGAAGATCATCAGCGGGCACATCTGGTGCCTCTTGATCTTCAGGTTCCCCCGTTGCAGTATCACCGTATTCAGGGTACATAGGATAGTTGTCATCATCCTCTTCTTCTTCATTATCTTCCATCATAACCCCTTTTTCTCCGTGCTTGGTCCAACAATTATAGTGGGGCATGAAACCGGACTTAAGCAGGTGGTAGTGAAGGGTTTTCGAGGAAGAGTAATCCTTCGTATTCTCACAGACAACACATGGACAATACATAAAACCATTCTGACTTTTGCCTCAGCCACATCGATAAAATTATGCAGGCCCGTAATGTACTCGGAAGTGCGTCGGTCACCGTACATCCATTGTCGGTTCATCTGCATTATATAATTAAGTATATCAAAAACCATTACAGAACATCATGAATAGAGAAATGACCAAATTAATACAAGTTCATCATCACATTAAAACCAAAGTACAGTAGTAATCAAATGTTATTACTGCAAAAATAAATACATAAAGTTCATACATAGTTCTCATAAAACAACATACAACTATCTAGAGCATCTAATTAAAATACACATTATATTGAAACTAACATACAACTATGTAATACATTTAAATGCAACAACAAATGCGATCAAAATCGCAACTAAGGTAACAATTGATCCAACAACATAATGATACCAAGCCTCTTTATCAATGGCATATTTTCTAATCTTTCTAATCTTCAAGCGCATTGCATCTATCTGGATCTTGTGTAGATCGACAACATCGGCAACATGCAACTCCAATTTCATCTTCTCTTCTTCAATTCTTTTCAATTTTTCTTTCAAATAATTATTTTGTTTTTCAACTTAATTTAACCTCTCGACAAGAGGGTCGGTTGGAATTTCCGGTTCACATACCTCCTAGATAAAAACATCTATGTCAATGCGCTTGAAGATGCTCTTCAATGGATTAGAAAACCAGGCTATCAAGTGGTCTGTTTTATATACTCAAAACACCACGGGATATTTTGGGTTTGTGGATTTTTTTTATTGCTAGTCTCTACTCCTAATAGAGCACTTGATAGCCTGGTACGATTTATTTTCGTCTGATTTTTCTTCGTCCCACCTCCCACCACGCCTTTCCACTGGTTTTCTAATCCATTGGTTTATTTTTCTCTCCATTCTTTTCTCTCCACAAGAGGGTCGGTTGGAATTTCCGGTTCACATACCTCCCACCACACCTCCCACCTTATGTGAGGAAAAAACAGAGGAGAGGGCGGGCAGGGGCGGGGGTATATATAGGCAAATTTGTAGTCCCGGTTGGTGTCTAAAACCAGGACTGAAGACACCAACCGGGACTAAAGGGCATCGCACCCCTTTAGTCCCGGTTGGTGTCTCCAACCGGGACTAAAGGTCCCATTTGAACCGGGACTGCTGCCTGCCGAGCCTCGACCGGCGCCCTAGCCGCTCGAACCGGGACTAATGCTCACATTAGTCCCGGTTCGTAATGCGACCGGGACTAATGTGTAGATCGAGCTTGAACCAAAGCCCTGTTTTCTACTAATGTCAGTCGATGGGGAAATGAACGAAACCAACAAACGACCTACGCACTGAGACTTTAGGAGTAGAGATAATACTTTCACAATAATATTTGTTTGTCATGTTTTACTTGTTAATTTTCTTAAAGTCCATTATTTGTTTCCTGAAAATCTATTATTTGTTTCCCAAAACAAATTGCATTAATGAGAGAGATCGGTTGATTTGGATAAGTTAGGAAAGTTACATCCGTGATCTTTTGTACGTTAGGAAAGTGCTGATTTTTTGAAAGAAAAGAATGGAGAGAAAAATAAACCAATGGATTAGAAAACCAGTGGAAAGGCGTGGTGGGAGGTGGGACGAAGAAAAATCAGACGAAAATAAATCGTACCAGGCTATCAAGTGCTCTATTAGGAGTAGAGACTAGCAATAAAAAAAATCCACAAACCCAAAATATCCCGTGGTGTTTTGAGTATATAAAACAGACCAATAATGCTACACGTACAAAGGAATACAGGGTTTTACAGGCTGAGTAGGCAGCGATCCGACGTGGCTGCGAGTGCGGGCTTAAGCGCGAAAACGGAGACGTGCCGCTGTTTACGCAAGTTAATAACGAGAATGCATTAATAAAAAAAAACAGAGCGGCACGGTTTGCCCTCGTTCCCGATTTCAGATCGCATCGCCGCGAACGACCTCGGCGACACGCCGCCAAGGTCACGTTGCTGCTTGCTCTGCCGATCTGTTCGAGCCGTGGGCGTCGGCTGTTCCTTCGCATCGCCATTAGCAGGTAATCATAGGTATACCCAAGGCCACAATGTTAGGACTTGGATAGTCTGCTTTGTTATTCTGCATCGTATATACTTGTGCGGCAATATAATTGATTTATCCATCTGTAGATCAAAGCCGTGTACGTGAGTTGTCGGTCTTGATGAAGCCCCGAAGTTCCTTGTTAATATTTATCTTCATCTATTTGCATGTACATAACTGTAGCACATCACATCAGCACGTCAATAATTCTTATGTTTGTTTCTGATTGTATATATCTTGTAAAATTCAACATGAAGTTTCCAAGTTCATTTTTAACATGCAAATCTTTAGGTCAATTTGTTACTACCATTTAGTTTAATTATACTGCCTTCGAATGAGAATGATTAAAAACTTCATGATTTATAGGCATGGATGATGGAACTTGTGGTGTGCAAGAATCAAGTGACATGTCTATTTCGAGCGATGATGATGGCGTTAAGCAACGAAAGGATAGCAATGTGGAGCTTGAACATGACCATGGTGAAGCTCATGATCAGCCGCATGAGTTACTTGAAGAACCTGAATTGGGGATGATCATTGATAATGAGAAGGATGTGCGAGAATACTACATCAAATATGCTAAAGCAAAAGGCTTTGGTGTGACGAGAAGAAGCTCAAACAGAGATGATAATGGACAACTGAGGTACCTTACACTTTCCTGCAGTCGTCATGGTAAAACTCAGTCCAAATCAAAAAATATGTTGAAGCCAAATCCAACAGCTGGGTTAGGACACGAAGCTAAAATTAATATTGCTCGTGATCCTGATGGGAAGTTGTATATTTCGAAGATCATTTTGGATCATAATCATACATTAAGTCCACATAAATCTCGGTTATTCAGATGCAACAAAAGGTTAGATTTCCATGTGAAGCGAAAGCTTGAGTTGAATGACCGGTCCGGAATTCGAGTAAACAAGAATTTCAATTCTTTTGTTATGGTAGCAGATGGTCACGAGAACCTAACTTTTGGTGAGAAAGATTCTCGCAATTTTCTAGAGAAAATAAGAAGGTTGAAACTTGGCAGTGGTGATGCTGAAGTGGTTCGTGACTATGTCGTCAAAATGTAATCCGTCAACCCAAACTTTTTTAGTGTCATGGATGTTGATGATGAATCCCGACTTCGGAATGTATTTTGGGCTGATGCTAGAAGTAGAGCAGTGTATGAGTCTTTTCATGATGTCGTTACTTTTGACACAACATATTTGATGAACAAATATGATATGCCTTTTGCTTGTTTTGTCGGAGTGAATCATCATGGCCATTCAGTGTTGCTAGGATGTGCTTTATTGTCAAATGAAGATACTGCAACATTTGTTTGGTTATTTGAAGCATGGCTCACTTGTATGTCAAATCGTCAACCAAAAGCTATTGTAACTGATCAAGCAAAAGCAATTCAGAATGGCGTGGAAACAGTTTTTACGGAATCTCGATGCAGATGGTGCTTGTGGCACATAATGAAAAAGGTTCCAGAGAAGTTGGGTGGATATGATGAATATGATCATATCAAGGTTGCTGTTGGTAATGCAGTTTACGATTCATTAAAAATTACAGAATTTGAAGTTGCTTGGATGCATATGCTTGAGAAGTATGATCTTTCTGATAATGAATGGCTTAAAGGGCTTTATGACTATCGGCACCATTGGGTTCCAGCATTTGTGAAAGACGCCTTTTGGGCAGGTATGTCTACTACACAACGTAGTGAGAGTATGAATGCCTTCTTTGATGGATATGCTAATGCAAAAACTACATTGAAGCATTTTGTTAGCCAATACGAGAATGCTCTTCGTGATAAAGTTGAGAAGGAGAATATTGCTGATTTCAATTCTTTTAATTCTACCATACCTTGTATCACACGATTTGACATCGAGAAGCAATTTCAGTCAATCTATACAAATTCAAAGTTCAAAGAATTTCAAGAAGAGCTAACAGATATTATGTATTGTGATCGAAAGTTAATACAAAAAGAAGGGGCAATAGAAACGTATGAAATAACCGAAGATGTGCTAATTGACGAAGAAAAAGGATGGAGAAAAGATATTGTGTACCATGTATATTTCAATGAGGAAGAGTTCGAAGTTAAGTGTACATGTCGCCGATTTGAGTTCAGAGGAATTCTATGTAGGCACGCAGTGGCGAATCCATGAAGAAAACGAAGGGTGGGCTCAAAGTTAACAGCGAGAAAACTAACGCCATTTTGAAGAGAAAAAGGCATTTCGGTCAATAAAAAAAAGAAAAGAAAAAGGCATTATCTCCTAATCCTATTGTCCAAATAAGCTAATATTTTGTTAGAGTACTACTGAAAACATATGTATTATTACTGTCATTTTCTGTTTTTTTAATATAAAATTGGACGGAAGTTTAAATCTACCCAAATAGTCGTTATCTCCTAGTCCTTTTGCTCCAAAGAAGGTAAAACTTTCCTAGATTACTACTGGAAACATGAAGTATTTGCTAGATTTTTCAAAAAAAGTATATCAAAATTTTAACCAAATTTTGAATTTATGTAGCAAAATATAGTCATTATCTCTTAATCCTTTTTCTTCAAATAAGCTCAAAATTTGCCAGATTGCTTTTTTAGGGGTATTTGCCAGATTGCTACTATATATTAGGTGTTGTGCTGTCCGCTACTTGCCTGTGGGCTTTTGGTGTTGTTTGGCTAAGAATGAGAGATTGGGTTGCTGGGCTAGGACATGTAGTAGTAAATAAAAATTGTACTCTATATTTGAAGGGTAGGCTAGAGCCTGTTGAAGCCCCCCCACTGGACTCGCCACTGTAGGCACGTGCTATGTGTACTCACTCAGAAGAAAATCAAGGAGGTTCCTCCACAATACATCCTTGATCGGTGGAAAAAAAATGTGAAGAGGAAACATAACTTTATCAGATGCACATATGGCGGCATGGAAGACACTCCTGTTGCCAAACGTTTTGATAGTTTGTGCAATTCTTTCTACCCAGTTGCAGAGACAGGCGCCATGTCAGATGATTCGTTCAATTCCTTGATTGAAGATCTCGGCACCTTGAAAATCCGGTACACTAGCAACTCAAGTTCTGAAAGTAATAAGGATCGGGTTGGTATAGAGGAAGATCAATTGAAGGAAGATGCACCTTCTGATGGGAAGGCAACAAGTAAAACTATACTAAGTCCAATAGCTGTTAGATGTGCTGGACGTCCTCCTTCGTTGAGAAAAGAATCTAAGGTTGATAAGCTTATTCGGCAAGCAAACGAAAAGCAGAAGAAAAATGAACAAAGGGAGAAGAAAAAGGCTGCACAAAAGGAGAAGAAGGAAGCTGCACAAAAGGTATTGTTGCTTATACTACGTTTTTTCTGTTGTGAAAAATAAGGACACAAATTCGTGCCTGTGATCTCACTAATTTTGTTTTATTTCAGGCTCGCTCCATGAATTTGAAAAATAAAAGGTCCAGTAAAAAAAGAAAATCCTCAGAGGATGATGTTCTAGAAGAAAATATTCTGGATCATGCGGTATTTATCTAATTCTTGTTCTCGGTTGTTTGACAGTATTTCTTTTCATGTTTTTTTTCTGAGTTAACAGTCTTGCAATCTAAAACAGTCAGCAAGCTGTTTATTTGGATGGCCAAGCTTGTAGTAGCACAGCTCAGGTATTTTTGCTTGTCATCTTTTTATTTCTAGGGAACACTTGAGCATACATGTCATTTATCATGTTCTCTGGAGCAGGAATCATTTGACTTGGGCATTGCCACTGGCAACATAAATCCACCCCAAGGATCGACTACAGTATCATTTGGAGGTTCATCGACAATGGTTATGCCTCCAATTCTAGGAGAATATACAAGCATGTTGTTTCAAGTTCAGCAAGGATCAACTATAGTGCCCAGTTCTGCAGAATTACACTTTGATGGAATTGGAGGGCTCAACAATATGATGGATCAGAGTTAGACATGATTTATGTAATTTGAAGATGTTGGATGCAGTATTTTCTATGCACTTGGCAACTTTAATGTAATAGCCGAAAGGCACCAGGGCACTAGAAAGTAAACAAATTTATGTTTTATCATCTGATGTTCCTCCAAAGTGATAGAACTGCTTATGAAATCTCTACCTAATAATAAAGCACGGATAACTTCTGGTCGTACGTCGTCGGCTATTTTACAAAAACATCCCTATGTTTCTTGGTATTCAACCCGCAGTCCTTCTAATGAGTCAATCGAACCGTTACGGACGAGAGAAAAGAAAAAAAATCCGCACGTCGACCTTGCCTTACATCTCCACCTCCAGCGCATCTCCACCTGCCGCGCGCCGCCACCCCTGCGACGTTGTCGCGTGCCGCCGGCCCCCGCCACACGCCGCCGACCCCCGCCGAGCGCTGCCGCAGCCGGCCCCCACCACACGTCGCCGTCCCCCGCCACACACTGCCGTTGCCGGCCCCCGCCACACGCCGCCGTCCCCCGCCACGCGCCGCCGCAGCCGTCCCCCGTCGCGCGCCGCCGTAGCCGGCCGCTGCCGAGCGCTGCCAACGCCCCTCCGCCGTGCGCCTTCCCCACCCTTGCGGCTTTCCACCACCGGTGTCGCACCTTCCCCCAACCCCTCTCTCTCTTGCCACGACTCGACGCCGTCGTCCTCCACCACCAGCCCAACCCTCGCGTGTTCCTCTTCCAGCGACGCTACCCACCCTCCCTCCTCTCTTGGCCGACATCCAGTGCTCCGGCGACGGCAAAAGACAGTTCCAAACCGTCTGCCTCGCCTCTCAATCACAGGTGTGCTGACGGGAGCCGGTTTTCCTCCTCCCCGACGCTCTTCTTCACCTGGACGGAGCACCTGCTCCTCCCATCACGCACACATCGACGAAGCAGATCGTCGTTGCCCAGGCTGCGTGCAGTTCAGTGCTGCTCTGCCCCCATCGACTTCAACCACCAGCTCGCGAGGTGCACGCCATGTGTTTGCTAAAAAGACTCAGTGCACTGCAGCATCATTTTGGCTTTGTTTCATGGTCATTTGTAGGTACCTCATTCTTGATAATTATTGTAGCTTAGATTGCATTTGTGTATGTTACACCCCATAGCTTCATGTATTAGTTCCAATGTTACATGACCTTTGCATAATTTAGTGGCATATTAATTTTTATGGTAGTGCACGTTTGAATATAGTCCACGCTGATCTGTGTAGTGGCGTGCTCTTTTATTTATTTATTTTCAAGGAAAAGAGTTGTGTCAGTTAATGCGCCAGCCATAAAACTGAACAAGTAAAATGAATATACAGCCACAATTACCTGCTCTCTAGCAATAATAGTTTGTGGTTTATAGAGTTGACTTGAACTGTTGTCTAAAAGCCAAGTTCTAATTTTTTTTTCCTATTTAATTTGATAGAGAAGAGATGGCTATTGATGAGGCCGAGCTTGAGCCTCTAGAATTTGCCCAGAAAATGCACACTCAACAAAAATTACAACATGTGAAGCAAAAATGTTTTTATAGTGCCTCTTTCAAAGCATCGAACTTAAGTGTAATGAAGATGCTAATTACATCATTTTGATTGGTGTTACAGCAACTGGAGATGTTAGTTCAAATTAGAAAACACAGTTTCGAGAGCCGATCTGTCATACTTGAGACTGTATGTGCTCTATGCTTGCCCCTCTCACTGAAACATACACAACTAAACTTTTGCTAAGTGTTTATGAGCAGAAGAAGCAATGCGTAATGCTTATCTCGACTTTATTGTCAATGCAGTTGCACAGGCAGTTGGAGAGTGCTGATTTCGATACCAGTGCGTCAATCTTGACTCCGGAGCAGATCCAAGGGATTGTTGAGAAATACTCCAGTTGACATATTTGAAGAGATGAGAGATTTACAATTTTACATCGCATCCAGTCTTCTCCCTCTACTATAGCCGATGGTTGTATTCTGCCCATACACGAAGCATATAATTGCCATCCAGCTTTACTTCATGTAATCTGCACTTTGCTCAGTGAAAGACTACAGGTGTTCTAATTACATTGGCAGTGGCACCTGTTGAAACCGTCTTCCTGGCTCCCGCAGCGAACTTCGCCGCCACCCCGCTGTCGATTCCCACCCAGGCGGCTGGCCTCCTTGAGGTGGTGGACTTCACCCTCTTTAATCACCTTGAAGCAGATTGTCGTTGTGCCATTGTCCGGCAATGGCGAGAAGGGTGGCTCGCGCCAAGAAGGCCAAGGTGAGTACCCACTATACGAATCTCATCGGCTTTGTGTTCATCGAGATTGGCTTTTTACGCGGCTGTCCAGGTTGGGTGGTCTGCAGGCCAGACTAGGTAGAGATATGAGTATCATCATATAATTTTGTTTCTAGAATATGTAATAGGTAACAAGCAATGTTGTTTTCAATTTACAAGAATGCTGATGTTGTTTGAATGCATATATAATTACTGGAATTAGTTTAAATGCATATACAGTACCTTGATGTTGAATTTACAAGTTACTGATGTTGGATTTACTGTCTTATAGATTTTGTAATTAACAGTTGCTCCACAAAGTTGGTGACTGTTGTTTGTACAGTGAACTGATATAGAATGCTTGATCACACAAACTAATCTGCCCGCATATTTACAGTACTCTTATGTTGAATTTACAGTTTGGTGATGGTGGATTTACACTGTCCTATAGATTTTGTAATGTATTGTAGTAGCTCCATATAGTGTGTCATTGTTTCTCGTACAGTGAGTTCATATAGAATGCTTGATCACATGAATTTACATGAATGTATATTACAGTTTCCTGGTGTTTAATTTATAATACATTGATGATGGATTTATGGTCCTATAGCTTCTGTAAATTTTAGTAGTTCTTTTGTGACTGCTGCTTTTACAGTGAGCTGATAGTGAATTTTCCAGTGGCCACCTCTTTTTGAGATCACCATCACTACCTGGCACTATGATTTTGCTATAACTGTTGTCCTCCTAATAGGTGCTATACTTTCTCTTTCTACTTCTTTTGTTTTGCCATGTTTGTTACATTTCATTGTGATTCTTTTATATTCATTGTTCCTCTTCTTGTTTGATGTTCTCGATGCTGCAACAGTGGCGACTGAGAATCCAGCGACACTCGAATAGAAGTTGAAGAATTCTTGTCCTTCTCTTGTGTTGAACTCCATTCCCAGGTGCGGCATTATAATGCTCTCAGTGTTCATGACATTTCCTTCGTGTGTTAGATTATTTCCAGTTTCCAAGAAATTCTGAATATCCTCTTCATTTAAATACTCATCTTCCTTTTCAGTCTGTTGTAACTGATGGTTATCCATGCTTTTCTCAGCTTCATTATTACTCTATGCATTTTCCACACATGTGGCACATTGTCTGAAGTGTATGCATTTCCCCATAACATGACGGATCCTTCATCTTCAGCTAACCAAGCGCATGCTTTTTATTTATTTATTTTCTTCATGATTTTTTGTTGCTGATGCAACCTGAGTACGTGTTTACATTTCAGTTTCTCTACTTGATGTTTCTTAATTACCTGGTCCAAGCTTAGATTGTCAAGAAGTCCTACTCTTCAGGGATTTGAAGAACCGGGATCAATACTGGCTTCATCTCCTTGTGTTTGTTGCAGGACCAACAAACATGGTACAAGGTTAGTTCTTTAAAATAAATTAAAAGAAGCTTTCTGTAGCTTGTTGCCTTGTTGTACATTGCTGTAACTTACAGTTAGAGGGTTGTACAATCATGTATCATCAAACTGGTTTTATGTAGCATCTTGTCCATCCTGGTAGTTGAGTAAGTTATTTTCTGTGAATTGCTGCTGTTTCAAGCAAGGAAGTCAATAAAATTTGTTGTCTGATGTGTGTAATGTACTATGTAGTTCAGCTTTGCACATGTACTCTATGTATTTACCTCAAAGTAGATGTCTGACTGGAGCAAGTGAATGAATGAACAGGGACCCTGCAGAGAATTAGTTTATATGTTACATAACAACAACAAACTATTCAGTTATCTGATCCTTGTCAAAAACTAATTGCTTTTTTTACTTACATTGAGAGAAGGGTCATCTTCAGTGTATATAAATTCCATGTCCTTTGCAATATTTGGCTACCTTGAATGATGCACATGTTAACCTTCTGTCTCTGTATGCTGGGTGGAGTCAAGCCCCTACATGCAGTAGAAGAATCATATTTAAGGGTTGTCGTTCAGAGTTTTTCCATGTATGTTGATGAAGTCATGCAAGTGAAGCACTTCATTGTCCCCTATACTTTTTTGTGACTTGTTTGTCTATGTATGTTGGGTGAAGTCATGCAAGTGAAGTGATATATTTTTCCGATTTGTTTGTCCATATATGTTGAGTGAAGTCAGTGAAGAAGTTCATTTTGTTTGTCCTTTAGAAATTTATTTTGTTTTGTTTTGGTTTAACGGGTAATACTGTCCAGTTTACAGTGCCTCCTAAAAGTTTGTGTTTAATTTACCGTTTTTTCGTGATGAATTTACAATACCACGATGATGGAATAACTGCCCTGTAGTTACTAGAATTTTTTTTGAATTGCTATGATGGATTTTACTATACTGTAGTACTCATAGAAGTCTACTTTTTTTTGAACTATTTGAAGGAGATTATGAGAGTACTGACCTGCAGTTTGTCTTCTTGGTGTGACTGTAGTTTCCTGATTGTGTAGCTATTCTGTCCCCTTCTTCCTCCATCCCCTTTCTCGTTGTTATCTGATCATAAAGCACACATTGTTACTGGTTGTTTCTCCGTATTTTACTGAAGTTCCAATATCTTTCTTGTGAACTGGTTGTTACTGACTGGAATTTTAGTAATATGAACACTGCAAAATTTATCAAATCTGAATATGTGATACACTTTAAAATTTAATGTTTATTAATAGTGAGTTGACTGTAAATTTCAACTTAAGCCACTGTATTTAAGGCTTCATGACGATGAAATGTTTAGTATGTGATTAGTTCATCATGCGTTGATCATTGTACAGCAGGTTGATGATGATTTTACGGCAGCCTAATGATGAATTTATAGTATGTTTGTGTTCATGAGTTTCTTCCACAAGTATCAACTTCAGATCCTTGGTAATGCCATGAGAATTTCAGGTTTTCTTCCAAAAGTGTTGTATGTAAACAAAACTATCGTTCAAAAAAATACTCACTATTTTTAACTTTTTTAATAAAGCAATTATTTTATAAAAAAATCATGTTTTCGAAAAAAAAAAAAACTGATTAAGAGATTATTCCATGAACTACTCATCAATTAGGCGACGAATGCCAAGTTGGCTTCTTAACGACCGAAATTCAACCGAGAAGTAATAATCCGTGTAACATTAATACCGATGTTTATTAGAACTGAATATAAGAAATGGTGCGGAATGACAAAGAACTTCTTCAGGACTTCGCGTTTGCTAGGTGCGTCGTTTGGCGAACATAGTCCCATGTTTTAGCTAAGGAAGGTTGTACGAGTAATAAGATTTAGAAAACATGGTTCCATGTCTCCCCGGGGTCATGCTGGTAGGCTCGGAATCAATGGAGACTGGTTAATAATCACAATGATTCCAACTAAAAAAAGAAATTGTACCTAATGGCACACAGACCAAGTTTTACAGGATTCCACGCCCGGTGCAACGCACGGGCATTTGTACTAGTTATTATACAATTGCAAATCTCTATGGATATTTCCGTGTGCACATTGCCGCTAGCTATCTCCCATTTTTTGACAGCTTTTTGTGGCTTCCATGTCAATCTTGTCTAAATTGAACAGCACCGTGCTACTATCCCCAGCCTGATACTCTTTATTTATTCTCAAGAATCTCAACAATCAAAGACAGAATAGTAATACATAAGGATGTTTCCAGCAAACAGATTTCTTATTCATGATTCTAATTGGAACATTATGATCACAACATACAAGTCACACAGGCTTTACCATCCTTCAAACTTTCCAGAATTGAACAACCTTTGTATATTGATTTTATTGATAATGCCATAGTTTACAATCGCACAAAATCATATAACGACAAGTACATGTTACAATCAAAAGAAACTACATGAGCAATTCTGAGAAGTACATGTTACAGTCAACACGAACTACATGAGCAATTCTGTTCGGAAGTTCCACATTCCAATTATCTTCTCTTCCAGAGACACGGGTATAATCTGCAATCTTATGTGGTCATTGAGTTTGGTCTCTTTTGATTTGGTGAAACTACACTTCTTGCTTCTTGTTGCATTGCACAGAGAATACCACCTAGGCTGAAGCGTCTGCAGTCCTCTCCCTGCAAAGCAGAACAATATTCAGAGTTTGCACAAAATTCAGAGTAAGAGGAGGCAGAGCTGCAAAGGTACCAAGTTCAGCGCTGCAGCTCGTCGGTCTGGCCCAGCTGCGCGGGGTTGAGATCGCCGATATTGCCCACTGCACGCCCAGGAGCAGGTGGACCAGCGTCGTCGGCCGCCACACGACGAGCCAATACGCCGCGCCGGGTTCCACGGGGATAGCCCACGGCGCCGCCAGCGTCTATACAAGGAGGCCGTCTCGCCGCCCTGGAGGGGCCGACCGTGATGCTGCCGACGAGGACGAGATCGCCTTGCCGCATCGGAAGAGCCAGCCATGGCGCATCCAACAAGGAGGAGGTCGCCTCGTCGCCTCAGAGTAGCCCGTCGTGGTGCCTCAAGAAATCTCCGCGTCGGGCCGCCACACTGGAACTTGCCGCACCGGAACTCGCCGCATCGGGCCGCCATGAGGGCAAGTAGCAGCTCGCTCGGCCGATCTGGGAGAGCCGGCCATCGATTGGGAGAGAAAGGGAAGGGCCGGCTGCTCTGTTTTTTTCTTTTTCTTAATGCGTTCTCGTTATTAACTTGCGTAAACAGCGGCACGTCTCCGTTTTCGCGCTTAAGCCCGCGCTCGCAGGTCGCAGCCACGTCGGATCGCTGCCTACTCAGCCTGTAAAACCCCGTATTCCTTTGTACGTGTAGCATTATTGAAAACAGACACGTACGTAATCCCGTCTCTCCAACTAATGGAAGTTAGCCTCGTACCCTGACCAGACCTCCATGGCGCCGCACTTCAGGCCTTGGGCGGATCTCCACGCCGATCTCTTCCTCCCCATCGTGGACCGCCTGCGATCGCTGAGGGACTGCGTCGCCGTCCGCGGCGTCTGCACCGCGTGGCGGTCCACGCTGCCTCCCGGCCCTCAGTCCCCGTACCTCCTCGTCCTCGACGTCTTCCAACCCTACGATGGCCTCCCTCGCTTCAACACCCATGCCTACGCCCTGTCCCTTCCGATGCAGCGCACGTTCCGCCTCCCCACGCTCGCATGCCACAGCAGCGACATCACCTGCTCCGGCAACGGCTACCTCACCATTGCCGATGGTCGTCGTCTTGGGCTCTTAAATCCTGTCACGGGCGAGGAGATCGAGCTCCTTCCTCTCCCCAACATCCGGTACCGACACAGAATCGTGCTCAGGCCGAACCCAAGGCCTGATGACTACACCGCCGTGGCCATCTGCGGCCATGACAACGTCAGCAAGGTCGCCTACATGACGAGCAGGGACACGGAGTGGACGATCATCACCGACATCACAGCGGATGGATCGAAGCTGGTCGATCTGGTCTACAAACACAACGATGTATACTGCCTCGATGAACATGGTGACGTGCAAGTCCTCCACATCCCCGTCCCCCAAGGCGGCCCGATGAAGGAACACAACGTCTATCCCTTGCTGGCTGAGCGTGTCGTGGGTACCCCCTTCGCCACTCCCTTGGCCCCGCCTTACGACACGGTGGCCAAGGAAATATCTTTCAAGCGCCTGTTCTTCTGTGAGGGCATCCTATACCAGGTGTGGCAGAACACCAGGCAAACCATCCGGCTGCGGTTACGGGAAGGTGGCGTATTCATCATGTCCTCGGATGAGATACTGGTTCTGATGTACTACCCAGAGCAATGGCCATGCTGGGATGAGGTGAAGGATCTGGGAGGCTACTCGGTGTTCATCGGCAGGAACAACACCGCGGTGGTGCAAGCTGAGGCTACCCCAGGAGTAAGACCCAACTGTGTCTACTGGATTGATTGCGGGCTATGTACGCCGTGGGTGTTTGACATGAGCAACAAAACCTCTACGCACTGCGTTCGTCCTCCTTGTGGTGTAGGATTTGCAAGGTGTTGGTACTTCAATGACAGTGGCTAAGATTACTTACTAGTATTGACAACAACGGAAGAGAAACGCCAAATAACTAGATATGAGTTTGGGAGAAATGAATTATTCTCATGTTTGCATTTCTATAGTTTTCTTTCTTTGAAGAATTGAATTTCTAAAGTATTATTTCCTGGTCTTTTAAAGAAACTGAAATTGAGCGCGCACATAGCCCTTCTCAGTTTTTATGTATTTTATGTTTCTTATTATATTTTGTTTATTGTAGTGTTGTAATTAAGTTGTTCGGGATTTATGTTTCTTAACAAGCCCCATCTAGCTAGGTCGAATCATGAGTGTTGAAAATTCTAGGTATGTTTCTTAACAAGCCCCATCTAGGCATTGCGTTCGTCCTCCTTGTTTTTTTTTTAGAAAAGGAGGATTACCCCCGGCCTCTGCATCTGGGCGATGCATGCAGCCATTTTATTAATTATTCACAAAGATCTTACAAAGTAGTACATCAGGTAGTCTGAAGCTACCATCTTAGCAACAACTATCGCTACTCTTATCCACTTGATGAAGGGGTGCCGATAGTCCGAGCCTAATACCAAACAGACATCGCACCAAAGCCTAACATCTAAAGCCGGAGGCCCCAACCGAGCCACATACTGGGTTTGGGGTACAAACTGGTCCGACGCACTCTCATGTGTCGTCGCCGCCGTCTTCCACCAATCCATCTTCAGAGCAGAAACTAACGCACCGACCTTGCCAGGCCTCTCTGCCATCGACGCCACCACGACGCCAGACAGCTTCCTTCTCTTGCGCGAGTCCATCTCCGCGCATCAGACGCCGAGTCTCCACTGCGCCACGCCGCCGAGATCAGCCGCCATCAATGAGTAAGATGAAGCACCGCTCCACCAAAGAAGCCGTCCACTGGTCCCTCGATACCGTGTACACCTCCAAGAATGACGCCCCCAAGGGGGAAACGACACCACAGCGTCGCCGTCATCCGATCTACTGATCTAGGGTTTCCCCCGGAGGTAGCGGATAGAGGTCTGGAGCTTCTCCATGGCGATGCCTTCAAGAAGGTAACGACACAAAAGAGTGCCGCCATCGCCGGTCTTGGCAACAAGCCGAGAACGAGGTTTTCACCCGGATCCGCTCGAGGAACCTCCATCTCGCATCGTGCGCACGGACCACCACCGATCTCTGCCGCCGCGGAGCGAGCAAGCCACTCTGGCCAGATCAGATCTGACCGAAGGGCCAACCACGCCCGCAGCCGACCAGTCCACCAAAGCCCTCCACGCCGCCGCCGATCCGAGGTGCCGCAGCGCCACGGCCAGATGCAGCAGCTCCACCACTAGTCATCCGCCGCCGCTCGCCGCCGGGAGCGAGCCACCGCCGAGGAGGCTCGGATCCGGGGGCGCACTTCCGCTCGCCCGGGTGTCCCGCACCACCCTCGCACACGAGAAGGAGAGGCTCCTCCGCCACCGCCGTCAGTCGCCCGGGCTTAGCCCGGCGGCTTCCTCCAGCGGCGGCGGAGGGGAGGGATGGGAGGGGTAGTGACCGGCGGCTAAGGTTGGGGCCCCTCGGCCGCCCACGCGGGGGGCGACGAAGGGGAGAGGAAGGAAGGAAGCAGCGGGCGGTGGCCCACCATAAAATTGGGGGAGAATTTCACTTCCCCGGCCTCTGCACCAACTAGGGATGCATACGACCATTTTAGTATGAGTACCAAGATAGACATGGTCCTCAATTTTTTTTTAAATGAGTATCAAGATATTTTTTGATGAGTGGTTTCATCACACACCAAACTTGATCCTCAATAAATGGGAAAAACCCCCTGTGCATCACCTGTCATTTGTAGGAATTGAACTCGGGTCGTTCGTCCTCCTTGTGGCGTAGGATTTGCAAGGTGTTGGTACTTTAGCTGTGGCCAAGATTACTCACTAGTATCGACAACAACGGAAGAGAAACACCAGATAACTAGATACGGGTCTGGCTCAAGACTTCTCATGTTTTTTGCATTTCTAATCTCTCTGAGGGATTGCATTTCTGAAGTGTTATATCTTCGTCGTTTGAAGAAACTGTAATTCAGTGCACACGCACCCCTTCTCAGATTTATATGTATTTTACGTTTATTAATTATATTGAGTGCTAGGATATCTTGGTTATTATACAGTGGGAGGCCCAATTCAGAATCTTATGTACCAAAAAATACAAAGACAACGCAGCGACTGCTGTGCATGAGTACAGGGTTGCAGCGCAGGAGGACGCTCTTGTTGCGCAGGTCCTCCCCCATGTACATACACCCCACGTCCTTGAGGTGCAGCGCCAGCCAGACCTGGGACACCTACGCGATCCTCCAGTGGCCCAACAGCATCACCTCATCATCTCCTCCGCCTCCGGCCATCGATCTCCAACGATTCTGCAGGGACTTGGATTCGGTGTGTATATGTCGAGTTATCAATTGACGCTTGTAACATCATTTGCTCAGGAACGAAGCTTCTCGCTGGCGGTCTGTTTTTTCAGAAGAACTATAGCAAAACAATGTGATCTCTACTCCATCTGATCGATGCGTGGAGACAGGTTTCGAGGTTTAACGATATAGTTTTTCTCTCTGAATATACAGTCCTCAGTATACAATTTCTTGTTGCATGTGCACGCGACTAGAAGTGTGGAGCAGCATAGCAGCGCAGGTCAAACCATTATTCCATTCCAGTGTCGACAGTACAGCCGAGGATGCTCATGTGCGCGGCGCTCACCGTGCTGCTCGCATTCATGCATCTCCGGCATTGGTGTCCACGAATTCAAGTTAATTCAACAAGGTACTCCATGGTCAGACCTGTAGATCTTGCTCCATTAGCTCTAGCTCCGGCTGTATATACACACACTTGAATCAATATATCATGTTTCTGCATCAATCTGACATGTTTCTCTCAACTCGCATGGCCGGGGATTTCAATAGGGAGACGAGCTCTTGGTGGAGGGGCGATTAGGTTTTTGGGGAGCGACTACGCGACTGCTCGCCTCCGTTCATCTGCCTCTTCCACGTCCGCATCGCCTTCGTTATCACCATGTCCACCGACGCCGAACGTGCTGCCGCTGAGAAGCTGAAAGCCGACAAGAAGGCCGCCGAGGACGCTGCTGCCGCCGCGGCCTCTACCTGGCCGATCGGAAGGTATAACATTTTTATCCCTCTCCTGTTAATTTCTGTCTTAGCTGTACTAGTTATGTGCGTAGATGTTTCTACTATATGCGTAGTACATGCTAGTCTGGTTCATAATTAGTATGTCAGTAATTTAGTCAATGCCATGTTAGTGATTTATTCATGGATTAAATTAATCGAAAAATTGCCTATTTACTCAGCAGTATATGTCGCCGCGTTCGGCATCGTAGAACAGATCGACCAGCTTCGCTCTATCCACGGTGACGACGTCGGCGATCCTCCACTGCGTGCCGCCGCCTATCCCTTCCGATGCAGCGCATGTTCCTACGCCCTATCCATGCCTACGCCCATGCCTACGCCCTATCCCTTCTGATGCAGCGCACGTTCCGCCTCCCCACGCTCGCATGCCACAGCAGCGACATCACCTGCTCGGGAAACGGCTACCTCACCATTGCCGATGGTCGTCGTCTTGGGCTGTTAAATCCTGTCACGGGCGAGGAGATTAAGCTCCTTCCTCTCCCCAACATCCGGTTCCCACACAGAATCGTGCTGAGGCCAAATCCAAGGCCTGATGACTACACCGCTGTGGCCATCTGCGGCCATGACAACGTCACCAAGGTCGCCTACATGACGAGCGGGGACACGGAGTGGACGATCTCCGACATCACAGAGAATGGATCGAAGCTGGTCGATCTGGTCTACGAACGCAGCGATGTATACTGCCTCGATGAACATGGGGACGTGCAAGTCCTCCACATCTCCATCTGCGGCCGGATGCAGGAACACAACGTTGATCCCTTGTTGGCTGAGCGTGTCGTCGGTACCCGCTTCAACACTCCCTTGGCCCCGCCTTACGACACCTTGGCCAAGAAAATATCTTTCAAGCGCCTGTTCTTCTGCGAGGGCACCCTATACCAGGCGTGGCAGAACACCGGGCAAACCATCGGTTGCGGTTACGGGAAGGCGGCGTATTCATCATGTCCTCGGATGAGATACTGGTTCTGAGGTACTACCCAGAGCGATGGCCATGCTGGGATGCGGTGAAGGATCTGGGAGGCTACTCAGTGTTCATCGGCAGGAATAACATCGCGGTGGTGCAAGCCGAGGCTGCCCCGGGAGTAAGACCGAACTGTGTCTACTGGATTGATTGTGGGCTATGTACGCCGTGGGTGTTTGACATAAGCAACAAAACCTCTACGCAGTGCGTCCTTCCTCCTTGTAGCGTAGGATTTGCAAGGTGTTGGTACTTTAACGGTGGCTAAGATTACCCACTATTATCTACAGTACAACAATGTAAGAGAAACACCGAATAACTAGATATGGGTCTTGAAGACTTTAAAATCAATGATTCTCATGTTCTTTGCATTTCTAATCTTTTTGAGGGATTAAGTTTCTAAAGTGTTTTATCTTGGTGTTTTGAAGAAACTATAATTCAGTGCACACGCACCCCTTCTCAGGTTTATATGTATTTTACGTTTATTAATTATATTTAGTTTATTGTAATGTTCTAGTTAAGTTGTTCAGGATTTATGTTCTTTAACCAATTAATCCATCAACGTCCAATAATGAGTGTGGAACATGAGCCGAGGATGCTCATGTGTGCGGCGCTCACCATGCTGCTCGCATTCATCTCCGGCATCGGTGCCCACGAATTCAACAAGGTACTCCATGGTCAGACCTGTAGATCTTGCTCCATAAGCTCTAGCTCCGGCTGTATATATACACTTGAATCACTAGATCATGTTTCTGCATCAATCTGACATGTTTCTCTCAACCATTATTTTCACTTTCAGTGGGATTTCGATGAAATTCACTGAACTTCAGTAATTTCAGTAGACACTGAACTATTTACCTTTCGGCATTAATATTTCAGCAATTTTAGTAGTACAGGGGAATTCAAATAAAATTTCAAATATTTAATTGAATTCAAGTGAATATTTTGGTTCTTCGGCTGAAATGCAACCGAAATCACCGAAATTGGTGCTGAAATTTTTCTGAAACTCGACGTGAAAACCATGCTCTCAACTCACATGTCCGGGGATTTAAACAGGGAGACAAGCTCTTGGTGGAGGTGAAGGAGCTGACATCCATTAAGGCCCAAAAGATTCCTCACAACAGCTCGTATCAACACACTACCCAAGTCAAACGTGTTCTAATCAACCTGCTTGGCCCTTACCTCGTTAGCTAAACATCGTACGATCTTTCATGCCCTAATATATAGTTGCAAGTAGTTCTTGTACTTGGATTGCAGAAGTTTGAAATGGGGGTGCCTAAGGCATGTCAGATCGTCAGCAGCCTGCGAGTTGGAGAGGAAGAAGGGAACGAAGTAGCGGAATTGATACAAGACGGGTATCGATTCTGTATGTAACTACAAATGTTGACTGGTCTTAATAAGAGACACATGACTGTCATCAAACTTAAAAGAGGGATTTTTGTGTGCAAGACAGAAAAAAAAAAACAGACATGGTGGAATTGCTGAACTGAATTTACAGGGCTCTTGACGACCTGCCACTGGTTGTTCCTATCAGCCACCAGACGAGACTGAATTTTCTACTCCCGGGTGCACCTACACTACACCCGCATGAACAGTAAATTCAGAAAAAATATAAACCAAAATAAAAAAAACTGAAATAAAATGGCCTAATAATCCCTGTTATTCATTTTGCAAAGATGCGGAGTCTTCTCAACATCTTTTTTTTACATGCTCTGTTGCTCGTGTTATCCGGAGAACTGTTGTGGTTGTTCTTGGTACTGATTTATGTCCTAATAATCGTTTGCAATATTATTCCTGGTGTTATTATTTTCTGCCAGGTGGGGAAAAATTCTATATTGTCGGCCTGGCGGCCATTACTTGGGCCATATGGAATGGAGCTACCTTCGAGTGCAAAATGATAAAGACCCCTTTTGAGATTGCCTTTTCGGCGTGCTCTTTTCTTATTTACTGGGTAGGACTTCAGAAGGAGGGCGACACTAAGGTGCTCAGGACCGGGGCATAGCTTCTTCACTCCAACACAATTAACTTAATGAGGATCTGCGAGGCGGCCTATCGAGGGGGAGTGAAGTCTACTCGGTGATTCCTTGTGTGGGTCCTTTTAAGCATTTAATCTTATCAATTTAAGCATTTAATCACCCACGGAGGAAGTAAAGTGCCATCATTTGGAACACCGAAGAAGCAATGATAACTGAA